>JAAVMX010000003.1:15062500-17462500 GCA_012934285.1 Ophiocordyceps sinensis
GAGGACGGGGAACGCGCTCGCTGACTTGCCTTGGGCTTCAAAGACGGCCGCATCGCCCCCCGCTCCGGCCTCGCCTCCAAGCACTTCATCGACACGGGTGCCGGCGTCATCGACGCCGACTACCGCGGCCAGGTCAAGGTCCTGCTCTTCAACCACGCCGACGCCGACTTTGACATCAAGGAGGGCGACCGCGTCGCCCAGCTGGTCCTCGAGCGCATCGTCACCCCGGACGTGGTCGAGGTCCAGGAGCTGGAGGAGAGCGTGCGCGGCGCGGGGGGGTTCGGGAGCACCGGCAAGCAATGACGTGGCATGGCTCTCGCCGTGACTAGCCGCGACCGAGACACTTCTCCGCGGAGCCCTTGCGGTTCCCCTTCTCCCCAGAGGGCGATGCTTGATGGAGTCGGCGGGTCGGCTGCACACTTGCTCGAGGATATTACAATAAAGATTACAATGACATGGAAGATGGAACAGACGAAGCAAGCGACGGCCTGCGAAAACGTGGACATGCACATGCGATCGCTACGCGGATAGAAGGCTTAGAGAAAAAAATAAAGAGTCAAAAAGGGGCATTGCCTCCGTTCCCCAAATTTTCAACACATTTTGCAGCTTACATTTTACTCCCCATTGAGCCCCAGCTATATGGCTTGAGCCTGGAAGTCCGTCGCCGGGGCGCGAAGGCAGTCCAGATTCTGCACCAGCTGCAGCTCAGCGGCCTTTGTCTTGACGTAATGCGCATTCTTCTCGTCGGCCCGCTCGCCCTCGGCCATGGCCGCCCGGGTGCGCTCGACGACGGCGGGCATGGCGTCCCTGGTGCGCGAGAGCACCTCGTACATGCTGGCCAGGACCTTTTCCGTGGCCCTGGCCAGCGGCAGCTCCAGCGCCGGCGTGGCATCGTCGCTCAGCCAGCTCGCCCGCTCGCGCAGCCCGGGCACCGCCTCGACCGCCTCGCGCATGCGCGTGGTGATGAGGGCGCCAAACATGTCGCCCGTGCCGCAAAAGTAGCAGTCGATGGAGGCAAAGACAATCTTGAACAGCCGCGCCTTGCCGTCGGACGTCATGCTGGAGCCCACCACGGAAAGATGGTCGGCCGGCTGGGCCGCGGCTGGGAGGCGGACCGAGGTGATGACGACGTGCGGGATGCGGTACTTGTCGTGAAACGCCTGGATCGCGCCCGTCAGGCTTCTCATATCGACGATGCTGACGCCGGACAGGAGCCTAGGTGGGTGGGAGAGTCAGCTCAAGAACGATAGGGGGGGCGTGTTTTGAGACTGAGGACGAAGGCGGTTGGAGACAAGGCCGTGAGAAGAAGCAAAACGCACTCGGCCTCAAACTGGTTGGGTAGGATCAAGTCGGCGTACGGCACGAGCGACTTGTAGGCGGGGACGACATCCTCGGCGACGTATAGCTTGCCATTGTCGCCCATGACGGGGTCCAGCACCCAGAAGAAGCTGCCGGGCGTACAACGCGCCTTTTCCTTGAGCTCCTTGCCAATGTCGCCAACGGCAACGACGGCCTCGGCGCCGGGGATGTAGCCCGAGAGCATCATGTCAAAGTCGTCGAGGAAGGACTGGCTCAGCCCCCTATAGATGTCTGCGATCTCCTGGGCCGAGGCCTTTGTGCCCGTCCACTGCCTGTAGCCCGTGTGATTGCCTGAATTTGAGAGGGAGAGTCATCTTGTCAACAGGGGGCAGCTCACGCCGGCAAGACGAGCAAAGGGGCAACGGCACGTACTAAAGTGTACCGTGTTCAAGGCGGCCACGTCACAGCCCAGCGACTGGAGCACGAAGACGGCGACCTTGTTCCCGACGTAGCTGGATGGACCCGGACGTCAACGACAGAGCACCTCGCCCCCCGTCCCCCCCTACCCCCATTTACCCCGTCATGACGGGCGCTTACCCTGAGACGACCTGGGGAGCATGGCGTCAGTGTCCTTCCACTGGAAGCCGGCACGGTAACAGGGACCACGACTCTGGGGCAAACAGTAACGCACATGGCTGGCCACGGCCAGGACCCGCGTGGCGAGCACGGGGGGTCCGGCCGTCATGATGGTAGTTTGTCGATTGCGTCGGTGCTGACAGATGAGGGAGGATCGGGCGGCGCGCCTCAGAAGGGTCTCGGCCAGCGAGGCAATGGAGCGCCGGATGCGATGCGACACGGGCTTTCGAAAACGGCTTCAAGTATGGTGCGAGTGAGTAACAAATCAGTTTCTGGCCACCTCGAGGCAAAGGTTCAAAAGACGTTGAGGTGCGGGTACTACGAAGTAGAGGTACTAGAAGCTGCGGTATTCATAGTGGCGACGAGCCCCGCCGCCATGTTGCCCCTCTTCGCCGCCACCTTGGCGGTGTAGCACAAATCAAGCCACGGACAGCTTCGAGAGTGTTTGCCGCGAGACGCATTGTCGAGGCCGCCAAGGTAGAGAGTGTGGAGCGGTAAAAAGAATCGAGATGTAATAGAAAGCCCAAGTCATTATCGTCAACGATGCGCCAGACCGACTGCTCTCCTATGTAGTGTCGACAGACCATCTCGACAGCGCCTCGTCCGCCTCGTCTCGCCATGATCTGTCGCCCGGCCCTTGTATCCATCAGAACCACCGCACGCTCGCTGCGGGGAGGCAGCACCGAGATTGCGCCTCATCAATGCCCATCTCTACTCGTCTTGCACACGCAACGCGCTACACCTTCTCACTCGTCGTCACCAATCTGTTGAGTCGCGTCAGCGACAAGGACCAAGCACGGGCTTGACCCAAGGGGACAGGACGCACCTTTGGCGCCAGGTAGAACCGCAGGTAGCTGCTGCCCGACAGGTTGTACTCGACCAAGAGGGGAACCTCGCTGGACAGGCAGATCTTGACTTGGGTGGAAAGGGCGGCAGCCTTGCAAAAGTTGACCAGGTACTTGAGGGAAAAGGTCAGAGAGACGGGCTCCGTCAGCTCAATGTCGACGTTGAGCTCAGGCTTCTCGACGTTGGTGTGGCTCCGCAGCGTCACGGACCCGTTTCCAATGTCGCCGTTGCACGAGAACTTGACGCCGTCCTTGGAGGCCTCGATGCTGACTGCGAGTTGGTGGCGCGTTAACCAGCGCTTTGGGATGGGGGATGGGGGCCGCGTACCTGATTCAGACATGGCGGCCAAGTCTGTGCAGATTCTTCGAAACTCGACAGCGGGCATGGAAATGGTCGTGGCGTACTCCGTCTGCGGGATGCCCAGGTGCTCCTGGTCAATGTCCATGAGCTTGAGGTCGTACTCGCTGATGCGGTCGTTTTCGCTGCTCTCAAAGACGAGGTTGAGCACGTCGGGGGCGTCCTCGGCCTTGAGGGTCAGGATGTCCTCGTTCTGAGCGGCGCGGAGCACTTTTGTCAGAGACGTCAGGTTGACGCCGAGGGCAATGTTGCGGTCGCATCGGTAAGGCGAGAAGCCCTCAGCCTTGAGCATCATGGACACGAGGGCGACGTGCGAGTTGTCCATGGCCTGAAGCGCGATGCCCGAATCATTGCAGTCGAAATTGCAATCTTGAACGAGCTCTTTGATGGCGTCGACCACCTGCAGCGACACGTCAGTACCGGGCGTAAGCACCAAAGAGTGTGGGCGAGTAACCTTTTTCAGTATATTAGCCTGTTCGAGCCGTGCTTCCAACATGTCTGCTTTCCGCGGTCAGAGTCCACGTCTCGGCGACAGGAGGCCGAAAGACGACGACATACCGTCGGTTTGTGTGAGGGTTGACGACGGTTGAGGGGGGGACGGTGAGGAAGCGAGCAGCACGCGTGCGGCGATTAGGTCTGGCTCAAGAATTGATTGAGACTGCAGCAACGATTCGAAGAGAGGCTTCTTGAATGGCCTGACGTTGAACAGATGCAGCTTGTGGCGGGTCGGTCGTGGCGGGGATCGGTCAAGACTGGTAAAGGCTTGGGGGGGGACGACGGGAAGTTCAAAAAAGAGAGGGAGAGGAGAGAGAGAAAAAGGCGGGCCGACACTTTACACGCACGACGCGGTCCGGACGCGTCGCGTGGCGGGGTTTTGTCAGCGAAAAAAAAGCGAAGAAGAAACGGCGCCCGATACTAGTATGTATGTACATTCACGGATACACAAGAAATGTCCCGATGACTCATCCTGGTCGAAAAATCATGAAACTAGGTACTACCCGTTGGCTCTCTTTTTTATGCCAACTTAATTAGCTCGTTGTTGGGTAGTAGCTCCCCATCTTCTCCCCGTCCGATGAAGCCGAGCTAATTTCGCGGCAGCTATAATGCGCACGAGATGGGACTCTCTCGACTGGCCATCGGTCCACTGAACACTTTGAAATCCCGACTTTTTCAGGCATTGTTCCCACCGTTCCTCCCCAGCCAGAGTATGCTGTCGACCGTCGTCAAACAGCCACCACCCGTCGAGCCAAAGGCGATTTCGTACCAAAAGAGGTTCCGCGTACTCTCCACAAGACAAAGCAGGCCGTCGGCACTTAGCAGCTTGCAGATGTTGGTCGCCGAGTTGACCAGGTCACGCGTCGCGTGGATGCAGTTGGTCGAGATGACGATGTCGAATGAGCCTTGCAGCTCCGTCTCGGGCGTCTTCTCGATATCCAAGACCCTAAACACACCATGAAGGGCAGGGTGGAAAAATTTCGCCGGGCGGCTGCGACGAGCGACGACGACAGGTCGGAAAAGGTATACGAGAAGTCGACGCCGCGGCCGCTCAGCGCCTCTACGAGGCGTTTGGTAGTCCCTCCGAGCCCTGCGCCCATCTCGAGTATTCTGATGCCGCGGCCCACGTTGCCCAGGTGTGAGATAACATCGCCCAGGTACTGCTCGAGCAACAGAGTCGCCGTCTTGAACATCGGGGCATCCGTGTACACATCTTCCAACAACGAGCGCGCGGTCGAGTTTTGGAAGATGAGCGACAGCGCTTCGACTGAGCCGTCGAGACAGTCGGCGAGTCGGGAGGCCGTCACACGCAATAATTTCGTCTCGTGGGCGTGCTGGGGGTATCTGGTGAGAATCTCGTTGTGCAACACCTCGGCAGAGACGCGTGGGACCGGAACGGCAGTCCGGCGAAACTGCCCGCGGCCCTCGTGAGCAATCAGTCCGGCCTCCTCCACGATGCTGTAGAGCTGTGGAAGCAGTCTCTTATGCCTCGTGTGGTGGCGGATCAGGGGAACGTCGTCTCCTGCACCCAAGCTCTGCAGCTCGCAGCCGAGACTGGCAAAGGCGTCGAGGACGTATGCCAGGACGAGCCGCGACTGGATCGGGAAACACTCTTGATAAAACTCGGCAAACCCCATAGCCGCGACGTGCTTGTCGAACGACGAGTTCAGTCGGGCAAAGCATTGACTGCCGGTAAGCGCGATGCTCGTCTCGTCATGGTGCGATGTCACACTCTTGTCGCTTGCGCCGTCGTTGACAACTTCACCTTGACCGCCGCCCTGTTCCGGCGTTGGGGCTGGTTCCTCGATGCCCAAATTCGAACAAATGCATTGGCACAGGGAAACCATATCAAGGCATTCCAGGAGCTGTGCTGTCTGAGGTTGATTGGGAACTTGGCACGGATTTCTGCCAAGATCTCGGTGACAAGCAACGAATCGATACCCAGATCGCCCCACAGCAGTGAGTCCGGTCTGATGTCGGCCAAGGGCACGTCGATGATGCTGCTCAGGACCTCCCGCAGCTGGAGCGAGACAATGTTCGCGTTTATGGTTGACTTTGACGGCGGCTGAAGGTCCGATTGGGTCACCTCTTCCCAACTGGACATCTCCATGGAAGATGAGTCTTGGTCGCTGCCGGCAACGAGAACCTGCTCCGGGCATGTTTCGAGGCCCTCATCGCTGGGCGACTCTTGCTCCCGCCTTTGCCCCGGAGGACGCGGCCGCGCCATGGTCTCCGTCAGAGGGCGAGGCGCAAGAGGGCGAAAAGTGATGCCGAGGATGGCGGCGACCAGCTCCCGGGAAACACCGTCATAGACGAAGACATTGCTGGACAGATGGCCGTGGCCCTCAGTCTCGTAGGACGTGCACACGGTCCAGCTGCGGGCTTGGCCGTGCTCGGTGGGCTTCAGGGATGACGCGAGGATTATTTCTCCGACGGTCGTGCATACCAAGGCGCCGGTGTCGTTGCAGCGCGCCAGGCAGTTGACGTGGATTCCGGTCACCTGGAAAAAGTTATCCATGGTGATAGCGTCGTAAGCAAGCAGCTCGTCGAGGCTAAAGAGATGCTGGTCCCCCGAAAGCATCACGAAGGCGGCCGCTTCATTGCCCAGCGCGGCCACTCTCTGCACGCCGCGATATGCCGGCGCGTAGTCGACGACGGTTGAGAACAGCTCGTAGACCAAGTCACCGCTGACGCCCTTTGCCGACACGGAGCCGGCGACGCACTGATATCGCGACTCCTTGGCCAACAGCTTTACCATTTTCCACCGCGCATCGTCCACGATTTCCTCGGAGCAGAGGAGGCTGACACGGCCGACGGCGTGTTGTCGTTGCTTGGTGTCTTGCGTCTCTGCAATGAACTTGGAGGGAGAACTGCGAATGCTAAAGTCGAACTTTCCTCGAGAGCTTTCCCGGAGACGGAGAAACACACCGACATCTCTGTCGAAGGCCAGAGGCGCAAGCACAGTGAAGGCCTCTAAATGCGGCAAGACATCAGACGGAGAAGAGCCGGTGGTTGTCGACATGATGGCACATCGAACCGCCAGCTCAAGGTAAAAGGATGCCGGACACACGCCCTCACCATGGACTGTATGACCCTTGATGGCCAAGCCAAAGGATGCATGCGACGTATTCACGGCAAAGTTGTACTCTCGCGAGCCGGCATCCTGACTGACCAAAAACACCAGACCCGTTGCCTGCGAAACGGTTGGCGGCCGAACGCGTGTAGCTGGTTTCACGCTGATCCAGTGAGGCACCTGCTCAAACTGATAAGGGGGCAGATGAAGCATCTTGCCGACGGCCTGCTGAGCACGGGAAGCGAGCCAAGAGTGGCAGCCGGCACCCGAGTTCCATAGGCGATTGGCGACATGGGCCAGGTTCTGCAGCGCATCGTCGCCCGCCAGATGCGCCGCAATCGTGCTGTCGTCGTTTCTGCGCTCAGGCAAAATGCGACGGATGACGGGGGTGCTTGATCCGGCCTCGAGCCAGATGGCCGAGCTCAGACGAGAGGCAATGCGTTCCACGGCGTCACCAAAGTAGACGGACTGCCGGGTATGGTCAACGATGACCTCGCCATCGAACGCCGACCATGTGTCGTTGGCCGAACATGTTTCGACGCGGATGCGTGGCCGTCGAATGTCGAGCGTCTCGGTCAGCTCTCTCAGCCCACCCAGTATGAGACGGGCAACATGACCAGAAGGTGAGACCAGTCGGTTAAGATAAGATCGGTCTAATCGTTGTAGAAGCTAGTGGCAAGGAAAATCGACGATTTGTTGTTGCTGTGTCATGAACCAGAGCCATGAGCCAGTCAAGCACGGTATCGCAAAATTCGGTACGTATAGAGACGTCGGCGAACAGAAGAAGACGGAAAGCATTCTCGTGTGTATCTCCAGTCCGTGATGGCCAGCTGAAAGCTGGGTTAGATGGCGTGCCTGGAGGAGAGGATTACATCAAATTCCGAACAAAGCTCGAGTACGAAGTACATACGAATACGAAGTACGAATACGAGTTACAAAGGAAAGATACAGCTTTCCCCGAAACGCCGGGCGGTCCGGATAAATAATCATGCGCGTCAGCGATCTATCAAGAGAGGAGAGGAAGGAACGCAGTTTGTTGTTTCATCCACCGCACTTGTTGAACAACAAACACAATGAGCCTTTCAAAGTCTCAAACTCACCAGCTGCGAATCTCTCTGCAGCAATCTGCCATGGGGTGCTCGGAACGATGTCTCTATCAGGCTTCGAAATGGTGAGACACTATATCCACCTGCCGTGGCGTGCAGAGTGGTAATGGCATTGAGGATTTGCTACGAGTTACAGGGCCGCTGAAATGCTCAATGCACTCCCTGATCTCGGCGTCGATGATGAAGCCGTGTATCCTCCACTCGCTCTTCTCCCACCTTCAGACGCTCTCGAGCAGCGTTTGGAACTCAGGGAGCTCCCAAGATACCTCGAAGCTAAAGCTTTCTTCGATTGTCACGAATTTCAGCGTTGCGCACGAGTTTTCCTACGCACTAGCTTCGCTGATCATCGTCACCCTCTACAAAGTGGCGACTCCTCGGTGTTGGTGAAAAAGGAGACGAGCCAAAGAGGGCTGTTCCTTGCTTTATACGCACAGATGATGGCAGGGGAAAAGCTCAAGAACGAAGAGCTTGGACAGGTCCTCGGACCGTCAGATATCGGTGCAACTTTCAACAAGCAGCTCATAGGCATCAAACATATTCTGGATGCTTGGTTCAATCAGGCCGAGAAGGACACATCTCAGTGTGGGGCTAGTTACGGTTGGCTTCAATACCTGTCTCGTCCCTTGGCATCTCGGATTTGGTAAGAATCGTTGGGCTAATCTTTTCCGCAGCTACGGTGCAATTCTGGCAAAAGACGGAGACAATGATACCGCGATTTCTTGGTTATTGAAAAGTGTCTCGCTTTACCCTTGGAATTGGGGTGCGTGGCTGGAGTTGAGCAACCTGATCCGGAACGTGCGACATGTACGGTGTCCCTTTCCCTGTTTTCTGAAAGTCATGAGCAACAACTGACAATTCCACCAAGTTGAACTTGGTACAATCTCAGCTAAGCCCGAATATCATGGGCTTTATATTCTCCACATATTGTCGACAAAAGCTGCATCAAGGCTCATCTTCGCTTCTAGCTGAACTCTCTCAACTTCAGAGTATCTTCCCCGGCAGTTTGTTTCTCCAGGGACAACGAGGGCTGGTGCTTTACCACATGAGAGGTACGCATCTGACAGTACACCTTTTTGTGATAGTATCTTGACGACTGCATAGACATACATGAAGCCAACTCGCTTTTCTGGGCCATGACGTTATCTGACCCTGGGCGCTTAGATTTCATCCATCATTATTCGAATGTTCTATATACTCTGAACTCCCGAGAGAGGCTTGCCTTTATTGCCCAGCTTTGTTCAGCCGTCGATGGATACCGGCCAGAGACGTGTTGTGCCATCGGAAATTACTATGCCCTATCCAAGCGCCACGAGGACGCCGTTGTCTACTTCAGAAAAGCATTAGTTCTTGATCGCAGTTTCCCAAGTGCCTGGACTTTGCTGGGCCACGAATACTCTCAGCTACAGAACACGCACGCAGCCGTTGAATGTTACCGACGTGCGATCCAGCTCGACCCGCACGATTATCGAAGTTTTGTCGGACTTGGTCAATCCTACGAAACCCTGGACAAACCAACCTTTGCCTTGCATTACCATCGTCAGGCGACGAAACTGCGCCCCAGAGACGCAGATCTGTGGCAATCAGTTGCCAACTGCCTCATTGGACTATCTTTGCCATCTGAGGCTGCCAAGGCTTTACAGAGCGCCCTCACTTGCATTGGCCCTTCTGACGACATGACGACCGACTCAAGTCTTTCCTCGTATGCATGGTGCAAGCGCATCGAATTGCTCCACCAGTTGGCCAAGCTCCACGAGGAGACGGAAGATCGGGAAGCAGCCATAGGACTCTTGGAACTCTGCGTGGATGAATATTCTGCACTCCAGAGCCGTAGCGGGTCCGATGAAGACACAGTCAGAAAGTTGGGCCAGTCACTCATACCTCACGCTCAAGTGCTTCTGGCACAGTGGGCGATGGACGATGGCGACTTTGGCAAGGCGCAGGCCATGGCATGCCAAGTCGATGAGAATTGCGAATATGCAGGGGATGCACGAAGCATCCTTGAAGCATCGCCACCCGGTCACAGAAGACTCATTGGTTCTTACTCGTAGACCTCATGACCAGAAGGTGAGACAAAGGTAAGCCCGGTCGGAATCGTCGACTCCGCCTCGGCCTCGCTTCAAGCCCCGAATTCCAGACATAAAGTTTGTGGTTACTTTGTCTAAATTCGGAGTGGGAAGCTCTGTTGTTGGAGGAGAGCGGTTTTCTCTAGAGGTTCTATAAGCACGATGACTTCTTTGTCAAACAAGGCCTAGCCTTGCGCTCCTTTCCGTAGCCAGAGAGATCAACACGGACGACTAAGAAGCTGGACTTGCTGGACGACCGTTCTTACCAACACTCGTCCGACCTAGCTTTCAAGGACTGTCAACTCATCAATGCAAAAAAATCAAAAAAAAACCCTTCGAGTACGAATACAGCAGCTGGTGTTTGCTGTTGTTTGCTGGTCATGACTACATTTAACTGGTCGAGAGCGAACGGCGGTGGCTGGTGTGGACCCGCCTCGTACCTGAGTCGTTTGTTTGCCGGAGAAGCAATATTCCGCGAATGGTGGTGCAACAAGTCACATGATGTAAGTGCCACATAAATAAGCTTCCTTTTTCGTGTGACCACTTTTTTCGTTTTTACATTCAACGTCAACCCAAGGGTGCCTCCGTTGGGAGATGACTGGTCTTGTGGTCCAACAGACAGACGAAGGCCACGCACGACTCTCAATATCCACCATCCACGAACACGAATGGCTCTACCCTAGACTCCCTGTTTCCGCAACTCGACTTCAAGCGAGCGGCACAAATCTTCAGAAATTCGGCCGACGACTTTGAGTGCTGCAGCAATCTGCCAGCTAAAACTACCTCGCCGTGCGAGACTACGCTGCCTACACTGCCTATGATGGCGGCGCGATAGCCAACCCTCTCTACCATCAGCAAGCACCAGCCGGCTTTGCACACTGGTCTCACCTTTGACCATGGAGCCCGTGTCCAGAACCTCGCATTCTCCATCACAACAGCCACGATCGATCCGGGCTTTGCACTCGACGCCACCAATCCTCGTCGGCTCGTGGCTGTCGATGGCGACCCCCTCTTGGGAAGCATCATGAGCCATGCAGTCGCTCTGCGGGATAGCCGCAAACGAACTGGGCCTAATGCCCGCAATATCCCTCCACACAGGAGGAAGGGTTGACGAGTTTGCCCTCCGAGATTGGACGAATCTTCCTGGTCCATTCTTCGCCGACGAGTGTTTGACATCCCTTGGGAGTTGATGTCAGATGACATGTAGGTCTCGCGGCCAATCCGCGTATGGGCGTTTCGGAAGCCCAATGCCAAGAAGTTGGCGTCCCTCCTTGAGCACTCGATGGAAGCCAGGGACCAGGCTTCCAGGTATGTGGAGAGCAGCGCCCTTTATAAGTATTATACTAACTTCTTCTAGTATGGCCTTCTACCGCGCCGCCATCAATAGGGACTTCCCTCTCTTCTACCGCACCCTGGACAGCCGTCGCCGGCACGAAGGCACGGCTCGATCGGCCGTGCAATAGGCAAAGGACTGGTACCGGGTCGCGGCGGACGTAGATCTCGCCGTCAAGATTGCGGCCAGCATCGAGTAAGTACATTCATTCACTGTACAATGAATGTCCGAATAATCGTGTCCAAGGTCTAACAAGACGTCGCTCTTAGACGACTCAAGGGCTAGACTCGTCATTTCCCTTTGAGTATTACTATTTGCCCAAGTACAATACTCTATTTGCCCAAGTGCCCGTCTACGCACAACCCCAAAACGCCCAGCCGCGTTCCCTTTTTGTACAAAAGGGGCCAGCACACAAGCTTGCATTCATCGTGCATCACCATCTAGTTGCTCACTTGGTCGGGGCCGCAGGACCTCTGTTTTACGGCTACTCGATGGATCGGTGCCAAGAGCGGTCGACCCAAGAATGCGTTGAGGGACGCCTTGGGTGTGGAAGCGCGTGTCTGGAATTTCACCTTATTGAGAGGCACTAGTGTTAATAAGGAGCCGGCGCCCTGGGATATATATTTAGCTTTCCGAGGGTGTCTATGCTGCATCATATCCTCAAGACGAGAGTTATACCGTCTCGTCTTGGTGCCGTGAAAGCTGCCAGTGTAAAGAGTGCAGAAATAACCTCAGTTCGCTGGTACAACAAAGAAGAAACCAAAAAGGCACACCACAAAAATCGGCTGCCTGTCCCGCCCAACACCCAAGCCGTCCAAGTCCAAGTAGGGGGAGGGGAAGAGGCCGGAGAGCGGCCTGTATATCCAGAAAAATCGTCTCGCCCAGTAGAGTGAGTTTGTACACCCAAGACAAAAGCGAACAAAGACCAGAAAACCTCCGTCGGCGGTTCTCACAGGGAGACGATGCGCTGCCCGGGGGCCGGGAGACTGGCACGGCTGCTCGGCCGCAAGCTGATGACCGTCTCCAGCTCCCGCAGCATGCCTCGCGTCGCGTCAACGTGCTGTCGCGCCTGTGCCTTTTGCTCTCGATCCTCCCTCATCTTGACGAGCCTCTCGTTCCTCGTGAGGAGGCTTCGCGGGCGGGCGGGACGCGCCACGGCCTCGAAGATCTCGGGCGTCTGCGGCTCCGACGGCTCCCATCGGGGCTCCGACTCGCCCGTCAGCGCCTTGAGCGCGTCGGCGGCGCCTCCCTCGTCCACCGTCGTGAGCCCGCTGAGGGAGCTCGTGGGCGACAGCGTCAGGCTGACCGACGACAGCCTCTTCTCGTTTCGGTCGATGCCGAGGGCCAGCGCCGCCTTGCCCTCTTCCCATGCGGTCATGAGCTCCTTGAGGTCGACCCCGATGGACTCGTACTGAGACATCAGGTGCGGGCCCACCTCCGAGATGTCGTTTGAGTCGTCCAAGGCCCGGCCCGACTCTTCTCTCAGCAGGTGGAGCTTGGCCTGCAACCCCCGGATGCCAGTCGACAGCGAGTTGAGCTTCCGCAGCTGGGATCGCCATCGCGCCCTGCCTGGTGTCAGGGGTCCCTTGGGAGACGGCGGCACGGGGAATGCTGCACATGGCCAGGTCAGCGCGACTCCAACCAGATTCGAAGCTGCCAGACCCAGGGACCTTGACCAGGGACCTTGACCAGGGACCTTGACCAGGGACCTTGACCAGGGACCTTGACCAGGGACCTTACATTCTTCTTCGCCCAGAATCGCCCGCACCCCGTCGTACGACGTCCTTGTCGAGGCATTCAAGTCCCGCAGCGCCTCGAGCGTGGTGCCCCAGCGGAGCAGCTCGGGGCCCCCTTCGTTCGCGTCGAGGGCCAGCAGGCCGCAGAGAAGCATCTTGCGCGCCGTGTGAAAGCGGGCCGCCAGAATCTTGAGCGTCCGCAGAGACTCGGCGTCGTCAAAATCGGCCTCGTTGTAGCCTTGAAGGGCATCCGAGACGTCAAAGTCACCAATGTCGTACATGTCGTAGTACTTTTCGAGCTCCGTGACTTCGGAGAAGCTCTTGACAACATTGGACGCTCGGTTGTACCTTGTCAAGACGTCGCCGAAGGAAGCCTTGATCGTCTTGCGCAATCGCACGCACTTGCGGCTCTGGCTGCGGTCTTCAAGTCGGCCGACGGGAGGTAAAGGTGCGCTGCTAGAGACAGGTCAGCCTCGCAAAACCACCAGCGACACTTTCTGAGAGACAAACATGCGAAATCCGCGTGAGACTAGCTCCACCTCTTGGATCAAGGACAAGGTGGCCTCGGTTGCGCTGTCAAAGTCGTGAGAGTTGGACACAAAGGCCGCCATTTCGGACAGGCATTTCTCTCGTTGGTAGCGCAGCCATTGCCGTCGTATCAAGATGTTGCCCAGAAACAACGAGGCGGCGAGCGCTGCCAAGAGCAGGAACAGGCGCTTCCGCGTCACATGCGACAGAGCACCACTGTTGCGGACCCAGTTAAGGAGCATTGCGACGGCGAGAGCCCCGAGAACCGGCACAAGGATTCCCTGGGTCGAGTGATGCTTGTGTCCAGCGCCGGCACCGGCGAGAGTCGGAGCCGCAGGGCGGTGGCCTGTGATGGATTGGCCGTTCAGGAGCTGCGACGCAACGATGGTGTAGCGGAACCGCTCGATGAACTTGGCATTGTCGGAGCCGTCTATACTCGCGGCGAGGGCGGCCTGTGGGCGTGCGCGCGGTCAGCGACACTCGGGGAAACACAAGCCAAGGGAAGAGGGGGGGCGGCGAGTCGCACCGAGCATTTTCTCCTGATGGCCCGCCAGGCCGAGGTTGTCCGCGGCTCGACTGGGTGTGGCGCAACGGGGGCTTTGGCACGAAAGCGAGCCCTCACCAGGGGGCGACCGGCGGGCGCAAAGGGCGAAGGGCTGGGAGGCGACGACGAGCGCTCCGGCGAGGACAGCGGTGAGCCCCCAACGGGAGCCCAGTCTGGGTCCGACTCGTCTCCTCCGTCTGCGGGTAAGCTCCGTCAGAACCGGCGATGCTCACGACCAGGTAAGAGGCGAGCTCACCTCTGAGGTAGTCGGCCAGGGGCGTCTCGTTGTAGACGACAGACTCCATCTAGCGACGAGTCGACGATGGCGGCGAGCTGACAGCAGGGGACCGCAGCGCCATGAAGCGCGCCGGCGCGCCAGGCAATCGAGGTGCGGGCGACAAAGGAGAAGGGAGGGCGACGTAGGAATTAAAGGTTACAAGGCAGACTTGTATGCTCTGCTCGCGTGTTCTGGCACTGGCGATGCAATCATGATGGGGGAGAAGAAGGGGTCTTGGGGGAAAACAAGGGCGACGTTGACTGACGACATGTAAGCCGCGGCATGTACTCCGTACACGAAAAGGCCGTTTGCGGCGAGTGTTTGGGGCGGGCGAGACGCGGGCCGGCATGTACCCATGGCGAGCTGACCGCCCCACGAATCCGTGGTCACGGCAAGGGTTACCTTGGGCAGGGAGGCCGCATGCGACAGGGGTACCTTGAGTAGGGAGGCCGCGCATGTACAGGAGACCTGCATCCACTTACGGGAGGTAAACGGCGACAAGGTGTGACGGGGGGCGCGGGGATCCTCTTTCAGCTGCCGGAGACCCCCAAAAGCCCCCAAAAGCCACCTTCCACCCTTGGTGAGACCACAGGGGATGGACGAACCAGGAGGCAGATGATGCGCTGCATGTCACAAAGGACAGGAGATGGATTGCGAGCCTGGGTTCTTTTCGCAGGATTCACATAAAACAACTGGCGACACCGTGAACGGCCGCCATTGGCCCCGAGTTCCATGTACAGGTACTCCTTGTATCCCGTATATACATACGTATGTACATACAGCCTATATCACGATATCGAAGCGCATGACTTGGCAAGGTCCAAGTTTACCAATCCGAGCACCAAGTTTGCATATGGAGTTTTCAACAGCCGGCACCTCACCTCTCTCTCTCGCGACCACCCTTCCGCCAATGCCCGTTCGGGCTGCTCCAGCTCAATGCCGGCGCGTCGTCTGCCGCCGCTCGCCTTCTTGTCCGCCGCGCCGATGTTTCAATTATCATGCCGGCCCCCTCGAAGGCCGTCGTCGGATGGGGAAGCGGCACATGACGGGCATCATGCCCACGTCCTCCGTCTACCCTCCCATCTGGCAGTTCGACGCCCCTCCCGCGGCCGCCCTGTCCCCGTGGGAGCCCCCGACCACGCCTTCGTATCGAAGACAAAAACACGAGCGTCTGGGCTTCTCCGGCCTTGTCAGCCGCTGGCTCGGCCATTCCCAGGCAGATGAGCCCATTGTGCCGCCCGCGACTGTGCATGTTGACGCCGTGGACGGCGCCACTCAGCGCCAATCAACCCTGGAAGCGACCGCGCCTGTGCATGTTCACGCCGTGGACAGCGCCGCTCAGCACCAAACAACCCTGGAAGCGACCGAATCGGCGTCTTCCAGCTCTTTGCAAGTCAAGCTTGAGTTCGTGAACCTACGAAGCGCCATATGCGCATTGGAAACGGACGAGGAGAATAGACTGCGACCACTGTTCGAATCTTGCGCCCGCTCGCTGCGGCACAGACTGCAGAGTGGAGAGCTGTTCATCGACGCCCTGGATGCCGACGTCTTGGAGCCCCTTGATCCGGCGACGCGGAAACGAATTCCGACAGAAAACATGGCGGACGAACTAGTCGCCACCTTTCGCAGCATCCTTCTGTCGGGCCTCGAGGCCGTCGACAGTGATGGCGACAGGTCGGACAATGCGGCTCTCTGGCTGGGCTTCGCGCAGAAGGTTTGCAGCTCCAAGGGGATGCGGCATGATATCCTACTCTTTGCCGAGCTGATGCGCATCATGCCAGCTTCGCTGCGGGCGCAGATTCCCCCTCATCACATCGCCGAAATGGCCCAAGCAGTCGTGGTGGAACATGCGAGCCGCCACCACCCAACTCAACACTGGTCGACCCAAGCACACAGCTTCAGCCGTGCCTTGCAGCAACTGACTGCGACGCAGCAGGCGAACCTCGACGACGACATGAGGTGGTTTTTGTTGCGTCAGGATAGAGCAGAGAGAGAATGGCAGAGATTGTCCTTCTCCTGGCTCGTCATCAAGGCTTACGATGCTCACGCGACGACACCAGACTTGCTCAAGACTCACATGTCGATTGCCCTGCCAGATGGCCCATTGAGCTGTCTTGATCTATGGCATCTCTTGTTGGCCCGATTCATGGCGGCTGGAGCCGTCGAATGCGAGCACGGCCAGCTGCTGCTGGACGCGGAATACGAATCGCTGGGTGAACGTTGGACATTTCTCGTGCTTGCGTTGATGGCCTCTCGGGAAAGGGACGAGAGCTTGTGCGAGCTGTGCTCCTTTTTGAGCAGCCTCGGACAATTTGAGACCATGGCCCGGAGCCTGACGGAGCGGGCGCTCTCCTTTGTCCGCATCGACGCCGTTCAGGCAATAGCCCTGGCCTGCGATGACCACCACCGGGCCATTGCACTCCACGACGCGCTCGTCTCCATGGAAGGGTGGGACCAGACAACTGCCGCGTGGGACTGGACCACGTGGGCCAAATATGCCGAAAGAATCATCAAAGATCCGGCCATAGACACTTGGCGCATCTGGGACTTGCTCGACCTAACGCCTCGCTCCAGGTATCGATTCGAGACTGCCGGCGATGCCGAGGCCAAGGTCCGACTGCTGAACCAGATGAGCCAATGGTTCATGGAGGCCCCACACATCAATGACCGTCAGCTGCTACGAGAGCTGGAAAGGGTCATCTACATCCAGAGGGGGTTGACGCGAAAGGTGTCGCATCAGACGCTGGCCCACCTCGCAGATCTCCTGACCCGCGACCTCTCCCGAGGCGAGTCCGGCCGGACTGAGCGGCTAGAGTGGCTGGTCCAGTTGGTCGCTCAGACGCAGGGCATGGAAACGGCAGTCCATACGGCGTCGGCCATTCGAGGCTGGAGGTGGACGCTGGCCCGGAAGGCCTTCATGGACAAGACAGGGAGGGGGGTAGGGGGGAGCCCTCTCGGATGACGTGGCCACGGACGACTGCCTGTTGTCGATCCAGACATGGTATTAGAAGCCGATATTACCAAAGAGCTTACTACAGCTCGGCAAGCCCCTGAATACCAGACTGCCACTCGGTACGGAGTATCGAATGGCCAAGCATGCAGACGGCTCGGACCGGTGACAGCCTGCCTATCAATCCCTTAGCTTGGGGCCAGGGTGAACCCGCGCCAAGTTTCAGTGCGTCGACTGGCGTTGTGCAATTGCCTGATGCTTCTCGTCTCGTGGCTCTTTGCCTGGGCAGAGCAGGACAAGACTGCAGGCTAAACGTGGTGAATTCTCCCTTGACCCCCCTCCCCTCGTCCTCTCCCATCTAACCGTATGGACCTTACTCAGCCTTGACTACATGGAGCTGTTTCTGACCATTGCTCATTTTGTTCGCCGCTTTGATGTGCAGCTGCACGACACGGAGCCCGAGGGTGTCCGCGCGGTGGGGGGGCTGTTTGTCGGAACCACCAGACGAGGTCCCCTGAGAGTCTACGCACCAATCACAGAGGCCGACGACTAGTTGGGGCCAGGGGGGACGGACAGAGCGTGGTGACGGACAAACAAGGCACTGTCCAGATTGAATAGCCATGTCCAAGAGAAAGCTCTATGGTTCGCAAGGGGTCGTTATGCGGTAAAGTACAGCAGGAACAAGAAAACAAAGAATGCATCAAAAGTAACAAAGAAAGCCGCTCCGGATATATCGTCACCTTTTTTGGCCCCATGTCATATGTCATAACTTTTCACCCGAAAGGAAAGCCCAAGCTGTTTCGAGAATACAACGGGACCGACATTTCATACAAAATAGAAAAGGATGGGCGGCGCGAGCGGCAGGCAGAGGGAGACGCCTCGTTGCCAGCCCCTTTATGCATGGCCCGCCAGGTACTGTCCGTCCGAGTGCGCCATGGAGTGGTCCGTCACGACGCTGAGGCGGCTCGGGGCGCCCAGGGATGCGCCGCCGGCGTCACTAGACGGCGTGAGGTGGCGCTTGCCCTTGTCGCGGGCGACGAGCACCTGCGCCGGGCATACCACGACCTTGTCCTCGCCCACGCCGTCGTCGTCGCCTCTCTTGACGACGAGGGGGAAGAGGACGATGCGGACCACGGCGCCCTGCGCCTCAATGTCCTCGTTGCTCATGGAGAGGTTGCCGCTGCGCTCATTCATCATGGCGGCGTCAAAGTGGACCGTGGCGGCCAGCTCGCCGTCGGCATCGTACTCGGGCTGCAGCGGCGGGAGCATCATGTACTCGGCCCGCTGGGTGCGCATCTCGACCGACAGATCGACGGCCTCGCGCATGACCCGGCGCAGTTGCGACTGGATCTGGCCCTCCAGGTTGCCGGGCGGAGGCAGGATCTTGCTGAGCGTCTGGAAGACGGCCTGCACGACGGCCTCGGTGTCGAGCTCCCGCTGGTCCCTGAAGTTGGCCCGCTTGCAGAGCAGGGTCAGGGTGACGGCGCGCCACTGGCGGACGGCCTGGGCAGGGCCGACCTCGATGAGGAGCTTCTCGAGCGACTTGAGCTTCTGGCGCTGCTCGCGGTCCATGCCAAAGAGGTACCGGGTGAAGACAAACTCCCAAATCATGTTCATGGTCATGGACATGAAGATGTCGCGGCGCCTGACGCGGTCGTTGAGGTACGAGTCGACGTCGGAGCCGTCGAGGACTGCATTGTCGAGGCGGTCGATTGTCTTTTCGTCGTTGATCTCGCTCGTCAGGCGGCAGGCGCGCATGTCGGAGAACTTGGAGAAGCGGAGGACCCACTGCTGGACGTGGGAGCAGAGCTGCTGGCACCGGTTGTCGAAGTAGTCGTCGTCCTTGAGGTTGAGGAAGCCGGGGGTGGCGGCCCTCGAGTCGAGAATCTTGCGCTGCATGTCGCGCATCTGCTCCTTGGCAGAGTCGAGCTGGGCGCGGAGGGCGGCGATCTCGGCGTCCTTGTCCCGCAGCGCGTGGGTGAGGGTGCTGCCGACGGCGCGGGCCTCGTCGAGCTCGCGGGCGAGGGCGGCGTGGCGGAGCTCGAGATGGGCGTGGCGGCCCGTGTCCTTTGCGGCGAGCTCGGCGTTTGCGCTGGCGAGGCCGTCGTTGACGTCGGTCAGGCGGCTGACCTCGTTGTGGAGGAAGTGCAGCGACTGCTTGAGGGACTCGATCTCGGCGTCGCGCTCCGACAGGACGGAGGCGGCGCGCTGCGTCAGCCTCTGCTCGGCGTGGGAGCGGGCGTCGGCCAGCTGGACCTTCTCGGCGACGAGCTGCTCGACGCGCGACTCGAGCTCCAGCACCTGCATGCTCTGGCGGCGACGCATGCTGTGCGGGCGCGTGGGCGAGCGCGGAGAGCCCATTCGACCCTCGCCGAAGCCGTCAAAGACGTCCGTCATTTCGCCTCCTCGGGCCCGCGCGCGGCTCTCGTTGGCGACGGGCGGCGGCGGCGACGGCGACGACGAGCCGGACGCTTGCAACTCCTTGTCGTGCGTCGTCGTCGAACTTGCCGCGCTGCTTTGACGCCGCAGAGCCCGCAGGTCACCGCTCATCCGCTTACTCATCCGTCGAAGCGGGGGGGCTGGGGGGGCTGCTGACACGATGCTGCTGTTGCCTGGACTCTCGGCCCGAAACTTGAGCGGCTCCGGCGTGTGCCGTCGCGCTAGGCTGGTGTTGGACGCCGACCGCCGCGCGCCAAACGACGCCCCGGCCTGTTCCGACGCCGGCGGCTGGCCTCGGCTATCCGCGGCGTGGCCGTCGCTTGCGCTCCGTTCAGTCTGTCGGCTCCCGGCCCGGCCATCGTCGCTTGCGCTCCGCTCAGTCTGCCGGCTCTCGGCCCGTCTCTCCGTCCGACTCGGCGTCAACGCCGCCGCCGTGCCGCCGAGATCCCCGTAGCTCTTCTTCTCGACCCGTTTCTTCTCCGGCTCGGGCGTCGCCTCCGCGGCCGCCGGCTCCCGCAGCACCGGCGTCCCACCCCGAACCACCGGCGTCCCGTACGGCGACCGGCGTGGTTTCGCCGCGACGCCGGGCTCGGGAGTTCGAGACACGGCCTCGCCTCCGCCTCCGGTATGGGCGCCGCTGTCTCGCTGCTCCCGGTCCCGCAAGAGTTTGCCCCGGCCCTGCTGCGGGTGAGGCGAGCCGGACCCGAATCCACTGTCGCGCTTCGCGTCCGTCGTTGACCAGTGGTATCTTGTCGCTTCCGCCTCCGCCTCGGGGAACTCGGGCACCGCGGGCAGCGCACGGGACGGTGATCTCTTCGGTTCCGTCGCCGCCGCCGTCGCGCTGCCCTGCACCGCGGGCGCCTCTCGTTCCTCCTCCAGCAGCCCACCAACTGGCTCCGCCACCTCCGGTCCCCACCGAAGCAGGCCGGCAGGCTCTGCCATCACCAGGCTGCTCTCTCCTCGGCCCAGTACCGGGCTCTCCGTTGAATCCTCGTTCAAAGCCGCTCCTTGCCGAGCCGTCTCCTTCCAGCCTCCCTCCGACTCGGTCAAACTTTCGCTCACGAGAGCACAAGGGCCTGCCTGCCGTGCATTGCTGGCATCCGCCTTCTCCTCGCTGCCACCCCAAAAGTCCCCGTCCATGCCTGGCTCCTGCCGCGTCTCCAAGCCTTTCTTGTCTGCTCCCTCCCACAAGGCTGGCTCGTCGAAAATGTCTTCCTCCCGCGGCTGCCTCCTGTCCACAATCTTCTGCTTGCCCTTCTTCGTTTTCCTACTGCCTCCAAATTTCTCGGCAATCAGAGCCACGCCGCCCGTTATCGCGGCAGCTGCTGCGGCTCTCTCCGTGTTGCTTGGCCCGGATCCCTCAACAGTCTCGCCCTTGACCATCGCTTCCTTGATGGGTGAGCCCTTCTCATCTGCTACTTGCGCCTCCCTTCTGCCCGCAGCCCATGGTCCGTCACCACATTCCAAGACGTCACTAAAGCTAGCCGTCCCCATGTCGGTTGGTGCATCTCTGGACGCAGTGTTGTCCTCGAGTTGCTTCTGGCCAGGCTCCGAGATTGGTTGCTCAATGAATGCTTTTGTCATCTCAATGGCCTCTGAGCCCTGTGATCTCGATGGAGTCCGAGGCGGCGAGCTGGCACTGTCCTGATTCGCTTCTGCCTCGGGTTTAGGTGCAGAGGCGGCTTCTTGATCGCTTGCCAGCCGGCCCTTCACCTCATCATTCGTCGGTGACGTTTCTTCGGCCTTATTCGGAGTCGAGGTGGCAGGGAGTCCTGGGCTGTGAGAACCGGGTTGCGAGATCACGGCGATTGGTTGCTTTGATTCCCGCTTCTTGGCCTTTGCCGCCTTCTCCTTTGCCGGGGCTTCCCACAACCTGTCTGAACTGGCCTCTGTAGGAGCAGAAATCATGTCCGGGTCAGTTGGCTCTTTCTCCGCCGCTTTTGGTGCATCAGCGAGGTCCTGGGGAGCGTCCACGTCCATGGCATCTACAACGACGTGCTCTTCGACGGCCGAGGCAACCATGGACTCCTCTGTCTGGCTCGTACCCAAATCTCTGCCGACAGGCTCCTCGGGCTGAGCTTCACTCGAGCCAAGAGCCTCGGAAATATCGGCTTGGCCAGGCTCTTCTGGAGTGGACGCGATGGATCCATGGGTAGACACTGTGGCGACCCCTTTGCCCCTATTCTTCTTTTTGGACGTGGGCCACTCGTGCTCGGCTCCGACCGCAACCTCGGGGGGCTCTGTGTGCTCGGCTTCAGGGGCCGGGCCCGTCTCTTCGGATGGACGTGGTTCGGTCGGAAGTGGCCGGTCCTTGGCTTCGCTCCAAAGAACATTGCTGAGAGACGGTGGGCCCTCAGCTTCAGGATCCTGTGACGCAACAGTCGGAGGGTTTGCCATCTCTTCTCGTTCACCTCCCAGACTAAGCTCAGTTGTAGTCGCCGGAGGGTTGTTTCCAGGGGCCTCGACAACCTCGGAGGACTGCTGAGACTCCTCATTCGGCCGTTTTCGCTCGGGGAGAGCATCAGTCGCTTTTTCGGGGCCACGTGTCTGCTCGCCAATCTCTCCAATGGCTTGGACTGGCACTGACTCGGCCACGACGTCAGGCTCCATCGCTGGTGTAGCAACGCCGCTGCCATTCTTTCTCTTCCTGCCCTTCCTGCTCTTCTTGGTCGTGAAAGCCAATGCGTCGTTGTCCGGAACGAAGTGAGGCGTCTGTTGAGGCTCTGTGGGCTTGAGCTCTTCTGCTTGTGGAAGAGGGTCGGCTGCAGGCTCAGGGCCAGTTACCGCGATGGATGGTCTCGGAACGTCTGCGGACTCTGGCTGTGAGGAAGCACCCGACTCCGCCGCAGGTGTCGCCGCCCCGCTACCTTTTCCCTTTGTCTTCTTCCATTTGTTCTTGATAGCCGGGGACCATTCATGCTCTGCATCCACCCCTGTCGGGGCTTCAGGGGCTTCAGCCTCCACCGTCTCGGGAGCTTCAGGGGTCGGTATGGGTGGTTCCGTCACCGCGGCATCCGCGTGAGGGACTGCTTCGCTGATGGTTGCGGTATGCCGGGATTCAGGGGCTGCGGGCGCGGGGATCTGCTCCGATTCGACGATATGCACGTGCTCAGCACTTCCTTCAGCGATCCCGGCATCTGTCTGGCTTTCCTCTCGAGCCGCGTGGTCTTGGAAGGGGACTGCGAGTTCAGCCTCGCCACCTTCTTGACCTGCTGTTGCTTCCTTTGAAGCAGTATCGGCCAGAACAACTGACACCTTCTCGGATACCTCATCAGCCCACGATCCGGTTGGTTCAGGCTCGAGAGGTTCCTTCACAGTCTGGGCCTCCTTTGCCGGTGGTGGTTCTTGCATTTGAAGCATCTGGTCCACGGGCTCTTGCTCCTCCGCGAGTTCTGGCTCTGGGGCGGGCTGCGACTCTTCCACCGACTGCATCTCCTCCACGAGTCGATGCTCCACCACCGTCTCTTCTTTTACTCCCGTGCTTGGATCCGGAGCCAGGCTTGCAGCCAGTAAGCCGGCCGCAGCAAGAGCAGCTCTCTGCGCCTTCTTCCTGTTCTTCTTCGATTTCTTGGTCGACGACCTATCTTCCGAAGACTCCTGTGATGTCGCGTGCGCAACCTCTGGCGCCTCTGGTATGCTCTCCAGAGCAACAGGCGAAGCATAGCTCGACTCAGCCAAAGGCATGACCTCACCGCGCTCTGGGCCATCGTGTGCAGCATCCGGGGGAGGCTCAACCAAGCCAACGTGCTTCGGGATAGCCTCTCCAGCAGGAGCTTCAAGACCCTGGCTGATGCTTGGCACCGCTGCCTCAACAAAGGCTGGCGCCAGAATCATTGCATCGTTGGCATTTTCTTCCACCACCTTTGGAATCGGGGAGGCAGGTTCATCAAGGGGCGGAAGCGCGGGTTCGAGTCGAGGCTGGGCCAGCGGCTTATTGTTTGCTTCGAGAGGTTCGAGTCGAGGTTGGGCCAGCTCAGGCTTATCGTTTGCTTCGAGAGGGGGCTCTGTTCCGGCCGCCCGGTGATCTGAGCTCTCGGCCGCCTTCTCTTCCGCCTCAAATTGGCCGCGACGCTTCTTCCTGCTTTTCCTCCCCCTTGTCCCGGTAGAGCTAGACCATTCCCCATCTGTGCTCTGATCCTTGGGCTTCGATACTTCAGTGTCGTCACTTCTCGATGGAGTCAATTCCTCGTCTTGCTTGGGGACACCCGCTGCCGCTTCCAGAATGTGTTGCTCTTGCTCGTGCGATTCTTTGGTTTCGTCGGGCTCACGCAAAGGATCATGCTTTGGCATTGGGGCGGCGGACACGGCAACGGGCTCTTCTGTCTTCGTTTCCGGGAGGCCCGGCGTCGTCGAATCTCGAATTGAAAAGTCCCGGTCAAGCGGAGAAAGCACCTCTTCGTCCGGGGCAGCATTCCCGGGTTTCTCAAAGGTGGCCAAAGGCTCTTTTTCTGTCGCTTTAGGGAGATCTGCCGCCCAAGAATTTTGGGCGGAAGAGTCTTGGAGAGGCACAGAAATCACCATCTTATCCAGAGTCGCATCCCTCTCAGCTTCAACGATGGGAGAAGGCGCCTCAGGGGTAACAGGCGCCGCAGTAGGGGGATCCAGGCAAGGCGCGGAAATCGCTTCTTTTTCTGGAACAGCATCCTCCCATATAGAGGGCTCTTCTTTGGCTGATGCAGGAAGATCCAACGGAACCGAAGTGGCCTCGTCGGGTCTTGATGTCAAGTTGTCCAGAGTAGCATCCTTCCCGACCTCAATGGTGGGCGAGGGCCCTTCTTCTGTCGGCCCGGCAAGATCCGATGGTGTCGCGTCCTCCATTGCTACGTCTTGACTAGGCACGGGGACTGCTCTTTCGTCGAGAGCAAACTCGTCTTCGGCCGTCGCAGTCATGGGGAGTTCCTCAGGGCTGACGGGCTCAGCAGCAGGCGAGCCCTGCTGAGATGCGATCACTTCTTCGTCGAGGGCGGCGTCCTCGTCCGTGGCGTGCGGCTCAAGACTGACTGGGTCCGCAGTAAGGGGCTGCTGGAGCAGCTGAGCATCATCCGGAGAGTGAGGCGTGCGTTCGGTTCCCCCTTCCTCGTACTGACTTGGCGGGACAAGGGCACGCAATTCACCTCCAGACGCTTCTGTCGCGGTATCTAATCCCCGATTAACAGTTGTTGCTTTTTGAAATGGTGAACTGTCGAAACACCTACCCTCAATACATGTAGCCTTGGTCTTCTCGATACTCCCTTCCAGTGTCTGGCCAGAAATACCATCGACCCGCCCAAGGACGTCGGACTTTTCGAGCACAGCGCTCTCAAACGGCGTTCCAGCTTGGCCCAAGACTCCAGGGCCAGAAGTGAGAACCGATTCCAGCTCAGCGTGCTCCTTCTCCGCAATCTCCTCATGCGTCGCCTTCTCCAGCGGCAATTCAGCTTCACCCAAAGCTTCTTGATTGATGGCGGGGACAGGCTTTATCTCGATAGCCCTTTCAGCCTCCTCTAGCGCCGCGCTGTCAGATGGCAGGTCTGTGTTGGCGAAAGCCTTTGTCTCTGTAGCAGGGGCTGGGACGGGCTCGACTGCAGGCAGTTTGGCTTCACCAGAGGCTTCTAGGTCAGTGGCACAGTCTGCCTGCTCAGTCTCTTCGGCTGCTGCACTCCCAAGCGGCAACCCCATCTCACCGAAGGCTTCTGGTTCGGCAGAGGGGACCGGTACAGACTTCACTGGAACCTCTTCGATGTTTCCAGGCAGTGTTGGAAGCTGTCCAGCTTCAACCTGGGCTTCCGGACCACGAGCAGGGGCCTGCTCTGGCTCCAAGTTTCCCCTGTCAAGCTCTTCCGGCGTCGTAGCGGCCAATGGAGGTCCAGCTTCAACCAAGGTTCCAGGGTCAGCGGCAGGGACCGGTTCCGGCTCCTTTGGTGGAGCTTCAACTGCAAGTTTGACGCCCTCTGGCAGTGGTTCCGGCTTCTGTTCCAGGTGAGTGTAGACTTGCTCTCGCTCCGGTCCCGGAAGGGAGGCCGTCTCAGGTTCCTGTGGTTTCGTGCGCTCGTTGTTTTTAGCTTTCTTCTTCTTGTCCTTTTTGGGCTGTTTCAGACTGAAGCCACTCCCCTCGTCATCAGTATTTGCCTCTGCCTGCTGTTCACTTGTCCCAACCGGTTGTTCGGTTATTGCCTCGTCACTTGCACCTGGACGTACTACCACCGAGGAAGTTCCAACTGCCGCGACCTCTCCAATCTGAGAATCGGCGATGGCACGATTCACGCACGTCGCCTGTGTTGCCTCCAACTCAAGACTGGCCTGTTCCGGCACCACGTCCAGGCTGGTGTCAAGCTTTGTTGAAGCCTCCTCTGAGCCAGGCTGCGTGACCTCACTCAACGCTGCCTGCTTCTTCTTCCTCCTGTCCTTTTTGCTCATCTGAACCGGAACGGGAGACTCGCTGTCATCGACAAGCGTATTATCCGCGACGCTGTATGGCGGAAACTTTGCCTCCAGAGAAGATCCAATGCCGAAGAAATCCGGGCCCGATCCAGATTGAGTATCCAGCTTTGGCGTGTCTCTTCCCTGATCAGTCCCATAAATCGGTCTGCTCCGATCGTCGTCCGGGAATACAGACGCCTCATCGCCAGTGAGACCAGACTCAAGCTCGGGAAGCGTCTCAGGCTCAAGGGCAGGTTGGCCCTCCGGGGACACAACCGGCTCGTCAGCCAGCTGCTGCGGCTTCGCGCCAGAGGCCGAGTCCAATGAGAACCTATGCTGCTTCTTCCGGTTCTTCTTTCCCTTGCCAGAACCTGTAAACTCGGCTTGGCGACCGGCCACGCCGCGAGCCCCTTTGGAAACCTCTGGCCCGTCGACGAGAGGTGCGGGAGTCGAAGAATCGTCGTTCGACGTGACGGGAATCTGGCTCCGACGCTTCTTCTTCTTGACTTTCTTGCCCGTAGCCTGCGGCCTCTCATCCACCACCGCGGAAACATCGGCCGAAGGATCGGTTTGTGCGCTCATGGACGGGCCCTCGATACTCGCAGATCCCTCCGCTGTTACGAGAGGGTCCATGGACTGCGGCGCGGGCTCAGCGACGGGTTCCGGGTCCGTGGCCGATGAAGACTTGCTGTCCTTGGTCAGATTGGACTTCTTGCCAGTTGCCGGCCCTTCCCAGCCCCCTTCGGCTGGTGCTTCCTGGGCGACGAGAGCTGAAACGTCGTGCTGAGCTTCGGAAGATCTTTCAATCGTGTCTGCTGCGGCATCTTCCGTTACCTCGTCGACAACAGCTTCTCCAGATGAGAGAATTGAATCAGACGCTTGCTTTTGGTCCGTCCCAGCGTCCCACATGCTTCCTTGGCTCTCCCCCTCGTTTTTCTTGACATTATGGGGAGCGACTGAGGCCGAAGCAGTCCTCGTCGCATCCACGATAGGGCTCACGTCTGGAGTTGGATGGTCTGCTTGCGCGAAATCAAGGGGAATGGGATCTTGAGTAGGTTCCCCAGGGGTCTCGTCCTTGGAGAAGAGAGGTTCCAATATCGATCCGGGAGCTTGCGTGGATTCGAGGCGAGTTAAATCTAGAACAGGTTCCGAAATCGGCCCGAGGGCTTGTGTGGATTCGAGGCGAGTTAAATCTAGAGCAGGTTCCGAGATCGGCTCGAGGGCTTGCGTGGATTCGAGGCGAGTTAAATCTAGAGCAGGTTCCGAGATCGATTCGGGAGCTTGCGTAGATTCGAGGCGAGTTAAATCTTGAGCAGGTTCCGAGATCGACTCGGGAGCTTGCGTGTATTCACGTTGAGTGGGTGCTTGAGTGGATTCAAGACGATGCTCGTCCTGAGAGAACAGAGGTTCTGAGATGATGGGTTCGGAATCCTGAGTTGGCTCCGCGGGGGCCTCGCCTTGAGAGATAAGAGGTTCTGAGATGACGAGTTCGGAATCCTGCTGCTGGCTGGCCTCCAATGGGACGTCTTGCTGACCCGCGTCTGCCGGGGCGTCTTCTCCCTCGACGGTCTGCGGCGAGTCAAAGGAGGCAATCACCTCTTTTTCTGCCTCATCAACGAGATCCTTCTGACTCGGTTGCTCATGATCCGAACCTGCAGTCGGAGCGGATACCGCAGGGCCAATTGCTGGAGCGGAAAGCAGAGGGGAGTGCATCTTCTCTTCCAAAACTCCCTCTGCAGTGGCGTCTAGGACTTCAACAACAGGACTGGCCGGGAAATGCGGAGCCTCTTCAGTCTTGACCGCGGTGACACTCTCCGGCTCGGCAAATGGCTGGAAATCACTGGCCGCTGGGTCTTTGGGCGCGAGATCAATCGGCAAATCAGCGTCGTCTTTCTCGGCCTCTTGCAAGGCCCCGGACAAATCGGGTTCCGACTGCGTGGCCTTTCGCTTCGCCTTCCTTCTCTTCTTCTTCTCTTTCCTGGAATTGGCTCGCGTGGCCAGAGTATCCTCTGTATCAACAGTAGATGACTCGACGGCAGAAGCTGACGCCACTGGCTCGTCCTCGGCCACTGCAGGGGCCGCAGCAACGACGGCTGGCTCACTCTGGTCCACTTCACGAGGCTGTTGAATGACGCTTGGTTCTGTGATGGATTCTGCCTGATCCGAGGACTCCCTCCGTGGTTCCTGGATTGCATCCCGCAGTGTGAGGTCCATGATTTCTTGAGCTTCGGCCGCTTCCTTGTCTATGGCTGCGGGAGTAGCCCCAGTAGCGTCCTGATCAGCAGTGTCCGAGAATGGCGAAGCAGGGCCGACGGCTTCTGGTTCTTCCACCATCACTCCCTCCTTGGCCGCCTCGGGCGTCTCATTCACGGGATCCAACATGTCGCGGGACTGATCCACAGACGCAATTTCCGATGAAAGAACAGGTTGATCCTCAACTGTCTGGGATTCTTCTATTTGCATGGCAGCCGCTTTTCTCCTCTTCTTCGTCTTCTTGCCCTTCTTGGAACTGGCAGTCGAGGACCACAAGCTGTCAGAAACAGCGTCTGACGCTGGGGCGTCGTTGACGGGCGGCACAAGCTCCGGCTCGTCCTTGATCGCTGCTGCCGGGAGTTGCTCAGGGGTCTCCAAGACCAATTGATCGGCATCGCCAGACTCACCAGCCATTCTGTGCCCATCATGACCCTGAAAATCACTCTCGGGAGCTGGCGCCTCGCGGAGTTCCACGGCTTCTCTAGCTGCTTCTTGTTCTTCAACATCTGGACTGGACCCCTGCAAAATGTCTCCTGCCGTCGGAAATTTCGGATCACTAACAACAATCGGAGTGATGTCAACCGCTGGATCAAGGGTTCGCTCCGCGGCTGGAGTCTTGTCAAGGGGTTTGGCTTCGTCGCCATCTTCTGGTGCCGGGAAAGCCTCCGCGTCCTTGTCCGAAGATGCAGCCGCCAGGGCTCCTGGAGCTCCCGGGTCTGGAGTTGGCATTGGCGTTTCGCGCTCAGCGATCAGCGAGGCGCCATGATCTCCCGCCGCCTCGGAAATCTCGGGCTGTGGCGCCGCGAGGGACTTGTCTCTGCCAGACTCGGCGGGCGTTTCCCCAAGGTCGTCACAAACCGGCGGCGTCTCCTTCTTGTTCCTCTTCCTCCCTTTCCCCTTTGTCGGCTGCTCAGCAATATCGAGAGAGGCCTGGCTCGCAGCGCTGTCTTGGTTGCTCGAGGAACCGGCGGCATTGGCGCCCGTGACTGCGGCGGCTGTGACACCAAGGGTAGTCGCAGCGGCTGCTGCGACGCTGGCCAAGTCTAGGCTCTTGTACTTGCGAGACTTCTTGGCTTTCCTCTTCTCCTTGGCCGTCAACTTTCTCTCGTAAGGCTCGGCTCCCTCAGTCTCGGTCGTGACAGTGGTCTCGGATACGGTCTCCTCGTCCTGCTGCTCCGCAAGTCGCTGTTCTGAGACGACCGGAGGAGCAGGTGAGGCGAGGGCCTCCTCAAAGACATCCTCGGATCCCCCCTCCAGGGCGTCAGAAAAGTGCTCGTCGGCTGAAGTAAGGTCTTCGAGAATGTCGGCTGATCCTTTTGTCGTGTGCAGTTGCCTCGTGGGGGACGATCCGTAGGAGCCTCGGGCGATGCCGTCTCTGTCAGGAGTCCTGTTAGACTCGATAGAGGAAGGCGTGGAATGAAGCAAGAAAGAGCTTCTATCCTTGGACGTTGACTCAATGGGATCAGGCTCGACGTACTTATCTTGCACCCCATCGCTGGTCCCGGATGCAGGCCAGCTTGGCAACTCTGGCCTCACCTCGGCTCTCGGCGTCGTCTCCTGAGATCCCTCAATCTCATGATCTACGGCGGCTGGTACTAGGCTCGTGTCGATTCGAAGCCCGGCATCCGCGAGGTCCTGGGCGCTGATCCCGCTGTCAAAAATGTTTGTAGTGTCGTCCACGGCCTTGGGTTCGGATGCGGGAGACCCCCGGGACGGCGGCTCACTCGCAGGGAGGACGGGCAGGTTGGATTGTCGGGGCACGCTGTCTGCAGACCTGTGGCGCGAGTGCTCAAGCAGATACAGAGGCATCATCGCACGGCTGCTGTCCCAGGAAATGCGACGAGCTTTTCGCTTTGCGGCGGTGTTCGTGGGGGATGCCGAGGGAGGTGACTTGAACGTGTTGGAGCTCGGCTGGGTTGGGGTTCCTCTTTGACCGAGTCGCAACGAGATTGGTATCGCCGTGCGGCTGGGGGACTTGACATGCGGCTCTTGAATGCTCCGACGACGGCGATGTGTCGCGTTGTCGCGTTTCCAGCTTTGCTCGTCGGGAGGCGAGCCCGGGCGGCTGTCCGGTAGGCTGGGGAGCTCCTCGGGTGACTGTCGAGGGCTCCCCGGCTCACTGGGGGGCAGGGGCAGAAGATCGCCATACTGAGGGTCGATGGCTGGCTTGATTGCTCGTTGGGCAACCTCTGGATCAAAGATCTCAACGTCTCGAGCTTCCTCGGAGGACTCGAGAGGATCGTGCTCCGGTTCCGAGGAGCTACCTGTGGCATGCGCGCAAACATGGCCGGCCGTGGCAACGGCGGCAATGCTCGCCAAGCCGACACCTGTGCCAGAGGTGCCGGCATTATCTAAAAAAGACTCCCGTTTTGGTTCGTCCCTGCTGCTGCTGGGTTTGAAGATGCTGGAGAAGAGCCCGCCGGGCTTTTTGCCCGAGTCTTTGCTTTTGTGAGACGGGCCCGGTGCCGAGGCAACCGACTTGGCGTCGTCGTCGTCGTCGTAGCTTCGAGAAGACCGCTTGCCCTCTCGCCTGTCGCGTTTATGCTTGTCATGTCGAGACTCGGACGCGACCGAGCTCACCTCGTGGTCCTCGAATGCACTGCGCTTGGAGCGGCCCGGAGGATCGTCGCCAGAGTTGACAAAGTAATCGTAGTTGCCGCCGTTCCGCTTCGACCTGCTGCTCCGCTTCGACTCGCTGCTCCGCCTGCTGGAGCTCGCTACGGATACCTCTGAGGGGGCCGAAGACCGGACGGGCGAGTCGTAGCCTTCCGAGTTCCTCTTGGACTTTTTCTTGGACTTTTTCGAGGCGTCCCAGTCGTCGTCGTCCGCTGGTTCCTTCCTGAGTGACTGCAGATCGTCAAAGGCATCAGTGGGAACCGACACCTTGGACTGGGCGTCGTCCTCCAAGTCCCGGCTCCTTCTGTTCTTCTTTTGCTTGTCACGAGAACTCCCCTCCCATACCTCGGCGTCGGCCTTGCTGCCTTGGCTCTCGGCCTCGGCTCCTGTATACTGCTCGTCGCCGTGCCTCGAGGTCGAACTGTCGTGCCTGCGGTGCTCCTTTGTGCTGCCTCTCCGGGAGCCGACGTCCGCCACGTCTTGAAAGACCGAGGTTCCGGAGGCTTCAGCAGTTGCCGGCTCCGACGCTTCCGACGACTGTCGCTTGAGCTTTTCGAGCCTTTTCCTCTCCTTCTTGGTCAAGCTGGTGGGTTCCTCGACCCACTCACCGGCCATGGAAGCCCGAGATGGCTCGTCCCTCGGCGTTTCGACCTCGCCGATCACGAAACCCGGCTCAGACAATGATCTCCCGCCAGCGACCGAACCATGACTGTCCAGGTCGGTGGTGATGTCTGAGGCAGCCCTGCGGTTCCAGCCATCCCCGTTGGGCTCGCTCACGCCTGGAGGTGAATCGCGGCGGTGATACAGGGGGTCGTCGATGACAATGTTGGGGTCGAAGCCAGTGTCCTTGAGCCCCGCCGCAAGAGTGGCCGCAAACTCCAAGTCGTCGGCGAAGCCACCCGGCATCTGCATCTGCCCCGGTTCCGGGCTTACCGGCTTGGGGCCGGGGACTGGCGGGGCCGCCGTCGGCTCGTCGGCCAAGTTTTGCTCCGGCCCAGCCGCCGCCACATTCCGGGGCTTGGGATCCGACTCCTTGCCCCAATCCCTCGCCTCGGGCTCGTTGTCGGGCTCGGCGCTGCTTCCAGCCATGGCGGCAGCGATGATGCCCCACTGGCTCGCCCTGTCGAGGAGTGGCCGCGACCTTTCTCCCGAGCCGGCAACGTCGCGCCCGTGTTCCGCATCGCTACGGGGCTCGGGGCTCTCCACCTCGAAACGTTTGGTGGAATTCTCGCCCCAGCTCACCGACTTTGATGTCGAGGGCTGCGTCGGCTCGCCCTTTGGCTCGCTCACCACGTCGGAGACGGGCTCGGGTTGGGCAGACGGATGAACCTGTTCCTCGCGCTCTTGGCGGCGCGGCGCCGAATCAGGGCTTGGAGTGGCATATCGGCTTGAACCGGGCGTGGGATACACCAAGTTGAGCACAGGACGCTCTCGCTCGCACGACGGATCCCACGACTTGAAGGGCGACACGCCCCATTCGCTCCCCGTCGGGCGGAATCTGTCAATCTCGAGGGGGAATATCTTGTTGTCGATCCGGACGTCCGCATCAGGTGCCGCATAAGGCCCCTCCCCCTTTCCCCACGCTCTGTCCTCGACATCGGGTGGGGTGACGATGGTGGGTTCGTCGACTGTATCGTCCTTGTTGTCCCACCTGCCCACCACGGAGCGCTCCGACTCGTGTGAGTGAGAGCGCACCTGGTCCCCGGCAATCTTGCGCGCAAGCTCCACCTCACGATAGTAGCGGTTCGCCTGCTCCTGAACCTCGTTCTCGGGCCGGCTCTTGTCTTCTCGGGAAGTGCCATTCGAGTTTTCTCGACGCCGGCGCTCTCTCGACTGGGCTCTCTCGATGGCAATGGCAGATGCGATGGCTGCTGCTGCTATCGGAGCGGTGGCGTGTCTGGCTTCATCGTACACCTCCCTGGCCTCCTGCTCCTCTGGGTCGTGGCTTCGACGGCTGCGAGGCTTGCCTCCATCTCCCTGTTCCTTACTCTCGATCAAGCGGTCAATGTCGAAAGAGTCCTTGCGGCTCAGTCTCGACTTTGGCGACCAGCCATCGAAATCTGGCTCTCGATCGACTGTGACGACAGTCGGCGTCAATGGTTGCTCCGAGGCGGCCTGTGGCGTCACGAGGGCATCATTCTCCACTTGATATCGGAATGGGTCGATGGGGGCTCGGTCGAGGCGGCGGCGGTCTGGGTCGCCGGAACGCTGAGAAGCTGCGTCGTCCGCTCCAAGGGGGTCTCGACGGTCCTTGTGCTCGTCCTGGTTGCCGTCGTCGCGGTTTCGAGGCCGAGGAATGTCACTGTACCTGTCAGGCTTGGCTTCAATCTCCATTTCCCCACGCCGGCTTCGCGGAGCACCGGGCTCCGAGACGTGATCCGAAGCAGTCTCGCGCCTTTTTCTTGAAGAATGTCCGTCCTCATGATGCCGGGTCTTCTGGTGGTTCTTGTCGTCGACGTGGTTTGACGACGAGTGAGAGTCGCGTTTGGACTTGCGCTCCTTGTCACGATCCGACTCGCGGTCTCGGTGCTTGTAGCCCTTTTCACTCTTGTCAGACTTGTCAAGGCCACGATCGGAGCGGTGTCTCTCGTCCTCACGGCGGCCGCGGCTGTCTCGCTCTTCCTTCTTCCTGTCCTCCCTCTTCTTTTCGTCCTTGCGATGGTCCCTCCGATCGCGACGATCAGAGACCAGGACCGCACCGACTGCCGCGGCAGCGACGCCAGCCACTGCAGCCTCACCCAAGGCCTTTTCTTCGGAGCGATGGCGCGTCTGCCGCCAGTCGCGCCGGCTTGCGTCCTCGAGCTTCTCTGCGTTGTAGACTTTGGACGGCACAGGGGCCTTGGGCACTGGCTGCTGCAGAGGCACGGGGGCAGGGCCGGTCTGGCTTCGACGAAGAGCAATCGGGGGTGCTGTTTCTGCATCGAACCTGGTCGGGTCGCCCGTCGGAATGGCGTGTACCTGCCTCATGGGGGCATTTTCGTGGATGGGCTCTGTCTCGACTCGACGAAGCCGGTTGAAGTTGCGGTACTGGGCAGCTGGAAGGGAAGACTCGTCGTCGTCAAACGGCCGAGGAGTGACGAGCCCACGGAGGGAATTGACGGGCCCAAACAAGCGAGGATCCACCACGGAGCCCTGCCTCCCATGCATGGACGGGCCGCTGACTGAAGACCCAACGGTAGATCCGGCGGCGACGGAGGCGGCCGGCCTAGGTGGTCGGAGAGCCTGCGAGACGACAGAGCCGTAGGCCAGCACCGAGTCGGCGCCGTCGCTCGATTCTTGGTCCGAGGCAGATTCCCAGTCCGAGTCATCGCCGGAAGTTGCACCATGAGGCCTCGAGGCGCCGATGCCGCGGCTACTGGTGCCATGGCGCCGTGAGCCGCTGACCGTGGCGGCGGCGGCGGCGGCGGCGGCGGCGGCAGCCACGAGGCCAGTGGGTCGGCTCCGCCCTGCAGCCCGCAAGTCATGATCGTTTTGCTTCCGGGCAAAGTCGGACAAGCGACGCCCTATATCTAGAATCTCTTGGTCAGTCTTGTCCTTGCGCAGGCCGGGCCGGCTGGGCGCGTCGGCGGGATGGGCCGTGTCGCGGTGCTGTCGCGGATGATAGCGCTGCGACTGGCCGGGGGCGGCGGCCTCGGCGGTCGCCCGGCGCGGGCTATAGCCGCGGTGGCCCTGCCCCTTGGGCCGGGCGATGTAGCCAGTCCCGTATGCCAGGTCAGAGTTGACAGAGGACGAGGACGAGTTGCCGAGGCGCAGGATGCGGCGCTTCCTGGTGGCCTTTCGGGGGGTACGCCGGGACCGCTCCGAGGGGGCGCGGAAAAAGGTGGCGAGGACGCCTCCCCAGCGGCCGGTTGCTGGTTGCGGGTAGTGGCGCGAGATGTCGAGCAGCGACGAGGCAGAGCTGGATGCCGAGCGGGAGCTGGACGGGGCGCGGTGGCGGTGAGCGGCGCGAGGTGGTTGGAAGTGGTCTTGGGGGGCCATGGCTTCGGGGGGCATGCTGGCGAGGTGTTGCTGGCGCGAGTCTCTTCGGCCGTCGCGCCTCCGCCTGCTGGAGCTCTCGGGGCTCCGGCGACGGGGGTCTCGCATCATCGTTGGCCGCTCACTCGCTGCTTGGAGTGAGCGTAGGTGAGGTCGGGGTGAGTGTGTACAAGTGAGTGTGGGCGATGTGAAGTCGATGGTTATATGACGATGATGATGATGATGGTGGTGGAGCTTCAAAGAGGTCCAAGTCAGAGGCAAGACTTCTGTGTGGTTTCTTGTTTTGATTTTGGGCCGGGGTGGAGAGGAGAGGAGAGGAGAGAGAAGAGAGAGAGCCCTGACCGACTTCTGGTTTGTCCGTCTCCCATGAGGCGGTGGCTGGGACAATGAGAGTGGGCGGGGGCGGCCGTATCGGAGAGGCTGCCTGGTAGGGCAAGTATCCACTTACATACCTTCGCGCGCCGGGCGGGGTTCTAGTCAGTGGCTGAGTCACCATGTTGAGCGGCAAAACCATGTTGAACTCGTCCGTGATGTTACCAACGTGGTAGATTTAACACGGTGTTCTAGTCACAATAAGAATAGCCGAAAAAATAGTTTTAATAAAACATCGTTTTATAAAGGAAAAACGGTTATAAAATAAAAATCGTTTTAGCAATAAATATAGAGTACCTAGTGCTAGGTACTCGATACCGGCTGCGGGGCCGGGGCCGGGGCCGGGTGGGGCGCTACCTAGGTACGAGGGGACAAGCTACGGCGCACGCATAGGCACAGGCATAGGCACAGGCATAGGCTACAGGCACAGGCTACGAGGGACAGGCACAGGCTACGAGGGAAAAAAATTACATTAGGCGGAATCGAACATCGAGCTACGAGGTTACGAACTACGATTTACGCCGCTTGGCTAAACGGGCTTACTAATTGTTGAAAATTTCGAACCTTTTTCTACTATAGAAAGGTAGGAGCGCGACCTAGGGTGCGGGGTACCCGCGTACCCCACGCAACACGGCCAACACGGCCAACACGGCGGCCAACAGGGCTACGAACAGCGGCCAACAGGATGTCAAGGCGACTAACAGGGCTTTAGGCGGCAAAAGGGCTAAATTCGTTAACACGGTTTTAGGCGTATTATCGCGATAAGTAGGAAATTTATGTTAGAAGGATCGTGACTTCCTGCATTATTGAGATTTTGCTGTGAATAAGAGTGTTTATTCTACATCACTAAATTGAACCGCTGCAACAGAGTAACGCGCCCTACAACAGAGTGACGCGCCCTACAACATGGTCACACACGCCTAAAATAGTGACTCAGCCACTGACTACAACCCCGCCCGGCGCGCGAAGGTAGGTACGTGTATCGAGAGTATAGAGAACATGCGCGCAAGCCGCTGGGCACAGATGTACATGCGGGGAACGGCTATCCAGGCGCCAGAAGCCTTTCGTACTGTACTCCATGCGTGCAGCTGTTTACCATGAAGGTAGTAGTACGAAGTAGCAGTAGTGCGTAAAAGCCCTTAATCTGGGTGTGGGGGGATCGTCTTTAGGCGGGCAGCTCCCGTGGAAACGCCCAACCCGGACCAGTGTCGTACATATGTACGCGAAGTACAGCGCGGTAACTCGTAGGTATTTGTACATGGTACTTCTATATCCCTATTTCGCACCACGGTCGACCAGCATTTGCTCAATCTTGGCGAGTACCTACCTTGCAGGCGAGATGTGTCTTTAGGCCTGTGGTGATGTACGGATACATACGAATATGTGCATACGAGTTAAAGGGAGTTGGTCGAGATGGATGCTTGTGCATACAAGATGATTTGATCCTCTTTTCGTGCTCCAGACTCAAACGCCAAGGATAGAAGAGCTCGCCTCGTATCTCCTGCTTAGAAGTAAACGTCGTCCCCGTAGCATCCTATACCAGCGTCTTCCCCAGACTTTCTGCTCCGTTCTCGAGCCGAGCCTTACATTCTATTGCATCCATTGCTAGGTATCTACTTCGTATCTCTAAGTCGAAGCTGCAACTGCGAGCAATGGCTGCCGCATGTAACCCGTACCCGGCACCTACCGCATGCATGTGCCCACCGCGGGCGCTAAGAGCCCGCTAAAACAGCTGCCCGCGTGCTTGGCGCCCTCACGGATATTGCCGCTGAACTGCGGACACTACTCGCAGGTACAATTTAGACACAGGTCAGGACACCGGATTTACTCCAGCAAACTTGTCAAGTACCAGAAGAGAAAGTGAACAGTAGCGGGCCTCGCCGTGGCAAAAGCCGTTGCCAGCGTGGCACGTCGAGATGCGGCGCCTCACGAGCAGACACGTGGTAAACTCAACCGTAAATCGACCCCCCACGCCGTATTTATACCGTCCAATCCCTATCAAGCAGCTTGCTTACGTGATCCACGTGCTTCCTTCCCTCCCGAGACAAGACACCGCCACCCTCGTGCCCAGGCGCATCCCGTCGGCCGGCCTCGCCGTCACCGCCATCATGAACCGCACCTTGCTCTCGTCCATCAGCCTCGCGTCGTCCAGCGCAAACTCGAACCGCCCGACCCACGCAGCCAGCAGGCACGCCAGCCGGCCCCGATGCAGCTCCACGGGCCGTGCAGGAACGTCAGAAAGGCGTAGTTGCTCGACGCCCCACCGCCGCCGCGGCCCGGCCCGGCTCCGGACACGGACACGGACACGGACACGGACCCAGTTTCAGACGACGACACCAGCCAGCGTTGGTCGCCCACGGCGCCAGGATGATGCGCGTGCCCTGGATCGTCGGGTCGCACGCCGCCTCGTCATGGGCACTGGGCTGTACGTCCGCAGCACCTCGCTGCACACGGCGTGCAGGTACGGCATCCCGTCCACCTCGGCGCTCGACACGCTTTTTTCCTCCATGACCCTCACCATCGGCCTCGGGCGGCGGCAGCCCGCTCCCGAGCGCCACCGTCAGAATGTCCACCTCCATCTCCGCCTCCTTGGCCGCCAGCCGCTGCTTCTTGTCCCGGGTCAGACCCCGGCACACGGCCCGGATCCGCTCCGCCCCCCCTCCACCTCGCGGTTGTGCTTCAGCGGCAGGTGGTTGAGCAGCCAGCCCGGCAGCACGGTGCCCCAGCACCATGAGCACCTTGGCCTGCCGCGACGGCTGTTCATATACCGTGGTGCGGGATTGGCTTCAGGTCAGGCAGATGACATTGCTATTCATTCCTCCGACACGCTGCCTCAAGCCCTGCAGCTAGGCTTCGCTTCATCCCGGCTACCAGGGGCAGATCAAGGACCGTGTTTGGCTGCGGATTCCGCTACAACCGCCCGGACTTGCTTCCAGCTCCGTGTCCGGCCCACACCACAGACGCTGGTCTCTCTGGTCCCTCTAGCTGACACCGCTTGTGTCTGGCTTGCATGGCCCGGATCCAAAGACGGACGAGCTCTGGTCCGAGCCATCAACCTCTTGTTATCCCAGACGAGAACTGGCCTTCAGCGCAACTCGTCTCGTCAGCCAAAGCTCCCTCACGGCTTCCTCTTCTCGTAACGAAATAGAAGAATAATATCCTCGACGAATTCAATCGCTTCATCTTTATTGCCCACCAGTCTCCATGCTCGTCACGAATACTACCTGATATCCTAATGTCCGCCCCCGACATGGTCAAGTCGCTGGCTCCAGTAGCCGCTCGGTAAGCTTCGCTGTGTCTAATCATTATATGCTGCACTTTTGCGCAATCCATGTCCCGGGTCTGTCCCTTCCGTCGAAACTCGACGAGCCCTGTGACGCCGTCCCTGATGACGCCTCACGAGGCCGCTCGGGCCATGCAACTCGCTTCCCTGACCCGACGTCCCCTTACACCGCACAGAAAAGTGCCAGGGCCCTTGTCCTTGCTTGCCGGAGCCACTTGTCCGGCCAGGGACCAAATGAAAAGGGGGGAAAATCAGAATGGATGAATAGGTAGCAAGAACGACGCCACCCCGCCCTTCACAGTGGCCAATTTCTATTCGGGCCAAACGCCCACGACGGTGTTGCTTCCATGGGCGACGACACCTGCTGCTCCACGCCGTCCACGCTTGCCTGATGCGACGGTCTGAATGTGACGGGATTTGACCTCATGTCATATGTGGGCCCAAATGGACTGGGCCCAAATGGACTGGGCCCAAATGGACTGGGCCCATATGGACTGGGCCCCATGGCAGCCGAGTGAGCGCGCAGCGGGTTGCGAGGTTGGCTTGCCCAGGCTCTCGCGAGGAGAGTGCCTCCCAGGTGGTGCATGTGGGGGGGCATCACCGTCACCGTCGGTGGTGAAGCAGATGCCTGGTACGACGTGTGAGAAGTCGTGTGCGTCGACGTGGCGTGAGAAGCCGTGTGCGTCGACGGGGGGTTTGGGCGGGGCTGCGAGCCCCCAAAAAGGTCCTGGGCCCTGGCAGCCGACGACGGGCTGCCCAGGCGCTGGCGTGTTCGGCGCTGGCCCTCCCCAGCGGCATCGTCGGGTGGTGGACGCCTCTGGGCTGCACGGCCCTGGCGTGTGATGTCAGTGATAAAGTCAACGTCTCCAAACGATCCCCCCATGATCCGGGCGTAGTCATGCTCCGAAAAAAACCTGCGAGGTGTTAGACATGGTGCACACGCTCGGGGAAGGGCAATCTGCCCATCAATCCATCAACTCACCTTGTCGGCTCAAATCCTTGCGCTCGCGCCATGGCCATAAAGGCTTGACCCGTGATGGGCTTTGGTACCGAGGGTAGCTTGTCACGACAGTACGGGCAGCTGTCCGAGTTCTCGAGCCACTTCCTGATGCAGTGGTCCCCAAACACGTGCTTGCACTTGGGGAGGCGAAGAGGCGCCTCGTTTATGCCCTCGGTGCTCCGGTCGCCAAAGTCGTTGTAGCAGATGACACACACTGGGGGGACTCAGCATTTGCTCCCGAGTGACGGTGTGCGGTGGGAGATGTTGGGGCCAACTCACTTTTCTCGTTGTCCGGCAAATCGTTGACATCGACGCTCTGCAGTGACTGGAGTGCAACTCTGGACGCAATCATCTGACATGTCATCGCGCCCCGCGCTAGTTGCAGCCGCCTCATGGTGTCTGCGTCTATAGGGAGATGATGCGCGGTCTGACTGGCCCTACGGCTCGGCCTGCCACCGACGGGCTCGGCCATAGTTGGTCGGTTGTCTTCTGCAACGTGGTCCGACGCTGGCGGCCGCCCGCTCACATGTCGACGTCCTCGCGAGTGGCGCCGCCGACCCGACACGGCTAGGGCGTTGCGTCAGAGAAGAAGAGTTGCAAGAGGGCGGCCGACGGCTGCGGCGCACGCGAGGAAGAAAGGAAGACGCGAGGATGGGTGGTTCAAAACTTACTCGAGATGCCTGGCCGGTGAGACGCAGGCGTGGTTGGGGAAGAGCTTGTGCCCATGCGGATATAAGGCGTGATGGTGAAGGGCGGATGCGGAGTTGCGAAGTGCGAGACGCTTTGTTGGCCGTAGGGGTTCAGTGAATGGGTTTCCGACGACGTCGCACCTGACGGTCCCATGTTCACCAAGCCTTGGGGTTGCAAGGCCAGAAAGCCTTGGGGTTGCAAGCCCACAAAGCCTTGGGGTTGCAAGCCCACAAAGCCCTGGGGTTGCAAAGCCACAGTGCCCAAACCTGGGGCCGGAACAAAATGACCTCCTTGGCTCGTCGACGCCGCGCTCGGCCATCCGGTAATGGAGTGCATGGCGGAACCCAGGGGCGCATGTGGTGTAGGCAGGCCGGCGAGAGCTTCGTGTTGCTGCTGGGCGCCGCGAAGATTGCCGTCGGAGTGCGGCAGTGCGCCCTGCAGGCCAAAGTACGAGGCATCCAGGCCGTGCGGCGGGCGAGGCATCGGCTGCGGGAAGTACAGCGGAGAGGCCGACGAGTCGGGCAGCCAGGCAGGCGTTGCGAGACCGTGAGGGCCCGTTGCCCAGGAACCCGCGGGGCCGTGGACGGGGTCGCCACGAGTCGACGAGTGTCTCTGGGACCCGTGCGGGAGGTGGTTGATGGGGTCCATGGCGAAATCGTGTCGCTGCCCAGGTCCCATGCCAGCGCAATGATCGACGTCTCCGACACGACGGGTCGTGGTCCCAGACGCAGCCCGAGTATGTACGAGAATTGGTGAGGCGGGCTGCAGGCGGAGGGGCGACGTCGTGGACTCGGGTCCCCAAAGGCGGAGAACTTTGTCGTCTGTGGCTCCCTTTTGAGTTTTGTATCCTTATCTTGTATTTTACCAGGCTTGATAAATTTCTTGTTTTTCCGTTTCCCTCGCCTGCTACCGGGCACCCGCTTGGAGGAGGAGCACGCTCTGGCCGGATGGCCGAGTCAGAATCTTCATGGAAGCGAGGCGATGGACACACGAGCGATTGACGAGGACGGTCGAGGTCGAGGCGAAGTCGGTGAGGGCGAGGTAAGAGCCGCGGGGGGGCGTGATGCAAGCGCTGCTAAGGATAATTACGGCGGGCGATAGCAGAGTATAGGCGGCCTGCAACGGCTCGAGCAGAGGGCGCCGAGGAACACGGGGGACGGAGCAGGAGAGGCGGCCGAGGCTCCTATAACACTGCCATGAGCGGTGAGCCCGGGATACGCACGTCAAGGTATGTATTAAGCGCTCGGGATGGGAAAATCGGATAGAACAAGACAAGATACAGGAGAGACGAGGGTGTCGCCGTGGCCGAGTTGCCGCTTGCTCACTCACTGCTGAGATGTATCCTGCTGAGACGTATGTATCCAGGCGGTCCGTCCTTGATCCAGGCCAGGTATGATGTTCCTTCTTGTTAGATGTTGCACCACCGAGATCCACGAGGGAGAGGGCAATGTTCCGCAGGCACGTAAACGGACCGTCGCAGTCTCCAGGCCGTGGGAGAGGTGGCGCGAGGCGAGCTCTTGGGCGAGCGGGACAAGGACGGGCGAGTGTCGAGGAAGCGAGGCGGTATATGGCGGGTAGGGAGCTGAGGAGAGGGGGTGATGGGAAGAAAGAGGAGGCGGAGAAGAAGGATACAGCGGCCTGCGAGAGAGAGGGCTGGGCAGAAAGGGGGTAACAAGTGGGAATGGGCAGACGGATGTGACGGAAGGCGGGCGGCTAGATGGGTGGCGATGGGTCAGGCCCAAGTGGTGCCGACACGACAGCTCACTACCCAAAACGTGAGACAGGGGCCAAGGGCGGGGGGGGAATGGAGGGCACGACGACGACGGGAAGCAGGAAACAGGAAAAGGAGGCGGAGGCGGAGCGGAGGAGGAGGTGAGGGAGGAGGAGGAGGAGAAGCAGTGGACAGAGGATAGAAGGGGAGAGGAGGGGAGAAAGGGGTAAAGGAAGGAGAGAAAAGACAGAAAGGACCGGTTTTGGGTAGCAAGATGAAGGAGAGGGATGGCGGCGACGATGACGACCAGCAGCAGTGGAAGGAGAGACTTGTCGGCGGTAGCGGTAGCGGTAGCGGGAACGGTAACGGTGGGTGGCAGTGGCAGTGGCAGTGGCGGCAATGCCCAATGCCCCGACAGTGGGCAGCCCCCCGACAGTGGGCGCAATGGCCGCCCCGACAGTGGGCATGGGAGTAGAGGGCCCCCCGGGAGCATCGACGGCCCAACTGGGATCAGCAGTTTTGGTGTCAGAAGATGCAAAAAGAGGCACCCGGCCTAGATGGATACGGGGGGGACTTCGTACCCGGGTTGGCATGTGTGTCTGGTCTGTACCACGATACGAAGTAGTACGTATGTACATACGGACGGGATGGGAATGGCACTGGAACAGCTTCTCGCATCAGGGCCAACATGAAGCGTCAACAACAAGAAGCGCCACGGGATCCCGTCCCCAACCAAGCAAAATAAACAAGAGCGCCCACCCCCGTCCCCCATCCATCCACTCCAACAAGGTTGCGGTCATGGACGAACCAAGGCGGCGGGGAAGAGAGTTTCCGGTTCAAATGTGCGGCTCTCTCTTCAGCGCGGGCCCGGCGTCGGCGCTATACCTACATGGGTCCGGCCGGAACCAGATGGGGCCAGAAAGGACTGAGAAAAGACAGAGAGGGAGAAGCAGCTGCGTCGGAGTCGGGGACAGAGAGTCCAGACACCCCCGGCAGGAGGTACCCGGTACTGCTTGCCGACAGGGGATGCAAGGTGAGGGGAGAGACGAGAACAGAAAGACCATGACATAAAACCAGACCAAGCAGGCGCCAGCAGGGCAATATGTACCAGTACATGCTTGTTGAGAGCACCCCGAGGGGCAGCCTAGCTTCTCCTCCACAACCACATGCCAAGCTACCAGCCTAGGTAGTATATACTAATACAGTTATTTAGGCGCAATGCATGAAGTCTTGTGTGTCTTAGAGTGTGTGTATTGCTCTGTTTAATCTAATCTAGGGACCGATAGGGGTCTAGGTATTTATAGGTACCTTAACCTCCCTAGCCTAATAGCTTTACATACATTTTTAGTAGGTAGTTGTTTAGGGTTACCGTAAAAGAAACCTATACTAGCCTCTTGCCCTATTTAGACTACGTTTTCCTTCGTTATACTAACGCCGCCCTATATGTACTAAAGCCGTTATATATTCTTATATATAATATACCCCTTTAAGTCTCGAGATTACATAAGGCCTACTAAAATAAGCGGGATAACGGGTAAATATAAGGGTTATTAGTGTTTTAATAAGAAGGGAAAACGAAAGGAAAAGGGGGTGCTTAATCTAGCCTAACTAAGATAAAGAAACCGAATAATAAACAATAAGTAAGGCTATTATTAGACTAGCCTTATAATAAGTAGTATTAAGACTATAAAATAAAGTAAAATAAAGGAACGATCGTAAAGGGGATCGTTATCGTTAGGAAGGGGGCATTTTAATAAGTCCGATTTAACGCTAGAACTCGGCGAATTTCTATCCCTAAAGAAGCTTTGTAAGACTATTAGCGGCTATTTAAGCTATCGGTATCTAAGTTATATCGAGGTTCCTAGTTTAAACCTATTCCCGAAGCTAATAGTAATATATATTAACGTGCCGAAGCTTTATAATAAAGGTAACGATTTCCTTCGTTAGGAGGCGAATAGTCTACTAGTTATTATACTAAATTATTTAATCCGTCCTTTCTAGCTTTAGCGATATCTCTTCGTAGAGCCTATAAAAGGCTATTAGTTCCTTTAAAGCCTGCGATAGAGCTAGCAACTTAGCCTCTATAGACGAGGTTATTATAGTCTTTTATTTCCTAGACTTTTATATAATAAGGCTACCGAATAGCTTAATCGTATATCCTTAAGTACTCTTACGGTTAACCTAATTGTTAGCAAAAGATATATCGGATATAGCCTCGCAAAGGGCGGAGCTATTCCCGTTAAACTTAATAATACGGTTAATATCCTTATATAGGAATTTAATAGCCTCTTTCGCCCGCTTAATATACTCCGGGCTTAGGTTCGTTAGGAATTAGGAGAATTTCTTAGCCGCGTACGCTTTATTAACCTTTATAATAACTATAGCATAGAGAAGCGAGCTAATTAAAGCTTAGAATAAGGAGACGTTATTGCTTAAAGCAGTCCCTTTAAACGGCTTAAAGGGCTTTAGACCGAGGGGCTGCTTTCGCTTAGTTAATAAAGATAGGTAGTTAAACCGTTATATAATCTTCTTAATATACGATTCTTACGATAGCTAAAGCTTCTTATTTAAGCGGTCCTAAATAACCTTAATGCCGATAAACTACTTTAAGTCGCTAAGGACTTTAACGTTATACCCCCTAACGAAGGTATCGTAGAACGTTTAATAACTAACTTCCTATCCGTTCTAAAAGAGGGCGATAAAGTCGTTAATATAAAAGAAGACGATAATATTACCGTTATATATTACGTAAGGGTCTTCTATTACGACGATAAAGCCCTAGGCCCTAAGAAAAGTAGCGAGCTCTTTATACTATAATAAAGGAAAACGCTAAAGACTATATAAAGCCTTTAAAAGCAGCTAAAGCTTCCCCTTCTGCTTAAAGCCTTTTAGTAGCCTATAATATACTACCTCGTTTAGAATTACGTTATAAAAGGCATAAATAAAATCGTATTGCTTTGCATTAAGATCGTAGTAGTATATAACGGCTATTAATAGTCGAAAGGTCTAAGCCGCTAGCGTATAAGCTATAACTATAAGCTTATTCTTTAGTTATTAATCGCCCTAGACGATAAAGCGAGCCTTATATTCGATTATAAAGCCTTAGGCATTAAATTTATATACGTATACCTATATTAACGGAATCGTACTATATTCTCTAAGGTCGACGGTATTTTTATCTACGATCCTATAGACCCTTTCCTCTTTAAGGCCTATAATCTCGTTTCTTATCCTTATAATCTATCGAGGGCTATTAGGTCTTAATATAGCCTCTTTAAAGCTTATAAGAACCGGCAGAATATAGTCTTAATATAGGCGTGCTTATAAGTCCGAAGTAGCGAAAACTATACTATCTTCCGGGCTAAGGTCTTTTAGGTTAAGGATATTAGCGAGGTCTATTTAATTAAGCGGTTTAAGGGTCTATTCTAGTATTAATAGTTAACTTACCCTTTAATCTTCCTATAAGTCCTTTTTAAGCGCTAATTTAAGTACGGCGGTAGGCTCCTTAAGGTCTAGAATAGCCTCTTCTTCGTCCTTAGGTTTACGAATTAGCTTATCTATAAAGTTAGGGAGGTCTTTTAATAGGTCGATCTATATAATCTGCTCCTACTATTGCCTTTCTACCCCTTTATACTAGTCCCGGCCGAAGAAGACCTTCTTATTAAAAATAACGTGCGAAGTATTAAAAAAGGCGTTTCTTTATAGACTAAGCACCTAAATAAGGTACTAAGTGCTAGAAATATAGCCCGTAAGGTAGCCGATATACCCTCTTAAATTAAGCTTAGTAGAGGTCTTATTAAGTCTCTAACGGGTTATAAGGAACGCCTTATAGCTAAAACACCGGATGTGCTATTTTCGGGGTTTAACCCTAATATATGCCTATTCGTCGCGGTTATCTTAAAGCCACTCGTTAAAGCGCTATAGCGGCGGCTTCTACCCCTTAGACTTAATAGGTATTTAATTAAGTAGGTAGACAGCTGCTTCTATCGCTAATAGCTATATCGTATATAAGAAGCCGGACTAAGCTAGTAGGGTTATTATTAATTAAACTACTATGCCTTTAGACCTCTCGGTATAACTATTCTAATATAGGTATAATAGCGATAATTCCCGGATCTTTATTCCTACTTTATATATATCCTTAACGTATTCCTCGGTTAAGAAGGCCGTCTCGCCGTCTAATATTAAGATCGCAATCTTAATCCTAAATTTAGCGTTAATAGTCTCCTTAAGGCCTCGGAAGATGCCTTAAAGCTTAGTCTTTTCACCTACCTTAAAATAATGCCTTATTTCTATATTAAAATAGGTAAATATAGCTATATTAATAATGCCGTAATACGCTATTCTTAGGTAAAATAGGTTGAAAGAGACCGCGCTATACAGCCTCTTCGGGTATAAAAGGTCCTAATATACCTATAAAATCTGCCTTTTATTTTTCGTCGTATAGTAGACCTTATAGTCTAGAAGGTTAATGCCTTTAAGCTTAATAATATTATCGTCTTAACCGCTAAAAAAATACTTTATTATACCCTTTCCTAGGTAGCCTATTCGTATGTGCTATAAGGCGTCTACGGTCTTAGTTAAGGTCTTTAGGAAGCGCGGAAGAGCCTTTAAGAGCCCTTTAGAATAATATATTAAGAAAGCCCCGTCTAGGGCTACTTAAAGCGGGATCTACGACTATTCGTACAACCGGAACGTTGTAAACACGCATTTTCTAGCCGGGTTAAAGAGCTCGCCCGTAAGGTTATTTTAAAGGTAGCCCTTAGCGGTAAATTTATCTATAGAGACTATATTCGTATAAAAACCGGGAATATAGCGGGCGTTCTTAAAAGTTAGGATAAAGCCTATATCTGCGATAACCTAGGCTATTTTAATAGCTTTAGCACCGACGGTCTAAGTGCCTAAGAGGAGCCTTAAGCTCTTTAAATAGTTAAGATCGATAAACTAAGCTAGGTTATTAAAAATATGCTTAAACGCCCTTATATCTTAAAGAGCCCGATCCTTAATATTACTCTTAGGGCTATTGCTTCTAAAGTCCCCTATTAGAAAAGCAGCTTCTTTATTAGTCGTTGCGAATACTCCTCCCTTAAAGGCTAACTCTACGGACTTCTTAAGGTTCTTAGCCTTTTAAGCGTTAATCTTAGCTCTAAGGCCTATCTCCTTATCGATCTTAGCCTTAACCTTCTTTAAAAGTTCTATATCTAAGGGTCGATTCTAGAATTACGGCTTTTAATTAAAGGCATAGAAATAGCTCTACTAATAAGGTTAATCCTTATATTTAACGGGATTTACGTAAGACCTATTATACTATTTGCATTTAGTATATTCGGACCGTAGAACCTACTATCCTTAACCTCCCGATGGCTTATTAATACTACCGCTATTATTATTGCCGTTGCTATTACTTACCTCCTTTCTATCCTTATCTTAGCCTTAATAAGTCGCTAGGAATACTAAATCTTATTGTATTAAATTAGCGGTAACTTAAATACGGAAATTAAAGGTAATCTCCTTAAATATAGGGATTTCTTTCCTTTTTTTCTTAGCCTATTAATAGGTTATAGTCTATAAGTTCGACTAAGCCTAATATTAAATAGCGATAGCGTTAAGGAATAATTCGATAATTTCCGACTCTTTGCCTAAGATAGACTCTATATCCTTATAGAGGTTAAAGCTATCTATAATATAACTAGTTTAGGCCGTTAAATTAACCTTTCGAAGGTCTATCGCAATAAGCCTCCGTAGGAATCTCTTAGTATACTTCTTCTTATCCTTAGCCCTTAGATAGACTTAGATAAAGAGTTCTTAAAGCTTTCCTTAAGCCGCGGTAATATAAGTAATAAAGTTATAGTAGTCTTAAGAGATATTAGCTAAGATATATAGACTAATATCTTTAAGCATAGTTATCTTCTTTTTATAGACTTTAACTACCCGTTTGTATTATAGGACGATAACTCTCTCGAAGTTATATATAGCTTAGCTTAAAGCACTAGATTTAGTCGCCTTAAGGGCTATAGCCGAGAGAAAATTAAATGCCTAAAGCCCTAATTCCTCTTAGTCTTCCTAAGGGACTAGGAGTCTAAGTTCTTAAGGTCTTAGCTAGGTTAACCTCTCCTAAGGTTATAATACTGCCCTTATAGCACCTCCTTTAGCAGTAGGGCTTTCTAACGCTACCTTTATCTCTTTCTTATTAAAGGAAGGCACTTTAGGCATTTTAAGGACGATATTTAAATAAAGGTCGATATATTACTAAACCCGACGTAGCTCGGCTATAGTCTTAACCTAGCTATACTACCTAGTCTAGTCTTTAGGCTTTTTAAGGGTATACTTAAGGGTTATAAAAGTAGACTTTAATAATAAGTCTATAATAATTAAATAGTTATTATTATTTTTATTAGAAAAAAGGGTTAGTATTAAAGTAGTAATAGCTTTAAAACCCGTAATAAGAATAAAGAGATAAGACTTTAAATTAAAGCAGTCGGCGGCTTTTAATAAAAGGAGGATTTAATCTTTAAAAAAGCGTCTATTATAAAGCTATAGACCTTATCCCGGGCTTATAACTAATATAGTTATTTAAGCGTAATATATAAAGTCTTATATATCTTAGAGTATATATATTACTTTATCTAATCTAATCTAAGGACCGATAGGGGTCTAGGTATTTATAGGTACCTTAACCTCCTTAGCCTAATAGCTTTATATACATTTTTAGTAGGTAGTCGTTTAGGGTCACTATAAAAGAAACCTATACTAGCCTCTTGCCCTATCTAGACTACGTTTTCCTTCGTTATACTAACGCCGCCCCGTACGCACTAAAGCCGTTATGCATTCCTGCGTGCAATACATACTCACTTACCCTACCTGCCAAGTGTGGGTAGGTAGGTATAGAGTACATATATAATTCGTACGTAGAAGGTTAACGCCTACCCTATTCCTCCTCACCTTTGCATTGGGGCTTCCGCTTGGCTATGCGTTGCTCTGAGAATACGACACGGTCACCTCATACACGCATCCCGAATGCCTGCACGGGCGTCCATTAGGCCATCAAGGCAGCCCGCTGACGGGCAAGTGCTAGGACGTGCCCCTCTCGTCATGCCGACGACGTGTATCAACTAGCAGTACTGTTATTACTCTACTCTATGCGGAGTATTAGTAGTACTCCGTAACTCGTACATACTCTATGCGGATAGCTGTCTTGTGGCGGCGGCATGGGGCTCCTTTGCTGCCTCCATCGGCGAAACCATCTGACGAGAAGCAGGCGCACAAAAAAAGGAACAGGACGACAACTCACGCCTGGCCTGCCTGAGACCATCAGCGCCCGTGCTTGATTCGGTGCTGGAATCAATGTCGGACCAAGTACTCGTATGTATTCGTACTTCGTTCACGGTATCCGTACGGATACAAGATCCAAGGATGGGGGTCGAGCAAAAGAAACCACTGTCCAATCTCTGCCTCGCAGAACGACTTCGACTTGCCCGGATAGGTAATTAGCTCGAGCAGCTAAGCACAACACGGATATATGCATATGTATGTATGTAGGCATTATATTCGTAAGGACGAATACTATCCGTACAACTCCAAGCCAGCCCAACCGTGTCTTCTTTTGCCAGGCCCGCACGGGGCGCCTGTTAGTCTCTCGCCAAGTCAGCTCACCCTGCGCAACCCGTCTCACCTGTATCGGTCCATGCCTTCCAAGTACGAATACACTACACTACCTACATGCATTGTTCGCTTCCAACCATCAGCCGAGCTGGGGGCGAGCTGGGGGAAGACTCAGATAAATCATGGCCGAGGACGGCTTCGACACTGCGTCTCCCAGCAGCTCATCATGTCTTGCCCCCCTCGCCTCTCCCCCGACGACGAGCGGCGTCACCAACCATGCCTGACCTTTGCCCTTTGCGCCGTTGGTTGTTGACCAGCTACAGCCAGCCCTCTCTCTCGCCAAGACACGACAATTGTTTGCCAGTCCCAGCCCGTCCGCACACGTACGCAGGAGCGCGGGGCCACGGCCAGCCCCCCCTCCTCGTCTCCGGCCGCAGATGACACTTCTGGCAACGTCATATGCATCAGAGGTATTCGTACTTCGTATGTATGTATGTATAACGACATGGAGCCAACTTGACCATCCGTGGCATCCGTGGCATCCATGACCCCATAGACTGTACTCGTGCGTCCCGCGTCCGCGGACCGAGGCTTGCGCCACGACGGCCATGCATGGGTCCTCTGCGTGCCTCTGCGTGCCTCTGCGTGCCTCTGCGTGCCTCTGCGTGCCTCTGCGTGCCCTGCGTGCACCGCATTGGCGGCCTCGCCCGTCCGTGTCCAAAGCCGTCACAAGCCCAGCCGTCGGCCCTGCTCCAATCACTCCTTCACTTCTTTGGCAGCCTGTACTTGCCTCCTACCGCCAGCTCCAGCTCCTTGCCCACCACCTTCTCCCCGAGAAACTCGTGCAGCTCCTCGTTGCTCCACGGGCACCCGTCGGCAAGCATCATCTTCATCATGGTCGATATCTGGCCCAGCGCCATCGCCGGGCTCGAGTTGGTCAGCATGCCCACGATGAACTGCCAGTAGACGGCCCGCCGTTCCTGTTCCTTGAAATCAACGCTCCTGGCCTTGCGCGGTGACGCCTGTCCGCCCTCGTCCCCGGCCCTTGACGCTGCGCCCCCGTCGTCCTTGACCGCGTCGCCCTCGTCGTTGTCCAGCTTCTCCAACACCTCGTACGATTGGTTCCCAACCTTGCGCAGCACGCACTTGGATACCCAAAACCCGAGCCCAAGGTCCAGCAGGTCCTCGTCAATCATCAAGCCCTCCCACAACTCGTTGAACGTGCGCCGCCGAGGGCCCGTCTGCCCCGACGACTCGTCGTCGTGGAACGCGTAGATGATGGCGGCCTCGTACGTCTTGCATTCGAGCTCGACGCAGCGGTCCTCCAGGTCCAACCGCACAGCTGCCGACCCTAGGTGGTCCAGCCAGCCCAGCTTGCGCGACGATTTGAGCTGCTCGAAGCCAGCCTCGTACTGGCCCTGGACCGCGGCGACGGGCGGCGGCACCTTGAAACTCTCTTTGCCTAGGCTTGGCCAGAAGAGACGCGACAGAATCTTGGAGTGGAATGCGGGGGCACTCGACCCGGGCGTGTCGGCATGGATTCGCATGCCCCTGCGCAGCGTGTCATCGACGCGCCTCGAGTCGAAAATGTCCTTGATCATGACGTCGCAGTTTTGGAGCGCGCCCTCCCCAAACCTCTTCTTGAGCAGGCCGAGGACCTTGACCTCCTGCTGGTATCCCGCCTGGGTCGATAGCAGCCGCTCAGCCACAATGAGCTGAAACTCCTTGATGAAGATGTCCTGCGACCCGAGTGCGCTGATGAGCGTGCCAATCACGTCCTCGCTCTTGGGCCGCTTGTAGTTGACGCCCGCATCCACGGGATCGGGGACCCAGTCGAGGTCGTCCCAATCGAGGTCGTCGTCGTCGCCCTGGTTGCGCTGCTGGTGCTGCCGAGAGGCGTCGTTGAGTATCGCGGCAAGCTGGACGAGCCTGCTTTTGCCTTGGTGGGCGCCGGCGACGCTGGGGTTGGCGAGGAGGCCCGTAACAACGATGCGAATGGCATCGTCCCTCTGGCAAAGGTAGAGCTGCAGGGCATGAGCAACTCGGTCTAGCAGGACCTTGGAAGAGTCCAGGGCATGAAAGGTCCGAATCATGGATATGTACGTCTGCAAAATTTCGACTGTTGAGCGGCCCGGGTGCAGCAGCCGCTTCTGCAGTGCGGCAGAAAAGGCGTCGGTGAGCTGGAGACGCCGCTGAGGCGTCGTCACGGCCGAGCGAAGGTCCTCGAGACCACCCCTACTTTCCGGCCATTGAAGAACAATGTCGAAAAGCTCGTTTGTCCGCAGCGTGACCAGGCGTCCCACGGCCATGTTCCTCCAGCGCTCCACGTCGTCGGCGGAGACGTGGATTCCGAGTTGGGCAAAGACTTGCACGGCCAGGCGACCGTAGTGACTGTCCATCCAGCTGCACAGGTGCTCCAAGCAGCCAGGAGCATTCCGTGCCGCCCAGTCGCCCGAGTACGTCTGCTGGATGTAGTCGCTCACGCACGTATCCATGACCTCGGCGGACAGGACGTGGAGCGTGTCTCCGGCCAGGTTGACGAGCTTGAGGGCATCGAAGAGGAGAGAGAGCTCTAGCCGAGCTTCACCTGCGCCGTCAGAGTGACCCTGTGCAGATGTCAGCGGGGCGTTGACGGGCCCGCCCGTGTCCGACAAGAGTGCGGCACCGATGATGCGACGCAAAACGGCCCGGAGCGCAGTTGTCAGGCCAGCAGCCCATGATCCGCCGACAAGGGCATGGAGGTCGCGCTTGAACTTGGCCACGGCGGCGTCCCGGACATGGTCCTGGCGGAAGCCGCGGACGAGGCAATTGAGGCCGTAGATGTACTGACGGTGAGCAGCGCTCAACGTCTCGATGCTGCTTAGCACGACCTGGCGGTGGTCGCGCTGGGCGGCACAGGCGGCCAGCAAGGGCAAGACGTGGTGGCCAAAGTGCTGTCGCACCTGACGGGTATGCCACAGCACGACGTCGTCGGTGTGGGCGGCATGGGGCACGGCGTGGGCGGGATGCAACACGACGGACAGAGAGTCGCGAAAGACGGCGTTGGAGACCAGCGACTCGCGCGCGAGCTCGGCAAACGAGTCCTCGGCGGCGACCGACGTCGGGAGCTGGATGCGCAACGTGACGGCATGCCACGCGCGGTCCCAGCGCATCTGGTCGCTCACGGCCGGCAGCACTGCTGCTGCTGCTGCTGCATTGTGGCCATGAGCGGCGGGGCCGGCAAAAGAGACGCTGGGGCCGGCAAAGGCCTCGCCAGACGCCGACGAGGCGAGGAGTGGCGTGGGCGATGCGTCGGGCGAGAAGATGGAGTGGAAGACCTGAGTCTTGCGGGCGCGTATCCTCGATATCGTCATCTGTCTATCCCTCTCCGCCCCTGGACGGCGCTTTCGAGAGGGGGTGTGTGTGTGTGTGGTGCAGGGCTGGCTTGGTGCTCGCCGACGTGGGGCCGTGATGATTGTTCAATCAAGGCATGGCTTGTGGGCTTGTGATCGGCTTCGCCGGCTCGAGACGACGATGGCGACGATTGTTTCTTTTTCTTGTGACCGGTTTGAGTAGGCGAGCTGGAGGATAAACAAAGTTGTCGTCGACTCGCGACTGCCCGACTTCTGCTGGTGTGCTTACCTAAGACAGGCGTCTTACCTCATCGCTTCGCTTGAGCTTGTAGCTTGTGCAATGCATCCGCGGGCTGCGGGCTTCCAGGACATTTCTTTGAAGGAAAAGTGCATCAAAGGCCCAGGGTGACGGCTTCATCACTTGATAGTCCTTGTCCGCTGTCGGCTCTGCATGAAAAAGCGTGGCGTTGTTGCACCGCTCGTCCAGCTCCTCTTGGCACCTGAAGAGCTACTTGCCGAGCACAAGCGCGGCTGCGGCCAACTTGGGAATTGGACTGCGCGTCTTGTCGCGCCTAGCTGATGATTCATGGCCTCGGGACCTCGCGCAGCCGCCACAGCCGCCGCCGCCGCCATGCATCCCCTCGGCCACTTCAGCGCACGCCAGCCAGCACTTGAGCGGACCGGCGCGATGTTGAGGCAGAATGAGGTGGGCAGCACGGGGGGGGACGCTCTGTCTTGTCGCTGGGCAACGTTGCACCGAGTCGCCGACGTCCGCATGCCGTGTCTTGGGCCGGACGCGCAAGTCCAGCCAGTCGGTCCAAGGGGGGCGTGTGTGTGGGAAGTGGAAAAATACGGTTTGCCGCGCGGGCCTCAGAGTTGAGCCGCAGCGGGGCCGTGTGAGTCGACGGGCGCATGGTGTCACGCCGAGCCGCGCAGCCAGAAATTGTCGTTGTCGCGTGTCACGAAGATGGCGATGATGATGCCGTCCCTCGCCTCTGTGCTCGTCACAAGGCGTCCATGGTCCATTGTTGCATTACAACAGGACCGAGGAACAGAGTTTAGTTGGCCATTGATGATATAAGGTCTACCAAGGTTTGCCGGCCCGAGCTCAACCCACGAGCAGGCACCCTCAAGGCGGTGTACGGTATGTACGTGCGTATTTACCTACATACGAGTTACAACATACATACTGCATGCATATATACTGCACATAATAATAATCTCAAGTAGTACAAAAGAGTTTACGTCGCCGTCCTAATGCCAAGGTATCGGGGACTTATATTACACGTAGGAATATATAACGGCTTTAGTGCGTACGGGGCGGCGTTAGTATAACGAAGGAAAACGTAGTCTAGATAGGGCAAGTGGCTAGTATAGGTCTCTTTTACAGTGACCTTAAACGACTACCTACTAAAAATGTATATAAAGCTATTAGGCTAAGGAGGTTAAAGTACTTATAAATACCTAGACCCCTATCGGTCCTTAGATTTAATTAGATAGAGTAATATATATACTTTAAGATATATAAGACTTTATATATTACGCTTAAATAACTATATTAGTTATAAGCTTAGGATAAGGTCTATAGCTTTATAATAGACGCTTTTTTAGAGATTAAATCCTCCTTTCGTTAAAAGCCGCTAACTGCTTTAATTTAAAGTCTTATCCCTTTATTCTTATTATAGGGTTTAAAGCTATTACTACTTTAATACTAACCCCTTTTTCTAATAAACAATAATAATAACTATTTAATTATTATAGACTTATTATTAAGGTCTACCTTTATAACCCCTAAGTATACCCTTAAGAAGCCTAAGGACTAGACTAAGTAGTATAGCTAGGTTAAGACTATAGCTAAGCTATATCGGGTTTAGCAATACGTCGACCCTTATTTAAACATCGTCCTTAAAATACCTAAAGTACCCTCCTTTAATAAGAAAGAGATTAAGGTAGAGTTAGAAAGCCTTACTACCGAAGGAGGTACTATAAGGGCAGTATTACACCCTTAGGAGAGGTTAACCTAGCTAAGACTTTAAGAACTTAGACTCCCGGTCCTTTAGGAAGACTAGGAGGAATTAGGGCTTTAGGCATTTAATTTTCTCTCGGCTATAGCCCTTAAGGCGACTAAATCTAATGCTTTAAGCTAAGCTATATATAACTTTAAGAGAGTTATCGTCTTATAATACAAACGGGTAGTTAAAGTCTATAAGAAGAAGATAACTACGCTTAAAGATATTAGTCTATATATCTTAGCTAATATCTCTTAAGACTATTATAACTTTATTACCTATATTACTACGGCCTAAGGAAAGCTTTAAGAACTCTTTATCTAAGTCTATCTAAAAGCTAAGGATAAGAAGAAGTATGCCGAGAGATTCTTACGAAAGCTTTTCGCAATAGACCTTCGAAAGGTTAATTTAACGGCTTAGACTAATTATATCGTAGATAGCTTTAACCTCTATAGGGATATAAGGTCTATATTAAGCGAAGAGTCGGAAATTATCGAATTATTCCTTAACGCTATCGCTACTTAATATTAGGCTTAGTTAAACCTATAGACTATAACCTATTAATAAGCTAAGAAAGAAGGGAAAGAGATCCTTATATTTAAAGAGATTACCTTTAATTTCCGTATTTAAGTTACCGCTAATTTAACCTAATAAGATTCGGTATTCCTAGCGATTTATTAAGGCTAGGATAAGGATAGAAAGGAGGTAAGTAATAGTAATAGCGGTAGTAGTATAAAGCCATCGGGAGGTTAAAGACAGCGGGTTTTATAGTCTAAATATACTAAATGCAAATAGTATAATAAGTCTTACGTAAATCCCGTTAAATATAAATATTAACCTTATTAGTAGAGCTATTTCTATGCCCTTAATTAAAAGCCGTAATTTTAAAATCGACCTTTAAATATAGAGCTTTTAAAGAAGGTTAAGGCTAAGATCGATAAGGAAATAGGCCTTAAAGCTAAGATTAACGCTTAGAAGGCTAAGAACCCTAAGAAATCCGCTAAGTTAGCCCTTAAGGGAGGAGTATTCGCAACGACCGATAAGGAAGCTATATTCTTAGTAAAAGACTTTAGGAGTAATAGCCTTAAGAGCGATATTAAGGATCGGGCTCTTTAGGATATAAGGGCCTTTAAGTATATTTCTAACGACCTAGCTTAGTTTATCGATCTTAACTATTCGAAGAGCTTAAGGCTCCTCTTAGGCACTTAGACCGTTAGTACCGAAGCTATAGGAATAGCCCGGGTTATTATAGACATAGGCTTCGTCCTAACTTTTAAGAACGCCCGCTATATTCCCGGTTTTTATACGAATATAGTCTTTATAGATAAATTTACCGCTAAGGGCTACCTTTAAAATAACCTTATAGGCGAGCTTTTTAACCCGGCTAGAAAATACGTATTTACGACGTTCCGGTTATATAAATAGTCGTAGATCCCGCTTTAAGTAGCCTTAAACAGGGCTTTCCTAATATATTATTCTAAAGGGCTCTTAAAGGCTCTTCTACGCTTTTTAAAGACCTTAACTAGGACCGTAGACGCCTTATAACACACACGAATAGGCTACCTAAGAAAGGGTGCGATAAGGCATCTTTTTAGCAGTTAGGACGATAATATTATTAAGTTTAAAGGCATCGACCTTCTAGACTATAAGGTCTACTATACGATGAAGAATAAAAGGTAGATTTTATAGGCATATTAGGATCCCTTATACCTAAAGAGGCCGTATAGCGTAGTCTCTTTCGACCTATTTTACCTAGGAATAGCGTATTACGGCATTAATAATATAGCTATATTTACTTATTTTAATATAGGAATAAGGCATTATTTTAAGGTAGGTAAAAAGACCGAGCTTTAAGGCATCTTCCGAAGCCTTAAGGAGACTATTAACGCTAAATTTGGGATTAAGATTGCGATCCTAATATTAGACAGCGAGACGGCCTTCTTAACTAAGGAATATATTAAGGATATATATAAAGTAGGAATAAAGGTCCGGGAATTATCGCTATTATACCCGTATTAGAATAGTTATACCGAGAGGTTTAAAGGCATAGTAGTTTAATTAATAATAACCCTACTAGCCTAGTCCGGCTTCCCGTATACGATATAGCTATTAGCGATAGAGGCAGCTATCTACCTGCTTAATTAAACACTCGTTAAGTCTAAAGGGTAGAAGCCGCCGCTATAGCGCTTTAACGAGTGGCTTTAAGATAACCGCGACGAATAGGCATATATTAGGGTTAAACCCCGAAAATAGCACATCCGGTGTTTTAGCTATAAGGCGTTCCTTATAACCCGTTAGAGACTTAATAAGACCTCTACTAAGCTTAATTTAAGAGGGTATATCGGCTACCTTACGGGCTATATTTCTAGCACTTAGTACCTTATTTAGGTGCTTAGTCTATAAAGAAACGCCTTTTTTAATACTTCGCACGTTATTTTTAATAAGAAGGTCTTCTTCGGCCGGGACTAGTATAAAGGGGTAGAAAGGCAATAGTAGGAGCAGATTATATAGATCGACCTATTAAAAGACCTCCCTAACTTTATAGATAAGCTAATTCGTAAACCTAAGGACGAAGAAAAGGCTATTCCGGACCTTAAGGAGCATGCCGCCGTACCTAAATTAGCGCTTAAAAAGGACTTATAGGAAGATTAAAGGGTAAGTTAACTATTAATACTAGAATAGACCTTTAAACCGCCTAATTAAATAGACCTCGCTAATATCCTTAACCTAAAAGACCTTAGCCTAGAAGATAGTATAGTTTTCGCTACTTTAGACTTATAAGCACGCCTATATCGAGACTATATTCTACCGGTTCTTATAAGCTTTAAAGAGGCTATATTAAGACCTAATAGCCCTCGATAGATTATAGGGATAAGAAACGAGATTATAGGCCTTAAAGAGGAAAGGGTCTATAGGATCGTAGATAAAAATACCGTCGACCTTAGAGAATATAGTACGATTCTATTAATATAGGTATACGTGTATAAATTTAATGCCTAAGGCTTTATAATTAAATATAAGGCTTATATCGTCGTCTAAAGCGATTAATAACCGAAGAATAAGCTTATAGTTACGGCTTATACGCTAGCGGCCCGGACCTTTCGACTATTAATAGCCGTTATATACTACTACGATCTTAATATAAAGCAATACGATTTTATTTATGCCTTTTGCAATGTAATCCTAGACGAGGTAGTATATTATAGGCTACTAGAAGGCTTTAAGCAGAAGGGGAAGCTTTAGCTACTCTTAAAGGCTTTATATAGTCTTTAGCGTTCTCCTTTATTATAGTATAAAGAGCTTGCTACCTTTCTTAAGGCCTAGGGCTTTATCGTCGTAATAGAAGACCCTTACGTAATATATAACGGCAATATTATCGTCTTCTTTTATATTAACGACTTTATCGCCCTCTTTTAAAACGGATAGGAAGCTAGTTATTAGACGTTCTACGATACCCTCGTTAGGGGGTATAACGTTAAAGTCCTTAGCGACTTAAAGTAGTTTATCGGCATTAAGGTTATTTAAGACCGCTTAAATAGGAAGCTTTAGCTATCGTAAGAATCGTATATTAAGAAGATTATATAACGGTTTAACTATCTATCTTTATTAACTAAGCGAAAGCAGCCCCTCGGTCTAAAGCCCCTTAAGCCGTTTAAAGGGACTGCTTTAAGCAACGACGTCTCCTTATTCTAAGCTTTAATTAGCTCGCTTCTCTATACTATAGTTATTATAAGGGTTAATAAAGCGTACGCGGCTAGGAAATTCTCCTAATTCCTAACGAACCTAAGCCTAAAGCATATTAAGTAGGCGAAAGAGGCTATCGAATTCCTATATAGGGATATTAACCGTATTATTAAGTTTAACGGGAATAGCTCCGCCCTTTACGAGGCTATATCTAATACATCTTTTGCTAACGATTAGGTTAACCGTAAAAGCACTTAAGGATATACGATTAAGCTATTCGGTAGCCCTATTATATAAAAGTCCGGGAAATAAAAAACTATAATAACCTCGTCTATAGAGGCTAAGTTGCTAGCTCTATCGTAGGCTTTAAAGGAACTAATAGCCTTTTATAGGCTCTACGAAGAGATATCGCTAAAGCTAGAAAGGACGGATTAAATAATTTAGTACGATAACTAGTAGACTATTCGCCTCCTAATAAAGGAAATCGTTACCTTTATTATAAAGCTCTAGTACGTTAATATATATTACTATTAGCTTCGGGAATAGGTTTAGACCGGGAACCTTAACGTTACCTAGATACCGATAGCTTAAATAGCCGCTAATAGTCTTACGAAGCCTCTTTAAGGATAGAAATTCGCCGAGTTCTAGCGTTAAATTAGACTTATTAAAATGCCCCCTTCCTAACGATCCCCTTTACGATCGTTCCTTTATTTTGCTTTATTTTATAGTCTTAACACTACTTATTATAAGGCTATTCTAATAATAGCCTTACTCGTTGTTTTTAATTCGTTTTTATCGTTTTAGTTAGGCTAGATTAAGCACCCCCTTTTCCTTTCGTTTTCCCTTCTTATTAGAATACTAACAACCCTCGCATTCACCCGTTATCCCGCTTATTTAGCAGGCCTTGTGTAATCTCGAGACCTAAAGGGGTGTATTACACGTAGGAATATATAACGGCTTTAGTACGTACGGGGCGGCGTTAGTATAACAAAGGAAAACGTAGTCTAGATAGGGCAAGAGGCTAGTATAAGTCTCTTTTACGGTAACCCTAAACGACTACCTACTAAAAATGTATGTAAAGCTATTAGGCTAAGGAGTTTAAGGTACCTATAAATACCTAGACCCCTATTAGTCCCTAGATTTAATCGGACAGAGCAATACACACACTCTAAGACACACAAGACTTCATGCATTGCGCCTAAATAACTGTATTAACCTGCCCTCGTGGCCCTGCAGTGCATTAAGCGGCCACGAGTACGAAAACGAAGTTAAAATACCAAGAGTGGAAAGTGGAGAGAGGGGGGCCTGCTTTCATTCTCCTTCGACCAAACCAACCTGATTCGGTCCGTCTCTACCATTATTTAGGCCGAGGGCGCATCAACCCGTCGCCTTCCTCTCCGGGACTGCTATTACCCGTTGCGGAAGGGGAAAGAATATAGGGAAGTAAGACGGGCTGGCTTTGTCCCTGACCGAGACCGAGCCCCTGCTCCATCAGCCCGAGAGCAGCAGGTGCGACTCTGTAGTACGTACGGTATTCGTACTAGTATTAAATACTGCTGCGTGAATGGCTGACAACTAGGCTTCTAGAATGTCTCGGGCTGCTGCATGTGCCCATCTTCTAGAACGCCTCGTCTGGCATGGGTATCAAGTATGTACAAACTACCTACCTGTCCGTCATCCTTATCTTGCTCCGCAACCCGAGTGGAATTGAGCTCCTTTTGCGCAAGTTTTGCGGACAGGCTGCTCCGCCCCATCTTATTCATCTAGGCATCCGTCCATATTGTACATACATACCTTGGATAAAGCTCCTCGACGGGCAGGTATATACGAGTACATACATACAGACAGCACATGTTAATAAGACCTATCAAGTTGTAACTCGTTGTACGAAGTATCCGTAACTCGTACGGAGTAGTACATGCGTGTCAAGCTGCCTGCCTGCCTGCCTGACCTATCTTGCTGGGTCAAGTAAACGCACACCCTGGGCAGTCGGGAACTGCTCGCCCCGTCGTCCCCGCCTCCGCCTCCGCCCGGTCTCCACCCCCACCCCCACCCTCGGCCGCCACTCCGCCACAAGCGCCCGGCACCGCGCAGCCGACTTGTCGCAGCGGCCGCCCGGATTCGGCTCAACACTTTGTCGCTCCTGCGTGGCGCAGGCAAATTTCTTCTTGGTATCACGCGGTTGCCAACTTGACTCTCTCGGTTTCCCAAGGTGGGTATCACAATGCCAATGCACCATCCGCGAAGATGCTTTGTGCCTACATATCCGCATTGTCCCAACAGGCACTTTTTTCTCCTCGATACCAACAGAGCCAGTAGCCGAATCAAAAGCCGTTCCGTGCCTTGGCTCGTCTGGGTCAACTCAGCATTCTCTTCGTCTTACTGCCGGGGCCAAGAGGCGACTATGCCTTTCAAATCAGACGATTCCCCGTCTCCAGCAGCCACCAACCTGCCCTTCTCCACCTTTGCGTCGCATACATGTACATACTGTACAGCATCTTGTATCTATATATGTACATCCACCCAAAGTCGGCTTTAACGAGCACTGCGAGCAAGCCTTCAGTCTTGACCGACCCTGGTTCCTGTCCCTCTTTTGCTCCGTTCCGTAAAGCTCAGAAACCCAATGTCGGACCATTCCCAAGATTAGGAGACGTGATGCAACGTGAAATAAACAACAATTACGAGAAAAAATAGCCCAGTCAGCAGGGGACTGAAACGTCACGTCCAACTCCGATTCCACGACGCTTGGGACCGATACCCTGGTCCCCGACGGGACCCAACGCCTGGCTCTGGTCCGTGGGGCTGTAAGCCGCTTCATCCCCCCTCACGGCACCGTGTCCTTGTTGTTGCTTCTTCGTTGCTTGCACTTGTCGTGCAGCAGGTGTCCGTTGCGGGCCGTCGTTCGTGTGAATTCTGCACCACAGTTGGGGCACATGGCCTTTGCGGCTTGGCCCGACTTCTCGCGCTGGTGTCGTAGCAAGTTGCTAAAGGTGGAGAACTGTCGTCCGTTGCATCCGTGCTCCCAGCAGCGGGGTTTTGGTCGGCTCTGTACGACTCTAACGTGACTGCCGCCTTCTGCGCTGCCCGTGTTGCTCGCCGTCGCCATCGTCGCCATCGAATATAGCATCCCATCATCCTGCGACATGGACAACGAGGGCGTTCGCGTGCTACAACTCGCAAGTCTAGTCAGACAACACCAAGTCCGCCATGAGACCTTGCGCCATCCCAGTTGATCTCGTGGACGGACACGCACCTGTATTCTCCTGACCCGGCGTATGCCGGGGAGTATTCCATCGAAACGCCGTAGCCGAGCGGCCTGTGCGGTCGCAAGTTAGCCGACTTGTCTGCGAGCCTGCCCGGTCAAGTAGGTGACTCACAAAGACTGTTGGTACGGGGAGGCAAAAGCCTGCCCCCCTTGAGACTGATCTTGCAGAGTCGGGCTGTATGAATGCAAAAATGACTGTCCGCCCACGGTCGTGGCAGCAAGCGGGACGGCAGAAGGCGTCGTCGTATAATTTGAAACGTTGATGGCGTTCGAGACATTGCCGAGGGCCACTGACGACGACGGTGCGTACGAGTTGCCGTTGACGCGCTGAATCCGTGCCGATAGCTTGACGTCTCTTCGAACTTGATCCCTCTGCCTCCTCAGTTCCAATTGCGCCGGCGTCCACGCTCCCCGCGGCGGGCTCGAGGCCAACGATCTTGTTTCGCTCGGAGGCGTCAGGCTGGGTTCTGAGCCGCCCATCATGCCGAAGTCGGCGCCAAACATACTGCCGTTGATCATCGAGCCAGGTTCCAGAGGCCCTGTGACGAGGGTTAGCCGGGGAGGCTACGAGCGGGCAAACGGGTACTGCTGACCTGGCCAAGAGAAAGCCGGCCTGGGTCCCATTGCGAAAGGCGAGTCACAGTGAATGGCGATTGTACTGGAATGGCATCAGTCGAGATATCGCAAGTCCTTGTTCCCCAAGGGCAACTCACCTCATGCTTGCTAGACTCCCGGGTCGGAGTTGAAGGTAGGTGAGGTCTTTGAAGGACGCCTCTCCCGGAACGCCCGAGTGCAAGTCAAGATGCTGCAGTCAGGCTCCCTTTTGGGGGCAAGGCCGACTCAGATTGCAGGCTTTCGACCTGAACTGGTCACGGACAAAGGGGTGAGATGTTGGTGTGGGTAAGTAAGCAGAACCCGCCGACGATTGGCGGCATACAAGGATGGCTTTCCGGCGGGTGTAACTGTATCAGTCCTTGAACAGGACGGGGCAAACAGAGAGAGAAGTTGTCGGTGCTCGTGCGGCGTGCTTCTGAGAGGACCTGTGCTGCAACATCGTGAGCGCCATGGTGCATATCTGCTGTCGACAACAACAAAGTCCATGGTCAAAGGTGTGCTGCGCGCCCCGAACCCAAGCTGGGAGCACGTACGGAATGAACGAGGTCGAGATTGTGAGGTAGTCGGATGTCGAAGAGCGTTATGAGGCAACAAGAACGAGTGTGAGGCGTGATGGAGAGATTCTTGCTTCAGTCAAAGGCAAGCTGGTCCGATATCATGAGTGTCATGTACGTCCTTGGGAGGGAGATCCCACGAGATTGGCGAAGTCGCTAGGCAAGGTCAAGGCCTTATATGGAGGCAAACAGGACGAACAGCAAGTGGAGACCATTACAGCCTTGGGTCGAGGACGCTGGGGGCAGGGGGAAAAGAGGGGGGGGGGGCAAATTGACTATGTAAGGAAGGGAAGTGCCGCTCGGAAAGATGAGATACAGCAATAAACAACATGGGGGACAAGGTTGAGCTGAGCGGGTTGGCAGACGATTCATGGCCCGGCGGTATAAGTGAGGCCAGGTACATAGGCGCAGGGCTTGACGGCAGAATGACAAGCTAGAAGCAAGCGATAGCCACGAAAACGACGGAACGCGTGGGAGAGGGAGGAGGGAGGGGTGGGTTCGGCCAGGCCCTTGGAGCATACGGCGTTCATCTGCGACTCTGTGCCACGGCCCCGAGGAGGCAGGTTGTGCATCGTGCCGGCTCTGGTGCCGTCGGCATGGTGTGCGGACGAGACGAGTAGCCTGTCACTGTCACCAACCTGTCACCAACACGTCTGCCTCCGCAAGAGCATAAATGTGGCGTAGCGCGACGGGGAAGGGATCGATAGGCTCCTGGCGCTCCTGGCATCTTTGGCCCACCAAAGCACGCGGTTCTCACTGACGACAAGGTGCGGAGCCAGGGGCATGGGTCCTTGGTCCTTGGTCCTTGCTGGGTACAACATGAGCAGACAGACCATGACGAGAGAGCATCGGCGTCCGGCTAGACTAGGGAAAGGCGACAGGATAGAGGGGTGGGCGTGTGCAGAAGAGCCAGGGCTGGGGGCCAAGGTATTGTCGCCTCCAGTCTGTAGGTGCGTGAGACGTCGAGAGCCGGACGCTTGACCTCACACCAAGGCTCTGCGCCGCCGCGCGGGAGGCTGCCTTGCCGTGCAAAAGCAGGAATGGGCTGAGCCACCAGACAATGGACGGGTCAGCCCGCCCTACCGCGCTCTGCCTGACTTGACTGCTGCTGCTCTCGCTCTCCTTCCAGCCCGTTTGTGTGTGACTGGAGTCGTCCTGACGTCCTATGCAAATCGCTGCTCGGTGGCGGCGGGAGGCGCATGTCGGAACGTCGTCGCTCTCGCTGCACGCCGGAAGCCTGTTTCCCCTCGTATCGACGACTCACCCTATTTTTCCCTCTGTCAGCTCTGACCGCAAGCCAGCCGTCGTGCCCCCCCGACCCCCGGGGCAGACATGTACGGAGTACACGGCCGTCTATAAATTGCGTGCCGTCCTCACACTTGGGCTCCGAGGTTGCCCTTTTGGCCCCGTCATCGACAAGCGAAGCTTCCACGGCATGCATGGCCACGGGGAGCAGGATCCGAATCCCTGCTGGGTTGCGTCTGCTTAGCGGCCTCTGAGCAAGTGCATGATGCGGCTGCCGTCGCCGTGGTAGAGACAGGTTCCTATGCATGTACTCGGTGCGGTGCCACCAACGCCTTCAGCATTCCCTTGGCTGGCCTGTCAGCTCGTGTCATAAGGGGCAATTGCAACCACATAAAACTCCCGAAGACAAAGACTATGCACCTCAGGCTAAGGTGACCAACTAGCGTCGTGGTGCCGTTGGCAGCTCGAACTGCCAAGCCGTCATAGTCAGGATAGGTCAATGTCGAGATCCCTGCGCATAATGACCTTTTTAGACTTTGGCAGTCAGTCCCAAGGTCCACGAGCAACTCTGGGTAGTGGGCGTGCATGTACTGCCGGTGCCATCACTCGCACCACTTCTCACTTCTCGGGAGCGAGTCTGGCCTGGGGCGAGCGAGAGCGGCCCGCCTTGGCCGGAGGCGATGCCGGTGCGAAAGGGCGGGCTTCTTGCTGCATCGCGGCAACAGGCGTCGCTCGCTCGCGACCCGGATACTGACTGTGCTGTGTGCAAGTACCTCGTGCCAGTCTCTCCACCCAAGTCTAGCACTGCCTCCCAGTCTCCCTGCAGCATGGTGGGCTGCCTTATAATGGGCTGCCTGTTATTCGCCTGGTCCCGATAGTGGTATCATCGTGAGTCGTGGCATGGGAAGCAGAGGCCGCGTCGTATTTTGCCAAAGGTCGAAGACGGCTGTGTCTTGAGTTTAGGCAGTCGTTTCTTCGGCACCGCCTCGCACGGAGCCTTTGACGCTGCTCGACTTGTTTCTATGCCGCCGCAGCCCGTTGGAGCAGAGCAATGGCAATGCGAGGTGCAAGTAAAAAGTTTGTTGACGACAGCAAGAGTAGGCGCAGCTGAATGTATGTACTAGTACCTACTACGGATAGTAGATGTAGGTACTTCGTAAGCCAGACCCTCAAGCGCACCTGCCGCTCCACCGCTGAAGGGCTCCTCCTTCCTACCTGCCTCTTCTGTACGTGCCTGTGTAGCACTGTGCGAGGTACTTGCTCGGCGGGGTCAGAATGTGCGCGGCGCATGCCCAGTAAAACACAGTGCGCGGTGGACCAACGCGTCGAGGTCGAGTGGGGTCTCGAACTTCGTCGTCATCCAAGCATGCTTGGCTTCACAGACCTCGCTTGGCTTGGGCTTGCCGGACTCTCAAGGCCGATCTTTCCAGCGCAGTCCCCAGTTTCCACATGCTCGCCAGGGCCCACAACACTGCTCACTTACGACCCATGCACCGGGAGCACGAGCAAGGCCAGGTCGTGACGGTGTGTATGCAAACAAGTCTGGGGAATCAAGGGTGGCATGGCGTCTAATTGATCCAATCGACCGACAGCGACCCTTCGCCAAGACGGCGGCAGTATCCGTACAAGGTTGCGAGCCTAGGGCACCAACGAGCTGGCCCGACAAAAGGTCATTGGCGGGGGAACATCTGAACAGCAGCTGTCAGCCCTGACACCAGCCCTGACGCCAGCCCTTGGGTGACTGCACAGTACGAGTTTGGCAACGATTTGCCAGGAACCTTGAACTCCGGGTTCTCGTCCCGCATGGCTGCTGGCATTTGCCGGTGCCCACCTTCAAATCAACTACGAAAACGGTGACACGTGAGCTGACGATTGAGTCGTCCAGGTGCCACTAATGGATTCGGTAGCCCCGAATGCTCACGACTTGTTTGCCGACGTACCCCTAATTGTTTTGCGAGACGCCGCCGTGACCCGACTTTTCGAGGCCCTGCCTTACATACAGACGGCAACTCGGGCATCGCGGCAAACTCCTGCGCGCCAAGCGGACGACGGGAGCCGACCTGTTCTTGGCTCAGTAAAGGTACAAAGCTTTGGACCGTCGCTTGTCGTTGTTCTGAGGCGACCATCATGCAGCGACCGCCTTGTAATGCCGCCGTCGGCTCCGAGAGCCCCATACTACTAGTACTTTGGACACGAGCTTGCGTTGTCTCTGCCGACATGGCTATCCATCATCGCCAGGGCCATGGTTTGAAAAGGTACACACAGTACTTCGTACAAGTCTCGTACATACGACAACTCAAAGACAACGCACAGCCTCGGTGCCGTATTCGTTCCGGTTTCTACTCCGTATTGGGGGCCATGTCTCTACCCTCGGCGATAGCAAAAGGTGTCTCGTCCTCAACCAGTTTGGCTCCGCAGAGGGAGGCCTCGAGTCCGTTCATGGCCAGCCCGGCACCGACCCGTTTTGGACGAGCAGAGGGTTGAGTGCCGCCACGGCCGATGAGCTCGACCAGGGCCAGGGGGCCGCCTGGACGCAGGACGCTCGTTCGCCTGCAGGTCAAAAGGAGGCCCTTTGGAGTGCTTCTGGAAGACCTGGCGTGGGTCCTGGTTCTGAGCCAGGGTCAAGAAGTCAGTCATGAAGCCGGAGCACGTAAGTAAGCACAGGTGAGCATGGCTGATGGCGGCAGAAGCCGGTAGTGCCCACTCTGGTGGGTAATCATTGCATCCATGCCATCCATACGGGGACCCAAGCACACCCGTGCAGTGCTCATGCAGACAACCTCGATGCAGGCGACCTCGATGCAGACAACTTCTATGCAGACGACCTCGATGCAGACAACTTCTATGCAGACGTGAAGACGTATGTGTGTACATACACATGTACGATTCTTATGCGGGGTTTCAAGCGGTCAAGGCTCGTGCTACATTTCCCGGCGCCTGGCCGTCTCTGGTCACTTGGCGATGGCATTCCCAGCAGACGCGCTGGCGAGAACGACGGTTGTTGGTGGCTTGCATGTGGCATGTTGTGAGCCCGCCCCTTACCAGATGGACGACTACACCCTGGCCTCCCGGGAGGCAGGCAACTCGGGGGACACGCTTGTCGACTCTACGCCCTGGCGGATATTGCCGTCAATGAATTCGATATGCGACTGAATCGAGGCCTGTTCCCTGCTCCCCCATGGTCTGCGCGTTCGCCGTCGGGAGCCTCGGAGCCCGCATACAGTTCATACGACCAACGAGGAACCTCGACCGCGCGCTGCGGCATAGCGAGACTTGCAGGGAAGCCGCTTTGGGAGTGTATACTTCGTAGAGTGCAACGAATAGCTCTTGGGAGTGACACGGGGGAAACATTGCCCCAGCTTGAAACATGGCGCAACGCGCGAGGCCCGGTGGCAGAGCCCGGCTGATATGCCGTTTGATGGCCGCCCTCTGTCGCCGGGCTTTGCCGGGGCCGCCTCGTTGATCACGGACAGTAGAAACGTGGCTACCAGGAGCTTGGAGAGGAACCAATGCGGTGCCCGACATGGGTGGTCCCTGCCCCCCTCGCCGCCCCCTGATCCCAGCTGCCGCCCGATGTCATTGGAAGCCCGGGGGGGACGACGACCCGACTTTGCCAACCTTTTCCAACGAACGGACCTTGGGGACGCCGGCGATGACCGACTGGAGCCACCCGCATTCTTGGCTTAACATTCGGGGTTCGGGAGGGGCACGGGGTTTTCATCGCCGCTTCAACAAGCCGTTGACGCTTCTCTAGCCCGCGGCAGAGCTGTCGCGAATCAGGGAGTGCGTTTGCCCTTGCGCAGGGATATGGAGCGAGTCTCTTGACGGCACGAGCGAGGCATTCATTCGACACGGAACTGGCTCGAATCGTCTCGTCGTCGTCATGGGCCACTTTTGTCTCCTGCTCTCACCGTGAGAATCATGTTGAACGCGGACTCGAGACTTTCGGTTGCATGATGCGATGGCTCAGGGTCCATCGTCCGCACTGGAGCGGCACGGCACGGCACGACAGGACGGTGTTGGATGTTGGATGCATGACAAGTTCCAGGAGATTGTCCCGCAGGCAGGGGGTCAAGCACGTGTCAGCTGAATGCATAGTCGGCTCCAGAAGCGCGCTGACGGTCACAGGGTCGGGTTTCGCATAAATTCAAGCTGGGAGGACAAGAGGGGGCGACAGAGGGAGGTTGGGGAGAACCAAGGGGTGCATTTGGCCCGCGCAGCACAGCCTCGGCCTCTCCACGCTGCTGCTCACGCTGCTGCTCATGCTGCTGCCCCCAAGCAGCGATAGCAGTGCAGGAAATTGGGGGATGGGCAAGGGCACCAGCACCAGCACCCACCAACCGCGCGCCCCGGTATCGCAAGTCGAAACGAACCCCCACGTGTACGCCTCCAGAATGATGGCCTCTCTCCTCGTCGAGACGGAGGGGGTGGCCCCTTTGAGACAGTCGGGCTTTTGTCTTGTGAGGCGAGCCGACAACGATCGGGATTTGGGGCGCGGCACTGGCGTGCAGCGTGGTTGGTCTTGTAGCCGCCTGGGTGCTTAGGTGCCCTGGGTTGGCCGTGGCATCATCACTTGACCCCGTCAGGCTTGGTCGTCGGCTGTTGTGGGTGCCACTATTCGTACGTCAGCGCATATGGGCTTCTCGACAACCAGTTTGTGAAACTGCACAAACTGATTGAGTGCACAATTGGTGGTCGACCGTGTCGGTTGGGATTGGGAATGCTCTTGTCGAGTCGCATGAATAGAAAACAGGGCAGGCTGATGCACCCGAATGCCCTACACCGACTCCTGGACTCTCGAGATCATGTAGCGACTCAACCGTCATTGCTTATAGCTTATGTATGCACATGTTTACAACAGTATTTTTGTTTCGCCGAAAACTAATTACCTTCGCGCGCCGGGCGGGGTTCCTGTCAGTGGCTGGGTGACCGTCATACGCGCTATAACCGTATTGGTCCCGCCACGTGTCTTGCAACTCTGTTAGACCTATAACAGTGTTGGGATCGTAACCGTTATACGCCTATTAACCGTTATATACCTGAAATGGTTATAATAGTAAAAAATAGTGTTATAAGCGTAATAAGAATAGCCTAAAAAACGGGTTTAAATATATAACCGTTATATATAATATAACGGTTATTGTTAGTTGGTTAAACAAACAAAGGGGGTTGCAAACTAGTTGGATTCTAGTCTATAATGTCTATTAACTAAGGGGCGACGAACAGCCCCTTTATATAGGCCATAAACGCGTATATTAATAAGGCCCGAAGCCGGACCTTTGCGAGCCCTTGCTTACGACGTCGGGGCTATGCCTGTAAGGGCGATTAAGTTAATGACTTAATTATTATAAAGGCGGCCGAGTTAGTAACGCTATTACTAAGGTCCCCGATGCATACGATCGATGCATTGTATAGTTAATAGCGCATCCGTTTAGGCGTTGCCTATACGTAATCTATTTGATTACGTGTATTGCAATCGTGCCTAAAGAACGGATATCCCTTATTCCTATACTAGTAACTTTTCTTTATAGTTGCTAAATAGTAAGCCTATAGTCTAAATAAAGGGAGATAGAAAGAACGATATATTAGGTAGAAGACCTAATGAATATATTTAATAAATATAAATAGAAAGGGGGTAGAATAAAGGGAATACCGTTAGTCGCTATAGGCAAAGGACGAAGGCTTTTATCTTAATCGAGAGGCTGTTTGTATTAATAAGGCGTTTAAGGGCCTTATTTAGCGATGCCTTCGTTATAGCGTCGGCGGGGTTATCTTCCCTATAGATCTACCTAATCTTCTTAATCTCCCGTCGCTTATACGACTAACGCAACGCTATAATATTAATTATTAGGCGTTTCTTCTTTGTAGTGCTAAGCTTAATAAGGCATTCGTAGAGGGAGTACGAGTTAGTGTATATAATAAGAGGGATTAGTAGGAGCTAAAGTCGTTCCGTAACTATACGGAGGGTCGTAATAAGGGAGATACTAAGGTCTACGCCGTTAACTATACCGTAGATCTCGCTCGTAAGAACGCTACGGGTTACTTACTTATACTTCGTCGAGCTCTAATAGATAATATTACTATTAACCCGGAAGTACGTATCCGTACGCTCGGTCTTATTAACGAGCGTAATAACGAAGCCTAACTAAGACGAAAGGTCTCGGTTATTTGCGAATAAGCTATCCGTAAATACTACGAGCTTAGCGGTCTTAAGATTAATTAGTCGGTACGTAAGTCTACGTTGTTAATAGTCGATCTACTACTAGAGGCGCTTGTTAAGGATATTATAATCCTTCTCTTCGGGGGCTTAGACCTAGGCTGCTACGGAGATATGGAATAAGGCCTTAGGCTAATAGATAGAGGCGACGTACGTAGTATAAGCGCGTTGCTTAAGGTACTGCTAAGCTCTATCACAAGCCCGTAAGTCGACTACCTCGATCCTTAAGGCTTATCCCTTCTACTATAGGAGTAGAACGTCGTCTTAAAGCGTTAGTTTTACACTATTAAAGTCTATAGCGTTCCCTAGGGTTATATAAGCCTTCGGCTTAGCACGAAATTAAGCTATCTCGAGCTCTTTTTCTTCCTAGGCCGAAAAGGTGTTTAAACCGAGCATTAGGGTATTATCGGTCTATATTCCGACGAGGCTAAAGTCGTCGGGTCCTTAATTCGTAATTAAAAGGCACGAGTTATAGGTAGATAGAGCTATATTAAGGCTTTTAACGTAATGCTTATAGTAGGTTTTCTACTAATATACACCGGCTTTTATAAAGCTATATAACGGTCTAATAACTCTTATAATAGTGCCCTTTAGGTACTTACCTTAGAGCTCTATCGGAAGAGCCGCTAATACTATACGATTAAGCTCTATTTAAGCTTAAGGATAGGCTTATATAATATCGCGTAGGGATAAGTTTATGCCTCGGCGAAGTAAGGCGGGGGCAAGGGCTAGGATTAAGCGCTAGCTAATACGTTAAATAGTAGGCGAATAGGTTAGGAGCGAGCTTTTCTCTATATCGCTATAGCCTTAGATTACTAGTCGGGACTTCTCGTATAGTTTAACGTTACGACCCTTTACTTCCCGGACTATTCGGGATCGAAATAAGCGATAAGACCTATAAATTAACTCGTCGTATTATTCGAAGCTAAACACTCCGCGGGCTACGAGATCGTTAATCTCCCGTTAGTCTAATTCTTTAAAAGGGGCGCTGGGTGTAGTAATAACGCCGTTATTGCGTAGCTTAGTCGAAAGTCGTAGTATATCTTCTTCCTTTTTAACTAGGAATTAATTATAGAAGGTTACGGTCTTTAGCTTATTTCTTAAGCCTAGGGGACGTCCGCGTTTGCGGGGCTACGGCGGTGCCGGCAGTGCCTATGCCGGAGAGGGGGAAGGGTCTAGCTCGGGAATTTCGTCCGGAGTAGAGGAATCGACCTTAGAGGGGGTATTTATATTATAGAGGGTAAGGGGATCCGGGGTATCGTCCTTACTATAGTAGTACGGCTATATAAGGGTAGAACGGAAGACTGCTAGGCCGTTAACGGTCTCGATAGTAACGTTATAGCCGTTAATAAAGGCGATCTTATATAGACCCTACTATCCTCGCTTCTCTCTCTAAACGCGGACTTTACTCTATAGCGGTAGTAATAGAGTATTAAGGGTTAAGGGGCCGTTTCGAGCTTATAGTCTATCCTTAACTTATCGTACGGCGGAGAGCTACCGTAAGGCTTTTATCGCCTTTTAGATAATTACGGCTCTTTATACCGTAGTTGCCGAAGGAGGGGAGTCTTAAGTTATCTATAGGTACGCTTTAAAGACGAGGAGCGTAAGGACGAGGCCGTTAGGTCCTACTATATTATTTACGGCCTTAATAGCTATTTATAGGACGGATTTAAGGGCCGTTGTTTTACCGATCTCGGCGTATATTATTTTAAACACACGACGGAGCGGGCTATAGTACCTTTTAACCTTACCTATAGACTAATATGCCTTAACGGGGATCTAGGTATATGTAATACCTATAATACGAGCCTTATTGCGAAACTCGGTTAAAGCGAAGTTAGTGCCCGCGTTATGCCGGATAAAGTTAGGGGGGCTAAGGTATATATTAATCTATAGCGCTTTAAGTGTCTCTTACGTATCCTTAGCCGATATAGACGGGAGGAATCGCGCTCTTTAGAAAGAGGTCGCTATATCGACCGCGTATAGCACCGGGCGGGTGCTACTACCGACCTTTAGGTATATTATATTAATAACGACTTCGAAATTAAATTTTTAATTATCCTTTAATATAAACTTAAACCTTCGGGGGGCCGGTGCGTAGAGCTAGTAGTAATAGCAGAATTTTAAGATATCCTCGAGTGTTTTTACTAAGATATCGTTATGCTTTGCTTATTTTAATAGGTAGTAAAGTCTATTAACGGCCGGGTGGCTAAATCGGCGGTAGAGCGTTTGTATCTCGGCTTTAGTTAAGAAGGCGATTGCGCTTTCTTCCTTACTAAAAAAGAACTATAGATATCCCTATTTGCGAATAATAGGGACGCTAATACCGGGACTAATAATCGTATCGGTAGTATTATTAAAGTATACGCTTAAGCGATCTATATTAGCTAGGCAAAGGAGGAAGGGGGTCGTCGTTCCTAGCATATAGAACGTAATGCGGCTAATAAGGGTCTCGAGGGCAATAGAGCCGAGGGAGCGTACGTCCTTACCGCTGCCGAATTTAATATATACCTAGCCGGCGGTAGACTTATCGAGCACGATAGAGGGGTCTTATCGTTGTAGGGCGAGATACTAGTCTTAACCTACCGTAGAGACTATAGCTGCTCCGGTGTCTACGAGGATGCCGTAAAAGCGGTCCTTTAAGTAACGGTCGAAGACGAATTAGGTAGCCGGAACGCCTAACTAGTCTATCCTTTATACGTCTTCGCCTATAATTAAATAGTTAAAAGACTACTAATAGAGGATCTATAAGGCTTACTATTTAGTTAGTTCTTCGTCGTTACTAGCCTTATCGTTACGCTACTCGATAGCGGCCTATAGAGTCTTATTACCTTTATATTTAGTAAGATAGGCCTCGAATCCTATGCTAGGGTTGCCGGTTAGCAGGCATTAAGCGTGGTATTAAGCCTTAGACCTAGCTCGTTCCTATAGAGTATGCTTTATCGACTAGCATCTTTCCTTCTAATAAACGAAGCACTTTTTCGACTATTAGCGGTTGCTAAAGCTACTACCGCTACTACGAGGGCTACGGTAGCTTTATCCGCTACTCCCGCTAAACCTACGGCCGTTGCCGCGGTTGTTAGTATATCTTTAGTCGGTATAAAATACGCTTAATAAATTGTATTTATTATTTATATTTATTACCTCGTTACGATATTATATAAACGTGCCGGACGTGCTATTCTTAGCCTATATCGATAGATAGGTCTTTAGAGAGAAACGTAGTGCGGAGAATAGCTTTTCCGTAGTCTTAAAGGGGTTATATAGCGTATAGCTAAATTCCGGGACGTTTCGGTATACGTTAAGCAATATAGTGCGAAGGGGGAGGTCTTTAGCGAACTTAAATCCTAAGGCGCGTTAACATCGTTATAGCTTATTAAAAAAGGTCTATAGGACTTCCTATTAGGTCTTATTTAAATGCTTAACTTATAGCTTTTTAAAAGTTATAGTGCTTTAATCTACCTAATAGTGCTAATAGTTTACTTCGGTGTTAAAGTAAGCCTTTAGTAGGTCGTAGGCTTGCCTAAATATGCTATCTTACTCTATATGCTAGATATAGTAGTCTTAGGCTCGGCCGGTAAGGATCCGAGGGAAGAGGGCATAGAAATAGCCGGGCCGGGCTTTAACTATATAATAAACGTCTATAAAGATATAGACTTTATTATTAAGAATATTATAGGGCTCTCCTATATAATTCTTACTTTTATCCTATAACTTAATAAACTTTTGCGGGAGGTCTACGTCTATCTCCTCGTTCGGAATATCGTAGGGGGGAATTATTATATAGGCTGCTTTTGCCGTTATATTAACTAAAGGGGTCTTAAAGAACTAGTATAAGGTCGGGTAAAGTGTTATTAGCGTTGCTAATATATCTTAGAACAGAGGGGCCTAAGTGTTTAGGAACGTGCCGGGTATTTAATCTCGCGGGTATAAGCCGGGATCGACGGAGGTAGTATATATCGAGGTTATTAAAGCAAAAGAGGGTTCTAGCGCGAATATAACTGCCGGGGCGGTCGGAGGCGTAGAAGGGATAGCCGCGAGCGTAGATAGCGCCGTCGTAAAGGTTGCTATAAGGGCTAGGGTTAGGGCAGTAAGAGGTGCCGTTAGGGCCGTGCTTAGGACGACTAAGGAAGGAGGGTTAGTTATAGCAGCTAAGGCTATAACCGATATATTCCTTACGAACTCTTATGTTCGCTCGTCGTAGAACTTTAACTATTCTAGTAGCAGCTCGTCCCTTAGCTAAATCGGCGGAATTTACTATCGCTAAAGTATTAAAAACGATGCTAGGAAGCTAAGGTTTAAGGCGCCGGTCTAGATCCTATAGGACCGTAAGAAGGATTTAAGGGCCTTTTTAAAATACTTATCTCCCCGGTTTTATATAGCCTTTATCTACTTATTAAAGTAGTCCTAGAAGTCTAGGAATAGTTCGTACCTATAAATGCTTATGCTAGCATTAATAATAATAAATCGGGCTATATAAGTTATTACTGCCTTCTTACTTATATTATTATAGGAGACGTCTGTCTCTTAGAAGGCAATGTCGGTTTTATTTTAGAACGAGCTAAAGATGCCGATGCCGCTTAGCTAACCGGGAAGGGGGTTGTCGGCAGTCTTAGTTGCTTCCGGTGCGGGACTAGGAGCGTTAGGGTTATCGGTAGGGTCCGATATAGTATAATTAAATAGATTATACTATTGTTGTTAAAAAGGGATTGCGAGGGTCGTTACGAAGGTTGTCTTACGTTACGGACGCACTATTATTTAACGTAACTCTTCTTTTTTATTAAAGCGAGACGGGATTAAATAAGAGCTAGGAAAGAACTTATCGGCGGCTACCGAGAGCTAGCTATATCGTAATAGCTTCGTCGGCTCTAACTTACGTAGGTTCTTTATTCTTAGCATAAAGGGCCGTCTTTAGGTATAGGCAATAGAATCCGCGAGGGATAAAGATCCGGTACTTTTCGACGATTAGGCTCTACCTCTTCTACCTTACTAATCTATAATTAATCGTTTAATCACTAATTAGTATTAGTTAGTTAAATAAATAAAGGGGGTTATAAACTAGTTGGATTCTAGTCTATAATATCTATTAACTAAGGGGCGACGCATAGCCCCTTTATATAGGCTATAAACGCGTATATTAATAAGGCCTAAAGCCGGACCTTTACGAGCCCTTACTTACGACGTTAGGGCTATGCTTATAATAGCGATTAAGTTAATAACTTAATTATTATAAAGACGGCTAAGTTAGTAACGCTATTACTAAGGTCCCCGATATATATAATCGATACATCGTATAGTTAATAGCGCATCCGTTTAGGCGTTGCCTACACGTAATCTATTTAATCACGTGTATTGCAATCGTGCCTAAAGAACGGATATCCCTTATTCCCATAGTTATAAAATAAAAATAATTTTAAGTACTAAAGAAAGAGTACTTAGCGCTACTTAGGTACCTAGGTGTAGGACGCCGGCTACGGGGCCGGGTCCGGGCCCGGGTCCGGCAGGTCACGTGGTATAGGTACGGGTTATAGGCTACGAGGCATAGGTACGGATTACAGGCTACGAGGCACTACGAGGCATAGGCACGGGTTATAGGCTACGAGGCACGGGCTACGGGTTATAGGTCACGAGGCAAAGGACAAAATTTTTTATATACCGGGAATCGAACCCGGACCTATGAGGTTACGTGTTTACGATCTACGCCGCTTGCCACTTGGCCAAGCGGAATAATTACTAATTGTTGAAAATTTTAAACTTTATTTTACTATATAAAGGTAACCCTACTACCTAAGCGGCAAAGGGGATACGTACCCCACGCCCCGCGCGGCTAACACGGTCACTAGCGGCCAACACGGTCATAAGCGGCTAACACGGTCACTAGCGGCTAATAGGGCTTTAAGCCGTATAACGGTTATAGGTCTATACGTATTATGCTTACCTAACATAGTTATTTTCCTAACACGGTTAAAGACTAAATAACTATTATATAATAGTGCTTATTTTATCGCGTACGGTAACTATTATACGCGGTATGACTATTACGCTTTAGTCACTATAATATAGCTATAATAGATATATGCGTTTATCGCCGTAATACGTAATGCAACACCGTTACACTAATCACAACACGATGTTAGACCTATATATAACCGTTATACGTACTAAATATAGTCACCTACCTACTGTTCTTAAGTGTGCCCGGCGCGCGAAGGTACTATAAGTAAATATAAATAAATTAAGTTAAGAGAGAAGTACCTTTCTGTTACTCTTACCTACCTATGTCTAATCGTAACTTTTGGAGAGCCACTGTACAGGCGGCCGAGCGCTGGAAAAGGCCGCCACGAGCGGGGCATGCCAGCGGACCCGTGTATCCGATACCTCCCGCCGCAAGTACCGGGATTCTTTGCTCTCGTGACTGTTGCTGACGACGCGCCGTTTTCCCACCGACTCGACGAGCGACAAACGCAGAGGCATCAAACGCGCCGTCCCTCTGCTCCGCCTTCGCCTCGCCGGCCTCCATCCAGGTACCACCCACACAGAGCACCGACCTCTTCCGCCCGTCGTCCAAACTCAGGCGTCGCCCTCGCCGTCGGGCCCCTCTCTGCCTCGGTGCGCCATCGTCGCATATCCCCTTGCCTCGGCCGCCATCGTCGCATCCCCTGCCTCGGCCGGGGAGATACCGGACTGAAAAAGACACGGACAAGAGAGAGGCAAAGCGGACGGAGCCCCCTCGCGCGCAGGCATCCTCGCCATGGCATCCTTCATGGCGGACCTGTGGGAGTCCATCTTCACCCCGGGCCCGACGCCCACCCTGCTCAAGGCCGCAAACGCCTCCTTTGCCGCCCTGCAGCTCGTCCTCGCCGCCCTCCTCGCCGTCACGGCCAGCGTCCACTTTGCCGTCCTCTCCGTCTTGTGCGCCGGCCTCTGGTGGTCCGTCAACTGGTTCGCCGCCGAGCTGGCCGTTGCGCAGAAGCAGCAGCAGCAGCAGCTCCGCGACGACGGCGACGACGTCAACAAGGCCGAGAGGAATAAGCAGCGCCGACTCGGAGACGATGCCGACGCCAGTAGCGATACCGAGGTCGAGGGCGCCGCCCCGCGGGGCGTCTCCGTCTCCGTCCCCGGCGCCGGCGAGCTGCGGCAGCGGCCCGCGCCGGTGCAAGACTCACCCGCGGGGACGCAGTCCAGCGCCAGCACAGAGGACGAGTGGGAGAAGGTCTCGGGCAGTGAGAGGGACAAGGCCAACTAGGCGCACTCGCCGACGCGGTTTGGACGCCCCCCCGTTCCACCAAGGGCGCGGGCGGATGCTAGAGAGAGAGCTGTCTTGGTGCCATACGACCACTTGCCCTCTCCCCCTTTTCTCGGCCGGTGCAGATGGGCCGATATTTTGTGTTTACAGGTACGATACGGGTTACGATACGGCCGAGAGCGACGCGCGCGTGGCTTTTGACGTTACATTTCCCAATGTATTTCGCGCAGCAACGATACCCCGAAACTCTCGTGTCCCAATGACCCATGAGTAGACGTGTCCAAACGTGTGCCCCAAGTTCGCAGTTCTAACCGACGCCCATGCGGAACGTGTTCCCAACGACTGGGCAGACTCCAAAACTCCCATGTGCCACGAACCGCGCGCGTCGCTTCCCACCCCGCAGAGCGCCAGCGAACCCCTCCGTCCCCTGGCAACGTGGAGGGCCGGCACTCGTGATTACGCTCGCCCCCCCCCCCCTCGGAAAGATCACAGACGCTTGAGCTTGCGCGTCGCAAAAGCCGCCACCAGCGCGCTCAAGGCCCCGATGAACAGACAGACCGAGATGGCGCTGGGCCCCGTAGGGCCCTTGTCCGCCCCGGCGTCGGCCGCCAGCTCGGGGCTGCCGCCGGGCTCCAGCACCGCAAAGACGATGGAGGCGATGAAGGCGCCGACAAACTGCGGCAGGGCCGTGTATATGTTGAGGATGCCAAAGTAAATGCCCGAGAGCTCGGCCGTCGTCGACTGCTTTGACGTGCCCGGGCGGGGGGGCGCAGTCTCTGGGTACAGTCTGCCGTTGGCGGAGCCGACGACGGGTGACATCTCAATGTCCGGCTCGCCGGACAGTCGTCGGTACGCGCCGCCGTTTTCCGTTGCCCCGCTGAGCTTGTTGACCTCGACGCCGAGGAGGGCCGGGGGCGCCCACGTGGCAATGGCCCACGGACTGGACGGGGGATAAACCAAGTCAGCATGGTCCCGGGACGGCAAATCGACGCGCTCGCTTGGGACTCACAGCGCGCAAAGACACATGAGGGCGGTTGCGAAGCGAAAGCTCTTAGCGAGGGGCGCGAAAACCATGGACGCGGCAAATACAAGGTGCCCACACATCCACGTCGTCTCAAGGTCGGGTTTCCGCTCGTTCCACGACTTGACGAGCCCGGCAATGGCTGGTGGCGGGCGGTGGGTGAAGGAGGCGTCGTCGGGCGACTTGACGAGCAGCGGCAAGGCAAAGGCGGCAACGGTGGTGAGGGTCGAGTAGAGGAAAAGCGACAGGCTCCCTATGCGGCCAATGTCACCGAGGGCATCCTGCGACTGCTTGCCCAGGGCGGGCACGTCGTAGCGATAGTACGTCTCGCCGACCCAGGTTGTGCTGTAGAAGAGGAAGGGGAACCAGCCGATCCAGGCCCAGAACTGGGACCAGCAGATGGCTTGGATGCGAGGGCTGAGATGGCGGAGGGTGTGGTGGATCTGGCGCAGGACATTGGCGATGCTCTGGCTCTTGGCGTCGTCGGCCGACACGAGGACGCGCTCGGTGACGGCCCAGCAGGTCAAGGCCGCGGACCCCAGTATGGCGACGGCGGCAATGACGGTCAGCTGCTGGAACTGAGTATGGCCCAGCGTGGTGCCAAAGAGCGCAACAAGGTCGACGGAGCCGGCCGCGTACCCTATGACGTGGCCGATGGCGCACATTCTGCTGGCTGGAGGAGGCGCGAGATTAGCGGCTTCTGTTCGAGCCAAGGCAGGCGGGTGGGTTCTGGATGATGGATTCACGCACTCCATGCAGCACCCGTCTGCTGCCGCTCGAGGGGAAGCGTGTCGACGACGAGGCTGCGGGCGCACGACTGGACTGTTTGCGGGCTCGCTGTCAGCGGCAAGAGGCCGACGGAGGTGGGCAGAGGGCCGGGAAGCATACCGACGTTGATGGCAAAGTCGACAATGTAGATGGACAGCACGGCCAGGACAATGGCCGGGCGCCTGGCCTGGTCGTCCTGGCCAATCACCAGCCCGACGAGCTCGCGGGTAAAGCCCATGAGCACGAGGCCGGCAGCGACGACGACTGCGCCGACAGCCATCAAGGGCCTGCGGCGGCCCCATTTGGACGTGTTCTCGTCGGCAACGACGCCCACGATGGGCTGGACAATGAGGCCCGAGAGGGGGCCGGCGATCCAGATGAGCGACGTGTTGCTCTTTGTGAGGCCGAGGTTGAGGAGGTAGGGGGTGCAGTCTGCGCGGCTCGTCAGCAATGGGCAAGAGGAGAGGGAGAGAGGGAGAAGAGGGCAACCGACACGTCATCTCGACGCCCCACGTGAAGCTGTGCTCGAGAATTGGCCCCGTTAGCCTCGTTGGACTCGTCGGCGACGCATCACGGAGACGTACGTGACGCCAATCGAAACAAACGTCAGCAGCAGCAGCCGCGTCGTCTCGGTGCTGCCCTTGACCGACTGCTCTCCTACCAGCGTCGCCATTGCGGTTTGCCGGCGGCCCCTCGGGTGAGGGATCGTGTCGTTGTCGTGTCGTGTCGAGTCGATGACGATGACGATGACGACTTGACACTTGACGGCGAGGAATGGGAAAGTCTAGTCCCAATTGCCTGCCTCGCGACATGCACAGCGACGGGACAGGCGACGCCCTCCGTCTGACTCGTCAGCCGCCGAAATCAGCATCCCCTGAATACGAGTGATGTAGATGTTAATGTAGACGCGAGTCATTTTCACCCAGGTACTTCGTACACTTGTATCCGTACCAAGGTACGGTCACGCACGGGCAGAGACCAGCGACCAGCGACAACAGCATCTGTCATGGCATTTCTCCCAACCTTCTACTACAGAAATGCCCTCTCGTCGTCAAAACCTCGCCCACATCCCTTTGGTATCCTCGCCAACTCCGCGTCCCACCTACCCCCCCATCCGCATGTCCTCGTCTTCGCCATGGGCAACACCGGTTGAAGAAAAAAAAGTTCAGAAATTGAAGAAAAAAAAAGCCAAGGCGTTGCGGGGATCGACCAGCAAAATGGGTAGAAAAAGGAAAAGCGTTGGGCTGAAGAATGGCTTCCGTTGCTCGCCGGGCAGAGAATATAAAAGTTTAAACGGCCAGCTGGACCAAGATCAAGAGAATAAGACAAGAAGAAGAAAAAAAGAAGAAAAAGATAAGAAAAGAAAGAAGAAGAAATAAGAAGAAAAGACGCCCTTTTCCGTTGCCTCCCAGTCACCTCTTCTACACTGTCATCCGTCCGTCGCGACGCGCCACCGTTTCGCTGCGCGCACTGTAATCTGCCTGCTTCCCTCTCGAGAGGGCAAGCTTCATCTCAGTTACGAGTCGGCGAGTTTTGCAAAGTGCTTGGACCAGATCCATCCCACTTGGTCCGTCGCATCATCCTGGTTCTTGGCCAGCCACAGCTCGCCCTTCTCGGCAATGACATCGAATATCTGCGGCAGCACAGCCTTGTCAGCGCTCAGCCTGTCCTCAGGCCCCCTGGTCTGCGTCTTCTACTCACCTCGCCGGCCTGGTACGTCAGGTAAGGATAGCCCGCCTCGTGCTTGGTCGTCGAAATGTTGAACTCGAAGAGGGACGCCGCCAGCCAGAGAATGTTGTACCCGTCAGACGTCCGGTTTCGCTCCCGCGACGACGCCCGCGACGACCGCCGGCTGTCTTCGGGCCCGTCCGGCAGGGGGAGCGCCGAGTGGAAAATGTTGGAATATCTGCCGCCTTCATACGGTGGATGGCTCGAGTTGTACGTCGTGTTGGAGTCGCGGCGGTGCTGGTTGGTCGACTCTGAGCTCTGCCTCGGAGCACCCCCCGAGTCCAGGCTCCGCCCGGTGCTCGGCCGCGTCGACGCAGCCCCCGTCCCGGCCAGCGAGCGTGAGCTCCCCACCATATCGGGAGACCTAGACGACGACGGAGGGGCCCCCTGATGCGCGTGAATCCCGGCATAGTAGTCTCTGTAGTAGTAGTGATGCGGGCTCGACAAGGCGACGCCGAGGCCCGTCACGCTGGGACTCGCCGACATGGAAAACGACCCGCTGCCGCGCCCGCCAAAGTCGGGCGCCGGCAGCGTTGGTGCTGCGTCGCCGTTGTCCGAGACCTCTCGGCCGCGCGATCTGATGGTGGAATCGTCCATGCTCGCCGTCGACTGCGACAACCTGCCCCGAGACGTCGGGTTCAGGATGCCGATGCCGGCCAGCTGGTCGCGGGCGTACGGATAGTCTCGCTGGAAAGTCGACACCACCTCTTCGAGGTCGGGCATCTCCGGGCAGTCCCCGAGCACCGTCCTCATCTTCTCCTTCCAGATCGCAAACCAGTCCGTCTGGATATTGACAAAGTTGCCCAGGCAGATGTTTCCCACCTTTTCCGTCAGACCAGAGAGAGCCGGGAGTTCCTTCTTCAGCGTGTCGTTCAAGGCTTCGTACTGCTCCACGAGTTCCCTCAACTTGGGATCCGCTGTTCGGCCCGCGCGCTTCAGCTGCTCGGACCGCTCATAGTCCAGCCGCCGCTTCTGTCGCTTCTTCATGGCCAAGGACGGGTTCCCATACGCCTTGATGACGAGCTCAAAGGGCTCAATCACATGCTTTCGGACTTGGAGCAACTGCGAGGGTCAGCGGGCCCGACGCACACACCGGGCGGAGCAAAGCACTCACATGTTCCTCCAGAGCAACCTTTTCGAGGTCCCGAACCGAAATGTTGAACTGTACCCACTTGCTCTCGAGTTCGGGATAGTTGCCCGGTTGAAGCCGCATCACCAGCTCGACCGAAGACAGATACTGGAGGAACTCATGCACGTATGCCGACACCTGGCGCGTGTAAAACTCCACGTCGCGCAGGACAACCTGAAGTCGGAGGTAATCGTCGCCAAACTTCTCGTGGAGCTTGACGTAGTCCTGGTCCTCGGGAGGCCGGTTGTTGGACGCTTGCAACTTGTCGACCCTCTTGCCAAAGGCACGTGCGAAACCAGCCTTGACGTCAGACTCCTTCCTCTTCCTTCCCACGATCTGACCGACGAGCTCAAAGTTCTTCTTGGTCCGGTTGATCTCGACAATGGCGGTCTCAAGGGAATCCTTGGCCGCCAAGAGCGCCTCTCGGTCCGGGTGCTCATGCGGGGTGTGCTGGAGAAGCGTCATTATCAGGTTGGGATACTTTGTGATTCTCTGCATGGGCTTGATCAGGAGAGAATCCAGGTCCCACGCGGCCGTCAGGTCCTTGGCCACCTCGTTGCACTCGTTCAGCCACACCTGGACGGTAGGATCCTGCTGTATCTGGATCAGTCGTTTCGCGGCCTGGTCGCTGTTTCGAAGAAAGCCTTCGTGCGCAAGCTTCATGCTCTCCACGTTGTGCTGAAAGACGGGCCCAAGCGACGTCGCACGATCATGGCTGTCTCGGGGATCTCCACTACTGCGCTGGCTCCGACCCGAGACGGCAGAGTCTTCGCCCCGGAGAGATGAACGCCCACCCACCGGAACATAGACCGAGGCCACGGCTCCCTTGAGCCCCTTGAGAAAGTTTGTGTGGAACTGGATGATCTCATCGCTATTGCGGAAAATGAGCTTCACCGTTTTCGAGTCTAGCTTGGGGCAAGCTTCCGCAGTTCCCTTGTAGATCTCCTCGACAATGTTCATGTCACGGACAAAAACTGCCTCCGTGTCGATCAGCTCTCTGATGACGTTGTGTCGTTGGATCAGGCGGTGACGCTCCTTGCCGTCATCCACTTGGGCAAGTGACTTGCTGCCGTCGGCCGCTGTGTGACCGCGGAAGAATTGGTCTCCAATCTCTGTCAGCGCGACGTCCAGTGATTGGGGCGTTTCCAGAGGTGATGTGAAGTCGTCGGCCCCTCTTTCAGAGGTGATGAGCAAGCCCCCATATGGCGGCTGATCGTAGAAGACACTCGACCTTGTCGAGTTGAGAGCAGACGCAGACGCAGAAACCGGGACCGGGGGAGGCTCGTGATTCGGCGAGGGAAGAAAAGAGAGGCTTGCGCTTGCGGCACTGGGCGAAAGTGACGGCACGAAGAAGCCACCTCCGGTGTCGACTTCTGGCAGCTGCGTTTGGCCGACAGGCATCGATGATCTTTTCGGTTCGTCTGGCATGTGCAAACCCATCCCAGAAGCCGTGTCCTTGGACGAAGAAGCACTCTCCCTGGCTGTTGCCCTCGACCCGAAGATGGTTACGTGACCGAACGAGGGAGATCCTTGTCTGCTTTGCATCGCCGGAGACTTTGCGTTGTCGGAAGCGTCCATGCTGTCCACTGAGAAATCTGTCCAAGCCGATTGCTGGCTGAACCTGTCGTTCTGTAGCCTCGAAGGAGGTACCGCGAGGCTGGAGGGGCCGGCCATGCCCTGGGACCGATCGTGGGCTGGTTCGTGGATGTCGTCCAAAGCGCCCGCATCGGACGAAGCACATGTAGACGTCCGATGAGAAGACAGCTCGTCAAGACGGAAATCGGACCGACGATATCCAGCTTTATAGCCATCGTCCGTCTCCTCAGTGCAGGCGTCTGTGGCTCCATCGTCGTCATGCCGTGAGTCGTAGCTGCCCTGCGCAGCCGGTTCCAGGTCAGAGTGGCAATCAGACTCGTCCTGCGCGTCCAGTCGCGGGAACGGGATTGTTGAATGGGGTTCGACGCTTCCTGTTTCCTCTGTTGGCGACACGACGGCCACAACGGCTCCTCGTGACGGCTCCGGCTCCACGAGCTCGTGTCCGACTGCCCTGCCAACACTAGGGACGTTGCCAATGTCCCGAGCGTCCTCTGCCTGGACGGGCTCCTGCATCATGCCCGAGCTATTCGAAGGTTGTTCTCGGAACTCTGTTTCGTCCTCAAAGGGGTATTGATACTCTGATTGGGGAGCTGGTGCCGACCTCTCCGGACTGGGCGGCTTGACAACCGTGATGGGAACGTCCAAAGGCGAGTGGGCTTGGATGGGAGGGTTCGTCTGGGGTTCAACGTCAAATTCAGTGGTCTCAGAGATTCCAGACACGGCAGACAGCGGCTGCTCGTCAGTGGTTGCAGGCGGGCTGAGCACGGGAAAACTCCCCGGGACGCCCAGTGTAGGTGAATCGATGCTTGGTGGTGGTGCTGAATCAAGTGCTGTGTGCACGGTCAGCGGGGGAATGCTAGGTCGAGCAACAGGATCCGGAGCAGGATCTATGATGGATCGCTCCGCTGGACCAATGCTCGATTCTGACTCGAAACGCTTCGACGACAGTGCCTGTTGTCTCCTTTCGAAGGCCATTTCCGTTTCCGACTCAGTCTCGGCAACGCTCGGTGATGCAGCGGTAGCAGCTTCGGCGCTTGGCGATGTGATTGCCTCGGTAGAGACAATAGCCTTTGTGACCTCCTCCGACTCCCTTCGCCGTCTCTCAGCTGCAATCTGTCGTTCTTCGAGAGCCTCGCTCTCTCGAATTGATTTGCTATACGCCAGCCTTATGTGCTCCCTTCTTTGCTCGAAATCGATCGGGCCAAAGGATATCTTTCGACGCCTTGCAGCCCCGTTGTCGGTCTTTGTTCCGTTTGGGGCGAGCCTGTCGCGAGACCTTGCTCGGCCTTCTTTGATCCGCAAGCCGACCGCCGTGGCAGTGGATATGGGCAAACGCGGACGAGAGCTCCTCAGGGGTGGCGACAATTTCGGCGAAGGGACGGCAATGTAGGCCTGAAGTCGTCCGTTGTCTGGTGTTGCCAATGCCTGTGGGGGTGGCTTTCGACCAGTTTGGGTCGGTGTCTTGGCTCGAATGTCCGTGGATGTGGCCCGAGAAGTAGCACCAGTGTTGGCTCCCGAGACCCTTGCGCTGGCCAGAGAGCATTTCAAGGCTGAAGGCGAATTGGAACGAGTAGATGCAGGACTCGTCAAATTGGTCGAGCAGCTCAGTTTCCGAACGGAAACAGGCAGTTTTGATGCCGATGAGGAAGGGTCGGGGCTCATCGAGGCAGGGAACCTGTGGGGTGGGTTGTAGGATATTTCGAGCTCAATGGATGCAGGTGAAGCCGCCGCGTCACTACGCGATCGATTACGAAGTCGTTGATGGGCGCCCGTTGCAGCGTCGACATGCCGGTACCAGCTGCTCGGTAAAGGCTGCTCCGCATCGGGGCCGGAAAGGCTGCGATTGTGGCTGGCGAGATTGTAGCTGCTCGCCTCGGACGTTCTCCGGGGTCGAGTGTCGTGAATGCCAAAGCCTGCGACCGCCGTGCCGCGCTGGCCGGGAGGAATCTCGCCAAACAAAAGGCCGGATGGGCGCGAGGTGGTGGGTGGGGAGGACGACAACTGCGGATGCGGGCCTCTGTGCGGCAATTGTGTCATGGACTTGGAGCCAGGCACCTTGCCAAAGATGGAGTTTCGAGGCTTGCCGATGCGGCTTGCAAAAGACTGCGAGCTGCCTGGGACTGCAGCTTGAGCCACAAACTTTGATCGCTGAGGTCGCGTGGCTGCATCAGACTCGGCCGCTGCCTGCACCTGCGCGTCCTGGGAGCTTGCTGCACGCGAGTCCTGGGAGCTTGCTGCACGCGAGTCCTGGGAGCTTGCTGCACGCGAGTCCGAGTGGACTGGTGTCCTGTTGGCCGTCTTGACCATCGGACGCGTCGAGCGAGGTGGGTTTCCCAGCCGTACCTGCGGCTTTGATACGGTAGTGGCACCGCCATTCTGGTCGAAACGTTTTTTGAGATCCTTGACACTTGGCTTGCCAGTTGGCGTCTTGGACGGGCCGGAGACGGACGATTTGCTATCGAGGGGGCTTGAGGCGGAGCGTAGGTTGGAGCGAGGTAGGGCGTGGGGGGCAGAAGGCCTCCCGTTGACGTCCTCGCCGAACGGGAGCTGAGACGGGCGTGGGTGGGCGGCTTGCAGGCTTCGACGGCTCTTGTATGAGTCGTCATCGCGATTCGACGAGTCAAGGGGGTGGTGGGAAGCAGCGGGGACGGCATCATGGTGGGCAGACGGATAGGAGACGTGACTGCTCGAAGCGTCCGAGTTTGGAGAGTAGTCGGTTTCGGTTTCGAGGCAGCTGTAGTCGGCGGGACGGTGAGAATGACGGTCGCCGTGGCCACCGAGGCCCGCGACACGGGAACCGTCGACGCCCCTCAGCAGGCCGGCGTCCAGGTCCGGGCTCATGATGGCCTTGGGAGTGGCCTAACCAGACGTGGCATCCGTCCGTCAGGTCGGTCGGGCGTCGCGACGGGGCGGGTCACGACGAAAGGCCGCGGCAGCAGCGCGCATCGATGCGTCGGTAGATGCAGGGCCAAGGCGAGGGCGAGGGCAAAAGGCGAAAGGCGGGACGAGAGACGATGATCGGGTGAGTGCGGGCGGGTGCGGGTGCAGAGGCGAGAATGAGCGCTGGTGGAGGGGGGTTGACGAGGGTGGTGTTGATTGGAGTCGGGGAATGTGGTTGCACTTTGCGCCTGAAGGCCGGTGGCAGTTGGGAGTGGGTGGATTGGGTGATGGCGAGAAGCTGTAGAGGCCGGGTGTCGGGTGGCAGAGGTGGTAGGTACCTTGGGAGTCGTAGCCGCCAGTGCCAAACGACAAGTGGCCGCGTCCCCGGAGGCAGGGAGGATAATGGCCGCCCCGGACAGTTTGGCGGCGGGCTGCCGGGCATCACCCACTGACGCTTCCCCGCCGCCCGGTGTTTAATAGGGCAGATAATTCGAGGCGAGGTACGGAGTACCTGCTTCGTACCAGGCACCCCTGTCTCTGTCCCTGCGAGGCTTAATTTCCGTGGCAGCCCGAGTATGGAGAGATCGAGGGGTACTTGCAGACTACCAAACTGGTCGCCCCCCTTGCTGACTCCCGGCTCCCGGGCTGTTTGGATAAAGGTCCCTACTCCTGTTTCCTGTTTGGACAGCAATGACGATTTCTTCAGACTGGCCTCGTCTTCAGTGTGGACGGCGGTGGCCCCATTTGTCGCGCGTCGAGGGCGAGCGAGAAAGGGGTCTCAAACACAGACCTGGGCCGACTTGTGGATTTTACTTTCTTTTTCCTTCCTCTCCCTCTCCTTTTTCTCTCTCTTCCAATCTATCCGTGACTCATTATTACCTACTCCGTACTTTGGATGTACATACGTACGAAGTACGAAGTACATACCTATAGTACGAATATACGTAGAGTCAAAGTGCCACCCCCCAAAAGGAAAACAGACAGGGCTTCTTTGCTTTTCACCCCTGAAGCCTTTTCCGCCAGTGCGAGCGAGTTCCCGGGGTTCACCAGCTTCCCGCAAGTGCGCAAGACGAGCGACAATAGCGACAATGGAATGGACCACGTCGTTTGTGCGGGAGAGAGATTGACCTGTTGCCTGGGCTCTTGATATGTACTACTACCACGTAAACGCACCAAAAAGGCTCGGACATTTTTGACAGGCGTCGGTTCTCGGTTTGCAAACAGGAGTACTTGGTAGGTATTCGAGGTATTCGTACACACTGGTGTCTTGTATTCGTACTTGGACCCAACCACGGATAACTGTAATCGAGTTCTCGGAGTACTGTCTGAATGCACGCCTGCCTGCTCATACAAAGTACAGAACTCCTCGACCACGTCCTGCACCCTTTATGCAAGGTACCCGACGGCAGCCATGCGATGACTTCTTGTCTCTGCAGGCAGATGGTTTCGGCGGCGTTGTCGTTGCAAGGCAGGCACGTCAAGGCACGTCAAGGAGGTACTTACATGTGAGTGCGCCTGGGGCTCCGCCTTGTTCCCTGCCGCGCTTGGCAACTCGCTTCACCCGGCCTCACCTTCTCTTCGCCTCCCCGCGGGTTCTGCTCGGTGACCCCGTATCGACAGCGTTCGTGCAGTCCCCGAACCACTTGGCATCGCACCTTGGCCCTGGCGCCGACCACGCAACGTGGTTTTCTACAACTCGTATCGCCAATCAATAGGGTGAATTACAGTATAGTACCAAATTGAAGTCGTACCCCGCTCGATAAGGTATGTATGTACGAAGTAATATGTACATACTGAAACGTAGCACTTCAAAGCATTGTACGAATAGATACCAGAAAAATGTGTGTGGAAACGCTCTTTCGACCAACTTCCTACTAGCATCCATGTTGTTCCGTTTACTCTAACAAATCGGCTGAATCTTTGTGGTCCGAGAAACCTGTGCGAGGCAGCACTAAGCAGATATTTCGTTATCTAAATACTACTATTAGTACGAATACTACGAATATTCAGGATATATACATATGTATATGCTAGGTGGCGGGAACTGTTGTAGTAGGTGTCCCTACTATTAGTCAGCCTTATGCGAGGGGCAGCTATTAGGGCTACCCTCTCGCATAGCTAGCTAGCTTCCTTCCCTCTTTCCTCCTCTATAGCTCTTTATAGCATTAATCTTAGCACCTTATTCGCCTACGCCTATGTGCATTGCCTAAGACTATAATAGGTTATAAGCTCCGTCTGCTTGCTTCTATAGCGTAGATAGAGTTATTTATTTATAGTAATATCTACGATTTTTCCCGACTAGAAGAGGTTAACGAAAAAAATTTCCGTCCTCGTTTGTATTTCTAGCCGGAATAGTAGAACTCGAGTACGTAGCCGGAATAGCTATAACGACGATTAAAAAGCTAAAAGGGCCTAATAACTACTCCTTATAGTTAATAGATATAGAGCTAACCTTACTTACGCTAGACTTAGAGGAGTATATTAACGGCTCTTCTACCCGACCTAATAGCTAGGTTAGCTAGGTCGGTAAGTCCGATAAACAAAAAGCATAGGATAAATAAGATTTAAGAGCGACTAAGATCTTAATTCTTAGCCTATCCGACGATATTAAGGAGTCGCTAATATAGTCTAGATAGACTAATCGGATGTCTTCCTATACTACGATAGGTTATATCTAAAGGGCTATATTATAGCTTCCTAAATCTACTATTAGAGATATAATAGTCGAATTTTTCTATTTAAAAGTATAGAATTTTATAACTATTAACGCTTATTTAAAACGGCTAGAATAATGCTAGCGATAGATAACGACTATTTAGCTATAGACTAGTAAATAAATATACGTCTATACTACTATATATAGACTTAAGCAAGCCTACTTATAGTAGTTCTACGTATAGGAATACGACTATAAAAAGAATAACTTCCCGACGAAGGGAGAAATCGATAAGTTCCTATAGAAATAGGCTTTTATCGAGAAGAATATAGTAAAGGTGCCTAACGGTAGATAAGTCCTAGCAGCTAATAAGAATAATATCCTAGCGTTTAATTAAGGGAATGCTTAAGGCCGGGGATAAAGCCGCGGTAGAAGATATAGCGGTAGCGGTTAAAGCGGGGCTAATTATAATAATAATATAGAAGAAGGTTTTTCTAATAAAGACCTTATAAAACTTAAGTATAGTTGCCTTAAACCACCCGGTAAGGGTTATACGCTAGAATACTATTAGACCCTCTACTTAAAGCAAGCCTTAGAATAGAAATAGGACGAGTAGCGTTAATAAGGTATTAATCCCTTTAAGAAGGGAAATACTAATATTATTGCCGCTAATAAACGCGATATTACCCTTTTTACTATACGGCTTAACGATGCTATCCTAGCTATAGGATATAAGTCCTTACGGGATACGGTTGTATATAATACTAGCGCTTTAGACACTTGCTTTAACGACTTAAAGTAGTTTACGACCTTTACTCCTACTCCGGCCTATCGTCTAATATAAGCATTAAACGGTAGTAACCTTTAAGTCCCAGGCTTAAGCACTATACGTATAACGATTAGAGACTTAACTCTTAACCTAACTAACGTTCGCTACTGCCTTAATACACCTATAAATTTAATAAGCTCTAAAGTCCTTTAAGATAAGGGCGTCGTGCTAAACGGATTTAATAGCCGACTAGCTTTTTAAGCTATAGGGGAGGCAGTCTATAAGATTACCTAAGAGCTTAGCGTTAGTACTATTCGTAATGCTTAGGCTATAGGTAACCTTACTATTTAAGAAAAGCACCCCGACCTCGTCTTTACGGCGTTGCCGAAGACCTTAATAAAGGTTAATAAAAAGGTCGATTATAGGCTTATGCATCGTAGACTTAGATATATAGGTAAGGCTAAAGTCCTTAATACGTGCCGAAAGTTAGGCATTAACGTTAATATAGAAAGCCTTAACGACTTCTTTTATAAGGCCTATTATTTTGCAAAAGCCGACCGTATTATTAGCCGGATATCTTTAGTCAAGCTATTATAGTTCCTAACATACGTCTTTTAGGACTTTATTTAACACTTACCTACCGGTTTTAGCGGTAAGTAGTATTCGCTATATAGGATCGATATATATATAAGGTTTTATTAGGTTCTATTCGCGGTAAACCGAGGAGAAGCGTACGACTTACTTTATAGTTAGATAAGGCAGGTATAAGCCTGCTCTATAAATAAGTTAGTTTAGTCTATATGTTTTAATAACGCGTTAGAGTTTTAGTCGGACGTAATATTTAAATAGGCTAATAAGGACGGATTTATCCTTCGCTTTAGTGCCCCCTATACTCCTAAGTAGAATAGACTTACTAAACGTGCTAGCCGTACTTTAATAGACCTCGTACGCTATATTTACGCCGATACAAACCTTCCGGCCTTTTTATAGCCGTACTTTATAGAGATAAGCACTTACGTTAATAATATACTTCCGACGAACGCCTATAAGGACGGTAGAGCCCTAATTAAGGTTTTATTTAACGAGATCTATACGCTATACTTATATAGCATTAAGTATATAAGGGCTTAGGGCTATACTACGTTCGTTACTATCCCGTACTAATAGAGGGTTAAAAGTGTAAAGATAGCCCTACGAGCTTAGAAAGGTCGCTTAGTAGGCATAGAGGGACTTAACGGGCATATATATAAGGTCTAGCTTCCCGAGAAGAAGATCGTCGTATACGCCTAAGATATCCGCTTTTAGGATAGTAAGGAGTATTAGCGCCTTACTATTAACGACGTTAAATTTAAGGCTACCTTATAGGAGGATAACGATAAAGTTACCTACCTATTCGATATAGGGAAGATTAAAGCCGTAGATAGAAAACGCAATACGAGGCACGACGATAAAGCCGCTTTACTACGTAAAGAAGAACTCGACCTATCTACCCTATAGGGGGTGCTTAAGGACCTAAGTTATATCCTAACACCCGATCCGACGCTTACTATAGGGCAATAGCAGCGTTATATTTATTTCGACGAGGAGACTATAAAGCATAAAGATATAGAGGACTTAAATCCGGCTTCTAAGGATAAAGCATCGCTATTTTATCCTCGCCGAACCTCGCGACCTTATTAGACCTACGACTATAACAAGCGGTTAGGACGAGGCCGTAGTCGTAGTAGCTGTAATTACGGCAGCTATAAAGGCAGCTATAGTAGTAGCTAAGCTAAGGAGTTATCCGGTTTATAACTTATAGTATTTTACGAAAATAATACCTATTATAAGACTAATCCTCCTTAGGTTCTTAGTGTAAGAGCGGCTCTGGCTTTTATATAGCCTAATACGACTCTAAAGAACTAAAAGCAAGCTATAGACTACCCTAACTATAAGAGTCGCTAGTTGCCTACTATAAGGAAGGAATACCGTAAGCTTAACGATAAAGGGACTTAAATTCTTATTTCCCGCCTATAAGGCTATTAAGTCCTTCCGGGCCGTTAGGTCTTCCTTAAGAAATATATTACGGGAGCGGATAGTATTATAAAGGCCCGTTAGTATATTCGCGGGGGCTAAGACACTATAAATAGGCTTATTAAAGACGTTTACGCCGCTATAGTATACTAGGCTTTTATTCGTGTGTTTACTACTCTCGTAGCTTTAGATAACCTCGAATATAAGAAGTTCGACGTAGTTAACGCCTTCCCGCACGCTAAAGTAAGGGAGGAAATTTATATTAAGCAGCCCTACGGTCTAACTAACGGCACTAGCCGCGTCTGTAAGCTGTAATAAGCTCTATATAGACATAAGGCCGCCCCTTATTAGTAGTTTAATAAAGTTGTTATTAACCTTATTGCTTTAGGCTTTATTTAGCTAGAGGCAGAATTATGCCTGTTTTATTACAATAATAGTACGCTTTTAATCCTCTACGTCGACGATATATTAATCGTAGTAGCTATACGAGACTTTATTACGGATAAGGCTCGTCTATTAAGCGGCCTATATAAGATAAAGAGTCTTAAGGAGCCGACCGAGTTCTTAGGACTAGAAATAGACCGGGATCGCGTTAACTAGACGATTCGCCTATATTAGATAAGATTCGCGATAAAGATCCTTAAGGAGTTCGGCAGCGATATTAAGAATACGGCAATAACGCTATAGCCACTAAAGACCGTTATCCTAGCGGATTAAAAATAATAATAGTCGGTAATACCCTCTAAGGAGTAGCTTTAAAGAACTAGCAGCTTAAACTAGCTAGCGATAGGAATAAGGCTAGACTTATTATATACGGTAAATAAGTTATCGGAGGCAAATTATAACCCGACTATAACGCATATAGCTATCCTAAAGCATTTATTACGTTATCTTAAGGGATCTTTAACCTTAGGCATTATCCTTAGCGGCTATTATTCGACTAACGATTTAAAGCTACGCGTCTATACCGACGCCTCTTTTACTAACTACCTTTAAACCCGATGCTTTATAGCCGGGTATATAGTCTTCTTAGCCGATAGGCCGATCTTTTAGCGGTCGAAACGATAAACGTTAGTAATAACCTCGTCTACTAAGGCCGAATTTATTAACCTTACGCCGGCGGGCATAGCAGCTATATAGTAAGCGAAGCTATTATACAATATAGGCTACCTATAGCCTACGCCGATAATTATATATACCGATAGTTAGAATACGAGATTAGCTATTCTTAACAAGACGAATGCGGGCTGTATAAGGCATATTAATCGCTATTTTAAGTAGATCGTTTAGCGCACGGCGATAGGCTATTTTTAGCTTTATTAAGTCCGCACTAATAAGATAATTGCTAACGGCTTAACGAAGCCGCTTTTGCGTATAGGCTACGAGAAGTTTAAGCACTAGCTTAGGCTATAACACTACGTTTAATAATAGATTTCCCGATTAGGAAAGCATTTAGGGATAAAAGCCTAGTTAGGCAATTAGAAGGGCAGAAAGCCTTACGAATAAGCGACCGATAAATTATAGAGGAAAAGGCTATAGAATATAGCTCTAAGCCGTATTGTTATTAGCCTTATTAGGCTATTCGGCTAAGGGGAGGTATTATAGTAGGTGTCCCTACTATTAGTTAGCCTTATGCGAGGGGCAGCCATTAGGGCTACCCTCTCGCACAGCTAGCTAGCTTCCTTCCCTCTTTCCTCCTCCATAGCTCTTCATAGCATCGATCTTAGCACCTCATTCGCCCACGCCTATGTGCATTGCCTAAGACCACGATAGGAACTTCATGCACTTCACGTCACTCGTCACTTCGTACATACGCGTCCTTGCCTCGTACCGCAACCGTGTCAAGGTCATGGCCAGAGGTGTCAAGCGGAAGCGCGAGGAGAACGGCCCGTCAGACAGGAAGCGCCCCGGCTCGGCCCACGTTTCGCCTGTCCGTCGGGACTTGCTGCAGCAGTACTATCCCAAGGTCCAAACGCTGAGAGACCATGTCATCTCCAAGCTCCCGGGCAGCTCTAGGCTCCGCCGAAAGAAGATTGCCTCCTTGGGCGGTCGAAAGGACCGCGACACGGTCGAATCGACCCTCGCCCATGTCCTCGACACCACGCTCGTTTGTTCTTCCGAAAGCCCGCCAAGCACCGGCGAAAGCGCGTTCCAGCAATTCTTGTCATTTTCTCAACAAGGGGACGAATCCTACGTCTCCCTTTCAGATGGAGTATCCGCCTCGACCGAGGCACAGTCCGAGGTATGTTGTTGCCACACCCTGTGCTCTTGCCCATACAGCAGCTCACGCACTATAGATTGTCGACTTCGTTGTATGGCTACTCTTTCAAAGGGAGCCGAGAGCTTCGACGTGGCCCAAGCATCTCCTGTGCGATGGATTCCGCAGAGGGGCCAGGGAGGGTGCTTTGGGCGGCCTCGCCATTCCTGGAATATACAGCCTCTATCCCAATCCTCACGCAGCAGCGCTCAAACAGGCGCCTTGGCCGCACTTGCTGCTCTTGCTGGGGCAGTCAGGCCAGCGGCTCATGGTCGACTTGCTCGTGGATTGCTCTATATTCATGGGCCTCGATGCAGGGTCGGGCAACTACTATCAGCTGAGCGGTATGTTACTGCCCTTTTGGCCTCGGACCAGTCTGGCCCAGCTCTGACCCGTTGCAGGGGCCCCCTTGTCCGAGTTGGATCTATCCAATGGCTCACTCACTTCTCGCCTCGACTGCCCCCCTGCGGCACGGAGACTTTCGGATATCGCAATCATGAGAAGGCACCTATTTTATGCCAGGCCAACATTGACTGCTCGTGGTCGGACTCAGCCCGGCTACCGAAGTACTCGTATGCGCGTCCCGTCTCCCTCCCCGTGGGCAGTCGCTCACAGGCAGCAGACATTCTCAACAAATGCCTCCTTGTTCGTCAACCCGCGCCGCCTCAGAGTGGTTCGTCCGTGCCACAGCTCGACACGGAGAACCACAACGAAGTGAGCACGAGGAAGGCCATGATGTACATGTTCCCGCGGCAGTTCGGATTGCACAACGTCTTCACCTCCAAGGTCAATGCCACGCACCATGTTGAGGAATTCACGTCGCGGGAAGACCAGATCGCCACCCTCATCCCGCAAGGCAATGACTCGGGTAGCGTTTCGCTGCCAAAGCTGCCCAAGAGGCTCAGGGGGGCTGCCAGACACCTCGTGAGGCGTCTTCTGATTCTTCATGGTCGTTGCTCGTACTCAAAGACTCTTCGTCATTATTGCCCGACTCATCTCGACAAACACACCCGGCCAAAGCAGGCGGACTGGAAGCACGATGCTGTGAATGCAGGCACGACCAACCGTTCACAGCCAATGGTAAGCGGGGTTCTACAGATCTGGTGTGCTCGCCCAGCAACGATGCAACTTGAACTTACGTTGAAAACACAGCGCACCTCGCCGTCGTCGGAGGAAACGCCACTCGTGGACTTGGCCTGCCCAGCCTCCTGCGTTTCAGCTTTTTGCCAGGCCGTCCTATCCAAAACCATACCCGACGAGTTTTGGGGCGATGGTGACACGCTGTGTCACAACAAGAAGTCATTTATGCACAAGGTTGATCACTTCATCAAACTGCGACGGTTCGAGTCCATGACGTTGCACGAAATTTCCCAGGGTCTCAAGGCAAGTCAAGCCGTAGGCGACCTGTTGACGCATTGTACTCTAACCACGCCTTGAAGGTGGCAGACCTCGCCTGGCTTCGACCGCCCGACGAGGATGGCAAAAAGCTCAGCCAATCCGACATGAACAAGCGATGCGAGATTTTCCATGAGTTTCTGTACTACGTCTTCGACTCACTTCTGGTACCCCTTGTTCGAGGCAGCTTTTACGTGACTGAGTCCAACACGCATCGATACGAAGTGTTTTATTTTCGTCATGATGTCTGGAGGCTCATCGCCAAGTCTGCAATGGCAGAGCTCAGGGGCAACATGTTTGAAGAACTAAAAGTCGACGAGGCCCAGCGAATACTAGACTCGCGACGGCTTGGGTATGGTCGACTACGGTTGTTGCCCAAGGGCCCCAAAGTCAGACTGATAACGAATCTCCGGGGGAGAAACCCCGGCCGAGCTTCGTCAAGAGCCTTGGACCCCAGTATCAACTCTATGCTGGGACCTATCCACACTATTCTCAAGTTTGAAAAGGTAATGGCGCCGTGTGAGCGCATTCTGTCACTCGCTTACCAGGTCAGGATGCAAATATCCGCAAACTAGGCTCGAGCATCAGCTCCGTCGGGGATGTGTACCAGCGACTGAGACGTTTCAAGGCCTCTTTGGGACCTGGACATGGGCCCTTCTACTTTGCCAAGGTGGATGTGCATGCCGCGTTCGACACAATTCCGCAAGGCGCAGTCGTCAAGCTCATGAGCGGCGTTTTCAACAGACGGCTATATACCGTAACAAAACACGCCGAGGTGCAGCCCGGCGGGCGTGCAATGCCTGAGCCATGCAAGACGGCCACCGGCATACGCAAACGATGGTATTCCACCGCGCTGGCAGACGGCCAACCTAGACCACTTTTGAATCGGCTCGAGAGCCAGCTCGGCGAGTCCAAGAGAGATACCGTCTTTGTCGAAAGCGTCGCGCAAAGGAAGTACGACGCCGAGTTTCTTGTCAACCTCTTGTCGGAGCATGTGGAACGCAACCTCGTCAAGTACGGCAGTCACTTTCTCCGACAGAAGAGAGGCATACCTCAGGGGTCGGTTCTGTCATCTTGGCTGTGCAACTACTTCTATGCCGACCTTGAGTCGCGCCATTTGGGATTCTTGAACACGCCAGACTGCTTGCTGGTGAGGCTCATTGACGACTTTCTGCTCATCACGCTCGACAAGTCCAAAGCTATTGAATTCGTTCAAACCATGCACGGGGGGTTCCCCGACTACGGCGTCGAGGCGAATCAAAAGAAGACGCGGGTCAACTTTGACATGCACGTCGGCGACGACGCAGTCTCCAAGGTGGCCGAGGGAGGCCGGTTCCCATATTGCGGCATGCTCATAAGCGATCAGTCACTGGGCATCACCAAGGACCGGAACCGAGGCGATGGAACTAGTAAGGGGATAGGGCCCAAGCCTCGAGTTCAGCAGCTCACGGTCTTCAGATATCTCGAGCTCTCTCACGGTCGAGTTTGGTCGCTCGCCGGGTCAGCATTTCCAACGCAAGATTATTGGTGAGTTGCTACCCGTCTCTGCCGTTCCAACCCCGGACGCACATCTAACGGTGTTTCCCCCGAAGCTGCCTTCAAGGCACAGTCTCATATCATGTTCTACGATACTTCTCACAACTCCAAGGCCGCCGTCTTCGAATCACTTCGCGATGCCTTTAGCGAGACTTGCCGGAGGATGTTGGCCTACATCCGTTGCTTGTCTCGGCAGCAACAACCCCGTCCCGGCCTTGTCATTCGTAAGTCGACGGCCTGTGCACTCTTCAACTCCTGATGCCACCGTCTGACACGAGTAGAAACGATGGTCAAAGTCGCAGACATCGCCTTTCTCATTCTGTCTAGCAAGTCGAGAAGGCTACGGTACTCGCACTCTTCCTTTGGCATCCGGAAGGGACAGGTTTCGGCGTGAGATACAATGGTTCTGCCCCATGCGCCTCCACGAACTTTCGCTGACATGGCCTCCAGTGTTGCCTACACGGCCTTTCTGGAAGTCCTCAGCCGGAAGCAGACAGGTTATGGCACAGTCATCTCATGGCTACAGGGTCAACACACGAGGCATCATCATGACGAATGATGCCGGCGATGGCGCAACATTGTCAATCATGCCCTCGAGAATGGGCAGCCAGGCTTGTCCATCCACAGTGCCGACCGATTGCCGACGGCCAAAAACCCAATATCGACGTCTCAAAACATGTCTACTACACCCTTGGATAATTCCCTATATGGCAACTCCTGACTCCCACCAGTGTTTTCCAGAGGACCACCTGGAAAAGTGATGGCGGTCCCAGAGCCACCAGTGGTCTATGGCATGCCCATAACCCAAGCAGCGAAGAGGAGAAACGGGGATAGGCTCCAGCACCCAAAGTCCTGCCGCGGCAAGGTCATCGATGATGAAGGTAGCCGTCATGTACAACCACGACGCCGTGAAGAGCAGGTTTGCGGCCCGGGTCACAAGCCTGGGCGACTTGGAGAAACAGCGAGACATGGCCCCTCGCAGGGTCCTTTCAACGATGATACCGACGGCCTGGAGGAGGAAAAAGGCCACGGGGCGCCAGGGCTTGGTCTCAGGCATCGAGGTGATGCTCCCCGAGGCATGGAGCAGGCCAGACTGGAGGAAGGACACGAAGACACCCATCATGGCAGCAGATGGTCTGCCCTTGACGAGATAGCCGTGTTTCACCAAATAGGCGGAAGGAGCAACAAACTGGTGTCGAAAGGTCTGGTGCCAGAAGGCGCCCCACCAGCCGGCAAGCCCACGGTCGAGGACTTGAGAGAAATCTCCAAAGGTAGAGGCGTGGAACCAAGGCGCTGCACGACTGGGAAAGCAGAACTTCAGCAGCCCATACTGAAGCAGGTCATGGAGGCTGAAGATGCCCTGGATGGCGCTCAGAATACCAGCCAAGGACATGAGCTCCCTGTAGGCGAGCAAAAGCCAGACTGGCACGCCACGCAGGTACGGTGGCGGCTCATGAGCATGGTCCGGCCCAAGGACAAAGTAGGGATCCTTGACGAGGAGGACCGCGCCGAGATCAAGGGCTAGATACATGAGCGCCACCGAGATGAGCCGTTTGCGCACGAAGGCGCCTTCTGTCAGGCAGCGCTCGTACCCACTCCTGCTTACCCGGGGCATTGAGTCGAGGTCCACAGGCTCCCCCGGACGGGCAACAAGGGGGAGTGGTGGACGGGGAATGGACGTTATGGACCAGCTCCAACCTGCTGGTCGTTAGACTCGTCATTTGCGATGACACGGGCGAGGGACGAGCGGCTTACCCGAACCTCGAAAGCTACACGCCAAGTCCAAGGCCCAGCCAAGGCGCTGCAGAAAGGGGCCGTCGGCGGGGAATGGCTGCCAGACGAACCTCTGCCTCGGGTCTCGGGTCCACGCAGAGGCCTGTCGGGTCGGGCGGTTTGTGGTGGGCGCTGGCCCTGGGCGCTTGGAGAGGCGGACGGCCCTTGCCGCGTCGAACTGAGGCCGGGTCCAAACGAGGAGATTCAAGTTGGAGATGATGCCCCACGCAGCCATCAGGCCGGTGGCGTAGGCAAAGGCAACGTTTGGGCTCGAGGTTTGGCGGATGACGTTGACGTTGAAGGCGACGACAAAGGCCATGACGAGCCACCTCGTCTGGTAGAGCCAGGGGCGGCGGGCGTGAGGAATGGTGAGCCACAGCACGGGGACGAAGAAGGCGCCCAGCAGACTGTAGGGGATGACGAGGGGCGTGACGCGGCCCTCGGCGAGGGCGCGGGCAAAGGCGTCGCGATGGCACGCGTTGACCATCTTCCGACGGGTCTCGGGAAGGTCTAGGGCTGTCGGGGGGCGGAGAGAGCTCGTCGCTGGCCGTATCGGGAGTAGGAGGGTCCACGGTGGCCGGCAGATTTGTCGGCGACATCATAATGTCGGGCGGGCATTGTTTTGTAGGGTACCCGTTGGGAACTAAGGGCCTTCGTCCCTAGGCCCTTAGCTCGTAAGCTCCGCGAGATTTGTCAGATCAACGGGGAAAATGATCACGTGCGGTATCACGTGCAAGATATTAGGCCTAGGGGGAGGGAGGGCTCGAGGCTACGAGTTATAGTATGTGGAATCAGTCAGCACAATGAGAGGCCTCCAAGTATGTCCATGTAAAGCAATCCACGGATTTACATGGACGCAGGTTCATGTACAAATTGCCCTTTACCCTTTATACACGAAGAGAGGGGAAGGATCCGGTCCAGAAGCGTAACAGGGCCACGGCACCGCCATGTCAGTTATTCTTCCTTGGTCTCCCTCGTCGCCTCGGTGCACCCGGCCCGTCCGTTCCCGTAGCCCCGCCGCTCCCAGTCCGGGCCGCAGTCCGTGTTCTCGTCGGCTTCTTCTCCACGGCAGAAGGCATACTTGGTCCCCTCTCCTTTCTCGGCCGCCCCCGCCCTCGCCTCGGACTCGTCTCCGTCTCCTCCTTTGGCGGGGCGCGTGCGGGGACGGGTCTTGTCCTGGCGTGATGCCTCTCCGACGGTGTAGGCCGCGCGGCAGGCGCTGCAGCCTTTGGTGCTGCCGTGGCCCTACGTCTCTTGTTCGGCGCCGCTTGCGACGGCACTGGCTCCGCGGGGCGTTGGATGGCTGCGATCCTGGTGCTGCGTCGGGGTGGCGGCGGGTCCAGGAGCTGCTCCTGGTCCTGGGCCGCGTTCAAGCCGCCCTGCGGTTGGCGCTGACGCAGGCATCGTCGCTTCCGTGGTCGAGGGCAAGTGGCGTCTTGTTCCAGCTCGGATACGTCCTCCTGGCGCTCTGCGAGTGCGTCTTTGTGCTCTCCTGGACACGCCTCCTCGTTCTCTGCTCGCTTTAGCTCGCCGAAGAGCCCCCCATGGAGTCTACATCTTTCGTGGATGGATTCGGTGACAGGGTCATTCTCTGGCTCTGGTTCCTCCTCAGCCCTCGCCTTCTCGAGCCTCTCAAGTCTTTCCTTGTAACGTTTCTCGGCCTCGGCTATTTGGTCATGACACTGCCCAGGGAAGAACGGTGGAAGGTCTCCGTCTACTATGACCCAGAAACCCTCAGGCTGCTCGGATCTCGGGAGATCAATAGTCTCCAGCTCATCAATCTCGGAAGGAGTCAAGTCCATTTCCGCCGCCGCCTCTAGCGGGCTGTCTTTCATGTTGCGAACGGGTGTGAGATCTTCGGGCTCCGGGGAGGGGGACTCGTGCCGCCACTTCCAGGCCGTCACCCAGGAGCCAAAGTCATCCCGCCAGTCCCCACGCTCTTTCCACCACGTGACGACCTGCTTCACGGGGTCGTATTGGTAGCGCTCTCGGTCCGGGAGGTCGATGCGCCTGAACCTCTCACGTTCCTCGGCCACTTCGAGCTTAAAGATGAACCAAGGCCTAGAGATGAGGAAGGCCTCGGCTTGGGAAGTAGTTGTGTGTTGTCGGATGCGAGAGCGTGGGAGGACGGGGGCATGCTCGCCGCGTCGCAGGTTTCGGCGCAGGCGCAGGGCGCGGGCAACGAGCTCACTCCCGATCTGGGCCGCACGGTCCAGGTCGTCAGAGGCCCCGTCGGGCTGCCACGGCCACGTCCAGCGGCGGAAGTCGTCGGCGGGTTGCATCTTGCGCCCGGCGAAACCCCAGGCAGGATTCCAGACGCCGAGCTTCTGCCATCGACGCTTGAGGCCATGCCGAATTATGACGCCCTGTCGCCGAGCGCCATTCAACCGTTGGAACATCAGGGAAGACGGGAGGCCGGAGGTGGCTTTTCCCAACCGGTACTCCTCGTACTTTGCTTCTGTGTGATAGGGTTTGGCAGGATGTACGGATTTGCCCAGCGTGTATGCAATCATATCGAGTTCTTGGTCGTTGAGGGGGGGCTCCAAGATGGCCTGCAGCTCTTCCGCCAACGAGCCGCCTCGTGGCGGCGGGAAAAGATGCATTTCGTCAAACTCTTCCGACTCGGTCGACGACGCGTAGGGCGGAGGATCGTCGCGCTCAAAGCGGCGGAGCGAACGCAGGTTGTCGTTTGCAGCCATGGCCTCGAGGACAAGGACCGCTTGGCTGTCCACGGCTCGGTGGAGCTGGACATGGTCGAAAAAGGGAGGCATGGCTTGACGATTCAAGATGTGTGGGTGGCATGGGATGCCGTCGAGGGAAAAGAGACGACGGCGGCTGGGACTCTGATGCCAGAAGTTATGCTACGGAGTGCCTTACGTCAGCTGAGGTGACCGCTAATGTTCGTCACTCATTGGATGGGTAAATATGGACACACCGATAAACAAACGAGTTGGCGCCGGCGCACAAGGAGGGAGAAGGAGCGAAGGCCTCGTTGTGAGACGGCCGTCCTTTCTTTTCCTTTTTTTTTTACTCTCTCCCATGGTCGTCGCCCTCTTCCATCCATCTCTTTGTCGTCATCAGGGTCCATCTAGATCGCCGGGCATCGGCTGCGCAGATTCTTGACCACCATTTCGACGGCAGGGGCTTGACAATGCCTCGAGCGAAAATCCCGCCCGGCTGGTCCGGACAGGAGTCTCGGGGCTTGCAGTCGAAATTGGCCGACCTTACGGCTGGCGTGTCGGCCACGCCGTCGCTCATGTCGCTATAGCCGTTGTCGAACGTATATAGGAGGCCGAACCAGTGCCCGACTTCGTGGATGGTCGTCTTGCGTGAGCTCTTGTTCCAGAAGCGGCCGCCGGGAAGCGTGTCGGCGTAGACGAGGCACCCGTGCTTGCCTAGGCCGTCGGCCGCCTGTAGACCGCTGGGCAGCCGAGCCAGGCCGAGGACCTGTTTCCCGTCGCTGCCTTCAAGATCCTCGAGGAAATATATGTTAAGCGTCTTCCGATCCCCCTCACGAAGCACCCGCTATGTATTGTCCGTATCTCTACTAGCACCCTAGTTAAAGGCAGGTTAGTAGGCGTTATTTGGGGCGTCGAGCTATTGCTATAGGATGCTCTCCTATCTCCAGTATTAGTTATACTACAAGCTATATCGTATATGGCTTGCTCCGAGACTTGCCGTAATGCGTTTCTGGCCCTCGCTGGTTCTTGTTATAATATATAAGACGGTCGGAATGTCGATGGACGCTTTATCGGCCACAACGTCTGCATCCCATCCTTTTTAATGTTCTTTTGCCGCCTCTCTCGCCGCCTGGAAATCCGCCCAAATTTGCCCCTGCAGCCGGCAAAGAATTCGTAGGAAATCCCAGTTAATCACGCTACGTTGCTCCTCAAAGCAGACCAGTTTTTCGATGGCCTCTGACGCCTGTGCCACTGTAATTGGCGGGGGCTCAAGTTGGAAGGCGTCCTCGTTCTGATCTTCGGGGAGATCAAGCTCGGTGAAGGTATTTGCGACGAATTCGAGGAGCTCGTCTTCCGTCTCTTCAAGAAGCTCGCTTTCAGGGCTCACGAATGTGTCAAACTCGGCCGAATCAATCGAGACAATGTTGTCGATGCGCATCGTGTTTTGCACACGCGCTTGCCGTATTAAGAGGAGGAGCGCTTGACGAGACTCGTCCCAGTCTTTCGGCCGTTGCGGTGGCCCAGGGTGAGGGCCAAGAAGCTGTGAAGCGGCCCAGCAATTCGCGATGGTGATATCTTTGACGCTGTTGTGCCACGCGTCAATGAGCCAGATGACTGCCTTGAGCATCGTGACCTCTTGGAGCGGATTGCGATTCTGGAACACGAGGCGGCAGAAGAACTCGAGCCATAGCGTTTTATAGTACACCTTCAGATTGTTGATGATGCCTTGGTCCATCGGCTGGAACAGCGCGGTCAATTTCGGCAGGAAGTGGACTTGTGTGTTTTGAAGCCAGTCTTGGGCTTGGCCATCCTGAAAGGCGCGCTCGTGGGCACTGAAGTTGTCAAGCAATAAAAGCACCCTGCGGCCAGCCATTTGGGCGTCAAACCACTTCAGCCACTCGGAGAAGATGCTTCCAGTCATGCAGGCTGTCTTGTTGTTGCGATAGTGAAGCGGCATTGACGAGATCTTATGGTTATGGCGGCCAAACACGCGTGGGTTTGCCGCTATGCCAATGACCCAAAGCTGGAGCCGGTGTGTGCCTGTGGCGTTGCAGCAAGGAAGGATCGTGATGCGGTCTTTATTCTGCTTCCAGCCTCGTTGAGGTCCCGACGCGATTGTGTATTCAGGCGTGGCCTTCCAAAAAAGGCCGGTCTCGTGGGCGTTGTAGACATTGTTCGGATCGTACGCGGCGCAGAGCTTTTGGGCTGCTTCGAGGCCGGCGGTTAAGTCGTCATCTTTGGTTGAGCTCGCCTCGCCGCGTTTCTTGAAGCGCTTGAGATTCTGCCGCTGCTTGAAGCCAGAGAGCCAGCCTTGTGAGAAGCTCGGAACCGGCTGTCCTTGGAAGTCAGGCATCGTGGCCCAGAGCTTCTGGGCAAGCGAGATGATGGAATCGCCGTTGGTAGGGTGCCCGGCACTGTTGAGTCGGTAAACAAGCTCAATCAACGCCTTCTCAAGCAAGGGAAATTGTCCAAGGCGCCGTTTCAGAGCCTTGGAAGGCTTTGCGTCGTCAGTGTAGGCGTATTTGTTGCTGAGGGTCTCTGAGATGGTTGACTGGGCGAATTTCCTACCGAATTCGCGCTCTGCCCAATTTGCAACATCAGTGTGTCGCCATTTCGCGTTTTCACGAGCCATTCGACGAATTTGCTTCCTTTGAGCTTGGGAAATAGCCTGACGGCGAGACTTTGAGGTATTTTCCATCTTGAGATATTTTTGAGATTTCTTTCCAGGCTTGAATCGGGTCAATTGTTATGTGGTCGTAGGAGTAAATTCCATGGATTGTGGCTTTTTCCGAATATGCGGGGGACACGTAACGATGGGTGTGAAAAACGGTTATCGCTATCGCCTGAGAATCGTTATACAAATTCATCGTTATAGCTATCATTCACTATAGGGCCTGATCCACAACGCCTCGACTGAGTCGAGGCGGACGCACGAAGAGACATGGCCCATATATTTTTTGCGGGCCGGGTCCTCTTGTACCGTCGCATACCCTTGTTGGCGAATTCCCTTACCGCTTTCGCGCCCCGCGTGTTTCTTGCATTCGTCATTCAGCGGCGGCAGCAGCAGCAGCGGCGGCAGCAGTAGCAGCGGCGGCAGCAGGCGTGTTTCTTGCACTCGTTATTCAGCGGCAGCAGCAGCGGCGGCGGCAGCAGGCGTGTTTCTTACACTCGTCATTTAGCGGCAGCAGCAGCGGCGGCAGCAGCGTGAAGACGTATGTTAAGTGCACGTACTGCATTCGCTGGCCGCCTCGACTGAGTCGAGGCGGCCAGCGGTAGAAAAATGCGTTTTGCTTAGCGACTTTCCCTAATGTAGGCATTTACGCGACTATGTACGACCCCTGCTAGCTCGGTACATTAAGAGCAGGGGTAGACATGCAAATATAGAAGGAGGAGCCATAATTCTTTCATTTACACTAAAAACATATGCTAATCGGGGTTCTAATACCCTTCTATCATATGTGCATGTCCGCCTCGACTAAGTCGAGGCGTTGTGGATCAGGCCTATAGTCGATTTATCGTTATTAAGCAAAGCTTGCTTTACGCTACGAAGAACACAGAATGTGTGCAAGTTGCGGCAAGCCGCTTTGCTTACTTAATATGTGTAGTGAGCTTTTTTATTGCAAGGGTCCCCTGCTAGAAAACGAAGTACGGCGATTGGCTGTCGCGAAATAACACGCTATAATTAGATAGAGTCTAAAAATCCAGTGCGCTTATTGGCTATAGTAGGGCCGGGGTTAAACCGGCTAAAAAATCCAGTGCGGCTATTAGCTACCTATCTAATAGAGTCTAAACGGTGTTAACTAATAACATCCTTTACGGCTATTAGCTGCCTGCTATAAGTGCCCTAGCTATAGGGAAAAAAATAGCTTAGTGCCGCGGGCATAGCTAAGGATCCCATTGGGTGGGCGTATTAGTCAGCGCCCCGCTATAGGGTTTTCCCTAAAGCCCTAAGCGCCTATAACTCTAGATAATTAATCAACTACATATAGAACATAGTCTTAACGAAGCTTCCCCTAGTAGGAAGCCCCGAGACTCTCTATTATACACTTAATCCGACCTTTAAAAGGCCTTAAAAATACGTATTTTTAAAGAGCGAACCTTAGCCTCTTTAAGAATCGGACGAATCACGCACCCTAGCGTTCTTACGTCACATAGACCTGTCGTGTCACCCTAACTCACGTTCTACCCTATTTTACGTTGCATAGTATGTCGGCAGCGTCGCAGCCGCCGAATTCGCTATTAGAGGACGAACTAGGAGCAGACCGAAGCTCTCGTTAGGGCTCTATAGCAAGCTCTACTATCGGCCCTAAGCCGGGCAGGACTAGTTTAGTTGCTAGCCTAGGGAGATAGGTAGACTAGAAGATAACCCGCTAAAACGAAGTCTTTAATACTTACCTTAACGACTTACGTAAAGAACTTTACGGTAAAATACGTTAGCAGTCTCGATAGAAAGCCAACTAGTTTAAACAGCTAGAAGACAACTAAATCACCCGAATAAAGCGTTTTAAAGAGCGCTAAATTATCTAAATAAAGCGTTTCGAAGAGCGTTAAGCTACCTAAATAGAGCGTATAAAGGAGCGCCTAGCTAGTCTCTTTCGAGTATAAGCACCTCCTCTTCTAGCACTACTACTACCTACTGCCGGCTCCTTAGCTTTAGGACTTATTCCCGTTCCTCCCGCGCCTCCCGTACCGGACTACTCGTCGCCTCCTACTCCTCCCGTAGATCCGGAGAGTGTTACTACAACGCCTACTGCCAACCTTATAAGCGAGCAGCGATTTACTCGTTCGAATTAGTAGTAGTAAGGGCATAATGCACTAAGCAGCGTGGAAAGGTAGGTAAAGAAGGATGGTTTATTAGGGTAGGTAGCGAGCCCCGGGAGCTAGGAATAGCTCCCTGCTATCTTATCTATTGCTAATATTAGTAGCCCCGGGATGCCTTATAAAGGGTGCTTTATATATATTATAATGCCGGTATAAAAGAAAAGCCTACTAACTATAGTAGTAATAATAATAATCTTAATCGGGCTTTTATTGCCCGGATCCTTTATTCCTTTCTCGTAAGTTATACTTACGCTTGCTAGTAATTATTTATCGTCTAGATCGAATTCCTTAATCGCCGAAAGGGGCATATAACGGCGATCTCTTTAGGCAGCGGAGTAGCATAAGGCTGCTCTTTAATCTTACTATAAGCGCGTAGCGGAGCGCGTAGCGGAGCGCGTAGTAGAATAGTCTTATCGCGAGAGCCTAAGGCGGCGCTAGTTAGTACGCTAAGGAGCGTAAGGCCGGCGGGTTAACGATACTACGGCGGAAAGAAGAAGCTACTACGGCGACTAAAAGCATCGTTACAGCGGGAAGTTGCCGGTAGGAAGAAGATATTATAGTAGCGATAACTTATCGGTAGGATAAGGTCGCTACGGCGATAGGTTGCCGGCAGGAAGAAGATATTAAACAAGGCGAATAATACCTTTATCGGTAGCTTAAAGTTACTACGGCGATAAGTTGCCGGCAGGAAGAAGAGGAATAGTTATACTAATAGTGCTAATAGTAGGCGAGGCGGCGGTAGGAAGAAGATACTACTACGGCGGCTTATCTAGGGAAGCAGCCGCGGGAATAGTCATACAGCCGGCGTTAATAGTAGGCGAGGCGGCTATAATAAGGCGAAATATATCCCGCCCCGGCTTAAAGATAGCGGCCGGAGGCGACGAGTTGCCGGAGGGTTAAAGACGTTATTACGAACCGGCAGCTTAAAGAAGCTGCTACGGCAACGGCTTATCGGCAGCTTAAAGGCGTTGCTACGAGGCGGTAGGCTAAAGAAGCTACTACGGCGATTTAGTTAGAGCAGCTGCGAGAATAGTCGCACGGGTGGCTATAACTAAGCGAATAGCATCCCGCCCCGGCTTAAAGATAGCGGCCGGAGGCGGCGGGTTGCCGGAGGGTTAAAGACGTTACTATAAGGCGGTAGCTTAAAGAAGCTGCTACGGCGAGTTAGTTAGAGCAGCTGCGAGAATAGTCGTCGTATAGCCGGCGTTAATAGTAGAGGAGAGTTCTTAAGAGACGTTCTTAGCGGGAGAGGCTGCGAGGCGACGAATAATAGCCGTAAGAATAGTCGTATAGACGGCTTTAATAGCGGCAGAAAGTCCTTAAGTAGAGAAGCCGGAAGAGACGTTCTTAAGAGAAGAGATAGGGTTACCGGTAGGTTAAGAAATAGTCGGGTAACCGAAGTTATCGTTAATAGTAGGCGCGGGAATAGTCGTAACGGCGGCGGGCGCTTTCTACTAACCGGGATAGGTCTAACGAAGGTGCTTAAAAAGAGCGTTCCGGGAAGCGAAGAGCGCTTTATACTTTCTATACAAAGAGGGCTTTAGGGCCGGAGGAGCCTTAGCAGACGGCGAAGGCATCGTCTTAATAAACGGCGAGGATATTGCTATAATAAGGCAAGCAGTAGGCGGCGAGGATATTATCGTAACGGTAGGCTATAAAATAAAGCGCGCTATAGACCTCGCAATAGGGCGTATAGTAGGCGGCGAGGCTATCGTCGTAATAATACGTGCTATAGACGGTAAAATAAGGTATAGTAGAGGCCGCGGAACTATCGTTAGTAAAGGCGAAGCTATAAAAGCTGCTAAAGCTACCGTTATATAGCTAGCGGGCGGTAGGGATATCGTCCTAGTAGGGCGTATAGTAGACGGTAAGATAAGGTATAGTAGAGGCCGCGGAACTATCGTCGGTAGAGGCGAAGCTGCCGTTATACGGCTAGCGGGCGGTAAGGACATCGTCCTAGTAGGGCGTACGGCAGGCGGTAAAATAAGGTACGGTAGAAGCGATAAGGCTATCGTCGATTAAGCTCCTTTCGCCTCTTCCTTACTATATTCCTCGCCCTAACGGGCAGGGCGGCGATCGTCCCGTTCGTAGCGTCGGTCGTTATAGTAGGTTCTACCGCGACGAGAAGAAGAATCTTAGTCCTTTAAGACTTAGGCGGTCTCTTAACGGCGGCGTTCTTAGTAAGGGTCGTTATCCCGAGGATTAAAGGAGACATCGGTATAGGCAAATCTCGGTTGCTTAGGACGAGGCATCGTAGGGAGCGGGGGGGGGTCGGTATAAGCCGAAGTAGTAGTAGGGCAAGCGGCATATAGAAAGTCAGGCGGCATATAGAAGATCGGGTAGTATATAGAAATTAGTTAGTATATATAAAAATTTATAACTACCTAAAATAAGTGTAAAGAGGTTTAGGCATATATAGAAAAAAAAGGGAAGACTTAGTTAATAGTTTCTAAGCTTATTAAAAGAGGTTATCGTAAAGGCGAAAAGGCGCGTTAATAAAGCGCTAAGGCGAAGAAAGAGTAATTAGCTCTACTATTAGGGGCTCGACGCGGGCTAAGCCGAAAACAGCGGGGTGGTCGTCCGAAAGTAGACTAAAGGGTTATTAGCTTTTAGCGAGCGAACTAGCGCTCTAAAGCAACGTAAATAAAGACGTCGCTAGTGCGGCTTTAAGAGGCGCTTAGTGCGGCTTTAAGAGGCGCTTAGTCGAGGGCTTATAAAGGGCCTCTAGTGCTTGCTAAAGAAGAGGCAAGGTGTTACTACTATTTTAATATACTAAGCAGCGTGGAAAGGTAGGTAAAGAAGGATAGTTTATTAAGGTAGGTAGCGAGTCTAAGAGCTAGGTATAGCTCCCGCTATTTAATCTATAGCTAATATAAGCAGCCCCGGGATGCTTTATAAAGGGTGCTTTACATATATTATAATTTTAATGCACTAAGCAGCGTAGAAAGGTAGGTAAAGAAGGATAGTTTAGTAAGGTAGGTAGCAAGCCTAAGAGCTAGGTATAGCTCCCGCTATCTAATCTATAGCTAATATAAGTAGCCCTAGGATGCCTTATAAAGGGTGCTTTATATATATTATAATGCCGGCATAAAAGAAAAAACCTGCTGACTATAGTAGTTATAATAATAATCTTAATCGGGCTTCTATTGCCTAGATCCTTTACGCGGATCCTTTACGCGGATCCTCCGTTCCTTTCTCGTAAGTTATACTTACGCTAGCTAGTGATTATTTATCGTCTAGATCGAATTCCTTAATCGCCGAAAGGGGTATATAACGGCGATCGTTCTTTAGGCAGCGGAGCGGCAGCCTTAAGCGGCTGCTCTTTAATCGTGCTAAAAGCGTGCGGCGGAATAGTCTTACTACGAGCGCCTAAGGCGGCGCTAGTTAGTATGCTAAGAAGCGTAAGGCCGGCGGGTTAATAATACGGTAGGTTGAAAGCATTATTACGGCGGTGGTTTGCCGGCAGGCTAAAGGTATCGCTACGGCAATAGGTTGCCGGCAGGAAGAAGAAGTCGTAGTAGCGATAACTTGCCGGTAGGATAAGGTCGCTACGGCGATAGGTTGCCGGTAGGAAGAAGATATCGAACGAGGCGAACAATAGTCGTGCAGCCGGCGTTAATAGTAGGCGAAGCGGCCGCGGGAATAGCCGTGCTAACGGCGTTAATAGTAGGCGAGGCGGCGGTAGGAAGAAGATACTACTAAGAAGACGAGTTATTGCCGGCAGGAAGAATTTACTACTGCGAAGAGGACTTACCGAAGGCGTCGTTAGCAGTAGGCAAAACGGCCTTAAGAATAGTCGTACAGCCGACGTTAATAGCAGTAGTAGGCAAGGCGTTAATAGCAATAGTAGGCGAGGCGGCGGTAGGAAGAAGATGCTACTACGGCGGCTTATCTAAGGGAGTAGTCGCGGAAATAATCGTGTAGCCGGTATTAATAGCAGGCGAAGCGGCCGCGGAAATAGCCGTGCTAACGGCGTTAATAGTAGCAGTAGGTAAGGCGGCCTCGGGAAGATAAGCCGCGGCAGGAGCGGCTATAAGGCGGCGAATAACAGCTGCGAGAATAGTCGCATAAATAGCTTTAATAGCGGTAGAGAGTCCTTATATAATGTTCTCGAGAGAAGAGGCAGGGTTGCCGGCAGGTTAGGGAATAGTCGCAATAACGGCGGAAGGCGCCTTCTGCTAGCCGGGATAGGCTCTATAAAGGTGCTTAAAAAGAGCGTTCCGGGAAGCAAAGGGTGCCTTACACTTTCGGTATAAAGAGGGCTTCGGGGCCGGAGGAGCCTTAGCAGCCGGCGAAGGCATCGTTAGAACGGGGCGCTTTATAGATATCGCAATAGGGCGTATAGTAGGCGGCGGAATAAGGCGCGCTATGGATACCGCAATAGGGCGTATAGTAGGCGATAAAGCAAAGCACGCTATAGATATCGCAATAGGGCGTGTAGTAGGCGGCGAAGTAGAGCGCGCTATAGACATCGCAATAGGGCGTGTAGTAAGCGGCAAAATAAGGTACGGTAGAGGCGAAGCTGCCGTTATACGACTAACGGGCGGCGAGGCTATCGCCGATTAGGCTCCTTTCGCTTCTTCCTCTTTATATTCCTCGCCCTAACAGGTAGGGCGGCGTTCGTTACGTCGGTCGCGGTCTCGGTTGTCGTTATAACGGCCTCGGTTGTCGTTATAACGGCCTTAGTTATCGTTATAACGGCGATCTTAATCTTAATAACAGTTACGGCAATCGTCGTAGTAGCTACGGGCCTTACGGCGAGAAGACTCTCGGTTGTTATAGTAGGTTCTACCGCAACGAGAAGAAGAATATCGGTCCCTTAAGACTTAAGCGGTCTCTTAATAGCGGCGTTCCTAATAAAGATATCGTTAGACCGCGGCCTTAATTAAAGGCGTGTTTTTCTCGAGTATTCGAATCTACTTCGAGATAGTAGTCTTTTTCTTCGGGAGAGGCAAGACTAAGGTAATCGCAGGGGGGATAAGGAAGAAAAGCTCGGCATAGACACGCTACTCCTTCTAGATGAATTTCCCGTCGAGGTCTTAGGTAAGGCAGGCTCGTTCTTTATACCAATCGGGAAGGGAAATGCCTGCTTACTATATCTCGAGGGTATATAGCTCTTAAAGGGCATAGACGAGATAGGGGTCGTGCTTACGAGGATTAAAAAAGACATTAGTATAAATAAAACGAGGTCGCTCCTCGCGATAAGATAAGCTTAGTTATTGCTTGTAACGAGGCATTATAGGGAGCGGGGGGGTCGGTGTAAGCCGAAGTAGCAGTAGGGCAAGCGGTATATAGAAAGTCGGGCGGCATATAGAAAGGTCGGGCGGCACGTAGAAAATCGGTTAGTGTATATAAAAATTTACAACCACCTAAAATAGGTATAAAGAGGTTTAGGCACGCATAGAAAAAGGGAAGAAAGAGAGGCTAGCTTCTAGACTTGCTAGAAGAGAAAAGAGAGGTTGCTGTAATAGCGAAGAGGCGCGTTAATAAGGCGCTAAGGCGGAAGAGAGAGTAATTAGCTCTGCTGTCGGGGGCTTAACGCGGGCTAAGCCGAAAACAGCGGGGTGGTTGTCCGAGAGTAGACGGAAAGTTCTTAGTAAGCTAGGCGCTTTAGAGCAACGCAAATAAAGGCGTCGCTAGTGCGGCTTTAAGAGGCGCTTAGTGCGGCTTTAAGAGGCACTTAGTAGAGGGCTTATAGGGGCCTCTAATGCTTGCCGAAGAGAAGAAGGCAAGGTGTTACTACTATTTTAATACACTAAGCAGCGTGGAAAGGTAGGTAAAGAAGGATGGTTTATTAGGGTAGGTGGCGAGCCCTAGGAGCTAGGAATAGCTCTATACTATCTTATCTATTGCTAATGTTAGCAGCCCCGGGATGCCCTACAAAGGGTGCTTTGCATGCATTAGGGCAGGTGGCTTAGCCGTAGTATAGGCAACCCGCTTAGCAACCGGTTCTACCGCAATAGCACTAGCTGCCGGTAAAGCCGTTCCTATACTACGACGATAGAGCCGTCGACTATATCTAGCCTTAAGCGAAGGCTGCTAGAGACGTTAACGACACTGCTTATAACGCTAACGAGGGGAGGATAGCTGTAATTAACGATAACGACGAGCTTATAATAATCCTAGAAGACGATCCCGCGTATAATAACGATATAGCGCTTAAACCTACGCCTAAAGCCGATAACGCCGCTCCTAATGCTATAGAGCTCGTTACTCGACTAGAATAGTTAGCACGAATTAATCTCTAGGCTATCTTCGAATTCCTTACGTCTAGAGAAGCTCTACCGCCGAATATTACGACGAGCTAGGCTCGTACGTACTTTTGCGAGCTAAAAGGCGCTTTATACCGCATCCGTTAGACCGAGCACCTCCCGCCCGGCGAACCTCTAAGCCCTACTAAAGCTATTGCTCTACTACTTATGCCGGAGTACAAGGCCCTTATCGATGCTATAAGATAAGCCTATAAGGCCTCTAGGCATAGTTCTATCGGCTACGTTATACGTTATCTAGCTATAAGATACTAGCACCCCGAGCTTCCGCTCGCAGCTTACGAAGCTATTCGCTATTGCTAGTCCTGCTAACTAATAAAGCCGCTAGACCTAACGCTCCTTAACCTAATGCCTTTAGCACCCGTGCCGCCCTTAATAAGGTAGGCTATCGACTATATAGGGTATAAAGGGCAATAGCTGCTTAACGCCGTAGAGTACGCAACCGGGTGGCTTATCTCTACTATTACGTAGTCTATAGACTTCGAGGGAATAATCCTAGTCCTATAGACTATTACTACGCGATTTAGCCTACCCCGCGAGATTATTAATAATAATATAGGTTGCTTTACTAAGCAATAAGCCTAAGACTATTATAAGCGTTATAGAATATTTATTAAGCTAGTTACGCCCGCGAGACCTCGCGGGAACGGTAAAGTTAAGTAAGCAAACGGCGTACTTAAAGCTATTATCTATCGCCTCTATCTTAATAATCCCTCTATACTATAAGCATAGCGTTTAATGCGAGCCGTCTACCTATACAACCGTTAGGAAGGCCTATACGGCTATAGCCTATTCTTTTTATTATATAGAACCTAGCCTCCGGAGTAGTACTATAAAGCTATATACGCAGCCTATACCCGCGATCCTATAGTAGAGGAAGATATCGCGTAGGCCTAAGAACTTATGTAATAATATCCTGCTCCTATCGCACGAGGATATATCATTAGCCTTAAAGCCGCTCGCGCCTGTATACGAGCTTACTTATAGGAACGTAAAGGACTAATCCGCGTATACGCGCTAGGAGATTAGGTCTTACGAGTGCGTTAGCGTACTAGAAAGCATAAACCCTACTACGACGGTCCTTAGGCTATTACGGCCGCCTATCCGGGCAATGCCTACTCTCTCGCGTCCCTAGGAGGATTCGGCCTTCCTAGCAGGTATAATAGAATAAATCTATTCCCCGCGTATAGTCGCGATAGACACCCGGTCCGCAGCTTATAGTACGCGAGCCGTACGATATTAGAGAAGGATCGCGAGCGCCTAAAAGCCGCTATTACTATATAATAGAGGATTAAAGGTATTTTTGCTATTTGTTATTTTGCATCGTATATGCCGATGCACTATTTCCTATTTAGGTTCTATTAATTGCTTTAGCAAGTAGGGGACTGCTTGTTTAAGCAAAGTAATACACTAAGCAGCGTGAAAAGGTAGGTAAAGAAGGATAGTTTATTAAGGTAGGTAGCGAGCCCGGGAGCTAGGTATAGCTCCCTCTATCTTATCTATTGCTAATGTTAGCACCCTAAGCGACTAGCTAAAGGGTGTATTGCATGTATTATAATGCCGGCATAAAAGAAAAAGCCTACTAACTATAGCAGTTATAATAATAATCTCAATCGGGCTATTGCCCGGATCCTTCGTTCCTTTCTCGTAAGTTATACTCACGCTTGCTAGTGATTATTTATCGTCTAGATCGAATTCCTTAATCGCCGAAAGGGGCATATAACGGCGATCTCTTTAGGCAGCGGAGCATTCGGCTGCTCTCTAGTCTTACTGCAAGCGTCTAAGGCGGCGCTAATCGGTACGCTAAGGAGCGTAGGGTCGGCGGGTCGACGATGCTGCTAGTATGAGTTAAAAGCATCGTTATAGCGGCGGCGGTTTGCCGAAGACGTGATTAAACGGCTGGCCGGCAGGGTGAAAGCATCGCTATGACGAGAGCTTGCCGGCAGAAAGAAGAAGCTACTGCGGCGACGACTTGCCAAAGGCGTTAATAGTAGGCGAGGCGGCCGTACGAACAGTCTTGCGAGCGGCTGCAATAAGGCGAAATATATCCCGCCCCGGTTTAAAGATAGCGGCCGGAGGCGGCGGGTTAGCGGTAGGATAGAGATATCGAACGAGGGGAATAACACTTTTATCGGCAGTTTGAAGTTGCTGCGGCGATAGGTCGCCGGCAGGAAGAGGATGCTGCTGCGAGGCGGCAGCTTAAAGAAGCTGCTGCGGCGGCGGCTTATCTAGAGCAGCCGCGGGAATAGTCGTACTAACGGTGCTAATAGTAGGCGAGGCGGCGGTAAGAAAAAGATGCTGCTGCGAGAACTTGCCGGGAGGTTAAGGGCATCGCTAGGGCGATAAGTTGCCGGCAGGAAGAAGACGTTGCTGCGAGGCGGTAGGTTGAAGATATCGCTGCGGCGATGACTTGCCGGCAGGAAGAAGATGTCGCCGTGGCGAGATACAGCCGGTAGGGAGAAGAAGCTGCTGCGGTGAGTTAGTCGGAGCAGCTGCGGGAATAATCGTATAGCCGGTGTTAATAGCAGAGAGGTCTTAAGAGGCGTCCTCGAGAGTAGAGGCCGCGGCGGGAGAGGCTATAAGGCGGCGAATAATAGCTGCGAGAATAGCCGTATAGACGGCTTCGATAACGGCTAAAGCAGGCGTAAGAGCAGTCGCGAGAGGGGTGCTTAACTCGGCCGGAGGCGACGTATTGCCGAAGTTATCGTTAATAGAAAGTCCTTAAGTAACGGTTTCAAGAGAAGAGGCAGGGTTGCCGGCAGGTTAGGGAATAGTCGGGCAACCGAAGTTATCGTTAACAAAAGGTAAAGCGGCCTCGGGAATAGCCGTAATAACGGCGGCGGGCGCCTTCTACTAGCTAGGATAGGTCTACCGGAGGTGTTTAAAAAGAGCGTTCCGGGAAGCGAAGGGCGCCTTGCACTTTCGGCACGAAGAGGGCTTCGGTGCCGGAGGAGCCTTAGCAGCCGGCGGAGGCATCGTTAGAACGGGGCGCTCTATAGATATCGCAATAGGGCGTGCAGTAGGCGGCGGAATAGGGCGCGCTATAGACATCGTAATAGAGCGTGTAGTAGGCGGCGAAGCAGAGCACGCTGCAGACATCGCAATAGGGCGTGTAGTAGGCGGCGAGGCTATTATTGTAAGGCGTGTAGCAGACGGTAAAATAAGGTACGGTAGAGGCAGCGGAACCGTCGTCGGTAGAAGCGAAGCTACCGTCATACGGCTAGCGGGCGGCAAGGATATCGTCCTAGCAGGGCGTGCGGCAGGCGGCAAAACAAGGTACGGTAGAGGCGAAGCTGCCGTTATACGGCTAACGGGCGGCGAGGCTATCGTCGATTAGGCTCCTTTCGCCTCTTCCTTACTATATTCCTCGCCCTAACGGGTAGGGCGGCGATCGTCCCGTTTATAGCGTCGGTCGTTATAGTAGGTTCTATAGCGACGAGAAGAAGAATCTCGGTCCCGATTATCGTAATAGTCGTAGTAGCTGCGGGCCTTACGGCGAGAAAACTCTCGGTCCCTCGAGAGATTACTACGGCAAGAAGACTCTCGATGCTGCCGACGGTCTTAGGTCTTTTAACGGCGGCGTTTTTAGTAAGGGTCGTTATCCCGAGGATTAAAAGAGACATCGGTATAGGCAAATCTCGGTTGCTCTAGACGAGGCATCGTGAGGAAGACGAGTAAGGGCTAAAATATTAGTTCGAGGAGAAGATAGCTCGAAGAAAAAATAGGGTCGTAGGTATAAGCCGAAGTAGCAGTAGGGCAGGCGGCATATAGAAAATCGGGTTGTTAGTATATGCAAAAATTTGCAACTACCTAAAATAGGTATAAAGAAATTCGGACATATATAGAAAAAAAAAGAAAAAAAAGGGAAAACTTAGTTGCTTTTAGACTCGCTAGAAGAGAAAGAGAGGTTAATAGTTTCTAGGCTTACTAGAAGAGGTTATCGTAAAGGCGAAGAGGCGCGTTAATAAGGCGCTAAGACAGAAGAAAGAGTGATTAGCTCTACTATCGGGGGCTTAACGCAGGCCAAGCCGAAAACAGCGGGGTGGTCGTCCGAAAGTGGACTAAAGGTTGGTTTATTCTTAGCGAGCTTTACTAGCGCTCTAGTGCAACGCAAATAAAGGCGTCGCTAGTGCGGCTTCGAGAGGCGCTTGGTAGAGGGCTTATAGGGGCCTCTAATGCTTGCCGAAGAGAAGAAGGCAAGGTGTTGCTACCATTTTAATGCACTAAGCAGCGTGAAAAGGTAGGTGAAGAAGGATGGTTTATTAAGGTAGGTGGCGAGCCCGGGAGCTAGGTGTAGCTCCCTCTATCTTATCTATTGCTGATGTCAGCACCCTGGGCGACCAGCCAAAGGGTGCATTGCATGCATCACAAAGGGGTATTAAGGATCCCATTGGGTAGGCGCATTAGTCAGCGCCCCGCTGCAGGGTTTTCCCTAAAGCCCTAAGCGCCCACAACTCTAGATAATTAATCAACCATACACAGAACATAGTCTTAACGAAGCTTCCCCTAGCAGGAAGCCCCGAGACTCTCTGTTGTGCACCTGATCCGACCTTTGAAAGGCCTCACAGCAAAGCTTTGCTTATAGTTGTGCCCGCGGCACCAAGCTATTTTATCGATATAAGCCCGATGGTTAACCGGGGGTCAGATTACAGAGTTGCCCCCTCTGACGCCAGCAACATCCGAACATGTTTGTGACGATTCCCTGAAGCGTACCAGTAAGGCGACCGACCCCATACATCCCGGACATTTAGGGTCTTTTTGCTCCGAGCAAGAAGCAAGCTCACGACGTTTTCGAGGTTGTTCTCCGTGGCCCAAGATAGGAGCGTCCGACCCGCATCGTCCGAGAAATCTCCATCGACCTCATCTTCAACGAGGATCGACACGGCCGTCTCGCCGTGTCCCCATCTGATGGCGCAGTAGAGGCGCGTGGTTTGCTGTTCCATGGTCCAAGACCCAAAATGCGCGCTTCTCTCAAGCAGTAGCTAAGTGAGGGGTTTGTTTCCTCTAAAGGCCGCCAGCGTTGCAATGCGATGGCCAGATCCATGTTCCCAGTCAAGACTGGCTCCCTTGTCGATCAGTAACCTGGCAACAGGCTCATGTCCTCTGTCCGCAGCCCAGAGGAGTGGCGTGCGGCTCCAATCATACTCTGAGTCGAAATCGCCTGCTCCATCGAGAAGCAACCTGGTAATCGGCTCATATCCCCTACCAGAAGCCCATAGTAATACTTGGTGGCTCGTATCATCATCTGCGTCGAAGTTGGCTCCTCTGTCGAGGAGCAACTTGACAATTGAATCATGTCCATTGCCCATGGCCCATCGTAGCGGTGTGCGGTTCGATTCATCCTTCGCTTCAATGTTTGCACCCCTATCGAGCAGCAATGTGACGACAAAGTCACACCCCTTCTCTGCAGCAAACGATAGTGGCGTGCGGCCAAGGGCATCTCTCGATTCAAGGTCAGCACCTCGATCAAGCAGCAACTTGATAATAGAGCTTTGCCATCTCTCAGTAGCCAACGACAGTGGCGTGCGGCCTAGGCCATCTCTTGATTCGACGTTAGCACCTCTGCCGAGCAGCAGCTTGACAATAGAGTCATGGCGGTTCACTGCAGCCAACAATAGTGGGGTGCGGTCACGGCCATCTGTTGATTCTATATCGGTACCTCTGTCGAGCAACAGCTCAACGACAGACTTGTGTCCGGCGCATGTAGCAGCTACCAGTGATCTGCCTCGGTCATGCGTCAAGTGATTGGATATGTCTCTGTCAAGCAGGAGCTCGAGGATGGAGTGATATCCATGAGACGCGGCCAAGGTTAGAGGCGTGAGGCCAGTACATTCGATCTCAGCACCTCTGTCGAGCAGCAGTCGCACCATCGATTGTCGTCCACGCGCCGCCGCCAACGCCAGCAGTGAGTGTCCCTTATACGTGTAATGTGGCTAGCAATTCGGTCTTGTTGCTGCGCGATGGATGCTTATTGTCGTCTTGATCCTTGGTGGTTGTAATAGACTGACTGTAGTGATCAAGCAGCAGCTCGACAATGGCCGTATGCCCATGCTCCACGGCTAGAGACAGTGTTGTCGGGGCGTCGTTATCCCTCAACGCGGTATTAGCTCCGCTCCTGATTAGGAACTGGACTATGGACAAGTTCCCATTTTTGATGGCCAATAGCAACGGGGTTTGGCATTCGTGGCTCCTGGTGTTGATATCGGCACCGTTTTCTTGTAGGAGTCCAACCATGGGCTCGTGTCCTTTAGCAGCGGCATACAAAAGTGGTGTTTGGCCGTACTTGTCTGTCGAGTTGACGCCGTCACCAACATCAACGAGACTCTTTGCAGCTTCGCACAGTCCGAAGAAAGCTGCCACGTGCAGAGGAGAGATGTATACGTATTCCTCCTCATTCGGCCGAAACCTGAGATTGAAAGACCGCCCAAGACCGCCGTCTTCAGTTTCCATTACTTGATACGCAGCGTTGAGATTCGAAGACTGTGCCAAGAGTCGTGTGACGTGGTCTGGCAACGCCCCAGCCTCACGAGCATGATCTCCCCATTTCTGGGCTGCGTATTTGAAGAGAGAATACCGACTGAGTCGCAGCTGCAGGTCAGAAGGCCTTCGGCAAGGCCCGCTCTCAAAATCATCGAACAAGATGTATGACGCACAAGATTTGTTGGTGATGTCGACTTCCGCTTCCGGGAACCACGCCGTGCGAGTCTCGGCAAAGTACTGCTGCGTCGTGTAGTGAACTGGCCGGACGAATTGGCTTTTCTTGTCCATGACTATAAGCCCGGCGCACACCGAGACCATGATTTCAATGTCTGGTAATGCTTCCTGTTCGAACCTGGTGTGGCAAGCCTCAACAGCAAGGGCATGCTGGAGCTCCAGCGTATTCAGGGGCCTCTTTGCACAGACGATCCATGCCAGGGCCTGCTTGGCAAGGGCTCGGTGGCCTGGCGCCTGCGTTTCGACCCTCTTCATTGCCATTTCGAACGCCTCGTTATACGCACCTGATCCCTTGGGCAGTTCTTCAAGGGCAGATCGGATAGCCTTGACCGACGTCTTGTCCATGAGAGAGTCGAGGTGTAGCTTGGCAAGGAGGAACCTAAACTGGTGAATAAACTTGTGAGTCCCGCATCTTGTGAGTCCCAGAGGCTGCTTACATTCCCCTGACGCTCGACACTATTTCCGTCTTGATGCTCTCTTGGAGACCGGGAGCGCGACTGACGAAATGTGGCAGCCGTTCCAGGTCGTTCTGAACACACGCGCGTACATCATCATTTGTCGCACGAATCTCGTAGATGACACTTTTGCCAAGGTCCCCAGAGTGAAACTTGTTGGTGATTTCCGGAATAAATCTTGATGTTGCAAAGATGTTGGCCGCAGTCGCCAAATACCTGTCGCCAAATACCTGTCGCCAAATACCCCTGGTTCGTTTGGGGGGGAAACCGCGTCCAAGATCCCAAAAATATCACAGTCAAGCAAACATGTACGTCTCGACCGTCAAGCTTTCATTCATGTGCTTCATGTGCTATCGCTGTGCAGATATGGCTTGTCCAACTCGTTCCGGTATAATGCTTCGCCACTTCGGTATCCTGATGAATCGAGGGTTGAGAGGGGAAAAGATGCTAGAATTCTTCGACAAGTCCAAGACGTAATGCAGCCGTCCCAGAAACAACAAAACAGACAAAAACGCCATGCTGAGCAAGATGAGAAGCCACCACTTCCCCACACAACCTGGTATCGATACAGACATTGTCCGGCCGGAAACCCGGCACGTCGAGTCTTGAGTCAGTCGTCCTCGTCCATGACGCCCAGGACAGCGAGCTCCGTCGTCACGAGTCGGCCAAATTCCTCGCGGGCGATGCCCGATGCCCTCGCCAGCATGTACAGACTCCTGATGCTCCGGGAGACGTGCTGCTTGACGCCAAACTCGTTTTGCTCCTGCTTGCCAGCCGTCTCCTCGAGCCTGGCGACGGTGCAGGACCCGTTGGAGCTGGCGCTCGACTCGGGGCGCGGGTGGATTATGTCGGCCGTCATGGACTGGCTGGCCGTCGCCGTTGCGTCTGCGGGCTGTTGCGCGCTGCCGAGCCCCGCTTGTAGGGACGACGCGGGGTGCGCGAGGTGGGCGTTCTGGGCCTCCTCGTCGGGGTCGTGGTTATCCATGGCGGGCTGGACTTGGTCGTACTGCGCAAAGTACTCGTCCTCGGTGGAGGCGGGCCGGTAAGGGTCCGCCGTTTGGGAGGAGGACGCTGCGCCGGGAGCAGGAGACCGCTTCACGGCCGGGGTGCGTGCCGGAGTCGCGTCGTAGCGGCCCCAGTAATCGTCGTCGTCGTCGTCATTGTCACATGCGGCAACAGACTCGTCCTTGGCGGTCTTGGTTTGGCCGTTGCTACCGCCGCCACCACCAGCGTTCAAGCCCTGCTGGAACCGGCGCTCGGCCTCGAAAATCGTGTGAGCGCCGCCAAACAGAGAAAAGGGATTGGGCTTCCCAGCCACGGTGACCTCGCCAATCCTCCAGCCGTCGCCGCCGCCCTCTTGGTCGCCGACGCAGTAGACGAGCTGAAAGGCGATGCCGAGCTCCTCCAGGGCCACGAGAGCTTGGAGCGTCTCGCGGTCGAGACGCCTGTATCTCGTGTGGGCGTCATAGCCCCAGTCGACCTCGACCTCGCCCGAGACGGGATGGGGCTCGAGGGAGGGCCCGCGGACAATGTCGGCAAGCTTCGCGGCCTTGGCGGCATCGTAGCAGAGGAGGCGCAGCCAGGGCTCTGACGAGGACGCTGAGAGCAGCTGGACACGCTGACGCAGGATCGGGGACAGCAGGGGGAGGAGTTTGACGGCTGGCTGGGTCGAGGCGGCGGCAGCGGGCAGGGCGGGCAGAAGAGGAGACAAGAGGATGGCCTGGTCCGGGGGGGCGATGGCGAGGCTCATTGCGTTGTGTGTGGGTGTGCGCGTCGATGGTGATGTTCGAGTGAGAAACCGTTCCGGTAACCGTTCCGGGACTCGTAGGCGTTATCTGTCGTCGTCTTCCGAGGTGAATGAAGGGAAGGATGATGCGAGGCGACGGAGGGAGAGGTATCTGAGTTCAGGTATACAAAGTATGTCTTGATATAGAATGAATCATGTGCTTTGCCTTCAGCCACGTCCAGAAACGAACAGAGACGCCAGAAACGAACAGAGACGTTTTGAAAGACGGCCGCCGAACAGGAGAGAAGAGAGAAGGAAGGGGGAAGCCGAACAAATCTCCGTCCCGTGGCGCGCCCTCTCGTTGGTCTGGACTCAGCGCGTGGAGCTGTCTGCAGGCGGGGCTGCCCGATTCGTTACTAGCTGCCAAGCCGGCCGAACCCGTCCGGCTGGACGGATGACACGTACCGGCTACACGCGGCGCATGGGGAATCAAGGGAGCGACTAACTGAGCTGGGTACCAGGCAGGTACTTAGTCAGCCGGGAAGGCCTCGAACAGCGACGATGCTGCAGCGCGAACCTGCTAAGCCATAATGGCTCCGCAGGTGCACGGTAGTACCCCCTGCACGGAGCAGCGCTGGGGGGCGGATGGCGGCTCTTCGGGGCAAAGGAACAATGGAACTCTGCACGTCATGGGCTGTTTCCAGGGGGACTGGCCTGAGACCGAAGCAGGTGCTGAGACCTGACGATTGATGGGGATTTCCAGAAGATGTGCTCTGCTCCGACGCGAAGAAGGTTCAGGACGGTGGATCACGTGATGATTGCGGAGACGACCCTGGGAAGCCAAAAGTAAAAAAGTAAAAATACCTACTGAAGAGGGGACAGGTACGAATACGAATAGAGAAGAGGGGAAACAGAGGTTCGGTTCATCTCCACCACCACGACATCAACCAATACCCAAGACTCCCAACAAATACCCGAGACTCCCTGCCGGCACCGCGCACCCGGCCGTCAAACCACGGACAGTCGCCTGTCATCTCACCTCGGCCTCACCTCCGGGCACTCGTCCCGAGAGACTCCCTCCCCTCCACAGGGCGGAGCCCTGCATGTCAGCTCGCCACGGTCGCCTCAAAGATGAGGTGCGCCCGATGAGCCTCGTGCCGCCAGGCCCCGTTGGTCCGCTGACGGGCGCGCGCAGGGCACCAAGCTCCAGGCCGTCTCGGCCGGCGCAATAGCTGGCCTCGTGTCCCGGTACGCGTATCCCCTGGTTCCTCATGCTGTGCATTGCCCGCTGATGGTGGCCCTGCGTGTCCCTCAGGTTCGTCATCGCGCCCCTCGACGTGGTCAAGATCCGCCTCCAGCTCCAGACGTGCAGCCCCCCTGTCTCCTCCGACTCCCTCGCTCCCCCGCGTGACGCTCCCGCCGCACGCTTGGGCGCCCTTGCCACGTTCAAGCACATCCTCAAGCATGAGGGCCTTGGCGCACTGTGGAAGGGCAACGTCCCCGCCGAGCTTCTCTACGTCTGCTACGCCGCCGTTCAGTTTGCCGGCTACCGCTCCGCCACCCTCTTCCTCCAGACGGCCCTGCCCACCCGCCTGCCCGACTCGGCCGAGAGCTTCATCGCCGGCGCCGGCGCTGGCGTTGCCGGCACCGGCGTCACATACCCGCTCGACCTGCTGAGGACACGCTTCGCCGCCCAGGGCCAGCGCCGAATCTACACTTCCCTGAGGAGCGCCATCTGGGACATTAAGCGGGACGAGGGCTGGAGGGGCTTCTTCCGAGGCCTTGGCCCGGCCTGGGGCCAAGTCGTCCCCTTCATGGGCATCTTCTTCGTCACCTACGAGGGTCTGCGTCTGCGCCTCGCCGGCCTCGAGATGCCTTGGGGCAGCCGAGACGCCGCCGCCGGGGCCATGGCAAGCGTCATCGCCAAGACGGCCGTCTTTCCCCTCGACCTGGTGCGCAAGCGGCTCCAGGTTCAGGGGCCCACCCGAAGCCGGTACATATACAGCAACATTCCCGAGTACACGACGGCCATGCGTGCCTTGAGCACGATTTTCCAGAGGGAAGGGCTGCGCGGGCTGTATCGGGGCCTTCCCGTCAGCCTCGTCAAGGCTGCGCCGGCGAGCGCCGTTACACTTTGGACCTACGAGCAGAGCTTAAAGCTGATGGCGAGCCGCAACACGACCCAGAAGGCGCCCATGTAAATTCCATACTGCCAATACACACGTTTTCTTTCACTCTTCCGCTTTCACTCTTCCGTCTGGGCGTCTGGGCGTCTGGGCGTCTGGGCGTCTGGGCGGCGGAGATGATGCAGCCCCAGGTTCCTGCTCGAGGACGACTCGAGAGCACGCGCTCTGACGAGCCAAGGCCAGTGACTGCCACGCCTCTTCTTTTCTTCTTTTTGTCTCGATACCCTGCTCCTTGTTCAAGTACCATCCTCTTCCCGAGCCTTGCCATTGACGGTGTCGGCTCGCTGGATGCACTCTTCTATGACCTGCCAGAACTTGTCGACGTCGATGCTCCTCGGGATGCGCACTCCCTGGTGTCCGGCGGGCAAGGGCTCGGCCAGGGTCCGACCGGTCTCCTTGGCGCCGTTCTTGGCCTCTTCAAAGGAGCCCTCGGTGACGACGGTGACGTTGAAGCGCTCGTTGTGCTGGGGCTGCGCGCTCCTGGCGGGGTCCCACTCGGAAAAGGGAATCTCGTCGGCAGTGCCGATGAGCACGGCGGCCACGGCGATGGGATCGTGCAGCGGCGGGCCGGCGGTGATGCCAAAGACGTCGCTAACGCGTGCCGTTAGAGAGCATAAAGCCCTGGCTGAGGCGGGCCGAGAAAATGCAACTTACGAATACGTCTTTGCGAAAAAGTAGAGGAGCTCGACGAGCATGGTGCGCAGTGTCGACTTGCCCGGGCCGGCCCTGTCGCCGTCTGCGCCGTAGAGGAGCAGGTCGCGGACCTGGTCGGTGGCGAGGACCTGGTGGCTCAGGTCGAGGGGCACGACGGTTGTCTTGGCGGCAATGTCGGGGCTGTGGAAGACGTGGGCGGCGGCCTCTGGGTCGACGAATATGTTGAACTCTGCCCAGGGGGTGGCGTTTCCGATGCGGGCCTGGTGGTCGACGTGGCCCATTGGCGCGTCGGAGAAGCCGCCTCCGAGGGAGCCGCCCATCAGGCTGAGGCCGCGGACGTGGGCGACGAGGTCTGGGCGGGCGCGGAATAGGGCGCCGACGTTTGTGAGGGCGCCCGTGGCAACGACCCAGGCGGTGCCCGACGGCTGGGCGGCTAGGGCGGCGGCCATGGCATCGACGGCCGGCACGTCCGAGGGCCGGCACGCGGGCTCCGGCAGCAGGTCGGTGCCGTCGAGGCCCGAGTCGCCGTGGATGTTGGTGGGCGCGTGCAGGGCCGGCCGCTCGAGCGCCTTGGCCAGACCGGCGTGCAGAGGTACGTCGGCGTGCTTGCCGAGCGCCGTGAGGACCGAGGCGGCGTTGCGCGTCGTGTGTCTGCGAGAGGGGAGATGGGAGATGGGGCCTGAGTTGAGGATGCCCATGACGCCGGAGGGGAGGGTTGAAGGACCTACTCGAGCGAGGCATTTCCAAACACGGTCGAGATGCCTAGTAGCTTGATCCGGGGGTGGTGTGCCGCCAGCAGCATGGCAAACACGTCCTGTGCGCCACCGTCAGTCTCTTTCCCTCGAGACGCTGCCGTCTTCACACCGAGTTGGCAAGCCCCAGGCAGGCTCGGCAGAGGCGTACATCGTGGCCCGGATCGCAGTCCAGCCAGACGGGAATCTGGCCCGACGAGTCTGGCATGGTCATGGCTCCTCTGCTTGCTTGCGTGGGCGAAACCGACGTCGACGAAGCCGCGTGATAGCTTGGAGGGATTGCGCCGTCGTGGAGAGGTGAAGCGGTTAAAGAGAAGATGCGCAGGGGGGGGGTCGCAAGAAGCAAGAAGACTATTGAGGTTATATAGAAGATGGCGCCGAAAAGGGGTGACGGACAGACGGTATGAATGAGTGAATGAGTGAATGAGTGAGTGAGTGAGTGTAAGGCCCTGATCCACAACGTCTCGACTCAGTCGAGGCGGACGCGTGCAGAGACCTAGCCCATATATTTTTAGCGTGCTGGTCATCGTCGCGATAACGGCCGAAGACGAAATGAGTGTTGCTATTTGTATGTATGTACATACGGTATTCTTACGGAGTACGAAGTACCTAGAAAATCTCCATTTGTATGTACATACGGTAAGCCACTAAAGTCTGCACTCTTTCATGTCGCCACACCAAAATCGGGTATAGGTTCGTATTCGTAACTCGTATGTATATGTACATGGCAATTAAGAGGGCCGCGCAAATCGTCCGAAGCCTCAATTCAATTCAATCAATTCAATAGTCATAGCAGCGCGCGCGCAAAGAGCTTAAATAACGTATGATTAAAGTCATCGCGAGATGTGCGCATAGTCGGCCCGTCAATCAGTCCGGCCTAGACTGTGTGGCCTGCGTTGTTCAGGCCACGCAGGCCACGCCCACCTCCTTGACAGACGGCGACGGCGCCGGCGCAGCTCTTCCGCCCCTGGCCTGCCTCCCTCGAGATCCCCTTGCCCGTGTATTTACGCGCGCACGCGATCTTCCTTGCGACGCTCCGGTGCCTGTAAAGCTGTTACCTATTGATCGTGTGGCCTTCCGAGGGTATAAGCAGGCAGACTAGTGTTCTTCGCACGATTTGCGCGGCTCTCTTGATTGCCATGAAATAGCAACACTCAAATTAAATTAACAAATTAATAATTGGCCTGTGTATCAAGGGGGAAAGTTTACGAGGTACCGGCCGTAAACTCGCGACCTTCCTTTAGCACAGCTTTAATAGAAGCCCAAATAGAGGCATATATAGGGTGCGAGAGGTGGCCCTAATGCCTCCTCGCATGAGCTCGCATGAGGCTGATAAAGGCGGGGTTGGTTAGGGCCAGGACCGCAACAGCTTTGGTAAGAGAAAACAGCCAGCTCAGCAAAGTCATGCGTTTTGCCAAGACACCCACGGCCAAGGCCACCTCGGTGCGCACGAACCAACAAGCAGCGGCTAACCAGGGGGAAGCTGGCTAGCATCGACAAGCTCGTCTGCCTCCTCGTAAATAGGCTCCTCGGCAGGGGCGTGCAGAGGGGATCGTGGCAGTGCCATCAGGCCGGTACGGGCCGACTCGAGGATGCCAAAGGGCGCGACCAGTTTCAGGAACGAATCAATCCTCGACTGTTTGGCGGATCTATGACATTGTGAGCTGGGCCGCGAGCCGATACAACGTGTTTATACAACAGACTTACAGTTCAACGATACAGCTGATGGTGCTGATATCTAGGACCTTGCCTCCGAACTGGTGCGTGAAGAATGTAATGGTCTTTAGGTGCTCATGCTTATGTCGCAGGGCCTCGCTGGCAGCGAGCCTGCTAGGATGGAAATCCTGCGCTGACTGTTCGAGGGATCGCGCCTGTCGCTCGGCTCCCTCCAAAGGCTTGCTCGACTCCCTGGCGGTGATCTCGCGGTGATGGGCCAGAAGTTCCTCAAAGTATTCAGGGCCCAGAATGTTCATCTTGGCCAGCAGAAGCTCGCGCTCAACGAGTGCGGAATTGCTGTAGTCCAAGACGGCCCAAACGGGCACAAGGTCCTCGAGCTGTCTGCGGGCCTGCTCGACAACGCCGTCTTGACCCGTGAGCACGATTGTCATGCGAGAAAGATCCTCAATCTCCGTGTTGCAGACAACCAGGGAGTCTATATTGAAGCCTCGGGCAGCCAAAACCCCGGACAGGCGGGACAAAACACCGGGCTCGTTCTGGACCAGGCAGTTGAGGATGTGGCGCTTAGGCCGAGCCATGGACGGGGTCGGCGTCTCATAGAGGATGTTGGAGACGGCAGCTTGGGCCGACCATGCGGGCGGAGTATTGGTCACTGGCAGAGGGGCAGATCGGTTCCGCAAGGCCTTGTACGCAATGGCGGATGTCGAGCTGCTGCCCGACGAGGCGCATCGGACGGCGCCGAGTGGGGTGTTCGGGGGCCGGCTCCAGCTGGCGGCGACGACTCGACGCAGGGGCGCACGACAGCGCTGTGGTGAGGCCATCTGGCAATCGACTCTCCGGTCGATCAAGATGCTTTGCGAATGGGCGAGAGAGCAATGGACCGTCGCTGACTCGTGGTCTGGTGGTGAAACTCGGGGGGAGACGGCAGCTTTTTGCTACAACGTGGGGCGGCAGCGCACGTGATGCTCATTACCGTACAAATTGAGCCGGTCTTGGTACTAGCGGGGATAGGCCAAGTCGACCCCCGTGATGCTCCGCATACGAATATCCGTATTCGTAGGAAGTACATACATATGTATGTACATACGAATACACGCGCATCAATGCGCTGATAGTACGCCGACAATGGGGGGCCAGTGCGAATGAGGTTCTGACAATGGTCTACCAATCATGGAATCCCCACTGAACCTCGTCGTCTAATTGAGGGACAACGCTGGAGAAGACAAACAACATCCGCTACGGTTGTCGACATGTTGAGTTTGTGCAGAAGGAGAGGGCGGGTAGGGAGCGGTTATGATGAACGAGCATGATTCAAGCCTTGACTTGGACACCAGCCTGCGCCGGTACCCTACCGCGGGTGGTCCCCGAGGGCACCCCGGCCTTCTCTCAGTCATCCAATCTGGTCATTCCCCCTCTCCTCTCTCCCTTTAGCTCTCAATCGCCAAAGCCTTCATCCCAACGATCCTCTCCTCAGACCTAGAAACAACCCAGTATTCCACCCTCGTCGTGTCCCGCCCCACGCGGTAGACCCTCACGTCGTTGCCCTTGCTGGCCTCCCGCACCGCCCCGATGACCTCGGTGTACTGCCCCTGCGCGTCCCAATCTGCCGGGTCCATGATCTGAATGTCCGCCTTGTCCGCATCCCAGTGATGGATGAGTTTGGCGAATTCGGCTGCCTATGCTGTCAGTTCCTCCAGGAAGCGCGCATCTAGTCAAGGCCGCCGCTGTATCATACCTTCATCCGGCAACCCACCCTCTCCGTCCCATTTCAACGAAACATGCTCAAACGGCTCGTCGGCGTCGCTGACGTACACCGGACGCGGAGAAATGTCCTTGATCGCCTTTGGCACTTGGCTCCCCTCGTCCAGGGCCTTGAAGACAGCCTTTCCACCGCTCGACTGCTGCTGCGTCGTCGCCTGTCCGCCGCCGACGTCCTTGTTGGCCCTGTCCAGAAATGCCATGTAGTCCTCGTCACTCGCCATGGTTTCGCTCGATGGCTGGCCCGTCCACAGGCTTCGCCGGCTGACGAGAGTTCCACGTGTGGCTGGCGGGGTAGTCGTATAGCTTTCCGCTACGACTAGTTGCGACGTGCCGAGGCGAGACGGTTCGATTATGAAAGTTGATCGAGTAAGCAGTGTGATGCGTCTTGCGGTTGTTGGCGCAGGGAGTCGTCGCAAAACGGCGTGAAAGGCGGTTTGCTGCAACATGTGTGGTGATGTGATGGCCCATGGCCCACTAGGCTTTCCCCGCATGTACCGGGTTTGCCCATCCAAAAATTGGTGACGTCAAAAAAGGTGGACGGCCCTTTTTTCTCCGTCCAGTCACACTCCGGGCCACGGCGCAAAGATCAGACCAAACACGCAAGATCAAGGAGTGATCGAATCAACGGCTCACAAATGCACCATTCAGGCAGTCCCGACTACTACGGTTTCGATTACTTGCCAACCCAATTGATATCTTCATTCGTCCTCTACCTGGATTTTTCATCATCGTCCCATCATGGAACCCAACCCAGCTGAACGCAAGCCAAAACAAACCCTCGACACCGATGCAATGGCCAAGATGAAAAAGGAAACCTGCCGCAGCTACTTATGCGGAGGCTATGTCCTTCTTGAGGGTGCCCTGGTACTGCTTCTTTTCGGCGGGCGTCTGGAAGGCGCCGTGTCCAAACTCGGACGACGTGTCGATCCACTTAAGGTTGATCTTCTCCAGGGCCTTGCGCGAGGTGTGGGTAAACATGGACTTGCGAAGCGTCATGACACGCTTCTTGACGCCAGGGACGGAGCCCTTGACCATGACGAAGTCGTTATTGATCTCGCCGTATCGGACAAAGCCACCCATGCTGAGTTGCTGGTTAGCAAGCAACCCGCCACGAGAGCTCGGGGAACGGTGTTTACGTACGGAGTAATGGTCTTCTTCGTGACATCAGCCTCAGTGGACGCGTTGTCGTCGGCGTCGCCCTTGCCGATCCGGTAAACCTTGTGGTTAACCGAGGTACGGTGGTGGTAACCCATCTGACCGGCACGGCCAACAGTCCACTGGACGTGGGAAGGATGCCATGCACCAATACAGGCAACCTTTCGCAGACCCTTGTGGGTCTTGCGAGGCAGCTTCTTCGTGCCCCAACGAGCCGTGACACCGTTGAAGCCGTGGCCCTTTGTGACGGCAATGACGTCGATCATCTCGTCCTGCTCGAAGATGGTGTCGATGGAGACGGGCTTTTCGAACAGGTCCTTGCCAAACTGGACCTTGTCGGCAACTGAGCCACCGTTGACCTGGATCTCCATGAGGTGGGCCTTCTTCTGCTTGAGGGGCGTCTTGCGGATCTGCGTGTGGGCGAGGACGCGGACGACAGTGCAGTACTTCTTGATGCGCTCGAGCTCGCGAGTGATGGAGGCACCGCTGCTCTCCGAGTGCTGCTTGGCGTAGCGCGTAAAGGCCTTCTTCTTGCTCTTGTACCAGTTCTTGTAGAATCGGCGCTTCAGCTCGTCGCTCAAGTGCTCGGCCCAGACGGTGGTGAGGGAGCGGAGACCACGGGGAGTCTCGATGTAGCCGACAAGACCAACAACGATCATCTAGCAAGGTAGATGTTAGCCATAGGCAGAAAGCCAAGCGGGCTGCATTGTTCGTACAGGTGGCGTATCGATGACCGTGACGGCCTCGACAACTTCCTTCTTGTTGGCCTTGGCACCGGGTCGTTCGAGGTCACGGACGATGGTGGTCATGCCGGCCTTGTAGCCCATCGCGGCAGTCAGGTGGACGGGCTTCTTGCGGTCATCCTTGGGAAAGCTGCCGAGCCCATCATCGTCAGCCCTTGCCTTGCGACCTGGTGCGATGGGGAGATCGGAGACTCACGACTTGACCTTGCCGCGGTGGCGGGCAGCGCGCTTCCGTGGCAGGAAAGCCAGGGAGCCGTGGCGAGGAGCCTCAAACTTGCGATGCTAGCCACGGAGTTAGCATTGGAGCGAAGTCGGACTCGGATTCTCGACGTACACTCATTTTGGCGGACTCGGTGTGAGGGTTAGTATGAAGTTGACAAGCCTACAAGCTGCGAGAATATTTTCCTGCAATTGACTTGACTGACTTGTGGGTGGAATTTTAAGCGAGGTGTGCATGGAACAGCTTGTGGGTGGCCCGTGCCCGTCAACCGGAGTACATACGTACCCATATTGCCGAAAGGGGCCTCCCGAAGAGCAAACCCTTCCAGCCAATGAAAGCCGACACGCCCCGCGTTGCGTCGCACCGAAAAGGGCCCTGCATAAGTTCGGCTAGCACCGCAGACAACTTTCTTTCTTCAGAAATGGATGCAGATCGCGACTCCCTCTCCCTCTGACCAAGACCAGTTGTCTCTCACTCGCCTTTGCATCTTCAGTCGACTGCGCCGACTCTTGTTCTCATCCGGCGCCCCGGCAGAGTCCTCGGCAGAGTCCTTCGCCACCCCCCAACGTCTCCACTAAAGGCCCGTCGCATCGGCACCCAACGCGCACTCGTTCGCCCTTGAAGCTCGTCTCGTCGGCAGAAATGTGCGGCATCGTCGCCCTCATATTGGCCGACACCGACTCGCACAACGCCGACGCGGCTGTCGATCTGCATGAAAGTCTCTACTATCTCCAACATAGAGGCCAAGATGCCGCGGGCATCACCACCTGCGGCGCGGGCGGCAGAATCTTCCAGTGCAAGGGCAACGGCATGGTAGCCAAGGTACGCCTTTCGCCGCCTGTCACGTCCTGGTTATTGCTCACATCATCACACAGGTGTTTGGGGATGGCAAGCGCGTCGCCGACCTACCTGGATACATGGGCATCGCCCATCTTCGCTACCCAACCGCGGGAACGAGCTCGGTACGCTCCCTCTTCCAACCTGCGAGGAAACGCGCCAGTGCTGCTCTTCTCTGGCGCGTATTCACTGCTGGCAAAAAGACCCGACGCATCCACCGAGCACAAGGCTTACATGTGGCTGTTCGCATAGAGCGCAGAGTCGCAACCGTTCTACGTCAACTCGCCCTACGGAATATGGTTCGTGGCTGGATGCGACTCGGCAATCGCATCGCCGGCCTTTACTGACCCGTGGCAGTTGCGCTCACAACGGAAACATCACCAACGCCCCCGAGCTGCGCCGTTTCCTCGACCAAGAGGCGCACCGCCATGTTAACACGGATTCCGATAGCGAACTGATGCTCAACATCTTTGCCAACGCCCTCAACGAGACTGGCAAGGCCCGGGTCAACGTCGACGACATCTTCAAGGCCCTGACCAAGATGTATCAGATATGCGAGGGCGCGTGGGCAAACACAGCCATGATTGCAGGCTTCGGCATTTTTGCTTTCCGAGACTCGTTTGGTATCCGGCCCTTGGTCATGGGCAGTCGGCCCTCGGCGACGGTCACGGGTGGGACCGATTATATGTTGGCGTCGGAGAGCATCGCGCTTCGGCAAGTTGGCTTCAAGATCATGCGCGACATTCTCCCCGGCGAGGCAGTCTTTATCCAAAAGGGCGGGAAGCCCGAGTTTCGACAAGTGGCGGAGCGCCAGGCATACTCGCCTGACATCTTTGAGTACGTCTACTATGCAAGACCCGATACTGTCATGGACGGCATCTCGATCCACACGAGTAGACAAAATATGGGCGTCAAGCTGGCCAAGAAGCTCAAGGAGACCCTCGGCGAAGACGGCATCAAGGAAATCGATGTCTTCATCCCGGTGCCAGAGACGAGCAATACTGCCGCCGCCATTGTGTCGGAACAGCTCGGCAAGCCCTTCTCCAACGGATTTGTCAAGAACCGCTACGTGTACAGGACCTTTATCCTGCCCGGGCAAAAGGCGCGCGAAAAGGGCGTTCGGAGGAAGCTGAGCGCCATGGAATCCGAGTTCCAGGGACGTGTTGTATGCTTGGTTGATGACTCCATCGTTCGCGGCACGACAAGCAGAGAGATTGTCAGCATGGCGAGGGAGGCTGGCGCCCGCAAGGTCATCTTTGCGAGCTGCGCGCCTCCCATCACGTATCCGCACATTGTGAGTCCGGGCCTCGGAACTGGAAACATGCCCAATGACGATGCTAATCGCGCCTAGCACGGCATTGACCTCGCCAGCCCCAACGAGCTCATCGCGCACGGCAAGACGAGACAGGACATTGCCAAGCACATCAACGCAGACGACGTGATATTCCAGGACCTCGAGGATCTGAAGGCTGCCTGCACAGAGTCCTCGCCCCAGGGCCTGATCAAGGACTTTGAGGTGGGCGTCTTCTGCGGCGAGTACAAGACGGGCCTTCCCGACGGCTACCTGGAGCACCTCGATCGAATACGCAAGAAGAAGTTGAAGTCGGCGGCATTTGCGAGTGCCCGGCGGCCGAGCACCAACAGGAGCAGTGGGCTCGCCCACACAGCCGCCGACGACTCGCCCGTCGCCGTCAACGGACGACATGACGGGGCCTCGCTGGCACCGGGCACGGAGCCCCGAAGCCCCGAGCGCCGGGAGGATGTCGGGTAAGCATATCCCTCGATGGAGGCTTCTCGGAGCCTTGGTGTGGCGGTGAACTCACGGTCATCTCCGCAGTCTCCACAACCTGGCCATGGACCCGTAGCAGGAATCAGCCTCATGGACCCATGGCGACCATATGAGGCAGACTGTCGGCGTGGCAAGCGGTGGCGACGATCTCGAGTCGAGTAACTCGTACGGAGTAGGTCCGAGTGGATTGATTAGCTCATGTGAAACCAAGGAATACTGACTCTCGTGGCTGGAAATCTGAGTCACGTGACTTCTCAAAACTTGATAGTATGTAGTGCTGTGCAGCCAGTCTTGATTTGCGCGCACGACACCAGCCTCAAGTAATGGCTTCCCTTGCAAGTCAAAAGCATTTGCAAGTCAAAAGCATACCGTAGAGTAACTACCTGGGTACATACGGTAGTGCTCGGATATCGTTCGCCAGCGGCTGTGTAGCCAAAAATAAACGGGTCGATGCCACCACGCACCATCGACCCGACCTCCCGTTACAAAGAAAACCGGGACATAAATCAAGTTACATAGTACCACATAGTTTTTTTAGTCCATTGGCCTACTCGCATCCTCTCCCGCATCCCGTCCACGAGCGTCACTCGGCCTTTGCGACAGCACCCGAGGAACCATTTACCCCGGCATTTGCAGGCGTCGACGTTTTCCCATCCGCGGATCCCGGTGCAGCTGCAGATCCATTGACGAGAACCGCTTTCTTGTCGTCTTCGCCGCTGTCATCGTAATCCTCGTCCACGTCCATCTTTCTGGCCGCTCTCTCAGGTTCTGCAGCAGCGGGTGGGGGAGGAAGATTGGCCTGCTCCGTTGTCGGCCGCTCTTCCTTCAGGGGCGGCCCGGCGTGCGACTTCTCCTGCACAACCCCCTGCATGGCGGAACCAGACGCCTGTTGCATGGGCGGTAACTGACTTGGTCCGACAGGTTGAGGGTGATGGGCGGCTTCAGAGGGGTGGTAGTTGTCATTCGGAGGACGCGGGTCTTCCCCCTTCCTCGACTCTTCGCCGCGGCGCTGCTCGTCTGGACGACGAGACTCGGACGAATTGCGACGGTACGCTTCACGGAGAGGGGTGGAGGGTCTCCTATGTCTCAGATCATCAAGGCGCGCTCGATTCTCCTCGTTTGCCTGCTTCTTGGCTGCAGATTCCTCTTCCCACTCTCGCATCCGCTTGGGACCGACCGACGAGGGTCGGTCGTCCATGCGCTGGGTGGATACCTCAGGCGCCGTTGGCGCCGAGCCTGGCCCGCCCTCGGGGGCAACTTGCGGCGGCGCCTCCGGGTGATGAGCGTAGGCCGGGGGCGGCGCTTGGTGCTGAGGGTAGGCCGACTTCGGCGAGGGCATCCGAGTATCGTGGACGACACGGCCGTCAGCACGAGGGCTGTTGTGCGACCTGTAAGGAGCCATACCGTTTTGCGGATTGGCCCCGTTGGCTGAGCTTGATGGGGGCGCGGAAGCCGAAGGAGTGGCGCCACCCCAGTTGGGATTCACGACCCGTCGATCAGTCGGGACTGGGCCTTGGGAAGAAGGGTGAGGTGGAGGACCCTGGGAGTATTGATGTCCAGCAGGAGCTGGAGACATGCCGCGACGGGAGAGTCCCCTGCCAGCATCGGGGTACGGCTGCTGACGGATTTGCGGCTCCTGCGGCGGGCTAGGCTGCCGTTGCGGAGGCGGAGGGGGGCCGCGGAAAGGCTCCCGACCCTCATATGGATTGGGGGGCTGTGGTGGCGGGTTAACGTTAGAGAGTCCGCGCGCCCAATTATCGCCGGCGCCAGCCGGGGGCGGCGGAGGGCCGCCAGGTGGAGGCTGTTGCGCAGATCCTCCCCACTGAGGCCCGACAGGGCCAGTAGGGCCGGCGGCTTGATATGCCTGGGGATGTACGTCGGCCGGTTGAGGTGCCGGGGGCGGGCCTCCGTTGCTACCTCCAGACCGGAGAAGCTGGAGGCGAGCCTTGATGTGAGGGTTGCCTGGGTCAAGCTCAGCAGCCCTCTGATACGCGTCTAGCGCATCGGCAATCTGGTTGTTGCAGGACTCGTACTGGATGCAAAGTCAGTATGTTGAAAGGTTACTTAGACGAAAATCAAGACTTACCAGGGTTCCGAGGTCATACCAAACCTCCGAGATGTACGGATTCAGCCTTATGGCCCGAGAGTAGGCGTCGAGAGCGTCCCGGTACTGGTTAATTTGATAGTAGAGAACGCCAATCGAGCACCAGAACGTCGGGTTCTTGCCATCTCGGTACACAGCCTGTTGATATGCTTCGTATGCCTTGGGATACTTTTGCTGGGACATGTAACACCGGCCCAACAGGTACCAACTCTGAGCATCGGTGTTGTCTGCCATTGTGTTAGCGCTAAGCAGACGCGATTGGAAGGTCAATCTGAGCCGCCAGCCATACCTGCACTAACGGACTTTTCAAGATACTGAATTGCCCTGTCCTGGGTTTCATATGCATTGCTCTGCTGGTGGTGAAGCCAGCCTAGCTGCTGCAGGACCTTGGCGTGATTGGGTGAGTGATCCAGAACCCGCTGGTAGGCGGCCTTGGCGTTCTCAAACTGCATCGCACGTCAGCTGCGGAAAGGGAAAGGGGTATTACGAACGACGACGTACGTCCTTTTGCTGCTCGTGTACGTGTCCAATTTGAAACCAAATGTCTTCCTGGGTCAGCGGCCCCGGGGGTGAGTTAACAATGTACTTGAAGCACTAATATCACGGTTAGCAGTCCATAATACTTGCAAACGGCCATGGGCGACCACATGGGTTATTTCACCTCGAGGCTCTGGTTGAACTTGGACTGTTGCTTATAAATGATGCCGAGGCGGAAGTAGATTTCGTTTGCTTTTTCAAAGTCGGGTTGAATCTGCATGACTTGCGAGAATGCCTCTTCCGCGTAATCGTAGCTACCGTAGCGGTCGTAGAGAATGCCAATGCCGTACCAGAGCATGGGGTCCTATGGCAAGTGTCAGGGCACGATTGCAGTCGAACTCATGAGTCGAGTTGTAAATACCTTGGGGTCCCTGAGATTAACCAGGGCTTGCTGGTAGGCATCGTACGCCTTCTGAAGGTTCTCGGTCATGAGGTGGCAGTGGCCTGTTGCAGTCGTCAGTTCAAGCGCCGGCAAGCCTGGTCAAGGGTGGCGTACCGAGATTGCCCCAGGCTTCGCCGTTATTCTGTTCAAGTTGAACGATGGCGCGGAAGAACTCAAGCGCCTTGTCAAAGGCCTCGCGACCCTTCAGCAGCATGCCGATTGCGTTCATGGCCGCCGTCGAGTTGGGATTAGCCTGCAAGGCCCGCTCGTAAGCATGCATGGCCTCGTCAGGGACGCGCAAGAGTTCCGAGAAGCTCCCTGCGACGCAATCAGCAGTCTGTGGCGAGAAGCGGGGGCTTGAAGGAGAGGCAACATACCTATTTGCAGCCAGACAGCCTCATTCATGGCGGCGATTTGATGCGACGGGGTAAAGTGGCTCGCCTGGACATTCTGGGGGGGCGCCACCTGTCCCTGATGCTGCATTTGCATCATGGTGGGCGATGGATGATGGTTTGCCATCGCAGAGTTGAGGCAGAGGGGTGCGCTCAAGAGAAGCGGCTAGTCAACGCTGGTGCCGAGTGGCCAACAGCTAATATGTCGGGTGTCGTCGATCCAAGGGCAAGGGACCGACGGCAGGTCTCTGCGGCGGCACTGGCCGAGGACAGCGGGCGCAAGAAGCCTGGGTGAAGAAATAAAGGACAACGCTATGTATGGGTGGAGATGGCCAGACACGGGTGGTGATGAGGCGCTGGCGCCGACTCGATTCAAGCGGTGCGCAACACCAAGATGACGGCAAAGGAAATGGCGGCGGGGGCAGGGGAGGTGTGCAGAGGGTGAATAACAGAAACAGGCAGGTACAGCGTTGGTGAGCACGAGGCCGAGGCACGGGGATGGCGAGATGCGGCAGCGTTCGGCGTCGAGGCTGGCCTGGTCCGATGAAGCCGTCAGAGGCAGGCGAAATTGAGGGTGATGGAGGAAGAGGAAACGGGCAATCGGGGAGAGGCTGTATGGTGGAGGAAGGACCTGCGCTGCTGGCTGTCAAACTCCCCTTACCCATGAGAATGGGAGGGAACGGGCGCACTAGACCCACGCCGGCGTGCCGTAGCGAAGCGAGGCGGGGCTCCCCATGCTGCCTGCATCTGCTTGGGCGCACCTGCTAATTAGTGCGGTTGCACCGGCAGGCCTTTTTTCTTTCTGCTCTCCCTCTTCGTTTTGAAATGTGGCTCTATCACCACGATTGATTAGGCGGACTACTACTGCGTCAAGGCCGTGCGTGCCGTCTGGCTGGTTGATGGATTGATTGATTGATTGATTGATGCGTGTCGGTACGTCAGCGGTCTCCAGATGAACTTGAGAGCTGGACCGGCAAGTGCAGGTCAACTCACCTGCATTGCGGTGCGTCTTCTGCCCCGTGTGCGTGGCGGGCATGCCTTCCTTCCTTGCCCTCCAGCCCCCAAGTATCTCCGTAGATCTGCTGGAGGAGCGACACGACGAAGTAGACCGTGATGTACTCGGTACCAGCCATCGGCACTAAACGGAGCCTGTCGCATCGAGTAGCGGGTACCGGACGCCGCTCATCGACGTGTGCACGATTCCAGGGACAAGGCACGTCAGCGGTACCAACCAGAGGTACCCCGTACCTTTTCTTCCCAAGAACCTTCCGCAACTCCCAACGTGGCGTGGCGCCTCACTCCGCACGCCTGAAATAGGTACCTTCTGGCCTTGCACGGCTTATCGCAAAGTATCCCTCGAACGCATGCCTCGGGCGACGACACAAATATCTCAGCTAAGACGCGCCCACGGAACAGGTACTCTCAGTATACCTCGGGCACTCGCCCGTACCGCACGATGTTTCTCGTGGCGTGGGCGCCTGTTGGGCCGGTCGCGCCTCGTCTGTTCCGACGCTGACTGGAGCACGCTCACACCAAGGCGCCTTGGAAAATACCTCGACACAATGCCGCAAATCCGGAATGGTTCAAGGTGCCGGCCTCCTTTGCTACGTCGGCACACTTCGCGGCACTTGGCAAGGTGGACGGCCAGCTCAGAATCGTGATTTCGGACTAGGCTCCGAACGCCCTACAATTCATCCATGCTGTCATCTACCTCCTCCTCGTGTCTACGGCGGGCTGCGGCTGGAGACAGCCACGCATGAGCCAGGGTTGTGCCAGAGCCGCTCGAGGGCGGCAGAAGAAAAGAGGCAGTGGCTGCACTAAGATGCAACTTGTGACTGCCTTTCCACAGGGCCCGTTTATGGTTTGCCTATGGCATCTCGCGGCGCGCGAAAAACGGCGGAGTGAGGTTTCGTGGCCTGGCGGTGGACGGGCATCAAGAATCGCGCCGCTATATGTACATACATGCACGAGCTCATCTATACGCAGCAGTATCGACAACTCTCTGCAGCCCCGTTTATAGCGAGGGTCTTCGAAAGACAAGGGCCAAGGGAGGGAACGGAGAGCATGGCGACGACTCGAGTCGAGCGCCAACAAGTCGCAAGACATTAAAAGGGAGCTTGAACGGAGCGGCTCGCGTTATGCTTTTTCTGCTTGTTTGTTTCCCGTCTGGATGCGACATTGACGCCGCCGGTGTCGAGGTCCTGTTGTTTCAGTCCCCTCGATGGGGTCTCTGACGGCAATCAACGGGGAATATGTGCCGCCGGTCAGCACGGGGCGGGAGGGGTCCCCGTCTCAACAGGGGAGTCAGCTCGGATTCAAAGAGCGGTCGCTGCCTACGAAGTACTTCGTAACTCGTACGAATACCTCTGTATTCGTCACTCGAGAGGTCATTACGAGCACTCCCTAAACGTCATGTACGAATATGTATGTATGTATGTAGGCACGAAATCGCCTTCACTTCATTACCTATTACATGTTAGGTAGGTAGGTAGGTAGGTAGGTAGGTAGGTAGTAAACCAGGGCGAGTACGAAGTACATACTTCGTACATACCATTTCCTGGGTAACCCGACCTCTGTTCGGCCAACAGTTCCGCACGTGCAAGGCACGTCGCCCTACATTCCCAGCGTGATTGTCGTTGGGCAAACAGTACATATGTACAGAGTGCGGAGTACTACCTACATCATACTTTTTTATTTCCGCCGTTTGCTGCATCATACGTTCCGGCCCAGCGGGGCCCACGCAGATGATGGTGGGCAGCTGTGGGTGCCCTGGCTACGGCAAAGTGCTGCTCAACGTCGGTGGCGATGGCGTCAAGATCCGTGCATGGATCTGTAGGCACATTTTTAGCGACCACGGCTTCGTGTTCTCGACGAGGGCTCGCTCTCGCTCTATTGTCTCTACGGATCGGCTTGGCGCCGGGAAGAAGCTGGATTCAAGCACCAATGCCGAGGTCCGGTATCACGGGACCTGCCATGGACACGAACGCCCCTACAACCAATGTCAGCCAGAAACGACGGCACATTGCAACCTCGGTAGTACATAGTAGCATGCAGCTACGAGGCCTGGAGAGAGGCAGATGCAGATACTACAGACAGAGTTCGTCCGGGCCCCAACTCTGTGAATGGGCTAGCTAGGGCCGGGCGGGCGGGAGGACGAGGCGTCATCTACTTACCTAGTAGTACTAGCAAGTCCTTTGCCGAGGTGGATTGCCTCACCTAATAACAAAGCCTTTTACCGGGGGCGGCATCATCTGCCTCGGTCTTCAGGGTCATCATGGTTGCTGGCGACAACAACAGCAACGTGCTGAATGGTGCATGCCCACACATCGGCAGGCTTGGAGGCGCTGTAATGAGTGTTTCTCGTGTCGCCCGGCTGTTGGTTGTCGATGGCCATCGGGGCGTCAAGACGCAGGGGTCCCGTCTGGCGGCTCTTGGAAGCCAACAAGAAGGGGGCGAGTTGTTGGCAGCAGCCCCCATCCCCATTGTCGCTCTTGCAGACAGACACCAGCACCATGTGGAGGCATGTATGGGGTACTGGTGAGCCCGTACCGAGACACGCACGGTCTGTACAGCTCGGCGCGGCCCACCCCGACCAAGTACATGAAGAGCCCGGTCCGCCAGGTGCTCGGGACTTGACTGGCCGCTGCTGCTCCCCGCGTCAGCCGCCCAATTCCCGTCTGCGAGCCTACCTAGATAGTACCTTGGTAGTACTTCGTACTACTACTGCATGCCAGGGCCAAGGCAGGCCAGGCCGTTAAGGTGCTCCTCCCACACGCAGTACGAAGTATGTACCTAAGGTAGTAGGAGGTGGTACCTTATCTGGTAGGTAAACCATTTACGGAGGCATTAGTGTGCATCGACGGTGCACTAAGTGTCCTTTATTATTCACCACGCGGTAAGGACAAGATGGTGTACGGATATAGCGTGATCTGACGGTCAACATGCCTCGGACGGCTTTTTTTCCTTTTCCACGCTCGACACGCTTCCGTTACGCGCCAAGGGGATGTGCAAGATAGTGTAAGCGCCGCCAGCACCATGTTGGGAGGGTGCTACTATACGAATAGGCCCTAATACTACTTCGCATTTTATACATCTTGCTAAGCCATGTCCTGAACTCCCCTTGGCGCGCGCAGTACTGTACATATAAATCCAAAAGGTCCCCGTAGGTACGGTACTCATAGTCATGCGACCACATCACCCTCCAATCCACTCCCCCCATAAAAGCCCCTATAGTTTCCCCCCTCTGTGGTTGCTCCGACAAGGCCAGCAAGCTCCCCACCCCCCCTCCTTATTTTTCCACTCCCCGGCAGTCCAGGCCCTTGACCGGGGCCGCCCCACCCTCCCCACACACCCTGTTGTAGGTACTACGTACTAGTAGTATGCGGACGGGGGCTCGTCATGGGCAGAAAGAAGCTCGTCGTGGCGCCGCAGGGAAATGTGACAAAAATAAAAATATCCGGATCACCATCCTACAAGTACTTCGTAGGTACCTATCTATCCGTATTCGTACGAATAGATAATTCTCGTTTATTCCTGTTCACCCGCCGCCGCCGCCGCCACCACCAATGCCTTCCTGCTGCCCGTCTCCATGATGCCATGACTTTCATCACGACAGCACCAAAAAGGGTCGCTCCCCCTTCGCCTCAACTCGTTGCTTCGCGGTCCCGAATGGCGCATGGCCTGTAGTTGGCTCTCGGCCTCCACGGGAGAGGCTGGCTTCGGCTCGTTATTGCGTCTCCCGCACCCCCCCCTCGTTTCCGCCCGGGGAACACCTCGCTTCCTCCCTCCCTTGTGCATCCCGCGGCTGACCGCCCCAACTCGATCTTTTTATTAGTATCGGGCAGCCGTTCCGCCGCGGCCCTAGGGCTCCGTCTCTTTTCCCCTGCACGCAGGTACATGTACCGGCCAATGTACGAAGTAACGGGCGACGTCGTGGTTGGCCGTCCGTCGGCTCTCACCCGACAGGAAGACATGTTTCACCACGTCAGGTTAGCCATCTACGAATACGCGCAGCTGCACGTGCCTGCTGCGGTACATACATGTGCACACACGCCGCAGCCCGGGGTACCAGACCGCCTCCATGGTCCCCAGATCTCCCCGAGCCAGACTACACATGGGAGCGTGCACATATGCTATCTGCACAGCAAGCCTGCGAGTTGTGTACGAGGTGTGCATGTGTGGAGGTGCAGCATGCGCGTCGGTAAGACATGGTCAACCGTGCGGGCGGCTGCATTCGCTGGCGGCCGATCACCTGCGCATCCGCATCCGCGCCCCTGCCGTGCTGTATCGATAACCTCGCAAACACGACGAGCTCAGATAACAGTGGCAGGCGCGGGACGGACGTTTCTATTTTTCTGCTCGGACTGTACTACGTCACGGCCTCCACGAACCCTCGTCTCCACCCAGAACATCAAGAGCTCTTGACCGTCTTTTTGCGAGATTGCAGATATCTCTGTACGCTTATGTCCCCAGCCACACTTCACAGACACATCTTCTATCGGACAAGGGGCCGCGTCAACTACGCGCCGCCTTAGGAGCGCCTAGAAGATGTGCTCGCCCCGGCCGACGTTTACTTGCCAGCATCGACCTTGGCAATGTAGGCCACCAGGTCCAGGACACGGCGGGAGTAGCCCCACTCGTTGTCGTACCAGCTGATGAGCTTGACGAAGTTGGGGTTGAGGGAGATGCCGGCAGTGGCGTCGAAGATGGACGAGTGCGTGTTGCCGTTCATGTCGCTGGAGACGAGAGCGTCCTCGCTGTAGGCGAGGATGCCCTTGAGTGGGCCATTGGCGGCCTCCTTGACGGCCTCCTTGATCTGGTCGTAGGTAGCGCTCTTCTCGAGGCGGACAGTCAGATCAACGACGGAGACGTTGACGGTAGGCACGCGCATGGACATGCCCGTCAGCTTGCCGTTGAGGTCGGGGATGACCTTGCCGACGGCCTTTGCGGCACCGGTGCTGCTAGGGATGATGTTCTGGGCAGCAGCACGGCCGCCTCGCCAGTCCTTGCCGGAGGGGCCGTCGACGGTCTTCTGGGTGGCGGTATAAGAGTGGATGGTGGTCATAAGACCCTCGACAATGGTGAACTTGTCGTGGATGACCTTTGCCAGGGGAGCCAGGCAGTTTGTGGTGCACGAGGCGTTGGAAATGACATCGGCCTTGCCGTCGTACGACTTCTCATTGACACCCATGACGTACATGGGAGCATCGGCCGAGGGGGCCGAGATGATGACCTTCTTGGCGCCGCCCTGGAGATGGGCCTTGGCCTTGTCCGTGGTGGTGAAGACGCCCGTGGACTCGATGACGTACTCGGCACCGGTGTCCTTCCAGGGAATGGCGGCAGGGTCGCGCTCCGTGTAAAACTTGACCTTCTTCTTGTTGATGGACAGGTCCTTGCCGTCGACAGCGATGTCGCCCTTGAAGACGCCGTGGGACGTGTCATACTTAAGCATGTAGGCCTAGATGATTGAGAAGACGTAGTTAGCGATGGGTTGCGCGAATTAGAGACGCGAGCATCCGAGGCGTCCACTCCCTCTTGCCCCGACACAATAGCCAATTGACTTCATGCGCATCGTTGCATGATATCATGGAGGGGAGGGGAAGGGGGGTGCGGGGGTGCGGGGGTGCGACATGAGAAAAATGGCATGCTGGGCGGGGTGCACGTATCGTGTAACCTAGTGGAACACGGTTGCAGCCAAGGAGGGGGAGGGGCTCTCTTTCGCGGACAAAAAACCAAAAAAGACTCACGGCGTATTCAGTTTCGATGAAGGGGTCGTTGACGGCAACAACCTCGATCTCGGGAAGCTCGACGGCGTTGCGGAAGACGATGCGGCCGATGCGGCCGAAGCCGTTGATGCCGACCTTGACGGGAGCCATTGTTGAGGCCTGTTGAGGGGGTACTGGACAGAGAGCTGTGGAAGGCGGGGAGTCAGTCACGGCGAGAGAAACGAGACGAAGAGATAAAGGGACAGTCTCTGTCGATTGACGAGGGCCACGTACAGGTAAAGTCGAGCTTGATTGAGAGCTTCTCGCGGCGAAGGGCGGGCAGCTTTCAGATGCAGGTTGAGAGGTTTGATGGGGGATGGAGAGAAAGAGAGGGGTCGAGGAGGGGGAAGGGGAGAATTTGCAGCTTAACATGGTGACTCAGCCCCTCTTAAGAACAGTGGGTGGCACGGGTCTATAATCGTGTTGTGATTAGTATAACGGCGTTGGACTGCGCATTGGGGTAATAGACGTAGTATATACGAATAGCTATACGTAGCTATATTATAGTAATTTTAGCGACGATTATAATACTATTAGTATATACCACTAGTATTACTATTATAGGCTATTATAGGCATGTAACGGTGGCCGTATAATGGTCACCAGCCCGACACTATTATTGGTTCGACGGTCACCCAGCCACAGGTACTAGTACTAACAGGAACCCCGCCCGGCGCGTGTGTGCGGATGACATAGGTACGTACCTACGTCCGTTTAGGTTTCTTGCCCTCTTCTTCGTGGCACGGCTTGTCCCGTCCAGGCAACCCCCCGGCGCCCCACGACCTGACGGCGTTGACACATACACGAATAGTATTCGTACGTACGAAGGCTCCGCCCATTAAAATGTGGACTGCTCGAGGTCACTAGGTACCCTTGTCACTGTGTAAGCCGGAGTTCTTTCATTTTCGTACTGTTCTCCTTTACCCCGCTAAAAGAGCATCGGCCTTAGTAAATCGTGTGCGTATTCCTCTTCTTTGGAGTTTGCAGCAAATCTACTAAAATGCATAGGCAAATACACACAAAGGTGCCTAGGCTCTAAGCTGCCCGGGCTCCTATTTATAGCTGCTAACGCTGCCTGTGCCGGCTCGGTTGCCCGTGCCGGCTCGGCTGCAAACGTCACGTGCCGGCTCGGCTGCTAGCGTCACGTGCCGGCCGGCTGCTTAGGTAATCCGCTTACACGGTGGCTCGACCTCCCGACTTACACGGTGACAGGGGTTACCTAGTGACCTCGTCTAGTCCACATTTTAATGGGCGGAACCTTCGTATGTACATACGAATACAAAACCACAACCACAAAGAGTTGGGGCGCATCGAGGACAAGCACCGCTCGCTACATGTGCATGCCCACACAGGGGCACTCAACAAGCCCTCCCTCTCCCTCTCCTTGGTTTTCTTAGGTCTCAGGTACACCAAGCCACGGGGGCGTGAGAGGGGGGTCGACGGCGCTGCATCGCGTCATTCATCACCATTGGGCTGGCTTTTCTTCAAGCTTGTTTGCCCTCGTCCCGTACAAGCCGAGCCGGGGCAACCGCCCTTTTTGTACGGAGAAGATACCACTACATACATACATATGTACCTTTACACGCGTCCTACTCGTAGATCGTCGGGATATGTATTCGTACTCCGTATGTACAATGCAACAATGTCAATCGCTGAGCAGAAACGGACGTGGGCGATCCCGGTCCCATGGAAAAACGCGTGCGATCCCCGAGTGTCTGGAAGGGACCCTTGGCTAGCCACCAGCCGGCCAAAGAGAGACCCGGCCATCATTACCCTTGGCGTCCTGGTCCGGTCGCCTTGAATGACGATCCATCGAGCAGTGGTGCGGCGGCAACTTGGCACCAACAAGTGGAATATGCGGCTTGCGCTGCTACCGGCTTGCGCTGCTACCCTAAACCCCAACAATACGCCATGGCCGCGCCACCAGCTCTACAAGTGCATACATACACCCGACATTGCCAGTCGAGTTCCAGCACCGCAACCCCGCCCCCCCTGCGCAGACAGGTCTCTAGTTTAAGAAACCGGCTGCCTTGTCCGCCTCGCCTCTCCGCAACAGGACTGATGCCGTCCTGACCTTCGCAACTCCTGCCCCGGCTCAACAGAAGTATCCTCAGATCGGCAAGGAAAAAGAGAAGAAAAAAAGACGATAAAAGACGATGAAAGGCTGACCATAACCCGCAGCCATGGACGCAAAGTTGTTTATTTTACACCTCAGCTCTTGTCCGCCTCCTCATCGTGATGCGGCTCAAGCTTGGTTCCCCCGAGCACGGTGTCAGGCTGAGACGTCATAGCCGTCTGGATGCTGGTCTGCGGCTGCGTCTGCACCGTGGGCCCGGTCGGCTGAGCGGGGGGCTGCGAGGGCGAAGTGGACGCGGCGCTGAGCCTTTGGTCGAGTGCCTTGAGTGCGATTGCCCTCCTCCTCTCGGCCTCTGCACGAGCGCTACCGGGCGTGCTCCTCTGCGAGAACCTATCGCCACGAGCTGCAGACACATCGGCCTGGGAAAAGGGAGCGCAGAGGCGCATTGCGACCAGGACATTGAAGACCTGATCCGCAAAGGCGGCCACGACGGGCTTGACTGGGCCGGGGAAGAACTCGGCGAATGCAAACGTCTCGCTCGCGTCGCCGCACAGAGACGCGGGCTGCGACGAGTCGAGATCGGGGAAGACGGACTTGTAGAATCGCAGATAGGTCCAGCTGGTCAAGAAGCCGAACAGGGCCAGCCAGAAAGCGGCTCGCGACAGCAAGGGAGTCAGGGACAAGAGGGACACGATGCCAATGTAGAGCAGCGGAAACCGAGGGACCCTCAGCGAGAGAATGCCGCGGAAGAGGGTGACGGTGTGGGCCGGGACGAGTTGGCTAAAGGCGACGAGGAAGGAGACTTGAAGGGAGACGGTGCCCGAGATGGTGGCCATACTGCGCAGTGCATTCGTCAGCAGGAGAAGGCGAGCATGTGGAACAGAGTTGACCATACGTCCAGCTCTCGTTGCGCGTCAGGGTGAAGAAGAGGAGCATGACGCAAAAGGTCAAGAGGTTTGGCACCAGGGAGACGAGGACCAGGAACTTTGCCAGCTCGGCTGACGACCAAGCCCGCTCGAGATACCTGCCGCCATGGTACAGGGTGACGCCGGCAATGGCCAAGGTGAAGACGTTGCCCTCGACGAGCGTCGTGGTGAGCAGGGTCCAGGGGTATACCAGGGAAAGCTGGGGGATGAACGTCAGGTAGGGGATGAGGATGTCGGCGTGGCCTGTCCACTGGCGATAGCGAATGGCGGCGCTGAGGATGGACTGGAACACGAGGGCGATGAGGAGGATGCGCGTGACGGGCGGGACGTTTATCCGCGGAGGCATGGTGAGACGATGGGGGGGGGCGATGGACTGCGGCGGGCCGGGAGAAGCGGCTGCTAAGCAAGCTGTCCGTTGGACGTCGAGGCTGCGCGAGGAGGTTTGCAGATTCCCGTTCGGGCCGCAAGCGTCCAGCCACGGGGGGCGCTGGGGGCGCTGGGGGCGCTGGGGCGGCCGGGGCCGAATTGTGGCCTCAGGCACCAAGGGGGGGGAAGCGCTCAGCCACCCACCAGTCGGTATCCGCCCATGCGCACCTCGTACGATGGCGTCACGTCGCGAGTGATGGAGGCTGGAAGGTGGGGAAAGGATACTTGGTATGTACTACTATCGAAATCATTGAAATCCCCATGCATGGTATTTCTGCAATACGTCGAGCAATCCCCTCTGGCTTGGCCGGCCGATGGACGGGCGAAGAAGGGCAGGATTTTCGAGGAGCCGACAGACAGGGGCAAGGCAGGCATATACACTCGGTACCTTATACTAGGTAGCCAGTCTGGTGTCTTCGGGACCACGAGGCATCCGCCCACGCATCCGCCCACGCAGCTGCCTTGTGAAACGAAGAGACCATGGCAACGACGAGCAGCAGAAAAGAAACAACATGTGCAGAGTGGAAACAGGCTCGAGGAAAGAAAAGCATCCAATAATAATCCACAGGTACGAATACCTACTACTACTACTACCTACCCCTGGCCTCGCTTGTTGGTCATGCTGCATGCCTCAACCTCATGTCTGGCTGGGGCAATGTCCCGATGAGCCCGCTCCCCGAGTTTCCCGTAGCGGCTTTCCAGGCTGACAGCGGCTTCGACTGAAAACCCCCCCCCCTCGTACATGACTCGTATATGTACCAGTTACGTACCTATGCAACAGCTGTCATCAGTCTGGGGAATTCCATCTCGTCTCCCACTTCCGTCTCGTCGCTCGCCAGCCAGCCCGTGATGGTGCAACTAGTACCTCTCGGATCGTCGCTAAAAATTGTCGTGCGTCTTGCAGGGGTTGGCCGTCGTCATGATCGTTAGAGGTGGCCAATCTACATGTAAAGAACAAACATGCTGGCGGGATGACTGACTTCCGACTTCAACCTACATAGGTACATATGTACCTGTTTAGCAAACTGCTCCAGTCCCGATCTGACGTCGCCGACACCTCCTTGGTCCCAAGAGGTCAATTGCGACACGCTCGCTCAGGCGGTTACCTATTTACCTATTTCTCCGAGCGCGCGCTGCGGTAGAGACAGCACAGCACTGTAAGCACAGCGACTGCATAGCGCTGTGCAGCACTGCACAATACACCACAGCACTGCACAGCGCTGCACAGCACAGCACAGGATGTAATAAAGTACGGCCCTGCACCGCACTGCACTGCACGGCCGTATCCGTACTCCAAATGCTTAACCTCCATTGACGGTGAATGACGCCAATCGTCCCACGAGTGGCCGATCTGCATCAGTTTCAGATTTCTAGGGAAGCCGCACCACTTGGCAGCAGCGTGAGCGACAACTCGGAGAAGAGTTGCGGGGCAATTTCATCTCGAAGCCAACTCCTCCTCCCCTGTAACCTGTCACTTTCTTCCCCTTACTTTTTCCTCATTTCTAATCAAGGCGTGCGTGTATTGTCTGACGCTGAATCCGAGCCAGAGAAGAGCGGCAGGGTGTCGTCTGGCAGTAGGCATGTATTCGTACTCGGTACAGTATGTACTCTGTACATACGAGGTACAGTTTATGTACATATAACAAACTGTCCACGCATTGCATGCAACTCCCGGAATCAGAATCAGCAAGCAGGCCAGCGGCATATTGAAGCTGGGGACGGTACCTGCTTAGTTGAGCGTGCATGCCATAGTGCACTGGCACGCCCATCTCTCTCGTGTGCTCGCTTGGCTCAACCGTCGAGGCGATGCAGTTAGGTGTTGAAAAGGTCGGCCGCGTTGCAAGATGCTGCTTGTCAATGAAACGTGCACTCACACCTGCTACCTGACCAGCCGTAGAGAGGTACCGACGACATAAGGTACCGTACCTGCGAGTGGATCTTCACCATCGCGTAGTAGCGGCGCTCGCCAAGGCGGGTTCGTCTGTCTGACGGGCGCATGCTGCCTTCCTTGCCTGTCTACGAAGTAGCGATGCACGTCTTGGGGCTTCCTTCCTTCCCGCTTCCCCCAGACTGCCCGCTATGCCGCACTGCGAGGCGGCTAGGGCAGGGCAGGGCGGTGGAAGATGGAATCTGGATTGGCGGGCTATCGCCATGTCGACCGCAAGACTTTGTTGAGGCAGTGGCATCACGTTACCCCCCCCCCGCGTGCCGCCGTTGCGTGTGGGTACTTGGGCACTCTTCCGTCTCGGCATCCAACAGCATTTCTGCCGCCCCCCCCCCCCCCCCCAGTGCTGTTCTTCAGATGCACACATTTTGGTACCTCCCGTCTCACCTCTCTATAGCCTGCACGTGCACTTCCTTCAGTAGAGACGAGGAGAACAACAACATATGGATGGATGAATGGATGGATCTGCCGGTGAGTCTAGAGATGAGAGATACCTGGTAACTTGCCTTTGTCGACATTGCCCTTAACGCAAGTACCTGTACGAATACCTTTTATCCTATAGGTACTTGCGCGCCGTTACTTCTTACGGAACGCTAAAACAAGGTCGGCTTGGTGGAACTAGAGAGGGTCCTTGGCTCGTCGTCCCTGTTTGGCCCGGCACCACCACCATCCTGGTCGTCGCCCAGCACACACATATGTACCTATGTATGTACATACATATGTACATACGCTAGCCCACCCCGGCCCGGGCGGCGACGAGAAGGGGGGTGCTCATGCGTGCGCAAGGTCCACGGGGGGCAGCTAGTATGTACTCGGCCCCGGGTATCTGGAAGTATCTGATCTGCCACCTGCTTCCTGTGCTGGTGCCCGTGCTGCTCCCTGATCAGAGAGATAGAGGTGAACGCCAATACGCCACGGACGACGAGAAGCAAGAGACGGATACAAAAGGTGAAACAGCGTTCGAGAGAGACAGAGAGAGAGTGCATCAGGGAGGGCAGGGGGCAAACTCGGCGCCAACACAAAGAGACGGGCGGGCGCCACGGGCCCAAAAGAGAAAAGAGACATGGCGGTATGTATGTATGTACATATGTATGTATGTAACCTGTATCGGCACCTTGAACGGTAGTAGTGGGTATGTACCAGGCACTCCGAACATTTTTGCCCGGCCGTGAGATGTGGATTTCATCTCGCTCTTGAATCTTCACTCACCCTCATCCTCACCATCCTCACCTCGCCCTCGCCCTCGCCCTCGCCCTCACTGTCGCCCTCACCTGGACCCTGACCCTCACCCTGACCCTCACCCTCATCGCCACCCTGGCCCCCGCCTTACCCTGGCCCTCGACTTGCTTTCAACGTGCTCCGGCTGCTACCACGCCCTGGCTAGCCCATCCATCGACGAAGGCGTCGGCTGCTGCTTGAATTCTCCACGGCCTGCATCCCCCGCCCACTCACTGCGTTGGCGACGCCGACCGCCGTCGCACTGCCGCCACCTGCGCCGCGCGCGCCTGGCCACGACCATGGTGGTCAAGGAATTCCTCGACTCGGACAGAGTCAACTTTCTCATCTGGAGGTGCGTCGCTTGCTGATTGCATCTCGGGCTCGCTTCCTCGAAACCCTTCACCCTCTTCTCTCCTTCCGCTCCCTGCTGGACCGGCATTGGCCTCGCGCATCCTTGTCGGAATCGGCCGTCTCGAATCGCCTCTGGCTCCTGTGCTAACCTTGCACCCCGTGAGAGCAGGTATTTGCTGGAAGGGAGTACGTGGCACCCGGCCCAGTCGCCGACCCCCCCCGTGACAGCTCATCTAACCGTGACAAACTTGACTTGCAGACTACCGCGAAACAGCCGCCAAGTTCCAGAAAGAATGGCACGTCAAGGAGCCTCATCGGGACTTCGACTTTGCGTGCCATGTCAAGGGCCACGCCCTCATTTCAATCATCAACAGAGGCCTCCTCTACTATGCCCTGGAGCGCAACTATGCGCTCACTCAGGTATGTTTACGCTCTGTCGACGTGCGCCCGCTTTTTTCCGGGACATTTTCACGTCGGTAGTCCAGCATCATCAAGCTCATCTCTGCCGACATTCGCGCAACAAATCAACCGCGACTGACCGATTTCCGGCAGTTTCCGCAGCATGCGGCCGTCGAGACCGACGCGATGCAGTTTGGCATTTTTGGCCCGATGACCGTGCAGCCGCTGCCGCCTCCGCCTCCACCTCCGCCTCCGCCGCCACCGCCGCCTCCACCGGGGGTTCGAATGGACCAAGATGACAGTGCCGTCGCCGCCGCCACGGTAGAGACGGCAGAAGACGCCGAGTCGTCAAGGAAGCGAGCTCAGGAACATGCGCCCAACGGATCGCCTGCTAAGCGCCCGCGCCTGAGTAATGGCTATGAGAATGGAACCGACGCTGCAGCACCAACGGCAGCGACGACGACGGCGACGTCGACGACGGCGTCGACGCCCATGGACGTCGACCTTCCTCATCACCCTCCTCCTCTTCCGACTCACCACGACAGCAGCCAGCACGACGACAGCAACAACCACGCGTACCCATCGCCCCTCGAGGGCGAGCAGCTTCCACCGCCCATTGTGCAGACTGACGGCCCCGAGCAGGGCACCCAGATGGACAAGGTCGAGGAGCTGACGTTCGACACTACCTTTATCCGCCTCATGGACGATGAACGCGGTGCCCCCGAGGCGACGCCGTCTCCCTCCCCCGCGGGCATTGAAAACGCACCCATCTTGCTGCAGTGCGAGTGGAACCCCCGAGACCCATCAGTCCTGGCGGCTGCTGGCACCGATGCGCTGGCCCGCGTCTGGACCGTTTCGCGTGCCACGGCGTCTGAGCCCGGCCATGATCACGTGTCTCAACACGCCCACATACTGCTGGAACCCGACATACCGCGGACCACGACGGTGACGGCCTTGTCGTGGACTTCGGACGGCACCGCCCTTGCGCTGGCCACTGACTCGAGTTCCCATGCCGCCGTGGGCGTCTGGTCTGCCCAAGGCAGCCGCACGCAGACCATGGAGCTGTTGGAGTCGCCTGTCATCAAGCTCTGCTGGAACCCCGACAACACGGCGCTCCTGGCCATATCTCCCCAAAAGGGCGGCGCCCTCGTCACCATCTACTCGTCGCCCGCGAGCACCGCCTCCACCTACCACCTGCCTGGCCACGACATTGCCGTAACACCCCTCGACGCGGCCTGGACTAGCGATGCCGAGTTCTTGCTGTGCGGCGGGGACCTTCTCCTGTGCCTCCGCTACGCCGAGCCATCCCTTGTCCAAGTGCGTAGGTTTGAGACGAAACTCGACGACTGCTTCACACAGATTCTCTTTGATTGGCGCTCGAGATTAGCCGCGACCTCGAGCGACAAGGGCACCCTCGATGTGAGTTATTCACCAATTGACACCCGCCGGAGCCGGAGTATTCGCCGACTTGGCTGACTTTGCGCAGTTGTGGGACGAATCTGGTGAGCGGCGGTCCATCTCGGCCCACCAAGGCGCCATCACGTCGATGGCCTGGCAGCCGTTGCCGCCCGCGCAGCCCATGGCCGACGACGAACGACTCATCGCGACCGGGGGCGACGACTGCGCGATTCTGATATGGAACGCCCGGAGGCCCGACAGCAAGGCCAAGTGCTTCCTCACGATGGACTCACCAATAGTGCGGCTCGCCTTTACCCCCGACGGAGCCTTCATCGCCGGAGCCACGTCCCGTCAGGTACTCATTTGGAAGGTGGATAACCATGCTGTACCCAGGGCCAGCTGGAACCGGCCACCCCACCCCGGCTGGCTGAGCCCCAAGGGCTCCTCCGACTCGGACGAAGAGGACGAGCATTGTCTGTGTTGGGACGTGAGTGGGCAGCAACTGGCATATGGATCAAACAGCAGGGTGAGTCGAGTCGGTTCAATGCTGGCCAGTGCCGACGTCGTGCTAACGGATGATTTCAGCTTGCCGTCATCAACTTTAGCCGGTAGTCCCTCATTTTCTTTTTCAAAGACGCAATCACACGAAACGAGGACCTTGCACCGAGCACCGACTCGGGCGTGCTAGAAGGCTCAGAAGCAGCGAGTTCCTGGGCGAAGTCGACGGCTGCAGTGCGCGCATGCGACACGACAGCCGAAGGTGGCGATGGTGTCTGTTGCACTCGCTCGCAAGCCACTTGACCATGTCGCAAGCCGATGGCGTCGTGGCCCGTACCTCCTGGGCTATTTCTTTTGTATACCTTCTTTGGCTGGCCTCGAGCCATGGCATCTGTTTGGGGTTTGAGTCTCTGCTGACGAAATGACGCGGCGTATAGACGAGGTGCGGAGTTGAAGAAGTTATTTTTGGCTTTTTAGCCGCGAACGGGACACGGAAAGTTGGATGGAATGCAAGCCGGGGACCACGGGGAACTTGAGGGAGAGGGCTATTTGCGCATTGTCGTCGTTTCTGTCGAAGAGGCGGGGACAGCGAAGACTCTGAGCCATTGTACACATGAAAAGTGTGCCAGAGAATGGCGGAGTAGGGGCTTGAATGTTGTTGCACCTGTATTTATAGACGTGAGGCTGAGCGGGTACTGCCGGGGCACAGCAGCGACACGGGATGAAGAGTGAATCCATGAGGTTGAGTGGCAAGAATTTGTCGACGTGTTTATGCGTACGAAGTAGTTGACTTTGTGGCGCAGAGCCTTGGATTGGAATAGGAAGTTTGAAGCCCCTCCTTTTGAGGCTGACACGCACTCTCTTTCTCTCTTTCTCTCAAGAGACTCGACGTTGTCGGACTCACCCCGCACCCACCAAGGAGTCCCGGCAAAGAAGAAGCGTTCCTCCCATCGGCGCATCCACCTCGACACTGGACTGGATTTTCCGAGGCCCGAGATAAAAGACGAGGGCGACAAGAAGTGAGTGCGCGTGTGCCGAGGTGGCAGCAGAAGAAGAGGAGGCTGCACAGAAAGGGGAGAATAAATAAGGAGACGAACCCAAATGGCCTCGTCGGCCTCGGCATCGGCCCCGCACATGTCTACGGCACAAGCACAAGCACAGGGGCGACAGCGGCAGGCAAGGCGAGGAGAGTCCTCGGCCGCCGCCGCCGCCGCCATGAGCGAAGACGACGAGGGCTTCACGCCCGAGATGCGCGACCGGCAGGCGCGTGGCAAGGACCCGTACAAGGACGACGGCGACGACGACGAGAGCAGCAGCGGCGGGAGCGACTTTGGGTTTGGGTTTGATGAGGGCGAGGAGCGGAGGGGCGGGTATGATGATGACGACGACGACGACGACGACGATGACGATGACGATGACGATGACGAGGCTGAGGCCGGGGGCGAGGGGGCAGGGCGGCGGCGCATGAAGATTGGCCAAGGGTGAGAAACGGGGTTCTAACTCATTATTCGCCTCGTTTCGCTCTGACACTCGGGAACCCGCAAAGCTAACCAATACCGACGCAAAAGCCTCAAGACGGAGCCCTTTGAGGATCGCGAGCGGCGCGCCTACGCCCTCTCGGTGCTCGACAGCCCCGAGCAGCTCATGATGTTTGCCCAGAGCGCAAACGACGTACGTCCTGGTCCAGCCCCCCCGTGCCTCGGCCCCCCCTCCTTTTTTTCCAAATCGGCAAGGCGAGCCTTGGGAACGAGAGACGATTGCTGACGAGGGGAGACGGGGCGAGCAGAGCATCCCCAGCCAGCGACGCCGCTTCTGCGCCATCCTCGCCGGCTTCGAGCCCCTCCCCGCCTCCGAAGGCGGCAGGAAGCAGCAGCCCCAGCCCGGCTCTTCGGCCCGTGCTCCGGCGCCGGCGGCGAGGCGCGGCGGTCCGAGGGCGAGGAGGGGCGGTCCGGCCGAGGAGCATGAGCCGGAGGGTGAATGGGCGGACTGAACGGCGACGGGGCGAGACAACGCAGGTATACATACGCGGGTATACATCAGTCTCGCAGCTTCCACTGCTCGTCTCTCCACCAAGAAGCCAAGCCAAGTTTTCTCGCCATGTCCGAGGCCTATCTACACTCGCCCTCCAAGACCCCCCCCCCCCCCCCCCCCCCCCGCCCAATCCGAAGCCAGTCGGCCGACACACAAAATGATTCAAGGTGGCAACACCCCGGCTGTCGCATTCCATTTACTGTTTTTCAAGGTATGATGGATCCAAGTCCACACAGGAAGGGACGAGAGCTCGCCAACTCGCAACGCCGTACATATGTACAATGCCAATGTCTTCCAAAAGAGTTTTCCCAAGAGAGTCAAAAGAGTGCAACAGGCTTGTCAACAGCACACGCGAAAAACAAAAGTAAAACATTCACTGCTCGCAAGTCCCGGCTATGCATATCTAGCACTCTGGTGACGAGGGGGCGCCCACTGCTCCATCGGCGGCGGCGGCGGATACGAGTAGTCGTGTTGCCCGTGGGGGCCGGCGCTGGGCCACTGCTGCTGCGAACCCCCCCCCTCCCTCGGGGGCTGCCCGCCGTTCTGTGCACCGTATGGCGGCCAGTTTTGCATCTTCTTGGCCAGCCTGCGGCGCCGGATGCGTCTCCGGATGCTGGCCACGATGCTGGCGAGAATGGCAATGAGAATGAGGCCGCCAATGACGCACACGACGGGGATGAATATGTCCTTGTGCTCCTGGATCCAGTTGCCAATCTCCTTGATCGTCGACGCGCCCTTGCACGCGCCGTTGACGCACTTGCCGCCGCCGCCGCACATGGTGCCGTCGAGGAAGTTTTGGTTGAGGGTGAAGCACTGGCCAAACTCCATGTCGTCGGACGTGCAGGAGAGCATGCAGCCGCTGCCTGGGCAGGCCTTTGTGCTGCTGACGCCGCGGAGGCTGTTGGACATGGCCCGGCACTGCATGTCGCGCGACGTGCACTGGCCCGAGGCGCAGTTGAGCCCGTTTCCGCACTTGTCGCCGTCATTCTTATGCTGGTCCTCGGGGCAGCTGGCGCGGTCCCCGGCGCACACCTCCTCCGGGTCGCACTCGCCCGTGCTGGACCGGCAGACGGTTCCGTTGGACGCAAACTTGCACTCTCGGGAGCAGCAGTCCTCGTTGGACGGGTCGCAGACGGAGCCGCTGGTGAACTTGCACGTCTTGGCGTCGCAGCACACGTTGCCCTGGCACCCCTGCTCGCCGCCGCAGTCGCAGTCCTCGCCGCTCTCGACGATGCCGTTGCCGCACTGGCTGCCCGTGATGGTCTTGACGTTCTTGTTGTCGGTGAGACAGCTGCTCTTGACCATGTTGAGCTTGAGCCCCGAGCAAATGTTGCCAATGCTGCAGGGAGAGAACTGGTTGATGCCCTTGCCCGTCGTCGGGTTCATGATGAACTTGCCATTGGCGTCGCACGTGTCCTTGGCGAGCGGACAGCACGATTCATCGGATCCGCAGGTGCCCTTGGTACAGTCGTGAAAGGCGCCAAAGGTATGGCCGCTCTCGTGCGCAAAGATTTGCCACTCGGTATCTGTCCCCACGACCACGTTGGCCGATGCCACCTTTTCGTTGCCCGCCGTGGTGCTCTCCAGCCCCTCGCGGCACAGCTGCCCACGCCAGGCCAGTCCGACGGCAGAACCGGTGGGGCATTTTGTCAGGAGCGTCCAGTAGGCGTTTGAATCTCTGAACTGGCCGCGCCACTCCGAGAACGAGTTGAGCCGGTCTGAGATGTTGAACCGGTCGCTGCAGTCAACGTTCCAGGGGGTCGCGGGCGCGGGGCTTGAGGGACACACCCTGTCGCTGACGGTGAGGTTCTGGATGCCCAAGGATATCTTGAACGTGCTTTCGTACATCTGCGAGGCCTTGTTGACCATGTCGATGACGTTCTTCCTGATTTCCGCTGCCGTGTTCAAGTCCTTCCAGTATGTGCAGTCAGTGGCAATGCCGACCAGGGCTACCTTGCGCGTCGAAGGGCATCCGTCCAGCGACCCGATGGAGCTGGCGAGGTTCAACGCAGGGTTACCGCCTCCCCTGCTGTCGCCAGACTGGCGGCCAAAGAGGGAGCGCAGGTCCATTGCCTGGAGTGTCCTAGGGCTTTGCATGGAGAGATCAATGTGCGTGTTGAAGTGCAGAGAGTCGGCGCCGCAGATCGGCTCGGGCAAGACGCTGCGCTTCAGTTCGGTTCGGTCGTCGAGGGCGTCGGCCGAGTCCATAATGTCCGAGTCGCGCCAGACGACCATGGAGTCCCTGCCATCGCCCGGGGCCTCCACCACGGGATCATCCTTGCCTCGTAGTTTCATGTAACGATGGGCTGACTGGATGTTGTGGTGGTCGCCATCGACGCTCAGGGCGCCGTCAAAGGTGGGATGCTCGCCATCCTGGTGTATCGTGATGCGCGCCCAACCAGCCTTGGACCAACCCTGATGCCCGGGGCGTTGTATAAAGGCGTCACCCTTGTAGACTTTGTGCTCAGTACGGGGCACTCGCTCTATCTCGCGTACGGTCCCGTCCGGGGCGAGATGAGTGACGGCGAAGTCATCGTGGATAATGTCGTGGTTTGGACTCAGCGCTAGCCTGATTTTCTGGTTCCCGTTGTGAATGGAAAAGGTGAGATCGAACTCGGAATACGAATGCACGCGACGAGAAGGAGTATTAATGAAAGCGTCGTCGATCAACGAGACATAGTTCAATGGGTTCCGTTGGAACGAGTGGCCTACAGGAGGCGTCAGCAGCCACAACAGGAGCCCGGAGAGAGGCAAAGGGTACCTAGCGACGGCTGAGCCAGGAGGGCTGCGCTGGCGAGAAGGGCCGCGATGGACCGGAGTGTGACCATGGTCACAGACTCATGCCCGTCCCAGAGAGTGGGAGCGAGGTGCCCAAGGGTCTATTGCATGAAGGCTATACTTTGCGGGTGACGTGATGGCAGGCGAGGAGTCGCGGCGAGAAATACCAAGCAAGGCGTCGTCGGGGGCGGTCGAGGGACGGTCGAGAAAGTTGATAGAGTTGACGAACGGCTCGAGGGAGTGCGATGGATGGCGAGACGAGAAGAAGGGAGGAGGAAAAGGAAGGGATAACGAAAGTGTTGGGATGAAGCAGGCTATGACGCGTGCTAACGAAGGCGAGCGAAGAAGACGGACGGCGGATGGCAGATGGCAGAGAGTCGGATACGCTGCAGAAACAAAGTACCCGATATGTGGTCGCCTAGCCTGCGTACACAGCCTCGGGGGGGGCTTGGCTCTGTGGCCACGCGGTCTCAGGCCCTGGGGGGAGGGGGTGCCAGGCCGGGCCAGGGGGTTGAGTGTGCGCGGTCCCAGGGGGCACGTGCGGGCGTGCGGGCGGCCGGAGTGGGCACAGTACCTACGAAGTACCTTGGGAACTAACTCGTATGTACATATTGTTAACACCCCTCTTATCAACTGAGATCTATAACGTACTCGGCGTTGCTCAGATCTTTTCTCCATCATGGAGCCCCGGGTGTTCGGCCGGCCACCACAAGTACCTATATGTATGTACATGCATGCCTTGCATGAGCTTAACAAGGAAAAAAAAAGTACAACGCCACCCAACCTTGCAGCCACCTTTACGTGTGGGCTGTGCTGTGCTGACTTGTACTCTATACATGATATACATGATAGGCATGTGCGGATACCTTGTTGTTCTGCGTAAAGATTTGGGCCGACGAACCCTGTCCGCTAGATGCTAGGTAGTAGGTACATACTAGTTGATGGCACACAGCTGCATTATTGATTGCCCGGATTCCAACGACGCTGCCCCGTCAACTAGGTAATCTAGGTAATTCCCACCCACCCTTCCCGCCCCCCTCTCTTCCTCCGCCATTTGAATTGGCCCGGGTCCGGAATGCCAAAGTGCCTTGATCCCCCCGGTGCATCGCCCCCTTCGCCCCCCCCCGCATCTCATCCTCCTCGGCGCCCTCTTCCTGCTGCTGGGCGGGCCGTCGAGAGACACGGCAGGTTACCTACTTCACGAGGACAAGGGGGGGGAGCCCGCATATCCCGCAGCACTACGAGTTACGAATAGGTACTACTACCTATCCCGAAGACACCACAGCCCATGCGTCAAACCCCATGCGTTTGGCGCCTCTCCGTCTTCGGTCGGACGGCGCATACGGATAGCCTCCTACTCACTTCACTTCATCTGACACCCCAGCCGAGGCTGAGCCTGCGAGCCAGCCCCAGTTATGACAATGCGGGTGACCGGATAGTCGTCGTCATCGTCGACGGGATGACCCGCATTGCGGCGGAAGACGACATCTCGGGTCGACTTCGTCACGCACGCAAACCACTAGGAATAGCTCCCTATAGATCCTATAGATAGCCTCAAAACGAGCAAGGGTAATCTATAATCGAGCACAGTGGGCCCGTACATACATACGTAGTCGGTACAAGATAACCCTTTTAGTGCTTTACATACCTACTTCGTACTACCTACTTTAATGTGGGTGAGGTGGTGGGGCCAACTCTCGTGAGGCCAAGGCAGAGCTTACATGCTTACATACACACGAACTTCGCATTCGAGTTACATATATTCGAACTTCGTACTTCGTACGAAGTATTCGTATACTACCTAACTTACCATGTTGAAACGACCGTTTTATCCCGCAAAACTCGGCTCGCTATAAACAGCCCGTGGTTTCACACTTCATCTTCAAATGTTGCTGTGCCGAGTCCTGATTACATTAGGCCGATAATCTTGACCGCCCGTCGACGACACGCACCCGCCCTTCGCCTCATTTCGCCTTGGACTCGTGAACCGTCTCGATGATCTTATCCACAATGGACGGATCCGACAACTACGCTCAAGTGTCAGCCAGGTGCTTTGCCGGCGCATGCAGTCACGGCATCGAGAGCTTACCGTCGTCGTGTCGCCCAGCTGGTCTTCCTCGCCCGCCAGAATCTTGCGCAGGATGCGCCGCATAATCTTGCCACTCCGCGTCTTGGGCAGGTCCGGCACAATATAGATGGCCTTGGGCGCCGCAAAGGGTCCGATGCTCTTACGCACCTGCGTGATAAACTCCTTGCGCAGCGCGTCGTCGACAACGTTGCCATCCTTGACGGCGACAAAGGCGTTGACGGCTTGGCCCGTGAGCTCATCGGCAACGCCGACAACAGCGGCCTCGGCGACGGCGTGGTGCTCGATGAGGGCCGCCTCGATTTCCGCCGTCGACAAGCGGTGGCCGCTGACATTCACCACGTCGTCTACACGGCCTCTGATCCAGTAGAATCCCTCGTGGTCACGGCCGGCGCCGTCACCAGTGAACTGCGACACATGACTGTCAGCCGCGACTCGCACATTCGAGCACCGACCAGCACACGAGGGTCTTTGCGTACGTAGTAGCCCTTGTATACATTGAGATACGTGTCCATGTATCGCTTGTGCGCGCCGTACACGGTGCGGGCCATGCTGGGCCATGCTTGCTTGAAGGCGAGAACGCCATCGACGTCGTTTCCGTGTATCTCCTCGCCCGAGACTGGGTCGATGATGGCGGGCTCGATGCCGAAGAAGGGTAGCGACGCGGATCCGGGCTTGGTCGGGGTGATTCCGGCCAGGGGGGTGATGACGTGGGAGCCCGTCTCCGTCTGCCAGTAAGTCTGTGCAGCTCATCAAGTCAGCACACAAACCGGCCGTACGCCCGTCGACTTGGCAGCCCGCTTCTCGACTCACGTCAACAATGTGCGCCTCCTCCCTGCCGACCACTTCAAAGTACCACTTCCAGACCTCGGCAGCGATGGGCTCCCCCACGGAGCCGAGCACGCGGAGATGCTTCATCTCGCCCCGCACATGCTCGTCGCCAGCACGCTTGAGCAACCGCAGAGCCGTCGGGGCGACATAGAATTGGGTAATCTTGTGCTTGTCGATAATGTCCCAGTACCGCGAGAAGTTGGGATAGGCCGGGGTGCCCTCAAAGACGACCGTGGATACACCGAGGAGCAGAGGCGCGTACACGACGTACGAATGGCCGGTGATCCAGCCGACGTCTCCACCGCAGAAGTATCGGTCGCCCTCGTGAATGTCAAAGACGTACTTGCCCGACATGGCACAGCCGAGCAGGTATCCCGCCGTCGTGTGCAGGACGCCCTTTGGCTTGCCGGTGGAGCCCGAAGTGTAAAGGAGGAACATGGGGTCTTCGGCATTCACAATCTCGGGGGCGATGTAGCTGGGCCACTTCTCCACCTCCTCGTGCCACCACAAGTCACGGCCTGGCTGCATGGGCACATGGGCACCGGTGCGCTTGTATACGAGCACGTGGGTGACACAGTCGCACTGCTCGAGGGCGTCGTCGACGATTTTCTTGGTGCCAATCAACTTGCCCCCACGCTTGCCCTCATCAGTGGTGATGACCACCTTGGACCGGGCGTCCATGACTCGGTCGCGAAGGGAGTCGGCGGAGAAGCCTGCGAAGACGACGGAGTGAACGGCCCCGATCCGCACGCAGGCAAGAATGGCAACAATGGCCTCGGGGATCATGGGCAGGTAGATTGCGACCGTGTCACCCTTGCGCACGCCCATCTGCTTGAGGGTCCAGGCCGTCTTGGACACCTGGCGCAACAGCTCGCCGTAAGTGACGTTGCGTCCATCCTCTGCCTCGTCGGCCTCGTAGATGATGGCAACGCGGTTGGGGTCCTTGAAGGCATGGCGATCGATGCAGTTGTACGAGGCATTGAGCTGGCCCTCGACGAACCACTTGCTGTCGCCGTCGAGGAGGGAGCCGCTGTAGACCGTCTCAAAGTCGCGGCTCCACGACAAGAGCTCGCGGGCGTGCCTGCCCCAGAACTTTGCAGGCTCCGTAATGGACTCCTTGTACAGCTTCTGATACTCCTCGAGGTCTGTTGGGGCTTATCAGCCGATGAGCTAAGCGAAAGGGCCATGGATGGCGACTTACTGGTCAGGTGGGGCTTGCTTGGGTGCTCTGCAGAGGCGTCAGCGTCGGACCGAAGATGGAGCAAATGAAGGCGCCGATGCTGGTCCGAGGGACTTCTGGCCGACCTCACGGAAAGTCATACTTGCAAGCATCTTCTGGGGTGGATCTGTAAAACGACCGCCGGTTAGCTACGGGAGCTCTGCCAACCCAACCGCTCGGCTGCAGGCTCTCATCGAGCTTGCGCCTCCGAAAGCCTCACGGAATGTGTCCACCTCGTGCGCCTCGTGGACGCGTGGACTCTTTTGCTTTTGCCCTTCAGCCATGGTGTCCGTAAAACGGCTCCCTGTGTCGCTAGGTGGAGGGATATAAATGGATGTCCTTGGATCCCCTCAGTCACCCGGGGCCGCTCTCTCTTTCGATTCCCCTCCCCCTGGGCGAGATCAAGGTCCGTAGTCGGAGTCGCTCTAGCTCTCGTCGATAGTGCGGGGTTTGGCTTTTCGTCGCCTCGATCAGTGGCACTGAACTATTGGTCCGTTTGCGGCGCGCAGTCTTGATCGAGTGGGAGGGATCGGGCGAGGGAATTGGAAAAGAGCATTGGTCGAGCCCCGAGGAAAGACAAGTTTACGGGATCTGAGCCGAGGTGAGAGGTGGGAGAGGGAGATGATGCGGCATGGGGAGGGGGGGCTAGGAATACTCTTTATACAACATACAAACACACTGGTGGTGCGAGTATGGTGGAGGTGGAGGCGTCGCGACTGCCTTTGCTTTGCTGCGTCGTAATTGCCAGCAAAGTTGATTGAGAAGCTACCACCTAAAACGGCAGAAGCTCGCCAAGTCACTGTGACCTGCTGCGAGGCTCAAGGCACCCGATCAGTCTCCACCAGTCATGGTGCCTGCAGATGTGCAGTGTACATATTCGTACTTCGTACATACATTGCTTTCCACGGATCGATAGCCGTACTACCGCGACGCACGCAGACGCTACCTCCAGACACAAGCGCCTACCCGCAACCTCTAGTTGGCGGCGTCGATGCCGAGGCAACCCGGGAAACACGGATATTTTGCTCATTTGCCTACCTGATTATTGTAGCTGTAGCAAAAGTATTCGTACCTCGTTATATGTGGACGCGCGTACGAGTTACTCGTACCAAGTAGGAGTTACGGAGCACGACATGTATTCGCAGCGCACAGAGTGTAAAGACGGGACTCAACAAATCACATCCAGACTTGGCAGCGGAAAGGGACCTGCTGTGCGACGTGGCCCGCCCCAACACGGCCAGACGAGACGACAATTTAGCTTTGGCGATCTTGTCATCTGCGGGGGAACCAGGAACCCCCTGAGCGAGCCACGAGTGCCAAGGCCTGGTCTACGTACCGAGGTACGTGCCAAGTACGAGGCATGTATTCGTAAAGTTGCTAAAGTTGAGACACTGAAGCCCCCTCGAATTGTAACACACTCCTCGAATAGGTAATGAGTGACGGGGAGTAGACGGCAGGGTTGGTTGTCATCTCGCTTCCCCGCATTGTCGGTCTGGCTAGCGCAAGGATTCGGGCAGAAGGATGAGTGAGAACAATTAAGCCTCATAGGATCACGCATGGAGAGTTGGTACCTTTCGAGTAACCGTCAGGTGCTGTGGTACGAAAATGTTTACCTTGTTTATTACTATCCGTCCATGTACTGCTACACGCACGAGTACCTAGGTAGGTATGCATCCGAGCACAGGCCAGACGGTGCTTCCCCCACGTTCCAGATCGAGTCAACCTCGTGCCTCTCGCTTTGCTGCTGCTTGGTGAAGACACTCGTTGGTCTAGCGTTGCCCTGGACCCCTGTCCTGGAACGTCAATGTGCTGGACGCCCAAACGAAGGGCACGGAGCAGCGCACTCGTGCATCCATGCGTCTTCTGCGCTTCAGCCGGTGCCAGCCTGCTCACGCCAACTCCGGGTCGGCTTACCCGAGCCGGCATTGTATGATGTAAGTGAGAAGTGCGATGCCGCGTGGGGGTATGAGTCGACTCTTCCAGGGCAGAGGCTATGCCATGTCCGGTGTTGTCTCTTTTGGGTGCAACAATCCACTGGATAATCCACGACAGTCCCTCCCTATGCGACACCCCCCTACCCACTTGGCGCTGCATATGCACATGTGTATGTATGTATGTATGCAGAAAACTGGCCTGCATCTTTGTTGGGTCGCGTCTGGTGCCATGAGGTGGCATCGACGCCATGAGGTGGCATCAACGGCAACCTCGCAATCTCCAGCGACAAGGTGCGAGAATGGTAACGTTTGCCCGCCTCCACGGAAGCTATGGAGGCACTCACCCCGCCATTCAGCCTGGCGCCAGCAAGGATAGAGAGAGGGTGTCGTGTGACGTAATGCGACTGTTGTGATTGGGCTCGTGACTTATGCATGCCATGGGGCTCTCTCCTCTCGTCCGAAGCGCGCCGAGGTCCAGCGTCAAGCTACCTGTCGATGCTCCTGAGTGGCTACTTAAAGAGACGCAAATCGATAGAGTGGTATGCACTCATCGCAACTCCAACCCGAGATGCGACCATTCAAGAGTCAGAACGTCCGTAACGATGTAACTGATACGTAGGGCATACCCTAAGTTCCAATGCATAAAATCTCCCCATAACGACAACGTGCAACAAGTGAAATCATTTCGCGTCCAAAGGGAAGCCACCCCAAGGCAGTTCTCGCAAAAGTCTTTCCACATCGCCAGCTAGTATGTAGCTGCATTAATACACGAGTGTGTATATAACGCGATCCCGATTACCGTTCATCGACTGGAGCTCCTCTGCGAATGGGTGACCTGGTCCGGAGCGGGCGGCGAGAGGGCAGAGGTAGCTCTGACAGCGCAAGCTTCTCCATTGCCTTGTCACCACCATATTCTTTTTCCTCTCCACATTCTTCGCCCTGTTGAGAAGGGCGGCAATCGTCTCGGTCTCGGTTCGGGCGGCGATCATCGCGATGGTCAGGACGACAACAGTCTTGCTCGCGGTCGCGGCGGCGATGTCGCTGGTCATCGGAACGACGATTGTCACGGCAATCGGAGTCTCGATAACCACATCGGTCAGAGTCTCGACGATTGTCGCGACGGCCGTAAAAGGGCAACCGTGGGGTGGCTCGCCAGTTCTGAGATTAAAGAGCGGCACGAGCGAATCCGTTGGTCGTACGGCTATTGATCCCAGTGTTTCGCGTCCATATTCCGGTGCCTAGACGATGAAGAACGAGTCAGCAATCTACGCTCGGAACACAATTTGCATCGCACGTACGTAATAGCCATGAGCCGGCGAAAGTCGTCGAAACGATCCAGAAGAGTCTGCATCATTGCCAACACCTGTGGGTTTATTTCTCACAAGGTGGCCTCGCTCTTGATGCGGCCCTCGGGCGTGGTGCCGAGTTCGTCAGCGCTTAACTCGAGGTCGGAGGCAGAGTCCTCGCGGGCAGAGACGCCAGTAGCAGACATGCTCGGTGAGGGCGCGGCTAAAGCAAGCGCGGGAGAGTTGAGGTCGCGGTCTGAAGGGGACGGATAGCACGCGCGGTGGTGAGGAAGATGGAGACATGGAGTGGACGATGGAGGGGGACGATAATAATGGCGACATGGCCGAGCCGGGCGTTGGCCCAGCGACGACAATAGACGCGCGCCCCACGCGCGCCCCACGCGCGCCTATGTGCCCCCAGATGTCGCGATGCCGGCAGAGCCGCCTTGGCGACTCTCGCCGCTCGCGGAAACTATGCCCGTAGCTGGCGCATTTCTTGACGTCATGTTTCTTGGCCCCGTTTGCGTCATCACCTGACCGGGTGGCTCGGGGTTTGTCGGGTTACCTACCTAGGTAACTCGTACTCAACCTCAAGAGCAACCCGAGCCCCCATAACGCCCCAGAATTTTGCACCCGCACTGGTCCCTTTACATCTCCATGCTCATCAAGTACATCTCGAAAACCCGCATGAATTTGGCCACAAACGCCTCGAGGTGGAAAATCACCTTTGTTCCCGTCCTGATCCGGTGCTCGTAAAAGGCCGACCACTGGATCACCTCGCCTTTCAACCCATCGTCAATCATGGCAAGCAGCTTGAACGTCAGCGTCTTGAGGATGGTCGTCGGGGGGATGCAGTGAGACAAGAGGTCGTAGAGCTTCGACCGCACTTGCAGGATCCTCGCCGGAGTGTGCTCTTCCATGATTTCCTTTGCTATTTGCCCGATGAGGGCTTCCCAGTCCGCGGGCGGGATGAGCGTGCTCTCCGTCACCCTGTCGCTGCAGCCTGTGTTAGCCAGTGTCACACGCAGCTTGTGCATGCCATTGGCCTCTTACTTTTGTGCATGAATGGCCTCGTACATGAGAAGCGCCCTCCGCAGATTCCGTCCGCTCTCGACCGCAATCCGCTCATGCAGGCCCTTGTGAATCTCCCAGTTCTCCTTGCGCGCCGACTGCGCCAGCACGTCGCATATCTCCTGGTGCGTCGGCGCTGCGACTCTGACCAGCAGTGTCCTCGATCGAATCGGCGCGATGATGTTGGACGTCGAGTTTGCCAACAGAATTAACCGCAAATTGGGCGAGTACTTTTCCATGGTCCGGCGCAGCGCGGCCTGCGCGTCTCGCGTGAGTTGATCCGCCTCGTTGATCACGACCACCTTGAATCGCTGCTTGGCAGACTGGTCGACTTGCTGCGTCTGCGCGACCTCCTTCAACAGGTCTTGTATCACTACCCTGTCGTAGTTTCCCACGTCGGACGGCGTGATTTCGAGATGATAGACGGAGGCGACAATGTTGAACTCGAGCTTCCGGTTGCTCGTCGTCTGGAATACGCGAGCGTCCACCTTTATTTTCTCCACGCCGGGTCCGTACAGCTCCTTCAACGTGGCCACTACTCTGGTCTTCTTCCCGGAACCCGAGGGGCCGTACACAAGGAGATGTGGAAAGTCACCGCTTTGCGCCTGAGCCAGGTTAGCTTTCGTCTCCAGCGGCGGGAACTCGAGCGCGCGTCTTACTAGCGACTGGAGTCTCTCCGACAACTCATGATGGTAGCTCAAGGCCTCGATCGACCGAGGCCTGTGCTTGTCGACAATGAGGGCCATTTTGACGAGGTGACGTGAGGGGCCCGGGAGGCGAAAACGGACAAAGAGATGCGCGCTGGTTTTTGAGAGACGCGTCTCGCGTTAATTGAAGTGCCATCGGACGAGGCCGCATGGTCCGTGCGTCAAGTACTCCGTACCACATGTGGGGCCACTCAAGGACGTCGTGCGAGCACGAACTCACGATTGTTAGCTACACAAATTGTTCGCAGCCGTCTTCGATTCTATGGGAGCGCCGTGGAGGCCAGTGTAGCTCTGGGAGCATTGCTGACCATGTTGTTCGAGACGTCCCAACGGCACCATGATATCCGTTTCCCATGCACGTGGACGCGGACTCGAGAGTGAACCTCATATCTTTATTATATAAATCACATCATGACCATGTCCCCTGTGCTTTGGTGTACAGCAGTTCTCAACATCACCAGCCTGACCGCCCGTTCGTCGTCCTTGGCCTTGATTGTCCACACCATGCAATCGTCTTCTAGGACGCGACTTGGCTATGTGTGACGGGACAACTATTATATGTCCAGGTGCAACGTCATGGCAAACGCGAGGCCTCGGACGTACTTCCCGCCTCGGTGACCGAGGTTGGCGAAGACGTCTCGAGTAGCGCCGCCGGGGCAACCTGCCTCCTTGGCCGCTTCAGCTCCTCCAGCGTGACGCCATCAAGCTTGGTGATGCCCACGACTGGAGGATCGCCCTTCTTCACAAAGCCCCATTGGCCTGCGATTGGTCAGTGGAAGCAAGACTACTCGGTCGACAGGGCAGACCAACCTGGGAGCTTATTTCCAGCCAGGCGAAACGCGTCTCTGACGACCTGCTCGTGAAGCAGTCCTCTGACTTCAAAGAGAACTTGGTTCACAGAAATCCTTGTCGCCCAATGATCGAAAGAACCTTTTCCTTTTCCCATTCGCACCTGGAGACAAGCGTCAGCCCCGGGGGCCCATCCTCTCTTCTCGGCATCACAAGGGCCATACCTCGTTTCCGCTGACGTACACACCGACGTTGCAGCACTTCCGCTTGTAGAGCCGAAACTTTTCGCCGCGGAGCCGCACCTTGATCGTGTCTTCGGCCACCTTCAAATGCTTGGCGCTGATTCTCCGGTGGTGGTCGGTCATCCTCAGACCCCAGTCTCCCCAGATGACCGTTGTTCCTTTGACCGAGCCTCCCGTGGCCACGCGCGCTCGACCCTTGGCCATCTTCTTCTTTCGGTCTATTTTCGGCTCCAGCCACGACCCCATGACCGGCCCGGTCGTCGAGAACAGTCGCACATTCTGTAGTCGCCGCGCGCTATCGAGTGTGGGCGGGTGTCGTTGTACCGGGGCCTTTAGGGTTTGCAGAGGCAACAAGCCGCATATGCTCAGACCTCGAAAGGCACTGATTAGCGGCCAGGTGTTTGCGGTTCTCATTGTGTCGGCGACTTGATATCTATCCAAGCCTCGTCCGGGTGGAGCTCCAGAAAACACATGTCCCAACTTAGGTACCTATGTACTGCCGAAAATACCCAGCACGTGACCCGCATCACGCAAGTCGCGTCAGCTTCGCGTACCTCTCTCTGGCTTTAGGTACCTAGGCACAGCACAGCACAGCTTTTTGACCACGATCAGCCTCCTGCTCCCAATCATCGATCAATTCCGGCACTCTCAGTTTGAGAATGCTGCCTGTCCTTAGTGCAATGCCTGATATACGGTCGTTCTTCACACCGCGAGGTGGTGCCGCCCCAAAACCAACCCCGGCCAAAAGCGAGGAGCCGCCCAAGGGAAAGCGGACGAGTGAGTTGCTGCGGACCCAATTCAATCGCGACTTTTCTAAACCATGTGTAGAAGGCCGAAGGGTTGTCGAGGACAGCGATAACGACGAAGCCTTCCAGTAAGTCCTCTTCTCAGCTCATGTGCCCGCGTCCCGGTGCTCACGTTCTACTAGAGAAGCAAAGCCAGCGGCCAAAGGAGCCCCCAAGAAAAAAAAGTAGCCACTTCCCGAGACAGATGGACCGTCACACTTATCTGACGAGGAGCACAGGGACTGGGAGCCAAAGGGGGTAGCAATATCCGCCGACGATTATTTTGCCTCGACCAGAGACAGCAAGAACCCCAAATCCAATACACCGGGGAAAGCCGAAACCAAAGCCCAAGTCAAAGCCGACGCTCCCGTGCGCTCGAGCCCTCGGAAAAAACAGGCAGCTGCCAAATCCGTGGCCCCTATACCGAATGACTCGCCGCCCAAGAAAAGAGCCACAAGGTCGTACGAGCAGCACAATGTGGACGACGGCGATGCCTACATGGAAGACGGAGACGAGGATGGCGATGACATGGCTGCAGCCGAGGTGAAAGGACGCAACAAGCGTAAGAACGATGACTATGAAGAAGACTCTGAAGAAGAGACGCTCCCAAAGCCCAAGCGCGTTGCTTCCCGAGGTCGCCCTTCCGCTGCAAGCACGGCACTAGAGGACAAGAAAAAGACCCAATCAAGCACATCGAGCAAGAAGCGGAAATCCCCAGAGCCGAAGCCGGACGAGGAGGACCTGCCACGGAAGAAGCCAGCGGCGGCAAAGCCACGAGCACCGAGGACAAAGAAAGCACCCGTGCCAGAAGATAGCGACATACAAAACATCATCGACAGCGTGGCAACTGTCCGGCCGCCGACTCCGCCTGCGAAGGATCCCAATGCCAAATTCGACTGGAAGAAATCTGCCGCAGGTGGAGGCAACGCATCAGCACAGCCAATGCAAACGGCAGATCTCCCTGAAGGCCAGGATGAGTGTCTCAATGGACTATCCTTTGTCTTCACCGGCGTTTTGCAAACAATAAGCCGTGATGAAGGGCAAGCGCTCGTGAAGCGATACGGTGGAAAAGTTGTTGGTCAGCCGAGCAGCAAAACGAGCTTTGTCGTTCTCGGGGGAGACGCCGGCCCCAGCAAATTGGCCAAGATTCAATCACATGGGATCAAGACCATCGACGAGAATGGACTATTCGACCTCATCCGCAAGCTGCCTGCGCTTGGAGGATCCGGCAAGGGTGCACAAAAGGCACAGGAGAAGAAGAAGGCCGATGAGGAGAAAGTGAAGCAGCAGGTCGCCGAACTGGAAGCCGAGGAAAAGGCGAGGAAAGCCGAGGAAGCAAAGGCCGCTCGGAAGGCAGCTGTCTCTCGGGGCATAACCAACGCACCATCGCAGCCTCCCACGCCGAAAGCTCTGCTGCTGACCTCCAAATACGCGCCGACGCAACTGAGCCACATTTGCGGGAACAAGGCACAGGTCGAGAAGATGCAGGCGTGGCTCCGCAACTGGCCGAAGTCGAAAAAGTACAACTTCCAGAGACGCGGAGCGGATGGCATGGGAGGCGAGCGAGCCATAATTGTTTCGGGCCCCCCCGGTATTGGCAAGACCACGGCGGCTCACTTGGCCGCCGAGTTGGAAGGCTACGACGTCCTGGAGAGCAACGCCAGCGACGCAAGGAGCAAGAAGCTCGTCGAGGCCGGTGTGAGCGATGTCATGAACAACACGTCGCTGCTGGGATATTTCGCAGGTGACGGCAAGGCCGTGGACGCCACCAAGAAGAAACTGGTGCTCATCATGGATGAGGTTGACGGCATGTCGGCAGGCGATCGCGGCGGTGTCGGCGCGCTGGCCAAGTTTTGCAAGAAGACCGAGGTGCCCCTCATTTTGATCTGCAACGAACGGAGGCTTCCAAAGATGAAGCCCTTTGACCATGTCGCCTTTGATGTCAGATTCAACCGTCCGACTGTCGATCAGGTCCGGTCTCGCATCATGACGATTTGTCACCGAGAAGGCCTGAAGCTACCGCCCCCTGTCGTGGATGCGTTGATTGAGGGCAGCAACAAGGACATTAGGCAGATTATCAACATGATTTCAACAGCAAAGCTCGACCAGAAAAGCATGAGCTTCGACCAAGGGAAGGCGATGACAAAGGCTTGGGAGAAGCATGTGGTCCTGAAGCCATGGGACATTTGCCAAAAGATGCTGGCTGGTGGCCTGTTCTTGCAGACAAGCAAGTCAACCCTGAACGACAAGATCGAGCTATACTTCAACGACCACGAGTTCAGCTTCCTCATGATTCAGGAGAACTACCTGCGAACGAAGCCCTTGGCGTTGAGCAACAAGGGTTACACGAAGCGTGAGGAGAAATTAAAGGCTCTCGAACTGTTTGACCTGGCCGCAGAGAGCATCAGCGACGGAGATTTGGTGGACCGCATGATTCACGGGCCGCAGCAACAGTGGAGTTTGATGCCAACGCACGCCGTGTTCAGCACCGTTCGCCCCGCCAGCTTCATTGCCGGACAGCTGATAGGGTGCAACTTCACCTCCTGGCTCGGCAACTTCAGCAAAACCGGCAAGCTGGGCAGATATGTGCGAGAGATGCACTCCCACATGCGGCTCAAGTCGTCTGGCGACCACAACGAGATTCGCCAGCAGTACATGCCGCTGCTCTGGGACCGGCTGGTCAACCGGCTGCAGCAGGAGGGGACAGACGGTGTAGGAGATGTCATCGAGCTGATGGACAGCTACTACCTCACCCGCGAGGACTTTGACGCCATCAAGGAGCTCGGGGTCGGACCGATGACGGAGGAAAAGGTCAGCATTGAGACGAAGACCAAGGCTGCTTTTACGAGAACGTAAGCAACCCCCTTGTGGTGGTGTCCCGTTGAGTCGCTGAACTAAATGGGCTGCAGTTACAACTCGATGAACCATCCGGTCCCCTTCATCAAGGCGTCCAATGTGATGGTGCCCAAGAAGCAAGCCAAAGAGGCGCCCGATCTGGAGGAGGCGATTGAGGAGGAAGACGACGCAGACGTGGTGGAAGCGGTGGAGGCAGATGACGACGAGGCCGACTTCACCAAGGACAAGTACATCAAGCAACCCAAGGCCAAGAAGGCGGCAAAGAAGACTGGGAAAGCAGCGGCAGCGGACGATGACGACGCCAAGCCCAAAGGACGTGGGAAGCCGAAGACGACGAAGAAATGAAAGTGGTGCAGTGGAGCTTTGATATTGCTGGCGGTCGCTTGGTCTTGGACGTTGTCGGGACTCGACTAGACTTCAGGGGAACGACGAGGCTGTCCGGAACTTGTAGAATCAAGGGCTGGTATTAGGGCTGGTATTGCTTTGCTATAAGAGCTGTATAGGCTGCACGTTGACGTCAGCGCCAATCTTTTGGTGAATTGAATATGCCGTTGCCGGGGCGTCGTCTCGTCACGGTGCTGTTTACTTGAATCATTGTGATTCAACCATTCGCTGTGGCTCTGCCAGCTGCGAGTCACGTTGCCCAGGTTAAATTGCGTATTCCCTCTCTGCTTTTCCTGTGGCGTAAACACGTTGCCTCTTCACCACAGCAGAGCTCAATCGTCTGGCTTTCCCTCGCCACGAGCGACGCGTGTGATCCGACTATGAGGTGTGAAGTGTTTATTGCACCTCAGTCTTGCCTCTAGTAAGCACGAGATGTCTCTGCCGCGCCATGGCGGCGGTCACAAGAGGACCGCACCGACAACTTCAAGTCCTTCAAGTCAACCCGAAGACGGCCATGGCCATGACGGCAGTCCGGGGCGGTCTCGAGCCTCGGACTGGTGCGAGGCCAAGGGCCCCAAGGCGTGGCTGATGACCAGGACAATGATTGCGGCCTTTAACTCCATGCGAGGCTCTGGCAAGATTGCGGGTTCCAACCTGGTCCGCTGGGCCAAGAAGGGCGAGGGCGGAGAGGGCAACGAGTTGCTTGGTGACCTCGACCAGTGAGTCTCTCTTGATCCTTGATCTCTTGATCATTCATCTCTTGATCCTTGGTCTCCCTGGCTAACCAATGGTGAAGCTTGCTCGCACACGAGGCTGCATCGGCCGACAAGAGAATGCCAGATGCCGAAGCTGCCGCGCGAGGGAAACGATTCGCCATGCTCTGTCCCACATACGAGTCTTGGGCGTCGTGCCAGAACGGTGAGAATGCTCTTGCCGGAGAAGCACAGCTCAATGCCGGAGCCGTCGGGCACCCGCCTTGTCAAGGGGAACAAGGTGTCGGTCGCCCAGGCAGTCTGCGTTCCCTCGACGAGCAGCCCGAGCCTGAATGCTCCTGTGGCCCGGCGCTATAGAATGGCCCGGGCCACACGGATGCTTCGCCCTGGACCGGTGAGTGTGAGCACCGGGGCAGCGATGACGTGTCGGCTGACGGCGGGTAGAACGATACGACGTCTCTGACGACGAGGGGGAGCCGGAGGATGGCCGCATCTCTCCCTGTACCTTTAGGTTCTGGGCCACTGGCGTGTCTGACGAAGAGCGACGTGGCGAGAAGAGCGATGTCGGCGAGAAGAGCGATGTCGGCGACAAGACCAACGGCGGCCCTCTGGACCATCGACATGACGAGTCCACTCGCCGCCCCGTCCTGGAGAGTGAGGCTGAGGGTTCTGCCAACATCTGCGAACCCCTAGGTCAGTGCATCTGGCACGTCTCCGAGAGGCCTGGGAGCTGACAGGCACAGATGCGTGGGCGACGTTCAGGATAGCTCTCTGGCAGTATCACGTCGAGGGCACAATTGGCGTGAGCAAATGTCCCGGCCGACGGCAACAACTCCACGGCGGCCAAGAAGACGACGACGACGACGTGCTTGACGGCCCCGGCCAAGTCGTCATCCTCAGCGATGTACAAACGCAACGTCCGTCCATGGGCCACCGCTCTAGCTGACTGAGAGCGTCCAGGACGCCATCCGGGCCGCGCTCGCACGACGCGACGCCCCGACTCACTTCGACGGCGTGCCCACGGACGCCATCGACGCGGAGCTCCGTCTGCGCTACCAACGAGCAAAGGACGCCACCGTCTCGGTGGCGCGCGCCGTCCGCGAGAAGATGGCGGCGCAGGAGCGCATCGCCCTGCGCAGCACGCAGGTCCGTTCCGTGGCCGCGGCCGTGGGCGTGGTGCGGCGGCGGCGGGCGGCGAGGCAGGCGAGGCGGAGGCGCAGACGTCGCCGCGAGGAAATCTATCGCCACGTCCGGGAGCATCTCCGCGACATCGCCGCCCAGGCCGACGAGACCGAGTATCACGCCGACAGGCACTGGGCCGAGCTCGACGACTTGCTCGACGTCGAGGACGGCGCGTGCGCCGCGCTGCGACAGATGGCCTTGGCCGTTGGTCTCGACGATGCCTTTGACCCGGATGAGATTGCGGCTCGCGTCGTCAACATGGGCCGCCGGGCAGAGGCAGAGGCTGCCGCCGACACGTCCGACGACACGTCCGACGACGAGCATCATGATGGGCCACCGGTTTGACCCGCGCTTGCCGTGAGTGCGCAGGCTTGGACGAGGCGCGACGAGAGAGATGCGGCTGGTCTTGTCCATATCTTGTTAGGAGGACTTGGCCATGTCATGTTATATGTACAAGTAAACACCCTCTCCAGACCGTACCTGTCCAAAGACTTTTGCTTCACCTGCCATGCAATAGAAAAGACGCAAAAAAAGTCAAATCATGAGAGGAGCATTATACATCTGACCCGACGCCGGCCCCAGGAATCCCGTAGTAGTACACTCATCGTCGCCGATGCCCTTTTGCCGTGGCACACAAGGTTTGAGCCCATGATGGGGAGAGCCTCTAGCTGTTCTTGACGACGCCCACCTTTGCGGCGCGCAGGACGCGGCCGTTGAGCTTGAAGCCCTTTTGCTGGACCTGAAAGACGGTGTTGTTCTCCTTGTCCGGCTGGGCAGCCATGAAAGTGGCCTCGTGCTCGTTGGGGTTGAACTTGTCGCCGTGGGGATCGAGCCGCTCGAGGCCGTGCTTGGCGAGCGTCTGCATGAGAATCGTCTCCGTCATCTTGAGGCCATCGTACAGGTTGACGAGGTCCTGCACGTCCTCGTTCTTGTCGGGCGTCGTGAGCTTGTGGGCGGGGACCGTGGTCAGGGCGCGGTCGAGGTTGTCGACGCTGTCGACGAGGTCCTTTGCGAACTTTTGGATGGCAAAGTCGCGAGCTGTCTTGACCTCGCGCTGGGTGCGATCCTGGAGGTTGCGGAAGTCGGCCACGCTGCGGAAGCACTTGTCCTGTTGCGCCGCCATGTAAGCATCATGGGTCCCGGGCCAGACGGCGTGGGAGGGGGAGTCGAAAACATACCTTCCATTGCTTGGTCTCGTTCTCCTGGGCCTCGAGTGCCTTCTTGAGCTCCGACATGGCATCCGTCGAGCCATCCTGCTCCATGGCCTCGGCCTTGTCGCCTGGGACCTCGGCCTTGTCGCCTGGGACCTCGGCCTTGCCGCCTTGGACCTCGGCAGGCGTCGCCTGGGCGTCACTGTACCATCTGGCGGCGGCGAGGCGAGCAGGCCTCGACAGGAAAACGGGCGAAGCTGTCGGCAGCTGTCGGCGAGAAAGGGGCACCAGCCTGGGTACCGAGCGCAGAGCTTTGGACGAGGCGGAGAGGCCGTTTCGCAACATGGCTGATGAATGTTACTGTTGTGGTGAGGGGGGATGAGAAGAGAGAGGAGGAGGCGGAGGTGGAGGAGGGAGGCGGGCGGTGCAATTAGACTTGTGCTGGAAGCTTTCTATCTTTTAAACATCATCAGAGTGACTCGGACGAAATTTCATGGCTTGGGCCGGCTACGGGCGGCGCAAACCCAAAACCCAGGCGGATCAACAATGGCCCGAGCAGAAAGAAGCCCAGCGCCCCGCTACCGGGCCCCGGTTTTTCCGCAGGCCGTTGGCTGCCGGTGGCTGACGCTATCTGGGCTGCTACCTGGTGCAGCAGCGCACAGCCATCGTGGCAGCGAGGCTGGAGGAAACCTCCTCCCTCCATCCATCGATAGAATCTGCAACCACCACCTCTCGGGCAGCGCCAGAAAAGACACGTCCGCTTCCCGTCTCATTGTCCGGCCCCTATTCTTCAATTCTCCCGCCGCAGTCCCTCCGTTCCACCCTCCCCGAGCCACAATGGCGGCGGGCGACTCGAGCCGGCTGCAAGAGGCCCAGAAGCTGGCCAAGACGGATCCCAGAAAGGCAGAGGCCATATACAAGGACATGACGTCCAAGGCCCCGCAGGCCACCTCGGAGGCTGCCACCCGAGAATATGAGTCGGCCTTGATCAGCCTCGGCCAGCTCTACCGGGACGAGAGGTCCGCTCTCCCCGCTGCCGGAACCGAGACGCAGGGAAAGCTGACTCGACGGACAGAAAGTCGCAAGAGCTGGTCAATCTGGTGCGCGAGAGCCGCACCGTCTTCTCGTCGTTTGCAAAGGCAAAGTCGTCCAAGCTCGGTGGGTACCCGCGACGTCGCTCGCTTCCATGTCCTCGGCTAATCCAGGCCGCCCAGTTCGACAACTACTCGACCTCTTCAAGGACATACCCGACAGCACCGACATCGAGTCCTTTATCACAAAGGATTGCATCGAATGGGCCACGGCCGAGCGCCGCGCCTTCCAGCGCCAGGACCTCGAGGTCCGCCTCGTTGCCCTCTACATGACCAAGCAGTCCTACTACGATGCCCTCACCCTCATCAACGGTCTGCTCCGTGAGCTCAAGCGTCTCGACGACAAGCTGCGTCTCGTCGAGGTCCAGCTGCTCGAGTCACGCGTCTATCATGCCCTCGGCAACATCCCCAAGGCCCGCGCCGCCCTGACGACGGCCCGGACGAGCGCTGCCAGCGTCTACACGCCGCCGATGCTGCAGGCGAACCTCGACATGCAGAGCGGCATGCTGCACGCCGAAGACAAGGACTTCAACACGGCCTTTTCCTACTTTATCGAGGCTTTGGACGGCTATCACAGTCTCGACGAGAGCGTCAAGGCGCAGGCCGCCCTGCAGTACATGCTGCTCTGCAAAATCATGCTGAACCTGGTCGACGACGTCACCCAGCTCATGGCGTCCAAGCAGGCCGTCAAGTACGCGGGCAAGAATCTCGAGGCCATGAAGGCCATTGCCCGTGCACACTCGAACCGCTCTCTGGAGGAATACGAGCTGGCCCTGTCGTCGTACCGCTATGAGCTCGGCAGCGACGCCTTTATCCGCAATCACCTCCGCCGCCTCTACGACGCCATGCTGGAGCAGAACCTCATCAAGGTCATTGAGCCGTTTTCGCGCGTCGAGATTGACCACATTGCCAAGATGGTCGGGCTTGACACGCAGCAGGTGGAGCGCAAGCTCTCCCAGATGATCCTCGACAAGGTCATCATTGGCGTCTTGGACCAAGGCGCCGGCTGCCTCATCATTTTTGACGAGGCGCAGCGAGACGAGTCGTACGACGCGGCCCTGGCGACGATTGACAAGCTGAGCAACGTGGTGGATGTCCTCTACACGAACCAGGCCTCCCTGCTGGAGTAGGACAATGATACAAGGTCAGGAGTGGCGGCGGCGGCGGCATCGAGTGTCTGTAACTATACGACTGTAGATGGGGGCTCAAGGAAGATGCGCCCGAGGCCCTGCATCCGCGAGGCAAGCCTGCCGCGGTGGTGCCGGTGCAGCTATAAAGACGCTCTTCGGGGCGTATTCGGAATTCAATATTTCAGAAGAGAATTTGAAAAGTACACCAACAACATCCTGTTTGAAACGACAATACTAGAGTGGTATTTCTTTTCCAAAACCCCTGGGAACGCAGGCAACGCCGGTCATGTCCGTCATTGAAGCCTCTGTCCTTGGCCCATCCAAAATGGAGAGAAAAACGAGACGAGAAGAAGAAGGAGGTCATCATGGTCAGTGAAACATGACGGGCGGCGGCCTCTCGGACCTGCCCCTGCCCCTGCGCCTCCGCTCCTCGCCCAGCATCAGGGCAAAGAGGCGCTTGGCCAGGACGCCCTCGTCCCAGCCACCGACGGCGGCGACGAAGGCGTCGACGACTTGGAGGTGCCAGTGCTCCAACCGCATGGCCTCGCCCTGGCTCTTGACCGTCTTGCCGAGGTAGCGGTTGGCGGCGGCGGCGCACAGGGCAAAGGGCGCGCGGCGGCGGAGCTGGAGCAGCTCGTCGAGGAAGAGCCAGTGGCGGCGCGTCCAGACTGTCCGCGAGAGGGGCTCGGGCCTGTCCTCGTCCACCTCGGGCCTGTCCTCGTCCACGGACGTGTCCTCGTCGTCCACGGGCCTGTCCTCGTCGTCCACCTCGGGCGCGTCCAACATGGAAACGTCCTCGACGTCGCCCCCCCCCTCGTCCCCCGTCGTCACGGCCGGCGGAGCAAAAGCCACGCCGGGCCTCGCCAGGGACGCAATGGAGGCGACCGAGGCACCCGACAGACGGCGCTCGTGGCGGGCCCTGGCCTGTTCGGCCGGCGAGAGGACGCTGCTGGTAAAGTCGACGACGCGGCCCGGCGTGCGGGGCTTGAGCGGCGACCGCAGGCTCGACTTTGTCGGCGACGCGTTCTTGGGCGGCAGCGGGCGCAGCAGCAGCCGGGAAAGGCCGGGCGCGGCGCCGGCGTGCGACGTCTCCTGCTGCCACCGGTGGATGTCGGCGTGGGAGAGCTGCATCCGGGGGGGCGTGGCTGCCACCGAGACCAGCCGCCGCCGGGACGAGGGCTGCGCCGCGCCGCGCCGGATCGACTGCCTGCCGGGCCGCCGCGCCGTGACGCTCCGGATCGACGGGCTGCGCGAGGCGGGAGACGGCGACGACGAGCCTCCGCCCTCCCCGGCCTCGCTCGTGCCCGCCACCGTCAACGACGACAGCATGCCCCTGCGACGCCGCCCGCTCAGCGGCACGGGCGGAAACATGGAGCTCGTCGGCAGGACCGGGGCGGCGGGCTCGGGCCGGCTGGCCGTCGTGGCCGCGCCAAGCACGGCCGTCGGGGCCTTTGCCGGGAGCAACTTGCGCGCCAGCATGCCGGGGATGGCGGCTGGAGAGGAGAAAAAGGACGACAGGTCGAAGCGGCCGGCCTCCCTCGAGGGGCCTCCTTGTCGTTCCTCTCGCTGCGCTTGTTGATCTTGCTGCTGCTGCCGGAGCCTCTGAGCCACCAACGAGTACTCGTCCGCCTCGCTGGCCTGCGACGCTGCGGCAGACTGCTTCTTGGCCGGGGAAGCGGCTCTCTCGCGGGCGCCCTTGGCCGTCTTGACTGGCGAGTCCAGCTTCCCGGCCTGCACGCCAGCCCTGGTGCCCGATGCGATACTGCGACCATGGCCGGACGCGGCGACTCGTTTGCCAAACGGCTGCTGCCGGGCGACGTGCGGTGTCTCGCGCTGGGCCTCAAACTCCCAAATGTCCATCTCGTCGTCTTGCTCCTCGGCGTCGCCGTCTCCGCCATCCTCAGCCATTGGTGACGGCGCGAGCTGCTCGGAGGAGGCCCCGGGCCCGGCTCCGACTCCGACTCCGACTCCGACTCCGGCACCGGCACCGGCACCGGCACCGGCCCCGGACGAGGTGCGAGCGGCTGGCCGCAGCGAATTGTCCCCCCTCAACCTGGGGCTGATGGGCCCCTCCCTAGCAACCCAGCTCATGACGCCGTCGCTGTTGGGGGTGAAGCGCATGGAGCTGCTCGGCGACCCCCTCACGGGCGACAGGCCCTGCTCTGCCGGCATGCTCACGCCCAGTGCCCGCATAAAGCGAGTCTGGCCGGTGGTTTCTCGCGACGCCGCCGCACCAAACGGATCCTCCCCGGCGTTTGGATCCTCCCCGGTGTTTGGATCCTTCCCGGTGTTTGGATCCTTCCCGGTGTTTGGATCCTTCCCGGTGTTTGGATCCTTCCCGGTGTTTGGATCCTTCCCGATGTTTGGATCCTTCCCGGCCGGCGGGCTGCGGGAAGGCGCCCCGGCTTCTGCAAAGGCAAGCAGCTGCCGGGAGGGGCTTCTGCTCGTGCGCCGGCCGTCCAAGCCGTCGAGGGACCCGTTCCACGAGTCTCTGCTGCCGGAGCCGCGGAACGGGCTGCCGAGCTGCCTCATCCGGCCCTCGGGGGACGGCGTATCCGACGTGATGCTCTGCAGAGCCCGGCCCGCCCGCACAATGGCGGATAGAGCCGGCCGCGCCGTTCTGTCGTGCTGCCACGCTTCCTGCTGTACCGACTGCGGCTCCTGCAGTGGAGACGACATCTGGTGAACCGGCGTCGCCTCCACCGAGTGCGTCGACGGTGCCGCGGCTTCCGGCGACTGGGACCGCTCGGCCGTGCCGGACGGTCCCGACACGCTCGCGCCGGGCCATTCCGGCTCGACCGGGGCTTTCGCGGGCGACGCAGGCTTCGAAGACGTGCCCGAGGATCCGTCTGGCCGGACCTGTTCCTCCGCATCCTGAGACTCAAGCTGCGGAGGCGTGTCGTCTGGCGTAGGCAGGCGTCCTGCTTCAGATCGTGACGTCGAGCTGGCACTGGAGCCCAGTGCCGGCGCCGGGTCTTGGCGGGAATTTCCTCCATCGTCCTGCACGTGTTCGTCGCCCTCCTGGTGCGGCACGTGGTCGTCTTGCAGCAGATCTACACGCTCTTCTTCATACTCTCCCTCTTCGTCTTCGTCGCCCCCCTTTCCGTCTTCCTCAGGCTCTTCCTCTTCTTCTTCTCCTTCTTCCTCTTCATCGTCGTCGCCATCATATGGCATTGCGGTCTTGGGGAAGCCCGGTGTCGCAGACCTCAGAATCTCCTTTGGAATCTCGGAAAACGAATCTTGGTACGCATACGATGCCTCGGCATTGGAACGGCCGGGCTCTGTGCGCTGAGAGGTGGCCAAGGGGTCGTCCTCGCCAATCTTGCCCGCACCGGCTGCCGTAGACTCCTCCGCTTGCCTCGCCGTGAGCCTGAGGACTCGGTGCCGGAGTGGAGAGGAGTCGGCGGCCTTGCGGGGGCTGCGCGACCATCTGGGGCTCGGGCCCCGACTTTGGGACCTGGTGGGCGTCGCTCGAGTCGGCCTTGGTTCGCTCGAGGCCAGCTCGTCCTGGTCAGGACGCGATTCGGGTTGCGCGGGCATGGGTTCCACAGGGGCGGGTGCATCCGTTTCCATGTCGTGGGCACCGAGGGATTGAAGTGTATTATTGATAACGAGGCTCGTTTCCTCGCCCAGCGCCTCTTGCGCCGTAGGTGGAATGGAGCTCTTGAAAAACTCTTGCAGCGAGGGGATCGAGTCCATGAATATCATGCTAAAGTCCTCCCCTTGCGCGATTGTATCGTCGGTCTGCCGCGGCGCCGATGCGTCCACGGGCTCGTCGTTGGAGAATACGTCGCTTGTGGCGGGCGCGAATTCCATGTCATCGCCGGCTTCTGATGCGCCTGCGTCAGAGGTTGGCATGGCGATAGGTTCTGGCATTGGCGCTTGGTCGGGAGCGCGATGCGAAGGAGATGGAGACGGCTGTGCCTGGGCCGGCAGAGCCGTGGCTCTCGGGGTAGCCTCGTTGGACGCCGTCGCCATCCAGATGTCAGAGTCGCCATCGTCCTCGACTGGGGGTGCCGGGGGCGAGGCAGATGACTGCCGCGGGGGTTCTCCGACGAGGTCCGTTCCATCTTCGCCTGCAGTCGTCGAGGGGGATGCTAGCCGGGGCCGGTCCCGGACTGCCGGGTCGGCGACCTCGTCCACTCCCTCGGGAGCCGTGGCCGGTTTTGTCCGTCGCGGCCGTTTCGTAGACGAAGCCTTGGGCGTGGCTTCCGGCTCCAGGGCGCTTTTGTTCTTTGGCGGGCGGCCGCGACGTGCCAGCCTCGGCGTCGGCTCCACGCCGACTTGCGACTGCGACTCTTCGGGCTCGCGACTCGACTTGGCAACCCGGGGACGGCGCGCGCTCCGCGTATCCGCCGGCGCGGCAGCTTTCCGTTTCGAGGCACCGGGCATCGGCGTCCCATTGACCTTCCGCGGCCGTCCCCTGCGCTTTGCGGTGGCGGGCTCGTCCCCGTCGACCAGGGGCACCGTCGTCGTGACGGCGCGCTCTCGACGGCGGCGCACAGCAGAGGGCGTGGCGGCGGCGGGCGACTGGAAGAGCTTGCGACTGGTATGAGCGGCGGCGGCGGCGGCATCCGTCTCGACCGTGACCCAGAGCTTCTGGGGGGAGCGCACGTCGCCGACCTGCAACTCGAACGTCTGCTTCCGCGGCGAGCCGGAGACCGACGAGAAGCGCTGCGAGTGGAGACTGCTGCGCGTGACGCGCGAGGGCGGCAGCAGCAGCTGTTCGGTGGCGTCGTTGAGGGGATCGGGCGACGACATGATGTCGGCGCTGGGCGTCGACGGGTTTACGAGGCTGTGCCAGCGGACGCTGAAGGACTCCGAGTACCGGGGCCGCGGCATCGATGGGCGGTGCTGGGGCGGGGCGGCTCGACATGGAATGGGCGCAAAGTTCGTCGTCGTCGTCGTCGTCGTCGTCGTCGTTGTTGTTGCGAATAAAGGAATTGTTTACTTGGGTCCTGGCTGGGTCTAGTGCCAGCGGGTCACTACGTACTGTACTCGTCGAGCTCCGCAGATCGACGCCAACCCCGCTCCAGGGTAGGCAGCTCCTCCCCTCCAACCCCTTTCGTCCGTCGTCACATGCCAGACTCGGGAATGACTTCACGGCTTCATGTCCAAGTTCCATCCCACCACCACCACCAAGGAACCCAAGGAACCTCGGCTCGCCGTCGCCCTTGAGTTGCCTCCTCATCTAGTGCCATGAATCCGTCATCAACTCGCCAAACCTCCACCTGCCTCGCTCTCCTGGACCAACAACACGCCCGCCCGCCGCCATGGCTCCCCAGACTCCCGTCCCTCAAAACGAAAACGTCGCCCACGCCCTCGCCGGCGCCGGCGGCGGCATCCTGTCCATGGCTCTGACGTAGGTTGGATGACTGCGCGCCCGACGAGTCCTCGTCTTGTCTTTGCCGACGCCCCTGAGAGGAAAAGACGTTGCTAACTCGCCTCCCCCCGGCATCCCAGCTATCCCCTCATCACGCTGTCCACGCGCGCCCAGGTCGAGTCCAAAAAGGCCGACACGCGCTTCATCGCCGCCGTCCAGCGAATCGTTGCCCGCGAGGGCGTCGCCGGCCTGTACTCGGGCATCAACTCGGCCCTCTTCGGCATCAGCGTCACAAACTTCGTCTACTACTACTGGTACGAGTGGACGCGCGCCTTTTTCGAAACGGCCGCCCAGTCTGCCGGCCGCGCCAGCAAGAAACTCACTACCATCGAGTCCATGATGGCCGGAGCCCTTGCCGGCTCCGCCACCGTCATCATCACCAACCCCATCTGGGTCGTCAACACCAGGGTCACCACGCGCAAGCAAAACACAGAGGCCGACGTCGAGTCTGGCCTTCGGCCGAGGGCAAGGGCCCCCTCCACCATGGGCACCCTCATGGCCCTGCTCAGGCACGAGGGTCCCCAGGCCCTCTTCGCCGGCGTCATCCCGGCCCTGGTCCTCGTCATCAACCCCATCCTCCAATACACCCTCTTCGAGCAGATGAAGAACTACGTCGAGAAGCGGAGAAAGGTGACACCCACCGTCGCCTTCTTCCTCGGCGCCCTGGGAAAACTCTTCGCAACCTCGGTCACGTACCCCTACATCACTGTCAAGAGTCAGATGCATGTCGCTGGCCAGCATGACAAGAAGGAGGGCATGTCTCAGACCCTGCGTCGCGTCATCAAGGAGGAAGGCTACGCTGGCCTCTACAAAGGTAAGCACCTTGCTCGAGAGAATCAACCGTCCATACACTAACATGGCCCCAGGTATCGGCCCCAAGGTCACTCAAAGCGTCCTGACTGCGGCATTCTTGTTCGCATTCAAGGATGTCCTCTATGAGCAGACGGTCAAGCTGCGCATGGCCGCTGCCCGCAGGCGCGTTGGTGCCTAGGCCCCTTTGCGCACCAGAAGCCGGTTGGGGTGAAGATCGGTTCGAGCGGGACAACGGGCTTCACAACGAGGCAAAGGTCAGATCAATCAAGAAGTGCAGTGCGAGTCAACGGCCATGGAATACCGTAGACGCGGGTAGATGGATGATGCAACACAGCCAATCGCTTATATCAAGGCCAGGTCAACAAGCAACGACGCCTCATGCTTTGTAGCCATGGACCACAGATGACGCTCGAATGCCAGATGACGCTCGAATACCAGATGACGCTTGGATACCAGATGACGCTTGGGTACCTTCAGGTCTGCAGTATTAGTGTGCCAATATAATTCAATCAGGCCGGTGCTGCAAGCCCTCTCGCTCGCACGTGCTTGATCAATCATGCAACCGGGACTATCTTCGGAACGATCCACCACTCGTGGTACGCCTTGTCCGGAGTGGGTATCTCGGCCATGATCTTGAGGCCATGGCCGCCCGCCGACATGTCAAGTAGAGCCCTGTTCAAACATGAGATGGCGATACCGGTGGCGATGCTCGACCTGAGAGCGCTCTTCATCGTCGCGACCCATCGGCCGTGCGAGCCGATGGAGAAGGAGTCCTTGGCGGACAGCTTGCTCAGCGACTCAAAGCCCCTTTTGGCGCCAGCCGCGGCCCTCTCGCCCTGTTCCAGCAATTCTTCAGTCGTCGTCTCCGGCCGCGTTGTGCCCGTCGTATACTCGTCAAATGTTGGCGGCAAGGGGAAGTCTATGGAGGCGAAAGGCTTCATACGAAGCGTAAATCGGAGCCCGTCGTTGCTGTATGGCCGCGACGGGGCCTTGATCAAGTCCAGGCGGTGCAGAGCCATGTACAGGCAGCACAGTGCATCGGATAGCTCCCGCGTCACGCCAGCGTCGAGCAAGGACAGCTCTGTATGAGCCAGCGATCTTTGCAGCTGCTCGCTCACGGGCGAATGTGCCTGCGTCGGCCGCCGTCGTGCCTCTTGGACGCCGTGATCGACAAAGACCTTGATGCGCTCTGCGTGCCGGACCCGATATCGCGCCAGGTAGTTGAGATACCAGTACATGCCGCCAATCTCATCAGCCTGGTAAATCTCCAGCTCGAAGCCCAGTTGCACAGTCATCTCCATCTGGCGCAGCTTGTAGAGATAGGCCCAGGACGACAACGGCAGAGAATAAGACTCGATGGCATCGGCGCCCATTGCCCACTGCTGCATCAGAGGCCGTTCTTTGGTAAGGAGCTGCAGGATCTGGTCAATCTCCTCGGCATCGATCTGGAGATTCTCCCAGTCTCGGATCATGTGGCAGAGCGTCCGCCGCACCCGGCAGCGATTCTGACATGCCGTCCTCAGAATGTCAAGGAAAGGCTGCGCGGCTCGCTGCCTGAACAGTTCCATCTGCTGAGACATGATGAACCGCGCGTCCTGCGTGGCTTCGATCTCGTCGTTGGCCCGGTCGAGTAGGGGGCTGGCTGGTAGTGTGACGATGGAAAAGTCGTCGTCGAGAAGTTGACGGATGCTCATTGAGCCCAGTATCTCCATGGCATCGAAGAGAAAGGTCTGCAACAGCGTCCTCGCGTAGACCAAGGGCTGAGGCTTCTTGGCTTGGAAAGCAGCAACAAAAGTCTGAATCCATGTAAGCGTGGCGGCGAGGTGGCCGGCACAGAGCACCTACCTGAAGGCACTGGGAATCAGTGTATTCCAGGGCTCCGATGATCTCCAAGCCGTCCTCGAAGAGACGAGACAGGTGACGAAACGCATCGTCGAAGCCAAGTTCAACAATGGGTCTTGGAGGCATCGTGCTGGCCAGCTTTCTCTGCAGCTTTGCGCTAAACGCCTCCTCGACCGGCTTTCCCAGTTGGTGGGTCGATCCTATTTTAGGTAGCAGGCTCAATGCTTCTGTCCATGAGCTCCTAGCCCTCTGCGGATATTTCATATGCTGTGGGCATTCCGCGGCGGCAAGGAACACGCGCCTGAGATCTAGGCGACTGGCGAGAGCGTCGGCGACCTCGTCGCCGATGGAATCTCTTTGCGAAGCGAGCACATCTTGGGCATCAATCAAGACCTGCCGGACAGCCTCCGTAGGGATCTTGGTGAGCAGAGAGCGACTATATGTGTTGGTGACAAAGTCTTCCTCCTAGACCCGGATCAGAAAGGTCCTACCGCCAGGCCGGGAATGCAGATGCTCACCTCATAGAAGTGCTCTGACTTGATGCGCTCGTTGACGTAGCCACACGCCTTGAGCATCCCAAGGCAGTAAGCCCTTAGCACCTGCAGCATGGGCTGTTGATTTGCATCGTCGTAGACTCGTCGGACAAACTTTGCCTCTTGTATGCCGAGAGGGCTGGGCATCAAGAGCGCCTCCACGTATACACTAGTGAACAGGGTCTGCGAGAGGGGATAACCCATGTGCCAGGACATCTGGGAAGCATGAGCATGCGCGTGAAGGTCTGTGAGCCTCTCGACCTTACCTCGTGGCAGAGCAGCTGATCGATGATGCCGAGGACTTCCTCTGGGAGAAGCAGCTTTGAAACGTCGTAAAGCTCTTCGAAGTCGTCGCCTGCGATGATGCAACCGCTGTCCATCTTCGGGTCGCCAATCTGTGACGCGATGAGTAGCATGAAGACGAAGCGCAGGAGGGCAGCACGAACCTCGAGAGCGGCGACCGAGTCAAAGAGCGAAAAGAAGCCATCTTTGACCAGCTCTCCGGGAGACAGGGCTGGAAGGCGTCAGTTGATGCGTCGAGCGCTGTCAAGCTTGCGCACTCACTCTCAACAGCTTTAGAGAACTCGCTGGTGATGTCGACGGCGACAATGCCCGGGCATTTGACATTGGGCGGCGGCGGCGGCGGGGGGGGCGACTCGGCATCCTGCGCCTGCCCCAGCGAGAGTCTGGTGATTTCTGCGTCTGAAATGAGGGTTTTGCCGGCAAGACGAGGAATGGGCAAGTGCTCACCATCTGAAGCACCGACTCCATAGTCGGCCATCTCAATTGCCGGCCAGCGAGGTTATTGATTCTGCATGGGATGATCTATCTGCATGAGATGACGTTTGGTGGTATTCGTAGTGCTGCGTGCGGACGAGCGATGTTGAGGTCGCTGAGTTGACGCGACGTGGAGGAGGTGGAGTGGCCAGAAGCGCTCCACAGAGAGAAGTAGCGGAGGGGTCACTATTCGTACAGCAGCCACACCAGACGACGCCTCAATGCGCGGCTTTGAGAGCCTCCAACTTGCCTCGATTCATACCTTTGCGGGAAAAGCTATGCCTAGAGCGTCATCCACGGCTCATGTATGTTGCGTTGTGCCAACGAGTCCTTCTATCCCCATCAAATACTCAGGCCGGGTCGAGGAGCGCTTGAATGCGCTATATATCAGCTCGAGATGCCCGCGTACCCTCATCATTGCTTCCGCCTCTCCAGAGCCCAGAGCTCGACAAGCCCGTCTTGTCCCCATTGGCCCGTTCCTTGGCCAGCCTTCAACGTCAGGTCGCTTCGGGGAGGGGGGCTCAAAGAAACCACAGCATTTGCATCTCTTCGACAGCAATCCGAGGAAGCCCGCGTCGGGCCTTCTTCATAAGAAATTGATGCATTGCGCCAATCAACTATGATATGGTACAGCGGCAAAGGATGCAATCACCGGGTGCGTCGGTTCCGTCGTCTTGCATGCCCGGTCGCTTCGAATGCGAACCCCCGCGTCGCGCCCACTCTCCATTCCGCACCCCGGTCCGTATCAAGCCCGTCTATGAAGCGTTCTCGGCCATTGCGGCAGCGTTGGCCTTGCCAAGGTCCTTGATCTCGCCCTGCTTGCCGTTCTGTCGATACATTAACCTCCGGCCTTCAGAGTCGGCGACGTCAACGAGGGAAGCCGGCACCTACCTGCCACTGTGCAAAGCGCAAATTTGACTCGCCGCGACGCTCGGCAGCGATTCTTTTGTCTTCCTTGAGGCATCGGCGAACGGTACGGGCCGCGACGGCCAGGTAGCGGTTGTAGCTGTTCGATGCGCCCGTTAGCTTTGCCAACCACCCGGGAGTATACCAGACGGAGAGGGGATATCTGCGGGAGATCAATTGACGTACGTCAAACCAGCAGCTTTCCAGGCAGCAGTCATCTTGGCGATATTGGGCGGTTTCGCGGAGCTCAATTTCAATTCTGAAGGGTGTCGGCCGAGGTCTTTGCTAGAATTGGCGATGCGGGTTTGGAAGGAGCTGGACTCGAGCCATAGACACGTGACCCAGCTCATGTGACCGGTCGGTTCGTTGGCCTCTTCCTCGAGGTTTTTTATACGAAGTACCCGGCTTCAAATCTTGATTTCCTGGAGAGCTTGCATTCGAGCGCCGCCAAGACTTATTATCCCCTTAGCCAGCTCCCACATATCCGGGCTAGAAAGGAAAAACATTGTCATATCGTCTCGCAATCCCGTCTTGCCGACCCCTCTCTCCTCACCCCCCACCAGAGGCGCCGCCGGCAATGGCCATCAGTTGATGCATCCGGCGCCGATCTACTTCCTTCTTCAACATGGTGATGCAGCTCGCAATGGCAAGCACTTGCACCTGCTGCGTCTCTCCCTTGGCGTCGACCCAGTTCCTCAAGTCCATGGACAACCGCCCGCCGTTGCCCGCCGTAGTTACCCCGGTGTCCCGTGTGCGAAACGCCTCGTTGCGCACCAGATGGGCCACCGCCGTGCGGCTTTCGCCCTGCTTGCCGCCGGCTGCAGCCGCTGTTGCCATCAGGTCCAGGACGAGGAGACTGCTGGCGCCCACGGCTTTGCGTTCGGAGCGGCTGGCGTAGCGCCACTGGAAGGTGCCGAGGTGAGTGCGGATGTTCTGCGCGCGTGTGTGGCAGCCCCTGCCGCGGACCTCAAAGTCCTCTTCGCGGGTCACGTCGCCCAGGAGGCGCATCTTGGGCGGACGATAGGGCCCGAAGCGATATGTCGTGCTGCAGACCGGCGCCTGGCTCTGGCCGCCATGACCGGCACGTACGAGGGTGCAGCTCCCAGAGTTGCGCTTCTCGCGGATGGACTGATAGACCTCGGGGCCAATCTCGCCCGTCGGCAAGACACTGTAGACGTGTACCGGGTCGGGCCTGGGCGAGGTGGGCAGCGCGAAGAGCGGATGGCCCTCTGTATCGACTTGGAAGACGTGCGTGGCGTTGGGGCCCGTGGCAGAGGAGGACGAACACGATGAGGTCGAGGCTGCTCCCGATCGAGGAACAGACTCGTACTCGGGGAGCGAATCGGTAGTCGATTTGCTGGCGGTGAGATGGAGGCGGCTGATCTCGACGCCCTCGTCGTCTACGGCCTCGTACTCGGGTGGAAGCAAAGAGCGGCGGGGAGGAAGCCCGCCGAGAGACAACTCCTCCTTTTGGTGCTCGGCTCCAAGGCTTGTCATTGTCGTGAATTCTAGCTTTGGAGTAGATGTATTGATAGCCGGTCAGTGCTGCGGCCTGAGGATGCTGGAGAATGAGGTTTGGAGAGCGACGAATCCCGTCCGCTTTTAGTATTGGTGTCTGAAAGAGTCCAAAGTCCAAAGTCAGTGTGCCTTGAGCCAAGGAAAACAAACAGTGCCATGGTCTTACAGCGAGAGGGCATGGGCATGGGATATAAATAAAGGAACCCGGCGGTGATTTTCCCCCACAAGATGTACAGTTTCATGGCCTTCGCCTTGATCGGCTTCCAGGGTCCGCGATAGCCTCATGACCGCGAGACCCACAATTCGCGAACCCGAAATACGATGAACGGCGTTGTGGGGCCGGGTCGAGATGGTACGTAATACGGCGAATGCGACGAATGCGAACCAACCAGCGACAGGCTGCGGGGCGGTCAGGGTGCTCCTTCTGGAAGCCTGGAAGCTAAGAAAGAAAAGTAAGACAATGCACAGAAGCACGAGCCGCGTGATCCGTGTGACGACCCGGCTTCTGCGCATCGCATGGCGTGAGCCTGCTGGAGATTCCTCGCAGCGATCGGGGAGCGGGGGACTGGGAGGCTGCTGCCTGGCACAAACAGGTTGTTTGGGTCAGGGACAGGTGCGCGACTTCTTGCGCAGAAAGAGTCAATCCAGGTGCTCTCACAGTTCCGAGTGTACATTTCCCACGGCAAGAACAGTGTGCCGAAACAAGTCCTAGACACAGCCAGGTCCGAGTCGCCCCTCCAACCTGGCCGGCTACCTGCGTTTCCCAAAGAACGTCATGTCTCGGTCCAGCTGCTCGTCCACCCACAGGGGCCACTGGTTGTACGCCTGGTGCCCATAGTCGACACGCGCATTGAGGTGCTTGAGCCACCGGATGAAGCCCGGGTCCATGCTGTTGTCCTGCTTCGGCGGCCGCTTCTCGCTGACGTCGTACTCCCTCTCGTGGATAAAGGCCATGATTTGGGTCAGGGCGATCCAGTGCGTGTGCAGCAGGACGATTGTCTGCCGCTCGAGGTTGATGAGATGTTGGAACGACGCGTGGGGAAGCATCATCCACCAGGCATACTCTCTCGAGTTGGCTTTGTAGGCTAGCCAGCGTGTCAGGAAAGGGGATGAACAGGAAAAGGGGGACCAAGGTATAGGGTAGGCGGGCTACCCTATACCTCCAGGCCAAGCTCGAGAGGCCGACGTCGTCGAGACTCACCGTCGAAAGAGCTGATCTGCAGCTTCTGCGCGATGCCAATGAGCTGTTCCTGGTACGCAACCTCGACCGAGTCTACGCAGAGCGTCCGCAGGTTCGATATGGCCTCCACCGCGGCCTCTGCCCACCCGCTTTGGATCAACGGCAGGTGCTGCATCAGCGGGGCCATGAGCTCGTCCTGGCGATGCTCGAAAAGGCTGTCGAAAATGGGGGTTATGCCCTTGACCATCATCTGCATTCCGACAATAAGGATGCCGCGGATAAAGGTCATGTACTCGGCCAGCCCGTCGTCGAGGCTGACCGACTGGAACGTCAGGGCAAAGCACGTCGCCACGAGCGCATTGCCTTGCTCGTACGTCATCTCAGCCTCGGAGGCTTCCGTCAGTCCCTTCTTGATGGCCTTGATGGCCTTGACGCGGTGGTTCATGGCCGCCGTCACGAGGCTGCTGCTGTCGTCTGTGCGCGTGAGCTCCGAGGCGGCAAATCCCAGGATGGCGTGCATGAGAAACTCGTGCTAGACGGGGAGTTGGCGTCAGATCGGGGACGGGCATGGGCTGGCAAGTACGTACGTGGTGCGCAATGCAGGGGATCTCGTGGGTCCATTTCTCTTCCTGCTTGAGGGGGTGGTGCGGATAGCACTGCGTCAGGAAGTGCTGGAAGAGGCGCATGTCCTGGAGGCTAAACAGGGGAATCTGATGATGAGGCTTGTTCCAGGAGCATGTCAGGCTTGCTTGCCAAGGCTCACATGAAAGACTCGGGCCAAGTTACCTGGTGGATGATTTGAGGCAACGAGGGATACTCGCACTTGAGGCCCGTCTTGACGCAGTGCCCGCACGACGGACGAGTCTCTTGGCACTGCGGAAGGCCTAGTCAGGGTCTTTATGTCGCGAGCCAGTCCAGTAAAGCGTATACCTTGATGCGCCTCCTCTTGCAGTTGTAGCATCCCCGACGACTCTTTGTACGGGCGACTATAAGAGAGTTAGAGTCAAAACCCCAAATCGAACCTAATACGTAAACGCCATAGTAGGGGGAGTAAAATTGTATGCTATAAAACGTAATATTATGCATTTAAAGGGATAAAAAAATAAAGATTTTTTTCTCTTTTTAATACTATTATTTTTTCCCGATTAGCTAAGCTATTAAAAGAGATAAAAATCTTTTAAAGGATTACTATTTATTATTAAATAAATATATTTATAAATAAAAGAAAAATAGCTATATTTATTAGTTAGTTAAATAAATAAAGGGGGTTATAAACTAGCTAGATTAGTCTATATGTCTATTAACTAAGGGGCGACGAATAGCCCTTTTATATAGGCTATAAACACGTATATTAATAAGGCCTAAAGCCGGCCTTCTATAAGCCCTTATTCCGACGTTAGGGCTATGCCTATTAGGGCGATTAAGTTAATAACTTAATTATCGTAAGGGCGGCTAAGTTAGTAACGCTATTACTAAGGTCCCTAATATATACGATATATCGTATAGTTAATAACGTATTTATATAAGCGTTACCTATACGTAATCTATTTAATTACGTAGATTATAATCGTGCCTAAAGAACGGATATCCTTTATTCCTATATTAGCAACTTTTCTTTATAGTTGTTAAATAGTAAGTCTATAATCTAAATAAAAGGAGATAGAAAGAACGATATATTAGGTAAAAGACTTAATAAATATATTTAATAAATATAAATAGAAAGGGGGTAGAATAAAGGGAATATCGTAGGAAAACCGTTAGTAACTATAAGCGAAAGACAAAGGCTTCTATCTTAATCGAGAGGTTGTTTATATTAATAAAGCGTTTAAGGGCCTTATTTAGCAATGCCTTTATTATAGCGTCGGCGGGGTTATCTTCCCTATAGATCTACCTAATCTCTTTAATCTCCCGTCGCTTATATAACTAACGCAACGCTATAATATCGATTATTAAACGTTTTTCTTTCGTAGTGCCGAGCTTAATAAGGCATTTATAAAGGGAGTTATAGGAATATAGTTATATAACTAAGGGATAGAGTCGCAACCACATTGCTGACTATGCATAGGAAAGGGGCAATAAGGGTTATAACCACACGGTGTATAACGCTACGTAACCTATATAGTTAATAACCTCGTTATTAACTAAGGGCATCGTTATAACTAAAGCAGTAAGCCCTAGCGTAGGCCTTAACAATATATTGTTAAGGCATAGCAGGCTCTATAGAAGGACCCTTATAGATAGACGGGTATAAAGAGGCCCCTTTATTCCCCCTTTATTCCCCCTTCTCTAGCTAGATTAGATATAACTATAACTAATACAACCCCCTTTATTTAGATTAATCTAAGTAAATTACCTACTAATACTAATTAGTAATTAAATAGATTTAATTATAGAATAGTAAGGCATAAGAGATAGATCTTAATCTTCGAAAGTATAAAAGGGGCAGTAGTTATAAGAACGCGGCTCTTACGTATCTTTACCCTCGGGTTCTATTGCGTATACCTAGAGAAGATTATCTATGCTAAGAATAAGACTATTTAAACTAAGCTCGACTAGCAAATAGACTCTTCTAAGCTTCCTTTTAATCCCGTCTCGCTTTTATTAAAGAAGAAGAGTAACGTTAATAGGCAGTACGTCTATAACGTAGAATAATAACGCGAATCCCTATAACTATTTAATCCCGTCTCGCTTCTATTAAGGAGGAAGAGTAATATTACCTAAAATAAAGACTAATCGCTTTAATATCTCTCGTAAAGACTATTATAAAACCCTTACGATAACCCTTATTAACGAATTCGAAATAAGCAAAAATAGTAAGACCGTTATTAGCTATAAATATATTAGCTCCCCTTAAAAACACCGATAACCTAGTTAAACCGATCGAATAATAGATAAAGGATATTAGCATTATCCCGTCCGCTCGTAGAGACGTAGATATATAATATTAGGATATAGAGGAAATTATATCGGAAGACCTTAGTAAGGCCGAAGTTATAACGTTTATAGCCCGATTTATTATAGTTAGCGAAGCATCTATCTACTACTAAGGCTAACGGCTCTTCGACTTATTCTAAGAGCATTTTTAAAGATAGAATAAATCTATATAAAACCTAGTTTCTATAGACTATAAAAGAGCCCTTAAAGCTCTTATATAAAGACGTAGACTCGCTATAGGAATTAAGAATACGTCGTATACTAGGTTATATATAGCTATACTTTAATCGGACGATCTACTCCCTTAGAATAAGAAGGAGTTTATAAAAGAAGAATTTAAGATAGGTATAAGGGCTTTCCGTAAATAAGAAAAGATAAGAAATATATAAGACTAAGCAGCCTAAGAATAAACGAATCTAGATCCCTTCTCGACTATAACGAACTAATTAACGGTCTTTCCGACTTCGCACTAATTCTAATATAGCGGCTTAGCCTAAGCGGCGACTATAGATCTAACTTAAGAACTAGACTAAGACCCGAATATAGCTACGACGGATATACTAGCGTTCTTACTATTTAATTATATAAATCGGATTTATACGCTACGATTACTATTTCTCCTAGAACTAACGTTATATATCCTAAAGGCGAAACCGAGGCTTAATCTATCTGCTTTAATAATCGCCTTAAAGGCTATCGAAGCATTTAATTATAATATTAAGGAGTATATAGCACTCCTACCGGCCGATATTTTAAACCTCTTATTAAATCCCGACGTATAGACTAAGTTCGTTAAGATATAGGATAAAGAGAAAAGCTATACCGGCGAGCTATATACCCTATTTAACAAGACTATCCGTAAGTTTATAAGCGTATATTATAACCTTAAGATTAAGCTAAGGCTCTTCTATATACTCCTCTCCTAGATCTTAAAGGGATAAGCCGACCGCTTCTATACAGAGAATATCACTTAGACGACTACCTTTTAAAGCGTATACGATAAGATTAAACAATATTTTAATACTAAAGCGACTTAGGCTTAATACTACACCGATTAGACTAATATAACGTTTAACTAAGTTTAAGCTAATAACCTTAAGAAAGGCCTACCGGAAGTGCTTTAATTGCTAATCGATAAGCTATTGCTTTATTAACGGGCTTTAGGACCTAAGTTTATAAGCGAAACCCCGCTTATAGTAAATCTTACTAAAGCGTGCTAAGGTATCCCGGAACTTAAAAGTGCCTTCTTTAAATAGGCTAAAGAGGCTAAAGAGCTTTATGCCGACCTCCGAGCTTCCCTTACGATATACCTTATACGATAAGCGAGAAATGCCTTACGCTAATTTATCTAAGACCGATATCGTAATAACGATAGGATAGATATAAATTATAAATATAATTCGAAGAACCCTAATAGTTAATTTTATATAGACCGTAGGTATACTAATAATCATAGTAAAGACAACGGAGAATTTCGCCCGTAAGGCTTTAGATAAGGCTATCGACCTCGCGGTAGAAGAGGCTACGGCTAAGGATACGGCAATAAGACCTAGACTAAGAAGTGCTTTATATATAGAAAGGAGGGATATTAGTCTACGAAATATTCTATAGAGGAACGGCGGAAAGCTAAGGACTAATATCTCTTATATTATCTTTATACTAGCGTCTCCCTAGACATTATAGCTTATTTAGCAGGCTATAAAGGTTATAAGGACGATAAAGAGGAAGAGTATAGCGAGGATAACGAGCTAGAGTAGTAATAAGCTAGTTAAATACTTTGCTAAATAGCCTTTAACTACCTTATTATAAGAGACGACGTCTATAGCATAGAACCGATAGTTTCGGCCGACTAATTCCTTATCGATAACCGCTATTCGAAGCTCTATTTCTAAGGTATCCTAATCGATATAGGAGCGGCGAAGGTCTTAACAGCCGGACGAGAATAGTATATAGCCCTCTAATAAAAAGACCCTTCCGTCTATTTAGACATATTAACCGTAGGCTAAGAATCAATTAGATTTAGCGCTAGCACTGTTATTAGGTCTCTAGGATTAATTAATCTTATTACTCTAATTAGAAGAATTATATTTTATATGCTAGAAACTTCGACCCTTTTCCTACTATATCTCGCGGATATAGATAGGCTAAGCGTGTTTTTTAATAATACAATAAATACCCTTACCGGCTTTAAGGCAAATATCCCGGTAGTTAGGAAATAGGGATACCCTTAGTTCTTCCTTAGGAAGAGTAAACAATCGACCGCATTCCTTATAGAAACGGAAATTAAGACCTTATACTATCGATTTAGACATCCTACTATAGCTAGGCTATATAACCTATTAAAGCAAGCAGGCTATAGCGATATATCTCTTAGCAATCTAGAGAATATCTTAGAACTATATTACTATTGCTAGATGCATTCGCCTGCCCTAAAACGGTTTAAGTTTAACCTTAAAGATAACTAAGACTTTAATTATAAGGTTATCGTTAATATAATATACTTAGATATCCTAAATTTAGCATAACGCCCGGTATTATATATTATTAACGTATTAACGGCCTTCTAAAGCGCTTAATTCCTTCCTTCTATATTAGCTAAAGATATATAAGAGACTTTTTAAGCCCTTTAGATTAATATATACCTTAGTCCCTTTAACATTATTAAACATAATGCTAGCACGAACTTCGCGGCGGTAGAATTCCGAAATAAAGCCCGTATTATAGGGATTATATATATATAAGTTTCTATTAAGGCATACTAGTCTATTAGTAAGGTTAAGAGGTATTATGCCCTTTTACACCGAGCTTTTAATATCCTCTTTATAGAAATAGGCAGCTTTACCTCCCTTAAGGCAGTTCTTTAAACGGCTATTAAAGCTATTAACGATACTACTAGACTAAACGGACTAATACCTACGTTGCTTATACTTAGGGTATATCCTAGGATAACCTTTAATTCGCCGCTATCGCTAATAACCTTTAAATAAGCTACTATAGTATAGAAAGCGATAAAGGCACTTAGGCAGCTTACGGCTAAACGATAGGTCTAAGTAGCGCTATATAGCCGTAACGGTCTAAATATAGCAAATATACTTACCCTTCTTCTCTAAAGCGAAGTCCGCGTATAGAAGGAGAAGTTAGGATAGTAAAGACCGTTTAAAATTATAGCTATTAATAGGTACGATATTACGATTAATATAGTTAATAGACCTTAGGTCTTTAGATCTACGCTAGTATAACCGTATTATCGTAATTAAATGCTTAACGACCTTCCGGCACTAGAATCCGAGCAGCCGGACAAACCCGCCCGACCGGACCCTTTAGTACCCCGTAAGTAAGGACGCCCGCCCGGATCGAAGAATAAGGCTAGGCATTTAGTTATAAAAGGACTAAACGTAGAGGATAACCTAAGAGATAACGAGAATAATATAGATCTTAATAATTTAAGCGACGAAGAAGCGGACGAGGCCTTTACGATAAAAAAAAAGGAAGAAGCCTACGAGCTAGCCGTTAAGCTCCGATCTAAAGGCGCTATTACGACCCCGGGAGCACTATTTAAAGCGTTAGATAGCATAGAGATCGATAACCTCGTAGTATAAAGAGTATTTAGTTTCAAACGGTATAACGAAGCTATTTATAGCGGCTACTATATCTTTAGCTCCCGTATAGTTCGAGAGGTTAAAGGCAGAGATACTAAGCTATATAAGAAATTAAGGCTTATAGTCTAAGGTTATAATAATAAGGAGAAGGCTTCCCTACTAACGTAGTCCTTAATAATCTAACGCGTTAGCTAAAGACTAATCTTAGCCCTTGCTCTTAGCCTTATATAATATAGGATAACGTTATCCCTTTAAGATATTACCTAGGCATATCCTTAGGCGAATATAGAGCTCTTTCGAACGGTCTTAATACGTCTCCCCGCCGAATTGCAAAGGAAGTATCCGCCCGATATAATTATCTAAGTTATTAAGCCTTTATATAGTATTATAGAATTAGGAGTCTATTAGTTTAGTACGTATTAAAAGCACTATATCTAGGGCCTTAATATAGCGATATCGACCTTCGACTCTTGCCTTCTAATATCTAATACGGGACTAAAATACTTTAGCATTATTAAGATATAAACGGACGATACCCTTATGCTTAGAACGACGAGTTTTTCGGCCGCTAAAGAAGAAAAGCTCCGAGAGGCATAATTTAAAGCGAAGCCGAAAACTACGATAACTTAAGGCTCCGTTACGGATTTCAATAGCGCGAAGGTAAGCTTACAATAGGATAAGATACTCCTACTCTAATAGAAAGGATAAGCCGCCCGGATCGACCGAATCGATATTAAGGCTCTAGACTATATATAATAGTACCTAAAACAATATGCTCGTAAAGCCTATATAGCCTTAGTATACCAACCGGAAGCTACATTTAATATCTCTATTACGGTATAAGTATAGAACCCGGATAATAAGGATTATATAATCTTAAATAAGCGACTTAAGTAGTAAATAGACTACTAAAGCAAAGGTTTAATATATAAACTAATTAATCTTATAAAGGCGAAGCTAATAATATTTACGGATAAGTCGTTTGCTAATAATAAAGACCTATAATCGCAACTAGGCTTTATTATTGCATTAATTAATAAGACCGAAAGGTCTAATAACTAGTTTAAGATTATTAGAAATATTATCTACTAGAGTTCGACGAAGTATAAGAGAGTTACCTAAAGCGTGCTAGCTTCTAAGATATATAGTATAGTTAACGGCGTTAACCTTAGGATCGCCCTAGCAACTACGTTAAAGATTATTACCGACCGGCTTAAGCTACCGAATATTTAATTAATTATCTACATAGATTTGTATTCGCTCTACGAATGACTCGTAAAGCTCGGGATAACTAAGGAGAAGAGATTAATAATTAATATTATATCTCTTCGATAGTTATATAAGCAACGAGAGATCGCAGAGATCCGTTAGATTAACGGCGATAATAACCCGGCCGATGCTATAACGAAGGCATTACCGAACCGAGCCCTCGAACGCTTTGTAGATAATAATAGCTTAACCATTCGGATAGAGGCATACGTTCTACGCCCCTAAGTTCCCCTTTTAGGACTCTCTTTTATTTATACTTATATATTGTATTTATTAGACCCCTTTTAGTCTAATACGCGTTATCCTTACGATTAGGAAGGTCGCTTAGCAGTTAGAAAGAAAGACTACTAGTATAGGAATATAGTTATATAACTAAGGGATAGAGTCGCAACTATATTAACGACTATACATAGGAAAGGGGCAATAAGGGTTATAACCACGCGGCGTATAACGCTACGTAACCTACATAGTTAATAACCTCGTTATTAACTAAAGGCATTGTTATAACTAGAGTAGTAAGCCCTAGCGTAGGCCTTAACAATGTATTGTTAAGGCATAGCAGGCTCTATAGAGGGACCCCTATAGACGGGTATAAAGGGGCCCCCTTATTCCCCCTTCTCTAGCTAGATTAGATATAACTATAACTAATATAACCCTCTTTATTTAGATTAATCTAAGTGAATCACCTACTAATAGGAGTATAAGTTAGTATATATAATAAAAGGGATTAGTAAAAGCTAAAGCCATTCTATAACTATACGGAGGGTCGTAATAAGGGAGATACTAAGGTCTATACCGTTAACTATACTATAGATCTCGCTCGTAAAAACGCTATAGGTTACTCGCTTATACTTCGTCGAGCTTTAATAGATAATATTGCTATTAATCTAAAAATACGTATCTATACGCTTAGTCTTATTCACGAGCGTAATAATAAAGCCTAACTAAGACGAAAGGTCTTAGTTATTTACGAACGAGCTATCCGTAAATACTACGAGTTTAGCTATCTTAAGATTAATTAGTTAATATATAAGTCTACGTTATTAATAGTCGATCTATTACTAAAGGCGCTTATTAAAGATATTATAGTCCTTTTCTTTAAGGGCTTAAACCTAGGCTACTACGGAGATATTAAATAAGGCCTTTAGCTAATAGATATATCTCGTCGTTTAGGACGTTATAGGGGGGAACTATCGTATAGGCTGCCTTTACCGTTATATTAATTAGAGGGGTCTTAGAGAACTAGTATAAGGTCGGGTAAAGTATTATTAGCGGTTCTAATATATCTTAGAACGGAGGGGCCTAAGGGTTTAAGAACGTGCCGGGCATTTAATCTCGTAGGTTTAGGCCGGGATCGACGGAGGTAGTATATATTAAGGTTATTAGAGTAAAGGAGGGTTCTAGCGCGAATATAACTGCTAAAGCGGTTAAAGGCGTAGGGGGGATAGCCGCGGGCGTAGATAGTGCTATCGTAAAGGTTACTATAAGAGCCGGGGCATTAAAAAGTACTGTTAAGACCGTGCTTAAGACAATTAGAGAAGGAGGGTTAGTTATAGCAGCCGGGGCTATAACGGATATATTCCTTACGAACTCTTAGGTTCGCTTATCGTAGAACTTTAACTATTCTAGTAGTAGTTCGTCCTTAGGCTAAATCGGGGGAATCTATTAGCGCTAAAGCATTAAAAATAATACCGTAAAGCTAAGGTTTAAAGCGCCGGTCTAGATTCTATAGGCCTATAAGAAGGATTTAAAGGCCTTCTTAAAATACCTATCTACCCGTTTCTATATAGCCTCTATCTACCCGTTAAAGTAGTCTTAAAAGTCTAAGAATAGCTCGTATTTATAAATAGTTAAGCTAGCATTAATAATAATAAACCGGGCTATATAAGTCGTAACTGCTTTCTTATTTATATTATTATAGGTAACGTCTATCTCTTAGAATATAATATTAGCTTTATTTTAGTACGAACCGAAGATATTAATGCCTACTAGCCAACCGGGAAGGGGGTTATTATTAGGCTTAGTTACTTCTAGTATAGGACCGGGAGCGTTAGGGTTATCGGTAGGGTCTAATATAGTGTGATTACTGCTTTCGCAGACTATAGCAACCTTAATTAATAGTGCGTCTATAACGCGACGAGCCCGCTACCCGCTCCCGGCAAGCATCGACCTTTTTAAAGTTACTGCTTTCGTAGACTATAGTAACCTAATTAGCAAATCGTTGCCCTAAAGATAAGCATTACGGAACCCCCTTAACGTCGCTGCTTTCGTAGACTATAGCGACCTAAGCGACGACCGCTGCTTATTCCGATATATATCGCGAAGACCCTCGCGATCCTTAGTCGAACTTAGTTATCTACGATAACACCTATAAACCCGGTATCCGCCGCCGCCGCCCTAGCGGCAACTACCCTAACGGCAGATAACCCTATTACCCTATAAGCTCTTTCGATAGCTCCTACGAGTCCGGCTCTAGATCCTTAGCCGGTAGCTCCTATAAGTCCGGCTCCGACTCCCTAGCCGGAAGACCTTACGAGTCCGACTTCGCAGCCGAAATTAACTCTTATAGACCCGCAATATACTAAATAGTTAAATAGTATCCCTATCTATAAGTTATTATATAACTAAGTCGACTTTAACCTCGTTAATAACGTTAACCCCGACGAATAAAGCTAAGTAATAGTAACTATATACGTCGTATTATATATACTATACGTAAAAGTAGGAAATATTAACGGATACTATTTGTTTTAGGATTTTAAGGACTCCTTTAGGGACTAGACCGAAGCTACCTAGGATAAGGTCTAACGGGACTATAGAAAGGCATTATAAACGTTCGTACGGAAGCGTAGGCTCTATATAGGACGAAAGAACGAACCGATCGGACCTTAATTCGTAGTGCTATAGGCCGCTAATAGGCCCCTGCCCTAGCCTTAAGAAGAATTCCTCGAGATAGACTTTAATATTAAAATAGAGGCTTACGTAGAGAGGAATAAGCTACGATCCTAGCTCGGCTTGCCGCCGTATAAAGCCCCCGTTAAATAGGCTCCTACGCTTGCTCCCGCCGCTGCTCCTACGCCTACTCCCGCCGTTATAAGCACGCCCGTCCCGATAACTGCTCCGCCAACCGTTCCGCCGACTATTTAAAGTCCGCTAGTTAATTTAGCTCCGGCAGCCTTGCCTTTAGCCTCGCCGCCCTTAACTTCGCCGGCACCTTTATCGTTACCCCTAAGCCGGCACGACCTTAGAGAGACCCTTAACTCCCGCCGGCATAACTTAGTTTCCTACGGGGAAGACCCTATAGCTGCCCTTAGCTTCTATAAACATAGCCCTAGTGCCGGCCCTATAGCAATAACAACAACCACGACTTCGCCTTTAAATAAAAGTCCGCTAGTTGTTCCTATTCTTTTAAGCCGGCCCTTTACTTTAAGCCGGCTCCTTATTCTAAGCCGGCTCCTCCTTTAAAGCCGACTCCCCGTCTCGAGCCGGCTCTCCTATTCGCCCGCTCTAAGCTCTTGCAATAGCTCTTCGGACTACTGCTATAACGACTCTACTAATAGCTCTTCGGACTGCTCTTCCAACCTTTAAAGCAGCTTAGCAAGCTGCTCTCCTATTAGCTCTCGCAGTAGCTTGCTAAGCTGCTTAAAACCTATAAAGCTGCCGCCTATATAGCAGCTTCCTTAATAACGCGGACGGTATACCCTAAAGCTAAGCTAATACCGCCGCTGCTAATTACCCTTTAAGTCTTATAGCGTACTCTTTCGCTACCTCGGCGAAGGATATTACTATATAAAACGCGTATAGACTTCCTCTTAGACCGTAATGCCCTAAGCACGGCATATATAGACCGTCTTGCCCTAAGCCCGGTATACCTATAAGTAGGCTAATTGCTAGCATTATTTTTCCTACTTCGACTCCTAAAGCGCACTCTTCCGTTACCTCGCTAAAGGATATTACTACCGGAAGCGTATATAAGCTTCCTCTTAGCCCGTTGCCTAATATGATAAATAGTAGGATAAACGGCACCCTCCCCCTTAAGGCAAGGGACACTCTTCCGCCCGGCCTTAGCCTACTGTCCGGCATACCCTCTTATAGGACCGTAACGTAAGAAACTATTACTAAAAGCCCGCTTAGGCTTCCTCCCTACTAGTTACCTAGTAGGCTCTCTACTAAGCACCTTCGTCCCGGTAGACGCTCTCGCCTCTATATATTATTCTTCCGAGGTTTAGCAACGTACCCCTCGTTGCGTATAGCTAGCTAGCCTCGCGAACCTAGTAGAAGAAAAGCTCTTAAGGGATTCCCCTGCCTATTGCCCCCTCTAGCCCCTTGCTCGGCCACCCCTTTAGCCCTCTACTTAGCCGCTCCTTTATGTATTCTCGTTATTCTTATTGCTTGTTACTTCGCCTATTTCCCTAATGCCCTATCTCTTCGCGTGTTTATCGCTTATTTATTCTATATAGAGTTTCCGTGTATTATTCTTTGCTATTTCTATAATTTATTTACCTTTTTCTACGTGTTATTCCCCTTTTCTACGCGTTATTCCCCTTTTCCCGCTTTATTATATTATCTTATTTGTTATTCGCATTTTCTACGAATTGCTCGTTATTTTCCACACGATTATTCCTCAGCCGCTAATTGTAATTTATACTTATTATTTATATTTATTAGGCAATTTCTAGCTTAATGCGTCTTTTCCGTTATTTCTTATTCGCGGTCCGTTGTTTTCTTTATTCGCGTTTGTAGCCCGAATTAAGGCCTTATAAAGACTTAACTAAGGCCTATTCGGCTCTTCGGTAGCGCCTTAAGGATGCCCTCGAATCGGCTCTTCGGCAGCGCCCTAAGGATGCCCTCGAATCGGCTCTTCCGAACGCTCTTTTCCTGCTTATTCGTTGCGTTCGCTATATTCGTTGCGCTCGATTAGGCGATTAGTCCGTTAGTATAGTGTTTATAGCCTCTAAAAGAAGAACTACTAATATCGGACTAATCTAGTTATATAAAGGAGAAAAGGGTTATATGTTATAACCCTTATTAAGGCCCGATAATAGCGTTATTAAGAGCGTTACGTGCCCTAAGTAAGCTCCCTTTAGAGCTTAGGACGGGCTCGGTTAGGACGTATAAAGGGGCCCCCTTTCCTCTCCTCTTCGCCTTAGCTAGATAACCTATTATAGTCTAAACTCTAGCTAGTTTATAACCCCTTTGTTTATTTAACTAACTAATACTATTGTTATTAAAGGGGATCGTAAGGGTCGTTACGAAGGTTATCTTACGTTGCTAACGTACTATTGCTTAACGTAACTCTTTTTCTTCTTAAAGCGAGACGGGATTAAATAAAAGCTAGGAAAGAACTTATCGGCGGCTACCGAGAGCTAGCTATATCGTAATAGCTTCGTCGGCTCTAACTCGCGTAGGTTCCTTATTCTTAGCATAAATAACCGTCTTTAGGTATAGGCAATAGAATCCGCGAGGGATAAAGATCTAATATACTTTCGACGATCGGGCTCTATCTCTTTTACCTTACTAATCTATAATTAATCGTTTAATTACTAATTAGTATTAGTTAGTTAAATAAATAAAAGGGGGTTATAAACTAGCTAGATTAGTCTATATGTTTATTAACTAAGGGGCGACGAATAGCCCCTTTATATAGCCTATAAACGCGTATATTAATAGGGCCTTAAGCTAGACCTTTACGAGTCTTTACTTACGACGTTAGGCCTATGCTTATAAGTGTTAGATCCGCGAGTAAAGGGATTATATATAGGATTACGTACGGGATTACAGACGGGAAATTAGGCTAAGAGACCCCTTAAATAAGGTCTTAAGGCAGCCCCTTTTCGGGCATAATAAGCATTATTATCACATACATTAAATACACTACTTTTAGCGGGCTTACAGCCGCTGCAGCGCCCTAACAGCCGCTATAACATACATCTCTCGCATCCTTATTTAGTAGGCCGTAGATCGAAGATCTAATAATTAAGAGTCTTAGTCTTCTAGCTACTACTACTAAAAGAAGCTACTATTTAACTATTAGGCCCCCTTTAAACCGCGAGAAAAAGCCTAGCTAATTATACTTAGCAAGAGGACTAGATTCCTCTCGTATCGAAGATAAGCCCGTAACTTACGGCACTATATCGAATAAAGCCCGCGAGAACCACCTCGCGGCACTATATCGAATAAAGCCCGCGAGAACTACCTCGCGGCACCTTATCGAATAAAGCCCGCAACACGTAGTAATACATCGAAATAAGCCCGTAAGAACTATCCTCGCGGCACTATATCGAAAGAAAGCCCGTAAGACTCGCGGCACTAATATATCGAAAAAGCCCGTAAGACTCGCGGCACTAATACATCGAAAGAAAGCCCGCACTAAGCGGCACTAATACATCGAAAGAAAGCCCGTACTAAGCGGCACTAATACATCGAAAGAAAGCCCGCACTAAGCGGCACTAATATATCGAAAGAAAGCCCGTAAGAGACTACCTCGCGGCGTTAGAAAGAACAATATCCTGCTTTTAGCAGAGGCGAAAAGGGGTGATTCCCTAGCCAAACACACATCCTACTACTAGTAGAGGCGAGAGGGTGATTCCCTCGTTAGCTAGCCGAATATACATCCTACTACTACTAGAGGCGAGAGGGTAATTCCCTCGTTAGCTAGCTAAGACACATCCTGCTACTACTAGTAGAGGCGAGAGGGTAATTCCCTCGTTAGCTAGCTAAGATATATCCTGCTACTACTAGCAGAGGCGAGAGGGTAATTCCCTCGTTAGCTAGCTAAGATATATCCTACTACTACTAGTAGAGGCGAGAGGGTAATTCCCTCGTTAGCTAGCTAAGCTAAAAACAATAAGCCTACATTAAGTAGTAAACCCCTCCGTAGCATTAAACAAGCCTATATTAAGGAGTTAACCCCTCCGTAGCATTAAATAATAAGCCTACATTAAGGAGTTAACCCCTCCGTAGCATTAAACAAACAAGACTATATAAGCCATTCGCGGCAAGCGGTAGAGACCCCTCGTCCGCACACTTAGATAAAACACTTAGATAAGACACAAGCTATTAGCTTATAAGCTAATAGCTCGCGGCGGCGGAAGAGAAGAAGACTCTTTCGTCGTTATAGCAAATATATCGCGGTAGCGAAGAGAAAGACTCTCGTCGTAGTATATATATCGCGGCGGCAGGAGGAAGACTCCCTTATCGCGTATACTTATACGAGCTAATAGCTCTCGATAAGCTAATAGCTCGTAGCGGCGGGAAGAGAAGAAAAGACTCTTTCGTCGTCGCGGTAAAGACAATATCGCGGCAGGAGGAAGACTCCCTTATCGCGTATACTTAAATAAGCTAATAAGCTCGTAGCGGCGGGAAGAGAAGAAGACTCTTTCGTTATCGCAGTAATAATATATCGCGGCGGCGGGAGGAATACTCTCTCGTCGCAGTATATATATTGCGGCGAGAGAAAGAGTCCTTCGTCGCGGCAAGCGGTAAAGTCTCTTATCGCGGCGAGCGGTAAAGTCTTATCGCAGCAGCAATAATATATTCGCGGCGGTAAGAGGAGAAAAGAAAGACTCTCTCGTCGTAGTATATAGTAGTCGTAGCGGCGGAAGAAGAAGACTCTTTCTTCGTTATAATAAACGCTCGCGGCGGCGGGAGGAAGAGTCCTTCGTCCGCGTACTTATCTAATATACGAGCTAATAGCTCTCGACGAGCTAATAGCTCGCGGCGGCGGAAAGAAGGAAAAGTCTCTTTCCCTCGTTACGAATAATCTAATACTTAAGCAAGCAGCTCTTAAGTAAGCAGCTCTTAAGCAAGCAGCTCTTAAGTAAGCAGCTCTTAAGCAAGCACTTATTTAAGCAAGCAGCTCTCGAGCAAACGGCTCTCGAGCAAGTAGCTCTTACGGCGAGCGGTAGAGTCCCTTATCGCACTTATTCGAGCAAGCAGCTCTTATAGCGAGCGGTAGAGTCCCTCGTCGCAGCGAGTAGTAGAGTCCTTCTCCCTCGTATATACTTACTTACTTAAGCAAATAGCTCTCGCGGCGACGAAAGACTTCCTTATTACGTATACTTATTCGAGTAAGTAGCTCTCGCGGCGTCGGAAGACTCCTTCGTCCGTATACTTATTCGAGCAAGCAGCTCTTACGGCGAGCGCTCTTACAGCGAGCGGTAGAGTCCTTTATCGCAGTAAGACAAAAGACTACCTTCGTTACGAATACTTATTTAAGCAATACGTATATCGCAGCGAGCGCTCTCGCGGCTTCGTCTGTATTACTTAATTAATAACTTAAGTAAGTAGCTCTCGCGGCGATAGAAGACTCCTTCGTCCGCACCTATTACGGCATTCGTCCGTATTAAGCAGGCAATACATAAGCCTCGACTTTATCCACGAGCCTTAGCTATATAAGCCTCGACTTTATCTACGAGCCTCGGCTATACAAGCCTCGACTTTATCTATAGGCTATATATAACCCTCGGCTATATATACATAAGCCCTTAGGAATACGACCTTCGGCTATATATATAAGCCCTCGGGAATACAACCCTCGGTTATATACACACGAGCCCTCGGGAACACAACCCTCGGCTATACACTAGCCTCGGCTATATAAGCCCTCGTCCGCCCGTATACTCTAATAAACTATATATAAACCTTCCGAAGCGATCGACTAATCGACTAATATAGGAGGAATAAGGCGTATTATTGCCGCTAAAGGCGCATACGGTAGCGTAAAGGCATAAAATGCCGAATTGCAATTGCTATAATAATAGTCGGTCGTAAGGAGGACCCGGAAGAATACGATAATCCGCCCTAATTTATAGATTTATTAGCAAAGACCTTAGATTTAAGCTATTTAAGCTCTTTAGTCTAGCTTCCCTCGTATTACGATCGAAGCTAAAGGGGTATATTAGATCCGCGAGTAAAGGGATTACATATAGGATTACGTGCGGGATTACAGACGGGAAATTAGGCTAAGAGACCCCTTAAATAAGGTCTTAAGGTAGCCTCTTTTCGGGCATAATAAGCATTATTATTATATATATTAAATACACTACTTTTAGCGGCCTTACAGCCGCTATAGCGCCCTAACGGCCGCTATAACACATATCTCTCGCATCCTTATTTAGTAGGCCGTAGATCGAAGATCTAATAATAAGGGCTATTAAGTTAATAACTTAATTATCGTAAGGGCGGCTAAGTTAGTAACGCTATTACCGGGGTCCTTAATATATACGATCGATATATCGTATAGTTAATAACGTATTTATATAGGCGTTGCCTATACGTAATCTATTTAATTAAGTAGATTACAATCGTGCCTAAAGAACGGATATCCTTTATTCCTATATTATTAACTATATAATATATCGTATGTATTAAGGACCTTAGTAATAGCGTTACTAACTTAGCCGCTTTTATAATAATTAAGTTATTAACTTAATCGCCCTTATAGGCATAGCCCTAACGTCGTAATAAGGGCTTATAAAAGGCCGGCTTTAGGCCTTATTAATATACGCGTTTATAGCCTATATAAAAGGGCTATTCGTCGCCCCTTAGTTAATAGAATTATATAGACTAATCTAGCTAGTTTATAACCCCCTTTATTTATTTAACTAACTAAAAATTATATTTAATTAAAAGTTAAGTTTTTTTAAGATAGATATAAATAGTAAAGAGGAAAAAGGGAACTTATGCTTTTAGGCATTTTATGCCTTTAAGCGAATAGGTACGTACCTTTATGTAATTATGCGCCTATATCCTCGAGGGGCGCACTGGTGTACCCGTACAAAAAAAAAACACGATATGGGTTTTGACTCTAACTCTCTGTGTGGCCGCGCCGCTCTATGCTCTGCCGTTCGACCGGCTGCCGGCGCGCAACAACGCCGATGGAGGCTCCGGCCGGGGCATTGTTGTCGGAGCTAGACGGCGTCAGTCTGTCGGGAGACTCGGACGACGCGCCGGCCGATGCATCGTGGGCCTGGGTTTGAGGCTGCAGGTCCAAGCCGACATTGTCATGGAGGAACGACGCGTGGTCAAAGCCGGGGAGTTGCGGATAGGGCAGCATGCCGGGTGTTGCATGTTGATTGGGGCAGCTCATTTGACACTTGAAGGTGCATCGTACTATTGTCGCGACGCGGAGTCGAACGTCTTGACGCCGAGGCGAGATGTCAGATGTCAGAGGCACGGCGAGAGCGTTTACGTGAGGTATCGATACCCCGTCTGTGCTTTAGTGCTTGGCCGCTGACTGGCCATGTTCTCAAGGCGGTGAGAATAACCCATGAGAAATTCAAGAAAGGCCTCGGTGCCCAATGTCGCCTGATGACACGTGGAAATGGTCTTCTCTATGCTCACGCAGTCGCAGTGCTCGGCTTGGCAACGTCAGTCAATCCGGCACGCAACATTGGTACAGAGTATGTACGAGTCATGTACCCAACAGCGAGGGCTGCGGTCGGCGCGAACAAGGCACTGCCGAGTCATGAATCCGTGGTCCAATCGAAGAGAAGCCGAGCCAGATGTGCACCAGCCAGAGCCATTCACTTCGCATGTGGCTCTCCTGTGCTGCACCTCGTTCATCGGGCTCCAAGCCCCAATCTCGAGTCCAAGGGCCGTCGAGGTGACACGGGGCCTGCTTCATCAGGCACGACGAGGCAGCCACTTTGCGCCTCTGGGCTTGGCCTCTCTGATCATGTCTTGCCTCCCCGCACTTTGGATGCGTACAGCAGCAGCCATCGAGTCCACGGTTAAGGGCAGGTCGGGACGAACGGATCCGATCGGGCGGCCGAGTACCGTGGAAACTCATAGAATTGGAATTCGCGCGGGGGACTAATGAAAGAAGGCGACTTGTGGAGGGACAGATTGCGCCAAAACCCACTTACCCGTTGGGAACTTAGTTGACTTGGTCACTAAAAAAGTCAACCAAGTTCCCAACGGGTATCCCCGCTGCCACAATCCTATGAGTTTCTAGACCAGTTGGACCAGTTCGCGCACGGCACGCAAGTTGATGCTGCGGGAGCAAAGGATGACAGCGGAAGCGTGGCACATGCATGGCGCACGGTGGCACGCGTTAGTACCCCGTACTACCAAGGTTAGGTACTGCATCGACCGAGGCGTACTTCGTAGGTAGTCTCTTGCGAATACTTCCCATCTAGGGCAAGACACTTCAGCTCATCATTCTGGTTGAGTCTATGAGAGACGAGTCGAAACAGATTCAGAACATGTTTCTGCTTCAATTCCCATGTTCGGCTTTTGAGACTAGCCTCACCATTGGCTTCATCGGTGACAACCTCTCCAATCAAGCGTGGCTCTAGAAGCGGTATTTCCCAGCAGGCTTGGAAGGTACGGGCGACTTTCAGGAGGAAACTGATCTTCTGCTCGTGGGATAGAGGGTATATCGAGGAGCATGTAGCACCTGGACCTGGGGGTCACTCCTTTCCCTTCTGGAGGGCCTAGGGCGCCAGCGAAGACGAAGGATATTACGGCCGATGCCGGCCTCGTCCTGCGTGAGAAGGTTTATAGACATGAGTTGGGGTAGCTCTTAATCAGATCAAATTGTTAAGACGCTAAAATGCCCAAGTGACGAAAGGTTTCTTCTTACGTCTTGCCCCGCGTTCCCCTCGTCCTCTATTAGGTAGCTCCGAGGCCGCGCGGACACCCCGAGGACCCCGGGTAACATGTCCTGTTGGCCTCGAACCTCGAAGCGTTCCGCAAGGCAACAAGGAGAAGCCAGGCAAAGGCTGGGGCTGAGTTTATTGCTTAAATGCGACGCCGCACCGCTTCGGCGGCTCCACAACTGCTGCGTATGTACACATGGTAGGTATGTACGAGTTACGGGGTACAGAAGGCAGTTGCTGCGGTGGCGTCCGTCACCAAGTAGTACATGCGTCCATTTGACAAAGATGACTGCCTCTTTTGTAACGTGGCTGGAGGGCTGGAGGTGGAGGATCGAAATGCCGGGTAAACAGCTGCAAACAACATGGCCGTCTGTTTGTCTGCCGCGCCAAAAAGTAAGCAGCACGGTTCACATGCTGATACTACCTTGTCGCCTCCATGCGCAGAAAAAGGACCCAGCCTGCATGTCTTCCGTTCCTGCGACGCGCGGCATCCCCCATGATTGGATTGGCCCCTGCCTGCCGTGTCACCCACCGAGGCCGAAATGCAGCTGGGCCGAGTATGTACATATGTACATACTCAGGGCCCGGCGAATCGGAGGTTTGTGCCTGGCAAATCGAAGGGGTCACTGGCACGTCTTGGCGCTGAAAATCCTTGGCGCTGAAAATCCTGAAAATCCGTCCCAACAACAACCACGCACCACGCCTTTGTTCCCAGCGGCCCGTCCAGCCCCGTGTTCCTTGGCGCTGATAAGGAAGGCGCGCTCCCCAGCCGCCCCCTCCCCCTCCCCTGCCGGCGCTGCGCTGCACTGCACTGCAAGGCACTGGCTGTCCTTGCTATCGCCGAGTGGTGCACGAACACGTAGGAGAGTTTTTTGTAGATTGAAATTTGACTTAGACATTCGCTCCCGCCTCGAGAGCCCCTGAGCTCAGCTCGAGCACGGCTCTGGTCCGAAGGGTGGGGCGCTTGGATGATCCTTGGCAGTTGCCTGCCCGTTGCCCCTCTGTTCCAGGGGGGCATGCCACTAGGTGCAACCGCCACTAGGTACCTGTAGTACAACTGCCCACAGCGCCCAGCGCCCACAGCGGCGGTGGCGGCATCACGGCGGCGTTGGACATGGCCTCGGCGCATCGCCTTGCCGACAACCCCCCTCCGTTTGGCATTGGTCGGCCAACGCCTTACCTGACCTCTCGGCCTGCTGGTAGGATCGAACAGCTGTCCATGTCGACTGCACGTAACCTGCAACATGTGTACCAATTACTAAAAGTACGTACGGATACTGTACGGAGCAAGTACTACTCGATATCATGCCACCTTGGCAGGTCCTTGCAGCTGGCGGGCGCCTGTGCAGCCCAACTCTGTCCCAGGCCTTAGCCCTGAAGACTCCCCCCCGCCTGCCAAATCTCCCGTCAGGCCCTCCCTCTTGTCCTTCTCACCCTCACTATTTCTACTCGTTTCTTCCACCTCTTCCTCCTCCTTGTCCTCCTTTGCCAGTCCTTTCCATCCTCGTCGACTTGTTGGCCGCAGCTACGCTGTTTCCACTCCTTTCTTCTCCGCGTCTTTGACAGACTGCCGTCACTCCCTTGTCGGCCGTGCCGATAACCTCCCCCAATCCTTTCGAGCCTTTGAGTCTCCCAGTCTCGGCATTGCCTCGACCTGAACTCCTCGGCCTGACACTATCCTTTTACTCTCGCGCAAGTCTCCGGTCACAACCAATCTTTGTTATCCTCGACGATCGCTACAGCCTGCACTGCACTCCAACTTCGGCCAGGCAACCATCGTCAACCCAACAGGCTTCATCCACGACACGGCTTTGTTTGTTGTCAACGTCTCGACATTCAATAGTCTTGTCTCGTCCCGACCTCTTGGTATACCGCATCAACAGACTCATCAAGCTACACGACACGTCAAAATGCTGCCCAAAAGCCTTCTGGCACTCTCTGCCTTTGCCGCTCTCGCAGAGCAGGCTCTAGCCTTGAACTCGCACCGTCATCTTCATCGCCGCCAGCAGCTCGAGAAGCGCGCTGAACATGTCCAAGTCTTGACCGTCTGGACCACCGTCTTCGTCGACGCGCCTCAGGAGACCGAGGCATCGCCCCGCGAGTTTCTGGCCAACACTCGCCCTGCCGCGGAACCTGCCGTGCCTACCATCGTCCCGCATGATCCCGTCGTCTACAAAGATGTCAACACGGCTGTCAGGGCTCTAAAGTCGGCCCCGGGTGCGCCCCTAGCTTCTCAGACGACGCTGGCCACGTCCGTCAAGCCTTCTGTTCAGGCCATTTCTCCGTCTGCCGGCCATGGCGACAAGCCTGCCGAACCCTACGCCGCCGCCCCCTCTACCCAGGCAACCACTCATCGCAAGTCTAGCGAGGGCTCCGGATCTGGCGCCGCTGTCTTCTCGGGAAAGCGAGGCGTGGCATACAATGACGCAAAACTCGCCAACAGCCTTTCCGAAAAGTGCGACAAATGCCGTTGGGCCTACAACTGGGGCTCTTCGCCGCAGGGCCTGGACCCCAAGATCAACTTTGTCCCTACCCTGTGGGGAGACCAGCCCAGATTCACAGAGCACTGGAAGTCGGATGCCGACAAGGCGGTCCAAAACGGCGCCAAGGCCATGTTCAGCTTCAACGAGCCCGACAACGCCGGGCAGGCCAACATGAGCCCCCAGCAGGCTGCCGCCGCCCACGCCCGTTATATGAACCCGTATAGCGGCAAGGTCTTGATTGGCTCGCCCTCCATCACCAACAGCGGCCAGTCAGGCCAGGGCATCCAGTGGCTCAAGTCGTTTATGAGCGAGTGCGACAATCAGCAGGACAAGTGCCGCGTCGACTTTTGCAATGTCCACTGGTACTCGCAGCCTCAGTACGAGGACACGCTGTACAAGCACCTCGAGGACGCTCACAAGGCCTGCGGCGGAAAGCCCATCTGGCTTACCGAGTTTGCGCCCGTCAATGGCGCCGGCCAGCCTGCCGAGACGCCGAGCTTCCTGAAGTCGGTCATGCCCAAGCTCGACGGAATGAGCTTCGTTCACGCCTACGCACCCTTTATGTGCGCCGAGGGCAAGCTCATGTCGGCAAGCCAGCTTAGCGACACGGGCAAGGTCTTTGCCAGCTCGCCTTAGACGAGATCCGGCAAGCTCCAGGGGCCATCATCACCTTGTACACTCGTTGGGTGATGCCCACCATTTTTTGCCGCTTTTTCTTTTTCTCTTCACAGCCCATCATCTCCCATCGGGATGGTCGGCGTTGGCGGAAAGGGTTTCGGAACGGTTTGGCCGGCGGATAGGAGCTAGAGGGCGCAAGGTCATCATCTTCATCTTCTTCTGTATATATTCCCCTTCTTTACCCACGTCTCCGGATGCGGGATCTGTCTTGCCTGCGGTTTGGGCGACGGGATCTACTCGGCGTGTTGTTCTTGACGAAAGATGGCATGGATGCCGGGGTCAGACGCGGTCACATAGACTACGAGCTACGATGAAGCGAATTTGACGACGCAACGTTTTTGCCACGCCTGTTTGCTCTGCGCCTTGGAGTGAGAGGTGTTCATCCATGATGCTAGATGTCGGCGGGCAAGCAGGGCCTGGAGGACGACTACGCCGCCTCGTCGGGACCGGGCAAGCCCTCCTGCGCCGCGGCTGCAGGAGGCGTCGACATGGCACGACATGACGGCTGGGCCTCTCTGTGTGTTCCTTTGTTCGCCCCCCCCCCCTTTTCACCTATGTCGTTGTCATTTTCTCTCTCCCGTCTTTTGCTTTTTCCCTTGCCTCTTCCCTCGCCATTCTTTGTCGTCAAGTGTGCTCACGACATGCAAACGACTGTGTTGTGGTAGCCGACAGGTCTCACTCTTGACCGCAACAAAGGGCCTTGTGAGGCAAAAGCAAGCAGGCTCCAGTATGCAGTAGTAGTGCTCCGTACGAGTGACAGTAGGTACATCGGTGAGTCTCGGTAGCAATGCACCTTGCTTCGCCAGGGAGGCAAGCATAGCCGTATCAAAGGTACCCTTTTCATTCTGTAGCTCTGGTATCCTAGGTGCGCCCCTCTCCTTCATTGGCAAGTCTTCCTCGCCTCTGCTAGCAGGGACATGTGCTGGCCGAGGCATGGTATGGGGTAGTTGAACATGCACATTCACGGTCCGGCTGCCCGGGCACCATGGCCGTTGGCGGACGCCTGGTGCAGCTCTCGGCGATGGATAGACCAGAGTCTTCCCGCGTCACCTTTCCCGTGCCGCTGCCGGCTTGCAGGCTCGTCTCGCTCGTGCGCGTGCTCGCGACGACGTGGGTCGCCGCCTGGCCTCGTGGCACGTCGAGAGACTCGTCACGGCAAGGAAACCAAGGCCCCCTGTTGGCGAGAGACAGGTCGGCCAGCGTCGTCGGCCTTGGCTGCATCTGCCGCGGCGTCGAGGACCGCATCGAGTCTGTCGTCGTCGTGGCATCGTATCGGGCCGTGGGCCTTTCGCGGGAGGACGTTGGGCTCTTAGTGCCCGCGTTGTCCCTTGAAGTCACCCACTGGATGACGACGGCCGAGAAGATTACTATCGAGGGATACTCGTCAGCGGCGAGGAAGAGACGCTTACTCGACCGAAGAGGGAGTCAGACTGTCACAGTTGCAGCACATCAGGCATACCCATCCCGGCTCTCCGTCCATGGCCATGAGAACCGTCAGGTTGCTGCCGAGGCGGGCCATGTCAACAAGTCTTGTCCGCAGTATCTCGGGAGCTTGCCTTACACGATGCTGCTCAGCGATGTGAACACGGCGCCGCTAAACGTCCGAGAGGCCACAGTTCGGAGGCGCGAGTTTGCCTGGCTGCGCGTCATGTTCTTGAAGGAATAGAGCCCTGAAGAAAGCGGTTAGGCTAGCCTGCTTCCTCTCAAGATAAGGGCTCATCCAACAGTATTGTTGGCGTCCCCCCAGCTCGAACAGGGAGGTCCTACTAGTCAGGGGGATGAGAAACAAGACTGTCAAGTAGATATTGACAAACGTGTCGAATGATATGAGCGGTATCATGGCGAGGCTGCTCATGCCGATGATGCACGAGCCGTCAGTGATCTTGGCCCTGCGGCTGCAAGCTGGTCAACAACACGGTCATCCGGGGACGAAGCAGTAACAGTCCACAACCCACAAGATAAAGTTGAGCAAGACGACGACAATGTAGACTCCCAGCATCCCGACCGAGTTGAGGAGGTACAGCTTGGAGCATCTCCTTCGCTTCGGCGCGGACCGCATAATGTGCTTGCGCAGAGTCAATGGCAGTGCTCGCTCCTCGGAGCTGCCATCAGGGCGATACTCACTGCCTTTTCGACCAGAAAGAGGTACACAAACTGCGAGAAGGTGGTCAGAAGGGAAACGGATGGTTGGGTGACTGGCCAGCAGCCGATACTCACAATCTATCATGATGAGCGTCTGCCTCGGGCCAAGCATCGAGAGCAACACGTCAGTTGACACACCTTTGTGGTAACATAGCACGCCAGGCAGAGCAGAATGGCGCCATCGCAGGCCCTCGGGCTCGAGTTGGCCCCGAAGGCGTGCTGCAACAAGGCCGAGGCGAAGACAAAGGCGTACGAGTCTATGTATATGGCAAAGACCACTTTGCACGCATCCTCACTCGCCGTCAGCTGTATGAACTCGACGCCCCCGGCGCGCAGCACCAGTAAGAGGGACCATGACGTACGCCAGACGACGGGCGGAAGACGGCGCCACGCCCTGACGGCCAGGACTCTCTGCGCTGCCGCCGCAAAAGCATTGTACGTCAGCCGCGCCTCTTTGCCCCCCACGACCATGCGTTTTCGAGCTTACCGAGGAACAAGCTGAGGATCGTAGTGGCGGACAGGGACAGGATCATGCTCATGATCCTGCCGGTTAGAGGCACATCCTTGCCCTCGAGTTTCGACGGATCCATGGCGCGCAGGTACACTGAGCCCCCTTGCCGAGCCCCTTTTTTCGCGCTTGGAAGAACGTTGCGACGAGGAAAGAGGCGCGAGATTCAAAGGCCGAAGGAGGAGAGAGACGCCAATAGGCTCAAGGAGGCGGGCGAGCGAGCCAACGAGAGAGGACCGCGACCTGAGTCCGCCCAAGTGCCGGCTGTCCGAGCTCGTTCAGAGTCGGCCGATCTGTAGCGAGAAGAAGAGCACGTAGGTGTATAGGTGGCGATGGCGGCATTGCGACCAAGCCGGGAGCAGCCTCCTCTGCCCGGCCTCGGAGTCTTGGCCCATGTCCAGCCGAGTCAGGCATCGCCAGCGCGCGCCGCACGTGCCTGCCTTCTGGCCCCGACGCCCAAGGGGGGACAAGGCAGCGGCCATCTTCCATCCCTCCTGCCCTTTCCTTATGTGACTCTTCCTCGCCGAGAGCCGGGAGCGGCCCGCGGCAGGAGTGGCCCGCAACAGACAGAGACCTGCCACGCGCGAGACGAGGCCTCGAATCGTCCCATGAGTCGACGACACATGACCAAAGCCGATCCACAATTGCGCGCGTACACGTCGTCAAGCCCACCCATCAAATCTTATACAACTAGTACGGTCAACCAGTACGGTAGCACATTAGCTAAGGTCCGCAAGGTTGGCCAAAACCCTAAAACCCTAAAACCTAATTTCCTAAAATTGCTATAATACTATATTTATTAGTAGTAATATATTCCCGTACGAGCGTAAAGCCGTTCGCGATAATAAATTTATCTATAGGCAATAAGGCTAGTCTTTACTTCGCCTTAAGACTTATACAAGCTAAGGTTATTAACCTAGAATACTACGAGAAGGTGCTAGCCGTCGTTCTAGATTAGCTAAGACTTCTTAACTAATACCTTTACGTAAGACTACTTAGTTAAGGCTTTATTAATGCCCGCTACCCGTTTTAAGAAAGGAAATAGTATTATACGTACTTAATTTAAGAAAGGAAATTAATAGAAGAAAATCTCGTATATATCGTATAGTTAGTCTAATTAGACTAAGTCGTCGGCTATTCCGTTATCGTTTAGCCTAATCGGCTTATAACTTAAAGACCTTAGTGCTTTAAGTAGATCGATCGGCCGTTCTTAGGAACCTTTAGGAGTAAGGGCGCTTCGTACGTTAGTACCGAACTATAGATCCCGTTTATCGCACTTATTAGCGCGATCCGGCTATTTATAATTGCCGTAGTAACTACCGAAGTAGCCCGGGAGGTATATATAGGCTAGGAAAGGACTTATATATCCTCCCTCGTCTAATAGCATCTTATTTTAGTAAGATAAATATAGACGAAGGAGGAGAACGCCTTAACTTTATATTAAGAAGGCGTTTACGTACGAGTCCTTTATGCCCGTAACCTACTTAAGTCGGATATAATTACGGAGGAAGATAACGCGCCGACCGGGCAGGTCTAGGATAGTACGCTAAAGGGCATTCTTAATATATAGCCGGAGTTACTGCCTACGTACGTCGACCTTAAGGAGGCGCGACGTACGTAAGAGCTCGCGTATTAGATCGGCAGATAGTAGCTAAATAAAGTTAGCAATTATTATATATACGACTAAGAAAGTAATAAAGAGCTTTTACTTACCTAGGCATAAGGGAGCTTAACTAGCTCTTAAGACTATAGCTACTACTACTAATAGTTATTATTATTATTTCTATAAAAATCGACGTTAATATATATATATAGTCGGTAAGAAGGAATATATACGCGCTTGTAATAACTAAAAGGAAGAAATATTAGTTAATTAATCGTATATACTAAGGGATTACGTATATACCGTTAGCGATAGTAAATAGTAAGGTTATAGTAATATTATAGGGTAGTAGCGATATAATAATAGTTACGAGGATAAAAATAAAAGGTTAAAAAAAAGGAAGAGGGATTATTTTAAATACGTACGAATCTCGCTTAATTCCTTTGCTTATAGCTAGCAAACGATTGCTAGCTAAATAGCTAGTTATCGCCTATTAGTTAGTAATCGCCTACTATCTTTATAGCTATCTTCGTATATAAGAGTATTACGAGACTTTATATATAAGATTTCCTTATTCGACCTTTTACTTTATAATTATATATTACTAATATATATATACGTATTTATCTTATATAGGAAGATAAATACTTTACCTTCTCCTTTCTCCCGTTAGAGTTTTCCTTCCTTCCTTTCTTTATTTCTTCTACTATATATAATATCTTAATATAGTACTTTAATTTACTACGCGCTATATAAAATCCGGCAAGCCTTATTCTCTTATTAAGAATAAGTACGTATTATCCCTTTTCTACCCGTTCTATAGCTACTAATAGCTATATCGCGTTCCTTCCGATATAAAGCTTCCTTTAATTAGTCTTTTAACTACTTATATGCTTATAGGACTATCGTCGTAGGCGTATGCTTATATAAGCGGCCTTAGACAATCGTAGGTATTCTCCGCTCTCTTATTTAATCCCTCGTACTATTACTAAACCGTCGTTATAGGTTTACGGCCTATCGCCGCTTATATTAATCCCTTTATCGGTATTTCTTATGCGTTATAATCGTACGATTAATTTTAAGAATAACTTCTAGGCAAAAGCCTAGTAGGCTTCCTAAGCTTATCGCGGTATAAAGAGAGCCGACCCGTACGGAAATCCTACCGGCCTACCTATTCGCCTTTTTAGTATTATATCCCTTAGGGAGTTTTAGGAGGATTTCTTCCTATTACGAAAAGTTATATAGCTTAGTATATATATATCTATTAACTACTAACCTTACTAACCTCTCTTTTTAGATATAATCGATCTTAAGCTGCTTTTAATATTTAACTATTAAAGTACGACCTATAGTATTACTAAGTAAGACTAAATCGACGAATACATACGACCTAACTTTAAGAAGCAATTTTAAAAGGAGATTCTATAGGAACTTAGGAAGTCTTAAGATAAAAAACATAGCTTTATAAAGCTTCCGGCCCTAGAACTTAGGAAGGCTCGTATAGCAGCCGATCTCTTTATATAAGATAGGGGGTATAAGTAAGACGTCCTTAACGGGAAAATCGTCGTTTAGATTAATTTCTAAATTAATAATTCTTCCGTTAAGCGTACGACCTAGCCGAAGAAGGCTCGTTAGGATATTTCGGTTAAAAGAGAAAAGGCAGAATCCCTAGAGCCTAAGCCTAGGCTATTTAATCGTCTAAACGCTTACGATCCCCTTGCCCTTACGCTAAGGAAGAGGAGGCATTATATATAGTCACTATCTCGACGTATTCCCTTACCGGCTTAAAGAAGGAAGATGCCTTATATAACACCTAGGTTATCCGAGGTTCTTTTAATCTCTTCGACAGAATCCCCGGCGGCTAGGTCGCTACGAGCTCGTATAACCTTATCGCTGTCCTCTCCGCCGGCTAGGTCGCTATAAGCTTATATAACCCCGTCGCTATCCTCCCCGCCGGCTAGGTCGCTATAAGCCCTTAAAAGCGGCCTAGTATACTATACGCGTCGTATTTAATATAGACGATTAGTTTAAAAGGCGAATAGCGTACGTAAAGGCTAGTAGTGCTCGATTTTATCTTATTAAAAGCCTTAGAACTAAGCTTATAGCTCTTACGGTAGAGGGTCCCTTTAGAGATTTAGGTTAGTATAGTTCTATTATAGTAGTTCGTATTAAAGAGAGTAAGTATTTATCTATATAAGGAGAAAGTAACTATTAATAAACTATTCCGCCCCTTTAAGAAGAGTAAAGTTAAGTAATAAGATCGGAAGCTCGCCGCTTTACTAATGCTTATTAATTCGTCGTTATAGTTAAATATACGAAGTTAAGAACGGCCGTTCGTAGTCTTTTATTTCTTCGTTATGCCTAAGAGCGGAAAGCTCTCTTATATACTATAACGTAGCTACCCGCGTAATTATAAAGCCGGGAGATAGGGATGTATATATATAATAGATAATATATTTTAGCTCGGGGACTATTCGGCTATTAGTCGCTAACTAGTCCCTAACAACCCCTCTTAAGGCCTAAGGGTATATCCCTAAGGCCCCGATATATCTTAGAAGAAGGGCAAGCTTTAGTCTTACTACGAGAGGGCAACTATACTATAATAAAGGATTATTCGTACTTTTAACTATCGTTCCTACCTTCCTAAACGTATCTTTAGTCTATCTTCTTATAAGTTCTAAAGCTTCTCTTTTTAGTTACTTAAGAGTAATAGCGCCGTGCGGCAAGCGCGTTTCTAAACGTATAGGCCGCGTAGGCCGAATAAGTCGTAGTAGCTATTAAGTCGCTAGCCTATCGCCGTCACCTCGCGTAACGGAACTAATATTAGAAGATAAATATACTAACTTATATAAGGGCTATAACGAGCGTCTTAAGACGCTATTACTAATTTTTTCGCTGCCTAAGGGGGCCCGATCTATCCCCTCGCGAAGTTAAACGCAAGCCGGCCCTTTACGACCTACCCCTCCGCGTATAGATGTCCTCGCAGCCCTTTAAGCAAGAGCCGTAGAGCTAGAGGAGGAGAAAAGATTAAGAGATAGGATTACGGAACTTCGAGAGGAATTTTCGCAGTAGGGTGATTTATTTAGCAAAGACTTATACAAACGTCGCCGATAGTTAACCGAATCGAAGGAGAGTTATAGTAAGGAAATTAAAATAAAAAACATTCCTTAGTTATTATAACCGACTAACCCTTAAAAACGTCTCGATTAGATTAGCGATCTTAAGGATGCCTTTATCGCTGCCCTACGTCGTTTTAAGCGCAATAAGAATAAAATCTTATATGCCTTTAACTATATACATATAGACTATAAGGCGAGATAGAGGCAATACCTCGACGAAAAGCTCCTTATAGAGAGGGAATTACTTCGTACTAATTAGGATAATTTTCGTAACTAGACCTTAATTTTAATTAAAGATACTACTAATCGCAAGACTCTCTTAGCTATATAACTATAGGAAGTACGCTAACGAGAAGGTTAGTCCCCCTTTAATTTTAGTCTTTACTTAGATTCCCTTAAGCAATACCTAGAACGTCCGCTAGAAAAAACTCGTATACTTTTATTTTTTACAAAGTTACGTCCCGATCTTTAGGACTAAATCTCCCTTTATTTAGCGTCTATTTAAGATAACACTCGTAAGGAGATAGTCTAACTCGCTTAATACTTTTAGGATGCTTTAGGAAACAAAAAGCGCCCCGTAAAGCTAACTAACGACTAGTCGACCTCTACTTAAGGGGTAAGAGGCTCTTATTCGATAGGCTATCGCCGACGTAAAGGCCGAAATAGATCTACTAATAACTATTAAGATTCCGACGCCGCTAGATCGACCTTAAATAGCTATAGAAATAGTCGTAGCAACGGCCGTAAGAACGGCTAAGGAAATAGTCGTAATAGTCGTAACGGTAGGAATAGATATAGTAGGAATAGCTATAGCAATAACCGGGGAGGAAATTCGTATAGAAACGGCGAAAGCTAATCCGGCATAGTTATTTATTAGTATTATAAGAAACTAGGCTATATATAAGCCGATTGCTAGGCAATAGCGAAAGCTAACCGAGCCGTGGCCGATTTAGAGATAATAAAGAAAGAGGGAAACGCCTAAAAGTTAAAGTAAATGCCTCTCTTTCGACTAAGCTATAGGTAGAGGTAGTTGAGAGACTATATGCTACTAGAAAGCTACTAAAGCGAACACCTTATAAAATCATCGTTAATCTCGATTACGGTAGTAAAGTAGACTTAGTAGATATAAATTTTACTTAAAAGTAGGGGCTACGATAGCTTCCTTTATTAACCCTTAGATTAAAGGTAGTTAAGAACACACTTATAAGACGATATAGAGTCTAGGAAGTTTCTATCTAACTCTAAGATAATCGCTATAGGGAAAAGACAGTTATTCGCCCTTATATCGGCATCGATAATAGATTAGAACCTAACGACACACTAGTTTTGCTTAGCATACCCGTACTTTCTTAGGAATACATTTATCTTATTCCTTTTAAGCGCGCTTAGTAGTTTAAACACTAACTTTCTAAGGTATTATTACGCTAACCGTAGAAATTTTTGCATAAGTGTCGGAATAAGGCATAGATCTATATAGTTATACTAGACTTAAATTTTATGCTATTTCCTAATAAAGATAATAACTCGGCGAACCTTAAGCGAATAGGGGAGGAAATACCGGCGACTCTTTTAGACTTTAAAGACGTATTTTCTAAGCACGAGGCCGATTTATTGCTAAGGAAGAAAGGCACCGATTATGCGATTAACCTATTGCCCGACTCTAAGCCGCCTTTTAGACCTATCTACCCTCTTTCTTAATCCGAACTTTAGGTTCTAAAGGAGTAGTTAGATTAGTCCCTTAAACATAGCATTATTCGGAAATCTAAGAGTTCGGCTAGGGCTCCTATCCTTTTTATGCCTAAGAAAGACGGCACCTTACGCCTTTATATAGACTACCGGGGGGTTAATAGTATTACCGATAAGAATCGCTACCTACTCCCCTTTATTTCGGAGATTATAGACCGTTGTTAAAGGGCTAAGTACTTTTCGAAGATTAACCTAAAAAACGCATACTAACGCATCCGGATTAAGGGAGGGGATAAGTAGAAGACAGCCTTTCGTACTCGCTATAGTTACTATAAGTATTTAGTATTACCGTTTAGATTAACTAACGCTTTTACTATATTTTAGTTATATATTAACTAAGCTCTTAAAGGCCTTATAGACACTATTTACATCGTCTACCTTAATGATATTTTAATCTTTTCTAAGACCTACGAGGAGTATATAGAACACTTACGATAAATCCTTAAACGACTAAGGAATACCGAGCTATTCGCTAATTTATCGAAGTGCACTTTCTATAAGCAGTCTTTAGAGTTTTTAGGATTTATCCTATCTATTAATAGAGTTATAATAGACCTAGCCTACGTTAAGGCTATTATAAATTAGGAAGAACCTCGTTCTTTCTATAATATTTAAGTTTTTCTCGGTTTTATAAATTATTACCGACGATTTATTTTAGGATACTCTAGCATTATTGCCCCTCTTACTACGTTATTAAAGGGGAGCGTTAAGGGAAGAAAGCCCGGACGAGTATAGCTAAATACTAGTGAATTAATAGCGTTTTACACCGTAAAGAACGCCTTTGCAATAGCCCTACTTCTCCGATACTTCGACCCTTAAAGACCGATTTACATTAAGACTAATGCCTTAATTTTCGCAATAGCTAGTATTCTTTCGTAGCTTAATAACAAAGGCTACTATCATCCGATTGCTTTCTAGTTACGGAAGTTTACTAGCCCTAAGCTTAACTACGGCACCCTTAATTAGGAGATGTTTGCTATCATTAAGTTATTTAAACACTAGCGATACTACGTTAAAGGGGCGGCGAATACTATTAAAGTTTTATTAGATTACTAAAACCTTTAAGGCTTTATAAAGCAAGTGTCCCTTAATATAAGATAAGCACGTTAGTATATATACCTAGCTCCTTTTAATATTACGATTAAACACTAAGCCGGTAAATTAAATCCTGCCGATGCTTTATTAAGGAAGCTAGAATTTATAGGCGAAGCCCTACCGTCTATAAAGCTACTCCTAGAACTATAATAGAAGTTAGTAGTTATTCGGTAGGTATATATAGCTATAGATTCTGCAAAAAGCGACCTTAAGACAAGTTCTTAGGTCTCTACTATCTCTAAGCTTAACGAGATGTCTTTACGTAACGAAAATGCATAAGCTCTCTAAGATTCAATCGCTTAGCATTTAGGAATAAGTCCCGCTAAGTTAGCTACCTAAGTTAAAGATATCGTTAGTTATAAACAACGGTATTAAAGACAATTAGCTAGGTTAGCAGCTTGTTGTAAAAGGGTCTATAAGAGCAATATCTCCGAGCCCTTTTTTAAGCTCCTTAAGAGGACTTAAGCGGAAGATCCGTAGACTATATAGCGAGTATAGGCCGAAAGTACCCTAAAAGAAAGGGTAAGTCCTTAGTTATTAAGCCTAAACAGACTTATTTTACATTTAGGAAAAATCGTAGTGCTTATAGAGGTTGCCTTAAGGCAAGAGCTTATTTAGCTCTATTACGACAATCCCTTTACGGAATACTTCGGAATAGCCCGTACGAAAGACCTCCTATCCCGGAAATTCTTTTAGGAAGGAATAGCTCGTAATATAAACAGCTACGTACGTTTATATTATATTTATTAAAGCGCCGTCCTAAAGCGGCATCGCCTATACAGCGCCCTTAAGTCGCTGCCTATTCCTATAAGACCTTAGGAAGAAGTCTTTATAGACTTTACTACCGGTTTTCCGGAGTTATAGTTCGATAGTAGAGAAGTTAACGTAATACTAGTAATCGTTAATCGATATACTAAGTATAGCGTATTTCTCGCGGTCTCTAAGACAATAATAGCGCCTAAGTTAGCTAAGGCTTTTTATTATAAGATTAAGCTTATCTATAGAGTACCGAAAGGCATTATTTCCGATAGAGGATCTCTATTTACTAGTAAGTTTTAGTTAGACCTCTATTATATATTAAGGATAAAACGTAGGTTATCGATAGCCTTTTACCTATAAACCGACGGTTAGACCGAACGGGTGAATTAGATACTATAATACTACCTTTAGTATTATATAAATGCCGAATAGAACAACTAGCTTAGACTACTACGAAAGGCTTAGTTCGCTTATAATAATACGAAGAATATAACTATAGGCTTTTCGCTTAATAAGGAATTATTCGGATACTAACTAGACTACTATATCTACCTTATAGACGATGCTACTAGTAGGGGAATGCCTAAAGCGAGAGCTTGTATTAGTAAATTAGCAGACTTAAGGAAAAAGCTAGAGACTTATTAGCGATAAGCTATCGAGTCGCAAAAGAAATTCTATAACCTCTATTATAAGCCACTTACCCTTAAGGTTAAGGACCTAGTAGGACTCTCTACGAAGAACTTACGCTTTAAGGACTAAAGAAGGAAGTTATTACTTAAATATATTAGACCTTTTAAAGTCCTTTAAGCTATTAGTAAGCAGGCGTACCGCCTAGCCCTACTAGAGAAATACAAACGGCTTTATAATGTATTTTATATTAGTCTTCTTAAGCCGTAGGTAGAACGGGCTACTAACTAACACCCTAGCGAATTACTACCGATGCCTAACCTTAACGATACTAAAGGAGAATAGTCGGTTTAGTAAATTAAGGACTTTAAGAAGAAGAAAGGCGTTACCTACTACTTAATAAAATAGGAAGGTTAGCTAGCCGAATACAATAAGTAGGTCTTAGGACGATATAGCGAATGCTTAGGAACTTATTAACGAATACCTAGAGATACGGCTAAAGAAACGGCGGAAATTACGTATTATAAAATAACTTCTTTTTAGCTTACCTTAACTTTTCTCTTACTACTCCGCCGCTACTTTATCGTTATTCCTTAATATCTATACGGTAGAAGTCTCCTACTTTTATTTCGCTAGTAAACTCCGTAATAATAGGGAGACGTTTTAACTACTCACCCCTTCCTCGGCGATTACTCTCCTCGATTATTTCGTATAAATCATCGTATATATATTCTCGTCCTACCCGCTATAGGGTAAAACCTACGTTACTAATTACTAAGCGAAGCTTCTAGTCCTTATTCTCGCGTATAGCTTTCCGTCGCTCTATTAATGCCTGCCGGTATTTAAGACAACGTTTTATATATAAACGTTTAGCACTTAGTACCCCCTATTCCTCTCGGTAGGCCGTTATTATAGCTACGAACGACGTATAAACTTAGTAGAAGATTAACTTTATCTTCTTCTTCTCCGTCTTATCTTAAGTAGTCTATAACTTAGCTATCTTCGTCTAAATAGCGTATAGATTAGCTATATCTCTAGACATTATTGCCGGCACCTATAATTTTATTAGCAACCGTATACCGACTTAATAAGGAACGAGGAGCTTACCGGTTTATAGAGGTTACTACACGAGTTATATTAAATACATCTACTTAATCGTGCATCCTCCTATATATAATATAGTTCGGCTATTTTAGTATCGTCCTCGTTATCGCTAAACCCTTATATACTACTATTAAGGCACTTAATATAGTATAGCTCGGTGATATAGCACCCTTTCGCCCTACGACTTTTTATATATATAGCCTTCTTGCCCTTTTTCTTAGGCGATATCCCTTTCTAGATATTCCTTTTATCGCCGGTATCTCCTTTAGTATTCGCCTCTATGTCTTTATCTCCGTCGTCTTTACTAAATAACGAAAATATTTCGGACTTAATAACTACTAGCGTTATACGCTTTATATTCGCGTAATCTTCTTAAGACTCTACTATAATAGGCTTCTTAATGCTTATAAACGGTCCTTTAAATAATTAACGATATAGTTAATCTTCGGCTTTTTCCTTTAATAAGGATATCGACTTCTCTAAGGCATTTCGTATATCTTTTTCTACGAGGAGTCGTTTTAATAGGGTGGTTTTCTCTCCGTGCGTCTTCTTTAGCTTTATCTCTTCCTATGCTATCGCTATAGCATCCTTAATCGAAACTCTATTTACGGATAGCTCTAGGACTTAAGCAATAACTAAAGGGCCTATCGGCTAAATATTATCCTACTTTCCTCGCTTTTAAGGTGTCTATACCGTTCCGCTTGCCGTTCGCTTAAGAGGTATAGCGTTAAACTAATTCGGAATATACTCGTCTAATTCGGAATATGCTCGTTAGATTTAGAATATACTTATTTAATTCCGAATGTGCTTTTCTATAAGATCTCGATATAGTTATATAATAAGAGAAGAAAAGAAAAAAATCTTTATATATAAAGAGCAGCACTTTATTATAGTTCGCTAACTATACGTAGGCGACTAGCCCCCTATTGCGTAGTAACTATTATAACGCGCGACTAATACAATAGTTATTATAATATATATAATAATAACTATCGTCGTTGATTTTTATACTACGTTTAATCCTATTTTAATCCTATTTTAGTCCTATTTGCTATTACGACTTTATCTATACCTAAAGCTATCCTAGCGTCTAAGGCGTCCGCCCTAAAAGGGGGGGATAATTATAACGCAGCTACCCGCGCAACTATAGAGCCGGGAGATAGGGATATATACATAATAGATAATATATTTTAGCTCGGGGACTATTCGGCTATTAGTCGCTAACTAGTCCCTAATAACCCCTCTCGAGGCTTAAGGGTATATCCCTAAGGCCCCGATATATCTTAAAAGAGGGGCAAGCTTTAGTCTTACTATAAGAGGGCAACCGCACTGCAATAAAGGATTATTCGTACTTTTAACCATCGTTCCTACCTTCCTAAACGTACCTCTAGTCTGTCTTCTTATATATACTAAGCTAATATTTCCTCTAAAAGAAAGGAATCGATATCGCAATCCTTTAGCGGATTAAGCATTATACGAAGCACCTCTCGGTTATTACTATCTTTATCTTCGCCTAAAGGAATAGCTTAATTACGTATATTATGCTTATAGTAGAGATCTATTAGTATTTTAGAAAGAATATACTAGCGGTTTTATTAGTAGGTAATTCACTTAGATTAATCTAAATAAAGGGGGTTGTATTAGTTATAGTTATATCTAATCTAGCTAGAGAAGGAGGAATAAGGGGGCCCTTTTATACCCGTTTATAAGGGTCCCTCTATAGAGCCTACTATGCCTTAATAATGCATTATTAAGGCCTACGCTAGGGCTTACTGCTCTAGTTATAACAATGCCCTTAGTTAATAACGAGGTTATTAACTATATAAGTTACGTAGCGTTATACGCCGCGTAGTTATAACCCCTATTGCCCCTTTCCTATATATAGTCGGCAATATAGTTGCGACTCTATCCCTTAGTTATATAACTATATTCCTATACTAGCAGTCTTTCTTTCTAACTGCTAAGCAACCTTCCTAATTATAAGGATAACGCGTATTAGACTAAAAGGGGTCTAATAAATACAATACATAAGTATAAATAAAAGAGAGTCTTAAAAGGGGAACTTAAGGGCGTAGAATATATGCCTCTATCCGAATAGTTAAGCTGTTATTATCTACGAAGCGTTTAAGGGCTCGGTTTAGTAATGCCTTCGTTATAGCATCGGCCGGGTTATTATCGCCGTTAATCTAACGGATCTCTATAATCTCTCGTTGCTTATATAACTATTAAAGAGATATAATATTAATTATTAATCTCTTCTCCTTAGTTATCCTAAGCTCTATAAGGCATTCGTAAAGCGAATACGAATCTATATAGATAATTAATTAGATATTTAGTAGCTTAAGCCGGTCGGTAATAATCTTTAACGTAGTTGCTAAGGCGATCCTAAGGTTAACGCCGTTAACTATACTATATATCTTAGAGGCTAGTATACTTTAGGTAACTCTTTTTATACTTTATTAAACTCTAGTAGATAATATTTCTAATAACCTTAAACTAGTTATTAGACCTTTCGGTCTTATTAACTAATATAATAATAAAGCCTAATTGCGATAATAGGTCTTTATTATTAGCAAACGACCTATCCGTAAACATTATTAGCTTCGCCTTTATAAGATTAATTAGTTTATATATTAAACCTTTACTTAAGTAGTCTATTTACTACTTAAGTCGCTTATTTAAGATTATACAATCCTTATTATCTAGGTTCTATACTTATACCGTAATAGAGATATCGAATACGGCTTCCGGTTAGTATACTAAGGCTATATAGGCTTTACGAGCACGTTATTTTAGGTACTATTATATATAATCCGGAGCCTTAATATCGATTCGGTCGATCCGGGCAGCTTATCCTTTCTATTAGAGTAGGAGTATCTTATCCTATTGTAAGCTTACCTTTACGCCGTTGAAATCCGTGACGGAGCCTTAAGTTATTATAGTTTTCAGCTTCGCCTTAAATTATGCCTCTCGGAGCTTTTCTTCTTTAGCGGCCGAAAAACTCATTGTTTTAAGCATAAGGGTATCGTCCGTTTATATCCTAATAATGCTAAAGTATTCTAGTCCTATATTAGATATTAGAAGGCAAGAGTCGAAGGTCGATATCGCTATATCGAGGTCCTTAATATAGTGCTTTTAATACGTATTAAACTAGTAGACTCCTAATTCTACGATGCTATATAAGGGCCTAATAACTTAGATAATTATATCGGGTAGATACTTCCTTTATAATTCGGCGGGGAGACGTATTAAGACCGTTTAAAAGAGCTCTATATTCGCCTAAGAATATGCCTAAGTAATATCCTAAAGGGATAACGTTATCCTATATCGCATAAGGCTAAGAGTAAGGGCTAAGATTAGTCGTTAGCTAACGCGTTAGATTATCGGGGATTACGTTAGTAGGGAAGCCTTCTCCTTATTATTATAACCTTAGACTATAAGCCTTAATTTCTTATATAGCTTAGTGTCTCTACCTTTAACCTCTTAAACTATACGGGAGCTAAAGATACGGTAGCCGCTATAAATAGCTTTATTATACCGTTCGAAACTAAATACTCCTTATGCTATAAGGTTATCGATCTTTATACTATCTAACGCTTCGAATAGTACTCCCGGGGTCGTAATAGCGCCTTTAGATCGGAACTTAACGGCTAGCTTATAGGCTTCTTCCTCCTTTTTTATCGTAAAGGCCTCGTCCGCTTCTTTATCGCTTAAATCGTCGAGATCTATATCGTTCTCGTTATCTTCTAGGTTATCCTCTACGTTTAGTCCTTCTATAATTAAATGCCTAGCCTTATTCTTCGATCTAGGCGGGTGTCTTTGCTTATAAAGTGCTAGAGGGTCCGGTCGAGCGGGTTCGTCCGGCTGCTCGGATTCTAATACCGGAAGGTCGTTAAGCATTTAATTATAATAATACAGTTATAATAGCGTAGATCTAAAAACCTAAGGTCTATTAACCGTATCGATCGTAATATTATACCCGTTAATAGCTATAGTTTTAAACGGTCTTTACTATCTTAACTTCTCCCTCTATACGTAGACTTCGCTTTAAAAAGGAAAGGCAAATATATTTACTATATCTAGACCGTTACGGCTATATAGCGCTGCTTAGACCTATTGTTTAGCCGTAAGCTGCCGAAGTGCCTTTATCGCTTTCTATACTATAGCAGCTTATTTAAAGGTTATTAGCGATAGCGGCGAATTAAGAGTTATCCTAGGATATGCCCGAATATAAGCAACGTAGGCATTAGTCCGTTCGGTCTAGCAGTATCGTTAATAGCTTTAACAGCCGTCTAAAGGACTGCCTTAAGGGAGGTAAAGCCGCTTATTTCTACGAAGAGGATATTAAAAGCTCGGCGTAAAGGGGCATAATACCTCTTAACCTTACTAATAGACTAATATGCCTTAATAGAAACTTATATATATATAATCCCTATAATACGGGCTTTGTTTCGGAATTCTACCGCCGCGAAGTTCGTGCCGGCATTATATTTAATAATATTAAAGGGACTAAGGTATATATTAATCTAAAGGGCTTAAAGAGTCTCTTATATATCCTTAGCTAATATAGAAGGAAGGAATCAAGCGCTTTAAAAGGCCGTCGATGCGTTAATAATATATAATACCGGGCGTTATACTAAATTCGGGACGTCTAAGTATATTATATTAACGATAACCTTATAATTAAAGTCTTAGTTATCTTTAAGGTTAAACTTAAACCGTTTTAGGGTAAGCGAATGCATTTAGCAATAGTAATATAGTTCTAAGATATTCTCTAGAGTGCTAAGAGATATATCGCCGTAGCCTGCTTGCTTTAATAGGTTATATAGCCTAGCTATAGCCGGACATCCGAATCGACGATATAAGGTCTTAATTTCCGTTTCTATAAGGAATACGGTCGATTATTTACTCTTTATAAGGAAGAACTAAGGGTGTCCCTATTTCCTAACTACCGGGATGTTTGCCTTAGGGCCGGTAAGGGTGTTTGCCGTATTATTAAAGAATACGCCTAGCCTATCTATATCCGCGAGATATAGTAGGAAAAGGGTCGAAGTTTCTAATATATAAAATATAATCCTTTTAATTAGAGTAATAAGATTAATTAATCCTAAAGACTTTATAATAGTACCGGCGCTAAACCTAATTAATTCCTAGCCTATGGTTAATATATCTAAATAGACGGAAGGGTTTTCTTATTAAAGGGCTATATACTATTCTCGTCCGGCCGTTAAGACCTTCGCCGCTCTTATATCGATTAGGATGCCTTAGAAATAAAGCTTTAAATAGCGGTTATCGATAAGGAACTAGTCGGCCGAAACTATAAGTTCTATACCGTAGATATTATCTCTTATAATAAGGTAGTTAAAGGCTATTTAGCAAAGCATTTAACTAGCTTGCTATTACTCTAGCTTATTATCCTCGCTATACTCTTCCTCTTTATCGTCCTTATAACCTTTATAGCCTGCTAAATAAGCTATAATGTCTAGGGAGACGCTAGTATAAAGATAATATAAGAGATATTAGTCCTTAGCTTTCCGCCGTTCCTCTATAGAATATTTCGTAGACTAATATCCCTCCTTTCTACACATAAAGCACTTCTTAGTCTAGGTCTTATTGCCGTATCCTTAGCTATAGCCTCCTCTACCGCAAGGTCGATAGCTTTATTTAAATCCTCGCGGGTAAAATCCTCTATTGCCTCTACTACGATTATTAGTATACCTATAGCCTATATAAAACTAACTATTAGGGTTCTTCGAATTATATTTATAATTTATATCTATCCTATCGTTATTACGATATCGGTCTTAGATAAACTAGCGTAAGGCATTTCTCGCTTATCGTATAAGGTACGTCGTAAGGGAAGCTTAAAGGTCGGTATAAAGCTCCTTAGCTTCCTTAGCTTATTTAAAGAAGGCACCTTTAAGTTCTAAGACCCTTTAGCACGCTTTAGTAAGATTTACTATAAGCGGGGTTTCGCTTATAAACTTAGGTCCTAAAGCCCGTTAATAAAGCAATAGCTTATCGATTAGCAACTAAAGCACTTCCGGTAGGCCTTTCTTAAGGTTACTAGCCTAAACTTAGTTAAACGTTATATTAGTCTAATCGGTATAGTACTAAGCCTAAGTCGCTTTAGTATCGAAATATCGTTTAATCTTATCGTATACGCCTTAGAAGGTAGTCGTCTAGGTAATATTCTCCGTATAAAAGCGGTCGGCTCGTCCCTTTAAGATCTAAGAGAGGAGTATATAGAAGAGCCTTAGCTTAATCTTAAGGTTATAACATACGCCTATAAACTTACGGATAGTCTCGTTAAATAGGGCATATAGCTCGCCGGTATAGCTCTTCTCCTTATCCTATATCTTAACGAACTTAGTCTATACGTTAGGATCTAATAAAAGGTTCGGAATATCGGCCGGTAGGAGTGCTATATACTCCTTAATATTATAATTAAATGCTTCGATAGCCTTTAAGGCGATTATTAAAGTAGATAGATCGAGCCTCGGTTTCGCCCCTAAGATATATAACGTTAGTTTTAGGAGAAATAGTAATTATAGCGTATAAGTCCGATTTATACGATTAAATAGTAAGAACGCTAGTATATCTATCGTAGCCGTATTTAGGTCTTAGTCTAGTTCTAAGGTTAAATCTATAATCGCCGCTTAAGCTAAGCCGCTATATTAGAATTAGTGCGAAGTCGGAAAGACCGTTAATTAGTTTGTTATAGTTAAGAAAGGGTCTAGATTCGTTTAATTTTTAGGCTGCTTAGTCTTATATATTTCTTATCTTTTCTTATTTACGGAAAGCCCTTATAGCTATCTTAAATTCTTCTTTTATAAACTCCTTCTTATTCTAAGGGAATAGATCGTCTAATCGAAGCATAGCTATATATAACCTAGTATACGACGTATTCTTAATTCCTATAGCGAGTCTACGTCTTTATATAAGAGCTTTAAGGGCTCTCTTATAGTCCGTAGAAACTAGGTTTTATATAGATTTATTCTATCCTTAAAAATGCTCTTAGAATAAGTCGAAGAGCCGTTAGCCTTAGTAGTAGATAGATGCTTCGCTAACTATAATAAATCGGGCTATAAACGTCGTAACTTCGGCTTTACTAAGATCTTCCGATATAATTTCCTCTATATCTTAATATTATATATCTACGTCTCTACGAGCGGACGGGATAATGCTAATATCCTTTATCTATCGTTCGATCGGTTTAATTAGGTTATCGGTGGTTTTAAAGGGAGCCGATATATTCGTAGCTAATAACGGTCCTACTATTATTGCTTATTTCGAATTCGTTAATAAGGGTTATCGTAAGGGTCTTATAATAGTCTTTATAAGAGATATCGAAGCAAGTAGTCTCTATTTTAAGTAACGTTATTCTTCCTCCTTAATAAAAGCGAGACGGGATTAAATAGTTATAGGGATTCGCGTTATTATTTTATATTATAGACGCACTGCCTATTAACGTTACTCTTCCTCTTTAATAAAAGCGAGACGGGATTAAAAGGAAGCTTAGAAAGGTCTATTTGCTAGTCGAGCTCGGTTTAAATAGTCTTATTCTTAGCATAGATAGTCTTCTCTAGGTATACGCAATAGAACCCGAGGGTAAAGATACGTAAGAGCCGCGTTTTTATAACTACTGCCCCTTTTATACTTTCGAAGATTAAGATCTATTTCTTCTGCCTTACTATTCTATAATTAAATCTATTTAATCACTAATTAGTATTAGTAGGTAATTTACTTAGATTAATCTAAACAAAGGGGGTTATATTAGTTATAGTTATATCTAATCTAGCTAGAGAAGGGGGAATAAAAGGGCCCTTTTATACCCGTCTATAAAGGTCCCTCTATAAAGCCTGCTATATCTTAACAATGCATTATTAAGGCCTACGCTAGGGCTTACTACTCTAGTTATAATAATGCCCTTAGTTAATAACGAGGTTATTAACTATATAGGTTACGTAGCGTTATACGCCGCGTGGTTATAACCCCTATTGCCCCTTTCCTATACATAGTCGGCAATATAGTTATAACTCTATCCCTTAGTTATATAACTACATTCCTATAGGTTTCTTTATATACGGATCTTATGCCTATTCTAAAGGGGTATAAAAGAAGCAAATTCGTCTTAAAAAAGCGTACTATAAACTATATATAATGCAATTTAATTAGTAAGATAATCTTTAATAAAGAGAGCGTACGCTATAAGCTCGTTAAAGAACGACTAATAAAGTAGGTTAATATAAAGACTTTCCGTACGAGGAGGAAGCTTTTTACTAACTATCGATTAGTTGCCCCTTTTCTTAACTAAGACTACTAGCTTTTAATACGTATATTTCTCGTGCTTAGTCCGTATATATAGTAGGATTAAATTCTTTCTCTTTAGCGATATCGATATTTATTCCTTTCCTCGTCTTTATATAAGATTTCGGCCGGGCTAGCTTAAGCTAGCATAGCTTAAGCTACTACCTAAAGAGGAGTCTTAACGCTATAATCCGAGCGGGTGAGCTAGCATAGCTTAAGCTACTACCTAAAGAGGAGTCTTAACGCTATAATCCGAGCGGGTGAAAAATAGTTATATCCTTAGCCGCTATACCGTATGTAAATACTGCTTAAGCATGCCTATAGTAGTACTTATAGCTCGGCTAATATAAAACTAAATAATATACCGTAAGTATGTATTAATGCAATAGTAAAGCTAGTATTTAAATGTCTTAAACTTATCGTACTTATTAAGATACTAAAGGAAGTTTAGTCTTAGAACTAAGAAGTCCGTACGATACTTAAAGTTCCCTTCTTAACGTTTTTATACTTCCTTAGGGAATATTATTTAATAGAAGTTATAGAGCCGGTTTTACGAGACTAAGATATTCCCTTTTTATCGTATGTAGTAATAGAGATATCCTCTCCCTATGCTTTAAATTGCCGTTAACTATTCGAGATCTTTTTTAAGGAATAAGATTATAGTTTAAAAGGCAAGCTCTCTTTCTTTATTCGTACGGAAACGTCTTTTTATACCGTTCTCCTAGCGGATTTTACGAATTGCAAAAGGCGAGACCTAAAGATAATCTTAAACCTAGATATCTTAAAGGATCGATTTATCGCTAAAGCTATAAGAATAGAAGTAAAAGCGTACGCGTTTAATAAGCTAGTCTAATACTTAAGTATAATACTGCCGGGTTAAGCCTTATGCTATAAGGTATAACTAAAGGCATCGTAGGCTAATAGCCTAAGTATTCTATATAGAGAGTAGCTAATTAACTTACTAACAATCTCTTAACTTTTTGCCCTTATTGCGTAAATCTCGGCAATCTCCTTATATAAGGGTTTAAGATTAACCTACTAAGAAACCTACCGTACGAGTCCTTAAGCAGAAAGCTAGCGCTAAAGCGTGCGGAGGCTAATAGCTTAATGCCCCTATACGATAAGCCGCTCGTTTACGTACTATAAAATCACTATATTCGAATATCCCTAATAAAAAGAAATAGAAATCACCTCTCGTACGCCTTTAAGATCGGTAGCTAGTTATATCTTCGCTGCGCTATTAATGTATTAATATGGATAAAGGATTAATCTCAATTTAGGATCTAGGGTTTTAGCCAACCTTGCGGACCTTAGCTAATGTGCGACCGTAAACCAGCCATCGCCAAGCACCGAGGCGAGAGTGGAGACGAGGCTTGGCGGCCACCAGACACTCGCCGCCTTTTCCTCGGCCAGCTCTCTTTGTCTTGCAGCAGCCATGGGCTTCGTTGTCATGGACTTGGGTTGCACATATATCAGCTTCGTCTCTGCCTGCCTCGACATCATCGAGCCATGGTGCAAAGAGGCGCCCCATGTAACCGACCTTTTGATCAATACAATCACTCTACTCAAGCACATGCCTGGTCCCGCCGGTGACCGCTGAATCCCGATTCCTGTTGACGAAGACAAGTACAGGTGGGCGAAACGCCGTGCCATGCCCCTTGAGCGCTCCATGCCCCCAGTAGCGAGCTCGCCACAACGCCAATAATAAATAATGTAACAACAGGTTCCGGAAATCCGAGAGTAAAAGCCCGTCAGCAGGAACGGTTCCAACAAGCGCCGTTCTTTCCCCGCCGCCGACCCGACATCAGGCCATCGCTTGGCCCGGTGCGGACGCTATCCTGGTCGGCGCCCAGCAAGCTGGGCTCTGGTTCGGATCCGAAATTTTTCCTTGAGCTTCTTGGTGAGACGAGCCCCATGAGGTGGCCTCTCTCCTCCTTCTCCGTCCTGAGGCTCGTTCTCGTTTGTCTGCGCCCGCATCTGTCTGAGCGTCTCTATCCGCTCTTCCACGGGGGCTTGCCGCAGTCTGTTGATGTCGAGGAGGCGTGCGAATCTGTTGCCTTGGGAAGTGGAACTACCGTGCCCGTCTTCTCCCTCCAATACAAGTGGTGGTGGCAGAGGCTCGCCATCTCCGCCGGCCGGGCCTTGGTTGGCAGTGCCCTGCCCGGGCCTGAGATCAAGTCGACTGAGAGATAGTGTTAGCGCGCATGAAATGGGCGGTGGCGATGGCAACATGTGATGAGTAGGCGGCGGCGGGTAGACTCACCAAAGTGGGCAAGTCCCAGAGACGTTGACAAGCCACGGATCCACACAATTGGGGTGGAACTGATGATTGCAGGGAAGAACCCTGACGTCCTCTCCGACTTTGAAGTCCTCGGTGCAGATGGAGCAGCCCAAATGCCCGTCTTCCGTCTGTCCGCCCTCTGCGGCGGCCGGAGTATTGGCCGTCGACGCCTTCGTGTCACAACTCGGTCGCCTCGAGGCTGTCGCTGCCGGCACGTCCACACGCCTATCTTTGGTTGACTGCTGCGTCGCTACACTGGTGCTGACAGGCTCCAGCTCCACCTCGGGGTCCGCCTTGTCCGAGGGCTGTTGACTCCCAAACTTGACAATGGGAATCGTGTCGAGAACGGCGCGAGCCAGGCCTTTGGCACGACTCTGGCGTGGTCTGCCGCCAACGGCGCCGCGCGGTCCGTACCTCTCGGGGTAGCGGTGAGCGCGAATAGCACCAGTAGCGATGATGATGAGAAACAGCAACGTGATGAGACCCGTGATGCTATAAAGGATGCTCATGGCAACGGCAGAGTTGTTGCCGCCGCCACCGTTGGATTCGTTGACAGATTGGTCCTCGGTCGCGTTTCCCTGGACCAGGGCTTCAACGCCAGACCCGCTGAGATAGCTCAGGACATTGGAGGCCTCGCCGGCATCGGCCATGGTGAGGATGCTCGTGTAGGACAGCGGCTCCCGGCTCGTGATGGAGCACCAGTTCCGACTGGTCGAGTAGAGCACGATGGCCTTTGGTTTTTGGGACATGAGGTCGTTGAGCATCTTGTCGGGGGTGATGGAGCTGCCGCCGCCGACTTTGTCGCAGGGCAGGTAGGCGATGAACCGGGACCCGCTGATTTCGTTGTAGTTGGAGACGTTGACGGGTCTGAGCTCGCCGGGGATGCTGATGATCTTGAGAGTAGACGGATTAGCGGTTATGCTCGCAGGGTCGAGACGACACATCATCACTTACTCCTCGGGTGCTTTGCGACTCGTTGAGACCCAGGTTTTCCGTCAGCGGAATGGTTGTGAACTGGAGGCCCGGCTTGGTGGACAGGGTGAGCTGCAGCGCGTTGTTGGACGCCCACTCGGGGACGTTCTTTTCGGCCGAAGTCGTCGCTCCATCAGCGTAAAAGGGGGCGCCGACGAGGAGAAGGACGAGGAGGGAGGAGAGCAGCCTGCCGAAGCAGGAGGTGGCTGACGCGGCCATGGCGAAGTTCGTCGAAGGGATCGTGTCGAGGTTCGGAGGCGGGCGGAGATGTGAAGCCCGTCGCAGAATTCGGGATGATACGGCAATCAAGGCCGGGCGAGAGTGGAGCGAGGGAGCCCAGGCGGCCGCGTCTCAGGCTCTCTCAATTCCTCCAGGGAGAATGCATCGGGCGCGGGCGGGGACGCGCGAGCAAAGGTGCCGGAGGACGGTGATGAAGCAGCGTTGACAAGGCGCGAGGGTGGAGGCCAATCGAGAAACGGTCGTCGACGAGTTGACGAAGAGGAGATTCTGGATGGAGACGGAGAACTAAGCTTAGGGTTTATGGTTGAGGAAGATGAGGGGAGGGGGGAAGGAACGGAGACGGAAATGGAGACCAAAGGGAGATGGATGGACAAGCCGATCGGGGAATGCAGGCGGGCAGAGGCAGTACGGCGGGGCGGTGGAGAAGGCGTGCAGCAGTTCTCCCCCGTCGACCCAGAGTGGCGGGACCCTAACGTCCACAGCAGCCCCCGTACAGTGTGCGTGCAGTGCGTGCAGCTTCGGTGCGCATTGACGCTGTATTCTGTACAGCTTGCCTACCACTGCTCCACACTCTGTATCCGTATGGAGAACTCCGCACGGAGTACAGAGTACTCCACAAGTGTCTTCGCGCCACAGACGGAGCAGCGTGCCGCACTGTCTCCCCGGGCTATACTATGGCATTCCAGCGAGCAGCAGTTATCACCGTTTCACCCCACAGAGGACCGTCTACGGACAAAAAAACCAACCAAGCTTTCTCCTCCACCTTCTCCACCGTCGCCCTCTCTCGGCGGGCGGCTCTGATGCCCGGCGCCTCCCCTCGAAGCCACCCCCCGAAAGAAAAAGAACCCTTCCTCGACCCAGTGGTCTGAAGCGGTCGAGGCTCGGCGCCCACAATGTGAGTCGCAGGGCCGCCAAAAGGGGGGGCGAAGAGCAACAGCTCAGGCATGTGGCAAGCGTGTCGCAGCGCCATCAAAGGCAGGGAGGCCCTTCGCACGCTCGGCACCCTCTCGTCGCCGCCACGGCTTGCCCGGCCTCCCTCTTCGTCGTCCTTTTCCAACTCGCTCCTCTTGGCGGTCCTTGCAAATCCGCGGCTGGGTAAAGTTGGGACGGCCCCTTGCGCCCAACGACGACGACGTCCCGCCTCGTCAGCTGCGAGACAGACAAAATCTGCTGCTAGCTGCTATAGATAGGGCAGCTGAGAGGTCCGGTATTCAGCCAAGGTTGGCTGGTGACTGGCCATTTATTAGGCACTGCGCCGACTTTTTGTCGCAACCCAGGCCAGGGCGGCAATAACCGGTTTGTTGCGCCCTGGTTTTTTTGTTTTGTTTTTTTCCTTCTTTAATTCTTGCACACGGATAATCACAGTTTGTGCAGTGCAGTACGAATACGAAGTACGAATAGACACTTGCAGAACCTGTCTTGACCAGCTATTTTTATCAAGGTTCAGAATCAAGCCCAACCCTTGGGAAGGCGTGGTAAGGCAAGCGAGGGGCAAGGCATGCGGTGAGGTGTCCCAACGGCCCATCCATCATCCGTCACCACCACGTCCACCATCATCAGATAGTCGGTCAGCTGCATTGTTGGGCACTGCTGCTCCCCTTCTGCTTGTATCCGTACATGGTATCCGTACATCGTACATACATCGTACATACATACATACATGCAATACACGAGACGCACCCGGAAAGGCTGATGAGCCCTCAGCCACCCCGACTGCTGCCCTCAATCGTGGGGTCCGGATGAGACGAGGGGAGAGCTACCGTGCAGGCTTTTCCGTCGCTTCTACAACGCCGTTGCCCGCTTGTCTGCATAAGCCCGTGAGGTTATGCATGCACGCTCCCGCCGCAGCCCTGCCTTTGGCCCCCGAGCTCGCGAACCCAAGCAAGGCCTCGGAGCCAAGTGACGAGATGGATGGGTGGGAGCATGAGATTCTATCGAGGTAGTAATCGAGGTAGTAGGCCATCCTGCAGTCATGCTCTCTCTCCCTCTCCGTCCCTTCCTCCGCACCTCCACCCCCCCCCCCGTCGTCGTGATAATGACGGGGGCCCTGTCTTGTGTCTTGCCCACCTACACATCGGTCGACCCGGCAGACGGCTCCCGCTTACGACGCCAACCGATGATGACGGAGAGAAACCCAGCCCCCTTCCGAAGCTTGATGATGAAACCCGAAAACCAACCCGCTGCATCTACCCACCTACCTCGCGTGTCCCGCGCACGGCATCTCGTTGCAAGTTCGCAACGTCCTTTGGCCGCATGCACCGTCATCACTCTCTTGTTGTCATTCGTCCAGCAAATCTGGGGAGGGGGGGACAAGACGGCGTCGAGCCACAGTAGGGAGAGCCAAGAAGACGACGAGGAGCCCATCAGATGACGTCCGCCGAGGTTGTACATACAGTTTCGTGTGTTCCCATTGCCCTTAACTCGTACACTACCCATACATGAACGAGGTCATTACGAGGATTTATACGCAGAGACACCAGCTGACCGTCTTCCATCTCACAACCTCCGCTATGCATGGCCGTCGTCGGCGTGATTCCCCGCCCCGGCCCCGGTCCGGCCCCGCCCCGGCTACCGCCGACCGAATGGTTCGTGTCTCCGTGGCCATCTGACGCGCGTATTTCGCTTTCCACTGACATGACTTCTTGTATTCGTACGTGTTCGCACAATGCGCGCCTGGCACGCGCTCGCCGGCGGCGACGACTGTCTCTTTTCGGAAACCGGCCGGGCTTCGCAAGAGTCAGGTTATTCGGAACTAGGTAGGTAACCCGTCTTTCGGAACTAACCCGTCCAGTTTCCGAATCACGCCGATTTGTTTTCCAGCATCTCACGCCCCCACTGGTGCCGTAGTTGGCGAGAAACCATGGTGGCGGCTATCCTTGCAACCGCCTGTCTCTGTCAAGCAACTCCTCGGCCACGGCCCGCCATCGCCAAGCCGCCAAAACCCCCGACGTTACGGCAGAGCTTGATTCCATCCATCATTCCTCAGAAACACAAGGTTATTCCATGTCCTGTCTGTCCCGACTGTCACGTCTTGTGGCTCGTTCGCAAATCGTAGGCTGGGCCGCATCACTCTTACATGTTTCGCTCCTGACCTCCTCGGATTCAAACATGTCAAAAGCTCGCAGTGGGAGGCCTGAGGCACGTGTCCATATTTCGCGTCGACGATGCCGGGGGAACGTGGGCGGCCCCGGAGACAACCAACATCAAGCTCGTTTCTTTTCCGTTCTGAGGGGCGACTCTGGTTTGCTGCCCGCAGTCGAGCGTGATAATCTCCTCGGCCCTGCACGGCAACTGCTCGCATAGAGACCCGTCCCTGCAACGACACAGGCGCCCATCACATGCATGTATGCGGGTGCGTGTTTCCGTGCCGGACGTGACTTGCTAGACCTGTCTCTTTTGAGCCGAGTGACGTGTTAGGGGGGGCGGGAGACAACGGTGTCGGAGTGCTGTATTCGTACTCTGTACAATGCAGCGTACGCAGAAACGCCCCCTGACCGCGACGGCCCGCCCTTGTATGTCGCTGCATGCATATACGCTGGCCGTCGAATGAGGGAGCCATGTGTACGAATACAAGCCGACGGGTGCCGAGAGCCACAAGGTCCCGCGCGGCACGCATCCCCTGCTCGGGGGTGCCGGGGCCTAAATCTCCTCCATGTCTTCCAAATCATCCATGGGCGGGTAGTCGCCCACCTCGACCCGCTCCGGACGCACAAAGACTCCGTGCTTCAGCTCCGAGGCGGCCCCCCAGTAACGCGTGGCGGCGATGCTGCCATCGTTCTTTCCCACCGGCTCGTCAAGCTGGACCCCGATCCAGGCACCGCTGCCCCCCGGGATCTCTGCCACCTCGCCTACGTACTGGACGATGCCTCGGCGCGTGTCCTCGCCGCCGACGCGACAACGCTTGCCGACCTCGATGCCGCGACGCAGCACTTGCTGCTGCAGGGCATCCAGCCTGGCCTGCTCGAGCCCTGGGGCGTTGGGATCGAAGCGTCCCAGCCTCTGCGCCCTTTTCCAGGCCAGGACCGAGTCGGCCTTCTTCTCGTACTCTGGCTCGGGCATGACGTACTTGTCGACGCCAGACGTGTCGGTGTAGTTGGGTCGAGCGCCCGGGGGTCGAATGTCCTCGACCTGTCAAGTCGGGTCCATATAAGTCAGCCTCGCCTTACCGCTTGAGTGACCCTAGAAATGGCCGGGAGGACCAGAGAGCGAAACCGTCGGTTTGGCCGAAGCTCGATCCATCACGGCCTCCAACCCCCCCTTTTCGGCGAAAGGAGCCTAAGAGGAGAGAGGGTGTGGGCAGAGACGGCAAGGAGAAGGCAGCTGGCTGGCAGAAGAGAAGAGGGGGGGGGGGGAGGGCGAGCTCGGCCGAACCAAACACGGTCAATCTCCATCCAAGCAGATGACCATCGGAAGCGCCATCCAAACTCATGCGAGCAGGAGTGCTGAGACAAACTTGTCACACGGGGACTTGACAGAGATAGAGTCGGCCTTGGCCCCCACCCGACCCTTGACCAGGGCTGTCTCGTCTCATCAGGGGGCCAAGGCAAATGAAAATCAAGAGAGGATGCCGACTTACATGCAGCTCTGCGTAGGGAGCCAGGGGGAAAGTGCACAATCGGATGCTGTCTTCGTCTGCCGCGTCAATGGGGATGCGTTCCGCCCCTACAGACGCCTGGAGACTCAGTTTTTGGGACGACGGGGGGATGCCCGTGACTGTTTCGAGCTTTGCCTTGAGCTGGCTGATGGTCCATGACGGGGTGACGCGCCGCTCCACCGCGGCGTTATCTGAGATGACCTGCAGAGGGACATCGGCCATGGTGCGAGCGTGTCGTGCCTTTCTTTCTTTGCCCCAGGTAACAAGACGGGGAAGACTGCGGCGGGGGGGCGTGTCTCGGACTGGGGGCGGATGGATGCGGGGCGTTGACGAGTACAAGGGACTGAGCCTGCCCGTTTGTGTATCTGCAAGTCTGGAGGTCTGAGGTAAGAGGTGAAGAGTCACGGGAGTGAGAGAAGAGACGGAGAGGCGAAGGAGAATGGAGAAATGACGCCGCGACACGAGAGCGTGGGGGGCGGAAGATTTGTCTCGGGCAACTTGCCTGTTTGATGGCTGGTTTGTCAGCCTGCGCGTACCTACATACAACAACTGGGCTGTGCTGTACGTACCCAGTTCAGTGTTCAGTGGGTTCAGTGGAGAAGGGAACCCGAGTTCAGGCAGGCTCGGGCAGCAGCAGCCAACAAAGAGAAGCAAGCAAAAAAATAACAAAGACGATACAATGGCCAAGAGATGAGCCACGCCCGTCGTCATCCGCCGCCCTTGAAAGCCATGCGATTGGCAACCAGGTGCCTCGCAAGGCCCGGACGCCCCCGGGATGGCCAATCTGGGCATTGGCTGGGCAAATCAGCCGCCGCCTCGTTTATGCCCCCTCCCCTCCCCGGTCTCCGGACAAGAGACGGACAAGGCACGGATGCATGCCATGCCCATGCACGTTGAGATGTACACATGCCCTTGTCACATCATCATCAACACCAGGAGTTCGTCGTCAGTTCGTTTCCCCGTTGCTGCTCCACCAACGGCCGGCCAACTAGCCCAGCCCACAACTAACATGGAGACGTAATTCATGTGCCCGTCGAGGGCGTTTGGCCCTGACCCCAAACTACCTACAGACAGTCAGCAATACTGTGCCATCTCGTCAGCTCTGACGAATCAAAAAACATGCAGAGCGGGATGCCGCCCTTTGGCTTGCGTTGCTCGGCAGATGCTCCATACTCGTACTATACGCGATAGGAGCCCGTTGGTATGTACCCCGGTGGTCTCTCTCGGTCTGTCCCGGTTACCCCTTATCCTGCGGTGCGACCTGTGGTTGCTATAGGTGTGAAAACACACAAGACTCGTGAAGTCCCTTGGCTGCAAAGACCCATTCCTGACTTTGCACTGTGCAGCGGCACTTTAAATGAGGCATGACTCGGCCCATAGAGCCCAACCGAGTCCGACGACGTGCACTATGGGCAATCAGAGTTCTTGTTACTTCGTACTTCGTATGCATGTTTGCTTTGTCGATATGGTCTGTTGCACGTACGAATATGCACTTGCGCACTCCTCGGTGGGCGTTCGGCCGGTAGTTGTCGTAGCCCCTGGATGCAGCCAGGCTGCGGCGACGAGATGCGCATAAGGGAGAGGATGAGGAACAGAAAAGAAACGCCAGAAACCCCGGGTCCACCACACGCCGTCCGTGGCTCGCAAGCCACCGCGCCCGGCGCCATCCACGGCTTTGGCCCTGGCCGCCGTCTCTCCTGCCCCGTCCCGTCCCGTCCCGAGCCACGCCTGGGTCCACGGGCATCAGACATGGCGCCATGACAAGCTCGGAAAGCTTTCTTCTTTTCTGGTATTTCCTTTTTCCCCGTTTTCATTTTCTCGGAAGTCTCGATGCTGCTAGTACTAGTACTAGCATGCTGGGTGGAAGGGGGGGGGGGGGGGGGGGGTCGGGAGGGCGGCAGACGAGGAGGAGGCTTGGGAGACTTCCCCCCCATACTTTTGGCAGTGGTCAGTGCGAGCCGAGGAGGGGCTTGAAAAGCGTGAAACACCTTGCAGAATCGTGACAAGTCAGACGTCGGGTGCGCCACCGGCAGCAGGGCCCTGGCTTGGCCTCTCTGGCTGCGCGCCTGGGCTGACGAGACCAACGGACGACTGGGCAACGCCAGAATTGCTTTGCTTTGCGCTGCGCAATATGGCGTGTCACGAAGAAAAAAAAACACCCCCAAAACCAATGCCCTCTTTCTCTTGCCGGTGAGACGATGCAAGATACAGACAGACAAGGCGGCCCAATCAGCCTCGTTCGGTCGAAAACGACGTCGCAGCGTGGCCTGGATCCCGGCGGTGCCCATGGATGCATGTATGTGTGTGCAGACGCGACTCCAGACGAAGCGGGCGAGGCGCGGTGCAGGACAGGCAATGATGGCCTTGATACCTAAAGGCCGTTGCGAGGCTGCCCGAGATGGCCCTCACCGCTGCGGCGAGACGGCCCTGCGGGGTCCTGATGACAGCTGGTCATTCGAGCAAGCAAAAAGCAAAGAAGAAACGGGCTCATATGTATGTACATGTATGCAGCCGGCCGCAGGGCAATGGATCATGTACACGCGACCCGGGACCCAAAGGTGAGGAGGGCAAAATGGGTGGTTGGAAGAGCTTCCCGTCCAGCCCGCCTCCGTGTTCCTGGTCGTTTGCGCTGCACAGCATTGTGCAGTGTCTTGCCGTGCCGATACCTCTGACTTACCTTGACAAGTGCGCCATGTCTCACCCAGCCGAGGGTATCCCATCCGTACAGCAGTGTGCCGGCCTTGGGACGCGGGGTGTCTGTAGCGGCGCCGTCGTGAGACCCTTCATTAAGCGTCGTCTTCGGCTTTGTTGGCCACGGCAGGCAGGCAGGCTTAGTTGACCGGTTCAGCCCACGCGATCGGGGAGGCTGCGTCTCTAGCTGCTCGCTGACCGGTTCATGACGTCGGCTCCGGGGTGCCGGGTTTGCGTTTGCGTCGACAGCGCAACGCTCGGGGCCGTCCCGCTCAATGGCGTTTAACGGCCCCTAGAGAAACCAAGGCCATCTCCATGCACCCCCCCCAGAGACCAGGGTAGTATTCGTCATGTGTGTGCGTCTGTGCCTGCCTGCCATCTGAAGCCTGACTGCCAAAGGACGGGCCGGCGGCCACGTATGATGCGATTGTTGGCGCGCGCGTCTCGGATGGCAGAGCCGTGAAGCCACACGCACACACCCATCCGGGGTCTCGACGAAGCGTCAACCGTCCCGCATCGTGCACGGATACTCCGTCACAGATAGGGCCCCAAGCCAAGGCCGAAGCACCGCTCTGCATGCCCCCCGTACATACGCCTCGACTCACTTGACCTGGCTTGAACTTTGCGGTCAAAAGTCAAAACAGAAGCCGGCAGCAACTTGGGTGAGCGAGGGCCGAGTCGTGGTCGGCACAGAAAGGGCTGCCCGTCGGCAATGGGCGAGATGGCAGGTTTGCTTGCTTGCAACCTTGGGCATCAACACTTGCCGCACGACAGCCGCGCGACGGCACCCCCCCTGGATTGATTAGGCACAGGAGGGCATGCCTGCCACACGTCGCACGCACTAGGCCAGGGAGAACCGGGTCGGCGCTCGCACGGCGACCGTCGTCAGGTTTCGCCTCGACGTTGGAAACGCAAGTTGTATTCGTACATGCATCGAAACCTCTGGTCTGGTGTGTAGGCGCGAAGAGGACTAGGCTCAAACAAGGCGGCCTGGTCGTCGTCTGTTGTCTTTGACGTGGCGGTCACGATAGCGACCAAACAGCTGACGATGGCGGAGAGTCGTGAGTCGTGGGTCGAGTTGTCGCGTGTCGTGTGTCGTGGAGGGAGCCAAGAAAAGTGAGAGAGTGGGGGGAGCTTCCAGGGGCGCGGGCAACAAACGGCTGCGTCAATGATGGTGGGCGGATTCAATCTCCGCCGGCCTGATGACGCGGGCGCCAGGCATTGGTAGCAAGTCACGGACGGAGCTCGTTGCATGCGTTTGGTGGCTTGGGCAGACAGGGCAGCGATGAACTGGTTCGCAGTTTGTCGACGAACGGTTTGGCGTGCCCTGGTTCTGACGTGGCCACACCAACAACGCCCAGCCCACCACCCTTGTGCAGGTACGTACCCACAGACGTTGGCAGCTACGAGTTTACCTGTGACGGGCCTGGCTGACCGCCAGTTTCTTCTTCACCCTTCACCCCCCTCCCCCTCCCCCTCCCCCCCCCCCCCCCGCGCCCCGGACTTTGGTTTGGCAAGGCGCCCAATGCACGGCCGGCATTGGCAATGCACCATGGACGTACGGATACAGGCACGTTGGTTGGGTACGAACACTAGAGGTAAACACGGCCGGCCCGGGCCCTCTTCTCCCGGCCCCGGCTTCGACACCGCCGCCGCCCTTGTGCGCCCACCGGCGGATATGCGAAGCCGCGCAGGCCAGGAGGCGAGGCAAACAAGCCCAATGACTGGATGAGCGCTGCTGCTGCAAGCCTCAAAGCCTAGAATGCTGTCGCCCATCGGCGCACAAGGCCTGGTACACACGTGTAGGGAGGTGGTTTGCAGGTTTGCAACTCGGTCAACTCAGCAACGAGGCTGCGAGCGCAATCAAGGCTGTTTGAGCGAGTCAAGCAGGGCCAAGTCGCGGCGCCGCCCAGTGCAACTACACGTTGCAAGGCACATGGTCCTCTTTGTTCAGGTCATGAATCAATCCGACAAGGTTACTCGATGCGACTCAGTCGTCAAACTCAATACAGACATTGCGCAAATGCCGGCGGTGACGTACATACGTACATACATACATACTACATGGATGAAGCTTCCGCCCGCGGCATGTAATAGTAATATGCATACGAGTTACATACATACATACCTATGTGTGTGTGTAGTAGTAGTATCTGCAAGCTGCATCTCGCTTGACTTGGTCCTACAGCTGTCGTCGGGGACTGCATGTGGGCGGGCCAGATCTTGGGCGGCCGACAAGCCGCCTCGTTGGTTCTCGTCACGTCGTCGGGGATCGCATCGTGTCGCATTGCATGTGGAATGCTGCTGCTGCCGCTGCTCGAATCCTCGGAGTCGGAACCCCACCCCGAAACCTCGCCCACACACACACACCACACACAATTGCATCGTGACACAAATGCTGCCGGGTAGGATTTGTCATGGTCGTTTGGCCCAGTGCGTTGGGGAAAAGGTTCGTGGAGATTAACCTTGTGACAGGGCAACAATGTGATTCGGCTGCCAAAACATGGCATAAAAAGACCCGGCACGTGTCGGAAACACATTCGAAGCGCGCCAGAGGGGCGAGCCTCATACTACCACCCTAAACGGCTGCCTCCCTCCCTGTCCTCTCGGGTGCCATGAGGCCGCAACGTGAGAGGGCGGGCCGGTCAATTATAGCGCTGGATTACAACGGGCCCCGCCCCGGACATTGTGCGAGTCTTCTCTGTCCGAGTGTAATGGACACCCCCCCCCGTGTGTCCTCACCCCCGCCCACCCCATTGGGACCGTTGAGACGGGGGGAGATGGGGCTGGGTAGCCAAACACCCGAAAACATTGGCGTTACGGCATCCAGACACACCAGCATGCATGACTTCGTGGCCATGCGCTGGCAGGGCACTCGAGTCTCCTGCAGATACCTCGTGTACATACCCCATACATACATACGGAGTACAACGGCATCTGCGGCAGTCAAACCACGCGTCCATGTCTCTCAAATCGGCCCCTAGCGAAAGCTGCCGGGTCGAAATGGGCACACGGCACCTTGATGGCATTGCGCAAGAAGAGGGCGACGGGATTGGCAACAAGAGCGGGGAGCAGGGGCGAGGGGTGCTGACGGGCGGTGCAATGGGCGTGGGGGGAGAGGGAGGCTAATATGTTGACAACAGACTTGAGCGTTTCGAAGCTGGTGGAAGAGACGGTTGCTGTCAGCGTCGTGATGGTTGCGTTGGCGGCGTGCTGTCTTTTGCCTCGATCGCGCACCACAAAGAGACTGTAACGTGCCCTGGCTGGGCGGATACCCAATGCCTAACTCGTACCTCGTGCCTCTAGGTAAACAGGTAAACAGTAAACAGCCTCAAGTCTGTTTATTGCGGCAAAAGGGCTCGAGGGAACGCATGCGCTCCACTGAACCGGTGCCTATTTTGGGGCAAGTCGTAGCGGACATGGCGGGCTAGGTTCCCGCCAAGATCGGTAGGGCCACTTGCCAGATTGTACGTATCCGGAGTACTATACTACTGTACGGAGTTCGCTCCGATAAAAGCGGCTAATTAGCGGCGTCTGTTTCCCACTCACTCCAGCCGATTCTCTGCAAGCACTTATAAGGCAAGGGAGGCCACAGTCTGGTTAGGTATGTACACATGTACATGTTCACAGTCTGGTTACCTGGTAGGTACACATTACTTGGGTGCGTTCGTCAGCCTATCATGAACCGACCCGCTTACCGCCGCGCGTGTCCGGGCAGGTCCAGTTGACAGCTTGTTATTCCAAGGCATCGGACAGTAAGCTCTTCGTCTGAGAGTGCGCGTTTGGGAGGAGAGGTGTAAGCCGTCGCAAGTGTTGCCCGGTCATCTCCGCCCGCCATGCCCAACCATGAACATACATGGCCTTTTCAATATGTCTGATGCGCTGGGATGCATGTATTCGTCACCTCCATGGTACCAGGCCGTTGTGGGCCGAAATTGGCGCCGACGTGTTCATCAAGGCACCGTGTGCTCGCGGCAGTTGGTGAGCCTCGTGGAGTTGGGGGCGTGAGAGAGAGAGCGTGCGAGCAACCAAAATAGTAGCGAGGACCTGCGCCAGCATTTATTTGTATCTGCAGCATGCCTCGCGGCAAAGGCCCGCCGCCACCAGGTATGTCCGGGTTGCCATGTACATACCGAGTTGCGGTCCGCGAGTCACCGACCCAATGCCTGCCCACACATGTACATACGTATCGTATCCGGACTAGTACGGATACTCCGTGGTTGACTGCGGAGCTCTCGGCTCCAGCCCCACTGCAGCCCCGGCGCATGAGAAAAAATTCAATTCCCATCCTCGTGAAAAAAGAAAAAAAGGAGGAAAAAAACAATCGAGAGTGGCAGCGCAAACGCAAGTCACCGCACGAGCCAGATCCGCTTCGTAGTCACCAAGACGACGTCGACGAGGGCAAACAAGAGATGGCTGACCGCCGACTCGCGCGCCGTCCAGCACAATGCCAACTGAGGATCACGCATGTCGTCGATGCTGACGTATACATTGGCGTTGTGTCTTGCATGTACGGATACCTGCCCAAGGAACAGTACGGCAAGGGGGGGGCCCAAGGTTTTCCTTGGGTAGGTGGTAGGACTGAGATTTCACCAGGCAAAGAAGGCCTCCCGTTCTTGCCCAGTTGACATGGCCAGGTTGCGGCGAAACCGAAGCAAGAACAACAAACGAGTGCACAGCACTAGGTACATACATACATAGCTACCGTCAAGGGAAGGGAAGGGGGCGAGCCGAGCAGAGAGGAAGGACCCTGGGCCCCAGCTCTTACCCTCTTTCACCCCTCCTTCCTGTCACCACCACACGCCCCTCCCCCCCCTACCTCCCTCCCCCCCACTCCTTCTTTCCCAAGCTAAGGAACCTACCTCATCACACACTCCATGCATGGCTCTCCAATCTGGCTCTCCAATCTCTGGGTTGACGTTCATCATGCAGACTACCTTACCAAAGGTAGGTAGGTAGGTGACAACTGCCCGGGCTTTGTTTTGTCAGGGCACAAGAATCAGGCGGGACCACGTACGAAGTACGTACACACAGCAACATACGAATACTGTATCCGTACCGCTGATTTCAAATACCGCGCCGTGTGTGCCGTTCCCGAAAGAGCCGGCCAACTCAGGCCTAGCAGCCCTATACGGACTCTTGCGCTATATACCCTTCGTTTCGAATGGCTTCACTCGCTCGCATCGCCAGCCCATTTGCAACGCCATGATGCCCTTGCTTGCCCGCCCTACTTGTTGCGGCTTTTCCCACGGTTTGGCTCGTCTTGGCCGACTTTCCCATATTCATTGCCACGATTTGGCCTGCTGCCGGCAACACCTGGGGTTCAAGGACCTGTAGTTGCTCGCCTCGAATGCCTCCCAGATTCATTGTCCATTGTCCCCCTCGGCCTCGAGGCCCCAGAAACGGATACCGTACGGCAGCAGACAGGCATGGCACAACTCCTACTAGCTATTTCGAGCCCGTCTGAACCCAGTTTGCCGGGCCACCATCCTTTTCTCCTGCCTCGGACCCCTGTCCTTGCTCGTTTTCGCCCGCATCTTTGTACCAGCAGCTTCCCGGCTCCTTGTCCGCCTCGTCTCCTGCGCAACCCCTGTCCGCCTTGGGTGCCCCCATACCTACCTGACCTGGCCTTATACCACTTACATACGAAGTATGTATATATGTATGTATGTACGGATACATGCCTCCATTGTCGTAAATAAGGTACGGACAGTAGCTTTCTTTCACTGCCTGACGTCTTCTCTCCTCTGCGGCCCCCCTCCCTTCATGCTCCCCCCCCCCCGGAGCGGCTCTTCCAAACCTCTGTTTTCCCTAGAAGAACCCTGCCCTACCACTATCACTGTTACTCTTGTTTCCGCTGCCGCCTGATCTGTCTGCTTGCAGGAACCCGGCTTTGGTCCCTTTCGACGTGGTGGCCCGTTGCCGCTCCTCGCTCCCTCATCTCCGCCCATTGGTGGACGATAAACCCCGGCAGCACCAATCATAATGGTGTTTGCCTTCATAAACACGACTACAGGAGCCATTGACCGTCCCCAGACACCTTGCTTCTGTTTTCCCTTGCTCTCCCACCTGCTGCCCTCCCTCCACCCTTGCTGCCAGAAAGCGTCTCGACGACAAGCAACCGCGATATCACAGCTCTTGGTCCATCTTTGCGAGTCGACGCCGCTCTCGAGCTTCCAGTCTCGTGCCGGACCGCCTCGACCCGCCTGACAGGACGCCCGTTGCCTGTCGCCTCTCCTTTGCGTCGTCGCTACACGGCGGCAGATACGGCCTGTGTCTTGCTACACTGCGTCGTTTGGGCAACGCAGCTCGTCTCCAATCGCGACGCAGCCAAGGCCGAGCGTTGCAGCCGGTCGTGGAGCTGGCCCAACTCAAGAGTCAGACTCTGCTCTGCCTCCCGCGGGCAGAGCCATCCTTCCCGACCATCTCCCACCGCGGCGTTGGTTTGCTTTGCGGCGCCGGGGCTCTTGCCAACGGACAGCATCCCCTCAACGTGGATATCATCTCTCTCCTCAAGTCCTCCGACTCAAATGAGTCCTCGGCCAACACCCAGCAACCCCGACCCGTTCCCGTGCCTCAGCCGATAGCGCCGCCAGCTGCCCATGGGCAGCCGCCGGCCCGGGGCATCTCGGCTGTCTTGACTGCTCCAATGCCCAATGCGCGTCGCGGCATGCCCCCCCAGATGCCGGACCAGCCGGTCAAGAAGCAGAGCAAGTGGTCCCCGGAAGAGGACGCCCTCATCATCGAGCTCCGGGGCAGCGGCATGAAGTGGGAGGACGTGTCCAAGCGGCTGCCGGGCCGGAGCGCCATCAGCTGCCGCCTTCACTACCAAAACTACCTCGAGCGACGGAGCGAGTGGGACGAGGAGCGCAAAAACAAGCTTGCGAGGCTGTACGAGAGGTAAGTCGTTCTCGTGGCCCCGTAACACGTGTTGACCGACTGACACGCGCGGCAGGTTCAAGGCGGAGATGTGGGCAAAGGTGGCAGAGGAGCTGGCAGTGCCCTGGCGAGCGGCCGAGGCCATGCACTGGCAGCTCGGCGAGGTGGACATGGCTCGACGGGCCGGCGTCGTTCCCTTTTCGCTTGCCGCCGTCAACGTCGAGAGCGGCCAGCGGAACGTGGCGCCGCGGCCCAGCACCCTCTATCAGCCGCCGGACGCGGTTGCGCGCCATCTGACGCCGCCCTCGCCTCGATCCATGTACGCGCGCAACCAGCCGCTGTCGGCCATGCCCGTTGGCCCTCCGATGCGCGGAGAGCCCATGGCCGCGCAAGCCCCCATGCCTGGGCCGGGCATGCCGCCCTCCATGGTGCCGGACCACGGCGACGTCTACTACACGGCCGGCCCGGGGCTTCCCCCGATCCAGACTCAGGGGCAGCCCCGCAACCCGGGTCCGCTGCCCAGCCTGGCGGAGCTGACCACTGGGGTCAGCCCGTACGGGACTCCGGTTCAGCGGCCGCCTTCAGGGCCGCTGGGGCCGCCGGGACCGCCGGCCAAGCACGCCGCCATGATGCAGGCCGCCCAGGGCTACCCGACGTCGGAACCCACGAGGACAAAGCGGCGAGCGAGTCAGGAATCGATGCATCGCGAAGGCAGCGTTCGCAGACGAATCACATAATGCAGCCCACAAGGGGGGTGAGGGAGAGAATCGCGAGGCAGAAGGAGTCGGTCGTATGGAGTCATTCAAGCAGCGGGAGCGTCTTCTCCATGCTTTCTCATGGTTTTCTTGTCATGTTGTTTTTCAGGCAATGGAAAAGAGGGGTTTTCGGATGGCATGGCGGATACGGGCGGCAAGGGTCTTGTCATTGGAAGCGAACCGGAGCATGACGGTCAAGGGAGGCAGGCATTCTGTTTGGGGGGTGTTATGCTTGCGGAGTCGAGTCGTTTGCGCGCGGATAGAAGGCGTATTGGCGCACGAGATGGGGGCTATTTTGCTGTCGAGGGGATTGGCGAGCTTTTGAATGACGCCACCTTATGACTGGCCGCCCAATTACCTAATCAATCGGGAAGAACCGCCCAACGTGGAGTTGGGCATGTGAGAGACGAGCCCTGTGTCTGTGTCTCGATGGTTTCTTCAACCCGGCTTGGTGACCCGGCTGTGACCCAGAGTGTTCAGTGCACCTGGTCTTGGGCCTTGTCTTGGACCATGTCTTGGACCTTGTCTGAACGATTACACACCACCCACCAATTGTCCCTCTCGTAGCCGCTCTCCAGCACGGAGCCTCCCGCGGCAGACACGTCCTCGACCAGCTCCCCCTCTCTGTACAGGTGATAGTAACGCTGATACGTGGCCTCGGGCGCCCCCCTCGAGCGCATGACCCACGGCACCAGGGCGTCCTGCTCGGAGCCCTCGTGCCAGCCCCTGCGACTGCCGCCCTGCTCGAGCGCCCACACGTAGACGAGGGCGCGGGCGTCCGGGCCGGGCCGGAGGCAGCGCAGCAGCGCGGCGATGGCCTCGCGGCGGCGCGCGCGCGTCGACAGGTGGTGCACCACGGCGACGCAGACGACGAAGTCGACGGCCGCCGCGCGGTAGGGCAGCGCCAGCCCGTCGGCGACGACGACGTGGCCGGCGCCGCGGTGCGCGGGGTTGTCGCGCGCGAGGCGGGCGAGGGCGGCGCTGCGGTCCGAGCCCAGCACGTGGACGGAGCGGTTGACGCAGAGGTACTTGCCGTTGCCGCAGCCCACGTCGAGCCCGACGCTGCCGGGCCGCTGCGCGAGCAGGAAGTCGGCCACCAGGGGCCACGGCTTGTGGCGCGTCGACGAGAAGTGCGGCGCGATGGCCTCGTAGACGGCGTGCACGTGCGCGTCCTCGTACGCCTCTGCCGCGCGGGGGCTTGTCGAGGCCACAGCCGATGGCGCCCGGGGCTGCTCATCCCGGCCTGCGCCGCCTCCCTGCTCCTGCTCCTCTGCCGGGCTTGGGCGGGCGTTGCTCGCCATGGCTTCTTCAATCGACGGGGGTTTTTTGGGTGGCGTCTTCTTTGCCGTCCTTGTGGGGCGGAGCAGGAAAGAGAGCGTTTGGACGAGAGAATCACCACGGGTGCGAGGCGGGGTCGTCGTTCTTCAAGTGTGTGTTTTTTTTGAGTATTACTATTTGGCCCAGTACAAATCTCTATTTGGCCCAGTGACACTTTGCGTACACCCGAAAAACGCCCATACCCCCCACGACCAGCCGCGCCCACTTAATTACAGTGCGTATGCCTGGCAGGCTGTAGGCTAATTCTTCGCATCGCATCGTTAAATCGCATCGCATCGTTAAATCGCATCGTCAAATCGCATCGTCAAATCGCATCGTCAAATCGCATCGTCAAATCGCATCGCATCGCTCTAGCGCACGCAGCAAGGCACGCAGCAAGGCACGCAGCAGAGCCGGGCACGAAGCATACATCAAGGAGCCGGGCACGAAGCATACATCGAGAAGCCGCCGAGCCGCACACACAGCAGAGGGCACGCAGCAAGGCACGCAGCAGAGCACGCAGCAGGGCACGAAGCACGAAGCATACATCGAGAAGCCGCCAAGCCGCACACACAGCAGAGGGCACGCAGCAAGGCACGCAGCAGGGCACGCAGCAGGGAGCCGGGCACGAAGCATACATTAAGGAGCCGCACACACAGCAGAGGGCACGCAACAGGGAGCGAGCCGTAGACGGATATTCGTACTTCGTATCGTACGTGAAGAATTATTAGTCTGCAGCCTGCCATGTATGCGCACTGTATTTGTATAGGCGCGGCTGGGCGCGGGGGGGTTAGACGTTTTCCGGGGTGTACGTAGGCTACAAAAAAAATATCACTGGGCCAAATAGAGATTTGCACTGGGCCAAATAGTAATACTCATTTTTTTTTTTTCATCGAGCGCGCAAAGCGTCGATGGGGGTGGAGGCGGTGCCGCACACCGCCCGCCGCCTCTCGCACGCGCCACGGGCTCTGCGACGGGCGGATGGAGAGGGCTGGGGCTGTTGACGAGACGTCGTGCAGGAGCGCTGAAATGCAGAGGGTGAATTTGTCTAATCTTGCATCGTCACCTCCACCGTAAACAGAGGCCCCATCTGTTCATGGTTCATGGGTGAGGTGAGGTCAGACTGTCATCACGTGACCCCATACCTAATCGAACGGCAGCGCCCCGGAGCGAATGAGTGGAGCCGGAGGTGGGTACCAAGGCAAAGTCGGAGGAACAACTCCGCCCAGGGCCCATATCTTAAGAAGGGGTCTTCACCTCCCCTTCCCTTGTCGTCGCGCCTTGCCTCTCAGACTCACGCTCCTCCGCAAATCGCTCAACTCTACTGCCTCCCGAGCTTGCGAGAGCCGGCTTGTGCATACATACCTGTCCCTCCCCGTTTCGAGACCCCGACTTGTGTCTCGACTCTTCTCAAGCCCGTGTCTCAAGTTGGAGCTGACGAGACGGTCCATCTTCGATCGACAGAGACAAGTCTCATGTGGCGTAGCAAGGCCACGCAACCTCCGCATGACGCCAGCCAGCATCGTGACCTGTCGAACCCAAGCAGCGAGCGAGCAAACGCCCCCCCACGCCCACGCCCACGCCCCCCTTGCGACGACTATGCTCATGGCAAGAGCTTGGCGATACTAGCTACACGAAGACAGGGAAAAGAAACTTTTCACCAGACAACATTGGAAAATCAAAATTAAGGTTGGAAAGGCATTCGGGTTGCTGCAATGGTCGTGCCAGAGTGGTGTTGCCTCCGTGGTTCACGCCATGCCTCACCCCGGTATCCCTGATCTCGAATTTTCAGTGCTACTTTGTCCCCCCCAGAACCGGTGCGCCTGGTCGGACGAACACGAGTCACAGCAAATGAGGCCAAGTCACTGGCAAAACGGGACACTCCGTGGACATGTGGGCTTTGGTGCCAACATTCCGGCCACCGGACTCTGCAGGGATGGACAAGGATCGAGGGCCGACGACGACGACACGCGTTTGTTTGCCAAATGGTCTCCCGGGGTCCCCTCTTCTTCTGGGCTCGGCATGTCCGTTGTGCCTGAAGACGCCGACATGAACCGCTTCCGGGAGCAAGGGACCGGGTCCGCCCCAAACCATCCAGAGCAGACGAATCGCATACATGTGTACGAAGTACATGATGTTTGTTCGACCACATTTTTTTCTATTCGCGACTGCCGAGAACCCTTCATTAGCGACAGCCAGCGGGTCGCGACGCCATGGGGTTTGGCAGCTTTGTGCAATGAGTCGCGGTACTTCGTACGTATCCCACAATCACTCGGCTCGCCATCCCAGAGCCTCCTTTTCATTGCCTTCCCGTGTTGAGTGGGCTCTTGGCGTCGAAGACGTCGCTCGTGATGAGCTCGGGATACTCGACCCTTCCTCGCCTGAGGGCCGATGCCATCGTCTCCATAATCGCAAGGCTCTCGCACCAAGGAAGCGTCTCGCTCTCCGTCTTACCGTCCCTGAGGCAGCGCGCGCACTCGTCCGCCTCCCAAAACATGCCGTGACCCCAATCGCGCTTCGGGTCCTTGGGGATGGGGCAGTCCACCACGTCAATCCTGCCATCTCTGCCCTCTTTGATGACCTTGAACTCGGTCGGTCGATAGGCAGGATGGGCGACTTGGATCTCGCCCCTGGAGCCCTGGATCCGGATGGCCGGCGCGCTCTTACTGCCGTCGGGGTCGGTGGCGACCAGGATGGACGCGGTTGCGATGCCCACGCTACTGCGCTTGGGAAATTCACAGATGATGCTTGTCATCTCGTCTACGCCCGTTTTGTACTGAATCACAGAGGATAAGACCCTGGGCGACTCCCGGGGACCCCCTGGGTGATACAGCGTTTGGAAGACCCAGGTCAGGGCGTAGACGCCCAGGTCCAGGAGCGCTCCTCCCGCCAGGTCTTTATTGACAAGACGATGCGAGTCTGCCAACCCAACGGTGCCATCGTCCTTGCCACTGCTCTCGTTCAGTGACAGGTCGGCTTGGGGAGCCCAGCAAGGTCAGCTCACGACGAGTCGGGATCACAGGCCAAGTAGGTGCGGCCGTGGAAGGCAGGAGGATGGATGCTCACCGACTGTACGATAAACGGTGCCAATCTCACCGGCGGCAATCAATTCCCGGATCTTGATGCTGAGGGGGAAGAAGCGAGTCCAGACGGCCTCGAGGAGGAAGAGCCCCTTGGCTTTGGCTGTATTCACGAGGGTCCTGGCTTGGGCGGCCGTGACGGTGAGAGCCTTTTCGCACAGGACATTTTTCCCGGCGTGCAGAGCTAGCATGGCATTCTGGAAATGGTGACTGTGGGGGGTGGCAACATAGACAATGTCTACCTGGGGGTCAGCCACGAGCTCCGCGTACGACCCGTAGGTCTTGACCGACGAGGGGCCGTCAATCTTGGTGACGAACTCGACGGCCCGGCCAACAGAGGTCGAGGACGAGACGGCAACGATTTCATGGCGAACATCGTGAACCTCTCTGCACGCGGGATCCGTGAGCAAGTCCTTGCAAAAGACTTGGAGGATCCGTTGTCAGCCGACGGGCGCTCGCACGCAACGCAGGACACTGGCTCACGGCCGGCTACTCACCTTCGGCGATGCCGCCCGTGGCCAAGATGCCCCATCTCAGGGTGTACGGTGACGCCGACGCCATGGTTGATGGAACTTGTCCCGGACGACGGCCGACGGTTCAGACGACGGCCGACGGTTCAGACGACGGCCGACGGTTCACCCGACGATCGGATGTATGCAGCTGGAGGGGCTTCGAATTGGGAGCGGCCGGGTCGAGAGCGAGTCGAGGGAAGAGGTGTCGTGATGTTGGAAACTCAAACGAGGAGTGGAGTTTTCCAAGGTGACGTTTGTTGGGCCTTTGTTGGGACGGCTGCCGCACTGTGCGAGGCGGCGACAATGACGCCATTTTTGGGCGGCGACGTCGCGGAATGTTCCCGGACCAACTCTATGTAACTCTAGGTGTCCACGTTGCAGACGGAAGCCGAGTTGGAAACGAGGCCAGTGATGGTTACATTTTTTACATGCACATTTATGTACTACATGATTGACCGCAATCCTTCACTCTGAGGCTATGAGGGGTCGAAGCTCCATCCTACACACAACGTCCCCTTACCGACGTTGCCACAGAGGAACCCAACAAGCCTATACACACACTCGACAGACAGCCATGACGCACCCACCAACCATGGTCGCACAGGCGTCCCGGCTGGCGCGCGACATGCCGCTGCTTGGCGGCCCCTCGTCGCGCATCCCCAGGCTGCTCTACGGCACCGCCTGGAAAGGGGACCAGACGGCCGACCTGGTCTACACGGCGCTGCGAGTCGGCTTCCGCGGCCTCGACACGGCTGCCCAGCCCAAGCACTACGACGAGCGTGCCGTGGCCGAGGGCGTCGGGCGCGCCGTGGCCGAGGGACTGGTTAGGCGTGAGCATCTCTTTGTGGGTTCCGGTCCTGGGAGGTGTGAAGAGAGAGAGAGACGGCATGTCTCTGGGCTCGGCGGCGCTGTGCGAGCTGACGACGGTCCATGGCGGTGATGGATGCTTGGGGCCCCGCAGATTCAGACAAAGTTCACGGCTCCCGCAGGCCAGAACCACTTGACGCCGTACGACGCGGGTGCGCCGCTGGCCGAAAAGGTCCGGCAGTCGGTCCAGTCGTCCCTCGACAACTTCACGCTCCAGGGCCAGGAGCCGTACCTCGACAGCATCGTCGTCCACTCGCCCATGGACACCATGCAGGAGACAATGACGGTGTGGGAGGCTCTCGAGTCGTACGTGCCGCACCGCGTGCGCAACCTGGGCATCTCAAACGCCGACCTCGACACCGTCCAGGCCCTCGTGCGAGGCGCCACCGCCATCAAGCCCGCCGTCGTGCAGAACCGCTTCCACGAGCGCACAGGCTTCGAAGCCGCCTTGCGGGCCTTTTGCCGCGACAACGGCCTCGTGTTCCAATCCTTTTGGACAATCTCGGCCAATGCCCCGCTCGTCCAGAGCGAGCCCGTTGCCCGGGTTGCGCGCCTGGCGGGCGTCGAGCGCGCCGCCGCCTACTATGCCCTCGTTCTGGGCCTGGGAAGCGTCACGGTTCTCGACGGGACGACTAGTGAGGCGCACATGAAGGAAGACTTGGAGGGCATCGACAAGGTGGGCCTCTGGGCTGACGGCGGTGGAGCGGCGCACTGGGAGGATGCTCTGAAGGGCTTCAAGGCCATGGTTGGCGATGCCTGAAGGGAGGCATCCGCTTCAAGCTCCCCGTCAGTTGCTCAGGCACCGAGGGGGCAGGCATCGCGTTACCCTCGTAACGCCCAGGCGTCAAGTCATCGGGGTCACGCACGCTCAGGTGGGAAATAGCAATGGAGTCTTGGGCAGCGACAGCTGGCGCGGTTGTCAATCATGCCTTTTCATTGGTAACCTGGTCTTGATGACATGGCCTGGAAACAAGCTGGCAGACAGCTTCTTCTTCGTGGCGTTTGTGAAGGCGATTCAGGTTCATGCCTCGTCATACCTCCGAGTCGTATCAAAGAAGCTTCTTGGCAAAAGTGTTGGCAACGATAAAGGGGAAGCATGCCGTTGCTTCTAGATAGACCTGTCCTCACATTAGTCCATCTCGTTCGCCTGCCGAGAATAGTCTCGCATCCTACCTTGACACTGTCCGCACCAATCTTGATCTTACCCCACGACACTGCCTCGTCCGGTCTGGCACCGGCGTCACTTCCGTCAAACTCTTGGGCTGTGTTGATGTAGACTGCCGACTCGGCGCCGTTGCGCATGAGGCATGCGTTGGCAATGTGATGCTTGACGACGCCTCCGCCCAGGATGATCATGCCGGCACGCTTTGCTCGCACAGAGATTGTGTTGATTCTCCGAATATCTTCGACAAGGTCAATCTTGAGCTGCAGCGGCGAGGCCTTGAAGGTATGAAAGTACAGCATGTCGCCAAGGCTGCCGTCGGTCAGGGCCGGGCAAAAGACGGGAATGTTGTTCCTGTACGCCCAGTAGCAGACGGATCGCTCGTCGTTGATCTCCTTGCCGAGTCGATGGATGACTTTTGATGGCGTCCAGTTGATCTCGTCCTCGGTTCCCTTGCTGGCCTCCTGCTCCTCCAGCAGCGTGTCCAGGATGGGGACAACCCAGTCCTCAAAGGCGCAGTAGTTGGCGTTGGGGACGATGAGATTGCCGATGCGATTGAGGCCTTTGCGGCGCAGGTCGGCTCCATCGGCACTAAAGGAGCCCATGTAGGTGTTGCCGAGGCACTTGATCAGGTCTTCCTCTATGCCGCCAGCGGTCGTGACGACGCAGGAGACGTGGTTGTGCTGGACCAGCCAGCGAAACACTCCTCGGAGACCCGATGATATCAAGTTGGACGTGTAGCCCAGGAAAATCGTCGTCTTTTTTCCAGACTCGGCGTCTTTCCACGCACGCTATTTACGAGTCGAGCGAGGAAAGGACGTCAGCCCCTGGTTATGGACGAGCGGTGCACGGGGAGACGTTGAGACGCACCATGTCGTTGATGATTCTGATGGCCTCGGCCATGGACGACGCCTGGAACCCCATGTTGCGCATTCCGAGGAAGAGATCCTCGGCCGTGATTGGGCCCTTGAGCTTGTCGAAGTCGAGCTCCTCGACCGGCTGTGCCTCTGGGGGCATGGCTCGGGATTTTTGGAAAACGGCGTCCTTGGCCGCAGACGGCGCCCCCCCCGAGTCTGCCATCGACGGGCAATCGTCTACAGTTCAAGTCACACCTTGCTATTCTCTCTTCCTTCTTTTTCCCCCGAGCCCGTCCTGGTTCGTCTAGGGTTTTTCGTGGGTTTGAGATTCACCGCACCTGTTGCCTCGCTTGGTTTTCGTTTCAAGAGGTCAGAAACAAGCAAAATACCTGGAAACACAGTCAGCCGCTGTCATTCGTCGTCAAGCTTTGGAACTTTTGCCGTCGGATGCACGAGCGCGTGAGGAGGCAAAAGAAGAACGACTCGATCTGCTAGTATGTATTCGTACTACCTTCCTATGTATGTATGTACATCTGACGAGGGACCCACCAAATAGGGATGATTGCCGCGCTGCCGTGGCTTAGGTAATGGCCGAGGATCGTTGAGTTTGTTTCCAGCCGCCTCCCGAAGACGGACTAGCGCGCTGCGGCAGTTTGATCCAAAGCAAACCACCTTCTCACCTCCTCGTGCAAGGGCCTAAGCGCCACGCGATCTGAACAGAGAGAGAGAGGCTTGTTTGATGCTGCAAAACACATCCCTCGCATCTCATCCACTGCAGCACCTGCCCCGCCCTCACCTGGCCCCCACACGCCGCTCTCGTGCCCTCGCCCGGCTGTGCGCTCTCTCTCTTCTCTTCTCCTTTCGAGGCCGAGGCCATTGTGACAGCCTCCCACGTCGCCTGCAGAACCGCACCCCCCTCACTCGTTCGACGACGACAACTCCGCCCCCCCCCCCCCCGAAGCTCGCGTCAACGGCGCCGCCAGCCCGCGATTCACCACACCCAACCCTGAACATACACCCCTCCCCAAATCACGCCGAGGCCCGACTGCTGCCAGCCGTCCCTCGTGGGCTTCCCGGATGGGACAGTCCAGCGCCCTGCACGCTGAGACTCGGGCCGTTGCCCACCGTCCGTAATGTACGTACTGCCCAGCTCGCATCTCATCCGTGACCATGCCAGCCTGGCGCAGACGCAATCGCGGCGCTGCCTCGCAGACAAGGACTGGTGGCAACGGCTGGCGAGCCGCGCTGCACATGGCTCCCGCTCACCCCTACCCATCCATCAGGGCCTCTAGGTACTCGAGGTACGAACCCGACCGGCGGTCGAGGTCTCCCAGAGACCGCTCCCCAGACCGTTTTGAGAGGAACTCCCAGTATGGCGACGGCGACAGACGACGCTCCTCGGCCGAGGCCAGATCCACCCCGTCGGGCTTCCCGGTAAACCGCGATTCTTTCGGTGACCCGCTACGCAGGGAACCCCCTCGTGGGCCCAAGGCGCTCGTCGAACCCCCGAGCGGCCCACGGGGCGGTAGCTTCGCTGGAGACTTCAGAGGGAGCAGGGGCCGAGGTCGAGGTCGAGCCTGGCCTGCTCGGGACGACTCTAGGGATCGCGGTCGCGAGAGAGACATGGAGTACCGCGACAGGTACCGCGACGACAGAAGCCGAGAGCGCGAACGCGACCGCGATAGAGACCGCGACTGGAGGGATTCGAGAGATTTCCGCTCCCGCCGCTCCCCTGTTGGCAGAGCACGATCGCCGGTGCGAGACTTTCGAGATCGAGACCGAGATCGGGACGGCGTCCCCGGAGTCGATGCTGACAGAGCACGGCGCGGCTCTCGAGACGGCGGCCCCCCGTCCGCGGGCTCGGCGTCGTCGGATCCGCAGTTCGGCATGACTCCTTTCGGGCGAGGAGGAGGCTATGTCCGTGGTCGCGGGAGAGGTGTTCGGGGCGATTGGACGCCCTCAGACAGAGGTCGAGGCCGGACGACGTATGACGACCGTGGTGACCGTTATCCCCGAAGCCGCAGCCAAGAAGGCCGCTGGGGCCGCGAACGAGACGAACGAGACCGTGGCGACAGGTATCCAGACCCGGATCTTCGACGCGACCCTCGTGACGAGCGTGACCGCGGCGATCGCGATCTGATTCGGTCAAAGAAGGAACCCCGTCTACCCAACCCGCAAGACCTGGCCTCCCAGTCCAGGGAAGTGTCGCCTCCTCCAGTGGCTCCCTCAGCACCAGCCTTTGGCTCTGTCCCGAGTCGCAACGCGAGCGGCGGCGATGCCTCCGCCTCGGCCGGCACGGGAAAGCCCCCACCGACAGCCCCAAGGGCTTTTAGCGAACGCCCAGTATCGGCCGGCCAAGACTCGACCCTGCCGCCCTCGGGTCCAACAAGAAGCCTGACCCATGATCACCCTCCAATTCCTGTAGGACCTCGAGCGCAGCAGCAACGCCCTTCAAGCAAGCAGTGGATTAACCCCAACTTGAAAAAGGCACCGGAGTCACCGAAAATGATGAGGTCTCAGACCTTTGCGCAGCAAACTCCGGCCTTGTTGCGTCGCGGAAGTTACCACACCGATCAGCTAGCGGAACGTCGACGACCCGGCAGTAGTGATGCCAAGTCGATCCAAACAGCCTCTGGCTTTGGTGAAAGGGCTCGCTCTCAGCACAGTGCCGAGCCAGGTGAGATTATCTTCAGGCCCGAGTCAGATGCTCGTCACCAGAGGGATCGTGGCCATCGAAATGCAACACTCTACACCTCGTGGGGTCCAGATTTGCCATCTCGTGCTGCGGCCAGGCCTCGCAATGACCATAGCCTGGGCGCCGTGGAACCAGTGGGACAAAAGGCTCAGGGGACGAAGCGGAAGCGGAGATCTGTCATGGTTCCCGTCGTACGGTTTACGTTGCCTCCCAAAGTCTCGGTGCCGGAGCAGGACTCGGAGTCGGACGATGACGATATGGCTGATTATTTCGACATGGAAATCCAAAAGACCGAGGCTGAACTGAGCAAATTGCCGGCACCAAGCCTGCCTCGAGATGTAGTCGCTCACTACGCAGCCATGTCGCATGGGTCGATGGTCCAAGTCTTGAGGGAGGGTGAAGGCCTGACAAGCATGTTGGGGCCGCTCCCTGAAGAGTGTCCTTTCGGCAGCGGCAACCCAAGCGAGCAGGTCCCCGTCGAGCCGATGCTCATCGACCCAATCCCATTCGAGCCAAAACTAGTCGGGCCTGAGGAATCAGAGAAGGAAGTCGAGACTCTCCCCACCACCAGCGAGGACAAAGACCCAGCGACCGTCGGCACGCAGGCGGACAAGCCCACATCTCCCACGCAAATCGAGTCGGCCACCAAGACAGAGCAGATGGATATTGACACACCGAGTGTGTATATCCCGCCGGCGCCTGACGCTCAGCCTGTCACCGTCGGGCCTGACGAGATCCCAAGAGCAAGCCCTGGTCCCGAGCCCGTGGACAAGGAAGAGGATGCTCCGGCCAAGGATGAAGCGCCTCAGGCCATCACTCGAGAAACAGCCGAGTCGAAACCTCCCAGCACACCGTCGCAAGTTCCAGACGAGGATGACGACGAGACAGAGACCGAGGACGAGGCTTACATGGATGTCGAAACGATTCGCCAGTTCATGAGAACACCACCCGTCGACAGCCTCCCAGACTACAGTTGTACGCACTGGACCAAGGACGAGGAGTTCCTTGCGACGCTGGAGCCGGACCCTGCGGTAGCTGACTTCGTGACTGCGCACATACACAAGGTCCACATGCAGGAAGCCGAGGCGCGAAGCCGAAGTCACAAGGAGTATGCCGAGAACTATGTCCGTTACCTCGACTTCACCATGTCCGAAGACCCAATCGCTGTGAAGAGCAGGGACAAGTTTTCAGTTGCTGCTCCCGTCACGGAAGGTGGCGGCACCGTCACGCCAGAAACTAAACCTGAAGGGCGTGGGACGGGCAGAAGGTTTGCCACAGAACGCGACTTGGAGCGTGTTCTCCAGGCATCCATGCGTGAGGACGAGGAGAGAAGGGAGCGGGAACTCAGGGCCAAGAAGGAAAAGTACCGCAGCGATAAGGAGGCTGTTATACCGGACATGCTTGGCCGAGAGGAGCTGCTTATGGCACAGTACGTTGATCGATCCGGTTTCACGCCACAGGACAGACTGGTCTCGGCGTGGCATGTACTGCCGCCCATCAATAACTTTACGCAAGAGGAGGCGGAACTCTTCGAGAAGCGATACCTTGAGTTGCCGAAGCAGTGGGGCAAGGTGGCTGAAGTTATACCGAAACGCAACTTTGGCACCTGCATACAGTATTACTACTCGATGAAGAAGGAACTCAACCTCAAGGAGAAGCTCAAGAAGCAGCCTAAGCGGCGCAAGAAGGGTGGGCGAGGGAAGCAAAGGTCCAGTGCACTCGTGTCGGAACTCGGAAATGGCGAGCAGGAGGGAGAGGAAACCCCGGAGACGGGAGAGAACGGGGAGAGGAGGCGGCCGCGGCGTGCAGCCGCTCCTACCTGGGGCTTCGAGCAGCCAGCAACGGATAGCGAGAATGCAACTCCGGCCGGCACTCCTGGCCGCCGCGGCGTCTCGGCTGCCGCAAAGGGAGATCAGCCGGAGAAGACGGACGGCAGAAAGGGAAGAAGAAAGGCTGCAAAGGAGAAGGAGCCCAAGGCCACCAAGGCGAACCAGGTTCTTGCGGCCGCATCCACTCCGACGGGTGGAAGAGGACGCTCACGCTCCAGTTCGCGTGCGCCAAACTCTGAGTTTCCGACGCCAGCGCCCCCTGATGCCAACGTACGCGTGCCGGCCCCTTTCGAGCAGCAGCAGCAACTGCAACAAATGCAGCAACAGCAGCAACAGCAGCAACAGCAGCAGCAGCAAATGCAGCAAATGCAGCAACAGCCGCAACAGCCGCAGCAGCAACAGCAGCAGCAACAGCAGCAACAGCAACAGCAGCAACAGCAGCAACAGCAGCAACAGCAACAACAGCAACAGCAACAACAGCAACAGCAGCAGCAGCAGCAGCAGCCACCGCCGCAGCAGCCACCGCCGCCGCCGCCCGGTATACAGTCACCCTTCCCTGTGCAGCAGCAGCCCGTCCAGGGCGTTGAGCGGCCGAAGCCCCTCGCTGCGTCGTCCATCTCAGATGTCATGGCAGCGCCATCCCTGAGGCCCGAGCCTCCTCCACCGCCCCAGCCTTCGATGACCACTTTCAACCTAGCACAGCCTCAGACAGAACGCAAAGCACCAACTCAAGCCTCGAGCTACTGGAGCGTGTCCGAGGCCAATGACTTTCCGCATCTGCTGCGGGCGTTTGGATCCGATTGGACGTCTATTGCCGCCCACATGGGCTCCAAAACCGCCGTCATGGTAAGACGGTTCCTGTCCAAACTCGCCATTGGTGCGTGCGCTAACAGTGATATTTCCAGGTTAAGAATTACTTTGTTCGGCAGAAAGACCAGGGCAAGGCGGAATGGGAGGCTCTCGTGCAAGAAGCGGATGCCAAACGTTTAAGAGGCGAAAAACGGCCGGACCCTCCGCAGCCAACGGTTGGTGGTCGAGGCCGAAGATACGATAACACGGCGGTCGGCGCATCCAGACCCCTTGCCGTGGCACCGGGCATGGACCTGCAGAACGAAGCGGCACAGCCCAAGGCGGAGGTTCCCCTGCAGCAACCTCGTCCCCCGACATTCTCGGGCTATGGCGTCGTCCCGATCGCGCAGGCACCGGCTCAGCAGCCTCTTGCCCAACCCAGTCAACAGCCGATAGCGATTCAGCAGCATCCCCTGTCCCAGCCAGCGTCGTCGCCCTCCAGTCGCCCGCTGCGAGCACCTCTCCAGCCCTTTGGGTTTCCCGATCGCGAACGCGAACCCCCGCCGCAGCCGTCACACCAACACCAAAGAGTTCCGCTCCCTCAAAAGGCTGGCGGAGGCGCTGTCCCAGAGCTCCGCGAACAGCGCCCGCTGGCTGCGGCACAGCCTCTTCAACCTGCCCGCCCTGACGTGATGATGGAGCGACAGAAGATGGAGATGCAGCAGCAGCAGAGAGAACGAGAAAGGGAGCGCGAACGAGAACGTGAGCGAGATCGGGAGCTCGAACGAGAGCGCGAGAAGGAGCGCGAGAAGGAACGTGAGAGGGTGCGAGATAGAGAACGCGAGAGAGAACGCGAGCACGAGAGGGAAAGGGAGCGCGAGCGCGAGAGGGAAAGGGAGCGCGAGCGGGAGCGCGAGCGGGAGCGCGAGCGAGAGCAAAAGGATAGAGAGCGAGAGCGGGACAGGGAGAGGGAGAGGGAGCTTTCCCGGCAGGCGGAGCGTCAAGCCATGAGGGTTAACCAGGAGATGGAACTGGCGCCCCAGCGCCACTACGATCCCTACGGCCACCGCCAGCAACCGGGCCATGGCAGAGAGCCTCTGTCTCTCGGCAGACCACCGTCTCGGTCCACCATGGTGTATCCCTCGCCCGCATCACAGCAACAGCAGCAGCAGCAAGCACCTCACCAGGTTCGGAACCTCATGGGCGATCCTGCAGCCGCACACTCGCCATCTCTGGGGCCCCCTTCATCGCGCCCGATGTCGTCTCTTCAGCACAGGCAATCCTCGGGGTCTGCGCCGGAGCCCTACGGCATGGCGGGACAAGCGGTTCCGGCCGCGGCCGCCCCCAAGCCTCGCCCGTCAGAGCCCCGCAAGACGTCCAACATCATGTCTCTGCTCAACGACGATCCTCCGCCGCCGGCGAAGCGCGTCAGCGACGTTTCGAGCAACATGTCTGGTCCTTCGGGGACCCCCCCACCGCAGAACTTGGGCCGCACCCCCCCTGGCCCGGCACCGACGTCCCAGATGCGCCGCGAGGCAGAGCCGCAATTCTCACCTTATGGGCGAGTTCCTTCGGGAGGCGCATCTGCCATGCCGCCCCTGAAGCCATCCTACACAGGCTCCCCCGGCCCGGCCCAGCAGCACATGGGCTCGGCGTCGGCCGAGCGCGACTACTACAGGCAGCATGCTTACGCACCTGCACACCACAGTAGCGCCACCAACTCTCCACAAGCGTCGCATCGTTATCCCGTGCCCTCTCAGTCGGCTCAGCCCCAGTACCAGTCGTCTGGTGGCTACCATGCTGCTTACGTTGGCGGTGCTCCTGTCGGACACGCTGCATCGCCGCCGCCGCCTCAGTACGCGGTCCACGGATCAGCTTCGCGGACTCGTGAAGTGCCGCAGGGCGGGCGAGAGAATGCGTGGCCTCATCAGGGTCATCAACAACCGCCCCCCAACATGCAGCAGGGCGGCGGGTGGCCAACTCAGCCGCCCAAGTCCCAGGGACCACCTCCGCCCCAGCAAACTTGGGTCAATCAGCACCCTTCGACGCCAACGCCGTCGAACGCAGCCCAGTCCTGGTCCTCGGCACCTCCGCCACAGCAAGCCCACCACATGAGCATGCGAGACGAGCGCGGCGCCCCAGTGTATGCTGGGAGCTCCCAGCCGCCTCAGCACCGATACGCGGCACCGGTCCCGCGTGGTCCCGAGTCGATGCCGCCCCAGGCACAACAGTACCCACGATACGCCTCGACGCCCGGGCCCGTTGCTCCAAGGGACCCCAGGGAGCAAGGGCGCAGCTACACTCCCGGGGTGTACGACGGACGCGGACCGCCGCCCCCTGGCCCTGGATATCCGGGCCCAGACCCCAGGGAGCTGCAGCTCCGAGAGGGGCGAGACCCGAGGGACCCGAGGGACCCGAGAGACCCAAGAGACCCAAGAGACCCGAGGGACCCAAGAGACCCGAGAGACCCAAGGGACCCAAGGGACCCAAGAGACCCAAGAGACCCAAGAGATCCGCGGGAGATGATGGGCAGAGGGTTGAGGCCGCACGAGTATGATCGTCACACGGATCGATATGGGCGATGATGGCGAGGGATGTGTTTTGCGACGCGGTGGTGATTAGGGGATAAAGCGGCAACAGCGTGTATTACTATTGTACATGTCACTTGTCACGTGTAATCTTTGTTGGTTGAATAGACGCAGCCAGGCCGGGAGCTGCGGGAGCTGGTTTGTCTCTTGATAAGCAGTCCCTCCCTCCGCTTGGGCGTCACGCCGTTCTTGTCCCGCCCGGGCCGCCGGCCGATGCGTTGCAATAATGCGCTGGCGCTGATGCCGCCATGATGCTTTTGCCTCGGCCTCGCGGTCAGTGTCTTGTTCGGTCCCAAGTACACGTTGCCAAGTGTGGTTAGGGACCTTGGCAGAGAATCTCACGCCAGTTGGTGCCATATCTACCTTCCCATAGAACAGCAATCTCCTTTGCAACTTCATCGCTTGCATCGGTCCACCCTCGTCCATTGCTGGTCTCGTCTTGGTGTTGAGCGAGCGGTATGATGTCGAAACAGTGCCCTGCCCATATTCCTCTATGGATATTCGGTAGATCTTCAGCGGCGACTGATGACCAGCAAATGCGCGATAGGACGACTTCGCCAAAGCCTAGAACCTTAATGTTCGGTCCTTGGATGAATTCCGGCTTTAGGGCGATGGCGTCGGCACGGATAAACTGCTTTGTGGTGAGGTTTCGAAGAATCCATGGTTGGTCTATAGGGAAGTATTCCATAGGGAAGTGTTGCTGCTTGGGTACGCAATCCGGGCACATAGAATGCAACAACGCGAGCTTGAAAGACCGGTCAAGGTTGTGGAAATAGAACAATAAATGAACTAAATCGTAGAACATATCAGATCTGTCATATATCCGCGAAACACCGGGTGTCGTAAAGTCGTAGAGGTCCGATGGTGTTTCAATATCATTCTGACATGTCTCCTCGTTATAGACCTTGATTGTAAGGGCTTTGAGCTCTGCGTCCGAGAACAGTCCGGGGGGAAAGTCATTTGCGTCTTCTCCCACAAAGGCGATTTTTTGACCAGCCCATGGTCCTAAATGCCGGCAAAAATAAATTCTTAATTCTTCTCGGGCGATATCGTAGAGGCGCTCATACGCAAATCCGAGGCTAATGACATCTTCAATATACTTAAGGTGAAAGAATATAAGTAGATGGAGTTCGGTAGGGAGGCTGAATAAGGTGGCCGGTTGAGAATTTCCGTAATTTGTCTTGTTCCGGAGTCGCGGAGGGCTTTGCGATGTTTCGGCTCCAGCTTTGCATTTAACGGCTGAAACCCGATGACGACGCTTGACTGGGGCTTGCTTCGGGTCAATCGTATGCGAGGGCCTGACGGGGACGGCGAGCAGACGGACGAGGGTTTTGGCGAAGCCGCCAAAAAGTGCTTCTCCTATCTCGCCTTCATAAGCATAGATCAGCCTGGCGTGAGGGGCCACAAGCTGGAACGGCTGGTCGTCCATATTCAAAGCTTTTGGTTGTGAGTTGGCAGACGAGCAAACTCGGTATGCGGTGCTAGAGAAGAGAGATGTGCGGAGTGCATGTAAAAGTGGATGTGTAAAAGTAGGTGGTAAAGAAGTGACTGAAAGTGGTAGGAAAGTGATTAAAACCCTCGTTTGCTGGGCCTTGATATAGCAGTCCTGGATTAGAAGCCCCTTTAAGCTTTCCACCTTGTCGTCTAACTTTGTGACGCCACCCCTTTTGCCTTTTCTGTCCAGCCAGATTACAGGTACATACATAGGTATGTACTTCGTGACAGCTACGAAGTACAGAGATACCGTAACTCGTAGGAACTCGAAAAATTAGAATGGTCTTGGCAGCGGGGATAAGTGGGTTTTAGCGCAATCTGTCTTCGTATTCGTATGTACTTCGTACGCAAGTGGGGTTTGGGTCGGCTTGGGGGTCGCACTCTCCTCAAAGTCGGCCGAATCCCCGTGACCGCTCCGCTAATCGGCCGACTTCAAGGACTTCAAGGCGCTGTCAGTCGCGTCGGTCCTCTTCTCCCAGCCATGACTTCCCGCCCGCAGCACCACTCGACGACGTCGGCCGCCGAGGCGCCGCGCGAGAAGTCGTACTTTGAGCAGCAGCGCGAGGCTCTCGTCGGCGAAATCGCCCTGGTGCGTCTTCTGTCCATGTCGCACCGCGCAAAGAGCTAATCGCCGCCGCCGCAGAGTTTCGAGCACGTCCTCGCCAACATCAACAAGCTGAACCGATCGCTCGAGGCCGTCGTCGCGGTGCGTGAGGGCCCGGATGCGCACCCCCCCCTCGCGCGCGCAGAGCTAACGTGTCGTCGTTGCGCGGGCAGGTCGGCAACGAATTCTCCTCGGTCGAGGCGCTGTGGTCGCAGTTCGAAAACGTCATGGCAAACGACCAAGACAAGAGGGGCGGCCAGCAGCCGCAGCAAGAGGGCGCCGGGGACAAGGCCGACGACGGGGCCTAGGGCTTTTGCTGCGTCTCTGGAAGAAACGAGCCCAGTCACGATGCATTCACCACACGCACACACGCACACGCGGGCGAGAATCGGCAAAAGCATCTTCTTCTACATCCTGTTTCCGTCCCTGACGACTCGACCATGTCATGTTACAAAAAAAAATATAAAGGGGTAAACACCGCAGCAGATATAAACCAGCAAACGTTACAGGCAAGCTCGCAGATATTTACCTTGCATCCTGGGTCGAGTACAATCCCGTCGTGTCCCGTCCTCTGTCTTCCCGCGCCCCCGTCGCCCTCCACAGTTTGAGGCGAGGAGAAGAAGAAAAGGGACCAGGCTCGATGTGTGTCGCGCAGTTCTATATACCATGCCCCCCCGAGTTGAATAGTGCGACAGTTGGTGGAACACGAAGCCGTCCGTCGTGTGCTTCCTTCTATCTCGGCCCGGGCATGCGCGCGCGCTTCCGTTTGCATGCGTCTTGTTCTCGTGGGTAGCGTCGTGAAAAGAGGCAGAAAATCAAGCGTTTCATGCAGTGGTCATTACGATGCCTGTGTTGCAGGGCGCCCCGTGATGCTCGGGGCTGCTCAGAGAAACTGGCATCTTCGCTTCTTGCGCTTCGGGATCCGGAAGCCCGGATTCGGCGACCGCTTGCCTCCGGAAGCCGACGTCGGCGGTGCTGCGGCCTCCTGGTTCCTTCGGTCGGTGGCGACGACGGTGAGGATGGCGTAGTCGAAGATCTCGTCGACTCCGCGCATCTCCTTGCTGCTGCACTCCATGTACTTGGCACACATCTTTTCGGCAACGGCCATGCCCTGCTCCGTCGTGACAGGCGTCAAGCCCTGCGTCTTGAGCATGTCAATGCAGCTCTTCTTGTAGCGCAGGTCCGACTTGAGGCCGATGAGCACGAGGGGCGTGTACGGGCAGAAATGCAACACTTCGGGGTACCACTGGCGGGGACCGGTCAGCGGGGGCCATGGCCGTGAGAGGAGAGACGATTCATACCTTGTCAAGCACATTGTCGAGCGAGTTGGGGCAGTCAATGGCAAAGCAAACGAAGATGAGGTCCGTCTCCGGGTACGACAGCGGCCGGAGGCGGTCGTACTCTTCTTGACCAGCCGTGTCCCACAGAGCGAGCTCGACGGATTTGCCATCAGGGGGGTGCGTCGCGTACGAAATATAGTTCTCAAAGACAGTCGGGACGTATTTCTGTCGCGCGTCAGTCGTCGGCCGCGCCTGGTCGAGGCAGCCCGGCGCACATGCTTACCTGTGGGAAGTAGCCTTGGCTGTAGCTGATGAGCAGGCACGTCTTGCCGCAGCCTCCGTCGCCGACGACGACAATCTTCTTCGAGTACGACGGCGGCTCCGTCACCTGCGTCACGGCCGACTCGCGGCCCGAGGACGTGGTGCTGACGGTGCCCTGGCTGGAGCGCGTGCGCTGCTCCCGCGAGGACTGGTCATAGCTTGCGGGCGCATAGTATGAGTTTCGATACTGCGAGGGCATGGTTGCGACGGGGAGGGGAGGGATGTTGCAAGAGAAGGGGGAGGGAGCTCGAGGGCCCAGTTCCTCGAGGAATGTTGACAGGCGGGGGTGGGCCTTGATCTGATGGCGACGCACGCCTGGTGGGCCAATCGACAGACAGCCCGGGGCGATGCGACGCAAGAGTCGGCTCGAATGATGCGCTTTGCGGACAAAAGGTTGCGTCAACGAGGGCACGCAAACGGCCGACGGATGCCGAGGCGATGGAGGCTAGGTGGACGACGGATGGAGGATGGAGGTGATGATGGAAAGATGGGGGAGCTCGGGGAAGTGCGCGCGCCAACAGTTGACGGGAACAACTGCGCGCTGTAGTTAATCCTCCCTCCCTTCTTTGCGCCGGGCAACACCGACGTTGGGCCCCAAATTGACTAAGTGAGACAGCCGAAGCGAAGGCGTTGACGGGGCAACGACGCCGGTTAATCCCTTGCAGGATGTGGGGAGCCAATCAGGGGAGGTCTACATATGTACTCCGTAACTCGTGTGTTGGAAGAGGGGTCTCGGGCTTGGCAGCGGAGCAACTATAATCCGTCAACGCACACAATGCCGCACACAACAAATTTTCTTGGACTGCAGCGTCCCGACAAGCCTCTTCATCCTTCACCGCGCACTCCCATCTCGTTTCCTGCGCCCGACTCTCTTCCTTGGCTCGGCCCTGGCCGGCGTGGCCATGATGCAGAACCAAGAGCCCAGCAAATACATCACCCTCGTCTCTGCCGACGACTTTGAGTTTGTCGTTTTGCGCGAGGCAGCCCTGGTGAGCCCCATCATCAAGGGCATGCTGGATCCGAGGAGTGCGTCGTCATCCTGCGTCACCCCGCCCTGCTCAGCCTCGGGCTGACGTGCCGCACATGCAGGCCAATTTGTCGAGGCCAAGGACGCACGCTGCGTCTTTCAGGAGATGAGGTGAGCTCTACCTCTGCGGATATCGGCCCTGCCTGCCCACCAATGCCTCGCATCTGGCATGACGAGATCCCACTCTGGCTTCCTGCACATTTACCCATGTGCCGGCATGATGGAACCGCCGCGGGCTCTCTAGCCCCGGCCGGGTCCGCCTGATTCCCAGTCTACACTTGAACCGACCTTTGGAAAACTTGACCGCATGGCCCCGGCTTGTCCCTGATGCGCCGCGAGAGCTCGCAGCTGACGCCTTGGACTAGCGGCATGGTGCTCGACAAAGTGGTCGAGTACTTCCACTACTGGTATCGTTTCAGGGACAGCGAGGACGTTCCCGACATGGATATTCCCGTCGAGCTCTGTCTTGAACTGCTGGCCGCAGCCGACTACCTGGGATTGGACCAGTAAGCCGCTGCGCGCCGACCCGCCCGCAACGCTCCTAACGATGCCGCACAGGGCCAACGTGAGCACGAAGTGACCATGTCTTTGACTTTGAAGTCAGTCCGGGCATCCCATGGGACGGGCGGCGTTTGGGGGTACCGTTGTATGCATACCCGAGTTCACAGGACTAGACACGCCGCCCAAGCTCGATCTGCTCGGTATTCAAAAGTACCACGCCTCTCACACTTGTGACGGTTCTTGACCTGGGCTCCAAGTACTGCATCTTGCTCCTCGAGAAGCACCCCCATTTCAGCATATGCGTTCTGCTCCTTCACTCATCCGTGGGCCAAACGTCTATTAGAGATGGAAGATCGAATCGTCCCCCTCACTCTGCGGGACTTGAAATGACGCATGAAGCTTTCTGCTTTTTTTGCGGGGATACATTCTGCTTGATGCTTGTGCGCTTCCTTTTCCAACAATTCCGTGACTTGCCCCTTGCACTGCTTCGGGGTCTACTCCGAGAGTGCAGTGCCGTGTCAAGCAGCTGTCCATGACCATGCTTCGGACGGGGATAATGTCTCGCTCGACCAGCTGAATGGATAGATCCTAGTATTGTCTTAAACATGTGTCCTTGGACAGGAGGCTTTGGACCGATATCCACATGCAGTGATTGTTCATCCTTAGCAAACGACCTACCCTATATCCAACCTGCTGAGCGGCCGCCCCCGCAACAACCAAGGCAATTGATCAAGTTCGCAACGACAGCAGCCACGCAGCAACGACAAAATTCCATGGGGAAAAGAGTAGTAATTACTGTCCATGCGCTGAGAACAGTCCAAAAGTTTCATGTCCCAAATTGGATCGAAAATGGGGCGGCTCTTTCTGCCCGCCTCTGTCACCTTCAATCGGAAGGTGCTCGCAGAGGCTCACCGGTCGTTGGGGTGCCGGTGTTTTCCGCGTCCAAAACCGACTCAGGCCCTCACAGCCAAATCTTCATCCCTCGGCAAGGCGCCCCAACGTTATTCAACCAAAACCACAATGAGCGACGGCGGCACATTTGAGACGCAAGGCGTCCGCGTTGCCGTCGAGGGCTGTGTGAGTCTCTTCCCTACACCAGTAAGATTCGAGACGGGCCTCGCTGACCAGCCTTCAGGGCCACGGCACCCTCAACGCCATTTACGCCTCGGTCGACGAGTCCTGCAAGGCCAGGGGCTGGGACGGCGTCGACCTCGTCATCATTGGAGGCGACTTCCAGTCGGTGCGCAATGCCGCAGACCTGGCCGTCATGGCGGTCCCCGTCAAGTATCGCCAACTGGGCGACTTTCCCGACTTCTACTCGGGCGTGCGCACCGCCCCCTATCTCACCGTCTTCATCGCCGGCAATCACGAGGCGAGCTCTCACCTCTGGGAGCTCTACTACGGAGGCTGGGTGGCTCCCAACATCTACTATCTGGGCGCCGCCAACGTGATCCGCTTTGGGCCCCTCCGCCTCGCTGCACTTTCGGGCATCTGGAAGGGCTTCGACTACCGCAAGCCGCACCACGAGCGGCTGCCCTTCAGCCCCGACGATGTCAGGTCCTTTTATCACGTGCGAGAGCTCGACGTGCGCAAGCTGCTCCTGCTTCAAACCCAAGTCGACGTCGGCCTGAGCCATGACTGGCCGCGGGCCATTGAGAAACACGGCGACTCAGAGTGGCTCTTCAGGAAGAAGCGAGATTTCCGTGCCGAGTCCGTGGATGGCACACTTGGCAACGCAGCGGCCGAATACGTCATGGACCGGCTGCGCCCTCCATATTGGTTCTCGGCCCACCTTCATGTCAAGTTTGCGGCGGTCAAGCATTACAACGATGCAGCCGAAAACTCGGATGCCGCGGACAATGGTGACCAGGGCGCGTCCGCCACTGCCGGAGAGAAAGGAGCAAACCCCGACGAGATCGACCTGGACATGGACATGGATGACGATGGCGGCGACGACGTGCCCGGCCAAAAGGGACAGGTCTCGACCAAGGGGGGCGACAAGGCCGCCGAGGAGACGAACCAGGTGCCCGAGGAACTCCGAGCGCAGCTGCCCGCCTCCTTTGCGCGTCCAGCACCGAGAGACACCATCAAGCGCATCCCCGGCCAGCCTGTTCCGCCGGGCATCACGAACAAGCAAGTACGGTTCTTGGCGCTGGATAAATGTCTCCCCGGACGACACTTTCTCCAGCTGTGCGAGATGCAGCCCTTTGACCCAAAGCAACTCTCCGCACACCCACCAAAGCAGATGGCTCCCCGCTACCACCTCCAGTACGACCCCGAGTGGCTTGCCATTACCCGTGTGTTCCACCAGACTCTTACGATTGGTGACGGAAATGCGCAAACGTCGGAAAACATTGGCGAGGAGAAATACCTTCCGCTTATCGAGGTGGAGAGAGCCTGGGTAGAGGAAAACATTGTGAGCAAGGACAAGCTAGACGTGCCCGAAAATTTCCAGGTCACGGCGCCGCCACATGTGCCCGGGACGCCGGAGATTGTGCACGAGCAGCCCGAGGAGTACACAAGCCCCCAAACTGCCGCGTTCTGCGAGCTCGTCGGCCTCGAGAACCTGTGGGACGCAAGTGCGGAGGAGAGACGGGCAAGAAGGGAGCAGGGGCCGGCGCCATCCGAGTTTCGACGGGGGAACCGAGGCGGATTCGACGGCGGGAGGGGTGGGAGGGGCGGAAGGGGACGGGGAAGGGGACGGGGCGGTGGCAGAGGGCGAGGCCGCGGGTGACGGAGTGTATAGGGGCGGCAGAGGGCGAGGCCGCGGGTGACGGGGATATAGGGGCAGTTGGGAGGAGCAGTCAGGAGGAGCACCTCACTCTAGACGGACAACAAGCATGTGCATGGTACATACACACATACATGACCGTGTACCTCGTACTTGGTACACATACATAGGTATGCACAGGCCTCGTGGCGTGATCAATGCTCAATGCATGAAGATGGGATGACGTCGGATTCCGACGAGGTTGCTCGAATAGACACAATCGACCGAGGGACTTTGGGCTCAAGTTGGGCTGAAGTGATCGGTAAGTGGGGCGCGATCCTGCGCTGGACGGCAAGTGTGGCTCGGCCCCTGGCAACCACTCGAACCGGGAAAGAGCGCGGCAGTCGGAGTGACGAATAAACAAGGATTAACAAGAATTCGTAGGTAGCTCCGTACTCCGTACAGGCCCCGCGCCGTTGCCCGCGCAAACCATCGCGACTCCCCTCTCTCTTACATGTCACAATTCAACACGACACGGCCTCCCGCTTGACCTCGCTCCCGTCACATCGTGTCGCCATACATATAGTCACAGGCGCAATCACCAATCGGCCGATCGGAAAGGACGAAGCCCCGTCGGCATCCTGCAAGAAAAAGGGCCTTTGGATTGCGCCCGCCTTGCGTATGCCACGTCCATTCTCGGGACGCTGCGTTGCCCCGGTTTCGCTAACGGCTGGAATGCAGGTCACGAGCCTTCCAGATCCTCGGCGCCGCCCGTCGTCGTCGTCGCCGCCGCGCCTCGCCGTCGTCGACATGGCCCATTTCTTAACTACAGTGTCAGTCATTCAAAGCCCCCCAGGCGCACCTTGACAATGGCCACCGCCTCGCTTCGATACCTGAGCCCCAGATCCGTCGTGACCATGTCCCGTCTGGACCACACAATCATCCCCGTCCACGAGGACCCCACCGCCGAGCCCTTGTTCGCAGCTCCTGTTGCTGACATGCAGACGGCGACAAGTAGCAACCAGCGGGCCAAGAACCAGTTCCGTCCTCGCGCCGGCAAGGGCGGAGCGACGAGCTACCAGCTGCGCCAGTATGCCGAGGTTACGCTGGGCGGCGGCAGCTTGAGAAAGGCGGTCAAGCTGCCCGAGGGCGAGGACGAGAACGAGTGGCTTGCCGTCAACAGTGAGTCGTGCCGCAAGGCCCTCGGCCTCATCAGGAGGCGTCCGCTGACGCCGTTCCTGTGCAGTGGTCGACTTTTACAACCAAATCAACCTGCTTTATGGGGCCATCACCGAGTTTTGCTCGCCCCAGTCGTGTCCCGAGATGAAGGCAACCGACGAGTAGGACAATGCCGCTCCACTCGCCATCATGAGACGCCCTGGCTGACGTACAATAGATTCGAGTATCTCTGGCAGGACGGTGATCACTTCAAGCGGCCGACAAAGATGCCCGCGCCTGCCTACATTGAGCAACTCATGACTTGGGTGCAGGCGAGCATCGACAACGAATCCATCTTACCGAGCAAGATTGGTATGTATTCACGCTCCGATTGATGCGCAAAGAGGGCCGCGAGCTGACGTGGCGCAGGCGTCCCGTTCCCCAAGTCGTTTCCCGCGCTCGTCCGCCAAATCTTCAAGCGCATGTATCGCGTCTACGCCCACATATACTGCCACCACTACCCCGTCATTCGCGAGCTCGGCCTCGAGCCCCACCTCAACACCAGCTTCAAGCAGTACGTGCTCTTCATCGATGAACACAGCCTGGCCAGCGGGCGGGACTATTGGGGGCCCCTGGGTGACCTCGTGGACAGCATGTTGAGGAGCGACTGAATGGGGGCACCGGCCAAGGATGGGCTTGATACGGTTCATGGGAGCTTTGGCGTTGGGATCTTGCACCAATGGAGTCGTCTTTGCATGTTTCTTGGTCGTTTATGGAGCCATGGAAACTAGGCGAGGCTTGAGGCCTCTTTTCCCCATGCTGCCGATTTTCGGTGGCGTGGACGCAGACGTAGATGGCCAAGCGAGGATCGGCTCGTGAATCTGGAAAACCAACATGTCCATTTTTATGCTTTTCCAACTTGGCCCATTCACAAGTCGAGATTTTTCCCCTGTTTTCGGGTTTAGTGGCCGATGTTGGTGTATTACGTAACCCAAGTTGATGTCTCGCAAGCCGCCAAGGCATCAACTTCCAAACCTTCCGACGTCCACAGAAGCCGAAGCTCCACGACCAAGGACCGCCATCCAACGCCGAATTCCCACCCCCCCCTTCCAGCGACCGCCATGCTCTCCCGACAAGCCCTCCGCGCCGTCCGAGCCGCTGCGCCCGCGCGTGCCGTGGCATCCCGGACGGCGCCCTTGCGGACCTTTGCCGCCGCAGCCGCCCCGGGCAACCAAGGCCCGCCCCCCGTCAGCGTCTTTGGCGTCGACGGCACCTATGCCACTGCCCTGGTACGCGCACCTCGTCATTCTCTTTCCCTCTGGGGCTGGCGGAGAAGAAGGAGACAGCTCGCTTCCTCTGGCCGGGTTGTCGCGGCCAATTGACGCGGAATTGGCTCGTGATTGCGGACAATGAGGCTTTATACGCCGGCGGAAGACCAGGAAGATGAAGATGAGAAAGACAATGGCACGAGGCCAGTGCGCTAACCTGTGCCCTCGCTAGTACACGGCCGCCTCCAAGCTGTCGGCGCTCGACCAGACGGCCCGCGCCATGACCAACCTGGGCAACGCGGTGGCCAAGGACGCCAAGCTGCTGCAGATCCTGTCGATGCCCACGCTGGCGCCAAAGGACAAGTCCATCATCGTCGGCGAGCTGGCCAAGCTGACGGGCGGCGCCAGCGAGACGGTCAAGAACCTCCTCGCCACGCTGGCCGAGAACAACCGCCTCGGCCTCCTCCCGGGCGTCTGCGGCAAGTTCGCCGAGCTCATGTCGGCCGCCCGCGGCGAGGTCGAGATGACGGTCACGAGTGCTCAGGTGCGTTCGTCCCCACGGGGCCCTGGACGCGGCCGCCCGCTGACGTGCCCCCGTAGCCTCTCGACAACAAGACGCTGTCGCGGCTGGAGATTGCCGTTGGCAAGTCCACCTACGTCGGCCAGGGCAAGAAGCTCAAGGTCACCAACACGGTAGGCAGGCCCTTTTCCTCGGAGATGGAGGAGGCACTGGCGGGCTTCCTGCTCGAATGCGCCCCCGTCATTGACGCTTCTGCCACAGGTCAACTCGGACATTGTCGGCGGCATCGTCGTCGAGATTGGTGACCGTACCATTGACCTCAGCGTCTCGTCACGCATCGCCAAGATGAACAAGCTCCTGTCCGACACCCTGTAAATACACCAAACCCCCAACGTGATTGGGTCTTGAGGGGAAGCAAGGGATGGGCGAGGCGAGGCAGAGGGGCCTTTATTTTTACGGCAATGCAATGGTCAGCATCTCTGTGCAGGGCCCGAGTGGCCGTCATGCTGCAGTGTGCAAAAGTGACCGTAGAGCTTCAGTGAGCCGTCCAACAAAGACGTTTTGCACCATTTACGGGCCTCATTACTCTCGCGAAAAACGGGCAACAAAGGGAAAAGTACCCTTCAGAGAATCTATGCATGCTTTTCCTTTCTAGCGTCTCTAGGTGTTCTGAGAACGACCACTTTTCTTCGGCGTACGTCGTAGATGCCTCGACATGAGTACTCAAGCGTCGCCTTCTATGCATTCACGGCTAACCGCAGGCCGGCTCAAGCGCGCGCCTCGAACTCGTCCTCGTGCTGAAAGTCGCCGTTCTGGTCACTGTACCGATTGAGCTGATCCGAAATGTACTGATTCAGATGCGAATCCGCCTCGGCCTTCAGATGCGCATCCGCCTCGGCCTTCAGATGCGCATCCGCCTCGGCCTTTTCTCGCGCCCGAGTCGAGCCGTCGGGGTGCATCGAGTGTGTCGGCGAGTACGCGTCGTCGTCGACGTCGTGGACGGACACGTCAAAGTCGCTGCGAGCGCCAATGGAGCGGGCCGTCGATGACCGTCTGATGTGTCGCATGCCCGACGACCGAGGCGTACCCACGTCGATGCCCCGTTGAAACATGTCATCAAAGTAATGCGCCATGCCGACCGACGGGGTGCGGGGAGTCTGCGCAAGACGGCAGTTGACGCTGCATTCGGCGTTAGCACCCTGTCATCTTCTGCCATGCTGCACCAGACCTACCCCGTGTCGTGGATCATGCGGGCAATCAGGCCTGTCCAGCCGCATTGGTGGCTGGCACCGAGCCCTCGCCCCGAGTCCCCGTCGAAGAACTCGTGAAACCAGATATAGTCCTTCCAGTGTTCGTCAAAGTCTAGGCGATCGTCACCAGCGTTGACGCTTCTTCTCCCATCGTCGGTCCGCACAAAGAGGTGCTGAAGGCGGTGTTGGATCTCCTCGGCAACTTTGCCCAGATGCATGTAGTCGCCGCTGCCCGTTGGGCACTCGACTTGGAATTCCGACCCGTAGAAGAGGAAGAAACGCTGCATCGACTCCACCAGGAGAAAGTTGACACACAGCCAGATGGGCCCTCTCCAGTTGCTGTTGCCGCCAAACAAGCCACTGTCGGAGTCTCCTGGCACGTACCCCACGGTAAACTTCTGGTCGTTGACATCCATGGAGAAGGGATGGTCCTTGTGATACTTGGACAGCGATCGAATGCCGTGGCTGCTAAAGAACTCTTGCTCGTCCAGCATCCGCTTGAGAATCTTTTCGAGCCTGTCCTTACTGACGATGGAGAGAAGGATTCGGTTTCCTTTGCCTCTCTTCCGGATGCTGGCCATTGTCCTCTCGGCCACATCGCACCGATTGTCGACGAACCACTGAACTCTCTTGCGAAACGACGGAAGCTTATTCATGAGCTCGGGCTCGAGGGTGGCTGTCGCATAGAGGGGGATCAAGCCAACGAGTGATCGCACGGGCAGCTGCTGAATCCGCGGGCCTCCCCACGATATGGCGTCGTAGTAGAAGCCGTCCGCCTCGTTCCACAGAGACTGTTCATTCTTGTCCCCCGCCCGAAACGTCATGGCATCGCTGATGAAGATGAAGTGCTCAAAGAACTTTGACGCAATGTCCTCGTAAGTGCGACGGTGCTTTGCCAGCTCAAGGGCGATGTTGAGCATGGACAGGCAGAAGAAGGCCATCCAGCCGGTGCTGTCCGCCTGTTCCAGCACGCCTCCCGTCGGCAACGGCTCGGATCGATTGAACAGGCCAATATTGTCAAGCCCGAGGAAGCCCCCCTCGAAAACATTCTTGCCGTCCGTGTCCTTGCGATTCACCCACCAGGTGAAGTTGATGAGCAGTTTCTGGAAGACACGCTCCAGGAAGTCGATGTCCTGGCGGCCGTACATTTTCCTCTCAATCTTGAAAACTCTGAAAGTGGCCCAGGCGTGGACTGGCGGGTTCACATCGCTAAAGTTCCACTCGTATCTATTTCGCAGCTCCGTTAGTCTACGCTCCCAGAGACGAGGCTCGAAGCAACTCACGCCGGGAGCTGTCCGTTCGGATGACAGTACCACTCTCGTGTGAACAAGTCCAGCTGCTTCTTGGCAAATTCGGGATCAATCATGGCCAGCGTAATGCAGTGGAATGCACTGTCCCAAGCAGCGAAGAAAGGGTACTCCCACGAGTCGGGCATCGACAAGATGTCATCGCAATGCATGTGTTTCCACTGCGAGTTTCGGACTCCCTTTCGATTTTGGGGAGGAGGAGGCGTCGAAGGATCGCCATTCGCCCAGTGATCCCAGATAAAGTGGTAAAACTGCTTCGTCCACATCATTCCAGAAAAGGCTTGTCGCTGAATGTTGCGCAGGTCGTCCGCCACTGGAAGAGGGCTGATTCGGTAGTAGAAGTCGTCGGCTTCTTCTCTGCGCTTCTCAATCAAGTCATCAAACTCCTCCTCGTCCAAGTAGGCAAGGTCCTTCTTCGAGAACCGGAAGCGCACAACTGAAAAGTCAGATCATGATTCCATCGCATCGTTGGCGCTCAGGAACCCTACCGGCGCATTCTCCCGGATTGACTCCGCCATCTTCGTTGAAAGGGAACCAGGCGGCGCATTTTGTGCCCGTCTTGGTTGGGTTGACGGCATCTTTCTCGCCGCCGACGATGTGGCGATGGAACGCATCTTTGACATAAGGCTGCTTGTTCTTCTGGCCGTACAAGATGTCAAAATTTGTGTCGTTTTCCGTGAACAAGAGCTTGGGAAGGACATCCTCTCCGCTAGATCCCACCCCGGGAGACGGTGAAAAGTTGACAAAACGTTCGCCAAGGCTGTAGTGATTGGACCTGGCCGCAATTTCGGTGTGAACTCCGATGGAAGGCTTCTTGTCTTCCGCCTCTCTGCCCCAGCTCCAAGTGTTTCGGAACCAGACGTGAGGCACAATGTGGAGAGGGGCTGGATCAGGGCCCCTGTTCCAGGCCGTGACTCGGAAAAGAAGCTCGTCCGGATCATTGGCCTCCTTGGCAGTCTCGATGAAAATATCCCAGTACCGGTTTTCGTCAAACGCCTTGGTGTCAATGATTTGATACTCCTTGTCTTCTTTTGACCTCTTGGCATTCTCCCCGAGTAATTCTTCGTATGGGAATTTCCTCTGCGGATACTTGTAAAGAAACTTCATGTAGGAATGCTGCAGCTGGTTAGCACCGTGGGGCATCATGGGCAATTCAATGGTCTTATGATCATACAGTCTGTCCACACTGGTTAGCAAGCTGTTGTTTACCTGCCTCGCGTGTGGTCCATGAGAATTGCACTTACCGGTGTGTTGTCGAGATGGAAATGTGCCTCCTTGATGCTCTCACCGTGATTGCCTTGTGGATTGGAGAGGCCAAAGAGTCTCTCTTTCAAGAAGTCGCTGATATGAATTAGACGTGAAGTGTTGGGGGTGAGGCCAAGACTAGAGCATACTCTTGTTCGTTCCAAAAGCCAAATGCAATGTTCTGAAACCCATGAGTGTCCGAGACGCCAGCGATTCCGTCCTCGCCCCATCTGAAAGCTCGCAAGCGGGCATGGTCGTGCGGGAAATCTGGGACAAGGGTCAGTCAATGGCTGAAGCAGTCGACCGAGGGGTGCTCGTACGATTCCAGGCATTTCCATCGGAGCTGTAGTCCTCCCTAACTGCAGAAACGTCAGCCAATTCGCTCTGGGAGCGCTGGGAGGGGAGGGAGATGGAGTACCAGTGGCCCATTGCCGCTCAGCAACGTATGGCCCCCATTTCTTCCAGTACTTGGTGCGCTCGCGGTCCTCTTTGAGGCGCTTCTCCTCCTCGGTGAGGAACTCGTGTCCGTCAAAGACAACCATGGTGTATAGAGTGAGGGGCTTGGAGGTGGAGACGGCACGGCGAACGAGGTCCAAAGAGGAGCTGGCGAAGCCCGAGAGTTCGGTAGAGGCGGAGAGACAAGAGCCAAGTAGTAGCGTCGGTGTCGACGGCGAGGATCCCCCAATGCACTCGGTCACATCGACTAAAGGAACTGCTGTCGCCCAGGGTATGAAGCCTTGACGATGTGTCCTCTGGCGAGCTTTGTTGGAGAAGAGAAGGGGAGGTTTCCAATGGCAATGGATGGTGTTGGTTGGATTCCCGTTGCTTGCTGACGAGGTACCTATCAGCACCAACTACGACCAACCCCCTCCATCTCCAGCGTGGGGCGTTCCTGCCTGAGGTGGTTGGCGGGGCATGGATGAAACAGCAAGGGGTTCTGATTCCGAGCCGGAGCTGCCAATGGAGCCAATGGAGGCATGACGGCTCCTTGCATGCTGCCAAAACCTCTAGCTGCGTCTGTATCCGTTCGCCGTACAGTAGCGGTGAGTTTGCGGCAGCCGGAGTAGCTCAGGTACCTATGTACTACCTAGGTACGGAGTGCATAACGAGAGGGTTGATATGGGAATATGCCTCCGCGATGAGCGAAGCCCTTTTAGGCCCTGATCCACGACGCCTTGAAAAAACCAATGCGGATAAGCAACTCGGCTAGAAGAGTATTCGTCCCCCGATTAGTAGCGTTTTTCGGCCTAAATGCAAGAATTCGTGCTCCTCCTCCTATAGCTGTATATCTATCCCTATTTATAATATATCGCGCTAGTAAGGGTCGTATAGCATCGCGTAGATGCCTATATTAGGGAAAGATGCTAAGAAAAATATCGAATTCTGCTATAGGCGATATATCGAAAAACAATGCGGTACGCTACATTGTTTTTCGATATATCGCCTATATCGTTTTTTAAAGCGCTTTCGATATACCCTCTTCGTATATTATAACTTCGTTCCTAAGCGACTTCTCTAACCGCTTTATCGTTAAATACGATGCCTACGATAATATAAGGAAAGCTACTATTCTATTAGCTCTTGCATAAGCCTTTATAGCCGGCGGCTTTATCGACGAGGAAGCTTATAGGGGAGAAAATAAGGCTATCGCGAATAGCGATAACGACGACTTCTCTCTTTAAGGTTCCCCCGCGCGGTCTTAGGCATACTATTAATAGCTCTTTACGGTACTAAACGTTATATTTAACGATCTTTTTCGTATACTAAAGGCAGTCTTTTCCCGCCTCTACCGATAGCTTTATATTAATACCTATATCGAGGCCTTAAGGCATTAGACGGTAGAGTAGAAGGTGCTAGTATTCTTATAGATCTACGTATATAACGAACCTTAGAGAAATACGGTATACCGCTTCTAAATAAGTCAATCGTCGGTCTTAAGGATATTCTATTAATTAATCGACTTAATAAAGCGGTTATACGCTAAATTCGTTCGCTAGCCGGGGCTAGGATATATCTCCCCGATCGTAGAGTTAGACAGAAAGCTTATATAGTTTAACGGCGCGATCGGTGCTATTAACGGTATATATATTCCTACGTTTATCCTAAAGGCTTGTTAGAAGAGGTTTTAGTCGAGGAAGAATAATATCTTATAGAATATATTCGCGGCGATTACCTTTAATAGCCTCTTTAGCTATATGCTTGCTAGCGCTAAGGGCTCTATCTACGACTTACCGTTACTGCGAAATGCTTTAGTAAAGAGCTTTACTTTACCTAAGGACTGTTTCTATCTTAGCGACGTAAGGTTCGGTTCGAGGCGTAGCCTGCTCGTGCCGTATAGTAATATACGATATTATCTTACCGATTAAGGCAAGGCAGGCAAAAGACTAAAGAACTTTAATAAGATCTTTAACCTACGGCACGCTTAGCTTTATATAACGGTAGAGTAGGTCTTTAGTCGCTATAAGCGGAAGTAGAAGATAATTCGGTATAGTATACCTAAATATTGCTTTATTAACTAAATAAAGATTATATATATAGTAATAGGGCTATTTAATTTCGTTTAAATACGTAGGAAATATTATAATGAGAGAGATTAAGAGGAAGAGTTATACCTAATAGATTAAGAGCGCGAGGCTCTCGAATTAGCTCGCGTATAAGCTAATTCGATCGTTATAGGCCGTATAGGCACCGAATTACGCGAGCTAATCGCCGGCTAGCTATAGGAGACATACTAGGCTGTTCTAGCCCGGCGAGAGCGTAGGGATAATACTAACGAGAGCGACGAGAGCGATAAGAGCGATAAGGGCGGCGAGAGCGATAAAGGCGGCGAGGGCGATAAGGGCGGCGAGGGCGGCGAGGGTAAGGAAGAGGAAGAGAATAAAGAAGATAAAGAAAATAAAGGCCGCGGGGCAAGGGCTTAAAGGATAAGGATAAGGGTATAGCAACCTCGATTTTTAATAAGCCGAACTTCTAGCTATTTTAACAACCCTATATCCCTCCTTAATCCCTCCTTAATCCCTTGCAATTATTGCCTTAATATACGCCTGCTTAGCCTCGCTTATACTAAGTAAATTCTATAAGACCGGGTTTATAAGGTCTTTTTTTAACTAGGCTATAACTCGTATTATAAGCTCTATATTATGCGTATCGGCAAGCTATATATAGTCTTAGATAGCCTTTTTAAAATCATCCGCGCCTTATGCCCTTATAGTAATTACATATTGCTTAGTCTAGGCACCTTAAGCTATAAGGTCGGTAAGTAGACTAACGATTTCCTCTATTTTCTTTTATTACTGCCTTTTTCCCTTTTTTAATCCTCTTAGCCCTCGGTTTAGCGATAATCTCCTTAAAGTTAACCTAGGCCTTAATCTCTAGGTAGTTGCCGATAGCGGCACTAGCGAGCTATTAGAATCCTAGGCCTAAGACTAGTTGTTTTAGTTAAAGCGCTAGCGAGCTAATATACGTAGTGTTTCCTTACGGAAAGGATCGTTAGAGTTATCGTCGGCAGCTTCGTCGGGCACTTAAGACCCTTCCTCCTTGTCGGTTAATTTCTACTATTACTAAAGCTAACTTTCGGCTTCTATAGCAGCCGCGAAACCGGCATCGTCGTTAACCTTAAGCATCGTACGGCTAGCTAGCTAGTCGTTTGCGAAGATCTTAGCCTACGACTTAAAGGTAATAGTATCGCTAACTATAAGGCCTTACTTAATAACCCGAGGACCGATATTAGGGAACCTCGCCTTTAATAACTCCTCGTTAGCCTTGCTTATCGTAATCTTTCCGGTCTTAGGGTAATATACGGCGCCTAACGGTTGCTTTACCTCGCGGAATACCCACTAGAATTAAAGGAGCTAGCGATATTTATTATTAAGCATCTTAAAGCTCTATCGGCGGCGAGGAAACTCGGCCTTAAGCTTCGGCATAAATGACTTAAAAACTGGCTTTACGAAGACCGCCTTAGAGCTATTAAGGAGCCTATCGCGACGGGCCTTAAGTAATAATTCGAGGAACCTTAAGGTCTATAGCTTAGTCTAACGCTACTAACTCAGCTGACTAGCCTTAATAGACTGGCTTTTAGAGGAGGGAGGCATCGCGAGAGCCTTAATAAGTGCGATTAAGCGTAAATGCTATTACGGTAATTATAATGCAAATACGAAAATACGAAGAAATACGGAAATATAGGCCTTAGGCGGTAAGTGAAATAGCCGATAAGGATGTCGGACGGTATATAAGGAGACCCGCACTAAAATTAGGTGGAGCAAGTCTCTGCCCGCGTCTGCATTGATTTTTTAAAGGCGTTGTGGATCAGGGCCTTAACTGTAGAGTTATCGCATGTTCTACACGCACAGCAGGCGCGTTACGCGACATAAGGACGCGAAACAGATCGAACCCGATAAGCAGCTCCCAACGGCTGTTGGCCAGAAAACGTATTGGTACGTACATGCCCACTTCCGCCACAGTGCGTCGCTAAGCCACAGGTCTGAGCCTCACTCTTGGCCCCGTCTTCCACCTCTCGCGATGACCTCCTCAATTCGATCAACGTTTGGGCTGCCTTCACAACAGGGAAGTCCACCAGAGCCAAGGGTGGCAGGCAGACAGTGACCTTCGCCTGCGACCGGTCTCGTCGACCCCCAAACCCGTCAATAGAACGTCAGCGAAAGACAACAACCCAACCCTGGCTATGAGTTTTTGACTTATATTTATTACAGCTCCAGGCTGCAACTCATCCTCTTCAACCTTCCTCACTCGTCTACGCTGAACCTCGAGCTGCCCATCAAAGAATAGCAGCCGTTTCTGCCAGTCATGACGCGTGACGCCCAGGACAGCAGACGCGACGCACAATGGCCTTTGGCCCAAAGACTGCGCTCCCGCAGATTCATCGGCCAAGATGGCGTTGCCGCCATCCACGGACGAAAGCTGCCTCTCCACCTCGGGAGGCACCTGGAACGATGCTGTGTTGTCCGCGGCATACGGCATCACCTCGAGTTTGCCACGGGGGAAGGCTGCTGTCTTGAAGGGACTTTTGCCCGCCTTTACCGCTGCCATCAACGCCAGACTCATCATGAGCAACCAGATCCCAGAGATGAAGGACTCGCGAGAAATGCCCCATTGTATTTGGCATCCCGAAGTGCCCTCGGAGGAGACTTTGCGGCAGTTGGCTGCGCGGTATCCCGACATGCGCTACCACGTTGGCAGAAGTTGCGCCGCCGCGGGCTACTGGCGCTGTACAAGTCTCTGGATATTCTGCCAGAGGTCGCCATCGTAGAGGAGGCACGCGAGAGCGGCAGCCTGGAGATATTTGAGCACATCATGAAGCAGCTGGTAAAGTGGAAAGTGTTTGACGACTACACCGGCACGCTCTCGGCACCAACGCCTTCTCCCCTGAATGGCGACACTGTGGTGCGCAGAGAACTCGACTACACGCAAGGCTTCGGGAAGCCGTCTGGACGCATTCACGGCGAAGACGGTGATGCAGATCCAGACGACCCATCAGAAGACGACTTATTTTCCATCACGTCGCTCTTTGGCGATGCCTCCGGTTACCATCCTCTTGCCCACAATGTCACGGGAGACCAAGGCCTAGACGCCCCCGATAGCTTGGGCTGACATGACCGAGTTTCTTGCCAACAAGCCCGGGTCCTCTTTGCCAGTCTCCAAGACCGCGCTCGACCTCTTGAGCAACCCGCTGCCTGCAAATCTGCCAACTTGCGACAAAGACGTCTTGATCGTCATGGCGGCCTACCGTGGCGACCTGGATCGATATTGCCGTTTGAGGCGCCCGCATCTGGTCCACGGCGAGTTTGAAGCCATTGTACGCGGCGTCTGTGAGTCCACCTTGAGCCCCGTTACTCGGCTTCGCTGCTAAGACCCATTTCCAGACCACAACACTCAGTTTGCACAATGGTGGTCAACCCGGCCGCCGCCGGAAAAGGGGCGCGTCTTTCGCATAGCGACGGCCATCGTCGCCCGCTTCATCATGAATGATGACATCTCTTGGGCGTTAACGGTCGGCAAAGGAGGGTTTGGTCATTGGGAACCGGACTACCCGTGCCTGATTTTCTTCCCCGACATGGCCAACTCGGATACATATGAGGCTCTGGCGCGGGCAGTCCCCGCCATGAGACCGGCCGTGGCGCGCGCGGCCATGTATGCCAACTACAAAGCCCCCTTTGACTTGGTGGTGACGGGACCCAACGACGACTTTGAAACAGTCACGCCGAATCCTGCGCTCTATGCCGAGGCGATGCAGAGCCCGGAACCATACTACCGCAACATCCTAGAGCGCATCGCCCGGGAAAGGGGTTTATTGGACACCATCAAGGAGCCCTCACGAGATGTCCCTTCCTGGGAGCAAGCGTCTTTGCGGAGATGGGACGTCCACGTCAAGCATAATGTTCTCTACGCGGAAGTTGACCGCTGGCGAGACATTGTGGCCGACTCCCAAGACTGCGAAATGGCCATTTATGACGGCGTGCGTTGCAATGCCATGGGGCTTGAGCGATACCTCTCCCCCCCAGAGGAATGGCGACCTTCGGTAAAGGATGGACGAAGGTACGGGAGAAAGGGAGCTTGACTACAAGGGTTGGCCGCCCGGCTTTGCAGAGCTGTTGAAGCGGGAAAGCAAGACTGTCAAGGGCTGAATATAGTGACGAACGTCCAGGCTCTTGCAAGTCTGCCGGCGTTCCATGTCTTGGGTCTAAGGACCAGGCAATGATGGATAGAAACGAAATAGAAAACGTTGAGCAGCACTTGATAAATGGTGGCAATAGGCATCTATTTTCGCGTGAGTGCTCGCACATTTCCCAAAAACCATCTAGACATGCATGAGTTCGAACATTCCGAAACCCCGAGGAGCAGCTCGACGTGACGAGTCATCGATCAACAGGCATGGAAACCCTGCCATAACGGACATGCAAGAAATGTTGGAGTTTTTTTAGTATCAATTTCGGGTTTACGAGCACGTCTTCCGAATAGCAAGTAGCCGCATGCAGGCTGCGATGATACAATCGAACCATCTTGACGTTACATGCGGAAGTGGCATGAAGTGGTTGTTCTCGGCCATTGAATCCAAAAGAAGACGTCATTTCCGACAAGGTGATGTTGATGTGCGAAGTACCTAGGTACCTATGTACATCTTATCTCGGCCTTTAACAACCCCTGTCCAGTCATCAACTCCGCCACTTGGTTTCGTGGACTCGCAAGCCACGATGCCCGCCTCACCGTTTTTCTAAACAGTCTTCCGCGTCGCGAGGCCTCTCTTGAGCACATCACATCTCTCAACCCGACGACACACTTATCCCCCCCCTCGTGCCTTTCTCCTTCACAATCTGCCTCATCCTGTCCATCCCGTCGCGGCGCTCACCATGGCCGACTCCGTCTCCTTTTTGCGCCGGCTAATCATCGAATCTCCGCCGGGAGAGTGGGCCCTCAACCAGCTACGTAACCTGCTCATCGGCGCCCTGCGCCAGGGTCCTATTCCTCAGCATGTCGCCTTTGAGATGGACGGCAACCGACGCTATGCTCGCACCCATCGCATGGAAATTGTCGAAGGCCACCACCGCGGCTTTGAAGCGCTTGCCAGGGTTTGTCCTCTGAAGCTCTAAACACGACTCAGGGGCCTAAAGCGTGTCGTATAGATAATGGAGATATGCTATCGATGCGGCGTCAAGGTCGTCACGGTCTACGCCTTCAGTGTCGAAAACTTCAACCGGCCGAAGCACGAGGTTGAGGGGCTCATGCAGCTCGCAAAGGTCAAGCTCGAGCAGCTCACCACGTACGGAGACATTCTCGACCGCTACGGTGCCTGCGTGCGCGTTCTCGGGCAGCGCGAGATGATCCGCGAAGACGTGTTGAAAGTCGTGGATAAGGCTGTTGCCAGGACGAGACACAACAACAAGTAGGCCAACCATGTCATGGCCTGCGCCTCGTTGCGAAATTGACTGACGCGGCTCTAGGACCGTCCTGAACATCTGCTTTCCGTACACGTCGAGGGCAGAGCTAACCACGGCGATTCGATCGACAGTGGCCGAGTTCCTTGCTCCGCCACCGCCCAAGAATACTCCCTTTTCACCTTCTCGCATAAGGCAGAAGATCCTGTCCAGCCAGCACGATGGACGCGAGCCGTTGCCTACCATACGAGATGACTCCCCTGATGAGACTGCTCAGACCGAGAGTGAGGCGGGGGACAAGGAGACGGACGCCGATGGAGACGGCGGAGACTCGTCGTCGACAACACTGTTCCCGGATTCACCGAAGCGGCGTGCGTGGGAGACAGAGGGGCCCTACAAGGTGTCTAAACTGCCAAATCCCGAGACCATTACCGTGGACACGCTCGAGAAGCACATGTACACGGCGTTGGACCCCCCGCTGGAGCTGTTTGTTCGGACAAGCGGCGTCGAGCGGCTGAGCGACTTTATGCTTTGGCAGTGCCACCAGGATACGCACCTCTTCTTCCTCAAGTGCTACTGGCCAGATCTGGATCTGCAGCATTTCATTTGGGTCATGCTGGAGTGGCAGTGGAGACAGAAGCAGCAGGAGAGGTTTGATTACTCGGATGCGGCACGGAAGAGTATGGGGCAACAAGGAGTGGAGTAGAGCCGTCATGGATACCCAGCAGCTGCTTTGGAACAAGAATGTGTTTTGATTTTGACTTGAACCTGATCATCAGCAGTAGAGGAAGCATAGCGCCGCTTGTTTTCAGTTCTGCCACGGCTCTGCGCACCGGGAGTGGAAGCCGTCGAGGCGTCAAGCGCGCGGGACACAGCGACCACGCCGCTGGAGGGTCTAGGGATGACGAAATGATCTCATCGGCTTATAAGACAGGGTCATCACGTTCCCTGTGGCGTCTAAAAATCTGGCCGGGCTTGGCTTGTCGAGTTTTTCCATAGCGCCCCCTATTTGATGCAACACAGTGAAAGTTGTGATGCGAGACCCTGCTCCTCTACAGGGAATATATGCTGAATATGCAGGCACACCTGTCACATACGGCCACAGTATCTTGAGAAATGTCGATCCCGTCCGATCTCGTTTACATAAGCAGGATAACGGCAGATTAGTAGTTGGGTCGGTGACGACCAGCGAACACCGGCTGCTGTATGTTTTTCTTTTTTTTCGCCTGCCTTGGTGTTTTAGTTGCAGGGACAAAGGGGGCCTGGCCGACCCCGTGACCGCGGTGATGCCCGTCGCCAGTGGACATGGACGTGGCCAATAGGGAGACGGGGCGGGCGGCGGCGGCTTCGGTCTGTCTCATGGCGGCGGTCACTGATCCAAGCAAGTAAGTACCTGGGTATCCAGTTGAACCTTCCAGATAACACCAAAAACTGGGGGAGCGAGCGCCCGCGCAGGCCTTCGTCACCGCAACCTTCTGCACGCGCGATTTGGCCCGCCCATGATTGTCAACTCGGCGCCAGCATGGATTAGAGCGCTCTGCATCTCTGGTCCCGTCTCTATTATTTTTCCTCCCGCCTCTTCCCAACCATTATTGCCTCGTCTCTCCCCTCCTCGGGAAACCCGATCGTCCTGAGCCCGCAGTCGCGAGAGGACGGCCGCGACCATCGTCGTCCGCGCCCGACCCGCCGTTGCTCCCCTCGCCAATCGCCCGCGATGAGGTCGGCCAAGCCCTCTTCTTCGGACGCTCCGGCGCACCGGAGATCTCAGCCATTTCGACAGACGCGCACGAATCCGCCGCGAAGCTCTGCCAACCCTGCCCGCTCTGCCGCCGCCTCCGCTGGGAGAGACTCGTCCACCAACGCGGGGCCTTCGGGCAACCAGCCCATCGACATCTTTCCGGCTATTACGCACTTTGCCGACACAATCACCGCCCTCCCCAAGGAGCTTGTCCGACACTTCACCCTCTTGAAAGAGGTGGACGCCAAACTTTTCGCTCCAGAGGACCAGCTCTGCAAACTCGTCCAAGCCGCCGCCAAAGCTCCCCTGCCCGAGCCTCGAGCAAACTATGGTACCTCGAGCGTCACTGCGTCAGGGACGGCGTCGATGACGGCGCAAAATAGCTCGGCGGGCCCTGCCACGAGCCAGCTCGCCCAGCCGCCGCCGCCAACGGACGAGGCCAACGCGACCGCCCCCAGCGTCTTCGATCCTTCCAACATCCCCCGCCGACAGCTGTTTCGACAGACGGCGCTCAAAATACAAGAGATGCTGGGTTCCCTCGAGGAAAAAAACCATGTGATTTCCACGGCCAACGAGGCTCTCCAGAGACAACTCGCCCGAGTCGAAGATGTCTGGCCATACCTTGAAAACGAATTTAGCAACGAGGCCAAGTGGGGCAGCACATCGCACTGGGCTTATCCAGAGAATCGATCCAACGTCAAAGCCTCGCACGCCGAACGGGCCCGCCGTGACGGAGCTGCAGCCATTTCAGCCGCGGCCCAAGCCCTAGCAGACGAGGCCGCTGCCAGGAGCGACGCTCGCAAGCAGGCCGTCCAGGCAAAGCGAAACCAAAAGACCCAACCTCACGATTCCGAAGCCGACGACCACGACGGTCGGCAGAAAGGCGAGGGAAGCAAAAAGTCTCACAACAGCAAGACGCGTAAGACTGCCGAGAGCAACGTCGGGCTGGGCATCTCCGGAGCGCCCAACACGAACGGAAACCCGCCTCAGAAGAGACGCAAGGTTGAGAAACCTACAAATGGCGCGACCGGGGGGGCTGCCATGGAACGTGCCATGAGCGGTGTCCCCGGCAACAATGCGCCAACGGCCAAGACGAACAGCCCGAGAGGAACGCCGGTCCCCGATGGACTTAAGAAGCGTAAGGCCCTTCCATCTAGCGGTGGTCAGTCCAAGAAGAAGTAAGTTGCCCTCTCTTGGCCGACATACCCGGGCAGCCCCCCGTAGCCCTCCTTCGCACCTCTCTTGCATCACCGTGGTAGCTAACAAAGCACTTTCGCGACAGGAACGGTGCCCCTCGCATATCGCCCTCCATGACATCCTCTCCCGTCTTGAGTGCCTTGCCCGAGTCCAAAGCCCATGTCCCCGTATCACCAGTCCCCGGCAACGCACCTCGACCGGCATCGTCACGCGCTCGGAAGAACTCACTGCAGTCTAATGCGGACGGCGGAAAGGCAAGGGCGCCTCCATCGGCCCCCATAAAGCCCAACGGGGTTGCCCCTGCCGACTTGGCTTTGCCGAGCCTTTTCCCACGGCCTGGCGTGGAAACCAGGGTCTCCAAGGAATCAAGCGCGCCTGTCAAGCCGGAGTTGGCCAAGAACGAAGGGGATCGGGCCGAAGGCAGCGCTGCATCGGCAACAGGCACTTCGAAAAAGGATGGCAAGGCTGATGAGCCGGAACGCAAGAGCGAATCCCTTCCACCGCAGCCGCAGGCCACCGCAACAGTGACAACGAAGAGCGGCAGGGCGAGTAAGCCGTCAACACCTGCCCTCGCGAATGCCCAGGAACCTGCCCGGCCCAGGTCGTCGAGGAACGCGGATACCGGCGGTGGGAGCAAGAAGAGCCAGAAGAAGAGCAATCCGACGCTTCCGCCACTCGCACCCCATGCAGCCAAAGTTGCTGCCAATGGGACTGTGTCAAGAGATGACGAGGAGGAGGGCGAGATTGACGCGGACGAGCCAACGTACTGTTACTGCAACAGCGTCAGCTACGGCGAAATGGTGGCATGTGACGCGGATGGATGTGAGCGCGAATGGTTCCATCTGGCTTGCGTCGGACTCAAGGTCGCTCCAGGATCCAGAAGTAAGCATGCCATGATAGACCCTAGCCCGAATGATGAGATGCGTCCCAGCTAACGTTGGGCCAACAGCGAAATGGTATTGCGAGGACTGCAAGGAACGCCTGAACATGGCGGGGAAAAAGTTGAACAGCCGGTAGACAGCTCGGCTGAGTTGGAGGGGTGGCCGAGTCTGGCAAGGCCTAAGCGAGAGACGTCGGCTCATGCCTGAAGAGGTGCTCCGGAATCTCGCAGCGGTCCTGTCAACGAGACTCGGCCGCCGTGTACATGAAACTCAACGAGGCGTTTTGCTTATGGGCCACGGGGTTTTGAGGATAGCGGAAGCCGCCACGACTGTCGATATGCGAGGCCGGGACGGCTCCAGCCCGTTTGGTCGCAATTCAATGCCCGCCTGCATGTACATACATACAAGAAGACGCAGTGGCCGGAAAGGGATGGGACCCAGCGGCGCATTGCATCGGACATTTGGGCGACTGCAGGAGGCAAGCAGCCGGGGATGGCATCTGTGACACGAGCTTGGCACTCTTGGATGAGATGGTTCCGACACGCGAGGGGCGGGCGAGGATGGTTGGGGTGTCGAGGACAAGATGTGCCGGCCGCCGTAGACGCGAATAGAGAGAGTCGCCGTGGCAAGTCATTATGTAAAAGGATGGCAAGATGGGCGCCTCATCAACCACGATAGGTCTTGAGAGGAGGCGGGAGCGGCCGGACGTGGCACGGTGCCTGTCTCGTACTGTATACCGGGCGCGGACGAGGGAGCTAGTACAGGGCTGGAGGACAAAGGCCTTTCTTTCTGCTTGATGGAGGTGCTGAGGTGGCCAGGGCCATGAGCGTCGCTTCTGGTGGTGCTGGCAACTCTCACGGCACAGCGTGCCACGGCCGCTGTCGCACGCACTACCGACTGGTGAATCGGATTCTGGATGTCATCTTCGCCCGGGGCTGTCATTCTTGACAAGGGCCAGCCAATGCGCGCGCTCCCCGTTACGTACTTGGATTCAAAGCAAACGGCGGACGGCTTCCGACGACGACGACTCTTCCATTTAGTCCTTTTCTTGGGCGGATTGCCCCCTCCCTTCAGCAGGACACGGGGTGCAAGTCGGATCAAACGGCTGGTGCGGTCCAAGGTCACGAGCACCTGCTTCCGAGCGACGTGGCAGCCATTGGGCGGTTGGCCGAGTTCGGTGCGCGAGTCTGAGGCTCTTCGGGAGATGGGCTCCTCGGGAGAGGAGTTTTCAGCTGATGGGGAATTGGTTTGTCATGAGAATGGGAATGTTGTGGCCTGTGAGGCCTGTGAGACCTGTGAGACCTGTGAGACCTGTGAGACTGTGAGACCTGTGAGACTGTGAGACCCGTGAGACGTCTGGCAAAATCGTGTGGATTGCATGAGGGCCCAGCGGAACGAGGGCCCAGAATGTATCAGGAAGCCGTCGTCGGGTCTTGCTCCCCAAAAGCGGCTGGCGGCGGTTTCTTCTCCGCGGAGGTTCTGTCTTGCAGACAGACAGACACATGTACAAACGTACTCGGCTAGCGGTGGCACCTGGCCAGACCACCGGGAAGCACAGGGGGGATGGCGAATCCAGTCTGCCGGGAAAGGGGAGCTGGACGTTGCATCCTGAAAGGGGAGCTGGACGTTGCATCCTCGGTAGGTATGTACATATGTATCTCTACAGCATGGACTTGGATCCGAGCAAGTCTCATCAGCATGGGGTCAAGTGTCTGTGCTGGAAAAAGCAAGAGAAGCCACTGTGCGAGACCATAGGTATTATAGACCGACCAACAACAACAACAACCTGGGGAGTGGACAGTCGGAGGCTTTGCGGGTCAAGGGAGAGTTAAATGTATGTAGTATTCGTATGGATACCCACCGAAGGAGCGAACTCGGACTTGCTCGGAGATGCGTCTATCGAACCATGGGCATACCTAGATGCCCGTGCGTGTCCTGGCCACTGGGTGGAGCGGTACATAGTGTGACACCATCAGGGCAGGGCCTTGAGCACATTGCAGAGGTTTGAGGCCGAGCCGATTTTCCGTTATTACATACTACCTACGAAGTAGGTACTACCCTATTCTTGCGTCTAATATGCAGAATAGAGAGGCCTTTGCTCTTGTCCGTGTTGGCCCGTATAGCCCCCTGATCCTGATTACAATGCCGACAGACAGCGTCACCCACGTGCCTACTTTGCCATGTGTGACATCATGTTTGACAGGTACGCATGTACGAAGTACACCGTGCAGAACGATGCCGCAACTGTGCGTCGCATGCCTCTTTCAGCGATATCGGCCAGGGTCTCGCGTGCCCTGTACAGATTCGTACCGGTACAGATATCCGAGGTAGTGCGTGGCGCGGGATTCGGTAGATGCCGTCACTTGCGGCAAGGGTCAGAAACGACACGCGCTTTTCATCGACACACCATGAATACACCACTACCTATTCGTACAGGGCTGTACAACCTCGAGAGCAATCCGTGGTCAGGCAAAGATGCAATCAAAGATGGGCAGGAAACAAAAGTGGACGGACCGGGAAAAAACTAGCGTGCTCACCTGACGTGCTCGTAGGCAGCCTTTTGATTTCCATTACTCATACCGGCGCCATACCGGCGCGCTACAACTCGAGGTACCTTGCACGTTCCGCCCGCCGGCCCTTGGTCTTGTCGTCTTATAACCTTAAATCAGAGGACGCCTTTTTCGTCTCCGTGCCCTCTCCCGGAACCCACAGATATTTTCCTCACATCGACTCGTCCTTGCCCGCTGCTTTCTCTCCCTATTTATCTAGTCCGGGAAACCCTGACTCGGTCACCTGAGCATCTGGTGCACTGCCTCGCGTCACTGCTGCTGCTTCATCGAGGCCCTCAGCCTCGGTCTACCACAGCTCGGCTGCGTGCTCTCGTCGAAGAGGCGACGCCCTCTCCCCCCGGCAACCCTCTCCAACTCCACGAGCGTCGGCGCGCCATAACCTCCGTTGGGAACTAAGCACTTTACATGGCCCTTCCCAACGAAGCCGGGCCCCGTCGGGTGTCCGACTTCGAGAGATCAATCTTCAAATCCAACATGGCCCGGGCCCTTTCCCCCTCCGACACGGGGTCGCGGTCCTCCTTTTCCTCCGTCCGAGAAAACGACGATGGCCTCGCCCAGACCTTCACCCGCTCCAAGGTCTCGTCCTACCTCGAAGCTCCCGAGGACGTCTTCGACGAATCGCCTGCCAACGACATCTCCCAGCTCTCCTTCCAACCCCCGCTGACGCAGCCCCACAGCAGACTCCATGGATTCTGGTTCCCCCCGGACAGCTTCAAAGGCTGGAAGCAAATCTCAATCAAGGGAAAGCGGGCCAGCCGAAGCTGCGAGGATCTGCACAAGCTGCACATGGCCTGGGACGACTCGCCCGCTCCCGTTCCCAACAAGCAGCCCGGCACCTACCCGAGAGGCTTGGCTCCGCTCGAGACGCTCCCAAACGAGGTTCTAGGTACGTGGCGAAATGCTTCGCCGTCAAAGAAAAGTCGAGTATACTGACTCTTGTCCAGGTTCCATCATCGACCTACTCGTGGTTGAAATTCCGCCCAACGGGCTCACCACGCGCAACGCCGACCTGATGGCTCTTCTCTTGACCTCTCGAGCGATGCATGCCGCGACTCTCAACACTCTCTATCGACACATTACGATTCCTCACTCGCGCATCTTCCGCAAGTTTCTCACCACCATCATCCTGTATCCCGCGCTTGCCACCATCGTCAGGCGCCTGGACTTCAGCCACTTCAATCCTTCCATGATCTTCTCCACCGAGAGCGAGAGGGCCCAGGCTCAAAACCTGACCACCGAAACTCTCGCGCAATGCCTGGTGCTCACCCCCTATCTCCAAGAGTTCCTTGCCCAAGAGTACATCGACGTCGACCTCGGTCCCGCCGTCCTTCAGAAGCTGCTTTTCGGCATGCCCCAGCTGCGGGCGCTCGACTTTTGCGGATGCTCGTCGGCCGCTTTCAGAAACTCCTTCAAGGCCGTTCTCGACGTGCCCTGGCCCGCGACGCTCTCCATCACCAGGCTATCCTTTCACAAGTGCCTGAGCCTTCCCTCTAACGTCTTGGAGACAATTCTTCCTCGCCTTGGTCGCCTCACGCACCTGGACGTCGCCGGTACGCGAATCTCGGACGAGGCCTTGGAGATGATCCCCACCACTGCCAGGTTAACCCATTTGAACCTCGCAAAGTGCAAGGAGCTCTCGTCCGAGGTGGTGATAAAGTTTATCGCCACGCACCCGGCTGTCACGGAGACGTTGGTATTCCTCAGCCTCGCAACCGAATCGAACAACCACCTTTTGCTCGGCAGGGAAGATGTGGACGTCCTGCTGCCGCGACTCCCGGCGACGTTGAGATCCCTCAGCCTGAGGGGCAGTCGAATGCACGTGTCCCATGTGCCCCAGCTCATTCGTCTCAGTCAGACTCTGGAGGAACTGGCCGTTGGTCGTGGGCTAGACATGACGGACATTCACCACATGTTTAAGCAGGACGACGGTTTCTTGACACATAGCCTCCGCTACCTGGACATCTCGGAGATTGACACCATCATCGGAAGCGCCAGCGCGCTGCTGGCCTCGGCCTCGGCCCCGCTTTGCGTCATCGAGATTGAGGAACGCGCCTATGAGAGGGCAGCCAAGTTGAATAGAAATCTCGACAAGGTCGGATGGACGACCAGCGAGTTTGGCAGCCGATACTGGCTGGTCCGCAAGCCCGGACGCGACGTGCCGACGGAGAACCAGCGGCGATGGTGGAAAATGGGCGCCGAGAGCTGGGGAATGAGGAAAATCCCAGTTGCGGCTGCCGAGGTGGGCGGCATGTATGGATCTTTTATGTTTGGGAGGCGACTCTAACGTTCTGTTGACGAAACCATATGGGCAAAACGGTACTTTTCGACTCGCTTTTCGCATGATGTTTGGGGTTGTTAGATACCACGGTTTGGGAGGCGACTCTAACGTTCTGTTGACGAAACCACATCAAAACGGCACCTCTCGACTCGCTTTTCGCATGGTGTTTGGGGTTGTTAGATACCACGAGACGGCAACTTTGGCGCATAAAAACTAGGAAGACAGAAAAAGTGTCGCATCGGACCGGAGCTGTCATATCGGGATCAACAGACTTTTCACCCCTTGATTTGAGCCCTTTCCCCGTGCCTAGTGCCGCGAGCACCCGCGGGCTGATGCGACCGACACACTGCCTCTATGCAGGCCTGCACGAATTATAAAGGACGAGACCTAGAGATAATCTTAAACTTATGTATCTCGACGGATCGATTTAGTGCTCCCAACCCAAACATCTCCCCAGCGAAATTAATACCACTTTGGCCATTGTAGGTAGTCGCTCTATGCCTTTTCGTGTCTTCCTACCGGTGATCCGGATAGCTCAGTGCTCATACACGTACACGGTATGGTCAAAGCCACGACCATGGCCCAGATGCAGCTGGGCATCAGCTCGACCCGGACCCAAGGGCTACGTCTCATTGTCAGGAGCCTGGTCCATTTTGCTGTGCTCGGTACCTATTCGCTGCTGTTCGAGAGGCAACAAACTGATGCTGGGCTCTACTAGACGAGGTAGAGACCGGCAGGAGCACTCTTGGCCTCTTGGCAGGCCTTTCAAATGTGCTAGTTCTTTAGCTCAGCGTCGTCCTCGCCAGGCCGACCGTCAGGTTCATCGCGAAGCATGGTCTCGAACCCGTCGAGGGATGCCTGCTCCATTGTCAGGACGTCGATGGAGGCAGTGGTCAGAGGGGGGTGTTGTGGCGCAGGTTGTTCAAAGTCATGTGATGTCGGGCCGGATAAACCTGTCTCCTGGCGTGTTCGGGTGACATCAAGTTTCGGCGACGGTAACGCCTTTGACTGACCCATCCGCCTTACCCTCAAGTCAGTCACATCTGGCGCCCGAGCCGCACTATCATGGCTCACAAACAGGACACGCCGTTCCGCTCGGCGGAAATGAGCATGGTGCAGCTCTATGTCTCCAACGAAATCGGTCGCGAGGTCGTCACCGCGCTCGGAGAGATTGGGCTGTGCCAGTTTCGAGACGTAAGCCCTCCACCGCCTCCATCATCCGGCCGTCCTGGGCGCCAGTCTGGACTAACGCGACGAATCTTCTAGTTGAACGAAGATGTCAGCGCCTTCCAGCGAACCTACACGCAGGAGATTCGGCGTCTAGACAATGTCGAGAGACAGCTTCGTATGTTCACCCCGGGCCCCGTACCGTGAGAGGTTTCATCTAACTTGGTCAGGCTACTTCTACGGCCAAATGGACAAGGCTAGTATCAACCTACGAAAGCTTGACCTCGACACCGAGCGCCTCGCCTCTCCCTCGACTTCGGAAATCGATGAGTTGGCTGAGCGAAGTCAAAAGTTGGAACAGCGAGTCTCGGCTCTTAACGACAGCTACGAAACGCTGAAGAAGCGCGAAGGCGACCTCACCGAATGGCGTTGGGTCCTGCGCGAGGCCGGCAGCTTCTTCGACCGCGCCCACGGCAGTGTGGAAGAGATCCGAGCCTCGACCGATAATGACGATGCCCCTCTGCTTTCCGACATTGAGCGGCACAACACGGCGCCCGAGGTGGAGCGATCCTTCTCGGGCATGAATATCGGTTTCGTTGCCGGCGTCATTGCGAGAGACCGCGTCGCTGCCTTTGAGCGTATTCTCTGGCGAACGCTTCGCGGAAATCTATACATGAACCAGTCCGAGATCCCCGAGCCTTTGATCGACCCTACCAACAACGTGGCCGTCAACAAGAACGTCTTTGTCATCTTCGCTCACGGAAAGGAAATCCTCGCCAAGATCCGCAAGATCTCGGAGTCTATGGGTGCCGAGGTCTACAATGTCGATGAGAACAGCGACCTGAGACGCGATCAGATCCACGAGGTCAACAACCGACTCGAGGACGTGCAGAATGTCCTGCGCAACACCCAGACCACGCTCGAAGCGGAGCTGAATCAGATTTCTCAGTCCTTGTCTGCGTGGATGGTACTGATTGCCAAAGAGAAGGCTGTTTACAGCTCTCTAAATATGTTTTCTTATGATCGAGCTCGGCGAACTCTCATTGCAGAGGCGTGGTGCCCTACGAATGACTTGTCTCTGATCCGATCGACTCTTCAGGATGTCACCAATCGAGCTGGTCTGTCCGTCCCTTCAATCATCAACGAAATCCGAACCAACAAGAAGCCGCCGACCTATCTCAAAACCAACAAGTTTACCGAGGGCTTCCAGACCATTGTCAACGCATACGGCACTGCCACGTACCAAGAGGTCAACCCGGCCATGCCCGTCATTGTCACCTTTCCTTTTCTCTTTGCCGTCATGTTTGGTGATTTCGGTCACGCTGTCATCATGCTGTCGGGTGCGTTGGCCATGATTTATTGGGAGAAGCCGCTCAAGAAGGTGTCGTTTGAACTGTTTGCCATGATCTTCTACGGCCGATACATTGCCCTGGTCATGGCCGTCTTCTCTCTCTTTACCGGTCTCGTCTACAACGACGCCTTTTCCAAGTCGATGACGCTCTTTTCCAGTGCTTGGGAATTCAAGAAGCCAGAAGGTTGGCAAGAGGGCCAATCGGTCGACGCCGTCTTGAACACCAGTGGCTACCGCTATCCCTTTGGTATGGATTGGGCTTGGCACGGCACCGACAATGACCTCCTTTTCGGCAACAGTTACAAGATGAAGATGAGCATCATCCTCGGCTGGGCGCACATGACGTACTCGCTGTGCTTCTCGTACATCAACGCCCGGCACTTCAAAAAACCCATCGACATCTGGGGCAACTTTGTTCCCGGTATGATCTTCTTCCAGTCGATTTTCGGATACCTCGTCGTCTGCATCATCTACAAGTGGTCTGTTCAGTGGATCGATCTGGAGCACAAGGAAGTCCTTGCTGCGCCTCCCGGCCTTCTCAACATGCTCATCTACATGTTCCTGCAGCCAGGAACCCTGGATGCTCAGCTCTACCGGGGTCAGGCGGGTGTTCAAGTCGTTTTGCTCCTGTTGGCCTTTGTGCAGGTGCCGATCCTGCTCTTCCTGAAACCGTTCTACCTCCGCTGGGAACACAAACGTGCTCGCGCCCGGGGATATCGTGGCATAGGAGAAACGTCTCGAGTTAGCGCACTGGATGGCGACGATGAAGACGAAGCCCCTGCGAACCGGCGCGTCCACAGCATCGACGAGGATGGAGAAGGCGTGGCTATCATCTCGCAGAACATTGACGACGAGCATGACGAGTTTGATTTCGGCGAGGTGATGATTCACCAGGTCATTCACACCATTGGTAGGTGCAAGCGGCGAAGCACGGGTTGCTGGTTGGATGTTGACCCTTTTACAGAATTCTGTCTCAACTGCGTTTCCCACACGGCGTCGTATCTGCGTCTCTGGGCTCTGTCGCTCGCCCATCAGCAACTCAGCGTCGTGCTCTGGGACATGACCCTGGGTCCGTCGTTGAAGATGCAGGGCGCCGTGGGCGTCATCATGATCGTGGTGTGCTTCTACCTGTGGTTCTTCCTCAGTGAGTTCTATTGCCCTGCCATCTTTGCCCCTTGCGCGTGAACTAACCGGTTGGACAGCCATCGCTATTCTGGTCGGCATGGAGGGCACCAGCGCCATGCTGCACTCTCTCAGGTTGGCTTGGGTCGAGTCGTTTTCCAAGTTTGCCGAGTTTGCCGGGTGGCCCTTTGCTCCGTTCTCCTTCAACACTCTGCTAGAGGAGTCGGAGGACTTGAAGGAGTACTTGGGATGATTGTTGGATGCTTTGCTTCGAGATCTCGCGGTGTAGAACACGTAGCTGTAGCTGGCTCCTTTGTATTATAAGCTCACTACATCCTAGACTACCTACCCTGTCCAGCACCCAACTTGGGGTCCTTCCTCTGAGTGAAGTGGCCCGTTGGGTGTAAATATCGAGGAATATGGTCAGATTCCCTTGTATCTCGTGTCCCATTGTGCAACCTCACCCAACGAGCTACGCCCAGAGCGGTGCCGTGACCTCGACAGCCCGCTCCATGACGGCCCTGACACGGTCCGCGAAGACCTTGTTGTTGCACTCGATGTCCAGGTCCTCGAGCCAGACGGTGGCAACCATCTTGTCGACCTGGATGCGGACGCCGGGTACCGGTACGCCAACCCTGTGCAGGCGCTCAATCTCCTTGGCGCGCCTCCCCTCCAGCGCGGCCTCCTCGCCGGCCGCGTCCCTGCCCCCTGCTGCTGCTGTTGCGGCGGCGGCATCCCCGTCGCCGTGCACCATCTTGCTATCCTCGTCGCCGCCGTCATCCTCGGGCTTGGGGCCACTGCCGTCGTCGTCGTCGGCGAGGGGCGGAAGCTTGGGCGTTTCGACGGGGGAGACGTTGTCGGCGCCAAACTGGGCCTCGAGGAACCAAAAGAGGCGCTCGAGGCGCTCGGCGGACGGGCAGTTTGCGTGCGGGTTGCGGCCCGAGGGGGCGGCGGGGCCGTGCTCGTGCTTGGTGTTGGCCGAGGAGCGCTTGACGGCGGCCGGGGAGCTCTCGACGGAGAAGAGGACGGCCATGACCGAGTCTGCGATGCTGTCGTTGAGCATGTTGCCCTCCCACTCGAGCTCCACGTCGCCGTTTGTGCGGTACCGGATGGCTATACAGCCCATGACGAGGTACGCGGCGACGAGGGACGAGACTTCGTCGTCGATGGCTTCCAGCTTCGCCTTCTTGGCGTGCGCCTCGTCGGCCTTCCCATCGGGCTCCCCCTTATCCTCTCCCCCTGCGTCCTCCATTACTCCGTCACCGGAGTCGCCGTTGGCCTTGGCCGCGCCGCCGCCGAGGCTGCGCATCTCGGGGAGCTCCTCGACGGCCCCAAAGGTGCCCTCGAGCGCCCACTTGATGAGGCCGATGCCGGCGGCGCTGAGGCGGAGGCGCTGCTTGCACATGATGGTGGTGGTGTTGAGGCCGGCGTATTCGCGCAGGTCCTCGGGGGCCATGAGGGAGAGCTTGAAGTCGTTTTGCACGAGCACGCCGGTGACGAGGGGCGCGTGTGCCGGCTCCGCGGCGTCTTGGACCGGCGGCGGGACGGCGGCCAGCTTGCCGACGACCTTTGCCGTCTTGTCGGCCCTGAAGGGGATGCGAAGCTCCTCGCAGTTGCGCGGCGAGTAGACCTTTACCTTTGCCGTCTTGTTTGCGTTGAGGGACAGGAGCTTGGACTTGAGGCGCATCATGTTGTGCTGCTCGCCGTGAACGAGGATCTGTCAAGCCAGTGGTCAGCCCGCATGGGGAGAAGGGCCAGGGGTAACGAGGACCAGGGGTAACGAGAGCCAGGGGTAACGAGAGCACGACATACCACGACGGGAGCCGACACTTCCTCAATGAACTCGCGGTTCTCCACGCCGTCGACGTGGGCGGCAAACGAGTACTCGGCAACGCTGCATCGCCGCGGGATGAGCACCTTTTCCGACTCGCCGCCAGGCGCCCTGCGAGCCCCCCCCGTGCTGCGCGACATGACGGCCTGGATCTGGTCCGGCTCCTGCATGACCTGCCTGGCCATGGTGCCCTCGACGCTGTAGCCGGTGATGATGACGCCGTTCTTCTCGCTCGGCGCCCACCGCTCAAACAGCTCTCTGCTGACGCCGCTCTGGAGCATGCCGGGGCTGGCGAGCATGACGCAGCCTCCGACGTCGTCGAAGCGGTCGAGGTTCTTGAGCGACCGGATGTATTTAAAGTCCCAGGGCCCGCCTTTGCCGGCGCCGTCGCCCGTGGCCTCGGCCTCGGCCATGCGCTCGCGAAAGAGGCGCTTGATGTTGTCGTTCATGGCGCCGACATACGTCTGGTAGACAATCATGCACTTCCTCGCCAGGTTGCTGGCATAGTAGATGGGAAACCGCTGGTACTCGGGATGCTTGCCCCAGAACTCGTCCAGGATGAGGAGGAGCTCCTGCGCTCGTCCGAGAGCAAAGACGGGCAAGAGGGCGCGGCCGCCGCGGTTGAGGATGCCGGTGATGGACTTCATGAGGGCCTGCTCGCGCTCCAAGCGGGGCACGTGCGACGCGATGCCGTACGTCGACTCCGTGATGAGGACGTCGATCTTGACGCCCTTGGGGACCTCGGCAGAAACCAGGTGTCTATCCTGCTCGCGCGAGTAGTCGCCGGTGAAGAAGATGTTGAGGCCGGCAATCTCGATGAGGAACATGGCGGCTCCCAGGACGTGGCCGGCCGGGTAAGGCGTGATCCGGATGGACGAGATGGTATGAGTCGTGTGGTAGTCGATGGCTTCGATCTGAGGAAAGGTGTTGAGATGGTCCTGTTCCGTGTAGACGGGCTGCGCCGTCGCGTTGGAGGAGGTGCTGCTGACGCGGACGCTGTCCTGGATGAGCCACTTGTAGATGGCCTTGGTCGGGTGTGTCATGAAGACACGGCCCCTGAAGTTGGTCTTGGAGAGTACGTATGGCAGCGAGGCCGCGTGGTCGACGTGAAAGCTGTTGCCTCACCGTCAGCTCCTTGATGCTCCCTGCCAGGGTAGACTGAGACGCTGGAAACATGGCTGTCGGGACGGGACGTCTTCACCAACAGTAGAGCGGAAAGAACAGCAGGGAACATGTATTGTATTCATCTGTCTGGTCCCACGATGTAGACATCACCATGGGGTTGCAGCGACGCCGGTGCATATTGGAAAGGCCCCGTCCCACCATGGTCCAGCCCTCGGCCCCGGTCCAGCCCGCTTGGGTGCATGCCTGGATACGTAGGCGGAAGAGACTCACTGGCTGATGAGCAGCACATCGACGGTGCTGAGGTCAAAGTCGTCGTAGAATGGAAGCGCCGCGAGACCGTTGTAGGCGGGATGCTGGCCGGCGTCGAGCTAGAACATGTGCCGCACCGTCAATACCCCAACAGGCAGAGAGACGCTGCCCGAGAGCCTACTGACCATGACCGTCTTGCCCTTGTATTGGACAATGTGGCACGACCGCCCGACCTCGTTGCCTCCTCCAAGGCAGAGGAACATGAGCTCGTCGGCTGCATCGACGGGCTCCTCGGCCACCATGGCGTGCATGGCAGACGCCTTTCGCTTCGACGCCATGGTTGCAGTGTCCAAGAGCTTCTTCACTGGTCCGAGGTCGGTGCCGGACGACAGGTCAGTGAAGCGACAGGCGGCATTCCATTAGCTGCTGCGCGAGAGCGGTGATGCATTCCGCAAGGGGGCCACAAAGGTCCGCTAACCAGAAAAAAAAAAGATACTTTGCCCGGGTAAAACCAAAGCAGCCTATCCGAGCTTACGGACCATTCGTTAGTCCGGAGCCCGGGTCCCTCCCCGCACTATATATCTTCGTCGCCCAAGCCGTCAGAAGGGAAAATTCTCCTCGTCAGAAAAATCTTCCTCAGCGTCTCCGGTCAAAGGCCATCATCAGAAACCGGCCAGACCGGGTGCATCGGCGCGTCGTTATGCGCGACTACGGCAAGCTCCTACCGAGCAAGCACGTTATAGGGCCATGAGTCGCTATACAAGGCAGGAATCCTTCACCGAGATATCTCAATCGATAATATCGGTCAAGGCCATCAGAGACATGGATTTTAGAAAGCCTCAGTCCCATGTTTTCCAGCTATATAACAAAACATCACTCAGACCCTCCGAAACGACGCCTCTGCCCGGTCAGACCGGGTGCATCGACAAGTCGTTATGCGCGACTACGGCAAGCCTATTTTTTATAGGAAGATGCCGCCCGCGATGTCCAGCAGCGACGATGATTCGATCCCCGCCGGAGGCCCCGATTCCGGCGCAGAAGTTGGCGTGCCCAAGCAGAGGAGCGCGCCGACACCGAAATGGCGCCGAGGAACGTTTCCGCGCGGTGGATGTTACCCAACAAGAAGCGCTTTCGAACTTATCCAGCCAGATATCGTCTCTAATGCGGCAGCTGGGCAAGAATATAGCCGGGCTCATGGCTGCTTTCAGGGCCATTCTCGCCGTGTCGCACCACGTCAAGTTCTTTCATTTCCGCGTCACGGAAGATTTCCTTGCCGAGTTCGAGACTCTCTCCCTTAAGCATCACACCAGCGGGGCGGGGTTTCTACGTGTTGGAATATGCCACTGGCTGGCTTGTGTCAACCCTCGTGCCCTCCACCGACTTTGAAGGCACGATTCCGCTGCTACAGACCATCGTCACCCGCTTCGGCCCTCCGCGAGATCACAGATGGCACCTTGGCGCACGACTGCTCCCATGTGGGGGCAACCCGGGAAGGACTCGCGAGCTGGCCGTGCTCGTACGCCTGCTAGACCATCGTCGCAGGTATTCTCCGCTCTCTTGTTTAATTCCTCGTACTACTACGAAGTACTAGCCGGAGCTTCAGGCGATCCGGATGAAGCTCCGAAACGACTTTATTTCTCCGTCATCCCACCAAGCCTGGCACCAACGCTTCAAGCAATTGACAACCAGTCTCATCTGCACCGCTCGCCGCAGCCATGTCGCCGACTCCCACTGTTGCCGCTGTCGTCCCGCCGCTCGCCGCCGCCGTTGGTGCGCCCCCAGAGGAACACGCGGATGCGCTCCCCAAAGCCCGTACACAAGAGTAAGGGCAAGTGCGCTCTTACACTGGACCATGAGTATGATTCTCATGAGAAGATGGTGCGAGAAATCGTCACCCAATGCCGGCCGATGCTCGCCGACGAGAATTGGTCTGTGGTTCAGAGCGTGCAGCCCACTGGGGCAGCGATTGGGCCCGTATACTTTAACCACACGGCGTATCAGACAACTTCGATTTCGAAGTTCTTCGAAGAGGCGAGTATCGTCGTCAGCCGAGACATGGACAAGGTCCAGCTCTCTTTCTGGGTCTTCCATGACATGGCACTGGGGGCTACATTGACGGGTGGCATTTGTTGGTATGCGCAGGTCTTTTTCGACACCAGGGCTGCAATCCGACGCGAATTGATCGACGAGAACAAGACGGACTTGAAGTCATCCATGAAAGTGGATGGCAATGACAAAACCACAGGAACGCAATGCCGCGCTGTGAGTCGTCCGTATCATCACCAGACGCGTCGGGGGTGTTAACCATTCCCAGGTCGCTGTCACCGGGGAGCCTGCCGCCCGCGCGCTTGCCGAATACCTGGCCGTCCACGGTTCCAATCCCTCCGCTGAAGGAGCTCGGGATCCGCACGTAAGCAAGCCCGCCATGCAAGAATGTCAAGACCGTCCGCTAATTTGTCGACCTATAGTTCGCCCGCCTCGCACGCGCGGCTATAGCGACTCCATGTCGCTTGTCAACATGGCGAACGGTCTGGCCTCAGACCTCAGGGCTACGCTGAACCGGCTCGATGACGAATATCGAGCGTCGTTTGACTTCACTTCCGAGATTGAAAAGATCCCACAATAGAGAGGGTCTTTACCTTCTCAAACGGCTGGTGGGGACTTTTTCGCCGGCGGCATGGTATCGTACGTCGCAGAATCACCAAACAGTCAACTAAACGCCCTGAGGAATACATCGCGATCGTCAATAGCTTCCTTCGATACATACGACGCGTCAGTCGCCGGCATAAGCCCCAAGCTGCCCTTGACTCTATTCTCGACTCGCTAACGCGCCGCTTTGGGAAGAACCGCATTCTCAACCTCGACGAAACGCCGATCCCATTTGAATACCTCGATGGCTATACGTACGAGGAGCGCGGAACACGTACCATTGCTGGCAAGAGCGATCGCAGTGGGTGGAAGAAACGGCAGGCCACATTAATTCCGTGCATCTTTGCAGATGGAATTCAGAGATTAAAGCCAAAGATCATCTTCCAAAACCTCTTCATCAACGAAGAAACCTCATCATCAACGAAGAAACCTCATCATCAAACGAAGAAACCTCATCATCAACGAAGATGACGAGGATCCGTCTCAGACCGTAAGGTCTCCGGATTGGATCGAAGGATGGGTGCACTGGTGCACTAGACCGTAAGGTCTCTGCCACGTGAGTTATCGTGCGCCTTTCTGATCGACCTCGACCTTGACCTGGCGATTCGAGAGGAACGACTAGGTGCCCCGGGAGCACACGGGAACGAGAGCATTTATGGCCGTCGGGGCAAGACCGTCAACACTCGTTTATGTATGATCTAGAGTCTTTTTCCGGCAGGAATGGAGTGGGGACGCGGCGGCAAAGACGAGGGCATGTATGCCCGGGTACTGCAGGTGCTGACTGAAGCCCAGGAGGATCCAAATGTCCTTGCAGTCGGCGAATAGAGATGTAATACTCATTATAAATCAGTTTTTCATCAAAAGTGGAGGCACCTCCGAAGAGATGACTTGTTTATTTTTGTCTTTAGGCCCCCATGCTTGCACTGCTTTTCCTCATTAATAAATGCCCGGTTGCATCTACGACACGAGACGTCGTCTTCTGTGCCAAGTGCAGCGTCCACCTCTGCTCGGGGCTTCGAGACCGTGATTATAGAGGCAGGAGGAGCACACCGTCGTCGACGTGGAGCACAAAGCGTTGGTAAAGACGTCGCCGGGCCCTGGAAGCACCCTCGACGAGAGAGTGGGCAGCGATGCTCGTTGCACGACTCTTGATCCCGTCATGACGAGGACGGGCTGCCCATTGCGGGTATCGCCGGGTGCGGCTGCAACGAGATCGTGCAAGTTGAATGACTGCCTCGGTCCAATGCGGTTCGGCTCATGGCGGAGCATGTCGATGAGAGCCCAGTCATAGTAAGGCGTCGGCAGAGGCTGATGGCCCGGGTTGCGAACTGTCGCACACGAACTGTCGTATAAAATACGGCTCAGCTTGACTATCTCGAGGGCCCTCGACGGGGCAAAGGTGTCTGATCTGGAGCCTCTCTGCCACGTGCGGCACGCGCATCTCGTCTTTAGCCGCAGTGTGAGACGAGCCAGACAACGACTCGTCGTCTGAAACGTCGAATAAAGCATCGTCTTTAGAGTTGGAGGCGTCAGCCTCGCAGTCCGTGACATGGCTAGCCGTTGAGAAGCTTCAGGAGAAGATTGCTCCCTAGCCCTTGCCGGGCTTGCGGCGTTTACGTAAGGCACCTAGAGTTACTTCCGAAGCACTTGAGCCGGCATCAAGCTCACGTGACTTTAAATTCACGCAACCCCCATTCTTCCAGCGAAGCTCCGTTCTTCATATTGCAAAGAGCAAACCACCGACGCCGCTCCACGACGACTCCAGCCGCCTGCGTTCACACCTACCGCATCCACGCAGCCCGGGAGAGGGCCTCGACAGTATTTTACCCACAGATATATCGACCTGGCACGTCCCCTCGGGCCGGATGCGACGAACGACCGTCGCTGTGGCAGGCTCTGTTGCCTGCTGAAGACGCAGCCTTCCCCCCCCCCTCTCCTCTTCTCGTCCTCGTCACCCTTCAAACCCCCCGCCGGAGCCATAGAAACGCGCGCATCTTCAGTCGCCGCCGCCATCGGGTGTGCGGCCGAGTCTTAGCCATGGCCCAGCCTCAGTCGCAGGCCACGCCGCGCGTCTTCTCGCCGCCCCAGCATACCCCATCGCCCGCGCCCCCCCAGCCCGGCTTTGCGCTTCCGCCCAACAAGCGAGTTCGGACAGACGGCCCCATCTCGCAGCCCGGGTCTCCCTACACCGCCCCGCCCTATGTCGCAAGCCCTGTCGCTGCAGGAACTCCTCCCACAAACGCCGCATCGCCAACCGTCTCAGCAACGCCTCCGGTCTCGGCAGGCTTAGTGGCGGCTCCGTATGGCAATGGACACGTCCTGGCCGGCCTGAACCTGCCCGATATGCGCTCCGTCTCTTCACCCCCGATTCTCACGCCGCAGCTGCACACGCCGCAGCTGCAGGCGCCGCAGCCCCAGTACACGAATGCGATAATGGCGCCTTTTGCTCCCTCGGTAGCTTCTCCGGCACCGGCTGCCAATCTCATGGGGCCGCCGCAGCGACCAGCAGAGAGACCAACCAAGGATTACGAGTACGATGTGACGGATTCTCTGGCTGGGACTGGAATCGACTTGCGAGCCGAGGAACAATACATGTCGGAGCTGTACTCGAACGCACTGGATGCAGGCTCGGACGCCAGAACAGGATTTCCTCACCACCCGGCAGGAACCAAGTCCTCGTTCTACGGCGCTGGGCCGGCTAACCAGCCACCCGAGTCGACTACCGCGCAAAATCAGGACCAGCTGGCCGCCAAGGCTGCCGAGCAAGCATGGACTGAGTCCTCGATGCACCTGGCTGCGCAGAGGACTCAGGAGATTAACGATCCTTTTCTTTTAGTGGCACTTCTCCACAAGCGCGCAGAGAAGATTGCCCACGAACACAGTCTCAGTCTCAATCTGGACATGAAGACCAACAATCAGGCAATGGGCAAGATGCGCCCCCCCGAGCAGTTTCCAGCGCCCAAGGTGACGGTCCGGGTGGAGCCCGGTCCTGACTGCACCATGGTGCAAACGACTGGGTCATTTATCCCGCACGACTCTTTTCTCGTTGACCAGCTCGCCCTCATGTCGATAGCCGCAAAGTATCGGTTCCGGGAGCTCGTTGAGGAAGCCGACACCATGGCCATCAACAGGCAAAAGACGTCTCACGGCGACGTGCCCGAAGAATGGGCAGCTGCCGCAGCACCAATGAACCTGGAGCCGCTAGAAATGGTGGACATGGCTGTGACGTCGGCTGAGACGGCCAGTATGGGTGATGCTGGCACGGGCCCGCCCAAACGTGGGAAACCCGCCATGGCCGACCCGACCCGTTGCTCATGGCTAACAAGGTTGCAGGCTCGGCTGACGCAGCGGAACTGGGAGAGACTCCCGCAGCGCTGGCCAAGAAGTTTCCCAAAATCGCCCCCAACATGACGATATCCATGAGGGACAGGGCCAGGCAAGAGCGGGAGTGGGAGGAAGCCCGGTTACGGAAACGGCAGCAGCGCAAAGAGGGTGGAACAGACGCTGGGACGACGACTTCGCGCTCGGGAAGTGTCGCCCCTGGAACACCAGGCGCTGTAGCGCCAGAGCCTGAGAAGGCAATGACGAAGAAGGAGATGAAGAAGAACCAGGCTCTCAAAGCGGCAGAGGCGAACAGCCATGCCAACCAGAACCTGACTAGCAGCATGTTTGCGGGCTTGGGTGGCAAGGGTGGCCTCTTTGGCAAGAAGAAGACTGGCAGGACGTACGACTGGATGAACGTGGGCCGGGGCGGAAGCGGCACCAGCACGCCTACGCGAGGGACGCCTGGGCCCAAGGGACCAAACGGGACATTGGGACCTCCAGCCCCGACAAACCACGCGCTGACGACCGAGGGCCGCAACCGGCTAGGGACGTGGCGGGAGGACAAGGAAAAGGGAAAGGGGATACAGCTGCGAGACTGGATCACGGTCCTGGAGAGAGACGGCAAAGAGCTCCGGGCGCTGTCGTCAGCCTATGTGCACCTGGACGCGTCGCACCCCAAGTGATGGGATCGGAAGACGATGATGGTCGCCCGAAGGAAAGGCGGAGGCGGGCCGGGCTTGCGGGAGATACCCAGCGCCTTGTATTGCTTTTTTTCGGTCCATGTTAGCCCGGCGTTGACAGCAGGAAGGCTGGGAGTTGTTTTTATTGGGGCAGGCTGCGTGTCGAGCAGACGGACGGACCATGGACAGGGGCGAGGCGGGTGGCCAAGATGGGCTCGTCGCTGTTCCGGGTTTGAGCGAAAGACTCCAAAGTTTGAAGGAGAAAAGAAGCAAGCGAAAGAAGGAGGCGGCCAATGGAGGGAAATGATGAAAAAAGAGAGTTGTGTGGCCGTGCTCGACATGCAATGTGGACGAGGGTGGCCATGTGATGTGGCCATGTGATCGTGGGAGAGGGGGGAGAGGGGGGGGGGGGTCAACAAGTCGACCAAAGGATCGTCAATGTTGGCGCGCCACCTCTACAAATGGGCTCTTGACGTCAGGCCGGCCGGGACTTTTGTTTGCCTCCAGCAGGCGCGACGGACGTGGTGATGGCAGCCCACAAGCTCGGGGCCGCGGCTGGCCGATGCAGGGCCTATTCATATTCCCGGTGACAACGGACAATGGGACCAAAAGGTTGCCTGATGTTGAAAGAGAAAGCAGAGAGAAGAGGACATGGGGGTCTCAAGACGGGTCTCAAGACGGGTCTCAAGACGGGTCGAGTCTCAAGTCGCCAAGATGGCCGTGGAAGCGAGAAGAAACGAGACGGGAAACCAGGGACAGGGCGACAAGACTTTTAGTGGCCATTACCTAATAAGCGATGCAACCCCCTCAGAGGTCTGTTCGGACATCGTGGCCTAAAAACCGGCATCGCACAGGCAAGCACAGAGGAAGCGCTGCCAGAAGTTACCCTTGCCCACACACAAACACACACACGCGCGCCTTATCCAGCCCTACCCCGGTGTCCCCATTCGGGCTCTGCAGTGACACGCAACGGCCTCCTGTTCCCGCATCATGACGACGGCACTGGCGGTACGTCGAGACGCCGGGAATCGCTCGTCCCAGGACCCGGCATGAGACGCGGGCACCAGTAGCCGACGCGGACATGGCCATGGACGCCGCTGACGGCTCGCAGGCCGTGGGCCAGATCTGCGCGACGGCGTGCGTCGAGGCCAACCTGGACCAGTGTGTGAGACTGGTTGGCAAGGCGGCCGCCGGCGGTGCAAAGGTATGCACGAAGAGTCGTCGTGTTGAAAGGGCCCGTCTCTTTACATGGGCAACGGCTCTGAGACGGTTTCCTTGTCTGTTCGCCTGCCGGGCTCGACTCACCGTCGCGCAACCATGCAGGTCCTCTTCCTGCCAGAGGCAGCCGACTACATCGCGCCCAGCGCACAGGCGACGCTGGACCTGGCGGCGCCGCAGTCGACGTCGCCCTTTGTGACGGGGCTGCGGGCCGCGGCCAAGCAGCACTCGGTCGCCGTGCACGTCGGCATCCATCACCCCGTCGGCGCCCACGAAGCCGGCCACGAAGCCGAGCAGCAGCCGCCGCAGCCCACCAGGCTCGTCGTCAACCGCGCGCTCTACATCGACGCCGAGGGCGTGGTGCAAGAGGCGGCAACGTACGACAAGCTCCACGTGTTCGACTACGGGACTCTCCGGGAGAGCAGCACCGTCCGGCCCGGGGCGGGGCTCACGGCGCCGTTTGACTCGCCCGTGGGCCGCATAGGCAGCCTCATCTGCTTCGACGTGCGCTTCCCCGAGACGGCCGTGGCGCTGGCCCAGCCGGGGCCGACCAGCGCCTGGCGCGACCGGCCGGCGCAGATCCTGACGTACCCGAGCGCGTTTACGCTGCGCACGGGCGAGGCGCACTGGGAGACGCTGCTGCGGGCGCGCGCCATCGAGACGCAGAGCTGGGTGGTGGCGGCGGCGCAGGTCGGGCGGCACAACGAGCGGCGGGCGAGCTACGGGCGGAGCATGGTGGTGGACCCGTGGGGCACGGTGAGGGTGCGGCTCCGGGGAGTGTCATCGGCGGCGGGCCAGGGGGGCGACGAGGGCGGGACGGGCGAGGCCGACGAGGGTGCCGTCGAGGAGATTGGCTTCGTCGAGATGGACATGGGCCTGACGGACCGAGTGAGGGGCCAGATGCCTCTGCAGAGACGAACGTGGGTCGACCAAGACGTGCCCCGGGGCATGAGACAAGCGGGCGTGCGTGTATCGACGGGCTACGTACATACTGACTTGGTGGTTTAGGGACGTGTACCCGGAGTGCAAGAATGTGGGCGTCGAGCCGTCGTGACGCGCGAGCACGCGGATGACAGGGCCAGGCAGACGTGGGAGGGGAGGGTAGCGCACGGCGGATGGTTTCGTGTACCTGGTTGCAGGCCGTTGGTAGGCCGGCTTGCGCTTGTTGCTTGCTTGTGCTGGTCACCAGGCTGGACGCTACGCGACCGTAGTTTGTCAAAGACGACGGCAGTATTCCGAGATTACTTCGTAGGGAAAGGAAGAAGAATGAATGATGGGATCCCTTTTGGCTCCTGGACGGGGGCCCCACTCGCCGCCTCCGCGCCAGCCCGACAAGGAAGGTGGAACCCGTGGGTGTCGTCTCCACTCTTGCTGTGCCCCCCCAGGTTTCCGACTTCTTGGGACGACCCACCCATCCAACTTGTCAGGGTCCTGCAGCGGCGGGGCCTGCCTTTGCTTTTGCCCAGCAAGTATCCGTACCCACCACTACGACCCTTTAACCTTTATCGTGCCCTCCCTTCCGCCCGGAGGAGGAGACAACTACCTAACTGCAACTGCACGTAAAGTGCCGCACGCGCGCATACTTTGTACTACATACAAGTAACGCCCTATTAACGCTATTCTTCCCAACGGCTTCACTCGAGTCGGCGCGCAAACGCCATGACGGCCGTCTTCTTCTCTCCTCCCATCCCCTATCCCGTCTCACCCTCCTGTTTCTCCGCGCGCCAAAAGCAAAGCCCACGTTCCCGATTCGCACACAGCAAGGGACAAGCAAGAGAAAAGGCCGCCGGCCGTCGCCTCCCCTAAAGCAAACTCTCGCCTTCCAAAACCTTGCCCCCCCCCCTTCTCCCTACGTCTTTATCGCCGACGTCACAACTTACAACCTTGGCACGCCGCCGTCACAACTCATGGACATACAAAGCATGCATGCATGCACCCCCCCCCCCTAAGATAGATCTCTCTCAAACTCTTTAGCCCTCGCTCTCTGTTCATTGTCTCTGTGTGTCGGCCTGCCTGTTCGTCCCATCGCCGTCTTCATGCAACGGCGATATCAGACACGTCACATATGACACGGCGGGACAAGCTGGACCCATCACGGGGCCATCACGGGGTACATACGGACGGTGACAACCATGAACCGAAAAGAAAGCCCCCTCACCCAATCGCGGAACCAGCCCGCAGTCTCTCTCTTTCACTTCTTTCACACACACGCCCCTCTTTCTTTCCTTCCCCCGAGAATACCTAGGTATCCGCCCCCGGATCCCTAACGAAGAGGTGAAATGTCTCTCGTCCCCGGGCTCTTACGTCGTTTTCCTCTTTTCCCATGCCGTGTCCCGGGTCTCTGGGCCATCATCCGGAGGTGGTCAAGGGGGGCCGACCATGCATTAGCTAGTAGATGGCTGACAGCTGCACGTATCCGTCCAGTCAGGCACCGTCCACTGAGGGTGCCATAACTCTGTATCTCCGTACCGCTTATCCCTGCTGCTTCCCGACCTCGTCACGAAATACGGTCCAGGGTAATCGTCCTCTCTCTTACGAACATCGAGAGTAGCGAATAAAAAGGACAAAAGGGGGGGAATAAAATAGAAACAAAAATCCAGGCACCGAAAGCAGATCCGGGTACGAATACTACTTTAGATTCCAATCGACACCAAAAGAAAACAAGGGGGTCAAGGTCAGGGGCTCCTCCGATCTTCGTCGCCTTGGCCCTCTCCGATTCCCCTCAAAAGCAAGCACTAGAAGCGAGTACTAGGTAACTAGTAGAAGGGCACAACTCTGCACCTCAGACAAAGTCGGGCCTAAAGCCCGCAACCCAGCGCGAGGGAAGTAGGGCATCTCAAGGTCAACAAGGGGCGGGAGATGGGGGGAAAAGAAAAGACAATGTCAAAGGGCAAAAGCAACGAGTCTGGCGACTTTTCTCCTCTCACTCACTCACTCACTCACTCTCGCGTGTGCCGTGCCTCGCAAGTGATGACGCTTATTGGCACGGCTTGGAGAATGAAAGACCGGCTAATGGAATATCTTTGAAACACGCCCGGCAATCAACATGACAATTGAATCCTGTTCCTTTGTCTCCTTTCCGTACATACGGAGTACGAGTTACGGACACATGCTTTAGGTATGCGCCTGCACCAAGAACATTCCGCAGCCGCTCCCAGCAATCTGATCTGGTCTAATCGTCGCCCGTCCTCACTCTTCAGGGCCCATCTCATGCGTGGTAATCGGCCTGAGCCTCGACATCTTGTATTCTAGTAGTACTACACTCCTCTAGGAAAATAATAACCTCTGTTCCTCACACCATGGAGACTAGCATGGGCCATCATTCGGCCCATGACATCTCCCCTTGGCCGGCCTTGTCGCCAGCAGTCTTGTACACAATGGTAATACAATCAAGCCTCTTCGTCCCATCATCGCCGTTGCCAGTCCTCCAATAGGCGGGACAAGAGAAAACGCGCGGCTGTTCGGGGGAAGGGGTAGGCCGCCAAAAGACCGAAACCCGGCCAAATCTTCATCTGAGACGTCCATTTCATCCCCGCCCAGTCCTCAAGTCATTGGCGATCCTGTCCCAAAGCCCCACAGCCGAACGGAGACATGTCCTTGGTGCATCGGAGATGTTGTTTCTGGGCCTTGGTCAAAGTCCCGAGTCTGTGGTTGTCGACAAGAAGCCCCATTGGTACTCCATCTCAGACGCGGCGCCAAATGGCCGGATTTGCATTCCGCGAGGGTGCGCGTTTCCGAGCGCACCGAGGGCAATGTCTCAAGGCGCGACAAGACGAGTTGAGACGAGAAAACACGCCCCGTCTCGGCAAATAGCGACAAAGATTAAGATGAAAGGCCAAATTCGAGCTTTCTTGACATGTCCGTCTATATTCCAACGCCGCGCACTCTGTCGTCAAGACAGCCCAGGGCAGAGAGCATTGGGGGTGTGCTGAAAATTTCAAATCATATTCTTTTCCCATCCGTTTCTCCGAGTCCTTGCTGCTGGTAAGCAATGGATGGCACCGAGCCGTAGTGTATTCAGTCGACAGGAATGTAAAGGAGATAATAGAACAGTCCGTGTCCGGATGCATTATACAGAGGTTGTACACTCGCAGGCCCTCGAGGCCAGAAGAGAAGAGGCGCAAAGCGGTCGATGGAAGTGGGCGAGGCGACGTTGCGCATCATGGCAAACGGCCAGAGGCATCACCGCGGTTGCGGGCGCGGCGGGGGCTTGGGGACGCCCGTCGTATCATAGGCTCCGCGACCCATGTTGTAGAGGCTCGACTGTTGAGTAACCATGTGGTCAAGTTTTGAAGTGCGTGGAAGATGGACGACAATACTGCGAGTCGAGGTTCGAGAGTTAGCCAACATGTTTCTTGGAGCAAGTCGCGGGCTTCAGAGCTCTTATACAGGGGCCGGCGACCGCCATTGGAAAGGGGGCAGCGACGAGTCAGGCAAAGAAAAGCGAGGCCATTGGGCAAGAATCGGGGTCAAGCGACAGACAGTGACTCACCGGATGAGGTGTCGTGGTGGTGCGACAAGAGGTAAAAAGAAGCTTGCCTCGGATGGGACAATGGACGCGGATTGGTGACAAGAGTGTGGCTTTGCTTGCGAGAAGAGGGCCCAGCCGGATTGGCGACGAGTTGCGAAAGGTCACCAATAATATTGCTATGTTTCGGGAGAGCAGCTGGGGCAGGGCAGAACGTGGTCGACGAGGCGAATCGTATCGGCACCGGCGCCTTGGGACGAGGTGTAACACGAGGCGAGATGCTGTCGCAGGCGCAGGCGGCGCAAGCGGAGCGTTTCTCGGTTGGATGACAGGCAGCAAGCTGGTCGGCAGGGGAATTAGGAGGCGGCCTGAATTATGGGCGAGACGAGGCGAGAGGTGCGCGACAGTGGCTGGACTTTAGGTGATGCGGCTGCGGGTATTGACGCCACTGAAAAGGGGGGTGGGCAGATTCCAATAGAACAGCTAGCTGTCCCGTCTGGAACCAGGGGGTTGCGCCGTCGAATGGCGAGTCGCGCAGGCAGGGCGGCGATACGTCAGGCGGGCACGGACGGGCTCCTGGTTGCCGGCGCGCAGCTGGACCGTCCTTGGTAGGAGGGCGAGAAGTCAAAAGGTGAAGTAGGGACGGGACGGAGTGGCGCCCTGTAAGTGCGCGGATGTGGGTCGGCAAAGGATGACTGGAGCTTCTGACGACGGATTAAAATCCTCCACCGAGAAGTCCTCCGCTGAGAGGTCCGGGTGTGACGGCGACTGCGAGGCGAAAGGAGCCCGAACAACGAAGCAATCGGACCAGAGGAATTAAGGAAAGGCTGATGGATGGAGGATGGGATTCCAAAGGGAGAGTGAGCTGACCAAAGGGGGGCCAGGAGTGGGAGCAGGGCGCTTTTGTACGAAAGACGTGAGGCAAGGACGTGTCCGGCCAACGGGCAGGCTCGCCTCGTCTTTTTTGGGGGGAAGAAAGAGTCGGTGCCTGCCTGCCTACGACGAGGTACCTACGAATAGCCTAGGGAGGGCCAGAGGGAAGGAAGGAGGGGGGCGTGTCCGCGTTCTGGCCTCGACTTTTGCTTTGCTCTGCCTGCCGTTTGGGGGGGGGGGGCGGGGGGTGTCTGTGCCCGGCATGTCGAGGCGCGCTGGATAACAAAGTATCCGGTACGAGTGCCACTGCCAACAAGACGCGGAGCCCCACACGTACCCAGCACTTCAATCCCCCCCCCCATGCATGGGTCCAATGGCCCCCCGTACCTTGCAGCGGCAGCATCAGAGGTTGCTCTGGCGCAAACGCTTGCATGGACCGAAGGAAAAAGGAAGAAAAGGAAAGGCGACCGACCCATGGGCCTGGAGTCCCAGCGGACCGGGATGCGCCGCTCACTCCGGGCCCTGGCCTGCCCTGCCCTGCCTGGCGCCTCTGGTCCCACCCGGCCCGCTGGGGAATGGGAAAGAAAGAAAGGCCAAAAGAGAAGACGATGAAAATAGGAGAAGGCATCCATGGCACACTCCATGGCACACCCCATGTCGCTATTCCCAGACGGTGTGCCGTGCGCCTGGCCAGTAAACTACGGCTTGTCTCGCGGAGCAGTCTCTACAGTGGACATGCCTCCTGCCTCGTACCTTGACCAAGAGGCTCTTTTCTTTCGCGCCGATCCGTCGAGTCCGAAACGCTGGGCTGGGTTGGTTGCTGGTGCGAGATGCTGATGGCATTGCCGATGCTAATGTCGATTGCTGACTGCTGCTGTCTTTTATGGCTCGCCTCGAGAAGACGCAGATTTGGGGCACTGACTTGGTCGTCGACGATGCCCGTGCAAGTAAACAACGAAAGCTTCCATCATCGCCATCGTCATCATCTTCATCATCACAACGCAATGCTGGCCGATGAGCTCAAAGGACGCCCCGTGTAAGGTCAGAAGTGATGAAAAGTTCCTGCTTGATAGGGCCATGACGCACGGGGAGGGAGGGGGGGGGCCGCAGGAGGGGGGGTGCGAGATGAAGGCCGGGTCGTCTTGAGTCGAGCCGAGCCAGGGCGGCCTGACATGCCGAACTGGCCCCCTTCGGCCCTGGCGACAAGCTGCCGTCGACGGTCATCGGACAAGGATTTCCTCTTCCCCGGAGACCTGGGCCGCTCGCGCCAGAAAAATTTCTTTTCCTCTCTGCAATTCGTTTGGGGCAGTATGTACGAAGTACTTCGTACGAATAGACAAAGGGGCCGCTTCACGTCTCGTCTCGACAGGCGCAAAGGATTTTTCTCGCTTTTTTCCCTTCTTTGGTGCTTGTTAATTATCAGGACACCGAGTATGGATACCATAACAATAAGGGGGAGGGAGCCTCGGTAGGCAGTCCACCCCGTCCGGGTAGCATGCAGCTGCTGAGCCACACAAGAGCCCTGAAAGCAGTCATCCATCCATGTCGCTGCGGCCGGCCCTATCGCCCGCCCGTCATCCCCGCTGCCAGCCCGCTGAGGGAGCATTGGTGCGTTTGCCTCATCCGCCTCGTGCCCGTGGACAAGACTCATGGACAAGTCATGGACAAGTCATGGACAAGTCATGGACAAGAGTCATGGACAAGTGTCACGGCGTTTCCATCCGAGCGGGCGTGGCTTGCAAGCCCAGCATGCGCCGCACCGCTCTTGTTCGTCGTGGCCCGTCCCACAGCCGCCGCGCTTCCCCGGTCCCGGTCCCGGTCCCGCCGCCGCGCCCACCTTGGCTTCCGTGCATGACACCAGGCCGGTTGGACAAGCGGACTGGCTCTGCACGCACCTCGTGTTATTGCCCATCATCTCTGCTCGGGTTTGTCCTCCCGTCATACGCCAAGGCGCGAGGAACAAACCGTGGCGAGCACGTATCTGCCTTGTCTCGTTTGCCTCGTCTGTCCGGTTTGGGCGCCTGTTGATGCCTCGTACTTCGCACATAACTGTTGATGCCTCGTAAGTCGTGCAATGTACTGCAAGTACCTCACCTTTGCCTGTCAGGAGCACAAGCACCGATTGTATAAGTCGGTCCGCTATTATATTGCCCGTCTAGGAACGAGATCCATAGGGCCCAACGGGCAACAGGTTCCGTGCAACAAAGGAGCCCGTCCTTTGCTCTACACTGGCGAGTCGGGGGCCGTCAGCTTTGCCTCCGAGCACCCGCAGATCTCGGTAACAGGTGCGACAATGAGTACTTCGTACTCGTCGTTGGTTAGCTGGCGCAGCCCTGTAGAGCACGTCTCGCTTTTGTTCATGTCCCAGCAGGCCACCATGGCCCGTCAATAATAACTGCAAGCTCGCCGTTTTCAGGTAGTTACGAAGTATGTATGTACACGGTAATTTGGCACTAGACTTACCGTGGGCATTTGATAGCAGACGCCCCTTGCTCCCGTCCTCGATCCAACAGGGACATGGACGCCGGGAGCGCAACCGTCCAGCCTTTCCAGGGTCCAGCTAGCCTGGGAAGATATTTTTCCCGCTACTGCTTTATTTTTTTCTTTTCAGACGAGGGCTGTGTTTGTGTGTGTGTGAGTGTGTTTGGCTCTGCCCTGCTCGCCGTCGTGGCCTCGGGCTGTTTGGCTCGCGCCCCCTTGCGTCAGGGTCAGCTCTGGGGCTGCTCGGTTGAGCATTCGCACACGACAAACGCGGGCTCTCTCAGCTGACCCGAGGGCAGGCAGGCCGTATTCGTACTTGGTATTCGTAACTCGTACTGGTACACTGTACCTTGGACGGGTCGCTCAGAGCCAACAGCCGTGACGTGCGTCGGCTAACAAGGCAACGGTGCTGTCAAACGGAACGGGCACGTTTTGGGAGGGGCCGGCCGTTGGGCTTGGGCATGTGTGTCGTCTTCCCGCCAGTTGCTATTCTTGGGGCGGCAAAGGCGCTGGCTGTTGTTGCTTGGCCTGCGTTTGTCAAGGCCAGGCGACTGTCTCTCGCTCTCTCCCTGTGCGCCGTATGGTTCGTATGCCAACGACTCGTCGTCGATTGTCCCACGTACGCACAGCATCACTAGCCACCAGGCACGTACAAGGTAGTATTGGTGGGTGATTGACGGGCATTGCTGCCACAGCCGGCGCAGAGGTGGCGAGTCTCACGACAGGGAGGAACGGTGCGACCGAAAGCGAAGCCCCAAAGGAAGGGAAACGTCCAAGAGTCATGACCTGTCCCGCCGTCGGCAAAAGGCGAGAAGCAATTCGATGCGACGGGCTGACGCCAGCGTGGACGGGAGGATTTGGAGATGGAACGTCAGCCTTTTGCTCCTCATCTCGGGCTGTTGCATGGTGACCCGCTTCAAGAGCCACGCGACAGCCATGCGAGTTGGACGGTTGATGCTGGCAATTTGGAGCGTTGGGTCGGTGGAGAGGCGACGGTGGATTGTGGAAATTTTTTTGCTGGGGATCCCGTCAGGATGGGGCAGGCGTGAGCCAAGTAGTGCTACGACCTGAAAACTACAGGGTATTTCCGTGCCCGCGAGACCGGCGACGATTTATTTTGCTCGTTTGCACAAAGAAAGACGAGAGGCCCGCAAACCTGAAGCACGAGGCGCTGAGGAAGTTGGCCATGGTGCACTGGCTGCCATCCTTTGTCCCATTAGCAGCCGTTTGCCGAGGCGGCTAGGGTAGTAGAGCCCGGGCGCGGTGCACTGTCAGACCACTCTTAAAAGGCGGCACTCATCCGAACGCAGAGCCATCATGTATCTCGGCCGCCTTTGGTGCCCCGCAGAACCTGGTCCGGCCCCCCAATCTCGCCCGAGGCACATGTACCCTTTTCCGGGAGACAAGCCGCAGATACCTCTCCCCGTGGCGGCGCCCGTGCAAGCTTCCAGAACGTCTGGTGGACAGTGGAGCACAACAATCGAAGTGACCGGCGGCGGCGCCCTTGTGCGACTTGGCGACATTACCGGTAATTGGTGACATTCCGGGCTGCAGCTGAGCAACCACCCAGGGTGCATAGTAGTATCCGACTTCATCACTACGGAAGCGACCCTGAACCGCCTCTCGGTGGGGTTTTCTAGACAAAGGAGCGGCCGGTGCCGAAGGCCAAAAAAAAGGCCCCACCATCCCCGCCCCGCCCCCTCGGCGCAATGCCCGTCGCATGATCCGTGCGGACGACAAAGCCACGGGCCGAAATAGCCAAAGGCATCCCGGCACGGACAGACAAAGCGGGTGGGGATATGCGCGGCCGCTCAACCGACGACTTTGGCCCGGCTGCCGTGGCAACTGTCGACGTGCTGAAAAGAGCGGCACGGCACGGTTGATGCGCCCGGGGGTGCTTGGGCTTCTTGATGGCGATGCCGGGGAATGGCTGTTTGCGCGCCGGCTCCGGGCCATGGCGCCCGGTCAGCCGGGGTGTACGGATACTACCTACTATATGCGCAATCAACCCTCCACGGCGCAGGCGCAAACCGTCTCGTCTCCGTGGCACCGCGGCCGGCCGTTTGCCGCAGCCCAGGCCCGGCACAACCGGAGCACCGAGTTGGCCGAGGATTCGGAACCGGCTCCGTCGACGTTCTCCTGGACGTGGCGTCATGAGGCTCAAAAGAAAGCAAACCATGTGCCCATGCACTGCCCTGCACTGCACTGCACTGCACGGCACGGCACGGCACTGCACTGCAACCAAGGCAACGCGCATGAGACGCGCATTGCCGTGCTTCTGCGACGCTTGCAGTGCGTCAATGGCCTCGTCGTTGGGCGTGACAAAACTCGGCAGTACTACGGAGTGCTGTGCCTTTGAGTTGCGCATTCCGTTGGCACTTGGTAGCCATCCATTGTAAATAATCAATAACACCGAGGTTCAAACCGTGACGCCCACGTGTGGCCCCCAACGACAGGACAGGGTCATGGGGGGGTGGCCCGGGAGAGCAATTGACAGCGCGTGCCTCAGCTATTGTTTGCGCCGTGCAGACGACAAAGACATGACATGCACTGGTGATGTACATGCATATACTATACGGATAGCTGAAACAAAGGATGAATGCCTTGGTCAACAGGCAACAAGACTGCAAAGTTACGGCCAGAGGCGAGTCATTCGAGTCATTGGCAATTCATCCGACCGAGGTATTATTGCTACTAGTACTCCCGTTGTATGCTGGGCCGGCGGCCTCCCCATGTCATGGCAAATTTCACCGGGTTCGGTGGATGCAGATGGCACCAAAATGCAGAAGCAGGGCATTGTCTACCGGAATTGTTGAGACGGATCCAGCCGTCCAGAGAGGGGCTCTGGATGCTTCGTATTTCCAAAGTTACTCGGTAATTTTAAAGCGAGTCCCGAGGACACCGTCACGGGCACTTATTAGGCGCTCGTGTTCGGTGCAAGTCGTGCATGGAATATGCAGGGCAGGAGGCTTTTCGTACAAAAGCGCCGGTCCTGGGCATCTGAAATTGACCAAGGCTCGCCTCCAGGGTGAGAATGTACGAAGTATGTACCCTGAGGGGAAACGGTGAGTAGTGAGGACTGCTTGGTCGTCGGGGAGAGCTTCCGCCAACACCACGCGGCAGCCATGATGAATGAGAAACATAAAGATGCTCCAGGTAACAGGACAAGACAAGCCAAGATTTGCGGCGAGGGCATCGCGTGGGGAAAAAACAGTTGGAGGCGTCAAGCCATTCCACACCACGGATGGCAGTGGCCCAAGGCAATCCCCAATGTCTCTTCGGACATCATAGCCATCTTCACCTTTGGTTCATCCAGGGGGGATGGTGGATCAGGGCGGGCGATCCTCCTAAGGGTCACTCTAGCAGCAGCATCGACCCAGGTCGCCGGCGCCGAGTGTGATTTGACAAAGGAACCTGCAGGAATCTTGATTGTGCTTTTGCTGCTGAGACAAGAGTGTCTGTGAAAAGAAAGGGGAAAGGAGAGGAGGGAAAGAAAGGCGCGGATAGGAGGCACGCCATTGCTGGCGGCGAGCATGAGGGGCTGGTGTACGAGTTATGTACTTCGTACTTCGTACGAATAAGCTTCTTGTTGCCTTGCCTCTTTTGCCTCTGTAATTCCTTCTCCTCGGACGATTGGGGGCTAGTTCAGGGCTCGGGGTGGCAATCACGTCGCCGGCTGAGCATGCACTCTGTAGACCCCGTACGCATGGTGCTCGCCGACTACTCGGCGTGTTGCGGCCATGGTCTTTCTTTTCCGTCGGGGACACACTTCCCAGCAGCTGAGAATGAATGATGTGGCTTGCCGCCGTCGATGGATTTCTCGGTCGGCCGCCGGCGTCAGGAGTATAGGGTAAGCGGGAAAGCTCGGGGCCAAACTTTACTAATGCTACAGTTGTGACGTGGAAAATCGTCCGACGACGTCCATCCCTCTCGCACACAGCTTCCCGGCCTCGACTCACCCACCGCCAATACCCCCGTCACCGCCATTCGCACCTCCCGACCGCCTCAATCCCCAATACCCTCTCCTCCGAATTCGCCGTCCCCCGCCCCGACCGGCCGGGTGCTGTGCCGGGCGCATCCCCCACCATGTCCATCATCCAGCAGCACACGAGCGCCACCCTGAGCGATGCCTGGCGCACCATCAACATCGACGCCCTCACCGAGGACTCGAGCGTAAACTTCGACACGGCCACCCTGCGGCCCCCGCAGCCAGACGTTTCCGAGGCCGAGGTCCGCCAGCTCGCCGGCCAGGTTCGCCAGCTGCTGCGGGGCGGTGACGTCGAGGGGGCTCTGCGCGGGTGCCTCGAAACGCCCGTGTACAACGGCGTCGACGCCGCAAAGGTGAGCGAGGATGAGGCACTGGGAAAGAAACGGCTGGAGAGTGGTGCTGATATCCTGGCACCTCTTAGGATGCGCACCTGCAGGCCATTATCGAGGTCCTCCAGTCCATCAAGGCCAGCGACATGAGCCCACTGCTCAAGGGCATATACGAGTCCCCCGGCGGCCCCGAGTGCCTGGACGTCCTGATGAAGTACATGTGCGTTTCTTACCCAGCTGCTGGCAGCCATTGGCCAAGGGAGCTGACGCGCCGTGACAGCTACAAGGGAATGGCCATGGGCCATCCCGCCGGAGGCCTAAGATCGCCCTCCAAGGTCACTCCCCAGACCACCGGCGGCTTCAGCCAATTTGGCTCCCGACCAGGGGCATCCAACGAGCCCGCGTCGGGCGCCCTGAGTGTTCTGCTGAGCTGGCATGAGAAGCTCGTCGATATCGCTGGGTTGGGTTGCATTGGGCGGACCATGACGGACTGGCGCCGGGTGTAAAGGGGACGGGATTTTGACGAGCCAACGGCTGTTTTCTTTCTAATCTGCACAACATCGGCGGCCTTGGACGAATGAATGACTGAAGCGCGAGTACGAAGGCAACCATTGATAACACCCTCACCCAAGAACCCACATGGTTACTGTTTCCAGCTCTGCAAACTGTACAAGGTCGGCGCTCAATATTCATTGCTTCTTCAGTATATCCTTCAAATCCACCTCCCCACTTCCTCTCGGCAGGGGCTTTGGCTGGTTCGCGCCTTCGCGCCAGCCAATCATGTAAATGACTCTAAATGTCGCCGGAATGGTCCCGTCCGGGTTGCCGTGAAGTTCCCGGTAGATGGCATCGCTGGCGAGGAGAACGTCTCTGCTAATTGGGCCCATCTCTCTTCCCAACGCGGCGTTGCTCTCGCCCATGGCCTGCAGATCCTGCATCAGAGCAAACGTGTCGGGGTAGTCGACGATGATGTCATCGACGTCCACGGTCAGCATTTTGAAGCGCGCCTTTTGGAGGAGCCCACCCACGTCCCTCACATCGGCCAAGGGGGAAACGTGAGGGGACATGCCGCCTCTTCTCTCCTGTTCCGCCAACTGGAGAGAAGTCCGCAGCTCGAAGAGGGTGTCGCCCCCGAGCATTGCCCCGATGAATGGGCAGTCTGGCTTGAGAACGTTGTTGATCTGCGACAGGATGCCCGGCAGATCATTGATCCAATGCAAGCTCAGCGAGCTCATGACCATGTCAAAAGACTGAGCCTCGTAGGGAATCGTTTCTTCATCTTCCAAAACTCGGCGGGTGATGTTGAGCTTGCTGTTGAAGTCGTGGCCGGCATCGCGATAGAGCAGAGTTTCGGACGATTCGGCGGCCACGAGTTCGGATATGCGCAAGGACAACGGCGGGGACTCGGGTTTGGAAGGATCGGGATCTGGATTATCCCGGACCAATGCTCGCGCAATGTTGCAGGAGTGGGCGCCCAGGTCCAACACTCGGGAGAAGTGCCGATTAACGTCCTGATCTGCAGTCAGTCGCGGCATTGGATGGCCGTGAGCGGCCGTCTTACAAGCAATCTCTCCGAGAGTCGAATCGCGACCTCATCCCTCAGGTAGTCGGCTTGGCGACTCTCTTCGGGCCTTGAAGCTGCGCGCTCCTTGTGAAGCCATTTGGTCCGTCGATTGAAGACTTGAAAACGTGGAGCCCCTCCCGAGGGGACTGCGTAGGTTCGACGGGATGCGGTGGTGATCAAAGGCGACGGCTTGCACCAGCTCTTGGCCGTTGCCAAGGCTCGCCGAGCGCATTCTGTCATGACATTCCAGCCCGCAGGTTGAGATGATCTTGAAGCTCTACAAAGTACGAAGTATGTACCAAATACTTGGTCATGATTCAACATGGCGTTTCGGGATGGAGTATGATCGACACTGTGCGTATACGGTGCTTTGACCGCAGAAACACCGGGGCATCGGGTGTTTTTACACTGTGCCCAGTCCAGTTACGGAAGATTATTCCGGGGCACGGACCAGGTGGGCGGCAAAGGGGGCTGAAGGAAGATCCCGCCTCCTGATGACAAGCGGCCGAAGCTACCTTCAACGAGTCAACGAGGCCTCGCCTCAACACTCGCATCATCCGAATCATCCTCGCCCGTCATCTTCGCTACCCGGCCTGGCCCCGCGTCTCGTCTTAGATCCATCCCTCCGTCGACGGCCACAGCCCGCGCGTCTCGGGACGCCCGTCGGTCCATGTGAGCCCTCGTAGCCGCAGGTTCTTGACCCGCCCGCGGGGAGATGCCGGCCACCGCACCGCACCGCACCGCACCGCACCGCACCGTCACCATGTCTGCCGCGGGATCCGGCTTCCTCGGCCGCTCGAGCAGCAGCAATGTCCACATGCGAGGCCTCGTGCAATTCATCGCCGACTTGAGAAATGCCCGCGCCCGTGAGCTCGAGGAGAAACGAATCAACAAGGAGCTGGCCAACATTCGCCAAAAGTTCAAGGATGGCAATCTCAGTGGCTACCACAAGAAGAAATACGTCTGCAAGCTCCTCTACATCTACATTCTCGGATGGGACGTCGACTTTGGCCATCTCGAAGCCGTCAACCTCATCTCAGCCAACAAGTATTCCGAGAAGCAGATTGGTTATCTGGCCATGACCCTTTTCCTCCATGAAAAACACGAGCTCTTGCACCTAGTCGTCAACAGCATCCGTAAGGATTTGCTGGAAAACAATGAGCTCTTCAACTGCCTGGCCCTCCATGCCATCGCCAACGTCGGCGGCCGCGAAATGGGAGAGGCCCTGAGCGGAGAAGTGCACAGATTACTGATCTCAGCGTGAGTACACGATTATCTTGGTATCGGCGAGCATGCACTGACCAGTGCGCAGAACCTCAAAGTCTTTTGTAAAAAAAAAGGCGGCCCTGACGCTGCTTCGCCTCTACCGAAAGCATCCGGGTATCGTCTCGCCGCAGTGGGCTGAGCGCATCATTCACTTGATGGACGACACCGATCTGGGCGTGGCTCTCTCCGTGACATCCCTGGTGATGGCTTTGGCGCAAGACGACCTGGACCAGTATCGCGGGGCCTACAACAAGGCGGCAGCTCGGCTGAAGCGCATCATCATAGACGGAGAGTACACTACCGACTATCTATACTACAAAGTCCCCTGCCCTTGGCTCCAGGTCAAGCTTCTGAGGCTGCTGCAGTACTTTGCTCCATCTGGTAAGCCTGCTTGTCGTTGGACTGAAGAGACCTGGACTTACCCTGCTATTATCCATAGACGATACCCACGTGCGCGAGATGATCCGAGAGTCCCTGGAGAAGATACTCAATCTTGCCATGGAAACCAACAAGAATGTTCAGCAGAACAATGCGCAGAATGCCATCCTTTTCGAAGCCATCAACTTGATAATTCACCTGGATACTGAGCATGCGCTGATGAAGCAAATCTCGACTCGACTCGGTCGCTTTATCCAGAGCCGCGAGACCAACGTGCGATATCTGGGGCTGGAAGCCATGACCCATTTGGCCGCGCGGTCGGAAACCCTTGGCCCCATCAAACAGCACCAGGACATCATCCTCGGTTCCCTCAAGGACCGAGACATCAGCGTGCGCCGAAAGGGCCTCGATCTTCTGTACAGCATGTGCGACTCGACAAATGCGCGAGTCATCGTGGGCGAGCTGCTGCAGTATCTCCAGAACGCAGACTTTGCCATTCGGGAAGAAATGGTTCTCAAGATAGCCATTTTGACGGAAAAGTACGCCACCGACGTGCAGTGGTATGTCGATATATCTCTCCGCCTCATTGCAATGGCCGGGGACCATGTCAGCGACGAGGTATGGCAGCGCGTCATCCAGATTGTGACGAACAATGAGGAGCTTCAAGTCTATGCGGCGCAGAACACTCTTCAGCACGTCAAGTCGGATCACTGCCACGAAACATTGGTCAAGATTGGCGCATACATTCTCGGCGAGTTTGGCCACCTGGTCGCCGACCAGCCTCGCTGCAGCCCCATCGAGCAACTCATGGCTCTCCAGGGGAAGCTAGCGGCCTGCTCCTCCAGCACCCGCGCCATGATACTGTCGTGCTTTATCAAATTCGTCAACCTGTTCCCCGAGATTAAGCCACAGCTGATCCACACGTTTGAGGTCTACAGCCACACGTTGGACTCGGAGTTGCAGCAGAGAGCATGTGAGTATCTGGCGCTGGCGCGAATGCCTTCGGATGACCTCCTGAGAACCGTCTGTGATGAAATGCCGCCTTTTCCTCAGCGAGAGTCTGCGCTTCTGTCAAGGCTGCACCAAAAGCATGCCAACACCAGCGATCGGCGCACATGGGTTGTCGGTGGTAAAGACGCAAACACGGACAATTCCGAACTCGGCATGGCCAAGTCTGGAAGCTTGAAGAGAACGTTCAGTTCAGCCGCCCCCCTCAATGGTGGCAAGGCAAACGGCGCCAACGGGCACGCCAATGGGGCCTTGGATCTTGCCGGACTGGACCTCAACGCCCCTCCCCCATCGGAGCCAAAGATGCTTAAGGCACCCAACCTTGCAAGTGCCGCGCACCTGTCGCCTGGCTGGGAAGAGGGGTTCGAGAGGCTCATGATGAAGCCAGAAGGCGTGCTTTACGAGGACGGCCAAGTTCAAATCGGAGTACGATCCGAATACCGCGGACAGATGGCCTGCTTGATCACCTACTTCACCAACAAGGCTCCCGCACCAATGACGTCGTTCACGACCGTCTTGGATCTCGACGACAGCGAAAAGGGCAAGGTCACTTGGGACGTGAAGAACCTCCCCGAAAATACGATTGCCCCTGGAGCACAGTCTCAGCAGGTGACAATGTTTGAGGCGAAGAAGGTATTTGCAAAAAGCCCAACGATGCGAGTGAGCTACCTCGCCGGGGCCCTGCAGGCCGTGACCCTCAAGTTGCCCGTGGCAGCGCACAAGTTTATGGACCCGGCAGAGCTCTCGGCCGAAGACTTCTTCAGGAGATGGAAGCAGATAGGAGCTGGCCCTCGCGAAGCCCAAGAAATCTTTGGCCTGTCTCCCGGAAAATTGACGGGAAGGGAAATCACGGAACACTTCGTAGCCTCGACAGTCAAGGGATTCAGATGGGGGCTTCTGGACATGGTCGACCCCAACCCAAAAAATATGGTGGGAGCCAGTGTCCTGCACACTTCAGAAGGCGGCAAGGTTGGTTGTCTCCTGAGATTGGAGCCAAACTACGTCAACCAGGTCAGTGGCCGTTCGGTTCTCTCAATGCCATCATGTTACTGACCACGCCACCACAGATGATTCGAATGACCATACGAGCAACCGACGAGTCGGTGCCGTCTATCTTGTCGGCGCTCATGCAGCAGAGGCTTGCATCGGGAAAGCTGCCAGCGCCCGAACAGCGTCACTTGCAAACCCGGGAAGAAATCTCGAAAACATTTCGCAACGTCATGGTGTCTTGAAATCTGGCTTGGGGGATCCTAAACCAACATCACTGCGCCTTTTCGGAATACTTGTTGACTCGGCACGCACGGAAGCGAAGCGGCGTCTGATCAATGAGTGCGGGCTTGTTAGGTCTCGCGCACAGGGCCAGGTCAATGGCATAGGCGTGGCTTGCTGAGATTCTAGCGATCTGTGACGCGGAGATTCTAGCGACCTGTGACGCGGGTCGAGGGCTGGATTGCAATCTCACGAGAAGGATACGATTATCCCGTCCTGCCCTCCTGACTATTGATACCAATGCCTTGCTGATGGAATACAGTGGCTGCACGCGACAAGGCCAAGGCGAGATTGTACACATACCTGAGTCCCGGTAGCGTGACAGCGAGTGGCAGGTCGCATCAGCCAGTCCCTCGGCGAAGGTGACGCGATGCGTGGGGTCGACAAGGGACGGTGTACTTGGAATCTACTTCTCTAGTGGTCGATGACTCGCCGGCTTGCTATTCTTTGAGCTTGGCTTCTGCTTTAGCTGGCCTTTGACCGAAAATGGTGCTGCCAATCCTGATCTCTCCGCTGCCCATGGTGATGGCGCCCGCAAAGTCCTCGCTCATGCCCATGCTCAGCTCCAAGCGATGCTGGGCCAGACCCAGCTCCTTGGCCACCAGGTCCCGCTGCTCGCGCAACGTGACAAAGTCTTGATTCTGGTTCTCGGGAGTAGTGGCCCTGCTGCGGGCGATGGCGCCAACGGTCATGAGGCCGAGGAGGTTAAGGCTGGGACACGAGTCGACAATCTCGCGACACAGGGCCACGGTGTCGGCGCCGGGGGCGCAACCGGACTTGGCCTCCTCACCAGACGTGTTGACCTGCACGTGGACGGAGAGCTTGGCCAAGGCCGGGGTGGCGGAGAGGAGGCTGGCGCGGGTGGCGTGGAGCAGCTGGGCCTTTTTGGAGGTGTCGACGCTGGACACGCAGAAGAGGTTGGGGATCTTGGCGATGGTCTTGCAGTGTCCTGGTGCCACGGGTCAGTGAAGGCGTGGACGGACTCGGGCGTTGTCCGAACCAGACTGGAGGCCACCAATAAAGTGCCACTGAATGCTCTTGGGCAAGAGGTCGGCCTTTTGACTCAGCTCTTGAGCATAGTTTTCGCCAAAGTGAACATGGCCAACCGGCTCCTGGTGCAAGGCCAAGATGTCATTTGCCGGCTTCAGCTTGGAGACGGCGACGAGTCGCACCTATAGAATCGAGTCGGTCAGCGTGAGCTCCAGCCAGTGGGCGTTGGGGCTTGTACAAGCAGGGCAGGCTCGTCCAGTCTCCTACATTTCGTCCATTGGCCAAGGCGGCGACACGTTCTTTGACGGAGCTGAGCTGGGAGGCTAGTGCCTGGGCTCTCGACGGATCGATGTGCATTTCCTCTGCTGTGTCGCTCATGATTGCACTGTCAAAGACTACAGAGTGCGCGAGGCATCATTTATTGTTAGTGGATGACGCATAAAGTTGCCAGTCGGGTCATCATCGGCTGTCAGCAACACACACGTACCTGTATGTACACCCACTGTACCTCCACCTCTGCGACGACAACTCCAGAGAGCTTCAACTCGGCAAGGCGACGGAGACGGTTCTCCTCGGGGACATAACCACACTCAAAATACAAAGTCATTGCCAAATGGATTCTTCAGATGCAAAAATTGGGCGGCGGCGGACAGACAGCGGCGCAGCCTCATTGCCGCGGACCAGCCAGGCACGGAAACCACCAGACCAAGCCATTCAGTCAAAGTCCAGCCACACCGCGGATCCATTCCTCCAAGACTTTCTGAGCCCGTCTTTCGATGCGGCAGCTTTTCTCAATGCCTCCCTGCCGCCCCTCGGCAAGAGGCAAGGCCCCAGTCAGGGAGGACTCGAGCCGGTGCCCCTGGCCGAGCTGTCGGCGCAGGCGCAGGCGCTCCTCTCGCAACTCAACGCGCAGACGACGAGGCTGTCCAACACGCTGACCCAGCTCACCGACGACATTCTGAGGAGCGGCAGCCGGCTGGCGTACGAGGTAGAGCTACTGCGGGGCAAGACGTTGGGGCTCTCCGAGTGTCTGCACGAGACGCTGCAGGACGACATTAAGCAATTTATTCCCGGTGGGCTGCAACGCGAGGCCACCGTCACGGGGGGCGACGGGGGGGAGTCGGCGGGCCACTCTGGCCAAGAGGCCGAGGACCCAAGCTACATCAAGCAGCTGCAGATGCTGACGCTGGTGCGGTCGCGGCTGGATTCCGTCATCAAGACATTCGGCGATGCCATGACCTTTACCTTTCCGCCATCCGAGCTCTCCGTCAGCTCCTCGTTCTTGTCTGTGTCGGCACCGGATCCGGGCTCCGAGCAGCAAAGCTCCGAGGAAAAAGGCCAGCAGGTGCTCAAGCAATTACGGGACGAAATCTCGGGGCTGCTCGACGCAAGCGATGACCCGGTGCAGGGCATCGAAAAGGCGGCGACCAGGATCGAGGAGCTCAAGGAGCTGACCAGCGTGTGGAAGGGGACGGCCGAGGAGAAGGGGCGGAGCAGGTTCATCGAGGGCCTGGCCAAGATGGTCGAGGACCGGCATCGCGAGCTGATGAGGGAATTGGAGCTCCAGGCGGCCAAAAAGGAGGGGAAGACGGCGGCAGCGGCGACGACGGCGAAGAAGATGGGCTCGGCGAGGGAAGCGGGTCCGGCCGAGGACTCACGGACGCTGCCGGGAGGGTTTGGGCTGATGAGCCAGCTGCAGAAGCTACGGAGCGGGCTGTAGATTTCCAGCAAGAGTATAGGTAGATAGATGTAAGACTAGGAGCGGGTAGAAAGCGGGAAGCATGAGGATGACGGGCTGGGTTGAGGGGTGTCAAGATGGCGATACCATGTCAAGGTTGATGGGACTGTGTGATTGGTCACTTGGACGAAAGAGTTTCACGGCCTACAAGTGGGTTGATTCTCAAGCATCACAGAGCGTGTGTGAATGCATCAATGAAGAGTGTTGCTCATCAATCAACGTTCAGCCACGATGGCCACAGTGGGCACTGTACCGGGCCAATCACAGAAGCCGCTAATCGCAGTCGACGACTGGGGCAGGCGGTGAGACCCAAAGCCCATTAAGCACGCTTAAGCCGTCGCTCCGCCCGCCGCCCTGCCGCCCCCCAAAATACCTGATGCCCTCCACGCCGTGACAGCACCACAAACACCACCACCGCCAGACCTCGAGCATTGTACTACCTGGCGTCTCCTTCTGTGGCCCGGGAGCCGCACTGCTTTGGTCCCGCGAGAGGACACACCTTGGCTGTCTCTCTAACATGGTCATCTTTGGCATCATTTGAATCACTTCCCCTCGCCTTTGTTGCGTCTTTCTTGAGCAAAAACACCTGGCACTGCTGCCTCTCTCGCCCCACGACAGCGCCTTGGAACGGTCGCTCTCTTTTCTGCAATACATTTCTTCCGGCCCGTGCCCCGACTCGCCGTCGACTCGGCCTGCTCCCCTTCAGCCTGGTGCTTATTCTCGTACCAACCCCCTCCCCACGCGCCATGGCTCCGAGCGACGCAGCCGCGCACTCGGATATGGGAGCCAGAGCTGATCGACCCTCGCCTCTCCCCACGGCCCAGTCCAAGCGAGACCGAAAGCGTCAGGTCGTCATGGAACGTCTCGCGGTCTTGACGGAGAGGTTCCAGCACGACAAGGACTCGACCTATCGCGACCAGCTGCAACGCATTCAATTCGAGCTCAACAAACTCCAAATGGTCGACCCATACGCCGCCAATGCCGTCGAGGTCATTGGCCAAGTCCAGAGAGAATACAAGCAGGCCATGGGCACTCCTGGGCGTGCCGAAAATGCCCGCAGCCTCGTCGACATGGCCGGCCTGCAATTCCCCCAGTTCTTGTCCGACATGCAGGACTTGCTCGAGTCCCGCGACTACACCCTCTCACAGTCCAAGGTGGGCCTCCATTTCCCATGTTCCCTCGCGAGCTGCCCGTTAACTCCCATGGCCTTGTGCTTCTGCAGGACGAATACGAGCGCAAAGTGCAACTGTACAATAGCACGCACACGTTCAAGGTCGTTACGGCAAAGCGAGAGCAGGAAGCGCTCAACACCACGATGCGTGACCGACTCATCAACCAGATGAATACCAAGAAAACACGTCTGAGTAAGGAGAAGGAAGCGTTCGAGATAAGTGACACGAACGCTCTGCTTCTCAACTCAGCTCAGTTCAGCCTCACCAACCCGGGCAGCCCTGGCGGGCACGCCGGGAAGAGGTCGACGCGCAATCGCAAGGATGCCGACGAAAGCCACGCCTACGGCGGGGACAAGAAGCGGAAGCGCAACGGCGGCGATGAGGAAGGTTCCCCGGCACCGACGCGACGGACCCTGGAAGCCAACGTCACCACGCCGTACTGGCAGTCGGAAAAGGCGCGCACCGAAGCTCGGAAGGAAGGGGCCGTCTATAACATCGCCAGCCTCTTCACGGAAAAGGAGCTGGCGATGCACTACAACGCTTCGGCCCTCGCGGCCCACAACTACATTCTGCGCCATCGCGTCAACGGCAGCACCTCGTCTCCCGAGGCCAGCGACTCTGGCTTCGGAGACAACGATGTGGGCGAGGGCGAGGCACCGCCAACGGCGCCTGCCATGGAGCGGCAGGTGTCGCACGCGACCCGGAGCACTCGGGGCGCGGCAAATCAAAGCCTTGTCGACGACAAGGGGCTCGCCGTCGAGGGACTCGGCAGCCCTGAGCTGGCCGCCAATCTGGAGATACTGCACACCCCAGAATGCCACCCCAGGATGCCCCAAGCCCTGCCCGCCCAGTACATCAAGACCCCGTTGAAGGGCTCGGAGCCGTCTGCGCCAGGCATGCTGTCGGATACTCAAGTGACGGCGGACCTGCAAATCATAGCGGGCCTAAAACAATACGACTCGACGCGCAAGCCGGGCAGCAATCTGGACAACCCCAAGGGGATCCGCAAGACGCTGGAAGCAGCCTCGGCCCCCTACCAGACCAGCCGATACCTCACGCTAAACAACCCCCCTCGGGAGATACCACCGGACTTGCTCCGCGACAACCCCATCATTGGCCCCCTGGTCAGCAACGTACGCGACAGCCCCTGCCGCGGCAGTCAGTCTGTCAACGGCCAGCCGACTGCGGCACCCATGAGTCGGCAGAGCAGCGCCGGCGACGTGGCCATGAGTCGACAGGGCACCACGGGCAGTGGCCGCGGAAAGACTCGCAGGGGCTAGGATGGTGATTTTTCTTGTTGTGCATTTTCATCATGATGGCTGCATTTCCAGCACGAGCGCGGCGTCGGTTCATGATATGCAGCAGCGCGGCCTTTGCACTTTTGCGGGGCCAGCTCGCGCATGTGCTTTCTGGCCAACTTGGCGGAAGCAATGGTAGCAGCCACGACAATAGTCGGCAGCGCCCCTTGCGCACGCGAGGACTGTTTTTGATTGCGAGTACCCAGTTTCCTTTGTTCTCCCCGGCCAGGGGCACAATCGGGCAAGGAGGAGACGATGATTTCTTTGTTGCTTTGCACCTCGAATCTCCCTGTTGAGCCGCCTTTCCCAGATATCTTGCGACGGCAGGGTCGACTCTGTTGTTGATGAGCTGGGCGACGTTGATGGACTCGGGGCTGGCTGGCCCGACCTACACAGAGAGGAACAATACGAGGTAGATGATGCAATGCGCAGAGGTTTGCGAAAAAAAAGGGCTCAAGGCCCGAATTTACACCGAGTTTACGGACCTTGTAGTTATCACGTACGGCCATGGTATCCTGAAAAATGTCCTTGCCGTGCCCAGACCAGACTGACTAGTAGAACATCAGACTTTTCCGACCCTTACTTGGCTTGAGTACATACTCTGTCGATGCCCAGAGGGCTTCTTCACGGGAGCTGCTCGTCTAGCCCTTACTTGGAAGACGGCCCATCCCAATTCTTGTCTGGCGCTGGCCCGTCATCAGCCCGGTTCGGCGCCGGCCCGTCATCGGCCTCGTTTGGCGCCGGCCCGTTATCGGCCTGGTTCGGCGCCGGCCCGTCATCGGCCTAGTTCGGCGCCGGCCCGTCATCGGCCTAGTTCGGCGCCGGCCCGTCATCGGCCTGGTTCGGCGCCGGCCCGTCATGGTTGGTTTCCGTGGGCTCGGAAGTAACATTGGGCGCAGGTACCGTGCCGGTCGGACCATGACACTCGTCCGGGACTGAAAAGTCCTCGTCGCGCTGGGACGGGGTGTCCAACGTCTTCTTCTCATACGTGGCCAATCGACCCAGACCACGCTTAGCAAAGGCCCTCCAAATCTCGCATTGATTCTCGCCGTCACTAAGGGCCATGTCGGCGTCCAGGATAGCATTGCGGGCATTGACCGGAGTAGGGAAGCAGGGTTGCAGCATCATGGCATGCATCATGAGCTTCAGCGTGTAGTAGCGGCCGTCGGTGGGGACGCCACGGGCATCCAACTCGGGAACCTCTTTGTCGGTAATGCCACGCTTATCAACGAGGTTCCATAAGACTTCGTTCAAAGTACTGGCCCAGAAGGTGCCTATGTGGTATATGTGGAATGCTTCATCCAACATCTGGCTGGTCATGCCATATGTGAGATTGTTGACCGTCATGTCGGTCGAGTACGGACGAAGACGTCCAGTAAGCGCACGGGCCCTGGCCCATGGGGCATAGGTCGATTGCATGTTACGGTTGTCCGAGGGCTTGAGGTGGACAGCCAGGGGCGCAAAGTCGGACCAGCCCTCACTCAGTCCTACAGCGTCGAAGTCATTACCCCTAAACAATGCGAAACAAAGAGAGTTGGCGGGTCCTCCAGTCAAACGAGAAGTCACTATCCATTGGTTAGTTACTGATCAAACCAGTCAGAGAAAGGGGAAGCGCTTACTGCCGTGAGTATATTCGTGGATAACAACAGTGGCGTCCATGGCCGGGTCACGGTCCCCGTAATCGTAGGTGGGCGAAAGTACCATGACTGGTGGCTTGCCATCTTCGGGCGTATAAAAGTTGGCGCGGTGGGTTGACAAAGGATCCTGCACGGCGACCAGAACTGAGTCGTTACCCTTGCCGCCCTTGCCGTTGTTGTTTGCCTGGAAATTGCCGGCCTTTTCGTCAAAGCCCAGGAGGTAAAGTAGATCGTGGTATTTGTTGACGGTATAGAATGCTTGTGTGATGGAAGCCTCGCGGTCTTTCGTGACGGCTGCATAGGTGTTCGAGGACGGAACGTGGTGGTCCAGAAGTGTCCGGTTGGTCGAGAACGGATATTCAAACTTTCGCTCAGGACCAGCAACGGGGAAATAGCTCGGGCTCCGTTTGTTAAACTTGGTATAATAGTTACTGATCTCATCCACCCCGGCGATGGCGTTGTTTCCGCGGGTGGTCTCGTGGTAGCTGCCCGTCTGTTCGCCTATCCACGTAAAGGGCGAGGCGTTGATATCCCACGGATCCCCGACAATCTGGCGGCTGCCCTCGTCTGGGTTTGGGACACTCCACGGGTAGACTTGGAAGGTTGCGAGGTAATTGGAGAAGCAGTCAACCGTATTGAAGACTTGCTCTGTGTTCTCGGCGTTTACGTAGCTCACCAACGCACTGTTCCTCGTCGTCACCTCAACCTTCCAAGTCGGGGTAAGCTGGCCGTCCCTCACGGTGTAGACGATTTGGGCCTGAGGATCGCCGACGGTGCCGTTGATGCCCTTGAAGACGACAGGTTTGTTCTCGCCGAGATGCTTTGTCTTGACATCATCCATGGTAACATTCAGGTTATTGGCCCTGATGACGGTACCGAGCGCGGTCACGGCATCATCCACGGCACGCTTGCGAGTCGATTTTGAGGGACCTTTGGGAGAATGCTCGAAGTTCTCACCGTAGGAAAATATGGCACCGTTCTTCACCTGGCTGGGTATTAGCGGGAGCTCTGATGGCACACGGAACTGGACGCATACATTGACGTTGAAGAAGCGAAGCTCGATGTCGGTATCTTTCCAAGTCTGCCTGAAGTAGACGTGGGTAACACCGTCGGAACTGACATGGTGGTCGTCCGTCAGACGGAACTCGGCACCTGGAACGACGAGCTGAAGCAGCTTCGTAGCGGCTGCGATGTCCCACGGTGCGGAAATGGCCTTGACATCTTGAGAAGCCTGAACTTGGGCGTAGGAAGTGTATTTGGGGATTGCAAAGTCGTCAGGGGGGCGCTGACTGGCGGCAAGGGCAACGAGGCCAAGCCCGAGAAAGGGAAGCTTCATGCCGGTGAATGAAGGAAGAAGGTTGGGAGCTGAGGACTGAGACCCGTGCTGGCTACTCGGTACATGATGTGACGGCTCTTCAACTGAATGTTCAACGAGCAGCGGAAAGAAACATGTCGCATCGGAGCGGCTCCCACTGTTTATCCGTTGCTTTTTACATAAGAAATGTATTCGTACCCTCTGCAGGTTATCCTAAGAGTATTGTCCTCCTTACGTAAATGTTAAGGCGGTCAAGAACCTTTTAGAATATGTTCCCAACAGCTAACGTTCTTTATAAGTTGCCTCGACCTTTGGTTGGCATGACCGGTACCCCCTCTGCTAGGTCTCTCCGAGTAGACAGATGATTAAATCAACATGTCGTCGGACTCGGGCATCGCCACACCCTGTCCTCGCTCGCTCGCCCACGCCAGCCTCGCATCGACCCAGCGCTCCACGTGCCCAAAGCTCCAAGCTTCCACCCCAAGCTCCAAATAGTCTGCCCACCGCCGGAATGGCTTCCCGCCTTGGTACGCCTTCCGCCACTCCGCGTCACATCGATCCATGGTTGCGTGGAACGCGTCCCAGACCCGGCGCTGATCCGCAGGGCTGCCCCCGTACCACGATGCCATGTCGCCATCTGGATCTGGGATCCACTGAGGCACCGTCGCCGCAAGCCAAAGTGGTGCCGTCGTGGTGCCCTCGAAATCGACATATCCGTTCACCTTGCCGGTGTGCTCGTCGATCTGCATGAGTGTGAATGCACGAGCGAGCAGGCGGCAGCGGAATGCTTACAATAATGTTGACGAGTCGAAAGTCGTCCAGTCTCAGCGTGAATAGTTGCTCTGGCGTCGAGGAGCCCCCAGGAAACACGGACGCGTCGCCCGGATAGATAGTACAGAGTTGGATGCCTTTGCCGAGCACCCGCTCAGCCCTTTGCAACGCCTCACGCTTCTGTTCACGATCCGAGTCCCCTTTGGCCTCCTCATCGTCTCCCAACTGCCTCATGGTCTCCTTTGGAAACTCGGCGCACTTGAACAGCAACGCTCGAAGATAGTGTGCGAGATAGTCTCCAGCACTGGTGAACGGGCCACGTAGAGAATGAAGACGGGAAGATGACGAGGTTTGCAGGTTTGTTGCGCAACAATCGAGAATACCGTCCAAGGCGCGAAAGAAGGGGCCAGTGACGACGGGACCAATTTCGTAGGCATCACTGGCAGTCGACGAAACGGATGGAGAAGATTCAGAGGGAACACAGTATATAGAGCCAGCTTTCTCGAACCTTAGCGAGAAGAGATCAGCAAGGTGCTCGGAGACCTGGATCACGACCCTTTCCTTGATCTCCACTGGCAGCGTCTTCCAGTTGTCGGATGCCGGTATGCCAGGTATCTGATGCCCACCCCCATCTCGTCAGCCTAAGCGTTTCCTTCATGGCGAAAAGGCATACTTTCTGCATGATCATGTATTCAGCGCCAACGGGGTTCGAGGCGTCCGCATTCCAGACCGACACCGACGGTACGGGGACCGACGTGTGCGAAGCGATGTATCGCAGCGTTGCAACCTAGAGAGGTGTTTAACAGCGTATTTCGACGCTGCTGTCATGGTCAAAGACGTACCTCTGACTTCATCTTATCCCCGGGGAAAGCAGGCGACGCGACTCGAGCGACAGCACCGAGACTCTTGCCGTCGCCTGCCTCGATAATATCGTAGACCTGGAGCCGTTCCCGCGTTAGCAGTCATGACGAGAGACGTGCACTTTCCTCAGTTGACTCATGATGAGTGAAACGAACCTTGTGATACCCCCCCTCTGCCATCTTTTCCAACCTGCACTTGACGCCGAAGTGTGCTTCCGCGACCTCGCAGAGGCGAGTGAGGCTGAATTCTTCAGGCGCGCCATTCTCGTAGGTCCATACAGAGGCTGTTTTTGAGTGCATCGTGAAGTTTGTAGCTGCGAGTCATGAGTGATGGATGTGTGAGGTGGTACGAAGTACATGGATCCTAAAAACCGGCCTGCTTGTCGATGAGTGGTTATTATGAGGTCCAAAAGACGTTAAAGAGGGGTGTCGCATCGGAGTATGTAGCCCGGTGCCTTGAATCACCGTGACTGTCAGGGGGGGCTAAAACATATCTATTCGTATTCGTATTCGTACATGGTATCTAGTATCTAGACACTTGCCAGGCGGTATCGCCGTGGCTTGCCAATAGGCATCGCCATCCGTGTTTCGCCAGTCGTGGGTCCGTTGGTCGCACCGCATCTCGTTCGTTGCAGCCAACACTTGCTCTCGACGCGTCGTCGGCCAAGAGCCCGATTCTTCCTCATCGCCAAGACCAACCGCCAAGACCAACCGCTCCAATCGTCCACGCCAGGTGACCCGACGCCACCATTCAGGGGTATGTATCCTTGTCGACAGTCTCTCGAAATCCTGTAGTATCCGAAACATCCACTACTTTGTGCTGGAAAGTGATCAAATGTCAACTGATCTGGTGTCGTAAATGTGAATAGGACCCGTGATATCTGCAATGTCGAGTGCCAGCCACCGCCAGGCAGATCGAACCCGACGGAATACATCATAGGGTACATACTGCAACGTCATCGTTCTCTGCCTTCGTCGGCGTGGTATCATGGAGTAAACAAAGGAAAGGGCCAACGTGAAAAGTTCGCGGTATGCCAATCTTCGACGCCAAGTATCGTGAAAGGAAATAAGGCAACCATCCGCCCCAGAATGCTGATGCAATTTGGAGGTATTCCAGAAAAATATTCATGTCCACTAGACGTCATGGCAGCCTCAAGGACGAGCGGACGAGCTTGCTTGTTCTTCCGCCGTCGCCCTTTCCGAAAAGCCGGCGAGATCTTTGATTTCTATTCTGGCCTTTTCGTTCTTGTCGCCGTTGTCTGTGCTTTCTTGCTCGTCTTCCTGGTGGTCCGCCACGTCGAGTCGATAAAGAGGCTCGAGGGTCGCATCCTTGCGCAGCAGAACCCATCGCTTGAACCACCAGGGCAGGGCCTTTGTGACTTGGTACTTCATGAAGACTCTGGTCGGGACGCCAAAGATGTAGTCCAACTCCTCCAGCGTCCGCTGCTTCGTCTCTGGGACCCACAGAAAGATCATGACGAGTGCCAGGATGTTGAAGACCGAGTACAGGCCAAAGGAGCCGAGGACGCCCAGCCGATCGAGCATCAGGGGGAACGTGACGGAGAGCACCGAGGCCCAGAACAAGCATGTCGCCACCGCCCAAGACATGCCCACCTCGCGGTGCGACAGGGGAAACACCTCGGCCGAGTAGGTGAAGGGGACAGGCCCTTCGCCGGGCGAGTAGAAGGCGGCGAAGAGGAAGACGAAGAAGGAGACGAAGCCCATATGCACCTTGCTGAACTGGTTTGGGATCAAGGTGCAGAGACCGGCCGCCAGCAGCGTCCAGGCCATCTGGGGGAAGGTGAAGAGCAGTAGAGACCGTCGGCCAAAGGTGTCAATGGTCCATATGGCCGGGAAAGCAAAGAGAAAGTTGACCAGTCCAAAGCCCCACGTGGCCATGAGGGCTTCGAAATGGGTGGCGTGCGTGTCGAGGAAAATGGACGACGAGTAAAAGGCGATGATGTTGATGCCACACATTTGCTGCGCAATCATGACGACGAACGAGGCGAGGGTCGCGCGACGGACCCTGGGAATGGTGAAGAGCTCGATGAATCGTCCCACGTAGTTGCCGTGGGTGACAAACTCGCGCTCAACCCGCAGCTGGACATGGATATAGTACAGGTCGCGGGCGGCCTGGATCGGGTTGTTGCGCAGGCGAAGCAGCGATTTCAGAGCATCTTGGTAGCGGTCCTTTTTGATGAACCACCGCGGGGACTCGGGGCAAAAGTAGATGAGGATGACGAGCGGCACGGCGGGGATGAAGGCCGAGCCCAGCTGGTACCTCCAGGCGTACTCGCCTATACTCGCGCCTATCAGGTTGGCGCAGGTGCCGAGAAAGATGCCAAAGGCGGTCCACAGCTGCCAGCTCATGACGAGGGCGCCTCGGATGGGTGCCGGGGAGTTTTCGGCGGCAAAGATGGGGACTAGGGACAGCGTATCAGTCGAAGTTTTGGTGATGACGTGCTCCGAAGACGTTGGGAGCTCACCTGTCGATGCCTTTGTGCCCATGCCGACGCCCAGCAAAAGGCGACAGCCGAGTAGTTGGACCCAGGTGTTGCAAAAGGCGCATGCGAGAACGGGCCACAGGCAAAAGTTTGCGGCGATGAAGATGGTGCCGCGGCGGCCGAGGTAGTTGTTGATGGGATCCGACAGCCAGCATCCAAACAGGGCAGTGCCAATGTAGGGGGCGGCATTGACGAGTCCGACGAGGATTTTATCCTCGATGCTAGGTGACCCGATGCCCAGGGCTGCGGGAAACTGAAGATTGGCGCCGTTGGAGCCGGTCTGATCCCATCCCTGGACGGCAGCGCCGAGGGAGCAGGTGATGATGGTGAGATAGAGAACCCTTGGAACGCGCCACTTGTAGAGGACCTCGTTGCGAAGGGCCTCGATCTCCTCGTCGGTCAGGGCCTCTGCGCCCGTGATGTCCTCGTAGCCCGTCGGGTCCTGGGCGACGAGGGCGCCTTTGCGAAAGATGTCGCGGTGGGCTTCAAGGCCCTTGAGGCGGCAGAATTCGTCGACGTCGGAGAGTAGAGTGCGTCGCGGGACGCCGATGAGGGGGTTCTTGATTCTGCGCGGGCGTCAGGAGAAGAGGGACAGGCGCAGGGACAGAACATCTGGGCGTGGACAGACCTGGCCTCGTAGTTGGCATTGATGTCGACATGGCGCCGCGAGTCGGACAGGCGACGACCGGCCTCGGCCGTAGATGAGTTGTGGAAACGGTGGCGGGTTCTGCCGATGTCAGTCTGGGGCCGGGGTGCGAGCTTGAAGCTGCAGAGGGCGGTCTGGGCGTTTTGTGTTTGAGGGGCGAGAGGGAGACAAAGTGATACGGGAAGAGAAATGGACAAAAGAGGAAGGGAGCGAGGAATGATGAGACACACCTTGTGGCGTCGTCGACGGCGCCGCCTGAGGCCATCGTGGGCTGGCCAGACGCACGCGGCGATAAGGAGCAGAAATCCGGGGAACTGGAAGCAGGCACCGATTGAGAGTGGAGCCGCGGACCGATCCGGGGAGGCGGGCGGCCTCGGTTGAGCGAGCCACAGCGCGCCCTGCAGCTGAAATGGGGAGCAGAAAGGGCGGTGGGTGCGCACTCGGGGCGAGGGCGTCGGACCCAAATCCATGAAAGACGGACGGTTCGATCAAGGCCAGAAGAAGGACGAGGCAGGTCGCCAGCGTGAGCGAGCGAGCGAGGATGCCATGTCCGTGACCTTGAGGGGGAGAGAATGAGGTGGAGCAAAGAGCAAAGCAAGCAAGGCTCCCCCCCGACTCCAGGCTCCAGAGCGAGGGGGTGGAGAGTGAGAGCCGGAGAGTGGACGACGCGACGCGGGGACCAAAACGTATGTGAATACGTACATACCTGTCTAGCTGGCAAGTCGGGACGGCGCCTCTTTAGCCCCGCCTCAGCCACTTCGTCCTCGCATCTCAACCCCAAAGCCACGTCTGCAAATCTCGACGGCGAGAGAGACACGTTCGCTTCCAGGAACCACCCATCATCGTCCACCGCCCCCCCTCTTTGGTGTCCTTTTCCAAGGCCTCGTCTCGTCGACGTCCACGGCATGCCTCCCTAGGCGCCGACAAAAGCACATCCGTGCCGTCATGGTGAAGACATCAGCATCGTCGGCCTCGCCAGTGGCTGCTTGCAACATGGCACCAGCCGTCCTTGCTCGGAGATGGCCGTCCCGCCCTCGCGTCCATCTCCGATGACCTACATGCATAGTCATGTATGCATAGTCATGTATGTATCGTCATGTATGTATCCGTACTGTTACCAAGTACCAAGCACTCGGCGAGTCACCCGCAAAGTCGCTTCTCGCTTCGTCAATGCCAAGCGTTCAAGTCGCTTCTGTGCGCATGCCTGAGTCGTGGACCCCGCCAGCGCCGGGTTGATGAGAAAGGCCTGAGGCGACGCGCCGTCGACTCGTTCCACGTCTTGATTTCGCGAGCGCAGAAGCGAATGACGAGAAAGATGTTGCCATCGGTCCGGGGCCGGCTGCGTCGGCGGGGGGCCCCCGAGGAGGAGCTCCTGGTTTGAAAAGCCAAGTTTAGCAGTCCTCTGCCGGGCCAATTATTAATCCCCCTTACAAATGGCCCGTTGACGTGATTATTGGGCCTCCCGGCAGAGCGCTCGCGCCATCGCCATCTTCGCCACTAGACGCCTAGCTTGATTTGAAATCTACTTACTCACCGGGGCATACCTACTTAAGAGCCGTTGGGTCTGTGTATTCGAACCGCAGCTCTACAGAGTCTACCGAGTATGCGTGGTAGTTGAAACCACAACGGCAAAGACCTCAAGACAGTTACAGAGAGACAAAGAGAGTAGTATCCGCAATGGCCGCCGCCTCCCCCGTCCCTCGCGGTGACGTCACCGCCTCCCTCAACTACTACCACCCACCCGCCGACGCCGCCGCCACCCCCTTCAACTACGTCGACACGCCGCCGGCCGGCGAGCCCGTCCGCAACTACTCCGACGCCGCCCACGACACCCTCATCCGCGACCTGCGCTCCGCGCGCCCCGGCGACTTCACGCTCGACCGCGACGCCTTCCAGCTGATCTCGGGCCTGCCCCCATCGGACGAGGCCGACTTTGTCGATGACGACTCCATCCGCCGCCGCTACTACCCCGAGGTCGAGCGGCTGCTCCTCGACGCCATCCCCGGCGCCGACCGCATCCACATCTTCGACCACACCGTGCGCCGCGCCGGCCCGGACGCGCCCCGCGCCCCCGTCACCCGGGTCCACATCGACCAGACGGCCCCCTCGGTGGCGAAGCGCGTCCGGCGCTACTTCCCCGACGACGCCGACGAGCTGCTGCGCCGCCGCTACCGCCTCGTCAACGTCTGGCGGCCCCTCAACAGGGACCCCGTCGAGTCCTTCCCGCTGTCCTTTGCCTCGACCTCGACCCTGCGCGACCGCGACGTGGTCCCCATCCAGCACCGCTACCCGGACGGCTACCTCGGCGAGACGGCCGCCATCAGGTACAACCCGGCGCAGAGGTGGTACTACCTCAGCGGCATGACGGGCGACGAGAGGCTGCTGCTCGAGTGCTTCGACAGCGAGTCCCTCAAGCCCGGCTCCGACATTGGGGGCAGGGTGCCCCACAGCGCCTTTGTCGACCCGAGGTCGCGCCCTGATGCCGTCGGTCGCGAGAGCATCGAGGTCCGCGCTCTCGTCTTTGGTCCTTAGGCGGGCCGTAGAACTCACCAGAGTGTGGGACATTATACAGGCTTTCCTAGGGAGAAGTATTGACGTCTTGGCTGTGGACGCGGCTTACAACGGGGGCTTCAATATGGTTTGAGCGCTATGAATGCAGACGAGAGCATGGTTGTTAACAAATAGTGTCGCATATCACGGTCACCAAACGTTTGTGCAATTGAGGTTACTGCCTGCCACAGCTTGGCCGCAATAATCATTATAATTGCACTCAACGGACTAGACATGACATACCCTGCCTCGGATGGCTCCAAGCCGGTCCAAGCCCCCTTTCATCGGCCCCAGAGCGTCAAGCTCGCTAGCCTTCATCGACCGCCTCGCATTGGCAGCCTTGCTGAACCCGTCTCGCCCGACGCCGGCGCCGGCCAAGAAGGCAAAGACACTGACGAGGGCGCTCTCGGGATTCGCAACAACGCCATAGACCATGAGGCCCGCGTCGCCCACCGTGCCGATGCCGCGGAGCAGACCGCGGGCAGCCGTCAAACCGGCCGCGCCGGCAGCCTCTCCGGCGACGGGTATGAAGAAGAGAAAGGCGGTGACGAAGCTGAGGATCATCTCCTCGCGCTCCTTCTTCTCGATTTCTTGGGCCTTGTCGATGATCTTGTCCATGCTGTTGACGGCGGCCTCTGTGGCCAGCGAGGGCAGGGCCGTGGCGTCGACGACGTCGGACCACGGCATGAGGTCGTCGTAGTCGTTCCAGTCCCTGACCGTCTTGAAACGGCTGAGCAGCTCGGCCGTCTTGTCGTAGGACTTGCCAATCACGTCCCGCGGGTTGTATATCTTGATCTTGTCCTGATCCGCGTTGGGGTAGTTATACCACCAATTGTCCTGCTCGTCGATGCACTTGTTTATGGCGTCCCCGGCGAACTGGCAGCCATTGCTGATCCTCATGTGCCTCCGGCCAAACGTGACCCACGACTCCTCGACGCCATACTCGTGGCCAAGATCCCGCCAGAAGCCCTCGGGGTCGTGGAGCGAGAATGTTGCGTTTGGAATGTGGGAGGAGTCAAGCATGTCGACCTCGTGCAGTATCTGGGGGCACTTGATGTCCAGCGTGGCTCTGCCGCCTCTGCAATCCTCGGCCCTCACACAATCCTCTTGGCAAGTGATGAAGGTGCAGCTGCTGCAGCACGTTACGTTTCTGGTTTCCTTGCATGTGAAGTATTTATCCACCCTTTCACTGGCCATGAAAGCGTCGATTTGAGCAGGGACTTGTGCCTTGGCGTATCGTTGGTACACTTTGAACTTGTCGTCGTAGCCGTGGCTCATCAGGTCCTTGTACTTTTTCAGGGCTGCTTCCAATATGGCGATCTGAACATCGACAAGATACTGCTCCACGCAATGCGGCGGCATCGAGTCCTTCCGCTTCTCGAGCTCTTCGAGGGTCGAGTATGAGTCGCGGCAGGGACTCCAGTAATCGGCGTCGATGCGGTCCTCGCCGGGGTCGGCGCCGTCCCCGCTGTCACGGTTAGTCGACATGAACAGACAGACGGAGGAGAGCTCACTTTCGAAACTCCTGCAGGTCAACGGCCCAGTCCGCGGTTCCCGCAAAGTGATACATGTCGTAGAACTGGGAGCGGGCGGCCTTGATGTCGTCGGCCATGTAAGCCACCCACTCGGTGTCGTTGTAAACCAACATGTTGGAGCCGGCCTCTATCCACTGCTTGTTGACCTTTCCGCTCTCGATGATTTCGGCAATCTCTGCGTTGGAGATGTAGCCACCTGTATCGGTACAGCGCCCCTTGGCGGCGTTGGATACGCGCGAGTTGCCCGTGAACCGGCATAATGGTCCGGTGCAGCCGGCCTCGGCCATCTTGAACGACCGACCGTAGCTGGCGACACCGACGACAACCTTGTTGGAGGGGACGCCGGCCTTTGTGATCATGGCAAGGGCATCCTTGGTCTCCGTCTGGTTGACATGCGATCTCAGACAGTTACCCGTAGGGCAGCCGGGCGAGGACCATTTGTTGCCGTAATCCCATTGCCCATGGAGGTCGTAAGTCATGTACACGACGTAGTCCAGTGACTTGGCCATGAGGGCCACTGGGAACGCCTTGAGATACCAGTAAGAAGCCGGCGCCGCGAAGGAGACGGACTTGGAGCTGGGCAACGACGACTTGATGGTGGACAGCAACTTGAAGTAGTTGATGCCGTCTTTGGGGGTGCCGGCGGGGATGTCTGGAATATCAGGAGCCTGCGAGACATGAGCTCAACCGCTGTATAACCACGACGTGTTACTCACCCCAGGGTATTCCCAATCGAAATCAACGCCGTCGAGATGATGCTCGTTGACAAAGGCAACGACATTTCGCGTAATTGTTTCGCGATTGGCGGGCTGAACAGCGTGACGGAAAATATCAAACGTCGCCGGAGAGGCACTAAAGTCCCAGCCGCCCAGCGAGATGATCTTGTTGACCCCCGTCATGGCCTTGAAGAGGTCAAACTGCTCCTTGACCCTGCTGACGTCGACGTGCAAGTCTCGAGTCAGCTCGGCAAAGGCGAAGTGGACATGGGTGTACTCGTCCGTGTCGATCTGATCGACGTCCATGGTCAGGCATTTGCGGTTGTGGTTCCAGGCCTCGAAATATGCAATCTTGATCTTTTTGGCCGGCGGCGAGCCCTTGATGATGGCTCTGCCACAGTTGCCGACGCCTAATAATGTCTGCGTCAGCGCCCCGTCCCGGAACTTGAAGATCGGGGAGGCACTCGCATCCGTTTTTGCCCGGCGCCGAGGTCCCCGGAGCGCCGGTCTCGGACTTGGACACGACGCAAAAGTCGTCGGTGGTGCCGCACTGGCCCCAGATGTTGCAGCAGACGTTGAGGGGGCAAGGGTTGAGCTCGGCTAGGATGACGCCCTTGGCCGGCCTCTTGGTGCCGGGAACCTTGTGACATTATGTAAGCCTCGGGACACTTCAAGACACTGGCCAAGAGCCAAAATTTACCGTCGGTCTGGCACACTCGTCAGAAACATGACTTTGACGGCTTCGAATCAACCCACCGAAACAGATGCCGGCATGGGCGGGCTTCCCGGGCTCACGCATAACTTGACTCCCACCCAGAGCAGCTTGCAGCCGTTCCAGCCCCAGGTGTTCCCGTTGAGCTTCTCAATCTCCTTGACCGTGAGGCTGTAAGTCGAGGCAATAAAGGAGCAGCTGTCACCCGCATTGGTGGTGTGCGTGGCGCAGGAGCCGTCGGCCGCCGGCTTGGGCCGCAGGTCGGGAAGCTCGCCACGGGTGCAGCAGACATGTTGGCCTATCGCCAGGCCGGAGCAGAGGTTGGCCTTTGTGTTGACCGCCATAAAGTCTCGGGGGCTGATGCCGCACTTGGACGCCAGCGAGCCGCAGCCGTCGCCGCGCTCGACACGCCTGGTCTCGCAAGTCCCGTCGGGCTTCCCGGGGCCGAGACTCGAGGGCAGCGTGCCGGGCGAGCAGCAGACCTTTTCGTCGGCAGCGAGGGTTCTGCAAAGGTTTGGGCGAGGATTGTACTTTATCAAGTCGTTGTTGCTGATCTTGCACCTGTCGGCCACAGCCCAGCAGCCGTCGCCGGCGTGGACTGTGGCGGTCCGGCACTCGGCCCTGGCAACAAGACGCCATCGTGAGAGGGCCGGGGCACCGTCTTCATTGTCGACGGTTGCTTGGGCAACGGAGTCGGCCTCGAGGCTCGTGGTCATGCCCACCAGGACAGCCCAAGGCACAACAACATGCCACGATGACAACCTCATGGTAAGGAGAATCATTCGAAAAGGTGAAGATTCAAAGAAGAGTCCTAGAGAATGGAATGAGCAGAAAGATGACAAGAGAGCAAAGGTCAAGGGAAAAGGGACAGACAAAGGTTCGATGCCAGTTTGGCTTACACAAAAGACTGCCAAGGACCGGACACTGACTATATTGGCTCCTCGGTCGGTGTGGGATGGACTTGATGCAGGACACCTCGGCGATGGAACAGCCGACGTGACTACGACCGAGAGCAGGAGACGAGTCCGCTTAGATACGGCCTGCCCAATGTACGGGGTATTCCATGGCACATTAAACTCCCATCCGTCTCGTGGGAGAGTTCCTCTCGTTGCTCGAATCTCTTTGAAACACCCAATTACGTCTTGTTTGTGCTCGAGTCTTTTGAAAATGCAGACCGTCTTCTTCCTCGCCCTCGCCTGTCTGGCGGCAAGCGTGTGGGCCGGGGGATATCAAGGATGCCTTGAGCGCGTATGGCTATTCCAGGCCTACGAGATTGACGCCCTCAACTCGCCATCAGACCAGACCATGGGATATGCCTGCAGCAAGTTCGACGACAAGACCGAGAAATGCACAGGCAACTGGCAACCATGCAAGAAGAAACGCAACGCCCCGGGCCGGTGCAACTTCGACGAGCTGGTGCATCAACTGGGGAAAGCCCCGAAGCCCACCGGCTGGTCCATTCTTGATAAGAAGACCGGTAGACTTGACGTTCAAGAGACGGCCAAGAACTGCTACAAGATGTACGGGTCCAAGCAAGGGGCTGCGTCCAAGGTGCCCAACTTCAAGTCATACAAGGCCATGAAAGGCGCCACCGGCGAGTACAACGACTTCGTCCTCAAGGTCAGCACCATGGTGGACAAGGCGCGGAGGGAAAAGGCAACCGACGACAATAGGCATCTATGGCAAGACTTTGACAGCACGACAGACAGGATCAACACTGCCCGGGCCGGCGACCACGGTCCATATCTCATCAAAGAAGCAAAGGCAAGACTGGGCAACGGCATGGACATCAAGGTGCAGCATCTCGGCAGCAATCCCGCAACAGGTGAGAAATGGGAAACTGTCGACTGGAAAGAGACGGCCATGGAGGCCAAGAAAAGGGGCGTGTCTGACTACCACCAGCGGATCAAGGGGTTTCTGGACGATTTTTATCGGGGATCCCTGACTGACAACAACTATCGGTCTGCCAGGGACCATCACCAGATAATGAGGACGTTTAAGAGGGTTGCGGATCGGGCTCGTTCATGTCCAAGTCATTGAGCCATCATGTCACATTGGGCCCTGCATAGTCGAAATCGGGCTACATACGAATCTATCAGACAAGTTGGCCAACGAATAGTCTAAATCCTCCTCCGCCTCTCCGCCTCCTCCGCCTCTTCCGCCTCCTCCGCCTCTCGACATGAAATCGCTAGTATCTCGTCTTGAATTCTATCCAACTCGATGCTATTCACCATTTCACCCGTTTGTTTATCTATCAACCATAGGTTCTCTCTCCCGCACGGCCAGTACAGTTCCTCCCCGGCCATGTGCCAGTTCTCGGGCCCGTCTATGCAGACGACATGAGTCTCGACAACGTTGGAGAACCACCGTAGGTCTTTGTACTGGTAATGGAAGAAGGACTCGTCGTTTTCCCGCTCGATTTTAAGCCGGCGGATGAGATCCGCCTCGGGCTTGATGACGTCGAACATGGTTTCCCCGATGGAGATCATGTCGACGGCGAAATTGACCCATATGTAGCGCTCGCTACCCGGGCGAGAAAAGGCTTGCTGATATAGGCCTTGGTTCCGGGCCTCGTAGCAGACGTGTAGGACTGCCGGCGGCGGCGTGGACGAGAGGATGAGAATGGGTTTATCATAATGATCGACGTGGACGTCGACGATGCGCGGCTCGACGGTCAACTCCCAGATGCGGCGGCGAAGCTCCAAAGGAAGGCGGGGGAAACAGTCAAAGGTCGCCATGTGCTGCAGATTGTTTTGCAAGGTTGCACGTGGGAAATTGTGGTTTGTGAAAAGGGTGAAAACCTCGGGCAGGTCCTTCCCCACGGGTCCTTCCACGGACAGGCGCATTCGACGCAACTCCCCAAAAGGGAAAATACCGAGCCAATAATGCACAAGGCCGCCTTCAACACCGCGCAATACTGCAACGCTGTCCGCCTGTCACGCATCACGCCAACTGCTGCAACAATTGGAAGCCCGATTTCCATGTCCAAAGATGCTTCAGCCTCCGCCCGACCATATTCTACTTTTCCCGACCTTAAAGAGGTTTGCGCGCCTTGAGGTTGCGCGCCTTGAGGTTGCGCGCCTTGAGGTTGTCCATGGGTCGGCGAAGCTCTTGAAGTCTCGATGCGGCACATTTCGAGTCTGCGACTTCTGGGGCTTCCTTGGTACTCGGACATGGCTCTCCATCCCGAGCATGGCCGATGTAATGCGTCCTACCGCTATTGCTACGTTAAAGTCCAGTCTCCGAAGTTGCAGTCCGCAGCGACTTCGCCCCGGCATCGGGCATTTCGGCAAGCAGAACGTTGACAATAAATAGGCGATATACTGCACTGATATTGCATTGCGTTCGAGTTACCACTCATTGCATTGCGTTCGAGTCACCACTCTCATCAACATCGCGTTGAGTAAACATGTTTTCGATCCTCGTAACCCTGGTCGCCGCCGGCTTCCCACTGGCTGATGCCTTGGACAATGTCGCTTTGGAGGCCCATGAGGCGACGCCTCGACTTCTTCACGACCAGAGCACGACTCCATACTGCAGCTTCTGGTATCACCATGATGGATCAATGTCATGCGCCCATGTCCTCGGCATCTTTGGTGTCTCCCTAGCCGACTTCACACGATGGGTAGGTTGAAGCCAAGAAGAAACGCCACGCAAGCTCAAGACTCTAGAACCCTTCCATCACTGCTGCCTGTGGCAACTTCCTCGCGTCGAATTCGTACTGCGTCGAAGCCGCGAGTGAGCCTTTGCCCACCAACAACCCCGAGCCTGGCGCCGCCGCCAGCGCGTCGACGTCGACCTCTATCCTCAGCTCACCTACCAAGCCCACCAAGCCTACCAACGGTAGGTTCCTTGATTGAGCCCAATCGCAAGAGCTGACGCCCTCAGGAATCGAAACCCCCAGTCCCACTCAACCTGATTTGGTTGACAACTGCAAAAAATTCTACTGGGTCCAGCGGGGAGACCAGTGCGCCGAGATTGCCCAGAAGAACGCCATCACGCTGCGGGACTTCCTGGCCTGGAACCCCAAGGCCGGCAAGAGCTGCGCCGTTCTCTGGGCCGACGCCTACGCGTGCGTGGGCGTCTTGCCCGCCTTCCACCTCAAGACGCGTCACCACGCTGACTGCACGGGCCCTGTCTCCCATGACGTCTCCGTCGAAGCCGACGAGGGCGTGTGCGTCAACACGGGCTGCGCCGCCGCGTCTCTCGAGGTCGCTGCCGATGGCCTCTGCCCCGACGGACAGGTGCAGATCGGCTACTGGGAGCAGCCAGACTGCTCTGGAAACTGGTTCGGGTACCAATACGCCGACAGGGGCAAGTGCCACGGCCTCTGGACCGAGGGACGGAAGTTCAGGTCACTGCATCTGCGGTGCGCGAGGCAGGAGGACGATTGCGTGAGCAGGATAACGTGCACACATCGTGCCGAACCCGTCGGGAATGTATGCTAGATGGCGCTCGAGTTGCGCGGCCTTGGTCTTGGAGCATGAAAAAGGACGACTCAAAGGTTCCACTCCAAAGACACAACGTGTCTGATGGCGTGGCCACAGAGTTGGCAGCGTCCTGCCATGTTTTCTCGGAGCGAGTCTGGCGATGCAAGACTGGGCTTGAGCGATGGGAAGTGTAAAGAGACAAAAAGGATCCATCCATGGTTCTCGTGCACATACATGTGTATGCATTCCCGACGCCAGCTGCCGATTAGTATGCGTGGGAAAGCTTGGGTGGTCGACTGATTCCACTGGCACCATGCCTCGGCTGGTTGGAGTGAGGGCTTCCAGAAGTGTGCGCGTGGAACCGACCAGCCAACGCCTGCGACAATAATGGCCAGAAGACCCCTTGACTCAGGTTGCTGGCCAAGACAAGCCGTCGTCCCAAAGTATTCGTTGAAGATGAGCAAAAATCTTGCCTTGACCCAGTCACATGTCGAATAATACTGAGCTCTGGCAATGTGTGAAATATCGCGGTCTACGAGTACCTATTGCTCCGTCTCGGCATCTTCGTATTTGGGCAGCCCTAACGTGTTAGCCAATGCTGGGCGCTGTGGGCGCCGTGACACAGTGCATTTGACTTTACGGACTGTACATATGCTTGTTGACCGGAACGTCTAAACGCACGCGCACCCCTTGACAAAAAGAAATTCCTCTCTCTTCCGGTAGGTTAGCTTTCATGCGATTTCCCGTGGGAATTGCAATGAAATACTGTCCACAGGCCTGCGCAATTAAGTGAAATGATAATAGGTCAAGACAGGAGAGATTTTAAGGGCCCTGCCAGACGCGCTGGAACCGCGTCAGGCAGCCACACTGCCGTGACTGGCCCGTCGCCTCGTATGTATGTATGTACTACCTTGCCGCTTTCGAGACGGGGTAGGTACCTTCGCGCGCCGGGCGGGGTTGTGGTCAGTGGCTGAGTCACTATTTTAGGCGTGTGTGACCATGTTATGGGGCGCGTCACTCTGTTGTGGGGCGCGTCACTCTGTTGCAGCGGTTCAATTTAGTGATGTAGAATAAACACTCTTATTCACAGCAAAATCTCAATAATGCAGGAAGTCACGATCCTTCTGACATAAATTTCCTACTTATCGCGATAATACGCCTAAAACCGTGTTAACGAATTTAGCCCTTTTGCCGCCTAAAGCCCTATTAGTCGCCTTGACATCCTGTTGGCCGCTGTTCGTAGCCCTATTGGCCGTGTTGGCCGTGTTGCGTGGGGTACGCGGGTAGCCCGCACCCTAGGTCGCGCTCCTACCTTTATATAGTAGAAAAAGGTTTGAAGTTTACAACAATTAGTAAGCCCGTTTAGCCAAGCGGCGTAAATCGTCGTTCGTAACCTCGTAGCTCGATGTTCGATTCCGCCTAATGTAATTTTTTTCCCTCGTAGCCTGTGCCTGTCCCTCGTAGCCTGTGCCTGTCCCTCGTAGCCTGTGCCTGTCCAAAGCTTTGCTATGCCCGCGGCACCAAGCTATTTTTTTTCCTGTAGCTAGGGCGCTAATAGCCGTGAAGGATGTTATTAGTTAACACCGTTTAGACTCTATTAGACAGGTAGCTAATAGCCGCACTGGATTTTTTAGCCGGTTTAACCCCGGCCCTACTATAGCTAATAAGCGCACTAGATTTTTAGACTCTATCTAATTATAGCGTGTTATTTCGCGATAGCTAATCGCCGTACTTCGTTTTCTAGTAGGGGACCCTTATAATAAAAAAGCTTACTATATATATTAAGTAAGTAAAGCGGCTTACCGTAACTTACATACATTCTATATTCTTCGTAGCGTAAAGCAAGCTTTGCTTAATTAGTCGCCTTAACATCCTATTAGCCGCTATTCGTAGCCCTATTAGCCGTGTTAGCCGTATTGCGTAGGGTACGCGGGTAGCCCGCACCTTAGGTCGCGCTCCTACCTTTATATAGTAGAAAAAGGTTCGAAGTTTATAATAATTAGTAAGCCCGTTTAGCTAAGCGGCGTAAATCGTCGTTCGTAACCTCGTAGCTCGATGTTCGATTCCGCCTAATGTAAATTTTTTCCCTCGTAGCCTATGCCTGTCCCTCGTAGCCTGTGCCTGTCCCTCGTGGCCTGTGCCTATAGCCTATGCCTGTGCCTGTGCCTGTGCCTGTGCGTGCGCCGTAGCTTGTCCCCTCGTACCTATGCCGTAGCTTGTCCCCTCGTACCTAGGTAGCGCCCCACCCGGCCCCGACCCCGGCCCCGCAGCCGGTATTAAGTACCTAGCAATAGGTACTCTTTATTTATTGCTAAAATGACTTTTATTTTATAACCGTTTTTCCTATATAAAACGATGTTTTGCTAAAACTATTTTTTCGGCTATTCTTATAGTAACTAGAACACTGTGTTAAACCTATTACGTTAGTAATATTACGGACGAGTTTAATATAGTTTTGCCGCTTAATATAGTGACTTAGCCACTAACTAAAACCCCGCCCGGCGCGCGAAGGTACTTTATAAGCATAGGTACCTTCGCGCGCCGGGCATACTTAAGAATAGTAGGTAGGTAACTATGTTTAGTACGTATAACGGTTATATATAGGTCTAACATCGTGTTGTAATTAGTATAACGGTATTATATTACGTATTACAGTGATAAACGCATATAGCTATTATAGTTATATTATAGTAACTAAAGCGTAATAGTTATACCGCGTATAATAGTTACCGTACGCGATAAAATAAGCAGCATTATATAATAGTCATTTAGTTAATAACCGTGCTAGGGGAATAACTATGTTAGGTAAGCATAATACGTATATATATATAACCGTTATACGGCTTAAAGCCCTATTAGCCGCTAGTGACTATATTAGCCGCGTGTTAGCCGCGGGGCGCGGGTACGTATCCCCTATGCCGCTTAGGTAACGAGGTTACCTTTAGATAGTAAAATAAAGTTTAGAATCTTTAACAATTAGTAATCATCCCGTGTGGCTAAGTGGCAAGCGGCGTAGATCGTAAACACATAACCTTATAGGTCCGGGTTTAATTCCCGGTATATAAAATTTTTTGTCCTTTGCCTTATAACCTATAACCCGTAACCACATGCCCTTGCCTCGTAGCTTATAACCCGTGCCTATGCCTTATAGCCTGTAATCCGTACCTATGCCTCGTAGCCTATAATCCGTACCTATGCCTTATAGCCTATAACCCGTACCTATACTACGTAACCTACCGGACCCGGGCCTAGACCTAGCCCTATAGCCGGCGTCCTATACCTAGGGCTAAGTACTCTTTATTTAATACTTAAAATAATTATTTTTTTATAACTATTATATTACGTATAATAGTTATATATTTAAAACCGTTTTTTAGGCTATTTTTATTACGCTTATAACACTATTTTTTACTATTATAACTATTTTAGGTATATAACGGTTAATAAGCGTATAATAGGTACGATCCTAATACTATTATAGGTCTAACAGAGTTATAAGACACGTGGCGGGACTAACATAGTTATAGCGCGTATAACGGTCACCTAGCCACTAATAGGAACCCCGCCCGGCGCGCGAAGGTAGTATATCGCATCGGAATAGAGCTAGGATAACGTAGTAGATAGGGCCTAGTATACGTAGTCGATATAGTGTCCGCTGCCACGCCTATTTAAGCAAGCTCGAGGGACACTAAGCCCTTATAGAACACATATATAGAATAATAGACTTTTTACCCTTTAATTTAAGCCCTTTTCCTATGCCTAGTGCTATATGCCCCCGCGGGCGGATGCGATAGTTATAAGCCCGGTATACGTCCCGCGTAAATTGCTACTTAATATAACTAACGTAAGAAGCATTACGTCCCGCGAGGAGGCGATCGCGGTGCTAGGCTAATCCCCCTTTTTCCTTAGCGCTTAAAGCGTTATACGTATATACTTCTTTAGGGGTGCTAAACGCCCCTTTAGCCCGGCCTTAATACCGCCTTCTTCCCGGCTTCGTTACTATAACGGCTTCGTCGCCCTCTTTCTCTTCCGGCTTTAATGCTACTACCTCGGCTTCCTGCCTTACGGCATTATCGCTACATCCGGGCTTCGTCGCTACGTTAGCTTCGTCGCCTTACGCCTCCGCCCTACTCTTTCTCGGCGTTACTGCCGACTCGGCTGCTTACGCCGTACGGTATTATCGCTATATCGGCTTCGTCGCTACGCCGGCTTCGTCGCCTCTATTGTCCCGGCTTTATTACTGCCGCCTCGGCTTCCCGCCGTACGGCATTATTGCCGCCCGGCTTCGTCGCTACGACGGCTTCGTCGCCTTCCTTCTTTCTTAGCATTACTGCCGACTCGGCTGCTCCCGCCGTACGGCACTATCGCCACCCTTCCTAGGCTTCGTCGCTATAACGGCTTCGTCGCCTTATTTATACTGCTGGCCTTACTGCCGCCTCGGCTGCTCCCGCCGCACGGCACTATCGCCGCCCGGCTTCGTCGCTATAACGGCTTCGTCGCTACCTTTAGTCTGCTGGCTTTGCTGCCGTCTCGGCTGCTCCCGCCGTACGGCACTATCGCCGCATTCCCGGGCTTCGTTGCTACGACGGCTTCGTCGCCCTCCTCCCTTTGCTTCGGCTTTACTAACCGACACGGCCACGCCCGCCGTACGGCACTATCGCCGCCCGGCTTCGTTACTACGTCGGCTTCGTCGCCTCCTTTATTCTGCCGGCTTTGCTGCCGCCGCCTCGGCTGCTCCCGCCGTACGGCACTATCGCCGCCCGGCTTCGTTGCCACGTCGGCTTCGTTGCCCTCTTCGTCTCGGCTTTGCTAACTGCCTCGGCTACGCCCGCCGCACGGCACTATCGCCGCTATATACCTCTTCCCCGGGCTTCGTCGCTACGTCGGCTTCGTCGCCTTCTCTACATCGGCTTTATTGCTGCCGCATCGGCTGCTCCCGCCGTACGGCACTATCGCCGCCCGGCTTCGTCGCTATAATAGCTTCGTCGCCTTACGCCTCCGCCTCGCCTTATCTCTTCCGGCTTTATTGCCGCCGCCTCGGCTGCTCCCGCCGTATAGCACTATCGCCGCCCGGCTTTATCGCTATAACGGCTTTATCGCTACCTTTATTCTACTAGCTTTACTACCGCATCTATTATAGTATAGGACCCTAATAGGTACGTACCTATATAAATACGGGTTAACCCCGGACTACGCTAATATTGCCCTACTATATTTTACAGGTATTTTACAGGCATTTTACGGTTATAGCATAGTAATATTACGGTAAAATCTAGTATAGGTAAACCCCGGCATTACGCTACGACTCTACGGCTATTTCGCGACGCGTATTATAGGGATTTTACTATAATACGCAAAGCGTATAATAGGGGGAAATCACCGCGTTAAGGCATATATAGGAAGAAGATTATGTATATATAGTAATACGCGATTAGGCATTATTAAGGAGATTCCCTAAGGAAGCTACGGTAATATACCGGGATTTTATAGTAAAAACCTAGATAGTAATATAAGTATATAACAGGCATCTTCCCTAGCCTAAGAATAAAAGGGATAAGTAATTATTTTCTATATTATTTAATAGTTAAAAACCTACTTTACCTTATACTTATCTTCGCAACCGGTAGATAGTCTATTACTAATAGAACTATTAGCTAGCTTAACTCCCTTTCTAGGCCTTATTACGGCTAGTAGTATCCTATCCTTTCGATAACCCTATAGTACGCTAATTATATTAATCTATTATATAATAAATAGTAGTAATTCTCTTTCTTTAATTCTAAACTAACTTTAGGAGCGCCGTAAGTTTAAAGCCTTATAGTGCTAAGAAGAGAGGAAGCATAGACTTATGCCGATTAAGTACTATATGCTAGAGGATATCTTCTAAGGAAGAAAACTCTTGCTTATATATAGCTAACTCCCGGAAGCTAATTAGTTCTTTACTAAACGACTTCTTTAAGATCTTTAAGAGGAAGTAAACGCTTAGACTAAGGAAGCTTAAGCGGTATAAAGCTTCTACGCTAATTACTCTTAATACCTTTTCGACGGATCGTATTTACGAAGGTTATATAGCGAACTTCCTATTAAGTTCTTAAATAGCTAGCGAAGAGACACCTAGCTAATCTAACGGGGAATCGCTAGTTTTAACTTCTCCTTCGGAAGATAATACTAAGACGCGCTCTTTTATTACGTTAACGAGCTATAGTACTACCCCGACGGACGCTTATATAGGATAGAACTAGACCTCGACCCGCCGGCCGATAGCTCTTACGGATCCGTAAAGTCTTAACCCGGCCCCGCCTTAGCGTTAAGCCCGGCCTAAGCGCTAGCTCTATAGACCGGAACGATGCCTACGCTAGTTATAATAACCGAAGATATACTTACCTAGCTATTAGACTATCTATAGATAGGGATATCCTACCCTATAGGATAACTAAATAGCGCCGGCGATTGTATGCCGAATAAGCCTACGCCTTAGATCCGAGCTAAAGACGTCGGATTTTTTAATCCGGCTAGTCTATTCGACGCCTCGTTCGATACCCTTTAAGAGACCGAGAAGACTATTATATACCGAAGCGTCGAGAGATTTATTAACGCCCTTAAGAGGGTTACTATCCGCGGGACTAAGTACGCTAACGAATTAGCCGCCTTAGTCCCTAGCCTCCTTAAAAGAACCGCGATCGAATAGTACTCTAGAGACCTCTCGGAGTTAGACCGGTTATTGCTCTATACCCTAGGCCTAAGCTATAGGGCATAGTACTAAAAGCTTAAGACTCGCTTCGCTACCCGGCCTAAAGTTATAGTATAAGCGCTTTAGAAGGAATACTTTTCTATCGAGGATATTATTAATAGTGCCGACTTTCGTAGATAGATATCGCGCTTAAAGCAGAAGGCTAAAGCAGCTTTATATACCGATTAGCACCTTATTATAATAGTCTATTAGCGGCTTAATACCTTACTTTAAGAATCCTTTAAACGGCCTATAAGAGCCGACGACCTTAATAATTAGGTTATAGAATACGAACGGACGATTCCCTAGCTCTAGACTAAGCTTATAGCCGGATCTTAAGGTAGGCTAGCTAATAAGCTAGCCGCGAAACCCTAATAATCCGCCGGAGGTTAGCGGCCGAACTACGGCTAACGTAATATATAAGGATCGCTACGATTTAATTCCGCGCCGCGATCTAAGTATAGTACTAAAGCAAGCGGTTAGCGTTTAAATAAGCCTAACGCTACTAACCTTAGGAAGACGCTAATACTAGCCGTATAAGTCCCTCCCGCTCTAGTAATAACGCCTACGCTTCGACCTTAGTTTAAGCTTAAGGACCCGCCTATAATTAAACCTATAAACGGTTCTAGAGATAACCCTATCGTTATTAACCTCGCTTAGGAAATTAAAGCTAGAGCAACTAACGGCGGAGGAGCTTACCTGCCCTAGCACTTTATTAACTAGATTCTTTATGCCTACGAAGACGACCTAACGCTAAGCGGCGAGCTAGACCCTATAGACGTAGACGAAGAGGATAAGCCCGACTATATTAATTTTACTACGGACGATCCTTTACCTATAGGGCCTCGCGTTATCCCTACCTTAATCGGCGATATACTAATCGTATAAGCTACGCCGTTAAGGCCCGCCGACTCCCTAGATAGGCTATCCCGCTTTACGCACGCCTATATTATAGCATACGGTAAGGACGGGCCTACCGACTAGCTTAAAGTATACGTTAATACTAGCGCCGATTATAGTTACGTTTATCCGGACTTCCTCGCTAACTTCGATAACGTCTTAGTCGACTTTACTAAAAAACGCCCTTTTACTAAAATCGGCAGCGCTACTATAAAGGGATAGGCCGACTTCGATATATATATCCTTAGTAAGATTAATAAAGACCTTATAGTTAGCGCTATATAAGTTAGCGCTTAGATTAACCTTAAGCAGCCGACCGGGTTATTGCTTAGCTAATCCTAAAGCATCTTATATTAGGTAGACGTTATAAACTTATCGAGCTACGTAATTATTAAAGCCTATAGTAACTTATCCATCGACGCTCGTTTAAAACAGGACAGACCTTAAGTCTGTAAAACCGTCTATAGTATAGCGGATATCTACGTTCCGCTTAGTATAACCGTAAGTCTTCCGGTTAATATTAAGAACCTTCCCGCTAATAAAGACCTAATGTTTTTCCCGATAAAGATAGAGCTCGCCTATAGCTTATTTTCTAAAGGCTAATCCCTAATTACGGTAAATACCGGCAGTCGTACGATAAGGATTTGTAAAAGGCAATAAATTAAAACCGTCGTTAACCTTTACGACTAAATCTAGTTTATAAACATCGGTATATATACTACGATCCCCGATTTATCCTTAGACGATTAGTCCGCTTTAGAATCCTCTAAAGACTAAGACGACTTAGAGTTAACTAAAGCGCTAGATATCCCCGACGGGAAACTACCCTTATAGGATAGCGGCTTTAACTAGTATCTTAAGCTTAGCATTAAGCGCGAGACCTTATTTCTAAAGATCGAGTCGAAAGATAGAGTAAAAATCTACGCTACCGACCTTAAGTTTACTAAGAAAATTAAGCAATTAGCCGATAAATTCCCCCTACTTTAAACCGACTAAGGCATTATTAAAGTCTACCTAGATTATTATATAAAGATCCCGCTCGCCGATAATTAGCACTAGAAAAAGATCGCGTCTTATATATACCTTTTAAACTAACGGGATAAGGAATATATCGACGAGATATACGATAAGCTATACCGAAAAGGCCGAATAGAATAGGCTATAGAAGCGACCCTTTTCGCCTCCCCGGTCTTCGTCGTATAGCGGACCGTTAACGGTAAGGAAAAACCCCGAATAGTCGTCGACCTACGCGTGCTTAATAACGTCGCTATACCCGATAGTTACCTTATACCGCTTTAAGCCGATATAATCTAAAAGCTTTAAGGAAAACGATTTATCTCCGCCGTTAACGCCCGATCTTTCTTCTATTAGTTCCTCGTCTATCTCTACTATCGCAAACGCTTTACGATAGTTTCCTACCGAGGGCTAGAACGCCCTATAGTAGCACTAATAAGATATAAAAACTCCTTTATATACGTCTAGCGATTTATAGACTAAATCCTCCGGGACTATATAGATTACGCGGCTATATATATTAACAATATTATTATCTTCTCTAATTCCGCTAAAAAGCACCTCGCCTACCTTACGGTAATCTTCTAGCTATTCGCCGACTATAACCTCGCTTTATCCGCGCTAAAGTCCTTCCTTAAGTACCCTTCCGTATAGCTGCTTAGCTTTTAAGTCGACGGCATCGGCCTTATAAATATAGACGAGAGGGTCCGCGTATTACGCTCTATCGCGTTCCTTAAGACCCTATAAGCCTTTAAGAAATAGATCGGCTTAGTTAATTAGTTACGATACTTAATCGCCTACTTCTTATAGTATATTAAACCGCTATAGCGACGTAAGATAGACGAGCTTAAGTCCGCTTAAGACGAAGGGAAGCTACCCTTTAGGTAAGCCTAAGTCCGTTTTACCGCGAATGCTAAGTTCGATTTAACGCCGGAGGAGCTTTAGGCATTTTACGATATTACCGACGCTTTTACCGCCGACGCTAAACTCTATTACTTTAACCTAAAGAGCTTTAACCTAAAGAGCTAGCTATTTATTTAGCTTAACGTTAGTTACGACGGTTTTAGAGTCGTGCTTTTTTATATCGCTCTTAGCATAACGTAGAACCCGACGTAAGGCCCCCTTTGTATAAGCATTCGGCTTATTCTTTACCTTAGCCGCTAGCTTTAGGGAGGCGAGCCTTAATACTAGCCTATAGAGCTTAAAGTAGGATACCTTATCTAAGCCTATCGTAAGCTTCGGTCTTACCTTATCTCTACGATAGAGCCGAAAATTATAATGCTTACTAACTACGCCGCTATATACGCGATCGTTAAATAGCAATTACTATTTACGATTAGTATAAAGAGCAATAACCGCCTCGTCCTCGTATTTTAGTACCTTAGCTAGTTCCTACTTAAGGTTTATTATATTCCCGGCGCTAAGAACGTCTTAGCTAACTCGCTTTCTTAGCTACTAACGACGGAGACCCCTCCTATTAAGTCCGGCGAGCTTAATTAGATATAGGAAGATAAGGCCCCCGTTAATAGGGTTTACCTAGTTACTAAGGCCGTTATAACTCTAGCGCTCCGCTAGGAAATTAAGGCGGGATATACGGACGATCCTTAATAGTCTTAAATTATCGATTAGCTCGGCCTTAACGGCTTTAAGGAGGGACTCGCGTTCTTTATCCTTAACGGCCTCCTCTACCTTAAAGAGACCGACGGACGGCGACGCCTCTATATCCCTAAGGCGTGCGTTAAACCGATAATCGAAGACGAATACTAGCGGAAGTTCTACGCTAGTAGGCGCTATATATAGGAGGAGCTCTCCTTTAGCTTTATAATTAGTCGGCTCTTTCGTTAAATCGACGATTTCGTTACGAAATACAATACTTATAAAAAGAACTAGTCGAACCGGCTTAAGCCCGCCGGCAAGCTAGTCTTTATCTATACGCCGAGCGTCCCTTTTTATATAATCGCTATAGATTTTATTATAAGGTTGCCTAACGTCCCCTCCGAAGGTCTTCCGTAGAAGACGCTTATAGGCGAATACTTTAATACTCTACTTATAGTTACCGATAAATTCTCTAAGATATACCTTTTGCTTTTAAGCTATAACTAATTTACCGTAGACGATTAAGCATAGACCTTATACTATAAGCTTATTCGCTATAATTAGGGGATTTTTAAGCAGATTATCTTAGACCGCGACCTTAAGTTTATATCCGACTTTTAGCGTATATTATAGAAAGCCTTTAGATCTAAGCTCTTAGTCTTTACCGTATAGTACCCTTAGACCGACGGCCTCTCTAAGCGCTAGAACTAGACGGTCGAAATCGCCCTACGATTTTTTACCGCCGACTTCCCTAATAAACGCTAGGTCGAGGCCCTCTTGCCTCTATAGTTCTCGCTTAATAACTCCTTCTCCGCCGTTATCTAGACTTCCCTAAGCGAGCTTATTACCGGCTAACGTATAGACGATAGCTTACGTTTCTTCGGCGAATAAGCCGGCGCTAGCGACCGATAGGTTCTCTAAGAGTAGGCCTATATATCTCTCGCCTACGCTTAGGCCGCTATAAAGCGGCGATATAACGTAAAGCACTATAAGCTTAAGTTTATACCCGGCGATTAGGCCTAGCTTTAGCTTAGCAAAGGCTACTCTATCGCCGACGGGCGCGTCGCTAAGCTTAAGGAGCGGCGTATAGGCCCTTTCTTAGTTACGGAGCGGATCGGCTACCTAGCGTACCGCCTCGATATATATAACTCTATAAATATATCGAACGCTAGGCAGTCGGGTTCTCGATATTTAGGTAATAGCAATTAAAAAGGGAAGAGAGGCTCTAAGGCTTAAACAGCCTATATAGAGGGATTAAAAGCTGTAAAAGGATGTAAAACACTAAGAATAATAGCTCTTATCTTTTTTAATAAGGAGGGCTAACTAGTCTCTATATATAGGGAAATCCCTCGGACGAAAACAGCCGCGTAGACCTAAGGAAAAGAGGTAAAAGAAAGAGTTAGACGGAGTCGCCGGTTAAAAGCGCCGGTCGTAAATAATAAATTACATCCGTACGATAAATAGTCATATAGTTAGCAAATAAATAAGCAGCCTAGTAGAAGACTAGTAAATTCTACGGTAAATTCTATAGTAGAAGCCGTAGCTATATAAAGGAATTCTACGGTAGAAGCTATAGAAGAGAATTAGAATTCTATAGTAGAAGACTATAGAAGGGAATTAGAATTCTACGGTAGAAGACCGTAGAAGGGAAGAGATTTTATAGGTAAAGTCCGTGTAAATAGCCGTAAAATTACCGTAAAACTACGGTGAAATATAACCGAAGAAAAGTAGGTAAATGCGCTTATAGAAGTACGGGGTAATGCCTATAGAAGCCCGTAGAATTCTATAGTAGAATCTAGGGAAGAACCGGGGATTTCCTAGTAGAAAGCAAATAGGGAAGACGGTAATATTAATATACCCCTTTAGCTAGAAGGGAATAACTTCCGGCTAATTAGAATTATTATCGACTTCTTTTTAGATCCTAAAAGAAATATCTATAAGTTAAAGCTAATAAAGGAACGTTTAGAAACGTTATCGTAGAAGTAATTTAGTTAATCTATCCGTAACTATCTAGTTAAAAGGGATATATTTAATATTAAAAGCATTGCGTAAGAATTCCTATCGGGCCTAGTAGTTGTAAATTTTAACGTGTTTTAAGGCGGTCTAAATCTTTAGAATCTAGGCGGAAACTAAGCGGATTGTCTAGGTGTTATTATACTAAATAGTAGGAACCGGAATATCTAGCTATAAGGAAATATTGTTAAATAAACGAAGAATAGAAATTAGTTCTTTTACGGTAGAAGAGACTATAAGAAGTTCGGCCTTAGTAGAAGAAGTAGTAACTATAGATTATTTCCGGGTACTCTACGCGATTAGACCGTTAAATAGGCTAATAAAATAGCCTTTAGAAGAATAATAAGTGTCTAAGTCGTCGGCGTAAGCGGTATCGGAAGCTATAATAAGTTCTTACTCGTCTATATCCGAAAACTTAATCGTAAGGAAACGCGATTCGTATAAGTAAGTCACTAAGCTTTCTACGAGCTTAATATAGAGCGTAGACGGGTTTTATATATACTCCGCTAAAGAATTCGACGATTTTACGGCGTTAAGACGGGTAGAAATAGTCGCGTAATTGTAAGAACCGACTAAAGACTAAAAGTAGTGGATTTAGTTATCCGTAGCCTATCCTTAGTATTTCTCTAGCTTCTTAGGAAGTAAGAATAGGCAAAGGGTCGAAATAGGCCGTAGAACTATAGAAGTAGGGATTAAACTAAACTTAGAAGCAATCTTATTTAGGTAAACGTCCTAGTATAACTATAGCTTTCGCTGCTTATAGTCTTAGATAATTCTTATCCTAAGGAAATAGGTAAGCTCTCCGCGGTTAGTGACTATATACTTCTACTTAAAGCGATAGATAAAATCGTTAATAGCCCTATAGTGCTCCTTACGGAAAAGGATAATAATATTATCTATAAAGAAGAAAGTAATAATACTACTCGTAGTAGATATAAGAATATAAGGATCCTCCGTACTTTACTAAAGGCTTAGTTCGGTAAGAGACCTAGATAATTCCCGTTGCTAAAGAAGCGGCGAACGGCGAAGCCTATATAAAGCCTTTATTAACCGAATTATAAAACTAAACATTTTAAATCCGTTTAAAAAGTAGATATATACTTCTTTATCTAGATCGGCATTCGTAAAGGCGTTAACCGCGTTAAGTAAGCGGGTTTCTATGCTAAACTTAGCGGCTATAGTAATTATAATGCGAAAATTTCGCGCTATAAGCGTTACGGCGTATGTTTTTTTTCCGCTAAACGGCTAAAGATCTCCTCGTATATAAAGGCGAGACTTAAACTTCCTAAGGTAGCCGTGCTTATTAAACTTATAATCGAATGCCTATATTAATAAAAGAGGACGCACTAGCGCGTTCGCTCTTAGGGTAGGCGAAGGAAAGAAGGTCTTCCGCTGTTTTAAGGAGTCCTATTTAACTGCTCTAGCGGCTTTAAACTTAGGTCTAAACGGATGCGTCTCGAGATAAGACTAAAACCTTAGAAGCGCGGGTAAATCACGTTTGTATATCTTCCTAGGTTTAAGAGAAGTAGCGAATACAGCCGTAAAAGCGGTGCTATTAGCCGGTAGATGCCTAACGTAGGCGAAAGCGGGATATCGACCCGAAAAACGGTTTAAACGAGTAGGGCGTAAATCCCTTATAAATCTCGTTGTCCGTAGACTATCTATAGGAATAGTATTATCGTAATCTATAGACTAAGATATAGCTTAAGGCAACTGCACCTTAAGACGGTCTACTAGTTCTATAGTTATAGTAGGTAAAAGTATAGAAATATCGGGTTAGAAATCCTATGCATTCTTAAAAATATCCTCCGGTAGTTCTAAGGTTTAGTTAAGAGTTAGGAGCTAAGGATTGCTATCGGCTAGAAAGTCTGCTAGATTAGAATGCTTATTAAGAAGCACTATTAGCGTTAATTAGAATTCCGCCTTATCTTACTCTTCTTCCTATGCAATATATAGTAGAAATGCCGGTGATAATACTTATATTAGCGGTTTGGATGCCTTAGACGCGGTGAAAAACTAAGTCTTATTAAACGTTATATTACGAACTTAACGAACCTCCCGTCTCTATAGGATCTATATATAAAAAATATTAGTAGAATTATACCTAACTAAGTAACCAACCTCTATATAAGGTTCCTACTTAAGATTACGTTTCTATGTGTTAGTTACGGCCTTAGTAGTTAGTAGGTAGGCTTTATAGCTAAAAGCTCGTAGATAATCGAATCGTAATAGTTAGGGAAGGAGAAATGCCGGTATATTCCGGTCGTAATCCCTTAACTAGTCGTAAAGGGTCTCTATTAGGGAAATCCACTTCGATAGAAACAACGTAGAGGAAGCTGCCTATTAGGCTAAAATCCGATTATGTAAATATACCGTAGTTTTCTACGTTTCTATCTATAAATGCTCGGGCAAATTTGCTTTAATCCTTATAGATCGAGCTTTCGTAGATACTACCCCCTTAGCCCGTTCGGTAGCGCCGTTTTAAGCGGGTGTATAGGGAGCAGTAGGCTTATTATAAATGCCCTGCTAGTTAATAAAGTCCTAAAAATCGTATCGAAAGGCTCGGTCGTTGTCTCGATAGATTATACCGATGGAAAGTAAGAACTATTAGGAAATATACCGACTTAGGCTCTTAAAGCATAAAATCAGCTCGTCCGTAGAGGCGTTTAGAAGCGTATATAGGAAAACAAGCTTCGTATAGTTATCCTTAATAAGAAATGCAACGTTCTTATTGTTATAACTCTTATATATAGAAAAGATATCGTAAAACACCTTAGAAAAGGGAAACGTCGCTTTAAAAAGCGGCGGTTTACGGTTGATAATTCGTTTAGCCTACGTAAGTTTATAGGACTTATAGGAGATTATCTTATCGAAGGTTACCGACTATAGTATTCCGAGTGCTTTCGAAAGCGCCTTATTATTCAGATGTCTAAGCCGTTAGTGCTAAAGAGAAAGTTCCTCTATACTTATTAGTATAGACTCCGGCGTAGTAACTAAAAAAGGTGTTATAACCGGGGTTTCTACGGTAAAATCTATAGAAGGAACGGAAGTAATAGTTAGAATAGTTAGAAGCGTAGTAGAAGGCGTTAACGGGTTGTACTTAATAATATACTAGTTGTAAATTAGCTCCGTTATGCAAATATTACGTATTAAAGAAGAGATCTATTTAGTCTACGGGTTCTATAATAGATTCGCCTTATAAAGAAGACGAAGTAAACAAAGGGACGTATAAAAGGACGGGATATATACTACTTAACTAAGCTAAAAAGTACCTATCGAAATACGTATAAACACCGTGCCTATCCCGAGAATAAGAGTGCTTCTACTGCCTACGAGTGCGTACTTAGAAGAAGGCTAGAAGTTATAGAAACGCTCCCTATTATTACAAATGTGTCTATTAGACCCTAAATCTATAATAAAAGAATCCCTTAACGGGTATTCTATAGTAGTCTATAGAACAACCGGTGGTAAAAAGGTTGTAAGAATATTAGCGGTAGCCGTAGCTTATACTATCTTTATCTCGGTTAGATTATTCTTCCGCTACTCCTTATCGCAAAGAAGTGCTGCGTTAACTTTAGCCTTATTAGCCGGAACCTTAAGGTAGTCGTCTATAGTCTTTTAGACGTCCTTATTAGGTTTCTATAATAGAAGTCGAACGGAAGGTTTAAAGTAATAATACTCTTGGAAATAGTATCGTTCTCCGCAAATGCATAGTAGACTACCCCTTTTCTTACCTTTATCCTTATCTAAGGACGCAGCTGCTAAAGTAGTTGCCGATTTATTAGTAGATCCCGCGGCTAGGGACTTTATTCCCTAGCCTTAGAACTTCGCAAAAGCGTTGGTTTTTAGCGCTTTAGTCGCAGCCTTTAAGGCCTACGAGCGCTCGAAAAGTTCGGATATCTTAAATCCGTTGGGGAAAGACTATTCCTATCCTAGCTTGTTTAGGCAGGCGTCGTCCTCTATCTTATTTATCTAGTATTCCGCAAAAGGGCTAGAAATAGGCTAAATAGCCTTAAGAAAAAGCTATATAGACCGGAGACCTTCCGATTCCGGCAACTTAATTTGCTAGGCATCGGTAAGGACCTTCTGCTAGTTGGAAATCTATATCGTAATATCCGTCCGGTCCGGTGCCTTTAAAATAGTATAGAACTACGCGAGAATAGTCTTTTATTGCGTCTACGAAGTCGGCTTTATACGCCGCTATAGTAAAGCTAATTCCTTAGAAACCTTGTGTTTATCGGCAATCGTTAAGTAGTAGTTCCCGATATTCTAAATAATAAACTGCTAGATTAACGTAAGAGATTTCTATTAGTCCTTATAGGCTTAGAGCAACGTGCGATACCGGGAAAAGAGAAACTTAAACCTCTTAAGTTCTTCTATAGATAAACTAGCAATATTAGCAACGGTCGCGTTAACTATTCTAGCTATTAGTTCTATAGGAAGAGGCAATAAGGGTTTCTAAAGATTAGGCGTAATAGAAGGATCGATTTTCTCTTAAATCCCTTAGGCAAGTGCGTATTTCTAAATCGTTAAAATCCATCGGTCCTAGTCCGCTAGTCTATTTAAGACGGTCTTCGAAGTAATATCGGCTATAATAGATACGGTAACGTAGGTAAAAGCGTGGTAAAATCACCGGAAAAGGGTGGTTAGATATATAATATATATAAATAAACCGCAAAAAACTAAACTAGGTGCGGGAAAATACTAATAGAATAGGGTAAACGTACTAACTAGTCCTCTAGGAGTCGATTCGCTAGATTAATAACGCTCCTTAAAAAGATAATTACACTAGTCCTCTAGGAGTCGATTCGCTAGATGTAAAGGCAAAGGCTTTACTACCGTAAGTCGTAGCGTTAGTAGGCTAAAAATATAAGCCGTTAGAACTCTCTATACGTAGAGAAGTTCAGCCGGGCTTATAACTATCGAACGCTAGGCAGTCGGGTTCTCGACATTTAGGTAATAGCAATTAAAAAGGGAAGAGAGGCTCTAAGGCTTAAACAGCCTATATAGAGGGATTAGAAGCTATAAAAGGATGTAAAACACTAAGAATAATAGCTTTTATCTTTTCTAATAAAGAGGGCTAACTAGTCTCTATATATAGGGAACTCCCTCGGACGAAAACAGCCGCGTAGACCTAAGGAAAAGAGGTAAAAGAAAGAGTCGGATAGAGTCGCCGGTCGAAAGCGCCGGTCGTAAACAATAAATTGCATCCGTACGATAAATAGTCATATAGTTAGCAAATAAATAAGCAGCCTAGTAGAAGACTAGTAAATTCTATAGTAAATTCTACGGTAGAAGCCGTGGCTATATAAAGGAATTCTACGGTAGAAGCCGTAGAAGAGAATTAGAATTCTACGGTAGAAGACCGTAGAAGGGAATTAGAATTCCACGGTAGAAGACTATAGAAGGGAAGAGATTTTATAGGTAAAGTCTGTGTAAATAACCGTAAAATCACCGTAAAACCACGGTAAAATATAACCGAAGAAAAGTTAGTAAATGCGCTTATAGAAGTGCGGGGTAATGCCTATAGAAGCCCGTGGAATTCTATATTAGAATCTAAGGGAAAACCGGGGATTTCCCGGTAGAAAGCAAATAGGGAAGACGGTAATATTAATAGAATATTTACCCTATAGTATCCGTAGCCTAGCTTAAGCCGGCGGATATACCTAACTCCCGCCCCGGCCTTAAACCGGATACTAATTACTAAAAAGTCGACCGTATCCTTAATACGTATAAGCGTAAATACAGTCGCGGCGCGGCCCGCGAAAAGTTCCTCGTTACTTAAAAGGGATAGCCTAGTAGTTATAATTCCTAGGTTCCTACCCGGGACTTCGCCTAATAGGATATTATCGACGAGTTCTATACGTAATATAAGTTGCTCGCTACGAGGATTACTTAGACTAAGAAGTAGCGCGCGCCGGCCCTTACCGCGTATAAGTCCTTTTAGCCTAAGGAGAAATCCTTATAACTTATAGGGCGTTGCTTGCAGACGTTTTTACCGGCTCGCCGCGAGTGTTACTACGTTAACTACCGATCTTCGGCGGTTAACCGTTAGCTATTTTACCTATTCCGCGCTTTTATTTTAAATTTCTTTTTGTTTTCCCCTACCGCCGCGCCCTATCGAGCTTCCTTCTCTTCGCTCGTCGTTAGACGCTCTTAGCTCGCTACTTCTCCCCGCGGCCTTATATAGTCCTGCGCGGTCTTTCCTATCCCTAATAGTTGCGTTTTATCCCGCGACCCGGTATTTTATGCCCTCTTTAGCGATTAAGTCGCCCGCTAGCCTCCCCGCCTTACCTTGCCTAGATTTAAGCACGCTATATAAATCTACGGTAGTAAGCCTTATCTTCTCTAATCGTTTAAGAGTACCGCCGCGTCCTTTACGGCGTAGAAAAACGTAAACCTTACTCTTTACTAAGATTTTATCGACGCTATTACGAAGGAAGGATATAATTGCCTATCCGGCGAGGTAGTTAATAAGCGATACTTCCTTAATCCTAACCTTCCTAAGGCCCTTACCCTTACCCTAAAGCGTCCCTATCGCCTAGCTGTCTTTCTTATATCTGCCTTAAACGACTATTAGTCTACGCTAATAGCGCGCTTTACGCTTACTCGACTTTATCGCGACCTAATAGGGCGCTTTCTTTCTAACGTAGCCCGGCCCCTTTTACCTATAATACTTAAAGGATTTATAGGGAATATCTTTTACGTAACGGACGACCTTACTAAAAACGCCCTTAGTATAGCTTAGCTTACCTCGACGCTAGCCGACGCCCTTACCGCGGCTATATCTAAAGCCCTCTCCCCGGCCGAAGCTATAGAAATCTAAGCTATCCTCCGCGTCGTTTAGCACGCTAGGGCTATTACTATATATATAACCGTGGCTAAAGCGGCCTTCGCTGCTTTTAGGACTCCGGCGACGCCCGCGGCCTTGCTTTTTAAATAGTACGTCTACCGCACGCTTAGTATACTAGCCGGCGCCTTTTATTCTTCCCCAGCCGACGCCGACGACTTACCGTACAAGCGATAGGACACGTTACCTAATAATATCTTCGCGGTTTCCTATAGCACGCTTTATCGTTATTGCTATAATAATACGGCCTGCTTTACTCTTATCGCTACGTCTACCCCGCTAATGCCTCTACGCCTATAGATCGTCGAGTATAAGATCCTAACGCATAACGCTATTATATCCGCCGCCGTTATTTATTTAGGCACTTTTATACTACTTTATAGGAATACCGCTATTGCTATTACTTTAGCGAGCCTTTTTGCTTATACCTAGTGCTAAATCGGCGATAACCTTACCTTACTAGCATTCGCCGCTATAGCCGGCTTATTAAGCGCTTTACTCGTCTACTTTAATATACCGACTATACTAATCGATAATAGCGCCCTCGCCGCCTACGTCCTAGCGTCCGCCGCTTTAGCAATCCTAGCTAGTAGGATAGCGGCGGTAGAATTCGCCGCCGTATGCTAAATACGGCTAGTCGGCAATAGATTCGCCTTAGACCCGTCGGTCTTAGCAAGCTCCCTACTCGTAGGCGATACACGCGTCGCTATTCGCGTAACGCTAGTCCCGTTCCCCGTTAGCCGCTATAACAACCTATAAATCGCGCACGCCGGTAAACTATCTACCGCTAACCCGCGCGGCGTCTTTATCTACGACGTAGTAGTGCTTACCGCCCTTTCTAAAGAAGATTAAGCAGTATATTGCTCGTCGGATAATCCGCGCCCTTACGCGCGCCCGTCTACCGCTAGGATATAACGCACGGCATCCTTAAGAGCATTCGCCGTAGCCCCCGTCGTTATTACCGGCGATAAGGTCCCTCGCGATAAGGCCCTTAGCGCCGCCGGCCCTACCCCCGCCTAGCCGGGCTCGTCCTTTATTCGCTTAGTCTCGCCCTCTTAGCGTTTTTCCTTTCTCTTTTAGCCGTTTAATACGGCTTTTCTATCTTAGCGTTTGCCTCGTTATTTTAGCTATATAATACGGCTTTCTACTCGTCTTTCCGCGTCTTGCTTTATCTATTGCCGCGTCTCGCTTTATCTATCTAATCCTTTTAAGCTCTATATTCGTTTAGCGGTCGCCGCCCGATACTCGCCTTCCGCTATAGCACCCCGCCTGCTTTACGTTAGCCGTCTAATATAGTTTCTCGCTTTCGTCGCCCGCCGTCTTAATATAACGGTCTACTTATCTTATATCGGTCGTTTAATACGGCCTTCGCCCTTTCCTTACGCGCTTTATCTCTACTCGACCGTTCTTATATCCCTCGTTCTTATATCTATACTCTACGCTTTATCTCCCGTCGCTTAAATCGCTTCCTATCGATCCGTAAGCACTATAAGGGCGTAATATATCTCTTTAAGGTAGGCATTTATTACGGTATAAGACCCTAATAGGTATATACTTATATAGATATAGGTTAACCTTAGACTACGCTAATATTGCCTTACTATATTTTATAGGCATTTTATAAGTATTTTATAGTTATAGTATAGTAATATTATAGTAAAATCTAGTATACGTAAACCCCGGCATTACGCTATGACTCTACGGCTATTTTGCGATGTATATTATAGGGATTTTACTATAATACGTAAAGCGTATAATAGGGGGAAATCACCGCGTTAAGGCATATATAGGAAGAGGATTACGTATATACGGTAATACGCGATTAGGCATTATTAAGGAGATTCCTTAGGGAAGCTATAGTAATATACCGGGATTTTATAGTAAAACCCCGGATAGCAATATAGGTATATAACGGGTATCTTCCCTAGCCTAAGAATAAAAGGGATAAGTAATTATTTTCTATATTATTTAATAGTTAAAAACCTACTTTACCTTATACTTACCTTCGCAACCGGTAGATAGTCCGTTACTAGTAGAACTATTAGCCGGCCTAACTCCCTTCCTAAGCCTTATTACGGCTAGCAGCATCCTATCCTTTTAACAACCCCGTAGTACGCTAATTATATTAGTCTATTGTATAATAGCATCGGCTGCTCCCGCCGTACGGCACTTATCGCCGCCCGGCTTCGTTACTATAACGGCTTCGTCGCCCTCCTTCCGTCTAGGCTTTACTACTGCCCTCGGCTTCGTGCCGTACGGTATTATCGCTACATTCGGCTTCGTCGCTACGACGGCTTTATCGCCTTCCCTCTTTCTCGGCGTTGCTGCCGACTCGGCTGCTCCCGCCGTTCGGCACTATCGCCGCCCGGCTTCGTCGCCTCGCCCTCCTTTATTCTTTCGGCTTTACTAACCGCCTCGGCCACACCCGCCGCACGGCACTATCGCTGCCCGGGCTTCGTCGCCACATCGGCTTCGTCGCCCCGCGCCCTTCCTCGCGCCTTCTCTTTGCATTAGCTTTGCTAACCGTCTCGGCTAATCCCGCCGCACGGCACTATCGCCGCTTGCACCTTCCTTTTTCGTCCTAGCTTTGCAAGCCGCCTCGGCTACTCTTATCGCGCGGCACTATCGCTACCTTCCCCTTAATTAGCATTGAATTTTCTTTTCCTACGGAGCAGCTAATTAGTATACGTATATTCCGGGAATTAAATTAGCCGCTATTCGAACTTAGGGGTAGAGAGTAGGGCAAAGAGACTAAACCGCCTTGCCCTTGCCCCTAAGGGACTTCTTATATTAGAGTAAACGAGGGCACTACTAAACCCCTTATAACTCTTCTTCTTACATTAGAGCAAACGAGGGCACTACCGAACCCTTCGTAACTCCTTAACCGCGAGACCTATTGCCTTACCTAGGAACAGACGCTTATCCCGACGGGGCTCTAGGGTCTATAGACCGTAAGCTTAGTGCGAACACTAGACCCGACGGGGTCCTAAAGTTCGTAGCCGCAATAAGGTTATCGTTAGATATCGGACGAGGATATACATCCCTCGTCCCGGAGCCCTAAGAGCTAGGGGCATAGCCGTAGCCCTAGCTCGGGCGATCTCTCCTTACTACCTAAAACTACTATACCCCCTCTTATTAAGAGACCTAGCTTACGACCCGGCAGTCGCTTAAACATACGGAGGAGATAGGCCTATAGAGCCTATAGCTATACGTCGACCGAGAGGATCCCGGTTACGATAGTATAGCTCTTATAGAAAGATACGTAATGCCGTAAGCCCTAAGGACGGGTCTAGCTAGCCCTTAGGCGGGCCTACCGGATCCGTAAATAAAACACACGATGCCGTACGCCTACGAGAGAAAGGCTACTACGGATCGCAATACGCTGCGAGGCGAGTCTCGCCACTTAGCATTGTCCTTGCCCCTTTCCTATCCGGCCTCTTTTCGGCTTCGTTAGCCCCCTTTTAGCCTCGTCGCTACGATAGCCTCGTCGGCCCTTTTGTTTCGGCTTCGTAGCCTTATTCTCGGCTTCGTCGCTACGACGGCTTCGTCGCTACGACGGCTTCGTCGCCACGACGGCTTCGTCGCTACAACGGCTTTATCGCCACGACGGCTTCGTCGCTACGACGGCTTCGTCGCCTTACGACGGCTTCGTCGCCTTGTTCCCGGCTTCGTCGCTACGACGGCTTCGTCGCCTTATTCCCGGCTTCGTCGCCACGACGGCCTTATCGCCACGATGACTTTATCGCCTTTATTCCCCTTTTCGGCCTTATCGCTACGTTAGCCTCGTCGGCCCCCTTTGCCCGGATTCGTCGCTATAATAGCTTCGTTGCCCCTTTTTCTTCCCTTGCTTCTTTTAGTCACGCCGGCTTCGTCGCTACGATGGCTTCGTCGCCCCTATTTCCTTTTCGTCGCGTCGCCACGACGGCTTCGCTACCTCTTTCCTCTTCTTCTTGTTACTACAACCAGGCAGGACCCCCCACCCGCTTACATCTAGCATTCGCGATAGCTTCGTGCAGCGTAAATCAACGAATTGATTAACGCTAAGGGGTATATCGCATCGGAACGGAGCTAGGAAAATAGCTTGGTGCCGCGGGCACAACTATAAGCAAAGCTTTGCTATGCCCGCGGCACCAAGCTATTTTTTTTTCGAAGCTTTGCTATGGCCAGGGGTAGCCAATAGCCGTATAGGATTTCATTAGTTAACATTTCGGGATGAACCCCACCGGACGGGTTACTAATAGATATCGAGTATTTTTTGGCCGGTTAAACCCCGGGGGAAATGTAGCCAATTGGCGCACTGGATTTTTAGACTCTGGCCAATCATAGCGCGTTATTTGGGGCCAGCCAATGGCCGCACTTCGTTTTTGCAGGGGACCCCTATAACAAAAAAGCTCACTACACATATTAAGTAAGCAAAGCGGCTTGCCGCAACTTGCACACATTCTGTGTTCTTCGTAGCGCAAAGCAAGCTTTGCTTAATAACGCGGTAGATGGGGCCTAGTGTACGTAGTCGATACGGTGTCCGCTGCCACGCCTATTTAAGCAGGCTCGAGGGACACCAAGCCCCCACAGAACACACACATAGAACAACAGACTTTTCACCCTTTGATTTGAGCCCTTTTCCCGTGCCTAGTGCCGCGTGCCCCCGCGGGCGGATGCGACATAGTAGTAGTACTAGGGCAGGGGGGGCGTACAGGGCCCTTCCTGAAACACCGAGCCCCTATTTTTTCCTTCTTTCGGTGTGTGCGGGAATGCAGGCACTGTGCAGATCTCCATATGGGAAGATCATCGCCAGGAGGAGACGACATGATGTTGACCACCTCGTGTTTCCACTTCTTTCTTTCCACCTCCACCACTCCTGTGGCCTCGTTGCTTTCCTCTCCCATTCCCTTGCCCCCCCCGCGTCTTTCTCTGCGCTCATTCGTTTTCCTTTTGGTCTCCGCCCCCTCAACTTTTCATCCTTCCTCCGACCAAAGACACTCGCTCTTTCGCCTATTCTTTCCTCCTTTCGCCCTCTAGACGTCTTCCTTTCTGTCAATTCTCCGTCAGCAAACAACTTATCGGCACCCGCTGTCTCTGCTTAGACGAATCGCCATCTTGACCGAACGTCATCCAGCGCACCTTTGCTGGAGCCGGTCTTCAGCGAGCTCAGCGGTGACGACGAATCCGAACGTCCCCATCTATCGATTGCCTGGCCGTTTCGTCCGTTTTGGCTGCCCAGCTCGGCCTCTCGTTTTAATGAATCGCCCCGACGAAACGCGTTAGACACGACCTCTACACCTTACAAGTTGCATAGATACCAGTACACGACGCCATCATTTGGACGATCCGCCGATTCTAGACACGACCGGTGCCCTCTCGCAACCGCCCCCCCTCCATCTCGAGCCCCTTGCTTGGCCTAATGGCCAGCAAGCGCCACTCGCTAAACTCGCGATCCTCGGGCTTCGTTCCCCTCTCTGGCGGTGGCACAAGAGACATGGCCGACGTCGGGATCCCGCTCTCCACCGTCAGGAGCAACGTCTCGACGGGCGCCCGCAAGCCCAATCCCGGCGCCTCGACCAGCTACGACTCTTCCCCGACCGAGAAGAGCGGTCTCCATCATCGCCATGCCGGCCGGAGGAGGAAGTTCGGCGATGGCCTCGGCCGCACCGGCACTGGCAACTCTGAAGACATCAGCGTCAATGCCCTCGGCAGGTTCTACGCCAAAATCGTCGGCTTCTCCGTCGTCACGCGGTACATGGTCTACGTCGTCCCCGTCGGGGTCCTTCTCGCTGTGCCCTTGATTGTTCTCAGCTTGACCAACCACATGGGTGATCTTCCCGTCGGCAGCAGCAAGGGGAAGGAGGGGAAGGAGGACAAGCTTGGCCCTCCCCTCTTCAGCCTCTTTCTCTGGATCCTCATCTCGTGGCTCTCGCTCTGGGCCGCCAAGATTGCTGCATGGTTTCTGCCCAAGGTCTTCATGTTTTTTTGCGGCATTGTCAGCATGGGCGTCCGAAAATACGCAACCGTCCTCCAAAACTTGACCATTGCCCTCTCGCTCTTCTTCTCCGCCCTAGCCTCGTGGGTCACCTTCAAGAACCTGTTTCAGGCCGCCAACAATGATAAAATCCCCTGGGTCGTCACGCTCGAGCGCATCCTTGCCGCCCTCTTCGCCTCGTCGGCTGTTCTCCTTGCCGAAAAGGCCATTGTGCAGCTCATTGGCGTCTCGTACCACCAGCGGTCCTTTGCAAACCGCATCAAGGCGTCCAAGCGCGAGATCTACCTGCTCGGCCTCCTCTACGACGCCTCGCGCACCCTGTTCCCCATGTACTGCCCCGAGTTTGCCGAAGAAGACTACGTCATTAACGATAGCATCGAGATGATGTTGCGCGGGAAGAAGGCTGGGAAGACTGCGGGCGCGGCCACCCCCATGAAGATTATCGGAGATGTTGGCCGCTTTGGAGACAAGGTGACATCTGCCGTCGGCAACATTGCCCACGAGATCACGGGAAAGCAAGTGTTGAATCCCAACTCGGCCCACTCGATTGTCCTCGAGGCCATCGAGAAGCGCGCGCCCTCCGAGGCTCTCGGCAGGCGCATCTGGATGTCGTTCGTGCTCGAGGGCAAGGAGGCGCTGTACCCGGAGGACTTCCACGAGGTGCTCGGCCCACCCTACCGGGATGAGGCCGACGAGGCGTTCAACGCCATCGACGGCGACTTGAACGGCGACATTAGCTTGGAGGAAATGATGCGCAAGGTCGTCGAGGTTGGCAAGGAGCGCAAGGCAATTGGCGAGGGCATGAAGGACATTGGCCAAGCCCTCCGGGTTCTCGACAAGGTCTTACTCTTCGTCGTCCTTCTGATTGTCATTTTCGTCTTCCGTGAGTTTCTCCCCTGCGCGCTGCACTCGCGCCGAGGCTGACACTTGGCGACAGTCTTCTTCTTCAACAGCAGCTACATCGCAGTCATCGGCAGCGCCGGAACGGCCCTTCTGTCTCTGTCTTTCGTCTTCGCCACCACCACTCAGGAGTTTTTGGGCTCATGCATCTTTCTATTCGTCAAGCATCCCTACGACGTTGGCGACCGCGTCGACATCGGAAAGGTCCAGATGGTGGTGGACCGCATTTCCCTCCTCTACACCGTATTTACACGCATCGATCTCATGCAGGTGGTACAGGTAAGTTGATTGCTGGATTGAGAAAAAATGTCGCTGACTTGTCGCCCAGGTACCAAACATCCAGCTCAACAATCTTTGGGTCGACAACATATCTCGCAGCAAAGCCATGAAGGAGTCGGTCGAGCTCAACGTCTCATTTGACACGACGTTTGAAGACATTGAGCTGCTGCGGCTGGAAATGGAGAAGTTTGTTCGATCCCCCGACAACGCTCGTGACTTCCAGCCCGACTTTAACATCAGCGTGGCGGGCGTCGGCGACATGGACAAGATGGTGCTCTCCATCAGCATCAAGCACAAGTCAAACTGGCACAACGACAGTGTGCGTGCCGTGCGTCGGTCCAAGTTTATGTGTGCCCTGACCATGGCGCTCAAGAAGATCCCCATCTACGGGCCGGGCGGCGGCTCCGAGGAGCTGGGTGGACCCACCAATCCCTCGTACTCGGTTGCAGTCTCGAACGAGTTCGCCGCGTCCGCCCGAGATGAGGCTTCCAAGATTAAGGACGAATCCCGCATGGTGCCTACCAACACCAACCAAACCGAGGAAGAGGCTCGCGCAAACGAGCAGCATGCCGTCACTGAGATCAACACGCGTCACCTCGTGGTGGAGACTGAAAACTTATGGAGTCCTCGAGACCACGAGGACCGATCCGCAACGCCTCGCGACACGGAGGATCCTCGTCGGTCGAGGGACATTGAGTCGGTTCGCACCGAGCTTCTCAAGCGAGCGAGCACGCGAGGCCGACGAAGAGCTGGCGAAGGCCTGCAGAACCTTGCGCCCACGGAAAGCGGCTTCGCCAGCCTTGCACCGCACGCTGTCAGCTCCCGCCTGGAGACTTTTGATGAGGAGGCCCAGATTGGGACCCCATCTGGGTACCGCGGCGGCCAGACCGGGCTCGAGGCTGCAGACGAAGAGCGACTAGGCTTATACCCAAGCGCCTCGCAGCGGTCGCAGCAGCCCCAGCACGGTCGGCACCGGGGACCGAGCTTCTCGTACAAGGACCCGCGAGGTTTGACGCCGGGCCATCGCTAGTGGTCGATCGCAGGACGGACGGCGCTGGAAAGGAGCGCGTAACAAAAGGTCAACGGCCAAGCCAGGCTGGAGCTGATTTGGGCGAATTTTCAGACGTATGTACATACATATGGCATGCGCATCTCGCACGCGGGCGTGGGAAGTCACGCGAGGGTGAAAAAACGGCTTGTCGATCTCGGTCGATCTCGGTCTCGTCTGCTGCGTGTCCGATGACAGCATGTCGCCGGTCAGCACGGGGGTGTCGACGCCGCCGGCTCTGGGAGCCAGATGGAATGTGTGTCGCGTTGCATGTATCGACGGCCGCAGTTTGGCAGCACGTGTGTATGTAATATATAGCAGTCGGGCCCAAGGAGCTGAGGGCTTGAACCACTTTTGATGGCTGGTTCAACGGGTGCCAAGGTACCTATTTTGGGTATGTACTCGGGCGGCATAGTAGTAGGTAGTACTCCGTAACTACATGCAGGGGAAGCGAGGCTGGCAGGGGTTACAGTGCGCGCGTTGACTGACTCGAGTCAAGTCCTGGCATTGATTTCCCGTAGCACCCACTCTTATTAGTCCTCATGCAAGGAAATAATCGTACGAATGTGTGTGGTCCCTTTCATTTGCTATGCAGGGTTCAGGGTTGGATGCCGCCTATTGCCTCACTTACCCCACTTTTCGAAAGTACATCAACGCGGTGGCACACGTTTGAACTATAGGCTATACTAGGGGGGCCGTAAAGTTGGCCTAATCCCCCTCCCCGCTCCGTAGGGAGGGGGGGTGCGTTAACTATATAAAAGATCGCCGAGTTAATAAAAAAAAGGTATATTAGCACCCCGCTAAATCTCCCTAAAATATATATAGTCTTATATATATAAATTCCTCTTTTAAGTATATAACCTTCTACCTGTACTATTAAGAGGCATATCGTTAATCCGAATATCGTTAACCTAGGCGTTAGTATTAGCCTCGTCCTTTAGGATCTTAAACTTATCGCTTAGACCCTCCGTAAGGCTAGCTCCTATAACCTTAACGCCGTTAACCTTAATGCCGTTAACCTCTAGAGCAAGAGCCTAGCGGCATCTAGATCGTTCCTTCGCCTCTAATATCACTAAGTCTACCGCCTTATGTATAATCTTATCCGTATATTTCTCCGCCTCGCTAAAGCGGGCACAATGCCTACACCCGGTATAGCAGATATCGCGGAAGAAAAGGAGGTATCGGCAATAGAGCTACTTTATGTTATTAAAATACTCGCGTCGGGCGCCCTTAAGCCAACCCCCTTATTCCTATACCTCGCGTGCCGTTATCTCTAAGATGCTATTTCGCACTATATTTCTAACGTTATAAAGCCATCGACGTATAAAGGTTGCCGCCTTACGAGCCTCCTTATTCTTTATTCGGCGTGCCTTATCTTCTTAAGCGGCTAATCGGTTCTCGGTATCTTATGCGACTTAAAGTCTCGCCTCGCCGACGGTTAATAGCCTATATTTCCTAACAACCTACGTCCTTATATATAGGTTCGAGCGTTATAGCTAATTGTCTTTTAGATAGCGTATCTCTTTAGTAGCTATAACGCCGTTAAGTATAAGAGCGCTGCTTGCTTTAAAGGCTTTCTCGTAAACCCGTAAGACTAACGGTATAGGCGGTATACTAGAAAGAAGAGTCGTCTTAAGCCGAAGCCTAACGTACTCTTAATAACGGTATAGCTCTACGAGGCTCTTTATAGGAGTAACGACATTACTCTAATCCGTAAGGCGTTAAGTTTATAGAGTTGCTATATTCTCATCGGTATTATCGGTATCGTGCGATTCGTCGGCATCGTGCGATTCGTCGGCATTATGCGATTCGTCGGTATCGTACGATTCGTCGGTATTATCGGCATCGTGCGATTTATCGTCCGACTCTTTATTATACGAATCCTTATCTTACGACTCCTTATCGTGCGATTCTTCGTTTTCGACCCCCTTTTTAATAAAGCCGGGCAGATTGCTCTCTTTAACATTAACCGATAACGATAAGAGGGCATCTTAAAGCTAGTCTAGCACAATAGCCGGGTTATACGGGAAGAGGCTATATTTCTGCTAGGCCGAGCGAATTATAGTCTCTTTAAACGTGCGGTTGCGGATTTCTTAAAGGTAGAAGAGGAAGTCGGTCTTATTAAAATCAACGGCGCTATTTGCAATCTCCCAATATAGCACCTCCTAATGCTAGTGCTTATAGGAGCGGAATACGCCTATATTAAGATGTTAAAGGAGGTATATAAGATATAGCGGCAAAGGAAAGAGCTCGATGTTATAATCCCGGCAAAAACCGACTATTTCCTCGGTAAAGTAGTTCTCGCAGCTATCTATTAGAAGCAGCCGCTTCTCGCTTAGAATAGAAGGCCGTAAGTGCTCTTTAAAATAATAAATCTACTTAATAGCGATAATATTATTTATATAGCCCTTCTAGCTAGTCGTTAGGACCGTATTATCCTTAAGCGAGTTATCGATCTATTTAATCGGAATATAGACCCCTAGAAGGATAATAAAAGAGGGTATAAATATACTAATAGCCGAGACCGCCTTAACTATAGTTATAGAGACGGTATTATAAGAATCCGTTAGGATCGGCTTATCGATCTCGTTGAAAGTCTAAAGGAAGGTACCCTTCTAAAGGAAGGTACCCTTCTAAAGGAAGCCGACTATAAAGCCTATTTCGTCGAAGTTCTAAATATTCTCTCGAAGGATATAGTTTTCTATAATAAAGCTAGACTATCCCTCGAAGAAAGACTTAACGCGAGCTCGATCTTGTATTGCCTTACGCTTAGCGTCGCGCGAAGATGCCTTACGACGATAGAAGTGCTTAGACTAACGCCTTATAAATCGCTTTGCCTAGAATCATAAGGCTATACTATATCTGCTCTTTCCCTTCTTGCCTTTAACCCTTAGTATTGCGTTAGCGTGCTGCTAGAGAGCGCGTATCTTAATGTAATGCCCTTAAGTAATCCGACGATATGCCTAAAAGAGCACCTCCTCCTCCTCGATTAGAGTAAGAAGATAGTTATTGCCGCCGTTGCTAAAGACCGACCGATGCCCTTAAATCCGAGACCGAAGGCGCTAATAAAGGACTTAAAGCGCTCGAGTAGCTCCCGCGATTAAGGAATAAAATCCTTCGGCAAAAAGCTCTACACCCGCGATAGTGCGTGTCTCGAGGTTATCGGCTATGCATCGCGAGAAAATATGCTAGCTAGTGTCCGAATTAATATATTTTTTAATAATAGAAGACTCGACTAAAAAAGAGGCTATAGTATCGATTTAGCGCCTTAATAAGCTTTATAGGGGATGCGGTATAGGTCGGTGTAAATATTAGCGTAACGCTAAACGTCGATAGTATCGCGGCGCGTAAATGTCTTAATGTTATTGCATCGTTTTATTAAGTAAGGTGTAGAGACGGATATAAAGTTACGGCGAATATTAAACCAAACTAGTCTACTTAATATTACGTAAAGCCTATACGTTAAAATAAGTACCTCCTTTTTTTTATTGACTCGGCGATCTTTTATATAGTTAACGCACCCCCCCTCCCTACGGAGCGGGGAGGGGGATTAGGCCAACTTTACGGCCCCCCTAGTAGGTGGCGTCCGGTGTTAAGTGCCAGAGACTGGCATGGTGTTCAAGTTCTTTGGGCGAGATCACGCCAACGGTCAACGGCGTCTGTCATACTTCCGAGTGCCCTCTGCATCCATTTACGATTGTGGATGACGGCCTCAATGAAGCCATCAGGAGCGCGGCAAGGGGGCTTGTGGGGTAGAGGCGCGGGCGCTCCTAGGGTGCCCCCTGGTATGTGTACAAACTTCGTGTAATGGCAGCCAGCATGCCTTGCCTTGTGAACTGTCCTGAGCAATAATAGCCTTTCGCAATCCACTCGGGAGATGGTAAAGAGTGTCGCCATGTGCAAACATGTACATAAGGTAGTAGTATGCCTGTTGCATATGTATGTAACGGTCAAATCGCATCCCGCTGCTCTTTCTTCCCATACTAACTAGACCCGACCAGGGGGTCGTCGCTTCTTCCCCGCCAGCAGCGCGATGCGCCTCGCCCCGAGTAAGCGGCACGCTGTTGCCGCCGCCGCCGTCATCGTCACGGGGCTCATGTTGGCCGGCCTCGTTCGACTGCGCTCCCACGCCCCCGTCATCAAAGTTGTGCACGAGTCGAGGGACGGTGGCGGCGGCAACGGCACCTGCGAGGACGCGCGGCCGTGGGCATCGAAATGGCAGCGGCCGGCACACATACGGAGAGTCATGGGCCTCCTCTTCTACGGCCGCCGTTCCACCGTGTCCATCTTGGATTGCTACCTCAAGGTGCGTTTGTGGTTCGCGAGACGGCTTGTTGGGAGGGAGGGAGCTGACGCGGGAGACGCTCACGAAAGCGCAACCTGCGCAAGAACGGGGGCGTCTTGGACGGCGTCATCATGCTCGAGCGCACCCAGGATCCCGCCGACCTCGCGCTGCTCGACAAGTTGATCGCGAGCGAGCCCGACTATGTCCGAGCCAAGGTCGACCCGAGCAAGGGCTTTGACGGCGCATACGACCAGATCGAAGACGACATCTTGTACGTCAAGATGGACGATGACATTGTACGCCCGGCCTTTTTGCTCTCGGCAAATTGCCCGGCGCCCGGCTGACCTGACACTCTGTGCTCGCCGCGTAGGTGTACATCGAGGACACGGCGCTGCCGGCCATGGTCCACACCAAAGCCACCCGGCCCGACCTCTTCGTCGTCGCCGCCAACGTCGTCAACCAGCCGCTCATCAGCTGGATCCACTGGAACCTCGGCGTGGTGAAGCCCTACCTGCCCGAGCTCAACGGAACCCCGGCTAGCCACGACGGGCCCGTGGACTGGAGGGCCTCTCGGCTCCCCTCGTGGGAGGGGCCCGACGACTTCAGCGCCGACGAGTGGGAGTCGCAAGACCGCCAGAAGCACCGGTGGCTCCCTCGGCGGGCCAAGACGGACCACGTCCTCGACAACACGCCCATTTCCAAGACCACGTACGACGCCTCCGGCCCCGGGTGGTTCCGCTGGCAGGTCGGGGCCCAGGAGCACTACAGCCTGCTCGAGCACCTCGAGAACAACGAAATGTGGCGGTACCGATACCACTTGTGGGACTTTCAGTATCTGCGCGTCGGCATCCAGTGCATCGCCATCATGGGAAGCGACATCAACGCTGCCAAGCCAATATCCCCGGATGACGAGCAGCACTTTGCCGTGACGATGCCCGAAAAACTCGGACGCCGTAAGCAACCTTTGTTTCCCTTTTTCATCTCCGGGGCTTTGATGACTCTTGTTCCTCGCTTTCCTCCGACTATTGTTGACACGGAGGCTGACTCGACCGCATCGCAGACGCCGTCACCGATGGCAGGGGAGTCGTCGCCCACTTTAGCTTCAGCGCTCAGTCGAAGGAGGGCGCGGGGATGAGGACAACGGATATATTAGAAAGATATCGGGCCTATGCAAAGGAAAAGGCCTGCAAAGGGCCCATGCTGTGGACGCCCGAGGAAGAAGAGGGGCGCGGCCCCTGAAACACTGAAACTGTATTCAAAGCGTCACCGCTTCAAATTCAATAATGACCTCGTGTGGTGCAGCCGTGAACGGTTTTTGAGACTGCTCCCCCAATCACTGTCCGTTTGGCTCAGCAAACATGCTCAGGGGGCGCGACAGCACCGTCCCTGGGACCCAAGTCTGTCTTGAGCACGCGCCCAAACAACTCCAGCAACACCTCGAAGCAGACCTTTGTGACGGCCGGGTCGTAGCGCCCCTTGCTGAGCTCGTCCCTTATGAACGCGTGCTGGGCTCCGGCAAACTCGTGAAAGCTAAAGACGACGCCGGCGTCGCGGAGCTTGGCGCGGATGAGGTCCCGGCCGGCGTCGGGGACGTGTGTGTCCTTGATGCCGAACATCATGGCCACCTCGCCCCTGAGGCTGTGGAAGAGGTCCAGCGTGTGGGCCGAGCCGGGTGGCGCGAGGGCCGACTCGTTGGGGGACGAGTGAGGGCCGAGGGTGCGCGAGTGGATGTCGGTCGCAAAGTACGCGACGCAGGCGCTTATACGGGCATCGAGCTGAGGTTGAGACATGACATGGGGCGGTCAGAGGATGTGCGTTGCCGGAGCGCTGCTCCTTCCCGAAGATCGTCTGGGCGGGTGCCACCTACAGCGGCGCGGACGGCGAGATGGCCACCGAGACACATGCCCGTCGCCCCGATGGCCCCTGTGCACGTGGGCAGGGAGAGGAGGTGATTGACGGTGGCGCGGGAGTCTGCGTCGTACGACTCAAGAGTCTGCCTCGTGTAGAATAGCACCACCAGGGACATGGTCAACGGCGGCCATTCCCGTCTCGGGGACGGAGGGAGGCGGGCGGGCGCACCTTTTCAACCTTGAACTTGTTACCGCGGTCCGTGTCGGCGGCGTCGTAGCTGAGAGGCTCCGGGCCGACAAAGTCGTGGTACGAGGACGGGGCGGCGACGATGTAGCCGTGGCCGGCGATCTGACGGGCGAAGCGGGCAACGGGACCAGTGACTTGACGTTTGTGAGAAGCCCGGCATCAATCATTTCAACCGGAACGAGCTCTGGTGATGCCCCGGACATATAGACAGCGTGTTACCTTGGTAGATCTCGCTAAAGAGACAGACGCCCGGAAAGCGACTGAGGAGCAAGCAGTCAGTCAGGCCTGGTACCTTGATAGACTGGATGGGTAGACGGGAATGGTGAAAGCTTACGCGTTGGGATAGCCGGGAATGGCTGGGTGAAAGACAAAGACTCCTGGCTGGACATGAGCGAGTGGGTGGGTGATGAAGAGCAGAGGGGACAGTCTGTACGCATGCTGCTGTCCTTGCCGTTGGCCGACGAGGCAACGTGGACGTGGGACTCTTTGATCAACATGGTGGACGATGGGGGCGGGTGAAGAGAGCGAGTCGTGAGGGGAGCAAGAGAGCGTTTGGGGATTTGTTGAGGGTGGTGGTGATGAGAAGTCGTGACGGGGGTGGAGGGGAGATAGGGAGATAGCTTGTACTCCTTACATAGGGGGGGTTTATGCGATGCGATGCGATGCGCCTCTGCATCAACGGTTCTTACATTCATGCGGTACGGAGATATCAGAGGTTGCTCGGAGAAAGTACATACCCGTTGGGAACTTATTCTGAGCTTTCAAGTTCATCCAATCCAGGACCATCGACGAGTTAGGAGAGGTGCTTGCAGAGGACGCAAGTCGTGGACCAAGTACAGGGTACAGAGTGTTTACTCGCACTATGACAGGTAGGTAGGTATCCTTAGCGCGCCATTCGGAGACGGAATATCGCGTGACCCCGGCGGCGCGCCGTCAGTGGTGCGTGGGCGTGCATGTGGCGCTGGAAATGACCTCGCTATTCAAGGGTCAAAGATTATCTGGTCACAACTCTCTCTCTCCCTCTCTGTCACCTGCAGCCTCGGGCCCACCCCCTTCCTTTCATCTATCCAACTCTTCACCACTCACTCCCCTCACCACATGTCTTTTTGCCTCCTTGTCGCGCCCCCTGTACTCGACCTACCTAATGTTTTGCTGAAGATAAGATCCTGTATTCCCTCGCTACCATGAACGGCCACTTTTCCCCCGTCGGCGACAAGCCCCACAGTGGCGGCAGCTATGAACACGGCGTCCAGGTCATTGACGAGAACAAGGAGTTCAAGTATGCCGCGCCTCGTTTTCCGTTCGCCCGGAAAGTCACTGATCAAATCTCCACAGCGCGAACCTGACTGAATATCTCCGCGTTGGCCATGTCGCCGAGGCCGGCTTCAACTACCACCTCATCTCCGTCTTCGGGTCCCAGTCGACGGGCAAGTCGACGCTTCTCAACCATCTCTTCGGCACCGACTTCTCCGTCATGTCCGAGACGGAGCGCCGCCAGACCACAAAGGGCATCTGGATGTCCAAGAACAAGCGTGCCGAGACCGCTGGCGCAAAAATGGCAGACAACATCCTGGTCATGGACGTCGAGGGCACCGACGGCCGCGAGCGCGGCGAGGACCAGGACTTTGAGAGGAAGAGCGCCCTCTTTGCCCTCGCCACCAGCGAGGTCTTGATTGTCAACATTTGGGAGCACCAGGTCGGTCTCTATCAGGGGGCCAACATGGGCCTGCTCAAGACCGTCTTCGAAGTCAACCTGCAGCTCTTTCTCAAGGACAAACAGTACGTTTCTCTACACAGCCGACTCCACGATGCTGACGGGCCCAGGTCCACCCCGAGATCCCTCCTTTTCTTCGTCATCCGCGACCATCTCGGCACCACGCCCCTCTCCAACCTGCGCACCACCTTGACCCAGGACCTGACCAAAATCTGGTCCACCATCTCCAAGCCCCAGGGTCTCGAGGATTCCCGCATCGAGGACTACTTTGACTTTGGCTTCGCTGCCCTCCCCCACAAGATTCTGCAGGACGACAAGTTCAAGAGCCAAGTCCAGCAGCTCGGCACGCGCTTCACGGCCGGACACAGGGTTGGCAGGCCAGGCAGCCACGGTCATGGCGAACTCGAGGGGGGCCTCTTCTTGCCCGAGTACCACCGACGCATCCCCGCCGATGGGCTCTCCGTCTATGCCGAGGGCATCTGGGACCAGATTGTGAACAACAAGGACCTGGATTTGCCTACGCAGCAAGAGCTCCTGGCCCAATTCCGATGCGACGAAATCGCGCGCGAAGTCCTCGTTGCCTTTAACCTCATTGTGGCACCTCTGGAGGAGCAGCAGGGCGAGGCAACCAAGCTGGGCAAGATCTTAGTCTTGGCTGACTTGGGCGCCACCGGTGTCAAGGCACGCGAAACCTGCGTCAAAGCGTTCGAGATCCAGGCCAGCCGCTACCACAAAGCAACATATACGCGCAAGAGGCAGGAGCTGGAAGCTAAGGTCGACACGAGGCTCAAGGCGCTCTATCAGGGACAGCTTGCGGCAGCCCACAAGGCAGGAGTGGCGGCCTTTAGCGAAGCCGTCACCAACAAGGTCAAGGCCGGACAAAAGGCCGGTGGACGCTATGAATTCGCCGACATTGTGGCCCACGAAAAGAAGAAGACGCTCGAGATCTTCGAGGCAGAGGCCTCGAGCCTTGCCATCGAGGGCGTTGCCTGGACCGGCTTCAAGTCGCAATGTCAGCTGTTTGAGGCGGAACTGGACGAGGTCAGCGCGAAGCTGCGCAAGGAGGAGATGCGGCGACTGGCCACGCGGGTGGAGCGCTGGGTCAAGTCACGGCTGGGCGACGCTGTCGGCCTGGAGTTCAACAAGCTGGGCTCCGGCAGAGGCGGCTCTGGTGCGCCCGAGGAGGGGGAAAAGCCCGAGACAGAAAAGGACCTCTGGGACAGAATCTGGACCGTCTTCACCGGCGTCGTCGCCGAGGCCGAGAGCCGGTTCGCGGAGCGTGCCAAGAGTTTCGACGCTAGCAGCGAGGAGGCCGAGGTTGGCATGTGGCGTCTGCGCCGGAAGAGCTGGGTCGGCCTTCGCGAGAAAATCGACGAAGAGGTCATGGAGGGCAATATCCTCCTGAAGCTCCGGGAAAACTTTGAGGATAAGTTCCGCTACGACGAGGCCGGCGTGCCCCGGATATGGCGCCCAACCGACGACATCGAGGGACTCTACACCAAGGCGAGGGAGTCGACGCTGACGCTCATCCCGCTTCTCTCGAGGTTCCGCCTCTCCGAGACGTACACTCCGCCGGACCTGCCGGGCTTTATCGGACCTCAGCCCCGTGGTGTCGAGGTCGCTGACGAGGAGGATCTGCACCCGATTGGTGGCGTGGACGAGGGCGAGAGCAAGAGCCTGGAGGAGGAGATGACGGTCCTCAGCGAGGGCAAGCGGCAAGACCTGGTGGTGCGGTTCAAGAAGACTGCCGACGGAGTGTACGTCGAAGCCAAGCGTAGTGCCATTGGCGGCGTCGCTCAGGTTCCGTGGTACTTTTACGGCCTGTTGCTGGCACTGGGCTGGAACGAGATTTTTATGGGTAAGAGATATATATCCTCGACTCCACACGGCCAAGTCCACTGACGCGCAGCCCAGTCCTGCGGAACCCGTTCCTGTTCATCCTCATCATCATGATGGCCGGAGGGACATATGTAGCGTACGCGCTCAACTTGCTGGGCCCCATGATGCAGATGACCAACGCGGCCGCCACCCAGGGCATCGACATCGCCAAGCAGCAGCTGCGCGACTTCATTGCCAACTCGGAGACGGCGAGGCAGGCCCTGGCTGTGCCGGCGACAAACGGGTCGAGCGGAGCCGACATTGGCATGGACAGATTGGACAGCAGGGGGAAGAGGACACGCCCGGCGGCGGACGAGGATGACGAGATTTGAGACGCGGCGTGCTGCTGTGAGTATCCGGAGTTCCCTTGCTTGGGTGAAAAGTGTACTACAACCAACCGTATTGGGTAGATATGACTCGGTCAAGCGAGAAGGGGAAAGTAATTCTAGGCGCAGTGTGGGCCGCTCAGAATGCTACCCGTTTTTACCCATCAGTCCCGTCACCACCAGGCATCATAATGCCAGTGCTCGCTCTCGCGTCGCTGTGCGAAACAAACCAACCAACGCCTAGAAGGCTTCGAGCCCGACGGACGTGCCGAACCAGGTTCCCAGCTCATTGGGCTCCTCGTCGTCGGTTACGGATGAGAAGAAGTCGGTCATGCGGCTCGTCTCGCCGTCGTCGTGCACCGGCCAGTCTACCTTGACACCGCCACTCCCCTTGCCCTCGATCATGTCCTTGGCCGTGCCCCAACTGAAGCGACACTCGGGGCCCCAGCCGAAGACGGGGTGCATGTTGCTCTTCATCCAGCCGACGCACCGGGCATCGGCAGGGTAGCCTGAGCCCCAGGCCATTGCAGCGCCCTCGGGTAGGGCGCGGGCGCGGGCCCTGTAGAGCTCCTCAAGGGCGGCGTCACGGGTGACCTTTGCGCAGACGGAGGCGGCGCTGACGCAAGGGTAGAGGCTGTCTGCCTTTTTGGCAACGGTGATTCTGGCCATGGGGAACACGCGCTGGAGCTTGGCCTGGTAGGCGGCGGGCTGGCCGATGGTGTCGACGTAAATCTCCTGGACGTTGACGCCGCGGGCATAGACGCCCTTGATGAGGTCGACGGTGGCGTCCATGGCCTGGGCGTTGAGGTTGTAGACGCCGACGGGACGCAGCATATCGGCGGCGATATCCCTGGCGGAGAGGGCGGCCGTGGCCCAGCCGCACGAGGCGTGCAGGTCGGAGCCCGGGGTGCAGAGGGTCCTGACGAGGGCGGAGCGCACGGCTGGCGTGAGCACCTTGGAGTCGTCAAAGTGGTGCGCGTCGCGCAGCAACGGGCCGGACAGCGGCAGGGGCAGGAAGAAGACGCCGTAGACCATGGGGCCGAGGACGGGGCCGCGGCCGGCTTCGTCGACGCCGAGGGCGCAGGGCGGGGGGGCGGACGAGGTCGGGTCCGAGGGGGTGAGGAGGGAAGCGGGGATGGGAGAGAAGTGCGAGTACGAGGCGCCGGAGAGGAGGGTTTCCGTGTGGATCGAGGGGGGGAGGAAGGTGGACGAGGCTGGTGGTGATGATGATGCCGCTGCTTCTTCTTCGGGGAGGGGCATGTCCATGCCGACTGGCTCCGGCCGGGGAGCGACAGCCTCCATGGCGGCGACAGCTGTGAAATTGCCTTGGGACAGATGAGGCTGCTCGAAGCTACAAGACGCGTCTGGCCGCGACGGGCGCGACGGAGCGCGAACCGAGCTCTGGCCATGCACTGCACTGTGCGTGCCCGCACACGACACGCACACCCCCAGCGATATTTTTTTTTGGCGCGTTACCTTTGATTCGTCACCTCCCCCCCTCTCTCTCCGGTCAACAAGCTGGTGCGGGTACTAACTATACCTAACTGTAACTTCCTGCCACCCGAAATCGAGGCGCGTCTCCCCGTTAGCACTGTCGCAGAATGCAGAAGATCATTCGGGGACCGACCGCAAACGACTTCCCCCTCCCGTTCTCTCGCTTCCATCTCCCGAGTCTACTCTGCTCCGTCCCTTGAACCGATAAGCTCCATACGCCGTGCTGCGCCGCGCCGCTGGACAGCCAGCAGCACCAGCATCCTCAACGCCCTCAACACCCCCCCCCTCTCCCGCCATGGCTCCGCGGGCGAGGCGCGGCGAGGCGAGGCGAGGCGAGGCCTCTCAGCCGCAGGCTTTTCATGAGCTGGGAGTCCGAGGCCGGTAGGTTTACCGCCCCTCGCGCTGGCGTTGGCGCGCAGTTTTCTCGGACCGCCCGAGCCCCCCCCCCGTGACACGAGCTCTAATGGCCCGAATTTCTCTTCAGCAAAACGGGCGTCTTCCTGCCTGACGGCGGTGAGCGCGACGAGCACGGCATGCAGCCCCTCGAGGCCATCTTTTCGTCGCCGCAAGAGGCTGCGGCCTCGACCAATGGCGGCGCCAACGACGACTCTGGCAGCGAGGACATGGATATCGCCTCGAGTAACTCACCTCACCCCGACGCATCGTTGCCACGGCATGGAATCGCTGACACTCGAAGCTCCAGGTCCTGGGCCCGGGCCCCGAACGCTGCTGAAGAGCCAGCGCGAAGTCAAGTATCCCATCCCCAGAAGCCGATCCCCGCTCAAGACGAACCTCAACTCCCCTGCGCGTAAGCATCCGCACGTGGAGCGTTTTCCCTCTCCCGCGCGGGCCTCTGTCGATGCCGAGGATCGCGACGCCACGGTGACGCGGAGGCTCGACTTCAACGCTAGGACCGCCAAGTCGAGACTCGGAGGCGCCGCCGCCAACGGCAAGCTGAATGGCGCCAACGGCCCGAGAAGTGTCATTGAGGAGGAGGACTCGGTCCCAACTGACCACGCCCATGTGGATGCTGGGGACATTGTGGAGGAGTCGCTGCAGATGATTGACGCCATCAGCGGTGGCGACGACGACGACGACGACGACGACGACGACGACGACGACGACGACGACGACGACGACGACGACGAGCCTGAGCCTCCCCAGGCCGCCAGTCCCGAGGTCCAAGGGGAAGAGGAGCAACCGGCTCGGCGGGGCAGAGGGCGGCCACGACGCGAGGATCGCCAGAAGGTGGCGGAGTCGCTGCAGATGATTCACGCCATCAGCGGTGGCGACGACGACGACGACGAGCCTGAGCCTGAGCCTGAGCCTGAGCCTCCCCAGGCCGCCAGTCCCGAGGTTCAAGAGGAAGAGGAGCAACCGGCTCGGCGGGGCAGAGGGCGGCCACGACGCGAGGATCGCCAGAAGCAGGCGTCCCAAAAGAGTCAGCCTGCCTCCCAAAAGAGTCAGCCTGCCTCCCAAAAGAGTCAGCCTGCCTCCCAAAAGAGTCAGCCTGCCTCCCAAAAGAGTCCGCCTGCCTCCCAAAAGAGTCCGCCTGCCTCCCAAAAGAGTCCGCCTGCCTCCCAAAAGAGTCCGCCTGCCAAGAAACGACGGTCGCTCAGGAACTCGACTGGCGGCGACGGCGCCGACAAAGAACCAGAAGCCGACGACGATGACGAGCCTAGGCAAACTAAACGGCAGCGCACTCAAGGCCCCGCGGCCTCGAAACCGTCGTCGACGGCAAAGACGGCAGCAGAGCCCCGGGCGATGACGGTCAGGGCGCCGTCCGAGGCAAAGACGAGCAGCTCGGCCAAGGCGCCAGCCGCAAAGACGACGACAGAAGCTCGGTCAAAGGCGGCCGAAGCAGACAGCAAGCCCAGGCCAAAAGGCCGGCAAGGCCGAAAAGCAAAGGAAACGGGCAAGGAAACGGGCGCCGATGAAGAGGCGGGCGAGGCGTCCTTTATGGCCCTGCAGCGCGGCCCGCCCTTGCCCAAGGCGCGCGGCCTCGTCTCGGTTCGTCGCGACGCCGACGGCGTGACGCAGACGCGGTCGGGGCGGCACTCGTACCGCCCCGTCGAGTACTGGCGAGGCGAGCAGGTCATTCGGGAAGACGAGGAGCAAAACGACATGTTCCACAACAGCAACTTTGTCCTGCCCTCGATCAAGGAGGTGGTGCGCGTGGCGCCCGACGCGCCGCCGTCGAAGCGCGCGCCGGGGAGCAAGTCACGCGCCAAGGCCGGCAGCAACAGCAAGCAGGCCGTGGTCGAGGACGAGGAGCTGGAGGAGTGGGAGGTGCATCCGGGCACGGTGACGGGCGAGGTTGTGGTGTGGAAACCCGAGCACGAGGAGCACCCGCCGGGCGAAAACGATGATGTGGATATCGAGGACGATCGCGTCGCCATCTCGGCCGACGCGATCCAGACGTCGGACATCAAGGACGCCACGTTTCGCTTCGCAAAGACGCTCTCCCTGCCCTTTATGGGCGCCGGCGTCGTCGACCTGCCGCCCGGGGCCGAGAAGCGGCCCAAGAACTCGCGCAAGATGCACATGGTCTTTTTCGTGCACTACGGCAAGGTGCTCGTCACCATCAACGAGACCCAGTTTCGCATATCGGCCGGCGGCATGTGGTTTGTCCCGCGAGGTGAGTCTCTAGATGGTCATTCTTCCCCCTCCCTCCGCGCCCGCGCCTGACTTGCCCAGGAAACTACTACAGCATCACCAACGACTTCGACAATCACGCCCGCATCTTCTTCTCGCAGGGTAACGAGGTTCGGCCCTCCCCGGCCGACGCGTCGCCGGCCCCGTCGGCGACGCCGCTCGGGTACTGATAATAGCCTCTCCCCCTTTTTTGTTGTAGTGGCGGGTGTCAGATGCCAGGCAACTTGGCCGTGGAGGCCGCACATGATTGTGATCTACGTCTGTTTTCTTGTCCGCCCCGCGCCTCATTCGCCCTCTCTCATTGTCTGTTCTGTCTGTTTGTCCACGCCCCATTGCATCACGGGCGGCAAGGTTGGCCGGTATGGGCAGGGCTTTGTTTCTCGATGCTCTGTGACGCGGGACAGGCGAGTGCCTTGCGAGCAGGGGGATGGATGCGTCGGCAGCGGCTTGGAGTGCGGCTCGCCATCTTGATGAGACTAGACGTGCTTTTGAAATTGTCACTGTGCGTCCATGTGCCGTGAACCTCTTTCCCATGCTTGCGACGAGTGATTTAAGTCCTCTGTCTGTTTAAGCAAAGCTTGCTTTGCGCTAGGCAGCCCCTTTTCGGGCAGAACAGACACACACAATACACACATCGTCACCCTCCGCAACACATATCGTTGCAAGCCTCATCGGCATACCTTTCCCTATTGGGATCACTTTGAACCATTCATTCTGACAATTAAGAGTCTTAGTCTTGATCTAGCCAAAAGAGCCACGGAAGAGGCATCACACGCCTTTATGCACCAGGGAGCCGCCCTCTCGAGGACCGGGAAATAACCAAGCCCGCGAGAACCACTCCGCGGCACCGTCACGAACGATATCCTGCTTTTAGCAGAGGCGAGCGGGTGATTCCCTCGCCAGAACAAGCTGCTTTGAGCAGAGGCAAGTGGGTAATTCCCCTTGCTAGGCATTAACTCGAGCAAGCAGCTCTCGCGGCATCGGTCCGCACAAGCAACAGCAACATCTCTCGCGGCGAGCGGCATAGTCCCTTTCCCTCGTCCGCATACATAGGTATAAACACATAAACACACGAGCTCGGCGAGAGGAAGGAAGAGTCCCTCTCCCTCGTCTGGCGGACCAGCCGCAGCCCCAGCCAGGGCAAACCTCCTCGGAACCCAGGACTGCCAAAGCTAGGCAGTGCCCGAGCAAACGAAGGAGGCAGGCCTGCCTAGATAACGCAGCTTTTTACGGAACACGATGCCGCAAGCCCACGAGAGGCCGCTACGGATCGCAACACGCTGCGAGGCGAGTCTCGCCACTTGGCATCATCTTTGCCCCTTTCCTGTTTTCCCGGCTTCGTCGCGCTCCTCTTTCGGCCCTGTCGCCACGTTAGCTCGTCGGCCCTTCTTATACTTCGTCGCCTCATTCCCCCCCCCCCCGAGCAGGCTCCCTCGAGGGTAGGCTTATCGGCAGGCTTGAGGACAGCCTCGTGGGCAGCCTCGGAGAAGTTATCGCAGGATTTGCTACGGGGCAAATCAGTCGCATCGGGGCAATTGCGGGGTCGAGAAGTACCTAGGTATGTAGTATGTACCTACGAAGTAGGTACCTGTACACCAGGCCCAAGCCACCGCATAAATTTCTGCGCATCTCCCTATCGCACGTGACCCCGCACCCGTTGTTCAACCTCTTTCCTCTATGACGTAACTAGAGGCATTCCCTTTCTTAGGCCAGAGCCGCAGGACCTCTGTTCTGACAACTGCCCAGGCAATGACCTCATAACGGCACTTCTTCTTCCCATGTCGCCGACATGATTTCGATGCGAGGCTGTGCCTGGCGTCGGTCGGGCGTGCGCAGCTCGTGTCTTTGGGCCAGCGCGACTGCTCGTCGGCGAGGCGGCCTTGGCCTGACGCGACCGACGCACCGAGCTTGGAAGAGCACGTCGTCCATCGCGGAGGATAAGGAGAGTGGGCCCTTTTCCGTCAAGCCCAACGAGTCCATCTCGGAGGAAAAGGAGAGTGGGCATTTTTACGTCAAGCCCAACGAGTCCATCTTGTTCTTTGACAGTAAGAAGCCCTCGGTCCCATCGACGTCGCCTGGCCTGCTGACGACCACCCGCGCAGACCTTTTCCCCATTAAGCTGAGTGCCGTGCTGAGGATCTGGTCGAATACGGACCGAGACCTTGCCGATCTGCTTAAGCGATTCGATAACTCGACGCTGGGCGTTATGGACCCCATTCGGCTGGTCAAGAGGGCGATTCCCGCCGACATTCCGCTCAAGGTAACGGAGATTCTACCGCGGCTCAAGGACGGTGGAGCCTACGTCAAGGTACAGCACGACGCGAGCGTGAGCCCGTCGGACATTGAAGGTGAGCGAGGGTGGGCATGTGCTGCTTCTACGAATGCAGAGCGTTTACGCACAGCTTTGCTTACGACTGTCCTCTAGGCACACTGCTGCGCAAGCTCCGGCAGCAGCCGCTCAAGCCTTGGTTCAGCCCGTTTCGCGGCATCACGGCGCGGTTGGTGCGCGGGACGCCCTGGATAGAGGACCTGTACCGATTTCCAGCGTCCCTTGTCCGGGTCGACTTTGTGCCTTCGACGCCGGGGGCCAGTCCTGCCGAGCTGTCCGAGGAGACGCTATATAGCCTGTTTCGCCGATACGGCAAGATTGCCGACATTCTGCCACAGTCATGGGACTCCAAGGAGACGCCGCGGTTTGCGCAAATGGGCTTCCCACGGGTCCGCGACGCCATCATGGCGCGCAACTGCATGCACGGCTTCGTCGTGACCGAGGCCATGGGCGGCGGCAAGGACGGCACGGTACTGCGGCTCTCGTATGTCCGGCGCGTCAAGGCGCACAACATTTGGAACTGGTTGACGAGTCACCCGCGCATAGTGATACCCATCTTGGCCGCTCTTTTGGCCGGGGCGTCGGTTGTCATCTTCGACCCCATACGCGAATTCTTCATCAAGGCCCACGTCCAGCACTCCCTGCGCTTCACCGAGTCGCGGATTTACAACTGGTTCAGGTCCCGGACGGACGGCTTCAACTTTGGCCACAAAAGAGAGCTCACGGGAGGCCTGAGCACCATCTGGAATCACCGCCGCGACCTCATCCAACAGCTCCGGGGCTGGCTAGAAGGGAGCGCCGATAACTTCATCGTCGTAACCGGTCCTCGGGGCTCGGGCAAGGCAGAGATGGTGCTGGACCAGTCCCTCAGAGGGCGAAAGAATGTGCTCGTGATAGACTGCAAGCCCATCGTGGACGCCAGTGGCGAGGCGGGCACCATCAAACGGCTGGGCAGCGCCGTTGGCTACCGCCCGATATTCTCGTGGGCCAACAGCATGAGCAGCATGATTGACCTCGCCGTGCAGAGCACGACGGGCGTCAAGGCCGGCTTCTCCGAGAACCTCGAGTCCCAGATCAGCAAGATCCTGCACACGACAGCCGCCGCTCTCAAGGACATAGCTCTCGCGGGCCGCACGACCAAGGACAAGGACGCGACCCTCTCCGAAGACGCGTTCCTCGAAGCTCACCCGGAGCTCAGGCCCGTCATCGTCATCGACAACTTTTTGCACAAGAACGATGAGAAGTCGATTGTCTATGAAAAGATTGCCGACTGGGCGGCGTCCATGGTGCAGAACAACGTTTGTCACGTCATCTTTCTCACTAGCGATACGGCCTACTCCAAGCCCCTGTCCAAGGCGATGCCCGACCGCGTCTTCCGCACCATCTCCCTCGACGACCTCTCGACCGATGTTGCCAAGAAGTTTGTCGTCAGCAGGCTTCAAGATGACAGGCGGCTCGAGGCGGAGGCGGGCGAGAAGCAGCTGTCGCAGTTCAACCTGGCTGGCCTGGACAAGTGCATCGAGACGTTGGGCGGCCGCCTGACGGACCTTGAGTTCCTCTCGCGGCGGATCAAGGCCGGACAACGGCCGCAGCAGGCCGTGGACGAGATTGTGGAGGAAAGCGCGACGGACATTGTCAAGATGTTCCTGCTGCCGAGGACGGGCGAGGCAGATAGGACGTGGTCGGCTGAACAGGCGTGGCATCTGGTCAAGTCGCTGGCGGAGTCCCCTTCCCTTCGCTACCACCAAGTGCTCCTGTGCCCAGCGTTTGCGTCGTCGACGACGCCATCGGCCGCCAGCGGCGAGGCGGCGCTCGAGGCACTGGCCAGCGCCGAGCTCATCGCGCTCAAGTCGCGGCAGGGCCGGCCGCAGCAGATCCGGGCGGGCAAGCCGCTGTACCAGGCGGCCTTTGCGCGGCTGGTGGGCGACCAAGTGCTGCGTGCCAAGATGGAATTGGCGGTACGAGGCGAGATGGCAAAGGTCGAGGCCCGCGCCATCGACGCGGCCGAGACGGAGCTGGCTCTCCTCGGCTCCCTGCCGCGGCAGACGGGCGAGACGGCGGGGCGCGCAACCTACCTGCTCGCCAAGCTCGACGCTGCGCAGCGCAAGATTACCGACCTGGAGAGGGAGATGGGCGCGCTGAAAAAGGTGCTCAACGAAGAGTATTGAGCTGCGGTGCGGCGCCCCTGGGCCTGATGTCGTCCTCGGTGGGTCGACGACGGGATCCTGTCAGAACAACGGGTATGGGATCACGAGCGGGATCACGTACGGGAGACTTGGCCATACTATTACAAAATCCTAGAGACACACAATACACACATGGCGTTGAGGGTCACCCTCTGCAACACACATCGTTGCAAGCATCATCGGCATGCCTTTCCCCGTTTTGTATAACTTTAAACCATTGGTTCTGACAGTAGTCGAGGCTCGTGTGTGGTCGAGGATGATGTATACGGACGAGGGTGACTTCCGCTCTCGCCGCGAGTGTGCGGACGAGGGACTTTACCGCTCGCCGCGAATGTGCGCGAGTGTGCGGACGAGGGACTCTTCCACTCGCTGAGAATGTGCTCCATGTTTGAGTAAGTATACAGCTTATGAGGGCGGGGGATATACGAGTGGTGATGACCTCGTTATCCTACGATCTCGCGGTCGGTTCCAAACCCTGCCCCGTCGGGCCAGGCGTTCATTCCGGTGCGAGAAGTCCTTCAGGGGCAAGCAAGGGCAGCGACGGTCTGGTCACTTTGCCCTCCACCCCGAGTTCGAACAGCGGTCAATTCCCAGCACATACATACGCCAGCCAGGTGGCTGCTCCGTGGGGAAAGGGGGAAAAGTCGGGGCTGGTCGCGAATCCGATCAGGTCAGGCATTCATTCCGGCGCCCGGAAGCTAGGGAGGCGACGAAGCCATCATGGCGACGAAGCCCGCGGAATGTGGCGATGATGCCGTACGGCGCGTGGCCGAGCGGCGGCATCAAGGCCGGGCCAAAGGGGCGTTGGTACCCCCAAGGAAGCGTGTGTATTGCCTCTCGAGCAGGTCTTTGTGATGCCGAGGAAAGAGGAAAGACGTGATGCTTCTTGTTCGGGCCACCCACCGCGTTATCCTAGCTCCGTTCCGAATAACTTCGTACTACCTAAGTACGCCTCGACCCCCGCAAAACCCGTCGCCCCGCGCATTCACGATCCAAAGAACTCGTGCACACATCGAGACAGTCGTCGCAATGGGCTGGCTTTGGGCATCGCCATCGCCCACGGCTCCCGCGCAGCCGCCGCAATCCCCCCCCAAACCCGACGCGCCTCGGAACGCAGCGCCCAACGAGCCCGTCGACCCGGAGATCCAAATCTTCTTCGACCTCTTCAAAAACGACGCCCACAACGCCTCCAGCAGTGAGCCCGCCTCGACCTCTGCATCACGACAACAGACCTCTTCCTCTCCCTCGTCATCGCCTCCATCCACCATGGCAGCATCGTGGCTGTCCGTCAAGGCTTCTCTCAAGACAGCCTCCCCTCCCCAACCGGCACCTCCCCGCGACGCCCTCGCCGATTCCCTCCTCCCCGTCGAAATGTCGTGCCGCCAAGCCTTTGACATGGCCTGGGCCTGCAACTCAATCGGCGGACAGTTCAACTCCGTCTACCGCTACGGCCAGATGCGCTCCTGCTCCGACCACTGGGATGACTTTTGGTTCTGCATGCGCACAAAGTCCTACACCGGCGAGCTCAAGGAGAAGGCGATTCGCCAACACTATCGGAACAAGGAGCATGCAAAATATGGCCCCTCCAAGCCCAGCAGCGAGGACGTCTGGGAGAGCCGTACCCACAAGCTACCGCCTGGCACGGCTTTTTCCGAGAGCATCGAGGAGCCCGAGGTCGGTGACGACGCGTGGCGCACGAGGGAGGCTCAGCGAAGGAGGGAGATACGGCAAGGCTTGGGGTATAACGAGGCAACATCATGAGTGGGAGTTGGGCAATTTTCAGTCGTGCCAACGCAACAGTCAAACAAGGCTCGGCATTCTGCAGCCAGCCACGCATGACCTTTGCCACGACAATTTACGTAGAAACGCCATCTCATCTCCCCGTCTCCAACAATCATTTCACAATCATTTCACGGCATGCTAAACACGCCAACTGGAGCCCAACGTGCTCCAAAAGCCGAAGCACGCCAGGCGTGTGGCAACGTCACAACTCTTCTATAAGACTTGAATTTCCTCAGAACTCATTAAAATACACAATCCAGGCTTTTTGCCCGGTTTTTGGCTTCCCTCGTATCCGTGAAATGCAACGCAAAACGCAAAAATCTAGTCTCGTAATCCCCGAACCCCGTAAAAGCCCCCGCATCATAAACGCATTACCAATTTGGGCGACAGGACAGTGAGGGTATCAAGGAAATCAGTCGACCTCCTCAACGGTAGGACCGTCGTCGCCACCAGCGCCAGGAGCAGGGCCGCCAGCACCGGGGAAGCCGCCAGGGCCGCCAGGCATGCCGGGCATGCCGGGCATGCCTCCCTCGCCACCAGAGCCGTAGAACTTCATCATGATGGGGTTGGCAATGGCCTCGAGCTCCTTCTGGTGCTCCTCATACTCCTCACGGGTGGCCTGCTGGCTGTCGTCGAGCCAGGCGACGACCTTGTCAATCTCCGTCTTGAGCGTCTCCTTGTCCCCAGCTTCGATCTTCTCGTCCACCTTGGGGTCGGACAGGGTGTTGCGCAGAGAGTAGGCGTATGACTCCAACCCGTTCTTGGCAGCAACGCGACGGCCCTCGGCCTCATCCTCCTCCTTGTACTTCTCAGCATCGGACAGCATGCGCTCAATATCCTCCTTGGACAGACGGCCCTTGTCGTTGGTGATGACAATCTTGTTGGACTTGCCGGTGCCCTTCTCGACGGCAGAGACGTTCATGATGCCGTTGGCATCCAGGTCAAAGGTGACCTCGATTTGCGGGACACCACGGGGGGCAGGCGGGATGCCAGTGAGCTCGAACTTGCCAAGCAGGTTGTTGTCCTTGGTGCGCTGGCGCTCGCCCTCGTAGACCTGGATGAGCACACCGGGCTGGTTGTCGGAAAACGTGGAGAAGACCTCGGACTTCTTGGTGGGGATGGTGGTGTTGCGAGGGATGAGCTTGGTCATCATGCCACCAGCGGTCTCAATGCCGAGGGAGAGAGGTGCGACATCAAGCAGCAGGATCTCGTTTGTCGACTTGGACGAGGTGTCGCCAGACAGAATGGCGGCCTGAACGGCAGCACCGTAGGCAACAGCCTCATCGGGGTTGATGGACTTGTTGGGCTCCTTGCCATTGAAGTAGTCGGTGATGAGCTTCTGGATGCGGGGAATACGGGTGGAGCCGCCGACGAGAACGATCTCGTGAACCAAGCTCTTGTCGATCTTGGCGTCGGTGAGGACGCGGTCGACGGGCTGAATGGTGGAGCGGAAGAGATCTTGGCAGAGCTCCTCGAAGCGGGCACGGGTGATGGACGTGTAGAAGTCGATGCCCTCGAACAGAGAGTCAATCTCAATCGAGGTTTGGGCAGAAGAGGAGAGGGTGCGCTTGGCACGCTCGCAGGCAGTCCGCAGACGACGCAGAGCACGGGCGTTGGTGGAAAGATCCTTCTTGTGCTTGCGCTTGAACTCGTTGCAGAAGTGGTTGACGAGGCGGTTATCAAAGTCCTCACCGCCCAAGTGAGTGTCACCAGCCGTCGACTTGACCTCGAAGATGCCCTCCTCAATCGTCAGGAGAGACACGTCGAAGGTGCCACCGCCAAGGTCGAAGATGAGGACGTTGCGCTCGCCCTCAACCTTCTTGTCCAAGCCGTAGGCAATGGCGGCAGCGGTGGGCTCGTTGATGATACGCAGGACGTTGAGGCCAGAGATGAGACCGGCATCCTTGGTGGCCTGGCGTTGGCTGTCGTTGAAGTAGGCGGGGACCGTGACGACGGCGTTGTTGACAGTGCAGCCGAGGTAGCTCTCGGCCGTCTCGCGCATCTTGGTCAGGACCATGGAGGAGATTTCCTCGGGGGTAAAGGTCTTGACCTCGCCCTTGAACTCGACCTCGATGACGGGCTTGCCGGCCTTGTCGATGATTTTGAAGGGAAAGTGCTTCATGTCAGCCTGCACCTCGGCGTCGGCGAACTTGCGGCCGATCAACCGCTTGGCGTCGAAGACGGTGTTGTGGGGGTTCATGGCGACCTGGTTCTTGGCGGCATCTCCAATCAGACGCTCTGTGTCGGTAAAGGCAACGAATGAGGGAGTGGTGCGGTTGCCCTGGTCATTGGCGATGATGTCGCAGCGATCCTCACGGAAGATACCCACGCACGAGTACGTGGTACCCAGATCGATACCGACGGCGGGACCCATGGTGCGCGATTTGTGTGTATGCGTGGAAAAGAGAAATGCGGTGGGTAGGTGAGGTGAGAGACTCGAGACTCAAATGAGTTGCGGAAGAGAATTTCGTTGGAGAGGGTGATGTGGTGGTTGTGGGATGGAGAGTGCGTGATGAGATGGGAAGAAGGGGAATTTGCAAACAGGGTCGGTCAAGACGGATCTAAATACAAGGTGGGTGGCAGGCTTCGATGTGCTTCTACACTGTTCCAAGGCAGCCCACCTGGATTTTGCAGGGGTTTGCAGGAAGGCTCTGGCAACCGCAGGAAGGCCCTGGCAACCGCAGGAAGGCCCGAGGCGCTGGTCGGCTCCTCTAGTAGATTGTGCTGGTGGGGAATCCGTGCGTGTCCATGCTCCTGGCGTCTTTATTTGGCCCTGCCAGACCCGTTTCGCCTCTTGCTGTGTGCCGTCGTCGCCTGATGATGACAGTGAAAGTTCTGTTGCCTTCTTCCATTGATGTCATGAGAGGGGCCCTCGAAAATTTCACCGGGTCCTTGCAGCGTGTTCCCGGGACCTGCCACGACTCGCACAGCACTGCATCCAGCGAGTAGCGCATACAAGCCCCGCCAACTTCTTTTCCTTTTTTCCAGCACACGGTTGCCCCTCACTCCCTCACTCCTCCTCACTGAATGCGGTCCGCCCACAATGTCAAATGCCGTCCAGGACTGACCTCGTCCACCATCAACAGAGCGTCTTGATCAAGGCAGCGCCCGCAGTATTTGCTAGTAGTACTCCGTACTCTGTGCTCGTATATACCAATTTGAGTTTGGTGCGCATAGAAATGCCGCCTCCTTCAGTTGCGGCGCTATCGATACGACGAAGACTCTGAGTCAAACTCACCCCACCACCTTCCTGCAACGTCCGCCATGACCAGTGCCAGTGCCAGTGGCGGGCGGTCAGCACCTCTAGTTAGTATTTGAAGTTTTTCTTTCCCCCTCGAGGCCCCTCCACCTTCGCGTCGAGCACCTTCGCGTCGAGCTTCATCATTCATCACGGCGCGTTCGCTTACTCAAGTCTCCCTCGTTGACTTGGGCTCTGTTCTGCCGTGCGAGCTTCCCAGCCTCGATTCCTTCCCCGTACCATTGACTGCCTGTCTATCCTGCCACAAGCACCAAAGGTAGGGCTTCTCGCAGACAACCTCATGGCCGCCGCCGCCCTCGTCGGCCAGTCTGACATTGCCGGGAAAGAAACATGAGATCCACGACTGTACATCAGTGTTAGTCCACTAGCTTCTAGGTCGGGATGGCGCGTGGACTCACCAAAACCATCAACGAATTGATGGCAACGAAAGCCCAGATGACACCCATCTGAGTTTGATCATTAGCCACGTTTTTCCAGAGGCAATCAGTTGTTCCCTCACCTTGGCTTTGTATATGGCCTGTTCTCCAACTCCAACCGGCCGATCCCGCAGCCTCGAAAAGTCGCCATCTTTGGCGTCGAGCTCTGAAACGTTGTTGAAGATGGTGGACATGATCGTCAAGCCAATGGTCCCTCCAAGTGGAGTGGCCATAGCCATCAACCCGATGACAGAAGCTCGATGTGCCTTGAAAATGCCAATGCCGTGCAGCGGAGCCACCATGAACCGTAGACCCATGCCGGCACCAACCATGGATGGTGCCAAAGATGGACGCCGAATGTTCTATGTACAGGGCCAAGTGAGGACGCCTACACCGATGGCTTCGATAATTTTGCCGAGGAAGAGCTGAGGAAAGGTCATTCTCGGCCAGCGGTTACACATAAAAGCGCACAGATAGACGCCAACTGCAAAACCTCAAGTCAGCCCGAGACCAGATGGCAACACTGGCGATGCTCGACCGTACTTCCCATGCCTGGCGTGAAGAAAAGAAGCTGAAGGCCTGCCTTGTCCGAGCTGTTCCCCTAATCCTCGCATCAGCCAATGTGAGCCGAAAGAGTAGATGATGGTGCCTTACCTTGACCGCAATGAAATAGATGTTACAAAAGTAGACCTGCAACCGTATTAGAGGGTTTGTGAAACATTTTGGGTAGATAAAGGTAAGACCGCACCTCAAACATTGCCATGCCTGTGGCGCACTCTGTATAAAGGATCAAGCCAATGTCACGGCTGGTCAGGAGAGCCCAAGGGATCATGGGCCGCTGTCGTGCCATCTTCTTGGACAATACCCGACCTGGGGCAAGCAAGCATCCGCTCCCAGACGAAGAAGTACCCCACGAGCAAGCACCCGATGACTAGATAAGATATGACAGCGGTAGATTTCCACGGATATGTCACGCCGCCAGGTTGATACCAAAACACCAACGCCAGCTGGCCTTTGTAAGGTCGCCACCGACGACCGGGCCGAGCGCGTAGGACATGCCTCCGACAAGGGCGAATATGGCCCAATTCTTTGCGTTTTCCCGCAGCGTCACGCGGTCGGCGAGAATGGTACGGACGACAACGTTGAGTCCTGCGGAAGCCACGCCTTGAAACCCGCGCCCCAGGAGTAGAAGCCCATATGCCTTTTTCGGCGCACCAGTGCAGAGAGCGCTGCCGATGAGCATGAGAAAGACGGCAGCGATGATGGCCGCGCATCGACCAAAAGCGTCGGCCATCTGGACCCAAAAGGGGATGAAGGCGGCCGATGCAAGGTTGAAGGCCGAGACGAGCCAATTCTGCTGCAACAACTTGTCAAAGTCTGTGGCAATCCAGAGTAATGCGCTGGCGATGCTGCAGTCGAAATGGTAGAGACATGGCCAGGTCAATTCTTGTTGTGGGTGAGGAAGGAAGTCCGCACATGGTGGCATCAAGCGCCCGGAGGGCATAGGGCCAGACCAGGCCGAGCACCATCTTCCATCTGTACTTTCTCCTCGCCCTCTTGACGGCTTTGAGGTCCACGTCGGGGGTGACGGGAGGCCCAGATCCGAGGCTGGATGCCGGTGCCCTTGGCGGCGAAGGCGAGTCTCTCGGTGGGCTCGAGGGGAAAGTGAGGTGATTCTCCATGGCTTGGAGATTGGCCTTGATTCAACAGCATACAATGCTTCATCGGCGTGAGCTGTTCTGAGTAGTAGGTGTTTTCGGATACCAAGGCCATGGGGACCTGAGCAGGCCGGACAGAGGTGGACATATAGACTTGCGTATACTTCGTAGAGGTCATGTTGATCTTTGCATTGGCTTCCATGTCGTACAAGTGGCGGCGGTGTTGAGACGATTATGGCAATGATGACGGCTTTTGCAACTCGGCGACGTCGCCGGCGGCATGGGAGCTGGTGGGGCACAGTGCTTTGTTCTGTATCTGTCGATATTCGCACAGGGTTAATGCACTTTTCCACGTCTGGAAAGGAAGGTCGTGAAACAACGTGTCGCCCAATCAAGCAAGACTACCCACCCCCGCACATCTAGAGGGGGTCCACAACCGAACCTCCCTTTCGCCCGCCCGAGGCGATTTAAACGAACGTCTGCATCTGTCGGACACGGCTGGCGTGCGCCCATCCATGCTCATGTGTCTACGAATACGAAGTACGGGCCTGTCAGATCACCACCATCTTCACCTCATGTGAGCAAGCAAGCCCAAGAAGCCTCGCAACACGTGCAGACCGGCCTCGCCTTTGACCCCCACGCCCTCGGGACACACGGCCTGTCTTGCTCTTGATGGTGAGCCGTTGCCCCCCCCCTTTGGCTATTTCCATATCCGCCTGCCTCATCCAAGCCTCGATCCGGCACGACCGAGTTGCAAGGCTCTCGTGTGAACGTCTCCTTTGGCCCGTTCACTACCCCGGATCCGCATCACACCTCTGTCTCCCACCTCTGCCCCCCACCGACGCCATCCAGCTCCCCCGGGCCAGATCCCACATGTCATCTTCCATATGGACGAGTACACACTCTCCGGCACGCAGCGCACACTCCGGTACGCAGTACCTAGTTGTATCGGTCGGATGGCGGGGGCCTCCACCCGACATATCCGTCATCTTGTACGGAGTAGGAGTAGTAGGTACTTTGCAATAACCGCCTGGTACCTGCATTGCTTGCCCCCCGTCTCCCATCTGCCCTCTTCCACCTGGTACTTAAGTCCTTAGCCTCTCCTCGTCATCTCCTCTTCTTCTTCTCCTTTGCTTCAACAAATATCCCCTCGTCTATATAGCATCGGTGATGCCAGCCTACTGCCTTCAAGACTGCCACTACTTCTACCGCACCGCTCTGCGCGGCCTCAGCATCAGCACCAGCGTCTCGCCGCTCTACCCTTGAGCTGGACTGACACAATGACTACCAGAGCCCGCAACTTTACCCATCCAGACTCCTTGGCCGCCAAGCTTGCCGAGCCTCCCGCCCTGCCAACTACCACCCGCACTCTTCCGCCCTCGCCACAACAAGCTTACACCAGAGTCCCCATGGCCAACTACAGTGCCCACAAGGAGACGGGTGGGATTACCTTTGCCGCTCAGGACAAGCTTCCCAAGCTGCCCATTCCGGATCTGGAGAGCACTTGCAAAAGATACATACAGGCTCTCGAGCCTCTGCAAACCCCCCGAGAACGTGCAGACACGCGGCATGCCGTCGACGACTTCCTCAAGACCGACGGACCCGATCTTCAAGAGAAGCTCAAGAGATATGCCCATGACAAGACGAGCTATATCGAGCAGTTTTGTAAGCCATGCCTTTCCGCGTCCGCTCTCGAGCTCTGGTGCCACCGTGTATCCAAGCCAGCGACTGATGTTGGCAGGGTACGACTCTTACCTCAACTTTGACAGCTCCGTCGTGCTCAACCTGAACCCCTTCTTCCTCCTAGAAGATGACCCGACGCCCGCGCGGAACAACCAGGTCACGCGGGCGGCATCCCTTGTCGTGTCTGCCCTCGAGTTCATCAGGGCGGTACGCAAGGAGGAGCTCCCGCCAGACACCTTCAAAGGCACCCCCCTGTGCATGTACCAAGTTTCGCGCCTCTTCGGCACCACGCGAGTCCCGACCGAGAATGGCTGCCAGATTGTGCAGGACCCCGAGTCCCAGCATATCGTCGTTCTTTGTCACGGCCAACTCTACTGGTTCGACGTCTTGGACGCCAGTTCAGATGTCATCATGACCGAGAGGGACATTGCCGTCAACCTGCAGACCGTCGTCGAGGACGCCGCTCAGACGCCCATTCAGGACGCTGCCAAAGGTGCGCTGGGTGTGCTGAGCACAGAGAATCGCAAAGTATGGTCCGGCCTTCGAGACGTCTTGACCATGGATCCCGAGTCGAACAATGCCGACTGTCTGAGCATCGTCGACTCGGCTCTCTTTGCCCTCTGCCTCGACTATACCGAGCCGCCCGACGCCGCGGCTCTCTGCCAGAACATGCTTTGCGGCACCAGCGAGGTCAAGAACGGCGTCCAGATAGGCACTTGCACGAATCGGTGGTATGACAAGATGCAAATCATAGTCTGCAAGAACGGTAGCGCCGGCATCAACTTTGAGCACACGGGCGTCGACGGGCACACTGTCCTGCGCTTCGCCAGCGATGTGTACACGGACACGATTCTGCGCTTCGCTCGCTCCATCAACGGCCAGGCCCCGACCCTCTGGACATCGACAAGTCCAGACCCGTCCAAGAGAGGCCTCGAGAGCTTTGGCGACGTCAACACGACGCCGCGAAAGCTCGAGTGGGACATGACTCCCGAGCTGTCCATTGCTGTCCGGTTTGCCGAGACGAGACTGGCAGATCTCATCGAGCAAAACGAATTCCAATGCCTCGACTTTGGCTCCTACGGGAAAAACTTCATCACGGCCATGGGCTTCTCCCCGGATGCTTTTGTGCAGATGGCCTTTCAAGCTGCGTATTACGGCCTCTACGGGCGAGTCGAGTGCACCTACGAGCCAGCCATGACCAAGGTCTTCCTGCACGGGCGCACCGAGGCCATCCGAAGCGTTTCGCCAGAGTCGGTCGACTTTGTGCAGACTTTCTGGTCCGACTCTCCGCCCGAGAAAAAGATTGAGGCCTTGAAGCGAGCCTGCCAGAAGCACGTCGGCAGGACCAGAGACTGCGCAAAGGCCCAGGGTTGCGACCGACACCTCTACGCCCTGCTCTGCGTCTGGCAGAAATATGTCGACCAAGACATGGACAGCGGCATGAGCAGTGCCGGCCAGTCCAGCTCCACTGACGGTTACTCGCCGGTAGGGAGTCCTGAGAAGGATTCCGCCGGATCCATGGATGGTGCGAGAGCCGGGCGCGGCCGTGAGCGCGGCAGCAGCACCAATTCTCGGCCCCGAGACGGCCATCCGCTGCCGTTTATCTTTACAGATTCAGGGTGGGACAGGCTCAACACGACCGTCTTGTCCACGTCCAATTGCGGCAACCCGTCCTTGCGTCACTTTGGCTTCGGCCCCACATCCGGCGACGGCTTTGGCATTGGATACATCATCAAGGACGAGTCCATTTCCATCTGCGTCTCGAGCAAGCACCGCCAAACGAAGCGCTTCGTCGATACGCTGGAGAGCTACCTGCTGGAGGTCCGGCGAATGCTGCGCATTACCAACCGCAAGTCGTCGACGACGAAGTCTTCTCGAGCCCGCGAGGCGTCCCGGTCGCTGCCCGTGAGCAGGTTGAAGTCGAGGGGCCGTCTCATCACCAGTTCGGAGCCGGTCAGGATCCCGCGATCCAACGACACGGCATCTGCGACTGAGGACAGCGCCATGGTGAGCGATGACGATGAGCTGGGTGGTTGTGAGTGCCCGAACCCTTTCGTCCCGCTTCGCGTAAATAATACATGCTGACCGAGGTGTCTCTGTTAGACGGCTTTTTCGACGCCGGGATGCTTCTCCAGGCACTCAAGGCCCGGGAAAAGGGAGCGGACATGCCCGAGTCAAAGGTCTCGGAACGGGCCGCCATGCACGCGAGGCGCAGAGATATCGGCAAGAAACTGCGGTTGATTACGGAGTGACTTGAAGACGGCCACGGAGCGATGGCCAGTGAGCAGGCCTTGCGACAGGATACTGAGCAGTTGGATGGGCAATTGGTCGTATTTTCCTATTTAGGCACATATATATAAAGGTAGATACCGAGAGAGCATTGGATTCGTGTCGAACCATGCGCAAGCTTTGTGACGAGGCCATCGGACACTCGACTTTAAGACCCCCCCTAGTGTTCGTATAGGGGTAGAGCCAGGTGGTATAGGGTAGGCGGCCCGGCTAAGTGAGTCTAGAGGTTTAGGAAAGCCCGCCTACCCTATACCCGTAGTACGCGGGGCAAGCGCAATATCACGTGATCCATACATCATCGTGTTGTCTTGCCTTTCTACGACGAGTCTACATCCACTGCCGGTTGTGGAATGTCGCGCAGCCCTTGACAATCCGTGACGGAGATTGAAGCCCGAGCGTCCCGTTGCTCGTCCCATCGCAATGTGCTGCCCCTTTCCAGACCGGGCCTCGGGACGAAAGCTCACGACCGCCTCACCACCACTCACCCTCACGCACCGCCATCACGGCATCCATGACCGACCTCGCCCGCATCCTCCCCTCCTTCCCGGCCGCCCCCTTCGCCGCGCTCCTGGCCACCATTGAGCAGCACGCCCTGACGACGACGGACCTCCTCGCCCTGCACCCCGCCGACATCGCCAAGCAGACGCGCCTGTCGCTGCTCGACCTCAAGCGCCTCATTGCGGCTGTCCAGGCCAGCCTGTCCGACGACCTCGTCCCGGAGAAGCTGCTGATCGGGTCCTCGCCGCCGGCGCCTCCTCCAGACTCTGCAACGGCCGGGACGGTCGCGGCCCCGACCAGAGACGCGTCGTCGGCCGCCGTCATCAGCACGCTCGACCATGGCCTCGACGCCGCCCTCGGGGGCGGCGTGCCCGTCGGCTGCGTCACCGAGTTCGCCGGCGAGAGCGGCGCCGGCAAGACGCAGCTGCTGCTCTCGCTCTGCCTCGCCGTGCAGCTGCCGGCCCCCCGCGGCCCCGGCAAGCAAGCCGTCTACATCTCGACAGAGTCGGGCCTCGCCACGCAGCGCCTCAAGCAGATGATGGCCTCCAACCCCGTCCTCGCCGACGTCGACGACCCGCCCTCGCTCGACAACATCTTCATCACCCTGACGCCCGACCTCGAGTCCCAGGAGCACATCCTCGAGTACCAGGTGCCCGTCCTCTTGTCGAGGCACCGCGTCGGCCTGCTCGTCATCGACTCGGTGGCGGCAAACTACCGCGCCGAGTTTGAGCGCCGCGGCTCCCACGGCTCCAACATGGCTGCTCGGAGCGCCGAGCTCGTGCGCCTGGGGGCTCTGCTGCGGGACCTCGCGCGGAGACACGGCATCGCCGTTGTCGTGGCCAACCAAGTCGCCGACCGCTTCTCCCTGCCGCCCTTGACCCGCACCATCGCACCGCGAGGCCTCCCGCCTGACACCCAGGAGACCCCCCTGGCCTCGCGGAGCCTTGGTCCCACGACGCCTCTAGCCAGCACGCCCTCTTCCCCCTCCCCCTTTCCCCCCTTTTCAGACGACGGGCCCCAGGCGCCACCGGCCCTTCGTCTCGACCACCAACAACGCTGGTTCACCGGTTGGGGCGACGATCCGCACTCCCCCGACCCCCCAAAGACGCCGAGCCTCGGCCTGGTTTGGTCCACCCAGATCGCATGCCGCGTTGCGCTGCTCAAGCGACCCGTCTACGGGCGACCCCGGAGGATCGCCGCGCCCCTCGACGTCGACGATGACGATGTGGATGTGGCGGCGCCCACTCTCCGGTCCTGGCGGAGGTGGATGAAGGTGGTGTTTGCGCCCCACGTCGGTGCTTCCGGACAAGGCGTGGATGGATGCACCGAGTTCGAGGTCACCACGGGAGGGCTCAAGGCCGTCGAAGCAAACAATGCAAATAAAGCTAGTTGACGCTATCGCGAAATCGGACAGAGTGGTTGGAGACCCGGCAAGTGGTGGTCCCGCTGATACCCACCCAACATGGCACAAGGCCACGGTCACTGTGTGCTGTGCCAATTCGTACAAACATGCAGGTCAGAAATGATATAGACGCTGACTGTCTATCAACGCACCGATTTTGTCCCAGGTATCATGCAGCACCCCTTACCCTCCCCGTGAGAAAACCTCCGCACACCCATTTCTCTGCGCCGAATCTCCTCTCCCGTGACGTGGCACATCACTCCGGATGAGGAAACTCATCCTCCAGCTGCAGACGCACGCCGACGTTCATGCTGATGAGTTCCTGCACCAGCAGCTTCGCCGCGTAGGGCATCGTCATCCTGGCCACCTCCCTCGTGCTCTTGCACGTGTGGCAGTAACCCTTGTATCCAAATAGCCCACACTGCTGGCAAATGTCGATATCGACGGCGTCGGAGCTGATCATGAGCCGCTCCACCAGGAGCTGCGAGGCACCGTACGCGATCAGGCAGTCGCGCTCCATTTCTCCCAGTCGGAGACCGCCTCCCCTGGAGCGACCCTCCGTCGGCTGCCGTGTGAGGATGACCCGCGGCCCACGGGACCGGCAGTGCATCTTGTCCTGGACCATGTGCTTGAGGCGCTGATAATAGATGGGACCGTTGAAGATGTAGGCCTCCAGCGGCTCCCCAGTCAGACCAGAGGTGAAGTAGTCCTTGCCCTCCCACGAGAAGCCGTGATCGAGGAGGACCTTGCCCATCTCCTCAACCGGATGCGGCCCAAACGCATCACCGAAACCGTAGTCTTTGCGGCCGTGCACAATCGACGCTTTGCCTGTCAGGCACTCCAGCAGTTTCCCGACCGTCATGCGCGAGGGGAAACCATGGGGGTTCATGATTAAATCTGGTGTCAGGCCGTTGTCGGCAAAAGGCAGGTCCTCTTGGCCGACAATGATGCCAACTACACCTTTTTGACCGTGGCGGGACGAGAACTTGTCTCCAACCTCCGGGCAGCGTGTCTGTCGCGTCTGGACCTTGATGACGGTTGTGTCCTTCTCAGTTTGAGAAATCATGACCTTGTCTATGTAGGCAGGATCGGATATGCGATACGAGACGGAGGAGTCGCGATACTCGCTCGGCCCGCGGTCCATGCCTATGCCCGTCGTCGTCAGGTCCAACGGCGTTTCCTTCTTGACCATGACACGTCCAGACTCGACCTGGTAGCCGACCTTTGCCAGGCCATCGTCATCCAGAGCCTCATACTTTTCTTGGCGATGCTTGGTGTCACCAGACATCTCGTCCTGGGGGTCGCCTATTCGTTCTCTCCTGCCATTGGGATACTTTTGAAGCTCCGTCGTGTATTTCCGGAACACCTGGCACCGCCCAAAGCCCCTGTCGATCGAGGCCTTGTTCAGCACGATGGCATCTTCGATATCGTAGCCAGAGTACGACATGACCACCACGGTGGCGTTTTGCCCGGCCGGAAGCTTGTCGTAGTGGATGAGCTGAATCGTCTTGGTCATGACCATTGGCCGCTGCGGGTAAACCAGGGTGTACATAATGGTGTCGATTCTGTTGAACTGGTTGTATGCTATCGCCCCAATGGCCTGCTTGCCCATGGCACACTGGTACGTGTTTCTGGGTGATTGGTTATGGTGCGGAAACGGAATCAGGCCTGCCACGGCTCCCAGAATAGTGAATGGCTCAATTTCCATGTGTGTCGTGCTGTGAGTGATCTCATCCTCGTCCAGGGCGATGAGTGTATCGTTCTCCTCGTTGACGTCGAGATACTCGACGATGCCTTTGGTCAAGAAGTCGTCAAACTTTGCTTTGCCAAGCTGCAAGAGCTTGAGATGCTCGGCCTTGAGCTTCTGCTTGCCGTTCTTGACGATGATGTAGGGCCGACAAATCCGGCCCTCGTCTGTCGCGATGTGGACCGCGTTGAAATGGGAGTTGATGTTGATGCTAACAAAGGGCGATATCCAGCCTCGACGACGCATCGTGCGAAACCTCGACGCAAATCTGTTGGGATACCTTGTCAGGGCAAACGGTGTGCCGTTGACGTGTATGGTGTATGAGCCCTCGCGATGTATCTCAATGCCGGAAAGGTTCCTTATGGGCTCGACCCCGGTGTCGAGCGTGAAGATCCACCTCTTGATGGGAGCCTCTTCAACATTTGTGGTGATGTGCGTCATCAACGCAAGGTTCTTGACGAGACCGCAGGCTTCACCTTCGGGAGTGTCCGAGGGGCACATCATGCCCCACTGCGACGGCTGGAGAGCTCGGGGACCAGACACCTTTCGCGTCTTCTCGAACTGACTGTTGATTCTTGTCATCATGCCAAGAGCACTGATATAGCTGAGACGGCTCAGAACATGCGTGACGCCGGCTCGGTTCATGTTGAAACGCTTGACAGTCCAGTTTCCTGTCTGGATGGCTCGGTTGATGCCGAGTCCGATGGTGTTGGCGTGATTGCTAATCATGTGGACGGCATCGAGGGGAACGGCGCGGTTGTTCTTTTTGAGGAACTTGTCAATGGACATCTTGACCTCGCCCATGAAGCGTTTGAACAAATCTTCGAAGAGGAGCGAGAGGAGCTGTCCCGCCAGTTCCAGACGCTTGTTTCCCACAAAGTCTCGGTCGTCGACCAGCTTGGGGTTCTGAGACGCCATGAGAACACGCCGGGTCATCATGGCGACGTATATGGCCTTGGGATAAAAGTCGAGCCCCTCGATGGGGACGTGCGCTATGACCAAGTTGGCGAGGGCATCGAGTCCCTCCTCGACGCTATTTCGACGGACTTGGGGCCCAAATTGGCCCTTTCGCGAGCCCATCTTGACCCTTGAGCCGATGTACTCGAGGGCCTGCTGCTGCGTGAAGACGCCGGCCTTGGTCGCCTCGTCGAAGTTGATGAGAAACTCGTCTTGATATTTTTCGTCCGAGCCGGCGACCAAGTGCATAATTTCGTAGCCGGTCAAGCCGCCGAGCGCCGTGAGCACGATGACGATGGGTATTCCTTCGACGAGCACGTTGTGGGTAAGAACGATGCGCTCTTTTTTCATCGTGACGTACGTCTTGGACTTTCGCTCGTGGGTGGAACTGGTGACGGAAGCAGAGATGATGTTGTTCTTCTCATCGGCCTCGACAATGACACGGTTCTTGCTGAGCTGTTCTTGAATCAGGATAACCTTTTCCGTGCCGTTGATGATGAAGTAGCCGCCAGGGTCCAAGGGACACTCGTTCATCGCCTCCATCTGCGCATTGGTGGCGCCGCTCAGCCGGCACTTGCAACTCTTGAGCATCACCGGCATGCGCCCCAGAGGCACGCCCTTGCGGACAATCTTTTGCTTGTCGCGGATGTACGCAATGTCCACCAAGATGGGGGCGGCGTAAGCCATGTCACGCAGTCTGCACTCCATCGGAGTGACCTCGGTGCGTGACTTGGCATCGTTGTGATCCTGTCGGCGGGGCCGTTCGACACGGATATCGGTGAACCTGGGAGTTAAGGTTAGGTCATGACCTGAGACGATGCAGGTGTGGTGACAAACTCGAGCCAGAAGTTGCTGTCGACATCGCTGCGGATGGTGCGGTTGGCGCGCACAATGTCCTTGATTTCGTGCTCGACGAAGAAGTTGTATGAGTCAATGTGCCTTTGTCGGGGTTAGCTTGCGATGGCAGAGGGCGAAGCCGAGGAAGAGGATGTGCGCACTGTTTGACGAGGCCTTGAAAAGTTAGATCAAGCCGGAAGCCGGTGGGTGCAAAGAGTAAGACTCACCCTTGACCTTGAGGAAGGCTGGCAGGAGCTGGAACTTGTCTTCCTTGGTGGACACGGGATCCGTGAGCTTCTTGCCGTTGTAGAATGGCTCCAGAAGGGCCTCGAAGCCGTCGTCCGCCATGTTGGGCGTCACCGCAAAAGAGAAAAGAGGCCTGGGAGTTGGTGCGTCAATTGGGATCGCTTTGGAAAGAAAAAGTTCTGCCTACCGGTTGGGAACTAAGTATGTAAGTGACGAAGACGAAAGCGCCGTCGTGGAAGGAGCTGCTGGTGGGGGACGAGTGGCCGGTGTCAGTCATGCGCGATGACGATATGCGCGATAACGATATGCGCGATAACGATAGACTTGATCCTTCACTCAAACCGCAGCTAACCGCCAATGTCTTTCTGCCAAGGACAGCAGCAACCGCATGAAACAAGGGAAATCGTGGGACGTCTTGCCGGTTCCATGTCCGGTGCGAATCATTTTGCGCCGAGTCGAGCAAACCCCGACTGATGCGTTGGCGAATTGCACCAGAGCTGCATGTACTGTACAAAGTATGTCGTAACTCGTATTCGTACCGGCAGCCCGGAGAGCTCAACGTTTGTGAGCAAGCAGACAGGCCGGGCTCCACCAGACGCTTCTAATAAAAGCTCACAAGTCGTCGACTCGACGTTGGCGGCGAGACCTCAACCAGCTGGGGACCCGTTGCAACGTCTGGGTTTACAGCCAACCGAAGGGGTGCCCTGCCTGAAAATAGGCCGGTGATATCTCCCTAGAAAAGGCAGAAGTTGACAAACGCGCTGCTGGTACGAGCGAGTAGTAGTTGCTAGTGGACAGTCGTGGCGATTTGGCTCTCCTCAAGAACCCCCACACTGGTCCTCGACTTGGACGATAAGCTCACGCGAGCCAACTTTGCAAAAGTCGGTGAGGAAGCTTGGTCAGCGTATGCCGTCGGGGGCAGCGAGGTGTAAAGTAGCATGCATGCAGGTATGGTATATGAAGAGGCGATGCCTTGCATCATGTGGGATAATGCTTTCCAGCTCGCAACTGCATGCTCTCCCCAGACTTTAGATGTTGCACTGTACAGCCGTTATGGTACTTCGTACACACATACGACGAATACAACTACTAATAACTCCTGGCCCACAGCAGCGGCTGTGCTGTGACGCGACGAAGCTAAATGCAGCGAGGTGCCATGCGGGGGAGACGACGACCTTGACGGGTTCGGTTGTCTTTGCACATTATGGAGTTGTGAAGAGTCTCCAAGGGCTGAAAGAAAACCCGTCGGGGTAACATTGTATTTCACACCGCCGGCTGTCTTTCCCGTCCAGCATACGGAGGCTTGGATCCAAACCGTCGGCCAAGCAATGCGCCCAACGAAGAAGAACGGGACGCGAATCTTGTCAGCCTGTACTGTAAGTATGTATTCGTACATAGGCACATACATACGAAGTAGGTAGGTATGTATGTACGAGTATGTATACATACATATAAGTTGTGTAGTATGTGCAAAAATGGTGAGCAGACGTCGCAAACTTTTGGCTTCGCTCAACATGGCGAATTCTTCGAGGCTTTAATTACAGTGCTCGACGTGCTTGGATTAGTCGGCATTGCCGTCGAGTTCCGCCAGTTGGGTCTTTGTAGCTCGTACTTGGTACCTAAGTAGGCATGGCCAGCAGCCTCCACGGCCTCGGCGAGGCGAGGCTTGGTCCAACCCCCTCCCCTCGTTGCGACGCCACCCGGTCGAGAGAGGGATCATGTACGAATGAGTTCCGTACGAATACCACCTATCGGCTCCGTGGGGAAGTTATGCGGCTCCCTTTTGGCTTTGAGTTTGTCCGACGGCAAAACGAGCCCATCCCGGCCATTGCCAACTCCCTACGAGTTACCTTAGTTGGGAAGACAGTCTTTGTCGACACTCATCAGACACTTGTTGCCAAGCAGAGCATGCAGGGACCTCGATAAACCGCCGCAGGCGCGGCGAACGAGTGGAGCGCTGCAAAAGGACACGGCAAATGGCGATGCAGCACCAACGACGCTGTGCTGTGGATACTTCGGCTGTCTTCATCTCATTACCCCCTCTCGTGACCCTTCGCCTGTTAGGTATTGTCAAGGCTTTCGTATTCGAGTGTGAAGTGGGAGAAAAACTCACCTCTGGCGGCAAATGTAGGTCAAGGCCCAACGCCGAATACTAACGTCTTCGTGGTGGCCGGAGGCTGTGCATCGCCGGCCGTCTGTCCTCGTCGGCACCGCATGAAAAATGAAACCGACGGTCTGTCCCTTTCCATTTAGGTGCGTCTTATCCGTGACAATGAGAACCTATCACTGTCTCGGATGAGCGCGTGAAACTCTTTTATTATTCGGCAGCATCTTCAGCTCCAGCACGGCTGAAAAATATTTGCGGGGGGTCCCTTAGCAGTCATGTATTCGTATGTACCTCGTACGAGGCAGCCACGCTCCTGGGCGATCTACCTGCGAGTCTTGGCCAGCTTCTGCACCGTGCCCCAGAATGATTGCGGTAAGCGACAGACGTATGTACTCCGTACCCAAATACAGGGTAACTCGGCAACACGTCTAGATAGTAGTCAAGTTACCTACCTATTCGTACTCAGTTGCAGGCCGGAGCCTGAGTGGCGCAAGTAGCCGCCTCGAGTTGCAGGAGATGGCTGCGCATATGTAACTGCTAAGAACTCGCTCGAATTTTCTGCTGTTGCTTGTATACGGATACGGATACGTATGTACCTACCTAGGTATCCGTACCTACCTAGGTATGTACGAAGTATGAGCTGGCAGATGGTGTGTCAGAGGTGGTTTACACGGTATTATGCAACGGCATACCTGCCTGATTTGGGTGCTCCGTATCCGTAGCTAGGAAGGTGGCCTGCATGAAGCTCGTGGCTTGAGCATCTATAAAAGCTTCATACAAAGGCCTCGACATTTTGTGTGCCTGAGCGGTAACGTAACCGGCAAGGCCAGCGTGGGCGGCATCCAAAGTATAATTATTAGTAAGGTCCTTACGAATACTTTTTCAAAAGATAAAAATCAGCAACATGCGGGCTTTGTCTGTGCATTGTTATTCCCTAGACATCAGAGATACCTTGAAGGTCATGAGAAGCTACTAGGTCTCCCCACCGGCCCAAGGCGGTCGTGCGGGTATCTATCGATTGATGGCGAGGTATCTGCGATACTCGGTACATGAATTGCCCGGCCCCACCTCGCTGGGTCCCAACCTGGGCTCGCGGCTACAGGCCCATTTGAACCCTGTCGTCCCTCTTGTCCCGTCACCCACCACCTCTGTCCGCTATTGTCCGCCTCTCTTGTTCTCTTGCATCGTATCGCGCTCGCTCATGGTCCTTCCATCGCCGCCGGCCTCTCGCTCCTGGCTCCCGGGCACACGCCAGAACCCTTTTTGCTCGTGCCCAAGGCGAGCAAAGCCTTGATTCGATCGCTGCTCAGCGTAAGTGTGCTCTCTGCTACCCTGCTTTGGACCACCCCCGTACCCTTTGACGGACCCTCATTCCTTTCCTGCCGACTCGCTTGGACGCCGCCCTGGCCGGAGAGGCCAGCATTGGCGCACGACGGGCCGCGCATCAGCTACTGGATGCCAGCTACTGGATGCACGCTGCCATATGCATGTGCGTGCGGAGCATCGCATTCTCTGTCATCTGTCTGTTGACACGGGCCCGTACCCAGTACGGGCACGGAGAACCCGAGCACCAACAGCTAACTGGCGGGCGACGACGTTGAGCCTGGCCCTCTCCTCCCGAGGCTCCAACCCTCAGTCCCCCTGTCTGGTTCAGGCCAGGCCTGTCATGTACCCATCGCCCCGCCACCCATCATTGTCCTCTCTGCTCTGTGGTCGCCGCCGCCGCCGTACCTCCTCCTCGGTCTCCCTCTGCTGTTTGCTGACGCTTCTCTTCTTCTGTCCATGCCTGCAGCAATAGAGACTGAGCCCACGGTGCCAATTCGGCGTGTACGACTTCTTTCCTCCCGCTCCTGTCCGTCATGGACGAGTCGCGCTTCCGATCCCAGCAGTCGCCGAGGAACGAGACGCCAATGACCAACTTTGTCTCGCCTCCTCGCAACGGCGCACGCCTCCCGCAGCAGACTTCTCACGACCCACGCTCCAATATGCCTCGACGCTTCACTACCGACTCGGGCCGTGTGCCAACCCTATCTTCCGTCACCTCGACCATGACCTCGCCCCAGCGCGGCCAAGCTCTTGATGCCACTCAAGAGTATACCGTCGGTCCCCCCTGCGTCCCGGGCCGCTTGCTTTGCCGGTTAGCTGACCTTGGGCGAGAAACAGGCATTGCATCAAGTCCAACTAGTACGTTCCTTCTCGGCCTCGAGATACATGCTGTTCAGATCGTATCTTGCTCTTGAGATCGTCACATCCTCGACGAATATTCTTGTCCCCGTGGCTCGCTCCCGGCGGTCAACTGTCAGGGCGACGGGCACTAACCAGCGCGCTGCAGATAGAGCAAAAGAAAGTCGAGTATGAGAGGATCCGAGAGCGGCGACGACGATTCGAAATCGAGATGCAGCGACTAGATCAACAGCAGAGACGGGAGGCGCAAGAGCTTGCGCAGATGGAGGAAGAGATTGGCAGACTTGGCGGGCATCAGTCGGAGCCGACGACGCCGCCCGAATATCATGATAATTCCGGTTTCCCCTCCATCTTCTCGAGACCGAATCGCTACTCGACTTCGAGTCTCGCCTCCCCGCCTGGCTTGTACAATCGACCGGCCCGTTCCGGCTCGCAACTTGCGTCCCCGCCTTCGGGCATAATGCAGCATCGGTATGGGTTTGAGGAGCCGATGCCTTCCCGATCTGTACCAACAACCCGTCGAAATAGTGATGACGACGAGAAGGAAGAGGCGGTCCGACAGGACCCCACGAGTCACAGATCGACTAATGCGTAAGTACTTTTATCGTTTCTGTTTGCGCTTCGGCGGGGATTTGAGACGTGCAGAGGATATCGTCCTCGGCGAGCTGGCTGTTTCTGCCCAAGCAGGCACCGGGCCAGTACAGGAGCGCAGCGAAACAAGGCTGCCTCGGTCGACGATGTACTCGGCCAGTGAGCTGCGGCACGGCGAGAAAGTTCTTCGCTAGCCCGAGGGAGCAACCGGCTCGCGTCAACGTGTCTGGAGCAGCAGGCGGGTTGTGCTTGCGTGGGCTGCACAGCCTTGACCGTCTCGGGTGCGCAGTTTCTTGAGGCGGTGACGCCTCAAACATGGTTGCAGCACGAGGCTCCGCTGCCCCAATCCTTTGATCCGAACTCATTCTCGCGCCTCGGGTGGGCATGACAGCACTGCTTGAAAAGTCAAACAATAGGGACGCTCACGGTGACCGCCACGTTGCCTGCCCCAACTAGTGGCTGCTACTCGCTTCAACCTATTTAGCTCTCTCCTATTGCCCCCTCTTCTCTTCATCCACACACTGCACACTCACCACCCTCTCCGTCTCTGGCTACCTACACTGCACACCCTAGGCCTGGGTCTAGTGCTTCCCGTGGTTTGATCGGTGCGAGTTCCGTGACGGAGCTGTCCCTTGCCCAGGCTCGCTGAGGACTGTGTTCTAGCAACGCTCGTCGTCACACTGGCCTGAAGAAACTAACTGTCCACTTCAAACCATAGCCTCAACCGATATTCTATGCCCGTGACGAGGTCGAGAAACGGACTATACGACATAAACCTTGATCAGACAAACACGACGCGCTTTCTATTCGGCGACGACGAGCCAAAGGCGCTCCCCCGTGGCCAGACCCCAGACGATAATTTCCCTACCCTCGTGAGGCGTGAAGACCAAATGGTGAGCATTCTTTCCCTTTGAAGTCTAGCCCTATCGCTGCCTCTACCCGGGGCGAGTGCCTTGGTCGCTGCACGTGGCTGCTGCAGCGCTGTTGCAGCGCTGTTGCGGTTGGTTTGCTTGCCGGTAACTTGGGCAGCGCAGCCCTTTCGCAGTTTAAACTCCTCTGTTCAGCACAGGCGTTGCCGTAGCAGGCTCGCTAAAAGTTTTCCTCTGGGCGCTCTTCAAAACGCATACTCTTCCACACAACTCTCCCCTCTTTTCTCACGCGTCACTCACGCTTTCACATCTCCCACTGTTGCAACAGCGCCTTTTTGCTGGCCTTTGAAGCCAGCGGCGCTTGCAGAGGGCGCCGTGCAACTCGTCCATCTATTTGCCCTCTGACCTCTTTTGCTCCTGTCCAGTTGTCTGCGTCGTCTGCCGCGCTCGATCTTGCCTCATCTTCGTCCCCTCACCCTGAGCCGACAGCTGCCAACAGTTGGAACCGAGTTAACCGCCATCGCACACAGCAGAGTCTTTCCTCGATAAACGGCTCATCCCCCATTCACGGCGGAGAACTCTCCAACGTTGGAAGCCGGCCCACATCGCTTCGCAACTCACTTGACCTCAAGTACTTTTCGGGCAGCGCGACTGAGGCGAGTGGCGGCGTCTTGTCCTCTCAGAATCATCACACTATGAATGCCACTCCTCCGAGACTTCAGAGCTCGTTTTCCGCCAACGACGTGCCAACGGTGAAGAGCCCGTCTGGTCCATCGATCATGGGCACCAATGCCAACAGCCATGCTCAGCAGCATTTCCACAACCACAACGCCAGCATTGGCCGCATTCCTGCTGGAGCAGTGCCCACCAGGGGCCACACCCGCGAACTCTCCAACGACAACAGCATGAACAACGGTCGAGAGCAGGGCAATGGCTACCCGTCGATCCAGTCGGCCCTTCAGGCAAGCGCGGCTCCGTTTGGACCCGGCCTCACGAGTGCTGCGCCCATGACTTCAGCTGCGGCTGTGTCGTCCCCGACTAGCACCTCGATGAACCAGTTCCATGGCTTCTATCCGGCAAATGCTTACGCGCCGCTCGACGCCAACACTGGGGGCAACTTTGGCATCCCGATGCTTGCCGCTGGCATGCAGCAGATGGCCATCAACGGCGCCAATGGCGGCTCCATGTATCCCTCTCAGAACTACACTGGATATGGCTCTGTGCCCTTCAATCAAGGCGGACAGCCTCGTGATAGCCAGGCGCGTGTGATGCAGCATCGCCGCCAGCTCGATAGTGAAGGTATCTGAAACCAGGCTCTCCGGGCGAAGAGCCTCTTTACTAACCAGTCTCATAGCCATGTCTCGGTACCACAATATGCCTCTCGAGTCCTTCCGCGGCCAGATCTACGAGCTGTGCAAGGACCAGCACGGCTGTCGCTACCTCCAGAAGAAACTCGAGGAGCGAAACCCGGAACAGGTCAACCTGATCTGGCTCGAAACCAATCAGCACGTCATCGAGCTCATGATGGATCCATTTGGTAATTATTTGTGCCAAAAGCTCCTCGAGTTTTGCAATGACGACGAGCGGACCGTCTTGATTCAAAACGCGTCTCAAGACATGGTGCGCATTGCTCTCAACCAGCACGGCACCAGGGCGCTGCAGAAGATGATCGAATACGTCAGCACCGCACCGCATGTCCGCCTGATCATCGAGGCTCTCCGCTTCCGTGTGGTCGAGCTCATCCAGGACCTGAACGGCAACCATGTCATTCAGAAGTGTCTCAACAAGCTCACCCCTGCCGACGCTCAGTTCATCTTCGACGCCGTTGGCAACAACTGCGTCGACGTGGGAACACACCGCCACGGCTGCTGCGTGCTTCAGCGCTGCATCGACCATGCTTCGGGCCACCAAAAGGCGTGGCTGGTCGACCGCATCACCGGTCATGCTCGAGTCCTCGTGCAGGATCCCTTTGGCAACTACGTCGTTCAGTATATCATTGATCTCAACGAGCCAAGCTTCACCGACCCGGTCGTGCAATCTTTCAAGGGCTGCATCGGCCTGCTGTCGCGTCACAAGTTCAGCTCGAATGTGATTGAGAAGTGTCTGCGCTGCGCTGGACCTGAATCCAAGGACATCATTGTCGACGAGCTTCTTGCCCCCCAGGAGATGGAGCGCCATCTGCGTGACTCGTTTGGGAACTACGTTGTCCAGACTGCTCTCGAGTTCGCCACACCTCATCAGAAGTACCGCTTGGTCGAGGCTATTCGACCTCTTCTGCCGCAGATCCGCAACACTCCGTATGGACGCCGTATCCAGGCCAAAATCTCCCTCCACGACAACCGTGGCAGCGCCGCCTCGAGTGGACAGGCCACTCCTGCAGACAACACTCAGGGCCAGATCTCCATTCGACCCAGCCATTCCCGGGCCACGTCTGGAAATGCTCCCGGACCGCAGAACAACGGTCTCACGAATGGCGGCCTCTCAGGGCTTGGGAACCCGGCCATGCGCCAGAACATGCCGCTCTACGCCAACAATGCCGCGGCGGTTGTCGCTGCACCGCCGGCCTCTGGTCCCGTTCAGCAAGGCCCGGCCCACCAACCTCAATTCAACCAGATGGCGCCCGCCGGCTACTCGCCCGCCCACCCTGCGAATAATCACCCGACAGACGCCGGCGAGCCTCGTTGGCTGTAACTCATTTGCCCCGCCGATGTGCTGCCACACAGAGCAGGGCTTGTCTGTACAACAACGCTTCCGTCTACGAACCTTTCCCCTTGTCACTGGGCGGTTAAAACATCTCGCAGCCCGGTTACGACGCTGCCATGACCTCACGATTTCCTTCTTGCCCCGTGTCGAACTGTCTCATGAAACAGACCGTCAGCTTCGCACGACCAAGCAGCACCCCTTCATACGACCGACAGAGCACTTTTGCGCAATGCTTTGTGTACATTAAGCGAAGAAGGGAGTCCTAAGAAAAGCTTATTGGTGAGTGTTTCGGGCAGACCAAGGGCCACGTCCTGTATGTATATTGGGATCGGAATCCACGGCTCGCTCGACCTGCATAGACGCATTTTTCTACTGCCCTTCTCTTCATTCTGATGTTTTCTTCTTTTTTTTTTCATCTTCTCCCAAGTGGGATTTTGCCTCGTCGATTTCGACATCATGCTTGTTTTTGTCGACTTTTTGTCGACTGATATGATCTGGACCCAGCAGAGAGGTCCATGAATTTACGGCATGACTTTTACGATGCCTTGGATTCTACGCGGCGGCAGCGGACCCTCTGGTGCGTCGGGTGCCTTTAAGTGTTTTGTCCCCGGCAAGTGGGCGCAAGCCTTCATGTCGAGGCCTCGTTTCACTGCCTCATCTCTTGGCAGTGGGGGGACAGTCATGCTACACGCACGCTCAGTGGTGACTCACGGCTAGCTCGATTGCTTGCGCACTTTCGATCGTTTGGGGCTGCACGACTCTCGGGAAGACGCGAATCGGGAGCAGCTTTGTAGCCCTGGGAATGGAAGTCGCCGTTGGGAGGTGGGAAGGAAGGAAGGTTCGTGCCTGGCATCTGTATAAGTTCCGAAATAGGAAAAGAAATTCGCATTTTGCTGCAAAGTAACTCGTATACTGACACGAACTGCCGTGATATATGACGACGGGTACCAGCCCGAGCCGTGTCTCGTACCGGCGCTTTGCTTGGTGTAGGGAGCGAGACCAGGGGGCTGAAACGGATACGGGCATGCAAGATGCTCCGTTGACAACATTCCATGGAGTATGGAGTAGTACTTGGAGCGAGAGCTGTGCCATGCTTGATGACGACCACAATATGGCACTGCGTCACCGTAGCCACTCTCTTTCGCCGTATGATCATTAAGCCTTCGTAGGACTGGCCGTTTACACAAATTCTCGCAACGAGAACTTGCATGGTACAGGGAGATGGGCCGGCCAGACAGCGGGAAGCTGATGGCACTCATCACGCAGAGCGTACCGCAGACGAGCATACCCATCGGGGGGGAATGGGATTCAGTTGCTACCGCATATACCACGGTGTCAGTTTCCTTTGTGTTGTCTTGAAAAAAAAAAAAACACCGAAACGTGAAGGCCTCTCAGTGTCCTCGCCGCCCACACCAATCCCAAGCACGCACGCAATGCCCAAGCCAGCCAGCAGTGTTTGTGCCGGCGTGGGAAAAGAAACCAAACCCAGAAACCACCCCGGTCTCGGGGCGAGGCGCTTATCGGTAGCGCCACAGGGACAGGGTGTTGTGGCGCTTCCACGTCTTTCTGCGGCCGGCGCGCGTTTTGTTGTAGCGGTGGCCCTTGTTGAGACCACGAGACTTCTTGCCGGTGGCGGTGAGGCCGCGGGCCTCGCGGTGCTTGTGGACAGGGTTGACGATCCAGTTGATGCGGGGGTCGATGCGGATCGCCTTGTGCTGGGGGTCGACGAGGATGATCTCGTAGTACTTGTAGGTGGAGTCCTGGTTGATCCAGTACGAGTTGAGGACGCGCAGGTTGGCGCAGCGGCGGCCGACACGCTCCTCGGCGGTGGCCTTGAGCGAGCGCTGGTACTTGAGCTGGTTCACACCCTGGTTGGTGGGCTTGCCTGCACATCAAGAGTTTGGTCAGCCACCGGGGCTTTGTACGGGCTCGTCGCTCCATTGCTTTCCCGAGGGGGGGGTATACCATAGGTGGCACCCTTGCGGACAGGGCGCTTGCGGCCACCGCGGCGGACGCGGACGCGGTAGACAACGTAGCCCTGCTTGGCTTTGTATCCGAGGCGCCGAGCCTTGTCGGGGCGCGAGGGGCGCGAGGCGCGGTGGATGACGTTCAATTGACGAAGCTATGTTGATGCACCCTTAGCAAAGCGTTCAACGAGTATATAGCAAAGGCGAGTTTCGGCGACCGCAAGGACTCAGGTCTGGTCTCTCCCCGCGATGCCTCTCGGACGGGTCCGGCAGTCCATTGATCTCGGGGAGCCAGAGGAGAGTCGACGACAGTCTGCGGCCGGCTTGCTCGCCCACGGATCGGAGAACATCGAACGTGGGCTCATCGTACCTCCCAGCAGCGCACTCGGAGGAGGAAGCGCATCACATCGGACTGCTTCTTCTTCTGAAGTTCCTCGACATACTTGAGGGCACCCATCTTGGCTGGTACGCGAGAGCCGCACTTGTCAGTCGAGACGATTCGCCTTGGGAGAAAGCAAAGCAGAGTGAGCAAGGGAGTACGAACCGACTCAGGTGGTGAGATTTGCTGCCACGGTTAGTAGTGCGAGGAGGAAGCTTTGAGTCGGAATGAAGGCCAATCGCCAAATTCCCAGCCGACGTGGGAAAAAAACGAGAAGCAGTTTGTGGGTTAAGCGACGCACTAGTCCTTGTTGAGAGTTAGCGCAGTGGGCTTGCCCTCGGATGGCGTCTGAGTCAGCAGGGTGAGGCTGCCTCCACCGAGCAGCTGCCTCCACCGAGCACAGACCGAGACCTTGCAGGGCTATGATTGGATCGGCACCGCCTCTGACACTGTGGCACGTGCACGGCAGTTTGACGTGAAGCTATTCCCAGCTAACTATGCAGCAACTTTAGTGCGACATGCGATGACTTTGGTTTGACATGCGATGACTTTGGTGTGACATGCGACGGACACTGCGAATCAGCCGAGCGAAGGACCACCCAAGTCCTGCTTCGCCTCTGGCAACAGCTCCACGGCTCCCGAGAGTGCCTGGAAAAGATCTCGAGCCGTCATTCCCCAGGTGACGTCTCCCCGCTGTGGCCCTGCCTCTGCGAGAAGTTCCGCCGCCATGGTGTCTATGTCGCTGCCGCCGTCGGCCTTTGCTCGGTCCTCGCCCACGTCACCATGGGCGTAGGGCATCATAGTGCTATTTAAGATCCTGAAAGCTGCTCCCATTGCGCTCTCGCTCAAGGCCCTGAGATTGGTCTCGTCGTGATCCCAGTGGGTCCGCGTCGGCCCCTGAGCGTCAATGGTAACCTGGTTCAAGGCTTCGTAGCGTTTGACCAAGTCGTGAAGGCTTGCCAAGCACTGTCGCGCTGCGTGGAACGTCTTGTTGTCGCTGTTTTCCGGCAGTGCCATGTTGAGAGGTAAAGACTCGGCGACCGCTGGCATGTCTTTGCCGAGCCTGGAAGCTGGGTCAAAAGCTTGCAACATAGCATCTGGCGTCTGCCGACGACTCACGTTTCCGCCAACAGCTGTTTCTTCATTAGTTTGGTAATCTCCCCGGCGTTCCTGCGCATCTCCATCTTTGTTTCCTCGATGCCTTTCGCCGCGTTCATGGGCAATGGCATCAACTCCCTGGCCACAGTCAGTATCTGGGACAAATGCCTTGGTCAGCGGGCGTCGTTACCTGTCGTTTGTGTCACTCTCAAGAGCGGCCGCCCCGCCCTGTCGTGGCTTCTTGACGGCGGCCTTGCTGGCCTTGGGAGCTGCTCGTGCCCTCTTTTTCGGAGGGGGCCCTGCTTCACACTCGCTTCTCTGCCGCGTTGCGGGAGCCATGCTTCTCGATCGTGAGCGTACGAGGCACTGCCGTCCCGCTTGATACTTGATGTACCCCGTTCGAGATACAGGCCCCGCTGGCGAGTTGGAGGAGGACTTGTAGCGTTGAAACAAGGCGGTGTGGCGACAGTCTCGACCGAGGGACTGCTCGTGCCTTCCCTCCCGGGTGAGCGGCCCATTTGTTGGGTACCCAAGCGACGACACGTGCCCTCGCGTCTTCGAGATTGTCAATGCTGCCGTGGGCAATGTACGTCACGATGCGTCACAAATCCGGTGCATCGGACGTGTGACGACGCATTTCAACCTTCTTCTCTGGAACCGGCTTGAATTCGATATTGTAAGCTCTCTCCTCTTGATAACCGCGCCTTATCCCTCCCAAGACACTCGTCCAAGCAATCTGAACAATTTGCAACCAACGCAAGGGGAAAATGAGCAGAACAAAGGTCCGTCCAGCAAAACAAACCTCTCGTGCGTACATGTTTTCAGCCATACCCAAGCCATGTCCTTTTGTTTCGTGTATTAAATACAGCCTCGATGTTTAAGTACTCAAGCGTCTCTGTCTATGTCCAGCCGTTCCAAGCGAAATATGAAAGCCGTCTCCAGTCTTCCAAACCCCAATGTCCTGTCTTATAGTAGCGTGCTTGGGTTCAGCGTCTCAGGTGTCTTTGATGATAATCGTTTCAAACAAGGCGTAAGGGAAATAAATAAAAGGACTCCGACCGACAAAACAATGTGATTACGCAGGCAGCTGAGCTGTTCAAGAATGAGCTGCAGTTTTCCTCTTCAAGCTGTGGCTCCGTAGAAATGACGTGCCGTTCTCAGACAGCCCTGTAATAGAGGCCTGCGGCCCTCAGCGCCAAATCGTCTCCCAGTATATCCGGTTGTTGTGTTAGGCTGAAGTTTCGACGACTAGTGTGTATTCAGAGAAAGACCCTGGAAATTGGCGGTCCAGTCATTCTGCGAAGGAAGCGGCGAAATGCCCTGAGAATGGGGCCCGGGACTTGGCACGCCCTGCGAAGCTGGCCAGCGCTGGCGCATCGACTGGAACTCTCCTGCCTGATGATAGCCAGCTTGGGGAAAGCCTTCGAGGCCTGGCAAGAGGCTTGGGGCGTAGGACGCACCACCCCGAGGGCTAGCAAAGGCTCCGCCTGTTCCGTACGCGTAGTTGGATGCCGAGTATCCAGAAGCCGTCGCCACTGCCCTGTCGCCACTGAATGACTGGGCGAAGGGAGTGCGAAATGCACGCGAAACTGGTGGTGGTCCCTGAACGTAGGCCTGCGACTGCGGCTCCTGCGTCTGCTGGTTCTGGCGCCGCTCGCCACCGCTTGAAGCACGCCCGGCGCCTACAGCACCAGGCCCAACACCACTGGGGGCCTGAATGCCCAGCGTCGGGCTTGCGAACGAGGCAGGGTTGATGGCCGACATCCAGATTCTAGTCTTGTAGATTTTGAACAAGTCGGTGACGAGAGAGTTGAAGTTGATGTAGGAGTCGGCAAAGTAGTAAAACGTGAGCTTTTTCCAGTCCCTGTCTTCCTGTTAGCGCCATGCCGAAGCTCGGTATCGGGGGGTGCGAGTTCGATTGTACATTTGGAACTCGGCGTCGAGAATCTCCATGTTCAAGCCGTGCTCTTTGACCTTTTGCATGCAGACCCGCTTCGCCTTGGCCTCCTGACCCTCCTTGTCCCGCAAGGAATGAACCTCGTGGTTCTGAGCGAGTCGTTTGATCAGCTTTGGTCGCAGATCCCCAGTACTAGGCTCCTGCATGTGGTGTTGGCTCGGAGGACCCATCCCGCCCACGGCACTTCCATGAAAGCCGCCAGCCGAGGTCAGGAGGTCGGGGCTCCCCCCCTCTTGCGCCGCGGCGGCACCTTGCGAGTACATCATCAGCCATTTGTAGTGCTCCTCTGCGTAGTGCTCCTTCAGCTCCTTGGCCGTCTGCCAGTCAACGTTATCCTTGGCCACGGTGCCGAGGTCTGTGCCGCGGTCAGCCTCAACAATCACTAGGTCACCCGGCTTGACGGTCAGTCCAGTCCCTTCCTGGATGTAGAAGACGTCGGCCCGGGCGCATTTGAACAAAACGACATGGAGGAGCTGGTTATGCCTTGGCTGCGCCATTCCGTAGACATTGCGGTGGGGAGACGGCGCTCGGTTGGCAAACTGATCCTGCAGTCCAAAGGAGGACCCGAAAGGACCGTTGAAGGCGGCTTGAAGAGTGTTGGACCCGTTGCCAAAGAGACCCGCCGCTGCTTGCATTGAGTTGTTAAAATGAAACGTAATGAAACGAGATTGATCTTGGAGCCTGGAAACTCACCATTACTTGAAGAGGCTGAAAAGCCTTGGGCGTCGGCAAATGCGGAGGAGAAGCCTTGAGATGGCTGGCCATCGACCGCGTTGGCATCGAAGAATGAGATTGAATCGGCAATGGAGCTGACGGAGCCCTGACGCGTGGGCATGTTCGCAAAAGAGTGACGCCTACTCTGCGAAATGTCCCCTCCAAAGAACCCAGGCGAGCTTGACCAGAGAGCCTTTTTCAGATTCATATTGTCCGCTTTGCGACTATCCATCCCGGGACCGCGGATGGGGCCGCCGCCGTATTCACTCATTCGCCGAGCGCTGCTGCGCCTTCCATAAGGATCGCCGGCCTCGTTGGTTTCGTCCAATTCGTCGATTGCGTAGTCCGACTCCTCGGGAACAGCCTCTCTCAAAGAATATCCATTGGAAAGATAGGCCGCTCCAGTAGAGGCGCGCGGGCGGATTCGGCTGTTGTACTGCTGCTGCTGACGGAGCATTGCATTTTCCCGAGTGAGCATCTCAATGGTTTTCGATTCGGACGTCTGGTGGAAGGAGCCTTGGAGCGATTCAGATGCGCTCTCGTCGTCGCCATCCACCTCCTTGACCTTGCTGAGGACCGAGCCATCGTTTGCCATTTCGCTCAACATGCTTGGCCGTGATGGACGATGCTGCAAGGCCGGGTGTCGAGCGCGGCCCAAGGCCGCCGTTGAGCTCATGGACGGCGGAGGAGCGATGTCAGGATCCAGCTGCCCCACCGAATAAGACTGAGAACGATACGTTTTTGGGGTTGGGTGCAGCGGGATTGCAAAGGGGATCTGTGAGTTCGGCCCTGGCTCGCGCGAGGCTGTGGATGTCTGCGTCAGCCCAGCATCGGGGCCAAAGAAGGAGTTGGGGCCGCTGCCAGGGGGGGCCGTCGAGGTTGGCGAGGGCAAGACCTCGCTGAGCCTCGAGGGCGCATCTTTGCGATCATTCCAGATACCTGTTCCCCACGTAAACGAGGACGTGGCCGCAGCGCGACCCATGGCAGACGAAGTGGAATGCGACCCCCAAGGCGCGTTACCAGCCTCGGCAGACGGTGTGCTGGGATGAGATGTCGTGGGGGACATGGAGCTGCTCGCGAACGAGCCTTTGCGGGGTCGAGAGAGGGATTGCGTCGTGTCGTTGAGCCACGAGGATCGCCGGACTGGTTTCTGAGGCTGCACAACAGAGGCCTGAGGCACGTCTGGGCGGTGGTCAAGCTCGTCCTCGGAGCTTGCCAGGGCCTCGGAGTCGGGAGTTGAGGTTCGCGCGTTGACTTTGTCCAAGAGCGGGTTCTGACTGCTCTGAGTCCCGGCGGGTCCTTGGCTCAACCTTGAGGGACGTCCGGTCTTGAGAGACACAGAGCTCATGATTGGCGCTGCCCGGAATTGGTCTCGTGACACGAGTGTGTATCGTCAGCTGACACCGACCAAGGCAGGTTTCGATGCCTGCTGAGAAGAGGTTCTGCTAGAAGTGACCACCACGAGGAGGTATTCCGGTCGTTTCTGATGCAGGCTTGCCAGAGGCGTGTGGCGCGAGGATGCCGTTCGACTTTGGCGGCGATGGGGAACGTGGCTATGAGGACGTTAGCATAACCGGTCACCTGGAATTCAATTCGCCTTCACAAACGAGACACCCTTCAAGCGCGGGACATGGCGCTGTCCTGGTGACATGCGCCACCAACGAGCCACGGCGACGGCGACTGGTTCAAACGATGTTTGCGGTTCTTTGCGTTTGTGTGTGCACAAAGGAACAAAGCGGCCAAGAGACGTAAAGAATAGGGCCCGACATACCGAGAATAAATCTGAAAAATATCTATATTTTGACAAACCGATAAACGGGCAGCTCTAGGTCGCAACAAACGGCAGAGGAAGGCGGTGCGGCGCGCGCGACCGCCGTGGGCAAGGGAAAGGGTGTGGGCGGCGGAGAGCTGTCTTGGACGAGGACAGAAACGAGTCGTGCGGTCGCAACGGCGATTATTTTAACGGAGGCTGTGAGAAAACGTCTAAATCGTGCGTCTAAACCCAGAGCCCAAAGGAAAAGGATGCGAACGAAACAGGTGGCGGAGAGATCAAGCGCACATTCGCAGCGGCGAGCCGTCGTGTGTGTAATGCGTCGTCGGTGCTGCGGCGTGCTACTTGACGCCCATGTTTGAGAAGCCGGCAGATCAAGAGTCGGGTTGCGCGGCGGCCTTGTAGCTGTTGCGCAAGCAGAAGCTGCCGCAAACACGACGGCTTCGGGAATGTGTGTGAGGAGAGACGAGTTGCTCGACGGCGACTCTATTGTTCAGATGGCGCAAAACGAACAACTGGAGGGGACGGTTCGTCAGAAAGAGGGGAGAGGGGCGGGGGGGGGCCAGAAAGAGAGCGACGACGTGGACGTGAGAGAGGTGGAGAGCAGAGGGAGAGAAAGACGGGAGCCGAGGAAGGTTGGAGGCCGGGGAGCGACGACGGCGGCGGCGGTGGTCGGGAGAAGGCCGACGTAACGTAAGCCAGCGGCTGAAGATGGATGAGGTAAGTGACGTGAAGGTGCTGGCGGGGAATGGGAAAAGGGTTTGCTCGCAATGGCGGCTATGGCTATGATGAAATAAATGCGCGGCAATGGCGCAGTGAGAACAAAAGGCTCATGTGGCATGGCCGAACGGACCCCGTGAATGAAAAAGCTTACTTGGCCCTCGTGGATGTTGCGAGGCCGGCCGCCCGAGGTTTCGAATTGTTGCTGGCAATGGATCCTGCCGTCAAACAATTGTGTGAGAGGTGATTGAAGGAACGGACGGGCTCGGTAGCCTACCTGTCTTGAGTTAGGGACCGGGAGTCTAAAAGTAAAGTCAGGGGTCCTCTGCCAGAAGGCAAAGCACGGGAAACTCTGTGCCGGGACTTCTCCGCTCCCCCCAGAGAGGTACATACTACGCCGGGCCGTTTGAGCGACCACCGCACTGTGCCAGCCTCCACGAGCGCGTCGGTTCGGTTGCGCTGGCCGTCAAGGACAGGAGGGAGGCCTTGATTGATTGGCTGCGTTGGCTTAGGGGACAAAGAAGGGGTGATGTGTTTTGGGGAGCTGCTGCAATGGTTTCTGTTCGGTGGGGAGCCGTCCTTTGATATGCTTTTGGGGCCTAAGGCCCGTCTGGGGGAGGAGTTGGGGGGGGGCGGGGGCCAGTGGGAGGGGAGCGAGCGCTCACGAGCGGACGGGTAATAGTACGGGTACAGTTATAGGCAAGGCAGGAGGGGGGGATTGATTACCGGGACAAGCCTGGACACGCGGGGGAGCGGCGGCGTCGTCGAGGCAATCATGGAGCGCGAGAGACCACGGACCTGGTTAACTCGTACGGAGTATTCGTAGTCTTTTCATAATAACGTCAGATGGAAGAGGTGAAGCTGTGGTGTTCCATACTGCTATGTTAGGTACTACCTACATGTGGGCTCATGTACCTACACAGAGGCGCTTCGTCAGGCACAGAGAAGCGAGCGGTACCTTAGGTACTTGTGTAAGCACTTGCGCAATTCTCAAACCCCAGTATGACGAATACCGTGCCTCGACTTTCCAGAGATGGCACGGGACTTGAGCAACCCAATTGGCAAGCTTTGGACAGGCATCGATATGTCGTTATGCAGGTGAATGGGTGCATGCAGGCCGTGGCAACGGAGTATTTGTTCCTGCTACGTGCATATATTTACGTGCATATATGCGTGTATGTAGAGGCACCCCGTGTGGAGAACGGGGCATATGTAACTCGTATGTATGTACGAGTTATGTACGAACATGAACCGCCCGAATGCATGCACCGTCAGACAAGTTACATTACAAATGTATACTCGTACATAGGTACGAAATACAGTATCCGTACAGGGTACGCACATCCGTCCTTCTCCCCCCTTACTTTCCCTTTAGGCTGTAGAAAAGGCATGGCATCTAACGTGAGTGCAGCGAGGCTTAAAGGCAGCAAGCGACGGATTCTTCTCCCTTGTCCCGTCCGTCCTGGAGGCGAGAGTGGATTCGAGTGGAAAGGGCGCCGGATCATAATGGTGCGGTTCGCCCCCCCCACCATCCCCAGAAGCGCGACCCCCTCCCCCCTCCCCCACGTTCCCCTGTCGGCAGCACGCCAGCCGCTGCCACAAACGGCCTAGCGCCTCCTCCGAGGCCCCCTGCCGGTGGGTCTCCCCTCGAATCTGCATCAGACGCCGTATTGGACACGGTGGAAGCACGTTCACTGCGAGGCTGGCACCACCCAACCGACAGACCTTTGCATTCCTCATTCCTCTGACTGCAGGCTCACCCATTCAGTCGTACGGTTGTGTGCAGGAAATTAATCGTATGTATGTTTTTCGTATGTATGTATGTATGTACCACATAGGGGCGCATCGACTGAGCCGGACAATCGAGTCACTTGATGCAAAGTGTGGAGGCGAGCAAGGGGGAAGCACACGCTACCAACGGCCCTGTGGCCAATTAACCAAACTCTGGCTTTAGCCCCTCCTTTCGTCGTCAACTCAGTTGCTCGTGTCTAAATGTATACTCGAAGACTCTTGACGGTATCCGCATGTATGTATATACATAGATGGACATACGAGTTACAACTTGCAGTCACCACACGACTCCTGCATACCTACCTACCTACCTATCAATCAGATGAACCCTTGGGTCGCCAGGTAGGTACTATGTACATATATAGTATGTACAGTACGCCGGCCCTTCGGTTTCATCGAGGCCCGCGCTTGGCCATGTTGGCACGGGCTGTAATTCCAGGCCCACTAGGGACCAAAATACCAAAATACAATTCGGGTGTCCCCCACCCACCAGCCGGAAAGTCGACAATATCGGACGGGAGAGGGGAGGGGTCAGGACGTCAGGACGGACAAGTATGTATCGCACCTCTCGCTAGGTAGGTACTCTTCTCGTCGAGATACATGAACCAAGAGTGCGAGTGCATCTTCCACGTTACTTTCGACACAGTGTTGGCGGACACAAAGGCGCTCTTACGCACTTGATGCGGAGTAATAGTGCCACAAGGTATATAGGTCCTCGACTCCTCAGGTGCCTTGGGCTCGTTAGTCAGAGGACCTGACGTCGGCGGGCGCTCCGTGGGTGGTACAGTACAGCCTTGCGCCGGGCCATGGCAGCATCCCTCGCCGAGCTGATGGTGGACCAGAGACCAGAGTCTTGTAGGTTGACAATACCGACTGTGTGGTTGGACGACGGGCTACTCGGATATGTATGTATTTATACTTCGTACGAGTTACGGCAGAGAGAAACGCGTCGCCCGGCCGGGCTGCCAAGCCCACGCCATGCACAAGGAGCAGGCCGGCCAGTCGCTGTCGTCGCTGTCGAGTGGAAGGGAGCCCGAGCTGCGGCTCCGATTAGCTGCAACAGATGCTGAGCTACAAAGCATGTATCCGGCCTGCCTTTGCAATATGGATTCTCGCGAGCGCATGAACCACCCCACCGTCATTGGAGCGGGTGGGAATGGGCGCACTCCATCGACGATCGCACAAGATGGGCTTGACGGGTGCGCACCAGCGAATGCATGTATCCGTACGGAGCAGTACGGATTTTGGATACCTAGGTATTATGTATTCGTACATACATACTCCGTAATGGAATTGATTGACGGCTTCCGCCTCCATCTGTGCATATGTATGTACATAGGCGCTACACTGCACATTACACAACACGCGTGGTGTTTGCCCAGAACATGAGATGGAGATTTTCCGCCCTCCACTCGCGAGTACATCTGCCAAGCTAATAAAGACGCCCTTGCCCAACGGCCAGTCCTGAAAAGGGGATCTGCATTGCCGTCGACAAAGTGTCTCGCAATCCGAGGCTTCGACGATCGCTAGAGACGGCCAACCCCGCAATTGAACTTCAGCCCCCCCCGCCCACCACGGCCAGGGAGAGTCACCTGCCCTGCGCCAGACCACACCCTGGGCGCCCGCCCGGCTCGTAAGTGGCACGGGTCGGGTCCAATGCCCATACGGTTAGCGACAGAGGTCGCCTTCTCAACAGCCCTGTTCGGGACGGCATGAACTCGCGTCGAGAGAAAAACTGCCAAATGTCGGGCGAAAAAGAAATGCAGAGCGGCATGATGCAGAGCCTTGGCAGCAGTGCGCGTATGTGTGTATGTGCAGGCGCCACCGGACAAGAAGCCGACTGTCACAGATTGCCTCCTAGGTGCCTCCAAGGTATGTACATACGAAGTACGGATACGGATACCTAGAATTACCTACCTAGGTACTTCGTATGTAACTTACATATGTACTTGTATGTAAGGACTGCAGTTCCTAGACGAATCGCTCTCGAATTATTGGCGCCCGGGGTCAGGGCTCGCGGGAGGTTTGTTGTTCTAATAAGGAACAATATTATGTACATATGTACATACACGGCGGGTCAGCGAGTTCCAGACCGTTTGCCCAATCCAGTCAAGCTGACGTTTCAGCCATCAACTCGCATGGTGGCATCGGCACTGTGACGCTCCCTATCACGGCGGGCAGACGGGGCCGCCGAGTCGCTGGCGCGGAGTGCCTCCCTTTCACAATCCGTAACTCATACATACATACATACATACTCCGTACATACGGATATATCTTTACTCTTTACGTACGAAGTACGAATACATACATACACATGCGTGATTCGATACGTCGGGTACTCTACGTGTGTACATACATACACACTTCATGTATGTATTCGTAACTCGACTCGTACGTGCGCTGCTTCGGAGTCAAATCCCTGTTACCCCAGGTTTAACTCCACCACATGCATGCCGGCGGCCTGTCCTAACTGTCGACGACGGCATCCCGCCCATGCCATGTGCCGCTGCCGGTTGGGCCCGCGCGACAGAGTGCCCTGTAGGGCTTTTGTCAGAACTAACTCTCAGTAGGCCACCTGCTGCGGTTGGCGGGCCAGACAGCCACGACGACCGACGCCCGCAGGTCCAAAGAGTCATTGGCTCAGCCATCGCAACAGCCAACCGGCATGCCATGGCTTACGCGGCCGAGCCCGGCATCAGAGCTCGTGCCCCGACGCCATCATCATCACGCACAGCCCCCAATGACGATTTGCCGAGGAGAAACAGATTCGTGTTTTCCACCTTGCTATCCAGATGCCGGTTGATTTGGTTTCTGCTGCTTCAGTTTCTCCTCGAATTTTGCAAACTCCTGCATCGCAACCTCCTCATCTTGGCCCAGTATTTGGCGCACACCCTTGACTTCCTCAATCTGATTCTCCATTAGCAAAGGTAAGCCTGGTTGAACAACGGGGGAAAACACTCACGTAATGCATCAGCATGCCTTCGATGCCATTCTTCAACGTGACGGTGCTCGAGTCGCAGGTTCGACAAGCCCCGCGTAGCTTCAACTTCACGTACCCATCCTCGAAGCCTCGGAACTCAATGTCGCCGCCGTCCTCCTGGATGGCCGGCCGGATCCTCGTCTCCAGCAGCTCCTTGATCATGCCGACAACCTCGTCGTCGTCCTCGTTGTATGCCAGGCTGTCCTCCTCGGCCGCCTCGCTCCCATCCTTGCGGTCCGCCACGTTGACAATCGCCTCACCCGATGTGATGGCCTCGGTGACGAGCGCAAAGATTTCGGGCCGGATGTGCGCCCAGTTAGCGTCGCCGGCCTTGGTGATTGTGATGAAGTCGGCCCCGTAGAAGACGGACATGACACCGTCAATGTTTATGAGCTTGGCGGCGAGGGGGGATGGATGCGGCGGCGAGATGGTTGCGCGGGGGTTGAGGTATTCGACAAAGGGTGCCCCGACCTCGGGCGGCACCACGCGGTGGTTGGGAAGAAACTTGAGGGCGTCCGGGTTGGGGGTGTTCTCCGTCTGGATGAAGATGCCGCGCACGCCACCGACAGCCAGCCTTGGTCCGGTGCGCTGCACTCGATGCTGCGCGCTCGGCCGTGCGCCCGCAGCCGTCGTTGGAAGTCTGCTCGTCTGGATATTCAGTTGCCGCATCCACATCGGCGTAGCTCGGACCTGACACCGGGCGAGCGGCCGTGAGGCAGCTCTGGCCAGCGAGCATGTCGCGATCCTCGAGGCAGTCGACGACGCCATTGCGCTGTTGCTCTGGTGGTGAGTCAGTGACAAGGGCGCAAAAGAAGTCTTGGCTGCTGCGATGCGCAAAGTGACGGGAGAAAAATGACGTCGGGGCTCTCTTCTCTCTTCTCTTGCTGGACTTTTTGATCGGCCGTTGCTCCAAAGTCGAGCGGCGATGTCTCTCGGCAAACCTATTACTAATAGCCGGGCTGTCGGTGACCCAGCGCAAAACGGATCGCCGATGACGGAGTGCAACGCCACAAATGATGAAACGGGCGGGGCTACCACAGCCAACACCAGCCACATGAGTGTTATTACTACGAGTTAGGAACTACTTACGAAGTACATACTGGTGTACATACCTAATTGTCGCGGTGCGTTTTTTTTTTTGCTTCTGCCCGGTCTTTTCTTGGATGAAACGCGATCGCAAATAGCTTGTCCCCCAAATTCGGCAACGCAAACGCGCGCCTTACCATGGTATCTCCAGATCTTCTGATCAACGAGTCAGACCAGGGCATCCAAACGGAGTCGGTGTCGCCACGCACGGCAGCGACAGGCGAGGAGGCTGTTTTGCTGCGGCTGGAACAGGCCACGCCAGAAGCCGAGCCGGCCAAGAGCGATTCCAAACCAAAGGGCCCTGCAACATGTGGTGTCTGTGAAGCGGCTGCGTCCAAATACAAGTGCTCTCGCTGCTATCTCCCCTAGTACGTTTACTCTTGCTACAAGCCTCAACGGCTCTTTGATGATGCAGCCAAGGCCCCGAAGTCGTTGACGAGAACCTCTTAGCTGCTCCGTCGCGTGCAACAAGGCCCATCAGGAAAACCACCCTCCCGACCCGAAGCCCGACCCGAAGCCCGACCCGCTTCCAGAGCCCCCAAGCGAGCGACCTGTACAGCCGGCCGATCCTATCAACCCTTTCCAAGCTCTAGACAACTCGGAGAAGCTCGCATGGCTATTTCGAAAGTACACAAACCTCCCGCAGCAGCTGCTCGACATACACTCGGCTACCCAGCCACCGCCAGAAGACTCGAGCAAGCAGATACCATCCTCGCTCATGCAGGGCATCTCGGGCCGGAGCAACTGGTCCCACGAAAAGGGCATCAGCAGCGGCAAGGCGGCATTGCGCAGAGCTCGACAGCTCCCGGGAGAGGCTGGCGAGGCGATTCGGGAGTACTGCGCGCTCATTTCGCTCCTCCTTAGCGATGAGGAAGCAAAGGACAGCGCGAGGGCAGTGCTCCAGCAAAGGCTCGCCCAGCAGGACGCCGACATGATTCGGCAACTCATGGAGGAGGAAAAGGGCCGCCGATGATTGCAAAAGGCCGGTACCTTGTGCATGGCCGGCATCCCACAGGATGGCGTAGACGGAGAATTTTGCTATTGCGGCTTATGAGCGCCGCGGAAAGTGCTCATATTGGACGACGGCCATGGTGGTGAGAGAACGCGCATGACCCGAGACGGGCTGCGGGGAAAGCTAACGTTTGAACCGGGCAAAGAGGCCGCCTTTAGGGGACTTTGGCGAGTCCTGTGAAGCTCTCCTCTCTTGCGGTGGGGACGGCGTCTTTTCGTCCCTGCCATGCCTGGTGAAGCTCCCGAGCCGACCTCGGAGATCCCATTTCGACTCGGACCTCCGAACAGGGAGCGGCGATGGCACGAAAATTGCCGGCTGGGCCCAAGTCTCGTCGCTCTGCGTCCAGTCTACTGGATGGTGCTCAGACGGGTCAAGAGCCTCGCCACTCCCCCGCCTCTCAGCAGCGACGGGGCCAATCGGCATAATGAACGGTTCCTTGGGCGATGGGTCTGGTTTGCCCAGGATGTTACCAGTACTCCTTCTCCTCTTTGCTGGATCCTTCTGATCCTCCAGGCCCTCTACCCTGACCACGGAGAACGGCTCAAGGGTGTGGCGGTGATGGCAGGGAGGCCGCTGTTCGTCAATTTCAGTCATGGTTGCAAGGGTGGGAGTGTAGTGGAACTGATTGCGTCCATACTGGCGCTCGCGCATGGTCTGCACCCTTCGGAGGGTCTGAGCCTGCTTGAATGGGGCAACGTTGGGACCGACCGCGGCAATCTCGCGGCTCGCGTTGGGTCCGTCCATATGGAACTTGATGGCTCTCCGGGACAGCCTATGGATGAGCTGCCTGTCGGTAGTGCTGTCGGCGGTGGTGGTGCGGGTAAACTGAGAGGCTGCCACTTGTGGAACATGTCGATAGCTGGAAGAGCGGACTGGTTCGCCCCCCTTGCCATTGCGACCCGACTTCTTGGAGCCCGTGAGGTGGAGCCTGTGTTTGTGCGGCCGTTCCCCTTCCCACTGCTGTGCGTCGTCGATGTCGTGCCTGTACACCGGGTGACGCTGTTGCCCGCCTCGATCAGAGTCCAGGGGGGCCGAGGTGGCGATGGCGGCCGAGCCCTCTGACGCCCGCCACGCTGTGCCGAAGACGGTGCGCCTCTTGCTCGGGACGGGGGCGTTTTTCTGATCGGCGAGCACAAGGGACAGCCTTCGTGTCAGCTCGTCGGGATCGAGGAGCTGCGACTGCGAGGGCCGCAGCTTGTGGCACGCCGTGGCCTTGGTGGGCCTGCAGCTTGTTGATCTGGCGACCGAGGCCCCTTCCGGCGGGCAGGTCATGTTGATGACCATGGCGGTTCACGAAAGGCTGACGTCGTGTCTGTGTGTTGGGCCTCGGCGTAGCGGCGACAACCAAAGTGACTGGGAGCAGCTGGCTGGGAGCGGCTGGCCAGTCGAACAACACGTCGTATGCTAGGCGGGACGTGAAAGGAGGGAAAATCCACACGGCCAAGAAGACGCCGCAGAAAAGGCGTCTGCTCGAGACGGGATGAATCAGACAAGCAACCAGAGGTATGTCAAGTCTAGTACAAGCATGAAGCCAAGAGGGCATAGGGCGATGGATATATAAACGTCTCGTGCACCTTTGTCGGCCGTAGACGGCGGCCATGCAGCGCACGTGAGACGAAGTGAAGCGACAGAAGCGTGCATGCATGCGCAGAGCCGAGCGAGTATGTGTCCGTCTGGCAGAGCCGAGCGAGTATGTGTCCGTCTGTCCAGGAGGCGAGAGATGGGGACGTCGACTTCAGGCGAGAGACGGGGATGTCGACTTCAGGCGAGAGACGGGGACCTCGACTTCAGGCGAGATAAGTGTCGGTGCCGAGTCTCGTGGGCGAATAGGGGGGTCGCCGAGAATGGGAGAGGATTAGGTTTGCGATTTTTTGGAGGGGAGGGGCGGGATATGCTCGCCACGAGGACGTTTCATCACCGTCGACAATCTAGCATCGTCAAGATTGAAAGCGTCAGGGCTCCGCTGAAGCTCCAGGAGCCGATGCAAGCGCCATCGTCTCATCAGAAGAGCGGGCCGTCGCTTGGCACTGGCAGATGCCACGACAGCTTTGGCGAGAGAGGCAATCCCGGCCAGCCTTTTCTGTCTTTTCTGTCTCTTTGTGCGAATTATGTACAACAGTTATGTACGTGTGTATCCTTGGCTGGGCGTCCTGCAGGCCCCGTTGCAACGTCGAAAAGAAACACAGGCGGCGGCGGCGCCTTGTGGGCGCACCTCGTTTGCTGCCGTGAGGAGGGTCTGGGAAGCGCCGTGTCGTCGAGCGTGCATGGCGGCAGTGGTCAAGAGAAGAGTTCCCCCCTTTTGCCGACTTTTGGGGGAGGTTCGCGATAATGGGTTCGCGATATCCTTGGCGAGAGTTTGCCCGACGGGTGCGGGGCCGTCTCTTACGGGTAAAGGCGGGCATCTCAACAATCGGACTTGCATGCAATACGGAGTACGGATACGGATACGGAGTTATTCGTATGTATGTATGTACATATTCGTACCGTGATGGAAAAGCCTCTTGATAGGCCCCGGATGCGACAAGAAACTCCCGCTAGGTATTCGTACAAAAAGGAGATGAGAGGACGCCTGCAGCGCTCCTGTACTGTAACCTGCATGCAGTGGGTAGCAGGCCAATGGCTGGTAGTTTCCCTGTTTCCATTATTTGTTGAGTCTCTTGTTGGCCATCAAACAACCCATGACGGGCGAGATCTGTCTCTCTCTCTCTCTCCCATCGACATCGACCACCCTCGGGCCAAAGACGCAAGCGCGGGTCGTCTCTCCGCTCGGGCACCCGTGCATGCCCGGCTGGATCATGTCCTCCAGATCAGGCATGCGCACCACCCGCAGGCGTTCGCGGACCACGACCCTTGATTCCTGGCCCCCGCTTTTCCCCTTTCCCTTCTCCGTCTCCATCCTGTTTCGTTTCGTTTCGGGATCCAAGCCGAGGACGCCTTCGGGACGCCGGCCGGCCGATAAGGGCCGTCGTCTGCCCCTTGCTGCTTGCCGCTGCCCATCGGACGCCGCTTTTGCTGCACGCTGGCTCATGTTGATGCAGCCGTCCCTCCTTGTCCATGCACACACGGGTCGGCGCCGGCACCGAAGACACGGGGTCGGGGTTAAAGTCAAGGCACAAGTAAAGGCGCCCAAGACGACGTCTGAGCGCCCAGACGGATTGGCAGTCTCGGGGACATACATGTAGACTCTTGTGTCCTCAACCGACAACCCTTCATCCTGAGTCTTGTTCCTTCAAGCCTCCACCTAGTGTCCTCATATCGACTGCCAGCAAACGCCGCCATCGGGACGGAATCCGATCTCATGCCGCTTGAAGAGCTGCCTAGAATAGGTGAGACAGCGGGGCCGATGGCGTCCCGTGCTACAGGTTAAGACACGATTTTGGGAGTCCTCGACGGCAATGGTCCCTCCCTGCGGGTCTTCCAACCATAACATGAGCGAGGCAAGGAGACCAGGGCTGGAGCAGAAGGGCTTGCGAATATCCACGCCGCTCTGGCCGCCGTCTGCTGCAGTCTTACAGTAGGGGCTCGTCGTTTCTTTTCCCTTGTCGTTCCTCAGTCCAATCATCCGCCTCCGGCCTCTGAAGAGAAGCGTCTCTCGCATACACTGAATTGATGACGAGAGCGGACTGGCCGCTCACAGCCCGAGGGCCTGTCACAGCAACGTGGTTGGCTGGCGGCCTCGTCCTCAGCTGAGTCCGGGGCAAGGCGGCGCGAACCTGTCGGACCAGAACCGACGCTCGCCATCGAGGAGCACCAAGGAAGCAGCTCCAGTCGCGCCCAAGGATGCAAGTATTTCTCCTCAGACCGGCCCGAAAGGTGCTTGGGCCGTTGCCCCTTTCAGCTTGCGACAGCCGACGAGGTTCATCGTCATGATCCATTAGACGCTGCCCTGCATTACAGCACTGAGAGCATTGCAGCCCTGAGAGGAGAGAGAGCGCACTGAAGAGGGTGCAGTGGGGGAGCCAAGACACCTGCATGTTTCTCTGATTCCTTTTTCCTTTCTTGGTTCCCTCTCGTCTCTTCACCTCCAAGGTCCGGCCTTTATCGCGGCGCACCAATCACCCTTCCTCCTGCTTCAGTTGGCAACGACTGTGCGTACAGTGTGCGCAACCATCCTCTGCTGCCACGAGCAAAAGGGATAGAAGTTAAGAAGGTACCCGGACCAGGCCAGCCTTTTGCCCAGAGTCGAGGTACCATGGGCCTTGCGGTCGCACGTCCCCCTCTACACCTACAAAATAGCTGCCGAACCCACCCCGCGCCGCCCGCCGAAAACAAGAGTCGACGACTCGCCTCTCGCCCGTTTGTGAGAACCGACTGCAACCATCTTGCAAGCTTCCCGTCCTGGACCTCCAGAACTCGCCGCTCTCTTTCGGGTCGTAAGCGGGCACGTCTCTTGGTCTCGGCAAGCTCCTGGGCCCTTGGAGAGCCTTTAGAGCGGGTCTCGGGGCCGTGACTGACCACCTCGCGTGCATCTTCGGTTAGTGACCGCCATATCTGTCAGTCAGTTGCTTCCTTTTGATGTCCATTTCCCACATCTTTCCGCGGTTAGAAAATATCTGCGTTTCTTTACTCCCGGCCACCCCATCTTTGCGCCCTTGGGCCGTGACCGGGATCGAGATGGCGAGCGAATTCAGAGCTCTCAAGACTCACCCTGCCATAGGTAGCCGGCTCCCAGCTTCACACGGGCCCTCTTTAGGCCCGCGACACCGGCTTCGACGTCGACTTACCCGACCGCCCAGGCGCTGAGTAATGCCACCGCCAGCCAGACAGGTCTCACCGTAAACTCGCGCCCCAGCTCCTGCGCCTCTCCAGCTTTCACGGAGCTCAGGTGTAGCGACTCCAAGACCTTCGTCTCCATCGTCGACACTTCCATCCTTGCCACGTTTCGACGTCTTGACCCGGCCCGCGACGCGCGTAACGACCCAGAGCCAGCTGACAGAGACTGCGCCCCCAATTCCACCACGCCAGCAATGGCAGCGGCACGAACCAAAGCTGGCCGCCTCCCCATAGAGAGTCTTTGATGATTGGCCACCTACGAGATCACTGGGTAAGCAACACGGCGGTGTACGAATATGCGCACGAGATTTTCCCTTCCGGATGCCTCTTCCGCTTACCGAGCTGCTCTAGCCTGGCAGGGGTTCGGGAGCACCTATGCGAGCTTGCTGGGAACACTCAAGTGCTGATCGTGGCCTTTTTCTTCTCGCAGCCGATTCCAACGTCCACCATGGAGAGCTTCACCGTCGCCGTCATCGGCCGTTCCGCCGTGGGCAAGTCGTCCTTTATCCAGCGCGTCTTGGGCCTGCCACGGCCGCCCATATCCAACACCTCCAGCGTTGGCTTCGTTGTCGACCAGGTCGCCCATATGGTCACTCTTCTCGAAATCGACCTCGCCTCCTTCGAGCTCAACTCTTCCCAGCCGATTTCGTGGCCAAAGCAGATCAACGGTAACATTGTCCCCAAAGTGGACGCTTCCCTCATATTATATAATGTCGTCGATCAGGCGTCTATACGTGGCCTCTCTCAGATGATCGGTATGCGCCATAAACGCGACTCGTTCTCCCCTGGCTGGTGCCGGCAAGTCCCTTGTGCTGACCCTCACGCCAGCCGCCCTCACGAACCCTGGCCTCCCCGCGGTCCTCGTCGCTTGCAAGTGTGACAGCCCAAAGGATGACTGGGAGGTGGACGCCGACGGATTCGCCAATCACAAAGTCTTCAAGCCCTGTGTAGCCAGCTACAAAACCTCCATGGACAGGCCCGACATTTCCAAGGCGTGTTTGCAGACCATACTTAGGGCCGCAATCGCCCAAAGGAGAGGTAACCAGATGCCGGCTTCTTCTTGGCGGGCGTGGATACTCATGTGCTAAATTTCTTCAGACGAAAGTGGCGAGACCGTCCCGAGAAGAAGGGCGCAATCGGCAGTCAACCTCGAAGTCCCGGATCCTGCCGCCGGCCGACCTCTCAGCGAGCACGGCAAGCACAGTCGTGCGAGCTCCGACTTTTCCGTCCTTCGGGGGTTTCCGAATCCACAAGCCTCGGACACTTATCGCACGAGGGGCACCAGACTAGGTGAGCATCGACCAAAAGCTCCACCCATACGTCACGCTGGGCCTGCATAATCCAAAGGAAATACTGACAACCCCACCAGGCTTCCGAATGGGACAATCTGGCGCCGATTCCTTCCTGGAACTCGAAGAGTCTGATGAAGATTCCCACGAATACGCCGACGACATACCCATCCTGCAGAGAGGCGATGACATTGTCGTTGAAAAGCAGCCGAGAATGGCGGGTGTCTCGTTTGACGAACTCGTCGACCGACTGCTGGCGCTGCGCCTGTCGAGAGCCGACAACAACTTCTCCGACGTTTTCCTGTGTCTGTATCGCAAGTTTGCCGCACCGGGCGACCTCTTCTCGGCCATTCTTGTTCGACTGGACCGAGTCAGGGACGACAAGGCGGCGCACTATCTCACGAAAACTGCGACCCAGCTCAGGATCATTGAGGTGGTGGCCAAGTGGGTATCGCTTTATCCCGGCGACTTTGGTCGGCCGACGACACGGCGGAACCTGGAGGACTTCATCACGCATCTCTCCACCGAGCCCATCTTCTCCATCGCATCGCAGCAGATGCGTCGCAACCTCCGTTTCAACGTCATCGTAGACGACGATACGGGCTGGGCAAACGCGGATGATGCTGGCGACGAAATAGCCAGCAAGATTTTGTCCAAGGAGATGGGCCAGTTGTCGGATGGCATCAGCACTCTACAGTTCGGCGAGGAGTTGGTTGGCAGGCGGTCCAATAGCTCGGAAACCTCGGGGCCCGAAAGGGGAAACACGAGCGGGAGCCAGCTGCAGTTCAACTCGCCCGACGAATACGAGAGGGAGGCGGCGCTGCTGGAGCCGAGAGATCACCAGCCGATGAACAAGTTCCGCTACCACATCTTCATGGACATTACAGACGAGCATATCGCCGATGAGCTCACGAGGATCGATTGGATCATGTTTTCGTCGATTCGAATTCGCGACTTTGTCCGCCACGTCAGCTTGTCTGCTGCGGAGAAGGAAAAGTGCAAAAGCCTGCAAAGCATCAATCGCATGATCAATCACTTCAACCACATTGCCCAGTGGGTCGCAAACATGGTGTTGCTTCGAGACAAGCCGAAACACCGGGCGCAGATGCTGGAGAAGTTTATGAATATTGCCCTCAAGCTGCGGCAGTTGAACAACTACAATGGCCTCGCAGCAGTCTTGGCCGGAATCAACGGCACGGCCATCCACAGACTCGCCCAGACCAGAGGCTTGGTACCCGCCGATGTTCAGAAGCGCTTTGCGCGACTGGTAATCCTCATGGGAACGCAGAAGAGCCATTTTGCGTACAGACTGGCTTGGGAGAACTCACCGCTGCCCCGGATTCCCTTTATTCCCCTGCACCGCCGCGATTTGGTGTCAGCCGAGGAAGGGAGCAAGACGTTTGTGGGACCAAACAGGGACCGCATCAACTGGAAGAAGTTTGAGGTGCTGGGAGAAGTCTTGTTGCCCATGATGAAGAGCCAGGGCACAGCTTACCCCAACTTGGCCAAGCACGACTCCGCGAGAGACCTGATCCTGGGTTGTCGCATGCCCACGGACGACGAGGTAAGCTCGCGCACACTTGCGGCTCCCATGCGGACAGCCTCACCTCACTTACACTGGCGCGGCAGGAGATTTACCAGCGAAGTCTGCAAGTCGAGAGCAACTCGTCGGGCCCCTTGGAGCCGAGCAAGAACAAGTTCCCCTGGTTCGCCAAGTAAGCGGATCTTTGGGCGAGGGATTTTGCAAGGACTTTGTCGGGAGGGGCGAGATGGGGATTGGGCGAACGGTAGGCGGGAACCTCTTCGATCAAGGCCTCTGGTAGGTCTAGACGTTGCTGGATCGGGTTTTGTCCAAGGAGCTAGACGCGTTTCCAAGCGAATCACGCGAGAAGATGACGACAACGCCGCGTATCTGTAGCGGTTTGAAATCGAGTAGGCGGACTCTTGTTTCGCCGAGAGGTTCCTTCCCGGGGTACCACCAAGCTTGAAGGCCCTGCCAGAGGTACACATCCTTATCTTGAGATTTTATCTTGAGATTGAGATGTCGCACTCCAATGCCCCCGACTTCTCGCCCCATTCATGCCATTGTTCGGCCCATGAGCGCTGCGCATCTCGACGCGGGGCCGAACCCAGCCAGGGAGATGCGACACACGACTGTCTCCATGCCCGCGATACGTGTCGTCAGCAGGCTCGAGGACATGGAGCTGGCCGTCCAGGGGTCACTGTTGCTCGGCTTGCCAGAGACGCGCAGCCGCCTGACAAGTAGCGCTGAGCTGTTGGACCTGGTCACGACGAAGCACTTGTGGATCTGTCGCACGGGCTCCTGTCACTTCAACGTCACCGTATCGGTGGATGGAGAGCCCATTGCCGGGGCTGACCAGGAGGCACGACTTGCCGAGTGGGTGGGAGGGTGCGAGGTAAGGCACACATGCCCGAGGGCCATTTGCGGCGGCTAATCGCGCAGGTCTGGGATCGGCTGGGGCTTCGGCTGCAGTACTGTGGCAGCGGGTCGCCGGGAGAGATGATATTCTCGGTCCAGCATCCCGACTTGTCGTCGGCCCTGATCGCGCCGCAAGGCACCCTCAGCGCAGACTTTCGATCCTCGTCGTGGCGCATCGACATTTCTACCAAGCGAGCGCCCCGTGCCTCGAGAGATGGCAGGCGGAAGAGGCAGAGGATGGAACAAGGACTGGTCAGGGCCGAGACGCCTTCCACGGTGCCTCCCTCGGACGGAGATGACTTCTACCACTGCCTGACCTCGGCCGACCGCAGGGCAGTGGAGGACTTTGTCTTGAGCATGGATTTCGGAGCAAGCTCACCCCAGGAGAGGCAGGGCGCAGGGCACGAGGAAGTCAACTCCGCGCGGCTAGTCGAAAGCCTCACAGGTTCGGACACGGTACGAGACTTTGTTCAACTGGCCATTAGAATGCTCGTTTGCGGGCAAAAGGGCCAGCAAAAGGGATTCACGATTCTACAGAGCAGCCCGTTGCACTCCCTCACCAACCTTGCTCCGGCGGTATTTCATATCCCGTACCTAAAGGCAAGAGTCCAGAGACGAAAATTGCTTGGACTTTCACTTACACCGACCACAGGCCGTGTCCGATCGCGCAAAGCTCCTCCCGATACTAGCCACTTCTTTGGCTCGAATGACAACTGCCGAGTCACCAAGCCTAAGACAGGCTGCCGAATTGTTTGGGAATTCAACGCAAGTATCGGTGTCTGGCAAAGGGTCGCAAGCCTACCAAATACCTGGGGATCAGGTTGTCGCTGGGATCGAGAAAAGGGCGTAGGAAGTCCTGCTCTCGGCCATTAGACCTGCGCCTGTCCCCAGACGATCGGCCGAAAACAAGGAGAGCCAGTCGGATTCGCCCGTGGCCATGGAGCCCAGCTTCTCTGCCGACCCTGGCTCTTCGTTTGAGGATGGCTCAGACTCTCGGCCGACCATTGTGTCGCATTTCGGGCTGTTGGATGATATCGTCACGCCGGAACGCCCGAGAGCACCGCTGGCGGCATACACGACCTCGAACGCCTTGATCGGACGCGACTTCTTTTCGCCCAGCCAATCCCCCAGTCCCAGCCGCCCGGGGTCGCAGTCGAGCTTTTCCAGCGAGCCTCTCAGCAGTCCGGTGCCCGTTGACTATCACAGCTACTACCTGCCGCTGGAAGATTGCTCTCCTCGGCAGCTGCCTGAAAGCACTTGGATACAACCCGGGTACTCAGAGGCCGCGGGACGCTACGTGTATCTCGAAAACAAGGCGGAATATGATTCGTCGTACCCAGACCCGAATTCGTCTTCAGGATTTGAGCACCGGCCGTACGGGACTTGGGGTTCTCCGAGGGACAGGGCGCTGCATTTAGCAGCAGAGTGGGAGGAAGCGGAACGGGGCCGCATGCAAAACAGCGTGTCATATTATAGATGAGCTTGCCAGCAAGAACTATTCAAGTGAGAAGCACCCGGAGCCTGGTGGCATCGAGATCAAAGCGCAACGCCCGCAACATCAACGTCAAGCCCGGCCGCGCAATATGCGGACACGAGTCCCCTCGAGGACCGGAACAAGGGCTTGCTGCCTCGCTCCCTTTCGTCGCCCCCGCAGTCGGCCGCGACGGCAAGCTCTCGACGGCGAAGTTGCTGGTTTCGTGGCAGGTGGCGCGTTACTTGGCGGCGGCGGCACCCCTGGCGTTGTCCTGGGGCTTCCGCTGCTTCTGCTTCTGCTTCTGCTTCTTCCGCTTCTTCTGCTCGGGCTTGAGGGTGGCAAAGTGGATGTACCAGAGGAAGAGGCACTGGAGGGCGAGGCCGATGATGACGACGACGAGGTTGACAAAGAGCTCGGGCTGGTCGTTGAGGACGGCGACGGCCTCGTTTGTGGCGCCGACGGACCTGAGCCAGTCATAGTTGGCCATGGCGGTTGCTGAGATGGAGGCCACCAGGGCGAGGGAGGAGAGGCGGGAAAGAGTCGGGGGTGAGCAATACTTGGGTGTGTACTCGGTACGGTAGGCAATATTGAGGGCTATGGGTATAGATGCGGCTGTAGCTGAAGAATCCCGGCTTCAGGAGCGGGGGACAAGGACGAAGGACGGCAGACGAGGCAATTGAAACAGCGCGGCGGACCGCGACGGGAAACGAAGGGGCATTTTCTGCCCGGGCGCGACGTCGATCCATTCTGTTAAGCGCTGGGCCCCCTCGAGCCATGGCAACAGGAGGTTGTCCTGAGACGTTTCATCAGTGTGCCGGAGGCCCTGACGTCCTGTGTATGTACCTGCTAACCTGCGGAGTATCCATACTCCGTACTCCGTAACCTTGGGGCTCCATTATTGCAGGCACCGGCGAGAAAAATACATGGAGCAATTCAATTTGAAGTCGTCGCAGCAATCGAGGGGTTACCTGACATGGCCACAGATGATGATGGCTGGTTCAACAGTTCCCACTAGCCTTTGCTCCAAACCCTCGCCGTCAAAAAGCTCGATATCCCGACACCCCCGACACCTGTCAACCACAGCAGCCCAGCTCCAGATCCTCCAGATCCACCAGATCCTCCAGATCCTCTCAAGCTCCGACCGTTTGTTGTGACCATCTCGCCAATCGACTGTGTCGAATTTCTAGACTCGTGTCAGCAGGATGTCATGAATTCGTTGGAAAGAACTGCAGTCTGACGTACCATTCTCTTTAGGCTCCCCCAGCACCGTCACCACCCGGGGCTGTCGTGGGGGACGTCACGCCAGAGGAATAGTCGAGAAATCAGGAAGGGAGGTGGTGAGGAGACGAAGGGGGGCGAGGGTAGGAGGGGGGGGACACTCTCCTTGGCGCCCTTGGTTGCCCGCCATCCCCGTGTCGGCATCTGACCTTGGCGTCGTACGGATCCCGCTTCGTCCCTGGGTCGTGTCCTGGGCCCTGGTCGAGGGCAGGAGAGGGGGATGACTCTCCTTCACTCTCCTGGTTCGCCGCCATCCCCGTGTCGGCATCTGAACTTGTGTTGGCACGGATCCCGCTTGTTGCCTGGGTCGTGTCCTGGGTCCTGAGGGGGGGATGACTGTCCTTCACTCTCTTGGTTCGCCGCCATCCCCGTGCCGCCATCTGAACTTGTTGTCGCCCGGATCCCCTGGCGAGGGCTCTTTTTTCTGTTGTCGCGGCCTGGGCCCTTCGCCGACAGAAGTCCCTGAAGTCGGCCAGCAGCCTCTCAGCGGCCAGCTGCTCGGCCAAGGGGGCCATTTCGACGTCTGGTTCCGCGGGTGCCTGTCGTGCGCGGCGGCCCAAACACCGAAAATATCCGTCTCGAAGGCTGAACCAGGCCGACGCGACCTTGGTGACGAAGTGGTCGGAGTTCTTGGACCCGTACCAGACCATGCCGACGAAGATCATTGCCACTGGGAGTGGCACCGAAGTCGGGAAGGCGAGTATTTCCGACGACATTATTCAAGTTCAGAATGCCTACATCCCAGCGGCCAGCTGCTCGGCCGAGGGGGATGCCATTTCCATGTCTGGTTCCGCGGGTGCTTGTCGTGCGCGGCCCAAACACCGAAAATATCCGTCACAAAGGCTGGACCAGGCCGACGCGACCTTGGAAACGAAGTGGTCGGAGTTTTGGATCCGTACCAAACCATGCCGGCGAAAATCATGGCCACTGGGAGTGGCACCGAGGTCGGAAAGGCGAGAATTTCGGACGACGGTTCAAGTTCAGATGCGTACACGGGTATGAAGAGAAGTGAAAAACACGGATGCCATTTCGATGTCGTTGGCCGTGGGTGATTGGCGAGCACGACCGAGATACCGAAAATATCTGTCGCAAACGCGAGATCAGACGAGCGAGCCGAGAGTGGCGATTCGTGGAGAGGCATCTGCTCGAATGGAAGAGCGTTGGGTTGGCGGATCCGAGCCAAACGATGACGACGAAGATAATGATCCATGGGAGGGCTGGCCGGAAGTGGAAGAAATGTCGGCCATCGTTCAAGTGAGATGCGGACACGGGGATGAAGAAGAAGAGAAGAGAAGAGGAGAGAAGAGAAGAGAAGAGGAGAGAAGAGAAGAGAAGAGGAGAGAAGAGAAGAGGGAAACACGGGGATGAAGAAGAAGAGAAGAGGAGAGAAGTGGAAAACAACAGAGATGGGGGGGGGGGGGGGGGGCTTATTATAGACGATGGATCGAGGGAGCCCCACTCCTGCCTGCCTGGGCAAGTCGTGGCCTTCCTCGCGTACGGCAGGCCGTGCAGCTTTTCCATGGCGTCATCGCTCAGGGAACCCGACCAAGGCAGGAGACGACATACTTGAGACGACAACTGCTTGCCTGGGAGAGAGGGCAAGTCGTGGCCTTGCTCGCTTACGGCAGGCCGTACACCTTTTCCATGGCGTCATCGCTCAGGGAGACCGACAAGGCAGGAGACGACATACTTGAGCGGCAAAACCGTGAGCACAATCTGGTGGCATGAGAATGAGAAGTAGCAAAGCCAGCAGCCCGGCCGGCAGGCAACCAGGGAAGCAGCAGCACCAGCAGCACCAGCAGCAAGAGGCACGCGGCGCCGCCCACTCTTGCCCACGCTACTTTGCTGATTCTCTCACCTTTGCCGTCCTGCCATGCCTGCCATGCTTCTACACCGACTTGACGAAGCTCACGATGCCAGGCCATGCTTCTATGGACAGTTCGGGCAGTGCAAGCCACACCGGGTGGCTCTGCAAGCTCGAGATGCCTGGAGTTTGATGCTCAGGAGACGCGATACTTTTTTGCTCCACCGAACCTTGATGAGTGTGCGTAGCTATTTAATTTTAATAAAGCTGTTGATGCAGGCAAGCAACTCGCTCTCATGCCGACTGACAGACAGCCAAAGCACCCACCTGCCTCGTTCCGCATCATGGAATCCATCGACAGAGCATTCCATCGTCTCGCTCGCAAGATGAACCACTGGCAACGCCTGCCCGATGGCGAAGAGAAGCCACGACAACAGGGGCAGCGTCTGACCGACTCCACGACGAGGCAAGCACTTGCTTCGGACAAGGTCAAGGAGCAGAGTCTGACCGACTCCACGGCGAGGCAACCACTTGCTTCAGACAAGGCAAAGGAGCAGAGTCTGACCGACTCCGAGACGAGGCAACGGCTCGCCAAGGACAAGGCGAGGCAGCAGGAGTCGTGCGCCCTCCTCCAGCTTCCCCTCAAGTTGATCCTATACATTGCCGACAAGCTTGGTCAGTCCGAACAAGTCTTGCTCTCTCAGTCATGCTCTCGTCTACGCTTCGCCCTCTTGCCTCGCTGCGGTCCTAGTAACCTACTCCCCCTTGGGAAAATGCTTAATTTCCTCACTTGCATGGCCCGGAACCTGCCCGAGCACTACGCTTGTCATTCCCGCAGAAAGATTTGCCTCATCGACTACAAATTCGACCGCATGAGTGGAAGAACATGCAGGGCGCCTTACACCGTCAGCCCCTTGGAATTGGTGGACGGCAACCCGTTTTTCGAGATTTCGAGATTGCCTACGCGCATTTCCAGCTTGTGTTAAAATGCTGGCGCATCTTCGGCAGCGACGACGCAAACACCAGGCCCCAGCTGTATATTCGACGATTTCTAGCTCCGCACCACAGGACGGTGCGCTATTTCGAGGGTTCACTTACCGTCCTGTTAAGCGTCTAACCCCGCATCGTCGACGGCAGGTTCCTACTGTTCAACGAGTGGCAAATAGAGAAGGAAGACCATAAAGTCTGCACCAAGAAGGGCATCCACGGCCACATCCTTGTCTGCCGACACCAAGAATACAGCCAAGACGCCTGGCTGCTGCCTCCGGGCGAGGTTCCCGAGGCGGGCGCCTTGTGCGAAGCCTTTCGCCTCCTGGCTTTGCACCCACCGGACGCTGTGGCTCACGGCTCCTGTGCCACGTGCTCATACCGACTTCGCAGTGCAAGGCACCAGGAACCGGTGCCGCCTCCGTTCTTGGCAGGACTTTGGACGCGAGGGCGACACCATGCAATTTTGGGCCTTTCTGCCCCTACTAGGTTACCCGGCGAGCCACCACAAACCGGGCAGCGTGCGGCAGTTGTACGAGTCGGGCGAGGGGGGGACGTATGTATGCTTTGGACTGAACTGTCTTTGAACTGCCCATGTAGCCCATGTATGTATTCGTACTTCGTACCTTGTACTTCGTACTTCGTACCCACTTTCTACGGGTCTTGTGCAAGGCTGACGCTAGTCCCAATCAGGGTCGAGCGGCCTTGAATTGCAATGCTGGGGTAAAAATCTCGAACCTCATGCGAGCACGAGCCAGATTCACTTCGCTTGGTCTGAAGATCCAAGGCTCCGACTGCCGACGCCCGCAGACCCCGTCTCACTGGGTGCATCCCTGATCCCAACGGGCAGCTAGCTCGGCGGTCATGAGCGTCGCACGTCCGGCGCGCAGCCTCCTCGGCCGGTGCCTCGCCTCGACACGAACCCCGACGACGGCCGTCCAATGCCGCCCGCTGCACAGCTCCGCGTCTCGCCACAAGCGGCGGTCACGGTTCCGCAACGTCTCGGCCGAGGAGATGGGCCTGCTGGACCCCGTGAAACGGGCCGCGTACCGCAAGGACATGTTCCCCGAGTACTCGGCCGCCGACCGCGCCGCCTTGAGGAGCACGTACACGCCGGAGCAGGTCGAGGCCATCGAGGCCGGCGAAAAGGCCATCAACCCGGACGACCTCATCATCCAGGGCCACCTGCGCGAAGACGCCCACCGCCCAATCTACGTCGACGACTTTACCGTGCTCAACCCCAAGTACGACATCAGGCCCGAGGTGGCCATGACGCCAAAGGAGCCCAAGTGGCTGAGCCCCAGTGAATGGGCTGACAACTATGGCGCCAAGATGATTCGGCTGACGGAGAAGAGGGCGAGCAATCAGGTCACGCGGGCCTTGATACGGGCCTTTAAGAGAGTAAAGGAGAGCCAGGGGCAGGACTTGATAGACCTCACCCCGCAGGAGCTCGATGACTTGGAAGATAACCCCGAGCTGCTTCAAAAGTACCTCGTCGACGATGGGGACGCATCAGACGCCAAGGTCTCGGAATCCGACACGCTCACGCGGGCCCAAGTCGACCAGCTGGACAAGGCCGTTGATGAGGCGTGGAAGCTGGAGTTTGGCAGGCTGAACGGACCGGAAAACGATAGCGCCATGCATCCGACCAGCATCGAGCTCATCGAGGACGGGCCCTCGGGTGCCAGCCGGATACACTCGGCCGAGGCCGTGGAGCTGGGCAAGGTGCCGGGCGTCGAGGGCCTCTACAGGAAGGCCGTCGACGAAGACGAAGGCAAGGACGACACGGGTCGGTACCAGGCGGCCAAACGCCTCACGGGCATGACGCTCAACGAGATCCTGTCGTTGACCTGCAAGACGCTCGTCACGCGCCATGTCCACAACCAGACTCGACTGGGTAAGGTGCGCAGCACGTCGATTCTCGCCATTGCCGGCAACGGCAACGGCTGGCTGGGCTTGGGCATGGCCAAGTCGACCGAGGGCAGCCTGGCCATCGAGGCGGCTGAGCTGCTGGCCATTCGCAACATGAAGCCCATACGCCGCTATGAGAACCGCACCGTATACGGCAACGTCAAGGCCAAGGTGTCGGGTACAATTGTCGAGCTATTCGCCCGGCCTCCTGGTGAGTTTCTGTCTCTGGCCTCTCCCCTTTTTTCCGGCCGGCCTCGTCTGGTGGAAGTAGCCAAGCAGAGGGGACCGTATTGGCAGACGACTGACAAAGGCCACTCCCAGGGTTTGGCCTCCGCTGCCCGTCCCGAATCTTTGAAATGTGCCGCGCCTCGGGTGTGCACGACATCTCGGCGCGCATGCCGCGGTCCAAGAACCCCATGAACTCGGTCAAGGCCACGTACAAGGCCCTCCTGAACCAGCCCGACCCGGAGAACATCGCCATGGGCCGCGGCAAGAAGCTCGTAGACGTGCGCAAGGTATACTACGGAGGCTCCGTGCACTGAGGCAGCGGGCCGTGGGGGCTTGTGGGCTTCGAGGGTCGGGGTTGCTGTAGTTGTACACTACTTGTGTATTGACGGGCTCACTGAATGAAGCGCGAGAAGACAAGAGGCGTACGAGCATCGTTGTTGGACGTGCCGTGTGGCAGAACGTCGCTGCCTCAAACGGTCCTTGTTCGTCGGTATCTGGGTATCATCAAAATGCTCCACGTCCTGTGTCTCTCCTCCATGAATCGTCGCGGCGGTCCGCCTACCACGGCGACAGAATCAAGCCTCCCCCTCGCTCGCCCCAGTGCAGGCTGGCCGCCGGCCCCCCCTCAGCGCGCCGCGGCGCCCCCCCCGCCCCAGTCAATCTCCTGCTGCAGCACAATGCTGTAGACGCTCGCCTTGAGCAGGGTAAAGGCCAGGCTCGTCTTGCGCTCCAGCTCGCGCAGGCCGTCGAGGATCTCGGTCGCGGGCCGCGAGGCCAGCCCGTCGAGCTCCGTGGCGAGCTTCGGCGCGTGTCAGACAGAGACGGCGACATGGGGTTGACCGGGGCTTGCGTACCTGCTTCATGTTGTTGGCCAGGCGCTCGTACTCGTCCAGGACCTCTTGCTCCAGCGGCGTCAGCTCCGGCGGCGAGAGGAGGTTGCTGCCGCTGCCGGCGCCGCCGCCGTGCTCCATGGTGTTGTTGGGGGGGGGGGGCACGCGGACGAGGGGCGAAGGTGTGAGCGGGAGGGAGAGAGAAAAGCCTGTTTGACGGCCGTGTCTGTGTCGAGGGCGGGTCTTCGCGTTCGAGTGAGGCTGTCGCGGGGTTACAGTTGGTCCGGCCGGCTCGGCGTTACTTTTGGTCCGGCCGGCACGGCCAAACCACCACCCACCCACCCCATTTCCTCAACGCGAACATCGCATCGTCACCACTATTTCTCGCAAGAATCGCAGCCCTGCTAAGCGGCACGTCGTCACTACCGCACACGAGACGCGCATGGACAGAAATGTCAGTCGAGGCAAGTATACCAAATCAAGATTTTCATCGAAAAATATAAGAGACAGGGACAACTAAAACTAGAACGCTCGAGGCTGCAATACAATCTTGGTGCTGTTGTTCCATGACATCGTTATTCCCAAGGCGGCGACTCGGCGCCTGCACATGTACTCGTTTCTCGTCGTCGGCGTCGCCGCAGCCTGGAAGCCCGAGCCCGTCGACTCGTGACCCCGCGCCGCGGTTGAAAGCAAAAATCATCACTGGCCGTACACGACGAGCTCATGATCTCCTCCGGCCTCGGTCCCCACGGCGCTCTCCGAGTACTCGCTTCCGTACTCGCTGTAGGCCGCCTCCGACTCGGAGTACTGGCCCGTACTCGACGTCAGCACCGTCGTGCCCAAGCTGCTTCGACGCAACGTCCCCGCGTCACTGTGGTTGTCGTCATCGTCGCCATCCACAACCGTCGAGTCGAGCACCGTCGTGTCGTCGTCGCGAGCCGTCTCGCCGTCGAACGATGGTGACTCCTCAACCTCCTCCACCGTCTCCCTCAGGCTCACGTTCTCCTTGTCCTCTGCGTCGAACCCCTTGCCCATGCCGCCGCCCCAGCTGCGCTTCCGGAGCGTCGTGCCGTTGGGCGTCCTGACGCTCTGGCTTCTCTTCACCGTGCTCGACGGCGAGTTGTTGTTCATCTGGCTGAGCGACGCAATACGTCGAGCAGCTCCGTTCTGTGGCGTCAGGGTGCGCTTCGCCGACAGCGCAATGTTGACGGCCGGACGCGCCTTGCACGCCTCTGCCTGCTGTGCGGCCGGTTTCTTGGTGCGTTTGCGGCTCATCTTGTCGCCCTCCTTGCTGCTCTTGGCCATGAGCAGCACCCGGGAATGGTCCATGACGCCCTCCATGATGCGGCGCTCCAGACGATCCGCGCGATGCTCCATGTCGGCCAAGGCCTCTTTGCGCAGCCGCATGGCCGTTTCGAGCGACGACACGTCGCCGGTGAGCCGAGTCTTTTGTCTGATGAGGCTCTCCTGCTCTGTGCGAAGGTCCACGACGCTCTGTCGAAGCCTCTCCTCCTCGTCCCCGAGGCTCGAGACGGACGCTTCCAGGTGCTCCTTCTCGGCGAGCTTGCGCTCGAGCGTGGCAACAGTCTCTTGGAGAGTCCGCTCCCGATCATCGTGTTCGTCGGCGATGCGCTGCGTCTGGTTGGAGAGAAACTGCGAGAGGTCGGCAGCTGTCTTGGACACCGACTGGTGCACCTGGTCCAGAGTCTCCAGCCGGGCCAGGGCCGCCGCCGTGCTGTCGCCGTGCTCCACGAGCCTGTCGAGCTTCTCTTGCACCCCCGCGTCGTCGTACTTTTGCTCTGCCAGCTTCTCTAGCCTCTCCAGGACCGGCGAATCGTCGTACTTGTCCTCGATGAGCCGTCCCAGCGTTTCCCGCACCTCTGTGTCATCATACTTGAGCGCCACCAGCCTGTCCAGCTTCTCGCGCACCTCCGAGTCGTCGTACTTGTCGGGAGGCGGGAGAGCGGGCTGCTCCGGCGGCTTCGACTCGACAATCTTGTCCTGCAACTCCGTCGTCGAGGCCTTGGAGTGCTCAAAGTGCTCTCCGACGAGGAGCAAGAGGTCCTTGACTGCCTCGAGGACCTGGGGGTGAAACTCCTTCACCTCACCCTGCAGCTCTTCGAGGGCCGTGACTGTTTGCAGGATTTGGTCGCGCGTCTGCTGGTGCTCCGTCTTGCCATCCGTGTGGTTCTCCTCGGCACGAGAAGCGAGCTCCTCGACTTGGGCGAAGACGGTCTTCGAGGCTTCCTCCATCTTCTCTAGCGAGTCCGTCACCGTCGATCCCAGCGTGTCGATGAGCAGCTTCACTTCTTCGGCCACCGCCTGGGTACCGACAACTGCCGCCTCGGTCTCAATGTCTCGAGCCTCCCCTGCTGCGTTTCTCTCGTCCTGGGCGACCTTGAACTCGTCGTACTTGGTGATCAACTCGGCCATCTTGTCGTCGATCTTGGTGCCGATGTTTTCCGCGGCTTCTTGCAGCTTCTCGTTGGACTCGAGCCGCGCGCCGGCGACAACCTCCTTGGACTCGTCAAACTGTGTCTTCATGGTGTCGAGCATCTCCTTCAAGTCGGCCCCGACATTCTCGTTCTTTGTGACCGTCTCGTTCATGCCTGCGAGGAGCTTGTTGAGAGCCTCGAGACCGGTGGAGCCTTCCTCTAGCCGGCCCTTGACAGTCTCCTGGAACTCCTCCAGAAAGGCCTTGACGTCCGTCACGCGATCGGCGACGCCGACAATTTCAGCCTGGCGGTCATCGAATGCCTTTGAGGATGTCTCGACATGGGTCTCGAGCTTTTCTGTGGCTCCCTTGACCGCCGTCTCCAGACCGGCAATGTCTTCCTTGTTCGAAAGCGCCGTGAAATCGGTGCCCTCGAGTCCGTCGAGTATTGTCTTCATCTCGAGGACCACAGTCTCCACAGCCTCGACGTCGGTCTTGGTGACCTTGTCGTCGTTGGCCGCGTCCTTTTCCGCAAAGTCCCTGGTCTCGTCCAGACGCTTGCTGACTTGGCCGAGCAGGGCTTCCAGCTCCGCCAAGTCTTCCTTTTGGCAGACGCCTCCAAGCTGCTCAGACATGGTACCTAGGGTCTCGCGGGTTTCGAGGGCAAGGCTCTCGACGGCGTCCAGATGTTCCTTGCGGACTGCTTGTTCCCCGTCAAGCAGATCATCGAGGAGTGCCTTTGTGTTGCGTAAAATCGTCTCAATGGCTTCGACATCCTCCTTGGTCGCCGCGTCGCCGTTGGCCGCCGGAGGAGCGTCTCTTGCCTCCTCCTTTTCCGCCGGAGCTGGTGGCTCCCGAGTCGAGATGTCGTTGACGCGTTCCTGCACGTCACGAAGCATGTCTTCCAACCGGGCCAGGTCCTCTTGGTGAAGGCTCTCGCTTTCTCTCGGCGGCTCCATGGCCTCAATCTTGATTCTGAGTTGAGTAATGAGAACCTCGAGGTTCTTGATGTCGTCCTGCTTGATCATGTCTGCAGGAACAATGGCATTGTCGGGCGCCTCATCGGTGAGCGCCGTTACGGCCGCGACCGCCTTGTCGTTGCTGCCATCGCGCAGAGCTTCAATGTCCGCTCGCACAGAGTCCAGGCCCGACCTGAGCGCGTCCATGATCTCGTCGTTGGCCGTCAGATCGACAGGCTTGTGCGTCACCTTGTCGATGCCCACGCGGAGCTCGTTGAGGCCCTCCTGCAGGGCGTCCAGGATTTCGCTCGTTTCGGGGCGTGGCCTGAGGATTTCTTGCCTGAGGCTGTTGAGACCACTGTGCAGAGCCTCGAGGACTTCCTGGTTGTTGGTAGGGGTCTGAGGGGTCGCGGGCACCATGGACGAGTTTACAATCTCCCGCAAGCCTTCAAGCTCAGTCTGAAGCTGCTCGCGTGAGCTGTCGCTGGCCTCGGATACCACATGGGCAAGATGCTCTTTGAGCTCCTCCATACTCCTGGAGATGCTCTCCACGACCTCGTCCTGTCCGGAGGCGCCAGCAGCGCGGTCGACGTAGCTCTCGATGGCGACACGGAGGCTCTCCAGGCCTTCCCTGGTGGAGTCTAGTATCTGCTCCGTGTCTCGCTCGTTGTGCGAGTTGTCTTGGGCCTGAACCTGGGACTGGGACTGGGACACGAGCCCGGCGATTTCCTCCTTGAAGTCGTCCATGCTTCTCATCAGGCTCTCCAAAAACTCTTCCTGGCCGGAAGCCCCGGCAGCGCGGTCTACGTAGCTCTCGATGGCGACGCGGAGGTTCTCCAGGCCGTCCTTGGTGGATTCGAGAATCTGCTCCATGTCTCGCTCGTCGTGCGCGGCGTCGCGGGCGTGGGTTTGGGACACCAATTCGGTGAGCTCCTCCTTGAACTCATCCATGCTCCTGGCGAGGCTCTCCATGAACTCTTCGTGGCCGGCGACGCCAGTAGCGCGGTCGACGTAGCCCTCGATTGCTGCACGAAGATTCTCCAGGCCATCGTTTGTGGCGTCGAGTACCTGTTCCGTGTCCCGGCCGTTGGCGGCCACGTTCTCCTTTGCCTCCTCGGACACCGCCTTGAACTCGGCCTTGAGGTAGGTTATGATTTCGTGCAGCCGCGTCAGGACCTCGTCGTTGTTGGAGTGGGCAACGAGGGCGTCTCCACGGGGGAGATCCAGACCCTCGAGCCCTTCCTTGACGGCATGCACCATTTCGCTGCGTGTCATGTCATGGCCGATCGCAGAGGCCGACACGGGAAACTCGAATTCTTCCAGGCAATCGCGGACAGCTTCGATGATCTCGTCTCTGGATATCGTGGCTGTCGTGTCCATCTGCGGCGGCACAAAGTGCTTCAGGCCCTCGACGACGGCCTTGAACACCTCTTCTCTTGTGGCCCCCTCTGGCTTCTCGTCACGGGGCAAGTACTCCTGGAGCCCTTCCTTGAGGCAGGTCAAGACCTCGTCTCTCTCCAGCCCGAGGTGCTGAACTTCGAACTCGGGCTTGTAGTTTTCCCAGGCGTCGCGCACAGCCTCGATGACGTCCTCCCTGCTCAGGTCGGGCATCTCGCCGCGGGACGCCTCGTTGTCCCTGAGAGCCGCTCGCATGGCGTTGTAGATTTCCTGATAGTCGACCAGAGTCTTTTGCGACGACGCCGAGGCCTGGGACTGGCGTCGATGCTCGCGGAGAACGTGATTGAGCTGCTCCTTCATCTGCTCCAGGCCCTCGTCAATCACCCTTGAGACCTCGTCCTTGCTAGGGGCTTCGGATTCCTCAATGGCTTTGTCGCCCATCTTCTCCAGCCGCTTGCCGAGCTCACGTCCCATGCCGAGGACTTCGCCCCGGAGCTCGCGCACCAGAGCCTTGACCTCGGCGGTGAGGCCGCCGCCCTGAGCGACGCTATCCTTGACGGAGCGTATGATCTGGATGAGATCCTCGTTGAGGAGCTCGGCGCCTCTGCCGGGGGGCGCTGATGATCTCCGGGATTCGCCATTGTGCAGCAGCCGCTCCATCCGCTGGGTCAAGGCGCCGTTGTCATTGTGCTCCAGCGAACCTTGTTCTGCCTGGGACCTGTGGCGGACTGAAACATCGACAATGGCGCTCTCCGACTGCTCGCGTACAAGCTGGGCGAGTTCGTCAACCTTGTCGGCCGTCACCATGCCCGAAAGCTTCTCAGACAGCTCCTTGAGGAGGTCCAGCAGCGACTCGTTTCCTTCCTTGGTGCCGATGCCGCGCAGAATCCTCTCCAGGAGCGCAATGGACGCGGCCCCTTCAGCGCCCGAGAGCGACGGCGTACTGACGGAAGCACCGTCGATCGAGTCGGCAAAGCTCTTGGGAGATGGTATCCGGGGCAGATGGAAAGGCCGCCCGTTCGAGGGCGAGCTGCAGTGGGGCTTGTTGTCGATGAACAGCCCGCCAAAGTGCTCGCGCGAGGTGATTCTGCTCGACGCCTCGCTCATGTTGCCCATGAGGTCTCGGAGGCCCCTGCGGATATCCTCATCTCTCGTGCTGGTGGCCTCTTTGAGGCTCAACAAGTCGGTGGCGTTGTCCTTGCTCCGCCTGCTGAGCTGATTCAGGTCCTTCTTCAGAGACTGGGCGATGCTGGTGAGGCTGAGAATCTGCGAAGAGAGTCCTTCCAAGGTATGGGGCCCCTTGTCGACCGAGGCCCCGTTGGTGATGTTGGAGAGGACAGCTGCTCCGTCCTGGGACCTCGGCCGGGCACCCATGGTCTGAAGGGCGAGCATCGTCGACGACTGGGGTGGCGTATTCTCGCCCAGGATGCTGTGGGTGGTGGCTGGACGGCGGACGGTAGGACGGACGATTGGCGTCAAACTGGGTCCCGGCATTGAGGTCGGTCTGTCCATATAAATTTCGATGGGCCGCGACTCGAAGGCGCTCTCTCTCGGATAGCCCAGCGTGGGCGTCGACGGTCTATCCTGCCTGTCGGGCGGTCGTGGGGGCGTCTGTGGCAGGATGCGAGGACCCTCGAGCATAAGACTCAGGTCGCGCACGGAGCCAGGCTGCAGCGACTGCATGCGCCGGTGAGATCCCTTGACCAAGGCCTTATCGGGCGAGCCGTCATTCATGCGCCTGGCCAGGGCGGGGACGAGGGCGGCGCTCTCGCGCGCACGCTCGCCAAGGGCCGCGTGGGCCGACTGGATGGCGGTCGAGGTGCCGGCTCGAGACGAGAAGCTGGGCGACTGCGGGTTCAGAGGCAGAGGCGGCGGCGCGCGGTCTGGGTCAGAGCTGTCCCACCTGCTCCTCGTCAGCCTGCGTCACATGGGCGACGATGGACATGTGGTGATGGGGGAGAGATGAGGACGACGCACATGGGAACCAGAGCCCTGCTCCCGTGATCCGACGAGGCAGAGTGTTGGTGTCTCAGACTTCTGTCGCCCTCTGGCGGCGAGTCCCTCTCGGCACCGCTCGACTGCGGCATGCTGGCCGGGCGCTGGAATGAAGCGGTGGAGGCAAAGGTATGTGTGCCGAGGGCACGGCAGCGGCTCCGGTGCGGGTACTCAGTGTCCCGGAGCCCTCTTTGGTGACGGGCAGCAAGCAGATATGGTGATGGCGACTTTCTGACTTTCTGCACGGCGGTGTTCTGCAGCTGTCCCTCTACAGCGGTCCCTGGAAACTGGCGAAGGGTGGACGGGTTGAGATTGCAATCCAACTGCGCAATCCCGGGAGCGAGCTGTCTTGGAGGAAAAACGGAGAGGAGAGGAGCGAGGGCGACGCCGACGCCGCTCACCGCACGGTGCACACGCTAATAATAAAGGCACACACTGCCGTCACATGTGTACATGCCCGGGTACATGCGGCAGGGCGCTTACCTTGCTACAGTGCTTCGTACTTGCCATCCATTTGCACGCGGCAACCTTGTCACGAGCTGTGTTGTGTGTGTTCGCCGAGCGTCGCCTAGGGCAACGGCGCGTAGTGGGCCCTGTAGATTACGTGGGTAGCAGTACTTCGTACGAAGTACATGGCGGGGTCCGGGGGCGGGACGATAAACCTTTTCTGCAGTCCTCGTTCGTCCTCGACCAAGTGTAACCTTGGCGGTTCCGCCCCACGCAAGCTGCGACATCGTTGTAACGTTTGTCTTTGCTTGCTCATCCGTCCCTTTTTCACGCAGGCCGTGTACGGAGTAGAAGAATAAGAGCTTGTTACGGTGGTGTCTGGGAACATGTACGTTGTGTCAGGAGCCGAGTAGTGTCTTTCTTTGCCTTCTCTCATCTACACCCAACCAGCACAACTCGGTGCTCTTCTGCTCCACGCCGCGAGCCCATTGCACGCACATACATACACGGCCGGAAGCACCCCTTGGTGATGCATCTTGCTCAGGGGACCCAATCAAGTACCCGCCAAGGGAAATAAATCATTTACATAATAACAAACCAAGCCCAATCATGAATCCGGCCTCCGTCACCGCAGAGCGGCGTCAAAGGCAGGGATGAGTGTCTGGGCGAGCCAAAAGGAAAAGACCAGTTTGGGTCCTGTCATGAGAAGCTGTTGCAGTCCATGTTAGCCACAGTCCATCAACGCGTGCCCGTCGTCAACGCATCTGCGGCGCCCTACCTTGGGAATCAGGCCCTTGAAGAAGCTGGATAATCCCTCTTGCCGGGCCATGTTTGTGAGGATGCGGAATCCGCTCTCCGGGTTCTCAAAATTGCGGTTCTGGATTCGGGTCTTGATCACGTCGAGGGGGGCCGACACCAGCAGCGAGGCTGACGCGCCGGCAATCGATGCCACGAAGTTCTGGAACCACGTCGCCTTGTTGTAATCCTGCAGGTGGAACAGGTATTCCTTGGCAAAGGCAGATCCTCCGAAAAGCTGTTTGCGATGCGTTTAGTGCAACTGGAATAATGCCATCCAGGGCCAGGCCCACATACCGCGAATGAGCCCGGCGCGTTTCGTGCGGCGGTCCATCCCCAACCTCGGTAAAGGCCAAAGCCCTCGTCCGCTACAATCTTAAGGACGCCACGGCCCCTGAAGGCCTCGGGGTTCGTTTGACGCTTGATCTTGAGCACGTCGAGGGGCAGCAGGACGATCTCCCCGATGCCGATCAGACTGGCCCAAGTTAGGAGCTTGCTCGTACCCACGGCTTGGTCGTCGCAAACACTTACCTGCCTGCCGTAGAGTGCATGATGGCCTTGCCAGTCTTCTTTCCAAACGCCGATTCAAAGTCGTTTCCGTAGTGCTTGGCGAGGTAGTCTCGCGCAATGGGCTGGCCGCCATACTTGTATATTCTCTGGAGAACCTTGTAGCCTGCGGCGTAGCCCAGACCCGGGAAGAGGGAGACGAACTTGCGGCCGATGGGAGCAGTGGCCTTGTCCTTGAAGATGACTCGTCTGAGTTCGCTGGCGTCGGCGATCTGCAGCGAACATGTATTCAGTCTGTGTCCATGGACTTCACTGCTCGGCCGGCGACGGGCTCCTGCTTACCCGGGTCTGATTGCTCATCAATCGCTTCGCAATTGTGTCCACCTTTGGCAAGGCAAATGTCAGCGCATGGTTCTCGGAAGTGGCCTCATCTTTCGGCGGTGTTGACGCACAGGGTGGAAGATGGCCAGCTCGGCGATGCCAGCAGAGCCTATTCGTCCGTTGTCAGCACGTGTGCGTCCCTCGATATAAGACGCTTCATGGATGGGTACCTGAGCCGAGGAGCCTGGCCAAGTTTGACTCCCTTTCACCGCCAGCGACCATTGCCGGGGGCGACATGATGGGCGATGCGGAATGCTCTTTTGCGCGTTTGTCCAACTTGGACGATGTCTGCCGCGCCAATGAGTGACGGCGGAAATTTTCCCAAGGTACCCAAGAAAATTGTAACCCGGGCCCACAGGGACCAACCTTCAGCGCTTCCTGTGAAGAGATAAGGTGCCAGGTACTGCTGGTGCCCACTCACGTGTAGGTATTCGTACGTACTCCCCGGATAGTACCTACGTACCTATCTAGGGGTGTTCAGGGGGATGTTCAGGGGGGGAGGGAAATGTTCCATCCGGAAATGTTCCATCCGGCCACGCTCTCAGTGGCGTCAACGAGCCTATCTTCACTCGTAGAGCATCGCAAAGGCAGATGACAAGCCACCGAGGCTCGCGTTGCTCTTGTCATCCTGGCACGCGCATATGGCCGCAGCTCGAGATGAAATTGCATGCGCAGTCTTATCATCTACCATACTCTTCTGCGTGGAAACAGTTCCTTGTTTTTATCACAGCTGGCACGCACGCGTCTCGACTTCTAGGTACGAAGTAGTATTCGTATGTATGTATTGTGCCACGGGGCTCTTTCACCAAACCCCCACGCGTCCCAACGCACTGGTTGGTTGCATCAGTAGTCTCGGAGGACGGCCACCATGTCGTCAAGCCTCATCACCTGGCCAAGAAGCTTCTCTTGCTCTTCCAGGTGCCGGTTGTACTTGTTGTAATGCTCCGCCGTCATCACCTCTTCCTCCTTCCCCTTCACGTCCTTTCTCTCTACAAATGACAGAATGTTTCGCTCCTTGTGCCGTTCCACCTGGAGCGTCTGCAAGCACCGTAGCATGGCCTTGTACACGTCGTCCAGTAGCTGCGACTGCGTCCGCTCGCCGTCAAAGAACCAGAAGAAAAGGGTACGGTTGGCCAGCCGGCTGTTGTCCTTTGGAACCTCTTGCACATCGACCAGGCCCGCCATCTGCATTGCTAGCATCTTCCCCTGCACATCCGACTTCTTCATGAGGGCAGCAGAAGGCAGCATCTTCTCGTCCAGCTTCCCCTTCTCACGCAGGATCCGGGTCAATCGGAGCCCGTGCCGCCCAAACGACTGCTGGATGTAGGCGTCCAACTCGGCCTCACGCAGACTCTCCATTAGCTGACCAAAGTCCACCGTCCACTGGCCGCGGCCATTGATGCCGCAGTGCCGGACGAAGCGGTGTTTGCTCTCGGCAAGTAGCAAAAGGTGCTGTCGCATTTGATCCAGACGGTTGTCCTTGGATGCTGCCTCGTCCTCGAATTTCACCTTGGTCTGGCGGTCGCCGTTGACCCCGGATGCGGAGCGCGATCCCTTGGCCCGATGTCCGTCATCATCGCTTGATTCGTCAAACTCGTCATGTCCGCCACTGGTGACGGTTCGTGAGGCTCTGCCGCGAACTGGTGGCCTGACATCGGGGTCGTCTGAATCGCTTTCGCAGTCCAGAGGGGAAGGCCTGACCTTCTCGGCGCTTTGAAAGTCTATCTTCTCCCTCGGCGCCTTTCCTATTCCACTCTGGACATTGACCCCCTCGTCGAGATGTTCGTAAACCTCAATAGAGGATACCGTGATCTGCTGGCTACCTCCTTGGTCCCCACTCAACTGATCAGGCCGGCATCGTGCGAGCTGGACCGTCAAGAGCTCTAATAGAGCGTGGTAGACTTGTCCAGTTGCTTCGCCAAGTGCGTCTGCGGCGAACTCCGCAAGGCGCTGGTTGCGTAGCTGCACCAAGCACTTTCCGTGGTTTATTCTGACCACAACGTCGGGCTGCGAAGATGTCAGCCAGGTATGTATCACCGTCACGCAGGGCATGGGCCTACATTGAGTGGCAACAAATCATCTGCAAACGGATCGTCGGCGTGCGCGTTGCCGTTTTGCAGCTTCATTCTTTTCGCCACCGGCCCGTTTGCCTTGTCGAGTTGCCGCTTCAACGTCCTGCTCTGGTCTCGGAAGGCTTGATATCGCTCGACAATATGCATGTGCTGCTCGATCTTGTTCCTTGACGCCTTTTCTCCAGGGGCCGTCTTGGTGACTTCGGCCTCAATTTCGCGATACACCTCTGCTGGGTTACGAAGGGAATCTGGTCGAACGGTTTCCACAACCTCATCTTGTATGAGACGAGTCAAGACCATATGGAGATGGTCTTCCGACTCAATCAAGCCAGAGCCAGATTGATGAGTCCCGTTCGCATGCCCGTTGGAGTTGGGGTTGGAGTTGGGGGCACGCGATCCAAATGCATGGGTGAGATCTGCAACTCGAGCACAACCCAGAAGCAGAAGAGTCTGAACAAGATCTCGCCCCGCTCTTCCATGTTGGCTTTCGACGACTTCCAATATCTTCCCGGATCGAACGAGGTTGTAGCAGGCGTCGATATTGGCCTCATAACTCGTGGCGCTCGTGTCGGAATCCGTAGAGTAAAAGAGCAAATTTTGTTGGATCAGGACGCCAAGTCCGTTTCGTAGATGGCGGGGGCTCAGCGACGTGTTCTGCGCCAACTGTATGATGCTAGATCGCCCATTCATGAGCAGCGCCGCCAGAACTCTCTGCATTTCGAAATTTGAGTCAGCTGGCAAGGAAAATCTCGTCGCGGTCCCAACGACCCCCGACCCGAGTCCACATACCGACGGGAGTTCGCCAAACAGATCGCTGACTAGGAGAGCGCAAAGCTCGGCGGCGTGTTTGGTCTGGAGAATGGCAGGTCAGCGACAGCGGCAGACGACGGCGTGGGCTGTGGGAAGTTGCGCTGACAACAAGCATTGCTTTGCTCCTAGAGATCCTCTCACTATCTCTAGAGCTGCCACGGTTACTACCGAGGCGTCATTGAAGAGGGATACAGATGGCGTGTAGTAAATTTGCTGCTGACAGGGGACGCCTGGGATGCTCGTGCGCGGACGAAAGATGTATGCAAGAAAGCCTGGTGGGAGACGAGAGGAAAGGCGGTCGCATCCGTGATTTTTTTCCTGCTGGTGGTGTAAGTCGTAAAGTCGATCTCCAAACAAGTGGGCTGGTTGGGGACGTTCAGAGGGCGTGAAGAGCACGGTACGTACCTTTCCGCTGCCCCGCAGGTACGTAGACGCCCGCCCAAGGCTCGGCCAATCAGCAGTCACGTGACCCCTCCAGCTCCTCCAGCTCCTCCAGCGCCGAAAATTAGACGGCTGGCTGGACGGGCCACTCCTCTCCGAAGTCAATTGCTACACCAACGGCCCAAGGATCGCCAATTACCCACGCCACCAGCCTCGACAATGATTCCGAGATCTCTTCTCGCGAGAAACGCCCAGCAGGCCATCCGGCGGTCCCGCGGCGCCAGTTCACTGCAGTCCCGTGGCTTTGCCGCCGCTGTCGGGACGGGCGCCTTCGACACCGCGGACGTCTCTGGCCTCAAGGTCGCTTCCCGGGATGCCCATGGCCCGACGACCAAGCTTGCCGTCGTTGCCAAGGGTGGCACTCGATATCAGCCACTGCCAGGACTGACCGTCGGGCTCGAGGAGTTTGCCTTCAAGGTACGATTCTAGCCAGGCGTGGGGGAGTACCTGGGCTAACGTTGAAGCGCGATAGAACACGCAAAGACGATCCGCCCTCCGGATCACGCGCGAATCCGAACTTCTCGGTGGTCAACTCGCTGCCTCCCACACCCGAGAAGCCCTGGTGCTCGAGGCCAGTTTCCTTCGTAATGATCTTCCCTACTTTGCCGAGTTGCTTGCCGAGGTTGTGTCCATGACCAAGTACACAAGTAAGGGGTCCCCAAGCATCTCGGCACACGGCAAGAACTGAACACTTTACAGCCCACGAGTTCCACGAGGACATCGAGAGGGTTCTCCCCCTGAAGCAGGCTGCCCTGCGTGATAACGTCTCCGCCCTCGCCCTCGATAATGCGCACGCCGTCGCTTTCCACACTGGCCTAGGCGCCCCTATCTATCCGTCTCTGTCGACCCCGCATCAAAAGTACTTGAATGAAGAGTTCATTGCTAGCTATGCTGATGTTGTCTACTCAAAGTCCAACATTGCCGTCGTCGCGGATGGCGCCCCTTCCGACAAATTGTTGAAATGGGTTGGCCAGTTCTTCAAGGATGTCCCCCCCTCGTCACAGAGCGGACAAAGTCTGATAATTGAGGCGTCAAAGTACCATGGCGGCGAGCAGCGGATAGAACATGCGGGCGGAAACTCGATGGTCATCGCCTTTCCCGGCTCGGACAGCAATGGCTCCAAGCCTGAAATGGCTGTCCTGGCATCACTACTAGGCGGCAAGCCTACTGTGAAGTGGGCCCCAGGGTTCAGCCTGCTTTCCAAGGCCAGTGCTGGATTGGCTGGCTTCTCTGCCACCACGTCAAACATCTCGTACTCCGACGCCGGCTTGTTGGCTGTTCAGCTTTCGGGACCCGCCTCGTCTGTTCGCAGAGTTGCCGAGGAGACCGTCAAGGCCCTGAAGAGCATTGCGGATGGCTCCGTTGGCAAGGAGACAGTGGCAAAGGCCATTGTCAACGCCAAGTTTAATGCATTGGAGAAGGCCCAATTGCGAGGAGCAAGCATGCTGCTGGCTGGATCTGGCCTGGTGAACAACGGCAAGGCTTTGGAGCTGGCTGCCCTGGCCAGTGGTATTGAGTCCGTCACCGCCGACAAGCTGTGCAAGGTAAGACTCCTGCCAAGCCGAATCCCTCTGGCACGCACTGTCCGCACTTGCTGACACTTTTGACAGGCTGCCAAGGCCATCCTCGATGGGAAGGCGACCGTCTCGACCGTTGGGGACTTGTTTGTGCTGCCATATGCCGAGGAAATCGGCCTGCGGGTATAGAGAGAGGCAAGGGCGCGAAAACATGTACCAACAGTCACAGGCGTCTAGTTGCAGAGGTTGGGGCCGCCGCGCTCCTGTGAATGTCTCTTTTAAATTCTTTTGTCTCCACAGCGTCGCCCATTCTGCAGCTCCGCCCGTGAAAGGCTTTATTTGGTCAAGCCCCACGGTCAGCTTTCGGGGCGTGTTCTTTGATGGTCCAAGACCGACCTACTAGTACTGCGTCATCGGGTTGATGTGCTATCTATGCAAGCTTTCTCATGTAGCTCACGATGGTGAGTGGCGACACAAGAGGCGCAATGTGTGACGGCTCGGAGGTTGGCTAAGTCCCATTCTATGAGCCTTCTGATTGGGCAAATCGAAGCTCGTCCCGAGGTTCCCGCCCTTTGAGCCCGTTTCGGCCGAAGAAGTGAGGGGAAAATGGCAAGCCGGCTTGGATCCTTGCTTCGACCATAATTTCAGACTTGAGGCACGGAGATGGAGGACGAGCGCAAAGGCCTATTGTCTGCTTTTGAATAGGTAGCCAGCCGTGCCTCTTGGCTCGCTCTCCGCCGCCACAAGCAAGGCCCTTTCTACCAGGGGTTGTAGGCGGCCGACTCCTAGTACTACTCCGTACACTGTGTAACTCAAGCTAGCAGTCGAGGGGCTGCAGGCTGCAAATTTGCTCGTACAAATTTGGCCGTTCGTGTGTCGCTCAGCTGCAGGACGCAACAGTGCGCACCAATGAGACGACGAGCCAGCTCGCACTGTAACACAGGTCCGCACGCAGGTTTCCCCGTACCTCTTGCCTTCTGTTCACCTGGATAGTTGGCGGCCCACCACGCTTCTTTGTCGCTCGCTACCTTGGTTTGGCAAGAGTGACAGGGTAGGGGAAAACAAAGCCTCATCACCACCACCGCTGGCGACCTCCGTCCCCTTTCCCGACTTCAATTTCCGTCTCTTGACGCCCCTTCGGTCCCTCTGGTCCCTCGCGACGCAATCGTAGTGGCATCGAGCTCCTCGTTGGCGCGCCGGAGGTCCGTCCTCTTCGGAAACACTCTCTGTCCCTTACGACGGGGTAAGCCACGCACCACCAACCCTATCGCTTTTCGGCGCCGACTTGGCCCGCATCGCCTCCTGTCCGCCCGCTCGGGATTCCAGGCTGGCCTGCGGCCTGGCACGCGGACGGTGCAAGTGCACTTGCACGGCTGCTCGAACAACTTTGGCTAACCCTCCCTCATTTTAGGCGCTGACTGGAGGAACCTCTGGCACCCAGGCGTACTTCGTACGCACCGCCCGAGCCTGACCAAAGCAGTCCCGCCTCCCTTTGCTGCAGTCACACCTGGGCTATTTGCCATCATTGCAAGGTTCGTAGCGACGTTGGAATGCATGGATCTATGCTTGCGCCGTTCAGCATGCGTTCAGCACCCTGAATCAAGAACCCACCACAATTTTTCCATTCTTTACCTCTGCCTCGCCAGACGCAGCACCCCCGTTCAAGATGCTGACAAGTTTTACCCTATGCTCAGGGGACATTCGTTTTTTTTTCGACCGAACCTTTAGGTGGAAAACAGGCCCGCGATTTCAGTACATATACGGAGGGTAGTTCTGACTCTCGCCTGGATGCTGGGACGTCGCGACTTGACAGGGCAAATCTGAAGCTGCGTCAAACAGCCCGGCATCCTACGATGCCTATGCCGAAGAAAGAAGCCATGCCTGGTGGCACTGCCACGAAAATCGACGGCCGAACACAAAATGGTGCGTCGCTTCGGAAACTGCGCAGTGAGGCTGTTAGACTGACACGTCCGCCAACAGGCAACCGGCAAGGCTTCCGCACCGACACGGCAATTTCGAACACTCGATTCGGAAACGAGCGGACTTTGCAACCGTGGGTCCCAGATTCGGCTGATGGCAGTGATGGCAGTCTGGAGGCCTCGGCGAGCGGTCGTGCTTGGGACCAGTTTGCCGAGAACGAAAGACTGTTCGGCTTGAAGACGGACTATGACGAGAACATCTACACTACCGCCATCAACAAGACCCATCCGCTGTACAAGGAGAGATACGCTGCGGCGGAGAAGAAGGCCAGAGAGATCGAGCGGAGTGCCCCGGTGACTTCTCATGTGGCTGAAGAACGCGTCATGGACCATACCGGTGGGACTGGGCCTGCTGGGGAGAACGAAGAAGACAAGTGAGTGTGAAGCCGTGTGCTGATATTGCTCGGGCCAGGCTAACAGTGTGCCAAAGGTATAGCGGTGTACGACGACAGGACTTCCCACCACTGTCCACAGGCCGAGAGAACAGGTACACGCCGCCGGCCAAAAGGGCTCCGACCAGCCAGTCCACTGTCAAGGGCGCACCCGTCGATCCAGCCATCATCTCTTCACAAATCAAAGCTCCGTCAAAGAGGCAGCCGACCCCGTCGGACCAGACACGGGAGCAAGCTGTCGATGCTGCCAAGAATGGCGTTTCAGCCAAGCCTGAGGGCCAAAAGGCGTTGCAGTCAAAGCCGGCCGAAGACAAGGCTGCGGAAGCAAAGCCAACCGTGGCGGCTCGCGACTCGAAGACGCCTGAGTCGAAAACTGCAGACAGCCCTGTCGACAAGTCAGCTGGCTCATCATCTGCGTCTGCCTCGGGTCAAAATTTGGCCCCGCCGACCAAGGAAGGCGCTCCAAGCGCTACTTCGACTGTGGAGCGTGACGTTCTGAACTCGTTCAAGTCGTTCGCCTCCCAGCAGAGAATGACTGCCGAAAAGGTCCGGAGCAGCAAGGCACGGGCGGATAAGGAAGTCAAGTTGACAGAGTTGAAGAAGTTTGCGACCAGTTTCAAGCTCTCGACCCCTGTACCGTCGGACCTGGTGTCGATTATCGCCAAGGATCCGGTCAAGCAAAAGGAAATCCAGGCCAAGGCCATGAAGAATGCCGAGGACATGGCAAAGAACAAGGCTGATATGGGTACTCGAGACAAGACTCAGGCGGCGAAGGAGACTCAGTCCAAGCCAGTAGAGCAAACCGCCGCAGTCAACGCTGTCGATGGGCGACCGGCCCGAGCACCCGGTGCTCCGCAGGCCAGCGGTCCTGCCGGCCCCAGCAACAGACATACTGCTTCTCGCCAAGCGTACACCCAGCCGCCGTATCATGCTCAGCCTTACAGGAACAACCGTGGCGGCCCCCAACACGCTCCTCTGCACCCGCCTCAGCAGCAGACGGGAAACCTAGCTCAACGCCTGCGTCATGCGGAGCAACAAAGGTATTCTCAGCCTCTCGCGCCCAGCCAGCACCACCCCAGCCAGCAACAGCCCAGCCAAGATGCGCGGGCTCCTCCCACTGGGCCGTCGAACAATGTGGATGCAGGCTTCAACCGAAGGCTCAGCGGGGCTCCGGGTCACATGGGCGCCAAGCTCAATCCTAACAGCCATGAGTTCAGGCCCAGCCCTTTTGCGGCGTCCTTCAACCCCAACGGTCATCCGAGTGCCAGCTCGAGTCCCCGGGCACCGGTGAACCACGTTGCCGAGAGTCCCGCCTCTTCGGCCGCTCATGTGGGACAGCTCATCAGTCGCAAGAGAAAGGCTGTGGACATTCGGAAATGTTATATCCTTTCGCACGTGAAGTCCATTGCCCCGCCGCAAGGCCGCAACTGGGACGACAACGGCGGACTCCGCCCCCCGTATGACACGCCTCCGACCTGGCGACAGCCCCACGACGACGAAAAGTCGGACTCGACCATGCACCTCACCTATAAAGAGTACTTTGAGCGCCAGCCGTTCTCGAATCAGACGATGAATACGCCTAACCCGGCCCACGTTATTCCCCAGATTGCTCATCAGCACCAGCTGCCCTTTCACCTGCAGCACAGCTCTCACAACATGGGTCCACGGCAATCGCCCCATATGCCTCCAATGCAGATGCACACCCCCCAGCAAGGGCATGTTCCTCATCCGCAATTCGGTGGCGCCGATGACCATAGGATGCTGCATTCCAACTCGGCTCAGTCGTTTGCCTCACCTCGCATGGCACACCAGATGCCTGTTGCATACCCAAATCATGTCCCCTACAACCAGCCCGTTTTCATGAGCCCCCAAATGGGACAGTACCGCACCTTCTCGGCCAATCCACACTACGTGCCACCGCAGCAGGGTCAGATGAGCGGACCCGTGATGATGCAGCCTCAATTCATCCCCGGCCCTCAGGGCATGGTGGCCGCTCCGCAGGTGATGTACCACGGCGGCCACCCACATTTCATGCCACCGTCGGGCCCGCCACAGCCGGTCCCGGGCGCGACGGGCTACCACAGCCCGGGTCGTCCAGCGGCGCCGGTCATGGTACATCAAGGATCGCAGCAGGGTCAGCCCATGTACGGGATGAGCCCGGGCGTGCAGTTCAACCAGCCTGCATTCGGCCCCGGACAAGGCAGTGGACCAAGTCAGTGATGGCCTCCCTGTTGGGCTGGGGCCGTGGCGCGTGGCTGACTGGATCAGTGCCCAACGTTGGAGGGCACACCGGTCTTGTGTGGCAGCAGCACGTGGGTACCAGCTGGCAGCAGACGTATCACTACGGGCCTCTATGACGGCCGATTCGCAGTCACGGCGGCAAAAAACAGACTAGTATTCGCCGCAGGGTCGTCAACCAAGGGCGGCTGGGTGGCCGTTTGGCCGAGGAGACCTGGCATAGGTGAGCGACAACAACCACGACGAGAATCAAGGTAGAAGAGGAGCTATGGCATGAGCTATAAACACCTGTAAATGTTGCATGCTGGCCACTGTGCGTCGATGACACGACATATTGTTTTCCATTGTTTTCCATGTCAATTCGGGCGGCGCGCGGCACGTGGAATCACTGGAGCATCTCATTCGGAAAGCTGCGATATAGTTCATTTGATAAACAGCACGACCTAGGCTTTTTGGACGCACAGTCGCGCAGCTCACACGCTGTGTGGCCTGGGGTCTATCGGATCGAGATGGGGGAAGAGAACGAAAGCGCCACCATGCGGCGCCATGGTGGTGTCTGCGGAGGAGTGTTGTTGCAATGGAAGAGGCGAAGCGGAGGCAGGCTAGCCGGCAGATGCTCAGTCACGAGTGAGGAAGTGACGAGGGATTTCTCGGTGCAAGATCAAGGCGCAAGCCAGAGTCTGCGGTTGTGGGAGGCATTCAGGACAGGTTGGAACTGAACCAGCTCTGGACTGGATACGGTGGTGACGGGGCCAGCTGGCAGAGGTGGACGACTACAGGGGACGATGGAGAGGGGGCCACTATCGTACCTTGGCAGCTAGCCGGTAGACTGGAGCAAGAAGTCACATGAAGCAAAAGTTACGTTACGGCTCAGGCCCTGGCCTGATTGAGACTTGTTGATGAGAAATCAGGCGAGATCAAGGAGGGCCATTGTTGCTTACGGACCTACCCAATGGGTAAGGTAGCCGAGGAGTGTGGAGGGGAGTCGGAAGAGATGAAGTTGGTGATGTCCCAAGACTAACTCATGGGTGACAGACAGCACTGGAATGGCCCAGGGAACTTTTTTCGGCTCAAGGCGCGGCGACTGACGTGTCGAGATGGCGCGGTGGTGATTATGATCGATGCATGGTATTGCCCAAAGGAGGATGCCTTTTCGCATGATGTTGAAGGGAAAAAAAAGAAAAAAGAATAATGCGAGCGAGTAGTACATAGGTACATACTTCGTACCCATGTACGGTACGTATTCGTACAAAGGTCTGTGCCTGAGGCAAGCAAAGTGTCCGGGGGCTTGGCCTGTGGGGCCGCGGCGGCTTGGCAGGGGTTTGTGACGACTTGCGAGTGGAGTGAGTTACAGACAGAGTATGCATATTCGAACCGGCGACGACGACGACGACTTGTTTGGGTACATTCAAGGAGCCTGGGCGGGCAAGACTACCCGAGTGGCGGGTTTGACATGCGAAGCGTCGACTTGGACCCTGGAAGGATTGAGAAGGTCGGAAGCGGAAGCTCGTGAACCAAAGGCACCGGTTGGGAAGCAAGTTTGGTTAGGGCGCAAGCGATGGCTTTTTGGCCCAAGGATTGGCGTGAAGAAGAAGCAAGAGAGTGGAGTGGGAAAGGGCCAGGCCAGGCGGAAGTTGGGCTGCCGCTTCACCGGAGGCGGAGGAGAGCGAGTGACTGTGTTGACTTCTGTTGAGAAAAGGGAGGTACCTTATCGAGGTCGTGACGAAGTGCCTTGCAGGATTATCATGTAAGGCAAGGCACGTGTTAGTGCCTGACCGGGGGAAAGAAGGCAGGGCAAGGTGAGGTAGGCAGGCAGGTAGGCGGTAGGCAGGCACGGCCGGGGTGGAAAAGGTGCTTGCTTTATCTGGGCAGTCTACCTAGGTAAGTAGGCAAGGCTGGCAAAGTGCAGTCAGAGAATCTTCGAGCACCTCTGCACAGAGCAGAGCAGGCGAGCGAGGCGAGCGTCGTCACGTCAAGGCGGCAATGAGTCAAGTCTTGGCCACAGCATGGCCGACGAGGTATTCGCAAGACGCGCGCCTCGGGCAGTGCCGCGAGCCGGGCTCGGACAATCAACGAAGAAATGTCAAACCCGCCCTCGCCACCCATGACGGAATGCTGCAACGGACCCCCATTGTCGTCCCATCTCATTTCCTCAACCAAGTCGACTCGAGACGAAGCGAGGGAGAACAATGAGGGTGTCTGGAGGTGATTGGCGTGGCTGCCCATGATCCTTGAGGGAAAAGAAAGGGGGGTTGTCTCCTCGCGACCCCCCAACGAGGCCGACAGGCGCCATGATGCACGCTTGGGGGCGAGAGAGAGCCTTGGACGCCGCATCATGTGAGCCTTCCACTACCGTGTACGTCGGCCGTCGGTTCTCAGCATGGCAGGCAGCAGCATCGGACCCTCTGCATCGTCGCCATTCGCCAACCCCAACGCTCGCTTGCATGTCGCTTCCTTGCTGGGGCCCTTTAGCGATGGCGCCAATGCCGGCGACAAGTTGCAACAAGGGTCCTGGGTCAGTCGCTGCAACCTCTGACGCGGAGAGGGAGCGAGAGAGACATGGCCAAGAGCCCCCGGGAGGCTCGTCCTGCGTGGGGAGGAAGGAGGGAGGCGTGTTTTCCATCTGGCAATCACCAACAAGGAAAGCAAACGTTCCATGCTGCCCGGGGGTCATGGCTGGCGCCGCCAGTGGCTCGACAGTAGTTGCCTTGGGCGTCTCAAGATTACAGCTCGCTGCGTTCCGGTCCGAGATAAAAGGCTGCCACATCCATCTGCTTGCCAGCTCTCCCGCTTTCTCTACAGCGGCCAAGCTTCGACCAGCTTTCTCTTCTTCTTCTTCTTCTTTTTCTTTCCCAAAACAACGGACCGTGTCTGTTCAAGCTGCAACTTCCCGTCCCTGGCCGAAAGCACATCTGCATTTCCCAGACTTCGTCTTCCCCTTCGACTTCTCTTGGACAGAATGAAGACCGTGGCCGCACTCACCGCTGCCCTCTTTGGGCTCCTTTCCATCTCGCAGGCTCACATGGAGATGAAGAGCCCCCCGCCCCTGCGCTCCAAGTTCAACCGCTTTACCACGGAGCAGGACTACGATATGCCATCGCCTCTCTCGTCTGGCGGCGACAATTTTCCCTGCAAGGGATACCTCAAACTCCTGGGCACGTCCCAAGCCCAGTCCGTGGCCGAGTGGACGGCCGGCCAAGCAAACGGCATGACCATCACGGGCAACACGCCGCATAGTGGCGGCTCTTGCCAGGCGTCGCTTTCGTTTGACAGTGGCAGCACGTGGAAGGTTATCCACTCTTACGTCGGCGAATGTCCCGTCATGGGCGACTCGAGCTACCAGTTCACCCTACCGAGCGACACGCCGGCCGGCCAAGCCATCTTTGCCTGGACTTGGTTCAACAAGGTTGGCAACCGTGAGATGTACATGAACTGCGCCGTCATCACCATCAAGGCCGCGGGCGACTCTGTCGTGGGCAACAGCAGGTTTCGCCGCAACGTGGACTCTGAGAGCGGCGCCAACTCGGCCCCGATTAGCAGCCGCCCCGACATGTTTGTCGCCAACGTAGGCAACGGGTGCGGCACCACCGAGGGTCTGGATCTCAAGTTCCCGAACCCCGGCCCAGACGTCGATGTGAAGTCGGGCGAGACGACGCCCCCCGTGGGGAGATGCTCCAACTAGGACGGCATTGTGCCGGGCATGTTTGCCGGCAGCATGAGGGGATTTTCAGCACGCTTGACGGATCATGGACCAACGGACGGACGAATTGTTAACCTTATTTTCCATCTTCAGCTTCGAGAGACCATGTTCTTGTTGTAGATATTTTGTTCTTCTTTCGTACGTACATATATGCCTAGGAAAAGACTGTCTTTTCTGTGCATTGCTTTCGTTGAGGCGACTCCTGCTTGAGAGGAAGATGTTGGAGGGCGGCCACCTTTGCCAAGGCTGCTGCGACATTTTCAGAGGATGAAAGATGTCGACATGCTGTTGCTTTTGAAGGAAGAAGACTGCGGCGCCAGGTGCAGTAAATGTACTTTGGCAAGTCTTACTTGAAGCGAGTCGTTGAAGGTCGTCCGAGTCAAGGAACGACGGCTCGGCTTGGCGGCGCAATGTCTACCACTGTTGGGTGGCTGGCTTTTCGAAAATTAATACGAATACTTTGCACAACCGCAGGAATGGCGGTGCCGAGAGCCAGTGAGTGCGTTGATGGAGAGCGGAGAGCGATCACGGCGAGGAATCTAGAGGCGGGTGGCTGAACGGACGCCGTGGTATCCCCGAGATCGACAAGTGCGTCCAGCAAGGGACTCCTCTTATTAATAAGGAGACGGATCCTTGGGGGCAGCGCAAGTGGCGGCAATGGTCAGCGCCCGAGCTGAGGCGGTGCTGGCCGTAGCTGCTGGCTTGGGCTCCGTTCTGCCCTGTTCTGCTCCGAGGACCCGGCCTGGTGCGCACTAGAAACGTCATCGAGGGGGGGCGGGGACACGCGCGGGACGCCCTCTGCCCGGGCTTGCTCGGTTGCCTCTTTGTTATTGGAGTAAAAGCCGTTTTTTGTTGGCTTGGAGCGTTTGACCTGAAGCGTCTTGACTCTTGGCTAGATTAGTAGAGCGTCCGACGTTCGCGTCGTGGAATGGCGCCTTGTGGCGAGAAGGCGAGAAGAGCCCCAACACTGGGGGCAGGGCCGTGATGATCCGGGATGCCCCCTCTTTTCGCACTCAGCCCGCATCGTGAGGCACCCGACATGCCGCCGTCCATGTCTATCCAAGTGCTCGAGCTGCCGCTTGAGGCATCAACCCAAACAGCGAACAGGCCGGTATCGTGTATCGGCTTGGGCGTCGCCGTCTCCAGAAATGGCCTAGCCTTGGACCCCATTGCTCGCCATCGGCCACTTGCTCTAGTCGCGAGGTACAATCAAGCACGATTTCTGTACTTGCCTCCAAGCTGAGAGGCAGTGCGACATGGCCCGCACACGCATTGTACCCCATGCGCACAAAACAGGTACCCTTTGCTAGACTCCCCCTCTCCACCTCCCCCACTAGCCCGGTCCCAGCGTCCGCTGTAGGCTGAGCTGTTAGGGACTCGTCCATGCTATATATCACCGGCGCCTCAACCCTCAACCTCGCCTGCCATCCTTCCATCGTCTGCAACTCTTCCCTCGCCGCCCGCCCCTCCCTTCCTCTCCTTGTAAGCCATCCGCCTCTTTTCCCCTCCCAGCCTCTCCCACGCGCCCTCCCACACTCTGTCTCGTTTCCTGCGTCGCAGCGCGATCCCACGCTGCGAGCCGACGAGCGCCCCCTCCCCCCTCCCCCCTCTCGACTGACAGCGTCCGTCGCACAGAGAGCGTCGTCGTTCGGGTCCGGAACAACAATGGCTGGGCCGACATCGCCGGGCAGCGAAGGTCCCACGTTCGCCCCCCCTCAGCTCCCCGCGGGCTGGATCGCGCAGTGGGACGGCGCGAGCAAGAAGTACTACTACGTCCAGCTCGCCACGGGCGTTTCCCAGTGGGAGGTGCCCACGCAGGCCGTCCAGACGGGCAACACGCCCGGCCAGCAGGCCGAGCACCCCTACGGCACGCCGCCTCGGCCCCAGCTCATCACCCATCCCGACGGCTCCCAGACGGTCAAGCACTCGGACGGCTCCCTCGAGCCCATCATGACCGACGGCGCGAGGGGCGTTGACGGGCCCAACGGTGATCGTGGACTAGGTGTAAGTTTGGTCCCACTTATCCATGGCGTGTTTGTGCGCGCCAAGGATTACAAGTGAAAGAGCCAAGGGGTCTCGAGAGTTGTCTTCATCATCAGGCGGCAGGAGGAAGGCTGAATACCCAGACACGATGTATACTGACAACGGCTTCCTCTTCCCAGAGCATGGCCATGAACGCCCTCCTCGGTGGCAAGAATTCGAGTCACGGCGGCGGCAGCGGCGGAGGTGGCGGGCTTGGATCCCTCGCGACCCAGTTCCTTGGCGGTCAACAAGGTGGCGGAAGCGGTGGCAGTGGCGGAAAGAGCAGCGCCGGGAAACTCATGGGACAGCTGGCGTCCAACCTTCTCTCGCCGTCCAGCAAGCCGGATCAGCCACAAAATTACCACGGCGGGCAAACCTCCGGCCACTCCTCTCAGCACCAGGGCGGCGGCGGCTTGGCAGGCGCCGTCTTCGGCGGTGTCGCCAACATGTTTGGCGGCAAGCAGTCGCACGGCAGCGGAGTAAGCCATCGTCTTCTCTCCGTAGGGCGCACAAGGAAAGCCATAGACTGACCACCCAACAGGGCCAGAGTTACGGCTACTCAAATGCCGGCACGGGCGGTTCCTACTCCGGCCAAGCACCTACATACAATCCGCCTGGGTCTAGCCACTCGTCCTCGGGCCACACCCCATCCGCCTCGCAGTCGACTCAACACCATGGCTCGCAAAGCCAAAGCCATCACCAGTCGTTCCCGCCGCCTCCTTCCGGAAAGCCGACCCATAGCCAGTCTCCGTATGGCCAATCTTATGGGGGCGACCAGCATGGAGGAAACGGCGGATACTCGCACCCGCCGCCGAGCTACACCGGGCCATCACCCACTTCCTACGGCCAGTCTCATCAGGGTCATTCGGGAGGCTACAGCCAGAGCCACTCCGGTGGCTACAACCAAGGACCCCCGGGAGCCCCGGGAGGGTACAACCAAGGCCAGCCTGGGGGCTACAGCCAGCCCTCACCGAGTGGCTACGGTCAGTCGTACTCCGCGGGGTCGGGCGGCCAGCATCAGTATGGCGGACACAACCAAGGGTCATACCCCGGCGGCTCTTACTGATTGGTCGAGCGTTGAAGCGTCACGATGGGACAATGTTGCTGTTCTGGGGTCCGCCCCTTTGGTCCAGCGTGCGTGCCATGAGTTTCGGATAAATCGGCTGCAGCAGCGCTCGACATTTTGCCAGACGTGGCTTAACAAGAGATAGCTCCACCATTCAGATGAGGCCAGGGGACGTTCCGAGCAGCTAGGCAGCTGGTTTGCGTTCGTGTATACGTATGTTTGGCGAAAATGTCGCGCGGTTGATGAGGTTGAAACGCGCAACGATGCCGCCGAGTTTTGCGTGGGAAGTCCTGTTTATGTTTCACGTTCCATGTATATAGACTACTGCACCGACGCATGCTCCTGTCCCGTGTGGGCATCTGAGAGAGGATGTCGACCTGGAGAGACGGGGAGCGAAGGGGGGAGGCAGCATGGGGAGAATGTCGAAACAGCCTCTCGTAGAGCATATGCTTGTCTTAGTCGAGCTTCTTTGCATGTCTTTTGGGGGGGGCCGCGACAGACTGGAGTGTCGAGGAAATCCATCGGGCTAGAAACCATGTGACGACGCCGACCAGGACAAGATATCCGGCGGTTGGGATGAGCGAGCGAGGAACCACATTGTACAGAAACGGGTCCAGGATGAGGTCTACTAGTACTGGCGGAGGATGTGCCATGAGATTAACGTCGTCGGTGAAGTAGTCGGCGGCAGCCTGAACGTGAAGAAACAGGACCGACGCTGTCCGCCCCTTGGCCGATGACCGGCGGGCCTCGGACGCCTGCCTGTCCGTGATGGGGTCTGTCTGGCGACTGGAGGCATAGCTAGCCAGGGATTGTATTAGCTCCGGATTCCCCCAGACCGTGTCCAACTCATGGACGTCTAGAGTGAAGCTGGTAGGTTCCTGCGTCGCGGTGAGAACGGGAGTGAGCCACACAGACAGACGGCTCGATGGCGGGGGGTGAAGGTGAGCCGGCCAGCCGCAGCTCCAGGAGGGCGCAACGTACAATGGCAGCCCAACACACGCGCACCTCGTACACCTGCCCCTCGACGAGGCGGTCGAGGAGAAGCCAGGCCGAGGTCCCGCGGGGTTCCGGGTCCGAGGCAAAGGCGCGGCTCAGGTTTGTCCGGATGACGGAGGTCTCCGGGGTGAAGGAGTAGAGGTTGAGGTCGGCGAGGGAGGGCTTGGCCAAGGGGATGTTGGCCGGGGCTGGGCCGTTGAAGATGACCTTTTCGACATTGGCCACGACGCCGGCCGTTGCAAGGAGCAGCAGCGGGGCGCAACGGGAGCTGAGAGAATGGAGACGGAGGACCATCATGGCTGGTCGCCTCTCCTTTCTTGGACGTGTCGGTTTGCTTTTTTGTGGTGGAAGGGAGGTGACTACGTTGATTTGCGTAGGTTGGATCACCGTCGGGAAGAGAATAGGGGGGAGGGCAGTTTGGAGAGTAGGTACAAGAGGTGGGAGCGGACGGGAGTTGATGGGATGGCAGAGGAGGCTCGGCGCGGTAGACGGTAGACGGTGAACTTATTACCAGGCGTATTCGTACGAAGTACATGTAGTACAAGCGCCTTGTACCCGGTACCTGGTCGTGGGCGCAACGGTTTGGACGCCTCCGGCGGTGACCTTAGGGACGATTGCCAGTTTTCGGTAACTCGTACTAACTAACCTTAGTTCCTAGTACTTTCCAGACGGACTCGGTGGCAATAAAGACAACGAGGGTGTTCACGCAAAAGGCCTTGCCTCCACGAGTTACGAGTTGCAAAGTACTTCGTACACACATACAAATCAAAGTGCCTCACCAAAAGGAAACCTTCCATGTGAGTGAACGCCTCGAGGCACCTTGGCACTTGTCGTGTTCCCATCACGTTACCCTACCGCAGAGCAGTGCCATGTATTCGTACGGATAAAGGTGTGATCTAGAATGCCCTGTGAAATTGAGGATCGGTGCACGCTAAACCGCTGGCCATCGGCAGAACCTCTATAAACTAGGAGTAGAGCGGTGAGCGGCGGCAGACTCTGACCATTCAGAGACGCGCCTCTGCGAAACACGGGAAAAAATCAACAAATCCTCTCCCCAATCTGACGGGGGTAACTCGTACATATGTACTTCGTACCTCAGCAAGCAACCTGTCGCCGCCCGCCAAGTATCCCTGTACCGACGACTTGGGCCCTGACTTCCCCCCTCTCCCCTGGTTGGTTGGACAAATCCCCCCCCCCCTTCTCTCCCTCCCTCCACTATTTTCCTCTCGCCTCATTAGCACCGAGTACCTCTTCTCCCAATACTCACACGTACCTACCCAACCCAACCCGTGACAAGAGGGAAAAAATAGACACGCCGCCCGCTTCCTCTGGCTTGTCGACTTGCTTCTTCACGACTCGCCATCATTCTCTGAAAGCCAGTCCGTTTCGCAACATCCCGCCACCATGCGTGAGGTCATCAGCATCAATGGTGAGCTCGAGCTTGTTGCCCCTCGACCCCCAACGCGTCTTTACTGCATCCAGGGGTACCTTGGGCAGCGCTCGGTGCTAACATCACCACTCTCCAGTCGGCCAGGCTGGCTGCCAAATCGCCAACTCGTGCTGGGAGGTTTGTGGCATCCATTTGAAAAGGCTCTGCGGGCATTTGGCTGACCTCAACTGCAGCTTTACTGCCTCGAGCATGGCATCCAGGTAAACACGCTGCCGCCGACCGCCAATCTGTTGACAATCTTTGCCCTCGGTTCTGTCTGGCTAACGCCCGCAACTCTTGCAGCCCGATGGCTATCTCACGGAAGAGCGCAAGGCTCAGGACCCCGATCAGGGCTTCAGCACTTTCTTCTCCGAGACTGGTACGAGCCACAATCCCCGTTCCCCAAACTGCGAGTCTAATCACATTTCCAGGTCAGGGCAAGTATGTCCCACGCGCCATTTACTGCGATCTCGAGCCCAACGTCGTCGACGAGGTCCGCACCGGTCCTTACCGAAATCTCTTCCACCCCGAGATGATGATCACGGGCAAGGAGGACGCCTCCAACAACTATGCTCGTGGACACTACACCGTCGGCAAGGAGCTCATTGATGGCGTCCTTGATAAGATTCGACGCGTCGCCGACAACTGCGTCGGGCTTCAGGGCTTCCTCGTCTTCCACTCATTCGGTGGTGGCACCGGCTCTGGTTTCGGCGCTCTCCTCATGGAGCGCCTGTCGGTTGACTACGGCAAGAAGAGCAAGCTCGAGTTCTGCGTCTATCCCGCCCCCCAGACCGCCACCTCTGTCGTCGAGCCCTACAACTCCATCCTCACCACCCACACCACCCTCGAGCACTCGGACTGCTCCTTCATGGTCGATAACGAGGCAATCTACGACATTTGCCGCCGCAACCTGGGCCTGGAGCGCCCCAACTACGAGAACCTGAACCGCCTGATTGCTCAGGGTGAGACCAAGCCCGCCAGCAGGGAGTTCCCTGCAGCCGAACCATGATGGCTAACACGTGGCACTCTCAGTCGTCTCGTCCATCACCGCCTCGCTTCGATTCGACGGCTCCCTCAACGTCGATCTGAACGAGTTCCAGACCAACTTGGTGCCCTACCCCCGAATCCACTTCCCCCTGGTTGCCTATGCCCCCGTCATCTCGGCCGCCAAGGCTGCTCATGAGTCCAACTCCGTCCAGGAGATGACCATGTCCTGCTTCGAGCCCAACAACCAGATGGTCAAGTGCGATCCCCGCCACGGAAAGTACATGGCCACCTGCCTGCTGTACCGCGGTGACGTCGTGCCCAATGAGGCACACAACGCCGTCGCCACTCTCAAGACCAAGCGCACCATTCAGTTTGTCGACTGGTGCCCGACTGGCTTCAAGCTCGGCATCTGCTACCAGGCTCCCGAGAATGTGCCCAACGGCGACCTCGCCAAGGTCAACCGCGCTGTGTAAGCTCCCCGATTCCCCGTGACATTTATTTCATGGCCATGTTGCTGACGGGACACAGCTGCATGCTGTCCAACACTACTGCCATTGCCGAGGCTTGGAGCTCGCTGTCGATGAAGTTCGACCTGATGCACTCCAAGCGCGCCTTCGTCCACTGGTACGTCGGTGAGGGTATGGAGGAGGGCGAGTTCTCCGAGGCTCGCGAGGACTTGGCTGCCCTGGAGCGTGACTACGAGGAGGTCGCGGCCGACTCCATGGGCGAGGAGGAGATGGAGGCTGAGTACTAGACAGTGCTGTCAGAAAGTTGCGCGTTTGTGTAGGGGATTACGGCACTGTTGATTAGTTACCCGCCCGAACCTGCACTCATACCCCTAGAGCCTAGCAAGGGTGTATTTTTCTTTACATGGTCACAAGACACTTCACTTTTTAATGTCAGAGGCTTACTTGTAGGCGCAATTGAGCATTATCATGCTTGGGACCGTGGATCAGTTCTGGTCGCAAACAGCAGTTGCGATTCGAGGTTTGGCTTGTAGTTTGGAGAGTGCGGCTGATTGACGGGCCGACCGTGGGAGCCGATGCGACGCGGGTCGGGTCGCGAACCATCACCCGACGCCAACCCCTCCCTGTGCCTCGTCTCGCGAGAGACTACTCGAGGACATTGAAGCTCGTCGCCATGTCCCTCCTTCGCTCAGCCGTCTGCAGGGCCTGCAGGCGGCCCCAGTTGAACCTACCGAGGGCCTTTGCTACGGTCAGTAATCAGCAGACTTCGCAGGGCAACCGGGTCAAGCTCGTCGAGGTCGGGCCGCGCGACGGGCTGCAAACCGAAAAGAAGACAATTCCACTCGCCACCAAGATTGAGCTGATCGAGCGACTGGCGAGGACGGGCGTCTCGGCCATCGAGGCCGGATCCTTTGTGTCCCCCAAATGGGTTCCCCAGGTGCGTTCCGAGGCAGTGCGAACGACGCGGCGATACGGTGATGATGCCAGGTGATGAAGCTAACTGCGCCCTACTGATAGATGGCCAATTCGAGCGAAATCATGGAGCATCTCCTCCAACACAAGATGCAGTCGCCGGTTCCATTGACCTACTCGTTCCTTGCGCCCAATAGCAAAGGCTTCGAGACTGCGGCCAATATCCTCAAGCAGAACCCGAAGGCCTTTTCGACCCAGCTGGAACCGGGCATCAGAGGCGAGGCCGAGACGAAGCCTGCGGTCGAGGTGGCCGTTTTCGCGGCGGCAACCGAGTCATTCTCGCAAAGAAATCTCAATTGCGACATAGAGAAATCGCTGGACAGTTTCAAGGCGGTCATTCAAGACTCCAAGGCGCTGGGTCTCCGGGTGCGCGCGTACATCTCGGTGGTGCTGGGGTGCCCCTTTGAAGGGTTCGATGTCGATCCGCACAGGGTGGCCGAGATCGCCACGGATCTGCTGGAGTCGGGCGCGGATGAAATCTCGCTGGGAGACACCACGGGCATGGGCACAGCACCGCGGACGAGTGCGCTGCTCAGATGCATGACTGCGGCGGGGATCCGCAACGAGGACATTGCGATGCACTTTCACGACACATACGGGCAGGCACTGGTCAACACGGCAGTCTCGCTGGAGCACGGCATTCGGACATTCGACAGCAGCGTCGGCGGGCTAGGCGGGTGCCCATACAGTCCCGGCGCAACGGGCAACGTGGCGACGGAGAACATGGTGTACTTTATGGAGACGCTGGGCATGGCGACGGGCGTCGACCTGGATGCCATGTCGGACATTGGCGCGTGGATCACACAGGAGGTGGGCAGGGCCAACGACAGCACGGTGGGCAAGGCTGTCCTGGGCGCGAGGGGGAGGGCAAACGGTGCGGCTCCCGTGGCGTGAGCTGCAAGCAGGACGGGTTGCGTCGGAAATGTATGTTCGCGTGAGCGCTTCGTGCGCCACCGTGATGCAGGCATTGAGAGTCTTGTGCGTCTTGAGGAATCGAGGGCTCAGCCTGATCGAAGCACAACGACGGTGAGGGCAACTTGTTAGTGTTCTTAGGCACGCTGTTACAAGTCATGTGATGTCACAACGTCACACGGACGGGTTGGCGGTGCGGCCGGCAGGTACAAGCCGCCGTGAACTGTTTTGGTGGGGGGGGTCGAGGCTCCACCTCTGAGCCAAGCTCCCGCTCGACCTCTTCCGTCCTCGTTTCGAACTTGGAGACTCCTCCATCATCATCCTACCTTTCCGCCCTTCGCCGCCCCGCCTCTCCTCCCTTCGCTCCGTCAACCCCGCAGCAGGCCTTTTGCCTGCACCTTTCGCTCCTCTTCGACGCCCCTGCTCTCGCCCCCCCGTCGACCGAGTCCTACCCTCTGGCTGCCACCTCTTGCGAGCTCGTTTCATCATGGGGGACCCCCGCGACTCATCGTCGTACTCGGTCGTGCCGCGGATTCGGTACAACACGGTTGGAGGTGTCAACGGACCGCTGGTCATTCTCGAAAATGTACAAGAAAATGCCTCTCGCGCCATTTGGTGGCGGCGCCTGGGTGCTGACGCGATGGCTTCTAGGTCAAATTCCCGAGATACTCCGAGATTGTGACGTTGACGCTTCCCGATGGGACGGAGAGATCTGGCCAGGTCCTTGAGGCTCGAGGTCTGTTCTAGAACACGACAAATATTAGAAGAATGCCCTTGACTGACTGTGAACAGGTGACCGAGCTGTCGTTCAGGTACCTGCCAGCCGAATAACCGACATGGACAACTCTTCGAGCAAAGGCTGACGCACTCTGGACAGGTCTTTGAAGGAACCTCTGGTATCGATGTAAAAAAGGTACATACATGATTGCCATTCATTTAGAGACGGACAGCGACACTAACTCGTCTCCAGACCAAAGTCGAGTTTACGGGCCAGAGCTTGAAGCTCGGTGTGTCCGAGGACATGCTGGGCCGTATCTTTGATGGATCCGGACGAGCCATCGACAAGGGCCCCAAGGTGCTTCCCGAGGAGTACCTCGACATCAACGGCAGCGCCATCAACCCCTTCTCCCGTGTATGTCCACCGGAACAATGCGACCATTCGAGGTGGAGCGCGGGCTGACGGCAGCAGGAATATCCCGAGGAAATGATCTCGACCGGCATCTCTGCAATCGACACGATGAATTCAATCGCGCGAGGTCAGAAGATTCCCATATTCTCCGCCGCCGGTTTGCCACACAATGAAATCGCCGCCCAGATTTGCCGACAGGCAGGTCTCGTCAAGCAAAAAGGCGTCACCAACAAGGGCGTCCACGACGGTCACGAGGAGAACTTCTCCATCGTTTTCGGTGCCATGGGTGTGAACCTGGAGACGGCGCGATTCTTCACTCGGGATTTTGAGGAGAACGGCAGCTTGGAGCGTGTCACCCTGTTCCTCAACCTGGCCAACGACCCAACGTTTGTTCACCAGAGAGCGTCTACTCCGTGGGCCGTGCCTTGACTGACTGCCACGATTCAGGATCGAGCGTATCATTACGCCACGACTTGCTCTTACCACGGCCGAGTATTACGCCTATCAGCTCGAGAAGCACGTTCTTGTTATTCTGACGGATTTGTCCGCCTACTGCGACGCCCTTCGTGAAGTTTCGGCCGCCCGAGAAGAAGTACCCGGTCGTCGCGGTTTCCCCGGCTACATGTACACTGACTTGTCCACCATTTACGAGCGAGCCGGCCGTGTTGAGGGACGCAATGGATCCATTACGCAGATTCCCATCCTGACCATGCCCAACGACGACATTACGCATCCGATCCCCGACTTGACGGGCTATATCACCGAGGGTCAGATTTTTGTTGATCGGCCCCTGCACAACCGCGGCATCTACCCGCCGATCAACGTGCTGCCATCGCTGTCGCGTCTGATGAAGTCGGCCATTGGCGAAGGCATGACGCGCAAGGATCACGGCGACGTGTCGAACCAGCTGTACGCGAAATACGCCATTGGACGTGACGCGGCGGCCATGAAGGCTGTCGTCGGTGAGGAGGCTTTGTCGGCTGAAGACAAGTTGTCGCTGGAGTTCTTGGACAAGTTTGAGCGTCAGTTCATCAGCCAGGGCGCATACGAGTCGCGCACCATTTTCGAGTCGCTGGACCTGGCCTGGAGCCTGCTGCGGATCTACCCGAAGGACCTACTGAACCGCATCCCCGCCAAGATCCTCAACGAATTCTACCAGAGGGCCCACAAGGACGCAAAGGGCAAGGGCAAGGCCAGGGAGGCTGTCGCGGCCAAGGATCAGGCGCAGAACAACGGGAACCTGATTGACGCTTGAGGACAGCGAGGCCGAGGCTATTGGTGCGCGCAAGCTCGGGGAAGGCGGTGTAGTAGGATGTCAAGTGCGGCACTGACTCAGCCATGTGTATAAAGTGCGCCAGGAGTGGCCTTTGTTGACGTCCGCTTTCTTCCAATTACATTTATAAAGGGCGGGGTTGCTTGATGGGTGGCCTGGAGGTGCTTGCAGAAGCAGATTATACGCAAACGAAGGTTGATGTCTTTTCAAGTGGTTGATGTCTTTTCAAGTGGTTGATGTCTTTTCAAGTTGGTAAGGGATGGGCTGTAATTGCTCCCTGTTATACGAATACTTTACTCCTACCCCCGTTATGCCGTCCCCCTTGATACACCCACCCACTTGGGTTCCGAGTGCGAGTCTATGGTTTATCTTCTTCCACCATGCCCACTGTCGACCACGTGTTGCCGCTGTCGCTCCAAGGGCCAGAGAAGTACGACCGGCTTCACAATGTGTTTCATATTAGTCTTCTTAAGCCGTAGGTAGAAAGGACTGCCGACTAAGGCCTTGGCGAATCACTGCTAATGCCTAACCTCGACGATGCCGAAGGAGAATGGTCTATCTAGCAAATCAAGGACCACAAGAAGAAGAAGGGCATTACCTACTACTTAGTGAAGTGGGAAGGTTGGCCAGCCGAATATAACGAGTGGGTTGCTTAGGATAATGTGGCGAATGCCTAGGAACTCATTAACGAATACCTAGAGGCACGACCAAAGAAACGACGGAATTTACGCATCACGGAATGATTTCTCTTCTTATTTAGCCTACCCTATTTAAGACTTTTCCGTCTTTGTGTTCCTCGCCTATCCTTCTCTCGCCACTCCTCCCTACTCCTCGATTTCCATACGGTGAAACTCTCCGACTTGCTTCTCGCTATCAAACTCAGCGAGCATTGGAAGACGTCTGGCCCACTCCCCCCGGCCTCGCTGTCCGCTCTCGTCCACTATGTCGTGCAAGTCATGATAGCAGGACTCTCGTGCCACGCTCCACGGAGTAAACCCTGCATCCCCCACCAACAGACGACGTTTTTCATCACCATTCTGCACCATGACTTGACGCCGCTCCTGGCATGCGCTGCGATACTCCGCTCGTCGTTTCTGGCGAACCGTTAGCTATACACCCACGAACAAAAGGTTCAGAATACGCCCAATGCACGAGCTGCAGGGCAACGTGTATTTACCAATGCGATCCTCTTTCGACAAGGCATACGACCCCATTTCGACCCCCTTGCTCTCCAGAGCCTCCGTCTCCGACTCGCGGGATTGGGTCAAGGTCTTTCCACCCACCACATGGGCCGACCATAGCCGATGAATCTCCTCTCTCTCGGCGGCCTTTCTCTTGCCTTTCGGGGTGGCAGCCTGCGTGTCAGGTTGGGGGGTCCTGGCCGCTTGGTCTCGATCTATTTAAATTAGTAACAGACCGAAATATTAATAGATAGATAACTTCCGGAATAAGCATCTAATGCCCTCCGAGTCGTAGTGACAATTTCCACATACTCCTTTCGCGATGTTCGGGTGTGAGAAGCAACCCGCAAATGGGCCTAGGCCCGCCTCACAGTGCTGCATGGAGCCGATCCCCCCATGCCCGTTATCTGTATAAGGGCCGCCTCAAAGTTACCCGGCCGGTTGAGCTTGAGTTCCTTCCCCGGGCGCATGGTGACAACACGCAACTCCGGCAGCTCGCCATGTTCTTCGTCATCTTCCCCTTATATCCGGCCATGAGGCCTTGCACGCATGACCATATGTGTTGTCGTGGTCGTGTTTAGGGCGGGCTCTTCCCCCCCTCCGGCACTGATTGAGCCTTCTGAGCTACTCGCGATAGACGGCGGCATGTTCCTATTTGTAAAAACGCACATTAGCAAGATGCACTCAATTAACGGGCCATGATTCCCATTTAAACTTTACGTACGTAGTGTTGTTGTCGTGTTTAATCGTGTTGTAAAGAGCGCGGTGCTAGTTAATTGAAGAGCCTCTCGTTCCTCTCGGTGCGAACCCCAACGACCACCTCCTCGTGCCACCGTGTTGTTGCGGAGAGAAAAGGAAGTCATGACTAGATTCGCGATAATGACAACTCTCTAGTAGGTCGGAGCCTTCGAGGAGCTCTACATGCAATTCGAGCATGAGCCGTTTGGCGCTCCCTCCAGGGAGACGCACTCGTGGAATGGGAACATGACGTGTTCGTTGGCCGATGTGACCGGTTCTAACAGCCCTCGAAGGAGGCGAGGGTGTGGGCCGTGGACATTCGGCCAATATAGGAAAAGCAGGGCATGATGCGTTTATGACCAGGCGAGGGGGGCGGGCGCAATCAGTATGGCAGCGCGGCCTGGATTTCCGATTTTTCGATTGTCGATACCATTAGCTCTACGAATATGGGACGTGGCTTTATAACAGCTGTCAAAAGAGGGGTAAGGTTAGGTAATTCACAGCTGTCAGGCAAGTGACCTCTATGGCACTGCGCCACCAACCACTGCGCCACCTCATGTTGACGAGTCCGGTTGTGAATCAGAAGAGGCGTTTGTCGGTTTCTGTTGGGCTCTTTGCCTGCGGCTAGCCTCGCCTGGCCAGGCAGTGCTATCCGGTTCACATTGGCGACTTACTACAGGCCAGATGTCGGGTAGCGGATCTTGAGTGTGTCAATGTCGTCGACCTGTCCAGCAAATCGCTGATCCGGAAACTGTACACTGTACGATGCCTTTGAGCTTCAAGGGCCTGTCGGCAACCACCAGGTCCTCCCTCGTACTAGACTGCAAAGGAGCTACTGCAGGATCCCTGGTTGCTCTGATCCTTGAAACGACGCGCCTTGCGTCAAGCCGAGCGGAGACTTTACGTTTGAACTTTGAACAGCGTTACTTTATGTGGCAAATTACTTCGTACTGATCTGAGATTTGACAGGGCCCGTATAAAATCCTTCCTACCCGTTGGGTACTACTATTTAATAAACCTCTTCCCCCGCCCTCTGCAGTCTTGTACACATCCTTTGCCGCATTCATGACGGGTCTTGGGCCGACGAGGGACACATTGCCTGCATCCGACATGTTCTACACCATCCCCAAAGACATCATCTCGCTTGCAACCTTGGAATACCTTGGCTTCGATGGATTCGCCGCTGCCGACATCTGGCGTCGTTGGACCAACTGGCCATCTGAGAGCGCTGTGAAGCGCGAAACCGATGACTGCATTCACGGCATGCCATTCATCGACTTCGCCACCGGGCATCTTGCCTCCAAACGACAGTTTGATACCGACGACCAAGATGACCAGCTTTGGTCCGATTGCCTTGACCAGTGCGGCATCGGCGCACAACTACAGATGGCCATCATGGACCCAGCATTGAGGAAGATTCGCCTCACTGAGTCCTGTCTCTATTGGGTCGAGGATTCCATTCTTTTGCGCCATCGGGGTCTTGAGCAAGTTCAGCGCGCTTCGAGAGACGGAGCGAAGCATCTTCAGAGGACGCGCACCCGCCCAGACGCGTCGTCCGCAGACACTTCGCAGCCATCAATCTCAGCTACCATGGGAATGGCCCCGGGAATTTCGCACGACACAGCCATGTCACAAGCTGCCTTGGCGGCTGCCAACTCGCCAGGGTCCATCACCTTGTACAAGGCGATTGACCAGGCTCACCTCGCTGGCATGTTCAACGACGCGGGCGAGGTTGTCGACATTTCGCCGCTCTTCTCTAAAGATTGTGCCACCGACTTTATGAGCAGAGAATCAGGTCTATATTTTGCTGTCGACCGCGATATCGCGGAGTACTATGCCTGTTACGCCAAACGTCGGGGTGGAGTCAACTCGGTGGCCATTGTCCAAGTCGCCATCAGTGAATCCGCCATCGAGAGCCTCTCCGACACCGAACTTATCAGGACTTACTGGCCCAGCACTGAGTGGAAGAACCTGGTCTTCCATTGCCGAAAGCGTCAAAAGCTTCCGCATCCGTTGCGTAAATTCAAGCAGGCGAAGCTCATCATCGGGACGATTGCCAGCAAGCCAAACTTCGTCTACGAGAGAATGCACGATCCTGAGCAGGTTGTCGAGCGAATGGTGCTCAAAAACAGAGACGGGCGGAATGCGGTGCAGTACGCCTTCAACGACTACCAAGGCGACGATTTCTTCCAGGAGCATGCCGTGCCAAGCATCAAGGTGTTTCCTCTCACGGCGGTTGAATTGGATGAGTGGCTGGAGAATCGTCGATAAGTCTCTCGGCGACGACGACGTTCGGGACAATGTATAGCTCGCCTGCGCGCGCCATCCCATCGACCACGCCTAGTTCCTCGACCTGCTCACAAGCAATTACGAAGACAAACGTTACACCATGCGCCGGGCCACGAGGTCGTGTCAGCACAGCGGAGATGGGCCTCAACCAACATCCTCAACCAACACACCATATCAACGCAACACGGCTTGCTAGGCCTAGCCCAATCCGCCACATCTCGCCAGCCGATACCCATCGACAATGCCTTCATCTAGCGGGTGTCGCAATTCTGGGCACAGACCACCCTTGCGTTTAGTCAGCAGCCTCGCGCAGAGATTTGGCCCTCTCGCGCACAAGCTTTTCCACAGGTTATGAGCCCGGCCCACAGATGGGACCACTCGTCACCGGAGTCGCGAAGCTCAAGTACATGGCCTTTAAAGACACCGGGCAGCTCAACAAGGCCACGGGGCGGCGCTGGCCGTCAACCTCCTGGGAAAGAGTGCCCCCAAGCGCGTAACCGCTACAGTCCGCTTCCACAGTGGCGCAACGGTCGAAATCCCACTGAAGCAGCACAGGCGATTGCGGATGATGTGCCGCCCGCCCCCACAGCTGCGTCCCCCGTTGCCGAGGCGCCTATCGACGACGTGCTCGTGAACACCCCATCGCCGCCTCCTCATACGTTCCGTCCGGTCAACGCGCTCGCCGTCGCCGCTGCTGTCGAGCCGGCCGTCACCATTGCAACTCCGCTGCCCGTCACGCCCGCCGCGGCGGAAGAGCACCAAGATGACGAAGACGAGGTGGAATGCCCGCCCTCGGTGCGTCCCATTGCCCTGCCTCCCGCGCCCGTTGTTGCGCATAGGCTAATCCGTGGATAGCAGTAGTCTCTTGGGTAACCGAGACGTCCTCTGTTTCCGCTGCGCATCCCAGCATCTGCCCTGCGCCGACCAGACTGGGCGACCTGGTAGGAGCTGTTATAACTACGCCCGCGCGGGACGTGCCTACGAACCCGCGCCATCCGTCCTCCTATCGTCTGTCGGCGGTCGCCGCTTAGAAGGCGGCGTCCGTCGGCAGCTTTATTGACAACGCTGGTAAGTCACTGCCACCCAGCCAGACGAGTCATGCAATCGTTATAGTCTTGATGAACGGGCTTGGTCAAGACCACAACGAATGCGCCCTATCCTCACCATCTACAAGACGTCAGACAATCATGAATCGTTGGCTAACATTTAATCCAGACGGAAATACTATTTGACTCACGCCCCATTTTTGTACGGCCGACACGCACAACTTCCTCACTGGAGCCGTCAACAAGACCTGGCGACGCCGGCCAAGGACGCCAAAGAAGGGCCGAATGCGTCGTCCGGGCGTGGCAGCGGGCGTGGCAGCAAATGCTGCTCCTTGAAAATATGTCGACCCTTCTCATGGATGTCAGCCGACCTGCCCTACCTTCGGGAGGTCGTTCGCAAGCAAGCGACCCTTGCGATGGATCTCGCCTCCATCAAGGCCAAACAACACTACGATGCGAAGCACAGGCCCGTCGTGTTGAAGACCGGTGACAAAGTGTATCTCAAGCTCCACACCGGCTACCACGAGCCTAGTCAACCGCCGAAGAAGTGGTCACGACAACGGGAAGGACCCTCCCTGTATGTACGAATACTTGTATGTACGAAAACTTCGTACGGAACAGGGTGATAGCTCGAGCTACGAAAGGGGAGGGTCACGTGTGGGCCCGAGTGATGCCCCGCTTTTGGTGCGACCTCGTGGCTCTGCAGCACTCATCGCCTGCAGCCTCTTTTCTGTCGGTGACGACCAGCGAACACCGGCTGCCATGTTTATTAAGCAAAGCTTGCTTTGCGCTACGAAGAACACAGAATGTGTGCAAGTTGCGGCAAGCCGCTTTGCTTACTTAATATGTGTAGTGAGCTTTTTTGTTGTAAGGGTCCCCTGCTAAAACGAAGTGCGGCGACTGGCTGGCCCTAAATGACACGCTCTTATTGGCTAGAGTCTAAAAATTCGGTGCGCTGATTGGCTACATTGGGGGCCGGGGTTGAACCGGCCAAAAAATCCTATGCGGCTATTGGCTATCTGTCTAGTGGAGTCCAAATGGCAGTGTTAACTAATGAAATCCTATACGGCTATTAGGTAGGTCTCCTCCCGGGGTTCGACCGTATTTCCTAACATACAACGCGCATTATAACAAGCAGCGCGCATTATAACAAAAAAATTCGCGCCCTCCTTACGGCTCACTCGCCTCCTTATCCCTTATTACGGCTTGCATCGTCGCCTCCTAATATCGCTACCTGCTAATAGCTTCTATAGCAGCTACTCCCCCGCCTCCGCCTTCGCCTCTACAATTAGGTACTAGCCGCGATAACGACCTATATGCTTTACCTAATCGTCGTTGCAACCGTTGTAACTTATCGAAGCCTTCTAATCAATTTATTAACCTTAAAGACCCGATAAAATAGATAATAAAGTGCCTTCTATATCGCTAGGCATAATCCATTTCTATATACTCCTTTCCCTAACTTCCCTTTCCTCCTTTCCTCCTTTTCTACCTACTAATTGTAAAATAGGTTTAACGGCTCGGCATAGCGACTCGCAGCATCCCGGCTTCCTATAAGCAAACGTCTAGCAACGTATAGTCGCTCGAGACGTAGAGCCTACGCTCTCCTAGCTTGCCTCGCCTGTCTTCCCTTTACCCTCGCACTAAGTCACCCGTTCTCCTAATAGGACAAAGTTGCGAAATACAAAGCCCGCGCTATTATAATACGTATAATATAATAAAGCCTAATAATTAATTTATCTATATTAAAGACCTAATAAAGCGGACTACGAAGTGCCTTATATATCGCTAGGGATAATCTACTTCTATATACTCCCTAACTTCTCTCTTTCTATCCCTACTAATTATATAATATAGGCTTAACGCTTCGGCATAGCGATTTATAGTCTCTTTCGACGTGGTATTCGCTCGTAGGATAGCCCGGGCCGCGCTCGAGCATACGCCCGCTAGGCTAATATTAGCCGTTATTATAGGGTCTAGCGACGCGTAGGTAAAGAGCCTTTACTAATACTAAGCATATCGCAGCTGCTCTCTTTAGCTAAGCCTTCCTCTTAGCTACTAGCTCCGCTAACCTCGCTAGCGCCCTCGTTATAATAACCTCCCCCGTCCTCGCCTCCGGCCTTAATGCAATAACCTCCCCCGTCGCCTTTTTACTAGCTAGACTTTATAAGTAATCTCGATATACCTGCTATATCTCCTTCTAACTAAGACCTTATAGGTTAGTAGAATAACTATCTTAATGCCGATATCTTTAAATACTACAACCGCTATAAGGAATCCTAGTTTAGTATATAGCTTATAGCTTCTATCTACTAATACTATCGTCGTTTAGATAGTAAGATACGGGATAGTTAGCCTTACTTCTTCTTAGAAGAGAATAACCTCGACTTTAGCAGCGTCTTAGAGCATCTTCTAGAGCTCTTATAAGTCGAAGAGATACTCGTTGCCCGGGTCTATATATATATCTAGGTCTTTTAGTATTGTGGTTAGCAATATAAATATCGCGGCTATATTATTAACTTCCTATAAGATATTAGCTATATATATATATAGCTTCCGCTTCTACCGCGCGATTTAGATATTATTGTCCTATGACTATAGGAATTAATAGACTAGCCCTATCTTATTTAATAGTTTAAACGTTAATTCCAGGTTCGATAAGCTAACATCCGTGCCTAGCTTATATATCTTTAGCTTAATTACCTTAGCTACTATAATATTATTATCGACGAGGACTATATTAGCTAACTACCTATTAACGGTAACGTTAGTGACTAGCTACTTAGCGAGGCAGGCGACTTTAGCGACGCTATGTATAACGCCGCGCATCCTAACCTTAATGCTGCTTAAATCGCCGAGGCTGCTAATATTAATAATTACGATGCCGCGGCTGTCCTAAACTTTATCGCAGCCTAGCCGGACCTTAAGCGTTTACGGGCTTAGCTTAAGGGTTAGGTTATACCCGAATAGGTCCCTTTACGCAAGCAATAGCCGTACATCTAGATGCTAGATATACGATCTACTCTTCTTAACGAGTTTAATCGCTTATAGCCTCTCCTATCTCTCGCCTTTCTAATACTCTACCCTACCGGGCAGGGAGACTATATAGCCCCTCGTTAAAGAATAATTCGGTATAGCGAGTATATCGAATACGCCTTAAAGTACTACGACGGCCGTTTTGCTAGGCACCTACGCTTTCGTTATATTAGCTTTAATACGCTTATGCGATAGTAAGTTAATTCTTAAAGCTCTTTTTATATTAAGAGGTTACGGTCCTATCGCCTAGTAGAAATTAAGGAGCTACGCGCCGCTTTTAGCGAAGATACCTTTAATTCTTAAGCTCTGCTTAATTCTATTATTTGCTTCTCTAGTAGCTTAAGAGGCACGCGGGCTTACTAAGGTGGCTAGAGATATTAACTTAAGGCTATAGTTTATAGCCTAGGCTGCTTAAGAGTATTCCTAACGTTCTCGGCCGCCGATTTATATTAGGATAGCCTATAAAGGCATATGCCGTTATATTACGAGTAGTATAAGGCCGACGCCCGGGGTAAGGCTATAATCGCGTTTAGGAACTTACGAGAGAATCTATATATTGCCGCCTACTACTTCTATAGCCGATTTACCTCCTTCCTTAAGCTCGTCTTAACGCCTAAATTTAATATTATAGACTACTAGTTTTAGTATAAGTAGTAGGCCTATAAGAGCACCTATATATATAGTCTCTACTAGGTTAACGGAAGCCCGCCTCCTAATATATCTACCGATTCTACTTAAGAGGATTTTGCCTACTTTTAGGGTAAATACGTCTCTACCTTTAACCTAAAGCTATAATAAGTAATATAGTAAGGGGAGGCAAACCCGCTAGTAGTAGTTCGCCCTAGGTTTAACTTCTAATTCCTCTCTAAGGTTATTAACTAAGTATAACGTTACCGCTATAACAAGGCGTATTGCCTACGCTTTCGCCGTCTCTTAGACGGATCTCGATCTAATTTAAAGAGCTACCGTTTCTATTTCCTACGTGTGTGCTACGTAGACGCCTACGTCGCTAAAGATCTTAATCTATAATACTTTATGTTCGATAGCATCCGGAACGATCCTCTTCTTAATAACTATAATCCCGCCTTAGCTATTAGCTAGCTAGCGAATTACGATATATCCCCTTATACCTCTATATATGCCGTTATTAACTATATTAGGAAGTACTACTTAAAGGGAGAGACGTAGTTAGAAAGCTACCGTAATATTACCCGGGCTATCCTACCTAAGACTAATACACAATAGGGCTTTATAAGCTTTATTGCTAAGTTTATAAATAAGCTTACTATAAAGCGTAACTAGTCTATAATAGAAGTTAGTTACCTATTGCTAAACTTACCGCTTTAAAAAGGCATAAGAGCTTTTTAGTCTATTAATTACCGCCCCCCCGAGCTTTAGTAGTAGGCGGATATTATTAATGCGATAGAGGGTATAGATAGGGTTTGTATATCTTATAACGTCTACTAGAAATACCTTATATAGGACGACGAATAGGCTAATTTAACCTTCTTTAAACTATTAGCTAAGTTCGACTTTACGCATACTCCCTAGCGACCCTTTCCTTAAGCGGCCGATTATATCTTAAACTACTTTCCTTACTATAAGCCTTAATAAGGGCACGACTAATACTAGGACTTTTACCGCGTTAAGTTAACTCTTTACTATCTTTATCGATATGCCTAGGAGGTTAAGGAGGTTAAAGGCATTACGTTTAAGATATTCTCTAAGGTATATAACTATTGCCTCTTTATCTATAGCAACGCTTATCCCGACGATTACTATAGTAACCTTCCCTCCTTTATTTAAGACGAATTTAAGGATAACCCTTAGAACGATAAAGATATTACGGCCGGGGAGTAGGAGGAACTTACTGCTCTACTACTATATCGTAGCCTTAATATAAAAGACATTAAGTTACTTAGAAATCGCGACCTTAATCTTTAGCACGATTAGCAGCCTTATATTAGCAAATATCCCGACTTAGAGGCATAGGGGAACGACTACTAAAAGCTAGTTAAATTATAGTATGCCTTTACTAATAAGCAAGATAATAATATATCTAATAATATCTTTGCTCGTCTTAACGTTAAGCAACGTATAGTTTTCGACCTCTTTACTTAGCACTTAGAATAAGCCCTCGACCCTAATAAGTAAGACCTAGCGCCCCTTCTTATATAAGTAGATAGGCAAGGCGGTATAAGTAAGTCCTTTATAATTTACGCCCTCTATGCCCGGTTAAAGTAGCTCTCCCCGGGCTGCTTTATATAAGCGGCGCTTATAGGTATTACTACTAACGTAATTAACGGCGTGACTCTATACTCCCTACTATACCTGCCTATCTCTAAGACTCTCGAAGAGGTGCCTTTATTACGCACTATAGAGCTTAGTAACCTTTAGTCCTAGCTACGCCTCCTACGTTACCTTATTATCGACGAGAAGTTAATAATTAGCCTACGAACTTTTTCTTATATTAATTCCCGCCTCCGATAGATCTTCCCGGAGTATTAAGACGAGTTCTTTAGTAGCCCTAGCGTTCTTATGCTTAGTGACTTTTACTAGCTCCCGCCTATAATAGAAAAGCCGCTCTTTACTATAGCGGCTCTTATAGCGCTACCTAAGATTCGTAGACGTAACGCCTACTATGCCTTTAATAAGACTATTATATTATAGTAGGTCTTACGGCAGTAAGGTAACGACTAGGCTCCTTTCCGGACAGCTCTTTAGGCCTTATATATTAATGCCCCTTCTATTAACGACTAAAAGCTGCTTTATACCTATGTGTAGGCAAACCTACTACTTAAGGAGGTAGCTTACTTCGACAGGGCGGTCCGTATCTACTTTACTAATGTATAGGTCCGCGACTTTAATATAGACTATATAGAACGCCTTAGCTTACTATATATCTAGGTTTAAGCGACTAATATTAGACCTAACGCGTTATAAGCCGACTCTATTACTACCGGCAACCTATATAACTATCTGCCTATCTATGTTAGTGCTAGGGTAATATTAATAGCGAATATCTAGACCCCTCCTAGCCTTATTAATAGTGCCTTAAGGACTATCTACGACTTCGCCTAGAATACTAATATAGACGACCCTTAAGCGCACCTACCCTTTATTATTCTAGTCCGCTTTAATCGCTATATAGGTCCGCCTTACTTTAACGACTAAAAGCTAGCGATTATTATACCTATCTTTCGGATAACGTAAGACTTCTTTAAGGGCGGCGCCTCTTACTATCGCACTTAGTTCCCCCTAACGATTGCGTATACTATTACTATTTATAAGGCATAAGGTGCTACGCTTAAGTAGGTTATAGCGGATATATCCTATCGCGATTTCTAGTCTAGCCTTACTTACGTAGCTATCTTACGGGCTAAGACGCTACGTGGCATTATGTTTAATGCCTACTTTAATCTTAATAATATTATTTAAGGTAGTAACGTCTTTATGCTAGCGCGGGAGGCTAACGCTATTCGCTATACTAGTTAGGTTATTAGGTAATAAGGAAGAAGGGTTATTAAAGAATAGCTATAGTAAGTGAATTAACTATACGTACTATATCTATTATTAGTTATATTGCTTCGTTACGCGCTTACTACTTTATGCCTACTATTGCGTTTATTACTGCGTTTATTGCTTTATTACTTTGCTATTATACTGCTTCGTTGCTTCGTTACGCGCCTGCTATTATACTGCTTCGTTATACGCTTACTATACTGCTTTATTACGCGCCTGCTATTATACTGCTTTATTGCTTCGCTATTATACTGCTTCGTTACGCGCTTACTATACTACTTCGTTACGCGCCTACTATACTGCTTTATTACGCGCCGTGACTGCCTATAATAGGGTTATAAAAGGGTATTATAATTGCAATTATAATAACCTAAGAATATAGGATTATACTAATAGTATATCGGTAGGGCGCTAACCCTCTAAGAACCGGAAGTAGATAGGTAATAGCCTCTGCCTTAAGGTCCTATATTTCGAAAGGTTAGAGCATAGTGCTTGCCACCTATTCGGTCTTTAGTCTAAGTCTACATTCGTATAGCTAGCTAGAGAGAAAAAACTCGAGGGTTTCTTTCGCTTAGGCGTCTACTATAATAGTAAGCCGGGTGTCTAGGTTAATTAATCTAGCCCGTAGAAATTAGTATCCGTTTAAGCTTAAGTTTTTACTTATTTACCTTTTTAGTATTATTCCTTCCTTTATTACGGCGTTAAATAACTTTCCGTTTCGGTGGCCGAAAATGCATAGAGTATGCAACTCGTAATAATAACGCGTGGCCTCGTCTTAGCCTTGCATTTAATCACGCGTAGGGGCCTGCGCGCGGGGTAAAAAAACCGTATAACAAGCCCCGCTTTTGTTAAGGCTTAGGGTTCGAATCCCGCTTATAGCTAAAAAAAAGGTGCCCTAGCTATAGCAAAAAATTCAAGGTCCCCCGGCTATAGCAAAGCTTTGCTTACAGTTGTGCCCCACGGCATACTCGTATTTTATTAGCCGCTTTTTTTTTACCTTTGAGATGGAGATGTGTGATGGCCGCGACGAGGCAAGGAGGCACAATGTTTTGTGCTTCAGGTTCCTAGGCGTTGTGCCCGTTGTCCGTTGTGCCCGTGACGGGTTTTTGCTAATGCAGACTAAAATCTCATGTTCATTAAGCGGTCGATCCCGTGGGGGGACCCGCCTGTTGACCCGCTCTTTATCGACGGCCCCTTGTGAGTAATGACCACTCAGCGCCGTCCATGGCTGTCCGCTTTCGTCATGGCCGGATCGAGCTCAGCTGCGATGCATCTCGCCGATCCCATTGATGCGTGGCCAACGACGCTGCAGGAGCGAGCCGTCTTCTCTCTGGTTTATTACAGGTATTTATTAGCTGGGGAGAGGAGGTAGCCATGTCCATGTAGATGTCACTCTTCCTTTCCCCTCCCTTGCTTCGCCGTTGCTACAGCCTCGAGGAGTTGATTTCTGCTGCTGCCATTGACCCTCTTCATTCACCCTCGGTCACGCACCGCCACCACCTCCATGATGTGGACGTGGCAGAGGATCGTGACTGTCACTCTGCTGCCATTGGCGTCTGCCGCCAGCGGCCGCGGTGGCAGTGACGGCTCGCCCGCGCCAGACCAGGACGGCAAGTACTGGATCTACGGCGACGGCATCTCAGCCGCCTTCATCCCCTACGGCGCCTCCATCGCCAACCTCGTCTTCCGCGACCGGTACGGCGTCGAGCGCGACCTCGTGGCGGGCTTCGACAACGCCTCGTACTACGGCGAGGACAAGCAGCACCCGCACCTGGGCGGCGTGCCGGGCCGTTACGCCAACCGCATCAAGAACAGCACCTTTGACATTGACGGCCACGAGTACCGCGTACAGGCAAACGAGAACCCGACCGAGTCGTCGCCCCAGGGTCTCAACACGCTGCACGGCGGGCCCGACGGCTGGGACTGGCGCAACTTCAGCGTCGTCTCCCACAGCCGCTCCAGCGTCGCCTTTTCCTTTGTCGACCCGGACGGCAAGGAGGGCTTTCCCGGCGAGGTTGTCTCCGTCGTCACTTATGCGCTGGCCGGTCGGGACTGGGACATTAGCATGGTGGCCATGGCGACGACCAAGAAGACGCCCATTATGCTGAGCAGCCACACGTACTGGAACCTCGACGGCTTCGCCAACAACCAGACGAACACGGCACTCGGCCACACCCTTCACATGCCCTACAGCGGCCAGCGCATCGGCGTCGACAACATCCTCGTCCCCACCGGCGAGATCCTCTCCAACCCCAGGGGCTCCGTCAATGACTTTTGGAGCAGGCCCAGGCGGGTTGGCGCGTCCATGGACGACCCGGAGCTCGAAAACAACTGTGGCTTCAACTGCACCGGCTACGGTAAGTTGCCCGCCGTCTCCCCCCTTGTTTCTTGCTCCTCGAAATATGGAGACTTGGGCTAACCAGCAGCACTCTTGCGCAGACAATTGCTTCACCGTCAACCGCGCAGCCCTCGGCAACTATGACTGGCGCACAGAGGGCCCCGTGGCGACGCTCTCGTCGGACTGGTCGGGCATCCAGCTCGACGTCTTCACCAACCAGGACGCCTTCCAGATGTACTCGTGCAACGGCCAGAACGGCACCCTGGCGCTCAAGAAGACGCAGGGCGCAGAGGCCTTTTCGCGTACCATCCCAAAGTACGGCTGCGTCGTGCTCGAGGTGCAGGACTATATTGACGGCATCAACCACCCCGAGTGGATGCGCAAGCAGGTTTACGGTCCCTCGGACGACCCGTACGTGCTGCAGGCCAAGTACCGGTTCAGCCTCAAGTCGGGCAACGAGGACGCGGAGCTGTGAGGAAGACGTCGCTTGACGACGAGGGAGATGCGGTCTTGACGAGTCTACGTTGGGGATGAAGGGGGAAGATGATATAATTGACGGCTTCGTACTGGTCGTTGAATACCAGGACTGGTAAATTCTTTTCTAGTTTTTAGTATTTTCAACTACCTAGGTAGCATTCTGCTGTGACGGAATCAGATGTCAGTTCTAGGGGATGAAATAATTGCCAGATGTCACGGCACGGTGGTTGAAAGAAAGGGCAAGATGTGTAGTTGAGCGAAGGGTGCGTGGATGCTCTAGGGTAGGCAAGCTAACAAACTGCTACTCTACTTACTTCGTAGTAAAACCTCGCGCTCACCTCACTCACCACTCACAGCTCCGAGCCGACCAAGACCCTCGCTTAGCACTCCGACTTGCGACAAAAAAAGAGACACGACTCGCCTGAGTGGGTAAATGGAAAAGAAAATCCCGTCGCCATGGAAGACGATAGGGCGCGGGTCGATTTGGGCGTCGCCGCCGACATTGAAGAGTCACACGCCGCCGCCGACGAGGCAGCCGCCAGCACCGTCAAGCAGCCCAAGAAGCGGTTCGTGGGGAGGCGAGCGGCGGCGAAGCAGCAGCACCTAGGGGCGGGCGAAGAGGGCGAGAGCGGCGCGGTGCAGGGTATGTCTTGACTCCCCTCGGTGGAACGAAGCCTCGTCACTTACAGACGCCGCACAGCCGCCAAGCCGAGACGTCGGCCGCGGCTCCTGAATCAGGTGCCCAGGGAGATACTCGACGACGCGCAGCTCCAGGAAGCCATGGCGCTGCTGCCGGCAAACTACAACTTTGAGATTGCAAAGACGATACACCGCATCCGGTCGTCCGGGTCGCGCAGGGTGGCGCTGCAGATGCCCGAGGGCCTGCTGCTGTTCGCCACCACCATCTCGGACATGCTGACGCAGTTCTGCCCGGGCGTCGAGACGCTCATCATGGGCGACGTGACGTACGGCGCCTGCTGCATCGACGACTACACGGCGCGCGCCCTGGGCTGCGACCTGCTCGTCCACTACGCCCACAGCTGCCTCATCCCCGTCGACGTGACGCGGATCAAGACGCTCTACGTCTTTGTCGACATCAGCATCGACGCCGCCCACCTGCTGGCCTCGCTCGAGCGCAGCGTCGCCAGCGGCAAGACCATGGCCCTCGTCGGCACCATCCAGTTCAACGCCACCATCCACGGCCTGCGCGGCGCCCTCGAGGCCGCCGGCTTCCGCGTCCTCGTGCCCCAGATTGCGCCCCTGAGCAGGGGCGAGATACTGGGCTGCACGTCGCCGCGCCTCGACGACGACGCCGTCGACCTGATCCTCTACCTTGGCGACGGCCGCTTCCACCTCGAGAGCGTCATGATCCACAACCCGTCCATTCCCGCCTACCGCTACGACCCCTACTCGCGCAGGCTGACGCGCGAGACGTACGCCCACGACGAGATGCGCGCCCTGCGCCTCGACGCCATCCGCGCCGCCCGGACCGCCCGCCGATGGGGCCTGATCCTCGGCTCCCTCGGCCGCCAGGGCAACCCGCACACCATGGGCCTGATCCGGCGTCGCCTCGAGGAGCGGGGAATCCCCTACGTGGAACTGCTGCTCAGCGAGATTGTGCCGGGCAAGCTGGCCCTCATGGGCGACGTCGAGTGCTGGGTCCAGGTGGCGTGTCCGCGCCTCAGCATCGACTGGGGCTACGCCTTTCCTCGCCCCCTGCTCACGCCCTACGAGGCCCAGGTCGCGCTCGGGGTCAGGGATGGATGGGACAAGGACGGTGGCGGCGGCGTGTATCCCATGGATTACTATGGGAGGGATGGACTGGGGAGGACGAAGCCCGCGGTGGAGGGGGACGAGAGGGGAGATGTAGTTGTCGAAGCTGGGTAGAGGAGAGACGAAATTACAAAACGGAACAAGAGGCTCACCCAAAGCCACACAGGTGCAAGATTACTGACCATGGTCAGTATTGATCTAGCCAGTTGACTACAGTTGAGCCCGGGTGCCGCAGGAAGAAGCCCCGATCATTGGAAATGGCACGTCCCTTCACCGCTCTGGCCCGACTGACTGACATGGAGCCCATCGGCCAAGGTCTAGAGTTCGCCGTCTACAAAGCAGCTTCACAAGAGCACGACCAGGTCGCCCTGCGCCTTCCCCTGCAAAACGCCCTTCACAATGTCAAAGATCACAGCAATGACGCCAGAGAGCTCATGTATCTGCCGTGGAGGAGGCATTTTTGCGGTTGGACGCGGCGCTGATGCTTGCGCTGGTCTTCATGTCAGAGGCGCCCGACCCCGAGAGACGAGGGCCCAGCGTCGAGCGCGTGGAAGAGCCCGCCAGAGAATTGGAGGCTTTGACGAGCGGCGGGAGCGGCGCGAGTGCGGTGCGGCTTCGGAAATGCCCACGACGGGGCAAGGCGTGACGACAAGTTTGATGCCCACCGGATGCACAGATCCAATCCCACCTCCTTGCCATGCTTCAATCGGCAGCGTTCGCGGTGCCGACCGGCTCAGGCCTGTTTGCAAACATCAACTTGAACTTGATAATCTCCACCACGTCGAGGTTGTCGCCCTGCTCCTGGACGGGGCCGTCCGACGTCTCGCGCCACTGATTCTCCCGGCGGCGCACCACGGCCAGGGCCTTGGGCAGCTTCTTGACCTCGCCCGTCAGGCGCTGGTGCTCGCCGACGTAGAGGTGGACGCGCTTCATCCAGGCCGAGCCCTCGGCGCCCGCGACGTAGTCCGGAAACTCGAGCGTTCCGATTTTGGTGTTCGGTAGCGGTGCGCCGTCCGGGTCCGCCGGCAGGTTGACCGCGCCCTGGAGCTCGAGAAGGGCCAGGCCCGAGGGCGTCTGGAGCAGCACGGGGAGAGGGCTGCTTGCTGCGGCGGCCGGCTTTGACTGGGGATAGAGCTTGACAGAGGACATTTTTGCTGGGTTGCGGCTCAAACGGACGCAGCTGGAGAGCGGCGGCATGTGTGTCAAATATGTACTCTATGCGCCACATGAGGCTGGTGCAGCTTCCAAGGACTTGGAGCGCCCTTACCGTTGATTGGCTGCCGCCCACTTCCACGCCCCGAAAGTGGGAGCCCTAGGCCTAGCGACACGCACTTTTTGCATTTCTCGCCAAATTCTCATCCACCTCGCATCCCAATCATCGACGACTTCACATCCGCCAGGTCAAGCCAACTTGCACCACCACAAACTGGCAAGATGAAGGTACGTCGAATCAAACCCCCCGTAGTCTCGGCGATGCGATTCCCTCGGTTCTTGGCCCCGTCGCCCAGCCGAGAATACCCGTGGACCGATTGACGCGTCGCTAACGTCCGACCGACAGTTGAACATCAGCTACCCTGCCAACGGCAGCCAGAAGCTCATCGATATCGAAGATGAGCGTAAGCTCGCCGTCTTCATGGAGAAGCGCGTACGTCGACGGCCTCCCCCTCCTCTCCAACGGGACAGGATCGATCAACCTTCCTCTCCAGCCCACCGCAGGCCCCCGGCCGAGATGCACCGAAGCGAGCTGTGCTGACCGTGGGGGTTCGTCAATTAGATGGGCGCCGAGGTCCCCGGTGACTCCGTCGGCGATGAGTTCAAGGGCTACATCTTCCGCATCACCGGCGGCAACGACAAGCAGGGTTTCCCGATGAAGCAGGGTGTCATGCACCCCAGCCGAGTCCGCCTGCTCCTCGCCGAAGGCCACTCGTGCTACCGCCCCCGCCGCACCGGCGAGCGCAAGCGCAAGTCTGTCCGCGGCTGCATCGTCGGCATGGACCTGTCGGTCCTCGCCCTCAGCATCGTCAAGCAGGGGGACAGCGCCATCCCCGGCCTGACCGACGTCGTCAACCCCAAGCGCCTCGGCCCCAAGCGCGCCACCAAGATCCGCAAGTTCTTCGGCCTCACCAAGGATGACGATGTATGTTTCACCCTACACCCATACTCGATCATCGCCTACCCGGAGCTGCGGCGGTGGAACGGGCAGTCTGGGTAGAGTGTGAGATGACCAAGGCCTCGACGGCCGGTGGGAAACAAATGAGTAAAGAGTGTTGGTCGCGCACGAACCGTCAAGACTAATCGGCCGGGACACACCAGGTCCGCAAGTACGTCATTCGACGAGAGGTCCAGCCCAAGGGCGAGGGCAAGAAGCCCTTCACCAAGGCTCCCAAGATCCAGAGGCTGGTCACCCCCCAGCGTCTCCAGCACAAGCGCCACCGTCTCGCTCTTAAGACACGCCAGTCCGAGAAGGTCAAGGACGAGGCCGTAAGTCCACGCCGCGCTCCACCCACGGCTCGCCCGTGTTCATGCCTGCAGCCACTGACGCGCATCGACAGAACGAGTACGCCCAGATCCTGGCCAAGCGAGTCGCCGAAGCCAAGGCCCACAAGGCCGACGTCCGCAAGCGCCGGGCAAGCTCTATGCACAAGTGAGGGGTTCCGGCGTTCTAATGAGAGAAAGAGTGGAAAATCATACCTTGGTTCCTGTGGTTTGCATGCATTGGGCGTGAGGATCTCTGGGGCTCTATTTGAGAGTCCCAATCACGAATGTACTAGAAGCATTTCGGAGCAAAAATCGAATGCATTCTCGATGCCATCCACGAGCAACGCTCACCCGGGCTTTGATGACTCGCTCCCTCTTTCCTAGCCCTTTGATCGTGTCACCTGTCTATAGTCGAGGCCAACCAGACCCCGCCCCCGTTCGGAATTGTCAAGAGCGAGTTTCGAGTCCTTCACTGCCTGTCTCAAGTATTCAGCATAACATCGGGCCTCAAAGACTGCCTCGATTCTCCCTGTCTAATGCCTGCGGCAGGCTTGTCCCTAGTCTACATGCAATGTCCCTTCCTCCGTCCCTGCTCCGTGCACATAGCCAGCCCGTGAGGATCCCCTGCCGACGCGGGAGACCTGCACTTCTCCCACGTAGGCGGACGATGACCTCTGACTAGACAATGAAAAACAACAACCCCGCTTGTGACAGGGAGAAGATTACCGCCGCGCACATTGCTCCCCAGCAATCCGTTACCAAACATCAACCAAATCCTCCAGAGCCATTGAAGGGACCAACTCGACGAATTGGGTCCGACACACTTGGCCTGCAAAATCTTCCCCCTGCGCCGCAAGGCGGTTCCAATTTGGCTTGACCAACGCTTCGAATGCCCTCCAGGCCATTAGGCAAATCCGAAGTACTCGCTTCCTTGAGTGATAGCCTTCAGAAGCTGACAACGCAGCATGTCGTACGTCTCGTACTCCGGAAGATCCAGTTCTGTAGGCCTCGTCAGCTCAAACCCCATCCTTGAAATCTGCATCGGGTTCACTTACGGTTGAAGCAAGTATGCGAAGACGGCAGACGGTCCTTGTTGCCGTAGTCACGGTGGATGTTGAAGCGGTTGATGCCGTTCATACCCTCCAACTCCTTGAAGCCGTTGAGCGGGACCTTGCTTGTTCCCGTGACAAACTGCAGCAACTTGGCCCGCTCCTCCTTGTCAAACGATCTCACCGCCCTCCAGAACCACTGGATCTGCTGGGTGGAAGGGTTGTAGTTTTGATATTCCGTGTTGCTCTTCCAATCGTCAATGTCAATGTCCGGAAGGCCGGATATCAGCAGCTCAAGCTCCTGCTCGTTGAAAATCGATATGAGCTTTGCCGGTACGATCTCGTGGAAGCCTGTCCAGATGTTAGAATGCATATCCACGACGCAGCTGAAAACACTCCTACTTACCCTTCAAGAAATGCTCCATCTGGTCTTTGACAGAAGACAAGAGCTTGTGCTCGACGACGAGGCGCAAATAGTCGTGCTTGTTGTCTTCCGTCACTAAAATCTCTCGTCCGTTGAGAACGAGGTCCACCACCGTGGTGACACCAAACGCGTCGTCCTCGATCGAGAACGTCTCGGTAATGATGTCGGTAATGTCGTTGTCCAACATCCAGCAGAGGGACTTGTAGTAGTCCGGGTCGAATGACTCCATGTCCTTGACCGAGACCGATTTGCCGAGAATCCGCTTGTACACAGCGCGGCTGAAGAAGCAGTCAAGCAGGCGACCCTCGTAGAGGGCCTTGCCTATGATGCGGCCAATGAACTTGAAGAACATCAAATGCTCGTCGTTGATGCCGCTGAGCTTGTTGGGGTGAAAGGTCGTGCGGTCAGACGAGACGGGAATGAAGAGGGCGTAGTTTGGGTCGAACATTTGACGCGCGAGAACTTGGAACCACTCGCGGGTGACGCCTCCAGCATCGACGCCCTCTTCACCGTGGAAGCGGATGTTGAGCTTTCCAAACTTCATCTCGTCGCCAGACTTGAAGTAGAGAGACTTGAACGAGTCATGGAAGACATGGTCGCGGCGAACGGACAGCTGGAGCGCCGGGAACGATGGCCGCCCATTGCTTTGCCCGCTGCGCGAGTGGACACTGCGGTTGAAGTAGTTTCTCTTGTTGTCGAATTCAAGGACCTTGGGGTTCTTGACCAAGAGCGCAAAGGTGCCCGACATGAGCTTCGGATTGTGCCGCACAAGCTCGTTCAAGATGCGCCGGTGGTCCTCGGTGAAGCTGAAAAAGAGACTGGCGGTGCGGGACTCTGGAGGTGGGCTGGAAAGCACCATGTCTCTGAAGATTTGGCTCTGAGACTGGTCATCGTTTGTTGTGTTCTTGCAGACCACCATGAGAGACTCGATGAGGGGCAACAGGATCGTGGCGACATTGAGCATGTTCTCTCGCTGACGGATGGCGCGCAGGCAGGCGCTGAGCTTCTCCCACATGGCCGAAAAGGTGGAGTTGTGGTAGAGAGATGTGACCAGGTATTGCTTCTCCCTCTCCCTCGCGTTTTCGTCTGCCTCGTCTCGTGTCTTTTTCTTGCCATCGAACAAGTGATCAAGTGCGGTGAGGACCCGCAGAAGCTTGTTTTGTTCCGATGCACCAGGGGAGAACTTGGCCAGCGCAAGCCCCTGGATCTCGGTTCCGGTCGTGGCCTGGTTGATATGCGGGAGGAGGTCATCCAGATCCGAAACAATATTTTCGCTCTGGAGCTGCGCCTGGCGAACGAGTTCTTGACCAAACGCCTCCTTTGCCCCCGGAATGACAGACAGATTCTTGATTGTGGAGATGGTGTTCTGGAACGTTTTGGAATTGCATTCCCTGGCCACGAAGATCCGCACGACCAGTGTCAGGTTCTGCGAAGGAATGACTGGCGGCTGCAGTTGACGAGGGCGCTTCTGCGTAGCTTCCTTCTTCTCCCCTTGGTCCTTTGTAGCCTCAGCATCAGGTCCATGCTGGCCTGAGGCTTGACCCTGCCCAGGCGTCGTGTCGTGGGTCTCAGCGGCGTCTGCCTGTTCAACCGCGCTCGACGCCTCGGGTAGAGCCTCGGCCTCAGGTAGAGCCTCGTCAGGTAGAGCCTCGGCCTCAGGTAGAGCCTCGGTCTCAGGTAGAGCCTCGGTCTCAGGTAGAGCCTCGGTCTCAGGAAGAGCCTCGGTGGCCTTGGTCTCTTCGGCGGTCTCCTTGCGGCGGCGTTCCAAGTTTTGGAGAGGGAGCGTGACGCGGTTCAACAGGTCCGCGAGATGCGTCATCACAAGGGAGCTCTCGATCACCAAATCGCGGTCCAGGAGCGTCAACAGGGAGTTGATGGCGTACTTGTGAGCCTTGGAGTCCTTGACCTTGCCTTTGCGGCTCAGAGCCCTCTTTAGGGTGGTCCCGACAATCTCGTGTTCGGTCAAGAAGAGCCATGGAATGTGGTGGCTTCGCGTGCAGAGATCCACGAGGAGATCCAGGCACTGTTGCACTATGAGGAGCGGCGACGTTTCCGAGTTGGTTGGTGCGGTGCTGGTGGTAGCCACATTTGTCAATGTCCTCTTGAGGGTTTGCGGAGTTTTCGCTTCGGCCTCTTTGTCTTTGTGCCTCCTCGCCTTCAGGGAGAGCTGCCCAAAGCTTCGCTCGACGGCATTCATATCGGCACTGCCCTCTTGGAGAATCTGCAGAATGCTGCTGATGACCTCGAGACGTGTTTGTCGGTTCTCGCAAACGTCGGCGAAGACGCTGAACAGGTAGTTGCGAATCGACCCCTGCTGGGCAATGAACATCAGCCGCAGCAATGTCGCGATCCCGGACTTATCGAGCATCTGCACCACGGTCCGGCGGTGAACCCTGTTCTCGCCCTGGCCGTCGGCATCATTGTGAGCCTCGGGCCTGCCGACGCCGGAGGGCGTTCTACCCGGAGCAGCGATGGAGCGTATGCCATGATGCTGCGGCATCGGCGCGTGCTGCTGGACCAAAGCTCGAGCCTGAGCGGCCATTTCCGGAGGAAGCTGATCCATGAGGTCCTCGCCCTGGTCAATCAACGCCTGCTCTCGCAACTCGGGCGGGAATGTGAGCAGAATGCTGGCGGGATCCATCTCAGTTGCGACCGCGACCGAGCCGCCGGCGTGATTGGCTTGGCGGCGAGCCTCTTCACGCTGTCGACGACGCTCGTCTTGCCTTTCTTGCTGGGCGATTTCCAGACGCAACTCCTCTGGAAGGGCGTCGAGGAACTCCTGGAATACTTCCGTGGACTCGCCCGTCGCAGCCTCCTCGCGAGCTTGCGATCGCCTCTCGCTCACAGTCTGGGCAATGACTTCCTCCCTGAACTCCTCTGGCAGGGCCGCAAGGTAGTCAGGGTCGATGCCCAACTCGGTAACATCAACCTCTTCACCCCTCAAAGTCGTCATGACGCGTGGTTGACCGCCGCTCTCGGGCGCTGCGCTGCTTTGAGCACCAATCTGCCCTGTCTCGGCCGGCTCGACAGCCTCGACGCCCTCCATGGCACCACTTGAAATATCCGGCTCGTCACTGCAGGGCGCTTCGTTGACAGCAGCCTCGGCGGCAGCCCGCTCAGCCGCTTCTCGCTCTTCGGTCTTCTTCAGCTCCTTGGCGGCCTTTTCCTCGGCGGACTTGGCCTCGCGAGCCTTGCGCTCCTCTTCCTCACGCTTCTTCCGCTCCTCGTCAAGACGCTTTTGAAGTTCGGCCTCCCGCGCCTTGATTCTCTTTTCCAGCTCGATGGCTGCGGGCGTGAGCTTGGCGACAATGACGTTATTGAGCTTGGAGGCATCGGCAGTGACATTCGCCCCAAAAATCATTTTTGCCTCTTCTTGGTAGCGGTCCAGTGTCGACTCGGGCGTGAATGAGACTGCTTGGTGTGGCTCCTGCACTGAACCATCTCGGCGTTGTTCATTTCTGGGCCATCGAGTCGCGCCGGTCTCGCGAGTCTCGCGCGTCTCGCGCGGGGCCCCCGGGCCGGTGATGTGGAAGTGGAACGCCTGGCCACCGGTGTTGCGCCCCCCCATGATTGGAAGAAACTCCATCAGCTCGCCCAAGAGGCCCATGGGTCCATCCATGGCATTTCTGCCTCCAAACACGCCCTCGGTTAGCCTAAGCCCTACCGAGTGGTTGTGCCCGGGGCGCGACGAAGCGTCCGGTGCAATGTTATGTCGCCGAAGGAGCGGATTCACGCCATCCCCCGCATTTGACTGCGGTCCCGCTGAACGATTGCCACGAGAGAAGTAGCTGCGGAAATCTGGAAGTCACTATTAGTCGATGGCCACCTTTCCCGCACCTCATCGCAGAACCTTACCTAGATGATCGCGATTCGAGCCGGCCATGAGACGAGGGGTGAAGGGGCTGCGATCCATCCGCGCCAGTACCGGTCGCCTGTGGTTGCCCTCGAGGAAGAAGAGCTGGCGATGGCGATCGTCTCCCTCGGGATTCAACCCGTCCCATCCCAGGGCGGGCATTGGTTGTGGCTGGTTGTCTACTGAGCCCGTGTCAGCGATTTCTCTCCGGCGCCAATCAGCGGCCCACGCACGAGGATAATCGTCATCGTAAATGTATTCCTCATCATCCATGTCGTCTTCATCCTCCTCGTCCTCTGCAGCAAACGGTCAGCGGAATGTTCAGGAAAGAAAATGGGTATGCAAGAAGAAGAGGACTCACCGCCCTCATCGTGAGCATCATCGAGGTAGTGGTCATCCAAGCCAAGCTCAGGCTCATATCCGCCGTCATCCCCCATGATGGCTCGAGCCATGTTGTCGAGCAAGCCACCAGGGCTCATGTCATGCATGTGAGCTTCATCCACGTCTTGCGCCTCTCCTTCGTAGTCCAGGTCATCACCGTCCTGGCCTTCATCGTCCTCGACGTCACTCTCGCTCTCCCAGCCAGAGTCCCCGTCCTCTTCGATGGGATTGCCATCCTCGTCCACAATCTCCACACGGTCCTCGATATCTTCCATGTCCGCAGAGTCCATCTCATCGTCATCGTCATCGTCGTCATCGTCGCCGGTGTCGTCGTCGTCATCGTCCATTATGACTTCAACAACGCCAGGATCGCCGTGGAGACCTTCGATGCCACCCATCCCGCTGAGCTCTTCATCTGCGTCACTGATGTTGTCTTGTCCGTCGTCGGAAATGTCATCGTCTCCAAAGTCCATTTCTTCGTCATCGTATTCATCGCCGTACATGTCCTCATCATCTTCATCCTCGTCCTCCGAGTCGTCATCCTCGCCTCGGGGCTCGAGCATGCCCAAGGTAGAGTTGCGGTACAAATCGGGGGTCTCTTCTCGGTCGTCTTCCAAATCCGAGAGAGACGAGGCTGATGCGAACTCCTCATCGCTATTGTCGGCGGCGGGGTCAGATGGCAATGAGCTCGCAAGAGGGGAGAGGCTCAGTTCCTTGGCGGTCCCGGTCAAGGCCCGGAGGACGCGGAGGATGTATTTGATGGCTCGCTTGACGCCGGGGTAGTTGAGACTGATTTCTGCAATGGACGAAGTCAACTTCTCCACGTATCCCTTCTCATACATCAGACGCCGCAGCTGCGCCTGAGAACGAGACTGCGCATTGTCGGCATTCCGAGCACCAGAACTCTGTTCCTTGTCTTTCTCGCCGATCATTTGGTTCATGAGCTCCGCAAGGCACTGCATGCGCGTGTACCGGGTTTCCAATGGCTCATCTGTGAGCGGCGCCTTTTCATATGCCTTCAGAATGGTGTCCAAGACAAACTTGCGCACGAAGAGAAGGTCGGGCTCGTCGTCGTACACAAACTTGTCGCGGTCGCGCTCCTCTGGCCTCTCGTTGGTTTTGGCGACGAGTGCAACGAGAACCTTTTGCGTCAGAGACGAAGTCGCGGCCTTCTTTTTCGACGCAATGCTATCCGTCGTTCCGTTGAGATTTCCCTGACACAACAAGTCGTAAATCAGATAGTTGAGGATGCTCGATCTCGGCTTGATAGGAGTTTGCGATGTTGGGGGAGGCGCGCTTCGCTTGAAGTTGATGAATTCGACTTTGGTTCGGATGTAGCTTTGGAGGAGCTCCGCAAGGCAGCCGAGCAAGAAGCAACGATAAACATATATCGGATGCTCCACGGCTTTGAAAACGGGCTTTGGCTGCTTTTTATCCTTCTCGTCCGCGGCCGTAGTGGCCCTAGTCGCGACGTCTTGACCGTCTGCGCTTGATTCGAGTTCAGCTTCAGCTTTGGCCTCTTTGCCGACAGCTGGAGGGTCCTTGTCATCGACTTCGCGGTAGTTGACGAGCTCGCAAAGTAGAAAATGGATGACACCATCGTGATTCTCGACAACAGGTCGTTTGCTGTCATGCGGTGCCCTGGGGGCATCGGCCATTTCCTTGTCCACAGCTTCTGTTGACGGCTTGATGTCTTGGTTCGCAGACCCTCCGATGGATGGCTTCTCCTCCTCAGAAATCACTTCGGCTTGTTGTTTTACAGCCAAGGGCTGAGATCGGTTCCCTTCAGCAGTCGCAGGCTGCCATCTGGTGAACTCGAGCAGCTCGTTGGTGACATCTACAAACAAATCTGGTGCTCGGAGCGCCACCGGTGCCATGGCCCGCAAGTAAGTCGTCACATCGGTTGGACCCCGCTGATTTCTTTGTATGTTTGGAAAGTCGGCTTGGATCTCGGCACGCATGACTTGCTTGACGATATCTTCGTCCTCAATGATGTGGCGGAGGATGGTTATGATGTATGCGGTCAGCCTAGTTTGCTTCAGGCGCTCGGAGCCAGATCCGGACAGTTGCTTGGCCATCAAAAATAACCTCTGCAAGTTCTTTTTCTCGCCCACCAGCTTCGCCGCGTCGCGATGTCTTGTCAAAATCACCAGGACCCTGAGAACTGCAGTTGCCAGCATCTCTTCTTTGCCGATTCGAGGGAGGAGGTCGAGCAAGGAGTCTAGTATCCTGGTGCGTTCTAGGCCGCCAACCATAGCAGTTCCCATCTGAACCACCGGTGCCGAGACCGGTTCTTCCAGAGATTTCGGGGCTTTCCACTGAGCTGGGACAGGCCGCTCGTCGTGGCACAAGAAGAGCTCCAGAATCAGGAGGATGAACGGAATCCAAGGAGGCAAATCCTCCGTGGAAGAGGACGACGGAACTTTCAGAAAAGCCACGTACTCCTCGACCTTTTCTCGTAGAGTCTCCATGTTCCGCTCAAAAAACTTCTCGTCCTGAAGCAACAGGGCTAGAAGGTGTGCGTAGGCAGCAATGCATTTTCCGTTGCGCTTCTTCTCGTCATCGTCAAAGGCAAGGGACGACAGAGCAAAAGTGAGTGTCGATCCGACATCTTCTTGGGCCTCGTGGTTTTGCCGTCGAAGAACCATGGCGGTGATGAGGTCGGACACCTCGATGGCCGTTTCCGGATGGGCTCGAATGACATCCAAGCACTGGTCGATCAAGTTGTCTCTCAATTTAGCCCGTAAGGTGTCCAGTCCTTCCTTCGCTTTCACGAGTTGAGCCATGGCATCGCGGCTAGCACCATCCACTGCTGGGACCGTTGGAGTCGAGTTTGTTGGGCCTGGTTGAGACTCCTGTGCTTCGTCCATGCGATCAGGGTGTTCAATAAAATCCTGCAAGCCCTCGGCAGTCAAGTCAGGCAACGCGTCCAACGACATGGGATCGGCATCATGGAGGGCTGGCCCGTTGGAGGACTCATGCTCAACGGTCGAAGACTCTCGATCGTTCGAAGGGGCAATGAGCTCTACCAAGGCAGATGTGTTTCCATCTTCAGACGGAATCGGATTCCGCAAGCCGGCCAAGCCATCATTGTGAGATCGACAGTACTCGGTGGTAAATGCACCATTCCCGTTTGCTCTGTATGCTGCCTCGTGCACGAGCCCTGGGTCATAACCAGCATTCAGAGCTTCATTGACGACGTTGCGGAGCGGTTGCCAGTCAAATCGAACATCTGTCTTCTTGAACAGGGCAAACGGAGTTGAGTGCTTGTTGATACTCTGAAGTTCGTGATCGCCCGTCGAGATGATTTTGAGGATGTCTAGCAGGCGTTTGACCGTGGAATCTGGAATCTTGTCGACAAAGTTGGAATCCCAAAGCTCCATCATGGTTGGCAATACGGCCGCACGAAATTCGACGACAATCTGCTGATAGACGAGAACGGGATTGGCCCTGTCGGGATGCCGAGGTTGCAGGTTAAAGTAGTTGGCCGTGTCAGACAGATACTTCCCGTTGGTCAAGAAAAAATACAAGTCGAGCACTTTCTTCAGCCCAAACGCCGCGACCTTGCTTTTCGACGATTCCTCCGAAGCAGTGTCGGCCCCATGGCGAACGGCGCCGGCAAAGACCTTCAGCATGGAGTTGAGGACATCCAAGCCACCCCGCTCCTTGAAAGCAAGAAGAACAGGCATGATGATGTGAACGCTGGGGCGGTCGGTTTGCCTTGTCGACGGGTGGTCAATCAGCATTTCATGAATGGTGTGAAGCATGATGATCCAGTAGTGAAAGTCTTTCGATGTTGGCTCCGCGATGGCGACCGAAGGACTCAGGTGACCCAATATGGAGTCGGCGAGCGCCTTGGCAATCTCGAGATGGCGAGATCTCGTGAAAGGTTCGGGGTGGTTCGGCTCGCTGCGACGCGGCAAAAGCGACTTGCCAAGTGACTGAAACAGGGGGAAGGATGTCGGGATCATTGGATGGAGTAACACCCGTAGAGTCTCATAGTTTTGGAAGCGTGCACTGGACTGCTCCAGCTCCGTTGGACGCCTTGCGGTAGGACCTCCGGCGTCGCCAGAAGCTTCCCAGCTACCTGTAGAGTTCAGAACATCGGGCAGCGACGTGTCATCAGTCTCGGCGTCAGCCTCTCGGACGCCGCTGTCGCCCGGGGGCGGGTGACGTCTCATAGACCAGTGCTGAGGGACGACGGACAACTGCGCCGCCTCCTCAGCCAAAACGCCTCGCAGTAGAGGGCCGATTGACCTGACGAGACCAATGTAGTAGTCGTAAACATTGACGGGATAAAATGACAGGTTGTTGTTTCTCGAGGTGAAGAAGCAGTCCGATATTATTTTGATGAATGTCTGCGCGTTCAACAGGGCCTTGACGAGCCTGGTCCCCGCCAAGATGGGTTCTGGCGCCTCGGCATCGGCGCGAACGGGGCCCAGGTCTGGGGTGAGAAACGCAGCAAAGTGCGGCGGAAGAGTCTCTGTTTTCGTGGCGAGGGGTTTGAGAACATCGACTGAAGCCTGAGCACGACGCAACAAGGAAGGCAATGCGCGTATGGGAGACTGTTCGGCCAATCGTGCGACCACCTGGTTCAGCAATCGAGATGCAGGGGAGTCCCCGAAGGTGGCCGGGAGACTGGGCGATTCGCAAACGTCGAGAAGGAGTTCGATGCCTCCCTTCCTGATGAAGTTTGTCTTCAAAAGAGAGTTAGACAGGAAAGCGAACAAAAAGTTGGCCAAGGCAAGAATGTATGGCGTAATCGACTCCGCAGGGGTATCTGATGCGTCTTCGTCTATACCAGACATGTTGGCGTCGGCGTCACCCGGGCCCGCGCGCTCTCGCGCTTGAGGCTGGACGCTGCTTGCATCCTCGAGTCTCCCACTCTCAGTGACTGACAGAAGCTCGCCGTTTGAGCCTGTGACTGAGAGTTTTGCGCCCCAGCCGCACATGCGAGCCTTCTCCAGGCCAAGGAAGCGCACCCTGGCGACCATGTCGATGACAGCGTTTGAGATTGATGTCCGCAGAGGAGGGTGATGACGAGCAAGCTCGTCGAAGCTGCCACCAACGTTGTGAGCGAGATCGCCATCAACGGTCATGCACTTGACGTGAGCAGGACTCTCGAAAATTTCAAAAAAGCTATCAAAGGCTCGCGACGAAACCACTAGTTTCATGCCAGTGTTGTTGAGAGAAATGGAGTTCAAGACCTGAGGGACGACGTTGATAGCCTCTGACGAGGCCAGAATTCCCTGGGCCAACTGCTTACAACGACCTTGCCGTAGGACGTCTTCTGGCGGAGGGTGCGGTCGCTCATCCTGGTCGACGAGAGATGCGATGGCAGAACCGTCAGGGGAATCATCATCTACGGCCTCATCTCGACCTTTGTGCTTCAGGTCGTCGCCTTGGCCATTTGGGACTGGCCGACCCGTGATGGCTTCGAGATATGTCTTGACCATGCCGGACTCTGAGATGGCCGCGAAACTTGTCGGGTCATTGTTGATGAAGTCACTCAGAATGGTAACCGAGTTCGTCCATACCACAGAGCCAAAGCTCGATTTGTCGTCCATGATTTCTCGCAAACTGCGCAGCAGGTCGGACTTTTCTGCCAAGTTTCGCACGAGCCGGTCCGTGTTTCCGCTGTAGGTGTACGAGTTGGACATGACGTGATGGATGAACTTGAGAAGCCATTTGAGGGTCTGCTGCTGGTAGTATGGAATCTCGTAGTCAACAGCACTCGACTGCTGGTCAGCCTTGATGCCTTCAGATGAGCTCAGCGACAACTGGGCCTCGCCGACAGTGTCCACAAGTAGTTTCGCGACCGTGTCGAGACCACTCGCATTAAAAAATGCAGTGAAAGCGTTCTGGTACGTCCAGATGAGGCCGTCAAGAAAGGCCAGCACCATGGCATGGTGACGTTGAGAAATTCTGGATCGAAGACTGAGTATCTCGACAAGGATATCCATCAGGCCAGCAGACACCATCTCGTTTCCGACACGAGTGGTCATGGACAAGTGGAGCGTCAAAGAAAACAGATTGTTCCGCCATTCGTCTGACTCGGTGACCTGTTCGCTGTTGTCGGTGACGCGATCATCTGCCATGCCTGCGACTGCTTTCCGAATGACGTAGAGCAGAATTCCGTGATTCACATTGGCATTGAGGGCGGACAAGACGTCTTGGCATCTGGCATGGAATCCCGAGACGGCCTCGAGTAAAGCCAAGGCGATGGACTGCAGCCACAACGGCACATCCGTCTTACCGTCCGCCGATGGGTGAATGAGTTCGGCGAGCTGGTACACAAGCTGGTATCGTCGGGTCTCATCAATGTCTTGACGAAGGACCTTTTCCACGAAATTGGACTCAGTATGAATGTACGCCAAGTTGGTAATGGCGAGTAGGCGAATGGCCAGAATTTGTTGGCGAGCCTTGGTCGACTCCACAAGGGCCTTGGCAACACGGAGTCGGTGGAAGAGTTCGTACTGGGCCGCCGGAAGCAGATAATCGGGACAGTGGTGAACGAGCTCGTATATCGGCAACTTGACAACGGCGGATCTTGGGATGTCCAATGACCTTTGCCCCGATGGACAATGCTCGTCCGTGACGGCCGGCGTGCGGGGTCCAATGGGCGACGAATCTTCCGCGGCAGCAATTCGTGGTCTTGGGGTGTGCTGCTGGTTGTTCAAGGTCGAGCTTCGACGCAGAGGAGTTGGAGTCGACGGCATAGTCGACCGACCATTGTCGACGGGCGCATCTGGACTGACCGAAATGTTCTGAGGGTAGTAGAAAATTCTAACATCTGTCCAGTCTTTCCAACGCTTGTCGTCGGCAGCCGCCACAGCAACAAGATCGTTGGCGTGCATGGAAGTTGCGTTCCTGTTGCTACCAGCTTGCGCCTTGTCTTTGCCCTTAGCAGAGGCAGGGGTCGTAGAGGCTGTATAGTCTGAGAGGCTGATGATCGGGGTCTTGACAAAAGGCAAAGCCAGCTGCTGAACTCGATCAAGGTCGATGTTGTAGTGATTTGCTAGCAGAGCCGCGCTGATCTGCCTCGATGAACTCCCAATGCGCTTAACCGAGGCCTGGTATCTCTGCGCCAACTCGGATCCCACCTCCAGCGTGGCGATGAGGATGGACAAGGACGCGCTGTTGAGCAAAGCGTTCAGATGGGCACTGCTGGCGTAGATGCTTCGGTTGCCACAATGCTCCAGAAGCATACGGGTGAATCCCAGAACTGCCTCTACAAGCACTCTGTCACCGTCCATGGGAAAGCCAAGATCCACCAGCTCATTCTCATCACATGGCCTCTCGTCGCCCAAGGCTGGTTCCTTGCCCCGGTTGAGCAAGAGGTCCAATCCAAAGTCGCGTGGCTGAGGACCCTCGCGAAGTTGGTAGGATTTGCAGAATTGTTCCAGAATGCCATCGAAGCGGTTCAGCAACGAAATCCAATGGTAGAGATCGCCGCGGCCGAACGGCCATCTGGAGGGAAAGGTGGCAAGGTGCTTTGGAAGGAGGTGCAAGGGCGTCGTCGAGGTTTTCTGAATGTAATTCCGAAGCCAAGGGGACTGTTTGCGTTTTTGGTTAGCCGAAAAAGATCTGCCTTCCAACGGGACAACGACGGAATGGTTGCAAGAAACACCCGAAAGCTTACCAGAGTCTCCTTATGCCTCGACTGCATTGTTTTGGTGATTTTGCCCATGGTGAACACGGAAGCGGCCGAACCGCGAAGGCGAAGGTGAGCTCCCCCTCCACTGCAGTCGGGCTACCGCCGGAGCGACAACGTTGCTCGCACAGGCGGAGTGCCCTCTGCCGGACAGCTCCTCGAAGTTGTATCGGGGACTCTGGCCGCAAAGTCCTCGGTCGGGGTGGGAACTCGCGACTGGCGGGCGCTGTCGTCCGTAATACTTTTGCGGCACCGAGCGGCTTTGGATGGGTTCTCCGGGCCGGGCACACGAACTACTAGCCTCAAAAGGGCAGATATCAGGCCGGTGAGTTCCGTAGCAGCGCCAGGTCGTCTATGCAGCTGGATGCTGGATAGATGGTGGGGGTGACCGGTCGCCAACGAAGCTGGGACGCAAAGTTCGAGAACGAGTGCAGGTCGTTCAGGACAAGCTTCCCTGGACGTCAGGTTGGCGCAGCGGGCGATGCGGGTGGGCTGGACCTTGTGCAAAGCCCACAAGGATGCGTGCAGCGCGCGGAGGCCTGGCAGTGTGAGGTAGAGGCGGAGATGTGGACGAGAGAACGGGAGGGAAAGAAAGTGCTTGTCGCACGTTCAGTTGAGTGCAGAGCAGGTTTGGGCAGAATATCGGGTGGGCCTTGCGTAATGGTGTAGCGGGAGGTGCTAGCAGCGACTAGCGGCCAGTGCCATGATCTCCCGCTCATTTTGTTAGTGCAGTGGTAGAGGGCACTGTCTGGCCGAAGCCGTGTTTAGGTAAGCTGGCCGGTCCCGCACGCAGCTGGCAGCCAGCCGAAAGACGGAACACGCGTCGGGTCAACTTTAACGCGGCTGCATTGCCGGGGTTTTTTTTTTCTCGCGAGTGTGCGGGCAAGCAGCCAGTCTTCTGATTATATAAGCCTCCACCCTTCGTACGAAGTCTACTATGTACGCAAGCAACGGTGGATCTGCTCGACGGTTACCAACAAATTCCCGCGGCCCCGTTAGCCATACAGCCTAATGTCACACTCTGCCCTTAACGCCCCGGTCCCCGTTTTTAGGTATTTTTGCGTATTCTCATTTCACGGCGAAGGTGATTAGCGGAGTACTTAGGTTCGTATAGTAAGAAAGCGGGAAGGGTTGTATACGTTAACAGTTAGTTTAGTCTTACGGCCTATTTCTATACGCGTGCTAACACGACCGGGATTATTTCTGTTAGTGCTAGCCCGCGATTTTAATTGGCTACCCGGAAAGGCTAGGCTCCATATGCATGCGACGCAAGCCGTTTCTAGCCGCCCTACTACGTATAGGCCCGGGAGCGCGCCCGGCTTCCGGCTACGTGCCCGGCTTCTAGCTCCCGGCTATGTGCCCGGCTCCCGGGGATTAAATAGGGGGATTAAATAGGGGGATTTAAACGGGGTATTTAAACAAGGACTTTAAGGGGGATTTTTAAATAGGGACTTAAACGGGGGATTTAAATAGGGGAACTAAACAAGGGATTTAAATAGGGGCTTTAAATAGGGGACTTAAATAAGGGACTTAAACGAGGGATTTAAAGGGGATTTTTAAATGGGGACTTAAACGGGGGATTTCAAGGACTTTAAGGGGGATTTTTAAACAGGGACTTAAACAGGGGATTTAAATAAGGGAACTAAACAAGGGATTTAAACAAGGGCTTTAAATAGGGGACTTAAATAGGGGACTTAAACGAGGGATTCAAACGAGGGCTTTATACGAGGGATTTAAACGGGGGATTTAAATAAGGGACTTTAAAAGGGATTTTTAAAGGGTGACTTAAACAGGGGATTAAAATAGGGTACTTAAATAGGAGATTTAAACGGGGGGCTAAGACGAGGGATTTAAACGAGGGATTTAAACGAGGGATTTAAACAAGGGAGTTAAAAGGGGGACTTAAACAGAGGGCTTAAACAAGGGATTTAAACGGGGGATTTAAACAGGGGGCTTAAACGGGGGGCTTAAACAAGGTATTTAAACAAGGTATTTATACGAGGGATTTAAACGGGGAATTTAAATAATGGACTTTAAAAGGGATTTTTAAAGGGTGACTTAAACGGGGGATTAAAATAGGGGATTTAAACGGGGGATTAAAAGATGGGATTTAAACGGGGGATTTAAATAGGGGACTTAGACGAGGGATTTAAACGAGGGCTTTAAACGAGGGATTTAAAAGTGGGGCTTAAATAGGGGCTTAAACGAGGGATTTAAATAAGGGGTTTAAACGGGGGATTTTTAAAGGGTGACTTAAACGGGGGACTTAAACGGGGGATTTAAATAAGGGACTTAAATAGGAGATTTAAACGGGGGGCTTAGACGATGAATTTAAACGAGGAATTTAAACAAGGGATTCAAAAGGGGGACTTAAATAGAGGTCTTAAACAAGGGATTTAAACGAGGGATTTAGACAAGGGATTTAAACGAGGGACTTTAAATAAGGGGCTTAGACAAGGGATTTAACCGAGGGATTTAAACGGGGGATTTAAACGGGGGGCTTAAACGGGGGGCTTAAACGAGGTATTTAAACAAGGGATTTATACGAGGGATTTAAACAGGGGATTTAAATAAGGGACTTTAAAAGGGATTTTTAAAGGGTGACTTAAACGGGGGATTAAAATAGGGGATTTAAACGGGGGATTAAAAGAGGGGACTTAGACGAGGGATTTAAATAGGGGACTTAGACGAGGGACTTAAACGGGGGATTGAAATAAGGGATTTAAACGGGGGATTTAAACGAGGGATTTAAACGGGGGATTTTTAAAGGGTGACTTAAACGGGGGACTTAAACAGGGGACTTAAACAGGGGACTTAAACAGGGGACTTAAACAGGGGATTTAAATAAGAGATTTAAACGAGGGATTTAAATAAGGGATTTTCAAAGGGTGACTTAAATAGGGGATTTAAACAGGGGCTTTAAACGGGGGGTTTAAATAGGGGACTTAAACAGGGGACTTAAATAGGGGACTTAAACGAGGGACTTTAAATAAGGGACTTTAAACGACGGATTTAAATAGGGGATTTAAACAAGGGACTTTAAAAAGGAATTTTAAAAAGGGGCTTAAATAGGGGATTTAAATAACCCTCACCCTAAGGATTGATTTATAATCACGTGCCCTAGGGCTACCAACTAAGCTAACACCCCGCGGAGCGGGTAGGGCTACCAATTAGAGAGTGCACGCCGCGGAGCGGGGTCACTCTCTAAGGCAGTCACGTGCAAACCCCTGGCTACCAACTAGGGAGTGCACCCCGCGAAGCGGGGTCACTCCCTTACGAAGTACACCAGCACGAACACTGACCGACGAACGACCTACGATTTCAGCGATTTCCACGCCTCCCTGCACTATATAGCATACGTAGATAAAAGGTTTTTTTTGAGCATGGTGACCCGCGAATCAAGACATCTATAAGCGCTCGCCGGCCTTCAGAAAGCCGCGGATTAGGTATCTTTTGTACTACATCGGTCAAAAGTTGACACAAGAACGGTCAAACATAGCTGCCCTCCTACAAGTCTCCAGGAACCCAACACGGTACTCTCTGTAGGGGTTTTGCCGCGTGGTGAAGCAGCGCTGCTGGTAAATCCTTATTAGTGGCACTTCCGATGTCGCAAGACTATTATAGGTTGTGCTTCGGGTTAATAAAAGCCGCCGGCCGTCCGAACAACTGCCAAAGGGACGGCGATCACATTGATTGCGACACGAATTTTCAAGGCACGAACCCTGAAAGACTGGGTGGCGGCTCAGAACGGCTGCTCAATGAATGAATTATAATTATGCGACTCCCTAATGCTTAACTCGTAACTCGTATTTCCAAAGGAATCCCTAAATAGATCCGCCGAAACCGCGTAACATGGCTCACGGCTTATCCTACCTCTAACCAGTCTAAGTACATATGTACATACCTGTCTCGTAACGATCTCGCATTGTTCTACTATGCCCGTGGAATGCAGAGACGCTGCAAGTCGAACTGTAGGGGGCGACGCCGTTGGCAAAGTGCATTCCTATTTCTCGCACGTCGGACACAAAAAAAGTGGTTCGAGGGAGAAGTCGGCCAGGTACCTAGGTATCATGCACATCGGGCGGTGGCGGCAGCGGCCCTGAACCCCCCTGACATGAGAGGGGGGAGAGATTGTCTCATGCAGGCACACGGTGCAAAGTCCTTTGCAAAGCGGTGGAGATAAGGTAGAAGTACCTACCTCCCTGGTTATCTTGGCGACTGGGCAGACGAGAAGGAACCTGGAACACCGCCTTGGCGGGCGTCTAGGTATCGTATGTACAAAACTACGATACTGCCTGGGTATCCGTACTAGCCCGCGGCTCCCCTCATTCTTTGTTGTTGATAACTTCTAGTAGACATAGATACTCCGTACTCCGTACTAGTACTATGCTGGAATCTAGGGTCGCTGAGGCAAAGCAGGCGCCATTCAGACTTTCGCACCCAGTCCGGGGACAGTGCCGCCCCGCCACACGTAGCACGGAGTGTTATTGCAGCCAACAACGCCCTGAAAGTACTTACCTGGTAGGTCTTTGTGCTGGTGCCCCACCCAACGGCTCGCTGTTTCGCGGTTCCTGACCAGCAGGAAGCAAACAAAGTCCCTCTCTCCATTGTAAATAATGAGCAAACGTCAAAAATAACCTCTCATGCTAGTCGAGCGCGTGCTCCTATTCACAGACCGCCAGCTTGGTCTCGTTGTCAGCGATTCGCGACTTGACACCGACTGCCACCCGCCATCAGCCCCTCTTCGCGCCTCTGCCTCGAGAACCGTCCCACGCGACGACTTTCCATCCTTAGACACGCTCGGTATCGGCATCCCACCATCCGTAACAATCGAATCATCACTCTCTCAACCGGACACGACGGCTCTGGCGCCACGAGGCTCCCCTCGTTGATGGCTGCCGCCCGATTTAATCCAACTTGACACCATCTTGAGGCCCTGGGAGGTATCGAAGGAGCGATGTTGCAGCAGGGCGACGTCGCCGTCTCGCTGGCGCAACAGCCACTGGACAAGGACGACGAGCCGAGACCGTCGTCTGCGGCCGCAGCGGATGAGGACATGGTATGTTCCCGACACCTCGCTCCCCGACCCTCTTGACTGGACGCCGCAGTCGCACGACAGCCTGCGCCCCGGAACGTGTCCCTATGGCGCTGCGAGTTGGATGCTGACAAGCCAGGTTGTCGAGGAGCACGACTCGTTTGAAGATGCCGTTGACGCCGTGTCCGTTCGGTCCCTGACCAAGCGAGCCGTCTCCGTCACCGTTTCTAATAGCCCGGCCCCCGACGAAACGGAGAGCACGGAAACACACAACATCGAGGCCGACCCGCCAAGCCCGGCCCAGTCCCAGGGCAAGCGCCAGTCTGGCGGCTCATCGTCGCCACTCTCCAGCCGCATATCCGACGCCTCGAATCTCGACAATGTCAATCTGGACGACGAAGCAACAGCCAAGCCCAAAGGTGACTGCCTCTCTGCCGTCCGCCCACTTGGGCTTGACCCTCTGTGCAACCTGGAAGCTCACGTCACCGCAGAGCCTCAAAGTCCTCCCGACAAAGATCAGCCCGGCAAGAAACTATCCCTAAACAGCATCACCGGGGCTCTCCCTTCCATGCCCTGGTCCCCTCCAACGGAATCACCCTCAAAGAGGTCTGGGCTCTCAATGGCCGCAATCGCCTCCCCACCACCCCCAGCAGCCCACCCTCCCCCGCCGACCCGAAAGCTCACTAGTCCCTTTTCGTGGCTATCTCGAAATACGTCGAGCACCAAAGACAAGGACATCCAGTCACCCCCAACGCAGTCGTCTCCCCGGAGAAACACGGCAAGCTCTGTCGCGACCTTGACAAGCAATCCGGAAATGATGCTGAGCAGGCTTGAGGAAGAGAACGAGGACGGCGGCAACGGCTCGAACCGCGAAAGCCTCAAGGACCGGTTCAAGGCATTAAGGATGCAGGAAGAGATCAGCACAGTTCCCCTCGGAAGAGACAGTGACGGGTCCAACGATGCTCTGGGCCTGGTGAACCAAAGTGAACAAGTTCCGCCGCCCCTTCCTTCGCCGGTCCCCGGCCCCAACGGAGATCTGGCCCCCGGCACCGTATCCGGAATCAAGGCTGGTCCGTCAACAATGCCGGATACTCGGGTCGACTGGGACTTGTGGCAATCTGTTGTTTACGAAGGCCCAGCTGCAGTAGCGAGAACGAGCGCCGAAGAACTGAACAAGGCCATTGCGACCGGTATCCCAAACGCTATCCGCGGAGTCATTTGGCAGGTGCTGGCTCAAAGCAACAACGAGAGTCTCGAAGCGGTTTACCAGGAGCTCACTGCCCGAGGCACTGACAAGCAAAAAGATCGGCACAGCAACAGCACCACGGCAAGCACCATCAGCAATAACAGCCTCAGTACACAGAGCGGCGACGCGGTAACGTCTTCGGCATCGTCTGTACACTCGGAAAAATCGGGCACAAATGGAAGCTCGTCTCCAAAGTTGGACAAAAGCGCAGAAGTCTTGGCAAAGGGACAAGCGGCTGCGGCCGCAGAGCGGAAAAAGAAGGACAAGGCGGCCCTGCAGAAGTTGGAGAAGACAATACGCCGCGACCTTGGCGCTCGCACGAGCTATTCCAAGTATGCGACCGCTGCCGGGCTTCAAGAAGGCCTCTTTGGCGTATGCAAGTCATATGCTCTCTACGACGAGGCCGTCGGCTATGCACAGGGCATGAATTTTCTAAGCATGCCACTGCTGTTCAATGTGGGTGTCGACGTCGAATAAATACGAATTTGGCCAAGGTGCTAACCCAGACCCAGATGCCGGAACAAGAGGCTTTCTGTCTGCTCGTTCGTCTGATGAACCACTATCACTTGCGCGACCTGTTTGTACAAGACATGCCTGGACTGCACATGCACTTGTATCAGTTCGAACGCCTCTTAGAAGACATGGAGCCTGCGTTGTACTGCCATCTGCATCGGCGGGGCATCTCACCTCATCTCTACGCCACGCAGTGGTTTCTGACGCTCTTTGCGTATCGCTTTCCCCTGCAGTTGGTGCTTCGAATATACGACCTGATCTTTTCGGAGGGCTTATCTGCAGTCCTCCGGTTCGGGCTTGTCCTCATGCAGAAGAATGCCACGACGCTACTCGGCATCTCCGATATGCAGCAGCTCACGACTCACCTCAAGGACAAGCTCTTCGATGTGTACATCGACAAGGATCCGAGTCAGGGGAGTCTCCTCGAGAACGGCTTCTTCGGCAGCTCCAGCTCAAGCCAGGACAAGGAGGTGTATAGGGCAGACCAGTTCGTACGGGACGCATGCGATGTCAAAATCACGCCCGAGACCCTGAAGATGTATACGACCGAATGGGAGGACAAGACAAGGGCCGAGCGCGACCGGGAGACGGAGCTACAGGAGCTTCGGTCTGCCAACCAAGGCTCCGCAGTCAAGGTCCGAAAGCTCGAGGAGAGGGTCGAGGTTTGCGACCGCGAGCAAGCCGCTCTGGCCACGGAGCTAGTTCATACCAAGGTCAACAACGAAGAGCTCCGGGACGAAAATGAGAGCCTCAAGGGGCAGGTTCGCGAGCTTAAGGTGGTCATTGAGAAGCAGCCGGCCGAAATTGAGGAGTCGTGGAAATTGGAGAGAGACGACCTGATGAAACGAAACGAAAATGTCCACGTCGAGAATCAAAAGCTGGAGAAGGAAATGGCGGAACTGGAAGAGGAACTGGTCCGAACCAAGATGCGGTACGCCGAGGTGAGACGAGTTACATTATCGGACATTGGCCAAAACTAACTCTGCTTGCAGATCAACTCGCAACACGAGACGCTCACACGCAAATGGTCCGATCTCAAGCGTCAGTTCGCGTAACATTGCGAATCATCTCTTTGGCTTCCCGTCTTGGGCCACACAGAAAGCACCAGACTTGTACTCCTATCGAAGCATTCGCGTATAAATATTCCGTTGGAGCCTCTTGCCACTTGCCGAGTACTTCTCCCTGTTTCGTTCTCCTTCCGACCCAAAACTTGGGTCGGCTGTATGATCTGGCGCCGCATGTTTGAGTGGCAGACTTTGACGAAGGCGGGCTGGTGCAACCAAAGGGGGGTTGGATGCGAAAAGAAGCAATGAAATGACGTGTATGCGTATGCCTGTCGCTAGAGCAAGACGGTAGCACCAAGACAGTTGAGGAAGTGCGCAAGCCAGAGAAAATGCCATTGTCACATGTCCTCAAAGCCTGAGGTTTATTTTGTAATTCCCTTGAGCCCCATTCCGATGTGAAGCTCTTGATGCCCTCAACTAAGACAAGAAGACGAGAAAACCGTGTAACACCATTCCGAGAGGGTCGACAACCACCTACCACCCTGCCCACGCTCACTTGTGCAGCTTACGCTGGTAGAAAGCGAGCTCCTCACCCTCCAGAATGTAGCCGTCGCAGCGGCCCGACTGGCCGGGGCGGCTGGCAACGATGGCGAACAGACGACCGGCCTCAAATTGCTTCTCGAGGGCGGGGTCGACTTTGCCGGAAGCGGCGTGCCGGGCAGCCTGCTTCTTCTCGATCGACTTGCTCTTCTTGACATCCTCCTCGACCTTGCCCTCCTTGGCAGCCTGGGCCTTTTGGCGTCTGCGGCCGAGGCTCTGGCCGTAGTGGGCCTCGAACCACTGACGGAAGGGAGCGGCGTCGATCTGAACGACGGCGCTGCGAGTCAAGGTGTTGGTGCGGACAAGCTCATTGTTGGAGGGGTGGTAGGCGACGACGATGACACGGGTCTTGCGGGTGCAGCCCTCGGAGGCCCAGGCGAAGTTGCCCGAGTCGAGTCGGAGGGCGCGGTATTTGTGGTTGCCGCCGCGGGTGCGAACAGTGTGGATGCGCTTGGCGCCAATACGAGTATTGGCGCCCTGGCGACCAGCTTCGAAAGCGCGCTTCTTCCCTGTTGACAGAAGGTCAGAACGTATGTCCCGGAGATGGAAGCATACGGGCTTTCGAGTTGTTACGCACGGTAGAAGGCGCGCTTGGCACCGGAGGCGGATCGCTTATGGCGGGAGTCGCGCGAGATACCCATGATTGCGAGCTCTGGAGAACGAGACGGACAGGTCAGCGTTTCGTCACAAGGCGAGGGGGAGTCGCTGGGGAGAGGTGGATGGGGCGGTCCAGCGACGTGAAGGCCAACTCCAATCCGCCAGCCCGCGAACGAAATCGCTGCAGTTCAAAATCGTTCGTGATCGGGCGGGATGGTTGGGAGGCCGTCAAGCCAGCCTCGGGCTTCCCTCGTGCGACGTCTCGGGGGATTCTTACCTGATGAAGTCGGGGATCACCAGTGCAATCGAGTCGGCGGGTTGTTAGAGGGGAGTGAAACTTTGCGCTGCAGCAGGGTAATGCCGAATTGCAACGAAAATTGTGGTTGTGGGCGGGTCACGGGGCTATTTCGCTAGCTCGCGGTACGTACCTCCCCTCAGGGCTTCCCGGACTTGGAGGATTTTCCGACCGGTGAACAATGGCTGACTTTCGGATCTTCCTAATTCCAAGCCTGAATTCTTGACAACTCCTACGAATAGTCATGGCATCTATATGCCCTCATGCGCTCGCTGTCTAGTGATGTAACTGCTCCCTTCATATGGACCCTTTGTCACCCCCATCCCATTCCTCACCTCATCAAGTTCCAAACGGCTCCAACTACTATGGCAAGTTCTGTCGACTTCCTCAGGTGTCAGCGGTGATGTCCTCAAAACCTCTGGAAAGCCTCGTCTTATCCTGCAGAACGGAAAGGTTCTGACTTCACATGCACTCAATCCAAGCGACCAGCAATGCCCGGCGCTCATCCTGTGCTACGTTACTGGACTGGGGTGCCTTGGTCCGTCTCTTGTTAGCGATTCCCCCCCCCCCCACCCGAGCATAGAAATGCGATACGTCTTCACTGCTGGTCCTGCTCCGTCACCGTCTTTCTGCCTGTGCCGTCCTTTTTGGTCCTTTTGGTCCCCTAATTACGCACGACACCGTTGGACCGAGGCCTGTCAATGCCAGGGCAAGCTCGTGGAACCTAAGTTTGGAATCGGTGTTCTCAGCAGGAAAGGTATGATCTACCGCGGTCTACGTCTCGGGAGGCGAGACTGGCATTATGCATGCTCGATTGGGGCTCACGGCTTTTGCCTGCCAACGTATGGTGCCATCGGGATGGAGCACGTCCGCGTTGCTCACTGTCAAGACTCTCGGATCGATGGCGTTCAGGCGCGGTAAAGGCAAGCAACGGCGATATCTCCCGCCTCGCCTCTCACCCTCTTCCTTCAGCTCCGCTAGCGACGGCCAGTCAACGCGGATGCCATATCCTATAGCAAATTCATCGTTGAAGCAGTTATCCGAGGCGAAAACAGGCGAGGCTCCGTCTTGGAACCGCCTCCCCCAAAGCAGCTTGTCAATTGCCGGGCCAGCTCCTTGCGGCTCCGTCTGCAACAAGTCTCTTCTGAGCTCGAGCTCCGCTATTCGTCTCCTGAATACGCGTGTCAACTGCTTCCTCTCCTCTTCGGCCATTTCTGCTCTAAAGGCCGCCAGCTCTGTCATGGTCTGCGGGATGCAGGGTGACTTTTCCGCCCCCATATGTCGTAGGTTGTTCATCATTTTGGCAAACGCTTGGCGGTCTTTCATCTCCTGGCTCATCCATCTCTTTGAGTTTGTCCACGACCCCGGCTCAACAGAGGCGCGCGTGCGGGACGACTGGGCCTCGGTCCCGGATGCCCTGGATACTTCTCGAGGAGCGGCCGCAATGCAAGAAACCATTCGAGCATCAAAGAAGTGGGACGTGTCGTGGCCAAGTTGGTGGCCCCTTGAAGGATACGCATCCCGTGGCTGCGGCTCATCGGACGGCCTTGGCAAGGCAGGAGGGCGTTGAGGTATTACCGCCTCTCGCACGATATCCAGCTGGACCCCTGGCTCGAGTGCGTGAGGCGTGCCACGGAATCGGAATTCGTCGCCAGTCCAGTCACGACTGTGGTCCGGCGCCGACGTTTCGACCGCTTTCGATTGTTGGCGAATTGTGCTCGGTTGATTATGCTTTGGCGGTAGATGTCGGTTCTGATGGTCGTCGAGTCCTCTCTGTGTCGCAAGCTCACGATGCCGAAGCTCACGATGCCGAAGCTCTGCTATGTCGGCCAGGGCAGCACGATTTGGATCCACGGCTGCCACGGATGTCCCTCGCGTCTGGCTATGCGAGGGCGTGAGCGGTGCCGGATCTGAAAGTCGGATTGAGTCAGTTGACGTCGATACAGTCGGAATCGGCGTTGATGCTTGAAGTGCCGACCGGGTGGTGTCTTGCTGTTGGACATGGTGTGATGGCCATCCATGGGAGCTCTGCCGCTCGCTTCTCGGGTTGAGACAAGTCTCCGAAAGGATCCCTTCATTCTCATCACCGTTAACCTGAGGTTGGTTGCGAGAGTTGACATCCTGCTGCAGCCGGTGCCGCTTCGTCCCCCCCAAGCGCGAGAGTCTACGCGTTGACGGTCCTCGCTGGCTCTGACTTTTCGAAGTCGAGCCCACTCTGGCTGTGAGGGGCTGGAGTGGGGGCCAGTCCTGGTCTCTCAAGTCCAGAGAAGGATGCACATCTGGAGCGCTAGGGGCATTGTAGACGTCCGGGCCGAGCTGGGGAGGTATCCACGACCCCGGGAATGGCATCTGCTGTGGCCCCGACGCTCCCGATTCTTGTCTGTTTGCCGGCTGGGGCAGATGATGAGTGCTTCGAGCTTCGAGCTGCTCAGCGAGCATATAGCCACGCCGAAACGCCGACGTCGCCGCTCCCATCTGAACTGTTGAGCCGTCGGCCTCTCGGTCACCTGGGAGGAAGTGTTCATGATGATGATGGTGTTCCATACCGGGATAATACTGGTGCACCGCCGGGGTCCACTGTGTCACGGTGCTGCGACTGTGTGCCAGGCTCTCCGTCGTGTACGAGCTGCCCGAGTCCGCTTCGCCAGCCCCTGACGCGGGTCGGAAATTGAGGCCGATTGGGAACAGGACAGGGCGTGTGTTTCTTCCGTTGCTCTCTACCGTCATTATTGGGACGTCACACGGAGCCTCGTAACCAAAGCCTTGGTTTGTGGGGGTGAGGAGCGCTTCCGGGAAACAGGGAGCAGCTTCTTGCCAGCCAGGAGGGCCCACCGGAGGATGGTACCGATCATCATGGGCGCCCTGGCCCCAGACGGCATCTGGAAACGGCGTGACTCCGTCGGGTGCCGTGGCGAAGCGGTAAGGATGTGTGAGGCGCGGTCGAAAGGGTCGGCCTGTCGGTGCCGAGCCAATAGATTCTTGCTGGGAATAATATCGGCTGTCATGACGGCTCTTCTCGACCAGTCGTTGAGGGGAACGCGTTGCGAGCTGCGACACTCTGGTCTCGGGGCTCGTCGAGGGAGTGAATTCGGTGGCGAGGGGATTCATGGTTGACCCTCGGTGCAGCAGCAACTCTTGCGAGCTAAGCGACGAAGGCAGTCAAAGCACGAGAATAACGAGAGAGCGCGGAGCGGGACTCTCCGACGATGGAAGTCAGGTGCAAACACTGATGCGAGAGTGAATGGCAAACCAGGCTCCCAACCGGCGACATCACGTGCGGCGGCAAAGAGCCGAAGGACAGGAGAGCAACGAGCACGGGCTCTCGACGAAGAACGACGAGGGGGCGGACGGATAGCGGCGTCAAGTCTGGGTCGGATGAGAGTCTGGTGGGAGATTGAGACGGCGAGGGCTCATGTCGAAATTTTCACCAGCCAGGCACGTGTTCACCCTTGCCGCACCCGCAAGAAGACAGGCGAGAGTGACGCACGTTTCAATTGGGGGTGAGAGAAGAGATACTGGGCATCGGACGGGAATTGACGAGGAAACAGCGAGGGCTGCGGGGGGTTCGAACCCGCCACAGAGAGCCTCCTGGTCTTGGGCCAAGAGGATGGTGAAGCAAGTCAAAGCAAAGCACACAAAGACCAAAGGCTGTGAAGTCTAGAGTGACAAGAAGAGATGGGTTGGGATGAGCGCCGACCAGTGAAGCCTCGGTGGATGCCCAGCAACGGAGAGAGGGCTCTGAGCCATGGCCAGGAACCAAAGCAGCAGCTTTCAGCACCGCCCGAGAGGCATTGCTCTAGAGGCCCAGACAACTCACGCAATACATGTGTACGGGCGGAGAGGCGATCGTGATAAGCGTTTGCCGAGGCCAGTCGGCCGGGTTTGTTTATCGAGGATGCCGTAGTCGGTGCTTGTCAGTTGCTGAATTCTGCGACTCCAGACATGCAGGCAGCTAGGCAGCTACCTTGGCTTTGACGGGATGGGGACCGTTACAGTGCCGGGCGTTACAGTGCTGTTTTGTGTCGATGTTGTGCACGCTTTGCAGACCCCAGGCGGCACAAGGCGCTGTTGTTTGCTGAAGCTCGCGGCCAACTCGCCGTCAACGACCCGCTGATGAATGATTGAGGCATTTTGGCCCACTACGTGAGGATTCAAGAAGTGGGAGTTTGGGGATGCACCGCTGGCATACCAAGCGTCGGACCGAGACGTTGATGTTCATTGTCGTTTGTGCATGTTTTACCCACCACGTGATTTCCATGATGGCTTCTTATCGCAGAGCCGTATCTCCAAGCTCCGAAAAAGCCATCCGTCGACAACACCACCATCATCGGACCAAGCCGCCACAATGGCTACAAAGGTGACCCTCAAGCTGACCAACCGGTGTACGTGTGCTTCACCGCGCCCGCTGATGAGTGGCCGTGCTCATTGATTGACATGGACCGCCGACAGCTCCCAAGTACCCCGTCGGGCGTCTGCCCGCCTCCATCGACGTCCCCGCCGATGCCACCGTCGACGACGTCAAGGTGCTCATCGCGCGCGAGGCGGCCATGGGCGACCACAACCGCATCGGCCTCTGCGACCCGGCCACCAAGAAGACGCTCAAGGACCGCAAGGCGCCCATCGCCCGTGAGCCCAACGTCGCCGCCGCCGCCGAGGTGCTCGTCAAGGACCTCGGGCCCCAGGTCGCCTGGCGCACCGTCTTCGTCGTCGAGTACCTGGGCCCGCTGCTGGTGCACGCCGCCATGGTCGTCGCCCGGCCCTACGTGTACGCCGGCGCCGAGGGGGCCCCCATGTCGCCGACGCAGTGGCTCACCTTTGCCATGATCGTGGCCCACTTTGTCAAGCGCGAGCTCGAGACGCTCCTTGTCCACAAGTTTTCCGCCAGCACCATGCCCGCCTTCAACATTGTGAAGAACAGCTTCTTCTACTGGGCCCTGGCCGGCCTGCTATGCGCCTACTCGGTCTACAGCCCGCGCTCCCTCGCCGCCAGGGCCGACGTCCCCGTCGTCGACGCCGTCGGCACCGCCATCTACCTCTTTGCCGAGGCCGGCAACGCCCTGGTCCACCTGTACCTGTCGTCGCTGCGCTCCGACGGCGGCACCGAGCGCAAGATACCCGTCGGCTACGGCTTCGCCCTCGTCACCTGCCCCAACTACATGTACGAGATCCTCTCGTGGGTCGGCATCATCATTGTCAGCCGCGACTGGGCCGTGACCCTCTTCATCTCCCTGGGCGCCGCCCAGATGTACACGTGGGCACGCGGCAAGGAGAGCGCCTACCGCACCGAGTTTGGCGACAAGTACAAGAAGAAGCGTTTTGTTCTCTTGCCGGGTTTGCTGTAGCCGGGGTCTAACTCGGCGTATGTACATGCTCGGGAGGGCATCTGGGATGCGAGACGGCAGGCGCCCGCCCAATATGAGCCCATTTAAATAGCTTGAGCGTGTCGGAGTAAAACGGTGGACGAGACGTCAAATATACAATGGCATTCCGAGCCCCGGCCTTTGGTGGTGTGCGTGTGTCGTATGAGCCCTCCGGTCATCCTGTCCTCGCCGCCCTCACGGTCCCCCAAGCTGCCGCCCATCGACGTCCCTCAACGACTCGGTTGAGAGCGACGCCGTCTCGGAGCCCTTTGCTTGCCCGGAGCCCGTGCTCGAGTCGGGCTCCAGCAGGCTCCGGCTGGCCTCGGACCACGCACTGCGCATCCCATCGGCGTCGGCGCCAACCTTGGCATCGTCGTCCTTGTCGCCGTCGCCGTCGCCCCTTTGCGGGCCGTCGGCCTCGTCCTCCTTGTCCAGGTCCATGGCGTCCGCTCCGCCTCCGCCGTCGTCGTCGTCGTCATCATCCCCGCCGCAATCGCTGCAGCTACAGCTCCCGCCACTGTCGCCACCGCCATCCGCCAGCCTGAGCGTCTCCTCGAGGACCAGGAAGCCGCGCTCCAGCACCTCGGCCCAGTTCTGCACGTTGCCCAGCTCCTTGACCTTCTTGGCCGCCGCGTCCGCCTCGCGCGCCAGCTTCTCCCGCTCGCGCCGCAGCGCCTCCGTCGCCCGCGCCACGTCGCGCTCCTGCCGCTCCAGCGCGACCGCCCCCTCGTGCAGCATGGCCGCCCGGCTCTGCAGCCCCGCGTCGAGCATGTTGCTCATCGACGCCACCAGGGCTGCGCGCGCCTCGCCGACCTGCCGCTGCGTCTCCGCCGACGGCAACGTCGGATGGAGCTGCGACGGGCCCGTGCTCGTCGTCGTCGTCGTCGTCGTCGTCGTCGTCGTCGTCGTCGCGTGGACGGCTTGGGCGCTGGCCGTCGGCGTCGCCATGGCTGCCGCGCATTTGGGCGGCGACGACGATGTCCATGGCTTGGCCGCTTGCCGAGCCGAGTTGAGTCGCCCCGGCGCCGGCGGGTCCGTCGAGGATGCCGACGACGACATTGTTTCGCTGTTTGTCCTGCCCCTTTTCCCTGTCCACGTCTGCAAGTCGCCTCTGGGTAACGCGCCGTGCTCTGCCACCATCGATTTGTCGTCTAATGGTTCGAGGGTGGGTGCGCTGCTTATCAAGGTCTCGAATGCGCTACCGGGCAACACGCAGAATAAGCCCCTCGTGTTGCCGCCAGCTCCTTCAGCGTCACATCATCGTCATCAACCACGTGCACAAAGCCCACCGAGCAAAACCGAAGCTTCGTCGTCGGGCGCAAACCGTCAGCTCTCAGCCGATACATCACATCATCTCGGCCACGTCTCGTTGGTGGTACAAGAAACAAAGTACACCTCGTTGATTTTTCCCGCCCCGAGCTGGGCGCGTGGTTAGACATCCTTTACCGGCCTTCTAAATCCATAATCCTTGGCCAGATGCCTTGGCCAGATGCCTTGGCCAGATGTGCTCGTGTGCTCGTCTTCAATCATGCCAAGCCGTGTCCTCTCGTTGCCCGAGTCTGGCGCGGTCGAGACGTGCTCCCGCCCCCAAACGTCATTACATACCTAGCAGACCAAATTCCATTATGCATTCCACCGGACTTTGCCGTCGGGGCAAACGAGGGGCTCAAAACAAAATGGCCTCTCAAACTCCTGTGCTATGCGAGAAAAGAGTGTCCATCCACTCGTCTTCGACGTCGAGTCCGCCTCAGCCCCCCTAAATAACAACAAAACGCTTGATTCCATCGGGGCCGTGGCCGTCGCTATGCAAGAAGCTGCGCCGCGTGTCCCACCGCAGTAAAATCCAAGGCGCAGATCCACTCGTGGCCCGTCATATGGCCACTTTTCCGCCGTTCATGCGTGGCTGTAGAAGCCCCAGGCCGCTGTTGGGGCTAAAGGGCGCAGATGACGCCGACGTGTTGCCGTCCGAGGACATGGACGAGATGGACGACAGCGAGTTGAAGCCCGAGTGACCTCGCGTCATGGTCCCGTGGCGAGTCATGGAGATGCCCGGGTTTGCAATGAGTGCGTCTGCCCTATCAAACACATTGCCATGGAACGCCGCGGCAAAAGATGCGCTATGGGGTGTCGTCGACACCGTTGCTTGCATCGCGGGTCCCAAGGCCGCGCTCTGCGGCGTTATTGGAACCTGCGCCTGCGTCGGTGACATGATCTGGAAGGCATACGAGGCAGTGGACATACCACCTTGGCCCCAGCTGGGTCGGAACAAATGGAGCCACGGAGAGTGCACAATCGTGCTGCTCGTCTCCTTCATGCTCTGCTGGATCGGCCGGAGGCGTATTCTCGTGTCGGGCGGCAGGGGAATGGTGTTGATGGCCTGTATGATTGTCTCCGCCAGCGTGGTCCAGGAAAGGACAAAGTTGTTGCATTGGTTCCAAAAGTTGGGTTGTGTCCTCACGCCCGGGTCCTTGAGTTTGATCATCGATAAGCGGCTTCTCAGAATCTCCGTCTGCTGTATCGTCGTGTGGCACATGGCGATGAGGCTCTTCCAGTCTTGGATCAGGCTCATGGGAGCACGCTGCTGCAGAGCCTTTCTCATCCCACCCGATAGTTGGTCCTGGAAACTGGGCAGCGTCCGAAGAACAATTTCGGTCGATTTCTGCAGGGACAAGAAGATGCGGTCGAACTGGGCGTCGTCTTCGGAAAACTCGGAAGGCATCTCTCGACTGTGCGCCGATGAAAACGACTCGCCCGAGCGAGGCGTTGCCGACGTCACCGTCACCGACCGTCCGTTGCCGTTGATACAAGGCATGGCCACGTCCGTGGCTACTCGCAGGTTCGTAGGTTTGTGCACGACTGTCCCGTTACGACTCCGTGCGAACCCAGGACGATCCGCCGTCGGGGTGGCGGCCGCCTCTCGATGATAGGGGCGGATGGTCCTGTTAATGTTCTCCACGTCTCGGTTGCCGGGCCGAGGCTTGGCGTGCTCCGTGCTGACCGACGCCAGCGTGACACGCAGTTCCATGATACTGTTGAAGAGCAACATCAGGAGCGTGCGAATATATCGTGCGTCTCCATTGTCGACAAACGTATCAATGTTATCTGCTAGTAGGGTGCAGACATGGCCGTAGGCGCTCACAAGGGTCTGGCAAGCCCGGCGCGCGTTTCCGTTGTCGCGAGAGGGTGCTTCGTCGCCTTCCGCCATCGCCGTGTCGTGCTTCTGGATCTCCTGTTCTAGTTCCTCCACATGCGAGTTTGTATTGTAAAAGACAATTTCCAGGCTTGACCTCTTGGCAGATCCGTCATTCGTCAACGTCATGAGTACCTGGATTATGGGGTGAATCTGAAAGACGGAGTAGAGGATTCCCTTGGCGGCTTCGATGACGGGATCGAAAATCTTGGACTCGCGCCGCCGCTCCGGAAGAATGGACAGACGCCGCACGTAAATGGGACGCTGAAGATATGGCTCCGTCGGTGTGGCCGGACTTTTAACGCCAGGCGCAGTGCCCTGCATCGCCGAGCCATGGCTCAGGCCCCGATAGTGGCTGAACCGCACATTGGCTTGCGTCTCGTCCAGCGTGCCAAGCTCCGAGGCCTTCTTAGAGGCGACGCCCAGACGACGGTTGCGGCCGTCGGCCCGCTCCGAGCGGAGCAGCGTTTCCGAGTTGCTGCGAAGCCGCTCATTGACGTTGCCGATAGTCAAGGGCATGACGCCGGGCCGTCGAAACGCCGTGTTCTGTTGAGACAGGCCCCGATTGTGCGACCTGCTGGGGACGACCGGTGGACGTGACCCGCTGTTGGGGGATCGTATGTCGGGCACGTCGGTGCCATTCACCTTGATCGGGAACCGACCGCTCGCGGCTCGCTTCAGAGGGAATCGTGGCGTCTCGGTGCCCTCGCTTGACTCGTCACCCGTGGTCTCCGAGTCCATGCGCCCATTGATTGCGTATTGCCTCATGTACCTCTTGATGTGTGCAGTCAGGACCACTTCGTTGATCTCAACGTCCCTATGAAGGCCCTCGTTCGGCGGAGACCCAGTTTGAGGTTGCAACACGCCCCTAGGCGGAAAGCTGATGGGATTCCCCTCGAACTTGAGGACTTGCAGGGAGACCATGTCGGCCAGGCACAGAGGAAGCTCGCGTATCTGGTTTTTGGGCACCGAGAGTACCTTCAAAGACGACAACCTCGAGAGTTCGCTGGGCAGGGAACGCAGTTGGTTGCGGCCGAGGTCGAGTATTTCCAGGGATTTGAGGTCGCACAGCTAGGGATAGCGGGTTAGCCGAGAGTGTCAAAGCTAGATTGAGCCGCCAAGGCTGTGAGCAATGGCTCCATACCGGCATGGGAAAATCTTTGATCTGATTGCCTCGGATGTTCAGGTATCGTAGAGAGGTGCATTCGGAGAATCGAGCTGGCAGCAAAGACAGGTGGTTGTGAGAAAGTGCCAGACTGTGCGATCATGGAGTTGTCAGTATTCCATGGGTGCTGGACGCGTGGACTGCGATGACTGACCGTTCCAGCTCATTCTTGACTATGTCCACAACCTCTTCTGGCAGCTTTTGTATGTTCTTTCGGCTTAGGTCAATGGTGACGCCGGACCGGAGTCCAGGGCCAACCGCGCCAGCGTCCGCGGCTTGGTTCTTCTCGCTCTCGAGGGCTGTTTGCATCGCCTCGTGCGCCAAAGCCAGAACTTGCGAAGGGGTCGTGGTGTTGTAGGCCGACAAGGTCGCGTTGGACGAGGCATTTCGGAGGTTGGCATTCGAAGGCGGTGGCTGCTGATGGCCGTTTGTCAGTGCAGAGTAATTGGGGCCCGACCGGCGTCCTTGAGCCGGGTTCTCTGGCAGGCCTCGCAAAGCAGATGGCGGCGCGTTTGCTCCAGGCATCCGATCCGGCCGCTCCATGGCGATGGACGAGAAGGAGGCGGGCGGCGAAAATGGTGTTCCCGCGCGCGCACGCGCTTGAGAAACAAAAGGAGGCTGGACTCTTATCAATACAGGCCGTCGTCGACTCTAGCGGGATGTTTCAGAGGCCCCTCTGCCGTTTTATGATGCAAAAAAAGGCTTGGAGTCTCAAGGCCAAAGAAAAATAGCAGAAAAGGGGCGCAAGCGGTGGGGGCAAAGACGCCGGGTGCGTGTGTCCTCTAGGCCGACTGATGCTGCGACAATTTGGTAGACGACGCAGGCGAGCTCATCGTGGTTTCGAGGCAGCTGGGCACGCTGCGGCTGCTGTATCGTCGCGGCGCGAAGCCTTCTTGGTGACGGGGAGGAATGGCGAAGCCAAGTGAGGGAAAGCCTGTCAGAGAGAGTTTCTAGAAGAGCGGTCGGTTTCTGCCTCGGCCATGTGGAGCTGGAAGCCGACGGGTGGGGTGGTTTTGCGAGGGATGGATGAAGCGAACAGCTTTCGTTTCCTCCAACTCCCTAAAACGCACGTTCCATGGCTAATAAGGCAAGGCAAGTGGTGGAAGAAAGGGGCCAGAGAGCGCGAGTGGGCCGCAAGGTAGAATGGGTCGGTCAGGTACTTGATCGTGAATGACTAAGTGGGTTAATCGGTATACACACAGGCAAGAGATACCTGTCAGTGGAGAATTGAAGCCGTCATGCAGGTACCCCAAGTGACGAGGATACTTTCAGAGGCTGGTGGTGGGTGACCGCCTGCAGTCAGTCTGCTCACTGTGCTCACTGCCATCAGCTCGCCCGGTTACTGCGCCTTACTGGTTCGGCAACGGCCCTGGCCGAGACCTGCAGCAGTGTGAGCGCCCCCCTGGGCTGCATCGCCCGCCGAACGAGGCAATACAGGCAATACTCATGACACCTGGCGAGCAGTTCCTTTAGACGGTAGGTAACTCGTAGGTACTTCGTACTCGTTACTTCGTATTCGTACGAAGTACATACCTATCCGTACATTGATTGCCACGACGGAAGCCCCCGCTGTCTGTATCTCGACACCACTGGGCGTTTCCGTCTACCCCCAGCCATTGTGCCTTCATCTTCAACAGTAATGATACAAAGGGTTGCATACCCAATAACTGCTGGCAAGCCCTAACACTGCTCCGGGACGTCTGGTGATTCCTACCCTTTCTAACATCAGTTAGGTGTTGGGATGTACCTACGAATACAGGGCGGATCTATTAGTGCAAGCCCCTGCCGATTCCCGCGGGAGGGAGCGCTTAAATCCCGGGCAGGTACTCCGCACAGTGCATTTCATTGTACGGATACGGTAGCTGCAAAGACCGAGCCCGCGATGCGGGGGGTGGGCTTGTGACAGAATCCACACTGTGCGATATGCCCCACCCCACCAGCCTTGGGGCAAAGTTAACGATGCCATATCCGTCGCCCTCAGCAAAAAAGAATCAACCACTTCTTACGCTGGGCATACCGTTGAGTGACTTTGAAGCCGTCCGCTGGTGGATTCCATCCCGCGCGCGCCTCGGCTGGAATCCAAACGGGCAGTTTGCGACCTGACTTCTGCACGTTCAACGCCAACCAGGACGAGGCACGTCAATGCCAACCAGGACGAGGCACGTCAACGCCAACCAGGACGAGGCACGTCAACACCAACCAGGACGAGGCACGTTGACCGGCGTTCGCCACATAGAAGCCAGAGAATCGAATCCTATGTGGGCAATGGCCACGGTACTGCACTGACAGGTGCATGAAGCAAACTCAGACGTACCACCCGGACCATGCCATGGAGCCCGTCCCGGAAGTCTTCCGTTCGTGCCGTCGATGAGCTGCCGTCTCACCGCGCCCTGCAGCATCATGCCAGTCCTCCAACGGGCCAGCTCGTGCACAGACATCGGCTTTACCCTCCGCAGACAGTTCCACAAAGACGAATTCAGGTGGGCGGCCACGAGTGGTCCTAGGGTCAGTGTGCACAACCGACTGACGCTCCGCCGCCGACAGACCGCACCAGCGTGAAATCATTGAAGCGGCCCTCGATGGTTACGACGTCTACGTCCAAGCGGCTACGTCGTTTGGCAAGAGTCTCTGCTTCCAGCTTCCCGCCGTAGTTGACCAAGGCAGTGAGTTCCCGTCCGTGCTTCTATCCAGCGATCAGTACTCACACTTGCTTTTAGTAACCATCGTTGTCTCGCCGTTGCTGAGCCTGATGGTAGGCTTCCACCTCATCGCCTTTGAGTTTTGCCTCTGACGGGCCGCAGATAAACCAGGTCGAGGCTCTCAGAGCGTCGGGCATCGACGCAAGCTCACTCAACAGCAACACGCCGTATGCTGAAAGGAACCGAATCCACCGAGACCTAGAGACGGGTCACCCAAGAACTCGACTTCTGTACGTGACACCGGAACTATGCTCTGCCGCTCAGTTCCGCGATCGTCTGCTGCTGGTTTACAAGCAGAGGGAGCTGGCCAGAATCGCCGTTGATGAAGCCCACTGCATCTCGGAGTGGGGACACGATTTTCGCAAAGACTTCAAGCGGCTCTCGTGGTTCAGGGAAACGTTTCCGGATGTGCCCATGATGTGTCTCACGGCAACTGCAAATGTCCAGGTTCGACAGGACGTCTTGAGCGTCTTGCGCTTGGATGCGACGCCAGAGAGGATAAAGTCCTTTCTCATGAGTCCGCAACGCGGCAACCTCCACCTCGAGATTAGATACACGAGGGACGAGGACGACAGTCGACTGTTGGACTTTCTGAAATGGATCCGAGGAGTTTTCGACCGTCGGCGCGCAGACTTGAGAAAGGCGGAGCTAAGTAACGCGAGCGAAAGACCAGAGAACGTCCCAGGGATTATTTACACGATATCACGAGATGAGTGCGAATCGCTCTCGGCGGCTCTGCGGGACGAGGGCATCGGTGCTCGACCTTTTCACGCAAAGCTACCCAAGGGACTCAAGGAGGAAACGCTTGCCCGGTGGATCAACAACGAACCCGGCTGGGATGTCATTGTGGCCACGACGGCGTTTGGCATGGGCATCGACAAGAACAACGTGCGCTTTGTTGTGCATTGGCGCCTGCCAAAGTCGTTTGAGGGCTACTACCAAGAGGCAGGACGGGCAGGGCGCGACGGGAATGCAAGTTACTGCTTCTTGTACTACAGCCGCGAGGACCTGGAGCGCGTGACTCGGATGATCCGGGGCGACTCAAAAGACGGGTCCAACTACGAGGCCCGGCTACGCAGCCTCCAATCTCTGGCTCTGTACTGCGAGAGCACAGACTCGTGTCGGCACGCCGCGATTTGCAAGTACTTTGGTGAAGCGTCGGTCCCGGAATGCGACTTTGCGTGCGACTGGCACAAGGACCCGCAGGACCTCGAGATGAGGTTTCTGAGAGGCCTGGCCGACGAGGCATGGGTGAGCACACAGGCCATGCAGGGGACGTATGACGGATACTGCGGCGAGTAGGGGCACGACTGCCGCGGTGGCTGACACATGAAGGCTCAATGTTGTAGACTACCTCGGCACCTGCAAACTGAAGCTGCCACACCAAGGAGGCCCTTTACGTGGCGGATAGTACTACTAGTTGCGAGTTGCGATGAGGCGCCGGGCGCACAGAGGACCGCGGCGGTTGCAGCATGGGTAATACAAAGGACCCTTGGTTCCTCGGTTGTTTCTAGAATCACTGGCTCTTGCCCTCCATGGCGGCCCTCTTTTGTGCAATGTGGTCGTCGACCCTCCTAAAAGCCATGATGCCCTCGACGAAGCAGCTCGAGGCCCAAAGCCACCACAAGCCGGTCCAGCGATTGACGCCGTGTCTGCGAAGCTTGCGGTCAAAAAGAAAAGTCTCGATTGCGTGGCATGCAATGACGGGGAGAAGGAGGGTACGGGTTAGCCAGCGGTACCATTCGACGCCTCCGGGGAAGATGGCGTCAATGATGTTGGAGGTGGTGGTGGCGGGCGCGACCCAGGGCAGGGTCGCGACGCAGCCAAAGTAGAAGAGGACGGCGCCAAGGACGAAGCAATCAAACGGGCGCGGAAGCAGGTACTTTGTCAGGAAGACGTCGCTGATGCCGAGGTGCTTTCGGGCGGTCGAGTCCATGTCGATGATGCGCTGCTTGACGTCGTTCCAGTCGTCCAGGGGGGGCGCAAAGGGGACGGCGTAGTCGTTGCCCGCAGCCCGGATGCGCATGCCCTGCAATGTCAAGTCGCGCAGGGACGGGTTGGAGGCATCGCGGGACGAGGCGCCGGCGTAGTGGCGGAGGTAGTGGGCGAGCTCGCGGGTGTGGGCGCGGTTCATGTGGGAGATGATGCGGGCGCGGCGCTCCTCTTCGGCTGCGGCGATGGAGGCCATTCTGGAGTCTCTTTCGACTGCGAAGCGAAGTCGCGAAGTCGTGTGTCACGATTCGGTTGGGGGAAGAGATGCTGTTGAGGTTTTGCAGGGCGGATGCGGGGCGGGCCGCGGGACGGGGTGAGGGGGATACGTGTCAGGTCAGGCGATAGATAGACTTGCAAGGCCGGCTCCGCTCCTTATCAATCAGCTGGAGGAGGCCATATCCGGAAGCGACGCCAAGGCCTGCTTGCCGGTTACGTGGCCGGCTTTTGCTAGGCCGTTGCGTCGGTGGTTTGACGGTCCGGCTTACGCATGCATCCGTTGGTTTCGTCGGCGAGGCCGGCCATGATTCGGCAGCTCGCGTGCAATCGGCCATGATCGGCGCCGTGCCGGCCGCTGTGAGTCATCGTTTGCTGACGGGAGGCGGGATCTGCATCAGGAAAAGGCGGGGGAGGAAGGGCGTTGAAACTCTGCTGTCGACAATGCGCGCGATATTTTGCGGGAGCGTCCATCCACGTGGCGTCGAGTGACGGAAACCCCTGCTGGAGGAAGTAGGCGACGAGAAGGGGAGCCTGCAAGAGAAGGCGCACGCAACTGGAGTCCAACTAGCCATGGGCTGGACATATCTCTGACCTTTCCTCGACTCTCTTTTCTTCGTGTCGACGACGACCCTCTGGGAAAAAAAGCTATCGTGGACTCGCCGCGACTTCGCTACTCGTAGCACTCGGAGCTCCGAGTTTTCGCTGAGTAAGCCCCCCACTCGCCTGCTTCAACGCCCCCCGCGTCTCGTATTTCCGCTCGGCGTTAAGCACACGCGCAGCGCGGCTGTTATCAGATGAGATTGATAAACAGCTTCCCTTCCGCCCACCCTTGGTCTCACCCGACGTCGTATCTCCGAAAAAAAATCAGGCCGGTGCCGAGCACTTCTACCTTTCTCTCTCTCTCTTCTGTGTACGCAGGTCCCATGAAGGAAGAATAAAATATGTCTGGGCGAAGCGAGAGCCCGGAGTCCGACGGGTCACAGGAAGCCCGCGCCGGGAGCTCTGACCAACCACCGGCGCGCAAGCGGCAGCGAGTGCGACTCAGCTGTCTCGAGTGCCGTCGCCGCAAGCTGTCGTGCGATCGAGGCTTCCCCTGCGAGCGTTGCATCAAGCGCGGCACTTCGGACCGCTGCAGCTACGAGGCTCGCAACGGCGACGTCGTCAACGCCGGCTCGGGCCTGCCGCCTCCGTTCCCGCAGCTCGACTCGCGGAGGTTTGGCACCGGCGGCGCCGGCGTCGGCGTCGGCGTCGGCGATGGCGGGCCAGGCTTCTCCCCGCGCGAGGACCACGACCGCATCAGGAGGCTCGAGCTGGAGATTGCGCAGCTCAAGAACCAGCTGACGCGCCCCGGCGGTTCCTACGACGGCAGCACCGTGGCCGGCACCAACTCGCCTTCGACGCACAAGGACGAGGCCCCGGGCGACGGCGCCTGCGGTTGCGACGCGGCGACGGCGGTGCAGGAGTGCATCGACGGCGGCAACGTGAGCGGCGAAAAGGGCGAGCTGCGCTTCTTCCGCGGCAAGGGCTTCCGGACTCGCTACTTTGGCCCACACAACGCCAGCATGGCCTTTGTCGAGCTGACAGGCCTGTGTCCCTTTATGCGCGAGACGGCCGACGAGTGGCTGCGGCCCGTCATCCTCCACGACCGCAAGGACCGCAAGCGCCGCCAGGAGGAGCGCGAGGTGCTCTTCGCGCAGCCCGACGCCGGGCTGGCGGCGCTGCTGCCGACGCGCGAGGAGACGGACGCGCTCGTGTCCGTCTACCTGGACCAGTTCGAGCAGATCCACCGCATCGTGCACATGCCCACGTTCCGCAGCGAGTACGCCGGCTTCTGGGCGCCCGCCGCGCCGCGCCGGCCCGCCGCCTTTACGGCGCTGGTGCTGTCCATGATGGCCGTGGCCAGCTGCGTGCACACGCACAGCAGCCTCAAGTTCATCGGCATCATGTCCAACGCGCGGCACTGGGCGGAGCGCTGGATCGGCGCCTGCGACGACTGGTTGGCGCGCCAGAGCCAGAAGCACCGCAAGCTCATCCACTTCCAGGTGGCCTGTCTGCTGTACCTGGGCAAGCGCGTCAACACCATCAAGAAGAAGCGCTTCTGGACGGGCTCCGGGGCTCTCATCCAGGACGGCGTCGCCGTGGGCCTGCACCGCGAGCCGAGCCACATGGCGGGCAACATCAGCGTCTACAACCAGGAGATGCGGCGGCGCATCTGGACGACGGTGCAGGAGTTTGACATGCAGGCCTCCTTCGACCACGGCCTGCCGACGCTGCTGAGCCAGCTTCACTACGACACCAACCCGCCGCGCAATCTCGACGACGACGACTTTGACGAGGAGACGACGCTGCTGCCGCCGTCCAAGCCGCAGGGCGAGTACACCTTTTCCTCGTTCCAGAACCTCGCGCGGCACAGCCTGCGTCTCCGGCTGGAGCTGAGCCGCCTCCTGACGGGCCCGCTGTCCGAGATCGACTACGACCAGGTGATTCGATACACAAACGACCTGACGCACGAGATCGACGCGCTGCCGTCGTGGGACCTCGACGCGGACAAGGCCAAGAGCAAGAAGAACCCGCTCATCGCCTACACGCTGCTGCACGTCCAGCTGCGGCAGTACATCATTCCGCTGCACCAGCCGTACCTGAAGCTGCGCAAGCAAAACTCAAAGTATCAATACTCGGAGATCATCTACTACAACGCCGCGCGCGACATTGTGCTGCTGCACGACAAGCTGTACGAGCAGGGCATCCGGGCCCTCAACTTCCTGCGCGAGGACGCCCTGACGACGGCCATCAACCTGTGCAGCGTCACCATGCTGCAGCCGCGCGGCTCGACAAACATGATCATCATCAACTCGCACCACACGCTCAAGCTGATTGAAAAGTGCATCGTCATGAAGGAGGACCGCCTGCTGCAGTGCGGCAACAACGAGCCGTGGGGGTACTCCATCATGTGCGCCGCCCTCGGTCTGCTCGAGGCCCACCTGGGCACCAAGACGTCCGAGGTGGCCAAGTCGACGTCGGCCGAGAGGTTCGTCAACCTGCACTACAGGCTGATGTCCAACCAGGAGCCGCCTGTGTCGTTGTCGGCGGCGACGGACAACCCGATGCCGGCCACGCCTGGAATCGGGCCCAGGCCGGCCCTGGATCTGCCCGACAGAGCAAAGGTAACCAAGGACCCTGTGGGAGCCCCCGCCCCCTCTTCTGCGGTCGAGGAGCCGCCTGCTGACAAGCTTGCTCGCCAGTCTGCCACGCCCTTTTCCTTTAATCCGACCATGTCCGCCGTGTCCGTCGACCCAACCGCTCCCGGGTCGTGGATCCTTGGGGCCGGCGACCAGGCGCAGCCGTTCAACCTCGACCCGAGTCTGGAGTTGTTGGGCCTCAACCTGAACGAGCTGTGGGGGGAGTCGTGGGAACTCGGATAGGCGGCATGGACTGCTTCCTACATAGGCGAGCAAAGGGGGACAAGGCGGGAATGGGGGCGAGAAAGGGAGGGGACACGAGTGTCGTTTGGTTCTGGCGTTTGGGGGCTGGAAAAGAATGGCCTGTATAGTACACTAAGATACCACTTGAATCTCACGGCTCCATCTCGCAGCGACGGCAAGAGGACGGAAGCAGGCAGGTATTGTTCCATGACTTTGAGTACGGAACAGAGGCGGGGCCGTTCCGCGAGGACCGAGGAGGATCTCCCATATCTCGTATCGGCTCTATCGTCTATCGTGGATGACTCACATAAGGACTCATGGGGGAAAGTTGGGGCGCACGGGGCAGGCGTCTACCCTTTATATACCGGAGTTGCAGGAATTCTGGCACACAAGGAAAGCAACATAGCTCAGGGGCAGAGCGACGGGCTCATAACATGACACCCGTAGGTCCCTGGATCGAAACCAGGTGTTGCTAATGTTTTTTTGGTTAAACACCTTTTTGTGGCTTTTGGGCTTGGACTTGTTGAGGAATTAACTTTCTCCCTTGTTCACTCACATGGTTCTGGAATGTTCGAAGCCTGGCTGTGTTTTTGGCTGTCCTGTTTGATGTGAATGTTTGTGAGGCTACGCCACACTTTTTTGAAGCTATTCCGACAATGGAGACACCGCACACGCAAACGAAGCCCAGGAGAGGACTGTTGACTCGCCCCCGCCTCGTGCTGGTATTGACGTTTTCTTCATTCCAGGTCATTTGGATGCACACGTTTACTGTTTACTACTCTACTGGCCAGCGTAGCACTGACCGACTCCCGGGTAGGCGACGAGCTCGGTGAGCTTCCCATGGCGTCGTTACAAAGGTTGCGTCGCAACAGGGCTGAGGGGGCAGGATGCCGCCATGGGGTATAGGGTAGGCAGCCGGGTATAGGGCACTCGACTTCGTGTCAGGTACTTCGTAGGCGGGGGTATATCGCGGCGACGCAGGCTGAGATTTGGGGTATCTTCGCACTGTACGCGCAGCGCTCGTTCCCCCCATGATCTGGACCCACCACCGCGGCGACACACGGTGTGACAGCAGACCAGTCGTCACCACCACCAACAACAAATGACCTCTCGCCGAACAAGGTCTGCTGTCGCGTCATGCACATGCACAGCACGCACGGCTCTGACCTCATCTGCCGCGTCCCGCTCGCCAGCTGCCGCCGCCGCCCCTTACATACAATGCGCGCCTTCGCACCTAGCCATGCTCGTGGGCCTGCTCGCCGACGTGCCGAGCCCGCTCCTGGTTTGTCCAGTTTCCCCGACAAGTCTGCTGCAACAAGCGTTGTCGCTTCCGACCCTTGGCCTCTTCGATTTTCTCAAAAGGCGGACTCTCGTTCGGCAAAGCCAGATGACCCGCCTTGAGACAATGGAGGATGCGTGAGGCGCGGCGGGCCAGCCTTGTGGACCGCTCTTCTCCTCGACGCCTCGTCTGCCTGCCAGGACGAGTGTGAGCACATCATCATCTAGATGCCCGTTGTGCATGTGGTTCGTCTCTGCTGACTGCCCCCTTGCTCCCCGTCATGAGCACCTGGATCGAGCCAGATCATCTCGACCGAAGCCACCGACGCCGTTTGCCTTTAAACCCAAACACATCGCTTGCCCGTCTTGCGCCTGATGGCTGGGTCATTCCCTCTTCTTCTCATGTTCTTCATGTGGCCCTGGGAGGAGACAAAGCGGGCCCCCGTCTGGGCATGACCGCAGTTTCTTGCTTCAAATGCCCGCATGCCGCTCGCTTTCCCTCGAGCATTCGACGTGACTCTGTTCGCTGAGTCGTCCAGCACCTGTGGCCCTCTTCGAACCATCACTTGAGCCGCTCAAGTGCCTCGTATTCTTCATCCGCCGTGCCCGCCTGCCTCTCTTTGAGACACGTCGCTCAGTCCCTGCTGCGGCGGGTCTGTTGGACCTGGAGTATTTAACGTGTTCCCTGGCTGTCGCTGCTGCTGTTCTGGGAGTCTCGTGCAATTCGTATCTCACTTGCTTACTTTCCAGAACCCTCCCCCAGTCTAGGCTTGGTGTATCTCGTCTTGATCCAAGACGGGGACACCGGAAGCCAAGTCGTTAGCGACACCATCCGCCAAGCTGGGTGCCCAACAGAGCCAACCCTTTCCCAAGGTCGACATGCCCGAGCTCCCGCGAATGTCCCGACGCTGGTACTTTGAGACGGCGCCGTCTGGCAAGGAGCAGATTATTTCCGTCAAGCGGTCCCGCAGGCATCACCGCCATCACCACCGCCATCATGACCCCGACGTCTACAGGGTCAGCCGCGACGAGTGGAACCGCCTCGTGGAGCGGGAGCGCTGCCTCGCCGAGAACAACAGGAGCCTGACTGACGAGGCCAACGCCCTAAGGACGAGTCTCGCGGCCGCTCAAGCCGACGCCCATCATTTCTCCCATGTCGTCGTTCCTCAGCTGCAGGGTCAGATCAACGCGCTCTCGGCTGACAATGAGGCCCTTCGGCTTTCCATTGACAACGCGGGCAACAACACCGCCAGGCAAAGCTGCGAAGAGGAGAGGCTCCGCCAAATCATCGACAAGCTCGAAAATGACCAGTGCTGTCTGGAAAAGGCCAGGTGTGGCCTGGAAAGGGAGAACGCCGACCTCAAGACGGAGAACGCCAGTCTTCGGGGAAGGATCAGGTGCCCTTTGAAGCCCATCGATGCAGCATGTGGCCGCCTGTTGCCGGACTTGTCGCGAGACGCCGAGTACTGGAAAGACCAGTGCAGACAGTGGCGCTCCAAGTTTGAGGATACGAGGCGGCGGCACGACGACACGTGCGGGATCCTGGAGATTCGGACGCAGAAGATGAGGGCGTACGAGGAGATTCTCAAGCGACGCCGCATCCTCTAGCCTCGGGACTCATTGTAACTGGACTGAAACAACCGATTGCCTGCCTCTCTTGATCTTCTTTGTCATGCGCGGTTGGAAGACTTTGGTGAGTGCAGCACCTACGACAGTCACGCGACGGAAGAGCCTGGGCGGTCATTCCATCTCTGTCAGGGTCCTTGCTGACTTGACTGTCGATAAGTGTTTACTTGGTCTTCTCTCGACATGGGCTCATTATGAGTCATGTCAATTAATACGGGAATGTTGCAAGGGGCACTCACGACGTGGTGCAACCGGCTGCTTTCTATGGGGACCGGATCCAGGGTTCTGACGGATCCTTGCTGTTTGTCAGGGTAGTTACGAGACGGCTGGCGCTGAATACACGTGTTTATCACGAAGTCCGGTTTGAGTCGTGTGCTTTATTCGGCTCGTGACTCTGCGCAGAGGTTGGTGGAGAATCCAGGGGTCATGTGCCTCGGGATCTACTCAGGCAAACGGCAAACGGCAAACAGGCAACGAGGGAGGGAGGCTTCGCGAGAACAGAAAAAAGCAAAGAAAAAACACACACAAAACGGGCGACGATGTGGGATCTTGAGCATGGCTTGGCACGCTGACGTGGTGGTGAGGCGCGGCGCGAAGGCATCGTCGGGCGCTTACAAACGGAAATGCTACCTCGACCAGGCAGCCTACTTGGCCGGGTAGGATGCGCAAAGGGACAAAGAGGCAGAGGCGGAACGAACGGGAAAGCCCTCGGGGAGTGGACGGTGGAAGCGAGTTGTCCGATGTCTGATTGGCATGTTGGCGCTGGAGGAATCTGGCAGGGCGGCGGTGTGACGGGCGGCGAGGGGGAGTCATCGAGGTTGCCTGCTCCGGCCACGTAGATGATGACGTCTGTGTCCGTATATGCGACTACTATTCTATAATGAAATGCTCGATATCCGTGTGGAGAGGCGCGGCTGCGGAATCGATGCATGCATCGTGGGGAAGGGGCTCTAGTAGTACTACTCTGTAGAATTCGTACAGTCATTGGGACAAGGACAATGCACGACAACTGCAAGGGTGTGCATGAGCATGAGTGTCTCTGCTGCTCGGGGGATGCATGCAGGGGTCTGCACACCATGGGTTGGTTGTCTTTCAAAAGTTATTAATGTTTTCTCATCGTGCGGGCCGCGCTGGAGTGTTGGCGCGGTTTCGAGGAAGCTGGTCAAGCAAACCTAAAGTGTCCTAATAAAGTGTATGTATCCAGTCCACAGCAGGCAGCAGGGCGGAAAGAGGCGGGTCTGAACTGGCATCAACTGCATCTACTCCTCGTAAGGCAACCTGGTCCCGTCAAAGTGTCGAGCGCATGTAGCACCAACAGTTAGAGGGAGGCCAGAGGGAGGCCGTGCTCCAGGTCCCGCAGGTAGCACTGCCAGCCTTATCGCCTCTCGTACGAGGTTATAGGGATGTAAGTACTTCGTAGATCCGTAACTCGTAACTCGTACCCGCCCTTGTCTCTGCCAGCACACACACACACAAAACCCCACACACACACAAGGGTCTCTCTCCATTAACCTCCCCCCCCCAAAAAAGGTGAGAAATCACCACAGTCGACAACTTCCTTGCAGCTACGGCTCGGCAACCTCACCGAAGAAACACGGACGCCGCTCCGGCTCACGCTCGTGCACCCCCTGCTGGGTGCAACGCTGCCGACATCCCACGTTGATATTCGCCGTTGCTTGCTCGCCAATGTCCAACCATTTACACACGTCAACGCCGCGTGCCAATAAAAGGGCGCGACACGCACAACATGAAACAGGCCAGAGCGCGTCAACCCAGCACGGGAGGAGCCTTGACAAAGGGGGGAGAAAGAAGGAAAAAATAAGGGAGCTCCAGCTCAGCGTTCCAGCGGCTTCTCCCGACCCGTCTAGGACGAGTGAGTCACCAGCAGCGGCCGGCCGTCGTCATCGGGGCCTACCGCTGTCGCGCGAACCCACAGGCTGCAGCAAGGCTGGCCTGGATCATCCGAGGCCACCCTCCCCCCCCCCAAGACGACACAAGGAGCCTTGACAGTTGCGGCAATGCTCGACATTGACCATGGGCGCATTCTGCCTGCGTTTGGGGGCCGGCGAGCCCAAGGCAGCCAGCCAGCCAGTCAGCCAGCCAGCCAAGCATTGCTCACGCACAGCCCCTGCCGCCCAGTCCATCGTGCGCCTGCCCGCTCGACACGAGGGAAAAAGACGGTTGCAAGTCGACTTTGCCCAGCTTCGGCATGTTGTTGTGTGCAAAGTACATTGACGTCGACGGCAACCTCTGCTCGTTCACGCCCCCCCTTGGCCATCCTGGTCCCCGTCAGCGGTTTGACCCTGTGTGCCTGCTGTTAGCCCAGCGATTCGGCAATCCGCGACATTCGCGCTCCTGGTTTGCTGTTGGATCCATCCCTCCACCCGCCGCGGCTTACACCAAGACTGACGACACCGCCCGCGCGCACACGTACATATCTTCACGTCTAGCCCGGCCATGGACGGGATCAGATTCCGTCTTCTTTCCCACTTTGTGAGCCTGGCCCTTTGATCCAGGCGTTGCCAGACTTTTCTCTCTCAAGCTTAGACGACTCCATCTTTACAACCACTTGTTTTTTGCTGCTACCTTGATCTTCCCCAACCAGGGTTTGTCATCTTTCTCACGCGCCTTTGGTTCGATTGTGCCTTATTGGAGTTGCCCAACTCTCGACCCCTCGCTCGCCTCGCCCTCGGCCGGCTTGACTTTCGTCTGCAGGCCCCATCTGTGGTCAAGCATCCGACACTGCTTTTCCAGGTCGCGGCGCTTGACAAGATGCCCTTGTCATACCACCGACCCTCGCCCGCCACTGGCCGCAAGGCTCATACTAACAGCCATGGTTCGTCGGTCCGCGGAAGCAGTCTCGCCCTCAGGCTAACCTCTTCGCCACAGCCCAGGACATGGATGAGACTCTGCTGGAGAACCTCAAAAATGCAAACACCGAACTCAACAAGGTCACCTCGGAACGGGACCGCTACGTCCGTCTGTACGAGCAGGCCACCCAGAAACTGTCCGAGTCGCACGCCGCAAAGGAAGATCTCAAGGCCCAAGTGCATGCCCTCAAGGAGGAGCACGCCGCGCTGAGGCGCAAGCTACAAGAATCGAAGCGGGAAAACAAGGAGCTCACCTGCGCCGTTGATGCGTGGGCTCACGAACATGAAAATCTCCAACAGGAGTTCGACGACCTTGCCGCGGCATATCACGATGCTACAACCAGCCCATCGGGCGTTCAAGGCACGTCGATGAGGCTCCCGGAACGCCCCAAGTCGTCCCACAAGTCGTCGAGCAAAAGAGAGCACAAGGAGGAACGTGCGCGCAAGAGCGACAAGGAGAGCAGAGAGAAAAGGTCAGAAAAGGAGCGGCTCTCAAGGCGCTTTGACCAGGAGCGCCCGGGAAGCCGGCGGCAGAGCTTCATTGAGCCGTGGGGCCCGGGGGCTCGGCCCGTGTCATTGGCCCCGGCTCGGGACATGCCGGTGCAGGCCGTCCAACCGTCGCACAGCAACGTGGCATTCTCGACGGTCCCGCGGACAAGCAATCCGCTTGGCTCTAGCTTGTACAAGCCGGGCGGCGGCTGCCTGTACGACGATGAGGTCGAGGATGGAAACTATCACGCATATCGGGTGGCTCGGTAGCCTCGAAGCCACTGCGCCACGCATCATTCAATCACGAAAGTTTCGGGATGAACGAGTGTCGGGCATTCCGGACGACGGATCAATTGGCAACACTCCACCTAAGCTTCATCGGCCGGCCGTCTAAACACAAAAATCGCACATTTACCACCGACGCATTACGGCATCGGTCCTTCAAGACGACCTCTCCCAGGCCAATGGCCAGAAAGCCGGGCTTCCCTCCCTAATCGAGAACCGTGACGCACCTCCTCGGCTCTTACCCTTGTCATTCATGCACTTTGGGTCATCCTCTTCCCCCCTCCTGCTGTCCAGGCAGCAAAGCAGTGCCGACATCGGATCGCCGAGAATCGGCTAGCTGAGTCACATCCCGCACCCTCCCTCCTCCTCGGCCCTTTAGCCCTTTCGCCCTTTTCTCCCGGCAGAGTCTTTTATCAGGCTACCCATCCAACCGCAATAGGAAGCTCGTGGACACTTGGCTTCACCACGCCCATCGCCCGTCATGAAGCTTTACGCCAGCCTCTCCGATGACCTCGCCGCGTGGGCGCAGCGCCAGCCAGTCTTCTTCACGGCCTCGGCAGCTACCCACGGCCGACACATCAATGTCTCCCCCAAGGGCATGACAGACACGCACTTTGCGGTGCTGGGACCCAACCGGTGCGCGTACATTGACCGCACCGGCTCTGGCTGCGAGACCATTTCCCATGCTTATGAGAATGGTCGCCTGTGCCTCATGTTCATGAGCTTCGGCAATGCGCCGCGCATTCTGCGTTTTTTCTGTCGCGCTCACGTTGTCGAGTGGGATCAGCCTGCATTCCCGGACCTCGTGCGTTCGATTGCCAAGGAGAAACGCGAGGCCTTTGATGGCGCGCGCGCCGTCATTCTTTGCGACATCTGGGAGGTGCAGACGAGCTGCGGCTACGGCGTTCCGCGGGTCAAGAAAGGGCTGTATGCCCGAGACGACGACGAGGCTTCGTCGGCCTCTTCCCTCGAGGAAATATTGTCCGCAGGGCTTAACGGGGACAAGATACTCGACGAGCTGGCCGTTTTTGAGGCGCGGCCTACCATGGACTCGTGGGCGGCCAGCAAGGCGCAGAGCAACACGTTGCACGAGTACCAGAGCATCAACAACAGCAGCAGCATCGACGGGCTGCCAGGCCTGCGCACCGCACGGCGAGACACGGGCCAGACGCTGTGGGTTGGCGACGCAAAGGCTCGCGTGAGCCGCATCCTCGCCGAGCCGGAGGCCGTTGCTACTGGGTTTGTCTTGGCCGTCGCGCTGTATTTGTTTGTGGCGGGACTGAAAGTGCTTCTCTCGCTGCAGTGATTGGTGCCTGTGCTGTGTTCCTGCAACCTTCTTTTTCTTTTCTTGACTTGGTCGCGTGCATTTGGTATGTAGAGGGATTCATGGATACCGGGGAAAGGGGAACTGGAGGGTCAATTATACCATGGGATTATTGTTTATTGGCGTTATGGCGGGCTGGTCAGTTTTTCTTCCCCTCGGCTCTTTCCTGGATTTGTCTCTTCATTGTGTGGAATAAGAGCTCGAACTGGCCAATGGATCAAGGTGTTGCCTCCTTGTTACTCGGGAATACAATGCCTTCTTAGTATCGGAGAATAGGTAGTCGCAACGTGAAGACGGCCTTGAACTACATACTACCTACGCCTACGGACAGACGATTGCACTCAGAAGGAGAGTGACCCTAGCCGGTATTAGGAGAGTGACCCTAGCCGGTATTACGAAGCCGGTATTACGAAGCCCTAAGCAGGATAAAGCTGTAGTTGTGCAGTAACGTTGAAAAAAGACAGTTTGTTATCTCCCTCGAGCGGGTTCCCGTGATTGACTTGTCGGGAGCCCGCCCAGGCTGTGCGCGATAATGCCCAGACCAGATTTCCTCCCCCCGGGCCGCGGGACCGAGACTCGAGCCATCTACGAAGTAGGTCGGCCCCGATCTGGCTGCAGCCCCTGCGTGCGCGCCGCGAGAACAAAATACTAACAGCAAAACCAAAGCAACCGGAGTCGACGACCCAGCCAGAAAAGAAAAGAAAGAAGCCTTTTGCGCGCCTCTCCCTTTCTCTTCATCTTCTCCCCCCCCCCCCCCCCCCCCTCGGGAGACGGGCGTGCGTGCCTGATGATAGGCACCAGAACAACGTTCCCCGCCCCTTGCCCTTGCGTGCACAGAGCCCGCTCCCGCCGCACCTGATTGCTGACTGACTGCCGATGAGGAATCGGATCAACTCTCGCCTCGTACAGTTGGGGACAGACCTTTTCGAATCGCACATGTCGCCAGTCGGGGTCTGATGCTGGTGGACGACCATTGCTGGATAGGTGGGAGGATGGCGGGACAGCCAACGTCGCGGATGGAGGTGCCGTTGCCTTGGCCGTGGATAGGACAGGTCCTGGATCGTTCCGAATAGAATGAACGAGAAACTGCGTTGCCGTCGACAAGCTTGGCTGTCTCATCCAGAGCCCCCGGTGCTCGCATGAGCAACAGGAGCCGGGCCGTTGGTCGTCCCATTGGCCCTGTTGCCGCCACCACCGCCTCTGCCGCGCCGCCCGCGACCCCCCGCCTTCTCCGCCGTCGCCGGACCGGAAGCTGCGCCGCCGGAGTTGGCAGCCGTGGGCCTCCTGTCCTTGCGCTCGAGGACCTGGACCGCAGACTGCGCGACCTGCACGGGGCTGGCGTTGATGGCCTTGACGAGGCCGTCGTGCTCGGCAAAGTCGACGTAGGCAAAGCCCTTGCGCTTGTCAATCTCGACGAGAGTGATGGTGCCAAAGACGTCGAGGGCCTGTCGCAGCGCCGCCTCGGTGGCTCCCTGGGACGGGTTGATGTGCTTGACGAAAGCACGGGTAGCGCCTGCGCTTACCACCGGGCCCTTTTTCTGCGAGGCCTTGTTACCGCCAGCGCCGCCTCTGGTCACATTGATAGGCGGTGCCGGCGTCAATTTCCCAATGGCAGCTGGCTTGGCGGCGGCCGGACGTGCGTCCGTGCTTGTTTGCGGAGCTTCGTCGTTGCCCTTCTTCCTGAGAATCACGGGGGGGTTGCCAGCGGTGGGCGTGGCGACCTGGTTATCGGCAGACTTGCTCTTCTCAGTAGCACCCTTGCTACTGCGAGCCCTGCGACCTGCTGGCTGCGACTTGGCAGCAACGGGGCTCTTGGACCGACCCTTGGGTGGCTGGAGAGCCACGGCATCGGGTGATGGCGCTGGAGCTTTGATTACCGAAGCCGCAGGCTCCTTGCTCGGTGGCTTGATGTCGGTGTCGACCTTGGTCGTGGCGTCGTGCCTAGCGCGTCGGTGAGCACTGCCCGGGCTCAGGCCGAGATCGCGCTGAAGGATCCTCGCGGCTGCGGCGATGCCGGCGCGGCGACTCTTGGGACCATCGTTGGCGTTGGCGTGGGCGGCCGAGGGGACTTGACTCGCTGCGTTGCGGGGTGCTTCCGCCGGCTGCTCCGCCGAGGTCTTCTTCATCAAGATCTTGATTAATTCTTTGGCGGGCTTGTCAGATTTGTCGGCTTTGGGCTCCTTGCTCCTCTTCTTGGGAGAATCTTCCTCCTTCGAAAGTCCCTTGCCCTTGACAGACACCGACTTTGCGCTCTTGCCGGACCCGCTTTCCTTGAGCCTGTTGGCCTTTTTCTCCTTGAGGAATTCGACGAGAGGCGTGGTGGTAACCTTGGTGTCTTCCTTGGCGGTCTCGTCCGCTTCTTCGACGTCGATGCTCTCCCTCAAGGGGACCGGGTTGGCAAGCCCCTCGAGGAAGGCCATGAACTCCTGGTCTTGGTCGATGGTTCCCTGGCGGGGGTCGGTTCGTCGCCTGTTGGCAGGTATCTTCTTGTACGTCGAAAACTCGAAGCTCGGGGGGCCAATGAGCGAAGGAATCGTAGACGTAGACTTGGCGTCTTCCCATGTAGCGACGCGGAAGGCCTGGCTGAGGGGCATGATGTCGTCCTTTCGCATGACGTGAAGGTAGGCTCGGCTGGGGCGCGAGGGCTTTGCAGGGCTTGATGGGCACTGTTAGTGCATACATTCTGTGAGAATGCTAGGGGACGAGCACTCACTCGGTAGAGACTTTGCCGGGACAATAGGAGAACCAGTCGACTTTGCCTTTGTTCAATTCCCAGGCGAGTCCGAGGGCGGAGACGAACTCGGCTTCAGTCAGACCGGGCGGGAGGCGTCGTATGACGAGCTTTTCGCCTTCGCTGTGAGGCTTGGGCTTTGATCGCTTCGGGGGTTCGCCACTGTTTGCAGTCTGAGGAGGGACGTCAGAAAACAAAGGGCAGCGAGCGACTGGATCTCGTGCCCGACGGCCTGCCTCACCTTGGTTACATTGTCTCCAGCACCTCTGCCCCAGGTAGGCCTCTGCGGATGAACATCATGGGAGGGCTTGCCGCCGTTGGAGGACGACGGCCGCTCGCCGCCGAGACGCCAGCTGGGCCTGGGATGGGAATCGCTCTGGAGGCGGGCCGGGGCGCGAGGCGTTCCGTTTGGCTTGCGAGAAAGGACTTTGGGCGCCGAAGCGGACATTGCGCACGCCTTAGGACAATGTGGGCGGTGGCACAACTCCCACAAGAGACGAGGACGTTGGCATTGATGTGTTGTTGGTCGCGCCGGGTGAGGTTTCAAGTCTGACGAGCTGTGACTTGGAATAAGCTCCGATGGAAGATGGAATGAATGCCCCACTAACCTACGAAGTAGTACCGTAGTAATTCAACAAATTGAGCCGGTCTTGGCGTTAGAAAAATGCGGGGGGTCCAATGAGATATTTCATAGGAGGCCAGATCGCGCTCAAACCCACTTATCCCAGCTGCCAAGACCGGCTCAATTTGTTGAATTACTACGGTACCAAACCAAGTTCTCCTCAGCCTTCGCCTTGGCTGCTGTCAGTCACGTGGCAGGCAGAGTGACGGCGCAGTGAAGGTCCAGATTCAACCCCAATTACCCAACCGAAGCGGAGTTGTTGGCCTTGGTCGACATCGCAGCAGGCTGCTGTCTCTCGAGTCGAGGTGCACCGCAGTTGCGCACCAATAATACCGGGAAAAAAGAAAAAAAGAAACGGCACGCTCCTCTCCACGTTGTCGGCCGACAGTTTGATTCAATTCATCCTTTGGCGATGCTCAGGCCGCCCCGAAGAAGATCCGACGACGTTTGAGCATTGCTCGAACCCTCCCCCCCCCCCCCCTTCGAGACCACCCTCGGAACCCTAGCAATCACTAATCAACCCTCTTCCTCTTCTCGCGACTTCCACCTTGCACAGCTGGACTGCGGTGGTCTGCGTCGCATCTGCTACTCTCTCTCACCTCTGTGCAGTGCATCGCTTCATCGTCGCGCGGCGCTCCCCAACATGGCGTCACCCATCCCTCGGCCAGGCCCCGCCAGCCTGCGCCCGAACGCCGGCCTTGACGAATGGTTGGACGAGGCCAAGCAGTGCCACTACCTCCCCGAGCGGACCATGAAGGAGCTGTGCGAAAAGGTCAAGGAGATTCTGATGGAAGGTGCGCGCGATTCCAATGCTGCCTCCCCCTCCGTCGTCCCAGCTAATCAATGCGTCCGCAGAGTCCAACATTCAACCCGTCTGCACGCCCGTTACCGTCTGCGGCGACATTCACGGCCAGTTCTATGACTTACTGGAGCTCTTCCGCGTCTCGGGCGGCATGCCAGGCGAAAACAACGTCCAGCCTCCAAAGACGGCGACCACGGTCATCACCTCCGAGGACATCGAGCCACCGAGTGAAATTACGAACCCCAAGCTCCGAAAGAAACTTCGGTCGTCTTCCGTCGACGGTGCAAGATCGAACAGTGCTGATGGCCAAGAAGCCGCCTCCCCAACGACTGCGGCCCCCTCCGGCTCTAACTTCACATCTTCCCAAAGCGCAGAAACGAGGTTCATCTTCCTGGGGGACTTTGTCGACAGAGGGTACTTTAGCCTGGAGACGTTTACTCTGCTCATGTGTCTCAAAGCCAAGTGAGTAACGCATGTGTCTTGTCGCGCCGCCTGTCTCGATACTGACGCATATTCTGCCCAACAGATATCCCGATCGCATAGTCCTGGTACGGGGAAATCACGAGTCGCGCCAGATCACCCAGGTCTATGGCTTTTATGAAGAATGCCAACAAAAATACGGAAACGCTTCCGTGTGGAAGGCCTGCTGCCAGGTCTTTGACTTCCTTGTCCTCGCCGCCATCGTGGACGGCGAGGTCCTCTGTGTTCACGGCGGCCTGAGCCCGGAGATACGGACAATCGACCAGATCCGAGTCGTGGCCCGCGCCCAAGAGATTCCGCACGAAGGAGCATTCTGCGACCTGGTATGGTCTGACCCCGAAGACATCGAGACTTGGGCCATCAGCCCCCGAGGCGCCGGGTGGTTGTTCGGCGACAAGGTGGCGACTGAGTTCAATCACGTCAACGGCCTGAAGCTGATTGCGCGGGCCCATCAGTTGGTGAATGAAGGGTACAAGGTGAGAATGCCCGACTCATGGAATTACTAGCCACAATCACTGACGGAAATTAGTATCATTTCGCCGAACACTCGGTTGTGACGGTGTGGTCGGCGCCCAACTACTGTTACCGTTGCGGCAATGTCGCCTCCATCATGTCCGTTGATAAAGACCTGAATCCCCGCTTTAGCATATTTTCGGCGGTTCCGGATGACCAGAGGCATGTACCGGCGAGCAGGAGAGGACCTGGTGATTACTTCTTGTAACGACGACGAATGTAAGGGTTTGGAGACTTGATGTACAGTAGCGCACGGTTGAGATATCCCTGGTATGAATGATCAATGGCATAACGGCTGATCGCTTCGGCCATGGAAAGTGATTGGGACCAAGGGTACAAGGGACCAACTTGAAGGATAGCTGTCCCCTGTCTTGTATCGCAGCGTTGTGGTGATTCCCAGTGATCTGTCTGTCTTGTGGGAGGACGCCGGGAAAGGCGTCTCCGAATATCTTATCAATCAGTACTTCGTACGGCCCCGCCATAGGATCCACTCTTGTCGATTGGAAAGAGGCGCAATTCAGAGTCGGACCTTCCCTCTACAGCCTCTTCATCCCGGCTGGTCGTATTTGGACCTGAGGCGCGGTTAATTTTCTTTGCGGAATGCATTCTCCTCTTCGACCGCCCATCCACGTTGGCCATGACTTGAAGCCCGAGACCTCTATGCGCACTGCCCAGAGTCTCAAGCCTACCGCCAAATGTCGCGTCATCAGACCAATGCGATTCAAGGCGCCGTCGAGGATTGGATCGCCTCGCTCGACGCGCCCGACGCTCAAGATGCGCAATCATGGCGCGAGGCCCTCCTCAAGAGCGCGCCCAAGCGCTTCACAATATACGAGCCACTGGCCCTGCTTCCTGCCGGGAGCTTCACTGCCGAGCCTTGGGTGTCGGAGATTGGACGCCGAGATGCAGACACGCAGGCCGCGCTCTGGTCGCTCATGTTGAAGCAGCTCTCCAAGAAGGCCAAGAGCACCTTGACTAATCTCGCCGTCAACGAGGGCATCCCGCTGCATAGTGAGGCGGGTAAGACGGGAAATATTCGGCGGAGCCCGAGCGGGCTGCGGATGCTCTTTGGCGACTTTGGCCCGGCGCAGACGGATGCTGAGGCGCCTTTGGAAGACGATTTTGCGAGAGCGCTGTGGGTATCAACCAAGCAAAACGGAATTCTGCAGACTTGGGCGCCGCGATGGACAATGTTCAGCCGCGGCAATGTCAAGGAAAAGGCACGATTGCTGGCCTTTCCGAGCGCGAGGGAGGAGTCAATGGCCGGCTCTGTTTGGGCCATCGACTTGTATGCCGGCATCGGCTACTTTGTTTTCTGCTACGCGTCCCTCGGCATGCGGGTTCTGTGCTGGGAGATTAACCCCTGGAGTGTCGAGGGCCTGCGTCGGGGGGCTCGCGCAAATCGCTGGACGGTCAAGGTGGTCCAAGGGCACGACCTGGCCCTCCCGCTGAGCCAAGCCTTGGCGGGTGGTGAACAGATTGTTGTCTTCTTGGAGGGCAACGAGGAGGCGCCGCGGAGGATCAAGGAAGCGCAGGCGTTGGGTCTCGTCGAGAATGTCGAGCATGTCAACTGCGGCTTCTTGCCGAGCAGCGCACCATCCTGGAAGCCAGCGTTGGCCATGACGTGCCTGAGCCCCGAGGGCTGGCTTCATCTGCACGAGAATGTCGGCGTCAACGACATTGACGCCAGACGCGGGACCATCCAGCGCCTCGTCGAGGACTGGAGCGCGTCAGAGGGGCGATGCAGGTCACCAACTGTGGCCCACGTCGAACAGGTCAAGACGTTTGCGCCGGGCGTCTGGCACTGCGTCTTCGACGTGCGCATTACAGGACGCCCATCGGGCGCATGAATACCTTGCACGTATTAATATATAAGCCCAAGCTCGGGGGATTTCCAGCTTCCAGGGTCAAGGTCTAGCTCCGCCGGCGGAACTTGGACGGAATGTTCTCCTCAATAATGGGCCGCTTGTCCATTGCCTCCTGCCGCTCCTGCGCCTTCTCTTGCTCCTCGTGCATCTTGAAGTGCTCAATGTCCTCTGGGTGAGTCAGGTCCTCGAGCTTCGTGTTCTCGTCGTGATACTTTTCCCAGTGGTGAATCTCGTACTCGTACTCGTCGTCGCCGTGGTGGCCCGGCCCCGTGCCCATGTCCGGCAGAGTGTGGCCCTGAGAGATGAAGGCGGACCACTCGGCGCGGGAGACGGTGCCGTCGCCGTCGCCATCGAGCAAGGCCATGAGCTCGTGCGTGATCTGCGACTTGCGCTCTTCCGTCAAGGCCTTGTTGGACGGGTCCATGAGGCCGTAGGTGCGCTGGATCTCGTCGATTTGCCAGACCGAGTCGGCATTGTAGTCGTGCAGGGTGAAGAAGGAGTCGGTGTCCCAGGAGCCCATGTGGTGCTCCTCTGCTCGGGAGAGACGTAAGGGGTCAGCGACGGGACGGTAGAGGGGGAGCAGGATGGTGAGACATGCCGGCCATGTGTTTGGTCATCCAGTTGGCGTCCTTGTCCACCATGGGCTTCTGGCCGTGATTGCCGCCATGTGCGGCGACGACGCTGGCGAGGACAAAGGCCAGGGCCAGGGCCAGGGCTCGGGCGGGGGGCGGAGGGAGCATGGTCGCGCGCATGGTTGGAGGCGCGATATGGGGAGGATGGGAAGACGCGGCGCCTTCAACTGCCGGGTTGGACGGGACGGGACAAGTCTTACATATGTACATCGTCTGGGAGCAGCTTGCTTACTAGAATCTACCTACCCTAGAGGCGTTGTAGCTTGGGCGGAGATGGGGCGTCCACTTCGGCAGGTCGCGACCCACTAAACGGATTTACTGACTTCCTCCTCCGACTCGCAATCACAACTTTCAGTCCTCTCAACCCTGATGCTGGGACTGGTGGTGTCTTCACCCTGCTGCATTGAATCAACGACGTCATTCGAGAACGCAACCAACCGCCCCGAGACTTCTGACCTATCACCTCCAAACACCGGTCCCAAGGGTCTACGCGAGGCAGAAGCGCGCCGCTATCTCGAAGCGTCAAGATGAGCAGACCTATCGAGCAGGCTCTGCTCTCCTTGATACCCGCTCATGGTGCAGAGCTCCCGCCGTCACTGGTGGAGCTGGCCGGGTCTTTGCTGGCGCAATCCCGGAACAGGGCGAGCATCTTGAAGGCCGACGAAGAGGTGGCGCGATACTATGCCTGTGCCAACCTGGCCTGTGAGCGGTACGCTGCCCCTGACGGTGACTGCATCTGGAGCGACGAGACTGACAGGCCCTCGTAGGCTGAAGATTGCTCTCAACCTTCCGCCCATTGAGCCGCGACCGCCAATCCCTCCCCGCATCTACAAGCGTCTCTACACCCACCTTGACAATATTCTCCCAAATCCCTCGGCTACGCCGCGGGCTTCTCGAACCCGGAATTCTGGCTCACAACTCTCACCGGCCACCAAATCGCGACCACTGCCCTCCAGAGTCACTCCAAGCAGGGAGAGTGCCCTGTCACACTTGCGAACGCCCTCCAAGCCAGGCCGGGAAACCCCAACGAGGTCGTCGGCACGAATGAGAGACGCCCGCACCCCATCGCCGACCGGTCTCTATCCTTGGGTTCAGCCTGTCGCAAGATTCTTGTGTGCCGAGACCGGAAACGGCATATTCGCCCCCTCAGTGTTGGCGGGCGTCGAGTTCATCGTCGCTCAGGGCAACGATGAGGCCTGGGTCACCAAGCACGCTACGGACTTGGTTGCCGCCGTGTACTTCTTCGTCGTCATGCGAGTTCGAGCCATCGACTCTGGCGTTACGACCATTGACCGCCAAGGCTACGTCCCGCTGCGCAAAGAGATTCTTGCCCAACTGGACCGGGCACGTGCCGACGTCAAGGCCAGCGATGTGGGCGAAGACCACTTTTGGCTAGGCTGGAAGACGTTCAAGTCGAGAGAGTTTGATGCGGCAGTGGCTCGCGTTGATGACAGAGACTGGCTCACCGGCGACTGGTACAAGGGCATCGCCGACATCGCCTCAGCCCAGGAAGCAGACTTTGAATCAATGGCCCAACAAGATCAGAATTCAGGAGTCCAGATTCCAGCTCGCCGCGCAGATATGATGCTTCAGGATAAATACGACTTGCTGAGCGAAGCCCGGAGATCGGACTACAAGGTGTGGAGGGAAAATATGCTTTCAAAAATCGACCAAGCTGTGGAGGTTGGCCTCTGAAACCTTATTGAGGGCGATCATCCGATGGCACTGCTTATAAGCACTTATACAACGTGAGCTTGCCTCGCTCTCGGCGACGCTTTACACTCCATAATTATTCCAAACGTCCGCAGCCTTACGCCCGTGGATCCCTGTTGTCGGATTGGTCGACACCTCCCTCCGGGTGCCAGTGAGCGGCCGCCTCCCGATCCTCGTCATAGTTGGCGGCAGGGTCGATGCCGATGGTGGTCCACAAGAGGAGACCGTCCAAAGGCTGCTCCCCGAGATATACATGATTCATAAAGGGGTCATACTCGGGCGTGGCTCCGTCGGCCGAGAACCTGTCCTCGGCATTGGATGTTACGGGCTGTTTGTTCTGCTTGTACGGCTCGCAGTTTTCGACAGCCTTGATCAGGGCCTCGTCAAAATACGTCTGGCCAATATGCTGAGCAGTTCCTCCTTCGAAGGTGTTGTTGCCCAAGATGTTGGCGCCAGTGGTGGACATGACGTGGACGTGGTTGGTGCGGCCTTCATAGTGGCCGGGGAATATCGTGTCAAACTGAACGACACCTTCCTCATCCGTCTTCTGGACGCCTCGGCCATGGGTGCTGTCTAGGCCGCCTTGGCCCCTCGCGGAGACGCCCGAGTAAACGCCCGTCGCGTTGGCGTGCCAGATATCAATGATGAGGCCGGGGATGGGCTTGCAGGTGTTGATGTCGATGAACTGGAAGTCTAGGTGGGACGCAACGCCAACCTGGCCGTCGGTGAGGTTGGTGCGGATACGCTCACCCTCGACATAGTAGGGGCCGATGATGGATTCTGGGACGAGGGAGCAGGTGGCGTTGGAGGTGAAGATGGTTGTCAGGGGGGTGTCGAGCTTGTACTCCTTGGACGACTGGTCGTGGGATACGGCTGCCCATTTCTCAAACGATCCCCCATGAGCTCGGCGTACGAGGGCTGTGGCAACGAGTTAACGAGACGGAACACGGAATGGAGAGCGACGACTTTGTTGGATCACAAGGGGCTGGGAGGGCAGTCCGCACCGCTGTCAAGGCCTCGCTTTGTGCGGAGCCTGTTTGCCTTGGCAGCCCGGCGAGCAACGGCGCGGTCTCTCAGGGCCAGTGCTTCTGGATCGGTGGCACACCTGTCCAGGGCGCGCCTGGCATGGGCGGTGACGCGACTCCGAGTCTCGAGGGCCGCGCGGATGCCCTCTGGAGTGCTGGGGTGGGCGAAAAGGCACGGGGAGAGTGCCAAGACGGCGGCGATGATCGAAAGCTTGGTCATGTTGATATGCTGAAGGGGAGGGAGATTCGAGACGTTGTTTCACCCAAGGAGCTCGGGAATGCAACTCGATACCAGCCCGCACACAGGAGTGATGAGCAGAGTGAGGAGGAGATGCGTGGGAAGCATACTTGTTGGACGAAGACTTGTTGGACGACGACGCATGCTTTATAGTACTCGACCAGGCGGCCGGGACATGGCTAGCCCATTGGCTGTCGTGGTGAATGGTATGGTGGCCTGGAGTCGATGGGGCAAGGAACGGGCAGGCAGGGCAGCATGGGACACCAGGCCGTATAGGAATGTCCTTGGCCCGTTCCGATGCTCCCCCTGGCTGCTCGCCACTTTCCTCCCCATTGGTTCCCGTGGACGATGGTATGGCGAGGTGCTTCCAGTCTACAAAGGGACAGTGCAGCGAGGTGGCACTGGCTCTCCACATCAAAGGCAGATTGCGCATGGCCTCATGGCACGACTCTTTTATTATTAGTCGGCCAGTCCACCCGTTGTCCGCGAAACTAGCCGTCCTGTATGTGCAGGCGTGCGCATGTATGTAAGCGCATGTATGCGCGCGTGTAAGTATGCAAACCCAGAGAGGACCCGAGGGGAAGGTTGCTTCAGGACCAGGTTTGTAACTCTCAACTTGGTAAAACAGTGTCATTGAGAGGGCAACGGAAGAGGGAAATAGGAGGGTTTGGGGGGGGGGAGGTCAGCTTGTCCACGTTCTCTTTACAGTTGGATAACACAAATATGCTTCCATCTACGAATAACCTCTTATAAGACACCGAGGCGGTATTCATAGGTAGAGATACCTCGCGAAGACCATACTTGTGCCCCTGTCTGTTATCGAATGAGGTCTCGCTACTAAAACGATACCCGTCCTTTGTCCTTGTGCAACGTCGTCTCAAGGGGTAAGTATGTGGCCCCTTTTTTATGCCTATTGAAGAGCCTTTCCGGGGTCTTCCTTAATCACTCTTATGCGGCTTACGCCGATAAACATTGGAAATACTCCGTAGTGCCGGTGGAGACGTGGTCAAGTATACTCGTGCCGGCGGAGTACGTGGTCAAGTAGGTACTCGTTCCGGTGGAGGAGGATATGTCGTGGCCTTGACTAGCGATGTGCCTAATGAGCAGACAGCTAGTCAAGGCGCATACCGTACATTTACGTGTGCACATCGACTATAGTAGCACATTTGCCTGTAGGCCCACCGTGGCATGATTCGGCATCGGGGCTGTGATGCCCAGCTTCTCTAGCTCGACCAAGCGCGCGCCCCCCCCCGAGGCAGGATATCAAGATATCAAAGCAGGGCAAGGGCGAGGAGACGGAACTCCTACGCTAGCTTGGACGGCACGTAGGGATGGCCGGCACTCAGGCCGCCGTCGACAGCCCAGGCCTGGCCGTTGACGTAGCTGCTCTCGTCGCAGGCGAGGAAGAGGGCGACGCGGGCCACCTCGTCGGCGTGGCCGCCGCGCTTGGTAGGGTTGAGCTGGCCGATCTTGCCCTCGGTGCCGCGGGCGCGGGCGGCATGGTAGACGGCGGCCGTCATGCCCGTCTCGATGAGGCCCGGGCACACGGCGTTGACGCGGACGCCCGTACCGGCCAGCTGGAAGGCCATGGTCTGGGCGAGGGAGACGACGGCGGCCTTGGAGGCCGAGTAGGGCGTGGAGCCGGCGTTGGATCGCAGGCCGGCTACCGAGGCGGTGGCGACGATGCTGCCGCCGGGTGCGGGCTTCTCTGCCGACGTCTTGGTCATGGCTGGGGCGGCGTGCTTGGCGGCGAGGAAGACGCTGCCGAGTAGGGATGGCGTTAGCCCTCAAGGTGGCTTCGTCCAGACACACAACTCACGCGAGTACGCATCACGGATCCGTCAGGTGGAGTGGGCAGCGGGGGGCACACCTGAGCGTGTTGGTCCTGAGGACAGACATGAACTCGTCGTCGGTAAAGTGCGTAAAGATGACATTGCTGCCCGTCACGCCGGCATTGGCAAAGAAGACGTCGAGGCGGCCGTAGCGGCGCAGCGCGTCGTCCACGACGGCCTTGACCTGAGCGTCGTCGGCGGCGTCGAAGCAGCGAGCATGGACGTCGACGGCGGGAAAGGCGGCCTTGAGCTCGCGGCGGTGCGACTCGAGGTTGCTGTCGTCAAGGTCGCAGAGGTAGAGAGCCCTCGCACCACTCTCGGCAAGCTGGTGGGCGGTGGCGCGGCCGATGCCCAGGGCCGAGTTGGCGCCTGGCGAGCCATCGTCAGCGTGGGGCTTGTGCGGCGGCGGCGGGGGGGGGGGGGGGGGGGGGGGGTTTATACCGGTGATGATGACGACCTTGTACCGGGCCCGGGCGGCGCTGGAGCCGGGGGCGAGCCTGCGGATGGGCGGAAGGGCGGAGGCAGAGGGGCTGTTCCCGGCGGTGGTGGCCTGGGCGCGGCGCTGGGCGTCTTGACCCGGCATGGCGGGCGGCTGTGGTGGTGAACTGGTCGTGGTTGGTCGTGGTGTTTTGGCGGGGGCGGGGGCGGGGAGCGGTCTGGCTCTGCATCGACTTTGCCGTTACAGGCTGAGGGTTAAGACGGGGGGGGTTGACGAATCACTCGAGTATGTACATACGAATATGCACCTGGACAAGGTGAGTCTGTTGGCATTATTATACTACTTATTATACTCATCCCGAGGCCGAGGTTAGAGGCCCCGGGACGGCTAGCCGAGTACATACATACATGGGCCCTAGCCTCGCAGATTGCGTCGACTCGGGTATGTAAGTTACCTGCCCTGCCTATCGGATCCCCCGGCAATCGGCCGAGCGAGAGGCCTGAAGCAATCTATCTATTGAGCAGGGAAAAATCCTTGGTGTTGCACCGAGGCCGCCAGTGCCTGACCTTTCAAGGGGCATGTACCCAGTACCTTCTGTGGCCCAAGATGCCCATCGACTTTCCAAATTTTTCATCTTCATCCATCACCGCCATCTTGCAAACCCTGCGCCGCACGCCCAGGGTTCTCTCCCCCGTCCATTGACAGCGGCCGAGGAATGGGAAAATGGCGGCAAACGGACCCTCGACGCCGTACAAAGTAATGCCTAGCCGCCGGGCCAAGATGGCGATTCATTCAAGCCGCCAGCCATGGCTCGCGGCTGACGTGGCAGCGCTCCCCCAAATGTCATCTGCATCGCATGGCCCGAGAAGCGAGCCGGCCCAGCCATCTGCCTTTTCCTGACGGGCGCGCTCGAGTCCGGCATCGAGTGCCAAGCAAGGCATTTGGCGTCCCCCTGCTGCCCTAGACGACAAGTCGCCCAGCTGCGCCCTGCAGCGGCCGTGTAACCAGAGTCCGAGTCCGACGCCTCACCGTACAGCAGACTCGTCTTGCTTTTCCGCCCGCCCTGCTGCCCTGCCCTCAAACTCGTCACCGACGATGTTGCAGTACATGGCTTCGAGCGGCGTGGCGTACTATTCCGCTGCTGTCCCACCCATGTCTCCCTCCCTTCCGCCCCGATGCCTATCAACCCAGGTTCGGCCGCTTCTTTTCAGCTCTGGCTTCCCCTCAATCGTTGTTGCAATCACTGACAGTCAATGGATTCCCATGACTCGACAAAAGTGCACCTCTCAACCTTGGGCTTCCTGCCTCTTGGACTTCCTGCCTGCTGAAGTTCTGGATGCTCCGACGTGCGTGGCATACCGCCAGCTGCAATTCCTTCAGGCCATTGCGCCGCCCAACGGAGCGCTGCAAGACGTGTGTCAATCTCTCTCGCATCGGTACCGCCTCAGCAACCTCTATTGCTGCGATTCGCAAATTTGCCGAGTCGACAACCTGGTCGGCAGCGGCAGACATCGTGAGTGCCTCGCGTTGCCCTTCATTCACCAGATGCTGACCGCCCTCGTGCTTTCAGCAAACGTCAACTGGCGTACAACCCCCTGCCAAGAGTAGCCATCCCTTCTTCATCTTCTCCGTACGGAGTAAAGGTCAACTCCTTCGTTTGTTCCAAGGCCTTATGTAGCATCGATTATCGTGGCGTCGTTGACCCGGAACCGCCGCATGCCTAAAACCGTGTCGTCTTTGCTAAAACCATCTGGCGCCATGGAAACAATAGTGGTCAAGCATGGCGTGCCTGGGACGGCTGCATCGCAATTCACCAGCGCCAGTGCTTCGTTTACCACACGAGGGCTCTCCTCAACCCCGGGCACGGGTCCCCTGATCAGGCCCACGTCACTTTCCGCTGGCTCAGTCCGCCCAGAGGCCAACACTGAAGCAAGCAGCCGAGGCGGGCCATCCGTCGCCGCCATCGTCGGTATCGCCTTGGCTGCGACTGCCGGGGTGGCCGTCATGTTCGCCATCGTCTACTGGCATCTTCGTTTTAGACGCTGCTCACGCGCGAGGGCAGGCCTCGGCAACTTCATCAAGAGCCGCCAAGGCCCAACCGTGACTGGCTCTCCGACGCCTCTCGTCTCGCCAACGTCCTTGCCCGGGAGCCCAGACGACATGCTGCTGATCCCACCGCCTCGCCTTCAGGAGCGCAAGCTGTTGCTCGCAAAGACGAACCGGCGGCAAAAGTCTGACGGAAACGACCGTCCGGGAAAGGAGAACCCTTTTTCGTCTCTGCGATCCTCGGTTGCTTCTGCCACCGAGATGGTCTCCTCATGCCAGCAGTCCCTTCCAGCCAGGGACGGAGAGGTGCGCCCTCCACCTGGAGCAACGCCCGTGCCTGAGCCTCCAGTCAAGCCCGGCCAGGCAATACAAGGCGACCCGAGGATTGCCGCGACAACAGCGACTCATGCCCATGCCGCCGCCTCTGCCAGAGCACCGTCGGCCGGCCACAACCGCATGATGGCCGCTCTACCCAAAACGCCCCGCCAGTACCACCTCGCTAGTCCTGGACCGCCCCCGAACCGGGCACTTCCTCCTACGCCACGCGATGCGCAGCGCAGCGCTCTCGCTTCCCCAATACCGCGGCAAGGCCAAGCTGGCTCAAGCAGAGTGGCTACGCCTGCCAATGCGTCTCAGGTAGCCTGCTCTTCAAGAAAGCCCAGCGGCGCTCTCGAGTCGACTGCCGAGCGTGCTCCCACATCACCGCCTGGCCCGGCTGGTACCGGCACAGACACCAGCGTGACTGCATCCTCGCCTGTACCGAAGGAAGGTGTTAACAGCCTTGTGCTTGGGGAGGACGAGCTGGAAAGACTCGGCGGATCGTACAAGTGACTTGTGTCACGTAAAAAACTGGCCACCTGCGGGTACAGGTAGAGATGTCTCAATTGACATATATGTGCTCGCGACAACTTCACGACGGGGCAAGTCGCCTCATGCTCTTTCCCAATCCCCCCATGTCGCGGATGTGTGCGAACCATACTCGTCCGCCGAGGCTGGGCCTTTTAGAGGGGACACTGAGGCCAGGAGCGGCGGAATGAGGGGGGCGGGAATTACGGTTGGGATCTGCGAGTTGCCGCTGCCAGTCTCACACGATGGACGTGGACGAAAAGGGAAGCACGCAAACCACCAAATGGGCAACAGTGCGTGTGGGCCATCGAAGCAGCACGAAAACAACATGGAAAAGAGGGCATGTAAAGCCCGACAAAATGCTCAGTGTGCGGATACAATACAAAGAAAGGGGGTCCCGCAATCGCTGTCCACCCACGATAAACCCCAAGCCAACATCGCTGTGTGAGAGTCGACGAGCCTATGCAATCATGTCAAGAGTGGTGGCGGAGCCCGACTGTGGCTGACACCTACTCGCACCATGTGAGCGTGCCACCGCGTCCCGTCGTTGGGGACAGGCTCGAGGCGTAGAGATGTGCGGGCAACCTGTTGATCGAGTGCGGCCGGGTGAAGACGCCGAAACCTGCAGAACGCCAAACACGCCAGAGCCGCAGCGAGTTTCCAACCAGGCTACTACCAGTCCCGGCGCGCGTCGGCCTCAGCTGCCGGCGTCAGACGATTCGGCAGATGCCGGCGGCGCCGGCTCCTGGGGCGGATCTGGTTGGGCCACGCCGCCCAGCCCCGGAGGCTGTGGCGTCTCCTCGGGAATCGGCAGCACCATGGGACCCTTGGGCACAATGGACCGGCCCGGCAGTTTCTCTCCTCGGATAACCATCTCCACCTCCTCCCTGTCCAGGGTTTCGTACTGGACGAGCGCCTCCGCCAGCAGATCCAGTTCCTTGCGCTTCTCAGTGAGTAATTGTCTCACCTCCTCGTACGACTTCTTCATCGACTTTTGAACCTCGGACTCGATCATGGCCCTCGTCTCGGAGCTGAGATTCTCGTATCGCCGTCCGTACTCGACCGGTCCCAACGCGCTGGACATGCCGAAAAGCGTCACCATCATGAAGCTCAGGTCCGTGGCACGCTGCAGATCCTACAGCATGGTCAGCACGCAACGTATCTTCTTGTTCTCTTCTTCCGCATAGGGTCAACTTACCGAGGACACGCCCGAGGTGATCTTGTCGTCGCCATACCGCATTTCCTCGGCCATCTTCCCGCCGAGTAACACCCGAATGTCGGACAGATACTCGGCAGCTGTGTGCGAGTACTTGTCCACTTGCGGGAGGTAGGCGGTGTGACCCAGAGAAGGGCCCTTGGGGAGGATGGTTACCTTGTACAGCCGGCTGGTGGTGTCCTTGTCAAATAGCTGGACGAGAGCGTGGCCAGCCTCGTGGTACGCCGTCATCTCCTTTTCTTTTTCATTGATTACCATTGACTTCCTCTCAGAGCCCATCGTCACCCTGTCAAAGGCCCACTCGAGATCTTGTTTCGAGACCTCGGTCGCCCTGGCCCTTGATGCTCGCAGGGCCGCAATGTTGAGCATGTTCTCGAGATCAGCGCCGGATCGGCCAGGACAGCGGGCTGCGACGGCGAATAAGTCGACGTCGGAAGCGCACTTGATCCTGGCGGCGTGGTGCTTCAGGATAGCAAGTCGGCCACGGACATCCGGCAATTCGACATTGATGTGACGATCGAAGCGTCCCGGTCTGGTCAAGGCCTTGTCAAGCAGTTTGGGCAAGTTGGTGGCACCCATTATGATAATCTTGGTGTCCTGGTCAAATCCGTCGAGCTCGGTGAGAAGTTGGTTCAATGTCTGCTTGGAGTAAGCTTGGTCCCTAGCGTTGCGTTTGCCTCCTATTGCATCGAGTTCATCAATGAAGATGATGGCCGGGGACTTGGCTTTGGCCGCGACGAAAAGTTCCCGAACTCGCTTGGCTCCCACTCCAACAAAGATCTCGTCAAATTCGCTGCCCGACATGTAGAAAAAGGGCACACCAGCTTCGCCGGCGACGGCCCTCGCGAGTAGCGTCTTGCCCGTTCCAGGAGGTCCAACAAGGAGCACGCCCTTGGGAAGCTTGGCGCCGAGATCTGAGAACTTGCCGGGGTTGCGCAAAAACTCGACCACCTCCCGTAGCTCTTCTTTGGCTTCGTCGCATCCGTGAACGTCGCTGAACCGAGTCGTTTGCTTCTCGGCCTTGACCTCGGAGTCGGTCTTGGATCCTGGACCCTTTCTAATGTTGCTCAGGGCATCGACCAGCAGGGTGACGGCGGCAAAGGAGAGATACGTAATGAGAACAAACGAGACGAAGAACTTGAACCAGCGAAAGACGTGTAAGCGAGTTGACTCCTGGACCACGACATGCAAGGGCTCGCCCTTGCCGCCCGAAGAATTGGGAGCGTGACTGTTGCCGTTGGGGGGAGCATTGCCGAAGCCTTGATCGTAGCCAGACCATTGGCCTCGGGCGAAGGGGAGCGATCCGGATAAAGGGGCTGTTGTGTTTGTCCCAGCGTTGAGTACCGCCAGTGCCTTCCTGTAGGCATCCTCGGTAGCAGCATTGTTGGCGAAGCGTCCTGACTGATATCGTTCAACGAGAATCCCTGGCATGTTCGCTCTCAGCAAAAGTTGGTAAAATGCATTCTGCAGGTTCGCGTTGCCGGGATTTCTATTGGCCGACTCTTCCACTGTTGCCAAATGATTTCGAGAGATGCCACCCGACGTTCCAAAACCTCTGCGCTGTAGGCCGGCGATACCTGGGACGTTTGCTAGCCGCGACACGGAACATAGACTTCGAAAACCAGAAGTAGTGCCGGGAGAATTCCTAGCCCAAAGACCCATCGAAGACCAAAGTGGCCTTGGAGGCTGCGAGTATGATCGTCGAAACATGGAATTCGCGGCTTGCAAGCCAATGCGGCCCAGACTCCCCATCATGTCGAGAGTGGTTGTCAGCGCCATTGCGTCGGACAGGTGCGACGGCGTCGAGTTAGATATGTCTGTCGCCTCGCCCACGTTCGCTCAGCGAGGCAGGGCCTAGAGTCGCGGAGCTAACGAGCCTGATACGCAGAGAGCGTGGCAGCACGTCGAAAGGAAGCGACGAGGTGTTTTGTAATCGAAAACCGGGCGCGTGAGGCGTTCTTCCTTGATGACGTGGCTGACGCCAGCTTTGTGGGCAGCGTCAAGGCTTGCCGTTGGGTCGAGGGCCCGCTTTGCAGAACGAAGCGCCAAAGACGTTTGGAAACGAACGGTACTTGCTTCAACGGGGGCAAAAGAAGCTCGCGAGCGCCTGCTCCGGTGTTGAACGATGTGCTCGGCGGGTCCGGCGCCTCCAAGAACGGGCGGGACGCGATCGACCGGGTCGAGAGACGGACAGGGCACCGAGGGGGAAAAGATGTTAGAATGGATGTTTCTCAGTGCCTACGTGGCTGCACTCATTGTGCCGGCGCGCTTTGGTGGCAGTTGGGAGGCGCGGCGGTTGTTGGAGATGGTGCAAGGTCGCCGCTCGACGCTGCTGCCCGCACAGACCAGCGACGCCATCGTGCCTTTTTTTTCGACACTCGTTTAGTCAGCCCGGAGAGGGATGTTCCAGCCCCGACCCGGCCCCGACAGAAGCGCTTAGAATCAGCAAGTGCAGCACTAGCGTGTGTGCAGGTTCAACCGCCGTTTTATTTCAGCCTCATCGACCACAAACACAATTCCTACGCCTACGGACGAACCGATTGCTCGACTTCTCGCCATTGGGAGACGATGGCCCGCGCGACATGGCCTGGAAGTTATCTGCGCCTTGAAGTCCCCAGCTTGTCACCACCGGAGTCCAGGCGAACTCGCTGTCCGCCTGTCAAGCGTGAGACGATGAACATTGCTGGGTGCGATTCAAGCGTTGCACAGCGGAACGCGAAGCCCACTTGGCACATTTCGCTCATCATTGTGCACGTGCCCCGAAGCAGTCAGAATACTCATTGAAGAAGCAAACGACAGCCTCGGGAGGACAGGTCCCCAGCGCCATGTGGTGATGGGCGTCGAGGAAGACGGATGCGGCTCCCCAGGCTTGTTGCCAGGCCGCAGGTCGCGTAGAATCCCTTTGAAAGCTTCCAAGGAAGCCCCAAACTCTTCCTGGGGGGAGAGGGAAAGTGACCGGCCGGCAGACGTCATGAGGAGTCACAACCTCCCTGACGGATGCAGGCAATAATCGCCATGACACGGCCGTCCCTTCAAGTCTTCAACACCCTGCGAAACGTAGAGAGCGGTCGAGGTAGTCGAGATGGCAGCAGGGCCGCATGTACCCCTGCTCTGCTTACTTGAAGCATCTCGTCTTGTGACATCAACGAAGCTCGGCGGGGAAAGCAGCCCCGGACGGAGCAAGTCAAGTATGAGCCGCGGCGTCGAGGCACACACCAGACCTGTCCTAGGGTGGCCGGGTAGCCAAGGGGCATATTTGCGTGCATCTCGTCAACGGACTCGTCACCTTCTTCTGCTCCACTTGTGCGGAAAGACGACACCAGGGTCCGGCCAGGAAGGAAGACTGGCACCCAAGCCAGGGCTCACGACGAACCCACCCAGTTTCGCGGTGACCATCACTACAGGAGACGTCAAGGTCTCGACCACAATGGGCAAACGTCAAGACAACAAGCCCTCGAGTCGAGTCCAGAGTCGCGAGCACCGGGGCTGGCGACAGCAGCGATGACCATGCCAGGAGATGACTGCCCCAAGTTGTCAATGTGCAGTCTTTGCCGAACCAGCCATTGCATCGACAGGGCAATCTCTTGTTCGTTGTAGTAGCAGTCGGCAAGGAGAGGTCGGCATCCCGCGTCAACGTCACATGAGAAAGCAACTCGAGCGGCAGAGGATGCATGGTATCATGCGTGTATGCACAAGCCACGTTTTTTGTACAAGGATAATATACAGCCATGGGCTCTCTGATGCGAGCAATCAGCCCACACGAGACCCTTTCCCAGATTGCCCCTGAGAACTCATACGCGTCGTTGCAGGAAAGGAACAAGGTCATAGGCCAACATGTCAAAAGCGCCGCCACCCCTTTTTCCCATGACCGCCTTTGGTTTTCCGCCGTCCCCGAGTAACAATATCGTCCAATCATCGCCCCAACTCCACCGATGCTGCCGACCCATATCAATGATTCATTGCAGGACCCAGCGACCCGACATTCGACTCGTTGCGCGCCTCTGCACCACGAGGCCAAGTTTCCGACCATGCTCGAAGCCGGGAAGACACCCGGCAACGATTAAGAAATATAAACATGTAGAATAAAAAAGGTGTCGTCTTGACAAAAGAAAGGGAGATTCGACTGCGGTGCGTGCGAGACTGGACCGAACCGCCGAGAGTCGGCCCGTCTTGCGCGTCAGTGTGCCGACAGGTTTCGTGTTTCAGTAGCAGCCGCACACCAAATGCAACGCCGAACGATGCTGCAGGGAACCCGCCGAACGATGCCGCAGGGAACCGTGCACGACAAGAGGCCTAGACGGGGTAGGGCCCTTGAGGTGGGCGAGAGACCCGAGTGTTGCGTGTCAGAAAAGACATCTTGGTGCTGTTAAACCCAAGTGGTATATCCGCCCTCGAAACTGGATTAAGAATAAAAAAAAGAGGTTATGAAAGCCGCCAAAGGTATGAAAGCCGCCCCAACGACAGAGGATGGTTGTACAGAAAAGCAGGCCATGATGTACAGCGAGAGCTCGGCGCGTGTTGGAAACGTGGCGACTCTACATGGTTTCGATCCTGCTGCTCGGCAGCTGCATCGTCGGGTCGTCAAACTCGAGCTTTGGTCCTCCGTAAAGGTCGTAGATGCCGGATCCAAAGGGCGGCAGCTGGCCAATGGTGGCAACCTCGACGGGCGCCTGGTACTGATACCACGCCTCGGGCTCGTGGTGCGACGGCTGCTGCTGAGGCTGGCCCATGGCCTGGGAGTAGGGCACCATGGGGTGCGACTGCTCGACGGGCGACGGCTCGGGCAGGGCGTAGGCGCCGGGATGGGGTGCTTGGTGCGTGTACATGCCCTCGGGGATGGTAGGGCTGTGTCCCGACGAGGGGGAGAAGCTTCCGGGGCTGCTGCTGAGCGAGGCGATGCTGCCGGCCGAGTAGGGCATCTCCATGGAGGCCCTGGCGACGTGCTGGCGAGGGACGTGGTAGGGCTGCTGGACGGCGGCCGTGTTCATGGTGGCGATGCCGGGGTTGGCCTGCTCGATGACATAGAAGTGCTGCTGCATGGCGGGCGACCGCTGCATCATCTGCATGGCGTGCTGCTGGCCCTGGCTGGGGTGGAACTCGTGGGCCTCGCGCTGGGCCATCTGCTGGTAGCTGCTCATCTGGAAGTCGGGAAAGGACGAGGCGCGGTGCATGGCATGGCCGTGGGTCATGGCCGGATGCGGCGCAAGGTGCCCGGGGGCGGGCCAGGACATGGCCGACTGGGTGGGCGTGGGCGGCGACTCGCCACTGTCCGAGTCGGAGGAGCAGTCGTCCAGCATGTCGTTGGAGAGGAGACCGCGCTGGTGCGATCTCCGCTGGTGCTTGACCATGGTGGTCTTGCGGCAGAAGCTGAGCGAGGGCGCGTCAGCATGGAGGGGGCACGGGAGAAAGGGGCTGTCGGAAAGGGGCAAGAGAGAAAGGGGCAAGGGGCTGTCCGAACCTCTTCAAGCAGCCGTCGTGGGCGCACTTGTAGGGCCGCTTGCCCGTGTGAATGCGACGGTGGCGGGCCAGACTAGACGACTGTCCAAGTGTTAGACGGATGAGGGCTCCAGGTGATGATGCCAGGGGCAAACGTACGTCGGAGAAGCGCTTTCCGCATCCAATGTGCTGGCATTGATGAGGCTTCTCGCCCGTGTGCGTGCGGATGTGGACCGTCAGGGCGCTGCGCTGGATGAAGCTCTTGCCGCAGCCGGGCGTCGTGCAGGTGTAGGGCCGCTCGTTGGTGTGTATCCTGTAGTGTCTCTGGAGATCTGACTTGCGGTTGAAGCTCTGCTCGGCCTGTGGTCAGAAGCCGCCATGGCATCATCGGGGAGAAGGCGAAAGGAAGGCCTTACCTTGTTGCAGGCATCCCAATCGCATTGGAAGGGACGAGTCGTGGGCTCGTACTCGACAAGCTCGAGAAGTTCCATGACGAATGCTGTGTCCAGGCCAAGACGGGGATGAGGAAGAGAGAGAGGTGCTGAGGCCGGAGCGGACCACTATCCAAGAGTGTTTCGACGAGATGTGACCGTCTTGATGTGTTGCTTATAAAAGTTGACGGCGCGGGTCAAAACAACATGGGAGACCAGACGCTTCTTTTTCCCCGGCGGTGGGAAGGCCAAGGGGGGTCCAGCAAGGCCAAGGAGGGTCCAATATCCGAGACAGGGCCGACAGTGATGGATGGATGGGCAGAGAGAGAGACAGTCGGCGACGTCAAGTGGTGGACCGAGGTAGATGAAGAGAGGTTTGAAGTGCTTAAAGGGAGGTGGGAAGGGGGGAGGTCTGGATTATGTAGTTGTGTATGCAAAGGATCGTGGAGAGGGCCTGATCTGAGAGCACAAGGCAGGGTAGGCGTGCGTGTAGGCAGGGCTATAGGTAGGTAGAGCTATGTGTAGGCAGAGCTAGGTGTAGCAGAGGTTTCCCGGCGCAATAAGAGTTATATGATCGGGGCCCGAGAGCAAGGGTGGCAGAGGGTGGGTCCGGGCCAGGGGCAAGGAGGAGGAGGAGGAGGAGGGGGGGGGGTGGGGTCGAGAGGTGGTACGGGGCTCCGAGGATGTCGTTATTTTCGGTAGACCCTTGAAGACGTCGGGCTGGCGTGGGTGCGGCAGTCCTGGGTGCGGCAGTCGTGGGAAACGCTCGGGCGCTGTCCAGCCCAGGATCTGCTACAGAATCGACTAGATCAACCAGACGGGAGGTTGTTGCAGCTGGAATGGCGATCTCGAAACCGGGGTTCGTACGGCGAGGCCAATCCCGTCGAGGACCGTAGGCGAGAAGACGATGCCGAGAAGACGATGCCGAGAAGGCGATGCGAGCAAGGGCGGAGTTGAGGGTGAGTTGAAGTGGCAGAAGGAGGAGGAGAAGAAGGAGGAGGAGGAGGACAAGACAAGGAGGACAAGAACAAGGAGGACAAGAACAAGGAGGACAAGAAGAACAAGGCGGCTCTCTTTTCGCCGACACTCCCGTCTTGGCCTCGTTTCTTCTTATCCCTTGGATGCGACGGGAGGCTTCAAGATTTGTCGTGCAGGCTCGTCGATACGGTATGCCCAAAGGCAGTAGCAAATGCGTGAGGTCGACGGGATGCAGCGGCTGGAGCAAGGGGACGACGACCAGCGTATGTGCGTTTCAAGCCCGGTTCAAGGTGTGGGCGTGATGGAGGGAGATGGTGGGAACGAGGGGAAAATAGGAAAAATAGGAAAAGAGTCGAGGTGCAAAAGGCCAAGATGGTATTATATGTGTGTACATGCAGGCGCAGATGGAACAAACAAGCTCACCCGCACAACGCTAACATGCAGAGCTGAGAAGCGAGCCAATCGAGGCCGTCAAGCCACGAACGGCGTCATGCCAAATGGCTACGCGTAACTCGTACTTCGTACGGAGCGCAAGAAGCAAAGGCCAGACGGAGGGCCGAGGCAGGCCGTCGAGGCCGCCGAGGATGAGCCAAGCCCGGTACGGCATGGAGGGGGAGTGGGAGTGAGCAAGACTTGGCCCATGACAATTTACTCTTCTTTTTGGTGATTTTATTTTTTCCGTTGAAACCGTCCAAAAGAGGCGACGGGGCGAGACGCAACATGTATTCTTGGAAGCCCCGGCAGAGAGACCATGGACTGGCCGAGTAAAGCGAGCACAGCGACGAGTGCTAGTGAAAAGAGGGGAGAGAGAGAGAGGGAGAGAGACATTGGAGTGGGAGTAGCGGACGTTTGTGGCGCTGGGCAGAAAGAACAAGCTAGCGCCTACTCCATACCATGGTGAGGGAGGTACCTCTCCACCCGCGCTACGAAGTACTCACTGTACCTATCGGACGCCCAGCCGCGGGGGAGCCTTGCTCTCCTTGCTCTCCTCTCCTCTCTCCCCTTTTTATTTGAAATGGGGAGACGTGTGTATTGCTTCGTATGTATTGCTTCGTACCTCGTACCCCGTGGTGGTTTTTGGCCGCATTCAGGTACAGGCAGGGTACGAATACGCACATTACATATGCAAGGTACGTACCGCCCCGGGGCTATGATGGTGTTGACCCCTGCGCTGGAGAGAGAATGAGGGAAAAGGTGTGGAGAAGTGTGGAGAGGCGTCGAGCCCGTTAGGTCGACCCTTACAAATGGAGCAAGTACCGCCCAAGTACTTTTTTGCCTTTGGGCCCGTCGAGTACCAAGCCCCGGGTACGCCGGCCGAGATACCTGAGGAGGATACGTACCGTTTCTGGGCTTACCGGAGGGCCGGGAGGCGCGGGTGGGTCGCGGCGGGTACAGCGGCGCCCGTTTAGGCGGAGCCCCACCGGCTCCAGGTTACCGGCCAAGCAAGTACGTATGTACTGTGCCACAAATACCTACAGGAGGTGTGCTATCCGTACGGAGTGTCCGTATATGATTAGGTACATGCTATTGTGCGTGGTTGAATCCGAGAACAACAAGGAAAACCTCGGGGGCGTGGAGTGTAGAGGCAGTAAAAAGGAGAGACAGACAGGCAAGGCAGCCAGATCAGAGACAAGACGGGTTAATTTTGGTCCAACAAGAGACATTGGTGCGCCTTCCCGATTGGCCTCCCGACCGACACATTAAGCTTTCTGAGCTGATACCACCGTAGCTGCATCAGAGAGAGAGGGGGGTCGTACTTGTTTTTTTCCCACGTCTGGTGAGCGGCGACTAAAAAGAAATGTACCGAGATATACCAGGGACCATCAGTCAGATCAATCGGCGACGGGCGGTGCTTGCTGTAAGGGCGGATGGACGAGGACGTGGAAACGCCTCAGTGTCTGCCAACAGCTCTTGCAGCCGTTTATACGGGCCTTGGTTACGTAGCACGCTCGCGGGGACTTTTGGGTGTGTTTGGTCGGGCAAGGGGAGTTTGGGTAGCGCGCTGGAGAGAAAGGTGCCGGTGCCGACGACGACAACCTCTCCCTCTATTTTTGTTGTTGCCGTCTTGTCGCTGCCGCTGCTACACCCCCTCTCCTCTTCAAGAGGTGGATATGATGCTACCTTGTGCTTCTTATCCAGCGCTACCTTGGGCTTATCCGGCGCTGCGGCATCCCACCGGGGAAGGCAGCCCCAGTGTGGGTTGATTGTATCATTTTGTAGGCGACAAGGATCAGGGGGGGATCCTCTAAACAGCACGGCAGACAAGGAACAAGGGACGAGGAGCCGGCCGATCTGGACAAGGCAAGTCAAAGGCGGAGACCAAAGACACCACGTCGTCCGCCACGGTAGTACTTGCACTTTTGACCATGTGTCTACATGGCGTTTGCTGTATGCCAAGCCTTTGAGAGCGGCAGCAGTATCTTGAGAGCGGCAGCAGTATCTCGACTGCGTCCGTCGTGGTCGACATGCTCACTCCCCCCCCCTCCCGTTTCCTCTTTTCCACTCCGAGTTGGGCAGGCTAAAAGAGCCCCCGAAGTTTCGCGCGAAGAAGCAAGCACACACGCAAGCAAGCAAGCAAAGCATGATGAGGTGACCCTCCCTTTGCGCGGGGAAAGGGGGGACCACGTCACTGGGGCTACATGTAATCGGCACACTGCTTCCTCGGTTCTCGCTCGCTGTCTCCCGCTTCCCCTCCTGTGGTCCCTTTCTTCTTGTAATCAACTTACACAAGGCGTCGACACATGTCGTATAGGACGCCGATGCAGTTGCGGCCTCTCGGAAGTCCGGTCTAGACTTGTACTGGTGCGGAAAAGTAATAAGAAAGAAGGGGGGCCACAATACTTTAAGAGTTTCTCGCCCACGACGAAAGGAGAGATGGTGAAAGGAGAGACGGAAAGGAGTGATGGTGAAAGGAGACATGGTGAAAAATGAAAAATCCGTGTAGGTGATGCAGGGCGTCGCTGCTCCACTAGGATGCATCGTGGGCGTGCATGCGGGGTGCCGGCGACTGGTCAAACGGCCCGCGAGTGAGTGTTTATAGATAGGGTCGGTTCGAGTGAGGGTAGGCAGTTTCCAGCATAGGTCCGTTCGTTTTTACGAATCATTCTTTATTTTTAAACTGGTGGGCTGAACGAAACGGCAATGCACGTAGCAGATGCTTCGTGGTTGCAGTAGCAACAGCAGCAGTAGCAACAGTCGGTCCAGGGAGAGGGCATGAAGAAAAAGAAAAGGTCCGGGTCCGTCTCAATTGCAATTGGCAAGCCTGCTGGCAGCACGGATATGTGGCAAGCAAAGGCTTTGCTTGGGGCCGTGACATGTCCACCTATCAGAGATGGAGAAGAAGAAAGACAGACAAAAAGGAAACGGAAGCGAAAATGAGCAAAAATCACACGAGAGGAGACAAGAGGAGAGGGAGACCTCTTCTGTAGATGCATTACTTCTACAGACTGTGGGCCGGCTGGGTTGGACCTGACCGGGACAATGTTGACTGCAAACACGCGGCGATAATTCATGGGTTGAGTAATTAATTCTCGGCTATTGGCGGCGTGCGTCCGGTTGCGACGGCGTTCATGGTGGGCAGGGGCTTGTCCGCCTGCGACATGAATGGTGCCTAGAGTGAAGTACCTACATGATGCGTTTGCCGTTCCGCGGGGCGGTGCTCTTGAGCGAAACGGCCGACTTTTCGGCTCGGGATGGGGCCGGGCCGGATCACGAACACAACGCCCGGACCAACACGTCCTCACCCAGAATGTCGCAGAGTATTCGACAGCATGAGGGGTGTGCAGCCTGTCAATTGCTTCTCAAAGAATATATGGCATCGCGAGGTGGATTGAAGCTCATTATGCCTCCGATGGATGAATGATGAATGAAGGACTGAATGGTGTCGCTTGCTATGTTTTTGGTTTGAAACTCGCCTCACAAACGCCCTCGCTCATCTCCCGCAGCGGTACGTACACACTTCGTATGTACGAAGTACATGCCATTGCGTTCAAGGTGCCTGCATACATGCATCCACTAACTCGTAACTCGTACTGCTCCGCTACTGCTAGTCGGGCACTTCTCCCGTGCCCCTTGGACATGCATACATACTCATATGTACTCCGTCGTCCGTATGGCTACATACATGCAGTAGGTACGGATGGAGTACTCGTTACCGGCAGAGGAAGACGCTCTCTCTACGGATACGAATAGTATATACTTCGTACTTCGTACTTCGTAGTATACATAGATTCTGAGCGTCACTCTGCATCATCAGCCGCAACATCAGCATCCCTGCCCCTGCCTGCATACATATGTGGGCAAGGGGGGTGTGTGGCTTGGGAGGAAACAAGGGGTTGACTTTGGAGATGCTCGACGCTTCCAACGTGGCGACCCACGGTATTAAGCCATAGACGGTTTAGTCTTGCAAACGCTCCCTCGAGTATACCATCTTCTTCAAATGACGGACAATGGGCAACAAGAGTGAGAGAGGGATAAACCAGATGGAAACCAGGGCCCAATGGCTCCGCGTGAAAAGGACATCTGCTTGGCTCTATCCCCACCCCGAGCCCAATGCCGCTTACGTGCGTTTGCGAAAGAAGCCGGTTATACTATCATACTTTGCATGTGCATGATATGTACGAATAGGCTGTGCTCTTATTGTCTCCGAGCAGACGCTTTATGACGCAAGCAAGCCACCCGGACACTTGGGAGCTGGGACGTGGATAAGGCAGTGTGCCTATTCGTTGACGAGTCTTTTTCGCGGCAATCTTAAAAATGTCTTTAGTCTTAGAATGTTCCTTTTGCCTCCCGGTTTAGAGCCCTGGCTAGCGGAAACGGCTGACGTTCTGACAAAGCATCAAGGACCAAGACTGTAACTCGAGCGGAATTGTCCCCGGCAAAGTGCACGTCAACGTCATCTTTACCCAGGAGTTGACGGGCGGCAACTTGGGGCAGGAATATATGGGTGAAGGCATGGCCCTGCGCAAACCAGGCACGGAGCATTAACCCAAACTCTATTCATTCTGGTGCGGCCGGTTCCTCCGGGCCCTTGATCATGAGTGTGAATTACGTACGTAGGTGCTCCGCAGAAACCAGTGATTCCTGTGGAACCTCGGAGACGGGAGCACGCACCTGGACCCCTCTTGCGCGTTTCAAGCCTATTCAGCCCTCTAGTCCAGGCTTCTGGGCCCCGGGAGACTGTGGGCACTTGCGCACCGGGCAGCCACATGTTCAGCGGCGTCGCCAGGCACTGCGGAGCGCCTGATGGGTAAGCGCCGAGTTGCTGAACCACGGTACGGAGCATGTGCCGCGCGACGGTGTGCATTCTGGCTCATGGTTTCAGTCGAGAGAGCCGCACGCAACCTTAATTTGTGCGCATTGCACATTACAATATTCATGTCCTATGCGAGCATCCGGTCGTTGGCAACGGACCACCACGAACTCTGCTGCAACAGTTCCCGTCTAGTCCAAGTCCGTGTGCAGCGGACCCGGCAGCGGCCGGGGTGCGGAACCCTGCATCTAGACCCGCTGCCGGGAGACGCAGGTTCCGGGCGGGGCCATCGGCCTGCCGGGGCAACTGGCACAAGCCGGCGCCGAAGCAGCCGGACATTGCACAAGATGGGTTCGCCGTCTTCTATTTTTGTAACTCTTGGCGCACACAATGCGGAGCAGGCGGCGGATCGCCGTCTCGTTGCCGACGGGGCGATTGGGGCAACGGCCAGTCGCTTGCTTCCATGCGGCACCACGGCGAAGCTCTCTGTCCCTTGCAAGTCAAGACAAGCCCGCTTCACCGCCTCGGGTGTCGGGTTCCTTTCCATCCGCTTGCGCATCGTCGCCGACTACTATTCAACTTTATCAACAAGACGTCTCTCAAGAAGACGAGTGGGGTGGGGGTGGTAAAACCCCAAAGAACAAGACGTAGCTGTGGACCCCTTCCCTAGTCTTGGCGACGTTGCTTCGGCGAGCTTCGGTGTGCTTCGGCGTGCTTCGAGGCGGATTGTCTTGCAGATCTGCAAGTCCCCCCTCCTCGCTCACCCACTCACTCAGCCTTGTTTGTCTTGTCCGCCCAGACCAGCATTGCGGTTCGTTCAAGGGTTGCCCTCCTTTTCTAATGCATCGCTCTCAACAGACTGCACAGCAACACTACTGCGAACCTATAGATCGTGTCGGCCACCTACGCATGCACCCCGTGGATAGGTTTCCAAATCGTGGTTTCCAAATCGATGCCTCTTAGCCTGCAGCCAGTTTCCGGATTCCCCCTCGCCGGCGTGAGCCATGTTTCTGGCCATCATGGTCTGCCTCGTGGCGGCTGCTGCCCCGGAGTGACCGGCCACGAGCCGCCGCTAACGTGCCGGGACGGGCGTTTCAGGACGCGCGGAGGGGTGGACACCCTTTGACCCGCCAATTGTGAGCGATGCGATTCGGGCACCGCGGGGTCTCCACCTCTCCCTCGTCACTTTTCTCGTCACATCTCCGCCACTCTCTTGCTGACTCTTAACATGGTTTCGTTTTGTTTCGTTTTGTGCATTCCGATGGGCCATGCACCGTGCCTACCCGGTACCTACATCGTAATCAGATTTCGCATGCACTCGATCGAAGAGCCCTCACCGTCTGGCCAGGTGATTTTAGTTCATGTACGAAGTCTGTTGCCAAGTCCCTTCACAGGCTTCACAGGGGGCAAGATGCCGCAGCGCAGCTCACCATTATCGTGGCGGGCCAATCAACGGCCCTTGTCTCTCACTTCCACTGCAGTGCACGCTGCCATCCACAGCTGCCAAGACCAATGGCAATGACGAGACAAATGCAGTCAAAAAATAACAGAACTGAACTGATTGTTGTACGAAGACCCGTGGAGAACCTTGAGGAAACTTCGTCCCTTGTTCCCAACGGGTACTGTACTCGGTAGCATGTACATATGTACCCACCACGTGCCTTCCTCGCTGGGGACGGAAATCAGGCCGAGATACGTATGTACGTACCAAGATAGGTGTCTTGTCCATTGTGCATTATCGCCCGTCTCCGCCTTTTTTCTTCTTCTTCTTTTTCTTCACCGCACCTCACTTTGACGGGCATGTATCTTGTCCACATCTCGCACTGATTCGAGCAGCGCCATGAGGCCAATCCCAATGCAACTCCGCTCCATCAGCTTGGCACCCGATGGCTCGCCGGCGGGACGTCCCCGCGCCACTCGCACCGACCGACCGAAGAAAGAGCCCTCTGCGTGGCGTTTGACTCTCCCAGCAAAGACGCTGTTGGTGGCCGAAGCCGCGGCTGCTCAGTGTGTCGTCGACCAGCCATCTAGCGTCGAGACAGACGTGGCCTGATTTCGGCGAGCAGCTGCCAGCTGAAGCTCCACAAGACGGGAAGCTGGGATAAGGGGGGTTTTCAAGCGCCGTTGTGGATGCTGTCTCCAAGGGATTCAAGCTTCTTGGCAGCCTCGGGTTTGAACTGCAGCGGCATGGTCCATCTCGCTGCCCGGGTACGGATGACGATCCCGTGACACGGCTCGCATGTGTGTACGGCAAACCGAATGTCTCTCTCTGGTGATTGGCACCATGATTGGCTCCACGCGGTTCTTTGTACGGATAGTTGACGCCAAAACAGGGCTTCAGGGTCATGGACGCCACGTGCAAGCCGTCCGTGGCTTTGACCAACAGCCACGCCTCGACGCCACTGGTGCCCTAGCATTTGCCGCAAGGCACGGCCTCTGATTGTCTGTGTGTCTTTGTTTTTCGCCGGCCCTGACATGGAATGCTCGCACTTCTCCGACAGAAGCGGGATCCACCCTCTTTCTCCATGGATCATTTCAGAGGGTCCTTCGAGACTGGTCTGGCTGGCTGCTCGTGCGGCTGCGGCTCACCTGGCGGCTCACCTGGCGAGACCCTCTTTTACACCCCCGCCAGAGTCTCAACGTTCCCTAGGTGGCGCCATGCAATCTTGAGCGGCCCGGATGCGATTACCAGGCTGCCGGGTCCTGCAACAGCCTGGGAAGAGCGTGTTGCCGCTAGGACGACGCTTCTCCCACTGATTTGGCCTTCCCAGCCCCTCAGTACCCCTCGGTAAGTTTGTCTGTTTGGCACCAAGGGATCGTTGGCTTTTCTCCGTTGCCTGGTCACAGCTCTCTAACCCGACCTCTCCCATCTTCCGTGGATATCGATATCCAATGCTCGCTCCCTTCGCGGCACGCAAACAGAAGACGCCACGCCGCGGACAAGACGACATGACAAATCTCAGTCACTCACAAAAATATGTAGCACGAGCGCATCGGTTCAAGTGGGCCGTCTTGGCAATCTCGGGGCCCCACCGGTTCCCTTCGCTCGCGCACAGGCACTGCGGAGCTTACGGCGGGCCGGTGACGAGCGAGCATCGAAACAAACGAAACAAAACAAGCATCAAGCTCGCCCAATTGCAGTAAGAAGCACTTTGTGCCAGAGAGTGTTTTCCCAGATTTCGGCTTCCAAGCCCGGGTCTTCACCTGGGGTTAGCGGAGAGGCCCTTCGGCGTCGCCGACTGCGGTATAGATGCAAATGGCATGAAGATGCACCCCCGCCGAGGCTGCAAAAGCGCTGGCTGCTAGTAGGTGGCGAGCTGCTGCATCGTCAAGCCAAAGGGTGACCATCATGACAAAGACTTGACGACTGATTGCCAAGTGCAGCTGGACCCAGACACATGGGCCCAGTACTGCAACCTGAGACTTTGAGGCTTGGGGTCAGCCAGACAACACACAAGCATATGCCGGGTGGCAGTGCACACAGAACTAACACCCCGGACGCTCCCGGAAGCGGCCAAGGAAACGCACATGAGATGAAGTCAGGTGACTTGGTGAGCGCCCTACGCCGGCGGATATGGGACACGGGGTGAGACGCGGTAAGTCGCAACCAACCCGGAGCTTCAAACCGGGGCTAGTACGAAGTACTGGTACCACCTTTCGAGATGGTCCACTGAGAGTTGGCTGCCTGAAGACGGACGCCGGCCCGTCGACGACGCGACAAACATATTGAGCGGGCGGGGAGAGTTGTTATCCGCTCCGACGTCACGCCGTAACAGCACTGTCAAGGGGATGCGTGAGCCGGCAAGAGTTGCCCATCACAGCATCTTGACGCTGATCTAGACGGGGGCCTGGTGATTCACCCACACACATAGTGTAGTAGTACTACTACACATCCCCGTGTTTTCCCTCTTGGCAAGGGAGGCAGGTTGCCGAGAGGCCCAGCCGAGCAGGCTAATCCCTGTCGATCAAGCCGATCAAGGGACCGGGATTGAGGCCGGGATGGCGTGACCTAGTGCGGCCAATCGCATTTCGCGCCCAGTAGCAACGAACCTCTGAGGGCAAGCAACTTGGCGGCCAAGATGACGAATGGCTGCCAACTCGGGTGCCCAGCGGGACGGTAGCCTACGCCTGCTTGTGTTGCGCTCAAGAGCCACCAAGGGCTCTACCGGGTAGGAGGGTCCAAGAATCCGGGACCAGAGCCCGGCTTCCGTCATCATGGTGCCGTTGCCTTGGTTCCAAGGTGACGCTGAAGGCGTGTCCGGCGAGTGTGGCTTGATGTGGCATCCCGAGGAGAAAGATCCCTTCACCTGAGGCCTTGCCGGTCTGCTCTTGGTTGGCAGAGCTACTTGGCCTCTGACTGGAGCCTGCGTCTTGCGCTTGTCACAGCAGCCTCGGAAGTTGTGCGAGCATCCTGTTGTTTGCCGTGCGTCCCAGACGCTTCACCTCAAGCCCACGTGAAGTACAACGGTGGCGTAAAGGGAACGAGTAGTATGCCCATTGTTTCAACAGGCAACCTTATCGTAAGCTATTTCGGGGGCCGTGCGACCAGAACGTGGCGAGAGAAGCTCTCTGTCGATCGCTGGCTGGCTCACACACGGACAGGCACTGGGCAAACTTACTCCGACTCGACATCCCGGAGGAGCGTCGCGCATCGACCACGAGCAATCGCCTGCTTTGACGTGCGTCAGGCAGTGTATTCCATGGTCTCACTCGTCGTCTTTTGCATACAGTACAGGCGGAGGGGCAGTGTTGCCGTTGGACATGGACAACCAACAGCACCAACGAAACAGGAACTATCCGTACAGTCTACTGTGTTTCAAAGGCCGGGCTGCAAGCGGCGCTCTGGTAAGAGACGATGATGCTGGCTGGGACACGCACGTGGGCAGTCGAAATCCCCGCATCTGGCAAGTCTCCAGATCGACTATCCTCCAGACCCCCCTCCTCTTATACGGAGTACTCCGGAACAACACTATTGGTTGGCGGCCTTGCCTCCGCCCACAAGACCACGACGAGGTTGCAAGCCCTCTCCCAGAGGCCGCCGTGACAAGGACGAAGACATGGTCCAGAGACCTAGGGCTGAAGGCGGGGACGGGCAACATGACAACCATGATCCCAGCACGGACAGAACGGGCACGGCCATGTCCCTCGCGACGGGCTCTTCGCGGTCGCCACCCTCAGGTCGACATGGTCTAGGATCCCTTGCTTCTTTACGGAGTAGCAGCTGATGTGAGAGCTTCTGCTGGCCGCTAACGGATGCGCTGTCAGAGTACGAAGTACGGACGCCAACGTCAAGTTTTGCTTATTTGTGCTTGTTTTGCATCTCTCATCAATGTCTCTCTCACGCACTCTTGATTACTTTCATCGGCCATTAAAAAGTTTTCATTGGCCATGTTACGGTCGAGACCGCACAGTCTAACTCGTAACTCGTACGGATACCTACTCCGTATCGGCTTGTCTTGGGAAAGAGAAACGACCCTTGCCCAAGTCGGGCTCCCCTTTGGAAAGTCTTCGGAGGGAGCTCCCTTGCCAAGTGGCAGTGACAGGGCTTTCTTCTGCTGCGTTCAGTGGGGGACGGGCAGTCTGCGGCATGAATGAGTCTCATCAGCCACTGTGGTCTGAGGACGACAGAAAAGAGCATCACACATGCCACTCTACATCAGCCCGGCGTGCCTCCAAGTTGGAACGCGCCCCGTGCGAAGAACCGTGATGGGCATGGCCCTGGACGACGCCCGGATCGCCAGGCTCGGCCAATTCTTCTGGAAATTCTACAGCCGAGAGAAGCCGGCTCACGGCCTCTGTGTTATTTCCCGATGCGCATCTCGGGTTGATCGTGGGGGGACCCCTGGACTCTACGGCCATGCCGTCGAGCGACCCGTGGGCGAGCCATCTCGGGACGTTTCAGTCCAAAGTCGGGACGTTCTGACGGTGGAATGAACATTGTTGCCAGAAGTCACGATGCACATCGGGCAGGCATCACACGTCTGGCGATGCTGCCAAGTACGTACAGTGGCATCTGGCGGGAGACCCTTGTGCATGCATGCGGGATGCCGCTGCGGAGCAGTATACTACCAGTTAGGCCGACATTGGCCTCCATGCTCGGGTCTGTTCTCACAAACAAGGTACGCCTACGCGGGCAACTTGTCGAACCGCAATCGAGAAGAATTCCGGCACTCGTTCTTCGGCCAACTCTAAAGACCACGTCACCGGCAGCATAAGGTTCCGCAATTTGTTTGGGCGACGGTCCCCTGCATTTCGACTTGGACCGTAGATCGACAGCCGGGGACCTCATCCTACGTTTTCTTTTTTGAACCCTTTCGCATCTACGAAGTAGATGTAGTATGTATGTCGGTGTGCTGGATGTACGGTGTGACGAGCCCTGCCCGTGCGACGTCTGCTGCCTTGCCGAAGAGAGGCGTGGCCATGCAGTTGATGTGGGGGACGCGGTGTAACAAAGGGTTCGCCCCAGCCATCCGGATATTTCATCCTGCACACGAGTGGCCATGTCATTCAATGACAGAAGGGAATGGGGCCTGTCCGTTACACGACACCTGTCCATGACCCAAGCCTGCAGCTTATTACCGTTCGCCCCTGGACGACGGCTACGGTGAGAGGCGACCAATGTTGGAGAGCCGCGTGTGAGCAGTCACTCTCCGCAAGCTCAGTTCACGCCGTGGCCGGGGTTTCCGACAAGAGCAATTCTCGACCCGGTTCGTGTTGCACCTGAAGCATGCAAGTCCCGTCGGATGGCTGGGTTCATCCGCGGATGCAGGTTCGACTTGTTGCCTCGCAGGCTGTGCAGGTTGGCGTTGCGAGAGTCTGGTGCGCGCCAGTCGGCAGAGCCGGGGTAAGTCCTGATGCAAATATACCAAGTCTGGATGCGAATACGGATACCGAGTATGCATGCAGGGTTTCGCTGCGTCCCTCCCTCTCTCAGTGGCACACACGTGCATCACTGTCAATGGGGATACCATCATTACTCTCTTCCATGTCTTGGAACAGACACTGGCACCTACCTTTGGAGAATAATCCACTCGTGGAACAGATGGGGTGTCTGGGGTAAGCCGGCCTCATGAGATTGGACGAGTTGCGAGTCAGTTAGCACATTGATGGCGCGTTATTTTCTTGCTTCTTTCTGCAACGTTGCCGTCTTGGTATTCCAAGCATCATTCGTACTTGCAATGCCAAGCGGCGTTGAAGCAAAAGGTCTTGTTTGTTTTTCCTGTCCCAAGATTTGACGAGCGACTGAGGATTCCAACAAGTCGACGGGCCATCGTGGTCGTCACCGAGCATCAGTGGTGTCCCATTTTCGGGACCCGTGAGACGACATGGCAGAAGCGGCCTCTCTGCATTCACGACGTCGTCACCCCCTCCCTGCATACGCACTTGTCCTCGTTGGGGTGACGAGTCGCAAGTTGCGTGACTTTTCAGCTACCGCTGTAGCGTGTCATGTCGCTCCAGGTAGGTACGAATACAAAAAGTCGAACAAAGGAGCTAACGATGGTTCCTCTCTCTCATCTCACTGCCAGGTCGTCCACGTCCCTCGACGACGGAGGCGGCGCGGGGGCCACATTCGTATCATATCGGGAGCGTGCGCGATGATGGGGACACGGGAAGCAGAAACACATCGAGCTCCGGGCCGGACATGAGCGCATTGCCGCGCATGGTCTCTGGGAGAGACGAGATGAGGCTTGACTCTGTCGCACGCCACGTCTAAATCGGCGGCCCTTGGACGTGACCATGGCCGCGAGGCGCCGCGGAGCTGTCGAGGTTCAAAGCCATGATCCGTCCGAAACGTCCTTTTCACTTGCCATCGAGTTTCTTCGTTCCCCCAGTTTTGGTTGGATGAGATCCAACGACTGACTGGCTGGGTTGGGTGTGAGTCGAGGTGTTTTCTTTTTTCCTCTTGTTCCTCCCATGTTTGAATCGGCAGGTGAGTGCGCCGCTGATGGCCATGGAGAAGGGGAGAGAGTCGAAAAAGCAAGCGAGTGCTTGAGGACAAATTCCCCGATTAGTCGTGCAGACGCCCATGATGCTCGAGAATGGGGGCTCTCGGGATGCCTCGTTTGGGCCGAGGCCGGGCAAGAAAAGGGCGGCAGAGGTTCCCGAGCTGCCCTGACGGCGCTCCAAAGTCGTATTCCTGATGGGGCCACATGATGTGTCTCCATGTGTGTGTCTCTCTTTGTCTGATGCTTTTTGCCGTCATCACATCCCACTTGTCCTGTCACTTTCAGATCCACTCCGGTCTCACCTGCCCGCTTCATCTCATCTCGATGGAGAAAAGAAACGAGGGGCGGGTGTGAGTGTCGGACTCCAGTGTCCAAGAAGGGCTTCGTCTTGAGAATGACGTGCAACTTGCAATGGTCATGCAATGAGGAGTGTCGAGCTCTCTCTCAAAGAGGAGAATGGGACACGGGCATGTCGGGGGCATCCGTGTACGCCATCCGCAGCCTCTGTATTCGTACTCCCTACCGACCTCTTCGATGCCCCATCCCCTGATGGAGAAGAAGAGGGCAGGTCCCGAGAAAGAAAAGAAAGCTCGCGGCGCCACTGATGCACCACCCCTGAACACATGAACTTGGTCCATGGCAGCTAGGTACTACCGCTACCCCAGACGATGCACCCGATCCATCTTTCCTTTTCTTCCTTCTTCTCGCCTCGCTTTCTTTTTGCTTCTTGGCTTCTCGCTTTCCCCTTGCGGAGGTGGGAGGAGCAGCAAGTGTCTGGACACGCAAGGCACAAACAACCCCTCCCCCCGCGATGCCCGCTCCCATCTCCGGGCCACGAGGGGGGGGCTTCTTCAAACATGTTCGTGCCCTCTTCTGCTTGTCTCGTCCGGCCTCATGGGACCGTACATGGGTACACCTATACGTTACGTCCAGGGGGGGGGGGCGACAGGAGTAAGCCCGACAGGCGTAAACCCGGGCCATGTCGAACCGCCGAGGGCCCAGCGTGGCACGCCAAAGGGGACGCGGCGGCAGAACGGCACGCTCTCTTTCTCGCATCGTTGTCGTCATCGTCGACAGTCGCATGTGGTACTACCACTCCCTCTCTCCCCCGACTGCCCCCAAAGCCCGCCGCCACCATCGAGCGCGCGTGCCGTCCCTCACTCGAACCGCCTGCCGCCTCTGTCCACGCCTCCACCTCCAAATGCAGATTACATCCGAGGCAGTGGGATTCGGACGTGCGTTGCAAAGGACGCGAGACCCCTGGATGTGCCTCCCTGGCTGCATGCGCCGGCCCGTCCTGCCAACCCTTCGATCCCGACTCACGTCTCCATCCATCCATCACATCACTCACCCCCCCCCCCTCCCATCGTCAAGGACCTTGTTTCAAGGCACAGCAAGCCCCAGACGCCAAGCAAGCGAAGAAGAAGAAAAACTGCAAGTTGGGGAAGAAAATTCCGACACCATAGCCACATGCCGATTGCCCCCCCTGTCCTGCGCTCTTACGTATGTATAGCAGTTACTACCTTTTCGTACATGTTGTCCGGTCAAGTGACCGTTATGTGCTTTTGTCGACGCTCAAAGCCCACACGCCGTCTTCGGACGCTGTGATCTGTCATATCCGATGGCCAGCGAGCATGACGGCGGCCGACAGGCGTCTCTCCTCGTCGCTTCCCCTCGTCAGCAGCACACATCACGAACCATGCATTACTCAGCCCATTGAACTCGAGACGGCTTGAGAGCAGAGGCAAGAGATGAACAGAGCCCATGAGCCTCAAGTCCGTGTGTTCAAGCGACCCCATGGGACATCCGCGCAGACTCCCGACACGGCGGGCAGAGAGAAGGGGGCCACGGCATAGATATCGTGCGTGTCAACTTCTGTTCGCTCTCGACTGAGAGGCTCATGGCCTCGGCAAAACCGCGAGCCCGTCACGCCACGTCACGCCCCGCGTAGGCCATGCATGCAGCCATCCTTAGCCCGCTCCTCGTGCGACGGTGCAGCCCAACTGTCTCCTTAGTTGCCGCTGGACATGGGCAAGGGCCGTGCCGATGAGGCCGAGAAGAGGGGAATAGGACAGGTGCTTATCCGTAGAAAGGAAAGTACTACTTGAGTCGCCACAGACAATGTCTGATGTTGGTTTGACTTGCCCTTTTGGCTCCCCCGCGGCATTTGCAACTCATCAGGCCATTCTCCAAGACACCACCTGTCAGTAGAAGTGAACACGTCCTTGATTATACCCCCCCCGGTGTATATCTGACCTGGTATCGAACATGTCTAAGTCCCCAAGGCGTTCCTCGTCGTATCTCTCCAGTGCCTCGGTAGTTCTAATGCTTGTCCCCGCGTGCCCCACGAGAGAAAGGGGGGACAGGAGTCCTGTATAGGTTGCTCCTCGAAACTGTACCGCAATGCTTGGTTCAAATGCAACCCCCTACTCCCACGACTACTGCTCCTTGTCCGTCTCAGACATGATGTCTGTCGATTGGTCTCCGCCGCCATCAGAACTCGTGAGGCCCTTGCGGATGGCCAGGACGCTATCGACGATGACGGCATCGATGCCCTCCTTGACTTGTCGCTGCAGACGAGTGTTAGCCACCGCGCCTCGGCCCTGTTCCGCGCAAATGCGCCGAGACCATGTGTGACGAGCTTACCTGGACCAGAGTCGGGTCGTTGTTCAGCACGCCGTAGCTGACGCAGACCAGCCCGAGCTCCTTGACGACCCTCACCAGTCTGGGGCTGTTGATGAGGGGCTCCGCCGCCGAGACGATGCCGAGCAGGTTCCAGCGGCTCGCGAACCGAATGGCTTCCTGCAGCGACGAGGCTCGGATGTCGCCCACCGAGCTGCACCCGGCGTCGGTGAGGAAGAGGATGGGGATCGACGGCTGCTTGAAGTTGAGGCACAGACAGATGTCGGGGTTGAAGGAGCTGAAGATGATGTGCCGGTGCCTGGTCAGGTCGTAGACCTTGGAGAGCACCGTGTCGCAAAACGAGTTGAGCTCGACGGCGTACGTGTCCATCTGGTGCTCCTCGCTCTCGTGCAGCATGGGGTACTTGAGCTCAATGTTGAATCCAATCTCCTCGGGCAGCTTGCGGAAGAGGTCCTCGAGCGTCGCGAACGGGGCCTGGATGAAGTTGCCCCGAGAGTTGGCCTTGTAGCCCTTCTCTTTGAAGTCGCGCGTGTGCTTCATGCGCTCCTCCATCTCGTCGTGCCCGCTTCCCGCGTAGCCCATGGACAGCGAGCGCTGCGGCGCGAAGCTGTTACTGCGGGCCCGCGGCGAACGCTGTCGCGGCGCGGCTTGGCCCAGCAAGTTGTTCGGCGTCGCGTCCCTCCTCTTGTCCGAGTTGATGTGGAGAAACTGTTCCAAGGTGAGGGTATGGACCGGAGCGTCGATGCCCGTTTCGCTGACGAGAAAGTCGTGATAGATGACGGGGACGTGGTCCTTGGTGAGCTGCACGTCAAACTCGACGTATTGCGCGCCCAGGTTGGCCGCGGCAATAAACGAGGGCAGCGTGTTCTCGCCCAGCTGCAGAGACTTGTTGGACGTCAGGTTCTTGCCCAGGCCTCGGTGGCCGATGACCATGGTGGAATCGAGCTTCTTCCAATACGTCTGCTCAGACGTCACCTCCATGTTCGGGTGGTAAAAGGGGGTGATGACGAGGAAATTGAAGTTGACGGTTCCAATCACCTCCAGGTTGCTCGACATGATGGGGACGCACACGTCGCCCTGAAGGTTGACCCGCTGGGTGCCGAGCGTCGGCTTGATCGAGGACAGCAAGGCGACGGCCCGGCCAATCTTGTTCTTCTCGCTGCCCGAGTACGTGGGCACAATGTCGAACAGGAGCTTGACCTTTGTGGCGTCGCCGGTGGTGAAGGCGACGGGCTCCGTCGAGATGCCCTCGTGCACCGGCAGGTCGATGATGGTCGGCTCGCCTTGCGCGCCGTTGGCGCTGACCACGACCGACAGCGCCGTGTCCAGCTGCGTGTTATGCGCCTCGGTCAGAGGGACGCGGTCGAGGCTGACGGCGTCTGTGCTCTTCCGGACGTCCATGGAACCGAGACTGACCAGGACCAGGCTTTCGTTGGTCAGGTAGCGGTGACCGAAGCTCTTGATGGGCTCGACAGGTCGCGGGGCCCCGTTCGACGTAGACCCGTTGGAGCGTCGTTCGTCGATGGAGGAGCTCTCCGGGGGGTTGGGCGCCTGCAGCCCCGCGGCCACCCGGGACGCGGCCTCGTCGTCGTTGGTATGCGATGCGAGGAGCCGAGCAATGTCCATGTGGCCGCGCAGGGCCGCGTGCTCCTTGGCCGTCCAGCCCGACGCGTCGGGCCGAGAGACGTCGGCCCCGGCACTGACCAGCAGCTGCACGACGGTGATGGAGCCATCGACGGCGGCCACGTGTAGCGGCGTCCAAGAGTACGAGCTCTCGGCGATCTCGAGGTCTGCCTGCTGAGAATCGCTGCCCTTGATGATGATGCGGGCGCAGCCGACGTGGCCAAACCGCGCGGCGATGTGGAGCGCCGTCTCGCCTGTCTTGTCGGTCCAGTTGACGTCGACGCCGGCGCTGACGAGCATCTCGACAATTGGCTCGTAGTTGGACTTTGTCGCGAGGGCAAGGACGGCGCCCGACTTGGAGATTGTCTTGCGCAGCTGCACCTTGGCCTCGCTGCTTCCCTGCCAGTTCTCGCCCTGCAGCAAGGCCCGGGTCGTCAGTGGGTGGCCGCCGATGACGCTGAGATGCAACGGGGCATAGCCGTCGTTGTCCTGCCACTCGGGGGCGTCGATGCCGTCCTTGACGTCGAATTGGTCCCACTCCTGCATCTTGGCCATGAGGACCTGGCAGACGACGACGGAGCCGAATTGGGCTGCGTAGTGAAGGGGCAGACGCCCAAAGGTGTCGCGACTCTTGAGGGTTTGTCGTTGCTCCCATCTCAGCAGATGGAGAAGGTAGACGAGCATCTGCACCGCCTCGTCATCCTTGCCGAGGTGCTCATTCTCGTTTGTGTTGATGGCCTTGGCCGGGGCCGCCAGTGAGACGGCGGGCTGGAGGTGTCCGTTGATGAACTGCGTGCCCGCCGGCACGGGAAAAGCCTTTGGAAAAGCCTTTGGGGTGTCCTCGTTGGGCGGGGCCGACTTGGCGCGGCCGATGTGGATGACAATTCTGTGGATGCAGCTGCGATGGTTGATGTCGTCGGGCTCGTCCAGCTTCTTGACGCGAGGGAGGAGGTAGGCGATGCAGGCCTTGGAGCGAGCCGAGATGGAGCGCTGGAGGAGATTGAGCAGCAAGCTCTGAGCCTGCGTCTCGGTGCCTCGGTTGGCCTCGTCGAGCCCAGAGGTGAGAGACGCCACATCGTCGCGGCGAACGGCCTGGTCCAAGACGTCGAGCTGGGCCTGAGGGAGATGGAGCATGGCCGAGGCCGAGGCTCGGCCGAGGGAGCGGGTAGAGCGGTCCGAGGTGGAGTCGTCCATGTTCTGGGCGTCGCCGAGGGCGGAGAGCCAGCGGTTGATCTCGACGAGCAGCCTGGAGATGTGGGCATCCTTGGCAAAGGGCTTGGGGTCGACCTTTGTGGACATGTAGCTGTGCTGGGACGAGATGGCGGGCACCTTCTTGTCGAGCTTCTTGGTGATCTTGACGAAGCCCCTGCGGTTGATTTCACCAAACCACTGGAGGTTTCGCAGCTGGGTCCTCAGCTCGAGCAAGGCGCCCATGACCTCCTCGACCTCGTCCTGGTCGAGAGTGGCCACGACATCCGGGACGCCCCCATAGCGATTGTGCAGAATGTTGAGGCGACGGCAAGCCTCGGCATACTTTTTGTTGTAAAAGGAGTCGACGTCCTCGAGATTGCGGTCGAGGGCGAAGAAGAGCTCTGCAGTGGGTTAGGGGACGGGCTTCAGCCCCGGGGACGAGTCTGACAGGGCCGCCCACCTGCTGGATCAACGGCCTCTCCATTGATTGCCTTTTGCGACGCGGCTTTGACGAGTTTCTTGAGGCCCTTGTAGTTGATGTAGAAGGCCGCCCACTCGGGGACCTGGTTGCGCGGAAGACTTTGCAGAGTCTCGTCTCAGCAGCGCCATCTTGGGGGAGCCTTGGGGAGCGTCGAGGCCACTCACTTGCGTCCAAATTTCATGCTGCCGCGAGTCGAAGCTCGACGAGGAAGCAAAGGGCGCAGATGCCACGCGAGTCGGCTTCCCGGGTCCCCTTTGGCCCCGATCCCACTTTGTCCCGCTGGAACAGACCTCTTTGCCTCTTTTGTCCCGATGGACAGACCTCTTTGCCTCTTTTGTCCCGATGGACAGACCTCTTTGCCTCTTTAGCCCCGATGGACAGACGCGACGGGCGGCCTTGGTGGCAAAAGGAGAGACGGCGCAGACGATCCGTCGCGCGCGCTGGGGCGAGAGGTGAAGACGGCGAGCAGGACTGCAAGTCGGCGCACAAACAAGGGTCAGGGTTGGTGTGGGATGAAGGATGGTAGTACTCAGATAAATGGACGAGGGCCGCGAGATCCGTGACGAGTTGCGTCGCCGCGAGGTACAAACAAGCTTCCCCGTTTCCCAAGTAGACGGGCGCCAGTAATAGTATCGTGAGACGGTGCTGGTCACAGTGTCCAGCGCGTGTTGCTTGGCTTACCCCAGGCACCCGCACCCCAGGCACCCCCAGGCACGCACGCAACACGGCGCGGTAGGTACAACACGGCGCGGTACAACACGGCGCGGTGCACACCAACAAGGTACGGGCCCGGAAGACGGCGGCGATGTGACACGGCGACCCACCGGCTCGGCGGCGGCCTTTCGTGTCGGGGCGAGCCTGCGTCCCTCTTCCTCTTGGCTGTTGACTTGGCGATTGTCTGCTGCGGCTGGTCGTGCGGTTTTTTTTTTCCGCCCAACTCTTCCCTGTTTTTTTCTTCTTTCCTTCCTGCCAAAATACGGGGGAAACCTCGTTAGTGCGTACAGTGCACCTCCAAGCAGCGTGCACAGTCCTGCTGGGTAAGTGTTCAAGTACCTAACTCGTACCTACTTGAGTCATGCCTAGGGCGCTAAGGGAGTTTAATTAATTACAGACGGAGGAACATTTACCAGACGTCCCGTGACAGTGTTCGAGCGTTCCAGTAGGTACAACCTTTCATAACAAAAATATACGAATACGAATACATGGTGACAGAAAACGGTAGTAGTACTTGGAGCCGAAGCCGGAGGGGTGTTCACCTAGTCCACCTAGCAGCCACCCTCCGTCCGCCGACCGATCGGCCACATCCAGCGGGCCGCCAGCCACTCGTGTATGTACATACCTTTGTCGCTCCGTGACTGGACAACGAGTCCCGGCACTCCTTGTCACCGCTACGACACCGCTACGACACCGCACACCGCACACACATAAACATCAACGCATTTCCCAACGCAACAATGGCTTCACGTGCTGCACAGTACAAGACGCACCCTCTTCATTCATTCGATCAATCAGTAACTTGGCCATCCCCCGGGCGGGTCCAGCTCAACAAGGACCAAGGACCCCGGCCTCCTCCGGACTGAGCTCGTTGCATCCATCCGCAAGGATCCTCCTCTTCTCCTCCTCTTCCCGTCATGCCTATCAGTCCGGTACGGTGCAACAATACGGTGCAACCATACACGAACATTCACATTCAGCTGGGACAGGTCTGGTCTACGCTCTTGCCCGCAGGAGATGCCTGTTGATGGTACTTTAACCTCGTGCCTCGGTGGCTCCGAGTTGATGTTGATGGGCTGGGATCCCCACGCCTTCAACTTCTCACCAGTACTGCACTGCTGGCTGGTCCTCGCATTCCCTTTGGCGCGCGGGCCACGGCGACACCTTGTCGGATTCCTTCCCATCCGGGGCATGGCAAGGTCGTCGTCCTCGCCAGGCGCTCGAATTCCTGCCTGAGCTGGACTGCTCGTTGGACAGCCACACCTCCGATATGTAACGCCATTGCAGTGCGGAAATCGATCGAAAAGTCGGGCTTCAGCAGTTTGCTTTCAATCGAGCTTGTCGTCTTTCTCACGTAGACATAGTCTTTCCAGACGCTCTCGATCTGCATGAGCCTAGTCTTCGGGCATGGCCCCTGTTGCCCGTCTTCGACGGCCGTCGTCGTCGCCTGAGAGTCGGCCGCGGGGAGGCGCATCCGGTCCAGTCCCGACACCTGCTCCTCCAAGGCTTCCATCAGCTCGCCAAGCTCCGATACCGAAATGTCTAGGTTGGCGAGGCAGGTCTCGGATACCCGCCCGCCAGGGATGCGCAGGCCGCAAAGGTCGATCAAGGCGTAGATGCGGCTGATCAGGTACCAGTCTGCTTCGCCGTCCCCCGTCAACAACATTGCCTTCCACTGTTGCTTGCACTTGATCAGGCCGCGTATCAACTGAAGAGCCCCTTTCCAGTCCATGGCGACGACGCACTCGTCCAGGACCTGCCTGACCACCTTTATGCTCAGGCCGACTCCCCATTGCACGCAGGTGAGGAAGAAGGAGGCGGCCTGTTCAAAGAGCTTGAAGTGCAGCAGGCCGTGAATGGCCTCTTCCACCAAGGCTCGGGTCGGCGGAACGTGCTCCCACACCCAGTTTCCGCTCAGTGTCCGCAGTCGGACGTCCACGGCCCAGTCAAGAAGTATGTAGTTGCTCTCGATGTCATCGATGTGCCTCCGTCTCACCTTTCCACCGGTCTTGCTGTCGACTCCCGTTATACAGGCAAGGGCGTAAAGAAACCTGCCGTGATTCTGGGTGACCTTGTAGTGGCTGAGGATGGCGACGAACGTGGTTGGCGTGGGTCGTAGTAGACGATCGTGGAAAAAGGAATGGACCAGAGCGTCTGCAAAGCCGTGGAGACCCGCCTTGGTGAAGGCGACGATGAGCGTGTTGTACGTGTGCATGTCTGCGGCGTGCGCAGAAATGAGGAGATTGTAGCAGATCCTGCCTATCTTCTCCTTGATCCGGATATCCGGAGCGTTCATAATCTGTCTCAGTTGTCGGTTCAGGCGCACGGTGTTTTGCCTCGCCCATTCGCTATCGATGCTTCGAAATGTATAGTCCAGCTTGCTGGTCTTGGCCAGGATGCACGCCTCTTCAAACGACGGGGTCGTGCCGGGCTCTTTGTCGACCTTGTGGGTGCGATGCAGGAACTTGTCGACGAGACGCTTGACGGATGTGGACTCGCGAAGCAACTGCACCTGATTTATCGCCTCGCGCGCAACGTATCTCTCGTCGGATTCATCCGCCAGAACAGCCTTCTCGAGCTCCTCGTAGTCGGTAAGGCAGGCGGCTCGCAGGGTTGCTTCCGACGGACAGCCGTAGCGCTCGCTCCTCAGGCTCGCGAAAAGCTTCGAGGCAGTGACGATGGGGGGCTTGTGTATCTCTTTCATGTAGGGTCGGGTCTTGTATATCGTCTTGAGGCAGCGCCAGAGAGCGTCCATTTGCTGGATGGACAAGTCGGGCGTCTTGCCGTCGCCTTCGGGGGCGACAAAGGGCTCGCGGTCTTGCAGGTCTGACAGGTCCCGTCGGGCCTCCTCCAACAGTATATCCAGATCGCGTCGGCGATCCTCTTTCCGTACGGCGTCAACGACTGCGGCGGTGGCGAAGACGGAGCTGTAACATGCGGTGAAGAGTTCGGCAAAGGTCGGCTTGCGCCGTCGGGCGGTTGTTGCTGCTCGCCTTCGAGCCGCAGCCAGGGCAACGTTGCAAGGCCTACAGCCGCATCGATGGGACTGACCAGCTCGTGACCACAGTGCCTGCATCGCCGTGGCATCTGTAGGGGCCGGCATACGTCCCCAAACTGGTGGCGGTCGAGGCTGTTCGGCTGCGGCGCAAAGAGGCTGGCTATCTTGTCGGAAGACGGAGACGGGGCAGGGCCGACAATTTGGTCAACCAGCAGTGCCGGTCACGTGATGGCCCCGTCGTCAACTCACCCCCACCCACATGGACCTTTGGTCTCGCCAAGTTCTTGGTCACGACTTGTGATTTCGAGCCTCGGTCGACTGCCAGGATGTTTGCCCTCGAGCTCAAGGCGGAACTGTCGGGGTAGGTTACGGACACGGCAAAAACATGTGAGCAACCAGCCAACTGACTCGATCCCCAAAGAGTCACCAGCTTGCGCCCCGAAGACACGGCGGACAATCCGTTTTGGTACATGTTCAAGGTCCAGTGCACTTCTTGCAGAGAGACGCACGCAAATTATGTCGGAGTCAACCGTTTTGTACGCCCTGCGCCTTGAGGCCGGATCCGTGGTTGGACGAGAGTGCTCATGGATCAAGGAAACCAAGGAGATGAGCGGCAGCCGTGGCGAGGCCAACTTTGTTTGGAAATGCAAAAACTGCAAGGTCTGGAGACATCAATTCTGGAGACATCAAACTCCCTGCAGAAAGGGGGGTGCTGACATGATCAGCGAGAATCGTCTGCCTCCATCAAGAGCGGCCCCGTCCCGTACGAGCAGTCGGAGCCGCCCAAGTCTCAGAGGTTGATTGAGTTTGATTGTCGGGGGCTGGAGTTTACACAATTCAAGCCCGAGGTGCGCGTCTCCGAGCCGACGGTCCGCCTGTAGACTGACCTGTTCCAGGGAGACTGGCTGGCTCAGGGCGTCGGGTCTGGGACCAAGTTTACGAGCATTGACCTGGTGGACGGGGAATGGTACGACTATGACGACAAGGCGGGAGAGGAGGTGAGCATCAAGGAAATGTCATGGGAGATTCGCCGAGCATGAACAAGGCAGCAGTGCGGCATTGTTCCCGCAGGCCGCCTGTTTGCCAGAGGGAGGAGACGACGGACGGATCTTGTCAGGAATAGCTACAAGTTTGACGAGGTGCAGGGTAGGTGGGCTTCCCTCGGCACAAGGCCGGAAATGGAAATCAATGGCCCCAGCCCAGCAGCACGCACAGTGCTATTCGAACCCCCCCTTTTAGCTGCAAGCTCCAAATACCACCCCGAGAATTATTAGATCAAAACTTGATCATCCATCGACAGCATTCCAAGGCAGCCTCACGCCCTAAGCGCTTCCCGTTATGACCTCGAGTCAGCTGACGGCGAGCCTCGATTTCCTAACCGATGCTGCTCATCTGCTGCGCGGCGCGGCGCCCGAGACATCGGCTCACCTCATGAGGCATCGCGCCGACCTTGTTTCGCATGCCAATGTGCCCCAACACGAGCTTCGGCAGCAACATGTCTGCTCCGCCTGCGGGCACATTATGATGCCGGGCCAGGGGGGGACAAGGGTGAAGCTCGAGACGTGCAAGGCTCGACAGGGCAGAGCCGCTGGGACCAGGAAGAATGCGTCTCGTGAGGCTCCCACGAGGACCAAGATCTTGACATGTGGCCGCTGCCAGCGACTCACCAAGATCAACCTCGCAGCCCCGGAAAAATCCGTCCGCCGCCGAAAGGGGACCCGGCCGGCGGCGGGGCAGGCGACGACGACGGCGACGGCGAAGAAGACGGACCTTTCCGATGCGCCCAAAAAGACGGCCAATGCCACCAGCAAGCAGCGGGCAAAGAACCGCAAGGCCGGACTGCAGGCTCTGCTCTCCCAGCAGCAGCAGCAGGCTTCAGCAAGCTCACTGACGCTGGCAGACTTTATGAGAAAATGAGCGGCTGTCCCCAGACAGCAAAATTGGCGATCCTCTGCTCCCCGTCATTTTTTTCTTGATAAAAGCCTTTCTCTGGGCCTGGCTGCGACAAGTATCTACTGGACGTGGCCGCTAGAGCGGTGCTCGGCTAGCGCTAATCTTCATGCAATCAATGACATAACGGCCCTCTGCAGAATAATTGCCCCTCTAAAAAAATTCCCATGCACCATCAGGCCGACATGACCTTCTCTACCCTTGACTGCTGAACAAGACCACGCAAGGACACAGGGGAAAATGTCAATAGACGATCAGACCCCCGAGGTGACGCAGAACCCGTCTCAGTTCTTCGAGGCCATCGGCACAAAGGTCGAGAGCCTTGCCCCGGCTACAAATGGCGACGCCGCCGACGAGGACCAGAGGACCGTCGAGGAAATCGAGTCGCTGTGCATGAACTGCGGTGAAAATGTGAGTCGCCCCCCCCCCCCCCCCCCCCGAATGTCTCTTCTCGCCGCTGACTTGTCGTCTGCGCCCAGGGCATCACTCGGCTCCTCCTGACTGTCATCCCGTACTTCCGCGAGGTCGTCATCATGTCCTTCTCCTGCGAACACTGCAACACCCAGAACAACGAGATCCAGGCCGCCGGCACAGTCCAGCCAAAGGGCACCCACTACGAACTGCGCCTGACTTCGCTCCCCGACTTTAGCCGCCAAGTGGTCAAGTCCGACTCTGCCACCGTCAAGTTTATCGAGCTGGATCTCGAGATCCCTGCCGGGCGCGGCCAGCTGACCAACGCCGAAGGCCTCTTGACCACCGTCGTCGACGACCTCGAGATGGGACAGGAGGCGCGCAAGGAGCAGATGCCAGAACACTACCCCGTGGTTGCCGAAACCATCACAAGGGCCCGCGCCATGCTGGCGGGCGATGCGTTTCCTTTCCGCTTCTTCGTCGATGACCCGGCCGGCAACTCCTTCATCGCCCCCGACCTCAAGGACGGCGTCGGCAAGTGGGAGAAGCGAGAGTTTGTCCGGACACCCGAGAAAAACGCCGCCCTCGGCCTCTCGGACAGCGCCGGGGATGACGCGCCCGCCGCCCCCGGGTTGTCGGCCGACGGTGAAATTGTTCCCGACGAGGTCTACAGCTTCCCCGCCACGTGTCCGGGCTGCATGCACCCGTGCACGACGCACATGAAGATGGTGGAAATTCCCCACTTCAAGCAAGTGGTGCTCATGTCGACTGTCTGCGAAGACTGCGGCTACCGCTCCAACGACGTCAAGACGGGCGGCGAGATCCCCGCGCGCGGCGAGAAGATCACGCTCCGCGTCGACGGGCCCGTCGACCTGGCGCGTGACATCCTCAAGAGCGAGACGTGCGGTATGGAGTGCCCCGAGCTCAACCTGGAGGTCAACCCGGGCACGCTCGGCGGCCGCTTCACCACCGTCGAGGGCCTCCTGACGCAGGTGCGCAACGACCTTCACGGCCAAATATTCGAGGCCAGCGGACCCGGCGGCGCCGGCGCCGGCGGCGACTCCCTGGCCGCCACGGAAAGGGACCGGTGGCGGGCCTTCTTCGACGGGCTCGACGCCGCCACCCGCGGCGACACGGCCTTTACCGTCGTCCTTACAGACCCCTTTGCGAGCAGCTTCGTCCAGCCGCTCGTCGACCCCCCGGCGCCGGACCCCAAGATCACCAGGGAGGCCTACGACCGCACCGCCGAGGAGGAGGAGGAGCTGGGGCTCAGGGACATGAAGACGGAGGGGTACGAGGCGCCGGACAAGGAGGAGGCGCAGCCGTGCGGCGGGGACGAGGCGGCGCAATGACCAGAGGGCGGGGCTGGTGGACGGGCGTGGCCTGACTCCATCTCCCAAATATGTTTTGCGAGGTCATGCATGGGTCCATGTGCTCCGTAAAGGCAGAAGAAAAGGGGGCATGCATGGGGAGGATTTGCGGCTGGGCTCTCGCAGCATCACCTGCCATCTAAAGAGGAAGCTCATCAAGTATCAAGGACACGGGATAAAATATGACTCGACGGCGGGGAGTATCCGGCAGTCATGTTGACCAAGACCGCACACACATTGGGTATAAGACCAACCACCATTTGCAAACTCCATTCTCCCCTTTTTAACATTTTGGCAAAAAGTCTCGACCCAGTCTCCGTCCAGCGTGCAACAGATGCGATGACCTCTCTCGTCTCCCTACACCCTCGCCCATGCGAGTTTGCCCATGCGAGTTTCCCTGCCAAAGGCACAAAAAGAAGACTAACCCAGCCGCAACACACAAAGACCACACCCCGATTTGCCCCCCTCCAACAACCCGCCAAGCATAGTACCACCATTGCCCCGTTTTCCCCCAAGTTTGCTTGCGACGTGCACCAATCGCCGCCGGGACAATCTCGCCTCAGATGAAGGGGCAGGGGGGCGAATATGAAAAGATACAAAAGAGAATGAGTGGAAAGGATAGACAGAGGAAACAATAAGGAAGAAAACAAGCGGGAGCCATGCTCCGCGGGCCGGCGTGTGCTGATTCAAAGCCTCATGACCAATCTGTTTGTGCCCGTCACCCTTGATTGGACGTGAGAAGAGGGGGAGGTGGGAATCAAAAAACTTTTGCCAATGGCCCAGGAGGCAAGACATAGAATGAAGAGAGAAAAACAGTGTCCGTCGCATTCGTGTCATTCCGAGAGACCAGATGCCCGTGGCGGATCAAATCGAAAAGGGCGGGAGAGGAGAAGAGAAGAAGAAGTTGCCAGTGAGCCTTCATGTATCGGAGAAACACACGCCATTGATGAGTTTGGCGAGACGAGGCCCAGTCAAGCCATGGAAGCGCTTCCCCCTCTGGCTCGCCATCCTGACATGTGGAAAACCAGAGGTGGCTTCCGATCAAAGGTTTCACCGAGACACACATTGTCCAACAGCCGACGACCCACCCACCAATGGTGTTTCGACAGGGCGCGCTTCCTTCGTGCGAACGCGAATCACCATCTCCACGGCTCGGTCCCGTCTTCCTGACCCATATGCTGGTGCCACTCATCAATACCGGTGTCACAGGTGACCTCAGCCACGTGCTCCTAGAAAAAAGAAGGCCTGGTCAGGACGCGGTACTCGACGTAGTCTTCGCCGTCGATGTTGATGATGGTGCCCTGCGAGACAAGCTTCCCCGTGAAAGCCCCCGTCGTCTTGCGTTCGTACTTGATGCCGTCGTATATCTTGGTGTCTTCGGCGCCGCCCTTGAGTCGGAGAGACTCCTGCCGCGCCCAGACCTTGTTCAGGCGCTGCATATCCTCCGACTCGTGGAAGAGTGATCGCCCGTTGGTTGGGAGAACAGGCACGGCGAGGGCCGCGGCGGCAGCGGCGGTAGCAGCATCCGTGGCTGCAGCAACGGCGCGCTCCCGGGTGAGAGCCTTGCGGTCGGCACGACCCTGCGCCGCCTCGGCTCGGGCAATCTCACGGCGTGCCAAGGCGCTTGTGCGCTCGGCGGCCTCGACACCCTGTACCCGTTGGGCTGAGCGGAGCTCACTCTCGGTGAGGGCCTGCCGGAGGGTGCGCCCGTCTGGCCGAGGTTCGATGCGGCGTGACTGGCGCAGCTCATGACCCCCATGACCAAGTCTCGAGCCCGGACGGTCCTCGGACGTGAGGGCGGCGCTAAATGTCGGCACCGAGACGTTGCCGGGCGGCTTCAAGGCGCCGGAGATGGTGCCGGCCCGAGTCTGTGCTTCGAAAACGGCCTTTGTCTCGTTTTCTATGCGATCTGCCTCTGTCTCGCCGTGATCCAATTGATACTGCCGGATGCGGCAATACTCCTTGACCTCCTGTCGGAGGAGGGACTTGAGATGATCTTCAAACTCCACCTCCTCGTACGAGATCCACAAGGCACCAGCACCCGAGGGAAAGTTGCCGTCGACAAAACGACCATCCCTCGTCTCTCTCACGACCTTGACGCGAAACATGTCGTTCTGGCCAAGGATCCCGTACACGGCATGTCGGTCCATTTCCAGCAGCTCGCTCGATGGCTTCCAGTATCCTATGAGGATGCGCGTTGGGCGGGTGCCGGGGAGGGGATCAACAGAAAAGCGGCTTTGGTGAGCGGCCATGGGCTGCGGAGGAGTCTGCGACCGAAACGACTCCGGGACGGGCGTCGAGCTCGGCGTCGAGACGCTTGGGGCGAAGCTCCCGCTGATCTTGCGTCTCTTGCCATCGGGGCGGTTGGGGGCGACGAGGTGCTCGGGGATCTCGGCGCCGTAAGCAATCGCCGGCGCGGCCGTGGGGTTGTCGGTGGCCGGGTTCTCCTTGACGCGACGGATGGCTTCTCTGACGGCCTCGGCCTCGGCGGCCTTGCGCTGCTCCTCGGTCTCCTCGGGCGCAACGGCGGAGCGAAGGCGAGTGTACTCCTTAATGTGGAAGTGGTCCAGGCCGACGAGGTGGTTGGAGAAGACGACACGCTCAAACGTCACCCAGCTGCCACCGGGACCCGGAGGCAGGGGGTAAGTGTCGATCAAAGACTCGCCTTCCTTGGACTGGGGCTGGACGCGGGTGCGCAGCCGATCTCGGACATCGATGAAGCCGATTACGGCGTGCTTGCGGCTCTCTTCGGGAACGATGGAGTCTCTCCAGTGGCCCAAGAGAACTCCCTTGACGCCAGTCAAGCTCTGCCGATTAGGCTTTGGCTTGACGTCCCTCGACAGGGGAGGTGACTTGGTGTCGATGACGGTCTGGGCCTGGGAAGTCTCGAGCATGGTCTCGCTCAGGTCGTTGTAGAGAGATGTGCGCTTGCGCTTGGGATAGTGGGAAGCGGCCAACGACTCGTCTCGAACGTCGTCCATGACGTGGTCTTGGTCCATGGCGACGCGGAGAGGCGACGTCTGTTGAACGCGATCGGCCTTTGCGCCAACCACGATCTCGTCCTCAAGCCCGTTGATGCCTGACGTCGGGGGCGAGTGCAAGTTGCTGTCAGGGTCGCTCAGCTCACTGTCAGGCTCGGCCTCGTCCGATGGACTGCTCTTGATGCCGTTGATGTGTCTAAAGGGCAGGTAAGTGACTATTTCCTGCACGAGGCGCGGCTGCGACGCGCAGTCGCGAGCCCCCTCGAAGTCCGACATGGCAGGGCGACAAGGCTTGGAGTCTCGAGAGATGGAGTCTCGATAGAGAAGCGATGCGATGTTGGGTGGATGAGAGGGGCGCGCGTGGGGCGATGGCGAGTAGTGCATGGGAAGGGGAGGAGAAATGAAAAGAGAGAGATGTGAAAAGAGGGGTAGTTGACGGCAAAAAGAGTCAAGAGGCGAGAGACGGGCAGTTTGCTGGGGATGGAATGTGCAAAGGCGGCGAGGGCGGTCAAGAAGAGGTGTGCGAGTGAATGAGCGCGTCGGCGTCCGGTGGGCGCTATAGGACGCTTACACAGCGGGCGGGGAAGGGCGTTTATAAGGGTTGAGAGGACGACGAGGAGAGAAAGAGAGATGTCTTGTTGCATTGCTCGGCGGAACCGCGAGCCGAGCGCATGAGACGGAAGGATGCGAGAGATTGCAGAATGCAGAATGGAGACGACGGCAAGCACATGAACTTTTCCCAAATGGGGAACAGAAAGCCTGCGCGGACCGGGTGACACGAATCGCGCCCGTCGAAAGGCATAGTCATCGCGCTCGGCAGCAAACACTTCTAGTTGGAATCGCCTGATCCTTCAAGCAAAGTACGCTTGTACCACTCATGCTATGATTCAAGGGTATAGTTGACTGCGGCCAACAAGCACCGGCTAACTCGGCTGTGGCAAACAAGTTTTCTCAGAGCAGAGACTGAGCAGTGGGGGGAAGGAAGCAAGCCAAGAAAAAAAGTATTGATACAGCATTTGCAGAGGCGCAACCAACTGCCTTGCATCCAACTGGGACGGCGACATGCACGAGCGTGGCAAGACACCCGACAGAGACAAGCCAAGGCTAGACGCAGCATCTTGCAGGGCTCACCTCGACTGCGGTTGGCGACGGTGATGCCGCCACCATCAGGGATGGAGCGAGCGGCTTCCAGAAGAGGCAAGTCGCGGAAAGGGTGGGTGGGCGTTGCGGGGGGTTCAAAGGCGGGAAAAACGGGACGACGGCTTGAGCCAAGGCAAGGCGCTTGGCTTTGTTGGTTTGCCCGAGTTGGTTGGAAGAGGGGGGGCGGTAAGGGAAAAGAGAGAGAGGGAAAGGGCAGAAGGGGGGGGGGGGGGGCAAATCAAAAGGACAGACGGCGCTTTGAGTCTAGCGCTCCTGCTGTTTCTGCTTATTTGTGCCGCCTGCCGCCGGCGCAATGAAAAAGAGGAGGGCAGGCAAGAGGTACTTGCTGTTTTTCATCCCAGAGGGTACAGACACTGTGCTTGTGCGCCGTTGAGGGCCAAAGTGCATGATGCGGTCAATGAACCTTGGCCTCCAACTTTGGCGGCCGACCAACTTTGGCGACTTGAAGCAAAGAAGGGCTAGGGCAGAGCAACAACGACGAACAAGACACGACCTTTCTGGCAATGCAACTGCAGAGCTCAAGAACTGGCGTCGAGACTGAAACAAATGAATGCGCAGTCATCAAGGTGGCGGTGGTGGTAGTGGTGGTGGAGTCATGGTCAAGGGAAGAGAGAAAAAAGATAAATCAGCATGACTCACATTGGGGGCGACTGCTGCTGCGGCGGCTGCTGGACAGCCGGAGACGTCTTGTTGTCCAGCGTCTGCGCCGGGCTCAGCTCCAGCTCGGCCGGAGGCGTGGGAGCCTGCGGTCGCTGACTTGTCGGCTCCTCGGGCGTCCTCGTCGCCTTCATCTCCGACGCCTCTGCCCTTTCCTCTCGCTCTGCCGGGGCCTTTGAGTCGGCCGCCATCGCCGTCGCCGTCGCCGTCGCCGTCGATGCGCCCTCGCCTGTTGACGGCGGCATCGAGGCCGTGTCGGTGGCAAAAGCAGGTGACTTGGCTTCCGTGGGAGCCATGGCCGTTGGCACAGTCGTCGGCGTCTTGTTGCTGTTGTTGTCAGTCGCAGCAGGCTCTTCCATGACACCCGCAAAGCCAGCTATTGCGTCAGAAATGCTCCTATAAGTCCTGTTCGTTGCTTCGAGTTGTCGTCGCGGCGGGTATGAGATGCGGAAGAGGAGAGAGGGGAAGTGCTTGTCGCCTCGAGCTTTCTCTCTCTTTTTTTTCTTTTCCCGGGTTCCTTGGGATGGTGTCAGGGGTTGGTTGGTTGACAGGCGGTGCTGGTGGTGTAGGTGTAATTCAGAGGGCGGGCGAGTTACAGAGGCTTTCGGTAAGTTTAATAACCCCCCGACCGACGACTTGTGTCATGTATTTAAAATCTTAATTTTTCTCCTTCTCTCTCAAAGTGCACCCTTCTCAATAGGCAGCAGCGTGGGGTGCCGAAAGAAAAAAAGTACCAAAGCCACGTCAGCGACGACAGGCTCCAGTGGCAATTGGCTCGTCAGCTGGCTGTAGCCGAGGGTGGGAGGAGAGACCAGGCTAATAAGAAGGCGAAAAGCCTGATGGGCAAGTCAGAGTCTAAAATAGATAGAGCGTGGCGGTGAACAGGGCGGCGGTGGCGTCTGGCGATGGCAAGTTGAAAGGAACACCCAACTCGTAGGTTTGTAGAGAAGGGAGACGGAGAGGGGAGAGAAGGGAAGGCGCGGGGCGCAAAGCGTCCTCGCCTAGTGCTGGCTTGGGCGGGGAAACTTGCTTACCTTTGGGGCAGTTGTCGAGGCGGTCAGGGTATATTTGATGGGGAATGAACGGGCGTTTGAATGGGGAAGAGAGGCAGGAGTGGTGGGAAGTCGTCGGTCGCGTGGTATAGATACGCGGCAAGAGGGTGCAAGCGGAAGGAAGGAAGGAAGAGAAAATCGCGACAGGGAAAGAAGAAGAAAGGAGAGAGCGCGTGTGCGATGAGAGACAGGTTTTAGTTTCCGAGGGAGATTAGATCACATCAGTTGACAAAACAGTCAATTCACAGTGTGCCAACGCAACGCCCGTCTCATTGCCATTGGCTCTCATTGCCATTGGCCCAGCCTCAGGCTAGACTTTGCAAGTACAGGGTAGGAGAGAGAAGAGAGAGGGTGAGCGCGCGAGAAAGAGAGGGAGAGCGCGCGAGAAGGAGGAAGGAGAGAGAGAGACGGGCAAGCCTGACTCTTTCCTGTTGCACCAGCCGACAAGGTTGTTGCCTTCATCACCCCCCCTTCCCCTCCTTGTCATGACGCACGGTCGCGACACTTTAAACCACGTACAGTACGTAATGCGTCCAGCTATACGTTGGACTTTGCTATTTCTCGTGTTTCCTGTTTCTCTCTCTTACTCCCCTTGTTCGAGCAAATCTGTGCCCGACGCAACCAACAGGCCGACGACGTCTTGGCCAATGACTTTTTGCTCAAGCATGGTCGCCTCTGGCAGCCAACGGTCATGTGTATATAATGTGCATGTTGTGTGCAAAAAAAGCCCGGTCCAAGTCCAACCAGCAGGGTTGCACATGCCTAATCCACACATGCCGCGTTGCTGCGTCCTATTCGCACGGCATTCTCAGTCGCCAATCTCGTGCTACTACCGTGTGGACTCGCTCAGTTCAGGACCATGAACAGGCGTCATGGCTCGCTGCCCGACCGTAGTACTCGGTAGCATTTCCCTCTTTTTACGGTTGCGTTGGAGCGTATTACATACATTTGCCAATTGTGTTCGTCTTAATGGCTCCCTTCCTCCCTCGTTCTGCGCCCGTAAACTCTAAAACCCGAGCAGGCTCGTGTCGAGAAAGGGACCTGTTTCTTTAGCACATGTACGAAGTACTTCGTATGTATGCACACATATTCATTACACACAAAAGGTACATACATGCACACACCCGCTACGGGTTAGTGCCAAGTCGAGCCCATAATAATTTCGTCACCCCGTGTCGTATCCGTATTTTCCCACGGAGTTGTTGAGAAATAGGCAGCGGCAAGGTTTTACCCAAGAGACAATGGCTCTTGCGTAAATATGCCATTTCGCGCGCGCGCGCAAGGGGAACGGGGGGGGGGGGGGGGGCAAATCGGCGGTGACTAAATCCGCCCGGTGAAACTCGCCGGTCTCAGCTCTCGCGTCCTTCAGTTGGTCCGCCGACAAGTCCGCCGACGAGTTGCATGCAAGAAAAAGTGACGGCACTGTATGCAGTCATGGAGCGGGCGAATCATGATTGGAACGGCGAGGAAACCAAGTACGTACCCTCACCGGGACTTGCTGACAAGATTCGTCATCTCGCAACATATCCCAAACAGTCATGGGGCCAATTCTGCGTCGCGCCCACGCCCGGAAAATAGACTTTGTCGCGCATGCATGGCTGCGAGTTGTGTTGTGTAGGGGGGAAGAGGAAGAGGGAGGGGAGGAGAGCTGGGAGACGAAACAGACAAGCAACCACGACTATGCCATCATCCACCCTTGATTGCCTCGCCTGTCCCCCTTTCTGCCTTTCTGTAAGAGTACGGACACTCGGTAGAAAGAAGCGGACATGGGTGCAACTCGACGTCGTCGAGCCATTAAATGCCTCTTTAGCCGTCACAAACCGCGGTACGCAGGTTGTATTTGTGTATATCCGTACATGTGTCAATTGATGGCCAAGTTTACAGGCAACCAATCCGTGAGTGTGAATTTGGCATGTGATGGAACACACACCAGATTGTGCTCCGTATGTACATACGTATGTACCTTGTGAGCCGTTTCGATAAGCTACTAGCATTAAAAGGGAGAAGACGTGACATTGGCGCGATGCGACAGGGCGACGGCACATGTCTCTTGATTGTGGCGGCAGATGGTGCCGCGTGCAGGGGGCGTCGACTCCAACGAGAGATTCATGGACAAGGCCGTACTTTCGTACTTGTAGTTTGTATATATGTACTACATACATGCGTACTTCGTACGTGTCCGTCTCTTACATGTGCATTGCATCTTGATCCACGGATAGACAATAGTGTAATCAACCGCCACATACGGATAGTACATGCCTGCTATACGGCGCGCACGTTACGGGCATAATTGCCGAGCAGGCGAGCGCCGGAAATGAGCTGAAAGAGAAGATGGGCTAATGCAGACGGGCAAAATACCATCGATCCATCATGAAAAGGACAAGGACACAGGAAAAGAGGGGAGAAAAGGCATAATGATGGCCTTGTGTCTGGGCGAAACTCACTCTGGGGCCATGTTGTCATTTCCGGCTCATCTCTTTGCATGAGACTCGATTCCCAATGCTATCCGTCCAAGAGTTGCATTCCCAATGCTTTCCGTCCAAGAGTTGTCTCCAGTCGGTAAAGAGGCCGCGCCCCAACACGCCTTGTTCAGTCCAGGTAGACTAGCCGAGTTTTTTTCGGTTCGTTCCTTCCCCCCTTTTAACCCCTTTTTAACTCCGTGGCAATGATGCTAGTGACTCGTTCCGCCGTTGATACTTCGTACATGACAACGAGAAACTGCCTCGTGACGGCACCATTCGCAACTCTAAAAGGAACCAAGATGAAGAAAATCCTTGCTAGGGACTGGCAAAGGTGGTTGCCTGTGACAAGCCGTGGGAGTGCAACCCATGCACGGATACAAACTAGCACGAATAGAAGTCATGTATTTGCCGTGAGCCCCCTTTTCCGTGCTTGTCGACGCCCGCGCCAACCACTCACGCCATCCCATCTCATCTCATGTCCTCTGTCCTACACGTCAGATCGCACAAGGCGCGGCGCGTCGCCTGACTTTCAGCAGACAAAAAGAGAGACGATGACAGAACAACAGTCGAGAAAAAAGCAACGAGTAAAATTGGCAACAGAGCATACTAGTAGGCCCTACTTCGTACTAGTATCCCTCCCGGGCGCCTCGATGAGACAGACTCACCGGATTGATGTCGTGCCACATTGCCGAGTGGCACACGCATAGCACAATCGTCGTCGACAAGGGGCTGGGAATCGATGATTGCTACTTCGGTCATATTGACGAATTGTTGACGCATTCGCTGTCGAGCCAGCGACGCTGTATGTACATAACACACCACATTCATGTCCGTACGATATCCGTGCTTCGTATTCGTACATCCAGCGAGACTTACTTGTTTGTACCACCCGGGCTGAGTCCTCGCTCCGACGCCGACGCCCTTCCCCCAGTTTGTTGCTGTTCGAGCCAACGCCGAAGCTGCATCCATGTACGTATATGCATGTGCTTCAATATATCCCCCTCGCACCGCCTCCAGATGGACGTGACAACCGAGCTTGTCATACACACGGATACATTCCCAAGGCCGTGGCTTGAGACCGGGCCAAGACGGCGCCAACCAACTCGTATCCCGCTTCTCGAGAGCATCCCGCTTCTCGAGACCGCTTGACCGAAAAGAAACCTCGTCTCTCCCTATTCCATCCGTCAAGTATCCCTACATGCGGCTCTTGTTTACTTGCTTTGCCGCGCCACAAACAAAAACCGCCCCGAGACTTTCAACTCTTCATCTCCATTGCCCTGTCTCGCCCAAAAGAAGAAATCCAAGCCCTCCCTCAGCCAGAATCCCTCAGCCACCTCTGGAGCCGCCCCCTCTCCCACGCCCCCTTCCTCCTCGCCCTCTGCCGCCTCGCCCGCCGCGTCCGCCCTTCTTGCCCCCTCTGCCGCCCGCCCCTCTGCTGTCGAACCGCTCGTACAGCTTCTCGTCGCCAAACACGCCCTCTCCGAACCGCATAAAGTTGACGAGCCCCCGGTCCACCACGGCCACGAGCACGTTTCTGTGCCCGTGCTTGATCCGCTGGTACAGCCGCCCCGGTCCTTGCATCGCCTCGCCCGGAGCATCCAGCGGCGTCGACTCGAGCAGCGCCTCCATCTGCTCCAGCGTCGGCAGGTCCGAGCTGCTCGTGTCCGCGACGGCAATATGAAACTGCGGCGGCGGCGGCTTCTTCTTGGAAAAGGGCACGCCGCCGGGCTTCCACACATGGTAGTTGACTCGAAACGGCTCCTGGAGCGCGTCGTTGGCCGCTGCCGGGGCGGCCACGGGCCGGTGACGGGGAAGCAGGGCCAGTTGCCGGTAGATGGGCCCGTAGGCTCGGTAGACGCCTGGCGAGACGAGTGGGCCGAGGGGGTTTTGCTTGGGTTCCCTCTCCCAGCTGACGAGCGAAAAGAGCCACTGCCAGACGCTGGTCGGGGGCCGAGGCAAGGCCTGTGTTGGCCGCGACGCGGGCGGCGCTCGCATGACGTGGAAGCCTGCTCGCTTGAGATGGGTAAACACCTGATACTTGGGCAGGGACGTCTTGCCCTGCACACCGTCGAGCCCGACCAGCAGTGAGTATGCCCCCTCGAGGCTCAGGGGCAAGCCGACATCGTAGTCGTCCGGGCCGAATCCTGGGCGGGCCGACGCCTCGCCGCTCGGAAACACGTCTTGTAGCTTCACGTCAGGCCACCAAAGGTCGAGGGTCCCTCTCTCGACCAGGTAGAGCGCCTCCTCTGGGAGCAGCCAAAGCTTCCCGAGGCCGGGCTGGTCCTGCTTGTTGCCGGGCACGGTGCGCCCAATGTCCTTCATCCAGTTTCCCTTTTCGTGCTCCACGACGACGACGCGATGCCTCAGCCACGGGTCCCGGCTGTCCTCTTCCGACTGCTGCTTGCACCAGTCCGGGAAGAACCAGCCCCGGATCCACGCGTCCGCCCGGTGCGTCCTGGTGTAGCTCAGAACCTCCTCCATGGCCTTGCGGCTTGACTCGAGGGCGCTGTCTTGGGCCCTGGTCCCGTGCGACTCGTAGTCCTTTTCGCCCCTGCGGATAGACTTGCCCGAGACGCCCTTCTTCTCGAACGTGGACGCAAAGAGCTTGTAGTCGGGCATGGCGTCCTCCAGTGCATCCTCCATGACGGCGCCTTGGTCGTCTTGGCCTGCCGGGGCAGGTGCGGGCATGTTGGCGAGGATGCCCTCGTCGTCGTCGTCGAATGTCATTTTGATGCCGGAGAGTGAGACTAAGGGTGTCGGCGAGAGTGATAGACGGATGAAGTCGATGTATTGAGCCCGGTGGCAACGCTAGACGATCAAGCCGCCTCGCGTCTCGGCGTGTTTGTGCAAGCCTAAATCTCACCGCTGCATCCTCGAAGATATTTCTCCGCTGCCCTACGGGCCGACCTACTTACCCTATACTATCGATCGCCGAGTTGCATGAGCAGCGACGGAGTCAAGAAAATATATAACGCTCTATCCTTCACTATCCAATCAGATGAATGAATCTTCGAGCGTTTGGCCGAGTGGTTAAGGCGTTGTGTTTAGGAAAAGGCTTCTTCTAAAAAGCTTAACCTTGAACCGCAATGGGTCCGCCCGCGCAGGTTCGAACCCTGCAGCGCTCATTCGTTTTTTTGGACTCCACCACAAATTGGGCGTCGGGCTTGTATACATACCAATAAACAAGAGATACACTCATCAGGTTTTTTATTCATCAGCCATTGGTGCCATGCCCTGAGTTGCCAAAGGCCAACTCGGCTCAATATATTCGTCAATGTCCGTCTGCGCCGACCCGAAGCCCGCCGGGCCAAGACAAGTAGGGTAGGCAGCCCGACTTAGTGCCAGGCGGGTATAGGGTAGCCGACCTACCCTAAAGTTGTCGTGAACCCCCTACCGCAGTCGCCAGTTTCCAAACGCCGCGGAACAAGTCCTCCGCACAGCTCCGCGATATTCGCCCTCGTTCGCCGACCCAAAAGTCGCCATAAATCCAAGAAACAGAAACAGAAACATAAAAAGAACAACGCCTCTGTCAAGGGTATAAAGCGCCATCTACATTAGCCCCGTCATGTCCTTGTGCGCATGTCGTTGCACCTCAGCTCCGGCTGTGCCTCTTGTTCCATACTCGACTCATCCGCCGGGGTTTCGCATGGCGCTCATTCGATAAAGGGCTTCTTTTGACCACCAACGGTACATAGGCCGAGAGCCCGTAACGAGTCGCGGTCGCTGGCCAGGATGATGGAGCGAGCTGGAAGCATGGGGTTGTTGGGGTCGACCTGGGCCGCGTCCTTGGCAGCTTGCTCGATGGCGTCCATCTCCTCTTTGCACCCCTGCTGGTCCAGGGGGCAGATGACAACGGGCTGCCGGAGGCTGACATCGCGCGTGCCGCTCAGTTGCACCTGAAGCAGGAACCGTCAGCAAGAAGCGGGGGACCAAAAAAGGCGGGGAGAAACCCTACTTTGATGTTGACGTAGAATTCAATCTTGTACAGGCTCGACGAGGTGGTGAACGACGACACCTCGTAGAATGGAAAGGCGGGCTTGCCTCGCTTGACGATGCCGTCCGGGTCCCTCAGGTCCTTGGAGGGAAAGACCAGTCCAATGTTGGTTGCGTAGCCGGCCTCGGGCAGCTTCATCTTGACCGTCTGAATCTGCTTGGATAGCTTGTTGATCTTTTTGGTGGGCTCGTCACCCTCGGGATTAAACGTGATTTCCTCCTCAATGGTGAGGGTGATCTTCTCAATCGTGATGCGCTTGGCCTTGCTCATCCAGTCCAGGTTGGGCGACAGCTTCAGGTAGACGGTGATGGGGTCGTTGGGGCCAAAGCTCCAGCGCGGCAGGTTGATGCCGAGGTGGACGACGTTGTCGGCCGTGACGAGCCTCGTCTCGGGCTTGTTGTACATGCCAAACGTCGAGAGGGTGTCGTAGCGCTGCAGCGGCATGGGGAAGCTGTACTTGTACTGGCTGCTGTGGCCCTGCTGCACCGTCACGACGAGCTCGTAGTACGTCTCGGCCGTCCTGCTGGGGAGCTGGAGCGAGGCGGGGGGGATTCGTCGGTTCGTCTCCTCTCCGCCCCTGCCGAAGGGGATGAAGAGGACAAAGGGCAGGTCCATGGCGATGACGCTCTCGGCCTCCTTGCCCGTGGAGCAGCGGAAGAGCAGCACCTCTTTGCCGACCACGTCCGTCGTCTCCCTCCGCGGGGTGCCGAGATGCCTCTTGGCGAGGCTGTCGGCATCGGGGTGTATCGTCTCGCGGCGTTGTAGGCATATGCGCACTAGGGAGATGGGCACGGGCATCGAAAAGCCCTGACCGGGCCGAATCTCGACCTTGCCCTCGATGCGCGGCTGCGACGGGGGCGAGTCGCGTCAGCACAGGCCAGAGGCGGAAGAGCTCAAGTGTCGCGGGGGGAGCGGAAACGTACCAGGGTGGCCGAGATGCCCGGATAGCCGACGAGGAAGCTGCTGTTTGGAGGCCCCGAAACCCTCACGCTGGCTGGCGCGGATGCCATGACGGCGCTGGAGTTCCCGCCAGGACGGGTGTGGTGGTGACGACAGCGACGGCGACGGCGGCCTTGACGACGACGACGACGGCGCCGATTGTGATGAAGAGGGCTGCTTCGACGGGACGGGCGTCGTCAGCGGCAGCGTACGCTGTCATGTATGGTGATGGAGCAGCGAGACGTTGAGGATGGGTTTGGCTGGCGGCGTAGCTCGAGCGGAATGTTTTGCCGCCCCTTTCGTACCGAAGCAGCTTAGGTGCCAAGTCACAATGGGGGGTATCGGTCGGTCGGAATGGGAATGCGCTTGGCGGCCGTCCCATGTCCCGGGAGGCGATTGGGACAGGGGAAGCACAATTAAAACGAGAAAGACAGAGAGGAAGAAGGGGAATGCGAGGGAGAGGTATGCACGAAGCAGAGAGAGTGGAGAGAGTGGGGGAGAAAAGGGTTGAAGGCAAATGGGGGCGCGTCAGCTCGTAGCTGCGCTCGGGAGAGTGAGAGGGAGGGACAGAGAGAGGGCAGAGGGCAGAGACAGACATGCGCGAGATTGAATAGCGTCGTCCTACTTCGTACGAAGTAGCTAGGACCTGCTTAGCAGCTGGAGGGGTCACACTGCTGCGACTGCTGTCCGGCTAAAGCGACTATATATCTAACCTATTTGGGTTAGGCAGGTCGGGGCCGTCGGGGCCGTCGGGCCCGGACGCGCGGCCCCCCCGGCCACACTAAATTTTCCTAGCAACGCGTATTCGTAGTCTACGAATTATCAGCCTGCCACCCAAAAAACGTGCCCGAAAAGTGAAGCTCTCGCCAAAGCCACTAGCCTACCTACCGTCGCTACGATGCTCGAAGCCCTCCCGACTTAGGCCTATTCGAATTCCTCGAAGACGTAATTGGCGGGCGAGCAATAACGGCTGCGTGCCCAGCTGCGTGCCCAGCTGCGTGCCCAGCTCTCTGCTGCGTGCCTTCTGCTGCGTGCGCTGCGTGCCCAGCTGCGTGCCTAGCTCTCTGCTGCGTGCCCTCTGCTGCGTGCCCTGCTGCGTGCCCTTTCCTATAGCAGCCGCCACGGAACGCTGCAATTTATTTACTATTAACCCCCGCGATAGCTTCAATTAATGCCGTGTATGGGCGTAGCAGGCTATAGTCATAGCGCGACAGCTAGACTGCGTTGCTGTAAAATTTAGTGTGGCCGGGGGGGGGCGCGCGTCCGGGCCCGACGGCCTCGGCCTGCCTAACCCAAATAGGTTAGACACACGGTCGCTTTCGCCGGACAGCCAGTGTGACCATGACCTGTCATGCATCGTGCCATATGACACTCAGGCGCTTGACTTTGGAAAGAATACTCTTGGAAAGTAAGTACCTAGGCACGGCACCTCGAAGACGCGCGGGATTTCCTTCTCTCAAGACTCGTCGCTCTAGGCAGTCCTTACCGAAGACGCTACCGTACAGTTGTTCTCCGTAAGCACAGGCCAGTGGGTGCGCAAGATTGACCAAGATTCTACGCGTGCTGTGCGTGCGACGGGTGTATATCTCTCTACTTCGTACGGCGAAATTAAATGGGCGGGCTTGTACTAAAGTCTAGTGGGGAGGCCTAGGGGCACACAGGACGATTAAGGGGGGTCGAAAGGGGGAAGAAAAGCGACGAAGCCGTCGTAGCGACGAATCTAAGCAAAGGGACCGACGAGGCTTACGGTCTAGTTCTAGGGCCGAAAGGGAACTAAACACAGTCCGGCTAGGGTACAAGACACAGTCCGGCCAGGGTGGCCCGAGTTCATGTCCTGAGTTGCTGGCAGTGCCCACTTTGACATCCACTCAGACGCGAGTATCCTCTGCGTCGTCCAACGTTTCTCGGGCGAGAATTGGAGCATGCCTCGAATTAGATCAAGAAACGTCCTCGTTTCCTCCTCTCCAAAGACCCCTGCCTCCTCTTCAAAGACCCCTTTCCCCTGTCGTTTCCTCCTCCACTTCTGCACCGTATCCTCAAATTGTTCTTCGAGAGGAGGAACCGTGGAACGATCGTGTACGGGCTGGCGAGGGATATTTCCATACGAGTCCTCCCCTTCGGTCTGCGGTCTTTCCCAGAGCTTCCGCCACCTCGCAGGAAAGTGCTGGGAGCCCAGAATATCGATCTGCTCAGCCACGATTTCGTCTTGTGGCTCCATCTCGTAGAGCATGGCCTTCATGCCTAGCATGTCCCAAATCGCATGTCCGAGGCTCCATATATCCGACGGGAACGATAAAGGTGTGTCGGGCTCGAAGAGAGCTTCTGGTGGTCTCTTTATTAGAGGTATATTACTCTCTTTGCCTAGACGCTGCTCTATTGCTGGAGCAAACGCCTCCCCAAAGTCGCTTAGAATAAGGCCACGTGCGTCGTCCATAGTGAAGTCTTTTGCATGTTTACATTTACCCAGGTTCATAGGCACTACAGCCTGGGGCGGGACGTTGGGTGGAAGCGGGTTTCCATCGGCCCGTCTGATAGGCTCTATCACAGGCTCTCCGTACTTGTCCTTAAACTGATCGACCGAGAGCTGATCTAGTGTCGACTGAAGCTTTATCAAGAGGTTAGGAAGGCGGATATCTAACTATGTTTCAGTTTGGCTCGACCAGAAACCCAAAAGCAACAGACTAACTAACCTCCATGGACAAAGCCTTGCGAATGGACAAAGGCCACAGCGAGGACTAATTTAGCAGCTAATGCCCGAGCGACCTGGATGTGGAAGAGTCTACAGGATTTCGCCTCTTCGACGCTGCCCTGTGCAGGAACGGTCGCGAAGCATAGGTGGGTCCCGTTCGGGCCGTCGACCTCAAACTCGTCCAAAATTGCAGGTATGGCTTCAGCCCCAGCAACAACTGGACCGAGGGCAAGTGCGGCAGGTTTTAAGCCAGACAGAAGGCGTAGAACCTTAGACTCGCGTGAGGAGCATTTCTGGGACGAGGCACCGACTTTGATTGCGACAAATCGATTAAGTCGGCTGTCGTGAGCGAGCCAGACAGTTGAGTATCCGCCGTGTCCGAGCTTGTCCACCACCCGATATCGATTGTGCAGTACGTCGTTAATCGCGACAGGATGGAAGTAACCCCAGGGGTCGTACATCTGCAGCTTCTCGACTCCATCAATAATGTCATACGCGATCCACTCGCTGGGTGACGTGGTCGGCCTCGGTGAGCATGAATGCATTATTATTGGTGGGAATGGGCCGGAACAGGCATGTTGGCGTGCCGCGCCCACTGCGGCAAAAGGAGCTGAGGGGCGGGGGCACGAGGCGTAACTGGGCGGTTTTCCGACACTGGGGAAAATGGATCGCGCAGAATGAATCCCCGAGGAACGTATCATGGTTGGAAGCGTATCTGACTGACGGAAGGAAAGGACTGCTGCTAGAAGAGAAGATAGAGCGGGACGGGATGGTCACCTGGAATTCATGCGTTAGTCAGCCTCTCGTGCGGGGTCACCCTCGCACTCTTTTTTCTTCCTATTGCAAACTTTCCTCTTGCAAACTTTCTTCCTCTTGCAAACTTTTCTTCCTCTTGCAAACTTTTCTTCCTCCTGCAAACTCCTCTTGCAATGCATACCACATACCAACACTCCACTGCGGTTCCTTACTGTCACGGTGTCATGTCATACTTATATCCCTCCCTGTGCCATCGAGCATTATTTGGTCCACCCCTCTCTCTCGTTAAACAATCATTGGTCGACCCATCGACGATATTTCTCGCGACGTTCATTGGGGCACCATGTCGTCGATCAATATGGTCCGGTTCTTCTTTATGAAAGAACTACAATCAGTGCTGCAAGAAAACCAGCGCTCGTTGCCCTGGCCTACGCAACAGCACGAACCCACATTTTGGCCCCGAAGATGGTATTGATTAGGTTGGCACTCCTTTGGCCTACTTAACATCCCATCATCCAACAAACACTAACCTTCTTGGCGCTCGATAGAGGAGACATCCACAATACGACGATGTTCCGAGGGAGGCGTCGCCCGGACCACTGGCACGGGACCTTTGCGTTCAAGGACCAAATCCATGTTTATGAGGCGACCATGTGGCCTCTCATGGTTATACGAGCGGCTGAGAGGACTTTGTCCTCCAAAAGGCCATCAGTTCTGACGACAAACCCGATGCCACTCCGAAGCCGTCATTAGTACATCCCTCGATCTTTCTCGGCGCCATGTCAACGCCCACAGGACCTGAAACCGTGCAGTATTTCTTTTACGCGGGGCATACGATCTCAGAAGGAAGACAGAAGGCCCTTGAGGACCTCGCCTACGCAACCGCCCGGGACGTGATGCTCACCCCAAAGATGATATTGGTTCGGTAGGCACTCCTTTGGGCTACTCCATATCTCATCATACAACAAACACTAACTTGGTGCTCGACAGGGCAGATATTCACGCAACCACGACGGTGAACGGCAGGCATGTCGCCGACAAGAGGGGCTGGCATGCCACTTTCGCCTTTAAAGACGGCGACCAGGTACACAATGCATACCATATTGCCTCACATGGGTATACCACCGGCAGACATGACTTCGTGTTGAAGGAAGCAACGCACAGCGCAGAGAAGCCTGACAGTACCCAAGGGGTTGGCACGCGACTTTTGCGTTTCAAGACGGCGACCACGTCCACGACGCATACCATATTGCCTCACATGGGTATACCACCGGCAGACATGACTTCGTGTTGAAGGAAGCGACGCACACCGCACAGAAGCCAGACTGCACCCAAGGGGTTGGCACGCGACTTTTGCGTTTAAAGACGGCGACCACGTCCACGACGCATACCATGTGGCATCACACGGCTACACATCAGGGCGACATGACTCCATCCTGAAGGACGCGACGCATGCCCCAGAGAAAGAAGACGCACCCTGAAGTCATCGGGCAAGCCGGTATGGCCGGCCGAGGTCGATGGGACCTGTGGTGGGCGCGGCCGACGACGAAATGGTGGACGCAGTGGGCGCGTTGGCCCTCAACAACAAACCGTGGAAGCGGCGGACCGGGTACATAGTTGGCCACGGCGGTGGTGGCCGACACTGCATACCCGTACGGGCGAGGGTGGCATGACGTGATTGAGGAGTATGTGGACTGTCCAATTGGGAGGAGTATGTGGACAGTCCCATCGCATGTTGCCATATGGAATAGTCAGGTAAACTACGCATAGACCAGACCAGACCACATCATCGGTCTTTTCCCTCGTCAATTCGTGCCCTTCAACTTAAACTCCATGTTCTCAAGGTACCCATCTGTTTCCTTAGTATCGAATCCGGATGCCAGCCGCACCATCTCGCGGACCTGGTCTGCGTCCTGCCCTGGGGAGTCTCCAAGCTTGGTGAATCCAGCGTAAATTCTCGACGCCGGGCTATCCAACACGTCGGTGAATGTCCGTCCGAGGGGTTGTCCTTCCTTCCTTCCTCTGCATTCTTTCAGCGTCCCGAAACTTGTCGGAGTACAGTTGTCGAGCGAAATTTTGCCGCGACACGTTCTTGTGTGCGACATGTCTGGGGTCATGGAGAGCATCCTTGATATTGAGGTCCGGCCAAAGGAGTGGGAAAGGCATTGGGTAGTGGTAGACCTGCCATGGGGCTGTTTGAGCGAACTCCCAGTCGATGATGGCTAGGAAATTAAAGTCGTCATCCACTATAATGTTTTGCGTGCCGAGATCCATGTGATTGAGGGGATAGTATGCCTGGGATGCTTCGAAGAGTCCAGTAGTCTGTACAATGTCGAGGAAAACCAAGGCACCGAGCCTACTGAAGTGAGACGAATTTTGATTGCGCTTCTCATCACGAAGCTTTGCCTTGCGGAATGAAGCCTGTCCAATGGCTGTGAAAAACTGGGTGGCCGTGGAGAATGGCCCTTGCGGAACAAGCCCTTCAGCCGCCGCTGTGGACAACTTGCCAATGACAGGCTCTCCTGATTCCGTGATGGAGGTGATGGAACCGATTCGAGGAAATGCCAACGACGCCAGTTGGACCTGGGCCATCGTCCACTGAGCCATGATATGCTCCTGACTTGCAACCTGGATGTAGTAAGAACTTGCATAACGGATGACTTGCAAAGCAAAAGATATAACAGCAAGAGGTATGACAGAAAGCAATAGAAGGCATCATGGAAGGGGGGTTCACCTACTGGCAAACTGCAAAGATCAGGTGCAATATCCTGCAGAGTATTTCCATGAAAACCCTCCAAGAGCATGTATATGGCACCCGCAGCGGTGGCAAGTTGAGACCCGGGGCCCTCGTAGGCGTACACTTCGGGAACAACCACAGACGGTAGGCTGCGGCCCACGAAACGCATTGTCGAAACCTCGCACGAAATTGCATAAAATTCGTCTTCTTCGCTAATGGTTGATAGCGAGTCAGGGTGCCGGGGCAATCGAACGCGGGCAATCACCAGACTGTCGTCCTCGGCTACCATCTCGAAACAGATCCAGAACTGCCCTGCCGAAAATGGATCGCTCATGGACAGTTTCTGCCCTTTGATGAGCTCGGCATGGCGCAAAAGTGCGTCCTTGTTGAGCTTGGCGATGGATCCTTCCAAGCGTTCTTTCATGCCGCTGTAATCCCAATTATCGAAAGAAGTCCATCGTGTGCTCGGGCGTGTTCTGGATCTCAGGGATTCTTCCATGTCTGGATGGTGAAAGGTTCTATCTTGACGGGAGTATCCGTACGGAGTACCTGCTTGGGTGGGATGTGGCCAGGCAGCAGCAGGTCAGCTAAGGTGATAGGTTGCCGACATTAATAAGTCGGAGCGGAACCTACAAGTCCGTGTTACGAATAGATGCTGTAGTCCCCGTGTGCAGGCCACCACTTGCTGTATGACATCTGTCGCATCGGAGCGGAACCTGTGGTATTTAACACTTTCCGTTAGACCATCACCCGATTGCCCCGGTAGGACTAACGTTACCTCAGGCAACTTGAGCGTACGTTACGTCCTCTACGGAGCTTTCCTCCGTAGCCAAGACCCTGAAGCTTCCGTCTATTCCACAGAGCTTTTCCGGTACCCTAGCCACCCCCGATCTCTTCCTCGCTCTTGCCACGAAGGATAAGTTATTAAGGAGACCGAACCAGCCACGCTTCGTAATAGGAGCGAATCGTCTTGTATGCTTAATTAAATAAGGGGCATATGGGTTCATGATTTCCCCGCTACGGGAGTGCTAACGAAAGTGCGACGCTGATCACCCTTGGTGATAAGGATCATGACAGAAAAAGAGGGCTTAGTATGGGTAGCAATAATAAGGAGTCCCTTTTTGATGCGACACTTCCCTTAAAGGACAATAAGGGCAGCTGCTGATGGATTGGGGAAGTGATTCCAAAGAGATTATTTCTTCTTACGTGTTACGTGCCTCGGATCCTGGATCGCTGTAGATGGCTGGCTGATTCCTCATATTAGCTGGGCTGGCTATTAAAAGTCTTGTTCCAACAGGCCAGCCATAATGCTGCGAGGATGTAAAGACCAGGGAGGGCCACCCCCGTAGGAGCTCTCCAGAGATCAATAATCCGGGCCCCCATTGTTGAGAATGCCCACTCGGCACTATCATGAGCAGTCATGCTCGCTGCTGTTGGAGCAAATGCCCACTCGCCGTCCCGCAGTCAGTTATGTTAATACCTGCAAATTCCTAGTCGTCGTTGTTCGCAGCCTTGTTCACACTCATAGTGGAAAATGCCCCATTGCTCGCGCCCATGTTCACGCTGCCAACAACTGGCCAGCTGCCAATCATGTAGACACAACTGCACGTGTCGGCAAATGCCTAGTCACTATCCCCGCTGGTCTGAGCAGGACATGCCGAATCGCCGTTAAATGCCCCGACACTTAGTGAGGTAGCGGATATCGAAAAGGCAACATACGCTTCTAAAAGCGGTGCACCAGATTGCCCCTGACGAAACAAGTCTGGCATTAACGGTGCCGAGTATATTCGTCCGCCATGACTAGGAGCGTACGTTAGGCCAAATAGTAGGAGAATACCTTAAAACTCAAGCCCACTACAGGGGTGATTGGGATCGAGTGGCAGTAAAGACAGAAACCTGCTACTAGTCATCTAAGCTCAACCTTGGTAGATAATTCATTCTCACGAGTTAACGACTATTCCTCCTCTATAGCATTTTGTGGCACTATATGTGTGTCTGGCTTGGCGTTAACGCGGCGGTTCTGGCAACGGTGGTTCCTTTCGCGAATCCTTTGGATCTCTAGTCCTGGGCGGTGGTGGTCGAACTTGAGTCTCTCTTCCCGAACCACCTAGTTCTGGTGGAGTAGGTGGAAGACCACCAACAATAGGCGGACCAACAACATCGCTATTTGGATTCGGTCGATTCGGATTCGGACTTTAACACATCGGTCCTTGTCCCAATCACCGCCAACATACTCGCCGCCGCTACGTGATGGTGCGTTACTGCGTGGTGGCGGTCGACGCTGTCTATCCGTAAGACCAAGCGGATTATGGAGGGCATCGTTACCAGGCAGTATATTATCTATAAACCGATAGGGGGCTAGAACGGCTTAATTAGGAAGCTTAAGCTTACTTAGGTATAATAGACCTCATGTCCTTTCTCAGCGTCATCAACAAGAGCGCCTTGTGTGCTGTGTGCTTCCTGCTGACTCTTTGACACGGCAGCGAGAGCACATGTGAGCCTTGGCAAACAGGTGCGGACCTATCTTTGTCTCACCAGGACTTGGAGCTTCGAGGCGGAATTAGAAACGCAGCTAGGCTCACGAGGTCTCTTCGCCGTTTGCTGGGTAAATACAACTTGGTCCGGTTCCCGGCGAGCAGACCTCCATAGTGGCGATCTTTCGCCTGGCAGGAGAGATGCAGTGGATGCAAGTCTAGAAGCGGCCACGGCAACATGTTGCCGTAGGAGCACGCTTAACGGGCTCCTGCGGCCTGCGCCCACTTGTCTAGTTCGGGGGGGGGAAGTGGTTCCCTGGAAACAGCTACATACCTTGAGGCAAGATAACACCAACGAGCGCGAGTTTGTCGTCTTGGCTAGGATCGTCGCAGCCCTCGGTTGGGACGACGGCCCGATCGGCCATAACCGGGTAGACGGCTTCTTACAGAGACATCCGGATGTCAACGTAAAGGCCTCTCAATTCGACGGATGATCGATTCCTGAGGATTGGTCTATATGGCAAACCTCAGACGTCGTTCCACTCGCACGCTCTCAGCTACACGAGTCGAGCGAATGGATGATCCGTCACATAAACGGCATTGGAGGCAGCCCACCGTCTGTCCACGCACCCATGATAAGACCGTAGAGCTTACCCGAAGCATCCAGCCGCGACCAAGAGTGTTTCATAAGAATCGACATACGCAATACGTAACCGACCCTCGGCGCCCTAGTCTCCCTCGGAGGAACTAATAGGCGAGGGCAAGTGGTTAGCCTAGTAAAACCTAGTAAAAGACAGGAACCTGCTACTAGGTGGCCGAGCTTAAACTCTTGTAGAGGACTCCATACAACGACTATAGCTTCCTCCTCCACATATACACATGGCACCACATAATACATGTCGTTGGTAACTAAGTTCGTCAAAACGGAAGTCAAGTCGGATTAGTTCCCGGTCCTCCTCCCGCTCGCGCTCTTTTAATTTAACATGCAGCTCCAGGCTTCTTAAACGGGTTGGGTGTATCCTTTCCGCCGAGGTCGATGGCCTGCAGCCACCAAAGGCTTTAGTATGTCGCTCAGTCGCCTGGTAATAGTAGAAAGAGCCGACTTACTTTCTCGGCATATGGGCCGCCGAAGAAGTCCTTTCTAAAGCCCTTTGCGGTTTTTTTGCTAGCGCTTGCGATTGTATCAATGGCGGCCTCTTGTCTAGGGGTAGGGGTTTGTCGTCGCCGCCTTTAAACTTAAGCAGTTTGCCCTTGCCTAAGACGCTTGGTGGTTTGGCTCGCTGGTTTTGTGCTAGCGGACTAGCTATCGCCAGTCCAAGAAAAAGAATACAGAGAGTGGTAAAGATCTTCATTCTAGCAAAATGGTATTGGCAAAACTGTTTGGTGTAGATTGGTTTACTCTCTCTCTAGATAGATAGATAAGGAGAGCTACGGTCTATTTAAATACACGGAGGTAACCTGCCTTACACACGAGGCTAACTCGTGCCAGCCCCTAATACGTCTCACTAACCGACTCGAAGGAGGCATCTCCATATCAGCTGCTTGGTAACAGACCAGGCAGGAAAGAGGGGTTACATAGGTTTGGTTAGTTGGCTCGTCATGCGGCGCCACCGGGGCCGAAGAAGCCCCGGCGTGGTGGTGGCAAGAGTCAGGGACGTCCCCAGTGTTTCCCTCCGGAAGACTGTTTCTTGATGTTCCCGTTCCTTGTTTTCTCCTCCTTTTATACTTTAGGCCGAACAGAATTAAACCTTATCGTCTAAGCCAGCCCGTCTAAGCCCGTCATAAGGGGTTATGGCATCGCGCCGAGGCGATTCGTATTAGTAGGCGAGAGGGATGGGCTCGCAAGGATGTCATCCGTGAGGCGATTCATCTAAGGAGGCGAGAGGTATGGGCTCGCAAGAATGTCGTCCCTGTTGGTCGCGCCGCCTGGACATGTCGGCCATGACGTTTTTCAAGACGCTTTCAAGACATTCGTTCGGTACATTATAACTTCGCTACTAGGCGACTTATCGTTGAAGATAAAGCCGACGATAATCTGGTAGGCTGACTGCCCGAATAGACTGGCTTTCTAATAAAGGAGGCTGTTAGGGATATAGGTGACCGTTAGTACTAACCTGACTAGCGATAAATGCGTGTTTAAGCGTGCTCGATATGTTTAGCGCCTCCCATGACTCGGAACAGGCGCATTTAAGTGCTGTTTAAGTATGTGGGGTAAAGGCTTATTGTCTTTTAGCCCTGATCTTCCTCAGGTCGGGTGGAAAATAAGCGTTATGCCGCGGCCATTAAATCAGGTGTCGTTTCAGCCCCTCGCGGCACTAGGCATAGGGAAAGGGGCTTGAATCAAGGTATGAAAACTCTATTGTCTACATCTTATCTTTTGCGGGGGCTTGGTGTCCCTCGAGCCAGCTTAGACGGCAACACTAGGCCCTATCGACCACATGGTTCCAGTCCGTTCCGATACGACATCAGGGCCTTTATCTCCCTGTTACATGCAGGGATGCATGACGGCTTTATTGCGGCTTTATTGCTAAACACGGGACCTCTGTTTTAACACCTCGCGGCGGCGGCTGCCCCCCTACGCTGAACTTGATAACGATAGTCAAGTTAGCTAGCCGGGGGTTGGGTTCTAATTAGGGTTCTGAACCCCCTTGTTTAGAATCAGGTCGACATTGTCCATTGTGGCGGTTCGGTACGTGTAAATGGCTCTTCGGATGCCCGTCATGACCGAGTCGAAGACGCCAAGCGATCCACAGACAGCGATGGCCCCCTTGCTTCTTCGACATGACGAGGTCGGAGATGATCGAGCCTTGCTCCACGAGGAGGGTGTCGATATAGCGCGGAGTAATTTGCTTCTCCACTAGGTCGTTCATGCCGGGGTCGTAGGCAAGACCCCTGAGTCTCTCGAGAATGCCACATGGACTTTTATCAAGGCCGCATTCACGAGTTCGCGTTCGTCTTCGAAACAGATCTTCTCGCGAGACTGGACCCCCAGGTATAAGTAGTTTGCGCCACCGGACAGTTCGCCGGCGGAGAGTCGGGCCTGCCAGAATCCTCGAAAGGGGGCAATGCCGCTCCCTCCGCGAAGAAGGCACAGGCCGCCATCGGGTCCAAGGGCAGCTGGAACGCCGCGGGGCGAGACACGCCTGTGAGAATTCATGCCATGTCTTCCCGATCTGGGAAGGTTCAAGAATCCGCTGCTAACACCGGCCTGTATAATGTCTGAGTAGACCACGTGTCTTGGACGTCGACGACGGTGACGATATGCTCCTCCAGGCCAATGCAGCGGCAACCTTGGCGCATCCCCTCCAGCTGTTTAGCGGCATGACCGCGAGACGATCACCGGGCATGAACGTTATCCCTGTTTCCTGTATGTCTAATTTGACGAGGGCCATGGAGCGGTTCGGATCAGAGTGGACTCGGGAAACTTAGTTCCTCGCATCTCATGGGGCTCGACAGACGCTGAGTGAGACGTTCCTTTATGGGGTGATCTTGCCAGAGTACCGGCTGCTTCGTCGTAGTCCGGTAGACTTTCGAGTACACGGCTTGGTATTCCAGGCGAGCGTAGACCAAAAGACTAGGGCTCTAAATCGTCGGAAATTGACATGAATTTTTGTTGCATCCAGGCGCGTTGTCAACAGCCCCCTTTAAATTTCCTTGGGCATTAATTGCTCAGATCTTCCCGTCGTGCCGTTTGCGCGCTGACGACAAGACGGGCCCCCTACAAGACTGGGCGCCCCGGCCCAGTTGGGACCGAGGTCCGCCACCCGCACCGGGCTGGCCGCCGCTTTTCTCGGGATAGTGAGTGGTGGGAAAACTCGACATGATGTGCTCATGCCAGCACCAGGTGCCTGTAAACGCAGCTGCGGGTCCGACGACGGCGCCAGTGGCTGTTGAAACCAACGCTATCAGCATCGCCTGCGCTGTTCCAACGTATCCCAACGAGCGCATATCCCATATCATATACAGCGAGTATATCAAGCAAGAAGCGGTATAGATGGCATCATTCTGACGCACAAATCCCGAGTCCCTCAAGGATAGGCTCGATAATTCCCAGCCCCTTACCATAGTGGTTCCATTTAATGGTAGTATTGTGTCGGCTAATGCCGCCACCGAGAGCATCGAGCAAACTGTTAGGGCAAAACCATGGACTAACCTGAGGGGCCTGGCGTCTTTGACATCATCGTCTCCGTCGCATTCCAGCGTTTCCGACCCTCGTTTGTTGTCCATCCTCCCGCGATAGAAAGCAATGCCGCTAACGAGAGACGTGCAATGACAAGGAGCGATTCGCCAAAGGAATCCAATAGCACGCCGTAGACTTTCATCTCTGACCGGTAATAGCATCCCGATACTAGGCAGAACGTAGCCTATGATGATGGCAGGCAAGATTGACTTGGCAAACTTTGACGGCACCCGCCTGCCATAGACGGTTCTAGTCGAGACCAGAACCGCCGAGAGACAAAACAAGGGGGCGATGGCGTCAACTCCGAGGAGTGCGTAGGCGAGTGAATACAGACTTGGCCTGCGACGAGGTCAGTTTTGATATGCTTCATCATCATCTGCTAGGGTGACAAACAAAGATAGAGGACACTTGTTGTTACCGTGGCGTCGGCTCTCAACTAACCATGCCACGAAAATAGGCACCAAGTTTGTAAGTATACCTATTCCTGGTTTCTGACCAGCTGGTTTGTTCCCGCACAACTGGTCAAGGTGACTATACTGAGCAAGGAGCAATGGATGGCAAGTCGCGGCGCCCAACAATAGTCCGAGCAAGCCTGATGCAAGCGCCCACGGAATCCACAGAGCACAAGCATTTTCTATGGGTGCCGCAGGAAGTTCGTCTTCGAATGGGACGAGCCGACTTCGCTTGGGGACCGGTAGTTTCTCAATCCTCGGCGCCTTGATGCAGGCAAGGACAACAACGTCGACGAATACGTTGAGACCCAACAATGGTACCACGCACTTCAGGATGAGGCTGGAGAAAGGAAGCCTGTGGCTGATGAGCAATTGAAGCATGTGGGCCTCATAGACTAAACGCTTGGCGCGTTTGTAGCGCCGCGTATGTACTTCTGAAACTGCACTCGTGATGGCTTCACCAGAAAGTCTCTCTGGGCTTCTCTCAAGCTTCCGCAGGAGGGCGTTGACAAGCAGAGCTGCGGATTCGAGAGCGCCGTTACCGCCCTGTCCGGAGGTTGGGTCAAACTGTAGACTTGATGAGACCATCATGCTGTTATTAGCAATGAGCAATCTTACCTTGTGAGCCGAATCGCCAATAGTTATAATTCGGCGAAAATGCCATTTCTCGAAAACGTACTCTCCGAGAGGGACAAGGGTAGACATTGAGCGATTGTTATAAAGCTCACCAAACGTCGTTGTTTCAGTGATGTGGTCGCCAAAGTGTTGCTTGGCGAGCGCCGTCTCATCGTCTTTGGAGTACTTTACGTCTTCGCCGTACTCTGTCTTCTTCAGCCCATCAAACAAAGTCCAGTATGCTCGATCATCTGGTCCTGTGCCGACGATGTAAGCCCAGCCATGGTAATGGACAATGTGCTGGCTTGGATGCTCGAGAGAATCTGGTCTTGGAGAAATGCCAAAGATACACCTTGTGCAAATCCGCATACCTTTCAAGTAGTCAGCACAAGACAGTTCGGGGGGTGACATGACCAACGTGACGTTTCGTTGTCTGGAAAGTAGCCCGGGCTGACTTCCTTGCCGATTCGCCACATCTCCTTCCTGATGACACTGTGAACCCCGTCGGCTCCTACGACCATGTCTCCTGTAAAGGTCGATCCCTCCTCTGTGTGAACTCTGACCCCGTCCGGTCTCAAATCGACTCGCTTGACTCGTTGTTTGGTCAGAATGCGATGCTTATGTCCAATGTTTTTGTACAGTATCTGTAGAAGCATCCGCCTCTCGATCCAAATGGCGGGATATCCCAACCTAACAGACAATTAGCTTCATCGTTCAACGAAAGAAATCACACGTCTTCCAACCTCTGCTCTAAATCAAATGGGAGACGAAGTTCCCCCATCGCTGCCCCACCAGGTCCGCGCAGGCTGGTCTTGGTGTCGTGATAGTGACCTGCTGCATGCCGCACGGGCTCAAAACAACCAATTTGATCCAGGATTCGGTTGCCGCTCGGGAATAGCGCGATGCTAGCGCCAACTTGGGGGGCCATCTGCGGGTGTGCTTCGAGAAGAACATAATCTATGTTGAATCTCTCCAACATATTAGCCAGAGAGAGTCCAGCTACGCCCCCGCCCACGATGATGATTCTTAAGCCCATTTTGGTTGACTTGTGGTATGGTACAGAGATTAGTTCGGGGTCGTTTAAGGGTAGCAGAAAATCCTTGATAGAACAGTTGCTAGGCGATTGTTAGAGTCTCTCGAACAGTGGTTGTCAGAATCTCTCGAACAGTGGTTCGATATCACAGGAAGAGGGGCTAGATGTACGTTGCTCAACCCCATTTTTGGTATTGACCTAAAGTGCCGCCCTCTAATTATAGCTTTATAACACGTAAGAAGGTTTAGTACATGACTAGTAGAATCTTGCAGCTTGCATGGCCTTGGCTGCACTTCCGCCATCTAATTAAAACTAACACGTTATATTTGCCTAGCACATTCTGCATGACAAGTCATGGACTGATCCATATACGGGACTTTCTCTATACCCGTTTGGAACTTTCCATATACCCGTGAGGAACTTTCTATTTACCCGTGAGGAACTTAGTGTCTTCGTCAAAACACCAAGTTCCTAACGGGTATCTGGGTTTCGTCATAGCAATGCAGCTGGTATGGCCACCGCATAGTAGTAGCTCAGACGACATGTCGGCCAATGCATCAGCGCCCTTATGCATTCTTTTGCCTAGTGCGGCATTACGACGGCGTGAACCCTGAAATCACTAGGTGGTAGTAGTAGTAGCAGTATTGTTCAAGGTCTGCGCGGTACCCTTGCGTGGCTAAAGACGGGCTGGGCTTAGCTAGGTACATATATACGATTAATGCCTAATTGCATGCTCACTTTGTAAGAGTTAGATCCACCCGTTAGGAGGGAACGATCATATGATACAAATAATAACTTTTATTTACATTCCCTCGCACCCGTGAGGGCGAAAGAGGGGGCTGAAATAATAGTCTGGATTGTATCTTCTCTATAAGGATCTCCCCTCCTCTTTCGGGATTCCAAGATGAGATACATGCATTCGTGATCACTTCTTTATGCGTTACATTATGCACTACATGAGATCTACACCTACCAATGGTTATTCAAGTATCCCCATCCTTAAGCGATCGAAAAAACAGAGCTATTTTGTCATCGTGACCACGTGGATAACGCCAAGGCATCCCAGGTATGCCCCTGCATGAAACCACGATCCACTCGATCAAAACGATCTAGATCCGCCGTAACCCGCTATTTATATATAACTCTTGTTCGGTATAGTATACCCGTTGGGGCACTAAGTGTCTTCGTCACTTAGACACTTAGTGCCGTTTATAAGAGAAGGGTTACCTAGCTCCCTGGCACGAGCATCACTCTTGCCTTGTCAGTGCCACACGTTTATATTCCTACGGGTTCGCGACAGACCAAAATCTCCTCACCATGCCTTCCGTGTCTAGCGAGACCAGTGTGATCAAAGTCACGCAATGGTTCCATTCTGAACGACTGGACGAGAACTTATGGAGGGACGATCCCCGATACCTCTTCTGCATCCCACCTCGCATCAGCAAATATGCGACGACTGCGGATGATGCTGCTATTCAGTGCCAAATCGACATTGCCGGAATCAAGAACATTGGCTTTTTTGACGGTTCTTTGTCCACGATTGGAGGCTTCACTGCTCTGGTACATCCGGAAACTCTTCCTGAGAGAGTCGCCGCGGTTTCCTACCTCACCGAGTTTCTTGGATACTACGATGGTTCGTTGTCTCCGCGCATAGATTCATGAGAGGCTGACACGTTCCAAGATATCGAGTCACCGGAGCCTGACGAAGTCTGGCCACTCCATCTTACAGGCAGACAGGGTTGACTAACATCCGCCTAGATATCCATCGAGCCGTCCCAGTTCAGCGTGAGAAAGCAACTTTCCATACAGGACTCGGCCTGGAAGCTCAGAAGCAAGACAGCCTTCTCCAAGGCCCTATCTAGTATTCATGACATTGACCCTATACTTGGGGGGGAAGTCTTGCAAGCGTGGCAGGACTGGCGGCTCGCCGACAAACATCTCAATGACCATTTCGACGAGTACAAAGGTCTCGATGAGTATCTTCAAGATCGTATCATTGATCTGGCGTGGGGGTAAGCCCATTCAGTCTTGGCTAGCTTCTCTGTTGAATGAACTTGTTGCTCAATTAACAACTTCTAGTCCCTCTCTAGCTACGGCCCTGTTCGGTGCAAATATCACTCTGAGTGAAGCCGAAGAGGCTTCAGGAGATCATGTTATTGCCCCTTTGCTAGAGCATGGTGTGTATATCAACGACTATTTCTCTTGGGACAAAGAACATCGGGCGTACAGAGAGCATGGCATACCGATCCGCAGCTCCATAAACCTCCTGATGCACCACAACAATCTGGCCTTGGACGATGCGAGATTGCTCATCAAGAACAAGATTCTCGCCCTTTCGAAGGAGTATCTTGGGCGCAAAAATGAATTCCTGCTATCCCAAGGCGACGGAATATCGCCCTCGGTTCGAAAATGGATAGAAGTTGTTGAATTGATGGAAGCCGGTCACTCAGTTTGGATGTTGCATGCCTACCGTTATAATGCAACAGGCGGAGACGGTTATCGGGAGTATTACTCGAAACGAACAACTCAAGGGGCCAGGTGGTCAGCGGTTCCGTCCCTTTGAGTGCGCGGGAGCAGCCGCCAGGTCACACGAGGGGGATTGCAGTTAAAGGCTATTTAGTGTTTATTAAAGGTTGCCTCAGGGGTTCAGGGGCTCTGACGACCCACTTCATCAATCCCGCTCGCTCCAAGGACGGTTCCCTTCTTACTGTCAAGGTTGTATATCCATGTCTTTTAGGCAAGCAAGTATCCCACTCTGCTTATGCCCTTGGCTCGGCTGATCTTCCTCACATTCGTCTTGCCACACTGTCGGGTGCTGAGGACGTGCGTGCCGCCGCAAGGATAAGTCTCGGCCCCAACGATCTTGACAACCCGAAACTTGTCGTCAGCAGCCATTCCCATGGCCTCGCGGTCCGGTATCTGTCGTTCCATGCCGTGAGCACGAAAGTCGTCCTCGTCCCACCAGTCAATCTCGACTGGCATGTCTTTCCGGACGTACTCGTCGACCTTTTGCTGGATGGCGTCCTTCCACTTGGCATCGATGAGGCCCCGGAACTCACAGGCAGCCGATTCCGGGACATGTGATGCCTTGGTCTCGTCGAAATTGTCGACTTCCCCTTCCAGGAGGTGTCTGACGGCGGCGCCCAAGACATGACCGGCAGTGTGGTAGCGCGAGTACAGGAGGCGCCTCTCGACGTCGATCTCCTGTGTGGCCTCGTCTCCGGGCCGCAACACGGAGGACGCGTCGGCGAAGCGTCCGAGGTGCAAGACCTCGCCATCGCTCATCCGCACCATGCGCACGTCAAACCGGGCACCGTGGCTCGTCATGACGCCCACGTCCGAGGGCTGGCCGCCTCCCTGCGGATGGAAGATGGTGGAGTCGGTGAGGACGACGTGGTCTCCGTCCTCGGCTTGCTTGAAGAGGCTTCTTTCGGCCTCTTGGAGTGACGCCATGGTCTTGACGGCCGTGACGGCGACCTGCAGCGTGGACAGGTGGCCGTTGCGCTGAAACGCGAGGTGGGTGCGTTGCATGGTGATTTATGGTGGTTAGGGGGTTGTCGGAGGGGAAGGGGCTCAAAACAAGGTATAAAAACTCTGTGGTTCTATGAGTGTCTCATCAAGCCTCTAGAGACCATAAGGGGTCACGCGGGGCCGAAGCCCTAGTGGGGTAGTGTACTTCGTAGTATAGGGACGTTAGGGTAATGTGTGTTGATGTTGGCTAGATACAACGTAGGCTGACCCCTGAATCGAGGGATGGTCTGGAACTCTTAACGCTCCCGGCTTACATACTTAAAAACACGCAACGCTTTAGCTAGGGGAGTGCTATAATGCAGATGGAAAATGAGAACGAGAGATGAGGCACCTTTGCAGGCGGACTTGCACAGAACCTCGACTGTATAACAAGACACCTCGAGTCTGTACCTAGAATCACCATGATTCGATGCAACAACGGGCAACAAACACACAACGACAGCTGGCCTAGATCAATGTCATGACGAGCGCCGGCGCGTCACGTCCGAAAGCACCACTTGCGCAGAGACGTGTTCCATCTCGTGACTCTCCTGCTGGTAGAAATAGGGCCGGTCCGGCTCGCAAATGGTGTGACGGTCCGGAAGCGTGCCGTCGCCGAGATATGCGCGGACATGGCCGGTCAGGCAAAAGGACGGCAAGGCCAGGGAACAGTGGCCGTAGCCCTTGACCTCGACGAGGCGGGAGCCCTCAAAGACGTCGCGGGCGACTTCAGCCGAGGCCAGCGGGCAGACGGGGTCGTAGGTGGTGGAGACGATGAGCATCGGATGGACCGTCCGGACCAGCCGGGGCGGCACGAAACGATGAGTCCGGGGGATCAGCCACTGCTGCTTGGCGTAGTACTCGCGGTTCATCTGGAAGAAAAAGGGCGATGACTTATACCAAGGCATCAGAAAGTCGATGAGAGCCTGCCGTCCCTGCGGCCAGTGAGCAGGCCCTGATAAACCGTCGTTTAGGTCGATGATATCGTTGGCCTCGTCGATGGTGTCGATGGCTTCGTCGCGGCCGTACCGTAGGTATGCCTGGGTCACGTTTCCGTCCATGACCTGCGCCAGATGGTGGGCCAGCGTCTGCCACGTGCTCGGCATAAAGAGGTGGCCGTATATAACGCTATTGAGCATCACCGCGTGATCCAGGACGCCGTGCGTGGTGGCGTTGACGTAGACGGGGATCGGATGCGTCTTGAGGCGGCGGAGAAAGTCCAGCACGACCCGTCGTAGCCCGTCCTTGTCCGGGGCGCGGGAGGCCAACTCGCACCGATCGCCGGCCTGGACGCACTGCTCGAGAAAGCCATCAAAGACGTTCATGGAGTCGAGAAAGTCGCCCCGCAAGATACGCGCCTCATACCAGTCAAAGTAGTTGGTCACGCCGTCGATGATGATGCGGCTGGCCCGCTCCGGGAAGAGGGCGGCATATGTTTGGCCCAGCAGGGAGCCGTAGCTGAAGCCCCAGAAGACCATAGGCTGCTGGCCCACGGCATCGAGGATGCTATTCATGTCGGCCGCCGTCTGGGGTGTGTTGATGTATTTGCCATGTTCTCCCATGTTGTCGACGCAGCCCTGGACGTAGTTGTGCGTCCACGCATACCGCTCCTTGCTTTGCGTTAGGGCGTCTGGATCGTTCATCCTAAACTTGCGTCTGCGTGTTTCTTGATCCGGGTAACACCGGGCTGCCGGCCGTGACATATTGACGCCTCGTGGGTCAAAGGACAAAAGGTGGAAGTCCTCGCCAACAACATCGTGGAGATAGCCTCCGTTTGTGTACATAAAGGCCATGCCGCTCTCGCCGGGGCCGCCCGGGTTGAGGACGAGGTTCTGCGTGGCATTACGGCCGCGCATCCGGATGAGCGGTAGGTTGAACGTCTTGTCGCCAGAATTGCGTGCGTCGAATTGGTCCATGGGCACGTCCATGTTGCTGCACTCGACGTCGCGATCTCTGACCCGTCCGCAAGGCCTCCAGCCGATCTTCTCCCCCGGGTATGTCCGAATCTCCTCCCCAAGTGCGCAGGCCGAGGCCCAGAGGAGGGCCACGGCGGCCGTGGCCAGCTTGCCGACGCGCCTCTGGTGTCGGCGACGAGCAGCGGGCGGCATGACGAGGGCGCCGGTCAAGGTCATGATGAGGGTGGTGAAGAGGGAGTGGGGAAACTTTGAAAGGGGGATATGTCCTTGGAAAGGGGTATATGTCCTTGGAAAGGGGGATATGTCCTTGGAAAGGGGGGATATTTTAAAGTCTTTATCTGCACCACATGATGAGGAGGGGGATGTGTTTAGAGGGCATATGTCTAACGTCTTTATCTGCAACACGAGGAGGGAACACACGAGGAGAAGAGCCAGATCCCTTATCTACCCCACCCAAGCCCGGGCAGCCGCGGCGATGTTATCCCCAGGGTTTTCCCCCTAGCCGAGGACACACGTCTAGCGCGGCTGCCCCTTGCCCGTGGTGGTGCTTGATCGGTAGACACGCGAGATTTTGCATTGAGCCATGGGCGGGATAATGGCACAATGATACGTCTATCTAGTAGACCAAGAACCCGTACGTGAAGCAGCTGGAGATAAGACACCGCTGGACAAGACACCGCCGGACGTGAGATAAGACACTGCTGCGATTCGCCACTGTCGGCAGCGGGAGGGATGACCAAGTGGCGGTCTCCATCGCGACGGCGCGATAGGTCCGGCAAAGTCAGGCGCCCTCTAGAAGAAAGGGGCCGTCAGCCAACGGCGGCGTCTGTCGACAGACACTCGGGTCAAGGCGTAGTCACAGGTCAAAGCCAAGGTCGGCCACGGGGTCAGACAATCGCCTCGGAACTCGACGACCAGTCACCAGGGAGGGTCAGACAAGGCAGAATAAGGCTTCCCCCCGGGCCTGTTAGATACGGGAATGGCCGTTGATAACATGGCCGTGTTGGCCGCGCGTTGCGATGAGCAAGGTGCAAAGGCCTGGTCTCGTGCCACTCGCGGAGATGCTTCTTTGAGATTTGGTTCGTTGTCGTCGGTGTAGGTGCGGCAGCGAAGAGGAGGGAGTGAGAAAATGGGCAAGGGGGGGATATCGCTCATATCGGGATAGCTCATATTGCCTCTGACTTTGGACGTTCTGTTAGTGCTGTTAGTGCCCTGCATTGCCATGTGACCTCCTGGCCAACGAAGCCCAGGATGACGCCGCTTATCTTGTATGACACGCCTGACATGCATGCCCCCTCCTTTTTCCACCGACTTGATAGAAACGAGTAAGAGACGAGGCGCTAATCCTGAGACAAGCAGGCCATGGAAAGATACTCTGGTCCGTCGTCGAGTCCCATCCATAGGTACCTTCCTCAGTCTTCACGCTGGATGACCACCTTATCAGGGTCGTTTAGGGAGGTGAGGACGAGATCGGCGGCTAGTAAAGAGTCTCGACGCTGATAAAGGTGACTCTACGCTTATAAAAGGTCACTCTCCACGCTGTAGTCCAGGGCGTGGAGGAGGGGTCCAGGCCACCCCTTTGTAGCTCATTCTCGGCTGGTCGAGGGCGTGGAGGAAAGTCCAGGCCACCCCCTCTGCTCATCCTCGGCTGCGGTGGTATCTAGATCTTCACACAACCTCAAGCACTCGAGCTTCCTTCAGCCTCATATGCAGACGCACCATGGTGCAGTCGAGATGGGACCGTCGCTTCGGTCTTCGGGTCTGTATCTCGATTAGGGCTGTCGGCAGGGCTTCGGCGGGCAGCAGAGCGTGACCCTGATGTTTCAGAGAAAAGGGGCTACTACCATCTCTAAATTGACTATGTGTTTTCATCATGGATGGACCAGCGGAAGCTGTTTACGAGGCCCATGATAATCGAGCCCCATGACCCGAGACTTTCCCTCACGCCCATGTCTGCAAAACACCGCTGCCGTATTCTTGGCCATGGCCAGAATCCCCGGCTCGTCGCTCCTCGGCGGCGTCGGAGTTGTACACGTAACAACGGCAGTTTCAACCCAGCCCCTGGCCAAGGTGACGTGGCATGCAAGCGCCGCATGCATGACGCCGCCTGCACCAAGTGAGCTGCCGCGCGGGCCCGTAGGGGGGGTCTGCAGGCCCCCAAAGGCCGATGTCTGACGGAACAGGGAGTTAAATACCCCTACTTTGCCTGGTGGACGTTTTGACAGCTGGAGCCTCTCACCATGGGCTGTGATATTATGCTCTTTCCACGATATTGTCCGGATGGCCGCCGCGGAGCTCCCCGTAAGCCCTCCGGGTCCCCTCCGGCCCCTCCGGGAACCCCCCTCCGGTTCTCTGGGGAGATACCGAGCGCGGAAATAGCCCCCATTACCCATTGTCAAGCATTTGCCATCTCCAAGGCGTGATTCCATGGCCTCCAAAACTGCTTCCGCCAGCTCGGGATGCACCTGACCATCTCGGGCGGTTCTGGCTCCCATTCGACCTTGGAAGTGTCCTCGACGCTCGTCCAGCCAGACGTGTATCCCCTGCTCTCCTTGACCAGTCTGCCCTCGTCGACGTCATAGCCGAGGCTCACGGTCGGCACTACCAGGATCTTGCCGTATCCCAAGCTCCACATGTCCTTGCACAGGAGAGTCGGCTCTCCCGCGCCGCACTCGCCCCTGGCCTTGGCCGCGCGCCGGAACTCGAGCTGGCCTTCGAGGAACGGCGCCGCCGAAAAGGCCGTCGCGCCGTTCCAGCAGGCAAAGACCTGAAACGGCTTCCGGTCCTCGAATCTGGCGCGCGAGTGTCCGTCGCCGGGGAACATGTTGCGCGCGTTGAGCCACTCGCCCTCGGCCGGCACCTCGAAGAAGCTGTTTCCGTCCATGCTCCGCGAGACCCAGACGTCGTAAAAGACCAGGTGCCCGTCCAGCAGGTGGTAGTCCATGGCGCACGTCATGTCGGCCCCCTGAAGCCGCTTCTGGTACAGCAGCTCGAGCACGTCGTCGGCGCACACGGCCACGTCGTTGACGAAGACGATGGTGGCGTCGTCGTGGCCCCATCTCGACGCGTCCGCCATCATGGGCTCGAGGGCGAGGTTGCGCAGCTTGGCCAGCTTGCCGATGCGGTCGCCCCTATGGGAGTCGATGGTGCTGGTCTGGAGAAAGTAAGAGACTCCGAGGTCGTCCATCTCGCGCTGCAGCAGCTTGAGCACTTCAAAGGTCCCGTCGGTCGAGAAGCCTTCCACGACGGACACGGCGCAGTTTTCGGGCCCGAGGAAGCTGACGGCCTCGACGAGAGACCCCATGAGCGTCGGCATCAGGTCCACGACTTGCCGAAGATCGAGCGCGAAGAAGAACTTTTGCTGCCCCCTGAGGGACCTGTACCGGCTACGGTTGAACGGCGGGCATTGTATCCTCGGATGGCTCTCGTTCTGGGGCGAGACGATGGACGTGGCGTACTCTTCTGCCTTTGGTAAGAGGTCTGGATTGCCGTCTTGAACCGGCTTCAACGACCAACCGGGCCGTGGCCCAGCATTGGTCCTCCAGCTGCCGCCGTATTCTATCCCATCATCTTAGCCTTTGCTGTCTCCGCTTCAGCGGATCACGAACCAGCGGGCGTCCAGCTTCTATAAGGGATTGGCGACGAGATATCAACCCAGGCGAATCTGTAGACATTCCAGATACCGAGCAATAATGCGGCGGCGAGCACGCCGTTGCGGAGACGGGTCAGGATCGGGACGGGTGATTTAAGTATTGGCATTCTATGACGAGCAAGTCGTGACGGGTATCTCGGGACAATGTCAAACGGCAGGGGAAAAGGCACATGGTAGCCGAAAAGAAAGAAGAGGAGAGAGGCAGACCACTCGGGAGGGAGCCCGCCAGGGGAGAAACTCCCAGTACTGGATTGGACATGTCAAGGTTCAGGGGGGGACGAAACGCGTGTATGGCCCCTTTCCTACTTTGAACAGTTGCCAAATCATAGCGTCTGGTCCCATTCATCTTATTAGGTCACGCAGATCTAGCTCCCGGAGCACCAGCGCGGCCAACCTGGTGGGTATTGCAACAGCTTCCCTCGCCGCCATTGTATGCTGTAGCATCACATCACTTGCCCATACAATTGTCTTGGAAAATTTAAAAACAAAGATGCGCGTCCATTGTGCACAAGGAAGCGTGTCGTGTCCGCTGCACGCCACAAGGCTCTCCGAGGCCTTCTTGTATTGTTCTATTTGGCCCGAGACGAGCCCCCTTTACTAATTAGTTCCCCTTTTTTTAAGGCCATGTCCTTTGAAGTTGCTTCCAGTCAGTACTAACCTTCATCAAGGAGGCCTGGTTCGGCTTACCCTTTCCGGCTGACCAGCTGAAAGTATGTACGCATGCGGTGCTGGGCGGCTTTTACGGTTACGTCTGGTCAACTCATTAATATCCCGAGGCCAGGGGCTTTCATTCTGCCATGCGTGTTCAACCTGCTGGACCTGTCACAGCATAAATGGAGGACATCTCGCCGATCTGTTCCATCTCACGTCCACCTTGTTCTGAGAGCAGGAGTCATAGGCGATCCGTAGGTAGGTAAAGCAGGTCGTACTTAAGCGCGCCCGAGACGGCAAGCCGCCTGGCCGCTAAGCCCGGCACGGAGAGATGGCCTTGGGTTATCCCGGGACTCTTAACATCTAGCATCCTCCAAGTCTATGCTATGGGCGATCTCTGGACATAGGTTTCAGGCTCCACGACGGCCGGCTAGTTCGGCTAGAATAGGGGGGCGCTAAATATATCTACCGGCCGAGATCCCCGCCATCAGTCCTTCGAGTTCGCAGCAGGAATGAGGACGATGGACTTTACCATTAGGCCAATCAGCAGTACCCTTCTTACATCGATCAATATGACTCAAGTCGCTGAAACGAGACCCTTGAACGCCAGCGAGGGCCTCTTTATCGCCAATTTCATAATGGGACACCAAACAACGGCAAAGAATCCTCTCACACCAACGGGTTTGCTTCATGTCACAGTTCATATAGTTGTTATTCTCATGGCAGATTCATCCTTTACGAATTATCATGCCGATTTCTCCAGCATTAAACATTACTCGGCAGGATCTGGCACCCCCGGAGAGATACTGGTTGTGACGCAACATTCGCCCCTTTCTCCATAGGATCGCGTAGAGTGATTTGAGACCTCGTGAATCACCGTTTAGATTAGGGCTAGCATTGTCTTCGTCAACCTGGCATGGTGGGCTGAGCACCTCGAGGCTGAGACTTGTCTCGAAGCTGTGGCATGCACGATTCGATTCTTGACAGTTGACACAGCTCGACTGGCATGTGGGGTCTAGGACCATGCAAGCATATTCCTTTCGTCACCGATGACTGCTTGGGGTTAGTACCGTAAACTTCTTTCCCTCATATAAGTACGGTCTATCCTTCTTCTTGCGTCGAGCGTCGAGTTGCCTCGCACTTACTGACCGCCCTCGGAGTAAAAGACCACTTGACGACTACACGCCATTCACTTCTTCATGATGAGGGCTAGCGCTATTGCTCTCACCTGTTTCTTTGGCCTGTCATGCGCTGCGCCCATTGGCAGTTCTGGCTCCGCCATCAATCAACGCGACGCAACCTTGCAAGATCAAGGCAGTCACAAGCGCCATGTTCCCATGTCGAAAAGCCATATTATTGAAAAGTTCAATCGTCGCCGACAAGACAATGATGGCGAGAACGGGTCGGAGGAACCAAATGAAGGCATGGTTGGCCTGGCCGTTCTTGGGTTGATGTGAAACAACGTCTGCGAGGATCACCAAGTGTATAATTATATTTGTCCCTGTCTGCTTTCTACCTGGCTTTGCGGCGTAAAGGGACACTCGATCAGGCGTACCTCGGCTTATCAGGACTTGTTCCCAAGATTTCTCATCCCTCTGTTTCGTCGTGATGCCCGAATAGAAAAGTAAGATGCAATGCAACGATCAAAATCGGGCGTAGCAGGACGATGAGGCATGAAAGTGCGGCCTTGTCACCAACGGAGCCTATACATAAGCCATTGCAGCAACACGTCGTATTGACCCCTGATTTCAGGGACCAGGCTGTACATCCCCCCTCTCTCATCCAACTGTCTCGCAAGACTTGGACAACAAACCAAGAGGCCACTTTCTAGCGAAACATGGCGGCCTTATAGATGCCCTTGTACAAGAAGCACCGGCGGTCAATGCTTCCGGGATGCCGCATCGTCATGACCGGCTTGCCGGCCCCACTCTCGCCGGCTCGCACCCCGGCACCAAAGATGGACACCTTGGGAGCCTGCGCCCAGCCGGGACCGTTGGACGGATCCTTGGCAAAATCGGCCCACATCTTTTGCATCACCTTGCTGACCCGGGCCTGGTAGGGGACGCCGCCGCGAGGGTAGGTGCCAAAGATGAGGTTGATCTCGCTCGAGTGATAGGCGCCGCTGCCCTTGAAGATCTGCGTATTCTCAAACGCGGCATCAAAGTAGTAACGCCACGAGGGGATGCCCACCTTGGCGCTCTCCTCGGCAATGATCTTGGCAGGACAGCCAAAATTGAACTCGCCGACAATCTTGGCGATCTGCTTGTTTACGGGGCTCGGGGAGTTGTCCTTGGCGTACCTGTCGAGCACCTTGTTGACGATGTTGGCTATGTTGGTTGGCAACAGCCTGACGACGAATGCTCGAATGCTCGTCTGCCCGTAGACGAAGACGCCGCCCTCGTCGGCGTTGCTGCCAAAGAGCACGGGCACGCGCGCGATGCGAGGCTCGTCTGGTGTCGATGCGAGCCGGTCAGCGCGGCCGGTGCGCTTATACGTGGCCCCGTCGAAGATGGCCAGGAAGCTGAGTCGCTCTCGCTCGACAATGTCCTTGAGAGCAAGGGCGGGTAGCGCGCGGATACAGGCGAGCGTGTCGTTGGTTTGGCAGCCGGCGGCCCGGACAAGCTTCTTCCACGAATCGGCCGAGTTCCGGTTGGGGACGGCAATGGATGCAATACCGGACTGCATGATGGCGCCGGCAAAGGGCAACGGATCGGGGGGGCTGGTGACGAGCACCTCGACCCCGCCGGAGCCGGCGCTCTCGCCGAAGAGTGTTACCCTGTCCGGGTCGCCGCCAAACGCGCGTATATTGCGGTGGACCCAGTCGAGGGCAAGCCGTTGATCGAGGAATCTATCGAGGTTGGCGGTTGATCTTTACTCGTAGCAATCTAGACCCTCAAGAAAGACTCACCCAAGATTCTGCTCAGTCAGGGGCTTGTCCGGTGAGCCCGGAAAGCCAAACACGTTGGTGCGGTAGTTAATCGTAACCACAATGACATCTTGGTTCCGGGCGAAGCTCGTCCCATCGTAAAGCGGAAGCGTGCCCGTGCCAAAGGAGAAGCCGCCGCCAAAAATCCAGAACATGACGGCCTTTAGTTCGGAGCCCTCCGACGCACCGGCGGGTGTAAAGACGTTGAGATAGAGGCAGTCCTCGCTCTCCCCGGCAGGGGGGCCCGGTATGTTGAACCAACTGTTGGTCCGGTTACGGGCTTCCTCGGGATACTGGAACTTTTGGATACAGGCGGGCTTGTACTGGGATGCATCGTAAGTTCCCTCCCAGCTGGGCGCCGGCTGCGGTGCGTCGAAGCGGTCCGCCGTGCCAAAGGGAAGGCCGAGGAAGCGGTCCACGGAGCCGTCGGACGTTCCAGTGGCAGTTCCCGCCGAGAGCGACACGGTTGGGCCCTCGCCTTCAACCGGCTTCGCGAGAGCCTGGAACAGGTGTATTGCGAGGAGGAGGAGGACCTTTAGCGTCATAACTGCGAGATGCCACTTGCAGCAAGCCAAAGACGACGGGATAATCTAAAGAGGACGGGATCTTGCTGGGCCGAAGCTGCTATTATCCACTCATCTCAAGCACCCTGGCTCTGCGCAACCTCACTCGCATTACGTCGGTGAAGGCTGTACATTCCGCTCCATGGCTGGATGAGCCCTCCGACTGCCGGTCTTACCGCGAAACAGAACACCACACCTTTTGCCGGTTGACTCTCTGGCACGACATACTGTGTCTGGCGAGAAGGCGGGGACTGAATCAACTGGTCCGTGGCAGAGTTGGACCAGATACGTAGCTCCAGGCTCTTGAGCGGCAATCACATTCCAGGCGAGCAAAACAGGCCTCGGCGTCGCAGCCGATAAAGATGCTAAGAACTCTGCGACTGCAAAGTCCCACGTCAAACAAAGAAATGGTAGGTGAGTGATGGGCGGTTACGGTGACTTGCCGGAGCGCGAACCCGCTTGTGGGGCCGTGCCGGCCGCCGGACATGCGGATATTTTCCCTGTGCATAAAGGAAGCTATAGCAGAAATGTTACCTAAGCCTAAATCGTCTAGTTTGTTCTCTCAACATGCCATGCCGTCTCCTTTCTAGTTTGAGTCAACTCTTCGATCCCTTAATAAAGTCACTTTGTCCAAGTGCCTAGAAACGTCGTTTAAGTACTCTGCAGTGGCTGGCCAACATCGACCAAATCTATGAGCAGGGTAAAGGGTATACACCAATGATGCATATGCCGTCCCTGTAAGCCCTCAATGACTTTAAACTCACAGGCCGCTACTGCCGACCATCTCTAGTTACCATGTCTAAGCTGTTACCTTTGGCGCGTCGGGGGTTGGAATATCGGCGATTCGACGTCACAGGGGTCCTGAGGCTTGGCGAATTCTGCATACGACGAACAGTAATGATCGTCCTTGCACGGGTTGATCTCCTTGCAGCAGCGGCTCCTGCTCGTTGATCCAGCCCGTAATCATGGCTGTCTATAAAGGTGCGTTTATTTAAGAAAGAAAGCATCGCCCCCGACTATCAGCCTTAAATGCAGTCTAATACGACTCAGCTGCGGGCAGTTCCATGATTCCTGACACCCTCCCCACTCCGAGTCGTGAGCATTACCCTCGAACCGTCTATGAATCTATGAGTAACAACATGTCCAACGTGGCCCCGCCGTCTGTCCATCATAAAATCGAGCATGGTGAGCATTAATGGAGAGCCGTGACGCCAGCCACGCCAAAGATACCAGATGAATACACCCAACCCTCGTCGACTTACATATCGCCCCGCCTGGGACGCCCTCCGCCACTCTGAGGCAGCCTGGGCCGGTCCGGCACAGTGTTCAAGCCCCTGGTGCCCCGAAGGCCCATTTTACCGACTGCGCCCTTGGCAATAGGCGGAGTGTCGGGAGTGCCGAGCCCGTCGCGCGCAAACGTGTTGGCCTGCCTGACCAGCTCCTCGCAGTCCCACTTGAAGGCCTTGAGATGGTTCTTGTAGTAGCCCAACCAAGCCTTGTATATGTTTGCCTGGACGTCCCCGTCCATGGCCTCGACGACGCGGTAGACTTCGGCGGCCGAAGACAAGTCGGCGTCTTGAGGAATCAAGGCGATTTTCTTCAGGGTCCACTTGGGGAACCAGGCCTCGGCGTCGGCGACGATGAAGATGCCGCGGCCCTCGGCATCAGCGCGGGCGGTGCGGCCGAGGCGGTGGATGTAGCTCTGCTCGTCCGTGGGAATGCCGACCTGGAAGACGGTGGTGACACCGGGAAAGTCCATGCCGCGAGCAACGACATCGGTGGCGACGAGGATGGCGGCCTTGGCTTTGCGGAAGTCGTTGGTGACATTCGTGCGCTTGTTCTGGGAGATGCGGCTGTGGAGGGTTGAGACGGGAGGCAAGCCGGGCATCATGGACAGGATGTGACCGTAGAAGCCGGCCTGGGCAGCAGTCGGGGCAAAGACGATGGCCTTGAAGTCTCTGTGCTGGGCAGCCTCGTGACGGATGCTGCCGACCATGGCGGCGGCAAGGGAGCTGAAGGTGGGAACGGTTACGAGAAACTGGGGGACTCGTTCGTGCGTGTTGACCTCGCCGGCGGGAATGGTCGAGATGAACTTGAAGCCCGGCTCGAGGACGATGCCGGCAACCTGGTTGACGTGGGGCGCAATGGTGGCGGAAAAGAGCATGCCCTGGCGCTTGACGCGGTTCCTGTCGGGCAGGTGGCGGACAATGTCCCTCAGGGCGGGCATGAAGCCCATGTCGAGCAGGCGGTCAGCCTCGTCGAGGACCAGGGTGTCGAGTTGGCGAAAGGCGTAGACGACGTCCTCGTTGGACAAGTGGTCGATGAGACGGCCGGGGGTGGCGATGAGGATGTCGCAACCACCGAGAATCTGCTTCTCCTCCTTGTCTTTGTTGGTGCCTCCAATGGCGATGCGTACACGATATCCGGGCATTCTCCGGAGCAGATTCGTGGCCTCTTGAGCTATCTGCATGGCGAGCTCGCGCGTGGGCGAAACGACGAGGAGGGAGATGCCGGCGTCACGTCCCCGTTTCTGGGAGACGATGGTCTGCAGGGCGGGGAGCAGGAAGGCAACCGTCTTTCCGGTGCCCGTCTTTGCCTGGACAAGACAGTCGCTGCGGTTGGGGGGGAGCAGCTCCCACAGGGTGGCGGCCTGGACGGGCATCATGTGGTCGAACTTGAGGTCGTCGGTGATGGTGCTGAGGATGGTGGGGTGGACGAGGTTCTGGCCGGCGAGATCGGCAAACCTGGGCGAGTCGAGCGGAGCAGGCTCGGCAAGGGGCGGACACGAGTCGCCAACGCTTTGAGGCTCTTGCGACGACGGGTGAAAGGCGCGGTTCGACGACGACGGGCCATCGACGTGCTTGTTGGGTGCGCGACGATGTCGCTGTCCGCCGCTGCCACCGCCGGCGCCTCCACGACGGCCGTCGGCGCGCCGGCCTTGGGGCTTTTCGCCCATGGGAGCGGGTGAAGGAGTGAAGAGGCTGGGACGTGCGGTTGATGTCTTGCGTGTTTGGCGTGAGAGCAAGAGCAAGCTGAGGCGAAACGGGCGAAACGGACGAAACGAAGAGGCAAAACTTTTGGGCCGCAACGGGGAGAGTGAAAATTTCCCAAATTGGGCAAAGGCCATCTCGCCGGTCAGGTGACTGGGTGTTTGCGCAGGTATGTCCCTGGAGCCTGAACAACTCCACTGACAAACTGCACCTGACAACTGCACTAACTGACAAGAGGCAAAGAGGCAGGAATGATGATTGTAGGGAGAAGTTGGCTCGAGTGTAACTCGTACCTACTTCTGCCTTGAGGAGGCGTGTGGGCTGCTGACAAAGAATAAGGGCTGGCCCCGGGGCGCCCTCGACACTAACAACTCCACTAACAGGAGCCATAACTGCACTATCAGCTCCACTAATACTTTCAAGGGTTCAACAGCAACCCTGTTATACATACGTGTGCCGCCCCACCAGGCAAAATAGGGGACCCCTAAAAGGAGGGATTTAGTATACATTACAAGCCATGTTCCGTCTGATATACTACCCCTCAAGCCATGTTCCGTCTCACATACCCCTGAACTGATCTTAATTCCAGAGAGCGACTGCTCTAGTAGTACGAGTTAGGAACCTCACGCTAGAGTGGCCTCACTGTTAAAGGCCTTTCCTATAAGGGCCAAGCACTAGCCGCCCAGACTGGCTGTCTTGAGGACCTTGCACAAACATCTCGAGCTTTAATGTCGGGCTTTAATATCGGGCTTTAATATCGGGCTCAAATTTTGTTTGGCACGCCAAAATGTTCGAAACCGCCCCCGTCCCGTCCGAGCTGCCCGTCGTCGAGATTAAACCGTCCATGTTTTGTTTGTCACAGCAAGCGTCTAAGCCATGGCCTAACCAGCGGACCTCGACATCATCTGTAACCTCCTCGACAAGCCGACGCTTGGGCTCGATGCCCCTGCGCTTTAAGTCCGGCCTCATCCTCCTATTCGCTGGTCGGGCCTCCCTCAAATTCCTTGCAGCCTCCTGTGGATTTACACCCCTTGAAACTAGGAGTGGAATCTTGTTAGTCAAGGCCACGGGCTACATCCTCTCACTATAGCTTCTTCTTGGCCATTTGCCCATTCCTTCCAAACTTACTAAGTCTGAGTAAGACAGCTCTCGAGGCCAAGGGCTTGGACGAGTGAGAATAAAAGCAACCCCAATTCCTTCCCCTGGGCTATCCATCCTCTGCGGTTGAGCCCTGTGACATATTCCCTGCCCATCATCTTTCTACCAAACTCATCAACGCGCGTCCAAGCCTGCTATACTGACACAAAATGGCCTCTTCACGCCCGGAATGGGAGAAACGCATCTCGGAGCTCATCACCGAGTCCAAGAAGCACGAGACGACCTATCTCGAGCGCATTGGACAGTTCAGTGTCTATATACACCCCACCGTCTACTCACCAAAGTACTTTCCGGAGACCCTTTGGTTCGGGGAGAATCTCCCGGCCATCGTCCGGGGAAACTCGTTTCTCGAGGTCGGCGTCGGCTCCGGCCTCGTCTCTCTCCACCTCGCCGCCTCCGGCTCCACCGTCGTAGGCGTCGACATCAACCCCGACGCCGTCGAGACGGCTCGTAAGAACTTCAGGGCCAATGGCCAAACCGGCTCCTTCTTCGTCAGCGATGTTTTCGAAAACGTGTCCGGAACCTTTGACTATCTCTTCTGGAACCACCCGTGGCAGATTGACGCGAGCATTCCGCAGGAGCTCAAGTCGGAAAAGACGTTTGACGAGGACTACCGCCTCCTCAAGAGATTTGTCTCCGAGGCCAAAAACTACCTCGCCGAGGATGGGTCGGTTTTGCTAGGAACCAGTTTCTACGCCGACCTGGATGCCATGACGGCCATCTTTGAGGCCAATGGATTTGCTCACAAGATTGCTTGCCAGGGCCAGCGGTCCATTGGGAAGGGCGTGACGGAGGAGTATTACATTATCCAACTCCAGCCTTATTAGACTTTAGTCGGGCCATCGATGCCTTTGTGCTGGCCATGCCCAACGTACGTTTATGTTTAGGAAATTAAACACAGTTCTGGCAAGTCAATAAAAGGCTCGACATTTCCCTGTTGCCTCTGCTGACGATTAATGCATTGTGCAATCTATAATCTCCGTCTGACGCTGAATTCGGACAAGGTATCCGGTTGCATCTGAGCCATGTTTCCAGTCGTCAACGCCACGGTGTAAGTACGTACATGTCGTTCCGCTCACTAGATTGTGGTTCTCGTGTACTACTCCGTAGATATCGTCACCTGGGCTGATGGGCCGCAAACGGACGCAGCATCCGGATCGGGGCGACGCCGCAAGATATTCGCGGAAAGTTTCACCTTGTATTCGCAGATAAGATCCTGCCGTGCCAGCTCTCCGTCCTTGTTCGCCTTCTCTCGCAACACCCCATGATGAAACCCAGAATGGAAACAAACTGGGCCTCAGCCCCGTCGACGAGGCAAAGAGAAGCGTCTCTCTCGCCACCCAGCATGCGTTCGACATTGCCGAGGAAGACGGGCACTGGGTCGGGGAAGTGTCGGCGAATTCACCGGCTTCCCGACACTACCTTGTTTCGCAGCAGCAAGAGGATGGGTCTTGGTCCATTGCGCCATCGTGTCCCGGCGACGTGTTGACCAGCACGGAGGCATATCTCGCGCTGGGGATCCTGGGCGTGTCCGCAAAGACGCCCGGGATGCTCCGGGCAAAGGCATTCATCCGTCGATGCGGCGGTGTTGCCAAATCACGCGACTTTACTCGGATATTCTTTGCCCAGTTCGAGGTCTTCCCGTGGGATGCCGTTCCTCAGCTTCCCGCAGAGTTCATCTTGCTTCCCTCGGCATTCTTCCTCAACAAGTACAAGCAAGGCTCCCATCGACGTGCTTCTCTCGGGGCGCATGAGGCCGCCATCCGCTACCTGGCAAACACCCAAGAGACGGAGGTATGGTTCGGTCGTTGGGGATGCAACTACATCTACGGTACATCCAACGTCTTTTGCGGTCTCCAATACTTTGTCGACGGAAACGGCCAGGTGCTCGACATGATGGCCTCTGCCACAGGCTGGCTGAAGCAGGTCCAGAACCCAGACGGCGGCTGGGGTGAAGATCTCGAGTTCTATGACGGATATCCCTGGCTAGGCGTGGGCCGTCGACGCCTTCGCAGACGGCCTGGGGCCTCATGGCAGTCTTGACCACTTGCAGGCCCGGGGACGAGGCGGTGACGTCTGCCGTCCTGCATCTGACACGGACTCAGACGGCGGACGCGGGCGGCTCTTGGACAGACGAGACATACTATTACTTTCCCCTGATGGCCTTGGGGAGATATGTCGAAAGCGTCCAGCGGAGCGAGTTTTGCCCCTTTTTTTCATTTCATCTTGAGACTGTTCATCTTGAGCCTTCGAGCATACGCATACACAATAGCGTTTGAGTCCAGCTTTGGACTGAGGGGTACAACAGTACGGTGACTGACTCTCTCAAAATCAGGTCATCGGGTAACATGTAATGGTCACAGTGAAAGCAGTGTGAAAAGGGGCTCTTGTGAGAGCCATCACAAAGATGCATGCCACTATCTAGCTATGGGACTAAGGAGCTCTTTAGTTATATAGCTAAATAGTAATATGCATCTTTGTGTTGACTCTTTAAGAGCCCCTTTTACCCTGCTTTCACTGTGACTATCACATGCACCTGATATCCTGTTTTTAAGAGTAACCTACTAGGCAGCCATTTTGCTCAACTCTTTTATAAGCGAGCCGCATTATCTTGACAAGCCATATAACTAGCGATTCATAGAATAATACAAGGGGTGTTGCCTGTTCCCGCATGTTTTCGCTCCAGATCTCCCCAACACTCAACTGCGCCAGTCGCTTTGGAGAGCCGGTGAGTCCCAGCATTTCCAGCCAGCGCCTTCATCACTCACTGAACTCATTCATGACATTGGTGCCCTTGTCGGGAAGCTTCTCAGAAACTTCTCCGGGTGTGCTCGAGGCGGTATCCCTGGCCTGGGTGCACATGTCAGCAGCGGTCTGCTTTCCGTCCTGAGCCGTGTCTTCAGAGCGACGACCCGGATCTATACCGGCCTTGCGAGCTGTGGAAGATAGATCCGCTGTCTTGGCCGCGCCATCTTGGGCCAATGTCTTTCCGTTCTCAACAACAGTACTCGTCACGTCTTTGGCACGTATCATCGCATCACGACCCACCTCACGGCCTTCGACCGAAAAGAGAATGGGCGCAATGTAGACAGAGGTCAAGGCCAGCACGGCGAGCATAAAGACAGGCACGGCGTTGATAAGCCAATACAATGCGGTGCATCCGAGAAAGGCCTGCTGGTGCGTCAGTGAAAAATCCATTCAAGCGCGATACACATCTTGTCAACTTACGACGAATGTCTTGCCCAAGTCCTGTCCGAGGACGATTCTCTGTGCTTGGACAACAGCGTACTGGATGAGGTCATGAATGTCTTTCAACGTGGCGTTAAGGGTCGACTCTGGGAACTTTTTGTACTCGCTGGGTCGTAGACGGGCGAGCAACGTGTTGGGACCGAATGACCGGCTGGCGAGCTCCGTGATGGAAATTGCTGATGATTCAGAGTCAGTGTGGTTCATGCCCAAGGTAATGTGTGTAGAGAGATTGGCCCGGGACGACTCCATACCTCCGAGAATGGTCGCGCCGGCCTTGAGGGCCAGTTGAGTGAGAGGCAGAAAGTGTGCCCCAAGAATGATACTGATGGCACCCATGTATGATCCTATGGTGCGAACTGGATCCTCCCACTACAGGCATGGGTTAGCAGGAAGGTCCATTGTCGGGAAATCAAGGAGGCGACTTGCGCTGATGTACTTGTAGAGGCTGTCTTGATGAGCTATGGTGTCGCAAATCAGCTCGATGCTCGGTCTCCTCCTCTATGATGGCTGCGTACCCAAGATTTTCTTTAATGGCCCGTTGGGCTGTTGTCCCGAATGGGTTTCCCCGTGTAGCGACTGCCGAATCGCTGAAGCGACTACAAGTGAAAATGTGAGCGTCAAACGACAGGTACACCTTGGAAGATGCGTCCAGGCTTACTGCTGGATGCGTCTTGCTCGGCAGCGTCTCCCTGGATGGGCATGACGACGTGGGTCGGTCCACTCATGACGATGGTGTTTGGCGATTGGTGGTGACGGGCAATGTCCTATAAAGAGGACTGTACTTTGCATCAGACGACCAGAGCCGTGACAGAATGCCAGTTATGACTCTCAATTTAAAGAAAGAGGGGTGTTCGAGTGGCTGATCTTTACAAGACCATGATGATTTGTTGTGACGTCAACACAAGACCATGATGATTTTTTGTGACGTCAACCGGCCGTCATTTGCCATTGCTATCCATCTTTCGAGCCTATGCAGGAGCACGAAACCGGATTCTTTGCCGTCAAGGCACTGCAATCGATTCTTGGCAATGCGTGCTACGTCCGTCATCTGCTGCGTTACAACAAGCATCGTCCTCCCCACGTCATCGACTCACGCGTCAGCCCAGCCACTAATTGCTCACTCCCGGCGGAATCGTCAAGTCGCCGTAATGAAGCCATCTTCAGATGCGACTCTGTTGTTTCTGCCAGGTTGCTTTACACGACTGCCACCGTCGTCGTGCCTGATATACGACCTAACAATATAACAGGCGGCGTACCTGCTCGACACGGTCATCTCTTCGCCGACGCCAGCTGCGTCCTCCTCCTCCTCCTCCTCCTCAAGGTGTCCCCGGCCGTAATGGCAGTGGCCGTGTTCAGGGCGTAGTTGAGTGGTATCCGTGAGAGGCGATACGGTGAGCCTTATGGACTTGGTCGTTGTCTTTAAAGGCAGAGTGGTCAGCGTCAGGGGTGAATCGAACCCATGTTTGACCAACCAGGAGTCAACGACCCCCATGTCCATCGTTCCATAATGTGTCGCGAGAGCGAGGACCATACTCTTCCGCATATACTTGCGGGGCGTCGGAAATGGGCCCTGTTCGTAGTACCGCGCCCAGGTGTCCTGCCATCCAGGGCGATTTAGGTCCTTGATGCGGATCATTCCCATCACAAAATGAAAGTCCATGAACCGACAGACCGGGCGTTTCTCATTGCGGAATATAAGTTCCCTTCCGTGTAGCTCTTTGGCTACGAGCGATAACTCTGGCGCCGGACCGAACCTCCAATTCGCGATGACGGGGGGAATGTTGTCTACGCGCCAACGTGTGATGGGAACTTCGGCCGCATCGACCGGAATGATGAAAAGGTCATCGTCGGTGATTGAGTAGGCCAAAGGAGTGCCTAACGAATCAAAATCATCTTTGGCGCTAGCTGATGGTCCCGAGCTGTTGCATATGCGAGCGAGAGCGACAAGTGCTGGTTTCCTCTCCCAAGGGATGCGGTTTCCATAATAAAAGAAGAACCGAACAAAGTTGGCCCCTATAAGCGAGGACCTCAAGAAGGGTTGGCATCTTGGAAATGGCGTGGAAGCTTCAGCAGTGGCTAACTGGCATTCTGGTGGACACGAGAAGACTGCAAGGGTAAAGCACCTACCGATGAATGTCGACAACTTGTTTAACTGGCGCGTCTGCTTTCTTGATGGCGTTGCGTTTGTCCGTGTCGGTGGGCGAGGCGGCAATTCCACCTTTCCAAGAACCAGCAGATGTCCATGCCCGCTTTGTATATTCTTGCCCTCGTGACGGTCTTGCCGCCGAAGCAACCAGGGTAGGATGCGAGCATCCGAGCAACACCCTTGCCATTATCGGTGGCTAGCAGAGCGAAGAAGATGTCGTCGTCGACCGAGATATCGACAAAAGAAGCATTTGCGCCGACCGCCAGACCCCCCCCCCCCCCCATCTCTCTCGTGTCGAGGTTGACGATTTGCATCCTCCATATCTACTGGAGGTTCTTTATTGACCCGCCCGTCGAGTTCATGGCTACCGCGAGCTACGCGGGAATCACGTCCGCCCAAAACGCGCGTCTCTCCAGGGACCTTGTTGCGGACGTCCTGGCTTCATTGTACGAGACGGGACGTTGGTCTTCGGTGGCTTCAGTCCCAAACGTCTCATGGACAGGTACTGGTTTCGTGGCAGTCCCAGGTCGTGAAAATATTGGCCGCATTGATTGAGATGGATACCTGGGAGCCCGGGATCGCTAGTTGTCGCGTTGTAGAGGTTGGAGAGGAGGGCTCAACGACGGACAAGGAGCCGTGGATGGCCGCGCGGATGCTTTGGTGTCCATTGTAGAGATGTGAATGACAAGGTGGACAAGGTGTGCCACGGTGTGAGATGAGATGTTGAGAGAGAAGCTGGTGTGTGTCGCCACGGTGCGAAAGATGTTGAGAGAAACGCTGGTGTTGCCACGGAGTGAAAGATGTCGAGAGAAAAGCTGGCATGCCCTACTCGTAATGACCCCTCATTGACGCTGACGAATCGCGAGCTAGGGCCACCTGCCTGCCGTAAACGTGCCGCGTTACGTGACCCCATTCTCTCCCCACGCAAAGTGTGACAATGCAATGAGCCATGTCGTAGCCGTCGCAAACGGCAAACGCCTGTACAAACGAAGACAGTGCTGCTGCACACAGCTCGTTTTCAGTGGTACGTTCAATCCCAACGACAATGGCATGAGCCGGTCCGTTTGCCCTTTGAAATCCAATGGAAGCCAATGGAAGCGTACGAGTTTTTCATCTGTGAATCACGACGACGCCATCTGGCCCCGCCCTTGCCTATAAATACCGCCTTCCTCCCCTTCACACTCAAGACAGGAATTCAGACCTGGAGTCGCGCTCGTCTTTTCTTCCCTCCCTCAAGCTCGCCGCCGCAGAAAAAAAAACACCGCCGCCGCAGCCGCATCAACAACGACATCAACGACCAAGTAGGCCTCCGCCTCCCCGCGGCCATGCGGCGACGCACGCCGCGCAGGGCACCCCCTTTTCTCGTCGCTCTTGATGGCAGGACGACGCGACGGCATACATACCTAGGTCGCCGCCGCCGGAGCGGACGCTGCCAAGGCGCTGGCTGAATATCTCGTCCACGGATACAACCCGACGGCAGAGGGAGGGCACGCGATCCACACGTAAGCTGACCCCGCTCCAACGCAAATCGTCTGGAGACCGTCTGCTAACTGGCCATGTCCGCAGTTTACAAAACGTGGAAAACTGCAGTGTATTTACACAATCGGATTCCAGCCCGTCAGGCAGCTTTCTCCACGTCTTTCCTATCAAAGCGGATTTCCCCGATGGAGATTCTTCACGACTGGTTGAGGGATTATGACCGGAACATACCGGCATTTCTCCTTCACCAACCGTCACAATTCGGTCATCTCCGAGCATTTGGCTGTAAAGCCTACCCACTAACCACCAAGGCCCTGACTGGCACGATATGCAGCGATGAGAAAAGGTCGGTCCCATGTGCGCCCTGCGTAGGAAGGATGGCCCGCGGGGAGGCGGAGGCTTGCTGCAGAAACGTGATCGAGCGGCGGTTGCGTCCAGGAAAAGCAATGGCAACGAGACAAATTGTATGTGCCGCTCCTGCTGATGCGACCCGCTGCATCTCGTGCTAACGTGAGAAGACGTCCCTCCCAACATGTCGCTTTTCGCCGTCGTCGACGCAGCGCTTCATAGAGCAGTTGGCACGGTACGATCGGCGGACAAGGCGGCGCGTCGCCAGCGACAGGTGGCCAGCTTCAATGACCCCAACTCGGCAATGCAGGTGTTCGTGGCCAACATTAACACGTTGGCCACGGGCGTGAACCTCCACACCTGCTGCCATGTTGGGGTCGTATGCTGCCACCATCACAACGCAAAGGCGGTTCGGCAGGCCCATTCACGCCTCTACAGACTAGGCCAAAGGTTCCAGGTGGTCTGGCACGGGTTGCGGGTGAGCAACTCGTTCCACGACCACCAGGAAAGAATCTGCCTGGTGAAGTACGCACGCCAGCTGTCGGCGGAGATGGTGCTGCCGGACTGGATTCCCGCGGACCTCCGCGAGCCTGTCATCTTCGAATTCCAGCGGGCGTACTTCGTTTCACGACCACCAGGAGCGGCTCTGCCTCCTGTCAGCAGCGTCTTTGCACACAGGGGCAAGAGTTGCGGAATTCGCTCTACGAGACTGGACCAAATCTCCCAGGTTCGTCCCAGGCGACACCATCACGACAGAAACCTCGGCCTCTGACAATTTGCCATACAGCCCCATCTAGCATTGGACTTGGGATTGTCATCTCTTGGGGCCATGGCGGGACTGGGGAGGACAACAGAGAATGCCTCAGGATTCTGAGCCATGACTGGATTCTGGAGACGACAGAGTCACGGCCCAAGATGCAGGCCCACTTGAAGCCTTCTTCTGAGCCTTCCCATGGACTTGTACTTTCACCAGCGTTGGTGGCATACCGTGGTCGTGCGGTCCGTCGGACGCATAGTGCCGTGGTGCCGTCGTGACGCATAGCCGTCTCCCATGGCGACTAACGGCAGCTGCTCGGCAAGCGAAGCACGTGGCCGCTCGAGTTTTTCGCCCGTGTTGTTCCTCGCACAACGCGTTCCCTTTCTCTTTTCCTTTCTCCTCCCTCATCAACGTTTTCTCCTCCCTCATCAACGTTTTCATATCGCCTCCCACGCCCCGCCTCACGCCGCCGTACGATCTTGTGAGTGCTTTGATCTCGCCTATTGTTTCTTCTCTAAAAACGTGCTAGCCCTCTCGAGGGTCTCTCTGAGAGCCTCACCGCCCCCCGCGTGGACTCTCCTCGCACCCGCCGCACGCCGCCGCACCTCTTTTGTGAGTGCTTTGATCTCGCCTGTCGTTTCTTCTCTGACGGCGTGCCAGCCCTTTACTGGCGGAGCCCCGGCACGTCAACCTCGAGGTGGCCTGGTGACGCGCACCATCGGGCACGCACCGACGATTGTGTCGCGATTGGTGCTGGTCGGAACGGAAGAACTTGGCGTGGATGCATGCGTCTGTCTACGACTGGAGCCAGTTCCATTCACCTACGAACTCTCCCTGCCTTTTTTGTCAAGAAAGAGGCCAGCCGCCCCCCACCGCCGGGAAGACCACCATCGACTACTACAATCCCACGGTAAAGATCTCGAGACTAGCCGCAGACGACTCTACGAACCTGTCGTCGATCATCCAGGAGCGCGCGAACATGCTGGAGGGTGCGAGGGTCGCCCTAGCCGAGCTCGAGGATGAGAGGCAGGAGGAGGGGCGGAAGGCGGCTCGGGTTAACGAGCCGCGGACGCCGACCCGTCGGAGGCGGGGGGAGCTCAGGGGGGACGCCGCCATGGAGCTCCATTCCCTCGTGGGGGAGGCAATAGGCTCGCGCGTCGCCGGACTTTCCTACGAGGTGACCATGGCCGGCCGAAAGATCAAGGTCCCGTCAAGTTCACATCCAACTTTGTCCCGAGCGCACTCTTTATATGCACCGGACTTGGCAGCTCCGACGGTACACGTGACCACACGCACGTCGGGGGACCCAAGAACAGCTGATCATGGCCGGAGCTGTTCGTCGCCCGACGAGGGTCGACAACGGCAAAGACTCATGGTGCTCATACCGGGCAAGAGGGTGGAACCCCAACCGCTCGGCCCAATTACTCTACAAGGATTCACCGGCAACATTTTCCACGTCAACAACGACCCTATGGGCAACGCCCTGGGCGCCGCACAAATCGCGTCAACCTTGGCAGAAGCTCTTCAGGCCGCTTCAGCCGGAGACCTGTCCCCTGCGCACTCGGCAAAGATCCAAGCAATCCTTCAGTCTCAGCATTGATGGCCGCGGCGGAAAAGACGGCAGGGCGAAAAGCCGTTTTGGAGGATGTGCAGGCGGGTCTGCGAGCTGGAGATCGAACGAGCCATGCATGGCCCAGATAACGGCACCCGGCTTGCAAAAGATGAGAAGACGCCATACACAAGGGGAAAGAAGACGATGCTGGTTTGTGGGGAGCACCCTACTTACACGCTGGTATATGGCGGTTTTTGAGAGCGCCATCAATGATCTCGCGAGCTCCCAGGCGGGAAGCAAGCTGGAGAAGGTAAAGCCTTGCATGAAGGTGGACGGTACCTTGGACGATCGCCGCCATGCTCAAACACGCCGATGATCTGTGTGCCAAGGCGGAGACAATTCTTCAAAGAATTATGGCGAATGAACCGCGCACAAACCCCAACTTCGCCGTCGCGCCCTGCCGCACCACCGAAGACACCGTCGAGAAAACCGCCCGTCTAGAGTGACGAGAAGAGGGCTGTCCCATGCGCGCCGTGCGTCGGAAGAATGGCCCGCGGGGAGGTGGAGGCTTGCTAGGAGCAAGCCTCCCCTCTCGCGCGGGCCTGTTACGCCTGCGCGAAGACAGGGTCGCAGTGCCGGGCGGTAAGTTGTCATACTTATCATCAGACGCGTTAGCGGCGCGCGGAGAGAGAGTTGAAGGCCTCTACCCTAGCAGGGCTGCTGCAGCTCTTGAGGATGGCCGAGGGAGATGAGGGAGATGAGGGAGATGAGGGAGATGGATGCGCTCACGGATGCGGAGGCCGGAGACGTTAGGCGACTGTCGGAGATAGGCGACGGGGTCTGGCAAGGCGTCGAGGGGAGTGGCGAGATAAGACGGATGCTGGACCCTGAAAAAGTCCAAGCTTCGTTCATTTCGGACCGCCCTGATGTTCCTACGATATAGGTATGTATGTACATACATATATCAGAAGCCAAACAGCTGTCCGCTTAGGGCCAGATAGGACGGTCTCGTCAACGCGGCATGCCAAGTTTTTGGTCTTGGTCATGCGATTAGCTACAGCAAATAGACGCATAGTATGCCAACATGTTCCAAGCCGGCCACGTACAGCTTGAGGATGGCGGTGACGGGAGGAGGGCGATCAAGACGCATAGGGAAGAAGCTTGCGCTTGAGCTTGCTGGAGGAGATGAGCTTGCTATGAGTCCAACACACAAGAGACTCCCACGTCCTTGGCATCTGAATGCGTAATAGAACTAGAGGAATAGATGAATGCGGAAGAACTAGATGGCTGATTGGTCTATATGTATGACGGCCTATTCTGTTTGCAGACATGTGCGGAATGTCTGTATATCTGCCCTAGTCTCTGTTTGGCTTTTGTTTCTACGCGATGCAATGCCCGATGCTGCAGTAGCGGCGAGTTTCGCGGGTATGGGATGGGGTTCCGACGTAACCACCGCAGCGATGGCGGCTGCAGGCGTGCTGATCGGAGGCCAACTAATTCGAGTTGGTGCTTTGGTCCGGGTGGGCGCCGGTGACGGCGAGGACTATTGCTATGGAGATGCAACGAGTAAGAATCATGATAGGTCTTGATGAGTTGGGGAATAGGCCAAAGTTGTATTTTACAGATAAACATATTGGGTCTTCTCTGATAAAGGGAGAGTTAGTCGGTGCGGCAGCCACTCTTATACCACTTAAGAACCCATCCTGACAGAAGCACAAAGTAGGAGTACGCCGTTGCTGTCGACAAGGTCATCTTTTTGGGGAAGGCTGTCCCTACGTTGCAACGCCATCCTAGCTCTCTTTTGACTTTGTTCACCATGGCCTCAAGCAGCAGTACGTCTAGTGATGCGCCGGAAACGATGACCGGGAATGGGTCTTGGAAATAACCCTTTCGTCATGGGCAAAGGACCCCGATTAGCGGTTCAGAGACTGTTTCTGCGACTTTGAAGATGTGCCATAAGTACATGTATGCGTTGCCGTCTGTTCCCATGGCCGCAACGAACCCTACCACTCATATCTTACCAGCATGAGGTCCAGTGCACTCGCCGTAATCGCCTTGGCGGCCGTGGGCCGTGGCATCACCGATGATGGAGACAGCATCAAGAAGTTCCCCATGCCCGAGCTCTCGGAATACCACGGGGCTTCCGAGGTCAGGGGTGACGCGGCCGTCAAGTCCATCGGAAAGGGGCGCGACTATGTCGAGACTGCCACCGAGTTGGTCAAGACTGTTGCGTCCGGGGCACAGTTCCGTCTTGTCGAGGACCACTATGTCGGCTCGGATGGGATTGCGCATGTCTACTTTAAGCAGACGGTGCATGGCATCGACATTGACAATGCCGATTTCAACGTCAACGTAGGTGACAAGCCCCTTTCTCGACAAGAGACCAAGCCCCTTTCCCCTCAGCCCCTTTCCCCTCAGCCCCTTTCCTCAGAAGGGACTCCCTCAGACAAGGACCATTGGCTGACATTCAGTCCTCCAGGTTGACCCCGACGGCCACGTCTTCTCTTACGGCACCAGCTTCTACAAGGGCCCCGTCCCCGAGCAAAACCCCCTGAGCAAGCGACGATTCTCCGACCCCGTCGATGCCCTCAGGGGGGCCGTGAGCCGCCTCGGCCTCGGCGTCGGGCTCGAGGGCGTGAGGACCAGGACCATGGCGGACGACCAGCACTTTGCTTTCGACGGCACAAAGGGATGCGTCCGCGCTCCGCAGGCCAAGCTCACCTACTTCCATCGACAGGACACCGGCCTCTCCCTGACGTGGAGGGTAGAGACGGACGTGATGCGAAACTGGCTGGTGTCGTACGTGGACGCTTCGGATTCGGCCACGGTTCACGGCGTGGTCAACTACGTCTCCGACCTCGACGACTCCGACCCCGACGACTCCGACTCCGACGACTCCGACTCCGACGACTCCGACCTCGACGCCACGTTCAAGGTCTATCCCTGGGGCGTCACCGACCCGACCGCCGGAGACCGCAAGGCCCTGGAAGACCCCTGGAACATCGATGCCTCGCCCTATACCTGGGTCGGTGATGCCGGCTGCAAAGAGCACCACACGCTCCGGGGAAACAACGCGATTGCCCAGGTCAACATCAGCAGCTACCTTGCGCCGAACCAGAGCTCGATACCTCTGACCAACAAACTCTGCACCAACCGCGATGACAAGGGCCTGACGGAGGAGGATCTCAGGCTCCCCTGTCTCTACAGGCCCCAGAGCACCGACCTCGACTTCGTCTACCCCTATTCGCCCGCGGAGCCGCGCAAGGAAGAGTACCGCAACGCGTCCGTCACCCAGCTCTTTTACACGGCCAACAAGTACCACGACCTCTTGTACGTGCTGGGCTTCAACGAGGAGGCCGGCAACTTCCAAGCCAACAACAGCGGCAACGGTGGCCGGGACAACGACTTTGTCATCCTCAACGCCCAGGACGGCGGCGGCATCAACAACGCCAACTTTGCGACTCCCCCGGACGGCCAGAGCGGCCGCATGAACATGTACATGTGGAACCACTCCAGCCCTCTACGTGACGGCGCGTTTGATGCCACCATTGTCCTCCACGAGTATACCCACGGCTGTACGGCCCCCTGACCGGAGCATGGCAAGAGTGTTGCTGATCAACGGCTTTCTAGTGTCCAACCGCCTGACTGGGGGTCCTGCCAACGCCGCCTGCCTCAACAGCCTCGAGTCTGGCGGCATGGGCGAGGGCTGGTCCGACTTTATGGCCGTGGCCAGCCTTCTCAACACGTCGTACACGCGGGACTCGGACTTTCCCATCAGTCCATGGACCTTTAACAACGCCACCGGCCTCCGCGCCTTTCCTTACTCGACACACAAGGACAGGAACCCCCTGACCTACGAGGACGTCAACGCCATGGGCCAGGTGCACCGCATCGGCACCGTCTGGGCGACGGTCTTGTACGAGGTCGTCTGGAACCTCGTCGACGCCCACGGCATCGACGACTGTGACGTGCCCGAGTTTAGCCACAAGGGGGTCCCGAAAGACGGTCGCTATCTCGCCATGAAGCTCGTCATGGGCGGCATGGCTCTTCAGCCGTGTGGCCCGAACATGGTCTCGGCTCGGGACGCCATCTTGGACGCCGACGAGGCCTTGACCGGGGGGAGGAACAAGCATCTCCTCTGGAGGGGGTTTGCGAAGCGTGGCTTGGGCGTCAAGGCCAAGTACGACGCGACGCACCGCCGAGGCGATTTTGGCGTCCCTGACAAGTCGGACCATGCCAAGAAGCCGGACCATCCAAAGTGCTCGACATGTGGCTCATAGATCGGCGAGGCCGAGGTAATTAATTAATATTTAATCCATCCATTACAAAAGGGGGCAAGAAATCAGTCTAAAGCTCCTCCCGAGCGTCGTCGTCTACACCACGGGGAGTTTCGACGGCAGAGGCACCGTCGGATCCCGCACGGCTCTTGACACTTGGCGGCAGGTCGCCCGGCGCAGTCCCCCAGGCGCTCTCCTTGTCGCCGAGGGTCAGCACCAGCTCCTTGCCCTGGGTGAAGAAGGAGTGGTCGATCCAGTTCTTGGTATACGGCCTGCCGTCGAGCGTGGCGCTCTGGATGCAAATGTTCTTGTACGCGGCGTCAAAGTTGACGTTGCGGACCGTCGCCGTCTTGCCCGTCACGGGGCTGGTGATGCGGACGCTCTCGAAGAAGGGCGGCGTGACGAGGTAGACGTCCTGTCCGGGGTTGGGGAACAGGCCCATCATGGAAAAGGCCAGGAACGAGCCCATGGCGCCGCTGTCGTCGTTTCCGGGCAGCCCCGGCGGCGTGGGGGCGAAGAACCGGGGGACGTAGAAGTGGCTGCGCCGCGCCGAGAGGGCCGGCCGGCCGGCGTAATGGTACTGGAAGACGGTCAGGAACGCGGGCTCGTTGCCGATGTAGGTGATGCCCTGGTCGTGGAGAAAGTCCAACCGACGCACAAAGGCATCGGGCCCCCCGTATAGACCGATCAGCTCGGCCTGGGCATGCGGCACGAAGCTGTGCGTGTCAGCGGAGACGCGGATATACGAATGCCGTTGTGCTCACAAGCCATACTCCCAGATGCTGCTCTCAAACGTCTCGGGGCCCGTGTTCTGGAGCGAGCAGGAGCCGCCGGGCTCGATGTTGCTGCAGAGGAGCGGGTTCTGGCTCGCCCACGTCTGGTTGAGGTTCCGCGGCTGGAAGAAGCCCCTGAAGCCCGTGTCGGAGCCGTTCTTGAAGAGAGACGGCTGGTCCCCCCTGAACAGGTTCCGCCACTTGCCGCTCGAGGACGCGTACTTTTCGGCATCGGAGCGGTGGCCCAGGCCGGCGGCGAGCTGCGAGACGCAAAAGTCGTTGTAGGCGTACTCGAGGGTGCGACTGACACTCCGCGTCATGGTGCCGAAGCCCCTATAGTCGAAATCCTCGACGGGGATATAGCCCAGCGCCTTCCACGAGTCGAGGCCGCCGCGGCCGTGGCAGCACCAGTCAAAGGGCTCGACCTCGGCGTCCTTTTTGACCGCCTCGTAGCCCCTTTTCCAGTCGATCTGGTCCTCGACGCCCTTGATATAGGCGTCTGCCAGCACGTTGTCGGCGTTGGAGCCGCCCTGCGTGTAGCCCCTGTTCAGCGTCATGCGGCAGTCCGGCAGCCAGCCCTCGTGCTCGTACGTCGAGATGAGCGAGCGCACCATGTCCGCCACGGCCGCCGTGTCGACGAGGGTCAGGAACGGAATCTGGCTCCGGAAGCTGTCCCACAGGCAGTAAAAGGAGTCAAAGTACGGCTCGCCGTCGTGCCACAGCGGGTTCTCGCCCGTGTAGTTTTGCGGGCTGATCATGGTGCGGTAGATGCCCGAGTAGAGGTTCTTGAGCAACGACTCGTCGACGCCCGCGGCCTCGACGGCGACGCCCGAGAGCTTCCGGCGCCACGCCTCCGCCGCGGCCCGGACGTGCCGGTCAAAGTCGGCCGGGTCGGGCATCTCCCGCTCGGCGCTGGCGCAGGCCTGCTCGCTGCTGATGAAGCTGACGCCGACCCTCGCGTACACGGGCTTCTCCGCGCCGGCGAAGCGCACAAAGGCCCCCGCCGGCAGCGGATAGCCGTTGATGGAGCGCGAGACGGTGAGCTGCTTGACCGCCGAGTCGGCCCGGCTGTTGACGAAGATGCCGCCGTCCACCACGTCGGCTCCCGCAAAGTCGGTGCAAAAGAACAGCCTGTACTTGCCCTGGCCGAAGCTCGAGACGAAGACGGCGTCGCCCGTCACGCGGCTGCCGTCGACGCGGACGCTGCCGTTGTCCTGGCGCGAGTCGGACAGGTCGGACAGGTCCTGCAGGATGAGCGGCCGGTCTCCCGGCGCCGCGCCCCGGAACGTGAAGCGGAACAGCGCCGCGTGCGCCGTCGTCGTCATGTCGACCCGCGGCCCGCCGTCGAGCGTCACCGCAAAGTGTCCCGGCCGGCTCAGCACGCTGTCGGGCGCGTACGACCCGAAGCGCGCGCGGGCCTTTTTGGGGAAGACGCACCGGTTGATCTCGTCGCCCGGACACGACTTATACGCAAACAGGGGGAAGTTGCCCAGGGACGGCGCGCCGCCGGTGCCCGAGTCGTGCATGGCGCTGAAGCCCGTGATCGGAGAGCCGTCGAGGACGAAGCCGCCCTGGTTGCTGCCGCTGTTGGTGTCGGCCACGGCCTTGGCCATGCCGTAGGGCAGAGTCGCCCCGGCGAAGACGTTGCCCCCGTTGGCGGCGCCGATGAGCGGATCGACATATCTCAGCACGTCAAACGCCGCGGCACCGACGGCGTGGACAAGCACCCACAGGGCCGTTGCCGAGGGCGTCATGAGGGCTGGATCGCGTGAAGTTGGAATGGGCGTTTGGGTCCGTCAAGATTTCAACTTCAGGGGCCATCAGCCTATATAGGGCAGAGCAACCACGTCTTGAACTGCTTGCTGGACGACTGCGAGTAACTGCTGGACTACTGCGGGGGGTCTGCTGGACTACTGCGAGTAACTGCTGGACTACCCGAGGCAGTCTGCTGGACTATTCCCTCGGTAGGGTCGCATTCTCCGGCAAGCAGCTCGCCCCGTGACGCCCGCCTTCCAATCGCCGCCCCCCAGTCCATCTGACATGTCCCACGGCTGCCCTACCTGCCCACCGTAATGTCCGCATGACGTCGGAGAAATCGAATCACGGCAACTAGGGCCGAGCGGCAAGACTGCCCATTCCTGACCATGCCACCTCACGTAAAGCATGCACTTCACATAGCCTACCAAGTATGTACATGACGCAACAATTTACTAGTCATACTCGTAGTAAGACTAATGCTTATACTACTCCGTAGTACCAAGGCCAACTCATCTTTAGTGCGAAGCGACCAAGTCATCAGACGCCTATATATAACCACGACTCGACTCGTCGTCGACTCTCCTCTGAAAACAAAGGCACCTCTTAGCAAAGGCACCTCTTAACAAAGGCACCTCTAGATTGAATAACCAAGGCACCTCTCATTCATCCAAAATGGGCTTCTCCCCGACCCTTCTCGCCGGCAGGGTCGGCATCGTCACCGGCGCCGGCTCCCCCCGCGGCATCGGCCGGTCCCTCGTCCGTGCCCTCGCCGACGCCGGTGCCCTCGCCGTGTACGCGACGGACCTGACGCTGGACAACATCCCCTCGCTGCGGCACGAGGTGCGAGAGGCCGGGTCCGCGTGCGAGGTCCTCGGCGCCGTGCTCGACGTCACGTCCGAGGAGCAGACCATCGGCCTCGTCAAGCGCGTCGTTGCCGAGCACGGCCGTCTCGACTTCTTCTTCGCCAACGCCGGCGCTCCAAGCTTGAGGTTTGTTGGCGTGTCGCATTGCGTGTCGACGATGCTAATGTCGGTCCCGCCTAGATCGCTTCAGGACACAGACGCCGCCCATTACGACCAATTCGTCTCTCTACACCAACGCGCTTTCTTCCTCGCCATACGATACGCGGGACAGGGCATGAGCGCCGTGTCGCCGGAGAAGCCAAGGCCGGGCGGCTCCATCATCGCCACGGGCTCCATTGCAGGGTATTCGGGCTCCATCGCCGACTTTACTTACTGTATGTGACCATGAAGCGATTCACGGCGACAAACAGTCCTAAGCCTCGCAACAGCCTCGACCAAGGCCGCCGTCAGCAGCATGGTGCAATCCGCATCCGTCCAGCTATCGGCCTCAAACGTCCGCGTCAACGCCATTGCTCCGGGCTACACCAAGACGAGCGTCTTCTCGCTGGGGCAGGAGAGGCTGCCGGAGGCTGTCGAGGCCGAAGTCACCCGATACCAGCGGGCATTCGGGCCCCGCGACGACGTGGGCGCCTACTACCATCACCGCTTGCTGGAGCCCGAAGAGGTGGCCAATCTCGGCCTCTTTCTCGCTTCGGATCTGTCCAGCGCCGTCAGCGGCCAGAGCATCGTCGCAGATGCTGGCTTCATGGCGGCCGCCTTTAGGGAGGCCATGACGGGTCCCGTCAAGCCCATGACGCCGTTTGGATTTGTCCAGACGGGCATGGAAAGCCTGGAGAAGGATGCTGGAAGTGAGGTGGGCAGGGCCGGTGGCTGAGATTCTCGTCAGGGGCATTTCAAAGGTGCTCCGAGTTGGAGCTCGCCGTGCACATCCCGGCCGAGACCGAGATCAGTCTCCGGCCCCGGACTCGGCCCGGACTCGGCCAACCGCCAGTGACCTTTTATATGTACTCAGGACGGGGTCTAGATCTCTAATGCACGAAAAACACCAGTCATTCCGATACCCCTAATGTAACTCGTATAGGCATCTCTAATGCGTCTACACGCATAATAACTAGACCTACCCGTAACTCCGTATAGGGGGGGCCGTTGAATCGGTCACACGTAATACCTATCTACGTGGATAGAAGTAGTACGATTAGACTATTACTATTACTATTACATCTATACGGCATCACGGGGGGTCGGCTTCAAGACCGCATGCGGAGCATCACGTCCGAGCCAACGGACACGCGGGGGTCGGCAAGTCAAGAGTGCGACATGCCGACGTGCCGACGTGCCGGCCGTCGTCGATGCCGGTCTGCCGAGCACGCAGGCGGGAGCCCGGCGTTTATGCCACCCGCCTTTACGTGACTCCATAGCGACGTCAGTTTATGTAGAGGAGGGCATGCGGTCGCTCCGGGGGCACCGAGTTGAGTGCCGTTGAGTTTTTATATAAAGATGAGCTTCCCGTCTTGCCCGTGTCATCCAGGAGTGAACCAGGACGACTCTATATCCGAGTCTATAACCAACTACATCCAAGAGTCTATATCCAACTATATCCAACAGTCTATATCCAGAATGAGCTTCCACCTCGGCCACTACTCGGCACACATGTACGGCTCCGCCATCGCCGTGGCCCTCGCGCTGGTGCTTCTAAGGGTAAGCCCCCCCCCCCCCCCCCCCGGCAGCCCGCGAACACGGGGTAACCGCCGGCCGCAGACGGCGATGCAGGTCCTCGGAGCGCCAACGTCGCGCGTCCCGGGGCCCTGGTACTCGAAATGGACCAGCCTCGTTCTCGACTATCACTTCCTCAAGGGCCAGCGAACCGTTTACGTGCACGCCCTCCATCGGCAGTACGGTAAGTCTCTCCGTCCCGGCCACGGCGGCCGGCCTGACCCCGAGCAGGCCCCGTCGTCCGCATCGGCCCCAACGAGGTCGACGTGACGGACCTCGACGCCGTCAGGGCGATATACGGCACCAAGGAGACGTTCCGCAAGTCCGACTTTTACCGCCGTCTCGTCCCGGGGGGCCAGCAGTCCATGTTCTCGACCGCCGACGTCGACTTCCACCGGCGCCACCGCAGGCTCCTCGCCGGCCCCATGTCCGAGACGTCGCTCAAGTCCGTGACGGGACAGGTCGACGCCCGGGTCCGGTTGGCCGTGGATAAGATGGGGCAGGAGATGAAGTCCCGCGGCGCCGTCGACGTCTCCAAGTTCTGGCTCTTCATGGCCACCGATGTCATTGGCGAGCTGACGTTTGGCGAGTCGTTTCGCATGCTGGAGCTGGGCGAGGCAAGTCTGCACACAAGGCCAGGAGTAAGTGCTAATGTCCCCCCAGAAAAACGAATACGTCGGCGACCTGGAGCGCGTCAACCGCATGAGCGCCATCCGCGTCACCTTTCCCTCGCTCGTGCGCTTTAGCAGAATCGTCCCACTACCCGTCTTCAAGCGCGCCCAAGAGACTGGCCAGAACTTCGCACGCTACGCAACCGAGTCCCTCATCCGCCATCGGAAGCTCGTCGAGGCAGACCCGGACCTGGTGCGGCAGACGCTCTTCACCAAGCTCTTCAAGGCCGAGGACGACGACACGATGCCCTTTGACGAGGTACGCGATGAGGCTCGTTCCTACATCATAGCCGGCAGCGACACGACGAGCAACACCTTGACGTATCTGACCTGGTCCGTCTGTCGCAACCCTCGTCTCCGAGTCGCCCTCGTCGACGAGTTGCAGAAGCTGCCCGCCGACTTTACCGATGCCCAACTGCGCCACCTCGGCCTCCTCAACCACGTCATCGACGAGACTCTACGCCTGTACTCGGCGGTCCCCGCCGCCCTGCCCCGAGTGGTCCCGCCTGGGGGCGTGGAGCTCGCCGGATACCGCTTCGACGAGGGCACCGTCGTCTGCGCCCAGGCCTACAGCATGCACCGCGACCACGACATATATCCCAACCCCGACGCCTTTGTTCCCTCGCGGTGGGCAGATCCTACCAAGGCCATGAAGGAAGCATACATGCCCTTTGGCCGTGGTCCTCGAGGTAAGGGCTGGGTCCATGTCGGCCGCTTGACCAGAGGCTCGCTAACTCCCCCTTTTCCAGTCTGCATTGGCCAGCACCTCGCCCAGATTGAGCTTCGACTGGCCACGGCCCGCTTCTTTCTCGCCTTTCCCAACGCTCAAATGTCGTCGCTCGAAGCCATGTCGGATCTCGACATGAAGCCCCGCATGCACTTTTTGCTGTCTCCTTCTGGCGGCCGCTGTCTCGTCGAGGCCAGGTAGAAGCCATGTGTCACGATACACACGAGTCTTGTTACCCATCCGTTACTCTGTGCAAATGACTGGTTGCTTTGTTCTTGTAATGTTGCATTAGTCTACCTCGTACAATGTCATGACGCTTCAAGATTTCCGGATATCTATTGACAATGATGGTACAGAAAATCTGACGGGCTTGTTGGAGTGGTATGCTTCGGAGCCGAAACTGAAGTAGCCCAGGTAGTCTCCCTTTTTCGGGTAGTCGGGCTTGTCGGACTGTAGAATCTCTTGGACGAGGGGCGAGATGTCCCCGTGAAAGTCGTGGGCAGTTTGAGCCGCCTTCCACGTCAGGACATGCTGTTGGCGGCCGTTTTGGCCATAGTAGAGGTTGCTGCACATCAACGTCAGCCGGGGCGCAGAACAAGCCATGTACGAGCGAGCTCACAACTTGGTCCCGTGCAGAGTCTTTGTCGCGACGGTGCCGTTTGCCTGGCCAATGGCATAGGTGGCGGGCCCAATCGAGGCAAACCACACCATGACTTCGTACTTTGCCTTTTCGCTGTCTGCCGCCTTGGACTGGTCCGTGTCCAAGAACATGTCGACGGCCACGTTGGAGTTTACGTTTGCGGCCGTGAGCTCCTCGATGCTCGTCGACGCGCCCGTCTTGTTGTCGAGTCGCATTGTCCACGACATGTCGATGCCGATGCTGCTGACGCTTTGGAGCTTGGCGGGAAGCACGTCGCCGTCGACCTTGATGTTGGGAAAGGCGTGGACGGGTTGGTCGCCCTCGGCCTGGGGGTACTCCCACACGACACTGAACTGGGGCGCCGTCGTCTCCGTCGCATACGTCTGGTTGTTGTACGTCGTCACCTGTGGGAGTCTTAGAAAGGGCCGTCGCCTGGTAGGGTGTGTTGGGTGCGCTCACGTTCATGCACAAGAAGCCCGCGTCTCCCTTGTTCCACGCCCACTGGTTTGGGTTGACTGCAGGCGTCGGGTTTAGCCGACACTCGATGACGCGGCCAAGGGACGAGGACTCACGCGTGTATTCTTGGCCCTTGGATTCGGGATGGATACCCGTCGACTTTTGGCAGTACGTCTTTTCAACCCACTTGTTGTCGAGGGGCGGGACGAACAGGGGCGTCTGGCCCGTGGCCTGTCGATGGGCCTGGAGGCCGAGCAGGATGCCGAGCGTGGCGGCTATGGGCAGGGCCAGGAAGCCGACGTTGACGAGCCAGCGGAACATGGCTGCGGCCGGGCGCGAGGCGCTCGAGAGACTGGCCAAGGGCGTGGCAGGCTGCAAAGATGGATGGCCTCTGGCCGTAGGATCGAGGCGTCGAGCGTCGGGGAGCGAGAGGCGAGGAGCGAGGAGAGCGACTTGTTGGACGCGCCTGGTGCGGCGATACGTGTGGCTTGTCGGCGAGGACAAAGGGAACGCGAGCCGGGCATGGACAGTTGTTGATGGAGTAAAGTCAGATGGACGGGTGGGTAGTGGCTGACCTGTGTCGGGGAGGGCAGTGTAGGCAGGGCAAGATACAGGCCGAGTGTGTGAGTAGGTTGGTAGGCGCTTCAGGGCGGCTACCTACCTGGCAGGGGGTCTAGGGGGGCTCAAGGCACTCTGGCAGGGGGCATTGCCGGTTCCTGCGTCACTGTTGGGGGTCTGCAAATGGGCTGCCGCGCCCGCCATGTGCCTGCCTCTCTCGCCCGACTGTCGCCCAAAGCAGATGGACGACACAATGCAAGGCGCCAATCTACGGATACACACAGTGATGCGCCTCTGGGCTGAACCAGCGCCACAGAGCAATCGGAGACGAGCATTGGCTGGCTTCGGAAGCTTCCATCCAGGAGAGACCGAGCCGTCAGCTGTCACGACTGCTGGCAGTTCTCTCGACCGTGTGAGGCAATCTTGATGGCACTGTGTGTGACGGATGGGGGTACGTGGCGGGATAATGTCCGTTCGTTCCCTCCCCCCACGTGCTAGTAATCCATTTTGTTGTTTATTTATACATTTGATGGTGGTTCCCTGGCTTTGCCAAGCGCACAACTCGGTACAGAGAGAAATGATGTTGAGCTAGCCCCTTTCTTCCACATGTCTCAGTTGGGCGCAAATGTTCCTGGCCCCCGAGTCGGGCCCGGCGGTGCTCCCTTGGATCTTGTCCGGACGGGGCAAACATTGACCTCGGTGGGCCTTCGTCCAACCGAATGAAAAAGCCATGGTTTCACCACTTTATTCATCGATTTTGCCAAAGGTTCCTTGCCCACGGCTTTAGCCACCCCATTGACAATGGAACACGGAAATCATGGAGCATGGAGGCCTTTTACGTGCAGTTGCAGTCGCTAAGCAAAGTCAACCAAGTGTTGGCAGCGGAGATTTGACCCGAGCAACAACTGAACGAACTGACGAATGCCAGTGGGCCCTATCGTACAGAACATTGCGCGGCACCTTCTTCACGACCACGTAGGCAGCCCAGAGGCAGCTTAGCAGCTGATTCCGCGGCATGATTATGGCAGCACCGTTGCGCTCGTCGGCAATCGGAGCCATCCAGCACTGCACAACCAGCACTGCACAACCAACAACGGAGCTACTACCTAGTGGCTGTGGCTGCAGTGGCTGCCGCGATCCGTTGAGCGGTACGAATACGAATACGAGTTAACTCGTACGGATAGTACCAGCATCATGACATCCTTGGCCAGTCCAGGCCGCCTTATCACACGCACACTCTTCACGGGGACGTGGCGGCATGTAAATGCACGTAATTTATGCATGGAACAAGATGGATGTTGTGCTTGAGTCCCGTGGCACACACAGCCAACACTGCAAATGTCCGTTTTAGTGCTCGGTCCCTTGTGCCGGAGGAACTGGACATGCAAGGCACCAACAAGCATGTGACGGGCGCGCCATGTCAAGTCGAGCCTGTATGAAATCACGGACACTGTACGAAGTACATACGTCCTGTCAGCTTCGAGGCCGGATGCGCGGACTTGAGCTGAGACATGACTCGTGTCTTAGACAAAGTGCCAGAGAGACAAGAGGTAGAAACACAGGCACTGTTTTCAGAAGCCGTGTTTACATACGTCACCTGACGGAGCGGTCAAGCAGCCGCAGAGTATGTGCGGAATAACGCTCTGCATTGCGCCGGGGTCTACGGAGTAGTACTAGTGGTAGTATGTACCTTGACGCTCACTCTGGATTAGGAAGTATCCACTAACTGCCCCATCTCAACTAGTGCTAGTGCGTCGGGCCGCCGAGCAGCCTGTTCGCGGGGCCCGGGGAATAAACTAAAAACAGAAGGAGTGACCCACGACCCACCGAATAAGGGGCCGAGTCGAAGCTTTACCGTACAGTGCGGGATGCCAATGCGATTATTGTCAAGGAGATGCGCCTGGAGTCCAGATGGCCAACGGACAACCCCAACGGCAACCCAACGGCGGCGGGACATTTTGTAATAGTGTTTTTGATTGAAACCTTTTGTGGTTCCTGTTGTTGATTGCCAATGTATGGATACTCTCAGCCTGCACAGGTCTCGACGCAGCTGCCTCGGTCTGGGCAGGGGCCAATCAAGACAAGACAAACAATCACGCCCGCCACAGCCCTCATGCAAGTGCATGCCCGTATGCATACTTCGTATACTACATACTATGTGCTTTCCGTATCCGTATCAACGACCACATATCTTGGTCCCCGAAGCGCCGACCTACCCAAGGTCGCTGCGCTGCGCTGTCGAGCGCCTCCAATCGCAGCGCGTCTCGCTGAAGAGTTGCCTGGAACATGGCGTCACTCATGGCCGGTGCCGATTACTCGGCCTGCAATTCGTCCAGCGAAAACGTCCTGAGCAGTGCATTTGGCAATGTTGTTTGCGGGCGAGTAAACGACCGGCCGCGGAATGCAAGGTGCCACCCCATGAGGTGCGACCATGAGGTGCGAGGGTGCAAAGCTGTGCCTCAATCGGACGGCATCGACGCGACCTTACGAAGTACATACTACATACCTAGTAGTACAGCGGTTCGGAAGTTGCTGAAGCCAGCCAGATAGGGCTGACAGCCCCGAAGAACAGCCCGTCAAGCGACAATCGGAGGGCGGGTGGGCTTGAAATTGCCGTAAAGGGCGCTATGCATGGGGCTGCAAATCCCCCCGTTGGCAGACCCTCTGATCTACACGCCAACCAGCATGACCCCTGAGCCAGGTGGGCGCCTCCCGCTCCACACCCGACAACCTGCACCCGCCAACCGTAGCGCAAACGTGCCATTCCAGCGCTGCCACCAAAGACCAGACGACGGGGGCCTTTGCCAGCCAGCCACCGCCCCTGAGGTGGCCTGGCCAGTCAGTCAGTCCCCTGAGGTGGCCAGTGCTGACCTGGGAGGCGAAGCAGGCCCTGTAAGCACCTGAACATGTACCCGTCAGGTATTCGTAGATTGTGCACAATTACGAGTCACCCACCTCGCCTGGAACTGGCTGGAGGTGAAGAGGAGAAGGAGGAAGGGGAGACAAGTGTTCGCGGCAGACGCAAGCAGAGGGCAAACGCACATGCAAACGCGCAGACGCAGGCAGGGCTGCCCGACACAGATGCGGTCGGAGCCCGCCGCACCCATCTCTGCTTGCGAGTCTTGTTGCATCATGCATCGCCGTCGCCAGGTGCATGTGTACGAATAGTACCTCGAGGCATGCAGGCGTAGGGGCGAACAGAGAGGTACCTGCGTGCATGCCCGTGCTATGGCAAAGTTATGAACGAGCGAGTAACTCGTGCATACCTGGACCTCCATGTACCATGCAGCTCCTCGAACCACTCACTTCCTCCTGGGGCTGCAGCTGCTGCAACTTCTCTCTCGCCTCTCGACTTCTCCGCCTCTCGATTCTCTCCCCCCCCCCCCCCCCCGTCCCCCCTTGCCTCGGCCCTTGTGCTTCCAATCTATCTCTTCTCTGGCTACACTCTCCTCGACATTGTCACTCGCCATTCTCCTCGACATTGTCACCATTGTCTCTCGCTATTGTCACTCGACACGACGGCCCCGATCCACCACCCTCGCTCGTTTATCCACCCAAACACCTTGAATGACTACAGCTTCGACTCGGCAGGTTCCCAGTTCTTCTCGCTGCCGACCCGCGCCCCTCACTTGTCACGACTCTCGGTGACCAAGGCTGCCTTGCCTACGAGGACACCCGTCCCTCCAACATGAAGGGCCACCCGGCAGAGGAGATGCTGGAGATTGGCAACTTTCAGCGCCGGAACCAGCCCTCTCCTTTTCAAGAGCATCAACACTTCTCGCGGCCCACCGCTGCCAGCCCGAGACCAGTCTCGTACCCGGCCTCGGACGACAACTCGTCGCCCGACTGGCCGCCCTCGGTCACGCCAAAGTCGGACTCGCAGACGCTCGTAGACAGCTCGCAAGAGTCCCGCGACAGCCTCCGATCATGGAAGTCGGGCCAGCACACCCCCGTCGACATGACCGGCTCGACCAGGTTCCTGCCCTTTCCCGAGTTGGGCCCCTCAACGCCAATGGTAAGAATGGTCCGATCTGCCTGCCATGTAAAGTCGTCGGCTGACCCAGCTCTCTCGCCTCAGAACCAAAGCAATATTAGTCTTGCCGGCCTCCTCCAAAACGCCGCCGCGCAGCCTGGAACCAAGTCTTGGGCCGAGAGTGACGAGTCGATAGCCGTCTTGCACAAGCGCGACGACGCAGACATCTGGCGCGGCTGGAAGCGCCATCTGTTTCGCCTCGTGCCCGTCCTGACCTTTGTCAACACTGGAATCTACTTGGTCTATCTCGCCCTCCGCGTCCTATGCGTCATCTGGGCCCAACGCGCAAACGACACCATCTACGCCGCCGCATGGGTCTTCATCGGCGTCGAAATGGCGGTCGCCGTGCCCTCACTCATGCACAACTCGTGGACCATGTGGTCCATGAAGAAGCGCACCCGCCAAAAGCTGAGACTCAAGGGCTACGACGTGCCCACCGTCGACGTCTTTGTCACGTGCTGCGGTGAGGACGACGACCTTGTCGTGGACACGGTCCGCGCTGCCTGCGACCTAGACTACCCCTATGATCGATTCAGGGTCGTGGTGCTCGACGACGGCAAGTCGGCCGGCCTCGAGACAGCCATTGCCCGCCTGGCCACCAATTACCCCAATGTCTACTACATGGCTCGCGAGAAGATTCCCGGCAAGCCGCACCACTTCAAGGCCGGCAACCTCAACTACGGCCTCGAACAGGTCAATCTGCTCCCCGGTGGCGCTGGCCAGTTCATGGCTGCCCTTGACGCCGACATGGTTTGTCCCGCCGCTGTCTCGTCGTCTCAGACGTCTTCCCGTGCTAACCATTTGCATCAAGATTCCTGAGCGTGATTGGCTCCGCGCCGTCCTCCCCCATCTCGTGGTCGATCCCAAGATGGCGCTCGCCTGCCCGCCGCAGCTGTTTTACAACACGCCACCTGCTGATCCGCTCGCCCAAAGCCTCGACTTCTTTGTCCACGTCATTGAGCCCATCAAGGACGCGCTCGGCGTCGCCTGGTGCACAGGCTCTGGCTACGTGGTTCGTCGCGACGCGCTCGACGACATTGGCAACTTTCCCCTGGGCTCCCTGGCCGAGGATGTCGCGACGTCGACGCTCATGCTGGGCAAGGGCTGGAAGACGGCCTACGTCCACGAGCCCCTGCAGTTTGGCACCGTCCCCGAAGACTACGGGAGCCATCTGAAGCAGCGAACCCGCTGGGCCATCGGGACCGTCGACACGTCGTTCAAGCTCAACTTTTGCCTGTGGGGAGACAAGGTCCGCCAGATGGGCTTTGCCCAGCGCTTCTCGGGCTTCCTCTACGCCACGCTCAGCCTGTACACGATTCTTCTGACAATCTCGCTCTTTGCCATTCCCATCATCCTCATCATGGGCAAGACGCTGGTTGCCTACGCCACCAACGAGCAGCTCCGGTGGTTGATCCGGCTCTGCTTTGCGGCCACCATTTCCAACCGTCTTTGCGAGTGGGTCCTGTCCATTCCCGCCGGCTACCACACGGGACAGAGGAGTGCCCGCTACCAGCTGTGGATGTCGCCCTACATTGCCCTCTGCATCATCCGCTCCTTTGTGCTGCCTCGCTGGCTGGGCGGCCAGGTCCAGGCCTTTAAGCCCACTGGGTCCCTGGCCTCGGCGCTGAATGAGCGTGACCCCCTGAGGAAGAAGAACATGGTCCGCCGGCTCTGGGCCATCCTGATCGGCTACATGGGCATCTTTCACCTCGCCTTTGTCTACATGACGCTGGTTGGCGTGGTCATGACGTCTTTCCGCTGCTTCGTCGTCCAAAAGACGACGAGGGAGCTCCTGCTGTGCCTGGTGACGCACGCCTTTTGGCCGCCGCTGACCTTTTTGTTCATCTGCAACTCTCTGTGGGTGCCCGTGGCCTACGCCATTGATCCGCCCATCATGCCGGACCGGGAGCAGCTGCTGGACCGCGACGCCAAGACTGCCGTTGCCCACCCCACGGCCAAGAGCAAGAAGATTGCGTTTGGCGGCCAGGCAGCCTGGTTCGAGCTCGAGCTGACCACGTCGACGCTGTACACGACCTTTATATTTGTTCTCTCCTTCATCTTTTGAGGCGACGTGTTGGCGCTGGACCCGGCACTCGCTACTTGACGGACGAATAGAGAACGGAGTTGACGCCAGTGAGCACATGATGTGGCATGGCTCGAGTCGTTCGCGCCGAGGCAGCCGACTGCAAGTCGGACCGTTGGCTGCAATGTCGACGACGGATGACACGCACACTGGCGTCACCACATGTCGACGTGGTATCACGATGGCACATGTCGACGTGGTATCACGATGGCGATGAATGCGGCCCCCTCGAGCATGTCAGCTTCAAGGGCGGCGCAAACGGATCATCTTCTTTGCAAATGGGACCAGAATCATGGGCGGCCAGAGACTCGGAGCATTGACGCATTGCTTAATTAATGGGCCACGGGGTCGGTTGCTGGCCTTGTTGTTTGCATTTACGCCACGGGTTGGCTTGTACCACTACAGGTAGATGACGACTGCGCACCTGTATATAGACGTATTTTGTGTAAATAGTTTTTATTCAGTCTTGTTGAATGGGTCTCTCTGAAGGGTGAAGGGTTTCTCCATACTTGGTCCGTTAAGCGGTATATTCACGCAAGTTTACGCTGTCATCAAAGACGGCATCTACGTTTCGTCCGCAGGCTATCGAATTCGCAGCAGCTCGCCAACCAAGTCGCTTTTAGCCTCATTTGAAGCAATCCTAACGCTACTGCTTAGCCTATTATGCTGCTGCGTGGACCCATTAGGTATAAGAGAAGGCTTTAGCGCCGCCTTTCAAGGAACTCACCGTGCGTCTGGCGAGTTGCTTCATTCGCTGTGTTCTTGATTATGCTCAGAAGTTTGAAAGGATTTATACGGCCTGTAAGGAATAGCGGTGATCTGAACCGAGACAGATGGCGGCGCTGGGGGTGGAACGGTGGGATAGTCGAGACCGTCGAGAAGGAAGAGGAGACATGCGCCTTGTAGAGGTGAATGTATTCCTCGTCCTTGGACGAGACGAATACTTTGGGCTGAATAGAGACAGAACGTTAGCGGAAGAATAATATATAGGCCAGATTCATACCGAGAACATCGAGAACGCGGCCTCTTTATACTTTGCCCGTCCCTGTTTCTCCTGTGCTATGGCGATCAAGAGTACATACGGATCGCGTGTAAGGTTAGGAGCGATGCTCTTTAACTTGCGCTCGAGCAACTCCTGTCCTGGTTGGGTTTGCTATTGCGCTTCACAATGCGCTAAAGACATGCCCCGTGTCGAACACGCTGTATGTCGACGTATACTTCGTACGTGAATGAGAGATGACGACGTATCGGAATTGACATCCGATTTGTGTTCAAAGAGAACACTATAAAAGGGGGCCCCTGACACGTATTACGCATTGGAGAGACACAGGCATCAACACACACACATCAATACCTCCTTTGCAGCCCACATCAGGCTTTTAATCGTGACACTTATTAGGCTAGGGCCGCAGGACGACACTGAGGCGACAATACGCATGACGGAATGTGTCATTGCAGTAGGCACCGTATTCGTCTTATAGGTCGACCCCCTTAACGTCACCCACTGGAATAGCATCATACTGTGATCCTGCATTGTAATATGTAACACAAAGGGATAGTTTAGTTAGATAAGAGACCTAGAAAGTCAAGCCGATTATACGTTTATAGTCGGCTAAGCTGGTGCGAATAGTGGAGCGGTGGTCGGGTTACAGGAAGGTCAGCTTGTCCATGTTCTTTTATGGAGGAGGACCGGCATGAGCTCGCCCGCCTGCTACCTTTTACGTTTCCGTTTCCACATTAAGTATAGGCCCGCAAGAGAGGCCATAGTGACTGACCGCTAAAGGAGGAGGACATCCACATACTGGGCCGCCGAGATGTCGATATTAATTATGATTGGAGTCCTTATATTCGACGGTATATCGATAATGGTATTCTCGACGGCGATTACTAGAAGCAACGCAAAGCGGAAAACGCCTTGACCTTGATGTGTCACCTTGGAAGCTCGCGATTCCCTTAGTCCAGAGCAGCTAGAATGTATGGTTGTAGATGATTCGACTACTCGGTGACTGACCGCTTGACTCGTTGACTCGCAGACTCGCCACCTCCCCAAAGTGCAAGGGGTGACGTAGTATTTTGGTCCCACGAATGCTTTAGTATAGTAGATATAGGATCCACTGGACGTCATGGTGGATTGCGTGGACTATCAAGTGGTGTAAGGGGCACACATCTCTGTCACATGGGGACATCAACCTCGTCAATATCTTTGCTCCTTGCCTACGCCCAGCAAGCAGTAGGCACTAGGGGCTGCTGCCTGTAAACAGCAGGGCCACCCACTCCTTCGACTGATGTATTAAGGATGAGATATTTCCACTCATTACATAGGAGGCAGAGTCTCTAGTCCTGATCTTTTATATGTCGCATGGACCACCCAGCCAAAAGTGAGATGCACATCCCAACAGCACTTGCTGTTGGGATGGGCGAAAGGTTCAACGGTCTTGCCCGTTCAAGAAATTGTAGCAGCTTATAATTTCGCTTCTCTTTATTTCCGTAGCTTACTTGGACAGGTGAGGTCTTCCAAGTAGACGGGCCTGCGAGCCCAAGCCATAGGCGACGGCGACAATAGAATCGAGGGAAGAGCGCCCTAAGTGCGGGTAGCCCTCGTAGGTGCGGAGCCCACCTAAACACACGCAAGCTGGTCACGTTTACCATGTAACAACACATGGTCAACTGACAGCATCTCACAGCGTCACGTCCAACGCGGTCACGACCATCAGGCCCCGATGCCAAGGACCTGCAGTCCGTCGGCGGCCATGATCTTGGCCGGTCGTGCGAGTCTGTACGAAGTAGGTCAGACGTGCAGGGTCGACGTGGCGGTGCTGCTGCCTAGCCTGCAAGCACCGGGTTTCAAGTCTTGGCTTTGTGACGGGTGGTTTCTACTTGACATTCTCGCCTTTGACAAGTCAAGTTTGCTAATTTTCGTCGACCTTGACCGCGCAGGCACCTAAGGGAAGACGTCGACCGCCTCGCTCTTACACCGCATTGGAAAGATATTAATACAACTATATTCGTACTCCGAATCGGCTTTGACCGGGCGATGTCGGGTGCGGAGTAACTCGGATCGGGAGCCCCGGAGAGCTTGAAACAACGGGGCCGTACGGAGTACATGCATCTGCTGCAAGTCCATGCCGCTACAGGTTGTACACGACCGGGGGGGCTCGGCTCCGGCCGGGACGTAAACAAGGTTCCTCGACTCACGGCTTTTGTATCCGCTCCCGAGCCCAATCAGAGCGTCGGCAGATGTCTGGTGTCACGTCTCGGCGACATGAAGAAGACGGACGCCTCCAAAGTTGACCGTCTGCATTGTCATGCACGCTGGGTTTATGCTTAAAACAAGGCGGCATTATTGGCACTAAAGGCAAACAATTAAGCTCGCCACTCGGAATGGGAGGATTTCTAAAGAGAATGCGGGCTTGCATGTAGAAACTCAAATATAACAAAGGCGGCCAAAGAACCGGCCATTTCGTTTCGAAAGCGTCATCTCCGCTTCTCCGGGTCCGCGTGACGCCCGTGTCATGGATGTGTGAGCAATGAGTGTGTCATGGTGGTCAGATACGCTTTGTTTGTCACGTATGATATATAAAGTCGTCACGCCAAGTGTCGGGTAGTACGAATGCATGCCCGTGTAACGCTTGGCGACACTGACGATATAAGAGTCGCCGTAGCAGGCCACTCTTGCCTCTAATCAAGCCTTCCGCCTCACGACAAGGAGTTGAAGAAGAGCAGAGCAAGAGACGCTAATAACCAAACAACAGAGAACCAGACCACAATGGCCCTGACGGTCGAGCAAATCGCCCTCGTCAAGTCGACCGCCCCCGTCATCAAGGAGCACGGCAAGGCAATCACGACAACCTTTTACCGACGCCTGCTCGGCGCGCACCCGGAGCTCAAAAACTACTTTTCGCTGCGCAACCAGCAGTCGGGCGCGCAGCAGGCGGCGCTGGCCGAGGCCGTCTTCGCCTACGCCGCGCTCATCGACGACCTGCCGCGGCTGGCCGGCGCCGTGGACCGCATCGCGCACAAGCACGCCTCGCTCTTTGTGCGGCCCGAGCACTACCCCATCGTCGGCGAGTTCCTGGTCGCCGCCTTTGCCGAGGTGCTCGGCGACGGGCTGACGAGCGACGTGGCCGAGGCCTGGGTCGCCGCCTACGCCCAGCTGGCCGACGTCTTTGTGCGCCGCGAGAGGGAGCTGTACGCCGAGACGGCCGAGTGGCAGGACTGGCGCGCCTTTTGCATCGTGCGCAAGGAGCGGGAGGCCGAGGGCGTCTTTAGCCTGTACCTCGAGCCCCGGGACCGCCGGCCGCTGCGCCGCTACCTGCCGGGCCAGTACGTGTCGCTCCGGATCCCCGTGCCGGAGCTCGCCGGCCTGTTCCAGTGCCGCCAGTTCAGCCTCAGCACCGCGCCCGACGAGGGCATGATGCAGTACCGCGTCTCGGTCAAGCGCGAGGAGACGGTCGACGGCGCCTCGGTGCAGGACCTGGCCGACGGAAAGGTGCCGGGCCTCGTGTCCAACAAGCTGTTCCGCGAGTACGCCGAGGGCGCCGAGGTGGAGCTGAGCCCGCCCCGGGGTGAGTTTTTCTTCGACGCCGCCGCCGTCGGGCCCGAAGCCCCCGTGGTGCTGCTGTCCATTGGCGTCGGCGCCACGCCGCTGCTGGCCATCCTCGAGTCCGTGGCCGGCCCCGCCACCGGCCCCACCACCCGGCCCGTTACCCGGCCCGTCAGCTGGGTCCACGCCGCGCGCCACCCCGGCGCCGTGTGCTTCGCCAAGACGGTCGCCGACGTTGCGGCCCGCCAGCCCAACGTCCGCTCCCTCGTCTTCCTCAAGGATGCCGGTGGGGACGCCCACGGTCCCGAGGGCTACGTCCAGGGCCGGCTGAGCATGGAGAGGGCAGAGGCCGACGGCCTGCTGCACCTCGACGACAAGACGGCCGGCTACTACATCTGCGGGCCCGAGGAGTGGATGGTGCAGGCCAGGAAGTGGCTGCAGGGCCGGGGGGTCGCGAGGGAGCGCGTCTTTGTCGAGCTGTTTAGCACGGGCGAGGTGCATTAGGGGGGGATTCAAGGACGGCGGCCACTGGAATGAGGAGACTCCTCAATGAGTAGACGATCCGGCAGAAGCCGAGACTGTCTTGGGGAATCTCAGATTGAGGGAGGAGTCCTTGGCAAGAGAGCTGACGAATGGTATGAATGACTCGACGAGGGCCTGAGGCCAGATTGCTACACTTCTGTCTGGTCTTGCAAAGGGGTGGTTCATCTGGCCGTTGCCGATAGCCTCAACATGGCAAGGACCAGGTTAAACGCCCGTGCTTTGGCCAAGACGCACTAGGTTATGCCATGAAGTTGTAACTTGGGTATGCCATATAGTTGTAACTTCAAGGTAGTAGTTGTGACTTGGAGGGCGCGCCGGGCAACACTGGCACCTGTCACGGCCTTGCAGGACTTGCGTGACAAGGCGACGCCCCTGGGGAGCCGGCCAGTAGCCCCATCGAGGTCAACGTCTATATGCACGTTGTCGTGGGCAAACAAGAAGAAATATATGGATTTCTCAACGTAGGTCGACAAGGCATTCCCCATCTACACCATTTTCTAAACGGTCTACAGGAAGAGGCTGTTCGGGCCCAGTTTCCTGTTCTACAAAACGACTTCTCCAAGACCAATGTACGCTTCGACCTCGTGGGCATTGATCAGACGGTCAACCGGCCTGGTCACAGAGCCAGTCTGAGAGCGAGCAGGAACTGGCCATGAAGAAGCAGCTACATAAAGGCAACTACCTGGACCTCAACATCTGCCTCGCAACCAACGCCACCAGCAGCGAGGGCCATGTTACCGGTGGCTACACCTACCTGCCGGCACAGGTGGACGAGAGCCGCAACGCTCACTCAGGCCGGTTGTCCTGCTAGGGCGCCATACCGCCGTTTCCAGCAAATCATGGCCATGAAGCGAAGTAGAGACGCTTGGTAGGAACAATCTGTTAAACGGTCGACGTAGTAGGTAGACGACGAGTGAGCAGAAGACTTGGTGCCCTTTGCCCACTTTGCCATTCCATGTGCAGTTCTCGGAAGCATTACCTTGGGACTGGCTCTAGTTATCCCCTAGAGGGCTGTCCACAATCTACATGTATTCAGTCAAAAATCGAACCTCTTCTGTATCCGAGACCCGGGTGGCCTTCCTTCCACCCTCCATGGTATACGGTGCGGCTCTATCAATATCTTGCAACGCCCTTGATGCATTCCATCTTGGACATGCCGGAAAGTTGCTTTGCCCTTGACCGTAACAATTGTTTTTGAATAGGTGTATTCGTACGAAGAAGTTCTAAGACATAGACTCCATGTCTTACCTCCGCATGTGCCAACTATTGCATTAGTCTTGGTTACGGGGCTGTGCCGCCGTGACAAAGACTAGGCTGTGCCGTGTTTGTTCCTTGTCAATTCGTTCCCTCTGGTCAACAGTACGGGTCGGGGAGGGGGATTCGGCCGACTTTACGGCCCGGTGAGTTTAGAAACCCCGCAATATGCCGGCTGGAGAGAACAACTCCTAGCAACTTTGGACCTCCAATCGACCAAACTTTTACCAGCTGGGCCTACTTCGTACAGCTGACCAGATAGCTCCCGCCCCTTTTAGCCCATCAGACATAATATCCAGACATCACATGGTTAGATTTGCCAATGTCAGTCTTTCCATTTGTCCTGCGTAGCATCCATATACACAGCAAGCTCCCTAGTAGGGCAACAGGAATTCATACAAGACACGTTTCATCACATCACCTGGCCACTGATCATCACACGCTTATGCCAACATGACCACGTCAGCCGTTGTGCCATAAATGACCTTGTGATCCCTTGTCTATTCACCGAATCTCATATCACATTCTTAGGAATTACATGTCATAAATACCCCTCACCTATACAAGGAGGAATCTGCACGCTAGGGGAAGTGTCGTAAATTCTGTCTGGCAATTGGTCTTCCTCATGAAAGCTTAGCTTCCACTCGGGACCCGGCATTATAATAATATCCCAATTCGTAAGGGTTCAGCTGCAACTATACTTTGAATAGGGTCAGTGGTATTTAGTAACTAGTCGTATCATGATTATAAAACGATGAGAATATCCCAGATTCCAGTCTGCCTTCACAACCCATCCTCTTGCTTCCACTTATTACATTCAACACAGAATCGCTCGCAATGTACAGACCAAGCAAGCTTTTCAGCTTGCTTGTCATGCTCCCTGTTGCGTTGGCAGATAACACCAGCTCCGAGGCAAGCTCAAATCGTACCTTTTCAGGGGCAATACTCATCAACTTTAGGCCTTGAACATTGCCTGCGCTCAGAGATTTGGTAATGATGGTGTTGCAGTTTGCGGATACCCTCATGCTAATATCCGCCACAGGTACTGGCTCAACATTCAGTCATTTTGACGACTCCCATATCGCGAGATGCCACAAGCCTGCCCAGGAGGGTGGATTCTGCCTCCAAGCGCAGGCCTACGTGGATCCCAAAACCAACCACGATGCGTGCTGCCCCTTTCCAAAGGTAACTATAACCACTTCCCTGATCTTGGTCAAGTAATAATATCCAAAGGTGTACGTTGTCGACACGAAATCCCCTCGAGAAGGAGCATGCTGTGCCGGGGGCCAGGTATACAGCTTCGACGCCATGACAAACCAAGGTCGCTGCTGTTTATATGGCCAAGTCTATCGGGAAGGGGCATGCTGTGCCGAGATGCATGTCGTAAAGCCAGACCGACCCAGCCGTAAGTCTAACTGCCAAGCACAGGTATTCGTATATGGAGCAGTCTATGCTAAACACGGATCACAGCCCCTCCGCAGGACAACTGCGCCAGCATTGGCCAGTGCCTGCCAAAGAAGATCGTTCTTGATCAAGGCGGAGCACTCGAATGCCAAGTTCAAGGCGGTAAGTAAGCCGTTCGATCACGAGGCCAATGATGCTGATACATGCAGGCGACTTTAAATGCAAGGCCCTGCCCGGACCAGGAGGGAAAAAGCCTTGGAGCTGGACCGACTCGGGTGTCGACTCGAGCGAGGGAGCCGATGACCTGTCCGAAATCGGCCCCTTGCCACAAACCAACATATGCCCACGGCTCAATGGAAAGGAATTCACAACCACGGTATCTGGTCATACTGCCAAATGGCGCGTTCACTGCACCACCTGGGTCGCTGGCCACCGGCACCTGGACAAGATATGTGATGGAGGCTCGGTCGTGCAGATTCTCCAACAGAGGCAACTGAACAAGAATTACAGAGGACTGTTCTGGAACTCTGCTGGCGTCTGCCAAGAGGTTGTTCCAAAAGACTCGGGAACTTGGGAGGGATACGCGCTCTCCACCGTGGCGAACCATGCGTTTATTGAGCGTCTCGACTTTAAGGGGTAGAAGTCCGGGGTAGTAGGATGATGAGATGAAGCCGCTCGCTACAAAAAGTCACAGACATTTCTCAGATGAAAGCATGAGTGGCCATGTTGAGATTTGATGCTGTGCAAATAGCAACACTCTTTGGTTATCCATCGAAAAGCTGTTCCATCTCTGGAGGAGAAATGAGTTACGAGATGGTGATTTCCAGCAGCGCGGCAAGTCAAAATGTTATTAAGCCAATGACGTCTTGGATGCATGGCGCACCACCTTCCCCCTCGCACGCACATTTTCGGCTCTTTCCTCGTACCAAAATTCCTGTTCTGAGCGTGGGCAGATCAGTGGCGGTCAGCAAAGAGGGGGTGACGAGAGAGACAAAAAAAAGAAAAAAAAAGAACAAAAGAAACAAACACCGGAAGCTGCCGCCGGGGAAGGAAAAAACCTCATCCTCGCAGCCCATTCACAGAAGAATGCCTCGGTCGCCCCGACGCGCCATCATCTGCTGGTCGTCGTCGTCGTCGTCGTCTTCCCCATCTCCAGCCTCTATCTACACGGACCGGCGACGAGCCTGAGTAAAACACACGTACACGCGTCTTCCTCGATGGCGAAGACAAGGGCCGAGGCCGACCACCCGGGCTCCGGTCGCCCCTCTCGTCCCCGACCCGGCTCCGGCTCCGGCGCCCCGATGCCGACCCTCGCCTCGCCGCCGCGCCGTGCCGCGACGCGCCCCAAGGCCCCCGTCGAGGTCCGCCGCCGCTCCTCCTCCTCGTCAACAGACTCCTCATCCTCCTCCTCCTCCTCCTCCTCATCGCACAACCACCGCCAGACACCCCTCCCCGTCCGCCAGCTCCTCCTCCTCGCCCTCCTCTCCCTCGCCGAGCAGACGGCCCTCAACTCCATCTCCCCCTACCTGCCCAGCATGGTCTCGTCCATGCCCGGCGTGCCCCCCGGCCAGATCGGCCTGTACGTCGGCGTCCTCGCCAGCGCCTTCGCCCTCGCCCAGCTCTCCACCAACCTGCTCTGGGGCTGGGCCTCGGACCTCGTCGGCCGCAAGCCCGTCCTGCTCGCCGGCACCGCCTCGCTCGCCGCCTGCTTCGCCGCCTTTGGCCTGTGCCGCCGCTACTGGCACGTCGTCGTCGTTCACGTGGCCATGGGCCTGCTCAACGGCAACGCCGCCTGCGTCCCCACCGTCCTCGGCGAGGTCACCGACCGCTCCAACCAGGCCAAGGCCTTTACCTACCTGCCCGTCATCTACTCCCTCGGCGGCATCACCGGCCCCGCCCTCGGCGGCCTCGTCGTCGGCCGCGTCTTCGGCCCCGAGCACCCCTATCTCGCCCCCAATCTCTTGGCCTCGGCCGTCCTGGCCGTCAGTGTCGTCGTCCTCGCCATCTGCTTCCGCGAGACGCTCGACCAGACGGGCGTCGGGCCCTGGAAGCCGCTCTGGGTGCGCCGACTGACGTCGTGGCTGCGTCCGAGCCTCAACAGAAACTCGTGGAGCTCGCGCTGGCCGCAAGGCCACGCAGACCACCGCCGGCCCCTGCTCTCGCCGCCGTCTCCCACCTCGTCTGCTGGCGACGATGACGAAGCCCGTCGATGCCATGTCGACGACGACGACGAAGCCCGTCAAAACCATGACGACGATCAAGCCCGTCAAAACCATGTCGACGACGACGAGCTCGACAAGTCCGCCTCGGGCAGCCCCAAGCGCGTCTGGAGAGACGTCTTCAACCGCACCACAATTACCCTGCTCGCCACCTACCTCGTCTTCCAGCTCTCCAACATCAGCTTCAACAGCCTCTACCCCATCTTCGCCTCCGCCCCGCCCCCAACGGGCCGCCAGCTCGGCCCCGGCAACATCGGCGTCAGCCTCAGCCTCGCCGGCCTCGCCACCATCCTCTTCCAGGCCTTTCTGTACCGGCCCCTGCAGGCCGGCGTCGGCAACCTCGGCACCTACCGCTTCGCCCTGCTCGGCATCGCCGTCAGCATGGTCCTGATGCCCTGGGTCGGCTACCTCGACGACGACCCGCCCCTCGGCATCGCCACCGGCCGTGTGTGGCTGTACCTCGAGCTCGGCCTCGTCCTCGTCCTCAAGAACATTTGCGCCGTCGGCGGTCTGTCGAGCGTCATGCTGCTGGTGCGTCCCCTTTCCACTGCCCTGTCGCGACAAGTTCGCCTGCTCACCCGCATCCCGCAGATCACAAATTCGGCCCCATCGCACGCCAGCCTCGGCACCCTCAACGGCGTGGCCCAGACCCTGTCCGCCCTGGGCCGCAGCTTCGGGCCCTTTGTGTCTGGCGGCCTCTTCACCATGTCCATCAACGTCCGCCCCAAGGGCGAGGCCCTGGCCTGGAGCGCCTTTGGCGGCCTGGCCCTCGTCGGCTGGGTCGGCGCCGTCTTCATTCGCGGCGCCGGCCTCGAGAGCGAGGACAGCGAGGACAGCCATGACGACTATGAGCAGACGGACCACCGTCGAGGTTCCGCATAGACGGCCGTTTGGTACTTCGGTCCTTGGTTGCGACTTGGACCTTGGAATGCAGAGCGAGGGCACATCAAACAGACTGTGCCGCATACATCAATGACGAGGAAAAGGGCTCTTTGCTTCAGTCTCAACTCTCTAGCGTTTCAACGTCATCGGGCCAAGGGGTTCCAGCACCGCAGTGGCAGCCTTGGCTTTCAAGTCATCAAACCATGAGCCCGCATGTCGCCATCAGAACCATGGCGCGGCAAAGCTGACTCGACTCTAATCCACCGCTCCATTGACAACCTCGGCCCATTCACCGTCAGTACCACGTCGGCGCCCGTTGCCAGTGCCGCAGCATGGTGTCGACGGCCGCGTTCCACTCTTGCTCAAAGCACGCCGCCAGCTTGGCCTCGTCGTCGACGCTCGGCCGCATCGGCCCCCACATCTCGGGCCTCGCCGCCTCGGCCGCCGCAAACGCGCCAATCAGCCCGTCGTCCCTGATGGTACGAAGACAGAGCCACGCCAGGTTCCAGCTGCGATTGCTGTTGGGGTCACTCCGGACCCGACGGTATGCCTCCCGGAGCACGTCGCCCGAGAATGGGTAGCCCCTCGTGAGGCCGCGCAACTCGGTCAGGAGCTGGTTGCTGTTGACGTAGTGCACCCAGGCTGCCGTCATGGGCTTCTGAAAGGCCTTTACGTCGGCCTCGTCCTCGCACGACGCGGCTATACGCTCGATGCGGCAGAGCTCCGTGAGCGTGTTCACCCGGTGTGTCGTGAGGCAGTCGACGAGCTGCAGGATAGACGACTGTTGGGAAAGGGGAACAGGACTCAGCATCGGATTAGGACCAAGAAAAGGGCAACCGTGGACATCAGACGCCATTGTACCGACCTACCTTTGGTCTGTTGGATTTGCTGCTGCCCTTGGAGCTGACACTCCCGCTTCGACTCGACGACATTGTGGTGACGGGACGTGTGGGCTGATGGTAGGAAGAGGAAGAGAGCCGTCGTAGCTCCTCGTGGCGACAAGACAGAAAAGACGTGTCTCGAGAGTCGCAAGTATCGACGAGTCGTCTTGTGTGTGAGTCGTCGAGTTGCAAGTGTCGAATGCCAGAGAGCCAACGAGTTGCAAGTGTCGAATGCCAGAGAGCCAACGAGTTGCAAGTGTCGAATGCCAGAGAGCCAACGAGTTGCCACGTCTAGAAGCCTCGTCCTTCTTATAGCGGAGCGTGTCTCGAGCAGACCCGGACCTCCACCAGCCTTGTCTGGTCGTCAACTCTCACCAACTGTCCACGGGATTCGTGATACGTCGGCTGAACGGGGAAACGCGAGGGCACCTTGGGCCGTACAGCAGGCGAAATGGGAGACAGGCTGATGGGGAGGGGTTCAGTCTGATACGCCACATCATGAGGCTCTCCCCTTGCTCTTACAGGCAAAGTCGTGCCCGCTGGGAGCCCAACTGTTTTGACCGGCCAAGACTGCCCGGGGGGGGGTTGGGAGAGTACAACATGGAGAGAGAACAAGGCGAACTCGCCTGCTATCAAGTGCCAGGCAGGCCCCGGCAACCCGGTCATCCTGTTTGTTTTGAATTTACACGACGCTTCTCTCGGTCATGGGTTGTCAGCCGCGCCCCCAGACTGGCCAGCACGACGCAAAGACCAGGCATGCCGTGCACCAGCCCCTTTGCGGGTGCGACATGGAAGAAGGATGGGAGGGGGTCTGGCTGAGAAGAAAAAGAGCATCACTGCCTCGGGGTTGGGGGCCTCGACACAAAGCACAAAGTCGAGCAACGCTCTACTGGCAAAGGCCGCAGCGACCCCGGAGGCAGGCCTGGGTTGCAGAGATGGATGGCGCGGACCAGACAGCCGTGCGGAAGGCTAGCACGGCTTCGACGTGTGCCGAAGCAGGCGGCTGGCCCTGACATGCCATGGGTTGGGCTCCGCAGTCCGTGCCCACGACGAGTTCCGCGGGGGTGGAACGGGAAGCCCGAGTCCTTGTCCACGGGTCAAAGGAGCGACAGGTTGTTTGACTGGTCAGCTTCAGCTACGCTTCCCAGAATAGGGAAAAGCGCCTGGTCGAGGGGCGGCTGCGTCCATTGTTGATTGAGCGGCTTGACGCGCAAAGGATGCGGTTCCCTGCGAGTCAATAGGCGCCGAGACGCGGTGCAGCTTCGAGGCTTGTGCCGGCTGCATGTGGTGCGTATGTGGGCGTATGTAGGGCCTCGGATCATGGATGGTTGTCTGTCTGTGGCTCGCCCACGTGGTGGGCGGAAACAGGCGGCCCAACGTCGCCGTCAGCCCAACAACCGTCGCCGAGAGCTTTGCTGATCATCTTCTTTCCGGTGAAGCGACAAGCGTCTGAGGGGCAAAGTCTTCCGGTGAAGCGACAAGCCTCTGAGGGGCAAAGTCTTCCGGTGAAGCGACAAGCGTCTGCCGGGGCAAAGGGGAGGGAGGCCAAGTATCTGGGCGCGCTTCGCTTGCGCCGACGGCTCCGCCCGCGCTTGTGAGCGGTGCTGACGAGAGCGGACGTCGGGGCCACACGGACGCTGTGACAGCCACCTCAGGGGAGGTGAGGTGAGACGGACGAGCCTGTCTTGTTCGGGCGGCCCCCCTATTGAGAATCCCTCTCAAACAGGGCCGTTGCTATTCTCGGGACAGGGCCATCTCAGCCCGGCCCATCTCTGCCGGCCCATCTCAGCCCTACCCATCCCGAGGGCCGTCGACGGGGACCAAGACGAGAGCATCGCGGCTGGGCGTTTCAAACCAGGTGTGCGCTTGGCGTCCAATATCCGTGCCGCTTGTCCAGGGCAATGCGAATGGGGAAAAGAAGGAAAAGAAGCAGGTCGCCGCCTTGCCGCGTTTCTAGTGCGGCCCAAGGAACAAGTGCCCCGGGGCTGTCGATCCTCGTCTGGGTTCGCGTGGCGACCCATGCTGAAACAATGGTAGGGAATGGTAGGGAATCGACGCGTTCCTGTTTCATTTCCATCTCTTGACGTCTTCGCAAAGGTCGGCGAAGAGGAGGAAATATCTTCTCCTCTCTCCATATCCCGTAGAAAAGGCATGTCCAAGTAGCCGGTACATGCCTAGCGTCTCTGCTCGCTCACGGCAAGTACCGCTCTCGCCCCAAAGCTCTGCCTCGAGGGTGTACCGAGTACCTGACCGTCGGGTAAATGCCGGCAAACAGCTCTCAGTCCAGAATGCTGTCTTCGTCCCTGGTTCCAGGCCGAAGCTAATTCAACGAGGTCATTGATCACGACAGTCATTGATCACGACGCTGCCCAGCATGTCCATGTTCCGCGCCAAAAAGCTCGACCTAGGCTGCTTCGTCAAGCCGCGGACGATTCGCGACCACACCAAGCGCAAGGTCTTTGAGGAATTCGAGCCGCAAAGGTAAAGTCGCCTCGTCCTCCTCGCCACGGTCATGCACGGAAACGTGCTCGTACTGACGGGCGCACATGGCCAGGCAAGCGCTTCGCTACATTATCCGAAACACGACTCTGCCGCCCCGGGTGCGCGCCGAAGCCCAGCTGCAGCTTACGCAGACGCACGCCTACACACGCGCAACGCAGATCGGGAACCGGTGCATCTTGGGCGGCAAGGGTCGCGGCATCCTCAGCGACTTCAAGATGTCGAGAGTTAGTGCTGATGCCCACATGACCTTGGCATGCACGACATCTAACCTTGTCCAGTACAACTTTCGACTCGAGGCCATGTCCGGCAACCTGCCCGGTGTCAAGAGGGCGAGCTGGTAAGGCGAGACCATGGGCTGAAAAACGCTCCAATAACATGGGGGGATGGGCAAGGCTGGAGTGGCGCCTCGAGTCGCCGTAGACCAGTCGGCGGCACTGTACAATGAAGACGATGGGCATCACTTTGCCGGACAGGGCGTTGTCACTGCTGAGACTGTTCCCCGATGCACTCTCCCAGCCACGGCATACAGACGCGGTGCTGCGTCTTTAGGGGTCCAGACTTGATTACCTTATTGCTTGATGGGATTGTCAAATCCTAAACAAGAGTAATAAAGTAAAACCTCGACTACCGAATGCGAGATTGGTAGTAGAATGACCTTTTGCTGTCTAGAAGGTGGTCGTCGGTGGAAAGCAAGTGCACGGATGACTTCACCGTGCGAAGATCACAGTGCGCTTGCGGCAAACCTTCAGGCGCCAAGGTGGCTGCCTCTGTCCCCCAGCCTCGCCACTGACTACATCTCCCCAACATCTCCCCAACTTCAACTACATTGCACATGGCACACCCACGCAACCAGCTTCAGCAACGCCTTTCTCTTGCTTTCCGCCACCCGCCTCTCGCCCTCGTCAACTTTTAAAAAATCACACACCATCACGTCACATTCCGCCACTGCCTTTTCCGCCCACAAATCCACACAATCGTCACCATGGGAGGCGGCGATCTCAACCTCAAAAAGTCGTTTCATCCGACGCTGAGACGCAACCAGGCGGCCGTCTACGATGAGGAACAAAAGGCTCTCGCCGAGCGCAAGCGCACCAGGCTGCGCATCGACGAGATCAAAGAGGAGCGAGCAAAGGAAGAGCTCCAGCGGCAACTCGAGGCGGCGGGCGGCAAGAAGCGAGTCGACCGCGTCGATTGGATGTACCAGGGCCCTACCGATGGCCAGGCCGGCACCACTGAAGAACAGGAGGCGTTTCTGCTGGGCAAGCGCCGGATCGACACCCTGATCAAGGGCTCCGAGCACAAGAACCTGGAAAAGGGAGCGGGCGAGGAGAGCTTCATGGCCCTCCAAAACGCCAACAGTGCCCGCGACACGGCCGCCAAGGTCAGAGACGACCCTCTGCTGGCCATCAAGCGTCAGGAACAGGCCGCCTACGACGCCATGATGAGCGATCCAGTCAAGCGGCAACAGCTACTCTCCACGATGGGCGCCGGGGAAGAAAGGAGCCACAGATCAAAGGGCAGGGACAGCAAGCGCAGACGGAGACACGATGACGGGCATCGCAGTCGTGACGCAAAGGATGATTCCCGTCGGTCGCGCCGCCGCCATGGCTCCATCTCGCGCTCCCGCAGTCCACGGCGCCACCGTGACGACTCTGAAGAGCGTGAGCGCCACCACAGGCGTAGACGGTCGAGGGACGGCTCCGGGCATGGTCGGCTCCGAGATGGTGGCCGCAGAGGCCGTGACGAGCAACGACCCGATTCCAGACCAGCCCAAGAGGGCTCACGCCTGCGCAGCGCGTCTCCAAAGGAGCGTCACAGGCGTCGGAGCGATGACCGAATGACGCAACCCTCTGAGCGTCACAGACGGCGAGAAGAAGACTACAGGGGAAGCCACAGGGGAAGCTACGGGGACAATGCCAGGTACAACAAGGCCGGACCAAGGACAAGAGCGGAAGAAGACGTCGGTGACCCGGAGTCGGAACGCGCCCGCAAGCTGGCAGCGATGCAGTCGGCGGCGTCGCAGCTGGACAAGGACCGCGAGGCGCGGCTCGCAGCCCTGGCGGATCGCGAACGTGGTGCACGCGAGGCCGAAAGCAAGGCACGGGAGCGTGCAGGGGAGCGGGGGTTCGTGAATGGCCTGCACAGGCAGGCGGAGAAACTCGACCTTGGCGAGCGAATGGGGAGGGGACGGCAGAGATACCAGAGAGACGACGACTGAGTGTCTTGTCTCGCCCTCTATTCGTACGAAGTACGAATACGAATAGAGGGACTAACAAAGTGGCACCAAGGTTTGGGACCGTTGTTGGAGGGGGCGTATAGCAGGTCACGTGTGTGACGAACATGTGTTGACAGTTGCTTTTGATTGCTTTTGCTGGGCATGATGATGATGAGATGATGATTGTAGTACTATTCGCAGCATGGGTGTCTGGGCAACAAGGCATTGACGGGGCAAATGAGCCTTGTTTTGTTTCCATGCTCAGAATCTCTCGAGACGTTCACAGCAGTGAGTGAGCCAAACTTTTAGTCTTCTCCATGGCCAGCAGGCGCAACCTTGTTTTTTGCTTTTCCTTCTCGCCATTGGCACCAAGGCGCCACTTTTGGCTTCCAATCCCGCTTGCCAAAGTCGGGACCGGGGAGGTACATGCGTCAAGGCTCATGGCCTGGCTCGGCCGTGCATTTTTGGCGCGCTTTTTACAGCTGTCAAGTGCCCTCTGCCAAGTATCGGTCAAGTACTCGATAGATTGTACAATTCGCCCCCCCCCCCAATATTACTTGAGCCGGATTCCCTTCTCCCACTTCCTGACCTCATCATCCATCCATCCATCCATCCATCCATCCATCCGTCCTCCATCTCGGCCGCCCGCATCTCGTCAGCTCGTCTCGCTCTCTTGGCCTCTCCAGCCGTCACGCTGGCCTCCCGAACCGAAGCAACGCGACCGCCATTGCTTGCGCCTTCCTCGACCATCAACGCTAAGATACAACTGGGCTTTTGCATCGGCGCTCACCACGAGAGCCGCACTGCCGCGACCTGGGCCAAACAGCCGCCAATCGACGGCGACGCCAAATAGCGGTTCCTCGGTGGACGCTTGTCGCTCTTGCCACGCGCCCGACGCAGTCTCAGCCGCCACCACGTTGTCGTCGTCGCCGCGTCGAGATGCCTGCTCTCTGCGGCAGATCCAAGACGGTCCAGCGCAAGCTGGTGCTGCTGTAGGCGCGGCCAAACCACTCGGTAACCGCTGCTGACATGTTGGGAACAGGGGCGACGGTGCCTGCGGCAAGACTTCGCTGCTCAACGTCTTCACAAGAGGGTATGGTGTCTGGACTGGCCACGGGCTCCGAGCACCCCCGCTGACGACGATGCAAGTTATTTCCCGACGGTATACGAGCCGACGGTGTTTGAGAATTACGTGCACGGTACGAGCCGACGCAGACAAGGGCTGGCGGCGTGGGCGCTGACGACGGCAACAGACATCTTCGTCGACAGTGTACACATAGAGCTGTCGCTCTGGGACACGGCGGGCCAGGAAGAGTTTGATCGCCTGCGGTCCCTGTCGTACGGTACGACGTGTCCCACGCGCTTGCTCGCCGAGTGCTCGCCGAGTGCTCGCCGAGTGCTCGCCGAGACGGGCCCGCTAACAGTGTGCAGACGATACCGACCTCATCATGCTATGTTACTCGGTCGACAGCAAAGACTCGCTGGAAAACGTCGAGTCCAAGTGGGTCGGGGAAATCGCAGACAACTGTCCGGGCGTCAAGCTGGTGCTGGTGGCGCTCAAGTGCGACCTCCGCGAACAGGGCGACGAGGACGAGGCCGGCGCAGAGGGTGGCGGGCGAGAAAAGGGGCCCCTCATCAACTACGACGACGGGCTCGAGGTGGCGAGGCGGATAGGGGCCACGCGGTACCTCGAGTGCTCGGCCATGCGGAATCGAGGCGTCAACGAGGCCTTTACCGAGGCCGCCCGCGTGGCCCTGGGCGTCAAGAAGGAGCGCGACGAGAACAAGTGCACCCTCATGTGAGGGCGCGACCGTCGGGCCTTTTCCGCCGACAAATCCACACAACCGTCACCATGGGAGGCGGTCCGTCTGCCCACGCACGCGCTCTGCTTGTCGCATTCCGTCCGACTCTGCTGATTATTGGCTCTTGGCTTCAGACGCGTGTACATGGATATACACGGCCGGGCGACGAATCGGGGCTTGCACGGCTCTCTAATACCGCGGTTTCTTCCACAAACCGATTTCACTCGGGGGTTTCTTTGTTGATTTGTACATGTTGCAGTGGGAGCGGGTGCGACGAGGGGTCCCTGTCTTGGTTGGGCGTGTCGTTTGCATGTCTTCGTTTGCTGGTTTGTCTGTTGAAAGACTCGGGGTGCTGGCTGTGTTTTTGTTCAAGGAGTCGAGTTTTTTACTTTCAAGGCTTGCCTGCGACCACGATTTGATGGATGGCTGCGAGGCTTCCGTCTCTGTTTCCGTCGACGTGTTTCATAAACGTGTTTCATGATGGAGCTGTCAAACCCGCAGCTGACGGCTCGTGGTATGGCTCGCCGTATGCACAAGGCCGCGCCTGGTTAGGGTTAGACGTGATATTTACTGAATACTCTTTACAGACGCTTCATGGATGTTTTCGACTGGCAAGGTAGTATTCGTGCTACGGCCCCCCCCTGTTGGTCAAGCTCCCGTCTGTGGGGTGCAATTTACAAGCCAAATGACGAATGGCGGCATCTCGGACACAGTACGAGTTTCGAAGTGGTTCTACTAGTACTAGTACATGTATGAAAGGCTCCGACGCGTTGGTTCAAGAGCAAGTTGGGTGTTGCAGTGTGTATGACGCGACTTGTTGGCAGGAAAAGGGGGGGTTAGTGTCAGTGGCAGACATGTGAGATGTCGAGATGTAGAAGTGAATATACATGAATACACATGGGGAGAGACATTTGGTAAAGGAGAGAGACACTCGAGAGACATCAGAACATCAGACTGTCGTGCTGCAGGTTATGATTTCACAGCAGCCTTCACCACCACATGCAAGCCCTAAGCCCTGCATATTGCTCCGGCAAGGCACCATGACCGCTTATCCTGGCGTTGCCCCCGTACAAACACGCCCATGTCCCCCCTGAAATCACAGCAACAACCACAGACTCCCTCCCTCGCCACTCCCTCCCCAAAAAGGGGGGCCAAACATGATCCCCCTAACTCGTAGACAAGGGTCCGTCAGCCGCCCCAAAAGCAAAACAACGAGACGCCACATTCACCGGACAAGGTTCCTTGTCAGGGGGGGACAATGTTAAAGTCGCCGCGGCTTCGCTTCCGAGAGGTCGTGGTTGGCCCTGTAGAAGGTCTGATGCTTCGTTTGGGGTTGTGGGGGTCCGTCTCTCCCGCTTGGATGCTCCTTTTTCGCACTCTCCTTTTGTACCGCGGTGCTCGCTGCTTTTCACGACGCTCCTTTTTGCGTGGTGGTTTCTTTTGACTCCCTTCTTGGTCGACTCACTCCTTGGCCGACTCGACATTCACTTGGTCGACTCGACATTCACTTGGTCGACTCGACATTCACTTGGTCGACTCGACATTCACTCCTTGGCCGAGTCCGTTGCCGGCCCGTGTACGACTGTCGACCGGTTCTCTCACCTGTGACATCTTGAAGTCTCCTCGGCTTGCTCAAGTCTCGGCTTGCTCAAGTCTCGGCTTGCTCAAGTCTCGGCTTGCTCAAGTCTCGGCTAGCACGACAAACAGACGGGAGCTCCTCCGTCACACCGAGACGTCCTGTGCCCCCTGAGTGAAAGCCACAAACCCCCATATCACCCCCTCGACCCTCGACCCTCACTCCTCCCCGACCAACCGCTCCCGGACCCAGGCCCTCGCCCCCCGTCCACGATGCCGCCACGCCGCCTCCTCGCCGGGCTCGGCCTCCTCGGCCTCGCCGCCGCCCAGGTGGCCACCAAGTGCAACCCGCTCGAGCGCCGCGACTGCCCCGCCGACCCGGCCCTCGGCGCCGCCCACCAGTGGACCTTTGAGCGACGCCCGCCGGCCGAGCTGTGGGAGACGACGGCCGGCAGCGTCGACTACACGCCCGAGCTCGGCGCCGCCTTCACCATCGCGCGCCAGGGCGACTCGCCCACCATCCGCACCGCCTTTTACTTCTTCTTCGGCCGCGCCGAGGTCTGGCTGCGCGCCGCCCCCGGCCGAGGCATCGTCAGCTCCGTCATGTGGCTCAGCGACGACCTCGACGAGGTCGACTGGGAGCTGCTCGGCTCCAACGCCACCCACGCCACCACGAACTTCTTCGGCAAGGGCCGCCAGGACTTTCGCAACGGCGGCGCCCATCCCGTCGCCGCCGTCCAGGACCGCTTCCACAACTACACCACCGTGTGGACCCGCGAGCAAATCGACTGGTACGTCGACGGCGACCGCGTCCGCTCCCTCGCCGCCGCCGACGCCAACCACACGGACAACTACCCGCAGACCCCCATGCGCATGAGCATCGGCATCTGGGCCGGCGGCGACCCGTCCCTGCCCGAGGGCACCCGCGCCTGGGCCGGCGGCGACACCGACTACGCCGGCGGGCCCTACACCATGTATCTGCAAAAGGCCCACGTCACCGACTATAGCACCGGCAGCGAGTACAAGTACGGGGACGGGTCGGGGAGCTGGCAGAGCATCAAGGTCGAGGGGTGAGTTGGGGGCCGTTTTTGACTCTTACCCCTTTTTCTGCCCCTTTCCCCCTTTTCCCCCTGCCCTTTCCCCCTCGGCGTCATGACCAAGGGAAGACGAGAGACCAAGCATGAAGATAAAGAACAATGCTAACAAACCCCAGCGGCAACTCAACCGCCTCCACCTTTCTCAACCAAGAGCCCGAGACCTCTGCCCGCGAAAAGTGGCACGGCCTCTCGCCCGCCTCCAAAATCGCCATCGGCACCACCGTCGGCGCCGTCGCCCTGCTCGCCGCCGCCGGCCTGCTCTTCTACTTCCTGCGCCAACGCCGCATCGGCGCCCGCGAGGCCAGTCTCGCCGAGCGCCGCGCCGAGGCCGAGCGCGTCGAGATGGAGCAGTTTGAGCACAAGGGCTTCGACCCGGACGGCTATTCTGCGCGGGGGGGCGGTGAGTTGGTGGGACTGCAGCAGCAGCCGCCGCCGCTCCAGCATGGCCGTGACGACCACCGTGGCTCGTCAAGGGGCGGCGCAACCATGACCGACGCAGACTCGTACCACGTTCCCGAGACCACCGTCGCCAGCCCCCTCGCCGCCAGCCCGTGGGGCGGCTCCGTCGCCAGCACCGGCCCCCTCGCCGCCAGCGCCAGCGCCGCCTCCGTCGCCTCGGCCTCGACCGCCGCCCGCCGCGGCAATCGCGTCGCCAGCCCGGCCCCGTCGTCGCACCGCCGCGAGAGCAGCAACGCCCTGGGCTTCGACTTTGGCGTCGCGCCCCTGAGCCCCGACAAGCCCGCCCAGCAGCCCTCGCGCGCCCCGAGCCCCATGGCCGCCGCCGGCCGCGTCCGCGCCTCGACCCCACTGTCGCGCTCCCAGAGCCCCGGCCTGCCGCCCTCGGGCCCGCTGCCATCGCCGCGGAGCCAGATGCGCATCAATCCGGCCTCGCGCATGGGCTCCCCCGCCCCCGCCATACACAGCCCCCTCGGCCCCGCCGCTCCCGGCCGGAGCATCTCGGACGGCCGGCCCGGACCCCACGGCCGGCCATGAGCGGCCGAGTGGCAAAGCGAGTAAACAAAGAATGAATACCGAGAGGGAAAAGGTGGCGTTTTGCAGAGGAGTCGTCATGCCGGGCCGCAACGTGTGTGCTCTTGATAGCAAAGCCGCTGGCGTCGAGAAGAACTGGTCTGGGCGCCGAGGAGCCAAGTTTGTGCAAAGCCGTGACGGCCCCGGCTTCTACATTTCTTTTAGTCCCAGTCTTCATACCGGGCTTACCAAGGTGGTGCTCGTTGCCATGTATGCCACGAGATCGCCATGGTCCTTCTCCTAGCTGTATTGGATGTCTCGCCATGGCCACGAGGCTGAAACACGGCGTCGGAGAGGAGAAGCAAGTGTATTCGAGGCGCCACCAAGTCATACATACATGTGCACAACAACATTCAACCGCCCTCACCCTGCATCCCATGTCGAGCACGTACCTCACTGCCCCTCGACCTGCTTGAGCAGGCCGGCGAGGTCGATGCTCTTGGGCCGCTCAATGGGCAGGCCCAAGGCGCGGTCCCAGATCAGCTGGGCAAGGGGCCCGAGGCCGCGCGAGACGCCAAACGTGGCCGTGTAGTACAGCGTCTCGGTGAAGCCGTAGTGGTGGAAGAGGACGCCCGACGACGAGTCGACGTTGGGATAGGGGTTCTTGGTCTTGCCGTGCTTCTTGAGCACCTCGGGGGCGATGCGGCTGTTCTTTTCGACGAGCTGGAATATGGGGTCCTGGGCAATCTCGGGCCGCGCGGCCGCGTAGTCCATGAGGGCCTCGAAGCGCGGGTCGGGCTTGCGCAGCACGGCGTGGCCGTAGCCGGGCACCACGCGGCCCGAGTTGAGCGTCGACCACAGGTAGTCGTGGATGTCCTGCTCCGTGTACTCGTCGGGCATCTTTTCCTTCATCTGGAGGGTCCAGCGGAGCACCTCTTGGGCGGCGAGGCTGGAGGGTCGTGTTAGTCGTGCAACGTCTCCATCAGGGGGCGGCGGAGGACTTGCCCGTGCAGGGGCCCGGCTAGGCCCTGGAGGCCGGCGCTGTAGGAGAGAAAGGGGTCACTCAGAGCGCTGCCGACGAGGTGAGTCGCGTGGGCAGAGACGTTGCCGCCCTCGTGGTCGCCGTGGAGGGCGAGGTATAAGCGAAGCAAGTCCTGAAAGTTTTCGTTTTCGCGACCCCCCTTGCCGAGCATGGCGGCAAAGTTGTAGGACCAGTCCTGGGCGGGATCCGCCTCGGCAGGCAGGGCACCGCCGCCACGGTACGCGTTCTGGTAGATGTTGGCGGCAATGGTGGGCAGCTTGGCCAGCAGCGAGATGCAGTCGTCAAAGGTGGGCTCCCAGTAGTCGGCCTTGTTGAGGCCGCGCTCGTAGGCACGGGCAAACTGCGACTCGTAGCTCAGCGCCGAGACGGCCATGGCGAACTGCGTCATGGGATGCAGGTCGCGAGGAAAGTCGTCGAGCATCTTTGCGATGAAGTGCGGAATGGCGGCCTTTTCGGCCAACTCGCGCGACAGGCCGCGGACCTGCGTCACCGAGGGGACGCGGCCGGTGAGCAGGAGCCAGAACATGGCCTCGGGGAGCATCTCGGTGCCCGAGGTGCCCTTTGGGAGCTCGCGTTGGCAGTCCTTGATGGTGCGGCCGTGGAAGCGGATGCCCTCGTTTGCGTCGAGGACGGAGCCCTCCCAGACCATGGCCTTGAGGCCGCGCATGCCGCCGAGCGTGTTTTCCACCTTGACCTCGCCAATCGTCTTGTTACCGTGCGCCTTTACCCTTTTCAGGAGCTCGCGCTTGGCGGGGATGACGTCGCGCAGCGTCGCCTTGAGGTCGGGCTCGGCCGTCGAGTAGGCGCTTCGGGCGGGCGTGTTGGCGGCGAGGAGCGGCTGCTTGGGTCAGAGGAGAGGCCATTGTGCATCGAGAGAGGGATGTTGTCGTACCTTGACGGCGCTCAAGGCTCGCCGACCAGGGCATCTCAGGCTGAGGGCCATGGCGTGTCGCGGGTTTGTGTTGGAGAATTGGGTTTGGAGAGGTGAGAGGGGGAAGAGGAAGAGGAAGAGGACAGAAGGAATCCGGCGTCAGCCTTTTCCCTTGCCCGCCCATCGGTACCTGTACCTCGCCTGCCTGATAGCTGGTGAGCCAAAAAAAAGACAATATACATATAGAGCGAGGACAGAGGGCTGTCGGGCCCTCTCTCCAGAGCCAGCAACGCATTAATTTACGTTGTCTCCTGTAAATGGTCACACAAGTCGTCTCTCAATACTTGACGGCAGCAATGTCGACACGGTCATTCGACTACCGAAACATCACTGCACCGTCAAGTCAAGGCAGGCTCTGTCTTGGTCGTGAGCTCCGAGCCCGGCATTGAAGAGGAGGGGGCGACACAGCCGAGGCAAGCCGCGGCGGGCCAGCGGATCACATCGGCGGTCTGTTATTGGCCGCCGCAGCATCAACCAACTCTTTGACAAGACTCAAAGACTCAAAGACTCAACTCAACCATTCTTGCAAAAAACGTCAACAAGAGGCTGCTCGTCTATTTGTTCAAGTTTGACTATTCCATTGAGCAAACTATAGCCGTCCCTGTCCTGTAATCGACAGCCCGCCCTCCAGGTAAACCCCCTCTCCCATCCCCGTTCATCCCCGTTCATCCCCGTTCATCCCCGTTCATCCCCGTTCATCCCCGTTCATCCCCGTTCATACGTTCATCCATCCGGACCGCAGCCGTCACCTCAACTTTTCAGATAGCAGAGGCACCTACATATCATGTAGTCGCCTAGTCACTATCCATGTCGATGAGCCCGCCTTCCATCTCGTCCTCCTCGCCCACCAGCACAAGCGTGTTCAGCATGAGACCCTGATCCACATCCGTAATGCTGCCCGGCCTGCTGCCTATACCCGACGACGATGGGTTGGGGGGCGAGCTTTTGGTGGCGGCCACATATCTAGCCACAACCAGGTCCTCGCTATGCGATTGGGACGACAGCTTACAAAGTGCTTTGCCGCCGCGGAACCTGCAGTCGGCGTTTTGGCACACGTGGCCGGAAGTGCACGCGGCCTTACGGCACGCACCGCGCTTGGCGCAAGGCATGGACCGCGCTAGCAGCTCCAGCGCCTGCTTAAAGCCCTCATCAAGGGGCCCGTGGTCGTAGGCGCAGTTGTCGCCGGCGCCGCAGAAGCCGGTGAGGTGAAAGTTGTTGCACACCCGCTTGTGTGCCCTGAGTCGGCCGAGTACCTCGACGCCCGTTGGCGGGATATAGGGGTCGAGGCGGAAACCGTTCTTATTGACTGCCACCTGGCCCTCGGGCACGTCGTCCTTGTTGGGGAGCTCGTGCGTGTCGAGCCAGGCCGGAGACGATGCTGCTTTTCCGTTCATAAAGTCGGTCGCCGCATCCGAACGCGAGTTGAACAGAGGCGATGTTTTGTACCTGGACTCCAGGAGGTCCAGTAGGGAGCCCCCGGCAGCCGACTGGGGGTCGTTAGTCGTCGACCTCCACGTTATTTTGGAGCTTGTCGCGTCTTCGACGTGAAGATTTTTGCAAGTCTTGCCGTACTTGCACCGTCCGGACGGGTAGAATCGGCACGGCGTCTTTGCCGCGTCTGCTCTGACGGGGGCCGGGTCCGACAGGAGTTGGGCCCCTCCAGAGGCATTCCTGGCCGTTGAGAATGCCGACGGGGGTGCGGCCCGGTACGGGGCGATGCTTTCCAAGGGCGTCGAGCGGAAGACGCCGGGCAGCTCTTCTATTCCGAGGTCGAGTTTTGTAAACTCGTCGTGGAACTTGACACCAGGCGTCTTGACGAGGGTGAAGCGGCTGTGCTTGCCCATGTTTGGCAACAATTCCGAAATATATGCCGTGTCGTGGCACGCGGCAAAGTAAATATGCTTACACTGCGTGTTTTCGGCATATAGGCTCAACAAGGCCCGCAGCTTAAAGTTGGTATTATTGTTCACGTCGCCGGCGTCGACAAACTCGGCGAGGCCATATGACCTGTTGAAGCTGGCGATGAAGGGGGCCAGCGAGCGCTTCTCGGCGCCCGCGAGGCCGGCCTTGTGGAGCGCCTTGGACAGGACGGCGACGTTTGCGTAGATGCGCACCATGACCTGGCAATGCTCGAGGTCCTTGGCCCGGAGACTGGCCTTTATGCGCTCATTGAGCAGCTTTGCCGCGTTGCTGCCGACGTCGGGGTCCTTGCCATAGAGGCTCTCGTGAAAGACGTAGCCATCGCCGTCGACGAGGACCAGGACAAAGGGGTTATTGCGTTCCTGGCTGCGATCCTGGCCCTTGGCCATCTGCTTGTACTTTTCCCGGGCATCTCGCTCCTCCTCGTAGTCGCTCTTGAGGCGGCGGTAGTCACTAATCAGGAGCTCGTATGTTTCGAGCAACTGGGGCAGGACATTCTGGCTGCGGTAGGCGGCAAGCTGACTCGCGGCCTGCTCGATATCCGTATCGCTAAGCATCGTCTCGCGAGTTTGTGGACCTAGCCGCGCTTGGAGTTGGAGTCAGCCGACTGAGGAGCCAAGCCACTAATGTTACGGCTTGCGATGACGTGACGGAGATCCAATGACTGGGGCGGCAAGGTTACGGCTGGCGGAGATGAGGCTCCAGGGCGGAAGGCGACGACGTGAAGGATGAAAACAAGGTGTAGGCGGTAAGCGAGTGAGGTTTGAGTTTTTGCGGCATAATCAATGAAGTAAAGGGGGCATCGTACGATATCGAATGTATTAGATAAGCATCAAAGCGATTGTGGATGCCGGACTGAGAACAACTCCTCGGCCCGGCTTTATCCGACAGCCGGCAATTACCAAAGTACTTCGTATTCGTACGAGACATATGTACGTCTTATGCCGAACAACACCATGATTGTAAAGACTGTCTCGGAGTTTTCGAAATGAGTCGACCGTTATGCAAACTAGGAAAAGTGCAGCCTATTAAAAACCCCGTCTGCTTGTAGTTCAGCTGCCAGGATGAATCCCAGGTCATATTTACATAATGTGGCATAGTCCTATACAGCCCCCAGTCCTTCCTTACGTACGAGCGCCGGCCGGTGCATTGTCGGCACAGGTTATCCGTGTTATCCGTGTTATCCGTACTATAAATCCTCACCGGTGGATCGTGACGCGATTTTCAAGTGGAGTTTATATATCAGCCGCTTGACAGCCCAGGTCCTCAAGTCATGTTATTATTACTTAGCAAGTGTCATACGAGGCGAATTTACAGTAACCTCACTGTAAAGTATGAGGCCTCTGGTCGTGTTAGCTGCCCTCGAGGTTTAACCAAAGCCCATAAATAGCTGCAGGTAGCCGCCCTCAAACTGAAGATGCTACCATCCTATCCTCTACACATTCACTCCATACAACCATTACACCAAAAGTCTTCCAATCATTCCTACTTTCAAGTACTATACCAACACCCAAGATGAAGATTGCAGCAACCCTCGTCGCCGTTATTGTTGGGCTGGCTGCAGCTCAGCCACTCGACGGTACAGCCATTGACCGCCGAGCGCCGCCAGGAAAGCCAGGAAAGCCAGGAAGGGCCGATCCGGCCATTTTGCCGGCGAGCAAATTTGGTCATAACCCGTCGGGGGCGGCGCCGAACGCAAATTCGAATATCAAGGCGCAGAAGAAGGCGAGCGAGGGCGCAAAGAAGTCGGCGGCAAAGGCGGTAGACAGGTACAATGCGAAAGCGAATCTTCCCAAGGGAAAGGGAAAGGGGGTCGATTATGGGAATTTCAACCCCAACTCCATCCGAGATTGATTAAAGCTCTCAGGGCTGCCGTTGGATGAATAAAATTGGACCCAGTTCTCTGCTCTACCATGTTTGGTCCGGGACGCTGGCCGCTTTGACTCTGCCTCGGTGGCAGGAGTGATGCTACCCAAGAGCTGTGGAAGGTAGTAGGTGGCTGAGCAGCTTAACGTGACAATCCACTCTGCTAGGGCTCATCACTTAACCATAACGGCTTGAGCTTCTTCTCGGTGATGATAAGCTGAATTCTACTGTATCACGGCGCTGAATCGAGCCAGATACCGCAGGGCCTGAGTGGCCGAAACAGAGTTCTTTTTTGCTGGTGGAGCGGTATATATCAATTTGACTAGGTGTTTCTGGAGCACGGGTGTAAACATCAAGACACGCTCTCGCCGGCCCTGACTCAATATCTCGTCCTACCAAATAGAGAGCATCAGTCTTGCCCCGCAATTCGGAACGGAAACGGAGGATTAACCAAAGAGAAGCTGCGCGGAGTTTAGTGGACTCTGGGACTCCCCGGACGGAGCGACAAGCCAAACTTACGAAAACCGACCAGGGAGGATTGATAAATATTGAAACATGGCATCTCTAATTGACTCTGGCCCTAAGACGGAAGCTCTCGGATGGATCCTTTAGGAGTAAGCGCTCTGTTTCATGTGGTGTGCGATCGTCTCATTGTGGATTCTAGTGTGACGATCCGGCAGCAACGGCCACCATCTCGGGTTTAGGAACGTGAAAGCGAATGGTGATGTATAATTTCCACGATGGCCTTGGAATTTCCAAGCAAGGCACAGCCAAGGGCCAGGTGTGTTGGGTTTGGGCCAATAGTCAAGACTGGAGTTTGGCCTGACGGTGACGGACGCATCTTTAGTTTCTGCAACTTGAGGCAGACGGGCGGTCTAGTCTGGCCAAGTCAAACGGGCAGTCCGAGGCCTAGGAGCACTGCGTGGGGGTTCCGGACACACACGTACATCTTACACACAACGTCTTGGGCAGCCGATTTGTCGCTGTCCCCGGCCTTGATGTCCCCGGCCTTGATCTTCAGGGCTGGCCGTCCGTCGCCTTCTAGCTCCTCGGCAACTCGGGACATTGTGCCCTACGGCTGGCCTTGTCGCTTCGTCCCTCCGGGGGCTTATCGGCGTTTGTCACCACCCTCTGGCGGGCTTCCATACATTTCATGACTCTTGACAGCCATATGGCGAGTCGACTACTCAAATCTTCAGATCCGCGAGTGAAACCGCAACCTTGCAGCCATTCAGCCACATGAGACTGGATACAGCGCTCTAGCGGCCGTCTTTGACACCTGCCCTCGGTAGAGCCAAGGCCCTTTCGGTACGGCGTGCCGATTCATTGAGAGGCTAGGATGATATAAGATGCCCCGTCCTCACACGACGACTCACCTCTCGCATCCCCTCTATTCAGGACTCAACTCACTATAGCTCGCTATGGACCCTATACAGCTTTCAAGTGAGAAAAAGGGCCCCGGATCAGACGGGCAGGCCCCGTCGCCGGAGAAAGCCAAGGCCATTGTGGACGTCTCCCAGGACCCCACTGAGAAGACTGTATGCGCCCCCGAGAACTGGCTTGGACGGCCTCTTGAGTCTGACAAGACGACAGTCCACATACAGTGATGATGCTGAGTCTCCGGGTATTTATATCCTCGAGGGGTAAGATTCCTTTCCCAACGGCCCTCTTCCTGCATACTCACCGCGCTTCGTAGGCGCCCCGACGCCACCGAGGACGATCTCCTCGAGGCCAATGAGTTGGCCGCGTCCATGAGCCTCGAAAGCGTCCACGCCGTGCGTCTTTCCGAGACAAAAGCATGTCCGTCTGCTAAACAGGCCGTCAGATCATGACCAAGGTGTCGGCCGTGCATCAAAGCGACCCAAACTTTTCCTTTTCGACTCTGCAGAGAATCGACGAGTTCCTGGGTGGGTTTCCCGTCTCCTGTGCGTGCATGTATACGGATATATGTTGACTAAATGCAGCCAACACCGACGTCATGGAGAACCCCGACAAGCACAAGGTGCTGGTTCAGGAGATGAAGCTCGAGGCGGCCTTCATCACCAACAACAGCCCTTATGCAGAAGTCCGGGCCGTGGTCGACAACCACGACGACCCCACGATCCCTGCCTCGACGATCCGCGCCTGGTCGATTGGGATTCTCTTCTCCATCATCCTCGCCTTTATCAACCAGCTCTTTAGCATCAGACAGCCGCCGATCCACTTCGGCACCAACATTGCCCAGCTGCTGGCCTTTCCGCTGGGCAAGGCGTGGGAGAGGTGGATGCCGCGCCGCGAGATATCCGTTCCCTTCTCGGGCCGGAGCATCAGCCTGAACCCGGGTCGCTTCACCAAGAAAGAGCACATGCTCATCGCCATCATGGCCAACACCTCCAAGGGCGCCCCCTTTACCAACTTGATCATCTGGACGCAGGTCCTGCCGCAGTATTTCAACCAGCAGTACGCGCGTAACTTTTTCTACATCTTTCTCAACGGCTTCGCCACCAACTTTGTCGGCTACGGCCTTGCGGGCATCACGAGGAAGTTCCTGGTCTACCCGGCCTACTGCGTCTGGCCCGTCAGCCTCGTCACGATTGCCCTCAACTCGGCGCTGCATGACGAGAAGAACCAGTCGGTCCTCGGACCCCTTGGGACGACATGGTCCATTTCCCGCTATCGGTTCTTCATGTACTGCTTCGGGGCCATGTTTGTATATTTCTGGTTACCCAACTATCTCGTCCAGGTCCTCATGTACTTTTCGTGGATGACTTGGATCTCGCCCAACAACCGCGAGCTGAACATCCTGACGGGCATGCAGAACGGCCTCGGTGTTAGTCGGCTCGTTTGCGGAACGACCTGTCGACGATGCTGACATGTTGGCCTCTTTAGCTGTTCAACCCCCTTCCGACCTTTGACTGGAACGTGGTTACCTTTAGCACCAACCCTCTGGTAGGATTCCGCCGTTGCCTGCTCCGCCGTGTCCCATACTGAAGCAAAACACAACAGATTGTTCCATCCTTTGCCACCTTCAACGCAGTGGGCGGCATGTTCGTCTCGGGGCTTTTCATCCTGGTGATTTGGTACAGCAATGTCTGGAACACGGGTTACCTCCCCATCAACACCAACAAGATATTCGACCACTTCGGCAAGGCCTACAATGTATCCGCCACCTTGGACGACCGTGGCATGTACGACGAGCAAAAGCACCGTCAATACTCGGACCCCTACATCGGCGCGTCCAACGCCCTCGTCTACGGCTGCTTCTTCGCCGTCTACTCGGCCCTGGTCACGCACGTCATCATATATCACCGATTCGAGATCAAGACGGGCTTCCAGAGCCTCTTTAAGGGGTTGCGGTTCTGGAAGAAGAAGACTGACGGAAACTCGGAGGCGGTGAAAGACGAACACCTCGATGTTCACAACCGCCTGATGGCGGCGTACCCGGAAGGTATGGCCTCCCCTGGCTTCATGTGTTGCGCCTCTGACGCCTGCCGCAGTCTCGGAATGGTGGTACGCGGGAACGCTCGTCATCTCCGTCGTCTTTGGTGTGCTCGGCATCACTCTCTGGCCGACCTTTACGCCGCCCACCGTGATCCTGTGGGGCATTTTGCTGTGTCTTGTTTTTGTGATACCCATCGGCATCATCACGTCCATGACGGGCATCCATGTGACGCTCAACGTGCTGGCCGAGTTCATCGGCGGCACCATCTTCGAAGGCAATGCCCTGGCCATGAACTTCTTCAAGGCTTACGGGTCGGTTTCTCAGTTTCTGGTCTATACGCCTTTGAGTTGCTGACAACTAGCCAGCTACATCACCACCGCCCACGCTCTCTCCTTTGCCCACGACTTGAAGATTGCGCACTACGTCAAGGTCCGTTGCCCGCGGCCTCCGTGGGATCCTTGGCTGACTGCTGCCAGATCCCGCCCCGGGTAACCTTTGCCGGCCAGATGCTCGCCACGCTCATCTCGACTCTCGTGTGCTCCAGCCTCATCAAGTTCCAGGTAACCCTCCCCGGCAGTCAGTGCTCCGGTCCGTGACCTGACTGCGGACGTAGATGAATATCGAGGACGTCTGCTCTCCCAAATCGCCCATGCATTTCACCTGCCCCGGCGCCAACACCTTCTTCACCGCATCCGTCCTTTGGGGAACAATTGGCCCCGTCAAGGTCTTTGGCATCAACGGCCAGTACAAGTGGCTGCTCTTGGGCTTCCCGTCGGGAGTCCTCATCGTGCTCGGCTTATGGGGCCTGAGGAAGGCATGGCCGAGCTCACGGGCCCTGCGGCAGGTCCACGCAGTTGCCCTTATTTCCGGAGCGCTCCATTGGGCACCCTACAGTACGACATTTCCCTTGCCTTGCTTCCTTTCCCTTTCTCGCAGTCTCCTAACGACGAGCCGCCAGGTTTTTCGTATGCTTTCCCTGCCGTGCCCGTCGCCTGGTTCTCCTGGATCTACATCCGCGGCCGCTACCTCGCCTTCTGGTCCAAGGTCAGCCCATGTCCCCCTTGCCATGGCATTCGGCCGTTGCCCCGATGGCGTGTCCGCGCTGACGACAGCATCAACCCTCTCATAGTACAACTTTGTCCTCTCGGCCGCCTTGTCGGCCGGCGTTGGCGTGTCCGCCATTGTCATATTCTTCACCGTCCAGTTGGCCGGCCTCGAGGTCAACTGGTGGGCCAACACCCAGCCCACTCAGGGGTGCGAGGGAACGCCATGCCTGCTCAAGACGCTTGGCGAGGGCGAGCGCTTCTTTGCTTAGTGAGACGGTCCTTGCTCCTCAGTCCAAGGGTTTACGTTGGACAGAAGACCTAGGAACCTGTGTGTATAAATTGCTCTGCCGGCCCAAAAGGGGTCCGGGTCAGCGACCTTGATTAGGTACTGATGACTCGGTCTATATCTCTAATGCATGAAAAACACCAATAGTCCTGTTATTCCCCCCTATATCAGGACCTTGTATGCGTCTATGCGCATGACAGAATGTGTCCTCACACACCCTTGGGGGCTTTGTGATATGTAACACTGCACCTTTAATCATCAACCCTTGTCGTAGACAGGGCATCGGCAAGGGACACCATTAGCAACGATTTCGCTAGCCTATAGCCAGGCGTCGTATTAGCATGCCGTCAACCATGGCCAAGGGCGGGAAGAGCTACTCACACCACTTCGGGCGCAACCATAAAGAGGACCTTGTCCAGTCTATAATCGCTCGTCATGTCAGTAAGCCATTAAGAATAAAGGTATTTGCCAACCGTGTCAAGCAACTTACGCATTCCTGGAGTTTAGAGTCAGATTTCTCATCTGGTTTGGTGGTAGTACCGTTCTTGCACCACATCTGTCGAGGAGCGAAATCCACGCCCACGAATGTCTCTCCCTCTTTGAGAGGGTTTACACATGGGGCGAACTTGTTCCGGCATTGCTCTGAAACATGTCCTTCGGAGCCAGATTGCAGTGAGGCCACAAAGGTTCGTCCCGCGGCATCTACCCGTCCCACTTCGGCACCTGGGCTATCACAGTGAAGAAACTCGCACGTGCTGTCGTCGCTGGCGGCGCATAAGCAGGCTTCGGGCGTCGGCACGCGCTCGACGGCCTTGCGGACCGCCTCCTTGATGCGCGACTCGTATAGCGGCAGGTGGACCTCGCTCCTCTGCTGGTCCATGTGCTCCTTTAGCTGCTTCTTTTCGAAGTCGGTGGGAGGAATGGGGATGAAGCCGAGGAGCTTGGGGGCTTCTGTGGCCTCTTTCCAGTACACGTCGAAGAAGTGGTCGTCGTAGCGTTCGGCGAGCGTCTTGACGGCGTCCATGATCTGTGCCTCGACGGCCATCTGAACCCGGAGCTTGTTCCGGGCCGTCTCGGCGCAGACCTGGCGGCCCGTCTCCTCCTTGACAGCGAGACTAATGTTCGGGCCGGCTTCGCCCGCGAGACTGGCGTTGGCAACACGAGAGGCGCTGCTGTTGCCCCCTGCCGATGCCAGCTGGTGTGCGTGGGCGGCATATATATCGCCCACCAGCTGCGATGCCTGGAAGAGGACGCCGACCTGGTACGAGGCGAAGCGGCTGGTGACGTTCTTGACAAAGTCGTCGGACGCGACCAACTTGTCGACGTCGTCGACCTTGTTGTTCCAGCCCTCGATGCGCTTCTTGCGGAAGACGACGCCGTCGTAGAGCTTCTCCTGCTCGTCGATGGCCTTGATGACGTTGACGGCGCTCTCAAACACCTGGAGCACGACGGCCACCTCCCAGAGCCCGATGACGGTGAGCGCGTCCTCGGCGTAGCAGAGCGTCGTGTGCGCCGCGTCGAGGCCGCCGCGTTGGGCGTCGTCGGCCGCCTGCACCGTGCAGCCGATAAAGGGGATGATGGACGTCACCACCGCCGCCTTGTCCAGCACGCTGGCGTCGCTCGTCAGCGCCTCGACCACCTGGGCGCCGTATAGCGCCAGCCCGCCGGCCTCGAGCGCTCCGTGTCCGACCTTGCTGGAGATGCCCCTGATCTTGTCGACCCGCGGCACCTCCCGGAACTTACCCAGCCGCCCGTTGAGCTCCGGGTGCAGCTCGCCCTGGAACTTGGCCACGGGCTCGTGGCCGTACTCCCGGAGGAAGCCGTCAAACTGCTCCTTGGAGTTCCGCTCGGCAATTTCCACCAGCTCCGCCTCCGAGGACCCGACCTTTTCCTCTGTGGGCCGCGGATTCTTCGTCTTCGGGTCCTTCCCACAGCCTGTGCCGTCTCTCTTGCACCATGAAGGTGGTAGGGGAGGTGGCGCAGTTTTGGGAGACCGTATCTTGGCAGCATAGGCGTGGTCCCCGAGTTCCCCCTCGATGAAATCGGCCAAGGTTTCTGCCGCTGGTTTGGTTTGATAGGCTTCCAAAAATCTGCAGTGTCGGATTTCCAAACCTCGTGATGGTCGGGAAACCCAGCCAGGTCGTATCGCGCACCACTTGGTGTCCCAGAGGCGTACTTTTCCTTGACATATTTTTCATTTGGAGTAAAATGCGGCGTGTTCGCTGCCGGCTCAGCTCCTCCAAGCGAGTTTATTGTCTCGAGAACTTGTTTCTTAACATCTTTCGTGACTGTAAACCAGCCTATGATTTGATCATTTGGAATCGAGCCCACAAAGGCAAACTCCTCTTGTTTGCTAAATGGACTGAATCTCCGGAGTGATGCGTTGACGTCGACCGCTTTTTTATCAGCACGAATGAGATAGACATGCCCGGCAAGACCCTCTTCTTCTGGCAAGAAGCCCGCTCTTTTCTTTCCATCGGCAGCAAATTTCACGGCAATTTCTGGATTCGTAGTTGTCGATACGAAATGCGAAAGTTTCTGCCCGCCGCCCTTGGCGTGATAATATAAAGAGCTGCCGATCTCAACGTCTTCGCTAGTAGGAGGTCGCGATGAGCTGAGAAGGTTGGAGTAGCCCCAAGAGTGTATGCCGCCTTTGGTTATGATTTCTTCGGGCAGTCGGTCTTGTTCACCTCGGAAGAGAATAGTCGGTACCGGCTTCGAATCTAAACTACGCTCGATTACGCTCTCACCAGCGTCAGTAAACGGTATACCGTCGCTAAACCCAACCAGCAATTGAATGGCCAATAAGGCCGATAGCAAAAGGCCCTTCATTGATTTGTGAAATGTCTTGATAGTATCCTAAGAATTTAAAGAAAGTCAGGCGGCAGGGTGTTATATTCTTGTTTGTGAATCGTCCCTTTACCCGATATTTATAAAAAAGCAGTTGCTCCGTACAGACCCGCGCTAATAACCACGTTAAGACGGCATGAAGCTGCGGTTCGTCTCTTCCTAACGTAAAGCATAAGGTAGCAAGAAGGACTTCATGCACTTATATAGAATATAGCTTGAAAAATAACTCGCGTAGCGTAATATACAAAATACTACGTTACCCCTTACACGTTACGGTGCTAGTATGAGGGGAGGATCAGCCGAAAGCTAAGACCGCCGACTCGGGGCCTTGAAGCTATTCATGCATGGTACACACCCTTAGGGGCTGTGTGATATACAACAAAACTGGCATCTTAATTCGCCTGAGTAACGTATCTCTAACCAGGCTACGGAGTACGTAGCCCCAGGCCGAATAACCCCCTCTATCCGTAGAGATAACGACGCCGGCGTAGCTCTGCTGCCCCTGTCTTATCCCCCCCTTAATCCTCTGTCCTATATATTTACGCGGGCACGCCATCTTCCTTGCGACGGCTTACTAGAGCCCTGACTGCCTTCCCCTCGTAGGCAGGCTCGAGCCTCGAGGGCAGGCTTGTGGGCAGAGGCCAGTCTTTACTTTACGCGGCTCCCGCCGTTACCATGTCATTATTCGTACGACTTACATGCAAAAAAATGCCAGGGATGCCGCCGCTAAAGGCCGCCCCAAGGGTAGCAAAGCGAAGCGGAGAGCGATATTTCATCTTTTCCCCCCCTGCCCGGGGGGGGGGGGCTGCGGCTGCCATCGACTGTGGGCTCTCCGACGGGCTCTTCGCCGGGCTCTCTGTCAGGCTCTCTGCCAGGCTCTCTGTCAGGCTCTCTGCCAGGCTCTCTGCCAGGCTCTCTGCTTAGCGTGCGGATTCCTCCCATCATACTACTACTAGCAAAGCGGCAGCAACCACTTACTCGTACATACTAACCGTGTCCCCATGACGCTGCGCTTTGGCGCCGTTGGCTCCCTCATTAGGCCAACTTAGTTAGCTTCGCACTAAGTTGGTGGAGGGGGATGTCGTCGTGTTGGTGCCGCACTGCGCCCACCCGAATGAAAGTACCGGCAGAAAGGCGTTGTGGAAACACGTGTCTGGCAGGAGATGTTTTGCTGGAGAGGGGTGTACGCAGTCGCGGTACCTTGGCAGGTTTGTTGCTGCAAAGGCCTCGATGAACTCTTGGTCAGTTGCCGAGAGCTTGAATTGGGAGTTATTCTGAGCAAACAGCTCGGTGAACAGGAGCTGTCGGAGTCGTGCCGGACGACGAGAAACGAAGTTGTCGTCCTGGGCACCGAACCATAATATCCACCAGGGGAAGCTGGTGAACGGTGCCAGCTACTTTCTTTCTTGTTCTTTAGATAACTCTCATCAGTCAATTGGTCACCTAGTACTCCTAAACGCTCCTTGATCGCTGTCAAAGCCTGCCTGATGTGACGACAAATACTACCTCCGTTGCACAATGAGGCCCTTGCTACTTAGGGTAGGTATAGCCTGCTGTTCAGTCCATTCTGTGCATTTTACCAAGGGCTGACGAGGCTCTCCAGGCTCGTAGAAAGTCAAGGGTTCCCACGACTTGACAGGCTCCGTCCTCATAGTTTTGGCGTTGAAAGCCTTCTGCCTCGGAGGAGCCGGGATTCCACTGAGGATCTTGTCGAATTCCTGCGGATAGATGGAGGCATTGGTGTAGCCGAGAAGTTCTTTCGAATAAAGGCTTTCGGATCTATCAGGGTTGTGACACGGCTTTGACTCGTAGTACATCCCTGTGACGATATCCCCTATGACATGGTGCTTGGTGCCTGTGCCTGGCCCTTCTGCGTTCGTCTCGATGAAGATTTGAGTGTGGAATCGCGGGATCGGCATGTCAGGATCTTGCATGGCAAGGTTGAATCTGAGTTTATACACCCGATACCACTGAGAGTTTGACATGGCGGGGTCGACGATTGGAATCTGGCGCGTCGAAAAATGGCCATGACAAGTTGAGAGTTGAGTTGTTGAAATACGTCGACCAGCTGGCAACCTACTTTTCGGAACTTTCAATAAACGAGCTCGGCGGCAAGGAAGCAGGCCGTGGGTTGTTTCATCAGCGTGGGCAGGGTCGCGGCCAATCCAAAGGCTGCAGGTAGGTCCGAAAGAGAGGTTGTAGCCGCCAAACACAGTCGCCTCGAGATGGCAGATGCGATTATGCGATCATCGTGAAGCGGGGCGCTAACACTATAAACAGAGACCCGCTTAGTCGCATATAGTGACACCCACCCTCTTCTGCGACAACGTCTTCATCACGCTTCCATCATCTAGGTACGAAAGAATGGTACCCAAGAATACCCAAGACCAGTACCCAACACCCCTCTACGGCCTTAAACGATGTCGATACAGACAACACCAGTGGTGGCGCCGATGCTCCCCTGGATTTGCCATCATAGCGAGTTACCCGGCCCCCTTCCCACGAAATCTCAGATCGAGAATGCGACGATGGAATTCCCAAGCATTTTTGACGCGAGTTCCCGGCGCACAGTCCTGGTCAATGGGCTTTTTGTAGTCAAATATGGACCGGCTTTGGCTGAGAATGAGGGACACGCGTTATTGCTGGTTGAGAGCTATCCGAGTATTCCCACCCCTCGCCTCTACGCCATGTACCGGGAAGAGGGCAAGTTATATATCATCATGGAATTTATCGCGGGCCAGCGACTTAGCGATGTATGGCAACATCTATCGGAAGACGAGAAGCTGCCCATCGTCAGTCAGTTAAGGGTAGCCTTTGAAAGCCTACGGTCCATCCCGTCCCCCGGGTACTACGGAGGTGTCATTGGTGGGCCGCTCTCACACCGATACTTCTTTGCCTCGGACAACGATCCGCGCATCACTGGGCCTTTTTCCGCAGAAGAAGATCTATATCGTGCGCTCGTCCTGCGGTCTGCCAAGAATTGGGCCTCTTGGGGACGACGAGGCTGGATGACCGACTTCTTTGCTCGTCATCTGCCAACAACGCTCAGTGGTCACAACAGCGTCTTCACACATTCGGACTTTCAACGCAAAAACATTCTCGTCCGGGAAGAATATCCCTCAGTTACAGTCCCTCAGCCGGCCCCGAAAAAACCCCTCCGGTTGGCAGCTATTTTAGACTGGGAGTCTGCGGGTTGGTATCCAAGCTACTGGGACTACGCCTTGTGCTTCACGTACTTTAACTGGTCAGATGATTGGCCGGAGAAGGTCGAGAGAATTCTCGACCCGTACGTGAATGAATCCGCGCTCATGAGGATGATAGCGCAGGACTTGGACTCATAGCTTGACTCTGGACGGATATGGGTTGAGGGAGCTGCGGCCTTGGGCATTGGCGTTGCCCTGCAGCCAATTCAGCCTTTTGCCGCCCCCGGTCGTGCGTTTTGGTCAATTAAAGTAGGTGATGCCGTTGCGAGGTGAGGAGAAGGGACGAGGGTTTTAGCTTCACCGTTGTCGCCCCTCACGCCTCCGTTATCGGCGCCCCCTGCTGAGTAATTGGATTCCTCGCCGAGCCTAGCCGCGGCCCCGCTCGCAGCCGACGCCGTTGCGGCGCCGAACAAAGTGGCGACGTGCCCTCTTCCCTCGTCCCGACTCCCAACTGCCATCGTCTCCTTTCCTTGGGCACACTATACACAGAGCCGCGGTGCACCCATGATGCGGAGACTGGCAACTCTCGCCCCCGGGCGCGCCCTCTGCTCGACCGCCTCCCGAGCCACGGCCGCATCATCCTCCTCCTCCTCCTCCTCCTCCTCCTCCTCTCCCCTCTTCCGCAGCCCTGGCATCAACCTCGCATCCGTCCGCGCCGTGTCGTCGTCCTCGTCAATGGCCGCCCCCAACAACCCCTTCTACCACGCCCCCCCACCCGCCGACTCGTTCCAGCTGCTGCCCGAGTCGCAAAAGGCCGGCGAGGCCGAGGACGCCCTGTACGAGGCCCAGATCAAGGAGGTCGAGGCCTGGTGGTCGTCTCCCCGCTTCGCCGGCATCAAGCGGCCCTACGGCGCCGCCCAGGTCGTCTCCAAGCGCGGCACCCAGAGCGTCTCGTACCCCAGCTCCGTCATGGCCACCAAGCTCTTCAACCTCATCCGCGAGCGCCAGTCCAGGGGCGAGCCCATTCACACCCGTGCGTCCGTCCGTCTGACCCGTCCCCTCTCTGCACAACCAGCTGACCCAGGACAAAACAGTCGGCGCCATCGACCCCGTCCAGATGACCCAGCAGGCCCCCCACCAGGAGGTCCTCTACGTCTCCGGCTGGGCCTGCTCCTCGCTCCTCACCTCGACCAACGAGGTCTCGCCCGACTTTGGCGACTACCCCTACAACACGGTCCCCAACCAGGTCCAGCGCCTGGCCAAGGCGCAGTCGATGCACGACCGCAAGCAGTGGGACGCCCGCCGCAAGCTCCCGGCCGACGAGCGCGCGAGGACGCCCTACGTCGACTACCTGCGCCCCATCGTGGCCGACGGCGACACGGGCCACGGCGGCCTCTCGGCCGTGCTCAAGCTGGCCAAGCTGTTTGCCGAGAACGGCGCCGCCGCCGTCCACTTCGAGGACCAGCTGCACGGCGGCAAAAAGTGCGGCCACCTCGCCGGCAAGGTGCTGGTGCCCACGGGCGAGCACATCAACCGCCTCAACGCCGCGCGCTTCCAGTGGGACGTCATGGGCTGCGAGAACCTCGTCATTGCCCGCACCGACTCCGAGTCGGGCAAGCTGCTGTCGTCGGCCATTGACGTGCGCGACCACGAGTTCATCCTCGGCGTCGCCGACCCGGCCATTGAGCCGCTGGCCGAGGCCATGCAGGCCATGGAGGCTCGCGGCGCGTCGGGCGCCGACATTGACGCCTTTGAGGCCAAGTGGGTTGCCGGCGCCAAGCTCGTCACCTTTGACGAGGCGGCCGAGGCGCACATGCGCAGCTACGGCGTCGGCCAGGATAAGGTTGACGAGTACCGCGCCGCTACGGCCGCCGACGCCGACATGGGCGTCACGCGACGCCGCGCGCTGGCCGCCCACTACGCCGGCGCGCCCGTCTACTTTAGCTGGGACGTGCCGCGCACGCGCGAGGGCCACTACCACTTCCGCGCCGGCATGGCCGCCGCCACCAAGCGCGCCATCGCCTTTGCCCCCTACGCCGACCTTCTCTGGGTCGAGACGGGCGACCCCTCGGTGGCCGTGGCGGCGCGCCTCGGCCGCGCCGTGCGCGACGTCCACCCGGCCAAGGGCCTCGTCTACAACCTCTCGCCTTCGTTCAACTGGATGGCGCACGGCTTCACGCCCGAGACGCTGCGCAGCTTCGTCTGGGACATTGCGCGCGAGGGCTTCGTGCTGCAGCTCGTCTCCCTCGCCGGCCTGCACTCGACGGCCGCCGCGGCGACGGAGCTGGCCCGCGCCTTCCGGGCCGACGGCATGAAGGCCTACGTCGACCTTGTGCAGCGCCGCGAAAAGGACCTCGGCTGCGAGGTGCTGACGCACCAGAAGTGGAGCGGCGCCGCCTACATTGACGGCATCCTCGGGGCTATCCAGAGCGGCAGCTCGAGCAGCAAGAGCATGGGTAAGGGCAACACCGAGGGCCAGTTTAACTAAGCATTGGTGTTCAAGCCCATGTGGTTCAACACGTCGCTTGAGCTATGGCATTTGGACCGAGTCGATTGTATTTCTCTCGGCCTGGTGAGCTGCATGTCTCCTAGCCGAGCTCACGTTGAGGGATAAATGGCATGCATCATGGCAGTCTCGGCGCACAGAACAATCATGCTCGCCACGGGCACCTGTCGCCGAGTACGCCGCAGCCACTCGTGTCTTTGAACCAGACAGGTCTGTAAACATGTCGCTTGTGACAATGCCCGTCGTTTCCTACTCTTGGCCCCCTTGACGGAGCCCCTACTCGAGCGAGGTCTTGGAGGCATTGTTCTGGGGACCGGGCGGGGCGGGCCCCTCGGGGGTGACGTAGGCCTTGCTGAGGCCGCCGTCGACAACAAAGTCGTGTCCGTTGACAAAGCTCGACTCGTCGCTGGCGAGAAAGACGACGGCGTGGGCCTGCTCAATGGCCTCGCCGAATCGGCCGGTGGGAAAGTGCACCTCGCGGCGGTGACGCTTGGCCTCGTCGTCGCCGAGCCAGTCCTGAAGCAGCGGGGTGTTGAGCGGGGCAGGGCAGAGCGAGTTGAAGCGGAAGCCCTCGCGGGCGTGGACCATGGCGAGCTCGCGGGTGAGGGCGAGGACAGCGCCCTTGGAGGCGGTGTAGGCGAGCTGCGGGGTGGCGGCGCCCATGAGGGCGACAAACGAGGCCGTGTTGACGACGGAGCCGCGGGGCTTGTGGTGGCGGCGCAGGGCGAGGACGGCGTGCTTGCAGCCAAACCAGACGCCCTTGACGTTGATGCTCTGCGTCAGGTCCCAGATGGCCTCTGGGGTGTTGACGGCGTCGTCGTCTTTGGCGTGCATGATGCCGGCGTTGTTGAACATGACGTCGAGGCCGCCCCAGGCGTCGACGCTCTCGACGAGGGCCTGGACTTCAGGCTCCTTGGAGACGTCGCATTTCTGGCGGGAGCCGAGTCGTGAGCCGAGTCGTGAGAGGAGGGAGCAGGCGAGGACACACCTTGATTTCAACCTTTGCCGCCGAGGGGACGAGCTGCTTGACCTTTGCCTGGGCCCTTTCAAGGGCCTCGAGGGAAATGTCGGACATGAGGACCTTGGCGCCCTCTTTGGCGAAGAGGATGGACGTCTCGAGGCCGATGCCGCTGCCTTGCGTCAGAAGGGTTGGGGGACCTGGTCGGGAGCTTGGACTCACCCGGCCGCGCCCGTGATGACGGCGTTTTTGCCGGCGAGGCGGCCAGAGGCGGAGGACGAGGCCATTTCGGATTTAGGGAGGCGTAACAGAGGTGATGGAAGCTGGCTTGGACGGAATGGCAGCGGGAGAGTTGGCGGGGGAGAGACGAGGGGTCGAGTCGACGATGGCGTCTTGGCGACTCGGCCTGCTGCCCAACTATGGCCAACCGAGCGGTACTGGGTAGTAGTACATGCTGCCCTGGCAGAGATGAGATGCTCCGATAATCTCCGATAAACGCCAGAGGTACCTGAAGCAAACAGCGATTACTGCCTCGGGCACAAGTATTTACCGCAGAGTTCTGGTCTCATTGTCAGGTCCATTGTCAGCACGCAAAGCACTAACACGAATAGGGACAAGCTCGGGTAGCCACCGCACAGCGGTCTCGGTGCGCGCCATGCGCCATCCACGAGCGGGGCGGTGCCTTGATTCGGTATGGTGGGTAGACGCTGTTTTCAAGCTGCGTCGGGTTAGCCGTGGTGAGAGGAATGGCGCCGCCATCAACAGACGGATAGGATTAATAAACGAGTCAAGGAAAAGGGGACGACCAGACGTCGTCGGCCGAATGCCCTTTTCGGACAGGCGGCTCCCGAGGCAATGTAACCCCATCTATCTCTGCGACCCGGCCGAGCAAAAGAGGGGGAGAGAAGAGACAGAGAGAGCCGCCAGTTCTGCAACTGCACTGCAACTCGGGCGCATGGAGACGTGCATGGAGACGAGTGGACAGAGGTATGTATATGTACATACATACTCCATGCACACAGACACCTTATATATACGCTTCATTGCCGGCCAAGGTTATTAAACAAGGTTATTCGTCGTCATGGATCGAAGCCATCAGGGTCCTCATCAACTCAAGAGAGTCACTCGTGATTAGCCGCCGGCTGCATCGTCAGCAGCATCATCCTGATCTCTCTCTCGAGGATGCAGACAGACCATGTCTCTGTCTCACACTCGGTCAAGTCTATCTGGTAGGTAGGTACCCAAATGAGTACCCCGAGGTATCCTTGCTTCACCTCGGCGGCGGCCCATTTGGGCGCGGTGCCCGGGTGGTCGGTACATGCGCGGTACTCGGCAGGACAATCGAGGCCCCCTCAATTTTGGGCCGAATTTTGCTTTTTTTGCTGGTGTATTTAGATCGCGGCAGCAGCTGCTACCCGTGACGTGCCTGCCCTCGATCCATGGCCAACTCCTCACCCACAGTCAACCTCACTTTGACCTCACCTCATCCCCCCCCTTCTTGACCCCCTTTCCCCGGCTTCACCACCTCCTCTTCCTCGTCCTCACCTACCCAACCGTTCTCGCCAGGTCACAACTCCCGCAGCAATGGCGCCGCCCGCCGCCTCCAAAGTGACCGTCGACTCGCTCCCCCGCCTCCTCGAGCACGACACGCGCGTCAAGCTCGCCGGCATCGACGTCGACGGCATCCTCCGCGGCAAAATCGTGTCCAAGAACAAGTTCCTCTCCATCGCAGAGGCCGGCTTCGGCTTCTGCTCCGTCATCTTTGGCTGGGACATGCACGACCAGACGTACATGCGCGAGCTCAAGGTGTCCAACGCCGCCAACGGCTACCGCGACATGCTCGCCATTCCCGACCTCGCCACGTTCCGCCGCATCCCCTGGGAGGCAAACGTGCCCTTTTTCCTCGTCAGCTTCTTTGACCCCGTCACACGCGAGCCCATAGCCGCCTGCCCCCGCGGCCTGCTCAAGACGCAGACGGACCGCTTAAAGGCCAGCGGCTGCCGCGCCATGGCTGGAGGTTTGTCCTCGTTTCTCTGCCCCCTCTCTGCTCCCTCTCTGCTCCCTCTCTGCTCCCTCTCTTTCACGCCATCTCGATTCACAACGTGCAGCCGAGTACGAATTCTACACGTTTCGCACCCCAGACTCGCCCTCGTCGTCGTCCAACGACTCCGCCGCCGCCTTCCTACAGAAGAACCCCCCCCATCAACTACCCTCGCTGACCGAGGGCATGTTTGGCTACTCGCTCACCCGCCCCGTCCACAACAAGGACTGGTACTACGATGTCTACGACACGTGCTCGAGCTTCGCCTGCAACATTGAGGGCTGGCACACTGAGTCGGGCCCGGGCGTCTTCGAGGCCGCCCTCGAGTTCAACGAGGTGGCCGCCATGGCCGACCGCGCCAGCCTCTTCAAGTACGTGGTCAAGAGCGTCGGCGCAAACCACGGCATCACCCCCTGCTTCATGGCGAAGCCCAAGCAGGGCCTGCCCGGCAACAGCGGCCACATGCACATCTCCATTATCGACAAGGACGGCAACAACCTCATGGGCAGGGACGGCCTCGACCATGATGCCCCGTACAAGGACGTTGCCGGCCTGTCGGACCTCGGCCGCCACTTCCTAGCCGGCCTGCTCGAGGGCCTGCCCGACATCATGCCCATTCTCGCGCCCACAATCAACTCGTACAAGCGTCTCGTCGAAAACTTTTGGGCCCCCGTCACCGTCTCGTGGGGCTTTGAGCACCGTGCCGCCTCGATCCGCATCATCTCCCCGCCCACGTCAAAGGCCAGCGCCACACGCCTCGAGGTGCGCGTCCCTGGCGCAGACTCCAACCCGCACTTTGTCCTCGCCGCCATCCTTGGCTGCGGCTGGCGCGGCGTCGAGAAGAAGCTTGCCATTCCCTGTCCGCCCCTCGCCATGGGTCAGAAGGTCGGCGGCGATGCGGACCGCGGCGAGCGCCTCGCAAAGTCGCTCAACGAGGCCACGCAGCGCTTCACCCGCAAGGGCAGCGTGGCCCGCGAGGTGTTTGGCGACGACTTTGTCGACCACTTTGGCGGGACGCGCGAGAATGAAGTGCGGCTGTTTGACGAGGCCGTGACAGACTGGTACGTTTTCCCCTGCCAGCACGACGGATATCCAACCCCGGTCCGGCACGGGCTAGAATCAAGGGCTGACGCTGTTACCAGGGAGATGAAACGCTACATCGAGACTGTGTGAGGCGGTAGAGGAGGGGAAGGCATGCATGCACCTTGTATGCCGTCCGTCGGCCCTCTCCCGCGCGGCATGGATATTAGCTCTCGCCCCAGCCAGCCGCCCGACAGGGACTGGGCTGGGGCGGCTCGGGAGTGGCGAGGACGATTCATGGGTGCAGTACATACAGGCGGGAGCTGGGACGAGGGTCTTGGGGCAAGCTCCAGCAGTCTTCAGCACACCTGCATGTGATGGCGCGCGCTCATCACCAGATCCCGGGCGTCCCCCCTCGCCCCCCCGGTAGCCCTGCCACGGCGGGCGCGCAGTCGTCGGGGCTGGACTGTTGGTCGGGGCTGGACTGTTGCTCAACTGTGAGTCTCCTTTTCACGGCTTTATCCGGGCCACCATCTTGGATAGTGTGTTTTTCGTTTCTTCTCCAAACTGTCCATTGAGGACCTGGCGATGATGACTCTACGCGTTGACCAAGCACATAGTTATATACATTTACAAGAGCCTTTCATATTAAGAGTCGACTACGTGTATGCTCCTGTACATACCACGCCACTCCTTTCTTTGGCGTGACAGATTCCCCTTTGTCTGCCCACTCCTTGGACTTGGCTTTGAGATCGGGCTCCGGGTCCTTTCTAATGGTCGGCAACCGGAGGCGGAACCTCGGGGCCCGGCTCGCTCCCCAGCGGAAAGCCGGCGGCCGGGACGGTGCGGTTGGTGACGCCCCATGCCGACGAGATGGGCTGGTCCAGGGGGAACTTGCCCTTCCAGGCCACGGCCGCGCCGTTCCTGTCCATGAAGTCGACGGCCCATTGCTCGAGCGTCTTTTGCGGGTACTTGGCCACGGCGGCCTTGTTGCCGGCGAGGCGCGGCTCTCCGGGGCCGGCGGTCAGGGCGCCGAAGCGGGTAGAGTTGTACTCGTCATTGTCGACCCACGGGTACTCGGGGTACCGTGTCAGAAAGGCGTCGGGCTCCCTGAAGTTGTGAATTTCCTCACCATCAAGGGCACGGATGGGGTCGTTTGTGGGAATGTGCATCCAGGCCTCAACCTGGTCCCAGCGCACGCCGCCCAGGGCCGAGAGCTCCTCCTCGAACCCGAACTTGAAGTCCATGTCGGACAAATCGAGGTCCACCATGTTTGGCGTGGCGTGCACGCGGTAGACATGGCCCGAATCGAGGGCATAGTTGAGGGCGACGCCAAAGGAGCTCGTCGTGGACACGTAGGCGTCGGCGAAGCGCCTCCTGTTCTCGTGGTGCGCCTGCAGGCTGAAGGACTCGTTGCCCAGGGGCCCGTGCGGCTTGGGCGGGATGCCTCGCAGGCGCCGAAACTCGTCCGGGCCGCGGGGGTCGCCGCGGTAGACGACGCTGGGCGGGGGCGGGGGCTGCCGCGCCGCCAGGCACTCGGCGGCGGTTTTGCGCCGGCGCGTGCCGGGGGCGTGTCGGGATTTGAACATGGTGCAGAAGAGCTTGGTGCCGCACGCCATTTCCGACCTATGGTGCCGGCATAGGAGGTACGACGGGCCGGGCCCGATCCAGGGCAGGAGCGCGGGACCCGGCGTGGCGGCGGGGCCCGGGGCCGGGCCGGTGGAGGCCCCGAGCGGCGAGCGGCGGCGGGGCGGCGGCGATGCCAGGACGAGGGCTGCGAGCGCGGCGAGGGTCAGGGGGTGCATGGTGGCCTCTCGGGATCAAGGGCCGTGGTCGCGTGGCGAGGCTCGGGGCAGCACGAGAGACTGCGAGCTGGCCGGGGCACTTCACGGTTTCTATAGTTTCTGGTGGGTGCCACGACTTGATCCCGATCGCAGCGCAAGCCCATCCGCTCGACCAGCACGAGCTCCCCGCCCATCCTCCCAAGCCCGGCCGACCTGGGGCGTTTACCCGCTTTTGAGGTTGCCGACGGGCCCGAGGTTGCCTGTCTCTTGGTTTGGGGCCGCAGCGGTTCCCGTCGTCGCCTTCTCGGAACACAGGCTTTGTGAGGCATCAAGCTCATCAAGCTGGGCCGGCCCCCATGGAAAACTGTAGTACATACATACTAGGTAGGGGGGCCTTGAAGTGGACGACGCCCCTTGCCAAGCTCCACGGGCGCCCAAAGCGGCGGCCTCGCAGCCGGCGACACGCCCAGTTCAGCTCCCACAACTCTTGCCCTCCCATGAGTCGAAGCCGAAGAAACTCGGCCCTCCAGAGGCCCGTCCGCACACGCACGGCACGCGGCATCCCCTTTGATGAGCCATCCCCTTCTGGTGGCGAGCTGAGATTCGGACAAAGGGCCTTTTGGACACAAAAACATGTCTCACCATTTGCTTCCACCCTCTCCATTTCCTTCCATCCTCTCCATTCGACACCCCCCGCATTCCCCCATCCTCCATCTCTCGATGCGGTGACGTGTGGATGGACCGCGCAGGACCCAAGTGGACCATGGATGAACCTTGACTCCTATTCGTACTTCGTACGAAGTATGTATGTACTTCGTACACAGGCTGGGATTCGCAAACTCTGGCGGCTGGCTGTGCTTGTGCGGCGCAGTCATGAGTCAATCAATCAATCCATAGGACCACGGTCCTGACGACGGCACACCGACAAGGCACATGCACAGGGTCGAGCAAGCATCCCCCTTTTCAAGACCCGCGGGTCATCGACTAGCTGCTCTAGCGCCCACGGCCCGAGTCTCGACATGTCTGCGGTGCCGACTCCAAGTTGCTTCCCTGCTCAAGTGAAATCGCCTCGCATGGTTCCCCCTTGGGCTGCTCTCGTCAGTTGCCCGAAGCCACGCCGTCTCCCCGTCATCCCGAGGAACGCCTCGTCCTGCCGTCCTTATTGCCCAAGTATGTGAGCACCGGCTTGATGGGCCCCATGAATCATGCCCCATGAATCATGCCCATGAATCACAACCGCGAGTCCCCCCTCTTGTCCATGGCTGTGGGTTCCTGTCACTGGAAGTCAGTGGTGCCCATGCGCCAGAATGGATTCATCAGAGGCAAGGGCAACCATTGTAGTTGCCAGGCGATGCCTAAACGTGCGGTAATCAGCCCATGACATCTTGTGTTGCTTTGCTTCTCCCATAAACGAACACCCCATCCATGCATGAATCGCCCGCTCGACGCGCGCGAATGCAGTGACGACGAAAAGGAACCGAGGAATGGATACAAGAAGAAACGGCGTCTCCCGATCTTGGTGCAAGCCGCATGCCAGCTGTCGTTGGATCCTTTGGTTGTGGAGCAAGCACCACCAGTTAGATGCAACGTGTCGTCGCAACCCACGACCCACGACTACGAGTCTCGCTCCTTTTTGCCCCTCTTCTTGCCGGCTGCTCGTCCATCCACGCCTTCCTCCTCGGGACTCCATTCCTCGGGGTGGAAATCGGGGTTCCCATAGTGCGCCCTGTTCCAGACGCTGTTCTTGAACGTGTTGGTCTTGACCTGAAACGTCGATTCCCGAAAGGCGTTTTTGGACTCGTCATAATCCAGCTGCACCGGACTGAATCTGATGGGGTATCCCACCGTCGATGCCCCTCCGGCCGTCTGGACCAGAGGAGCACGCTTGGGCGCGTCCATGGCCAGTGCGCCGGCCAGCAACGACGACGGGACGGGGCCCAGGGAGCCAGAAGGCGTCCGAGGCTGGGCCGGCGCCGCGACCGACGTCTGACGCGAGTGCGGCTGCGCCGTTGGGGTTCCCACGTCGTCGGCAAACGGAGGCGGCCACGAGCTCTGCTGCGTCGGCGGAAACGTCTCGCCCCCGATGGTGCTGGCTGCCGTCGGCGGCAAGGGCAAGGGCGGCATGCTCGAGACGCCCGTCAGACCAGGAATCATGGGTAGAGCATCGAATTCCAAGGCGGCAAAGGCACCCAGACTCGAGCTGGTGCCCGTGATGCGCACGTTGTGGGACAGGCTCGAGAGGCGCTGAACCAGCACATCGTTTTCCGGGGTGCGGTAGAGGATGTCGTAATGCTCTGGACGGAAGAGCAGGTAGATGGTGGGACTGGCAAGCGACGTTTCCTTGGCGCCCGTGTCGTCGGTGAAGCGGTGGTGGTTGACCTGGCTGCCGGGGCTGCGGTCCAGGTAGGCGATTTCGAGGACGAGGTCGACGGGTGTGAGCAGCACGTTGACGAGGGCGGCGATGCCCAGATGCTCAATCTCACGGTTGGGCAGCTCGATGACCTGGCTGCAGTACGAGACGATGTCCTGGCCGCCGGGGACAAAGGGGTTGTAGGTGGATTCGTTTGCCTTGAGGTAGGTTGCGGCCAGCAGGCGCAGATAATAGATGAGGCCACCCTCGACCGAGGCGTCGTTCCAGCGCTGCAGCAGCAAGGCGTGGGCCACGTCGGGGGTTTCGAGATTGAGGGCCAGCTCGCGCAGGAGACCAGTCATTTCGTCGGCCCAGTCCTCAAAGTAGGTGTAACCGCCGACGGTGGAGAGCTTGTGGTTGAGACTCATGATGCGCGCCACCTCGCCCTCGACTTTGCCCTGGTCGGCCGAGTCGATGAGCTTTTCAAAGTATGAAAAGCCAATGGCTGCGGGCAGTGTCAATATGCGTGTGCCTCTTGAACTGGGGGACCGAGGCCGCCAGCCATCAGCCATTTGCCCCCCCCGGGCATTGGACTCGAGGGGGGTTTTCATCAAGGACAAAGACACGCACCTCGCCAGCCGCAATTGCCGTCGCCCTGGATTGGCCGGTAGTGCGAATACGTCTGGGGAAGGGCCTGCGAGGAGCATGGGTCAGCAGCGTCACAATGACAGTCAGCTGCCGGGCCCGGCATCTCATCATGGTGGCGTTCTGCAGGGCGATATGCCCAGGCCGAGTCCAATGGGAAGTCCAATGGGACGACGAGGAGAGGGGTCCATGGGCGAGGCAATTGAGACGGGCACGTACCATTGTCTTTTCGACGTAGACTTGGTCGGCCTTTGCGTACTCGGTGGTGATGGTGCTGCTGGGCGTCTTGTCGCCGACCAGAGGGCCCTGGGCAAAACGAGGCGGGCGTCAGCGTGGGCAGAGGGATAGGGCGCGGCGACGGGGCCTACCTCGAGGACGGGCTGATAGTCCTTGGCCGCCTCTTGCTGGGCGGCCATGTCGTGCTGCTCGTCCATGGCGGCGGCGACTGCGGCGACGGCGGCGGCGGCGGCGGCGGCGGAGCTGTAGTTGTGGTGCCGCTGCTGCTGCTGCCGCGGCCGATGCGGATGCGGATGCGGATGCGGGTGCGGGTGCGGGTGCGGATGCGGATGCGTACGTGGGTGTGGATGCTCGAGGTGGAAAGAGGGGTGGTGAGTCTGCTGGGAGTGGAGAGGCTGGTGGTGGTGATGTGCGGTGAGGTGTTGCGGGAGCGATTGAGGCGACGACGTCGAGGGGACGGTGCTGGAGCCGGTGCTGTAGGTGCTGGTGCAGGAGCTGGTGGTGCTGTTGTCGCTGCCGCCGCCACCATACAGGTGGTAGCGCAGGCAGCTGATGTCGCTGGCGGCGGGCCTGGAAGCCGCTATCGCTGTTGCCTGGCCGGTGGCGGCTCTGGTGCAGGCTCTGTTACAGGCTCTGGTACCGGCTCTGGTACCGGCTCTGGTACCGGCTCTGGTACCGGCTCTGGTACCGGCTCTGGTACTGGTAGTAACGGCTCTGGCTGGCGGCGGCGGCGGGATGCCAAAGCCTAGCGCGAGGTCGATGGCATTTGGAGGCAAATCGGGGACAAAGCACGACGACGACGACGACGACGCAAAGGGCGTGGGCTGAGGATGAAACATGCCTCGGTTAAAGCGTCGACGAGGCGGCGAGACCTTGCGGCTCCGACAGAGAGGCTCCGGGTGAGGGAGGGGGGAGAGGGAGGGAGAAAGGAGCGAGTCTTGCTTGCCGAGTGGGAGGCGAGATTTTTTTTTGGGTGGGAACTGGAAACTGGGAACTGGGAAAGAGCAGCCCCCGGCAGGCACCTTCTAACCTTGTGCACCTTGTGCGTGAGTTTGTGAGTGCGTGATTGTCGCTGCCAAGGTCGCTCCTGCCAGCTTCGGTTGCTCAGGGCTCTTGCTCTTGCTCTCCGACAAGAACAATGGCGAAAGGCGGTGCGACACGGCAGCCTATAACAGCAGGAAGCAAGCGCCCACTGTGATTGACTCCTGTCCAGTTGCCCATGAGCTCGCTGCCGCTGCTGCTGTGTGCCTCGGCAAAAGCTCAACCCAAGCTGGGCGGCCTCTTCTCCTCGTGTCACCTCGTCGTCCCTGCAGTGCTCTACAGAGGAGAGGCAGTGGGTCGTCGTCGAGTTGGAAAAAAGAAGGAGCACGGGAAAAGCAACAACTGAAGAATGACGGAAAAGCAACAACTAAAGAATGACGGAAAAGGAAAATGGCCGCGGGGGGGGGGGGGGGGGGGGGGAGGGCGGATAAAGGGAGACAAGTGGCAGGCAGGCCGGAGCCAGCGCCGGAGCTGAGATGGGGGAGCTGGACGTGAATGATGAAGCTGCCAATGGCACTGCTCCACTATTGATGATGCGAGGCACTTTGGCACTCGCCGGGCGGCTGCCAGGGGGGGCTTGTGTTTGTGCGCCTCGATACACAAGGGTGGAGGTTGACGTCTCTGATTGCTGGCGGCTGGCTGACGCCCCATGCATGTGTCGATTTAACAAACGGCCACTCGACAATCAGACGGATCGGCGGCGTAAAGGAGGGGTGAGCACCAGGCCCTTGGGCGAGGGTCCTTTGCCACGACCTTGTTTTCTCGAATCCGAGGCGTGGCGTCACGCACCCAAGACTCTCTCTCTCCCCCACGGGATACGGGACGGGACACGGCACCGGTCGAGCTCCAGCCGGCTGCGAATCCCGGCTCGCAATGACGGGGGACTCTGAGAGACATTTAAGAGACGGGACCCCGAGAGACGCGGACATGACGGGCGGAAGTATAGAGAAAAGGAGAAAAAGGGGGGGGAGAAAAGGGGAAAGAGAGCGAGAGAAAGATGGTCCGTGTTACTCCAAGGGCATGGAGGGAGTCGTCTCGCTCCATAAAAACGCAAGACTGACATTGGCCGCTGTTTGTCGTGGGCACACATGCATACACATCCGGGGAGTCCTGGGTCCTCTGCCTCTTCTCCTCTGGCTGTACTCTGCCTCCTCTCCCTCCCTCGATCCCGGAGCGCCGCGTGCCTCGAGCGCACCGCATGTGCGCCCGCACATGGAGAGCCATCATGACAGACGGCAAGTCAGGGAGCACAGATGACAGGCAATACTCTGTACATGTCTTGGCCGTTGCAGCCGGCTACAGCACACGACGATGCCGTGTAGTCTTGGGATAAATGCTCGCCTCCCACGTCTCATCGAGGGAAGCTGTCGGCTCCCGCCACGAGAGCAGCACGGTTACTCGACGAGAGCACAGGTCACTCCACGAGAGCACAGTTACTCCACGAGAGCACAGGTTACTCCACGAGAGCACAGGTTACTGTACAGCTTTACTGTCTGTAATACTGCAACGTGTAAGCGGGACTGCGAGACGGCACCGACCAACGGCATCCAGGGTGGAAATAACCACCCGCCGCGGGGGGCGCCCGGTGCAGTATGCAGTAAAAGACCGACGAGCCTTGCTCGACCTGCCCACACCCTCCTCGGTATGCACGAGCCCGAGCCGCTCTCAGCCGTGAGCTCGTGTGTGCGTCTGTGTCTTTGGCGGCAGCCCGTCGACGGCTTGGTACAGATGAAGAGGCTCGAGAGAGGTCAAAGGGGAGGGAGTTGGTTACCGGCAATTATGTGCCTGACCACCAGAGACAGACTCTGGCCGACGACTCCATTGTTTGCTGCTCCAGTCAGCATCACTTGCCTCCTGTCCCGGCCCGAGGGTCACACGCCCGCGCAAACAAGCTTGTAGAACGGCCGTCTACATGTGATGGCTGGTGTTGGCCAGACGTCAGCGGACTGCTGGCCATGCAGCGGTAGCAACATTCAAGCCCGGTAGAGTCCAAGGCATCGTTGGTGTGCGGCTGATATACGAAGCACCCTCTATAGGGTACTCCGGAGTACTCTGGATGCCTTGTTGAGCCTCCATCCGAGACATCATGTTGACGTGCACTCCATCTCGGCGCCCAGGAACTCGCAGCGCTTCCGTTGGGGTCGTCCAGGGGTTGCTTACGCATGCCAGTGTCTCTCTCCAGGATGCCCGGATTCGACAGCAGCTCGAGCTCGGATCCCAGGCGCGTCATCAGCGAGCCGGGCCTTCAGCTACCCCTATTCGGACTAGAGGCCATCTGGGAGGGCTTCCATTAGCCGCCGCTCCTGCACGATGGAGACATCCTTGTCGCGGGACGTGTACATCATGGCAGGGTTCAGGGTTGTCTCCATCACGCCGTCTTGGACATTCAGCCGGCACTGAGGCAACGGACTTGGGATGAGGAAGAGTCGTTCAACGGTGTCTCGTAGGCATCAGATGATTTACCATGTGCCATGGCGGCTTTAGCTCTGACGAGGCCATCAAGTCCATCTCGCCCCCCTGTTTCCCACCATCTTGCTAAGTCGGAACATTCGAGGAGCAAACATGCTTCGAGCTTGCCACAAGACACGCCTGCATGGGAGATGGCGCAGTCCGCCCAACCACGCCCGCAGCCCTAAGAGTCGAACTCTCCAAGAAGGGGTCCGCTCCGGCAGAGCGACGGCCATCTTTCCACCATGATGCGCGCCTTGCAGGTGGCGAAATGCGTCAGCCAGTGCCAAGTCCTGGGCTGGCCACACGTGCCGGTCTCCCGCGGGTCATGAGTCTGGGTGTTTCTTTCAAACATGGGCCGTCATAGTCTGGACGGTTGCAACATGGTGGTGTAGGAGTTGTTGGCGTCTTCTCGCCTTGAGCCGAGCCCACGACGTCGACGGCAGCTCCCAGTGCAACGACTATCCTTCTCGGTGAGCAGCTGGACAACTAGAGCGCCGTGGCTGATGACGGCAGCGACGGCACTGCAGGGCTGTTACTAGTCAAGAGCCGTGCCGACGCCACGGCCCCAAGTGGCTTGCATCGTGTCGGCAAGGAAGCTCGTTTTGGGGGGGGGGACCGGCCGTTTCGACATGCGCTCAACATCAGAGTGCTTCAAGTGCCGTCCATGTCATGCCGTTCTTGTGGGGACGCAGAGGACCTGGTCTCCGGCAACCCGTCTGAAGTTGAGACAGACTCCTATGCGGGTCATGGTCGCTGAAGCCTCCACGCCCAACGTGGCTTGATGTCAGGCAGCTTGGCAGGTCCAAGACATGAGTGCACAAGGAGTCGCACAGTCGGATACAAATAACTATTTTCAATGTTTCTCCAAGTCATGTGAGCGGGCCATCAAGGAAGTGGATGGGAACAAGTCGCTAGCTTGGGGGGATGAATGTGTACAAGACGTAAAAGAGACTCGATGGATGACGAATCTGGGCCAAGAGTTGGGGTCCCAGTCTAGCAAGAGTCTGGAGTTGGAGTCCAGTCTAGCAAGAGCCTGGAGTTGGAGTCCAGTCTAGCAAGAGCCTGGAGTTGGAGTCCCAGTCTAGCAAGAGTCTAGAGTTAGAGTTCCAGTCCAGCAACAGTCTAGAGTTGGTTAGAGTCTTAGTCTGGCAATAGTCCATGTTAGCCTAGTCTAGCAAGAGTAGTCCCAGTCTAGCAAGAGTCTACTCTCGATAGACATGACTCTTACATTAGTCTGGTGTGGGAGCCCTAGTGGCAATCGCACAAATCGTACGGCATCGACACCGCCGCCGTTTCAGGCTCAACTCCAGGTCGGACCATGTGGAGAAGAGTTTCGCATCAATGTCTGTTTAGCTTGCGATTCGTAAGCTTCATTTATAATTCCGGATGCGTTTATAATCCCGGATGCGCCGGTCCAGGCTGTTGGTATAAAGATGAAGAGAGCAGTCCCGTCGCGGCGTTGATCGCTTCACCCCTTGACTGAACCAAGCATCAGACACGTCTAAATATCAGACAGAACTAAATCAAGCATCAGACACTAACCTCAGACACAACATGACCACCACGTACAAGGCCGAGTCCCTCTTCGACGTCGAAAAGATCGTCGCCGTCGTCACGGGCGGCGGCACCGGCATCGGCAAGGTCATGGCCCACGCCCTCGCCGCCAACGGCGCCGCGGCCGTCTACATCCTGGGCCGTCGGCAGGAGGCCCTCGACGCCGCGCGGGACTCTAGCCCGAACCCCCGAGTCATCCACACCATCGTCTGCGACGTCACGTCCAAGGACTCCCTCGCGGCCGCGGCCGAGCAGGTCCGGAGCGAGGTCGGCTACTGCGACGTCGTCTTCGCCAACAGCGGCGCCATGGGGGCCGGCGCCGGCGATGCCCTGCAGCAGATTGGCGGCGGCGGAGACATCAAGAAGATCCAGGAGCAGCTCTGGGCCCCAAGCATGGACGAGTTCACGCAGGCGTTCCACGTCAACGTCACGGGCGCCTTTTACACGGCCGTCGCCTTCCTCGACCTGCTCGACCAGGGCAACAAGCGCGCCGTGGTGCCGCAGAAGTCGCAGATCGTCATCACCTCGTCGATTGCCGGCTTCATCCGGGGCGCCCTCGGCGGGTTCGCCTACGCCCCGAGCAAGGCGGCGGCCACGCACCTGGCCAAGATGCTCGCCACGACCTTTGCGCCGCTCAAGATTCGCACAAACGTCCTCGCCCCGGGCTTCTACCCGAGCGAGATGAGCAGCAGGTTCCTCCCGACGGACGCCGATCCTCGTGAGGAGGGCAACCTGCCCGCCGAGCGTGTGCCGTTGGCGCGGAGCGGTCGCGAGGAGGAGTTGGCGGGCATCACCTTGTTTCTGACGAGCCAGGCCGGAGGCTACCTCGACGGCGAAGTCCTGGTGACGGATGGGGGGTCCCTCGGTGCTACTCCGTCAACGTACTAGGAGGTTGGAAGTGTTAGTTTTGAGGACATGGAATCTGCATCGTGTATTTGTTAACATGGCCTGCAAACGCGGTCAATTCTGTCGACGATACTTACCGCAATGGAATCTGCATCGTGTATTTGTCAACATGGCCTGCAAACACGGTCAATTGTGTTGACGATACAATTCTGTCGACGATACTTGCCGCAATGGCGTATGCAGGTGGTGGGTTTGTGCCGTTTGCGCCGTGAATCACTCACTGTTTACCGTGAATCATGGCGAGTCACTGTTTGCTGTCGACTTCCATTTTCTTCCACGGGGTTCGGAAGAGGCTGAAACAGGCTGCTGTCAGGCAGTGACTCACCACCAGCTCGGCTATATATTTCGCCATGGCCCCCCAGACTCAATTCCCTTTTTCCTTCCCTCTCACCATCAGGGCAAGCTTTCGCCCCTCACCAGGCAGCTTTTGCTGTCTGCCTTGACCACTCGATATATTTTCCCTCCAACATCATGGACAACTCTGCCCACCACCATACAACCCCGACGTGCAGGCCTGCTTCTTCTACCTCCTTCATAGCGGCCTCCTCCATAGCGGCCTCCTCCATAGCGGCCTCCTTCACATTGGCCTCCTCCACAGCGGCCTCGGTCCTGCTCACCCACGATGCCGTCTTTGGTCCGCGTCAACACGCACACGTACCTCGGCTCATCTCCATGTCTCCCTGACGGCCATCGACACTGGGGAAGTTTTGGACACCATTCCGTCCTTCATACAGCGTCTTTCCACAGAGTATACGGAAAGCCGACGTCGACGCTGGACACAAAACTCCAGCAGCCACAGTTTCAGTATCAGAGGCTGGGACAAGACGCTCTCGCCTCACTATCCCTGGGCGTCACAGCTACAGCAGCTGGAGCAGCTCCGGCATTCAGCATTTCAACCGAAGCAACGGGCGCGACAGTTCCTCCGGGCCGGCAGAGGGCAATACCAGTTTTGCCCGGGTGAGGGCTGTGGCAGACTGGTGTAGAGGATAGACGGGTGTAACCACGACCATGCCGATCAACTTCTTCATGTATGGCGCCCAAGCGGTCGGGCACAGCCGGCGGCTACGGCATGCCATCACTCTACGGCGAGCCATATGCAAATACTTCTTCTCATGCGAGCACCGGTACTTTGACGCCAACTTTGAGAGCTCGTGGAGCCTCCGTACGGGCAGAGCTTGGGTTGGCGCCCCTTCAGCCTCGGGCCCTGGCTCAGGGAGGGACCAGATCGACGAGACATCGTGCCGCAAGCTTTTCCGCAGGTGGCGGAGCTGCTGCGCTGGGAGGAGAGCGGCCTGGGAGACCGGGGGTCGCTCGGGTTTTTCTTCCTGCATGACGTCTTCCACACGCTCATGCTCAAGACGCTCGCCCTCTACTATGTGGAGAGGGCGGCTAACGGCACCGCCGACCCGGAGGCGCCCGAGTACAAAAAGAACGACGAGGCCCGTAAAGAGATCGAGGCGCTCTACGACATGCTGGGATACGACCCTAGGTACGCCCACGTGGACCATGGCCTCCTGAGGTTTGAGGAGCGGGCGGGCTCGGAAACATAAAGGAGATCTTGGGATCACTCACGCCCCCGCGAGATGGAGGAGATAGATGAGGACGAACGTCGAGAGGTGCAAGACGCGGAGGCTCCAGGCAGACGGCGACAGCTGTCCCTGGCCCGGCGCCGAGAGGGGAGTATACGCACCTACACTCACCCGACGACCGTCTCCCTCTCGGCGTCGCGCACAGCACGCCACTAGACGAAAGTCTCCTTCCATCTCCCTCTCGGCGTCGCGCACAGCACGCCACTAGACGACAGTCTCCTTCCATCTCCCTCTCGGCGTCGCGCACAGCGCGTCACGGACGACCCTCACCAACCCTTTCGACGCTACGTACAGCGCGTCACCACGGACGACCCTTCTCACCAAACCTACTTAGGCGCGACAGTTCCGACCTACTGTCGCTGGACCAGAGCCACGGACCGCAGACAACAGGTGCTTGATGACGAGACCATCCATGGGAGCCGAGCCGAAACGAAACGAACTGAAACGAAACGAAACGAAACAACCCGACCATGGGGAGCTTGGCGTTGGAGGCTTCGTCGGGGATACGACGTGCTCGACACCATCGGGGCTACGACGGCTTGACAGGCTCGCCCTCGACGCATGGCAGGCCTGGACGACACCACCCGCGCAGAGGTGCCGCGCACAATATCCAACCGAGGCCATCAAGGACGAAGGGTGGTCAACTGCGTCAAGAACATGGCCGACGTTCGACGCGCGGAACATCGACCTGTTGGACAAGGACGTCTCGCACATCTTCGGAGACAAGGACCTGTGGCTCTCGGGACAATGAGGCGACTCCGGGACGGCACCCTGCCAGCTGAGGATGGTTCAATATCTCCAGACGTTGCGGGAGTATACAAACGTCGGCGCGCTGGACTATTGGTCTCCCTGGACCGGGACGTGCCGGCATCAATCACGTCAATTCAATGGAGGGTGGCAAAGCGATGCAAATGGGGGCGAAGAGAAGGTGCGGCAAATCGGCCCGACCCGGTGGTCAGTGCTTTGATCTCGCCTTTCGTTTCTTCTCTGACGGCGTCTCGACCAGCACCCACCCCTCGGCCACCTCGTGCGCCCGAGGGCCAACTTGGTGCAAAAAATCCAACTTGGCGACACGTCGACATTGCGCTCGTCATGCCCAAACACACGGCGCCTGTCGTTGGAAAACAGAGACGAGCACTGGCCAGCTATCAGGCAGATGTCAGGTGGAGGAATGTCTGACAAGCGGTTCGCCCCATACACTTGCTGCTTTAAGTGCTGATCGCCCCACTCGGGCCCCCCGGACGCCGAACCGACGGATGCAATTACATCCGAGATGCCACGGCGACGTGCCACGAGGACCTTCCCCAAGCCGCGACCACGCCGTCTTCTCCTATATTCCCAAGGCCGACCGCGCTCGTGCGTTAGCCATATGGGAGAAGGCCCTTGCCGACACCAACCTGGTCCGGGACATTCTCCGCGCCGGCCAGGGACAGTACCAGTTTTGCCCCGGCGAGGGTTGCGGCCGACTCGTCTCGAGAATCGACGGATGCCATCATATACAGTACGTCAAGACCCGTCTCGTCACGCTCGCTTATCCTAACGCTCTATAGATGTCTATGTGGAACAGACTTTTGCTATGTCTGCGGGGAGCCGTATAGCAATGGGTTTTTCTCTTGCGAGCACAGATATTTCTCTACCAATTTCGAGCGAGAGTTGGAGGCTGCGCGTGCCCGCAGCCATGCGGGCCGAGATGGGTCTACCGCCCCTCCGCCCTCGGGTCCCGGGGTTAACCGGGACCCAGGCCTCCCCCCACTTGAGAACGCCGCGACCGAGTGGCGGGACTCGCGCCCCCCGGATTCCCCACCACATCCTGCAACTGGTAAGAACCCCCGGCCGACGTCGCCCTTGGGGTTAAGCTAATAAAGCGCAGGAGGTTGTCATTCGGTGCACCCACAACGAACAGTTTTGGCGCCGTCTCCGGTTTAGGCGGGACGCCCCGGCGTTTACGCACGCCCGGCTTGCTTGTGCGAGATGCGGAGTTGAGACGCGGCACTTCGGGTTTGAGTGCGCGGGGTGCGAGTCGCTGGCGTGCGCGGCGTGCCAGACCTTAATGGTTCAGTCGCTAATGACTCATCGTCCGGTGGCACGGCCCGCGCCGCCGCACCGCCGCCACGAACGGAGAGGGGGGAGCGGGAGCGGCCGAGGGAGCGGCGGCCGAGGGGGCGGCCGACTATGAGATGGCCGAGGCCGTGGGGGCCGCCGGCCCGACCGAAACCAACAGGGGGCTTCCACCCCTCTTGGGCCCCCCAGGCCCGCGCCAGTTGTTCCGCGAGCCGTGAGCCGGGCGTTGGCCCTCCAGCCAATCTGAGCAGTACTGTATGCCCTCTCGAGGGTCTCCACGAGACTCTCACCCCCCCCCCCCCGCGTGGACTCTCCTCGCCCCCGGCTCGACCATATATAGCCCGAGTCCCACGACTCCGAGGCTCTACATCACCTCCACCACCTACACCCACTCTCAATATGTCTCGCAAGACGTATACAGTAAAGACCGAGCGCCGGTACTGCGCCCTCCTCTACGGCGGATTGTCAACATACTCTACAGGCGGCCCGGCACGCTCACCTTCATCGACGCGGCAAATCACGCCTTTTCGTCCTCGACATTTCATCAATGATCCCGGCCCGGCGAAAGCACCTAGGCATTGAGATCAAGTGGGACGACCAATTTTCGAAGGAATAGCCCCACTGGATTCCCGAGTTCCTTTGTAGGGACTGGGGGTTCTTCCTCAAAGATGAGATTGACACCTATGAAGCGAGCCTGGCACGAATAAAGAAGACCCTGTGCGCCATGGCGGGTAACGAATCGCCATCCAAAATGGCAGACAACCAACGTTCAGAAGGGCGAACAGTGGTGGCGCCCAAGCGAACACTGCTCGCAATGAAGGATGGTGAGGCCAAGCAAGAGGGTGGGACGCCCATGTGTGCGCTGGGCTTGGAGTTAATTGGCCATCTGTCCCGGTGTTGGCAATCCTGTAACAAGTATCGTGGTCTCAGGCAATGCACATGGGCGTGGGCGAATGAGGTGCTGAGATTACTAAGGCCATGATAGAGTACAGGGACAGCGTTCTAAGAGATATCGTTGTCAATGCTGTGGCGGCGGGAGGAGACAGCTCAGCGAACGTAGGGAGAAGCACTGAGTGGGGCAGCAAGAAGCAGTGGAAGAAGGCTACCCCCTCCGTTGGTGCATCGTCCAAGATGTCTGTGGTGTCTGAGGAGGATGGTGGAATGGAGCAGAAGTTTGCGGACGAAGGGGATCCAGTGGAGTTTCACGATGAAGTTGAAGCAGGAGAGGAACCTGTGCTGGAGCCTGTGCCAAAGAAGAAGAAGAAGGTGATAAGGAGGGTAGTCAAGCGTCCTAGGGAAGCTACAGTGGCGGGGTCAGCTCTCGACGAAGCAGCGCTCTCTGCTATTAGGACATCACTGTACTACGTCTCTGACATAGACGGTAACGCCAGCGTCGAGCTCCAGAATCAACTAAACAGGTCGGTCGAAACCTCCACTGCCGCCACTGACTTAGTGGGAACCATCGTCGACTCGGCCTCAACGGACCACAGGGTTAGGGGGAAAACAGCTGCTATGTCCCTGGGCATAGAAGACGGGGTTGTTTCCGACGAGTGTATTCTGCCCAAGCTGTTGAGAAAGTTGGCGATTGCGCAGAAGTAGTGCACTGTCTCGTGTCCTTTTAAAAGACTCAGGTGAGCCACCTCTACCATCGCGCTACTTCTGCTTCACCTTGCTGAGAGCGTCTATGGACGGCATGCCTAGCTCCAGCATCAGCCTCATGTACTCTTTCTTCTTGGTGATCTTGAGCTCAGATACCTCTCTGTGAAAGGACCTGTTCGGTACTCTGAGCGTCTTGACTGATTCCACACTAAGCTCCTGGTCGCTGTCTACAAAGGGATGCTTCGTGTGCTTGAACCTGCAGAATCTCTCCGGGCTCAGGACCCCTGGGCACTTGAGGAGAGCCTGCCTGCACCACTCCACTGTGTTCATTAACGCAGGGCTCTTCGACAACAAGAGGCTTATATGAGACTGGTCACAGCTGGGTCTTCTGCCCACTATTGGCGAGGCTACTAGCCTGCACGCGGACTTAAAGTCCTCATCTGTGGGCTTGGGGACTCTGAGCCCTGCCTTGGAGTTCTTGTCGGAATTGATCACACTACTACACAAAACATGCCACTCCTTCACATCCATGAAAGTAGTGTCTGTATTCTTTATCTTGCGAAACGTCGAGTGTTGGGTAAGCATGATGTCTAAGTGCATCAGGATGCAGGACACGAGATGAATGCCACTGGTAAGAGCAGTCGAACCATAGTAGCTGTGAGACTTGCCTTCTACCCCGGGCGACGGTGCTGTACTTGTGCGATACGGGAGGGTAGCTTCCACACCACCACTGTTGCCGTACATGCCCAATATCACTGTGCACAGCTCCCTGTGACGCGTTTCATCCCGTATCTCCTTTTCTTCTTGCGCCAACACTAGGCCCTTCATCACATCAAGCAACCTACCCTGGCTCTCCCGTATCTCCGTCAGAACCATCAGAGGAGTCTCCGTTCCTATTGACCCAGCTACTTGCCTGTGCGCGTTTGCAGACTCTGACAATCTACCAAGGGATATCTTCTCGGTTATATTGCGTATACGTGAATTGAGATCCGCCTTGCTCTCATCGTCCATCTGGAAGGAAGGGATGCTGTGATTGGGGGTGGTGTGGGTTTTGTGGGTGGGGGGTGCTGATGGGCTTTGATCCCACTCTTCCTCCATGGCTTGAACAGACTGCGTGAGTTGTGGGCGCTTGTGGAGCGTGCGCAGGGGCAACAGAGTTGCCTTTCGCACCGCACGCAGCGTCCCAGGCGTCCTTCTCTGCCCGCCTTCTGTTACGTTCAGCGGTAGCGCACAAGTAGACTAGCTAGAAGCTCCACTCAGTCCTGTGCCAGAATCACAATGTTCCGTCACTCAACAAAGCAAAACGTGAAGTCACAAGAGTGGTTGAGGGAACGAGCAGCGAAGGCTCTTGATGGAGACAGGCAGATTCTGTGTGACTCAGTGTACACCAACACGTATGGAACACGCCTCCCAAGTACCTCAGTGGACATTTTGAACAATATAGTGGCTCCACTGACAGGTTGTGAGTCCTCTGCCTGTAGCGAGAGTAGGCGTGTGTTCACAGTGATGGCGCTTGAATACCCTGGCAAATTGAGGGTGAGGCTGTCGTTCATTCAGCCTGAGGTCTCTAGCGCCACAGCCCACACGAGCGTTGCGTTCTCTGCTGTGCTAAACAGGGCCAGATCAAGCCTGTTCGACGAACTGAACAATCCATCCCCTGGTAAGATATCTACATCTACAGGAAAGTGCCAAGTAGCGGGCAGGTTGTCCCCGTACATTATCGAGAGGGCAGGGCTGGGCTCAGCAGTGTCATGGAGTTACTGCAACGCGTCCAAGTCAAGGTTGCTGTACACCCTCACATCTCCGGGCAACATGGAGCTAATGTGCCCCACACAGGAGACCATATCAGTGTATCAAAGCTTCTGCGTAGAGGACTGTGCCATAGTGTATGTTCCCACCACGAGATGTTTTAAAGTCACTGTAGCACCAGGCTCTGAAGACCTCGGCGACAGTCCTAACAAGTCTACCTGCATGTTTCTGTACTGTGACGGTACATTCAAGGTCCTAGGTACACCACACAAAGGCTATAAAGTCTGCAAGCTATTCAGAGATACTCTGCTCCGAGCCCACTCCTCTAGCATGCACTCTAGGATACTGGGTACTCTGAGGCCTGTGGACAAGCCTGTCATGTAGGACTGCACATGCAGAGACGGGGCTTGCAGATGAGAGGATCCACGACATACAGTCCTCTACTATCAAATCCTCCATTGTCTCATAGCCCTGGGAGGACTTATCGTCGTGCTCCAGAACTCTTGGTGGTGCACCTAGTCCTGTGTACCCTCTCCGCCTGGTTTCACGTCTCACATGCTTGGAGTGAGCCCTCGAGAAACCCAGCCCAGATCTGGTCCCCTTTGCCTTGTTGAGCACCTCCCTGCACGCCTGGGTGGAGCTCACGGACATGGTGTCTATGAACTGCCAGGTCATTTCCACGTCCTCGTTTGACACGCCGTTCAGGTTCTCTTCGCAGACCTTGAAGCCGTCGCTACACAAGCACCATCCAACTATGTCCATGTACCCAGGGGAGATTTGAAACGTGTTCTTTCCTTTAAATCTCTTCTCCACCGCGAGCTTCACTTCCCTATTGGACCATATCAACTCGCAGTACAACTTGTCCATTCTTATCACGTTGTCTGGTACTGTTGTAGCGTCTCCTAGAGACACCTCAGCGACGTCCATACCGTCCTTCAGACATTTTCCTATGTCCATGACGCTTCGGGGGGGGGGCAGAGTAAGGGAAGGGGAGAGGAGAGAGTACAGAGTAGAGAGAAAGAGCAGTACGCAGCACCACAAAGGACCCAGGACACCACTGACCAGATCCCTCGAGTGTGGTCGCAATGGATAGCCAGGTTGAGGCTCGAGAGTGACTCTCAAACTTGTACTTCCCCCAGAGACTCAGTGCACCGCTGCTCCTCTTGCGCTGTGAGAGCAGACTCTGGCTTGTGCTCAGCCACGTCCGGGACGTGCGCTAGCCTAGCGTGACGGCTTTTTTAAAACACAGGGGACAACACAGGGGACAACACACAAGGATAGCACACGGGGCAGCACACAGCGGATCTCACAGCGAATCGCACATCTCAAAGGCCAAGCTCACTGAGGCGCTTCATGAGACTGTCCGTCGCAATGTCGCTGCTGGTGGCTGTGGGTGCCACAGTGACCTTCTGCCTCTGGACACGGACCGGCATCTGGACATTGACGTCAGCCTCACTGATGTAGCCCCTCTGCACCTCCACCCCGATGGTGCGAACAGTGGTGGCCTTGAGATTCTCCTTCTCGTCTGTGGAGGCCTTGCAGACGAAGTTGAGCACCAGGGTAGCAGTGATGCCAGACTGGGTAGCATCGAAGATGGTCTCAAGACTCTTGACCCGGAACTTCTTGGTGGCCTTGTCGATGACCCCAAAAGCCAGCTCAACGTCATTGGCGACCTTCCACCACCTGTTAGCATCCGGCACGAGGGACTTTTCAGTCACCCTGGTGGGGGCACGTGTCTTGCCTGCCTCAGCGAACACGTTTGCAGCAAACCCCGGCAGACAGATGTAGATGAAGGAGGACCCGTAGCCCTTGCCTGTGTGGAACGGAATGTGGACGTTGTTGAACCTCAGAGTCTGGCTGGTGAAAGGCCCGTACTTGAAGGAGATGGGGGCCTTCCAGTACCTGCACTCAGGCCTGCTGCTCTTGGTGAGCTCGTTGGTGGTCTCATTCTTCCCGGTCAGCACGGGGAACACGATGTCTATCTCTCCCAGAGAGCTCTTTGTCCACGCCCCGAAAGATGGGAACGGGTTCTTCGCGGGGGAGAGGACGGGGCCTGCTTGCTTGGCTGGGGTCACTGCGGGGGTGCTCACTGCGGACTCGGGGGACTTCATCTTCATCCCCTTTACCTCCCTGCTGGGCTTGACCTTCCCAGGGGCCCTGCTGGGCGTCACAGGAGCGGGCTCTGGCTCCTTATCCGCTACTTCCTCGATCTCCTCACCAACGCTCTCTCCACCGCTCTCGTCGTCGTCGGTGACCTCTATCTCCTCCTCCTCGTACTCGACATCTCCTGCGTGCTCCTCCGCCGACGGGGACTGCACCGGAACTTCCTCCTTTGGCTGAGACATGTCAAGAGGCTTTTAGTGCAGAACAGAGTGGTAGCGTCAAAAAACTGGAGTGAGGGTGAGTGCCCGTAGTTTCTGACTGTGCGACACTGCAACCGCCATCGGCGTTGCTCACGTTCTGTACAGCTACAGTCTCACCCTGGGCTTGGGTCTAAGGCCCTTGATCACGAACCCCATAGGTGTATCCTCAATGCACGACATGGATATCAGCCTACACCTGTCGACCAGTCTATCAGTGGTGGTGCCCAGCAGACCTGACAATAGCGCGAGGACCTCTCTGCCTCCCATCAGAGATGTTTGGTCACCCGGGCACTCCTCCACTAGCTTCAGTGCTTCAAAGTACAGAGAGCCACAGAGAGTCATGATCAAGTTGTCCGGAGATATGGGAAGGTGTTGGTGGAGCATCCTGGTATATATGCAAGCACACAGGAAGTCCATTTTGTGCACAGGGTCGCTAGGATCAGGCTCGAACGGAGCCTCAGCTGTGTCCACACTCATCTTTATACATACCATTCTTCTGCTGAGGGCATCGGACATGAATTCAGGCTGCTTGACAACATTGGGCAGGCCATTCGTAGCGATGAAGAATGAGCAGACTGCTTTGGCCATAAACTCCCCAACCTTGACGTAGTCCCCACCAGTGACGTTCTTGAACATGGACATGTTGATGGTCCTGTTGTCCAAGTCCAGTTCATAGCATGTTACAAGTCTGGACTTCACCACAACCTGAGCTACCTTGTCCTCGAGCCCGTTGAAGTCTCTGGTCAAGATGTTGTCTGGTATAAGTTTGGTGGCACCAGACAGGGCGGCAGTCGCAGCCCTCAAAGCCGTGCTCTTTCCAGAGCCTCCTGGACCACACAGTAGTGCACACCTGGGCCTAGCAATGGGGTCTCTGGCTGCGTTCCCTATGAGCCACAAATACGTGATCAGAGACCTCACGTCTGGAAACAGCGGTCGGAGGAACTCCAGTATCACACCTATGCCAGGAAAGGTGTACGTGCTGGGCAGGTGTATGTGGTCCGTGGGCTGGTAGCACAGGCCGTAGACGAAGCTGGGTATTCTCTTGACTCTGTGCACAGGAAACGGTTCTACTGTGTCGAATCTCAGCTCTTTCCTCTCCCTGTCTATCTCTATGGTGAGTCTCTCTGTGCCTATACAAGCACTCACCGGAACAAAAGGGGCGGAGTTGGCGCTGCATGCTTTGGATATCTTGTCGTAGTAAGGCTCATAAGATTGGACATAATTGACGGAGGCGTTCTCATTTCCCACTATCTGAGCTACACGCAGCGCTGCTGTCTTGGACACCAAGGATATCCAGTAGTTTGACACGTCCAGAAACAACATCTGCTGACCGCACAAGTCCACAGCCAGGCCATTTCGTATTATGTGCCGGTCTATTAGTCCCCACTTTTCTGACCCTGGTAGGACCACTGCTGGCTTGTCCCATTTGACGTCCTTTCTGTAGACCAGATCCCCCATTGTGCTTGCACTCCGATGAGCTCGTGCCTGCGTGCAACGGGGTTGGCTGCAGGCACACACAGGATGTCTCTATCAACCCTGTCAGACATTAAGAACCTGGTGCGACGCGACGGTGGTGTCATAAGATGGGCCGGCCTCACAGCGTCCGGAAGGTTTCTTGTGAAAGTGATGCTAGACGGACATGTGCTGACTCACCTTTGCGATCCGATGTCGTGGAAACCAGATGTTGAAGTACAGAGTGATCTGAGGTTCGCGGAGGCTGACAGTGGTGTTGTTGCCCGTAGGTCTATATCCCCTCCAGACGGGACAGAGTTTTCCCAGAGCAGAAGAGCCGCAGTGTTCGGTGTCAACATAGGCGGCGGCTGTGAGAGCGGGGCATGCAAGCGGTACTCTAGGCTGGACTTGTGCACGCTCTCGTACGACATAGAAACAAGCATGGAGGATGCGAGAAAAGGAGGGTTTGCTCTGATAGACGCCGACATACTCTCGATAGCAGCGAAGTGTTCCTGTGGCAGTGAATTCTACACCTTTGCTTCAGAAGGTAAGAGATCTCCTGAGCTAGTCTCGGAGTTCATTCTGTTCGTGAGTGATCACTCACCCCTATGGCTCATAGGATGGAACTGCTACACCTTTGACAATGAGTGCATGAGGTTTCACTGTGAAGATTCGTTGAAGGACATCTTCATGGTGTCTAGAATAGGCGCATTCGGCAAGCCATCTTACGGATCTATAGTCAACATCCCTGGTACATACAACGTGGACCTTCTGGTATACATGAACAAGGCCTTGTACAAGCTCCCGTCTTTCAAGTTGGGAGACGTGGCCAAAAGCATGAATGTCACGGGGAAACTCAAGATGCCAGACCTCAGGGGCAACGTGAACCAGGAGCAGCTCCGAGTGTATAACATGAACGATTGTGTTGTAACACTAGACATATGGATAAAGGAAGACCTGGAACATGTCATACCCAGCATCGCTGTGTGCACAACGTCTCCAGTGTACGACTGTAGCAGATATGTCACAGGCACCATTGCATCCCTGGGATACTCGTCCCATGCTATGAGCATGGGCCTAGGGATATACTGGGGCGAGTGCACCATACCTCAATTGTACAAGGGAGGATATGTAATGGATCCAGTGAGGGGTGTGCATAAGGACATAATAGTATGTGACTTCAGCTCTATGTACCCTAGCATCATGGCGTCTTGCAACATAAACCCGCACGAGTTCCAGGTGGAGAAGACGCCTCATGGGATAGCTGTAGGGTCAGTAGAGGTATCAGAGAGGACAACAAAAGTGTGGCTAGAGAACAGGATAGTGACATTCGACAACAGCAAGCCATCCATAATGTGCTCCTTCATGAGGTACCTTGTAACAGAAAGATCTGCTGTGAAAAAGACCCTTCCCATGCTTGCCCTGTCTATGAAAGTGCTCGCGAACAGCGTATACGGCAGCATAGGATACGACAAATCTCACTTATACAGCCCTTCCTGTGCAGCTGCAGTAACAGCCGTGGGCAGGCATTGTATAAGCACAGCGGCATCCTTCTTCAAGTCTGCGGGGCTCGTGGTGCTATACGGGGACACTGACTCGTGCATGGTAACAGGAGCAGGCTCCAGAGAGGAGACGGAGCGGGTAGTCAAGGTTGCTCTGGAGAAGCTCCATCGCCATATGACATCCAATACCCTTCACATGATGAGAATGGAAATAGAGGAGTACTACAAGAAGGGTATCATGATAGACAAAAAGAGATACTGCATGTTGAGGGAAGACGGCACCATGAAGAATGTGGGGATATCTCTGGTCAGAAGAGATGTCTCAGCCTTATGCAAAGAAGCCGCTAGTGTTTCAGTTCAAGCTGTGTTCCTAGACTCCAGACAAAGCACTATAGATTCCATAGCGAGGTTCGTGATGGCGGTGTCCCAGATGGCTGTGGAGAAGTCTCTTACTCTCTCTGATGTGTCCAAGTACGTGAAGCGCGACGGCCAGAGCGGCTACGAGTTCCCCGGAGTCGAAGGCAAGCCCTCTTTCATTCCAGAGGACGAGGCTGACCTAGCGTCTGTAGTACAGTACGACACAGACAAGGTCCTCAAAGCTGTGTCCTCGGAGATAGAGAGATTCACTGTGCCGTGTCGCATAGGGAGAGTCTCAAATATACTTAGAGAGTCCAGTATTGATTCGTGGCTGTATTAACTGTGTGAGGTTTTAAAAGAGGACACCAGTTTAGGGGAGGGGCTCTATATCTGGGAAAAGTTGGAACACATAGTGGCCGAGGTGGCGGAGAACGGGCCAGACACGGATCCTACCAGGAGCGGCAGCTTGGTGTAGTCGCATGCCACGAGGGTCTCCATCCACCCCAGCCCTCTATTGAGCATGCCATCCCTGGTAGTTATTGGGAAACTAGAGGAGGAAACCCTATAGCACATCGCTTCCACCAGGTCCTCTATGTCATCCCCCTCCAAGGTTAGATCATAGTAGTTGTACACTGCCCTTATCCCCATCCTACAAACTGCCTTTCTTCTAGACGCGTCTATTCTGCGCAGTACCATTGGACTGTATCCGGCCACCACATGCTCCATGATATCCCCTCCCCCTGCGTTATCAGGAGCCACAGCTATCACGCGGGACTCCACTTGGCAGCAAAGGGTGGCTCGTAAAGATGACCTAGCCTGCTCTGTGCTGACTCCCTCTAATGCGTAGAAGGTGTCCTTGGGACCATCAGAGTTGTCTTCAAGCCTACCCTTCAAGAGATCGGCTACCATGTCTATTCCTGACGCCTCTGTTGACCCCACTCTGTGGGCGTGGAGCGCTGCCTCCTGTGAAGCTTGGCATAGCACCATGATACACCTGACAGCAGGACTTCCAGTAGAGCCTGTGGTGAGAGAGTTGAGCAGAACCTTGGACTTCCTGTTGATGACGTATGTGCCTCCGCCTCTCCCCCTAACAAAGCACATAGCTGCTATCCTAGCAACTCTGCTCATGTCCCCTATTTTTCCTTGCGACACCTGCTGTCTTATTATGTCTTTGACCCCTTTTCTTGCGTCCTGCAGGAACGTGGATGTACCGGGCTTGTCCGTGAGCCTGCGTCTGAACATCTCCATGTGCTCGGACTTGTTCCTTGTGAGATTCCCTAAGGGGATACAGTACTCCCCTGAGAGTATCTCGCTGAAGCTCAATGTGGTGTACTTCAGGAACCCCAGATCTCCCTCTCCTGCATCACCACCATACTCCAGTGGAAATTTCCCCTCCATGTACCTCGTCGCTTTGACGAGCTTGTTGTCCAGAGGAGCCCTCCACAACCTCGCCTCCTGTAAGGACCTGGGGTGACCAAGAGCGTAGCAGTGTACTTCGTCCCCATCGTAGTCGCCGTGAAAGTAGCTGAACACTTTGGGGTGGACTCCTATGCACTCCTTGTCCCAATAGGCTAGCCTGAAGGGTTGGTTGTTGTATTTGGACAGAGATGGAGCCCTCTCCAACATAACGTAGTCCCCCTCCCGGAGACACCTCTCGGTGTATGTGGAGCCTTGGAGGCCGTCTCCGTAAGAGTGGGGCAAGCAGAAGAGGACCTTTGACGCCAGGTTCTCGGACAAAAACACAATCCTTGGGTCTTCACCGCAGTGTGGGACACAGACAAGGCGGGCGCTCCCAGACACGGGTGTGGACATTACGCTTCTGAGGTGTCCGTACTTGCCGTAGTTCGTCTTCTTCATCTCTTTTATGTACTCTGCTGAGCTCTGGTCAAAGGCTCTCGCTGAGGCGATGTAGTATTGTGTCCTAATATCACCCGATCTAAAGGACAGAGAGTGAGGAGGGAGCATGTTCCCTGTGGGAGTGACACACATGTGACCAAAGCACGTTCCCCTGTGGGCAGCGCAGCCCGAGCTGTACTCAGCCAAGCTCCCAACTCTCACCAGCTCAACAGGCACATCGTCCTCGTCACACTGCACGCACTCTATCTTCGCGACCCTGTATCCTCTCCTGATCGGGGCGCCCTTGTATACCCGCCTCTCTATAAACGTCCTCTCAACCATGCTGCTACGTGTACAATAGGAAAAAATGCAAGTGAATGTGCTGATACAAAGGAAAAATGTTCTCTGACGTCGTGCCCATAGGAATGGGTCTGGGTTGGACTGTGTGGTGTGCGGATGTGGATGCTTTTGAGGGCTTGGAGATACGGTGCAAGAGTGATGGAAACCACCTGAGACTATCGCGAAAGAGTTCGGGGCGCGGTTGGTTCGTGCCCTCTGGCGACGGAGTCGCTTTCGCGACGCAGGCGACCTCCAGTGCTACCGGCAGCCACAAAAGAAGAGGCTCAGCTGACACAGGGGAGAGGGAGGGAGAGAGAAGGTACAGAGGTAACACAAGTGAACCATCATCCCAAAACCCACAGAACGTACGGGGTATCAACCATACATTCGCCACTCTTTGCCTCAGAGGTACTTACCCTCACCTAATGCTAGCAGTGTACTGACAACTGACGTTGTGGGCAAGTACACCAGCAGGCTCGGAGTTTGGCACCGTCCTATTACACCATGGCTAGGAAGAAGAAGTCTGCAAAAGCGTGGTCCATGCACCCGTCTCTTCACAAAGAGGTGTCGGCACTACTGGAGGAGGACAGCCTGAAGTTTAGGCACCATACCGTAGACGACAAGGAGAGGTCTGTAGAGTATGTGATCACCAGTGTGATGGGTGAGTTTAGCTGCCCCAACGAGACCTGCTGGAAGAAAGGGTGGTCAAGCAGAGCTATAGCCACGGTCATACGAATGTACCCTAAGAATGTCTACAGCGCCAAGGTGTACCACCAACGTTGCGGCAGGTGTGACACGCTGGGTGTACCTACGCTGGATTGCTCCTACGCTGAGAGGGTAGCCCGCTGGATCAAGATATGGTCCAGAGTGGAGGTGCAGAGCTTCGAGCCGTATCAGGCCAGCAACGCTGCACACGACAAAGGGAGATGTGAGGGATGTAAAGTGGGCGACTGTCCATGGGCTTCGAGGTCTAGGAGGCAGTTTTAAAAAGACAGCAGCGTACACACGCGCCAGGCAGAGTGCGACAGGGTACAGCTCGCATCGAGTTTTGCGACAACGCTGCACCAGAATCTGGGCCAAGCTTCCTCACGGTGTATATCCTAACGTTGGGCAAGGTGTTCTTCTCCCCCCTTCTCCTCTCCTCAGAGCCGAGTACTGACGGACACGCTGTGGTAGGTTGAACTTACACGTGCAACTTTGTTGCAGGTGATACACCAGGTGCGCAGCTATATCAAGTGAAAGGCCACAGGACAAGACCATGGACTCCACCACAACCAGAAAATGTCTCTCATGTGGCTCCAACGTAGAGGAGTTCCAATACCAGATGAGAGCCGCGAGATCGATGCTATGAAGAGCTATGGAGGAGGAAAGAGGGAAGGAAGCTAGCTAGCTGTGCGAGAGGGTAGCCCTAATGGCTGCCCCTCGCATGAAGCTGACTAATGGTGGGGACACCACAACAACAAGTTCTGTATAACATATAACATCATGTGGGAAATCCCCCGACAGGCTCGTCAATAGGCATAAAAGGGGTAACATATAGTCTCCGTAAAGGACTAAGAGGACATGGGTATAATCTCATGGCAGGACCCCGTCTCTAGTTAGTTACCTTGTTAACATGAAGCTCATCCTAATGCCGTCATGTGTATATTGGTTGCCTCTCTGGTTGCCACTCTTGCCACCAGGGCAGAAGGCAACCATCATGTCCGTCTCAGACGCCCTCTCAACCCAGCACATGTCAAGTCTGCTACGCTCACCATCTGCGGGAACCGCTATATCGACAGTCTAGCGACGCGCCCTCGCCTTGGCTCATGTATCTGCTGTCGTGCAACACTCGTGCAAGCGACCGTCACCCCAAGAGCCTCCCACCGAGCCGGCACCACACAACGCCTAAGCATGGCACCATGATTGACCATGATTGCTGCCGATACTACCGAGTGTATTCGTAGGCGCTTCGAAACTCCCATCACCCCAACGGCGCCTGCGCTTCATAACCCCCATCGCCCCGACGGCGGCGGCTGCGTGACACCAAGTGGCTCCAATGCCACCGCTCCCCGGAAGCGCGCACCACACTGCCGCTGGCACAAGTCGTCGGAAACCCGAGCAGGCCTCGCTTGCCCATGCCTCGCTTGCGCTGTCCTCGCTCGTGCTGCCTTCCGGCGCCTTCTACCACGAAGCGCCCGTCCCCTTTTCCTTTCTCGCCCTCTGCTGCAGCTGGGACTCGCGGAGCCGCGATGCCTTTCTCCCCTGCGCCTTATCCATCGTGCTGTCGTCCATTGCCGAGTTTTCCGTTGGCCGGAAGCCGTCGCCTTCCTGGAAAATGGCGCCAAAGAGGTTCGATATCGACGTGGACAGGCTTCTCATGGCTGCGATGCGCTCCATGTCTGCCTCCGACTTCATCTCCAGCACGCCCTCCTTCTGGTTCAAGGTCCCGTTGATCTTGCCGTCGACGATCAAGAAGCTCAATATGTCCTGGATCTCGGGCTCCGGGATGCGAAGCTGCTTTGCGATCCACGACAGCTTCATGCGCGTGTAGGGCGCAATCAGCTTGACGACGCCCTTGGTGCGCATGTTCCGCGTCACTTCGTCAATGTTCTCCGCGATAAAGGGGTCGTCGAGCATGTCCTGGTTGCCCTGCAGCACCCTTTCGTACGTGTGCACGTCGTCCCGTTGATAGGCATCGACCAGCTCAGTCATTGCCGAGATGCGGGGATCCGTCTTGTACGGCTTCGTCTCCTGCGAGTCAAAGGGATTGATGTTGGACTTCATGAGCATTGTGCTGAGGAGCAGGTACTTGAGCACCTGGATCCGCTGGAGCGAGCCGGCCTCGTCGTAGTTGCGAAACGACTCGAAGAAGTCGCTCTGAGCCTGGTTCCAGTTCTCCTCGCTCATGTGCATCTTGCCGCCGCACTCGCGGATGATGCCCATGATGCGGGGATGCGGCACCGCCGACTTGACCTTGAGGGCCCGCTGGTACAGCGCCTTGAGCTGCTTGTTGTTCTTGGTCTCGGCGAGCATCTGGATTTCGAGGGCGTAGATTTCCAGCGAGTAGGTGCCCTTGCCGGGGTCGTCGGAGCCGTCCGGTTGCTGGCAGGCCTTGTGCAGCTCGCGAAGCTTCTTTGCCAAGGCGCCGTAGTCCTTGCGGTCGAGCAGGAGCTTGGCGAGCTTGATGTTGGTCTTGAGCCAGAGCCGCTCGTTGTTTGTGCTCTGGAAGCTCTCGAGGGTGAGCGAGTAGAACTTCTCCATGCTCTCGACAGCCTCGGGCCGGTCCGCGCCCTTTTCTATGTAGTCGAGCATGTTGTTGAGCGACTTTTCCGAGTAGTTGCGCGTCACAGCCGACTTGACGTAGGTGAGGAGCTCGGCAAAGTGGTCGGCAGCCTGCACGAGTTGGCGACGAGGCGACGAGCGCGCAAGACGAGTTAGCGACGAGCGCGCGAGACGAGCTGGAGAGTGCCGACCTTTTCGTACTGGCCGAGCCGAAACTCGAGCTTGATTGCCTGCTTCAGGCCCTTGAACCCCCATTCGCCCCTGTCCTGCTCGAGTAGGGGGATGCCCAAGAACTCGGCGATGGCCTCCTCGGCGTCGTTGAGCTTGAGCTGCTTGGCATTGTAGTATTTGTTCTCGATGTCGACGTCGCCGGAATCTTGGTCGTCGTCTTCTTCGTACTCAAAGTCGTATCTGCGCAGGCCGTCAGCATGGGCCCGGCGACCGAGGCCGAGGGTCGAGAGGCCGTGCGCTTACTGCTCGTCGTCCGACTCTTGCATGAAGTCCTCGTCGTCCGACATGATGCTCTGTGATGACGGTGAGCGGCCAGGATAGGCTTGAGCCGACGGTAGAGAGTGGCGATTTCGAGGCGCGGCGCGAACAGGCAAGGCAGAGTGTGGCGAGGGCGCAAGTCAGGCGATGTGGCGAGGGCGCAAAGTCTGGTCGTCGTCAAGCGAGGCAGAATGTGGCGAAGCAAAGTCTTGTCGTCGTCAAGTTGCCTCCCAAGTTGGAGCTTGCTGAAGAGACGCAAGGTTGAAGGTGACACCTTCCGATTCTATCGATAAGGAGTGGATGCGGAAGATGCGTCAAGGCACGTGGTTTGCAAACTTTGTACTCTGGACTTTTCTCCTCCCCTTTCTCTCCCCCTACTATCTTTCACGCACTAGAACTGGCCAGGATGAATTGACAACATGACTAAAGTGAAGCTGCAGCGCAAACTAATGAGCTGGAGCAAGGCGGTGCTCAAACAGGAGGTCCCTCATCGCCCCTTGCGACAAGTCAGTACCAACAATGACGTTGACAGAGTACAGCGTCGCGTTAAGCGCTATGATTTCACACGACCCCGCCGTCGCCCTTAGAAGCTCGCCGACGCGAGCGAGATATTCCGTCACGTCCACAAAGGCGCTTGACGCTATCGCGCGGAACTGGCTGTAATCGAGATCCAACGTCACTTTCCGGTTGCTCCAGTATACGTCCAAGGCAGGCGGGCCGGCGACTGTCCACTCGTTGGGCTCGACCTCTCTAACAGTGCCATTTTGGTCGAGATATCTGCCGTCGACGATGGGGTGGCCGCTCTGTGTCCAGCACTGCATCTCTGGCGACGTGTCGAAGATTCGGTCGTTGTCCTGCCTGATGTTAGGCTCTACGTGTACTCGGTAGCCGCCTTGGGGGCACGTACCTCACTCGCGGCCATTTCGATCTGACATGAATGAGTGAAGAGTGTGAAGATGCTCTGAATGCCAAGGTGTTTGCGGTAAAAGCAACCAAGACTAGTATTCGTTGACATCTATGAAGCCGCATGAAGTGAGTGCCTCTTTACCGTAGAAGGATAATACTACCCTACGAGCGGGGTAGAATGAAAGAGGGGGAGAAGGAGCAGTATCCCAGCGGTTGCAGCTGCAGCTAATAAGTTGGTTACTTTGTGCGTAATCGCACAAGCCAACAGCATACAAAGTGCTCTTTCAATCTTTCAATTCCAACTCACTTCCATCGTAGCCGGCCATCTTTTGAAGAGCACTTGAAGGAAACATTACGATTCTACTGAAACTGCCAAGTACAAGCGCCAAGAATGAAGGTACAGACATCTCCACCCATTTTGTTCATCGCCATTATGCACAGCGACGGCTAATGTCATTTGACTGAACACAGATCGCAACTCCCACATTCGTCCTTGCCCTTCACGTGTGGACTGTTTAAGGAGCGAAATCAATACTTTCAGACGACTCTAAAATCTAGATTGTGTTTTCTCCCTGGTCTTAACCTTTCGACTCACCCTCCGCCTTTCCCTTCGCCTTTTTTTCCACCGCCTCCTTATTTAAACCTTTAAGAACCTCTCTCGTTTCGTCTGGGGACAACTCGTTGAACCTATTCTGGACGTCTGTCTTTTTATCTTCTATGCCCTTCTTTTTTTCATCGGGTATCTTTTTCTTTGCCTCTTCCATGTCCTTGTCGAGTTTTTCCTTTGCCTCTTTAAGAACCTTATTGAATTGGTCCTTCGCCTCAGTTGCCGATTTTTTTGCCTCCTCAGGCACACCGTCTGTTTCTTGTTCGAGGTTTTTAATAGCATCCCTAGTGCCTTGCACTTTGGCGTCGTCCACTTTGGCGTCGTCTCTCTTCTGGGGGGACATGATAGGAACGGCTGTGCCTGGCATCCCCGGCTCGGCTCGGACTTCCATTCCGCGACGGTTGTGCACGGTCGCCGCCAGGGCAGACATGCTCACTTTTTAGGGTCAGTCGGTGACGAAACGAATCAAGGTTCTAATTGTGACCTACCAGCCAGAACAGTAAAGGTAAAGTGAACCATTTTGACGAATGTCTTGCGAGATTTGATGTCTTGAAGGAGGTAGTTTGATCGGAAATAACAAGTAAAGTGGTAAAAGCGGGATTCAGGAAGAGGTTATTGAAGCCTTGATAGTATGTCTGATTCTTCAATCGAAGTGTAAGGCTGCTGTCAAGATATTTGTACTTTTCAGTAGATACCACCTAGGTATACCATGGTGTATCTATCGCACGTAAATGAGCCATGGCTGTAAAAGCTAAAGATCTTGGCATGTCGCAGGATAGATTTGTTTCAAGTGTGAGTGCTGCTGCATGACAGGTTTCGCCTTACTCAGACGGCCGCTACAAGCAGGCATGACTGAATCAGGACTTTTATTAGCATCTGAGCGCCATCTCAATCTGCGAATCGTCTGATGATGGCTTCTAGACCTTTCGGGTTGTGTCGCCGAGAGCCATGTGCTCTGTCGCAGATCTCGTAAGGCGTGCATTCAAACCGTCGATTAAACAACCACGCATTGTTCCATCTAGCTGTGCGGCATTGGTTTCAGACTATCAAGCATACCTTTGACGCGACCCCATGCCGAGTCAGGGTATTAGTGTCGCTTGCTCAGTGTTTGGACATGGAGACGAGAAGCGAACCCCGGCGGAGCAATCGAGCTGGAGACCGACACCGTCATACTCTCTCGAGACTCGGCGGAGCATCCGAGTTGGAGACTGACACCGTCATACCCTCTCGCGACTCGTAGTCTGATGCAAAGGGGAAATGGTCTCGGAGCATGAATAACGATCAGCCATGGATGGTCCTTGAAGAACTCTGCCCCTTTACGATTCGCCTTTTCCCGATATAGTCTTTGCACTTGTTGTACTTGTGGGCCAGCATCCATGTCTTGGCCAACGTGGTGGTTGGGACACAACAGAGGCATTCGGCCTTCCATGTCAGCCCCATGCTCGAGGCGACGCAGTCTAGAAACATCATGTGGAATATTTTCACGAATTTCGCGTTCCAGGTCCGTCGTTTCAGCGTGGAAGCGGGCAAAAGGGATACTAGGGGGGCGAGGGCGATGCCGCCGACTTCAAGGCCCCCTGGTACCAAGGAGGGAAACAAGCACCCCTCGACGTCAATCATGCTCCTGCCAAGCGATTCTACCGTCGGGATTCTTGTGAGCGTCGCAAGACAGGCCATTGTTAAAGCCAACATCTCTTGGAAAGCCTGTAAAGACCTGGTTAAAGGCCCTTTTGTAACCCTTGACGTACCCTTTCAGCAGCCGCCCGCCCTCCTCCAAGACCATGGTGGCCTCATTCTAGGCTCCTCCGACCGTGTCGACGTAGTCCCCGTAGGCCGACTCGGTGGTCTTGGTCTTGATTGTTGGAGACGAGTCGGCCGTGGCCTCGGAGGGAGCCGAGGCTTTTTTCGCCTTGTCCATCTTGTTGAACTGGGCCAAGTGTCTCCGTGTCAACCGCGCCCACTTCAGCTGGTGCTGGGTGTCGTCACCGATGTGCCGTTTCCGCAACAGCGTGGCTGGAGAGACTTGCTCGGGCCCTTTGACCTTGGCCCCCCCTGTCCTGGTTCCCTGTCGGCGACTCTGGAGTCAATTGGGAACTCTCAGAGGTCCGTCTCGATGTGATGGCCGCCCGCCCGCCCGCTCGGCACATATGCCAGCCGGGCATCCGGTCCGAGCATCGACGCAATCTGCCTGCCATTGGCCGAGCTGGCTCGCGAGCTCACGCCGTGCAGAGCTGGCCGCAGCAGGCTCGCCATGGCCAGATGGCTGTGTCCTCGCACCTGGACCCTACTCGTCGTCGCGAGCGCCACCACGGCAAACAGCAGCTGCAGTCCGGCCGTCAGGCCGAGGATGAGGTGCACGTAGGACCAGTGTGGAATCTCAACCGTGACTCCCTTGAGAGGCACCAGGCCCGGCACGACAATGTTGGAGTTGGACTGCGCCGTGACGGCTATGACTCCTGCACTGAACTGAGCCATCGTGAGTCCCATGGCGCCCACGTCACCCCGGTGCGGCGATCCGAACCAGGCCTCGGCCGGGTAGCTCTGGAACTGCAGGCGGCTAGTGCTGTTGCCGACGCCCGTTGTGGCCGAGGCGCCGTAGCCTTGGAGGGCAATGGCGGATACCGCCATGCGCGAGAGATTGGCTCCGAGCAGGTGCTCCTTGATGACGGCGTTTTGGACGAGGCCGACGCTGATGTTGCAGCGATAGAACCACGGGTCCTTGGACGAGGCCTCCAAGGCCGACACGACGCTCCACGTGTCGCCCGCCGGCTCCCGGGGGTCGTACATGAAGAGGTTCTGGTCAGGGCCGTTGAGTGTTGGGACGGGCCCAAACTCTGTGGCGTTGGCGTCTCCAATGACAATGCGGCGCTGCGTTCCGTCGCCGCCGCGGACGACGCGCCAGCTTTGACAGGCGGCCGAGGTTGACACGTAGCGGGTGGTGGCGACCATGGTGTAGTAGGACGAGTTGTTGGGCGTGGCGTCGAAGAAAACGTAGCGGCACGAGTTGTGGCCTCCACAGTAGGTGAGGTTGTTGTCGGGGTTGAATATGGCGCCGGGCGGGGGGATCTCGCTCAAGGCGCCAAAGCCATAGGTGAGAGCGACGAGGCCATAGCTGCGCCAAATCAGCGACCGACTCTTGATTAAACCGGGCGACGGGGACTGACCTGTTGGCCGTGTAGCGGAGGGCGCTGGTGGCCTGAGAAGGGTTCGAGGACGAAAGGACCTTGGCCGTCTGTATGGAGGACAGGTCCGGGACAGAGACCAAGCCGGGCTTTGTGACTGTGAACTTGTCGGCGGGATTGAGGTTGTACGTCAGGCCCAGCGCAGCGAGGGCAACCTGCGAAGCCTGCACAAGTCAGGCGCGTGAGAGTGTCTGGAGACGGGGGCGCGGACTCACGATGTTGATGACGAGGAAAAAGGCGACAAAGGCTCGCGCAATGAGACGGCTCGAGGTGCAGCCCAGGAGCATCAATCTGCTGAGGTTTTCACTCTGCAGGATCAAATCACTCTTAAAGAAGCCAATGTCAGCCCATGGCCGCCTGTGACGGGCGGGCAAGATACCTCGCGAGGGGACCAGGGGCCGAGGCTGAGAAGCCACCAGCGCACCTCGCCGGTGATGGCCTTTATCGAGCTGGCCGTGTTGAGGCCCAGGCAGATGGACAGGCCGATGATGAGCGCGTTGAACTCGCGCTTCTTGTCATTTGTGAGGGCCGGCTTGGAGGAGAAGCTCCAGAGGAGGGCGTAGATGGAGCAGACGAGGGCGACGGTCAAGAGCCAGCGGGCCAGGCTGAAGAGCAGCACGCGCCGGAGCTGGGCGGCGCGGTCGAAGCGCTCGTAGGCGAAGCCAGGCCGCCGGCCCATTTCCTCCTTGGCGTGGCCGTCGCCCGCCATGAGTCGCCCGGCCGACGATGCCTAGAGGTATGGGGGGTTGTGGTGGGTGAGGGCGTGGTTTTTCCCCTCGTCTGCGGGGGGCGCCGACATTTGGGGGGCCTCGCCGACATTTGGGGGGCCTTGGCCGACATTTGGGCGAGTGTCGGTCAGCTTCCATGGCGCTCGCCGAGCATCATCATCATGCCGATGGCCCAATGCCAGTCAGCAGCCACGGGAAACCCCGCGCAGAGGAATGATGCAGATAAGCTTCCTCAATACTACCTACTTCAATTGGACAAAAAATCTTCTCGACGCCGCCAAGAGACCTCGATCCATGGCCTGCCAATCATGGCAACACCTGTGAGGTATGATGGCGCATGTTTTGCATTCACATGTCGCCGTGGAACTCACCAAAAGCAAAAATACTGCTACCCGTAAGCGATTCAAACCGAGGGTCCTGGGGAGTTTGAACGAGTTGGGAGTTGGCCTCTGGTCTCGCATCTATGCCGTATAGACGAGTACCGAGTATTCGTATTCGTAGATGTGCTGGATATACGGATATCTTGGTCATCATTCATGCGGCACGTGATTGGCCAGTCACTCCATCGTGTCATACATAAAGCCCCCGCTGTGACTGAGCAGGTCCATGGTGACGCTCAGCACCTTCGTGACATGAGTCTCGAGCCCAGCAACCTCGCTGTTGACGGCGCCCACCATGTCGGCAATGTGCGACCTCCGCCCCCCCGTCGCCGACGACAGCCCGCGCCCCGTCGACGCCGGCGCCAGCGGCTGGTCGAGCACGGCGCGCGCCAGCAGCGGCAGCCTCTTTTCCATCTCGCGCAGCGACTGCGAGAGCAGCTGCACCAGCACCGACGCCTGGATGGCCGGGGCGACGAGCGTGGCCGGCATCAGCGAGCCGATGTGCACGCACGGCAGCAGCGCCAGCAGCGCTGCCTGGTCGCTCGAGCTGACCATGTCGTGGAGCCGCGTCGCGATGGCGTCGACGTTGCGCAGCACCCGCGCGTAGCACGCCGTCACCAGCAGAATCGTCGTCGTCCCGGAGCCGCTGCTTGCCCGCCTGCTGCCGTCTGGCGGCGGCGATGACGACGATGGAGACGAGGACCGGGGGGAAAGAGAGGGCCGAGCCGAGTCCGGGCTCATGAGGGCCATGATGATGCCCAACAGCACGTTTGAGGCTCTCGTCGTCAGGTCAATCGTCCTCTGCAGCCCGCCCACCTCGTCCACCATGACGGACGCGCAGGGGGCTTCAAACAGGCTCTGCTGCAGCGCCAGCAGCTGCCGCTCCGTCCCGTCGTCGATCCGCGGCGTGTCCATGACGGGTGGACACGGATCCGTGGTGTAGAGGCAAAACTCGTCAAAGTCGCAAGACGTGGCCGCCGGCAGCGGCTGTTCAGAGCACATGTCGAGCAGCATGGAGGCTGCCAGCGACCCGTCGTAGGGGTACTCGTCCAGGTCCGCCATCATGAAGGCGTCGTCGGGCCCGGCGTCGAGGCCGGTGGCGGATGCAGGCGTCATGAGATAGTCGGCCGGCCCGAGGACCGCCGAGTCTGACGACAGGGGCTCGGGCATGGCCATGAAGGTGGGCGACGCGGACAAGGGCGTCATCCTGGCAGTGGCCAAGCATCGGTCTGGGCTGCAAGTCAGCAAGCCGGCGGCTTCAGGGGGTCGCGACGAGGACTGCCCACCACCGCATGCGTCGAAGCCTGGGCTCGCGTCTGAGCACGCGGGCGGAGTAGGGGGCCTCGACAGGTTGGCCAAGGACTCGACGGCGTCGTCATGATTGTGCCGAGCCAGAGTCATGGACGGCGGCGTCGTCATGGGCGTCAGGGGCGAGACTTGATGGCCGCGGTGCTCGTCGTTGCTCTTACACGCCGGCCACGGCCGCGACGCCTGGCCGGCCGGCTTGCTGCCGCTGGCCGGGCGCCCGAGGCGGAGGGGCGGGCTGTAGGTGCATCTCTGGCCGGCCTTGACGCAGCGCTGGCAGGCCCGGCCGTGGTTGGACGCTCGACTGCATCGCAGCTTTTGGCGGTGGCAGCGGTCACAGGCCAGGCGTTCGAGCCGACGCTTGGAGCCGTCCATGCGTCCTCGCGCGTTCCCTGATATAAGCACTATTATGATGGTGTATACAGAGTTTGGCACCAAGCCGGACGAGAGCAACGCTGCAAAGTTTAATGGCAGCTGTGGAGGAGAGACGGAACGGGCCCTTCCTTATATCGCAGAGGGCTTGGCTGGAACGCTCAAGGCATCGTCGACGCACCATGTATGTGGTACCTAATCGCGATGCCACGACGCCAAGCTCGGCCATTATGCGGTGCGAGGTCCATCAAAGTGTTACTCGTTGTCATTGATTGCGGTCGAGACGGCCCTCGGGGCCACGCAGACTGGGGCCCGGCAGCCTCTGCGGCGGAGCCCGCGTTCCATTACGCTCTGCCCATTTGTCGGGGTCGATAGAGACTGTCAGAGACCAGCCCATTATCCCATATGCCCATTCCCCAGGGTCAAGAAGAGTCCAAAGGCCAAACAAAGGGCGGGTCGGCACCAAAGGCCCTGGCCGAGTCCGCGGATATCGAGCCACCGGGGCCGTCGGGGGACTTTTGAGGGCAATGCCAAGGGCCACTCACTACGCCGCTCGACTATTTAAAGGAACTCGTCCCTTGTCCCTTGCCAGGCCTTGCTGCGGTCTGTGGGGGGACCTTGTCTGCGGGTCTCGCCGCGGCCGCCCAGACTGAGAGAAGTCGAGAGTCTGGCGGGAACGAGTTTCTTGTTCATCGACTGGCCAAGCCAATCGAGATTTATCCAGTCCTCGGACGGTCCATTGTATGTAACTGGTGTTGCATCCAGAGCCGCAGTCCTTGCTCGGGCTTGTCATGGGCCGCCGGCAATATCCTCCCGTCGACTTGACGTTGGCCGAAATGCCACTTTGCACGTTTCATTATAGGACCGCAACCTTGGGGTGCATAAGCGCCCTCCCGTCTGACGCCTGGCAGCGTCGCCCCCTATTCGTTGAGCTTAATAGACCCAAGGACTAGCGAATAACGGCTGCGACGTACGAATACATTGGTCTTTTCTGCCACGCCATGGCGGTCGGTATTGGCATCTTTGCGCGAGCGGTGCTTCATGTTGCCATGACCAGCGATCCCTTCCTGGGCAGGTCTTGAGGGCCAAGGGAAGGATCGTCCATCATTGGTCAAAGAATACATGATATACGTGTGTAAAACATACGAATACCCATCTCCAGTTCATTGCTCTCCACTCCTCTGCCCCTACAGTAACGTTGACCCGGGTTGAGTTGCAAGCACGTTGAACTGAATGATAAAGTGGACAAAATCTTATGTGTGTACCGTGTACATGTCTCGGACTGTCAGGGAGGCGAAGCAGTCGTGACATTGTGCCCGTTTAGTCCTTCCACGGCACATCCTTATACTCCGGGTCCCGGTTCGGCCACGCACACATCTTCATGGTCAAGTCGACAAGCGACCCCTCGCCGCTGGGCCAGGTGGCCCGTATAAAGGCCGACATGAGGTCGAGCCCGTTTAGGAGCGTGCCGCTGGTCCACAGTTTGCCGTCCCTCGCCCAGCGCCGCTCGACCCACTGCGTGCCCGCGGCCTTTAGCCGCAGCTCCTCGAGCATGAAGCGAGGCGCCGTGGCCGTCTTGCCCTCGAGGATGCCGGCCCGGAGCGGCGCCTCGATGCCGCCGCAGACCGTGATGAAGGCAGAGCACTCCTGGTAGCTCTTGCGGACAAAGGCGAGCTCGGCCTCTGTGATGCCGGGCTGAAAGGACGCCCCGATGAGGACAATGTCCAGCGGCGGACACGTCTCGAACGAGTCCTGGGACGTGTCAAGGTTTGTTCCCCGCCCGAGGCCCACGAGAGCGGGGAGGGGGCAGATGGACAAGGCTCATACCGTCGCAGCAAGGGACATGTTGCTCGTGAGCCGGCTGGGGCGAGTCTCTCCGGCTTCCGACACCCAGTGGAACTCGGTGTCGAGCGCCTGCGCCTTGACCTCGGCTGACAAGAGGGTGTCGGGGAGAATGTCGACAAAGGGCTTGCTGATTCCGTGGATGAGGTCGATGGGGCCCACGTCGAGCACCTCGGTGAGCCTATGGTGAACATGATTAGTCTGCCAAGACTTGAAGTCAGACGCGGCCAAGGACTGACCCTCCGAGCAGGATGACGCCCACGTGGATGGTGCGTCCGGGGTTGGCGAGGTCCAAAGGCATGTCGATGAGAGGAGGCGGGTCTCCAGCACTCGAATTGAAATGACTGGAGTAGAAGACTACTATATATAGACGGCATCCACCTCCACTCGCACCGATGGAAGTGATATAGGGTGGCGCAGGGCAATTGCGGTTGTATATCCGGAGCACGTCGGCAGAAAGGCCCGATTGAAGGGCCGAGGCCGGTTGTGCTTATCCCGTATATCCGGCCATTCGCCTCAAAGCCAAACGCCGGTTGGGAGCCGACGAGTCTTTCCGGCCCGGGGTTCAATCTCCGTCCCCGGCGCTGTGCCGTGTATTGGGACAGGCTCGAGCGCCTCGAAATGATTGAAGCAAAAGAGCTCAAAGAGGTCCATGGCAGGTTCCAAGACGACTTCTCGACTGCAAGTGCGAAAGAGGATCAATACATGAAACCCAAGTCATGCTAGAGGGAAGCAGCAAGGCATGAATGCAACGGCTGCCAGATCCTCTCCCTTGACGACTACTCTGTAGTGTTCTCATGGCGCCTCTGCGTTCCAGCTGCCTGCATGGCCGAGGACTCGACGGCGCGTGACCAAAGCAGACTCGTTGCATATTGCGGGGGAAAACGCTCGGAACAAGACAGCATCGAGTAACAGAGCAAGCAGCACCACAGCAAATCCGTGCGAGCCACGTACGTGCTTGCTGCTGGGGCGCCATCACGGACTGGCCTCACGGTACGGGGCATCTCTGACGAGGGCCGAGGGCGTGTCGACCCGTGAGAGGACGAGAAGAGACGGCGAGAGACCCTGATGCGTCGCCGTGCGTCGCTATTTTCGGCATGGGAGCTGACCCGACTCCCCGGAGCCCTGCTGCACCCCAGACAATGTCTGTCTATACTCTATACTTCGTAGAGATACAGACACTCTCTAGAATGTGTCCCTTTTGAGGCCCTAGGAGCTGTCGTCCTCCGAGTCAGCAATCAACAAAACAGGGGCCTTGCCGCAGCAAAACAAGCCGAGGGCGCTTGCTGGTTGGTCATGGTGACGACAGAGCTGGTCGTGCCGCACCGTGCCCGGGACTGGACCGTCAGTTTGCTGCGGCTTCGACCCGGCTCTGGCCCTGGCACATGCGGTACGACAGGGGCAAGCAAAGCAAGCTTGTTTTGTTTTGTTTTGCGGCGCCCCAGCGAGAAGTCGCAAGCTCGTTGCGCAACAGCTCAGGACGGTGAGAGGAGGGAGAACTCGGGCGTGCCCAGTGCCTGTCCCTCCGAGGCTCGCCTGCATGCATCCCATTCTCCCCGTCTTCTTCATCTGATTCATCTGATTCACCTCCCCACGCGGCCGTATTCCATCGCTCCACCCGAACCTGCATAACGCGCAACGACTGTTCGGGCTCGTGGATTCCTGGTTGGGAGACGCGCGGTTGCGTTGCCTGGCATGCGTGCCCAGTGTCTGTGGGGAGTGGTTACCGAGCCCTGGGTAAGCAGCGTGTGCGACGAGCAAGGAAGCGGCGCGAATGCACAGTAGTAGCGAGGCCGGCAACTTCTGAAACCTCTGCGGCCATCGGAAAACCTGCTTGGCGATTTGTGTGTGCATATTCGTACCGATCGGAGAAGCAAAGAAGAACCAAGAGGCTTTGCCTAAACTTTGCGGGACCTGTGCCTCACAGTGCGCAGAGCACTCTGACCTCGCTCTCCCACCCCCCCTCCCCTAAGGCCTTTCAAAGGTCGGATCAGGTGCACAACAGAGAGTCTCGGGGCTTCCTGCTAGGGGAAGCTTCGTTAAGACTATGTTCTGTGTGTGGTTGATTGACTAGCTAAGGTTATAGGCGCTTAGGGCTTTAGGGAAAACCCTACAGCGGGGCGCTAACTAATGCGCCTACCTAATAGGATCCTTAATACCCCTTTGCTTAAACAAGCAGTCCCCTACTTGCTAAAGCAATTAATAGAACCTAAATAGGAAATAGTATATCGGTATATACGATGCGAAATAATAATAAAAATACCCTTAATCCTCTATTATATAGTAGTAGTGGCTTTTAAGCGCTCGCGATCCTTCTTTAATATCGTACGGCTTACGTATTATTATTAGATCGTAGATCTACGGCTCGGACTAAATAGGCATTATAATAGGTCTAGATAGGTTGTATAGTAAAGAGGTTATATTAATATAATATATTATTATTATTATTATTAAAGTACTCTAGCTGCCTTAACGGGCTTAGCGCCCCTGCGTTTAGCTAGCATAGGAAAAACTAGGCGGCTTAGGGGAAAACCTATGTAACGTCTATCTATCTTAACGTCGGGCCGGATACGGCCTATATTCGCTACGGTTAATTAAGTTTAGTTACTACCGCCGGTTTAATACTTAATAAAGGTTACCCCGCCCGGGTAGGCCTAAGGGCGTTAGGGTCGGGCGGATAGTCTAACTTAGTAAAGCCGGCGCGTAGACGGCACGTAGGCGATAAGGTACGGGCCGGGGCCCCGCCTAGCGGGTCGGAACGTAGAAAAATAAATCTTAGTAAGCGTATAATCGAATATATAAATATATATAAATATACACAAACGTTAAAGGGGGCTAGCGCTAGGAGCCTTGTCGTCCTACTCCCGGAGCTCTCCCCCGCCGGTATTACGGCGGTCTATCTTCTCTGTAAGGGCTATCGCAGCCCGGAACTACTATAGTAGGCGGTGCTTAAAGAATTACCGGATAAGCGGCTTCGCGGCGGCGGGGCGGTTAAGCGCCGCCTTAAGGTCGCTCTCCCGTCGGATGCCTTTTAGTAAGGCCGCCCTCGCGTTAGTAAAGGCAAAGCACTAAAGGAAGAGGTAGAACGCGGTTTTACGTATAGTCCCGCACTAATAGAGCGGTAAGTCGACGTTAAGGACGTTTTAGTTAAATAAAAACCCTTATAGACCGATCTTCCTAGTATAAATCTAGATAAGCGTAAAGCTCTTATGCTTATATAATCCGTTATATACCTTTAGTGCTTTCTTTAGCCGGTCGAAGTAAGGGTTAATATCTACCGGCTGCTATACCCTTTATAGTCGCTTTACTTCTATCGCTTAGAGATCTTCCTTCTAGCACGCTTCCTAATCGCGGAGGACCGCCTCCTCCGTTATAGTGCCTTAAGGGCACTAGTCCTAAAGCTATACGTCGTACGGCCGGCCGGGCGGCCGGGTCGGCCGACGGGGTTAAGGCAGTACTCTCGCCGGCTTCTCGTAGGCGCGTTAGATCCGGTCCGCTATGCCTAACTCCTCGGTTTACTCCTCGTACTACGCGAGGCGGTCGTTAAGGTAGAGGTCGAGCGGTAGGACTACCGTCTATATCTCTAGGTTCTAAATCAGGGTCGCCTTAAACGCCTTAACTATTACCTATAGGTAGCTTAACTAATATACTATAAGCGCCTTTACTAAGCCGGTAGGTTTCCCTCCTTTAAGCGTAGGCTTATAGAACGTTAACGCTTTATAAGCGAGCGCGCTTTAAACTATATTAGCGTAGACTATCCTTACGCTTTATAGTCGTATGCCTTATATAAACGCCGCGAGCCCGGTAAAAGTAAGCGCTTATATGCCTATTTTCGTCTTAAGCTTCCTAACTTAGGCTTTCTATCGTAGCTTTCTATTAAATTAAACCCTTAAGAACCGCCTATCTTCGACCGGCCGGACTATATTCGTCTTAAGCTAAAGCTTCGTTAGTATCGGTTTATAAGTCCGCGTAAAGTAGATTAGCTCGCTCTTCTCCGGCTCGAACTTAGCGCCGACCTCCTTTACCTATTTATTATACTTCTTTTAAGCGCTCCTTAGACGCTGTATAATCGCAGCTACGGTCTTACTATAGGCTAAGAGGTTTATATTGTCGGTAAAGCCGACGGTAGTAACCCCTATCTCTAGCTTAAGGTCGTTGTATAGTAGTGCGATATAAAGGAGGAAGAGGATTAAGGAGAGGGACGAGCCTTAGGGCACGCCTATAGGCACCTCCTAGGTCTCCGCTAGCGCGCCGTCGAAGTAGAGCTAGGCCGTCCTCCCCTTAAGGAAGCTCCCGACCTACGCGACTACCTAGCTTAAGAAACCCCTCTAGCGGAGGGTCTCGATAAGGTATATATAGTCTACCCTATCGAAAGCTCCCTTAAGGTCGAGCTAGAGGAATAACGCTACCCCTCCTTAAGCCTACGTTATCTTTACGAGCTCTATTATAAGTCGTATCGCTATAATACGCATTAGGTAGGCACCTCTAATAGGTGCCTATAGGCTAGCATTAGTCTAGGCTCCGGCTAGCCTACTTCCCGTAGGGCAGGCTAAGCTACCTTAAAATTATTATCCTTCTTCTTTTATATATACCCTTTGCCTAGTATATCCCTTTCTTATACTAGATTTAGTAGTAATACCTTGCTTTCGTAAGTTTTTTAAGGCCCTTAATAAGCCCTTAATTAAGCGCCTTATAAGTCGCACTAATAGCGTATCCCGCGTTGCTTTAAAGCGTTTTAGCTCCCTATAAAACCTTCGTCTAGTTATAGACAATTACCCCGCTATTTTTAGTAAGACCTACGTCTATCCGTAGATAGTAGGCCTAATTACTATTAACTAATATTATCTTAGCGGTCTTAGCGGTTTACGATACTCTCGTCCTTTTCCTCTTAGCACTACTAGGAGGCCGATAAGCTATATCTTCCTTTTCTTTCTTTTATATTTAGTAGAATTTTCCCGTAGTAAACTTAGGTAGTAGAGAATTTTTTCACGTATACTATACGTGCCTTACCCTCGCCCTTACTTTTCGCTATTATCCTCCTCTACCCTCTTTACCTTCTTCTTGTCTTATCTCTCGTAAACCCCTTTATTATAGCTCGAGACTTAGATAATCGCGACCGCGATTGCGCGGGCCGCGAAAGGGAGTCCTCTTTAGAAAATTAGTATCCTAAGCTCTTAACTTATCTTCCTAATAGAAAGGTAGACTCTTTTCCTCCTCGCCTATATATTAAGCGACGCTAACTAAATCGGCACTCCTTTAATTAGGAAGACCTTATAAACGCAATAGTCGACGCTATTCTCGGAAATAACTTATACTTTAAGGTTATAGGCTAAAGCTTGCGATTCTATAAGTTAGTTATAGGCAACCCGACTAAAGTAGTTCTCTATACCTTTACCGACGGCGACCTCCTATATCTTAAGGACGCTTCCTACTTAATCTATCGTCTCGCGATTAGTAATACCGCTTTTCGTCCGCTTTATAATCCTAAGGCTGCCCGAGAGGCCTATCTAGAGATATACGATAAATAGCGAATAATCCTTCGCGATGTCTTAGATAAGCCGGACAACTTCCCTAAGGAAGAGACTCTCTTAATTAAGACTCGCCGTCCTATATCTCTACGTCGGTCTTTTTCCTTAATCTCCGCGGACTACGATATACTAGCCGTTTATTCCGGTAGCGAAAATATAGTTATGCCTTAGGCTCGCTCCTTTCGCCTAGCGATTATATACTCTACGGAGCGCCCTCTTACCTAATAAGCTACTATTACTCCTATATAAAGGACTTAAAAGCATATTCCTTAGCGTCTAGACCTAGACAACTTAGACGATAGCTATCCTTCTAACTCTAGCGTTAATAGTAGTCTTAACGGCGCTAGTTTTTATTAAAACCGTCGGATTTATCGCGAGGGTATTTATAACTCTTATATTACTTAAGCCTTAGTTATAACATCGGATATATCGGCTGCTAATAAAGCTATAGGGAAACGTCTTAAAAGAGATAACGTTAGGGCTTTTAACCCTAACAAAAGGGACCTTAAGAATCTTAGTCTAATTACTTAAGCGGACGGGAAGAATATCTATATAGACGTCTATCTTTTTTACAAGCGCTTTAAGCTTTATTAAGATAAAGATCCCTACGCCCTTTACTCCTTCTATATATCGTTTCTAGCCGGGAGTTCGCTTAATTAGTATATAAGCGAGCTAATAGACAAATAACGTTACCGGCTTAATTACTCCTTACTTAGTACGTTTATAAAAAAGATTACGCATAGATTTAGCTAATTAAACGTAGAGATTTCGAAAGAGCTTTATAGTATAAAGTATACTATCTTAATATAGAACGTAAGGGAAATTTCCTTAGCCTAGTAGATCTAAAGAAAAGTGTCCTTAGCCCGGCAGTTAGGAATTACTAAGGACTCTTAGGTTATTTAGGCTTTTTACTTACTTATTGTAGTTAGGATCTCGACTTTTCTCTCTCTCTTTACTAAACGTATTACTATTAATAAGTAGATCCGCGAAATTAAGCAGCGTCGCCCTTTAATTATAGCTACCTTTTTTTAATTTATCGTAGACGACTATAGCACCGGTAGATATTAAGGCTTAAACCGCCGCGATAAGCGCGCTAACGACCGACGTAACCGTAACTAAGATCGGGATTAAAGCGACTATCGCTATAACGACGACTAAAATCGTGACCGACGTAATAATACTTAAAATCGCGATCGCTAAGACCGGCCGAATAATCGCTATCGCGATTAAAGTAATCGTCGCCCCGCTTTATAAAGCGATATATATAGAGAGGATAAAGAGAAAGGTAAGAAAAAAGTGCGTTTTAAGGAGAAATACTAAATAAGCGAGGCACCCGCCTTAAGTAGTAGCAAAGCTAGTAACGAAGCTTTTAACTCTAAATAAAGTATAGTATTAGAAGACTTATGCCCTTCTAAGGTTAACTTTATAGGTTATATAACTACGTCTAATCTCCTATCTAAAGGGGTTTTTAAATACGGTATCTATAATAGATGTTTTCCGTTAGCCCTTATATTAGAGGAGTATATCCGCGCTAAGTGCTGCGTTGCTATATAGTAGCTCGTCTACGAAGCTATTACTCTAAAGCCTGTAAAGTGCCGTAGATATAAGACGACCTTTCCTTCGCGCAACCTCTTCTTCCGGCATCTAGCGGGTGATAGTTACACCTAGGTAAGAAAACAGGCAGCTAAGTAGGTAACCGTTGCTCCTATAACTGTGCTTATTATACTTATTAGCGAAATAGCTACTCCGCCCCCTCCGGCTAAGGATATCTCTACCGATATAGTGCTCCTTATTACCTTAGCGCCTCTTACTCTATAGCTTTCGGCAAATACTTTGCTTCTCGACTCCCTGTCTATCCTTAAGCTAGTTCCTCTTCTAGTCGCTTAAGACTAAAATAGCATGCCTATCCCTTTCTCTTTTATAAGGATTAAAATCATAGGCTCCTTAGACGGGTAAAAAGTTAAGATCTACCTTAATACTAGATATAGTCGACCTTTAATCGACCCGGACCTACTATAGAAGCTCCTTTACTCTTTCGAGAAGCAGCCTCTTATTGTTATTAAAGGAGTCGTAGGAAATATCGTTATAGATAAGTAAGCAACCTTTTCCTTCTTTATTTAAGGTTTCCGCGCGGATAGAATAAAAGCTAGTCTTATAGAGTTTATCTACTCCGCTTAGGTTACTAAGGTAGAAGCCGGTGCCTTTCTTAGGAATGCTTTCCTTAAACCTTACTAAGGAAACGTAGACTTTAGAAAAGACGTTATTCGCTTTAGAACCCTTATAGACTTTAAGGTTCCTTTTGACCTATACCGCCCGGGGCGCGATGTAGTACGAAGAGTCTAAGCCGTTTGAAAGACTATAGTTCCTACTAGCTAGATAATAATCGTCCTTGCTTTTTAGAAAGAAGTCCCTAAAGGGAGAGCTTTTGCCTTTTACTTAGCCTCCGACTTCGCCGCCTATGCTATTATAGACGATAAGACCTTCCCTAGCGTTACCGTTATTAATAGCTCGGATTAAGACCTTATTATCTCTCGTAAATAGCGCCTCGGCTAGATTTTAGAATATTATAATTCCGGTTTCTTCGTTGCTCTTTCTTAGCAGTCGGCCCTTAAAACTCTAATAGTAGCCTCCGCGGCTATAGCGAGTATACTCCCTTTAGGGCCGCCCGTTAATAAATCGATTGCTCCTGCCGTTAGTAGTATCTTTAACGTTTCGCTTATAGCTATATTCTCCTCTAAAGCTAACGGTTAGGCCCTAGCTATCGCCCTTACGCCTGCTAAAGCTGCCTCCGTCCTATAGTCTACTTTCCCTACTTCTGCTCCTTTCCCTAAGCTAAATACGGTTCCCTTTTAACCGTAAGTGCAAAAGCCTAGGTTATTGCCGGAGCGTATTACTAAGGAAGGCATTTATATTTACGCTAAGGACCCTACTTTTGTCTCTAAGGTGATAAAGCTATTAGCACGCTACCTATCTCTTTAGAAGGATATAGGCATAGCTATAGTAGAACCTAGCTAAGAATTATTAGTCCCGCTTATTTAAGGTTAGTAGAATTAGAAGATCTCGCAGCGACCGTATCCGTAAGGCCTTTAGGATCGAGCGATTATTAATAAAACCTTCGATAAGCTTTATTAATAGAAACACATAGAGTAGACTACCTAGCCGACGCCTTTCGCCGCCTTAGTTTTTATAGTTTAGCGTACCTCCCGTAGAGTTACTAAAGGACGCGTAGTAATTAATATACGTAGCATTAATAGGGTTATAGTCCCTAATACCTACCCGCTCCCTCTTTAAGAAGATATCGTCGTAGAACTCCTTAGCGCAACCTATATTACGGTCGTTAATACGGCTTCTTTCTTCTATTAGTTCGGTATTCGGCGCACGTATTAGAATAGGTTTATAGTTATTAGTTACCGTAGCCTTAAAAACCTTACCGTAGCGCCTATCGGCTTCCGCAATAGCCCCGCCTACGCCTAACGTTTTATAGACCGCGTTCTACGTCTGTATTAGGACTTTTCTCACGTGTTTATTAACGATATTATTATCTACTCTAAGTCTAAAGCAGCGTATCTTAAGCATCTCCGTACTATCTTTTAGCTTTTTATAAAGCTTAACCTTATAATATCGCTTACTAAGAGCTAGATAGGATATCCTTCGGTATATCTATTAGGTTATCGTATCGACGCTTTCGGCCTTAGCACCTTTAAGGATCGCATTACCGCCTTTACGAAGCTCGACTTCCCTAACTCCTTATAGAGTTTAGAATACTACGTTAGTGCAGCTAGCTACCTACGGTTAAAGATTCTATACTACGGTTAATTAGTAAAGCCTCTTTAGGCACGGAAAACTGCCCTCCTCGCTGCTAGTCGATAAGTCGGCAAGGTTACGCCTAAGAATCCGAACCGAAGGAAAGCTTTCGCCCGCTCCTCTTCGTATATCCTAACGCAAGCGGAACGTTTAGCCTTTTTAGCGCTCTAAGCCGAGATCGCCTCCGGTCGTATGCTCTATTATATAAACCCTCGGAAGAAGCTATTCTATTAGACCGATGCCTTTCTTAAAAGAGGATTTAGAGTCGTTTTCTATTATATCTTAGACGATACGGCCTAAAAGCCTAGTTAACCTATCCCGGTAAAAATAATAATGCCGATTTATTTCTTATCCCGTACTCTTACCTAAGCTAAGCGTAGTTACGGCCTCTTAGAGCTAGAAGTAGCCTGCCTTATTTAAGCTATTAAGAAGATACGGATAGTTATTTAGTCCTCTACGCTGCCCTTAGTAGTCCTTACCGACCACTCGGCTATAAAGCAAATCTATAAGAAGAGAACTCTTAATACCTTAAGTATAGACTATGTAAATAGGCGCTTAGTCGTCGCGTCTATCTACCTCTCTTAATTTCGCCTTAAGATCTACTACCTACCCGGAAAGGATAATCTAGTTCCGGATGCCCTTAGTAGGCTCGCGGCCCCTAAGACTAATATAATTGCCGAACGATAGCGCCCTAACTATACTACGTTAGACGATATCTTACTCGTTTCCGAAGCAGTTATAGACCCTAAGACAAAGGCCTAATTTATAGCCGGCTACGCCGCGGATTCGCATTTTGCGAAGATTATCGATATACTCTTAGACGACCCTTCTATAGTTATAGCCCCCGACCTCGGCACGGCTAGCGCTTCTCCCGTCGCTCTTACGCCTACTGCTAATATCGCCCCGACCTAGGAGGAACGTAAGGCAGCCTTACTGCGCTTTAAAAAGCGCGGCGTTCTTTTTCTTCTATAAGACTAATTGCTTTATTATAAGGGATATAATAGTTATCTTCGTCTCTACGTCCCTTTTACTATAGTCCCGCCTATGTTAGTAGTAGCCTATAATGCGAAAAACCACTTTAGGACTACGCGGATGTTATAGGATCTTAAGCGTTATTCGATTTAAAACCTAACCGCTAAAGTTAAGAAGCATATCGCGGGTTATAAGGCTTATTGCCTAGGCTAGACTAATTGTCAGCAGGCGGTAGGAGCTTATAAGCCTATTTAGGCTCCGGCTTAACCTATGCGTTTAATTAGGATAGACTTTATTACGGATATGCCCGTTACGCCTTTAGCCTCCTCTCCTTAGGCTATTTATAGTTTCGATAGTTTTAATTAATTGCTTACTATAATATATTTGTCTAGCAAACGTTGCCTTTTAATTCCTAGGAACGCTAAATATACCGCTGCGGATTAAGGCGTATCCTTTTCGAGGCTCCTTCTCCTAGCGGATTAAGGGATGCCGTCTACTATTATTAGTAATCGGGATCGTCGTTTTAACGGCGAAATTTAGCGATCCCTCTAGAAGGCATTTAAGATAAAAATCGCAATAACGACCGCCTATTACCTTTAGGCGGACGGCCTTACGGAACGACGTAACTAAACGGTCGAGATTGCTATTCGTATAGCCTATATCGAGGATCTTAATCTTAATTAAAAGCTATTGCTTCTTAGTCTTTAATAGAACCTTAACTCGGTATTTAACGCGGGAACCCGGATGTTAGCCTATAACTATCTTTTTAGCTACGGCCTCCGATCTCCGCTTAAGGCTAATAACCTAGCCGCTGCCGATAATATCCCGTACCTTCGTAAAACGGTGCGACGATAGGCTAGTCTAGCGATAGACCTTGTAGTAATACGTGCTAAACGCCGATACGATAGTAAACATCGCTAAGTCGTCTTTTTAGCCGGTGATAAGGTGTATTTAAAGCTATACTATAGATATTATAAGCCGACTAAACCCTCGAAAAAATAGTCTTAGTAGCGTAAAGGACCCTTTCGGGTTATCCGAATAGTAAACGACCTCGCCGCGGAACTTAAGCTCTTACCGTAGATTAAAGTCTATCCTATAATCTCCGTTAAGCATCTCCGACTAGCCTATAACGGCTGTTTTAAGGAAGATAAGCTAGGCGTAGTCGAAGTAGCCTAAGATCTTACTAATGCCCTACGGGAGGGCGATTAGCACTATAAGGTTAAACGAATTATAAAAATGCGGCAACGCTTTGTAAGCCGCTCTAAGAATTTAGTAACCGAATATTAGGTGCGGTAGAAAGGCTAGGGTATAGCCTATAACTAGTAGGTGCCCGCCGGTTCGGTCTTATAGGAAGCTATCGATGCTTTCTCTACTAAGCGCGTTACGCGCTTAGCCGCGAATGCCCCTTAACGCGGCCCTCCGAAGGAATTCATCTAGGAAGCATAGTTAAGATTAGAATATATAACTTATAGGCATAGATGCGAATAAACGCGAATTAAAGGATTAATTGCGCTATTATTATACGTTAGTTTTTTATACTACTAAGGATAGTAGGGTTTTCCTTTTCGGGCCCTTATTATAATATGCATTAGGTAGGCACCTCTAATAAGTGCCTACGGGCTAGCATTAGTCCGGGCTCCGGCTAGCCTACTTCCCGTAGGGCAGGCTAAGCTACCTTAAAATCATTATCCTTCTTCTTTTATATACACCCTTTGCCTAGTGCATACCTTTCTTACACTACGCCGTCTCGGTAGACCTCTCGGTCTTATTCTCTATCTGCCCTTTAGGCAAGAGGTTATACGCCTTTACTACGTCTGCGATCTTCCTCGCGACTATAGTCTTAAGGATCTTCCCTACTATGCTAAGGAGAGAGATTAGTCTTTACCTTTAGGCTTATTAAAGCTAGGCCGCTGTCTTCCCGGGCTTCGGTAGGACGATAATAGCCGCGTGCTAGAACCGTCTTAGAAAATATCTAACGTCGCAACTAGCGTTAAGTAATACCGTAAGCACTTTAAGCAATAGCTTTTTATAGGCCTTAATTAGCTTAACCGGGAGGCCGTCCTCCCTTACGGCCTTTTATAACGCTATCTTCTTAACCGCCGACCTAACGTCGCTAACTATAAAACGCTGCGATATTATATAGGCCTCCCGGGCGGCTTAAGGGCTCCCCTCGCCTCTCGCTACTAAGGGTAGGAAGAACCGGGCCGCGAGGGTCTCTACCTTCTCCGCGTAAGTGCGGGCCGGCCCTATCGGGTCGCTCGGTCTTTTTAGGTCTAGGATATATATCGCCTATAGTAGGCTGCCGCTTTAGAGCCTCGCCTACCTCTCGATCTTTTAGAGGAAGGCTTAGTTAGCGGCTAAATCGTAGGTAAGCTCCCGCTAGGAGTCTTATTATACGGTAACGACGGCACGCTAGAGGGCTATCTTCGCCTCGTCTAACGTCTCTTAGGTCGTCTAGTTGCCGGACGCTAAGAACGCCCGGAGGGCGCGTTTAGCCTCCTTATTGCACCGGTCTACCTTTATAGTCTATTAGTTAAAGCGGCCGCCGTCGGCACGGCTATAGGCCTTAGGTATATAGTCTTTCGCAATCTTAGTTAACTAAGTAACTACTTAGTCTACGTATGCCTCGACCTCCTTAAGGGTTATAGGCGTAGTTAGCACGGCCCCCGGCCGGAACTTTACGATAGCTATTGCTTAGGCCCTATCCGGGTCGAGTTTCCTCTAGAGGCGGTTAAGTCCTATCGTCCGGGCCGCCGGCCGATAAGTTAGCGGCCCTATATCTACCTCTAGCCGTTGCGATATATAATCCGATCCGACGAAGCCTACGTTTCTACGGTACGTTACGCCTAAACCTTAAGATACTTAAGCGAGGTCTATCGTGCCGTTCCTCCGGCCCTCGGAGGCGATGCATATAACCTAGCCCCTAAGGGTTATAAGCCCGAGGCGCTATCGCGCCGTTAGCGCTAGGAGGTCCTCGCTATTCCTAAAGGTGCGCCTATAGGCGTCCTAAAGCGGGTGATAGCTATTAAAGTCCCCGACGAGGACGCATTAAGTGCGTAGCGACTTAGTCGCGAGGTTAAGGAGCGGAGTAGTCGGGAGGGGGGAGTTAACCGGCGGGGAGTAAACTAAAAAACTATAGTATTAAAATTAGTAAACGTAACGCTATATTAGTCTATACCTTAATCGCTCGTCTATATATCGATACCGTGCCTTTTATAGATATATAGCGTGCTTTAGGTCGCTTTAAAGACGAGCCTATAGTCGTACCGCCTTAGGCACGCTAAGGCTCCTATCTTACTATTAATTAGTGTCTCCTAAAGTGCTATAATATCGTACGCCTTAGGGGCGGCGAGCGCGAGATGTATATTCGCGCCTATCCTTATAGTATTTTAGTAAAGGATGTCTAACATTAGAGGGGGTCGGAAAAAAGGTCGTCGTTAAGAGCGGGTACAGCCTTAACTATAGCGGTACGAGCCCTTACCGACGCTAAGGCCGGCCGCGACCGTAAAAGCCCGCGAATAGTCGACTAGCCTTACGCCCGGCTAGCCCTCGTTATATCCTAATAATACACTAGGCACTAAGAATATATATGTAAAGAAGGATAATTCTATTAGGTAGGCGTAAGCCCTAGGAGCTAGGAATAGCTCCCTACTATCTTATCTATAGCTGATTATATTAGCCCCGGTATATAGCATAGAGGATGCTTTATATATATTAGAATGCCGGCTTAAAAAAGAAAACACTACTGCCTATAGTAGTTATAAATATAATCCTAATTAAGCAATTAAGAGGAATACTCCTATTGCTTAAATCCTTCCTTTTATTCTTATAAGTTATGCTTATACCTACTAGTAATTATTCCTCTAATTATTCCTTCTACTAAGCGGCCTTCTTACTTTATATAGCGCGTACGGGAGGGCGACCTTAGAACTCCGTAATGGCTTTAGCAGAGACCTAGTCGGCTTAGACCTATTAGTCGTGTATAGTAGCCTATCCCTTCTATCGTACGAGGTATTCGGTTATAAGTGACTTCGACCGACCGATACGACGAATACGGATATCTATTAGGCGTTCGACTTCGTAGTGCTAATCCCCTTCGTTAGGTGCTTCGATATCGCGAGCGGCTTCTATAGGTCTAGGCTCGAGCTCGACGTAATGCCCTTCGTATACAAGCTTAAGGTGCTAAATAGAAACGATTAGGTAGATTCGGACTTAGCTAAGGAGGTCGAGCTCCGCCGCGAGGTTATTAACTATACGCTTAATAACGAAAGGACCTTCTCGTTGCCGCGACTATTTCTTTAGCGGCTAGCTAGGCTTATAATAGCCCGTATATAGCTTTAGGTAGACTTTATTACTAGCTTTAAGAAGAACCGGCCGGTATTTTATATTATACCGCTACTTAGCCTTTATAGCTACTAGGTCTATAGCTAGGCTCGCTTATCTATAGGTAACTTCTCGTAAGTAGGGCAGTTCGTCCGTAGTAGTACCTAAGATATTATCGGCAGCTTCTAACAGTCTATATATATTAAAGCCGAAGATAGATTTATAAGCGGAGATCTTTATACTAGCGTTAAATATCGTATTTAGATTCTACTAAAGGGCGGGGATTATTATCTTTTAATCTAGGCTAAGATCCTTAATATAGGATATTTATAAAGCGGTCTCTATAGTTATAACGTAGCTACCTACGTAACTATAGAGCTAGGAGATAGGGATATATATATAATAGATAATACATTTTAGCTTAAGGACTATTCGGCTATTAGTCGCTAACTAGTCCCCGATAACCCCTCTTAAGGCCTAAAGGTATATCCTTAAGGCCCTAATATATCTTAAAAGAGGGGCAAGCTTTAGTCTTACTATAAGAGGGCAACCGTACTATAATAAAGGATTATTCGTACTTTTAACTATCGTTCCTACCTTCCTAAACGTACCTTTAGTCTATCTTCTTATAAGTTCTAAAGCTTTTCTTTTTTAGTTACCTAAGAGCGATAGCGCCGCGTAGTAAGCGTGTTTCCGGACGTATAAGCCGCGTAGGCTAAATAAGTCGTACTAGCTATTAAGTCGCTAGCCTATTGCCGTTACCTTATATAACGGAACTAATATTAGAAGATAAATATACTAACTTATATAAGGGCTATAACGAGCGTCTTAAGACGCTATTACTAATTTTTTCGCTACTTAAAGGGGCTTAATCTATCCCTTCGCGAAGTTAAACGTAAGCCGGGCCTTTACAACCTACCCCTCTACGTATAGATATCCTTATAGCCCTTTAAGTAAAAGCCGTAGAGCTAAAGGAGGAGAAAAGATTAAGAGATAGGATTACGGAACTTTAAGAGGAATTTTCGTAGTAGGGTAACTTATTTAGCAAAGACTTATATAAACGTCGCCGATAGTTAACCGAATCGAAAGAGAGTCGTAGTAAGGAAATTAAAATAAAAAACATTCCTTAATTTTTATAACCGACTAACCCTTAAAAACGTCTCGATTAGATTAGCGATCTTAAGGATACCTTTATTACTACCTTACGTCGTTTTAAGCGTAATAAGAATAAAATCTTATATACCTTTAACTATATATACGTAGACTATAAAACGAGATAAAAGCGATACCTTAACGAAAAGCTCCTTATAAAGAGGGAATTACTTCGCACTAACTTTAGGATAGTGCCTTAATAAATATAATATAAACGTACGTAGCTATTTATATTATAAGCTATTCCTTCCTAAAAGAATTTCCTAGATAGGAGGTCTTTCGTATAGGCTATTCTAAAGTATCTTATAAAGGGATCGTTATAGTAGAGCTAAATAAGCTTTTACCTTAAGGCAACCTTTATAAGCACTACGATTTTTCCCGAATATAAAATAAGTCTATTTAGGCTTAATAACTAAAGACTTACCCTTTCTTCTAAGGTACTTTTAGCCTATACTCGCTATATAGTCTATAGATCTTCCGCTTAAGTCCTCTTAAATAGCTTAAAAAAGGGCTTAGAGATATTACTTTTATAGACCCTTTTATAACGAGCTACTAACTTAGCTAATTATCTTTAACACCGTTGTTTATAACTAATAATATCTTTAACCTAAGTAGTTAACTTAGCGGGACTTATTCCTAAATGCTAAGTGATTAAATCTTAGAGAGCTTATATATTTTCGTTATATAAAGATATCTCGTTAAGCTTAGGGATAGTAAAGACTTAAGAACTCGTCGTAAGGTCGCTCTTTATAGAATCTATAGCTATATATACCTATCGAATAACTATTAACTTTTATTATAGTTCTAGGAGTAGCTTTATAGACGGTAGGGCTTCGCCTATAAATTTTAGCTTCCTTAATAAAGCATTAGTAGGATTTAATTTACCGGCTTAATATTTAATCGTAAAATCGAAAGGAGCTAGGTATATATATTAACGTACTTATATTTTATTAAAGGATACTTACTTTATAAAGCCTTAAAGGTTTTAGTAATTTAATAAAACTTTAATAGTATTCGCCGCCCTTTCGACGTAGTATCGCTAGTATTTAAATAACTTAACGATAGTAAATATCTCTTAATTAAGGGTACTATAGTTAAGCTTAAGGCTAGTAAACTTCTATAATTAAAAAGCAATCGGATAATAATAGCCTTTATTATTAAGCTATAAAAGAATACTAGCTATTGCGAAAATTAAGGCATTAGTCTTAATATAAACTAGTCTTTAAGGGTCGAAGTATCGGAGAAGTAAGGCTATTATAAAAGCGTTCTTTATAGCGTAAAACGCTATTAATTCGCTAGTATTTAGCAATACTTATTTAGGCTTTCTTCCTTTAACGCTCCCCTTTAATAGTATAGTAAAAGGGGCAATAATACTAAAGTATCCTAAAATAAATCGTCGGTAATAATTTATAAAACTAAGAAAAACTTAAATATTATAGAAAGAATAAGGTTTTTCTTAATTTATAATAGCCTTAACGCGGGCTAGGTCTATTATAACTCCGTTAATAGATAGGATAAATCTTAAAAACTTTAAAGACTACTTATAGAAAGTATACTTCGATAAATTAGCGAATAGCTTAGTATTCCTTAGTCGTTTAAGGACTTATCGTAAGTATTCTATATACTCCTTATAGGTCTTAGAAAAGATTAAAATATTATTAAGGTAAACGACGTAAATAGTATCTATAAGGCCTTTAAGAGCTTAGTTAATATATAACTAAAATATAGTAAAAGCGTTAGTTAATCTAAACGGTAATACTAAATACTTATAATAACTATAGTAAGTACGAAAGGCTATCTTCTACTTATCCCCTCCTTTAATCTAGATGCGTTAGTATACGTTTTTTAGGTTAATCTTCGAAAAGTACTTAGCCCTTTAACAATAGTCTATAATCTGCGAAATAAAGAGAAGTAGGTAGCGATTTTTATTAGTAATACTATTAACCCCTTAGTAGTCTATATAAAGACGTAAGGTGCTATCTTTCTTAGGCATAAAAAGGATAAAAGCCTTAGCCGAACTCTTAGATTTCTAAATAATACTACGCTTAAAGGACTAATCTAACTACTCCTTTAAAACCTAAAGTTCGGATTAAGAAAGAAGGTAGATAGGTCTAAAAGGCGGCTTAAAGTTAGGCAATAGGTTAATCGTATAATCGGTGCCCTTTTTCCTTAGCAATAAATCGGCCTTATGCTTAGAAAATACGTCTTTAAAGTCTAAAAAAGTCGCCGGTATTTCCTCCCTTATTCGCTTAAGGTTCGCTAAGTTATTATCTTTATCGGGAAATAGCATAAAATTTAGGTCTAATATAACTATATAGACCTATGCCTTATTCCGATACTTATATAAAAATTTCTACGGTTAGCGTAATAATACCTTAGAAAGTTAGTATTTAAACTATTAAGCGCGCTTAAAAAAAAGAGATAAATATATTCCTAAGAAAGTACGGGTATACTAAGTAAAACTAATATATCGTTAGGTTTTAATCTATTATCGATGCCGATATAAAGGCGAATAACTATCTTTTCCTTATAGCGATTGTCTTAGAGTTAGATAGAAACTTCCTAGACTTTATATCGTCTTATAAGCGTATTCCTAACTATCTTTAATCTAAGGGTTAATAAAAGAAGCTATCGTAGCTTTTATTTTCGAGTAAAATTTATATCTACTAAGTCTACTTTACTACTATAATCGAGATTAACGATAATTTTATAAGGTATTCGCTTTAATAGCTTCCTAATAGTATATAGTCTTTTAACTACCTTTACCTATAGCTTAGTTAAAGGAGAGGCATTTACTTTAACTTTTAAGCGTTTCCCTCCTTCTTTATCGTCTCTAAATCGGCTACGGCTTAGTTAGCTCTCGCTATCGCCTAGCAATCGGCTTATATATAGCTTAGTTTCTTATAATACTAATAAATAACTATACCGGATTAGCTTTCGCCGTTTCTATACGAATTTCCTCCTTAGTTATTGCTATAGCTATTCCTACCGTATTTATTCCTACCGTTACGACTATTACGACTATTTCCTTAGCCGTTCCTACGGCCGTTACTACGACCGTTTCTACGGCTATTTAAGGTTAATTTAGCGGCATCGGAATCTTAATAGTTATTAATAAATCTATTTCGGCCTTTATATCGGCGATAGCCTATCGAACGGGAGCCTCTTGCCCTTTAAGTTAAGGTCGACTAATCGTTAGTTAGCTTTATAAAGTGCTTTTTATTTCCTAAAGCATCTTAAAAGCGTTAAGCGAGTTAGACTATCTCCTTATAAGTATTATCCTAAATAGACGCTAAATAAAAGGAGATTTAGTCTTAAAGATCGGGATATAACTTCGTAAAAAAGGAAAGTATATAAGTTTTTTCTAACGGATGTTTTAGGTATTGCTTAAAGGAATCTAAATAAAGACTAAAATCGAAGGGGGATTAACCCTCTTATTAGCGTACTTCCTATAGTTATATAGCTAAAAGAGTCTTACGATTAGTAATATCTTTAATTAAAATTAAAGTCTAATTACGAAAATTATCTTAATTAGTATAAAGCAATTCCCTCTCTATAAGGAGCTTTTCGTCGAGGTATTACCTTTATCTCGCCTTATAGTCTACGTATATATAGTTAAAGGTATATAAGACTTTATTCTTATTACGCTTAAAACGACGTAAGGTAGCGATAAAGGTATCCTTAAGATCGCTAATCTAATCGAGACGTTTTCGAGGGTTAGTCGGTTATAATAACTAAAGAATGTTTTTTATTTTAATTTCCTTACTTTAACTCTCCCTCGATTTAGTTAACTATCGGCGACGTTTATATAAGTCTTTGCTAAATAAGTTACCCTACTACGAAAATTCCTCTTAAAGTTCCGTAATCCTATCTCTTAATCTTTTCTCCTCCTTTAGCTCTACGGCTTTTACTTAAAGGGCTATAAGGATATCTATACGTAGAGGGGTAGGTTGTAAAGGCCCGGCTTACGTTTAACTTCGCGAAGGGATAGATTAAGCCCCTTTAAGTAGCGAAAAAATTAGTAATAGCGTCTTAAGACGCTCGTTATAGCCCTTATATAAGTTAGTATATTTATCTTCTAATATTAGTTCCGTTATATAAGGTAACGGCAATAGGCTAGCGACTTAATAGCTAGTACGACTTATTTAGCCTACGCGGCTTATACGTCCGGAAACACGCTTACTACGCGGCGCTATCGCTCTTAGGTAACTAAAAAAGAAAAGCTTTAGAACTTATAAGAAGATAGACTAAAGGTACGTTTAGGAAGGTAGGAACGATAGTTAAAAGTACGAATAATCCTTTATTATAGTACGGTTGCCCTCTTATAGTAAGACTAAAGCTTGCCCCTCTTTTAAGATATATTAGGGCCTTAAGGATATACCTTTAGGCCTTAAGAGGGGTTATCGGGGACTAGTTAGCGACTAATAGCCGAATAGTCCTTAAGCTAAAATGCATTATTTATTATATATATATCCCTATCTCCTAGCTTTATAGTTACGTAGGTAGCTGCGTTATAATTATATAACGTTAAGCGAAAGAAAAATAGGGTAGAACGTATGTTTAAGGTAATACGATAGGTCTACGTAGCGTAAACGCTAGGATACGTAATTCGTCCGATTCTTAAAGAGGCTAAGGTTTACTCTTTAAAAATACGTATTTTTAAGGCTTTTTAAAGGTCGGATTAAGTATATAATAGAGATTCTTAGGGCTTCCTACTAAGGGAAGCTTCGTTAAGACTATATTCTATATATAGTTAATTAACTAGCTAAGGTTATAGGCGCTTAGGGCTTTAGGGAAAACCCTGCAGCGGGGCGCTGACTAATGCGCCCACCCAATGGGATCCTCACCCCTAGGCGTGCGGCTTACTTCAAACTGTACGAATACATGCAGTCTCACGCCGAAGTGGCGTGGGAGTCGGTACCTGTCAGATATGTAGCTAAGCCTTATAGTGCCCTGCCAGGCCCAATGGCACAGTTTGAGCTGCTTCACAAGTCACTTTCTTAGGTAATGCGCCGGGTCTCCGGTACGACGTGGCCACGTAGCGGCCTCGGGAAAGTCGGACCCGGTGCCACGTAGCGGCGCACAGGGTACGTTCCGGGTATGAGTGCGTCCTGGCTGGCAACCTCCTCAGGGCAAAAGCTGAGCGAGTCGCGATACCTCGGTTTCCAAGCACCGCATTACTTCAGCTGCAATACCTGCCTGCACTCCCAAAAAACGACCATGCTACTTCGTACGGGTGGCAGAAAGACCTCCCAGTCCATCGAGGGGAACTTCCGAGGTACCACCGTTCTCCAGGGCATGTACCCCCGCCAGGGGGGGGCTTCCACGCATGTGCTGGGGCCACCCCGGCAAGGGCCCGGCCGCTGGCATTGCTTGTTTGTGCTGTGTGCGCGTGTTGATGATGGGCTGCCTCCCCGTCAGCAACGCTTCTCATGTTTTGTTGCCATTTTCTTCTCTTCGCTTCCCCCCGTCGCCGCAAGGTTTACGGACCAGGTTTGAGCCTTGCACTTGGGCGGGCGGTACCGTTGAGGTAGATGGGCTCGCACTGACTGGAATACCACGGTGCTAGATCAAGCTTTTACACACAGTAAGTGACATTGGACTGCAAGCAGGCTTTTCCCGGGTACATGCACATCCGTACACATGTATTCGTACAGTGTGCGAACAAAGGTTACGATGAGCGCCATAACGGGTGCGGGTCTAAATCCTAGTAGGAAAATAGCCTAAATTATCCGTAATGAATACATACATGTTTGACCATCACCACGATTCCACGACGACCTCATTCGCCTCTCGCTGCAACCGCAAGGCACCACGCTCGCCCTCCCAGTTCGTACCTCGAGCCAACCCCGGACCGGACTGTCGACTACGTGCGTGTGCAACGCGAAGGCGACCCGACAACTTGTCCCATCCGAATCCCGCCACGCCCAATCGCTGGGGCCCCTTCGTCATCATCGTCCCTGCTCCTACCTAGGGCTGCAGCCAACATCAACACCACCCGCTCATCGCTCTCGTCGTCGCTCCATTTGCCCCGGATCCTACACTCTGCTCCGCGCTGCCAGACCATCCAATCCAGCGCGCAACGGGCCTCTTGGGGCTCCACGCCCGTCCGTCCTGCTCCCACGCCCCCCCCCCCCCCCCCCTTAACCACCGCTGCTGCCCTGTCGCGTCGCAAGTGTCAATGACGAGCCAACCACAATGACACTCGACTGACACCACCACCACCCGTCTCTGACCAAGTCCAAGGCTCGTTCCGCGGGCATGCATGCTCTGCAACAGCTCTACGCCTCTCCCGCCGTCATGGACAAGTCATCAGCCTCGACCGAGGGTGCCCAAGCCGCCACGCAGCCGACCACGGACAACATGCCGGACCCCCAACTCGATACCCAGATGCCCTCCACACACACCATCACCGCCTCCGCTACCACCAGCGGCCAAACATCGAAACAATCATCGACCCCAAACTCCCTCAATCACTCCCCCGTTGCCTCTCGGGACGCTTCCCCGAACCGCCAGCACCGGCGAACAACTTTGGCGCACCCACCTGGCAGTGCCGGTCCATCGCGCAGGAGCAGCCAGCAGGACCTGCGCCAAACAAAGTCCACTTCTACCGAGTCGGCGCCGTCGACCCTCCCATCAGCCGCCGTCCCTAACCTGCGCCCGACCAGCAAGGGGCCCCCTATCCTGTCGCCCACGCCTCGAAAGCCTCCGGCCGTCCAAGACCTCAAGGACAGCCATCGCTGGCCCGTCTCGCCCCGTCTACGATCGCCTCCGCCACACTTGAGCAAGCTTGGTGTCACGTCGGCGCGTCGCAACGAACAACACGACCCTCCTCTGATCAACATTCAGCGACCCGGCCCATCATCGCAGCAACCAGATTCACTCCCAACCTCGTCAGAAAACGACTCCGATGACTCGCACATGCAGTCGGGCATCCGAACCCCCGTCTGCGGCGCGTTGGAAACCGTGCAGGAGGTCAGCCAGAACAACTCCCCCGCGCACGCGGCCGATGCCTCGCTGGTAGAGCATGTCAAGGAGAAGCTCGCCGCCCCAGACAATCATTCCGACAGTGCCCTCAGTGACGGCTGCCGGACGCTCCAGACCAAGGCCAACATGCCCGGACCGCCAGGTGGTGGGGAAGTGGGCGCATCCAGGCCTGAGTCCCGGCGTCCGTCGTCGGTGCCGCCGCCTCCGCCGACCCTCGTCTCCCGGCAGTCTAGCGCCATGTCAACCAAGCAGGCCAAGTCCAAGCCCGAGGGCTCAACACAAAACATGACGGTCGAGACAGAGACGGTGCCCAGCGTCCCTCAGGTGGTCCTCGCGGCAAATACCAAGCTCGAGGCCGGCAGCGGAACGCTCAAGACCAAGCCAAGTGCCGAGACCATCAAGCCGAAAAGGGATAAGAAGAAACCGGCGCGGAAGCAACCTGCGGTCAATTCAGGGACAGGTAGGACGGACTCGAGTCTCTGGCCCGCATCTGGCGGACACTGTGCTAATATGGCCTGCCTTCAACCATAGGATCTTCCAAAGCCGACATCTTCGAGGCCAAGATTGCCAACGCCGTCGACGAGGCCAATACCTCGGATTCCGAAGAAACCTTTGTCTATGATTCCAATCCTCCAGACACCACCGAACGTTCAACTCGTCGCTTTCACTCCCGCACCCCCAGCGCCACCTCCATGATTAGCCAGGCGGACCGGCCAAACTTGCGGTCCATCTACGGCATCATGGAAGGCGGGAGCCACGGCCACGGTCACACCCACGGGCCTGTGCTCAAGAAGAGCATGAAGTTTGTCAATACATTTGGGGGCAACGCGAGTGATAGCTTGACGCCTGGGGACGAGGATGGAAAGGGGACTGGGCGAAGCACCGGCGGCTCTGCGCGCGGCACTCTGCGACACCATCACCACATAGGTCGATGGGGTCGACAACCCGGCAACGGCCACGCGTCATTGTTCGACAACGAGTCGCCGTTCCCAAATGCGGCAAAGTCGAAGCTTGCGGGCAACCCCTCGCGCAACTCATCGGGCCCGACAAGCCCGAGGAACTATCACTCCGCCCGCGGACAGTTTGGCACCAAGCGATCTGCGATGCAGATGTCATCTAGCTATGATCTGGACGACACGACGGGTGCCGATGACGAGCGAACGCCCCTGATCGAGACGGCGCGATCACTGAGGGGAAGCCGAAGCAGGCGAGGGCCGCACAGCTTGCGGCAGGCGGAAAGTCAGACCTACACCAGGCGGTCGTCGTACCTGAATCGCTTCGCTGCTTGTCTTGTTTTGACCATGATGTTCCTGCTGGTCATCACCGGCGCCATAGGATTCATGTTCGCCACTTCGCAGCCAATGACCAGCATCGAGATTGTCTCCATCGGCAACGTGGTCACGAGCGAGCAGGTGTTGATGTACGATCTCACGGTCAAGGCACACAACCCCAATATCGTGGTGGTGACGATTGATCGAGCCAACCTGGAAATATTCGCCAAATCGGAGTTTTCGGACGAGGACTCAAAACGGCGGAAGCATCATCACGACTCGGGCAGATTGCATGCCCGAGATGACCCAGCAAATGACCCGCCCTTGGGGTCGGGCGACGGTGACAGTCGGCCAAACATATTACTTGGCCGCGTCACCATGTTTGACAGCTCGTTGACTTTCGAGGGGTCCCTCTTCCACCAAGGAACGTCGTCTTCGACGGGACAGATGCAGCTCCCGAGTCCCGGGAACAATACCGAGGATGGCTCGGAGCGGTGGAGTAACATTTATCAGCACGAGTTTGACCTGATTGTCAAGGGCGTGGTCAAATACAGCCTGCCCCTGAGCGCCCACATTCGCAGCGCAACGGTATCGGGGCGAACCACGGTCAAGCCAAACTCTGCCAACAACCCGTCTCCGAAGCCAAACAACACTATATCGGTCACCTCATGAGAGGAAGCCGTCGCTATCGATGAGTAGTCTTTTTTCAAAACTTTGCTTTGCTCAACCATTCTCTGCCTTGTGTTTACTGAGCGTGCGTGCGGCATCTGGAACAGGCCCGGCGTTGGCGTCATCTCATCGTCCATTTGAAATGGCGGATAGGATGTGACTTACTGACTCACCTTTCTCCTTTTTTGTCTTTTTTGCTTGGGCTATAGACCGGCACGGGTTCCTTCATGCGCCTAGGGTTATACCGAGCCGCGGAGACGGCGTCTTGCAGGAGTGCCCGAGGCTGGTGTAAATGAAGCGAATAGACCGAAAACTCCGAGCGGCCTGGCGAAAGCAGGGAAGAGGCACCATACAGGGCGGCAAGGATGCTACACTGTCCACCCCCATTCTTTTGTGATTCTCGAGGAACTGTGGCGGGGGTCTCCTTTGTGCCTGCGACCATAGATGAAAAAAAAAAGTGGCAACCTTGGTCTGTACCTAAAACGGCTTTACGACGGCAAGCGCGTCGCGGAAGACGGTGGCGCACGGCAAGAGTGCGAGAGTGCGAGAGGAGCGGAAAACCACTGCTGGGGTTGCACTGGGTGGCCGAGGACGGCCGGGATAGAGCGATTGGAGAGTGATTTGGAAAAGGCCCTCTATTGGCGAGCGAAGAGCACCGCGTCTTTGCACTCAACATGCGTTCGGGACTGGATATCGCCAGCAGCGCCTGCTGAATAAGAAGAAACTGCTCCAGGACCAGAGTATGCTGCCGAAACACTCCCGTTGAACGCCGTCTTTCCAGTCGTGACATCTCCCATCTTTTGCCTTTGCCTCTTCCCAAGGCCAACTGCTCTCTCCTGAGCGCCTAGGAAAAGTGCAAGCCCTCTTCGTTAAAGGCAAACAGCAGCCGCAGAAAGTCGGTTTCATCACATTTGCCGGAGCGTTTGTCGGCCAGCTCTGTCACGTCTTCGAGCACCTTGCGGATCTTTTCGCGGACGACCTCCGCCACCCTTGTCTTCTTGCGCTTGCTCTTGGTCTTGGGGGCGGGTGCTGAGGCCGAGCTGCGCAGCTCCTTGAAGAAGTCGGGCGCCTCGTCGTCGTCGTTGTCGACGTCCATGTTGTCGGCATCGGCAGCCCCGTCCTCTTCCATGTCCAAGTCGTTTTCGCCATCGTCCTCGACCAGAGTCTCATCCACCGGCACGCCATTCATTGCGCACCACGTCCGGTAATTCCTCTCCACCATGGCGAGCACCTCCTTGGTGCCGAGCCAGCTGGCACGCAGCGTCCTGTTCTTGCGGACGAAGCAGACGCGCAAGAGACCGTCCCACTCGTCCCAGCTCACGTTGGGCCGGTCCTTGCCCATCTTTGGCTCGATGCGGACGACCGAGGACTCGACCTGGGGCGGGGGCTTGAAGTTGTTCCTGCCGACCTTCATGACGTGGGTGATCTTGGCCCAGAACTGGGCGTTTACGGAGAGGCGGCAGTAGAGACTGTCGCCGGGGCGGGCGGTCAGGCGGAGGGCGAACTCGCGCTGGAACATGAGGATCGAGGTGCGCGGGGGGTTGGGCATGGCGAGCAGTTTGAAGACTAGAGGGGAGGAGATCTGGCGGGAGCCCTTAGCCGGGTGCGTTCAGAGGTGGGTGGCTGAAAGATCCGGGGCAGCTCACCTGGTAGGGGGTGTTGGAGATGCAAACATCAAACGCAGGCAACTCGGTCTTGATGACATCGCCGAGCAAAACCTCCAACTTGCGCTGCTCGGGCTTTCCCTGCACGCGCTTCGTCACCTCGGCCGCCATCCTGGGATCCAGCTCGACGCATATGCACTTCTTGGCCTTTTCCAATATCCGCACCGTCAAGTTGCCCGTGCCGGGCCCGACCTCGAGGACCGTGTCTGTCGGTTTCAGGTAGGCCTTGTCGACGATGGCGTCCGAGACACCGGGGTTCTTGAGGATGTGCTGGCCGACGTTTGTGTTGAACTTGAAGACATTGTTCTTGCCGCCGCCGCCGGGCGCCCCGCTGCCTCTTCCTCCGCTCGGACGCTCGTAGGGCGTGTGGCCCGCGCCGCTGCGCTTGGGTTGCTTCTTGGTTTTGACCATGCTGGCGACGTTGGTGAGAGAGCTGGTGGTGGTGCGCGGTGATTGGGAAACTTTTTTAAGGTTGTGCTTATCGATAAGAATCGGGGCCGATGGGGCTCCCCGCGATTTACCCGCCGAATGTTCCCTTGGACTTTCGAGTTCAGAAGCAGCAGCTCGCAATACGGATAGCTTCATTAATTGAGTTAGCAGAGGTATGTAAGAATCCGGTCGAACTATACTTAACCGCCTGGCTGCGAAGCCGGGAACTCTATGTACGGAGTTAGACTTAGACTTCCTATGAGCTTGGCAAATCACTACTTTTCATGGCGTACTTCGTACCTAGGTTTGAACCTTTAAAACTGTGGTATCGATAAGCACTGGCACGTGCTGCGAAACGTATATATACTCAGGTAGTCAACTTGCAGGCAACTAACTACGAATACATCACCTCAAAAGGCCACGGCACATCATGACTACCACGCGTCGCGACTTTCTTGGCCAGCCGGCGCCGGAGAACTACGTCGCCGGTCTAGGGCGAGGAGCCACCGGCTTCACAACAAGATCCGACCTCGGCCCCGCGCGCGATGGGCCCAGCGAGGACCAGATCAAGGAGGCCCTCGCCAAACGAGCCGCACAGCTAGGCATCGCGCCCGACGGAAAGGGCAAGAAGGGCAAAGAAGACAAAGACGAACATGAAGACGAGGCACGATTCCAAGATCCAGACAATGAGGTCGGCCTCTTCGCTGGCGGTGTGTACGACAAAGAAGACGAGGAAGCAGACCGCATCTGGGACTGGATAGACGAGCGCATGGATCGGCGGAAGCGGCAGCGCGAAGAGCGTGAAAAGGCCGAGCGGGAGGTCTACGAGCGCAACAACCCCAAGATCCAGCAGCAGTTTACGGACCTGAAGCGTGCTCTCTCGACCGTCACGGATGACGAGTGGGCAAACCTGCCCGAGGTCGGAGATTTGACGGGCAAAAATCGCCGAAGCAAGCAGGCTCTTCGTCAGCGCTTCTATGCGGTCCCCGACAGCGTACTAGCCGCAGCCCGAGACTCGACAGCAATGGGCACCACGGTCGCCGACGACGGGACGGCCACGGCTGCCGAGCAAGGGGGTGATGGGACCATGACCAACTTTGCCGAGATTGGAGCAGCCCGCGACAAGGTTCTGAAGTCGAGACTGGAGCAGGCATCGCAGAGCACAGGCGGCGACGCGGGCACCGCCACGAGCATCGACCCTCAAGGATACATCACGAGCCTCAACAAGATGCAGATGAACCACGCTCAGGCACAGGTCGGCGACGTCAACCGCGTGCGGGAGCTTCTCCAGTCTGTCGTCAAAACGAACCCCAACAACGCCCTGGGATGGATCGCGGCAGCCCGACTGGAAGAACTGGCTGGCAAGATTGTCGCCGCGCGAAAGACCATCGACAAGGGATGTGCGACATGTCCCCAGAGCGAGGATGCGTGGCTGGAGAACATTCGACTGAACCACGAGTCCCCAAACACGAAAATCATCGCCCGCCGAGCCATTGAGGCGAACCCCCGCTCGGTTCGGCTGTGGGTCGAGGCCATGAACCTCGAGCACCTTCCCAGCAACAAAAAGCGCGTCGTCCGCCAGGCACTCGACCACCTGTCGGACTCGGAGGCTCTCTGGAAAGAGGCGGTGAATCTGGAGGACGACCCCAACGACGCGAGGTTCATGCTGGCCAGGGCGACGGAGCTGATCCCCCTGTCCGTGGATCTGTGGTTGGCGCTCGCTCGACTGGAGACGCTGGAGAATGCCCAAAAGGTGCTCAACAAGGCGCGAATGGCTGTCCCGACATCTCACGAAATTTGGATTGCGGGCGCGCGGTTGCAGGAACAGCTCGGCCAGGGCGACAAGGTCAACAACGTCCTGAATCGAGCTGTGCAAGTACTTGCCAAGGAATCCGCCATGCCAAGCCGTGAGGAGTGGATTGCCGAGGCGGAAAAGTGCGAGGAGGAAGGGGCGACGCTCACCTGTGAGAACATCATCCGCGAGACGCTCGGCTGGAAGCTGGACGAGGACGATGACCGGAGAGACATATGGAAGGAAGACGCCCGAGGCAGCATTAACAGGGGCCGCTACGAAACCGCCCGAGCCATCTACGCCTACTCTCTACGCGTGTTTGTACAAAGCAGGTCGACGTGGATGGCGGCCGCAGATCTCGAGAGGACGCACGGGACCCAGGCCTCGCTGTGGCAACTCCTGGAAAAGGCCGTGGAAGCGTGCCCGAAGAGCGAGGAGTTGTGGATGATGCTGGCCAAGGAGAAGTGGCAGGCGGGAGAGGTTGACAACGCGAGGCTGGTCTTGAAGCGCGCCTTTCACCAGAATCCCAACAACGAAGACATTTGGCTGTCGGCAGTCAAGCTCGAGTCGGAGAACGGCGACGTACAGCAGGCAAGACAGCTGCTGGAGATTGCGCGCGAGCAGGCGCCGACGGACCGGGTATGGATGAAGAGCGTCGTGTTCGAGCGGGTGGAGGGCAACAACGACGCGGCTCTGGACATGGTGCTGCGAGCGCTGCAGCTTTTCCCCAACTCGCCAAAGCTTTGGATGCTCAAAGGGCAGATCTACGAGGACCAGGGCAAACACGCCCAGGCGCGGGAGACGTACGCGACCGGGGTCAGGGCGGTGCCCAAGTCGGCGCCGTTGTGGCTGCTATACTCGCGACTCGAGGAGCGGGCGGGCTCCACGGTCAAGGCGCGATCCATCCTCGACCGGGCGCGGCTGGCGTCGCCCAACAGCGCCGAGCTGTGGTGCGAGTCGGTGCGGCTGGAGCGGCGGGCAGGCAACATGGTGCAGGCCAAGTCGACGATGGCGCGGGCGCAGCGCGAGGTGCCCAAGAGCGGCCTCCTCTGGGTGGAGCAGATCTGGCACCTGGAGCCGCGGACGCAACGCAAGCCACGCAGCCTCGAGGCCATCAAGAAGATCGAAAACGACCCGCTGCTGTTTGCGGGCGTGGCGCGCATCTTCTGGGGCGACCGCAAGCTGGACAAGGCGCAGAACTGGTTCGAAAAGGCGCTCGTGCTCGACCCGGACTGCGGCGACAGCTGGGCCTGGTACTACCGCTTCCTGTGCCAGCACGGCACCGAGGAGAAGCGCGCAGAGGTGGTGGGCAAGTGTGTCCAGAACGAGCCCCGGCACGGCGAGACGTGGCAGGCGGCGGCGAAGAGCCCTGGGAACGCACGCAAAGGGACCGAGAAGCTCCTCAAGCTTGTGGCGGCGGAGCTAGAGTAGTGAGGGTCTCGGGCATCTGTACATACCATCTGGGAGTTTGAGTTTGAGCTACCTAGGCTAACAGCTGCGGCGGCGCAGTCTGCAATGATAGTCATGGGACACTGGGATACCCGCCCTCGGTTGGGCTGGCGGACAAGCAAGCAGGAGGGCAAACGACTAGCCAAGGAGGATGCAGTCAGTCCTTCTGTCACACAATCTTTGTTTTGTCCTTCATATTTTCTGCATTAGATCTACGCGGTTCTGAACACAAAAGGGGAAGCTTTGACGGGCTCGATACCGCCTTGGCCGGCAACCTCCATCAGCCTCCAATTGATGCTCGCGCGAAGGTACTCGGCGCATTACTCCCGATCCGTAGTAACCGACATTTGCAATAACATGTCCGCGCCCTATCAGTGTCCCTTTATCGCCATCGCCCACCTTCCAGTCCTTCTTCATTGTAGCTCTTGAGATGCGTTGAATGAGGCCCGGCGAAGCGAGAACCACGGCTCGTCCGTCGTCTGGTGTACCAAGCACATGGGCAACACCAAGCATGTCCCAGTTTCGGCATCTACTTGCTGCCGCCAAACCAGCTTGAGATGCCGCCCTTGGCCTTGGCTGCGCCGTCCTCGACCTTTTGGTCAAACTTGTCGACGGCCTTCATGGCCTCTGCCTTGGCATCCTTGGCATAGGCCTCGGTGTTGCTCTTGAGCCTCGATGCTTGCTTATCCGCCTCGGCCCACTAGAAGAATTAGACGTCAGTACCATTTCCCCGTCGCCCATGCAGCAAGTTGCCGTCCATGTGGGGTTGACGACATGACGGGGACGACAAGGGGGACAGACTGCATTGTCAAGCTTCTGGCCAGCTTTCTGGCCAGCTTCAGCGCCGAGGTTCTTGAGGTCTTTTTCAACGTTGGGGGAGCTGCCGGGAAGCTGTGACTTGATGCTGGCGGAAGCTCGATGGACGTCGCCTGAACAAGGGCTTGGTCAGCCAGCATGTCAAGGGACGCAACAAGTTCAAAAGAAGTTGAGAGCAAAGGCCAGACAGACTCTCAAACTTGTTCTCGGCAGCCTTTGCGTTGCCGCCGGCACTGTAGAGGTAGTAGCCAATGCCACCAGCGGCACCGAGGCCGAGGATGAGGGGCATTCGTGATCTTGACATGGCGACAGGTTGCGTGGACCGGATTGGAGGATGGGCTTTGGGTGAAGGCAAAGGGTCTGGCAGAGGACGGGCTTGGAGCTCTTTTGAGTGGCGGGCCGCGAGTGCAAAGTGAGGTAGGACAGGAATTGGGGAGGAGAGGGGGGGAGGAGGAGGGAAAGAGGAGGCAGACGATGACGAAGGAGGAGGAGCTGCCGAAGGGCGGATGACACAACAGTTCCTCTTTTAGGTACATATATACTGTACAAACAAACAGGTAGGCTACAAGGTGGGCTGACCTCGAATCATACATTGTACTTCGTACAGTCATCCCTAGCCTCAAGCACCGCAGCCATTTCCGCTTGGCAATCCTGCTGGGACAATTCCCAGAATTTGAATGTTTTCCGTTCCTAATTTCGAATCAACGCATCCGCACTCGGTCGTGTTGGGCATGTTGACAAAAGTATTCGAGCGCACTTGATTACTACCTAGGTAGGTACCAGGCTGGGCAAGGTGTCAGGGGTGGTGTTGTTGATGATGCTGCAGTTACTACGTCATACACTTGGATCACGGCCAATCAGTTCGCCATGTCCTTGACGTGCGGGATGGGTCATTTCGGTCGGTCATCTGTACGAAGTAACACGTACTTCGTACGAATACTCGGGTCAGAGAAGCTAGCACTGTACTGCCAGCGGCGGACCAAAAGCTCATGTTCTCGTCGCCCTCATCAACCATCAACGAACATGGAGACAACCTCAAATGCCACTTCTTCACCAATCATGCCCATCCTCAAGGCATATCTAGCTTCAAAAGGGGCCTGGGAACTCCCCGCGACCCTGCACGAGTCAACAGAGACTCAGGCTCTGTGCAGCCATTGCGTGCCCCGGCGTAGCCCGACCAACCAACGACTACTACTAATTACAGGCAGTAGGACCGCACCCAGACTCGAGAGTTGCCGTGGCGGGTCCGTCCAGTTGCTAGACTCTTTCGTCATCGAGGCGCCTTGCCAGCATCGAGAGAAAAAGCAACAAGCAGGGACAAAGCTGATTCGCACCGGGCACCGAATGCATGCCACGGCGACCGGGGAGAGACATGGCCTGGACTCGAAACGGGACATGATTGATAAAGCCTCTCTCCCGCCTCCTAATCGTTCTCTGCCTAGTAATGCCTTACATCGCAAGCACCAACTGCACAGTGCTCTATAGCCGGCTTGCACGGCTCTTCGGGAGTATCACGCTTGTACTAAGTACTGCAACGGCAGGCGCTAGATTACACGGAACTCTGCGCCTGCTCTCAGCTAGCGAGCTCTTCCGCCCGGCCCGCACCGTCCAACTCCCACTGTGGTCTCACCCTCTCCAACCACGTCGTCCCCCTGCCTCCTTTGCCTGCCGCACGCATTGTTTCCGGCCCGTCTTCGAGGGTCTCTGTGTCCATCGGTCTGAGTGCTCATTGTATCTGTGATTTCTTCGCCTTGCGTCTCCGAGCCTCAGTCCGCCCGCCTCCCGCCTCGACGCCCCGACGCCGTCGCCTCCGGCCCGCGCAAGCCACCGACGCTCACCATCGCCATGCCAACGCACCCGCGCCGGCGATGCTGAGGGTCCGCAGTTCCCGTCGTGCCGTGGGCTTGAAGCCGAGTGACTACGACCACGAGATCGATCTTGTCAACCACGATGTGACGCCCCGCACTCTGAGCCCCGACACCGCGCCCGGTGGGAGCTCTACCGCGTCGCGGCTGGTGTCGTTTGCCGGCGAGTCCGGACACGCCGAGGCCACTCAGGCGCCTGACAATGGCGGCGCCCCGGTAGAGCAGCCCACGGAACAAGATGGCTCGCAGGAAGGCGCCCATCAATGTCGAGGCCAAGAGGAGGCGGAGCACGGAGCAGACGTGCCTCCTTCCGGGCCTCGGCCATCCATCGATGTTCAAGGTGTGTAGACGTGCCATACACACGACGCGTTACTCTGCTGACAATCCCCTTCCTCGAAGCCCCGACGCCAGAAGCATACAACCAAGGCGCCCGTCGACGACGACCCAAAAAGCCACGGCCCAAGCGCCAGGCAACAATTGACATCCTCTACGAGAACGAAAGAGGGGGCTTTCTTTGCGGCACGGCTCTATTCTCCTCTCGGGCTCTCGGCGGTCTAGATCCACCTCCCTGGAGTACGTGACTCTACAAAACCCGGCCTTCCCTGACGTCCTGCGGGCCACTAACGCAATTCACAGCAAATGCGTACCACAAGGCCTCGCCGACGAGTACGCTCACGGCCCAAGTGCCTGACCCGTCGTGGGAGTGGATATGGCCCGAGTGGCGGATCAACCACCAGGAAGGCATGGACGAGGACGGCTGGGAATACTCGTTTGCCTTTTCCAAAAAGTTTTCATGGCACGGCGCCAAGTGGTGGAACTCGTTCGTCAGGAGGCGCGCCTGGATACGCAAAAGGGCCCAAAAGAGGACGCAGGACGTGTCGAACGACCCGCACATGCTAAACACCGACTACTTCACCGTTCGCCCGGCTTCACACCCGAAGCGGCTGTCCAATGGTAGCAGCATGGGCAGCCGCGTGGCTAGCAGATCGAGCATGAGCCAGCTCTCTACAACCGAGGCGGAAGAGCGGCCCGACATTGAGGACATGGAATCGCTACTGCGGATATTGCGCTATGCCAGGATCGATCGTGAGAAGCGTGAGGTGGTGGAAAACTACCTCGACCATGCGATTGACTTGACCGAGTTGCAGGATGAGATGCACGAGATCATGTCCTTGTTTGTGTTTCAAGCCTCGCGAAGACAGTTACTCAGCCATTTGATACGGAAGCACGACGAGACGATGCAAGAGTTGGGAACCAAGGGGAACAAGGACAAGGCGGGCCTCCGGCAGCGAAAGAAGGCGCTCGACGCGGCCATTAAGCACGCTCAGGAAGAGGTCAGGAGACTTGCTTACTGGAGTGACGTCAAACGAATGGCGGAGGAAGGCGAGCTGAGAGACTCGTTTGACTCGGAGCAGGGCTGGTTCGATGCCAACTCAGGCTTGGACCAGAGCGGTCCCACGGCGCCCAGGAGGAAGGAGGAATCGCGGGGATGATGACTGGCGTCGCCATGCATCGTGAAAGGGCGGACTGGAGAGCGGATGGTTTGCGCTCAACAAGGGGAACGGGCCCGGGCGTGTCTGCGGCATGATACCTATATTCTCTCCGACTTGACAGGCCAGGGGGACAGATGGCGGTGACGGGACGTTTGACCGAGTTTAGCTGACTCTCCTAGGGTTCTCCTGGGGCAGGGCTTGGTAACCATGAGCGAGCATGGGCGCACAGCACAGGCGAGGAAAGTCGGGTATTCACTGAGTGGGTTGTAATTTTTCCTTGGCTTGAATCTTGTCTCTTTATTCCAAGCTGCCAGGCCTGGAGGCATATCGACGGCTCGTGATGAGGGAGAGGAAGAAGCAGAAGTGGAAGCATCGAGTCACCGAATAGCGTCATAACCACGAATCTTTAGCTCACGATCGTCGTTGTATAGAATATGGATTTCCCTTTGGGATTTTACCGTGAAATCCCGGTGCGTACCTGTTGACTTGGTGGAGCTAAACCCTAAGAAATCATGGCGATACGGAACCAGGTGGTGGACCCGACGACGCCGAGCGACTCGGGGTCGATTCAGTCGACGCCGATGCTGACGGCTTCGAGCGGCCGCGGCAGCAGCGTGGGGCCGGACGGATTCTACTAGGCGGTGGCCGCCGCTGTGGCCCGAATGGTCCAGTCGTTGTTGGAGCATGTCTGCGGCTTCGGAGATGGTGGCGACGGACGGCCGTCGGAGCCTGGAGTTGGGGCGTTGCTTGCCGGGTAGAGGCCGTGAACGGGACTCGAGAAGACGCTGCGAGGGTCACAAGGGACGAGTCACAAGGGACGATGCCAGTGCGCAGCGGCATGTAATGAAATGGGGGTGCATGAGGAGTGTATCTGAGCCGGCGCTTCTCCCGCCAGTGCCACGCGTGTATGAATACGGATTACCGAGTACATAGACCAACGACGTTGACTTGGCTCGACGCAAGCCTGTGTCCCTCATTCACTCTTGCGCCTTGGCTGTCCTGTCAGATGGCCTTGAACAAATTGTGCAAAGAGCTAGGCCCACGTCTTGATCCATTTGCCTCGCCACGATATCCAGATGGCCGGGCTCTTACTTACAGCCAGATCGCTCAACCGTATCAGAATATGGAGCAGTGGTATTTCTGCAACTACGGATAAATAGCAGATTAAACCCCTATCAACCCACTGCCTTATTGTGCGTTACCTTGGCTCCGCATGTACACAATTCTTGACATGGGGAGTAATGTTCATGACGCAAACAGTTTCGAACACACTGAAGTTCATTTGGATTTCCTCCCATCTGCAATTGCCCCGTAGCATTAGCACGCCGCCAACAATTAGCCTACTCGTCATGGGCGGGAAAAGCCACTTACATATCGGCATATTGCTACTTCTTCTCGTCCACCCCCTCGGAAAGTTGGCCCGCCGTTGGGCTTAGCTCCGGGCGTGTCGCATGAAACCTGGTCGCCCGTCTCAGAACGACATAGATCCGGCCCCTTGGCTGCCTCGGTCTTTGCTTGTCCGTCTTTGTCAAAAAAGGCGTCGAATTTATGGGCTCCATTTGGCGCCTCCATTTCCGCAAACACACCCATCATATACCCGCGGCGACCTTCATCGTTAAACGAGCTCGTGTCAGTAGAGGGAGCTCGGTTTCGCCACGCCATGACGCCTTGGTTAAAGTACTCTTCCATCTGCTTTCGTGTTCTGCTCCGTGCCTCGTCCGCGGATAGACAGGTGTTCTAGAATTAGCTACGTCAGTACCTTTGCCGTCGTTGATTCGACTTTCGTCTGCTGCAGATTGGAACTTACTCCCCACTACAGTTACCGGCCGTGTTAGCCCATTGCTCGGCCGTCATCTCCTTCGTAGGTGGGAAGAGCCAACTTACCGCTCGGAGGACATCACAGGTGACTAGTCCACATGGAGCGCCTGGACAAGCTAGGCAATCAATGACTGCCGATGGACAAGAATTCTAATCCCCCGTGGTGTCAGAGGCCTAGGTGGCTATTGGGACAGAAGCGCAACACGGGTTTCTTAGACACGTACCAGCATGTTAAAGACCTTGTCAAGTTCTCCACCCACCATCTCCGGCCGAGGTCCGGGCCCCAGTCCGAACAGCCCAGAGCCCCGCGGATAATGACTTCGTAGTTTGTTCATAGACTCATCTCGTAGCTTGCCGGCCTCTACCCTTACTTTCTGTTGGGCAGCTACAGAATGGGGATTCGACAAGATGCCCTTGAGGTTAGGCTTTCGTAGGGAGTCTTGCTGTACTGCTTGCCGCTGCAGAACTGCGAAATAATAGTCCTTCAACGAGGCAGAGAACTGCTCATCGTATTCTTTGTACTTGTTCTCCAAATACTTTCCAATTTCTTCTTTCTTGTGCTTCTTGAGTCGCTCCGTCCTATTCGAAATTGCTTCGTCTATCACGGGTTGCAGCGCGAGAGATTCCGGGTAATCGTTCTCAAGTGGCTCCGTCTCATCCGGAACTGCTTCGAGTGTCGCGAGGTCCTCGTCTGTTACTTCGTCGCCCTCCTCATCCGGCGCCTTGTCGACGTTCTTTTCGCTGTCTCCGCCCTCGATACCAGGACCGAAGTTATTGCCATATGAAGAGACTGCATCGGGACCGGTGTTATTGCCATGTAAAGAGACTGCATCAGGACCGGTGTTATTGCCATGTAAAGAGACTGCATCAGGACCGGTGTTATTGCCGTATAAAGACACTGCATGCAACTCGAATACAGTTGCTGATGCCCTGACGGCAACGTCCAGTTTCTGCGCGTCGATTTCGGCGGTCAAGTTGCGGATGAAGCTATTCGAGCTAAAGTGTGATTTTCCGTCTTCAAGGACTCTCGTCCACCCTAATGTATATGATTCATGCAATTTCTCAGCCGGCACCGCAGGGGAGGGACGCTTGCCAGTTTCCACTATGCGGATCACATCGAGGGCCCAATGGATAACGACCGCGAAGGGTGCGCCGCGGGGAATGAAAGAAATCGCATCGGCGAGACCGCAAATGGTAGCACTGAGCCAGGTGGTGGCCTTGTTTCGCTCTCGCTCAACGTCCGCCAGTCCCTGGGTCACACAGCGCACGATGGGTACCAGAGCTGTTGCAGCCTCCCAGCGCATATGGGAAGTCGCGTCCGTCAAGAATGCGGTTGCCACGTTCGAGAAGTAAAGACCTGCGGTCAGAGTCGTCCCTGAGCCTGCCTTGAGTTGTGGTAGCTTCAGCTTCAGCTTTAAAGTTTGGAGCAGCTTAGGGAAGGATGCGCCCTTGAGCTTTATTGTCCCCTCAAGCCCATATTTGACCGCCAACTTCTGGAACACCTTCGCAGCGCGTGTTAAGGACTGCCGTTTTGTCTGCTTTCGAGTGAGGCAGGATGCGCCGTCTCTTTTGCACATGGCATTCTTCAAACCCACTCCTTTCTCGTTGCTATCCAGGTTGTGTTGACGACGAAATTTCTCGGCAATCTGGCGATGATTCTCCGTCGTGAATGTCGTCTCGGGATACGCTTCTAGTAGTGCCTTTGCATCTTTAATATCTTTGGCTACCTTGGCGGGCGGTCGAGGTAATTGTGTCTGGCCACTCGACACGATTTTGGAAATAATAAGCTCGTCTACCGACAAATACGGAACAGTGCCGGCGGGGATCCCATTGAGGACTTTCACCGAGGCCGGAGTAAACGGGAGCTAGTATAGCATATATATTAGCACGCGACTTGTCAAGCCCTCTTGCTTTCGTGCTCTTAGGTGAAGACGATGGACATCTCGGGACAACAAACAATGCGGGGGTCAGCCAAGTCGATCTGGAAACTCTTTCCATTAGGACTTCGGTAGAAGAGGTCCCTCCTCCTTGGTCGTCGCCCGTTGAATGGGCTGGGATCTCCCCTGGTGTAGAATTGGCTGGGATACTCGGCGACCAACTTGTGTGCTATTTCCCCGTGGGCACCTATAGTCTGGTAGAAATCTATATCCTTAGAGTTATGTAAGTTTTCTAGGCAAATCTTGCTATATGTAGGCTAGGAACTAACCCTAGTGAGTCTTTGCCCTGGGAGGTACTTCGCGGTAGCTGTCCCCCCAATCACTACGACCTTGCGATCGGGATAGATTTTCTTGAGTCTCTGAGTAACATCACTGGCGGCCCTATCAATTTCATGGAACGAAAGGCTCTGGGAGTCTTCTGGACGGGGGATCGATGGTCCCGCCATGGGAGGCATGGTTTGACTCTCGCCAGACTCTAAAAGCAGTAGGATGGTCGTCCATTGAACAAGTAGCAACCAAGGCGCCTTCATTGTGGGATGATTTGTGTAGAAATTTTACAACTGGAGCCCGTGTAGTATTTATATTATATTTCAAGCACCATAGCAAAAACGAGTCAGTCAGATAGACTCTGTGACTTCCAGCAGTCTAGTTTTTTCTGGGCTTAGCCAACTCTTGAAACATGAAACAAGCCAGCCCATCCGACCAGGCAGTGCGTTGCTTGGCGATGCACGGCGCAACCCTTCTTTCCGAGGAAAATGACGCGACTCCGAGGCGAAAACCAAAGGCAGAGGAGAAAGAGGGATATGCGACGCTCATTCGTAGCTCATGGGGGTGTTTTAGCGGTGGAGAAAGGTCTTCGGCTTGCAGAAGAGAGGGCGAATGGCGTCGAGGGATTAGGGGCGCGGTCTGGCAAAACCGGCGCACAACGGCTCTGCAGTAGGTGCAATTTGCCCGGGCATGATGTTAGATGATGAGCAAGGACGTCGCGAGTCCCCCGCCCAGACCCGAGAATTAAGGATTCCATTAGCTACTGTCCACTCTCCCCTAGGTCATGCGCTATCATATCAAGCATACACGTGCATAGTCGCCCATTAGAAAGTGGAGGCCTCGAGGTCACTAGGTATCCCTGTCACCGTGTAAGCCGGAGGTGTTTTGACTTTCGTACTGTCCTGCTTTATCCCGCTTAGAGAGCATTAGCCTTAGTAAATCGTATATGCATTCCTTCTCTTTAGAGTTTGCAGCAAATCCATAAAAAATCTACCGAAATTCGAAATGCCTTAAACACGAAGCCAAGCTAGGAAAGCTGCCGGGTCATACTGCTGCGACTACTAAAGCGACTATACGAAGTATATCTAACCTATTTAGGTTAGGCAGGCCGGGGCCGTCGGACCCGGACGCGCGGCCCCCCCGGCCATACTAAATTTTACTAGCAACGCGTATGTATGTACATACATATGTACATACATACCGCGGCCCTCTTAATTGCTGTATACCTCTTCGGGAATTTAGTGGCCCCTCTATTTAGTGTAGGGAAAGATGGCTCGTTTCCTAGGGGACATGCTGGTGAACCCGGCTTATATAAGCAGAGACATCATTGCCTGTTCGCCCTAAAATTCGACACTACCATCACCCATCACCATCGAATCCACCATCGAATCCAGGCTGAACCGTGCCTCGACACTCACTTTTTTACTCTCGCAACACCTCACCCAACACCTGCGACTGAGCGCGCGCGCGCACCGGCCTCGAACCATGTCCGTCACGCTGCACACGTCCCTAGGCGACGTCAAGATCGAGGTCTTTTGCGAGAGCGTCCCCAAGACTGCCGAGGTAACAAGAGAAATCAAGCGACCAAGGGACGAGGATAGAAAGCGCCTCCGTCTACCTCGCAGCTGTTCGTCCTGGCCCCCGCGCGTTCTTGGGCTAACTTGTCTTGTCTTGTCTGCAGAACTTCCTCGCCCTCTGCGCATCCGGCTACTACGACGACTCGCCCTTCCACCGCCTCATCCCCAAGTTCATGATCCAGACAGGCGCCCCCGCCGCTCCCTCCCCTCCGGAAAATCCAAAGGGCGGGCGCTCCATCTGGGGCGGCGCCTTTGACGACGAGATCCGGCCAGCGCTGCGCCACGCCTCCCGCGGCGTCGTCTCCATGGCCAACAAGGGGCCCGGCACGAACGGCTCCCAGTTCTTCTTCACCTTTGACAAGGCCCCGCACCTCGACGGCCTCAATACCATCTTTGGCAAGGTCATTGGCGACGACTCCATGGCCACCCTCGCCAAGATGGAGGCTCTCGAGGTGGACAAGAAGAACCGTCCCAAGGAGCCGCTCCGCATCGAGCGCGTCACCATGCACGCCAATCCTCTTGCTGAATGAGCTTGTGGAGAGAGGCGCCGTTGAATTGCCGCCGCCGCCTCGAGGGGCTTGTTATGTCTACAAGTTGCCAAGGTGTGGGAGACGAGAGAGACGAGCCCTTTCAAACCCACCAAACTGGCCTCTGCGCTGCCGCTAGTCGACACCATGCCCGTTGCGACTCCGAATGAGCACGTACATTACGACGCCCCGGCCGGCTACGACTGCGAGAAGCAGTGGGGAGCGGTGGGGAGCGGTGGGCGGCCAGCGCATTGTCCGCTTGTACTCGTCGCCCTCAATCGAGAGCGCGCTGCCGGGCCCCATGTTTATCCAGGAGAATAGACGGACGGAACAGGTCCGTCGCGTCCCGTAGATGGAAGAAACGCGATTACTCCCGCGTCGGAAAAAGTCGCGTCGTTGGACAAGCGTACTCCTGTAGGCATAGTGAGAGTTCTACCATGGCGATGTGAACTAATAAACCCATACACTGGAAACACGTCACCGTGGAAAATCAGACTATACGGATCCCCTCGGAGGAAATGCAAGTATATGTGCATGAGGCAGCCACATGTGTTCCACCCAGCTCGTCTCGGCCACGACGTCTATCCCCTCCGGGGCCGGCCATTGCCACCACCAACACCTCGAGCCCGTAACCGTATAGACATCCATCGCCTTGCCCGTTTCTTCATAATTTCATGACTTCGGGCCGCTCTCATCCCCAAACCGCTGTCTTGGGCGCAAAAAGAAGTGTGAATGCAAAGGGGCTGCTCGCCCACTTGGACGATTTTTTTTTTCACTTGGGAAAACTCCGAATAACAGGATGTGAACTGGTGTAATTCTATCCCTCAAATGCGACAAAACGACCCAGATCTGGCCTTGTTGAGTGAGGTATCGTTTGTAGAGAATAGACGGATCTGCGCCAAGCACATAGCAAGAGCGCGAGCGCCTCCTCGACGCGCGAGCTAGCCTATCCGACGCCTCTTAGCATCACGGTCCGGGCTGGCCGTCCCGCCAAAGTCATCGCGCTGAATCTCCTCGGTGCCGGCCGGGCTGGGCACGTCGCCGCCGCCGCCGCCGCCGCCGCCTGCCACATCAGCCGCCCCGCTCCCGTGGTTGGCGCGGCTTGGGTCGACCAAAGTGTGGCTTGGGTCGACCAAAGTGTGGCTTGGGTCGAGGTTAAAGTTGAAGTCGTTGCCGTCGGTGGCGTAGCTAGCGTCGTCGAGGAACAAGTACTGGTCCAGGTCCACGTTTGGCGGGTCGAGAAAGCCCTCGTGTTCGTGGCCCAACCCGGGGATCTGGCCCGACGGGCTCAGGGGCCCCAGCATCTCGCTGAGCTCCTGGATCTTAGCGTCCTGCTCGCTCTGCAGCCGCTGAAGATGCCCGAGGTCGACCTGGTTCGAGTTGATTTGGTGCAGCGAGGGCGGCGTCATTGTCGGCGAGCGCATGATGGGTGACAGGGACGGTGGCATGATGCCCGCCGCAGATGCCCTTGGCGGCATGCCAGCCGATGCTTGCCCGATGGCCGCAGGAGAAGGCGCCGCGCTCGAGGGGGTCGACGTCTGCCTGAACATGAAGTCGACCAGCTTGCTCCGCTGATCCCGGTTCAGGGCACCCGGCGCGTTGGCCACAAGCTCGGCTGCCTCGGGCAGGTCCATGGCCGAGGTGTTGGTGGCGTTGTGGTCGTTGATAATCCTCATCATCCGCTCTTGCGGATTGGCCTCGAGCTCTTGACGGAGGCTTGGCGGAGCGTCCGAAGTGTCCAACAGTTCCGTGACGTGGCCCGTCTCGGGGTTCGGGTGACCCATGGCATGACACGGGGGGCTCGCGGCCGGGGGCGACCTCGCCGCCTTTGGTGCCTGTGCCTCATGTTGATTGGGGATGGGCGGCAGCAAGCCACGGGCTCTCTTATGAGTCCCGCCAAGAGGCGACATCGGATCGACCTGCGACTGAACCAAATCTCCCAGGTCGAATATGCTCCCCTGCTGGTGAGCAGGCTGGGTTCCCTGGTTGTTGGTCATGAGGCTGGAGATGATATCCCCGACGTTTTGATGGTTGCCGTCCTCAAGAGTTTTCCGAAAAACGTTGGCCAAGAAGTTGAGGATGGCATTGATCGAGCTTTGATGCCGGTCATGTTGGTTCTGGAACTTGAGCGCCTGGTTGTACAATTCGTTGTTATTGCGCTGCAGCTGGTTGATGGCGCCAAGAATCATCTTTTGCTGGTCCCGCACCTTGCCCAGCTCTTCCCGAATCAGGGTCATTTCCTTCTTCTGCAGCGGCTGCGACTCGGCATCGGGCAGCGGGCGGCCGGGCGGAGTGGCTGGTGCCATGGGCTGGGCGGGCCCGTCCTCGTGGCCATTGTCCTCGTCGCTCTCGCCCTCGCCCTCGATGTACTTGTTCCCCTTCTTGGCCTTGCTCCCGCCCTTGGGCTTGTTGATGAGCCAGAGCAAGTTGGGGAGACCGCGGCGGAAAAAAGGGTTGTAGTATTCGCTGGGGCTCTTGTTCTTGCGCTCGCTCGCGCGCATCGAATTGTCCGAAAGGCCGACGCGCTTGTGGAAGCCGTACATGTTGAGCTGCCGGACAAAGGATGCGTAGTTTTTGTGCTTGAATAGCTCGGGGATCAACGTCTTGGCAAACTCGTCCTCGTCCAGCACAATAATTGAGTCTCCCTTTTCGGACCACCGGATCCGATCTTCGTTTTTGGGATCCTCGACAAAGCTGAAGACGAGTCAGCCCACGACGGAGACGTGTCCGGCTCGGCATGCACTTACCTGCGGAGCTTCAGCACAAAGGGAGGAATCTGCTTCCGCTTGCTTTGCACCTCCCGCTGGGCCTTTGCCGCCATCTCCTCCAAGGCCTCGACGTTGTCCTGCGCAACCGGCCCCTCGCCCGAGGTTTGCTGCAGGAGGGCATTGTTATCGTCGCCAAAACCGGCCCACGGCTCGACCGAGTTGTAGCTGGAGTGCGGGTTCGTCGTCACAAGGGCCTGGTTGGTAGGACGACGGGTGACGGAGTTTGACGGCGCAGAGACGCTCTGCATGTACTGCTGTTGAAGGCCATACTGGCCGGTGCCGTGTGCCGAGCCTTCCCCCAGGTCGGTGCCGTCGCCCCCGCCGTTCCATCGCATCATCGACTCTCCCTTGGCATTGTCGGCCATGTACGGCTGCTGCTTACGCTGCTGATGTGGGACGGAGCGCGATGCTCCAGGCGCTGCTCTCTTCCTCGAGTTGTTTGCTGACATGGAAGACTCATGTGCGGCGGGGCAGCGCCTAGTCGACCGTGCCGATCAGTCAATGGGTCGATGGCGCGCGCGCGCAACGGGACTGTCGAGTTTCCCAGGCGGACGGAGCGGGTTTGGAAAAGGCCGTGCGTGTCGTGACGCTGACTTGGAACGAGCCAATGCCGAAGCCTCGGACGCAATCGCGCGTGATTGTTCTCTCTCTGCGGATGCGAGCCCGCACAGTCGAGAAAGGGCGTCGTCTAGTCGGAGCGGGGGCTTTTGGATGGACCGCCGGTGGCAATCGTCGACGCGTTTTCCTGCTGCGAAGCCTGCCGATGTCCGAACGTGACGCGAGGCGACGGTCTTTCGCAGTCACGATGGTGTCCTGCCGGGCTCTCGCGCTCGGCGGGACGGACGATGGACGGTGCTTCGTAGCGTAGCCTGCCTGGAGAATGGAAGGCGAAGGGTTGTGAGATGTCGACCTCGGGGTCGGATGTCGGATGGCGCAAGTTGTCTGTCGAGGGTGGCGGCTGGAAAAGAAGGAGGCTGTGATGCACGTAGTAGTGGGTGAGGTACCTGAACAGAGGCGTGCGTGCTCGCGAGGCTGCCAAGTCTGTCGCTGTGTAGAGCAGGGTCGCGGGAGGAGAGCTTGGAGGACCAAGTCTTCACTGCGCGAACTCAAGAGAGAGACAAAGGCCAACAGGGAACAAGGAGAGCACAAGACTGTCGTGTAGAGATGGATGCCGCCGAACAAAATACGATCGGCTTGAATACCTAGCCAAAGGTTACCTGAGAGTCAGTCCAGTCCTCCTCACAAGCAGCTTGGTCCGTGCACGGCACCTCAGTTCGGAGTGAAGACGTTCTGACCAATCACACCGCACAGCGACAGCCTTGAAGCGGCCGTTTCCCAGTGCAAGAGTCACGTGTTTCATGGGCTGCACAACCCCAAACCGCGCATCCCATCTCTAGCTTCGTCCTTAGTCATGTTCGCCGTCACCCTCGACTGCGCATTCTCCAATCGTTGAAAAGGAAACAGAGGCACAAAATGCACAAGCTAGGTACTTCGTACGGCTTCTACGATTACGCGGCCGACTTGCAGCGCCTGTGGTAGAAGCCGCCGTCTGCTCACCCAATGCAGAATATACTCATACTATACGAAGTACGATCCTACCATATCAAACCAATCACCTGGCCCCCCTCCCCGCCAGCGACGCCGCCCGCGCCAGCTTCGCGTTGCGCGCCTGATCCCCCCCCTGGTCCCACGCGCGCCCAGAACCCCCCGCCCGCGCCTCTCGCTGGGCCTGTTTCTCCTCCTTGAGCGTGCGGGCCTTTTCCCGCGGGTCGATGACGACGAGCTCTTCCTCGGCTTTCTTGCGGTAGCTCAGGTCCTTGCCTAGCTTCTCCGCCGCAAACGACAGCGAGTGCGACATCCACCCTTCGTCGTCGCTATCTTCCTCTTCCTGCTTGTCCCACGCCGTGCAGCTTTGGCAGTTTGCGATGAAGTGCAGGTCGCACACCTCCGCTTCGTCGCCTGCCGTCCCTGAGCCCTCTCCGTCCTGGGCATTTGATGACCGAGCCGTCTCCTTTTCAGGGGGCGCCTTTTCAAGCCTCGACTGGAAGGCCCTGAGCATGCGGACGGTGTCTGTGTCTTCGTTGCCCAATGTGTTATTCCCCACCGGTCGCCTCTTGCGTCCACGAATCGACGTCTCGGGAATCAACGACTCCAGCGCCGACTTCTCCTTCTCCGTCACTGCCTGTTCCGAGTGGACTGTCCGTCGCATGGACGCCTTGAGCGCCGCCATCTCCTCCTGGGCCTTTTGGAGCGCACTCTTCCTGACGGGTTCTGGCTCTGGAGATGGCTCCCGTGAAGGGGCTTCGGGTTCGGGTCGTGAATTTGCTTCCTCGTCCACGACGGGCTTGGGCTCGACATGACTAACGGTCTCCCCGACTTGGCTTTCTAGATCAACGGCGCTAGTCTTCGGGGGCTTGGCTACTTTTGCGGGCTCCCGGTTCGTAGATTTCTTGTCGCGTGGCCGTTCCTCGTCGGCCTCCTCACCGGCAATCAGCCTCGTATCGAACTTGGTTTTTTTAAACACGGGCACTTCCTCATCTCCCTCTTCATCCCCGAAACTGAGCAGTTGCTTCCCGCCTTTCCTCTTCTTCTTCTTGTCCTTTGCTGCCGGCGCCTTGGGCTGGACTCGTGTGGCGACTCGCGATCGCTTCGCCATATCCTCGAAAGGATTCACCAAGACCTCGATCCTCTCAATCTTGACGGCGTACAAAGGCCGCTCAGACCCCTCCTCCACCTCGGACTCGCCAATCTTGGCCAGGTTGTAAATCGTGTCGCCCGCGACTCGTCCAAACAGCGTATTCTTGCCACTCAGCTCCTCCGTCTTGTCCAGCGTGAAGAAGAACTGGCTCCCGTTGGTGTCCGGCCGGCCGTCGTTTGCCATGGCCAGGAGGCCACGGCGGTTGAACTTGAGGCGCGAGTGGAACTCGTCCTTGAAGTGGATGCCCGTCGGCCCCGCGTTCCTGCCACGCCGCTGGTCCATCGGCCACGGGTCAAGGTCGTCGCTGAAGGCGCCCCCGTCGTAGATGGACTCGCCCCCGTTGCCGGTGCCCGTCGGGTCGCCGCCCTGCAGGATGAAGTTGGGAACGAGTCGGTGGAATACCGCGCCATCGTAGTAGCCGTCGAGACTCAGTTGGAGGAAGTTTCGGCACGTCAGCGGCGTCTGCTTGGCAAAGAGCTCCACGAGGATCTCTCCGAGCGTTGTGTGGATGATGGCCGATGCCGTCGGCTGCGGCTCGAGGTTGTAGAGGGCAGACATTGCGGATCCCTCTGGCCGTGGGCGCGGCCGTTTGTCGCGTCACGCCTCTGTGTTGCGACGACTCGCCGTCGAAAAAGAGTGGTGATCGCGCTAACCACCGTTATCGATAGACACGCCCGCACCTCGAAAAAGGTACCTACGTGTATGTATGTACCCATGTACCCTGAGAGAAGAGAAGCCTCATGACATCATGACGCAATTGCGCCGAACAGGTGCAGAAAGCAAATATGTGCTCGACCCAGCTCATGAAATCATTACACTTGATGCAGTCCAGCCTGGAAGTTCAGAAGCATCAATAGCTTGCATCATCATCCCCCGTCCCTCCAACAATCCTTCAGCCAAACATGGCGCCTCCCAATCGGATGGCCACGCTCTTCGTCTCCGTGTAGCTCGCCAGCGCCTCCTCGCCAAGCTCGCGGCCGATGCCGCTCTGCTTGTATCCGCCAAAGGGGGTCTCGTGCCTGATGAGGTTGTAGCCTGCTCGGGCGATTAGAAGGGAGGGTTGATGTCAACAACGGCGTCAGACTTACAGTTGACCCAGACAGTGCCGGCCTTGAGGGCGTTGCTGACACGCACGGCAGTGTTGAGGTCCTTTGTGTGGACGGCCGCGGCCAGGCCGTACGTGGTGTCGTTTCCCAGCTTGATGGCCTCGTCCTCGTCCTTGAACTTGGCAATGGCGCAGACGGGGCCGAAGATCTCCTCCTGCATGATCTTCATGTCCGACCTGACGTTGGAGAAGATTGTGGGTTGGATAAAGTAGCCCTTGTCGCCGTGGCGCTCGCCGCCAATCTCGACAGTGGCACCTTCCTCCTTGCCCGACTTGATATAGCCCATGATTCGGTCGTACTGGAGCTGGCTGACCTGAGGACCTTGGAAGGTCTTGTCGTCGAAGGGGTCGCCGACCTTGTTCTGGGTGGCACGCTTCTTGAATGCCTCGACAAACTTGTCGTAGATGCCTTCTTGAACAAAGATGCGGGTGCCGGCGCAGCAGCACTGGCCGTGATTGAAGTAGATGCCGAAGTTGACCCAAGAGATGGCTTGCTGGATGTCGGCGTCGTTGAAGACAATGTTGGGAGACTTGCCGCCCAGCTCGAGCGTCACCTTTTTCAGGTTTGACGAGGCGGCGGCCTTCATGATGCTGCGGCCAACGAGGGTGGAACCGGTAAAGGCGACCTTGTCAATGTCCATGTGGGAGGAGATGGCTGCGCCAGCGACCTTGCCGAAGCCAGAGAGCAGGTTGAAGACGCCAGGCGGGAAGCCAGCCTCCTTGACAAAGTTGGCAAATACGAGTGCCGACAGGGGCGTCTGCTCCGCCGTCTTCATGACAATGGTGTTGCCGGTGGCGAGAGCAGGGCCAACTTTCCAGGCAAGCATGAGCATGGGGAAGTTCCAGGGAATGATTTGGCCGCAGACACCAATCTGTTGGTCTTCAGTGACGAGGCGCCACGGTTGCATAGATGAGGACTTACGGGTTCCCTGCGGGTGTAGTTGAACATGTCGGGGTCAACGTCGAGAGTCTTGCCAGTGATCTTGTCGGCCCAGCCACCAAAGTATCTCAGGACACCGACAACGGCACCAATGTCACCGCGGGCCATGGTGATGGACTTGCCATTGTCCAGGGACTCGACGGCGGCCAGGAGGTCGGTGTTCTTCTCGACAATGTCGGCGAGCTTGAGAATCATGGCGCCACGGGCCTGCGGAGTGACCTGCTTCCATGTCGTCTCAAACGTCAGACGGGCGGCGGCAACTGCGGCGTCGACATCCTTTTCGGTGGCCTCGCAGACCGAGGTGATGACCTCTTCGGTGGCGGGATTGACGACTTGGAACTTCTTCTTGTCGACGCCCTCGACCCACTCGTTGTTGATGAAGCTGGGGGCGGCCCGTGTTAGCCACGTGCGCAATGCACCATGGTAGCAGACGGCTTGCACCATGGTGGCAGACGGGCTTACAGGCCGATGGGCTGCTGGTAAGAGCCAGTGACAGGGGTCTTGAGGTCGACGGTCAGAGACATGGCGGCGAAGTCGACGAGGACGACGATGAGGGTGAGGAGCAGCGTTTGAATCGGCAAAACAGAGTCACAATGGACGGGAGGAGGAGAGGTCGACAGAGAAGGGAAAAGGAAAGAGGAGAAAAAGGCAGGGCGACTGATTACTATGCACGAATAGGTACGGATACGGGTGCTGCCGATAAAAGGCGGGGAAATGGCAATTGACGACGCGCGATCTTGCCGTCTTCTCTTTCCCCGCATCCCACAGCCCACAGCCACGCACCCATACAGACATGATGGTCATGAGTTGAGCCAAAAAAAGGAGCCGTCGGTCTAGCGCCAAGTGCCGTGCCGTTGCAAGAGCCGCTTGGTGCGTAGCGTGTTTGAGAAAAAGGGACCTGAGACGAACATATGGAGAAATGGAGGATATCAATTGCAAGCTCGTTGCCTCCCCCTCTACGGGCGACTATAGCTGAGTTGGGGCCAAAACGATTTTTGGCAATTTTGGGTTACTAGGCGTACCCGAATGTATAAAGGGAATTGCGGGCGATAAGGGGAGATAAGGCGATAGACCTTTTTTTCCCGCGAAGATAAGAAAAATAAATAAACCCCTGCTTTTAAAGACAAAAATTGTTATAAAAAAGATAAAATATAACTTACTTATAAATAGAAAAGATTAGGTCTAATTATATTATATTAAGTATTAGTAGGTATCTCCTACATTTATATTCGTAAATAAACTCATTCTATTGTATGTATTCTATATGTCTTGTCTAGCTAGGAAAAAGGGGAAAGGGGGCCCCTTTATAAGTAACGCGGCCTCGTTATACGCACGTAATTACGTAGGATTACGTAGCTGTAATTGCCTCGTACGTATCCCTTATCCCTTATTCCTATACTAGTAGTTTTTATAAGATCGTAGAAACAGCCTAAACGAACGTAGCCTAAACGAACGTAGCAATAAGGAGCTAAATAGGGTCGCAATAAGGGTCGCGATAAGGATCTATAGCCCGGTTAAACAGGGCCGTGTTATTATCGTAGATCCGGCTTTTCCAACCTTACAATAGCCTTGCAAATAGCCGTATAACGTATGGGAAAAGAGCGTTAGGAAGCATTAAGCTTCGGGGCAAAGCAGAGGGGCGAAGCAGAGCAAGAGATAGAGTTATCTTCGGGCCGGGAAAAGAGCGTGAAATAGAGCGTGTGTTCGGGCCGGGAAAGAACGTTGCCGGAGCTAGAGCGTAGTAGGGTCGGCATATAACGTTGCCGGGGCGAAATAGGGCTTATTTCGGTGCTTGTTTCGGGGCACTAAAAGGGGAAGCAAAAGAGGGAACGAGGCGCCGAAAAGGGGAAGAATAAGGCGTCGAAAAGGGGAAAATAAAGCAGGAAAAAATAAAGCAGGAAAAATAAAGCAGGAAAAACAAACGCGAATAAAGACGAATATAAACAAAGGCAAACAAAGGCGAAAGACGTTATCTCGGAAAAACAAAGAGTAAAGGACGAAGGCGTCTATCGGGGCAAAGGCGGTCTTGCCGGGTTTAGCGGAGCGTTTGACTATAGCTGCGGACTTCGGCTGTTGTATTAACGGAGCGTTTAACTATGGCTGCGGATTCGGCTGGCGGAGCATTTAACTAATCGTCTCGGCCGGCTTAGCGGAGCGTGTGCTTAGCGGAGCGTGTAAGTCGTTTGCAGAGCGACGGAAAAACAACTACGGGAGCTTATTTTAACGGTTGCGGAGCCGCTATTGTTATTATTGCTAAGACTACTAGAAACGTCCTCTTTAGCGTTAGGGCCGGATTTAGCGTTGCCGAAAGCGTTGTCTTAAGCGTTATCTTAAGCGTTGCCGAAAGCGTTGTCTTAAGCGTTAGGCCGGAAGCGTTGTCTTAAGCGTTGTTTTAAACGTTAGCGAGAGAGCTAGCTTTATAGTGCCGGGTGCTAATAGAGCCGTCGTTGTATTCTCGGGGGGGGAGGGCTTAAAGCAGTAAGCGGACTGTGTTTTCTCGGGGGGGGGCTTAAAGTAGCAAGCGGACTATGTTTTCGGGGGGGCTTTAAAGCAGCAAGCGGACTATGTTTTCTTAGGGGGGGGCTTAAAGCAGCAAGCGGACTGTGTTTTCGGGGGGGCTTTAAAGCAGCAAGCGGACTGTGTTTTCGATCGTGGCTTAAGGCAGCAAGCGGACTGTATTCTCGTGCTAGGTCGGAAGACGGCGGGGTGTTTATTATACGCGAGGGTCTTCGCGATGCTTTTATCGGAAGCAGGCGGCGGGCTTTTAGTTATTACGTAAGGGTTTTCACGCGTCTAGTCGGATGATTAAATAGCTCGTGTGTTAATCGAATGTCCCGTAGATTCGGGAGTATTTATCGTGCCGTTAGAAGAGCTTTTCTCGAGGAAGCGTTTAGAAGAGCTTTTCGGCGGTTAATAGGTTATTTTCTCAAACTAGCTAATAAAGGAATCGAGGTTATCTTCGCGAGGTTCTTCGCGAAGCGGTCGGCGTTAATAGACGTACTTCCTACTAGTGCTACTCTTCTTCTTCTAAAGCGGTAATCGGTTAGCGGGAAGCTTAAAGAAGATCTATGCGCAACCCCTAGAGGCGAGCTAGACTTAAAAGGTAAAGTCTTCTTATTCTTAGCGTAGATAACCCTCTCTAAGTGTATAAAATAGGATTATTAGGCCGGAGCCGGTTTAATAAAGATTTATAATACGTTCGAAGATTAAGATCTACCTCTTCTGCCTTACTATTAGTATTTAAGCCTTACGAACACTAATTAGTATTAGTAGGTATCTCCTGCATTTGCATTCGTAAATAAACTCGTTCTATTGTATGTGTTCTATATGTCTTATCTAGCTAGGAAGAAGGGGAAAAGGGGGCCCCTTTATAGGTAACGCGGCCTCGTTACACGCACGTAATTACGTAGGATTACGTGGCTGTAATTGCCTTATATATATCCCTTATCCCTTATTCCTACATTAAGGGTATTATAAATAAAATAAAAATATAAAGTTATATTACTTTAGAATCTATTTATAAAAGAATAATAAAGATAGTTATTAGTAAGAGTCTTTAGTATAAATGCAAATATAGGTCTAGTAGTCTTATTAGAATTATTAATACCTATCTAGCTAAGGGCTATACTACCTTCTTTATAGATAAGACGAGAGAAAGGTTAGAGCTACCCTCCGGGAACCTTCGGTAGCTAAGAATAGAAAGGGATCTGTAAATAGAATGTAAAGATAGATGCGTTAGTCGGGGAAGACCTTCCGCGGACGGATACGTCTATTGGGACGACCGTAGAAGTCTATAGAAGGAAGTAGAATTCTATCTATAGAATTCACCTTAGAAGGAAAGTCCTTCTACCGTAGAATTCTATTGGAATTTACCTTAGAAGGGAAGTCCTTCTACCGTAGAATTCTATTAGAATTCTATCTATAGAATTTACTTTAGAAGGGAAGTCCTTCTACAGTAGAATTCTATCTATAACTCCTACAATAGTTATTATTAATATAATTATTAGAATATAGGATATTATAAGAGAATTATTAGTTATATTAGTTAGTTAAATAAAAAGGGAGTTATAAAGCTAGTTAGTATTAGTCTATAAAAGCTATTAACTAAAGGGCGACGAATAGCCCCTTTATATAGGCTATAGCAGCGTATATTTTAAGGCCTAAAGCCGGCCTTTTATAAGCCCTCGTTACGATATTAAGGTTATACCTATAAAGGTAATTAAGTTAATAACTTAATTATCGTAAGGGCGGCTAAGTTAGTAACTATTAGTAGAGCTCTACTACGTAAAGCGGCCGGAAGGTAAACCTATTGCACTTATATAGTTAAGTGCATTAGGTTTTATTCTCTTATCTTTTAGCTAGGAAAGGGGGAAAAGGTAGCCCCTTTATAAGTACTGCGAAGAGCCTGCCCGGCTTAGCCGGGCGCTTAATAAAGCCTTGTTAGGAGCACGTGACCTAGCCGCTAACGCTATCATCCGGGTTATAACGGGGCTATTGCCTAGGTTATAACGAGACTAATAATAGCGTTATCATCGGGGTTATTAGAGGTTATAACTTATAACCCCTTTCCTCCTTATATAACTAGATTAGTCCGATACTAGCAGTTCTTCTTTAAGAGGCTGCGAAGCGTATTACGGACTAATCGAACGCAACGAATAAAAATAAGATTTATAGCCTAATTAAACAGGCCGTATTATTATCTCGGATCCGGCTAATAAATAAAGAAGGGGAAAAACAGGGATCTATAGCCCGGTTAAATAGGCCGTTATTATTATCGTAGATCCGACCGAAAAACAACGTTGCAATAACCTTTATAACGTACGGAAAAAAGAGAGGAATATGTATATTAGGCTAAAATGCCTAATAAATATAAATTGTAAATATAAATCGCAAAAAGATTAAAAGAGCGTATTTAGGCCGGAATAGAATATAACCGGTGCGACGTAAGGTCGAAGTAAGGCCGGAACGTAGCGTTGCTAGGTCGAAGTAGAAAAATAAGGAATAAGGGGAAATAATAAACATACTAGCAATCTTTAAATAAAGAATAGGAATAAAGACGTTATCTCGGCTAAGGAGTATCCGAAAGGGTTAGCTAGCCGAACTCGTTAGTCCTATTATCCTCTTTGCTTAGAATATGTCCGTATTATTATTATCCGTAGCCTCGTTTAAAGCCTTATATAATACGACCTCTTCTACGTCCGCGATAGTTAAAGTATTGCTAGTCGGGGCGGCGTGTAAGGTGCGTTTCGAGGCACGAGCGAAGGTCGGAAAACAGCTCTTTTACCCGTTTAGCCGGACGAAAGAGGGCCTATTTAAGTTCCGGAACGCCTCGATAGGCGTTCGTTATAGCTATTCGCAAAGGGACGTTATCTTCCGGGTCTCTTGCAAAAGTAGGGCTAAGGGCACGTTAGTAAAGCTATAGCTTATCGAATAGTAGCTCGAGGACCTCTTAGAGTAGCTTACCGGGGTTTTAGTTATAAAGTGACTAAAACGTCGTTATCGTCTATTCCGTAAAGTATTATTGCCGATAGACCTCGAAACGGCGTTTAAAGGCATTATACACGGCCCGGAACGTAGTCGTTAGCAAAGACTAATTAATCTACCGGATATAGTAGTCCTTAGCACGGCCGGCGAGGATTTAAGCAATTAGCCCGTAAAACTAGCTTAAGGCGATTCAGAGGCTATAGTAGGTCCGTATAAAAAGTCGGACTTTATCGTTGAGGATATCGTATAGGTCTCTTATATAATTATAATCTTTCCTCTATACCTTAGCGAATTATAGCATAAGGTTCCTATTAGTAGGGACGTTTAAGACCTCGGGTAGTAGCATTATTGTATATGCCTTAAGGGGGAAGATAGGGACGGGAGTAGTAGGAGGGATAAGGCCTTAGGGAACAGCGGTAGGCTAGAACGGTTAAGCAGCTAAGACGAATTTAGGGTACTAGAACCGGTAACTTATCGGATAGACCGTATATTGCGGAGCCTAGGGAACCTAGGGAACGAACGGGCCGGGAATAACTAGCAGAGGCGGGCCGGGAATAACTTACGGAATAATAGGCGATAATATAGGCAACGATACTCTTACGGCTCTTTAAACAATAGACGCCGGGGCTAACGAAGGCGCAGCCGTTAAAGCGGTAGGGAAAGGCGATAGCGGAACTAACGATACGGCGGCGGTAGTAGCTGTTTGTTTAGCATAAGCTGCTATTCCGATATCGAATTAGGTCGTTAAGAACTCGTCGGTAGGCTAAATTAGCGGCTCGTCGAATTCTAATAGGGCGGCTAATTGCGCTACGTTTAAGCCGGTCTAACGGTCGTTTCGACGTTTTAGAAAGATCCTACGCTTTCTTAAGAGGGTCTTTAGCGCCTTTGTATATTCCTTCTAGACTTTATTCTACGTTGCCCTTTTCTATCCTTCGAAGTATTCTTAGAAGTTGTCGAAGGGCTAGGGGCCGTTAATATAGACGCTATTGTCTAAAACAGCGAGGAATTAAGCCGTATAGGTCGTAACGGCGATAACGTTATCGTCGTCCGGCGTAACGTCTGCCTCCTAACGGCTTATATCGACATACTTATAGAATAGCTTATATATAAGGTAGCTAAAGGGGTTCTCTTCCTCCGGGAATAGTGTTTAGGCTAAGGTTAATATCGTTTAGCCGTATAACGGTTGTCTAAGGTATTCTTTAAAGGAAGCTTAAAGCAGTAAGCGGACTATATTATAGTACTAGGTCGGAAGACGGCGGGGTGTTTATCGTAGCGAGAGTCTTCGCGATAGTCTTATTAGAAGCAAGCAACGGGCTTTAATAATATATTACGTAAGGGTCTTTACGTAAGGGTCGTAATTAAATAGCTTATATTAATTATATATCCCGTAGGTTTATCGGGAGTGTTTAACAGGTTCGCGAGGAGGTCTTCGCGATAGGGTTAGCGTCGTAAAAAACACACTATTCCTTAATAGCATAGGCTTCGTTAAAGCGGTTCCTTTAAGGGTAGCTGTTTAACACCCTTATTAGCGTTATTAACGCACTCTTCTTAATAGTTATAGGCTTCGTTAAAGCGGTAATCCGTTAAGGGGAGCTTAGGAAGTCTCTTTAGCGGCCTGCGAAAGCTATATCGCTCTAGTTTAGGAAGGTTCTTCGTTCTTAGCATAAATAGCCCTCTCTAAGTATACGGATTAAGATCGTAGGTTAAGTTAACTTAGGGTTAAATAACTATTTAATCGGATCCGTTGCACGTTTTAAGGTTAAGCAGTCTATCTCTTCTACCTAGCTTATCTATAATTAAGCGTTTTAATCACTAATTAGTATTAGTAGGGCTCTACTATATACAACGGCCGGAAGGTAAACCTATTGTACTTATGTAGTTAGGTGCATTAGGTTCTATTCTCTTATCTTCTAGCTAGGAAAGGGGAAAAGGGGGCCCTTTTATAAGTGCTACGAAGAGCCTGCCCGGCTTAGCCGGGCGCTTAATAGAGCTTTATAAGGAGCACGTAACCTAGCCGCTAACGCTATCATCCGGGTTATAACGAGGCTATTGCCCGGGTTATAACGAGACTAATAATAGCGTTATCGTTAGGGTTATTAAGGGTTATAACTTATAACCCCTTTCCTCCTTATATAGCTAGATTAGTCTAATAGTAACGCTATTATTAAGGTCCTTAATACGTGCGATATAGCGTATCGTATTATTAATAAGTCTTGCTATTTACATAGATATAAATCTCTATTTATATAGAAGTCTAGGAAATCTCTACTCTTTCTACGCGAACCCCGCACGCTTATATCCCGCTACTAAAATCTAGTATAGGTATATAGTAATTAAGAGAGCCGCGTAAATCGTGCGAAAAATAGTAAAGCACGTAGTAGAGAGCACGTAGTAGAAGGCACGTAATAGAAGGCATATAGTAGAGCCGGGCATAAAGCATATAGTAGGGCACGTAGTAGGGCACGTAGCCGGGAGCTAGGCATAAAGCATATAGTAAGGCACGCAATAGAGAGCACGCAGCCGGGAGCCGGATATAAAGCATATATTAAGGAGCTATATATATAGTAAAAGGCACGTAGTAAAGGACACGCAGTAGAGTATATAGTAGAACACGCAGCTAGGCATAAAGCATATATTAAAGAGCTTATTAGATAAGGTCTATTAGTTTTAACTAATAGAGTCTATATTTTATATAATGCTATATATCTTACTAAGAAGGGAGGCATCGCGGAGATATAGCCTCGTTGCGTATACGTAATTACGTAGGTAATATATATAAAGCATCCTTTATACTATATGCCGGGGCTAATGTAATTAGCTATAGATAAGATAGTAGGGAGCTATTCCTAGCTTTAAGGGCTTACGCCTACCTAATAGAAGCATCCTTCTTTATATATACATTCTTATTGCCTAGTGTATTAAATTAGTAGCAATTCTACACCTTATGCCTTAAAGCTACTATTAGGAACGCCCTTCCTATCTCTAAAGCTTCGCTCTACTACGATACGTTCGCTAAGAGCTTCTTAAAGCTCTCGCTATTTATTAGAAGCCGCTTAAAGGCTCCCGACACCTATAGTATAACTAGCTTATACAACCTTAGCTAGCACGCCTATATAACCTCTAATATAAGCCTTACGATCCGATAAGGCTCGCCTTTCTAAGCATTATTAGAATTAGGGCCTATTGCTTAGTTCTCTATTTTAAGTCTTTACGTAATTAGCCGTAAGGAAAAAATTTCTCTTTATGTTTTCGATTTCCTACGTATACCCGTTCTTACGCTAAAATCAAAATACTATATACCTTCTACTATAGACTTTTCTCCTCTCCTATAACTCTTCTTTCTTCGTAATCCTTCCTCTTCTCTATCTATCGACCTTTTCGCCCTCTTCCCTCGTTTTATTTAAGCTATTATTACTATAGCTAGGGACGAAGAAGCCCGTTAAGCTATAGCGTCTATATCTCGCTTAGACGACTCCTACCCTCGCTTACCGATATAAGAATATGCCCCGCCGGATAGTATTTATAGCGCCGCTCCCTTTAAGGACTCTAAGAGTAATTATAAAGATCTTCCTCCTCCCGCCCGCTATTATCCTCGCTTATCCTTAGAAACCGAGGTATTACGCAAGCAGTCTACTATACTAGCTATAGAGGATAGAGATTATAATAACCTATTAAAATAAGCCGTCCGCTACTCTAAGTTAATTAAGATACTACTTACGGAAAGGGTTATTAAGACCTTTACTAATATAGACGTAATATATATAAAGTAAGCCTATATTCTCTTAGGCTCTTTAGCCTTTAAGTTAGAGATTATCTTCGATATTTTAGATCTTCCGTCTATAAAGGAAAAGCATCTATAGTATGTATACACTTAGCGAAAGGGAATTCGCTCGTATCTTCGTTTTATAGGCGAGCTTCCCGGTAATAAAACTCTTCTTTACGCTATAATAACTTTAGTATATCCGCTAGTCCGAGCTATGCTTTTTAACCTATAAATAATCGATAGAGACCCTTCTAACGGTTAATTAGAGGAATAGCCTCCTCTTCGTCCGTAAGGAATACTTCGCTTATTTAAGTAGCGCTTTATTAGATAGTAGTATTACCCTAAGGAATAACCCTAGGTTCTATATTATTCTCTTTAGTCTAAGTTATCTAAGTACTCTTAGGCCTTTTATTCTCGTCGATAGAAGGATTTAGATAATAATAATAATAATTTATCTAAGTCCGATAATAGTTTTATCCGCCGCCCCCTAAAGTCTTATCTAAACTCGCGTAAGCACCGCGAGGCGAGTTATACCTCCTCCTTAGCCTATAACGACGAGGCTATTATTAAACGCCTTAAATAGGATAATATTAATGCTTTTAACCTAGATAAGTATAATCTAAAGAACCTAGGCATTATCGCTTTTAGCGATAGAAAGAATATCTATATAGACGTTTATCTCTTTATAAAGCGTCTAAAGATTTATTAAGACGAGGATCTATTCGCCTTTTGCTTATATTACCTCTCCTTCTTAGTAGGAGGAGCTCTTATATAGTATATAAGTAAGCTTATAGCGGAATAATACGATATCCTTGGTTCCTCCCTTCTTAAAACCTTCTATAAGTTCTTAACTAAGCGTTTTAAGCGTTCTAACGCCGATGTCTTAAAGGAACTTTATAGGGAAAGGTATACGATATCTATATAGTCCTTTAGCTCTATTACTCTCGCGTAGTAGATCTAAAGAAAGGTTTCGCTCGCCCGCTAACTTAAGATAAGCAAGGATGCTTAAATTATTAAGGCTATCTATCCTCTTATTGCCGTTTAGATCTCCTCGCTTCTTCCTATTCCTATAAAAAAGACCTTAATCGATAAATAGATTCGTATTATTAAGGAATAGAAACCCTTTATTATAGCCTTTCTTAAGCTATATATCTTTAAAGACTAAGACTATTCTCGCTGTATTAGCTTTTCCTATCGGGATAATAACTATCGTTAGGATAACCGTCGCTATAATAATAATTACCGTTAGGGTAACTATAATTGCAGCCGTTATAATAATCGTCGCGATAACTATCGTTAAAGTAACTAAAGCAATAACTACCGATAGACTAACCGCTAGGATTAAAATCGAGGTTATAATCGCATTTATAGCCTTAAGGGACGAAGCTTAGGTAATAACCGTAATTAGTTAAGCTTACGCCCGCTACGCTGCGATAAGCGTTACTTTCGCTAAGACGACCGATAAGATAACCGAATAGAATACCGCCGAGGTAAATATAAAGGTAATAATAATAAAAAGAAAGTACGCTTTAAGTTAAAATATTAAAGCGATAAAAAGACTACTCTTAGCGGCGACGAAGCTAGTAATAAGCTATACTTAAACGACTTTTAAGACAATACGTCCTCTTACGCCTCTTCGGAAGCTAACTTCGTAGGCTATATAAACTCTCGCTACCTTACCGAATAGGTTAATAAGTTTAAATATAGCACTTACGACCGTACTTTCGCTCTCGCCTTTATGCTTAAGGAGTATATATACGCTAACTACTATATATTTAAGCAATAGCTCTATAGTAAAAAACGCGTGCTTAGGCCTTTAACCTATAAGGTTTATAAGGCCTTTTTTCTTTCTCGTAACGTACTTTTCTCTTATCTTTATCTTAGGTATAAGAAGACCTCTTCTACTCTTACTATTCCTATAGGGAATATCGTCGACTCTATTCCTACTAAGCTTAATTCCCCCGTCGTATTAAAGCTTATTCTTCCCGCACCTATTATTAAAGAGCCTATTTTTTATATAGCGCTTACTACGGCACCCCGATTAGATTAAGTCTTAAAAGCTAAAGCCGAGGAGCCTTAGTAGGATTAGGATTCCCCGCCGTACTTATACTTCTATATAAGGATTAAGGTCTTTGCCTAACCTAATAGATAAAAAGTCTAGGTTTGCCCTAACTTTAGCTATAGTAAGCCTATAATTAATCGCGACCTTCTTTAGACTCTTAACTATACTATTAAGAAGAAGCCTCTTATTATTATTAACGGAGTTAACGGTCGCTTTTTTTACGAGGACTAGGCTACGTTCTCCTTCTATACGCGCGGTATTATAGCTAGCCCGACCGCTTAAGTAGCTATAGCTAAATTCACCTACTCCGCTTAAGTCTCTAAAGTAAAGGCCGGCGCACTTCTCGGCAATGCTTTCCTTAAGCTATACCGAGGATCCCTTAATTATAATAAAGAGGTTATTCGTATTAGAGTGCTCGACGGGTTTAAAATCCTATTCGATATTTATAAATAGCCCCGCGAAGTTATTCGCTATATTTAGGCCGTCTAAAAGACTATTATACTACCTAGCACTACCCTTATAGTCCCTGCCTCTTAGAAAGAACTTCCTAAAGACCGCGCCTATACTTTCTTCGCTTCTTACGCTAATGCTATTTATAGTATCGTCGATGCTAAATCTCTTCCTACTATCCTTATTACTAATAGTATAAACGTTAACCTTATTATTAAGCGTAAGTAAAAGCTTAGCTAGATATAGGAGTATTAAGAGTCTAGCTATTTTACCGCCCCGTCTTAGAAATTAGCTATAAAGGCTCTAACGCTAGCTACGGTAGTTTCGCCTACTCTTAAAGCCGCTGCTATACTATCCTCTTCTATAAGAACTACTATTACTACTACTGCTTCTTCTATTAATTTATTAGTTAACGTTGCGAGTACTTTTCTACTTACTTAGGAAGTCCTCGAGTGCTTATAAGCTCCCGCCCTATCTTAACCTATAGAAGCTCTTATTCTAAGCACTTCTCTAACGCCTTTACTATCCGACTCTATCTACGCCTACGTTATAGCTTCTTCGGCAAGACCCGCTAAGTAGTCTAAGGTTCGCTAGAACCTTATAGTAGCTACTATTAATATAACGGCAGCTGCTATAGCTATCGAGATAGACGCCGCGGATAGAATCGAGGATCTTTTCTTTAGCTATATTCTATACTAAATATACGTTTAGCGCCTACCGAAGCTATAAGAGAAATACACTAAAGAGGGTATTTATATTTTCGACTATAGCCCTTCTTTCGTACGTCGCGTTAAGAAGCTTTTTTAGAGATACTCCTAGCTCTAGCGGGATATAGGCACTGCTATCGTAAAACCTAAAAGGGAATTAATAGTCCCTTTAATTAATAATTTACATAAAAAACGAGTCGCTTAAAGGCCTTACCTATAAGGACTTCGCGATAGGAAGGTTATCGACGATATATTTAACCTACTTTATAAGCAGGGTCGCTTAGAGTAAGCCGACGAGCTTACGCCGTTTGTAGCACCTATCTTTATAGTCTAGCGTATAGCCTAAGGCGAGACTAAAGGCTAAGTCGTTATTAACCTACGTGCCGTTAATAGTATTACTATCCCGGACTCTTACCCTCTACCGCTATAAAGCTTTATTATTGCTAAACTCTTAAGCGCTCGTTTTATTACTACTATTAACGCTTCCGCCTTCTTTTATTAGTTTTAAGTTAAACTTAAGCATTAAGGTAGGTTTACTATTATAAGTTATTAAGGTCTAGAGCGCTTAATAGTTATACCTATCGGCTTCTGCAATAGCCTAGCGTATGTATAACGCTATATAGACTAAGTTCTCCGTCTACACTAAGGCTATAGCCGCGCGTTTATTAATAATATTGTTATTTATTCCGCTACGGAAGAGGAATACTTTTAATATCTTAAGGCTATCTTTAAGCTCTTCGCATCGCTTAATCTATCTATAAGCCCTACTAAGAGCTAGATCGGCTACTCTTCTATAGAGTTGCTTAGATTTCGTATTAACGCGTTTAGGATAAGCACTATAAAGCATAGGCTTACCGCCTTTATAAAGCTTTTATTTCCCGATAATCTCGCCGCTCTTAAACACTATATTAGCGCTATAGGGTATATTCGCAACCTTATCCCGTACTATAGCGCCTCTATTGCCCCTCTATAGGATCGCAAGACTAGTCTTCTAGCTTAGGGTCGCTTAATTAGTAAGGTTAAAAACGGGAACCTTAATAAGCGGAAGTCCTATACGCGAGTTATATCGTTTTAGCCGACCTTAGCCGAGCTTTCCTCCTTCGCCTCCCTTTAGAAGGAAATTACTTTTAGCCGTATAATTTACTATATAAACCTATAGAAGACGCTATTTTATTAAATTAACGCCTCTTTATAGCGAGGCTTTATAGCCGTCTTTTTCTATCTCCGCGACGGCACCGTTTAGCAGCTAGGCTAGCCTATTCTAGTTAAAGCTATTATACCTATCTACTTCCTCTCCTATACTCTAACGAGAGCCGAGCAGTCCTATAGTCCCTTAGAACTAGAGGTCGCTTATCTCGTATAGGCTATAAAGAAGATACGCACTATAGTATAGTTATTAACCCTTCCGCTTATAGTCTTAACCGACTACTCCGCGATTAAGCAGATCGTCGCTAAGAGAACCCTTAATACTTCTAGCATAGACTAAGCTAACCGTCGTCTAGTTATAGCCTTAATTTATCTCTTTAAGTACGATATTATAGTTTATTACCTCTTTAGTAAGAAGAACTTTATTCCCGACGCCTTTAGTTACTTACTAGCCGAAGAGTCCGATTAGCTGCTTAACCGTCGCCGCCCTAACTTTACTATGCTTAACGATATACTTATAGCCTCTAAAGCTATTATAGCTCTTAAGAAACGCGAGGAATTCGCCGTCGCCTACGATAATAACCCTTACTATAAGCGAATATTTTAGATAATCGCGGATAGCGAGGACGCTATCGAGAGTCTTTCCTCGCCCTTAGAAGGAGCTATAGTTACTAACTCTATAGTAAGAATAAAGGCGTAGCTTAAACGCCGCGGCATACTATTCTTTATAGTCGATAAGCTCTTATACTATAAAGGCCCTAATAGCTTTACCCGGCTATATATCCCTAACGCTCTCGTCCTATCTATAATCTTAGTAGCCTATAACGATAAGAACTACTTTAGCGTTGTTTATATAATTAAGGATTTAGAGATATATTTAATTCGCGGAGTCACCCGTTAGGTAAAGAAGTATATCGCGGCCTATAAAGCCTATTGCCTTAGCTAAATAGACCGTTAGACCCTTGCCGGCAGCTATAAGCCTATTTGCCCCCCGCTACTTCTAATATAGAGTATCGCGATAGACTTTATAACCGATATACCGCCTTTATCTTTAGCAAGCTCCCCGTAGTAAATCCTAGGCTTTAATATCTTTAACTAACTTCTTATAGTTACTTATCTAACTAGTAAGAGATACTTGCTAATCTTAGGCAACGCTAAATACGGCATAAAGGACTAGGCTTAAAGCCTAGCCCGTTAGTTGCTTCTTTCCGATTAAGGTATACTAAGAACTATTATTAGCGACCGGGATCGCAAATTTATATCCGACTTTTAGAAAGGCCTCTAAAGCGCATTTAGCACTAAAATTACAATAACTACCGCCTACTACCTATAGGCTAACGGACTTACCGAATAGCGCAACTAGACCGTAAAGACCGCTTTACGAATGTCTTATATTAAGGATCCTAGCCTAGATTAAAAGATAATAATCCCCGCCCTTTAATAGAATCTAAATACGGTATTTAACGCTAGTATAAAGATCTCCGCCTATAAATCTATCTTTGGATTTAATATACGTAGACTATTAGAAGCTGCCGATAATATCCTAGGCACTACTATAGACGAATTGCCCTACTTACGAGAAGTTATCCGTAGATAAGCGAGCCTAGCTATAGACCTAGCCGCTATAAAGGCTAAGCCGCGGTATAACGTAAAACACCGGCCGGTTCTTCTTAAAGCTAGTAATAAAGTCTATCTAAAGTTATATACAAGCTATTATAAGCCTAGCTATTACGGTATAAGACCCTAATAGGTATATACCTATATAGATATAGGTTAACCCCGGACTACGCTAATATTGCCTTACTATATTTTACGGGCATTTTATAGGCATTTTACGGTTATAGCACGGTAATGTTATAGTAAAATCTAGCATAGGTAAACCCCGGCATTACGCTATAACTCTACGGCTATTTCGCGACGCGTATTATAGGGATTTTACTATAATACGTAAAGCGTATAATAGGGGGAAATCACCGCGTTAAGGCATATATAGGGAGAGGATTACGTATATACGGTAATACGCGATTAGGCATTATTAGGGAGATTCCCTAAGGAAGCTACGGTAATACGCTAGGATTTTATAGTAAAAACCCGGATAGCAATATAGGTATATAACGGGCATTTTCCCCGGCCTAAGAATAGAAGGAATAAGTAATTATTTTCTATATTATTTAATAGTTAAAAACCTACTTTACCTTATACTTACCTTCGCAACCGGTAGATAGTCCGTTACTAATAGAACTATTAGCCGGCCTAACTCCCTTCCTAAGCCTTATTACGGCTATTAGTATCCTATCCTTTCGATAACCCCCGTAGTATACTAATTATATTAGTCTATTATATAATAAATAGTAGTAATTCTCTTTCCTTAATTTTAAACTAACTTTAGGAGCGCCGCGAGTTTAAAGCCCTATAGTGCTAAGAAGAGAGGAAGCATAGACTTATGCCGATCGAGTACTATATGCTAGAGGATATCTTCTAAGGAAGAAAACTCTTGCTTATATATAGCTAACTCCCGGAAGCTAATTAGTTCTTTACTAAACGACTTCTCTAAGATCTTTAGGAGGAAGCAGACGCCTAGACTAAAGAAGCCTAAGCGGTATAAAGCTTTTACGCTAACTACTCCTAATACCCTTTCGACGGATTGTATTTATAAAGGTTATACGGCGAACTTCTTATTAAGTTCTTAAATAGCTAGCGAAGAGACACCCGGCTAATCTAACGGGAAATCGCTAGTTTTAACTCCTCCCTCGGAAGATAATACTAAGACGCGCTTTTCCGTCGCGTTAACGAGCTACGGTATTACCCTAACGGACGCCCGTATAGGATAAAACTAGACCTCGACCCGCCGGCCGGTAGCTCCTATAGATCTATAGAGTCCTAACCCGGCCCCGCCCTAGCGTTAAGCCCGTCCTAAGCGCTAGCTCTATAGACCGGAATAATACCCGCGTTAGTTATAATAACCGAAGATATACTCGCCCGGCTGCTAGACCGTCTATAGATAGGGATATCCTACCCTACGGGATAACTAAATAGCGCCGGCGATCGTATGCTAAATAAGCCTATGCCTTAAATCCGAGCCGAAGACGTCGGATTTTTTAATCCGGCTAGTCTATTCGACGCCTCGTTCGATACCCTCTAAGAGACCGAGAAGACTATTACGTATTAAAGCGTCGAGAGATTTATTAACGCCTTTAAGAGGGTTGCTATCCGCGGGACTAAATACGCCGACGAACTAGCCGCCTTAGTCCTTAGCCTCCTTAGAGGAACCGCGATCGAATAGTACTTTAGAGACCTCTCGGAGTTAGACCGGTTATTGCTCTATACCCCGGGCCTAAGCTATAAGGCATAGTGCTAAAAGCTTAGGACTCGCTTCGCTACCTAGCCTAAAGTCGTAGTATAAGCGCTTTAGAAGGAATACTTTTCTATTAAGGATATTATTAATAGTACCGACTTTTACAAATAGATATCGCGCTTAAAGCAAAAGGCTAAAGCAGCTTTATATACCGATTAGCACCTTACTATAATAGTCTATTAGCGGCTTAATACCTTACTTTAAGAATCCTTTAGACGGCCTATAAGAGCCGACGACTTTAATAGTTAGGTTATAGAATACGAACGGACGATTCCCTAGCTTTAGACTAAGCTTATAGCCGGATCTTAGGGTAGGCTAGCTAATAAGCTAACCGCGAAACCCTAATAATCCGCCGGAGGTTAGCGGCCGAACTACGGCTAATGCAATACGTAGGGATCGCTACGATCTAATTCCGCGCCGCGATCCGAATATAGTACTAAAGCAAGCGGTTAGCGTTTAAATAAGCCTAATGCTATTAACCTTAGGAAGACGCTAATACTAGCCGTATAAGTCCCTCCCGCTTTAGCAATAACGCCCGCACTTTAACCTTAGTCTAAGCCTAAAGACCCGCTTACGACTAAACCTATAAACGGTTCTAGAGATAACCCTATCGTTATTAACCTCGCTTAGGAAATTAAAGCCGGAGCAACCGACGGCGGAGGAGCTTACTTACCCTAGCATATTATTAACTAGATTCTTTATGCCTACGAAGACGACCTAACGCCGAGCGGCGAGCTAGACCCTATAGACGTAGACGAAGAGGATAAGCCTAACTATATTAACTTTACGACGGACGATCTTTTGCCTATAGGGCCTCGCGTTATCCTTACCTTAATCGGCGATATACTAATCGTATAAGCTACGCCGTTAAGGCCCGCCGACTCCTCGGATAGGCTATCCTACTTTACGCACGCCTATATTATAGCATACGGTAAAGATAGGCCTACCGACTAGCATAAAGTATGCGTTAATACTAGCGCCGATCGTAGTTGCGTTTATCCGGACTTCCTTACTAACTTTAATAACGTCTTAGTCGACTTTACTAAAAAACGCTATTTTACCGGAATTAGTAGCGCTACTATAGAGGGATAGGCCGACTTCGATATATATATTCTTAATAAGATTAATAAAGACCTTATAGTCGGCGCTATATAAGTTAGCGCTTAGATTAACCTTAAGCAGCCGACTAGGTTATTACTCGGCTAATCCTAAAGTATCCTATATTAAGTAGACGTTATAAACTTATCGAGCTACGTAATTATCGGAGCCTACGGTAACTTATCCGTCGACGCTTGTTTAGAATAGGATAGACCCTAAGTCTATAGAACCGTCTATAGTATAGCGGATATCTACGTTCCGCCCGGTATAACCGTAAGTCTTCCGGTTAATATTAAGGACCTTCCCGCTAATAAGGACCTAATGTTTTTCCCGATAAAGATAAAGCTCGCTTATAGCCTATTTTCTAAAGGCTAATCCTTAGTTATAGTAAATACCGGCAGTCGTACGATAAGGATTCGTAAAAGGCAATAAATTAAAACCGTCGTTAACCTTTACGACTAAATCTAGTTTATAAACATCGGCACGTATACTACGATCCTTAATTCGTCCCCGGACGGCTAGTCTACTTCGGAATCCTCCGAAGACTAAGACGACTTAGAGTTAGCCGAAGCGCTAGATATCCCCGACGGGAAACTACCCCTATAGGATAGCGGCCTTAACTAGCATCTTAAGCTCGGCATTAAGCGCGAGACCTTGTTTCTAAAGATCGAGTCGAAAGATAGAGTAAAAATCTACGCTACCGACCCTAAGTTTGCCGAGAAAATTAAGCAGTTAGCCGATAAATTCCCCTTACTTTAGACCGACTAAGGCACTATTAAGGTCTACTTAGATTACTATATAAAGATCCCGCTCGTCGATAATTAGCACTAGAAGAAGATCGCGTCTCGTATATAACCCTTAAACTAATAGGATAGGGAATATATCGACGAGATATACGATAAGCTATACCGAAAAGGCCGAATAAAATAGGCTATAGAAGCGACCCCTTTCGCCTCCTTAGTCTTCGTTATATAGCGGACCGTTAACGGTAAGGAAAAACCTTAAATAGTCGTCGACCTACGTATGCTTAATAACGTCGCTATACCCGATAGTTACCCTATGCCGCTTTAGGCCGATATAATCTAAAAGCTTTAAGGAAAACGATTTATCTCCGCCGTTAACGCCCGATCCTTCTTTTACTAGTTCCTCGTCTACCTCTACTATCGCGAACGCTTTATAATAGTTTCCTACCGAGGGCTAGAACGCCTTACGGTAGCCCTAATAGGATATAAAAACTCCCTTATATACGTCTAGCGATTTATAGACTAGATCCTCCGGGACTATATAAATTACGCGGCCGCGTATATTAACGATATTATTATTTTCTCCGATTCTACTAAAGAGTACTTTACCTACCTTATAGCGATCTTTTAGCTATTCGCCGACTATAACCTCGCCCTATCCGCGCCGAAGTCCTTCCTTAAGTACCCTTCCGTATAGCTATTTAGCTTCTAAGTCGACGGCATCGGCTTTATAAATACGGACGAGAGGGTCCGCGTATTACGCTCTATCGCTAATATATATAAAGCATCCTTTATGCTATATGCCGGGGCTAATGTAATTAGCTATAGATAAGATAGCAAGGAGCTATTCCTAGCTCCCGGGGCTTACGCCTACCTAATAGAAGCATCCTTCTTTATATATATATTCTTAGTGCCTAGTATATTAAATTAGTAGTAATTCTATACCTTCTGCCTTAAAGCTACTATTAGGAACGCCCTTCCTATCTCTAGAGCTTCGCTCTACTACGATACGTTCGCTAAGAGCTTCTTAAAGCTCTTACTATTCGTTAGAAGCCGCTTAAAGGATCCTAACACCTATAGTATAACTAGCTTATACAACCTTAGCTAGCACGCTTATATAACCTCTAATATAAGCCTTACGATCCGATAAGGCTTGCTTTTCTAGGCATTATTAGAACTAGGGCCTACTGCTTAGTTCTCTATTTTAAGTCCCTACGTAATTAGCCGTAAGGAAAAAATTTCTCTCTATGTTTTCGATTTCCTACGCGTACCTGTTCTTACGCTAAAATTAAAATACCCTACACCTCCTACTATAGACTTTTCTCTTCTCCTATAACTCTTCTTTCTTCATAATTCCTTCTCCTTTTTATCTATCGACCTTTTCGCCTTCTTCCCTCGTTTTATTAAGCTATTATCGCTATAGCTAGGGACGAAGAAGCCCGTTAAGCTATAGCGTCTATATCTCGTTTAGACAACGACCTTTACCCTCGCTTACCGTTATAGGAATATGCTCTACCGGATAGCGTTTATAGCGCCGCTCCCTCTAGGGACTTTAAGAGTAATTATAAAGATCTTCCTCCTCCTACCCGCCGTCGTTCTCTCTTATCCTTAGAAACCGAGGTACTACGTAAGCAATCTACTATACTAGCTATAGAGGATAGGGACTATAATAACCTATTAAAATAGGCTATTCGCTACTTTAAGTTAATTAAGACACTGCTTACGGAAAGGGTTATTAAGACCTTTACTAATATAGACGGAATATATATAAAGTAAGCCTATATTCTCTTAGGTTCCTTAGCCTTTAAGTCGGAGGTTATCTTCGATATCTTAGATCTTCCGTCTGTAAAAGAAAAGCATCTATAGTACGCCGATACTTAGCGAAAGGGAATTCGCTTATATCTTCGTTTTATAAGCGAGCTTCCTAATAAAGAGACTCCTTTCTACGCTATAATAACTCTAGTATATCCGCTAGTCTAAGCCGTGCCTTTTAACCTATAAATAATCGACGGAGACCCTTCTAACGGTTAATTAGAGGAATATCCTCCTCTTCGTCCGTAAGGAATACTTCGCTTATCTAAGCAGCGCTCTATTAGATAGTAGTATTACCCTAAGGAATAACCCTAAGTTCTATATTATTCTCTTTAGTCTAAGTTATCTAAGTACTCTTAGGCCTTTTACTCTTGTTAATAGAAGGATTTAGATAATAATAATAATAATTCGTCTAAGTCTAATAATAGTTTTATCCGCCGCCCCTTAAAGTCCTATCCGAACCTGCGTAAGTACTATAAGACGAGTTATACCTCCTCCTCGGCCTATAACGATAAGGCTATTACTAAACGCCTTAAACGGGATAATATTAGTACTTTTAACTTAAATAAGCATAATCCGAAGAACCTAAGCATTATCGCTCTTAGTGATAGAAAGAATATCTATATAGACGTCTATCTCTTTACGGAGCGTCTAAGGATTTATTAAGACAAGGACTTATTCGCCCTTTGCCTATATTACCTCTCCTTCTTAGTAGGAGGAGCTCTTATATAGTATATAAGTAAGCTTATAGCGGAATAACGCGATATCCTTAGTTCCTCCCCTCTTAAAACCTTCTATAAGTTCTTAACTAAGCGTTTTAAGCGTCCTAACGCCGACGTCTTAAAGGAACTTTATAGGGAAAGATATATAATATCTATATAGTCCTCTAGCTTTATTACTCTTACGCAATAGATCTAGAGAAAGGTTTCGCTCGCCCGCTAACTTAAGATAGGTAAGGATGCCTAAATTATTAAGGCTATCTATCCTCTTATTACCGTTTAGATCTCCTCGCTTCTTCCTATTTATATAAAAAAGACCCCGATTGATAAATAGATTTATATTATTAAGGAACGGAAACCCTTTATTATAGCCTCCCTTAAGCTATATATCTCCGGAGACTAAGACTATTCTCGCTACGGTAGCTTTTCCCGTCGGGATAATAACTATCGTTAAGATAACTATCGCTATAATAATAGTTACCGTTAGGGTAACCGTAATTATAGCCGTCGTAATAATCGTCGCGATAACTATCGTTAAGGTAACTAAGGCAATAACTACCGATAGACTAACCGCTAGGATTAGGATTAAGGTTATAATCGCAACCGTAGTCCTAAGGGATAAGGCTCTAGTAATAACCGTAACTAGTTAAGCTTACGCCCGCTACGCCGCGATAAGCGTTACCCTCGCTAAGACGACTAACGAGATAACCGAATAGAATACCGCTAAGGTAAATATAAGGGTAATAATAATAAAAAGAAAGTGCGTTTTAAGTCGAAGTATTAGAGCGATAAGAAGACTACTCTTAGCAGCGACGAAGCTAGTAATAAGCTATACTTAAACGACTCTTAGGACGACGCGTCCTCTTACGCCTCCTTAGAGGCTAACTTTATAGGCTATATAAACTCCCGCTACCCTACCGAACGGGCCGGTAAGTTTAAATATAGCACCTACGACTATACCTTCGCCCTCGCCTTTATACTTAAGGAGTATATATATACTAACTGCTATATATCTAAGCAATAGCTTTATAGTAAAGAGCGCGCGCTTAAGCCTTTAACCTATAAGGTTTATAAGGCCTTTTTTCTTTCTCGTAACGCCTTTTTCTCTTACCTCTATCTTAGGTATAAGAAATCCCCTCCTATTACCGTCGGGAACGTCTTTAATCCTATCGTTATTAAGCCTAATGCCCCTACTACCCTAAAGCCTATTCTTCCCGTACCTATTATTAAGGAGCCTGTTTTTTACGTAGCGCTTACTATAGCACCCCGACTAGATTAAGTCCTAGAAGCTAAAGCCGAGGAGCCCTAATAGGATTAGGATTCCCCGCCGTATTTATACTCTTATATAAGGATTAAGGTCTTTGCTTAACCTAGTAGGCAGGAAGTCTAAGTTTGCCTTAACTTTAGCTATAGTAAGCCTATAATTAATTACGACCTTCTTTAGACTCTTAACTATACCGTCGAGAAGAAGCCTCCCGTTACTATTAATAGAGTTAACGGTCGTTCTTTTTACGAAGACTAAGCTACGTTCTCCTTCTATACGTACGGCACTATAGCTAGCTAGGCCGCTTAAGCAGCTATAGCTAAATTCACTTACTCCGCCTAGGTCTCTAAAGTAGAGGCCGGCGTATTTCTTAGCAATGCCTTCCTTAAGCTATACCGAGGATCCCTTAATTATAATAAGGAAGTTATACGCATCGGAGTGCTCGACGGGTTTAAAATCCTATTCGATATCTATAAATAGCCCCGCGAAGTTATTCGCTATGTCTAGGCCGTCCGAAAGACTATTATACCGCCCGGTACTACCCTTATAGTCCCTACCTCTTAGAAAGAACTTCCTAAGGACCGCGCCTACACTTTCTTCGCCTCTTATACTAATGCTATTTATAGCATCGTCGATGCTAAATCTCTTCCTACTATCTTTATTACTAATAGCACGAACGTCGACCTCGTTATTAAGCGTAAGTAGAAGCTTAGCTAGATATAGGAGTGTTAGGAGTCTAGCTATTTTACCGCCCCGTCTTAGAAATCAGCTATAAAGGCTCTAACGCTAGCTACGGCAATTTCGCCTACTCTTAGAGCCGCTGCTATACTATCCTCCTTTATAGGAACCGCTATTACTACTATTACTTCTTCTATTAATTTATCGGTTAACGTTACGAGCACTTTTCTACTCACTTAGGAAGTCCTCGAGTGCCTATAGGCTCCCGCCCTATCTTAACCTATAGAAGCTCCTATTCTAGGCACTTCTCTAACGCCTTTACTATCCGACTCTATCTACGCCTACGTTATAGCTTCTTCGGCAGGACCCGCTAAGTAGTCTAAGGTTCGCTAGAACCTCGTAGTAGCTGCTACTAACGTAACGGCAGCTGCCGCGGCTATTAAGACAGACGCCGCGGATAGAATTAAGGATCCCCTCTCTAGCCGTATTCTATACTAAACGCACGTTTAGCGCCTACCGGAGCTATAAGAGAAATACACTAAAGAGGGTATTTATATTTTCGACTATAGCCCCTCTTTTATACGCCGCGTTAAGAAGCTTCTTAAGAGATACTCCTAGCTCTAGCGGGATATAGGCACCGCCGTCGTAAAACCCGGAAGGGAATTAATAGTCCCTTTAATTAACAATTAGCACGAAAAACGAGTCGCTTAAAGGCCTTACCTATAAGGACTTTATAATAGGAAGGTTATCGACGATACGTTTAACCTACTTTATAAGCAGGGTCGCCTAAAGTAGGCCGACGAGCCTATACCGTTCGTAGCACCTATCTTTATAGTCTAGCGTATAGCCTAAGGCGAGACTAAAGGTCGAGTCGTTATTAACCTACGTGCCGTTAATAGTATTACTATCCCGGATTCCTACCTTCTACTACTATAAAGCTCTATTATTGCTAAACTCTTAGGCGCTTGTTTTATTACTACTATCGACGCTTCCGCCTTCTTCTATTAGTTTTAAGTTAAACTTAAGCATTAAGGCAGGTTTACTATTATAAGCTATTAAGGTTTAAAGCGCCTAATAGTTACACCTATCGGCTTTCGCAATAGCCTAGCGTATATATAACGCTATATAGACTAAGTTCTCCGTCCGCACTAGGGCTATAGCCGCGCGTTTATTAATAATATTATTATTTACTCCGCTACGGAAGAGGAATACTTTTAATATCTTAAGGCTATCTTTAAGCTCTTTGCATCGCTTAATCTATTAATAAGCCTTACTAAGAGCTAGATCGGCTACCCTTCCGTAGAGTTGCTCGGATTTCGTATTAACGCGTTTAAGATAAGTACTATAAAGCATAGGCTCGCTGCCTTTATAAAGCTCTTATTCCCTAATAACCTCGCCGCTCTTAAATACTACATCGGCGCTATAGGGTATATTTACAACCTTATCCCGTACTATAGCGCTTCTATCGCCCCTCTATAGGATCGTAAGACTAGTCTCTTAGCCTAGAGTCGCTTAATTAGTAAGGTTAAGAACGGGAACCCTAATAAGCAGAAGTCCTACGCGTGAATTACATCGTTTTAGCCGACCTTAGCCGAGCTTTCCTCCTTCGCCTCCCTTTAGAAGGAAATTACTTCTAGCCGTATAATTTACTATATAGACCCGTAGAAGAGGCTATTCTATTAGATCAATGCCTCCTTACAATAAGGCTTTATAGCCGTCTTTTTCTATCTCCGCGACGGTACTATTTAGCAGCTAGGCTAGCCTATTCCGGTTAAAGCTATTATGCCTATCTGCTTCCTCTCTTATACTCTAACGAGAGCCGAGTAGTCCTATAGTACTTTAGAACTAGAGGTCGCCTATCTTATATAGGCTGCGAAGAAGATACGTACTATAGTATAGTCGTTAACCCTTCCGCTTATAGTCTTAACTAATTACTCTATAACTAAGTAAATCGTCGCTAAAAAGACCCTTAATACTTCTAGCATAGACCGAGCTAACCGTCGCTTAGTTATAGCCTTAATTTACCTCTCTAAGTACGATATTAAGGTTTATTACCTCCTTAGTAAGAAGAACTTTATCCCTAACGCCTTTAGTCGCCTATTAGCTAAGGAATCCGACTAGCTGCTTAACCGTCGTCGTCCTGACTTTACTATGCTTAACGATATGCTTATAGCCTCCGAGGCTATTATAGCTCTTAAAAAACACGAGGAATTCGCCGTCGCCTACGATAATAACCCTTACTATAAGCGAATACTTTAAATAATCGTAGATAGTAAGGACGCTATTAAGAGTCTTTCCTCGCCCTTAGAAGGAGCTATAGTCGCTAACTCTATAGCACGAACGAAAGCATAGCTTAAGCGCCGCGTTATACCGTTCTTTATAGTCGATAAGCTTTTATACTATAAAGGCCCCGACGGCTTTACCCGGCTATATATCCTTAACGCCCTCGTCCTATCTATAATCTCGGCAGCTTATAACAATAAGAACTACTTTAGCGTCGTCTATATAATTAAGGACCTAAAGATATACTTAATCCGCGGAGTTATACGTTAGGTAAAAAAGCATATCGCGGCTTATAAAGCCTATTGTCTTAGCTAAATAGACCGTTAGACCCTTACCGGCAGCTATAAGCCTATTCGCCCCCTACTACTTCTAATATAGAGTATTACGATAGACTTTATAACCGATATGCCGCTCTTACCTTTAGCAAGCTCCCTATAGTAGATCCTAGGCTTTAATATCTTTAACTAACTTCTTACGGTTACTTACTTAACTAGCAAGAGATATTTACTAATCCTAGGCAACGCGAAGTACGGCATAAAGGACTAGGCCTAAAGCCTAGCCCGTTAGTTGCTTCTTTCCGATTAAGGTATACTAAGAACTATTATTAGCAACTAGGATCGCAAATTTACATCCGACTTTTAGAAAGGGCTTTAAAGCGCATTAGGCACTAAAATTGCAATAACTACCGCCTACTATCTATAGGCTAACGGACTTACCGAACGGCGCAATTAGACCGTAGAAACCGCTCTACGAATATCCTATATCGAGGATCCTAGCCTAGATTAGAAGATAATAACCCCCGCCCTTTAGTAGAATCTAAATACGGTATTTAACGCTAGCATAAAGATCTCCGCCTATAAATCTATCTTCGGCTTTAATATATATAGACCGTTAGAAGCTGCCGATAATATCTTAGGCACTACTACAGACGAACTGCCCTACTTACGAAAAGTTACCCGTAGATAAGCGAGCCTAGCTATAGACCTAGTAGCTATAAAAGCTAAGTAGCGGTATAATGCGAAACACCGGCCGGTTTTTCTTAAGGCTAGTGATAAAGTCTACCTAAAGCTATATACGGGCTATTACGAGCCTAGCTAGCCGCTAAAGAAATAGTCGCGGTAACGAGAAGGTCCTTTCATTATTAAGCGTATAGTTAATAACCTCGCGGCGGAGCTCGACCTCCCTAGCTAAGTCTAAATCCACCCGGTCGTCTCTATTTAGCATCTTAAGCTCGCGCACGAAGGGCATTACGTTAAACTCGAGCCTAGACCTATAGAAGCCGCTCGCGATATCGAACACGCGCCTAACGAAGGAGATTAGCACTACGAAGTCGAGCGCTTAATAGACATCCGTATTCGTCGCATCGGCCGGTCGAAGTCACCTATAACCGAATACCTTATGCGATAGAAAGGATAGGCTGCTATATATAACTAATAGGTCTAAGCCGACTAGGTCTCCGCTAAAGCTATCGTAGAGTTCTAAGGTCGCCCTCTAGCACGCGCTATATAAAGCAAGAAGGCCGCTTAGCAAAAGGATCGATTAGAGGATAAAACAATTACTAGCATATATAAGCATAACTTATAAGAATAAAAGGAAGGATTTAAGCAATAGGAGTATTCCTCCTAATTGCCTAATTAGGATTATATTATAACTGCTATAGGCAGTAGTATTTTCTTTTTCAAGCCGGCATTCTAATATATATAAAGCATCCTCTATGCTATATACCGGGGCTAATATAATTAGCTATAGATAAGATAGTAAGGAGCTATTCCTAGCTCTTAGGGCTTACGCCTACCTAATAGAAGCATCCTTCTTTACATATATATTCTTAGTGCCTAGTATATTAATCGCGTTCCTTAATACCCTATAAGCCCTTAAGAAATAGATCGGCCTAATTAACTAATTGCGATACTTAGTCGCTTACTTCTTATAGTATATCGAACCGCTATAGCAACGTAAGATAGACGAGCTTAAGTCCGCTCGAGACGAAGGAAAGCTGCCCTTTAGGCAAGCTTAAGTCCGCTTTACCGTAAATGCTAAGTTCGATCTAACGCCGGAGGAGCTTTAGGCATTTTACGATATTACCGACGCTTTTACCGCTAACGCTAAACTCTATTACTTTAACCCGAAGAGCTAGCTATTTATCTAGCTTAACGCTAGTTACGACGGTTTTAGAGTCGTGCTTTTTTATATCGCTCCTAGCATAACGTAGAACCTAGCGTAAGGCCCCCCTCGTATAAGCATTCGGCCTATTCTTTACCTTAGCCGCTAGCTTTAGGGAGGCGAGCCTTAATACTAGCCTATAGAGCTTAAAGTAAGATGCCTCGTTTAGGCCTATCGCAAGCTTTAGTCTTACCTTATCTCTACGATAGAGCCGAAAATTATAGTGCTTACCGACTATACTACTATATATGTAATTGTTAAATAGTAATTACTATTTACGATTAGTATAAAGAGCAGCAACCGCCTTGTCTTTATATCTTAGTACCTTAGCTAATTCCCGCTTAAGGTTTATTATATTCCCGGCGCTAAGAACGTCTTAGCCGACTCGCTTTCTTAGCTACTAACGATAGAGACCCCTCCCGTTAGGCCCGGCGAGCTCGATCGGATATAGGAAGATAAGGCCCCCGTTAATAAGGTTTACTTAGTTACTAAGGCCGTTATAACTCCGGCGCTCCGCTAGGAAATTAAGGCGGGATACGCGGACGATCCCCGATAGTCTTAAATTATCGATTAGCTTAGCCCTAACGGCTTTAAGGAGGGACTTACGTTCTTTATCCTCGACGGCTTCCTCTACCTTAAAGAGACCGACGGACGGCGACGCCTCTATATCCCTTAAGCGTACGTTAAACCGATAATCGAAGACGAATATTAGCGGAAGTTTTACGCCGGTAGGCGCTATATATAGGAGGAGCTCTCCTCTAGCTTTATAATTAGTCGGCTTTCTTATCGAATCGACGATTTCGTCGCGAAATATAATACTTGCAAAAGGAACTAGTCGAACCGGCTTAAGCCCGCCGGCGAGCTAGTCCTTATCCGCACGCCGAGCGTCCCTATCTATATAGTCGCTATAGATTTTATTACGGGTTTGCTTAACGTCCCCTCCGAGGGTCTTCTATAGAAGACGCCTATAGGCGAATACTTTAAAACTTTGCTTATAGTTACTAATAAATTCTTTAAGATATACCTTTTGCTTTTAAGCTACGATTAATTTACTATAGACGATTAGGTATAGACCTTATACTACGAGCTTATTCGCTATAATTAGGGGATTCTTAAGTAGATTATCTTAGACCGCGACCTTAAGTTTATATTTAACTTCTAGCGTATATTATAGAAAGCCTTTAGATCTAAGCTCTTAGTCTCTACCGTATAGTACCCTTAGACCGACGGCCTTTCTAAGCGCTAAAACTAAACGGTCGAAATCGCCCTACGATTCTTTACCGCCGACTTCCTTAATAAGCGCTAGGTCGAGGCCCTCCTACCTCTATAGTTCTCGCTTAATAACTCTTTCTCCGCCGTTATCTAGACTTCCTTAAGCGAGCTTATTACTAGCTAACGTATAGACGATAGCTTACGTTTCCTTAGTGAGTAAGCCGGCGCTAGCAACCGATAGGTTCTTTAAGAATAAGCCCGCGTATCTCTCGCTTACGCTTAGGCCGCTATAAAGCGGCGATATAACGTAAAGCACCGTAAGCTTAAGTTTAAACCTAGCGATTAAGCCTAGCTTTAGCTTAGTAAAGGCTACTCTATCGCCGACGGGCGCGTCGCTAAGCTTAAGGAGCGGCGTATAAGCCCCTTCTTAGTTATAGAGCGGATCGGCTACCTAGTATACCGCTTTAATATAGATAACTCTATAAATATTTACCCTATAGTATCCGTAGCCTAGCTTAAGCCGGCGGATATACTTAACTCCCGCCCTAGCCTTAAACCGGACACCGATTACTAAGAAGTCGACTATATCCTTAATATACGTAAGCGTAAATATAGTCGCGGTATAGCACGCGAAGAGTTCTTTATTACTTAGAAAGGATAGCCTAGCAGTTATAATTCCTAGGTTCCCGCTTAGGACTTCGCTTAGTAGGATATTATCGACGAGTTTTATACGCAATAGGAGTTACTTACTACGAGGATTACTTAGACTAGGAAGTAGCGCGTGCTAGCCCTCGCCGCGTATAAGCCCCCTTAGCTTAAGGAGAAATCCTTATAACTTATAGAGTATCGCTTACGGACGTCCTTACCGGCTCGCCGCAAGCGTTACCGCGTTAACTACCGATTTTCGGCGGTTAGCTATTAGCTATCTTACTTATTCCGCGCTTTTATTTTAAATTTCTTTTCGTTTTCCCCTACTGCTATACCTTATCGAGCTTCCTTCTCTTCGCTTATCGTTAGACGCTCCTATCTCGCTACTTCTCCCTACGGCCTTATATAGTCTTTCGCGGTTCCTCCTATCCTTAGTAGTTACGTTCTATCCTACGACCCGGTATTTCGTGCCCTCTTTAGCGACTAGGTCGCCCGCTAGCCTCCCCGCCTTACCTTACCTAGATTTAAGCGCGCTATATAAATCTACGGTAGCGAGCCCTATCTTCTCTAATCGCTTAAGAGTACCGCCGCGTCCTTTATAACGTAGAAAAACGTAAACCTTACTCTTTACCGGGATTTTATTAACGCTATTATAAAGGAAGGATATAATTGCCTATCCGGTAAGGCAGTCGACGGGCGATACTTCCCTAACCCCGACCTTCCTAAGGCCCTTACCTTTACCCTAAAGCGTCTTTATCGCCTAACTATCCCTCTTATATCTTCCTTAAACGACCGCTAGTCTACGCCGATAGCACGCCTTACGCTTACTTGCCCCTATCGCGACTTAGTAAGGCGCTTTCTTCCTAACGCGGCCTAGCCCCCCCTGCCTATAATACTTAAAGGATTTACGGGGAATATCTTTTATATAACGGACGACCCTACCGGAAACGCCCTTGGTATAGCTTAGCTTGCCTTAACGCTAGCCGACGCCCTTACCGCGGCTATATCTAAAGCCCTTTCCCCGGCTAAAGCTATAGAAATCTAAGCTATCCTCCGCGTCGTTTAGCACGCTAGGGCTATTACCATATATATAACCGCGGCTAAGGCGGCCTTCGCCGCTTCTAAAACTCCGGCGACGCCTACGGCCTTGCTTTTTAAACGGCACGTCTAGCGCACGCCCGGTATACTAGCCGGCGCCCTTCGTTCTTCCCCAGCCGACGCCGACGACTCGCCGCGCAAACAATAGGGCGCATTACCTAATAATATCTTCGTAGTTTCCTATAGCACGCTCCGTCGTCGTCGCTACGATAATATAGCCCGCTTTACTCTTATCGCTACGTCCGCCCCGCCGATACCTCTACGCTTATAGATCGTTAAGTATAAGATCCTAACGTATAACGCTATTATATCCGCCGCCGTTATCTACTTAAGCACTTTTATACTACTTTACGGGAATACCGCTATTACTATTACTCTAGCGAGCCTTTTTGCCTATACTTAGTGCTAAATCGGCGATAACCTTACCTTACCGGCATTCGCTGCTATAGCCGGGCTACCGAGCTCTTTACTTATCTACTTTAATATACTAACTATACTAATCGACGATAGCGCCCTCGCTACCCGCGTCCTAGCGTCCGCCGCCTTAGCAATCCTAGCTAGTAGGATAGCCGCGGTAGAATTCGCCGCCGTATACTAAATACGGCTAGTCGGCAACGGATTCGCCTTAGACCTATCGGTCTTTATAAGCTCCCCGCTTATAAGCGATATATACGTTACTATTTACGCTACGCTAGTCCTATTCCCTATTAGCCGCTATAGTAACCTATAGATCGCGCGTACCGGCGAACTATCCGCCGCTAACCTATACGGCGTCCCTATCTACGACGCGGCCGTACTCGCCGCCTTCTCTTAGGAAGATTAAGCTAAATATTACTCGTCGAATAATCCGCGCCCTTACGCACGCCCGTCTACTACCGGGATATAACGTACGGTATCCTTAAGAGCATTTGCTATAGCCCTTATCGTTATTATCGGCGATAAGGTCCCTCGCGACGAGGCCTTTAGCGCCGCCGGCCCCGCCCCTACTTAACTAAGCTCGTCCTTTATTCGCTTAGTCTCGCCCTCTCGGCGTTTTTCCTTTCTCTTCTAGCCGTTTAATATAGCTCTTCTATCTTAGCGTTTGCCTTATTATTTTAGCTATATAATACGGCTTTATACTCGTTTTTCTACGTCTTGCCTTATCTATTACTACGTTTCGCTTTATCTATTTAATCCCTTTAAGCTCTATATTCGTTCGGCGGTCGCCGCTTAATACTCGCCTTCCGCTATAGCACCCCGCTTGCTTTACGTTAGCCGTCTAATACGGTTTCTCGCCTTCGTCGCCCGCCGTCCTAATACGACGGTCTACCTACTTTATGCCGGTCGTCTAATATAGCCTTCGCCCTTTCCTTACGTGCCTTATCTTTACTCAACCGTTCTTACGTCTTTCGTTCTTATATCTATACTCTACGCCTTATCTCCCGTCGCTTAAATCGCTTCCTATCGATCCGCAAGCACTATAAGGGCGTAGTATATCTCTTTAAGGTAGGCATTTATTATAGTATAAGACCTTAATAAGTATATACCTATATAGATATAGGTTAACCTTAGACTACGCTAATATTGCCTTACTATATTTTATAGGCATTTTATAGGCATTTTATAGTTATAGCCCGGTAATATTATAGTAAAATCTAGTATAAGTAAACCCCGGCATTACGCTACGACTCTACGGCTATTTCGCAATACGTATTATAGGGATTTTACTATAATACGCAAAGCGTATAATAAAGGGAAATCACTACGTTAAGGCATATATAGGGAGAGGATTACGTATATACGGTAATACGCGATTAAGCATTATTAAGGAGATTCCTTAAGGAAGCTACGGTAATACGCTAGGATTTTATAGTAAAAACCCGGATAGTAATATAGGCATATAACGGGTATCTTCCCCGGCCTAAGAATAAAAGGGATAAGTAATTATTTTCTATATTATTTAATAGTTAAAAACCTGCTTTACCTTATACTTGCCTTCGCAACCGGTAGATAGTCTATTACTAGTAGAACTATTAGCCGGCCTAACTCCTTTCCTAGGCCTTATTACGGCTAGCAGCATCCTATCCTTTTAACAACCCCCGTAGTATACTAATTATATTAGTCCATTGTATAATACTAGCTAGCCGCTAAAGAAATAGTCGCGGCAATAAGAAGGCCCTTTCGTTATTAAGCGTATAGTTAATAACCTCGCGGCGGAACTTATACTCCTAAGCTAAGTTAGGATCTACCCTATCGTATCTATTTAGCACCTTAAGCTCGCTTACGACGGTTACTACGTTAAACTAGAGCTTAGGCCTATTAAAGCAGCTCGCGATATTAAATAAGCGCTTAATAAAGGAGACTAGCACTATAAGGTCGAGCGCTTAATAGATATCTATATTCGTCGCATCGGTCGGTTAAAGCAACCTATAACTAAATACCTCGTGCGATAGAAAGGATAGGCTGCTATATATAACTAATAGGTCTAAGCTAAATAGGTCTCCGCTAAAGCGATTATAGAGTTCTAGGGTCGCCCTCTAGCACGCGCTATACGAAGTAAGAAGGCCGCTTAGCAGAAGGAACGATTAAAGGAATAATTACTAATAGATATAAGCATAACTTATAAGAATAAAAGGAAGGATTTAGGCAATATAAGTATTCCTCCTAATTGCCTAATTAGGATTGTATTATAACTGCTATAGGCAGTAGTATTTTCTTTTAAGCCGGTATTCTAATATATATAAAGCATCCTCTATACTATATGCTAGGGCTAATATAATCAGCCATAGATAAGATAGCAGGGAGCTATTCCTAGCTCTTAGGGCTTACGCCTACCTAATAGAAGCATCCTTCTTTATATATACATTCTTATTGCCTAGTGCATTAGTAGGGTTACGTAGGTCGCGTGCCTATAACTATACCTTATATATCCCTTATCCCTTATTCCTATACTAGTAGTCTTTATAAGATAATAATAATAATATAACCTAGTCGTTAACCTAAAGATAATATCTATCGAACGTAATAAACGAATCGAACGAAAAGAGGGATAGAGGGATCCTTAGCCCGGTTAAATAAGCGGCGCGATGCTATCGAGGATTATACGAAGTTATAGTATTATAACTAAGAAAAGAGGGAACGAATAATAAGCAATAAAGCAACGAGATTTAGGGAGTTACGTAAAGCAATAAACAACGATAATATATAAAGGGGCCGAGCGGAATAACGGAGCCGAAGGAAGTAGGTAAGGAAGCTCGCGAGGCTAAGGATATAGAAGCTCGCGAGGCTGCCTACTATAACGTTGCAAGCTAGCTATACGGAAAAACAAAGAGTAAGCGTAAAGGCGTCTAATTAGCTACGGGCTACTATAGCGGCGTTAAACTCCTTAACGAGGGCTATTAAAGTCTCTAATTAACGAGGGCTATTAAAGTCTCTAATAAGGGCTATTAAATCGCGTGCCGTTAAAGTCCTTAATAATATCCTATTACGCCTTAAGCTTATAGTTAACTTATTCGTTAAAGTAAGCAACTAGCGACTTTTGTGTTTTCGTAGCTTAAGGCAGTAAGCGGACTGTATTTTTATGCCTAGGCGAAGTAGGTCTTTTGCCGGGTTAAAGTAGCACGCGGCCGGGTCGATATAGGGTCTATATCGGTACTATAAAGAGTAAAGTAGGCATATATATACTAGTAGTTCTTTAAATAGTAAAGAATAACCTAGCAGGCCGGGCTTAAAGCAGTAAGCGGACTATATATATATATATATACCGGGTCGCGAGGTTCTTTACGATGCTTATTAGAAGAAGGCGGCGGGCTTTATAAGGACGAGTAATCCGACGCGAGAGTTAGGCTCGTAGTTGTCTAATATGCCGTTAAGAGAGCTTTTCTTAAGGGAGCGTTTAAAAGAGCTCTTCGGCGGTTAATAAGTATACCGCGGCGGCGGCGGCGGTACTAGTTGCTTAAGGATTACGTATCTTATCTCTTCTACCTAACTGTCTATAATTAACTAAGTTAACTACTAATTAGTATTAGATAGGGTCTATTAGTGTTAACTAATAGGGTCTATATTCTATAAAATGCTATATATCTTACTAAAAAGCTATATATCTTACTAAAAAGGGAGGCATCGCGGAGATATAGCTTTATTACGTATACGTAATTACGTAGGGTTACGTAAGTCGCGTGCCCGTAACTATACCTTACGTATCCTTTATCCCTTATTCTTATAGAGCCGTATATATAATAAAGGGTATATAATAGAAGGCACGTAGTAAAGTACGTAGCCGGGTATAAAGCATATATTAAGGAGCCGTATATATAGTAGGGGATATATAGTAGTAGGCACGTAGTAAAAGGCATATAGTAGGGCACGTAGTAAGGTATATAGCCGGGAGCCGGGCATAAAGCATATATTAGGGAGCCGTATATATAGTAGAGGGCACGTAGTAAAGGACACGTAGTAAAGCATATAGTAAAGCACGCAGCCGGGTATAAAGCTTATATTAAGGAGCCGTATATATAGTAGAGGGTATATAATAAAGGGCGCGTAGTAAGGCACGTAGTAAGGCATGTAGTAAAGGGCATGCAATAAGGCACGTAATAAAGGGCACGTAGTAAGGCACGTAGTAAAAAGCACCTACTATAGCTATTAAATTAACTAAATAAATTAAGGCTATATACGATTTACGCGGCCCTCTTAATTACTATATATCTATATAGAAAATTTAGTAGCGGGATATAGACGCGTAGGGTTACATAGAAAAAGTAGGGATTTTAGCGAACTTCTATATAAAGAGAGATTTCCTTCTATATAAATAGTAATACTCGTAAATAATATAGTAGGATTAAATAGCCTTATCTTTACGCTCCTTGTCTTTAGAGCGTACCTACGGATAACTTAAGACTCCCTCCTTTAGTAACTACGGTATAAAGAGCCGCGACTATCTAAAAGGCTATAAAGGCCTTACGGTAGCTTTCCGCCGTACGGTAAGTTAAGGATGCCTTATAGGCTTAAAACGGCCCTTTAACCTTTAATACTATTAGTTAGGCTCTACTATTAGGGTTAACCGGTGTATGTGTATTGTGTCTGTCTTACTAGCTAGAGAGGGGAAGGCATCGCGGAGATATAGTCTCGTTGCGTGCACGTGATTACGTGGATTACGTATCTGTAATAGCACCTTGCGTATCCTTTATCCCTTATTCCTATACTAGCAGTTCTTCTTTAGAAGGCTGCAATATATTAATAACCCGGTAAAGTCGAACTAAAGGAACGTAACCTAATCGAACGCAACGAACGCATTAAAAGAGGGAAAGAGGGATCTTGCGATGCCATCGAGGGTTAAACTAAAAGAGCGGTATTGCGAGCAATAAGCAACGAGCAATAAAGCAACGAAGCAACGAAAGCAACGAGCAACAAAGCAATAAAGCAACGAGCGAGCAATAAAGCAACGAAGCAACGAAAGCAACGAGCAACGAAGCGTAACGCAATAAGCGAAGGAAGGAAGGGAGCGTTAGGAAGTTAGGCAAAGCAACGAGCAGCGAGAACATACGAAGGGAGGGCCGGAAGGGCCGGGTAGAGCAACGGGCAGGGGAATCCCTCGAGAGTTCTTCTTCTTTAGGGCTCGCGAGGCTTGTGATGTAGAAGCTCGCGAGGCTATTTAAAGCTAGCCACGCGGAGCGAAGGGTGCGTTGCTAAAGCTCGGAAAAACAACGTGTAAAGACGAGGGCGTCTGCCGTAGCGAGGGTAACTGCCGGGTGACCGGCGGGGAGGAAGCCTATGCGGGCTTCGTGTAGTAGTCTCCTTCGTTGCGGTAATAAGAGAGCTAGGTAGCGAGCTAGGGCTAGGGGAAAGAGTATCGGTTGCTCTAACGGGAAGAGCGTGTGTTGCCCTTCTATATGACGGGCTAAGAGGAAGCTTATAAGGGCTTCCGGTAGTAACATCCTTTAGCGAGGTAACGGAAGAGGGCGCCTCGGGAGTCGAAGTGGGATTTATAGTGCTAGCAATTGGCCTGCTTTAGTAGGTGCCGTGCTTGCCGGGCTTAGGGCATAACGGTCTAGGAGGAAGTCTACACGCGTTTTATATAGTAATATCCTTCGCCGAGGTGGCGAAAGAGTGCGCTACGAGACTAGAAGGGCGCTTTGCAGTAACGGCATTTGCTTAGCTTTAGGGTATGCTAAAGAGCGCGCTATTAATAGTAGGGAAGCTATTGTATAGGCGGTAGCTTTATAGGTTGCGAGCAGCTTAGCGAGCTACTGCGAGAGCTTATAGGAGAGCAGCTTAATAAGCTACTAGGGGAGCCGATAGGGAAGTCGCTATAGCAGCAGTCCGAAGAGCTACTGCAAGAGCTTAGGGTAGGCGAAGCGGATAGCCGGGTCGGAATAGGAAGTCGGCTTAAAAGAGGGAGCCGGCTTAGAATAACTCGCGGACTTTAAACAGTCGGCGGAATAGGCCTGCTTATAACAGCGGGAGCTTCTATTATTGCCGCTAACGAGGGCGAGGAAGATGTCGTTTGCGAGGCTGCCGTAGTTAACGAAGGCGAGGGCGAGGCTAGCTTCGTGATAAGGGCTTCGGCTGCGGCGAGTATTTCTATATATAGTTCCTCGGCTGCGGCGGCGGCATTTTTTAACATCTTAATGTATAGTACCTTATCGTCTCTATCCGGTGGCGAGCGCTTATTAACCACCGGGTTAAATACCTAGGTTTCGTCTTAAGGCTACGGTAGTAGGGGGTTAAAGAGCGCTTTAGGATTACCGCCGTATATTATAAAGAAATTAAATTGCTACGCTAAAGGGGTATTCGTCTTGCCTATATAAATGCTACGCCTTTTTAGCAGTTGTCGTAGAGCTCTCTTAAAGTCCCGATAAAGCTTATCCTACGTATATTCGGTCTAGCACTTAAATAACATCTTAAAGAAGCCTAGTATCTTAATGCCTTATAGATAGGTATTATATTCGCAATAGGATATATATATAGCAACGTGTATTGTGATTGCGACCGTATCCTAATCTCGTTTAACATTGCCGTCCTAAAGGCTTATTTTGATTTGCTTATATAAGCTCTTCGGGAGGGCTATCTTCTCTATCATAAGGTAGTCGAGTAGTATAACGTCTGCCGCTAAGGCGTTTGCCGTAAGGGCGGCTGCGGCTGCGTTAGCTATGGGATTCTCTGCCGTATAGGTAGCGGCGGCGGCTATAGGAGTCGGTGCCGCGTTAGCTATAGCGATAGGATTCGGTGCCGCATTAGCTACGGCGATAGGAGTCGGGCTAGTAGATGTTATCGTAATGACTAGGTTTATATTAGGGTCGCGAGGGTCTTCGCGATGTTTATCGTAACGGTTTAAAGGGAATCTCTCGGCAGGTAAGACTAGCGGAGATGCCTTCTTCTTATTAGGTAATGCGTTGCTAACGCACTTACAGTTAGTGTCGTGCTTCTATCGAGGATAGCGGCGACTATTAACTAAAAGCTTAAAGGAATCTCTCGGTAGGTAAAGACTAGCGGAGATGCCTTATTCTTAGCACGGATAACCCTCTCTAAATACACGGAATAGGGTCACTAAAGACGAAGATCCGTAGTACGTTCGAGGATGCGTATCTGCCTCTTTTATACCTAGCTGTCTGTAATTAAGCGGATTAATCACTAATTAGTGTTAGTTAGGCTCTACTATTAGGGTTAACCGGTGTGTGTGTATTGTGTCTATCTTACTAGCTAGAGAGGGGAAGGCATCGCGGAGATATAGTCTCGTTGCGTGCACGTAATTACGTAGATTACGTGTCCGTAATAGCACCTTGCGTATCCCTTATCCCTTATTCCTATAAATACTCTATTAGTACCGCTATAAAGTAAAGTCCGCGTTTAAAAAGAGAAATAAGGATAGTAAGGTCTATATAAGATCGCTATAGGAATTATAGATAGAATTCTATAGTAGAAGGACTTCCCTTCTAAAGTGAATTCTATAGATAGAATTCTACGGTAGAAGGACTTTTCTTCTAAGGTGAATTCTATAGACGGAATTCTAATAGAATTCTATAATAGAAGGACTTCCCTTTTAAGATAAATTCTATAGATAGAATTCTACTTCCTTTTATAGACTTCTATAGTCGTCCCGATAGACGCATCCGTCCGCGGAAGGTCTTCCCTAACTAACGCATCCGTCTTTATATTCTATTTACGGATCCCTTTCTATTCTTAGCTACTAAGGCTTCCTAAAGGGTAGCCTTAACCTTTCTCCCGTCTTATCTATAAAGAAGGTAGTATAGCCCTTAGCTAGATAGGTATTAATAATTCTAATAAGACTATTAGACCTATATTTGCATTTATATTTAAGACACTTACTAATAACTACCTTAATAATATAGATATCCCTTATTCCTATAAATAGGCTAATACTTTATAACTAGCTTTAAGACCCTTTTATTTTATATAAATTAATAAATAGAAACTCTTAAAAAGAATTTTAAACTTTTTTTTATTTCCTATTTAATAAGTTATATAATTTATTTTTTATCTTTATAATATATAAGTCTAACTTTAATAAATTTTCTATTTAATTAGGCGTATTTTATTTTAAGGTTAAAGGGGGGAGGGGGCTAGCGTTTATCCCCCTTACGTAATGTCGATTACTAATTTTATTCCCCCGCCTCGCGCTATTAAACCCGAGGTATACACGTAGCTTAAAAATTGCTAAAAATCGTTTTAGCCCTAACTTAGCTATAGTCGCCCGTACGTAATATCGATTACTAATTTTATTCCCCCGCCTCGCGCTATTAAACCCGAGGTATACACGTAGCTTAAAAATTACTAAAAATCGTTTTAGCCCTAACTTAGCTATAGTCGCCCGTACCCTCCTCCCTACTTTTCTCGGCGCGTGACGAATATATAATATACGAAGTACTGCGTACTCCGTAGTTATTGCCCGAAAAGCAGCGGTAGCTCCTCCCCCCCTTTTGCCGTCGAATTTCGGCAGCCGAGCGCTAACCTTAGCCCCTACCCGAGACTCTACTATAGTACTTCGTAGGTAATTAATACAGTTATTTAGGCGCAATGCATAAAGTCTTATATGTCTTAGAGTGTGTGTATTGCTCTATCTAATCTAATCTAAGGACCGATAAGGGTCTAGGTATTTATAGGTACCTTAACCTCCTTAGCCTAACAGCTTTACATACATTTTTAATAGGTAGTCGTTTAGGGTCACCGTAAAAGAGACCTCTACTAGCCTCTTGCCCTATTTAGACTACGTTTTCCTTTATTATACTAACGCCGCCCCGTACGTACTAAAGCCGTTATACATTCCTACGTATAACACACCCCTTTAGGTCTTAAGATCACATAAGGCCTGCTAAATAAGCGGGATAACGGGTAAATGCGAGGGTTATTAGTGTTCTAATAAGAAGGAAAACGAAAGGAAAAAAGGGGGTTCGCCTAATCTAGCTTAACTAAGACGAAGAAAACAAATAACAAACAATAAGTAAGGCTATTATTAGAACAGCCTCGTGATAAGTGGTATTAAGACTATAAAATAAAGCAAAACAAAGGAACGATCGCAAAGGGGATCGTTAGGAAGGGGGTATCTTAATAAGTCCGATTTAACGTTAGAACTCGGCGAATTTCTATCCCTAAAGAGGCTTCGTAAGACTATCAGCGGCTATTTAAGCTATCGGTATCTAAGTCACGTCGAGGTTCCCGGTCTAAACCTATTCCCGAAGCCAATAGTGATGTATATTAACGTGCCGGAGCTTCGTGATAAAGGTGACGATTTCCTTCGTTAGGAGGCGAATAGTCTGCTAATTGTCGTACTAAATTATTTAATCCGTCCCTTCTAGCTTTAGCGATATCTCTTCGCAAAGCCTATAAAAGGCTATTAGTTCCTTTAAAGCCTGCGATAGAGCTAGCAACTTAGCCTCTATAGACGAGGTTATTATAGTCTTCTATTTCCCGGACTTCTATATAATAGGGCCACCGAATAACTTAATCGCGTATCCTTAGGTGCTCTTACGGTTAACCTAATCGTTAGCAAAAGATGTATCGGATATAGCCTCGTAAAGGGCAGAGCTATTCCCGTTAAACTTAATAACACGGTTAATATCCCCGTATAGGAATTCGATAGCCTCTTTCGCCTGCTTAATGTGCTCCGGACTTAGGTTCGTTAGGAATTAGGAGAATTTCCTAGCCGCGTATGCTTTATTAACCCTTATAATGATTATAGCATAAAGAAGCGAGCTAACTAAAGCTTAAAATAGGGAGACGTCGTTGCTTAAAGCAGTCCCTTTAAACGGCTTAAAGGGCTCTAGGCCGAGGGGCTGCTTTCGCTTAGTTAATAAAGATAGATAGTTAAACCGTTGTGCGATCTTCTTAATATACAATTCTTGCGATAGCTAAAGCTTCCTATTTAGGCGGTCCTAAATAACCTCGATGCCGATAAACCACTTTAAGTCGCTAAGGACCTTAACGTTATACCCCCTAACGAGGGCATTATAGAACGTCTAATAACTAGCTTTCTATCCGTTCCGAAAGAGGGCGATAAAGTCGTCGATATAAAAAAAGACGATAATATTGCCGTTATGCATTACGCAAGGGTCCTCTATTACGACGATAAAGCCTTAGGCCCTAAGAAAAGTAGCGAGCTCCTTATACTATAATAAAGGAGAACGCCGAAGACTATATAAAGCCTTTAAGAGCAGCTAAAGCTTCCCCTTCTGCTTAAAGCCTTCTAATAGCCTATAATATACCACCTCGTCTAGAATTGCGTTGCAAAAGGCACGAATAAAATCGTATTGCTTCGTATTAAGATCGTAGTAGCATACAACGGCTATTAATAGTTGAAAGGTCCGGGCCGCTAGCGTATAAGCCGTGACTATAAGCTCGTTCTTCGGTTATTAATCGCCCTAGACGACGAGGCGAGCCTTATATTCGATTATAAAGCCCTAGGCATTAAATTTATATACGTATACCTATATAAACGGAATCGTGCTATATTCTCTAAGGTCGACGGTATTTTCGTCTACAATCCTATAGACCCCTTCCCTTTAAGGCCTACAATCTCGTTTTCTATCCCTATAATCTATCGAGGGCTATTAGGTCTTAACATAGCCTCTTTAAAGCTCGTGGGAACCGGCAGAATATAGTCTCGATATAGGCGCGCTTATAAGTCCGAAGTAGCAAAAACTATGCTATCTTCCGGGCTAAGGTCTTCCGGGTTAAGGATATTAGCGAGGTCTATTTAATCAGGCGGTTTAGGGGTCTATTCCGGGGTCAATAGTTAACTCACCCCTTAATCTTCCTATAAGTCTTTCTTAGGCGCTAATTTAGGGGCGGCAGACTCCTTAGGGTCCGGAATAGCCTCTTCTTCGTCCTTAGGTTCGTGAATTAGCTCATCCATAAAGTTAGGGAGGTCTTCTAATAGGTCGATCTAAGTGATCTACTCCTACTATTGCCTTTCTACCCCTTTACGCTAGTCCCGGCCGAAGAAGACCTTCTCGTTAAAAATAACGTACGAAGTGTTAAAAAAGGCGTTTCTCTATAGACTAAGCACCTAAATAAGGTACTAAGTGCTAGAAATATAGCCCGTAAGGTAACCGATATGCCCTCTTAAATCAAGCTTAGTAGAGGTCTTATTTAGTCTTTAACGGGTTATAGGGAACGCCTTATAGCCGAAACACCGGATATACGGTTTTCGGGGTTTAACCCTAATATATGCCTATTCGTCGCGGTTATCTTAGAGCTACTCGTTAAGGCGCTATAGCAGCGGCTTCTACCCCTTAGATTTAACGGGTATTCGATTAAGCAGGTAGACAGCTGCCTCTATCGCTAATAGCCACATCGTGTGCGGGAAGCCGGACTAGGCTAGTAGGGTTATTATTAATTAAACTACTATGCCCTTAGACTTCTCGGCATAACTATTCTAATGCGGGTGTAATAGCGATAATTCCCGGACCTCTATTCCTGCTTTATGCATATCCTTAACGTATTCCTCGGTTAGGAAGGCCGTCTCGCCGTCTAATATTAGGATCGCAATCTTAATCCCGAATTTAGCGTTAATAGTCTCCTTAAGGCCTCGGAAGATACCCTAAAGCTCGGTCTTTTCACCTACCTTAAAACAATGCCTTATTCCTATATTAAAATAGGTAAATACAGCTATATTATTAATGCCGTAATACGCTATTCTTAGGTAAAATAGGTCGAAAGAGACCGCGCTATACGGCCTCTTCGGGTATAAGGGGTCATAATATGCCTACGAAATCTACCTCCTGTTTTTCGTCGTATAGCAGACCTTATAGTCTAGAAGGTCGATGCCTTTAAGCTTAATGATATTATCGTCCTAACCGCTAAAAAGATGCCTTATCGCACCCTTTCCTAGTTTAATAGAGGAAAGGGCATACACCCTAAAGCAAGCGCAGTAGTCGCTATACTAAGGGTTAGGATAAATAGCAGGAATTTATAGGGTAGTCGTGTTATAGCCTCGGCTAGTCGATTTCCGTATAAGTTAGGATATCCTGCTCGGGGAGTAATCCCTTAAATTATATTTTTCGGGCTCCTATTTCGATTAGTCTCTTCGTATTTTTAGGATTATTTAATTATGCTAATACCGACTAGATGCTAGTATCGCAGAAGCCGTACGGCAATAATCGTCTTTCTTTAATAATTTATAGGTAGAAGTCCCCGAGGAGAAATCGTTAAATCTTTAAGAGGGTAAATTAAGTTAATTTAGTTGTATTATATCAATCTTATATATGTGATTAAATGCTTCCTCCTTTCCCTTCCCTTTTATACGCCTAGGTTATGCTAGTACGTTATATAACCCTCTTTTTCCCCCTTATTAAATAGGGGGGTGAGAAATGCCCCGCTAAAATCCTCCCTAGCGCCCTTCTATCTCTAATAAAGGCGCGACTAATATTAGGGCTTTTCAACCTTGCTTCCTCCTCTACGCTCTCGCGTTTCAGGCATCTTTCCTATCCTAAGTGCTCGGTCTAGCTAAGTCTCGCTTAACCTCGTTATATATCTTAGTCTATGCTTCGACTCCTATAATCCCTAAGGGCATTAAGGAAACGAATTAGTTCGCTCCCTCCTTTATTGCCTAGACTCTTTTGTATAGTCTAATTGCTTTCCCTAATAACTCCTAGAGACCGAGGGTTATCGCTAGACTAGCCGTTCCTAGTCGACCTAAGCTATTATATCCCTACTTATCTTCGATATAGTTCTTATATATGCTTAACCCGTCGACACCTATAATAGGGACCTTAGCGATTCCTTTCTTAAAAGAGGTTATCCGGTTAGAGTCGCTCCGTATTCCCTATCTACGTTTCTAAGGCGTGCTTAGCTTTGCTAGTCCTAGCTTAGGAGGGACAGGTATCTCTGCTCGTAGGCTAGGTGTAATAGTCGGTCGCGAGGTCGGGGCGATAACCTACATCCGTAGGGGTAAATCGATGACTAGCGTAGGTAGAGAAGCACGAGGTAGGCTAGCGAATTAAGCTCGAAAGGCGCTTCCTATACCGCTTAGTGTCCCGCTTAGTTTAGACAATAGGGATAAGTCCCTTAATGTCGAAGCTTAAAGGGAGATAACGCTTATAGCGAGTTCCTTAAGTCGTTCTCTCTACATCTAGCGTCTATTATAGAGGCTTTAGATCTCCTAGGGAATCTATAAGCGCTAGTCTACTGCTCGTCCTTAATGTTAAAACTCAGTTATAAACTAGACATCAATTAGGTTAGGTCCGCTATAGATAAGCCTAAAATAGTTAAAGATCCTTACTATAGGGATTCCCTTAATAGGGTATAGTCCTCCTAGTGATATTAAGATTTAATCTTAATATACGTATTTAAATCCTCTTATCTAGGTCTTTAGTTAGTAAAGGGGTCCGAATCTAAGCAAGCGTAGGTCTTTAATCCCTAATTCGTTTCCTACTATAGCGTATAAGGTTATTATTGTCCGTGCTAAGCTTACTTTATAAGTGTTAGGTTCGTCTTTTAGGAAGAATCCCTAGTCCCTATAAGGGAATTCGGGGACCTAGTAAGGTTGCTCCTTTAAGAAGTAGTTATCCTATGTAATCTTAACGCCCGGGTATACCTTTAGTAGGAACTTAAACGGGATCCCGATAAGGCCTCTTACCTAGTATTAAATTATCGTAAGGGCAAGATATCCGCATTCCTAACCGAGTTTTTACTCTATCGTCGGGATGCTAGTAAAGGCGAATAAATACGGGTATCCTATTCTATATAGTAGCTACCGCTATACTCGTAAGAACCTATATAATCGAGGTCGTCGTCTACTTCGTAAAGCGTTAAAGATAATAAGTTAGCTCTCTCGCCTATCCTATAAAAACCCGATCTAATATATACTATCGTGGCCTTCGGCGTTAGTAAAGCATACCGTGCCGACGATATAACGTCTTTTAAATGCAATATTCGTAGTATTAAAGGATAGCTAACTAAACATTAGCATTTCCTCTCCTTTATAAAGTCTATAGTAAAGGCCTAGGTTACGGTCTAGCGCGGCCTTTCTTAAGACCTAGTTCTCGTCTATATAGATTGTCATAGGTTAATCTATTATAGCTACCGCACCTTCTACCCCTTTAGTAATAACTCGTAGTATCGCAGTTAGACTATCGTCTTCGGCCTATTCTTTTCGGCTTACTTATACAAGGAAATTATATACCTTATTCGTATGTCGATACTAACGGCTTTTGCTCCTATAAAACCTATTTATCGGGGATATAAACTAATAGGTCTTCTTTACTTCCTCTCGGGTTATTTCGTAGTCGCTCCTAGCTTACCGTAGTTATGCCGGCTAATTTTGTCTATATAGGAACTATATTAGTTAACTCCCGTTAAAGGCTTTAACTCTTATCTAGTCGACTGTTATTTCTTCGTTAGGGCTATAATGCTTCCCTACGCCTCCCTTAATATAGACTTTCCTATAGACGCCTTTAAGAGGCATTCCGATATCTCCGGTTAGCCTTCTATAGAAGGTAATCGCTATGTTCGAAAGCTTATTGGCTTTACTAAGTGCTGCTACGTGCTAGTCTATTGCTGTTCGTCGATTAAAAGTCTATATTGCAAAAGGAAGAAAGCGGGTATACGCAGGTAGAATAGAGTTTTTCTCGTAAGGAGTGCTTTTTAAGGCGCGCGTTGTCTTCTAAGGTGTTAGGCTAAAAGCTTTACTACGTAGGCTTAGTAGCTAATCGTTCTATCGTCTATAATCCTTTAAATCCCTTTCTTTTCCTTAGTTTATCCGCAATTAGTCTTTATCCGATCTTTTATTTTCCTTGCTCTTAGGCTTATCCGATCTTAATTTTTCCCTCTTTTATTTCTTCTTCCTTCCTTTATTAAAGTATCCTTATTTTCGCGACTATGCCTATCGACGCATCTTCTTTAAAGGCCGAAGGCCTTTTAGATATCCTTAAGCTTTCCCTTACCTCTCTTAAACCCGAAGATTTCTTAATAAGCGTTCTTTTATCGTAGAACTATCGTATAATAATCTTTCCGCAACGCCTCGAGTATTTTATAGCAACGAACTATTTAATCCTTTAAGTCTTAGTCGTCTGCTAATTCGTAGTTACAATAGATTTATAGTTGCTTAAGAACGTTTATCCGCGGTGGTTATAACCTCGGACATTAGGGCTTCCCGATCTATATTAAGGTCGTTATTCGCCTTAAGATCCTAAGTCGAGCGCCGGACTTCGTTAAATCGGATGCGAAGGGTAGGAAGCCTTTAGAGTACCTCTTTAATACCTTCCTTAGACCTTAGGATCGGGCCTTATACGAGAATCTTATTAAGCGTCGTCGTATCGTCTATATTCCGGCCGAGGTAGTCTATCCACGCGGATTTTTCTTTTCCTAGCTTTTAGGAAAGAGGCCTAAGTATATACGGGCTTTCCTTATATCGTTATTTAGGACTAGGAACCCTCGCATATATAATAGGTATCTATTAACGTATCGATCGACGATTACCTCTACGAACGAATACGTAATATTTCCCTTTCACGAATGTGTCTCTTTAGAGGGCGTATTAAGTAGTTCTTACTTAAACTATGTGTAGAGTGCGTTAAAGGCTCTTACTTATAGCTAGCGGCTTTTGCCTAGATATCGGGGTAGAAATAGGGATAGTAACTCTTCCCGTCTTACGGGAAGAGAAGAGTGCAACCTTCCTAAAGGCAGCGGGCTAACGTGCTACCCGGAGTATCTAAGCGACTAGAACGCTCTTCGTCTTCTATTTAACGATCTAGACCTATTCGGGCCGGCTATAAACTTAGAGGAGGCTAACGGTTAGGGTAAAGGGACGCCCGCGACTCCCTCTAAACGTTTAAGGGGAATAGGCTCCTTAAACCTTAGCTAAGGTCTCGTCGATGCTCCCTATTAGTTCGTTATTTTTCGTTTTTCGGGTTTTTCGCCTTTTATATTGCTTCCGCGGGAACCTCTTCTATAACTAAAAAAGACGTCCTCGTCCGATCTTAGTTACTATAGTCTCTTTGCTCCTTTATAATTAAATGCTTTAGAGCTCCTACGTATAGATCCCTCTTGTCTTTCGTAAGCTAGGGAAGTCGTACTTCGATCCTTTAGTCGGGTCCCTTTTTCTACGTTCTTATATAATTATCTTTGTGTCCTTAGTCCTAATCTTATGTTTCTTTATTTCTGGGTCTTAATATTATTTAATCTAATGCTTCTCTACTAGGTAAAAGAAGCAAGTCGTCTATATCGTCCGTCTGTTCGTCTTGTCTTTTCCTCCTTAAGTCTAATTTATCCTATAGCAACTATCCGTCCGTAGACGAAGACTACTATCCTATTTCGTCCTTTACGAATTTCTTTAAGTGCTCGCTAGGTATCGTCTTATTAAATATTATACCGTCGAGCGTTTTAATCCTATAGCTCCCGGCTACCTTCGCACGGGAGACTAGTCGCAATAGGCCTAACTACCTTATCTAGTGTTTAGCTTGCCTCCTTAGGTTATTTAATCTTCTAATATCGAATAGGAGGACTAAATCGCTAGGTCGTAATTCGTCCTTACGTATTATATATTTATTCGCCTCGTTAGTCCGGATAGTAAGTCGCTTCCTATATTTTTCGACTCTTTCTTATGCTTTAGCTACGTCTTTCCCCTTTCTTTTAAGCACTCGTAAGCGTGCTTTAAATAGGGACTCCTCCGTAGTAATCTTATCTTAGTCGATAAGTCGCTAAGTCGGGTATTCTACTTTAAGAGGTAAAATAGGATCCTAACCGTAGATTAAATAGAAAGCCGATATGCTATATGAATTTCGGATAGCGGTGCGGTCTATAAGAACAGCTTAGTGTAGGTATTTTAGCTATTTTCCTCTTTCGTTAGCTATCTTCGTAAGGGCTAATGTTAATCTCTAGTGGCTGTGTTCGACGACTGCGTTAGCTTTCGGGTTGTAGGTAGAGGTCTATATAACTTTTAAGCTAAGGTCTTCGAGAATAAACTTAAAATCCTTTTTTATCTCCGGTCCTTTATTAATCATAGCGTAGAGTATTACGCTATACCTATAAATTAGGGATAGAGCAAACTTCGTTATAGCTCTAGCCGTGATTTCCTTAACTAGCATTACTTCGACTTATTTAGTAAGGTTATCTTAGGCCTCTATTAAATAAGCGTATCTATAGTCTAAGGGCATATACTAGCTGTTAAAGTAAATCTTGCTTATTAGGTGGCTAGGAGCTATAGGTATAGACAATTCCCTTAGTCTTATAGGTGTAAAGCTCTAGCAATCCTTATATATTAATATAGCCGTATAAACGTCGTTCTAGAGAGAAGTCTACTAATATCTGCTGCGAATATAGTCGTAGGTGATTTATCGTCCCTTATAACCTATCTACACGTAATATTTCGTTATAATTCGTCGTTGCTTAGCTTAGTTAGAGACTACTAATGCAGGTCCTCGGTCTATCCGTCTTAGTAGTCGCTAGAGTCTTCCGTCTTCGATATAGTAGTTTAGGCTTCTTATACGTAGTCTCCTATAAGCTTATCTATTATAATTAATTAGTCTCTTTATCGTTTAAATAAACTCTATAACTGCTTATAGTTTAAGCGGATGTCGAGGTCCCTCTAGATAAACTATATTAAGATATAGATCGATAAAGTCTTTAACGTCGCCTTTAAATATCTTATCAACGATATTAGAGGGTCCTTCTAGCTTTCGTAAGAGCCTATTAGCAACGCTATTCTTTTTCCCGACTATATGTCGGACCGTAAAGTCGAAGAGGAAAATATAACTAATCTAGCGGGTAACTAACGCTCCGGGCATATCTTTAATAGCGCCTTTTAATTAATTAACTAGGACCTTTGCATTAGTCTTAAGGATGAAATACACGCCGTAAATATGCATTCTAAGCCGTCGTAGAGCGTAAAGAATAGCTCTATACTCTCTTTTCGTAGCATCGTATTTTGCTTCGGCGTTATTCTATATACCGCTCTCGTACCGGACTAGTCTTCGTTTTCTATCGACAATTTGCATTAAAACAGCTCCCTAACCAATAAGGCTAGCGTCGTATATAAGGATAATTTCCCCTCTATCTAGTCCGATGTCTAGGGACACTAAGAATATAGGGTCTATAATAGCATCCTTTAGCGCCTCTATCGCCTAGTTCTATAGTTTGCCTTAATCCTATAGTGCTTCTTTTCTTAAGAGGTCGGTTAAAGGCTTTACTATAATAGCGAACTATTTAATCTATATTCGGTAGTATCCTACGATGCTAAGGAAGGCTTATATATACGTCGTATTATAGCATTTAGTCTATTCTTTAATCTTAATGACCTTTGCCTCCCTAGGACTTCTTCCGTTCGTCCTATAGATATAACCTACGATCTTAGTCGTTTTTTAATAGTACTTGGATTTTCCTCCGGCTATTATATAGCCTAATAGTTCGATATTAACGAGGACTCGGTCTAGGTTAATAAGGTGCTTAAAAACATACTTCCTAACTCTAGGGGCAACTTCCTTATCGTTAAAGGTAGTCTCTAGTCCCTTAACCCCTATGTCGTCTACGAAGTTCTTGCTAATATTAGGGAATAAGTCTCTAAGGATTCTCTATATAATTCGGGTGAATTATCCTATTAAATTAGTAGCTCCCTATAGCAGCGTGCATATACGTAGAGTGCCTAAAGGGGTAGCAAAGGTGGTTATATCTCGGCTTCTAATATTAAGGGGCACTTAATTATAACTAGAGAATAGGTCTAGCAGCGATAGGATCTTATATATCGAGAAGTAGTCGCTAAATTCATCCGTACTTAGAGGAGGATTAGCGTCCTTAATTATAACCGTATTTGCTCGGGTGATTAAATCAATTAGTCGTAGGCCTCTATCTTTCTTTACAATAAGGAAGAAGGGGTTCCTATATGCTCTATAGCTCTCTTTAAGGATACCGCTTTTTAGTCTAACCCGTAGGATATCAATGACCTTCTTTTCTATTGCCCTTAGGATCGGGATTATCGATGCTTACTATACGTTATATTCTATTGTCTTAATAATCTAAGGAGGAGCGATTAGCGGGTCTACCTTACCTCTTTCCGTAAAGTTCTATAATAGTGCGGCTTCCTTATTAAATATAATTTAATCGAAGATAGCAATCTCTTGCTTTATTAGGAGGTCGTTAAATTGCTTATAAATGTCTTTAAGTCGTTCTAGCGTAAGCCTCGTCCCTTTTTCTATATTAGAAAACTTTCCCGTTATTTAATTATAGTATCTAGCGTCTTTAATTTTATTTTTAGCTTCTTCCTACTTAATTTTTCTCTAATTAATATCACCCGTCGGAACTATCCCGTTAGACGGAATATTGTCTAAATAGTTAATTTTATCGCTTTTTCTTTTAAACATCGTATTAACCCGTATATCGTATATCTTTATAGGCTTCTTTCTTCTAGTCTATACCTAAATCTTCTGCATTTTCCGGAATTTCCTTTATGTTTTTCTTATAGTCTTTCTTAGCTCTATAGTCGTCTCGTTTATTATTACTTTTAGGATTTCCTTAGCGGTTTCCGATCTAATAGAGAGAATAGCTTAATCTTCCTTATTAGTGATAAGTTGCTGCCTAATTAGAGCTTATAACGTAGGTATAGGTGTCTATCGCCGTATCCCTTCTATATAACTAAGAATCTCGCCTCCTAGCGAGGCAAGGACAGTCGGCGAAGATTAAATTAGATAGGAAACCGTTGACCGTTAATAGGTCTATATAGATATATAATTCGAAGCATAAGAAATAGGAGAAAAAATTTTCGCATCCTTATGCTCGGGAATACCTTCTGCGTTAGAATCCTTATCGTTATTAATATCTTTATCTTTAGGAGTATCTTTTGCGTCGGAATCCTTATCGTTATTAACATCTTTATCTTCGGGAGCACCTTCTGCGTCGGAATCCTTATCGTTATTAGTAAAAGCGGCCGGTCGGAACTTATTATATCGTCCGTTAGTTATAATAATATTTATCTAGATAACCTTCTTATTAGCTGCGGAAGAAACCTCCTATCTAATAGCGCCGGCCGTAAGAGCGATAATTCTAACTATCCCTATCTAACACCTAATATATATGTCTCCGTTCTTCGGAGTATAATTAAATATCGCCCGGGCCGTCCGGATAAACGGTATGCCTAGAATAAGAGGAATAAGAATATAGTTTAGCGCGATAAAGAACGTGATTAGCATCTACGCTAAGCCTATATATAACTCTATCTCGACCTCCCTAACTATTTTAATAGCCGCGCTAGAGTATAACTTAGTCGTCGCCTTCGTCGTGCTAATCTTTAAGCCGTAGGATTATACGTAGTGCTTGCTAATAAGATTACCTTTAGACCTAGTGTCTAAAAGTACACTAAGGGGCCTTGATTTTCTTCCTCCTAACCTAATTTAAATATATAGTAAGTCTTATATCTACTTTAGCAGACGGTAGGGAGTTATTATACTAATCGCGTTAGTTGCGAAGGTCTACTGCGCTAACGTAGTCTCGTTAGGCTCCGGCAAGTCGTCTATTAGTAAATAGACGTTATTTATTATATAATTGTCGTCGTAGGCGTAATCTAGTTTATTGTCTTCCGGGCTAAACGTCTCCTTATAGCTAAGGAGAAGGTCTAATACGTTAGACGTCTCTAATAGTAGTGCTACTAAAGTCGCTAAGGATAGCGTAAGGAAGGAGGGCGATAAAAGCGGTCGAGGATAATCCTAAGAACTCGTTTTAGTCTATATCGTAAGCGCGTCTATATTAGGCCGAGGGCCTGCCGTAAGCTTAAGCCTAGCCTCTTTAATAGTCTCGAAGATTAAGTCGTCTAGGTCGACGCGGTCTTATAGGCTCTAAGAGACCTAGTCTATTAAGTCGTATAAATATCTTCTCTACGTATACACTATAACTATATTAACGGTATCTAAAGTATACACGCTTGCCGCGTCGGATATAAGGGTAGTAGTCTCTAAATCTTCCTCTTAAACTAGAGTCGTTATATATAGTGTCTAAAGACTTTATGCGTATTAGCTATAGAGTTAGGCGTCGTCTTACGGGGATGCGTAGGCGCTAGTCCCTTCTTCTTCGTCCGCCTCTATCGTAGTTCCTATTAAGTTAAGGTTAACACTTCTATTTAGCAGGCGTAAGGCGAACAATAAGTCTATTTAATCGAGAAAAAAGGCTTTTAATACTATAAGAGGTTCTTAGTATATAGGATTAAATAGTTGCGGTTAGTAATAAGACGAAGATAGTAGTCTAAATGTAGTTATTTTATCGTAGTCGTCTCGAGGTTTAACTATAGAAATTAAGTGCGTGATAAAAGGCGTGTTTATTAATATAGTCGGGTCGATAGTCCCTGTATAGAAACACATAAGCCGACTATTAAACTCGTCTATTATAGCTTTCTGCCGCGTTACATGCTCGTCCTATCTGCTTTAAGGTAGTTCCTTCCCTTTTCCTTTAGTCTTAGAGTCGTCTTCGATAGGGAATTTACCGATAAGTCTCCGCTATAGCTAGCTATCGCCTTAGTCGACTATGCGTACGTTGACTTTCACCGACCCCTCGTAGTTAGTATACTAATATATCTTCCGGTCCGGCATCTCTTTATCGTAGAGTAGGCATATAATAGCTTCGGGCTTAATCTAGTATTCTCCGATAGGCTCTTTAAGATATACTGCCGTTATAGATAGCTTTTCTTATAGGTGACCTAGAAGGTCTAATCCTTCCTCCTCCTCGTCGTCGGTTAGGATTTTAACAGCGACTGCCCTTAAAATAGGGGGAGAAGTAGCTAGCTCTTTAAGGTATTAGAATTACGTAGTCTTAATGCCTTAGGCTTTATCGATGCATTTTACGCCTAATTTAGAACTAACTAAGGGCAGAAACTTAACTAAGGTCTATAGGGAGATTAGTATCTTCTTTAATATAATATTATAGACGATCTCGTCCGTTATAATATCGAACTTCTTTTTAGGTTCCGTTCTATATTTATAATAGACTAAAGTCTTAACGGGAATAGTCTTTATAGTCGTATCCTCCTAAGAGTCTATATTATCTCTATCGACTCGTCGTCTTTTTGCCTCTTAGGCATTAACTTATATAGCCGAATAGAGCATTTAATCATCCGTTCCTCCTTCCTTTTAAGGCACTTAGAATCGAATTATAGAGGTCTTAGTCGCGACGTTAGTCCTAATAAAGTCGCGAGGTTTCTACTCCTAAGGATAAGAGTATTTCTAAAAGGCATCTATCGCAGCGATTTCTTTCTTATTTACTGTCTAATCCTAGTAAGAAGGCGTAGATAACGCTTTAACTTAGGCAATCAGCGGAGTTATAAAGCATCTAGGCCATACGTTAGCCTAATAAACGACAAGCCTCCGAATGTAAGATCTAGGCCTTATATACTTGCTAGCTAATATAGGAGGAATCGGGCTTATGTCTTTCGGTCTTTTAAAGGCGAGAACTCCTAAGGAAGAATTATAAGTAATAACGCCGGCTATATAATTAGCTTAAAGCGTAGGACATTAGTCCGGGTAGTGTCTAGGTTCTCTATAGTAGAAGCACCTCTAAGTCTTAACGAAGTTTACATAGAACTTATCGTTCGTCGGCTAGTATAATCTAAGGGTATTCGTCGTGCTAGAGTAGTAACCACTTCTTCCTTAACTACTAGAACTAACGCGGCGTAATTCCCTCTCTATAGGGTTTATAAGAGCTTTATTCTAGCGGTTTAAGTTAATAGTTATATCCTAAAAGGCCTTAGTTAAGTCCTATATCGGCTAGTAAATGTCTTCCTTCTTAGTAATATCTTATATAGAGGTAGTAGCTTTTTCCTTAGGTAGTTTAGCATTAGGCTTATCGGTAGGAAGCTCTATTATGCCTACCTCCTTATCCTTAAGGGAAGTCGCTTACTCTTCCTCGGTCTGCCTAAGCTTTTAATTATACACCTTCAAAGCTATGTCTCGTCTTTTAACGTCCTATCGTAGGGCTAAGTAGCTATTAATTAAGTCAATAATGTCTTTATAGGGCAACCTTAAGAGATTATCTAAAGTTATTTTATTACGTTTAAGGATGCTAATAATTAAATCCTTAGGCATAGCGCGGTAGATAAAATACGATTGCGTAGTAGCCTAGGTCTATCTATTAGGTTAGGCCTTACGCTAAAGGTACGAGTAGAGGCTAAGCTATTCCGTAACCTTAGAGACGGACGAAGGTCTCTTTGTGTTATAATAGTTAAGTCGATCGTTAGCGGTCTTAAGTTGCTTAATATCGTATACGTAGTAGTGTTTAAGAAGTCGTTTCTTTGCCTCGTCCTATAGAAGACCGTTGGTAAGGATCTTTACGGTCGGAGCTTATTTAGTAGAGACGTAGCCCTTAAGCTAATCGATCTTCTCGTCCTCGTAAACCCTATTAAAACGCATCTCCCTCTTAAATTTCTTAATGAATTTTATTACGTTCTTACCGTTAAACTTACTAATAGGGGGAAGCTTCCCCTACCGTAACATTCTAAGGAGACCGTTATTCTACTAGGCAATTGTCTTACCTATAACTATAGATAGCTTATTAATCCCAAGCATAGGCTACTATGCAGTAGCCTTACCCCTTAAGGTAGGGTGGTCTCTAAAGGTCGACGATGTCTCTCCTATAGCGGGAAGCCCCTACTAGGCAGAAGTCGTGTTAAATATCTTAGATATATTAATATTATTGTTGTTATTGTTTTTATCGTTTGTTATGTCTTATGTATGTTTTTCTGATTTTTCTTATAAAGTAATGCTTTTTAAATCCGATCGTCGTTTTCTTTCTTCTTTCTTATCCGTATATATATATGCGTGTGTGTGTATATTCTTCTTTATTTAATCTAGGCATTCCAGTCTTCTTATAATAGTTAGAAGCTCTCCTTTATATAGTATAATTATATAAAGTATAGCTATCGAAAGAGTTATAGTAAAGTCTTCGGTTATCTTCTAGGTTGCTATTGCTAATACATAAAGAATTAGAAAGTTATAGTAAGGTATAAGGTTTCTATTTATACGTAGGGTAATTCTAATAGGGCGAATCTAGGAGGATTAAGTAGAGTCGTAGTCCGGATTTATCGAAGGAGTTATCCTACTTCGCTTTCTAGGTCGGACCCGACGGGCTTTAAGTCGACGACCTTTAGCAGGAATGCGCTCTTAGGGATAGGTAGCCTAGGCTCCCCCGCCGTTACTATTTATTCTAGCTATCTCCCTCTTTTCCTAATATAAGGGATGCTCTCTTAGCTGCTTCCGGAGGCTTTATCGGGTCTATTCTCGTCGTTTTTCTTCTTATTGCTTTAGTCTTTTTATTTAGATCCTTTGCTACTGCTTCTATAAGGTGCCGTTACTAAGCCGTGCTGTTTAAGGACTCCTTCTACGATTTCTCGCGGAAAACAGATAGAGTCCCCCGCATTAGGCTCTAAGTTTTAACGGAGGAAAGGGCATACACCCTAAAGCAAGCGCAGTAGTCGCTATACTAAGGGTTAGGATAAATAGCAGGAATTCGTAGGGTAGTCGTGTTATAGCCTCGGCTAGTCGATTTCCGTGTAAGTTAGGATATCCTGCTCGGGGAGTAATCCCTTAAATTATGTTTTTCGGGCTCCTATTTCGATTAGTCTCTTCGTATTTTTAGGATTATTTAATTATACTAATACCGACTAGATGCGAGTATCGCAAAAGCCGTACGGCAATAATCGTCTTTCTTTAATAATTTATAGGTAGAAGTCCCCGAGGAGAAATCGTTAAATCTTTAAGAAGGCAAATTAAGTTAATTCAGTTATATTATGTCAATCTTATATATGTGATTAAATGCTTCCTCCTTTCCCTTCCCTTTTATACGCCTAGGTTATGCTAGTACGTTATATAACCCTCTTTTTCCCCCTTATTTAATAGGGGGGTGAGAAATGCCCCGCTAAACTAGGTAGCCTACTCGTGCGTGCTATAGGGCGTCTACGGTCCCGGTTAGGGTCTTTAGGAAGCGCGGAAGAGCCTTTAGGAGCCCCTTTAAATAATGTATCGGGAAAGCCCCGTCTAGGGCTGCTTAAAGCGGGATCTACGACTATTCGTACAACCGAAACGTTATAAACACGCATTTTCCAGCTAGGTTAAAGAGCTCTCCCGTAAGGTTGTTTTAAAGGTAGCCCTTAGCGGTGAATTTATCTATAGAGACTATATTCGTATAAAAACCGGGAATATAGCGGGCGTTCTTAAAAGTTAGGATAAAGCCTATGTCTACGACAACCCGGGCTATTCTAATAGCTTCGGCACTAACGGTCTAGGTGCCTAAGAGGAGCCTCGAGCTCTTCGAATAGTTAAGATCGATAAACTAAGCTAGGTCGTTAAAAATATGCTTAAAGGCCCCTATATCCTAGAGAGCTCGATCCTTAATATCGCTCTTAGGGCTATTATTTCCGAAGTCCCCTACTAAAAACGCAGCTTCCTTATCGGTTATTGCGAACACTCCTCCCTTAGGGGCTAACTCTACGGATTTCTTAGGGTTCTTAGCCTTCTAGGCGTTAATCTTAGCTCTAAGGCCTATTTCCTTATCGATCTTAGCCTTAACCTTCTTTAAAAGCTCTGTATCTAAGGGTCGATTCTAAAATTACGGCTTCCGATTAAGGGCATAGAAATAGCTCTACTAATAAGGTTAATCCTTATGCTTAACGGGATTTACGTAGGACTTATTACACTATTTACATTTAGTATATTCGGACCGTAGAACCCGCTATCCTTAACCTCCCGATGGCTTATTAGTGCTACTACTGCCGCTGCCGCTATTGTTATTACCGTTACTTACCTCCTTTCTATCCTTATCCCGGCCTTAATAAGTCGCTAGGAATACTAAATCTTATTAGGTTAAATTAGCGGTAACCTAAATGCGGAAGTTAGAGGTAATCTCCTTAAATATAGGGATTTCTTTCCCTTCTTTCTTAGCCCGTTAATAGGTTATAGTCTATAGGTTTAACTAAGCCTAATATTAAGTAGCGATAGCGTTAAGAAATAATTCGATGATTTCCGACTCTTCGCCTAATATAGACCCTATATCCCTATAGAGGTTAAAGCTATCTACGATATAACTAGTCTAGGCCGTTAAATTAACCTTTTAAAGGTCTATTGCGAGAAGCTTTCGTAAGAATCTCTCGGCATACTTCTTCTTATCCTTAGCCCTTAGATAGACTTAGATAAAGAGTTCCTAAAGCTTTTCTTAGGCCGCGGTAATATAGGTAATAAAGTTATAGTAGTTTTAAGAGATATTAGCTAAGATATATAGACTAATATCTTTAAGCGTAGTTATCTTCTTCTTATAGACTTTAACTGCCCGTTTGTATTATAGGACGATAACTCTCTTAAAGTTATATATAGCTTAGCCTAAAGCACTAGATTTAGTCGCCTTAAGGGCTATAGCCGAGAGAAAATTAGATGCCTAAAGCCCTAATTCCTCCTAGTCTTCCTAAGGGACCGGGAGTCTAAGTTCTTAAGGTCTTAGCTAGGTTAACCTCTCCTAAGGGTGTAATGCTGCCCTTATAGCACCTCCCTTAGCAGTAGGGCTTTCTAACTCTGCCTTAATCTCTTTCTTATTAAAGGAGGGCACTTTAGGCATTTTAGGGACGATATTTAAATAAGGGTCGACGTATTGCTAAACCTAACGTAGCTCGGCTATAGTCTTAACCTAGCTATACTACTTAGTCTAATCCTTAGGCTTCTTAAGGGTATACTTAGGGGTTATAAAGGTAGACCTTAATAAAGAGTCTATAATAATTAAATAGTTATTATAGTTATTTATTAGAAAAAGGGGTTAGTATTAAAATAGTAATAGCTTTAAAACCTATAATAAGAATAAAGGGATAAGACTTTAAATTAAAGCAGTCGGCGGCTTTTAACGAAAGGAGGATTTAATCTCTAAAAAAGCGTCTATTGCGAAGCTATAGACCTTATCTTAGGCTTATAACTAATATAGTTATTTAAGCGTAATACATAAAGTCTTATATATCTTAGAGTATATATATTGCTCTATCTAATCTAATCTAGGGACCGATAGGGGTCTAGGTATTTATAGGTACCTTAACCTCCTTAGCCTAATAGCTTTATATATATTTTTAGTAGGTAGTCGTTTAGGGTCACCGTAAAAGAGACCTCTACTAGCCTCTTGCCCTATCTAGACTACGTTTTCCTTCGTTGCACTAACGCCGCCCCGTACGCACTAAAGCCGTTATGCATTCCAACGCGGAAAAGCTCGGGGGACCGAGACTGCGAGCCCTCGACGCTATTTCCCGCATACGCATACTACTACATACAGACTAGAACACGCATTAGCGCCTTGTCCTCCAGGTCTTCAACAGCCGCTGTCTCGCCAACCTCATGTCGCCAACCTCATGTCTCCAACCTCGAGGACGGCAACCAAGTTCGGAGCGGTCATGATGGTGCTGTTATATGCATACGACGGAGCTTTCTTGGATCCAAGTAAAGCTGCTGTATCCACTGCAACTTCCCCCCCATGAGCTGAGCCGTTGACCATACCACCACCCGTGGTGACGTATAGGATCGTCTCGTCTGTCCTTTTCCTGCCGAATTCACATGCGGTAGCTGCGGCAACCGCCAAGGAATCGTTGGAGCCCAAAACAGCCACACTGTCCAACCCCGGACCGACCGCAAAGAGCCTGTTGTCCTTGTTTGTGGCTATCCAGGCCGTCTTTCCATTACCGGGCCCAAGGGTGAAATCGTCTACGAATGTTGCTGGCAGCGGCGATATCTTTTCCGGAACGGCTTCACTGGCCAAGCCTCCATCCGCCGTTATTGCAACTCTATACAGAGAAGACATGGCACTGTTTGTCCCAAGAGGTGCTCTTGGTGGAGACCGTTAATGCCGAGCTCAACTTTCTCGGCACTCATCTCTCGCAGTCCAAGTACAATCTCGTTTCTTCCGGTCAGGGTATTCACCTTCCAAACCAGGCCGAGGGCCGAATCGGCGACGAGTATCTCGTTTTCTCGGTATAGAAGCTTTGTCGCGCCGTTGGGAAGCACTGCGTCGCGTAGAGACGCGGCGTGCTTCAGCGCCGGGGCATTTTGGCCGCTGAAATCCGCGACCCAGCCGTCGTAGGTCCCTTTGAAACTCCCAGACGTGCTGAAGTTGCCTCCGACAACGGCAAAGGCATCCGGGGCAACATCTGCAATGCCGGTAAGACCAGTAGCCGTGCCAATGGTGAAGTGAAGGGTGACTGTGGGCGATTCGCTCTCGAGATCCGACAACTCGTAATGCGAGGCGTTGGGGGTGACGGCTCGTGAGGAGTAGGTTTCCGTTGCGTCGGACAGCGAGGTTCTCAATCCATATTCCCACCGGGAACTGAGAGATCAATCGATGCGGCAGAGGAGGCAACTTGGAGTCCATGTTGGTAGATCCCTTGGTCTCTGGGCAAAGGTGGCGTTGGGCGAGCATCTCATCTACTGCTCGAGGGCGGGCGCCCAAGATCTTATAGGCAAAAGTGTTGCGAAGCTACGCTGAGTCTTGGCCTTGGACATCCCAGGCGGATCACTTCTAGAGCCAGCCAGGGGAGTAAGCAGCGGCCCGTATATCGCTAAGCGGCCTGTGTGGCGTGGGGGCCTCGTACGGGCTGTTACGGGTTTATACGAGTGAGGTCATAAGCAGGAATCGGGGCAGGAATCTAGTTTAAAAAGGAAAGGCGAGGATCGGTCTAGAAATAGGACTCCTCGGATCTACGTATCTAGCCGTGAAATGGTAACTAGGCGAGGAAAGCTAGGTTATAAAGAAGGAAGGATATACCGCTAAACAGCAGGAGCATAGAGATTATATAAGTATACTTCTACTACTACGTACGCCTATTTAGATTTCAAATGCCTTCTTACTGCCTATCCTAGTCAACGGCCCCTCTAAATTGCTAGACAAGCCTTGCCATTATTCCCTTGTAACAACAAGACGCATTCCTTATAACAACAACATAACGAGACCTCTTCCCCTTCCCTTACAAGACCAAGACCAATTCCTATTGCAAGACCTTTACTCTGTTGTTCTATGTGTGTGTTCTGTGGTGGCTAGATGTCCCTCGGGTCAGCTTGAATAGGCGTGGCAGAGGACACCATGTCGACTACGTACGAAGTACACCAGGCCCCATCTACCGCGTTATTCTAGCTCCATTCCGATGCGACACCATCGCTAGAGTAGGTACGTAGCGGAAACCTAAGGGCAGCCGGCGAGACTTCCTGGAGAAAGATGACGTCGACGATGGCCCCTTCCAGGCCGAGGACAGGAAAGGATGGCGTCTGCGCGCATTTGGGGCTCGGGCGATGTGGCGTCCAGGTTCCAGGAGACTATTTCAAAGGCGCCAGGGTCGTCCCGGGGGGCGCTGCTTGGGGGTTCCGTTGGACTCCATGACCTGAGGGGGTCGAATGCGTGCCCCGTTTAGAAGAACCACGGCTCGCCGGTTCGGGCAGTGGCGTGGCTTGCAGCGGAACGTCCGACGGCAAGGACATGTTGTCGCCGAGGCGAGATGGCGAGATGTTTGGGGAAGAATGAAAGAAGAGCTATTTTGGGGAATAATAAAGAAGAGTTATTTTTGAAGAATGAAGAAGAGTTCTTTTTGGGGAAGAATGAGGAAAGTGTTCAAGTGTGCAAGTGGTGCTTTGCTAGAGGAATCCGCACGCCAAGGAAAGTACCCGTTGGGAACTAAGGAACGCCTCGGGACGAAGGCCCTTAGGTCCCAACGGGTAGTTATGTAAGTATCGTATTCGTAAATCCTGTCCGTTTACTGGTTAGAATCGAGATTGTAGAGATAGTACCTCGCTTGTACATAATGAGGTCCAAGTTGTTACCCGGCCTTGGCCCGTTACGTAAATGGCTTTTGAAGAGCTTTCGTCTCCTACTTCGTACAATCTCCACGATCTCCCCTTGACACTCGCCGACAGACACCACTCCGGTCCGAGCCGCGGAACCTCTTTTGCCTTGATCAAAGGTGTGACAAGTCATCATGCAGTCAGCAATATTATGCGCTGGATGACTCGGGATCCGGACGCCCGCTATAAGCTCGCCATGAATATGTACAAGGATACTAATCCTCTTACCATTGAAGTTGGCAGAGAGGTGGCTACTTCCAAGAGGCTATAAATGTGCAGAGGCGAACTCTTCTGGCCCGGATAGGCTTTCCAACCCAACACACTTCATCATGTTGAGGCAGCCGACGTCATTCCCCAGGGCGTTGTTGCTGATACTGGCATTGGTCTGGCAAGTTACACCGTCTTTTCCAGGAAGCAATGCCTCTCATTGCAAGTGCCTGCCCGGAGATGAATGCTGGCCAAGCAAGACGGAATGGGCAGCCTTCAACGCTACAGTGGGAGGCCGGCTTGTGGCCACTGCGCCCTTGGCCTCGCCGTGCCACTACGATGCGTCTGCCGCCTACGACGCGGAAGAATGCGCAGCGCTGAAGAACGCGTGGGGGTTTCCGGAGACGCATTACTCGACATCGTCGTCCCCGATGGCGGCGTGGTTTGCCAACAACAGCTGCAGCCCCTTCATGCCTCCCTCAGCGCCGTGTGTTGCGGATGCCTATGTCCAGTACGCCGTCAGGGCCGCCGGCGTGTCGGATTACCAGGCGACGCTGGCCTTTGCGACCAAGAAGAAGATTCGGCTCGTCATCCGGAACACTGGCCATGATTACTTTGGCAAATCAACAGGCGCCGGCGCGCTGGCACTGTGGACGCACTTCCTCAAGGAGACGCCCATCATCAAGGCCTACTCGTCCGACTCGTTCCGGGGCACCGCCATGAGGCTGGGCGCCGGCGTCCAAGCCTTTGAGGCCTACGCAGCAGCCGACCAAGCGGGACTGGCTGTCGTCGGCGGCGCCTGCAGCACCGTGGGAGTTGCTGGCGGGTACTCGCAAGGCGGCGGACTCGGGCCCCTGAGCTCGGCTTTCGGTCTCGGCGCTGACCAGGTCTTGGAGTGGGAGGTTGTTCTAGCATCCGGACAGCATGTCGTTGCAACCCCGACCCGATACAAGGACCTGTACTGGGCTCTATCGGGCGGCGGCGGCGGCACCTATGCTGCCGTGCTGTCAATGACGGTCCGGGCGCATCCTGCCGTCAAGGTTGCAAGCGCCAATTTGACCTTTACCGACGCGGGTGTGTCCGGCCAATCCTTCACAGAGGCCGTCAAGACATTTCTCTCGACTCTGCCGAGACTCGCCGAGGCGGGAACGTGGAGCAGCTTCTACGTCGCTGGCAGCGCGTTCCGACTGGTTCCCGTCTTTGGCCCTAATCTGGACGCTGCAACGCTCCAGGCCCTCCTGGATCCTACTCTGGCTGCTTTGAACAAGAGTGGTATCTCATATGGTGACGTCTTCCCCCCTGGCCTAAGCCATGTGCACTAACAATGACGTGCAGAATATCACCTCGAAACGTTTGATACTTTCCTGAGCGCCTATGACTCCATGGTGGTGCTCGAAAACGTCACCGAGGCCAATCTTGGCGGGCGACTGATCCCCCGCACACTGCTAGAGACAAAGGACTCGGTGGCGTCGCTCATGGAGGCATTTCAGCTGATACTGGATGCCGGCGGCGTTGTGTCGGGAATTGTCAGCAACCAAACCAACTTTCCACTCAACCGCGTGGAAAACTCAGTCAACCCTGCTCTGCGCGAGTCGGTCATTAGCGTCGTCTTCGGACTGTGAGTCTTGGCCGACATGGGCTTGTTGTGTGAAGAAGAAATTTCAAGCTAACTTGTCTTCTCATTTCAGTCCGTACAACCACGCCGAATACGCAGGCAACATCCCATTGCAACAAGAGATAACAAATACGTTTATGCCCCGTCTCGAGGCTCTCACCCCCGGAGGCGGGTCCTACCTTAACGAAGGCGACATCAACCAGCCAAACTGGCAAACTGCCTTTTATGGTGTCAACTACCCAGCGCTCAGACGCATCAAGGAGAAATACGACGCGCACGGCCTATTTTACGGATTGACTGCTGTTGGAAGCGAGAAATGGGAGTACCGAATGCGTACGGATGGACGGCTTTGCCGGGTTGAGTGATGATCATCTATAAGTGCCGGGGGGACTTGTGTTTCCCTTTGGAAAGCTAGTCGCCACATACTTGGAGCGGAACCAACGCACAGAGCCCTTTTACGGGCTGCCTCAATCCACACTAATAGCATTGTTATGCAGAAGCTCTGTTCCGACAACAGTGGGCAGGACGTAGAGCAAGATGAGCCACAAACACCACAACTTCCATGTCTGACCATCTCCCGGTCGACTCTGCATCTTGACCACTCGCCAAGCCACAAGCGCTGCTAGAGCCATGACGAGGGATGAGCTGGCCGGCCCGGCGCTCCAGAAACGAGCACACATGCAGGACCAAAAGACGACGAAGAAGGCGATGGACCAGCGAGACACACGCTGTCCCAGATACAGAACCACGGTTTTCCGCCCACGGAGACGGTCTCCCCGCTGGTCCTTCAAGTCCTGGATCTGCATCGTCGTACAGATGACGACACTGATGATGGCGGTCCAGGCGAGACCGCGGGGGTTGAGGCCGCAGTCAGGGTGGCGACTGCGGCCGCAACCGGCAATCTTGAGCGAGCCGGAATTGAACATTGCATAGCCGACGGCGATGAGAAGCTCCCGGACCAGAAACTCGTCGCCGCCTCGCAAGTCATTGTACAGCCAGGTGACGATGTGAATGAGGACGCCCTGCGCCCAGACGCCCTGGTAGTAGTTGAGGCAGAGACTCAGGGGCACGGCGACGAGCATGGCGCGGCGCGTCTGCTTGATGCTCATCTTGCCCGTGGGAATCGGTCGCCAGGGCTTGTTGATCCTGTCCTCTGCCACGGACACGGGGCTCCGCTGGTTGGCGAGATCAAAGACGACGAGGTTGGACCAGTTGTAGGCCAGCACGGCCGGGGCGCGCGGCAGCAGGTCTGCGAGCGAGGGACGCTTGCCGTGATGGACGAGTGCAGTCGAGGCCAGGGCACCCAGGAGGCCAAAGGCCACGCCGGGGACGACAAAGGTGGCAAAGTCACTCTCGGTGAAGGCCCAGACGACGTCGAAGAGATGGCGGACACACTGTAGGCAGTGAACCGCACGGCCACGCCTGGACCCCGGAGTTTGTGGCATATTCGGGTGGCTTGGCGGTGGTGATGGCGTCCGTCTTGGCGCGTCCGTCTTGGCGGATGACGGGCATCCGGGGTTCTATACTGGGTAGGCAACTCGAATGTGAGTCCCATGAGCACTCCAGCTTGGACTTGTGCCTTTTTATACAAACCTCGTCAGGGAAACCTTCAGGACTTGCTCAACATTGCGACAAGCTCGGCGTACGATACGAGTACGACGATACGAGTCTGACGATACGAGTCTGAGAGGTCCAGACACCATCTCGTCATGCTCCCCGTCTTGTTGGATGCCTTGAAAAGGCTTGGCGCAACCCCATGGCGTGCTGATATCGTCGTCGACATATGCGCCACTTGCCTCGGATGCTACCACGTGGCTGCGGCCAACTCTCCGTGTGGACGCGGGCATAAAGAGGCCCGGAGGATTCACGTCTACATACGAAGTACGAAGTACGAATACTTGGTCCTGCTTACGGGTTGGGGGCCAACACAGCTGTCTTGGAGAGCTTGTAGGGCAAAAGTAGCCACTGCCTTGGCCGTCGAGCGGATATACCTTGTCAATACCCATCTCGAGGCCCTCCGCCCCGGACCGCACAGAGCCACAATAGTCTGGCTTTATACCGTCTCCTCCTCCTTTGTTTCTGAATGTCTGTCGGTCATTCAATACATGCAAAAGGCCGGCCGGGCAAACATCACCAACACACGCGGTCAACATGGCGGCAGGCTTCAGTCCCAGTGGCCTCGCCTTCTTCATCATCACCATTGTTTTCCTCGTCGTGTGCGGCGTCTTCATAGCGCTTCGTTTCGTGGCCATGAGGATCTCGCGCCGCAGCTTCTACGTCGACGACGCCTTTGTCCTGTTTGCCTATGTCAGTCGCGCAAGAGGACCTCGACCACGATCCTCGTACTGACCTACCTCTCCTCGAGCAGGCCAACGTCATGGTGCTTGGTTCGGTTGGCATATGGTCCTGCGTCAATGGCCTCGGGAAATCCGCCACCGATCTCACCGAGTATGAGATTGCTGCCGCCGCAAAGGTGTGCATCTCCTCCCCTTTGCTCCTGGTCCCACGGGCTAAACGAGGCCTGGAAACAGCTCTTGTTCACGGCCTACATATGCTGGCTGCTCGCCAGTGTCTTCTACAAATTGGCCATCCTGGCTCTTTACAAGCGCATCTTCTCCACGACGCAGTTTCGACGATGGTCAGACGCGCTCTCGGCCTTGACCGTCTGCTACTGCATCAGCTTCTTCTGCGTTTACATGACAAACTGCGTGCCCATCAACTACATGTGGCATCCGACCCCGGGGGGCCGGTGTCGCGATGGACAAGTGAGCGACTACTCGACCCTGGGCATCAACATGTTTCTGGATCTCGCCATCTTGATCCTGCCGTTGCCGACGCTCTGGAGTCTGCAGCTCCCTACGCGGAAGAAGACAACCGTCACCATCATGCTGAGCTTTGGGCTTTTGTGAGTAGACCGTCCGTGTCAGTTGCGCGTTCATGGACCAACTTCTCATAGGACCATTGCCGTCATGATATGGAGGGTCATCTGGACGCAAGAGTACAGGGCAAACCCGGACTTTACGACCTATCTGAGCAAGATCGGCATCGTCAGTGGCTTCGAGCTCTGGTTCGGCATCATCGTCGCCTGCATTCCCACGCTCGCGCCTCTATTCAGGATCGGACGGAGCGCCAAAGGCAGCACCACCGACGCGTCCTCCCCCTTTGGCTCCGCAGCCAAGCAGGGCCGAATCAAGCTGCACACCTTTCAGAGCGGCAGATGGACGGGCGAGGATCGTGACAGGAAATCCGGCAGCCAGGACCCCTTTGTCTTGGACTCGCGAGTCGAGCATGAGGAACATTTTGCCGCTGGGAACAAGACCAACGTCACGGCCGAGTGTACCTTTGATCCAAGTGCTCAGAACCGAGCGTCGCCAATGGCCCTAAACGCCATCTACGTGCGCACCAACATTGAGGTTTGATGAGGGAGATGATGGCTGTTTTCCCAGCTGGATATCTCAGGTCAATATACGAAGTACATGGAGGCCAAAGGGGTATAATAACAAAGGTCTCGCATCACCACCACCAAGTCGGCCATTCCTCCACAAGACTTCTCACACGCAGCTCGACCGTTCCTCGAAGCAGAGGCTCAGAGGCCCGGGGTTGGGCACAAACTGGTCCCTCATCTCATCCAAGACCCGATTCCCCGTCTCTCCAGGGGCGAGCTTGAAGCGGAATCGCTTCACGACCCTCGTAATCACGCCCCTCATCATGTCCTCGGCAAGGAAGCGGCCGAGACAGGACCTGCTGCCTGAGGTTGACGGCACGGCTGTCAGCAAGATGCGTCACTCGTATCGCTGCGAGGAACCGTTACCTGTGCCGAAAGGGGTATATCCCGCCCTATTCCTGACCATGTCGGGCCGGCTGGTCCAGCGCTCGGGGATAAACTCCAATGGGCGCTCGAAGCAATCCTCTCCTGTGTGGACGTGCAAGTGTCAGTCACCGCCAGTCTCGGATGGACGCCGTGGGCGAATCTTACGCCGGTTGATGGTGAATCGGGGCAAGACAATAGTAGTGTGTGGTGGAATCAAACTCCCCCCTATCATGACGCTCTGGTCCATTGTCTTCCTGGAGCCGCCGCTGAGCACAGCCGGGTACAGGCGCATGGCCTCCTTGATGACGCCGTTGAGGTGTGGTAAGCCGCTTAGAGCCCCTGAGTCAGTCGCGTCGACATGGCCGACTTCCTCGAAGATCTTGTCCGCATGCTCCGAATGCTTGGCCAGCTCGGCGAAGACGCCGATGAGAGTGACGGTAGTCGGATCGCTGGCGAGAAGTGAGCAAAAGCGCCGAAACCAAGATGGTATTGGCTCGTACCTCCCTGCGACAACGGCCAGCAGGCTGTCACCGGTCAGCCAGGACAAGTTCCAGTTGCGACCATTTCCGGCGTCAACAGTCCTGTTGCCTCCGTCTTCCATCAGGTAATACGCAAGGTCGCGTGCAGTAGGCCCCCTGGGTTCGTCGGCGTGAAGTCGGTTCCACATCTGGGTGCGGCACCAGTCGAGCGAGTCGAACCAGTCCTTGATGACGCCAACTCGCGGCGCCAGCCTGAGACCAAGGTGGAGGATCCACGGAGTAGGCGTCAGGGGTCCAAGGAGCGAAAGAGCCCTCTTGAGGCGCGCGACTATGAGAGCCGGCCGTCTGTTCCCCAACATGCCAAAGGACTTGCCGAAGACGAACTCGCCCATGGCGTCGAAGCCGAACCAATACAAGTAGTCGCGGACGTTTGAGGGGCGGCCCTGGGCGGCATCGTCCCGCAGTAACCCGATCAACAGCTCCATGTGCGGCGAGACCCTGCTCTCATAGCGTTGGACGGCGTCCTTTGAGAAGCCAGGGCGCCACTCGCGACGACGAGCGGCATGGGTTGGTCCGTCACGGGTGTTGACGAGAGACGGATAGCCGATGCCCTGCAAAAGGTCGTAGAACTCGGATTTGATGCATTGCGAGCGCGGGCCGTCGACGGTCATGAACGCGTCAGGGGTGAAGACGGTAACCTCGGCCGGGCCTTGAAGCTGTATCAGCATTCAGGGGTCGTCTGTGAGGCACCCGTCTTCTGTGCTGACCTGTTCGTACAATGTCGCCATACTTGTCATGCAGAGCGTCTAGCACGAGGTGGTTCTGGCTCTTCCTTGCCAGCCACACGTGCCATATCTTGCTGATGGGGGCCCACCAAGGCCCGGGGAAGCCCGCCTTGGTGAGGCGATGGAAGAAGACGCGGTACACGAGTATGCTCAGTACAATGCCGGTCGAATAGCCCCAGAACACCGGGGGAAAGGGGCTGGGCAACAGAGGCTGCAGAGAAACCATGCAAATGTGAGTGAGCACGATGTGAGGCGTCTGAACGTGCCACTCTCCATGGACAAAGACGCCACGGTGGATGAGAATGCCGCAGACGATGCCCAGCATGTAGAATGATGCTTGGTGGCCATGGTTCAACCGTGTCTCTCTGTCTACATCCATGATGAAAACCCAAGGAGAATCATCCTAAAGCACTTGAAGCTTCGTTTAACCAAGACTGGGAAAGTGTCCAGTTCCTGTTCTGTTAGCTGTAATTCTTCCATGGTCCCAGCAGGCAGGCAGCTTCCACACCTGAATTGGTAACGTTGACGTCCCCCCTGAACTGGCTGCTTGATCCCCCGAGTTTGATGTCGGATAACCACACTCCCTGATGATACGGCGAGTGGCAGTGAGGGTGACGAGACACGTCACTTGAGGGGTAACGATCTGTTGGTTGGGTCATGAATGGTTGCATTAGAGGAATCTGTGCAACGTGAGGCAAAGCCGGATGCAGGTTACGAACCAATCAAGTCTCTCAACAGAATGTCATGAACCACGGCATGTTGATACACATGCCCGAATAAGTGCATATACGACCTGGTACGGACGCATGCAGGTTGGTTCAGAGTAAAACCAAGGCATCTCTCACATCAGCAAAAGTGTTCCCTTGCTAAAACGTAAACTCGGCACCATCAAAGTTGTAGAATCTGCCCGACGTTCCAGACCGCGTAGCAGCGTCAATCCGAGCCTGCAGCCCGACAACTGACTGCTCGAGCGTGACGGGGGCTTCGGGCATGCCAAAGAGGCGAGCCGTCGCGTTGCCGTTATCCGTCTGGGCGAAGCCGGGGTCGTTCACCCACGCCGTCAGCCAGGGGTTCTCGAAGTGCGCGCGGCGAACCAGGTAGTTGAGCCCAAGCTTGCTGACGCCGTAGCTGCCCACCCTGGCGGGGATGGTGGCCTCCATGTCCACAATCTGCCCGGTGTACGAGGAGATGGCGACGAGCTTCGGGGCGCCGCGGCCCTGGCTGTCGGCCGTGGCCTTGAGGAGAGGATGCACCGCCTTGAACAGACTGACAAACGAAAAGGTGTTGACGTCAAACAGGTGGTGCAGCTGCTCCACGTCCATGTCCTTGACCTCGAGCAGCGCATCCAGTGGGTTGATGCCGGCGTTGGCAATGACAATGTCCAGAGAGGTGATTCCTTCCTTGATGACTTGCTCGACGGCATCGGCCGCGTCGCTCCTCGACGTGTTTTCGATCTTGACCACTATGAGCTTGCTTCCCTCGGCCGGCTTATATTCTCTGAGCGTGGTGCCGTCGACGTTGCGAACGGCGGCGATGACGGTGTGGTTGCGGCGGCTGAGGAAGGCCTCAGCCAAACCCCGGCCGATGCCTGAGAAGCCTCCAGTATGAGTGACGCGGGTCGGGGAATTGGAGGGTTGAGCAACTACTCGCCTCGGTTTGCGCCAGTGATGAGAACCGTCGTCTGTTGATGAGACATTTTGTGCCGTAGGTTCAAGTTGACTGCATCGTGGCCCGTGGTGGTATTTATTGTCACGGGCAACGCGTTAGAGACAAACAGGGGCTATAAGGATATCGTCCAACCCATCATGGCCCGTCCAACAGGACCCCACAGGCACAAGTAATCCGCCTGCATGAGGAAGCCTCCATTCTCCATGTCATAAAGAGTCATAAAGAGCCATTTCTCCGACACACTTGGACACTCACTTACCGAGGCCTCCCTCCGACACGCACCTACCGGGGCCTCCCTCCGACACGCACCGTCTATCGAGGGCTCGTCTTCTTCATCTAATAACCCGCGCCTCGTCGACCCATCATGTCCTGTCCACAGGCAGAGCCCCTCAGGGCAGCTGGGCTGGAGTCCCAAGTCATCATTCCCGACGACCCCAAGTACACAGTTCGCCTCCAGTCTTACTTTGACAATGGCTCGAAGCTTCGACCTGCATGTTTCGTGCAGCCTCGGTCCGCAGACCAAGTAGCCACCGCTGTCAGGGCTCTCGCTGCCGCCCGTCAGCTCTTTGCTGTCCGCGCCGGAGGGTGTAGCACGAGAGCCGGCAGCAGCAACATCGAGGGCGGAGTCACCATTGACCTGGGTCTGCTGAACTCTGTGGAGTACGATCCAAGCACCCAGACGGCGCATTTGGGAGCCGGCGCCACCTGGTATGTCGAGCGGTCCATTGGCCAAGTTTCCTTTACTTGTCTACATGTGCCGTCGTCGTCGTTGACTCGACACAATCAACAGGCAAGAGGTCTATGACGAGCTCGAGAAGCACGGCCGCGTCGTGGGCGGAGGCCGCGTAGGCAGCGTCGGCGTCGGCGGCTATCTGCTTGGAGGTGGCATGTCCATCTACCAAGGCCGCCACGGCTTTGCTTGTGACAATCTGGTGGCCTGCCAAGTCGCCCTGGCGAATGGAACCATCATCACGGCGGATTCGAACCAGCACCAACATCTCTTCCAGGCGCTCAAGGGCGGCGGTAACAACTTCGGCATCGTCACGCGCTTCACCATGAAGACGTATCCCATCCAGGGCCCGGTCTGGGGCGGCGTGGCTCTCAAGACGGCTGATGTTGCGCCGGCAGCGTCGCAGGCTCTGCAAGACTTCACTTCCAACGCTGCCAACGATCCTGACAGCACCGTGATTCTTGTGGCGTGCCACCAGCCCGCCTACGGCGGCCATGGTCTTCTTGCCCTGTGCTTCAACGCGGCCGGCGTGGAGAAGCCAAAGGCCTTCAGCCAGTTTGCAGAGTTCCCCGAGGCATTCAGCAGCTACAAGACGGGCAAGATACAGGACTTGCTCCCGTTTTCGGAGCTGCCCCTAGAACACTTGTAAGACCGGCACCCGCCCTAGAGTGCGTCCCAAGTAGTTGACCTGTTACTGACAACCGGACGTAGCAATGTTTGGTATACCCTCACCTTCAAAAACGACGCCACTATTGTTGCCAAGGCCTCTGAGCTGCAGTACCAAATGGCAACCGAGTTCCAGACCAAAATCCCGAGCAATGAATTCGCCACGCACGTTGCGTTCCAGCCGATACCTCGTCTCTTTACCGAGAAATCGGCCGAGGCTGGTGGCAACGTGCTAGGTCTTGATGGCTACCCACACGACGCCATTCTGCTGCAGGTAAGCGCCAGCGTCAAGACGGCCGAGTTGGCCGAGTGGGCACGCGAGCGTGCTCAAGCCCTGCTCGAACAAGTGCGCGCCTTTGCGGGCAAGGACCGTCTCTGCCCCTGGCTGTACCTCAACTATGCCCACGAAAGCCAGGAGGTTCTGGAGGGGTACGGGCCGGACAACGTACGCAAGATCAGGGAGGCCGCTGCCAAGTATGACCCCGAGGGCGTCTTCCAGAAGCTGTGCCCTGGCGGATTCAAGATTGCGGCGGTCAAGGGTTAGGGAGGCCGTACATGTCGTCAGACAAACATACAGGACATGAGACGTCATGCTGCGGGGGGCTTCTGGCCGCAGATGACGTGAATCTCGAACCGGCAGTAGCAGCCCGATTTGATATCCGCGTACGCCTCCTTCTCTGCCCGCTCCAGCTCCTCACCCGCCATGGCCCCCGTCTTACGCATCCAAGCAAAGATGGCTCTCATGCCATTCGCCGTCTGCCTCTCCCTGGTCTCGGGCAGCCGGTCAGTGCTCGCGCAATCGCGGATAATAGACATCAGGCCCGCGGCTTCCATGTCCCCGGGGAGATTGTTCCATCCGTGCTGGAAGCGCTCGCCCAAGGCCGCCCTGAACATGTGGGACGACCGCCGCGCCGCCTCGACTCGCGAGTCCACGCCGGAGCGCAGATGCTTTGTCCCAGTCATGTCGCACTCGACCCACTGCAGCCATCCGCCGGGCTTCAACAGCTGCGCAACATTGGCGACGACTGCTGTCCATTCGCCGGGGAGCATGGCCGCCACCAGCATACGGGCGTGGACCAGGTCATACTTGGCATGCAACTCTTTTGGAACTGGCTTCTTCATGTCCAGCTCCTTTAGCGACGTCTTGTCCGGCGTTGCCGAGGGAAACATGGCGGACGATATGTCGTAGCCGTCCAGGACAGCGCCGGGTCTGGCTTGCAGGTCCTTGAAGCATTGCAGAAAATGACCAGTTCCTGTTCCCACATCTGCTATTCGAGGGTCGCTCGGAAGGGCTGCCATGAGCCGAGGGTGGACGAGATAGCCAATATTCCTGTGCGTGTCAGCCGAAGGGACCTCGCAACTCTGCTGTAGACAGACGCATTGCGGACATGGTCATGAGGTCGAACTGTTCGTCTAGCCTATCGAGCATGTAAAGTCAGCCATGATGCGGATGAATCTATGACGCTGCGCATTCAGCCCATACCTCTTGGCTTCGCTCTCATTACGCGTCATGTTGTCAGCGTAAATGTCAACCATCCGGGCGGGTACTGTCTTGGTGTTTGGGCCTGATGAGAAAATAGGATGGCATAAAGAGGCTTGTGCAAGGCTTCAGTGATGTGTGTGTCGGGGAGCGCCGTTGGGAGAAGGAGGCTCTTGAGGAGTGATTGCTTTCGCATCCCGGTCCGTTTTTAACACTTGGTGTTACCATGACTTGTGCACACAATTGACAACCCTGCACATGGCCGCCTTGGTTACAGGCAGCCATTGTCGTTTGTGGGCGCTGTCAAAGATGCAACAGGGAAAGAGGCAATAGGGAAATGCAACAGGGAAAGATGCCACAGGGCAAGGCTGTGAGGGGGTTATCGGTACACACTTATAGGGCCCAGTGGTAGCTTACCAAGCAAAGACAGCGACCAATCAAGATAGGTTCATCTTGGAGGGATTTATGCGAATAGAGATTTGAAACCGTGCGAATAGCACTCCTATTGACAAAAGTCTCCCCTCAGCATTCACCCTTTTCTCCCTCCCTCCCGACCTTGCTTGCCCGCACCAAGCAGAAGCCTCAACCCAGCCTTTCGGGTTATCCGCTCGCACCTTTCTCCGAGGCCACCCACTTTAACCCTCTTCCGAGGACTGACCTGCAATTCGCCGCTCTTCAACCTCAACGCACCATGGCGGTCCTCCAGATGTGGCCTGGCTTAATTGTCCGGGTAAAGGTCGCGGGACAGCCCGCCACCGAGTACGATCCGCCGGAAGACGATGAAAATGACCCAGAAGACTCAACAGGGCAGCCTGCCTCAACCAAGTGCTATATCGAGTCCACCTCGGGCCTTCGTTATAGCGTCGAGGCCGAGATAACATCCGAATTCAAGCTTAGTGCGCCCTACCAGGTCGTTGTATTAAGCGTCACTATCGATGGGAAATTTGCCGATGGCAGGTATAGATTCGTCGTCGGTGAGAATGTTGTGAGACCCGTGACTATAGAAGTGGACCGCATCGTGGAGCCCGCACCCGCCCATGTTCCTGGGCTAGGCGCTCAAAGATTCTTCACCTTTGCTCCAGTTTCCGCAAGTAAGTCTGCCAGGCTACTTACTATACACTTAAGTTGTGGGTGCTGATTTCAGACAAGTTGAGGATGCTAACAAATCGAGGGTCATGCGCGATGCCCAAACGGCAAACAGCCTGGGGACAATCCTGGCCAAGGTGTTTATCGGGTACGGCGAGGTGCCCGTCAAGCGGACGAAAAGGGCCAAAGCCCACGACACAGATGCTTTCCAGCTGGCAGAAAAGGCAATGAAGGGGCGTGAGCTTACCCACGGAACCAAGTACGTGCCAACTCCTGTTAAAGGCGTGGCGAAGATGGGTGCTAAGAGTTGCAGATTCTCAGACGGCTCCATGGGCCCTGTTCCAAAAGTCAACGACTTGACATTCCAACGCGTCATCGGCCAGTTCAGCTTCATGTATCGATCTCGAAGTGAGTTTTTCATTTGGAAATCCTCGACAGCCATTGCTTTGCCAACACTTCTCAGGCGCACTCCAGAAAGAGATGGTCCTGCCTCCATCGCCGACCCCGACCGACGGCGGTGACAGACTCGAGAACATGGGAGAGGAAGAGCTTCGCAAGCTTGCCAGGGACTTGCTGCGCACTAAGAAGGTGAGTGTCTATTTAGCTTGCCAGGTATCTGGCTTCTTTTGTGAGGCACTAACTTGTCTGCACAGCCAAATGCTCTTCCAGCATCTCTTTCCTCGATCAAGCGAGATCCCGACGAGGACGACGAGATTATCCAGGCTCGAAAGTTGAAGAGGGTCAAGACTTGTGAGGACGAAGTCATAGATCTGACAAGCGACTGAGACTAATTCAAGCCCATGCTGGGAGCGAATGGATCCGCTTCATGGTGCGTCATTCGCGGGTGGGGAAAACGGCTTCGAGGGAGCCTGCAGCCTGCACGTTTCATTCATTTTACAGTGGCTTGCTCGGCAGGACGAGAGCCTCACTTGGCGCTTATTGGCTGTGCTGCACGGGCAGTTGTCTTGCTAGTGTGGAAGATTTTGTCCAGAACAAGTTTTACATTTTTCTTCGAAAAGGCGCCTGCACGACTTGAACCTTGAATGCGCATTTTGACTGTCTACCAGTATGTATCCCAGCTCTGCCGCTACCTTGGGGCCGCGAGAAATGTCGGTGCGCGTGAATGTACCTAGCTTGGCCTGGGTACCCAGCCCAAGACTCCAAGGGGGAGGGTTCGGCTCCCATGACGGGTTGATCGCGACACTGACACACCAGCGAGGATCAGCCGATTGGTCACGAGCCAGTGGACATTTCCCTCGCAGCTGTCATGACGTTGGCCGAAGCTCTTCTCGCACCTCCGTCCACTCTCCCCTTGCCCGTCCAGCGTCCGTTGCCCGTCCGCCGCCGCCGCCAGCTCTGCGCTGCGCTCTCCGAGGGCCGGAAATGAACACGTTTGAACTCGCCTGGCCGTCTCCTCCTCTCGCCACCGTTTCCTCCTCTCGCCGCCCTCTCCCTCCGACGTCATCATGTCGCCCGACGCCCAAACCAACGTTCGCGTCTTCGTCCATTGGCGCGACCAGACCGTCTTCGCCGGCGAGGAGGTCAAATGCACAATCACCTTCAAGAATGTCGCCCCGGAGCCCCATCAGCAGAAACAGCAATCGCAGCAGCAGCATCACCAGAAGCCACCGCCGGCCAGCGAGCGCCCGAGTCTCGTCTCTCCCTTGCAGGGTCGCGCAAAGGCCGCCTCGGCATTGACGTCGCCGCCGCCCGCCGGCTCAGTCAGAGGTCATCGTCGCTCGGCCTTGTCCCTGAGCGTCCCTTCTCCCGGTTCTCGCAGCCGGTCCGGCTCTATACAATGGCCGCACACCCCCAGCAGCGGTGACTGGGGCTCCGGCCACGCCCACAAGCGCTCCGTATCCATTGTGTCGATTGGCTCTGCCAGTGCCGCCGATGACAATGGTGCTCGGAGTGACGCCGGCCCCAGGCTGCAGCGGCCTCAGCGTGGCCACGGCCGGGCCGCCAGCCTCCAAATCTTACCTCGGGCACAATCCTCGACGGCATCAGGGCCGCAGTCAGGTAACGCCGCCCTACATGTGTCTTCTCCCGTCATGAGCTGACTGTTGGCCAGCGTCTCTTCTGCAAGGCTCCGCAGCCTCTTCCATATTTCACGCCTCCTATCCTCCAGATCGATTCGGGCGAATGGCGGGACCATCGACTGGCCCCAACACTCCGAGCCGGCCGGGCCTGCCAAGGTCGCCCTTTGCCTCCCCTCGCCCAATGCCGGACTTCCAGTTCCCTTTAGCGACCTTGCCCGGCTCCGAACCGCACGAGACCCCGAAGCGACAACCAGGGCAAGGCTTTCTCAGTCCACAAGATGGGCCAAACGACCACAGCAACCTGAGTCACCGATCAAAGGAGCAGCCACAGACGCCCAGCGACCGTCCCTCAGCCCGGCTTCTGACCAGCACGAGCGCGTCTGGAGGGACACCGCGCAGCAGCGGCGAGTTTTACTCGTTGAGCAATCACTCATCGGAGACCCTGGCATCCGAATACGTGACCCATCCCCTGATGAGGGGCAGCAACGGACGCCAGCCTCCAACGCGGCGCAGCTCCGGCATGGCCTCGCAGCAAACCCGAGCTCCGGAATATCTCATGATGGGCTACGCTCAAATACAGGGTTCTTTTTCGCTGGACGGCTCCCTAATCAGCTTGGGGCCGTTTGAGCTGGTCAAGAAGAAGGCAGCAGTCGGTGGGCGAGGCGGTGGCGTCATTGGATTGGAGCCATCGAAGCGGGAGACTGGACTCCTGCGCAGCTTCGGTTGGGGCAACATCAGCAACACCCTCGGGGACCTCTGGGGCGGGGGAGAGTTAAGCACCATCAAGGAGATACGCGGAGTCGCCAACTCGAGATCGGTGCCTCTGCTGAGCACTCCCCAGTCGATCCTGTTTGTCGACCTGCAGTTGGCGCCTGGAGAGAGCCGGGCATTCGAATATTCCTTCAAGCTACCAAAGGGGCTGCCGCCGACACACAAGGGCAAAGCGGTCAAATTCTCGTACAGTCTCGTCATTGGGACGCAGCGGGCTGGCGGGGTCAAAGAACAGCAGGTGCGCTCGGTCGAGGTCCCGTTTCGCGTCTTGGGCAGCGTCAACGGCCACGGTGAGATTCTCGGGCACGATCTCATGAATCCGTACGTCCTCTTGCGAGACTCGGCCCAGGTAAAAAGCCTTGGAAAGGGCAAGAAAGAGGCCGGACGGAAGGCATTGGATGACGTGCCGGCGACGGGCCTTGAGTTTCTCGCATACGTGGATGAGCTGATGGCAAGACGGAACGACGCGGGAGGGGATGTCTTGCTGTCGCCAATCGAGGCGGGCGACCCCAAGCGGTCGCCGGCGGTCGAGGAGGCCACCAGTGCCAAGGACGCGATTCATCTTGCCATTATGAAGAGCAACATGGCGGTCCGAGGACAGCAGAGCCCCAACCGGTTCGAGATTGCGCGAAACGGGCAGCGCGTGGGCGTCGTCATGCTCACGCGGCCCGCCTACAGACTGGGGGAAGTCGTCACCATGGCCATTGACTTTACCGACGCCGACATACCCTGCTACGCGGTTCACTCGACACTGGAGACGTCGGAAAAGGTGGACGCGGCGCTGGCGGTGCGATCCGAGTCGAGCATTCACCGGGTCACGCGCAAAGTGTACGTGGCCTCATCCGAAGCGGCCCTCTACTCCCGACGCGTCGTCTTCTCGCCGACGATCCCCATGACCGCCACGCCCGAGTTCGTGACGAGCAGCATCAGCTTGAACTGGAAGATCAGGGTCGAGTTTGTGGTTCCATATCAGGGCGGCGAGGCGTCTGGCTCTGGGGAGTCGCAGGTCCCGCACCCGCTGCTGGAGCAAATCTCCCAGGACGAGAAGGGGGGGCTGGTTCTCGTGGCGGTGGAGAGCCTGGCTTGCGAAAGCTTTGACGTGTCGGTGCCGTTGCGCGTGTATGGGGCGGTTGGCAGCGGGTTGGAGCGGTTGGAGCGGGACGAGGTTTCTGAGCAGGGTCTGGCGGTGTGAGGATGCCGTGAGACCAAAGACGGTCCGCTGCCTTGACCTTTTGGATAGAAGACTTGTCCATGGCTCTCCGCAAGTGCCTGGGTCGAGCAGGGTAGTAGCTGCCTCTCGTGACAGCCGGATGATGTCGTCGGAAGCGTGGCCGCCGGACGTGATGATACCATCTACGAGTTATAGAGTAGCGCATTCGACAGCATCTGTAGATTCATAAAATGTGAATACTTCTACTACTAGTAGTAGTAGAATTTGTACGTAGACTCGTACGCACCTAGTATCCGTATGTATGTACTCCGTACTACCGAGTGTGTTGACCTGAGACGAAGGCGAGATGAGAGGCACTCCCCCGGCAAGAGACTGGAGCTGCAGGGGTAAAGACGGGGCTGGCTGCTCTGGGGAGATTGAAGCCACACAAGCCCAGGTCGCACGATGGCGTGCACCCATGGATGGCAAGTAAAAGGCGGCGGACGGTTTTGTGACATGGCCGTTTTGCGTCAGTCTATTCGTACGGATATGGAGGCTATAAAGTCGGGGGGATTGGCTTCATCTTCGGCCAGCATGCAAACTAGTAGTACCAGATGCTAGCTGGGGACCCCTGGGAGCGTTACTAAAGTTTTGTTAGTTACGAATACCTACCTACGAATATATATTCGTAATCTGACAGGTCTGGAAGTCGTGCAAGCCTGGGTGGCAGGGCAATGTTCATCGACGTCGTATTGTGCTGCATGCAGGCACGGAGTAACTTAGTTATAGAGTACATACGAGTTAGGTGCTAGTAGTAGGTAGTACTACGAAGTGCCTACCTGTACGAATAGTACTAAAACATCTCGCGGCGTGCTAACATGGCAAGGCGGCGTGCGTGACCGCTGGTGAGGAGCATCTGGGTTGAACTATACGGAGTATGTACATATGTGAGCGGCCAAATGAACCGTGGACGGGCAAGTAATACATAGGTACTACCTACTTCGTACCATAATCAACGGCCATGAATTGCTCAAGGCATCGCACTCGGATGCGGTTGAACACGCACGACACACCGGCCTGACATCTGCACTCACTCGAGCGGTCCGGATGCAGGAGGGGATTGGGTGGCATGCAGCCTTTGCCATGAGAGGGAGGGAGGAGTGCGGGAGTAGCCGAGGTTCTTATTCGTACATAGGTATTGCCGTGACGATATGGAGCGAGACAGACAAAACAGACAGTTGATTCGTTGAATGAGACGCATCCTATTGTTGGCGAGGACTTGGACTTGTTGGGCACGGCAAAAACACGGCAGTAACCACCCGGCAACAGCGGCGCTACAACCGGGGCCCCTGATAGGCTGCTCGCGGGCCGGTGGAGCGGCAACGCCCACTCTCTGCCTTCGCTAACAATGGCCCTAGTAGCGCAGGGGTCCCTGTAGACTTCCACCCCTACCTACAAGGTACGTACCTTGACACCCCGGGAGAGCTGCGAGCGGCCTGTTCTCAAGCTGTTCGGGAGCCCGTCCACCGTCCACTGGAGCTCTGCCGCTGCTGATGCAGCAGTCAGTGGGCTGTAAGCGTCAATGGCGAGGCAACCACCGGCCAAAAAAAAGAAGCAGAAAGAATTTCTGCAAGGCTGCTCCTCGTCCTTCATTCTTTCTTCCCTCCACCTCCCCCGATCCGAACTGCAAGCAGATGAAGAGAGGCTCGCACTTGCTGCGCTCGTTCGGCTCTCCCACAGTCTTTTCCTACCCACTGTACTTCGTACCTTTTCTGTACAGACCGTGCTCTCTCTCTCTCTCTTCCCCTACCATCACGGTTGGCAACCCGACCTAGCCTCGTGGCCCCTTCCTGGACCAACCTCTCTTTTAATCTCTCTTTCCCTCGGGCCCTCTTGTCGCTGTGAGTAGCAATGGCTGTCCCTTCCGCTGGCTTCCTCGACCGCCTCGACCGCCTCGACCACGGCTACTCGCATCGATTCGTCGCTAACAGACAGCTTCACCCAGCTCTTTCGCCGCAGCTGACGTCGCAGGCCCCAGACATTGACTTAGCTCGGCGCCTTTCTTTCTTTTTCCTCGTCGTCCTCTTTGTGAAGAGGAATAATACTAGTAATTCATCGCCTTTGTGTCGCTCTCGACTCCGCCCCGCGCAGATACGCAGGCCCTGTGCTCAGCTTGTTGCTTTCTTTTTTTCCTTTCTTCGCCTCGCCTTTTTCCCTGGTCGTCCAGAAGCTTCCCACGTCGATGATACCCCCGATCCACTCGGACTTTTCTCACGACGGCTTCCCGGCGACCCTCGGCGAGTCAATGGCGATAGGATGGCCGCGACTCCCTCTTACAACAACCGATTGACGCTTACGCCGTCCAATTCCCCCTTTCTTCCTCGACCGCCCAAGACGTTGCGCGGCCGCTCTCTGCAAGAGTCGAGGCTCGCGCTCAAACGAGTCGTCGGCACCACGTGCCGCTCACCCACCGGCTTCGACACTGTCAACTCGCTGTTTGCCTACACTGCCGGCGGCGCCGTCGTCGTCGTCGACGTGCAGGGTCAACACTACTCGCAGCGCTTCTACCGAGCTCGGCCCTCGGCTGTGCCCGTCTACTCGGCCGCTGCGTCCCAGAACCCGTCTTCGACGCCCATCGCCTCGACGCCCAAGGCCAACGACTGTCGAAATCGCGTGGCCCCCAACCACAGGGAGTCCCAATGCAGTCCCGCTGACTGGGCCGATGCGTCGGCGTCGAGGACGTGGACCAGCAGAGAGCGCATCAAGGCGGCCACGTGCCTTGCTCTCAGTCGAGACGCCAAGTATCTGGCCGTCGGCGAGACTGGCTATGCCCCCCGAGTCTTGATCTTCAGCCTCCAGGATGCCTCGTCGGACACCCCGTTGGTGTCTATAAGAGAGCACGACTTTGGCGTCAATGCTGTCGCCTGGTCGGCCGACTCCAAGTACCTTGCCTCCCTCGGTGCCGCCACCGACGGCTTCCTCTACATCTGGAAGATTGACCCTCGCACCGGCTCGGCCAAGCTCTTCCAGCAAAACAAGTGCACTGCTTACATTAGGGACATGGTGTGGATGGGCAACAGCCTCGTCACCTTTGGCCTGCGTCATGTCAAGGTCTGGAAGATCGAGGATGGCTCGACCATCTCGCCGACCAAGCAAAGGGTTTCGAATGAGCCGCCTCCCCCGACCCCGATGGCGCAAAGGCCCCTGGCGGGCCGCAACATGCTCCTGGGCGACTTGCTCGAGGCCACCTTCAGCTGCGCCGCCGTCACGGACGCCAACAAGCTCATTGTGTGCACCGAGACGGGCGATGTCTGCCTCTTGCACAATGATGACGGCCAGATGAAGCTCATCAAGATCCTGGGCCTCGACTTTTTCATCAGCACCATCAACATCCGCGGCAACGTCGCCCACGTTGGAGGGAGAGATGGTCACCTCGCGACCCTCGACGTGGCTGGAGTCATCGAGGGCCGCGCAGAGAGCATCTTGTCTGTCGCGGAAGCGTCTTCGGGCATTGTGTCGCTGGGGTTTCTTCCCGACATGCTCGTAACGGTCGACTCGAAGCAGTCGATTGACCTTTGGACCTCTGATTACGTTCCCGGCCGGCAAGCCGAGGCAGTGGCTCGTATTCCGATGCCGGGACACGGAGAACCGATTGCAGGCGTTCAGGCTCTTCGAAAGCCGAACAAGGCCAATGCCGCCTTTGTGACGTGGTCATATTCAGGAAACTTTACGTTTTGGGATCTGGACGGCCAGATCAAATCTACACTCGAGGTGCCCATCGACACCGCGGAGCTGGAGGTTGAATTGGACTTCACCAACAAGCTGACATGCGCCCGAACCACTGGCAATGGAAAGTTGTTGGTCACGGCAGATCGCCTGGGCGTCCTCAAGGTCACGGATGCCGATTCGAAAGAGTGTATTCTGGATACCAAGGCGCACTCTTCCGACTGCATGTGCATTTGCATCTTCGACCAAGACTCGAAATTCATCATGGCATGCTGCGGTAGAGACCGCACGACGCAGCTCTTTCATCGCCAATCCAACGGCAACATTGAGCACTTTCAAACTCTCGAGTTTGCAGCCAAGGTTGTCCAGGTCCTTGTGCCGACCGAAGACAAGGTCATTACCTGCTCGCTGGATCGAACACTGCAGATCCACGACTTGGTCTCCAAGGAAGGCGATCCGGATGTTCGCGCGGCCATTCTGTCCAGGGTCATCTCTCTCCGAGCCTCTCCCACCTCGATGGCTATGAGCCAGGACAACAAGACAATTTTCGTGTCCCTTCTCGATCGATCTGTTTGCCAGTACGACATCTCAACAGGTCGACAACTCTCCTGCTTCAAATGTATAGACGAAGGAGGCGCCGAGTCCACTGTCCTCGAGTCGCTGTCCGTTGGACAGTGGGCGCCCAAGGACACAGAGTTTCTGCTTGGGTCATCAAACACGGATAAATCTATACGAATTTACGATGCCAGCTCTGGGGCGTTTCTCGATCGGGAATGGGGACACACGGAGGCCGTCAGTGGGGTGTGCCTGGTTGACGATGATGATGGGACGAGGAAGATTGTGAGCGTTGGGTCTGACGGGACGATAATGATATGGGCGCTTGATTCCAACGACCCCTCGAGGCTGACGAGCAGGGATCCCTCGCCGGTCAAGGATGCCAACTCGACAAGGCCGACGCTCAGAAAGGTGCTCTCCAAAGTAGAGCTTGCGGAATTCCAGCGGCCACCAAGCTCGGGGCGTCGATCGCCTTCGCGATCTCTTCAGCGCCGGTCGTCTCGGCTTAATCTCACAGCAAACTCGACGAGCATACGGACACCAACTTCAACACTGCAATCCAGTCCATATAGCAGCACGATCATGGAGGTCACGCCCTCACGGCGGCGTCCATCGACCGGCCGCCGGCCCGACAGTCCCCCGCCTAGCCCCAAGTCCGAAAGGTCCAGGACTCACTCGCTCTCAGCCACGGGCAAAGGCGCTCGGAAGAAGACATCTTCAACCTCTCTCCACGGGTTCGGCTCATTGAACACGGCGACGGAACAGACGTGCCGTGCCCTGAGAGCCTACAGAAAGAAGCTTTCGTCGTCGGAGCCGATTACCGCCGACGTGCTGACCGACCTGGATGACGAGCTCAGGCTCACGTCCACGGCGCTCGGTGACCGGGCGAACCGGAGCAAAGCCATCAACGACACGGTGTTGAGCGGGCTTCTCGATGAATACTCGGAGAGACTGGTTACACTACTCGATGAGAAGCTGCGACTGTGTTATCATGCAAAGGAGAGGGGCGATGGGAATATGAACGAAGAGCGACGCCGCAGCTCCACGGGCAGCTCGACGTCTTCGTCCTCGGCATCCTCCCCGTGACGGTCAATTCAATTTCTTGTGTCTTTCACAGCATTGAGAGTGGGTTGATGCTCCACCAGGGGTGGAACGGGTTCACGGCGTTTCGGGGTGCCTTTGGCTGCAAGCGAGCAGGTGATGGAAGCCTCGCTTTGGGGGAGGGCGCTCACTGAGCAGCTTTACGGGAACATGATACCACGGGGCCCGGCGTTTATGGTTTTTATCAGCCACGTAGATGTATGTGTACTTGGTTGAGTGGGCGCCATCAGCGCCCAAAAAGTTGCTCTCTTATGAGGCCGTCTTTCGATTCATTCAGCCTCTGGGTGACTGAAGGATTTATGAAATGTTTTCGGCAACGGCCAAGGCCGCAAGTAGACAAAGAGAAGCAAAGCAAACGCGGGCCGTGTTTTCGTCTGCTGCCGTCATGGTGTTGAAGTGCCGAGTGCCGGCAGTTGAGTGCCGGCGATGGAATCACGTGATGGCATGGGCCTGAACGGAAACCTGTTGGAAAGTGCCTCCCAAAAACTTTGCAGCTCCAACCACGGGCCGGATCACGTGACTTCGGGTCAGACCCCCCGTCCAGGAATCCCATAAATTGGCGAGCGACCAAGGAGCCCTCATCGAACGTCGAGAAGCAAGCGCCAATTGCAACAGCTCAATAAAACAAACGCGCGCCTCGCAATGACGTAGCGGACGACGCCATCGTCTCGGGACTGAAGAAGCCAGCAGCTACGGTGGCGCCGATTCATCGTGCTAAGCGCCAAGGTCCCCTCGGTCGCTGGCGAGGAGGACCGCGGGGGATGAACAACGACAGTCCGGCAGCCTACACGCCCCTCGAGTCGCTCTTCTTGTTCCAGTCACTACTGACGCAGGGAGTCGACACGGGAGCCTTTGCCCGCGTCTCGGAGCTGCTCAAGAACAATGCCCTCATCAAGAGCGACGACACGTACGACCCGGCGCGGCTGACGCCCGAGGCGCTGCAGCAGCTCTTTTTGCTGCTGCTGCACCAGGAGCTCAAGAGCGAGGCTGAGCGGCATGAGGCTGCCGACGGGCCCCCGGTCCCCGGGTCGCGGAGGAGGAAGCTCGGCACGCCTCCGCTGCCGTCGTTGAAGGATGCCCACGAGCACATCGAGAAGCTACCCGCGCTCGTCGACCGACTGTACGCGCGGTACCGAGAGCACGTTGTCGAACAGATCCGAGAAGACGAGCGCCAGTTTGCCGTCATCCAGAATCAGATCCAGGCCCTAGAGAAGACGGAAAAGGAGAGGCTCGCCAAAGCTGCTAGTCAAAGCGGCACGTCGGTGCTCGCCCCTCGCGACAACAAGCTCCCCGCGACATCCCAAACCCCGATTCAGTCCCCTTTGCCGCCGCCGACTCCGGGCACAGCGGCAGCTGGTATCAAGCGTGGACCAACCCCGAACACGCCGGTCCACCCGACGAAGCCACCAACGCCGTCTGTCGCCCTGCCAGCCATCACACCCCCGATTCCATTACCGGCGAAAGCGCCTCCTGTGCGACCGTCCCCTTCGCTCAAGCCTGCAAATGGACCGGGCTCGGTTCTGCAGCCTCCGGCTAGCCCCCCCGAGGCCGCGTCGCGGCTCTTGCAGCCGCCGGCCCAGCCTTCCAAGCCTGCCATCCCGCCGCGGCCTGAAGCCAGCAACAAGCCCAAGGACGGCGTGGCGGTACCACCGGTTCCGACTTCGCCGACGGGGGTCTTGAAATGGGAGAAGCCGTATCGACCTCCGCAGGCTGGCCCGGCGCCCTCCACAGGGCAAGATCCTCTGAACCCATCGCCTCAAGCAGCTGCCGTTCAGAAAGGTCAACAGCCTCCGCAGCGGTTCCCGTTCCCGCTGCAAGGCCAGCCTCCCGGGCAGACACCTGGTGCAGCACCGCAGCCTCGGCCTCTGGTAGGCAGAAGCCCAGTTGTCCCGCCCCCACCGACCGGACCCTTGGCCGCCCCACTCCAGCCAGTGCCTTCTCATCCGGCGGTTGGGCGGCCGCAGTCGACGACGCCCGTAGTTCCTCCAGGACGGCCGATTCAGCCGCAGCAGAGTCAGTATACAACGCCACGGTCCATTGTTCCTGCATCTTCAACGCCGTCCAAAGGTACCCCTGCTGCCACCGCTCAGAAAAGGCAACAGCCGCAGCCTGCGGCGACAAAAGCTCAGCGCCCTCCCACGTATGCCTCTCCAGCCCCGCTTGCTTCCCAAAAGGACAAGCCCGTTGTACCTCCATACGCCGCCAAAACGCCTCGGCCGGCCATCCCCGAGCACATTATTCGACAAGCTGCCGGGACACCGGTGGCGGCTAAGCGCCTCAGCCCCGTGACGGCACCCCGGACTCCCGGATTCGGCACCCCTTCGGCACTTAAGCGAGGTTTTGGGACTGAATGGGCCTCTCATTCGATGCCTTCAACTCCGGTACCGATCGTGGTAGAACCGGAAAGCCCAGCATACGAGCCCATGAGCCCGCCTCCACAAGCGGCTTCCATCATCTTGGAGACACCCAGGGCCGGGAAGAAGATGCACCCGAAGCGGACTCCTCAGCCAGAGCCCTCTGCGTCGAGGCCTCGCGGTCGACCGCCGCGCAACCCACCGGCGAGTGCTACGCCTTCTGTCAGCAGGAGAAGCCAATCGGAAGTGTCGCAGGCAGACGAGCTGTCCATGGACTATTCGTCGCTATCTACGAAGATTAAGAAAGAGGTCCTCACACCCCGGCTGCATGACGACGCGGGCGAAACGACGACGGATGAGAGCGCGCATGGACGAGCACACATGGCGACGCCCGGCAGCGTATCGTCTCGGCTGGCCAAACGAAAGCGGCCAGAGACGCCACCTGAACCGTCGTCGTCCTCGAGTCAGGTGCTCTGGACCCGAGGCTTCACCAAGGTGTCGTCGTCGGCACTGGACCAAATTTCGAGCCACCGACACGCCAACATGTTTGCGACTGGCGTCCGCGAAAGAGACGCGCCTGGGTATCGCCACATTGTGATTCAGCCACAGTACATAACATCTATTCGGGCCGCCATCAAGCAAGGGAACAAGGCCGCCATCCAGGCAGCGAGCAGCCTTCCCGGAGGTGATCCCGGCACCGCGAGCGTCTGGCTGCCCATGTCCGGAGACCTCGTGCCGCCAAGGGGCATCGTCAACAGTGCCCAGCTCGAGCGGGAACTTGTCCACATTTTCTGCAACGCCATCATGTACAACCCCGACCCGCACCGCGGCCCGGGGCATGCTTTCCTGAAGCGCTCGCAGAACGAGGAGGAAGAGGTGGTGGGGTACCACCTAGACGAGAACGGCGTCGTCAAGCACACTCGGAGCATGTTTGTCGAGGTGGAGAAGCTGCTGGGCGACTTGCGAAGCGCCGAGAAGGAACGCGGCGTGCCGCCCCTGTTCAGCACACGACAGGCCAGCGTCGCGACGCCGGCGGATGACACGGCCGAGGACGAGGACGAGCTGGCGGGGGACGGGAATCACACGGCGACGAGTGTTGTCAAGAGGCGGCGCATCGGCGCGAGAGGGTGAAGCGGCGTTGGCCTTGCTGAACTATCGGCTTCGCCGTGGGCGGTAGTATTGTAAGGTTGAAATGCCTAGAAGGGTAGTTTTTTACAGGAATAAACACGCCAAGCAAATGTTAATTCAACGCTGTTCCGACCAAGGGATCAAATAGCCTCGTGAATAGTCTAATGTGGATGGCGACAGATGCCGTGGATTGACCCGAGGACTTCGTAGAGTCACCAATATGGCCATTTTACACATATGGCCATTTTAGTCCAACTTGGAGGAGGCCCCGTGCGATCCACTGGAGCAATTACTCCGCCCGCCCTTTTTGGCGTGCTCGACGAGGGTCTTGCGCGGCCAGTCGGGGCAAATGTCAATGTTCTCCCGGGGAAAGTACCACTCGAGGAAGAGGAAAAAGAGGTAGTCGATGACGACGCAGAGGCAAAACAGCTTGCCGGCCCATATTCCGCAGCCGTAGTAGCGCTTGAGGCGGTCGATGAGGGCAAAGTTGCGGACGCGGCTGCCGTTGTAGCCGCCCGTGTCGAAGCCGTAAAAGGCCTCCTCGGGGATGGTTCCGGTGACGCCGTCGTAGACGCGCTCGGTGCGGAGGGCCACGTTTGCCCACGAGTACATCTTCTTGACCTGGTCGTGGAAGCGTTCGGTGCGCACCTTGCCGGCGCGGACGGCGGTGATGGCCTTGCCGGTGGCGAGAACGAGGTCGTCCTCCTCGGGCTTGGCGAAGGTGGTCATGTGGGAGGGGAGGACCTCGGGGATACCGCCGACCTGGGTACAGACCACGTACAGGCCGCAACTGGCCGCCTCGACGATTACGGTCCCGAAAGCCTCGGTGAGGGAGGGGTGGAGGTAGATGTGGCCGCGGATCATGACGTCGCGGACGTCCTCGTGGCGAATGGGGCCGAGCATCTCGACGCGATCCTGCAGGACGTTTGTCTCAATCATCTGTTCGAGGTCGATGGCCTTTGGGCCGGATCCAGCGATGATGAAGCGCGTGTTGGGGTGGTTCTCGAGGATGCGGGGGATGGCGGCGGTGAGGAGGTCGGTGCCCTTGTTGTAGAAGAGGCGCGAGATGACGACAATGGTGATGATGTCGTCGGGTCCGAGGCGGGTGGGAAGAGGGTCCGAGGCGAAGCCCGTGGCGGGGGACGCGGGATAGTCGCGGGGGCGGAAGTTTTCGGCGACGACGGCGTTGGGGATGACGGAGACCATGAGAGGGTCGAGGGAGGCGCGCAGGACCGTGTTTTCCTTGCTGGGAGAGGCGGAGGATTAGCTGGGAGGCCCAGAGATGGTCGGGGGAGCCCCAGAGATGGTCAAGGGAGGGTAGAACGCACCAGGTATGGCTCACGCAGATGCTGTGATCGACATCGCTCAGGGTAAACTTGAGCAGCTTGTTGGTCAAGATGCTGGCGGCGTCTGCGAATCCAAAGAGCGAATGATCGGTAAAGACGGTCCTCAGCCCCATGGTCCTGGCATGCAAGATGCCCTCGTGGCACAGACTGCTGAGGCTGCCATGGCCGTGGACAATCTCGATACGCTCCCGAATGCAGATGTTGCGCAGAATGGGAAAGAAGGAGAAGACGGTGGGGAACGTGGTGTGACGGTAGATGACGAAAAAGGGCACGTGGTAGACCTTGAGGCCGTTTGTGAGGTAGCGGATGCCCTTGCGGTCGTCGTGGGCGTGCGTGATGATGATGACCTTGTGGCCGCGGTCGATGAGCTTGCTCGAGACCTGGTAGATGTGCGACTCGACGCCGCCGGGCTGGGGGAAGAAGAAGTCGCTGACCATGGCGATGTTGTACGTTCGGCGCGCCATGTTTGGGGGGCGAGCGTGCGAGGAGGCCGATGGGGGCGAGATGCGGTGGGATGCTTTGCTGCCGCTGGTGCGGCGTCTTTCCGTGGCCCTTCACCCCATCCGTCTTGCCCCGAGTGCGAGGGGGCGAGTTGCCGGCATCGATTGGCAAGGTCTGCTCATTTCAGTCGCCGATTTCCTGCTCCTTGTGACGGGGCATGAGAGGCTATCACGAAGTACATGATGAGGTCGGATGAGGTCAGCGGGCCCAGTACTTCGTATTTCGTCTCTGATAAGCCGGCGGTGGGGAGCGGCAGAACCGCGATAAGACCCGCTGCCGCCAAAAATTTCCAATCAAGCTCTCTCCTTTGTCGATATCCCACCAAGCAGCTCAGATTGCACGCCATTTCGCCCTTTCTCTCTCCCAGCCAAGGGCAATTGGTCTGTTCATCATGTATGCGAGATACATACCGCCGTCCAAGGGCTCCAAAGCCGCTTCAAGTCCGAAGCCGGCAGCGCAGCCCTCACCGGCGCCGACTCGCACCCAAGGTGCAACTCCTCTAACGCCTGCCGTGGTCGCCGCGCCGGTGGATGGGTTTGGCTACGCTCGATACGTGCCAGGAGTCCAGTCTGCCAAGAAGCCGGTTATCCGGTATTTTGACGATGAGCCCAGCCCGTCGCAGCCCAAGCGGAAGAGGGATACACCGGATGAGACGCAGAGGACGGGCGAGCAGGGAAGCAAGAAGGCCAAGACGCGAGGGGACCAAGACGGAGTGAAATCTGTGGTGACGCGAGAGAACAAAGAACCTAAGCAACAGCAGCCCGGCTCAAAAAAGAATAAGAATAGAAGAAAGCGAAAGCAGAGGACCATGGCCGACAGCGACGATGATGCTTCGTCGGACTCCGACGACGAACCGCCGAAGCGCGCTCCTCTTGATACAAAGCCGGACGAGAATTCGGGGCCTCCAGTTGTTGCCGAACAGAGCGAACAGCCCAGCAAGGTGAAGCGCAAGGAAAAATCAAGAAAAGATGACTCCGTGACGAAGCAACCGAAGAAAACACAAACACCTGAAGGCGCAAACTCCGATGTCGAGATGACTGATGTCAAGGAAATCGAGACGGTTCTCGCATCGGAACCGCAAGCTGCCACGGAGAAGAAGAAAACGAGGGACAAGGAGAAGAAAAAGAAGAAGTCGGACAAAGTCGAAACTGCTGCTGTAGACTCGCTTGAACAGGAGGCAGGGCTGCAGCACAAGGCGGTTCTCGAGCGGAGAGCAAAGTCTTTGAAACTGGCCAGCAAGACCACTCAAGGTGTTGCCCCAGAATCTGAGGCGGAGCCGACTGAGCTGCACGATCTGGAACCCCTACCACAGCCAGCAGTCGTGGCAGACGATGGCCCGAAGCCGACATACAACACTCTCCCTTCCTGGTTGGCGAATCCTATTCGCGTTTCCCAGGATACCCGACGGCCCTTTACAGAGCTCGGCATCCTGCCCAGATCAGCCCGCTTCCTGGAGCAAAAGGGTTTTGCGGAAGCCTTTGCCGTTCAAACTGCAGCCATACCGCTGCTGCTGCCCACCAACCAGCACCGGCCTGGAGACGTACTGATCTCCGCCCCCACAGGCTCGGGAAAGACGTTGGCGTACGCGCTGCCCATTGTGCGCGACATTAGCCAGGGCCTTGTCACGCGGCTGCGGGCGCTCGTCGTCTTGCCCACTCGCGAACTCGTCAAGCAGGCACAAGAGGTGTTTGAGACTTGCGCGAGGGCCTACGACGGCGAGGAGCGGAAAAGGGTCCGGATCGGCGTGGCCGTCGGCCACCAGTCGATAAAGGCCGAGCAGCATAGCCTGATGGCGAGCGAGTCGCGATATGATGCAGAGGCCTACACGGCGATCAAGGAACAAGGTGCTCAGAGGTCGGGACAGGGAGCCGACTCTACGGCGGGGGATGAGTCTTTGGACCTCGGCGCCGACGGTATGGAGAAGAAGGACGCCCGACTCGGGGCCTGGGAGGGCGAGGTTGTCGACTTTTGTTCCAAGGTGGACGTCCTGATCTGCACTCCGGGACGACTGGTTGAGCACGTGGAGCAGACGGCAGGCTTCAGCCTCGACTACGTGCGATGGCTGGTGGTGGACGAGGCTGACAAGCTCCTGGCGCAGAGCTTCCAGGGCTGGCTGGACCTGGTCATGGCACGGTTCAAGGTGAAGCGGTTCGGCGCGCGGGACTTTGCCGACATGGAGTACTCGGGGGTCCGCAAAGTGGTTCTCAGCGCGACCTTGACGCGGGACCTGAGCCTGCTGAACCAGCTGGACCTGAGGCGGCCGCGACTGGTGGTGCTGGAAAACGACGGCGCCGTGCAGATTGCCGAGCATACGCTGCCGCACTCGCTCAAGGAGTTTGCGGTTCGGGTTCACGAGACCAGTCTCAAGCCCCTTTACCTGCTGGATCTCCTACGAAGTCGGGACATGGCGGCGGTGCTCGCAGACGGCGATTCGGCTCCATCTAAGCAGAATGACGTGGACTCGGGCTCGGATACAACTTCAGACTCGGGCTCCGACTCTAGTGACGGCAGCGATAGCAGCTCCGAGTCGGACGGCAGCTCGACTCGGGCCACGGAGCCAGCACGTTTTCCGTTGCCCCAATCTCTCATATTCGCCAAATCCAACGAGTCTGCCCTCCGGCTTGCGCGCCTGCTCCAACTGTTGGACCCGTCGCTGTCGAAGCACATGAGCACGCTCACCTCGAGCACGCCTACACACATCCGTCGCAAGACGCTGCGGGCGTTTGCGACGGCGTCATCGCCGGTCCGGCTCGTGATCGCATCGGACCTCGTCGCCCGTGGCATCGACATCCCCAAGCTGAGCCACGTCATCAACTACGACTTACCACCGAGCGTGGCGGGCTACGTGCATCGCGTAGGCCGTACGGCGCGCGCGGGGCGGTCTGGCTGTGCGTGGACACTGGTTGGGGACGACGAGAGTGGGTGGTTCTGGGGCAAGATTGCCAAGGGGCAGGGGGTGCGGCGACAGCAAAAGGTGGAGAGGACGAGGATAGAGGAGATGGGCGAGGAGCGGATGAAGCAGTACGAAGAAGCCCTGGGCGACCTCGGAAAGGAGGCGCTCGAGATGAAGAGGGGATGAGACTGCCGCCATTACGTTTGCTAGAGAAAATACCCTCAAACTCCCAAGCGCCCAGGAAGAGAAGACGGGGAGGGAAGATGATGGAGGTGGTTGGTCGTGGTCCTGTCAGTGCCCTCTAGATCAAGACGGCGTCACTCGGCGTTTGTCTCGTCGTGGCCTTTGGGGCCCGGTTTGCCGCATGGGAGGGCGCCGTATCCGGAGCAGGTGCGGGACGAACAGCTGGCCGTCTCGCTGCCCGAGTCGGAGAGCAGGTGCTGGTTGCTGCCATGGCCAAACTCGCCTTGCTTCCATGCCGGGGTGCGCAGGGCGGTCCACCATGCCGTCCGTTCCCTCATCAACAGCAGGCCCAAGATCTGCAGGGCGCCGTCAGCGATGCTTAGGCGTCCGTTTCCGGGGTGACGGACCTGCAAGAGACCGACGGCGACGACGACGGCAAAGTCCAAGGCGCACGTGGCCCGCATGGCGCTCTTCCAGGGCGCAGCGCAGGCGCGGTCGCGGCCGTACTCGAGGGCGCAGGTCCGCGTGGCATTGAAGGGACAGGCGCGGTCGGAGACGGCATCGAAGCCGCAGCAGTCGAAGGCGTCCTGGACGAGCTCGATGGCGTGGGCGTCGCGGGCGGCGAAGAGGGCGTCCCACTGGGCGTCGAGGCGGAAGTCGAGGTGCGGGGACGAGACGATGGCCTCGAGCAGCAGCGTGGCGAGCACGGCGGCGAGCACGGCCTGGACGGCCTGCAGGACGACGGGAGCCAGGCGGGACAGCGGGTTGGGCGCCGTGCAGGCGTGCGAGGCGCGCAGGAGGTTGGGGTAGACGTAGGCGTTGAGGAAGGCGGCGATGGGGAGGACGATGACGAGCCCTGTCGTCAAGGGCGAGAGGGGGAGGCTGAGGTGTGAGACGTGGAAGTGGACGACGCTGCGAGCCCTGGCGTCAGCGTCTTGTCGTCGTCGTCACCGGCGAGATGGACCCTCGAGACTTACACGGCAACGGCCGACAGCAACACGCTCGCCTGGTTCTCGGCCGTCACCACGGTCAGCCTTGCAGACACACAACCGCGATACGCACAAGACGGCACACTCACCAGCATATACACAATGCCCGGGTTCAACATGATGGCGCCAACTGCCCCCCTTGAGATGCGACAGACGCGGGCGACGGGTACGGCGACGGCAGAGGGGAAGCTTTTGTCGATGGGATAGAACCGGGGGGCGAGCAAACAGTCCCACGATGGGAGCCACGAATGGAGGAGAGGGGTGGAGGGGAGAAGTGAGACAAAGAGAGCACAGGAGGAGGGGGGGGGCGAATCACGGCTGAGAGTGGAAGCTGAAGCTGAAAAGTAGTGCATGCCACACCTACGGATGCTTCCAGAGTACGGAGACAAGCGGGCTGGCTTTGCCGCGTCTCAGCAGACGGACGAGGCTTGCGGCCCCGCCTGGCCTTTCTTTTTGCTGGGGGGCGGCCAGTCAGACGAGCGCATGAGAATGACATGTCTGTTCATGCAGAGGAGAGAGGAGTACGAAGTAGTATTCGTAGACTGCAGACACCGGTGCCTACATGGCCACGCACTCCCCACCCGGAGCCGGCTCCGGACCAAGCCCCACATCCCCGCCCTCTCTCGACACCGCCGCCGCGCCGTGCCCCGCGCACAGGCCCTCGTCGCCGACGGCCCTGTCGCGGCAGCCCCGGCGACGACACGCATGCGCGCCGCAGAACCGCCCGCCGCCCGCGGGCCGCGCGCCCGCGCAGCCGGCCACGTCGCACGTGTGGGCGCGGCAGCAGGCGCGGCAGTCGGCGTCGACGAAGGCGGCGCACCCCGCGCGGGCGCAGGGCCGGTGGTCGGCGCAGCGCGGGCCGCGCACCCTCTGCGCGCGGCACCGCGGCTCCGCGCACCGGTGCCGGCCGCAGTAGTAGTGGTAGTGGCCGCCCTCGGCGCGCGCGTCGCGGCACTCGGGCGCCGCGCACGTGTGGCCGTGGCAGAAGTCGCCCGCCGCCGCCGCCGGCCGGCCGCACCCCTCGGCGCGGCACGCGTGCTCGCGGCAAAAGGCCGGCGGCCGGTTGGCGCCGCGCCGCCTGACCGGCTCGTCGCAGCCGTCGGTCCGGCACCGGCGGTGCGCGTCGCAGAAGCGGCCCGCGTCGGGGCGGACGACGGCGCGGCAGTCGGCGTGGGCGCACGTGTGCGTCTCGCAGTGGCCGTGGTCGCGCCGGAGGCCGGGGCACGCCTCCGCCGAGCACCGGTGGTCGCGGCAGCGCTGGAGGTCCTCGCCGCGCGGGCCGAGTCGGTCGCGCTCGTTCTTGCAGCCGGCCTCGACGCAGCTATCTGCTCCCACGAGCCGTCAGTCCAGGGGCCTCGTCTTCTCTCGCTCCCATTTCAACTCATCGGCCCCCGAAACCGCCTCCCTCAAAAGGGCCAGTCGGGTCGAGTGACGGGTCAAGATCAGGGGTTGCCGTACGAAGCTCGGCGCAGAACCTGTACAAGCCAGGCCTGCGCTCGCGAACGAGTTGCTGGCATCTCGCTCCCTCTCCCAGCCTCGCGACGCATCTGATGTCTGACCATGGCACGTCAGTCGCGGAACAGGACGGGCAAAGGGGAACAGGACGAGCAAAGGGGAACAGGACGAGCAAAGGGGAACAGGACGAGCAAAGGGGAACAGGACGAGCAAAGGGGAACAGGACGAGCAAAGGGGAACAGGACGAGCAAAGGGGAACAGGACGAGCACAAGACGGACTCACGGTCGTCGCAGAACGAACTAAAGGGCGAGTTGGGGAATCGGCACAGCACGTCGTCGTCGCCAAACATCAAACACGAGTGATCTCTGCAGTACAGAGACTCGGTCAAGACCGTCTTGCCGTTGAGAACAAACGTGTCGGTGGCGAGGCCGCAGCCGGCCCATCTGCACAGCCCGTGCCGCATGTCCGTCAGCGGCGCCCACACCCTCCGCACGCGGCCCGCCTCCATCGTGGTTCCGCGTCGCCTGCCTTCAGTGCCCCGATACAGGCTGGCCATGCAGATCGCTTGGTTGCTCGCCTTGTCGTGTCCTGAGCAACGCTCAACCGAGGGACAAGGACGAGAGAATGGGCCACCTCGGAGCCCATATAAGCAGATTGTCATCCCCGGAACCGCTCGGGCAACGGCAGCCTCAACTCGCACCGTCGCCGCTTGAGGCAGCCTCTCTCCGCCTCGCTACACAAGACGGCCTCGCTCACGCCTGACAGGGCTCGCCAAACTCGCTGCTCCGGGCTCAAGACGTGGCGCAACGAGAAGCCCCCGTCTCTCGGGCAGGCCCCGACGTTCCGGGTGCGTGCAGAGTCGGTTTCAGCAGACAGCCGACCATCCTTCACCTGGACACTCGCACTTCGTATAGGCTGCGTTGCGTCTTGGTTTCGTCTGTGCTACGAGACAGCCATGCCTGTAGACGGCTTCCAGCTTATAGGCGTGAATTCCATGGTGCCAACCGGGATAAATTGCAGTCCTTTCTTCGCGCCAAAACACACATGGTCCCATTGTCCCAAGAGTTGCCTCTCTCTTCAGTCCCAAGCAAATCTTCTGCGTCCCTCGTTGGTATCATATGCAGTGGAAAGAAAAGCACGCCGCTTGCCTGTAGTTACAATCCCTTGCCTGTCCCTGCCAAGGTCCATGGCCCCTCATGTCAAGTGCCACATGGCCCTGCTCCCGGCGAATTGCGGCCCTCACCGCTCTCCGTCTCTCTACTTCGTACGGATGGCGTGAATCTGCCACGGGAGAGCGGGAAGCTGGCACCGTTGCACAACATGTCGGTATGACCAACGGAGATTTCGCTTTGTATCCGCGGCATGCGGCTATGCGACGTGAGTGGCTCAAGCTCAGGCCAGAGTCTGCGCCATGACAGCTCGGAGGCCTTCGAGCAGGGCTGCCTCTGCCGCGCCGTCGTCATGTTGTGTCTCGGCCGGCGGTTCTGATGGTGTCACTTGAGCGGGAGGCGGCGGCGACAGAGTTGGTGAGGCAGTCTCGGCCAATTGAGGATACTGCGCAGCAGGTGGAGTGGGAGAAGGCTCGGGCGGTTGCTTTTGTTGAGGGAGAGATTGATCTTGTCGTGGCGGCGGCGATGGTTTCGGATGAGGTTGCGGCAAAGGTTGTGGAGGTTGTGGGCCAAGTTCTGGACGCCATTGTTGCGGCTGCGGCGATGGTCTCGGATGAGGTTGCGGCTGTGTTTTTACGTCTTCACTCATTGCCGAACTAGCTGCGGCCGAGGGGCCCTGCGGTTGTTGAGGCTGTGGAGGAGGAGCAGCTTGTGTTTGTTGGGGCTGGACCTGGGCCAGAATAGGGGTTTGTTTCGGCGCTGCGGGGGTTGGAGATGGAGCAAGGGCCGGAGCAAGAGCCGAGGCCGGAGCCGAGGCCGGAGCGGGAGCACGATTCGAGGGCGGGGTCGGAGTCGGCATCGAACTTGGAGCTGGTGCTGGGCCCGGACCCGGCCCCGAAGCTGCAGATGTAGATGCCGTCGGAGGAGGGGACGGCGCCGGGGCAGGGGCAGGGGCAGCATGTCCGTGAGCCGTTGGGGAAGCCTGGGCCAGTGGCCTCGGCGTCGGCGTCGGCTGGAGAGGAGTGTGAGAAGAGGCGGGAGCGTCGTGCCTCTGCGGCTGCGGCTGCAACGGTTGCAGCGTCTTCGGCTGCGCTGGACCCTGTGGCTGGTACGGGTTCCCCTGCTGCGTCTGCGGCCGCGGCAGTTGGGACTGCGGCCTCAGGGGCGCCTGGGGCATGGCCTGGAGAACCTGCTGCGTCGTCGCCTGCGCCCCCGGCGGCCTGCCCGCATGGTGTGCGCCGGCCGTCGACGCGGTCAAGGCAGGCCTCTGGGCTGCTGCCTGGCTCGTAGTGTTGCCCGCGGGCGGCCTGGGCGCGGCACCTTGTGCTGGTGCAGGCGTCGTGCCGTGGCCGGCGGCGCCGTTGATGCTCGCCGCCTGCGCCCGAGGGCCGACGCCAGACGCTGCTGCCGCCGTCTTGGCGGGACCGCTCGCATTCGGCGTCGAAGCCGGTGCCGGCGCCACTCTCGGATGGGGCGGATGCTGCAGTCCGCCCGCCAGCGCCATGATGCCTTGCAGCTTCGCCTGCTCCTCGTCCGTCGTCAGCCGGGCCCGGTCCTCGGCCTCCTTGCGGGCCGCCTGTGTCGGGGCCCTGGTCTTGAGCTCGCCCGTTACCGCCTGCAGGTAGTACGGCATCTCCGAGTTGGTCTTGAGGAAGAAGAGCTTGAGGTTCCGCGCCTTGTCCTTGAGCTGGACCTGCGTCCGGTCCTTGAGAATGTCCGAGATGGTGCCGTTGTGCCCAAACAGAGTCAGAATCTGGCTCCAGTGCGGGCCTTTTACCATGTCCAGCCCTGCCATGAGCGCCTTTTCCTCCTCCTGGCTCCACGGCCGGCGCGTGGAATGGATACCCTCGCGCCTCGTGTGCGTCGACGACTTGGACAGGGCCGCATGCCGGGCCTTGTCGTAGAGAATGGCGCTGGAAAAGGTCTGGTTCGGCGGTAGGCTCTCGCCCGGCGACAGTGGTGGCATCTGTGGCTCCGGCAAGGACTGTGGGCAGGTCGTGTAGTAGGGATGCTGTGCCTGGAGCTGTTGCAACTGCTGCAAGTACGGCGTCTGGGCGGCCATGCTCTCGGCTACGCAACGTCAGTAAACCAACCTCTCTGGCGCCTTGCTGGATCACGGGTGCTTACCTGTGCTCTGGGGCATCGTCGGTTGGTATGGAATCGGCGAGAGCCCATGCAGGGTCGTCTTGACGTAGTTGGAGGTGCTCTCGGCTACCAGTGCCTCCAGCTCCTTGTAATCGGTCATGAGGTCCATCTTGCCGTTGGTCGGAGCAGGCGGTTTGTCATTTGTCGCTCCTGTCGACGGGTCGCCGCCCTCTTCCAAGGGCGTTGGTGCGCCATCGACGTCTTCCGTCATGCCGGCCAGGGCTTCTTGGACCAGGATCGACGCCGTTCTTTCAAAGAAGGAGGAAATCTCGTCAAAGTCTATCTCGACGTCGTCGACTGGGTCCGTCGTCTCTTGCACCGTGGTCGGTTCGTCATCGACTTCTATGGAGATGCCAAATCTGCTGCAAAGCTCAGGCTCGGAGCGGAGCCGCGACTTGACGCACGACACAAAGGTTCGTAACAGGTGCTCTGTAGGGTGCGTGTCTCGCAATGCAGCTGTGACAGCGATTAGCATTCAGGCGCCTGCAATGTCGGTACGACTCGGCTCACTCGGCTCGGCTTGCTCTTCTGCTTCGCCCTGCAGGGTTTCCTTTCGAGACTGCACCATGGAGACAAAGTTTTGGTCGGCAGACGTCAGCTCGTCGCCCCCGTGCTGCTCGCGGAGCCTATCCTCGAGCCCCGACAGCAAGACCTCGCCCAGGACCTCTTCTGACGGTTTTCCAGGCTCCTTGAGCACGAGCGACTCGACGGCTCTCTGCGTCATGATGCCGAGGTACAGGTCCGTCATGCCAGGCGGCAGGTCGGAAACCTGGCAGCTGAACAAGGCTAGGAAGTGTCGGTCGGCCTCGGAGAGCGAGCCGGGACTGCCGTCGGCTAGCCAGGACCCGAGCTGGGCGAGGTTGGCCAGCTCGATGCAGGTCCGCGACTCGTCTTGGTCCATGCCCAGCTCCCTGGCGGACAAGGCTGGCTTCGAGGTGTAGAGAAGGCGGAGCTGTTCCAACGAGTGCCTCAGTTGTCGGTATGAGCGGCCGTGGTCGGACTCGGCATCCTTGATCAAGGCCATGGTCTCGTGGAGGGGCTGCTGGACCAGTATGTGCAGCAACGAGAGGGCCTGTAGTGGAGAGTCTCGTCAGCGGTCCCGTCAGCGGGCACGTCCGATATGGGGGTTGGACGCACCATGCCGCCCAGCGCGTTGATGTTCATTTCGCGAACGTAGGCCTGGGGATCTGCAGAAAAGGCCGGGCGAGGCCGGGCTGTGTCCATGGGCTCGGTCGTGGCTGTCAGCGGCTCGTCGGATTCGGCATTGAAGTGGTCCACCAGATCGCCCACGTCGGCGAGTGCATTCTGGACGAGGAGGGCCAGGCTCTTCTCGAGCGACTCCTCGTCGGCCTGGACCTCCGTCTTGGCCCTCTTGGCCTCTGGGGTTTGGCTCGGGCCTCGGTCCACCTCGTCCAAGGGTCGTTTGGCGGCAAGCTCGCGAGACAGGTCGGTGAAGTCGAAGCCCTCCAGGTCCACGGGGTGTTCGGGCTCCTGCTTGATGCCTGCACGGCGCACACCCGGTTAGACTCTGTCACGATGCGGGCGCCGACTGGCATGGACAAGTGACGTACTCGATGCCGAAGAGGCGGCGCCCTCGGCAGCTTGGGCTGGCTCGGCCATTGCGTGGGCTCACCGGGGCTGGGAGCGCATGCAAGAGGCCTGTGGCCGCGACGGGGAAGCGGACGAGTGGAGGCGCAGGAGCTTTTGCAAGCGACGACGATGGCGAACGGGCGAGCGACGGGCAAGGTGGCGGGCGGTCGGAGAAAATTTGCTGAGTCAGTCGCCGAACTTGCCCTTATATCGTGCCCCCAAATTCTGCCACTCGAGATACACAGACGTGAGCCACCAGAAAAAATTGTCGGCGGCAAATTTTCAAAACCCAAATGCGCGACGCCGTCAACGTCTGTGGAATTTTATAGGGACCAAGGCCCTTAGTTCCCAACGGGTAGTGTATTACATCATAAAGCTATTTCTCTGCTTCCTGCCACCCACTACTCGAAATCCCCTCGAGACGATTTCCAACGACGCGTCCCTTGCAGATGAATCCTCGTCTCTTAGCACTTCTCGCACAACTGCGCTCAGACGAGTAAAGGGCCCGTCAAACTCTTTGTGAAATCTCGCTGCGGTCATACAATGCAGGGCTTTTGCTCAAAAATTGCTGAATTCTACGCCGTAGGTGCTTGGAGAAAATGCTCAAAAAGCCGGCGTCGAGACCCTGGAAGAGGACCGTCGTGTTCGAGCAACCTGACGCTGGAACCCGGCCGTCCATGATGCCCCCCAGCCACCTGAGTGCACCGGGGGCGGCGGTGAGACCATGCGTCGAGTGGGTGAGGTTTTCGGCCGTCTCGACGGCGTACTCGATCGTGGCACCCTTGGAACAGTACTCGGCCACGGCGCGGCTGACCGTCTCGGAACCTTGGTCGTGCGCCCACTGGTACCAGAAGACGGGGACCTTGGGCACGGCATAGTCCAGCCGAGGCACCTTGAATTCGCGCGACACGTTTCGGAGAAGGCTTGGGTCGTCGAACATGGCCTCAATGTCCTCGTCCCTGAAAGTTCGGCCATTGGCCTCGAGGCACTGGTGGCGAGCGAGGTAAAAGTGCTGTCGAAACTCGGGTCTGAGGTGCTTGTCGACCATCTCTTTGATGTTGTCCAGTTGCGCGGAGAGACCCAGCAGCCACACGGGCAAGAAGCCGGCATGGGAAGTCTTGTTGCGGAGTAGGGTTGAGTTGAAGGCGCTGGCCACGTTGTTCAAATCGCTCCCTCCGCCGCCCAACGCGGCGCCCGCGATCTTGAGCTCGGGCGCATACGACGGCTGCAGCGCAAGAGCCCCGAGGGTCGTGACGCCACCCCAAGAGTAGCCCCATAAGGCGATGGTGGCGTTGTCTCTTATGCCGGTGAATGGCGCCGATCCCTTGGCCGCGCGAATGCCATCGAGAACGGCATATGACGCGAGCTTGACCGACGGCCAGGCACCCTTGTGGCCGTCGGCATCCGGCACAACAACAACCCATCCTCGGTTCAGTGCCGACTGCACGAGCAGTACCTGGAGCTGCGTGTTCTCCGAGTAGAGCATCGGATAGTCGCTCGACGCACGCTGAAAGCCGAACGACGGAGCACAGTCGCCGAATGGCGAGTCGGCAGCCACCTGGAAAGACAGGACCTTGGCATGGTCAGCATTGGGGGGCACGAGCACCGTGGCCACGGTGGCCGTGGGATTGCCCTGCTGGTCCGTGGTCCGGTAGTGGATCTGGTGGCTATCCTTGACGAAGCTCTCGGCCGGCTCCAGGAAGATGGCTATGGGGGACGGCGGCTTGCGGTGCTTTAAAAGCGTGCCGGGCGGCATCTTGTCGATGCCCTCGGGCACGAGGTAGAACGGGTCCTGGCTCGGGGGGACAGCAGCTGGGGAGGTGGGCTTGTCTGCACCCTCGAATAGGGATGGGCCTGGGGATCCTGGGGACGGGGCCGATGCGGACACCATCCAGGGAGCCAGACAAGCTGCCAAGCAGATACAGATGGCGTGGGACGCCATTGCGGGACGGCTCCGTGACATGAAGCAGCATTCTACATACGAGTGCATGTACGAATATATCTTTCAAGACTCATGGCCCCGGTGTTGCGCTTTTAAGCTCGCCAACCCGGGGCACGTTTGTCTTACCCAAGCCTTTGCTTATATTTTACTCCGACTAGCATGCCGGTTCTCATCCCTACTCGCAGGGATTATCTCGATCCGGTTTCTGGCAAATCACGAAAGAAGTCCTCGCACAAGTCCATATAAACGTACGCGGATCTGGCATTATTCCTAGCTTAAGAACCTCTTGGTTTAATCCCATAGTCATCGCCGAAGCTGACTTATAGCAAGTCGTCAAGTCATCGCGAAGACTATTACGCCATGCAATCAACAACAGTGGAGTGCACACTCCGGGCAGCATTCTTCCCGTCTATGCTAGTATCAGCATTCCACAGCTTGGTCGAGTGAGTGGAAATCCGACCGGAGCCTGATGCGGTGTTAGTCTTCCCGACCTCCTGCCGTTCCTGGATTTGAGCCTCCGCTCCGTGCCGGCGGGGCATGGGCCGGCTTGTTACGCTCTCATTGGCTTCTAGCTTCTAGCCGGTCTCCAACTCAACGCGCAACTTGACTCACGCACTTCTCGAATATCACCAAGTCCTACTCCCATGTTGGAAATTTGTTCATCTCTTTTTCCCCACCGTATGCACTTTCATTTCTCATCGCCTGAGTGAACCGACTGTTTGCCTACGCCAACATCACCATCGCTTAGCATTAGTCCAGCTCGGCGGTGCGACATTAATCAGAGAGGGGAGAGTTGTTTAATTATCTGGTCCCAAAACTCTATACAAAACATTGTACAAAACATAGGTTGCATTCGACAATCTCAAGACCTGATCACCCTTGGCGGAACCGCCTCATGGCTCCCAGCACCATCACCAACCCTGCGGAGCCAAAGCCTTCTGCCGCCCCTGGCTGTCATAATCAGGGGATTGGGACAACTTGACGCGCTGCTTCGATGTCTCCAGCACTTTCCTCTTCCACGCTGGGGTAAGTCGACCGTTGTAATGGGTCCACAAGCGAGGCAAAATCGCCACATCCTGGATGCAATAGAGCACAATGTTCTTGGGCAGTGGGCGCTTGTTAAACACCTCGTAACCGCCACCGCGTTGAGGATCAAAAATATCCAATCCTTTCTCCTTCACCTGTTTCCAGGCAAGTATCTGGCTGACAGACAGAGGAGCATCCTTCTCGATGCACTTTGATAGCCCACTGACGCATCTTCTTGAAAACGTGCGAGCCGCCAGCTCCATGAGTTGAAGATCTTGTATACCAGCAAGATCGATGTTGAAGTGACTGTACAGCGCGTCCGAATCGTTCCGAACGTCGAAAAAGACCTTGGGAATATCCTCTGCTTCCAATATGTCTTTGAGGGTGCGCCCACTTTGTCCACGCGTGGAGAAGCAGAGGTCGCCAAGGGTATGAACATCAACAAGAAACGTTCGCCTGCTTGACAGCACATAAATCTGAAGGATGGAAATGGTGCCGTGTCGCGAGAGGTTGACTCCCTCCAGGTCCATGTAGAGCGATGGTGGCTCGGTTGGTAGTCCCTCGAGAGTATCAACTAGCCTTGATACGGCAGCCGTTGTATCGAGCATGTCCGATGCTGCGGGATCCTCTTTCGCAAGCTTAGCAGCGTTGCCTGAGCCTCCTGCTTTACGCACGGCATCGGCGCTCATGTACGCTGCCATGACCGGTTACCCAATGCTGCAAAACCGACGTCAGCAACAGAACAGAGAACACAAGTCCAACAGGGCAAGTGCCATGATAATGACGGTTGGTCAAGGTATGGGCTTGGTTTGAGAAAAGGTCAACGGACAGGTGAGCAAGACTACCGTACCTGAATGCCGTGGCGTTGAAGTTTTGGCGGACAAAATGCAAAACCGGTCGAACAAGTAAATGCAGTTGACAATGACATGGTGGAAGCTGCATGCTCTTCTTGTCCTTTATATGTGATTATCACGGTTTCGGTGTTATATGGTCCAAGTATTGCAGTTGTGGACACTTCTCCAACGAAGCAAGGTACGCACGAGTCAAGCAACAATTACCTCGTATTGAGATTAGCCTCGCATTGAAATGAGCCTCGTATTGAAATTAGTCTCTTGGGCCATGGGCTGATATCTTTGTCGCTAACCATAGTAAAATGTGCATGTCATGTCTTCCCCACGACCGCATGAACGAACGCGAAGCATCGATGAGGAAATAGCACGGCTATAATAGTACTGGCACAGTCTTGATAAGTTGACCCAGTCCTTAATGAAGATGGTTGGCACAACGTCAACAAGGACGCTGGTTCGAGCCCAGCCTGTGGATATCACTTTCACATCCTCGCGATATCCCCGCCAGCAACAGAAACTCGAGCTTGCCAAAGAGGATGCCGTCAACTCCGACTCCATCGTGCGACGGGGGCCTTCCACCACTCAACCCCCGTTAAAGCGACTCCACGATGCGCTATTTTATTCGCCAGGCAATGTAAGACGAATACATAACCACCAGTTAACCCCACAAAGGTCTGCCAGAGACCTATGTATGTACCAACACACGAACCTTACTTGCCTGTGCAACCTGGTCAGCGTAAATTCTCGGCACAACCGAGCACCGTAGGCAACTGCGTATCCGTGACGCGTCAGAAAGATGCATTGTTCCTCCCGCAACCAAGTGGTCAGCAGCGCGTGGCAAGAATACCACGGCCGTTGACACATCCAGGGTTGATAGGTTTACCAGAGATATGAGTGTCATCATGCATGCAAGAGGATATGTTTAGGCTGGCCATCACGTACCTTAAAGAGTCCGCCAGGCGCGGACGCCGGCGTCTTGCGAGGGGGAGAGCGGGAGACGATGAGCGGCTGGACGGAGTCGGTGGGCAAAGACGGCTCCTTGTTGCCCGACAGATGGACGCGTGTGCGGACGAACCAAGGAAGATGTCACTTGCGTCAGGTCATCACCGCATCCTGGTAGCCGCGCGAGGGGCCCTCGTGATAATGGTTTTTGGCAAGGTTGGATGTGTTTGCTCTCGACCACACGCCCGAGGCGGCCAGCAGCATCGAAAGGGCCGCTGACCATGATTTTGGAGGTGTCGTGGTCTTGTTGTTTAAAAGGAAGGAAAAAAGAGGGAGCGGCGAGAAATTTCCTCGCGGGTGTGGAAGAGGGGTCAGGTGACTAGGTGCCTTGGCTCGGTGGCGGGACAAGGCTTGGTTCTTGGTTGCCTTGCATGTATCTTGCCTTGCATGTATCTTCGCCGCACGGAGTACATGGTACTTGGCTGATGCATGCCTGATTTCTGAGGCCTTGCATGCCTGATTTCTCAGGCATGAGTCATCTGGATACCTGATTTCTCAGGCATGAGTCATCTGGATGCCTGATTTCTCAGGCATGAATCATCTGGATGCCTGATTTCTCAGGCATGAATCGGCTAAGTATATAAACCCCCCCGTCTCCCGGCAAAAGGAAAAAAAGGGAGACATTCGACAGAACGCACGCGTATTCGTACACGCACTTTACGTCCACACGGTCGTGCATACTCAACAAGTGCGACACACAGACACACAATCGTGCCGCTCTCTCTCGCACAGTACACACAAGTGCGACAGTGGCCTCTCACTCGCACGCACACAGTCTACCTACCAAGTACACTCACACACATTCCTGACTCACACACAAACAATCGTGCGAGAGAGAGACAAATACAACAGTGCCTTTCACTCACGCGCACGCATTGTACACACTCTCTCTCGCACCGTACACACGTACAACAATCTACTCACGGCCCCAAGGGTCGATCCCACCCCGAGGCATCATCATCCACCACCATGACTTTCCACCCTCAAACGCCTCAGAGTCCCTGCCGCTTCTCGCCCGTCGCCTCGCTGTCGGATATCATGGCGAGCCACATACCGGGCCCCCAGCCCTTGGCCACCACTCTACCTACTCCGGCACACAGCGTCAACGGTGGCAACTCGCAGCCCGATGCCGTCATGATTGACGACTCGCCGCACAAGAGGAAGCGCCCGCTAGACGATTCCTGCGGCGATCGCGACCAGAAGAAGATGCATCTCGACGTGGGCGAGTTATACCTGCTCTGCCAAAAACGTACGACCTCTTCTGTCGCCCGCTCTTCATTCGGCCAGGGCTCGTCTCGCAATGAAACTGTGGTCGGCCTCGGGGAACATCTGTCAAATGACGACGCCACCTCTCCAGTGCACCCAGAGTCGCTCCCTCGAATCACAGAGGATCTCTTTGAGATGTTTGACCTGGTCGACATCGCCGCGGAAGTGGCACGCGAGAAGCCCAACGGCGAGAAGAACGCACTCCGCAAAACCTACAAGGGCCACATCAAGCGCCTCGGCGTCGCCGGACACTTCGACGTCCAGAAGAAGGAGGAAGACGCCCCTTCCGACTTCTTGGCCATGATACAGGTGCCAGACCTGGAGTGGAACGTGCATCAAGTCAAGGGTCGCGAAATCAGCGCCGGCCTCTCCGAAACTACACACACAAACATGATCCGGGCTTTGACCATGTTCAAGGGCCCTCTTCCAAAGGCCGTCTGGGACACGTCTGTGCTCGGCGATTTGGCTACTGCAAACCCAGACACCTCCAAGTCGGCAGCCTCGAAGCCGACGGCCCCTAACACGCCCTCGGCTTCCACCCCCAATGCAATGGGCCGATCCAAGTCGCGGCTGTCACCGGGCCATGACCCCACGCGCCCACGGAGAAGCGGCAAGAAGCGTTCCTATGGTGACAGCAGCTTCGAGGGCTATGGGGAGGGTTTTCCCGACGACGACGCAGGCGTGGATACCGGCTACTCGACTGGGGAGGGAGAGGGCCGGCAGAAACGCAGAAAAGTCGACTCTGGCAACTCGCCTCAATTACCAACCATGCACCCGCAAAGCTACGGCCCTGGCATGGTCGGCGCATGAGCTCTCGAACCTGCTTCTTGTTTACGCCTAGAGATACCCAGTCATTTCTTCATTTCGACAATCGCAGCTAGCTCAGTCGCCCTCATTTTGCGCACGGTTTGGACAAGGGGACATGGAAAGTTCGGCTGCGGTTCCGGCTGTTCCGGCTGCGGTTCAGGGACTATGTACGAAGTACAGGGGACATGATGATGAATGAAGGTGCCGCCACTGAGGAATGGCCTGCTATTCTGCATTTCGATGGGAGGGGGATGGTATCGCGGAACTGGGTTTCTTGTACCTGGTTGACTTTCTCATCATGACCAGCATGGCGTTTAGGGGGGGGGAGCAGTCGCGACCAGACAATGCTGCGGTTTTAGAGTGGTTTTTGGTGTTCAGATTGCTCAATCATTATGCCTTGTTCACTTCACTCTCTCTGCCGTGTTTTCCCCCTGCCCTGTCCGTTCCCGCCCAAGATGGCCAAGGTGAAAAACGTGATCCATGGCACCTACTGCTCTCGTCATCTATTCCACCGTTGCCGTACGTATTTTAACTGTCCAAACTTCATTTATTACTACGGGCAATTCAGACCCAAAAAAAAATCGCGTCGAGAGGGAGGGGAGGCGTATAGTCGTTGCAAGTTTTCCGTCATTGGGCAGCGTTTCGGTCGTCTGGTGGCCCACGAGAAACACCGCGTCATCTCGTCGAGTCCAGCTCCATTGGTGTCGTCGACTTCTCTTCGACACCAGTCTCCTCAAGACATGCCCATGTGAGCGCTGCTAGCGCATGCTCGATTGGCCTTCCCCAAAGTTGCCGTTCTCGACCGACGGGTAGGCGCCGCCGCTCATCTCGGCCCAGTTCCAGTCCAACGACGCCGGCAGGCCAAACAGATCCTGTGGGAGCAACGGCTGTTGAAATGGATTGCCCCTCATCGGCATCGACGGCGAGGGAACGCCGCCGCCGAAGCCCTGCATGCCCGTGTAAGCGTCCATGTCGCCATTCTGAGGCACGTTGAACTCCTGGGGCCAGCCAGCCGAATCAATCGAGGGCGATGGCTCGTTTGCAGCCGACATTGCGCCGGGTGTATGGCCAAAGGGCGTTCCATGATCGGACCTGGCAGTGGGCGACATGTGCGACGCGGCCGCATTCTGTGCATTGGTCGGCGTCGGCGTCGACGTGTTTGCAGTTCCGGGTCGCGGAGTCGAGCCTGCGACGTTTACTGACGGCGCGGGCGCGTTCGATGGCTTGTTCAAAATCTCGGTAGTCTTGCGCTTGCGACGCGACGACTGCTCTCGCTCCGCCTTTTCGATGACCACCTTGGCGATGCGAACAAACTCGGAGCAAATGCCGAGCATCCGGTGCACGCCTCCCTGCTCGGCCTCCTGCCCAAGCATGGAGAGGAAGTTGACCACCAAATTCATCATGCGAGCGTCAGACTTGGCCCTTGGATCAAGCGGATTTTGGAGAATGTTTCCAAACAGCGTCATCAGGGCCGAAACGGGAAAGTATAAAATCAACCTGCCAAAGCCATCCGTCAGTTTTGTCACCTGCGCGATCCGGTATGGGGTCTCTCAGACATACCAGACACAGCTAAAATCTCCTTGAGGAACATATTTCAGTAGCGAGATTGAGGCCCTTGCTGACGCTGTGCAGAGTGCCGCGGACGAGAAGACCCTGGGATTCAGAGGCCGAGCATTGAGTCCCTGTATCGCGTAATTAGAGAGTCTGCTCGTCCAGTATCCGTGGTGAACCGACATGCGATGAATAGTCGTCAAGCAGTTGTAATATGTCAAGTGCAGCATGACAATGTGCAGTATTAAGGGCGTGTGTGACGCCTTGATTTCATGCTCCGGCCGAAAGTCGATGGGGATCTTGTCCTTCCACTCCTCGAGCTCTTGGTCGAGCTCGCCGATTGTGTTCAAGAGCTCGCCATCCGACTGCTTAGTCGCCTTGGTCGAGTAAAGGCGCTTGTAGACGTTGCTCTCGATGACGGTGAACTCGCAAATGACGCGAAACAGGTTCATCTTGCCATTACCGTCGGCGAGCGGGATATTGCCAATGTTGTCCGGAGGGTCGGCGTCGGGCAAGTCCACGTTCATGTCGTCATCGTCCTGCGCGGCTGGGCGCCCTGATCGAAGGCAGAGGTCCTTGTCGAGCATGTAGGCGATCCAGAAGACGCGCTTCCGTTGCTCAATCTCAATGGGGTTCAGATTAAATCCCGTCCCCCGCTTATGCAGCCCGATGCTGTGTGCCAGGCGTATGGCGGCGGCGATGAGCAGCGACGCCGGTTGGGGGTTGGGGGTGCCCTGCATGAAGAGGGCCATGCCGAGAAGCGCCTGGACGCTTAGCAGGTCCGTGTTGCGCATCGTCAACTCGGGAAAGACGGCCATGGCGTTCTTCAGGTACGCCCATGCCTTCTCGTCTTCCTCCTGTGGGACGAGATTGCTCATGACGCGCAAGCGATGCGCAATGGCAAAGACGCAGTTCAGGCTAGCCCACCATCCAGAGCCCTGGTACGGGTCCGGCGAGTACTGCCTTTCGACCAGATGCATAAAGGTCGGCTGATGGAAGAGCGGGATCATGCAGTTGAAGTTCTCGAAGTAGTCCTTGAGCAAAGACAGGGCCTCGTGTTTGGGCGGCAGAGGCCGGAAGACGGGGCGTTGGAACAGATCGCCGAAGACTTCGGGCTTCCAGTTAGTCCACTTGTGGTCGTCGACGGACACCTCGGAAATCATGGTGGCAAACGAGTCGTCGCCCGTCTTCTCGTTGACCCACTGGATACCTCTCGGGGAGAAGATGGAGAAGCCAGACGAAGATCCTGCGAATGGTCAGCCGAGAGAAATGGAAGTCACCGTCAGTGTGGAGCGTCTCGTACCGATATATCGCGTCTCGCCGCACTGATTCGTCACCAGAGAGCACATCATCTCAGACAAGGCCTCGACCTCCTCTCCCTCTTGGCTCTCGTCGGCCGATACGACCGACTTGCGCTTGTCATTTATCCGGTGGGTTTCTCTTACGGGCTCTGGTGACGTCAGGGCGCTTTGCGGCGTCGAGCCGGTCCCTTCCTGACCCGGGGTGCCCTGCGATGGCGACGTCGGGCTCGAGACGGTCACCATGGAGGCCTGGCGCGTCTTTTCGGTGAGCTTCTTCTCGAGCTCGCCGAGATCGGTCGCGCCATTATCGTCTTCGCTGAGCAAGCCTGGATGACGAAGCGTTAGCAGCTAGCTGATGGAGAAAACGGGCAGACAAGGGGGGGCTGAGGCGTTGGACTTACCCGAAAGCTTTAACAAGTGTTCCATGCGGCCCAGTCGGTTCTCAAGCCCCTCGATATACTTTGCACTAAGCGTCTGTCAGTCAGTCCACGGGGGCTAATGCGAGAAGAGGCGATGATGCGCTTACCCCTTGGGCGGACTGCGCTTCTTCTCAACTTGGGTAAAGACGCAGTCCGTCTTGTAGTTGATGCAATGCGTGCAGGCTGGTAGCTTGCCGTCGCATTTGATTTTCTTCTTGCGACACATGTCACAGGCCTAGAGGGCAGATGGAAGTTAGCAGCCAAGCCCAATTTGCATTCGACGTTGATAGGGACGGGATGCTTACCCTTGCGATCCTCCTGCGCTTGGCCTCATTCGAGTCCTCCATGAGCAAATGTGAGTCGGGGAACATGTGCGAAGCAAAGTCGGGAGCCATCTGTGACAGGCCGTCGGGCCCGTAGGTGCCAAAGATCTGGGGCGGCTGGTTCATCAATGGCGGCGGGGCCATGCCGGGTATCTGGAAGCCCATGTGGTCCATTGCGGATGGGAGCCGCGAGGACTGGCGGCAATCAGGGCGGCGTCGGGAAGTCGGGGAGAGAGTCTTGACGCGCTGTCGCAATTGATTTTCTTGTCCTCGATCCCGAGGGCACGCTTTTGGTCGGCAGCGAGGCAAAGGGAGGTTGAATCAGTCGGCGGCCACAGTCGTGGGGGACAGCGATGAGCGCCGGAGGTGGTGATGACGTGGCAGGCCGGACGGTGCCCAAGGCTCGGAGATGGGGAGAGGGGCTGGAGTTGAGGGTGACGGAAGGAGGGAGAGCAGGAAATAGAGGCGAGCTAGCGAGGCGAGGTTGGTATATCTGACACGGCAAGGTACTGGAGGTCGCGCTCGCGGCCAAGGTGCAAAGGGATCCAGAACTGGGGGATCTATCTAGGCTGAACGCTGGGTGGCGTGAGTGGTGTAGCCTGAGGGGGGGAGGGAAGAGGAGGGGAAGATGAGGCGAGAGACGAGGGGACGCGGCGTTGGTAGGCGGCGAGGGGGAGAGGAGGCGGAGAAAGAGGGATCGGGTTTCGAAGTTTGGGGGCGTGGCACAACAAGCGCGCGGGCCAGTTTTCTTTTCAGTGCACCGCAGCACCCTGAAGTTGGCGGGGGTCACCTCATTCAGGGCATCATCATCCGTGTGTGTATTGTATTCGTACCTTGGATTGTACATTATCCGTACTCCCTATGAATACATATCACAACTTGAAGTTGACGAACCTGGAAAGCCCTCCATTTCGTCAATGACACATCGCGCGGCGTCTCTGCGATGCGGAGCTGCGGACTGGCTCCGCACCCTTACACATCTTTGCGATGCGGAGCTGCGGACTGGCGTCCGCGTCTCTTTTGCACTGTGCTTTCATCTCTGAGCCGTCATGCACGCATGTATTCCCAATGATCAATACATGGACAGACGTGGGACCCGACTTGTCTGACATTGACGCTGCTCCGGCCGAATTCGCCAATCAAAGCCACGTGCATCTCGTTGCTCTGCTCTATCGTCAGTCATGTGCCGCAAGTATTGTTCTGTCGTGATTTGGTTTCGTTTCAGAATAGTACTGGTATGTACATACCTAGTACGAATACGAATACGAAGTAACTACGGCTCGTTCGTTCTGGGTCCCCGGATTGCCAAGACTGGCTCAATTTTTCGAGTATACGAGTACGCGGAGCATCACGGGGGTCGGCTTTTCTAGAACTTCGTACGAAGTAACTCGTACAGTAGTTGCTATATACAACACATCACATTATCAGCTCTCCACGCACGCCTAAAGTTGCCAGAGCTTTACAGTTTCCAGTGCGTCTTTCTTATTTTAATTAGGGTGCCCTTTAGGTACCAGGGCATGCGGGAACGTCGGATCATCGTCACCCTGTTGTATTCGCTATTGATCCCGCAACTCCCATTTCGTCCATGGTGGTAAATCTTGAATCACGTCATTGCTCCGCCAATCCTCGTCGGAAGCTGTGTACATGATAATACGTATCAGCTTTCGACAAGACAGCTCCCTTCCTCCCCGTGTTCGGGCCGCACGGCCCTGACGGGGAGCCGGACACAGCTGTTCCCGGTTCCGGGCCCGGGCTTGTCGGGCGTCGGCCTGCAAATATCTGATGCAGCTAAACAAGCGTGTCGCCCAGGTGCCGAGCCCCCTACTTAGCTGCTCGATCACATCATGGGCGACGAGCGCAGCCTGCCAAGCGGAGCTGCCCATGTCCGGTAGATTGGTTGATTTGTCATTGCTCACCGTTTCATGCGTCTGCCTCTCAGACTCGTCTGTTTCACTTCTGTCTCGGCGACAAATACTAAGATTTTGCGAGTCCGGATAAGACCCCAGGCCGAATAAGACTTCTAGGGAACCGGTGGTGGCCTGCTCTAACAACCTCGGCAGACGAGGCTAGGCCGAGGAAACAAACACCACCAATTCTCGCCGAGGCTGCGGCATCCTTATTAATTCGCAACGTGCCCGGCTCCCTAATGCGTGCTTCGTGCCCAGCTTCCGGCTATGTGCTCTGCTGCGTGCTCTGCTGCGTGCTCTATTACGTGCGGCTCCCTAATGCGTGTTTCGTGCCCGGCTCCATGATGCGTGTGGCTCCCTAATGCGTGTAACATGCCCGGAAGAAGAAGTCGTGGACTTACAAGAAGGACTCTTTAAGATAACGAATTAAAAAGGCCGGAAAGATAGGGAAATTTTTTCTAGTCGCGGTTATAGTTATTCGGCCAAACTATTCAAGAGCCTTTCAATCCTTAAGGCGTATATACAAGAAATAGAATACGACATATCTCGCTCTCTAGCGAATCCCTATGTTATTATCTTATATGCTCTCATGGAACTTAGACGTAGAAACCCACGACACTAAGCGCCGGTTCGGCGTGTCTTGCACTGCGGAAGGAGACAAGGGATCGACAAAAGGATTTTCCGTCACCGGAGTCCGGGCTGGGCCAGAGCGCATAATCGGCACACCACTCACCGGCCGCATCGGTGCACCTAGAGCCAGCTGGCGTGGGGCTCCCACGGCTGGCAGGTCGAAGGCTTGCGAGCCGCAATAGTAGTCCGATCCGTCGCTCAAGACGCTTTGGCGCGGGTCCGAGTATCCATCGCCGCCGCCGTTGATCAGGACTGGGGGTAGCTTCCTGCCAGCCACGCGGTAGAAGCCTCTCTCACCCCCTTCCTCCACCAAGTTAGCGAGTTGACGCGAGTTTCTCTTTCGAGTCAGGCTAGAAAAAGGGCGAGGGACCGCTGACGGCCCGAACCTTTCGGTCATAGCCATCGAGTCTCCGCCCGTCAAATTCCCTGAAGCCGTCGAGCCCAACCGACTGCTTCCCAGCAATGCGCCGGCGTCTCTGCGCCTCTTGTACCTGAGAGCCAAAAGTACCAGGACGGCCAAGAACGCCACGCCAGCGACACTGCCACACACGCTTCCAATTATGACCTTTTGAGGCTGCGGCATGTCGTATGGGCCGCCTGTATTAGAATTTGAGACCGGGGAAGAGGGTGGGCGAGCCCCTCCGGCTCTCAAGGTGGGCACCAAGCCGCCATCATGATATGTTGACGTTGTGTCGGAGAGGGTGGCGGACGGAGCAAACGCCGAAGCCGACGCCGAAACCGAAGCCGACGCCGAAGCCGACGCCGACGCCGACGCCGACGCCGACGCCGAAGCCGAAGCCGAAGCCGACGTGACACTTGACTCGTCAAGTGCCGTGGTTGCGGCCGAGAAAGCCGTCGAAAAGGTCCGCTCTCCTGTCGAGGTAGTAAATGACAGAGTTGTAGGAGAGGACAAGGCAGATGCTCCATGCCGGGAAGAGTTTGATGACGACAACGATGATGGAGACAATTTTAGCGACAACGATGTCATTGACGATGATTTTGAAGATGCTGACGACGCCGGAACGAATGACGAATTTCCATTAAAAATAGCTGGCATGAGTTAGTTGGATGGTTCCCGACTCGATAACCCGAGAGCGAGATGAAGACAGCCCGACATGGCTTGTGACATACTGTTTGTTCCATTATGCAGATCGCCGATGGTGGGGTATATAGATGGCCGGGATGGAGGAGTGGTCGTCGGGTCAAGCGCCTGCGATGGAGATGTGGTAGCCGGACTGGTTGCCGAGGTGAGACTCGTGGATGGGGTCGTGGTGGGGAAAGCATCCGTCGTCGCGACGACAGACGATGAGCCAGTCGGCGACGACGTGGTAGAGCCACTGCTGGTATCCGGGGCTGCCGCGGGGATGGCGGCAGTCGCCTGCGAGTCTAGGGTGGGAATGGCGACAGTGTTGCCAAGCACAGAGCCGGCGAGCAGTGTTTCGGGCGTCTCGATTCCGCTGCGAAGGCGGAGGGCGGAGCTTGTGGAATTGAACGGAGAGGGCGAGGCATTCTGGACGACTTGGTGTGGGGACGAGCTGTCAACGCCTTTTACAGCATTGGCGGAGCTTTCGCTGGCGCCAACGCCGTTAGCGTCGACGGAGGTTGAAGATTCTTGGGCTGTGACCGCAGGTTCTTGACTGTCGTGTGCTTGCTCGACCGCCTCTCCGCTCTCGGCGCCAATGGGAGATCGACGACGACGAAGGTGGCGGTGGTGATGATGACCGTGGGTGGAGTCGCGATGATGACCGTGGGTGGAGGCGTGATGATGACCGTGGGCTAAGGAATGAGGATACGGCGGTTCAGAGTCGCGGGCCTGAAGGAGTGAAGGCCCCGGGGACGGGTTAGTCATGGTGGGTGGCGGCGTGCCGGGCTGTGCACGCGAGCCCAAAAAAAGAAATGCAACGAGGCAGGTAAAGATCGTATTCGCCCGAAGGGCGGTGCAGCGTCTTGGCAGACGGTCGTCGGGAGTCGATGTTGATAGATTATATTATCTCCCGGACGTGGCCAGCGTCGCCAGCGTCGTCATCATCATGGCCGGTCGGCAGGGGATTGTCCACGAGGGGCGTATCGTACTCCCTGTCGGAAGCGGGCAGACGATGGATGTGTAATTGTTGTTAGGCGCAGATGTCGTTGCCAGGAGGCGAGGTCGATTGTTTTGGCGCTGCGCGGGTTGTTTCGTTTCGTCGATCCAGCGTTGCTTTGGCAGCATTGGCTCCAATGTTTAGCCACGCCCAACGGTCGAGCGAGGGGCATTAGGCATGGTCGAACGAGGCAGCGACTGACGACTGAAAAGAGCGTATGTAAGAAGACAAAGAGTGAGAAACCCACGATGGAGAGGAAGAGAGAGTGTGAGGTGTGAGGGATTAGTCGAGGCGGGAGATGAGATGGAGACGCAAAGATTCCTACGATCAGTGTGGAAGTGGGTCGCTGCGCTTTGCTAATTCTAGCACCTTATCTCGCTTCGCCCTGCCTAGCGCAAGAAGGTATATAGTACATACATATGCAAATACACACGTGGGGTGACTAGGTAGTATCTACCTAGGCAGGTAGCCCGGACTCCTTTTGGGCCGGGCAGAGCAATACACACAGGTTCAGACTCCAAGATGCACTGTATGTAACAATCGGGCCGGCCCCTAATAAGTTCCCCCTAACTCGTACATACGAAGTACGAATACGAGTATGTACATACTCCATAGTAGCAGTACCTACTTCGTACTCTTCTTAAATGCCCTTTAACCGGGCAAAACCCACACATTTAGTGTTGCGCCGCGCTATAAATCCTTGTCTTTGTCCTTATCCTCCTTCTCGGCAGAGTCTCACTGCGCACCATTCACAACCTGAGCCCTGGGAACCTCGAAAAGGACACCGCCGTTGCGGACGTTGTTGCACACCTTCCACCGGCCTAAGCGATGCTCCTTTGCCACGGCCGCCACGACGCATAGCCCATCCTGCCCACGTTCGCCACGCTCAAACACGGCAATGTCGTTGATGATTCCTGGGATTGCTCGACGTGACTGAGCCGCGTGTGCCTCGGTGACATCGCCATTCGATTGACCGTCAGCCTCCGTCTCATCTTGTTGATGGTCCCCCAAGACGCCGACGTGTTCAATCTTCTTCTTATCCTCGGAGAGTTTCCACACACGAATATGTCCATCCCAGCTGCCGCTGAGGATGACGTCGGAATAGGGGATCGTTTTGAGGGCTGTTATCCAGCGGGGTGTCGGCGCCGGCACAACCTTTCTGTCGGGGTGCTCCTCGGCGGAGGCCTGAGTGGGAGCCAGCGGCGGGTCTATGCCATGGGCGAGCGTCTCGATGTAAACCGGCTTCTTCTTCTGGACGCTCCAGAGAGCAATGGCGCCGTTGTCGCTGCCGGTGACAAAGAGGTCGTCATCAATCATGGCGATGCGGTCCATGCTGCCCTCGTGCAGAAGGGAGCGCGGGTCGATGCCAGGTCGAGGTTTCTTGTCCACCGCGCCGCCTCGAAAGACCAATTGAGTCTCCTCCATGACTTTCCAGAGCCGAGCTGTACGGTCTCGGGCCCCGACGCTGACGCACCGCTCTTGGGCGAGCGCATCCACATCCACCACCACATCTTGGTGGCCGAAGAGCGTCTCGACGTACGCCAGCTCATCCAGACTCCATACCTTGACTGTGCGATCCTTTGACGCAGAGTAAAGCTGGTTCGTTCCCCGGCGAAAAGCCAGCCCAGTGATGGCGTCGCGGTGATGCGTCAGGACCTTGATAGGCTTCAAGGACGCTGCGTCGTAGACAATGAGTTTGCGATCCTCGCCGCCTGTCACCACGTATTTCCCGTCCGGAGACGCCGCAACCGCCAGTATTTGGCCAACATGTCTTTGATATTTCTTGTCTTTGCTCTTGCCCTGGTTTCCCTTGACCCATGTGACGAGCTCAGGGCGTCTCCTCGGCGGCGCTGGTGCTTTTTTTGGCTTCCGCTTTGTGGTCTGAGGGTATTGATATCGAGGGAGGTCTTGCGTCCTCCATTTTTGCAGATATAAATCCTTTGTGACGGTGTAGAAGAAGGGTGCGCAGGCGGCAATGGACGTGACGGCGTTGGTGTTGGTTCGGTAAAAGCTCTGGGAGGCATTGCTGAAGGCCAGCTTCGAGGCCAATTGGCGATAGACTCGGCCTTTTGTCTCGGCCACATCTTCTTGCAGCCTCTCTGCGATCAGGTCTCGATCAATGTCAGCAGCGTCGAAGCCGGCCTCGTCCACGTGCTCCTTGATGTTCTCCAGGTACCGTTCGGCTAGGCGCAGTCTCTTCTCGGCAGCGGTCTCGGCTTCGTCATCCGACTCGGATGCGTTTATAGCCTCATCAGCATCGGAGCGACTTCCCTGGCTGTCGTCATCTTCATCGTCGGAGCCAGAGATGGACTCGTCCCTCTCAACCCGCGCCTCGGTTGCCCCAGAAGCCTTCGCAGCCGGTTTACCCGAAAAATTAGAGGCAGCGGCCTTCTTCTTTGGAGCCTCCGGAGCCGTGGATCGTTTGCGCTTCTTGTGGGAGCCGGGGACTGTAAAGAAAGACGACATGGTGGCTCGCTTAGTCCAAGCGCGCTTGCTGGCTCTCAGTCCAAACCATGGATTTCAATTCTGCCATCGCAGCTGCACTGAGGAAAAAAAAAAAGTTGGAGGGTGAATCAGATGCCCCGCCGATAAAGTGGGGGTCAGTCCAATCAGAGACGGCCTCGGAAAAACTGCTACTCCGATCACGGGGATCTAGTGGACCGCGCAGCAAGCTCTCAGCCTGGAGCCAGCGGAAGCACCACACCAAGGCAACCTCGCCTTTCCATCATCACAACCTCTTGCGACCGACCACAGCACCACGCACCAGTCACGATGTAAGCACATTTTATTGTCATCGGACGCACCCCTTGACTGACACACTCTCCAGGGAGGTTCTGCTGGGAATTACGGGCAAGGATTTCACCATCATTGCCGCCTCCAAGGCCGCGATGCGAGGCGCCACCATCCTCAAAGCTTCCGACGACAAGACGAGGGCGCTGAACAAGCATACACTCCTGGCTTTCTCTGGCGAGGCGGGAGACACAGGTATAACCGATCGAGTTGACAGGTCTTTGCGGTGGATCTGATACGCTCGCAGTCCAATTCGCCGAATACATCCAAAGAAATGCCCAGCTCTACTCGATGCGCAACGAGGCCGAGCTATCTCCTTCGGGCCTGGCGCACTTTGTCAGAGGAGAGTTGGCCTCGAGCTTGCGATCCCGACATCCCTATAACGTGAACCTTTTGATGGGAGGTGTAGACCCCATCTCCGGCAAGCCATCGCTGTACTGGCTTGACTACTTGGCGTCACTGGCAGAGGTGCCCTACGCGGCTCACGGATACGCACAGTAAGTTTATACGTCGCATTTCGGTCTCGTCATGCGAGGTACATCCGGGTCTCGAGGTCCTGTCAGCTAACTTGACTCCACAGATACTACTGCCTATCCATCCTGGACAAGCACCACCACCCCGACATGACTCTCGAACAAGGCATCAAGATTCTGACCATGTGCATCGATGAGCTCAAGAGGCGGTTACCGATCGACTTCAAGGGTGTGGTGGTCAAGGCGATCAAGGTAGATGGCATTGTTGACATTGAGTTTGATGATGATCGCGTGGTGAAGAGCGCCTAAGGAGCCCGGCGGGGGGGGGGGGGGCCGCCGAGCGGGCTGATGAATATTTAAGAAGCCCACAATGCCATACCTCTTGGCAAACATTTGTAGAGGCTGGTCACCGTAACTTGTTGAAACTGAGATTACGAAGTACCTGTGTTCATAGATACCTCGGCCAGTAGCATGCAGTGATGGGCATGCGCCCCCCGAAAACATTGTTCTCACGGATACGGAGTACATACATACATCTTCATGCCTTGCTCCATTAATAACACGACCCAATATTCGCCTGATGGTAAACGACAGCCACCGCGTCCTGTATGTACTTCGTACGAGTTAAGCAGAAGGACATATGTACAAAAGTACCTGCCTAAGTCACCGGAAAGCTTCCTGTGCCAGCGATTAAAGTTAAGTTCCTGGCCTCAGTCCAGGGAATAGTACCCAGAACGGGACGGGAGGAGCAGCCAAACGCAAACGCTGCTTGGGTCAAATCTGTCGTGCGACGAGCACAGGCGCTTTGCCAGCGGATGAGGTCGGGTTACCTTGCTTAAAGTATCTCCAGATTGTATCTAAGTACCCGTCGACCAACCTCGTCGACCACCTCCAAAAGAAGGTGCCGCCTACAACAACCAACCAGGCAGCCTGGAACCACGAAACTCCACAGCAGGTACGAGTTACCGCGTGCACTAACAGCGTTTACATCCTAGCCAAGAGACGCCGAGACGAGGGAGGAGAAAAATGCAGACCCTTCCTTGGGCTTAGCCTCCTCCTAACTTTTTTTCTTTTCGCCCTCGGCCCTTTTCTTCGCCTCCCAGCTGCATCCGTCCCTTTTCCCCCTTCCCTTTTTTTTCTTCCTTTCGCCACAACCTCACACCTCTCTCTCTCCACCACAAAACTCTCCACCCCCATCCTTCATCCCCCCCCCCCCCCCCCGAACTCATCATTCTGCAAGACGCTCCCGTCTTTCCTTGGTCTTACTTTGAAGATTCTGCGTGGTTCTTCGAGGGAGTCTGCAAGCATACGACGTGTGTCTCCGCACCGTAATTTTCAGCACTTTCGGAGGAGAAAAAATCGGGAGCAGCGGCTCTCTTATTCTCTCGCTGCGCGAACACTCTGTCTCTTTCGCACAGACAAGGCTACCAAACTCACTCTCTTTCATCCCAGAGAGTGGTTTTTTATCACCGAACTGGACGTCGACAACATCATCCAGCGTTCCTGACATCTCGAAAACATCTTGCATTGGCCAACGACGATCTCGCAACATCCAACACCGCTCCATTCTTTCAATATGGCGGATCAAATCAACATGGGTGCGCTCAACCTTGGCCCTGACGGCGGGCGTCGATCTTACATCCCGCCTCACATGCGCAACCGCCCTGGTCCTCCCGCCGCTGTGAACGGCGGTCCCAACGGTGCGCCCGCGTCTGCGCCCGCTCCCGCTCCCAACGGCGCCCCTGCCGTCAACGGACTTGCCAATAGTGCTTGGGTCGCCAAGTAAGCTCATTCCCCAGTTCGAGTATCCGCTTCCTGTTCACGTACTGACCCTCTCTCAGCCAGGGCATCGCCGGCCCCCCTCCAGGCAACTGGCCTAACGGCAACGACGGACCCCCTCCCCTCCAGGTCAACCGTCGTGGCGGTTGGGGTGGCCGAGGTGGTGGCTATGCCGGTGGAGGCTACGAAGGCCACTCCGGCGGCGGCGGCGGTGGCGGTCAGACCACTCGCGGCGGCTCCGGCGATGGACAGTGGCGGGACGGCAAGCATGTCCCTGGCCCGCCCAACGCCCGCTTGGAGCGGGAGCTCTTCGGTGCCACCGTCGACGACCCATCCAAGCAGCACACAGGCATCAACTTCGAAAAGTACGACGACATCCCCGTCGAAGCTTCTGGCCAAGATGTCCCAGAGCCTGTCCACCAGTTCACCACCCCTCCTCTGGACGAACATCTATGCCGCAACATCGAGTTAGCTCACTACAAGGTTCCTACCCCGGTCCAGAAGTACTCGATCCCCATCGTCTCGAGCGGTCGCGACCTGATGGCCTGCGCCCAGACCGGCTCCGGCAAGACGGGTGGCTTCCTCTTCCCTATCCTGTCCCAGGCCTTCCTCAACGGTCCCTCCGCTGTCCCGGGCGCCGCGGCCAATCAGTTTGGGCGTCAGCGCAAGGCCTACCCTACCTCTTTGATTCTTGCCCCAACCCGAGAACTCGTCTCACAGATTTACGACGAGTCACGCAAGTTCGCGTACCGTTCTTGGGTTCGTCCCTGCGTCGTCTATGGAGGCGCCGACATTGGCTCCCAGCTCCGCCAGATCGAGCGCGGCTGCGACTTGCTTGTTGCTACTCCCGGCAGATTGGTGGACCTCATAGAGCGAGGCCGCATCTCCCTGTGCAACATCAAGTATCTGGTGCTCGACGAGGCTGATCGCATGCTTGACATGGGTTTCGAGCCCCAGATCCGTCGCATCGTCGAGGGTGAGGATATGCCCTCTGTTGCTAACCGCCAAACGCTCATGTTCTCGGCCACCTTCCCCCGTGACATTCAAATGCTGGCCCGGGACTTCTTGAAGGACTACGTCTTCTTGTCCGTTGGACGTGTCGGCTCCACCTCCGAGAACATCACCCAAAAGGTCGAGTTTGTCGAAGATGTCGACAAGCGCTCTGTTCTCCTTGATATTCTCCACACCCACGCTGGTGGGCTCACGCTCATTTTCGTCGAGACAAAGCGCATGGCCGACTCCCTCTCCGACTTCCTCATTAACCAGAGCTTTCCTGCCACGTCTATTCATGGCGACCGAACCCAACGTGAGCGCGAGCGTGCTCTCGAGTTCTTCCGCAATGGGCGCTGCCCCATCATGGTCGCCACCGCCGTTGCTGCTCGTGGTCTCGACATCCCCATGGTGACGCACGTTGTCAACTATGACCTCCCGACGGACATCGACGACTACGTGCATCGAATCGGCCGTACCGGTCGGGCCGGAAACACTGGCTTGGCAACTGCTTTCTTCAATCGCGGCAACCGCGGGGTCGTTCGTGAACTCATGGATCTGCTTAAGGAAGCTAACCAAGAGGTTCCCGCCTTCCTCGAAGCTATTGCCCGCGAGTCTTCCTTTGGCGGCGGCGGAGGTGGTCGCGGCGGTCGCCCCCGCGGCGGAGGCGGTCGCGGTGGCGCTGGGAACCGCGACTTCCGCAAGTTCGGTGGCGGCGGCGGCGGTTTCGGCGGCGGCGGCGGCAGCTTTGGAGGCCCGCCTCAGAGCGCTGGCTACGGCGGCGGCGGCGGCGGTTTCGGTGGTCCTCAGGGAGGATCCGGCTACAGCGGCGGCAGCGGCGGTTATGGAGGCGGCTACGGCGGCGGAGGCGGCGGCGGCAGCTACGGCAACCCTGGCGGCCCGAGCGGCCAGTCGTGGTGGTAAACTCCACCCCGATCCAACATCGACCCACGTGTGCCGGTGCAACGGCGTGGTACACAATCGCACCGGCATGTTTGGGCGCCTTGGACGCGCCTTGCTTTGATCACTGCATTTTCTGACGCTTTTCGACTTCCGAGTTTGTTTCTTTTTATCGTTCTTTGAGTTCTCCAAGACACGGCGACATCATGACCTGCGAAGACGGACGAGTGCCTTTGTTCACACTGGCCAACGGCGGTATCGGTCACGGTGCATTCACGACGCATCTGATAGGTTGCGTTTCTTTTTGATTTCGGCTCTCTCCTCGATTGATACCCTTAGACCGAGATTTGGGGAACTCGACGACACCTGGCAGAACCGCGGTGTCTGCGGATTCAGACTTGCTCGATCTGGACAAGAGAAAGGGGGTTTCTCATGTTTCTGCCGTCTACCCAGGGTTCCCCACCCCCTAGGGCATTTTTGTCGCTTTCACGATAGAGGGTCATGTTATCGCCGTGCAGATATAGACAAAAGTGGATTTCTCGGTTCCCTGGTGGGAAAAATGCCCGACGAGCTCTAAGTGCAGAGAGACGGAACGGGAGAGCAACGGGCACTAAACGGGAGGAAGAATGGTCATGGGATCGGCCTTTACCGTTGACCCCAAGAGCGTTGGCGAGGCCGCTCGATATAGGCTATGGATTTGAAGTCGGACGGCAGGAATCAAGAGGTGCGGTAGGTAAAGAGACTGCACAGCCCCGAGGGGGCAGATTCAGAATCCGACGATGGTGCGCTCTCTGTGCTCGTGGTTTAGGTAGACAGGACAACCAGAGCGGACTTAGGAGTCCCCCTAAAAAAACAAGTTTGCCATCGGCCTGGATAACCCCTCCTACAGCCGCCCCTGCCTTGTCTCCCTCTTGATCCTCTGCCTTATGTATTTGCGCGCGCACGCGATCTTGCTTTCGATGCAGGCTTCGGCAGGCTCGTGGGCAGGCAACAAGTCATTACATACAAATTTAGCCGTGGTGGTGCCGAAGGCCGAGGCGAGGTGCGGGTTTTGCGGTGCGCCGATGTGACGTGCCACGCACCTCGCACCAACTTCACTATTACGACAAGCCAACGTCAATCCAACTTGCCTTGTACATGCCCCGACTCGGACGAGGCAGCGAGCAACTAACTGGCAGGCCGGTACCATGATGGGTCTTCTCGAGAGGCTCGACACCGGCGTGACCGGCCTTTTCGGCCAATGGAACGCCTATTCGACGGGGCTGATGACGCTGCTGGTGGCCGTCGTCACCTACCGCATCATGTCGTCGCGCGAGCCAGACGCTCACCCGATGCTGCTGGCCAGGCAGTCGGTTGCGTCGACGGTACGCAACGAGGGCGAGAGCGCCGTCTACAGGTCGCAGGCGGCGCCCCACGGCATGATGCTGTGTCCCGGGCTCAACGTAAAGGATCCTGGCGTGTCCAAGTGGTCCCGCGGCCGGGACGGCGACCTGCGAGATATTTGGCGCAGGGCTGCTTCCGGCGACGAAAACGGGTTGAAAGGCCGCGTCGTGACCGTCCTGGGCTCCGAGAAAGTCGTTGAGCACAAACCAGGTAAGGAGGAGCCGGAGCGCGGGCTCGTCTCAGGCGGCTAACCATGGCGTCCAGAGGACATGACGAGGCAAATCACAATCATTGGCCGCCACATTGCAGACCAAGACGGCATCAATGTGGCCATCTACCTGCCCAACTCGGTCGAGCTGCTCGTCGCCTTGTTCGCCTGCAGCTTCTACCCGAATTTGACGACAGTCCTGATTCCGTTCGACGTCCCCGACGACGAGCTCATTTCCATGCTCAAACGGTCGGCCGTCGACACTCTTGTCACGGCCCCCGGGGCTTTCCCCTTTGACGCCATCGTCAAGGCCTACCCGTCGCTCAGACAGCTCATATGGGTGGTGGACGAGGGCGGCAGCCACATGGACTGGAACGAGGTTCCCGAGGGTACGGGCGGCAGCGTCAACGTGGCGACGTGGCAGGACATCATCAACGAAGCCCCGGCCTCGATTGGCTCCGAGCTGCCGGCCCTTGACCTCGAGCACAGCCCCCAGGATGTCGTCACCTTCTGGCAGTCCAAGCCAGGACAGCTGCAAGAGATGGTGCGGTTCACCCAGGCCAATCTCGTCTCTGGGGTCGCGGGCCAGATTACTGCCATTGCGACCAAGGAGAGAATTCGCGCGAGCGACCTCTTCTTGCCGGCCGACTCGCTGGCCAACATCCATACCCTGGTGCTGACCCTCGCGGCCCTCTACTCCAACGCTTCCGTGGCGCTCAATTCGGTGGCTGGCGCATGCCCAGACCTTGTCCTCGCGACCCAAGGCGTGGCCCCGACGGTGCTCGTTGCCAGCCCCAGTACGCTTCTCAAAGCACGGGACGAGTCGATGAGCAAGCTCGTGTCCCCCCTGGCCAAGTTATCGCACAGCATGTCGACGAGTTCCCTCGCCCAAGGCGGCATCCTCTCGCCCGGCAACGCCCTCTCGGCATTTGTCGCGCAGGCACGACCGGCGGTGGGCACGACGCCGGGCAAGCTCCGTCTCGTCTACGTCGCCGAGCGGGCCGGGGCGGAGACGTCCCACCTGTCGTCCCAAGTGCTGTCTGACCTGCGCATCTTGACCGGGGCCAGGGTCATTTACGCGCTGGCAGCTGCGCGGGTTGCAGGGGCGGTCAGCCAAACTGCCTTTTACGACTACAGAATCGACGGCAGCTCCAGAAGCCATTTTGGGGCGCCGCCAACGAGCGTCGAAGTTTTGTTGCGGGACAAGGGCACCCACAAGACGACGGACGAAACAGTCGAGGGCGAGGTGATACATTGCCCCTTGACAGACTCGAAACACGATGATATGCTCACCAAAAGGCTCTAGATTATCGCACGCGGGCCCTGTGTTTCGGGAGGGGAGGCCAGCATCGGCGTCATGGGCAGGTTTGGAATGGACACGACGCTGTCGTATGCGTGAGAGACAAGGACGATTTGGCAGACGCATTTGCTAATGGAGACGGGGACCTTGTGCAGCTACGTACCCGTAGGTCTCGGGGCGAGGCGACGTTTGAAATGCAAAGGGATACCTATACGGCGGTAGATGGGTGCATCGGTGGATGCGGGTGCGGATTGCGTGTGCCGATTCCATTGGACGTGGGGATGAGTGGCAGATGGTGTCAATGCCGGTGTCAATGCCCCCCCAAGCAAGCCGGGAAAAGCAACAGGGGTCATGGATGGAGAGAAGCGCACGTCTGCCGTGTGTGGTCTCGGCATCCGTCACGAGTAAGTTGGCCGAAGGCCAGGTGGGTTTTGCGCTTGAACGCGCGACCCGACGCGAAAAAGCCCAAAGTGTTTCTCTCTCACGTCCATCTTTCCATCCGAAGTTGCTCTGCCCGGGCGTTTCATCAGCAAATCTAGCCCCAGTTGTCCGTCAGCCATTTTCTTCCATCTTCCTTTCTTCCCGCTCCCTCCTCGCCTCTCTCGGGGGTAACGCAGCGCACCTTTTGCGTGATGAATTGAGCGAGACCCTCCCCTCCTTTTGTTTTTTGCCCGGGCCTCTGAAACGGGGGCCGGAGTTTGGTCGGACATGAAGAAGAAGATCTCCATGATGCTGCTGTCGTCGAGGCGGCGGCCCGACTCGGATCCGGCAGGGCGACGACGGTCGGAAACGCTGACCGAGTTGCATCAGCTGCCACCGAGACCAGCAACACGCGGCACCAGCGTTGGCTCGGGGTCGACGACGGCAGCAAGCCTGGGGGACGCGACAGCGGGCCGCTTCATGGCCGACGGGAGTCAGGAGGGGGAAAGCGACGACGACGCCGACGACGACGACGACGACGACGACGCTGAAATCACAGATTCACCAGGCCCTCGTCCTCGGCGGCGGCGGCGGAGGCACATGCCCTGTGCGAGATGCACCGCCATCGACTTTCCCCGGCTCCTGGACTGGAAGCCTGGCCAGCCGCGGCCGTGGATCCCGCTGGCACACGTTGTCCATCCGCACCCAGCTCTCCCGCCCTCTCCTCCGGCGTCGACGGACGGCTCGTTTGGACGGACGCTCTCGCCGACGCCGACGGTACCACCGGCCTGTCCCTACTGCGCCTTCTTCCAGGCCATGCTCGGCGCCGGCGCCAACGGACTGACCATTGGGGGCAAGTTCACACCCTATCTGCGCATCCGGCAGGCCTTTGAGCGGCTCGACGGCGTGGGCGAGAGGCACGAGCTGGCGCACTCGGTCCTGGGTGAGGTCATGGCCAGGCACAGGGCGCTGCCTTGGGGTTTCATTGTCAAGGCCGCCGGCGACGGCGACGACATCGACGCCTATCGGGCGAGCGTGGGCGGGATCCGAGGCAGGGTGGTGACGCCCATGCTCGACCCGGCGGTCCCGCGGTGCTGGATCGACCATTGCAAGGACATGCACGGCGCCACGTGCGGCAGGGTCGAGGAGCCCATTTCGGGGCTGCGGCTGGTGGACTGCCAGGAGAGGCGCGTCGTGTGCGCCGATGGCCGCGGCGACTCGGACCGGCCTCTCGAGTATGTTACACTCAGCTACATCTATGGCCCTGCCGACGACAAGGCCGGCGCCCCGTTCCGCGCCCCAGGCGGGGCCCTGAACGACAGCCGTGGCCCCGATGACGACTTGCTGCTGCCGGCCCGCCTGCCGGCCGTCTTCGCCGATGCCGTGACACTGACGCTCTCACTGGGGCTTCGCTACCTCTGGATCGACCGGTACTGCTTCATGCCGCTGGACGCGAGCGAGCGGCGGCGGCAAGTGGGCCTCATGGGCGACATCTTCTCGCGGTCAGCGCTGACGCTCATCGTGGCGGCGGGCGAGGGCGTCGACGACGGGATACGCGGGGTGAGCGCGGCGCGGACGGCCCAGCTCTCGCTCCAGACGGAGACGGGTCTCTTCACGACGACGCTGGCTCGGGCTGACGTCGAGGTGGCGGCGTCGCCGTGGGCCACGCGCGCCTGGACTCTTCAGGAGGGCTTGCTGTCGCGGCGCCGCCTGGTGCTCGGCGCCTCGCAGGCTTATTTCCAGTGTCACACGCTGCACTGCCACGAGAGCGTCGCCATGCCGCTGCGCCTGGCCCTGGGCGTCGGCCGCGCCGGCCGCGTCTTCCCGGCCGCCGACGGGGCCTCGCGCCCGGGGCGCCTGCGCGAGCACATCGAGGCCTTTATGGCGCGGGACATGGCCAGGCCTGCGGACCGGCTCGATGCCTTTCGCGGCGTGCTGCGCGCCTGTGCTCGTGTTGAGGACCTGCCTGTTGGCGATTTGCTCGGCTTGCCCCTTTTCCACCCGGATGCCTTTGTCAACGTGGCGTCGGTCGTGAGCCAGACGGATCGTCTGGCCGTCGGTCTGGGCTGGATACCCGGCGGTCGGTGGCGGCGGCCGACGACGGCAGTATCGGGCGAGGAGGGAGAGGGTGATCGGGGGCTGTTTTGCCGCATCATGGACGGCGCCTCGTTTCCCTCCTGGACGTGGCTCGCCTGGAAGCTCCGTCCGGGTCCCCATCCCCCTCCCGGCGGCGGCCGAGGCACGGCGGCGGGCCGCGCCTCGTTCCGCTTCAACCTCGTGGGCGAGGCGTCGCCCGTCATCGACGGCGTGTGCGCGCCGCCGGGCATGGAACTGTCGATTGGCTTTGGTGACGGCTCGGTGCTGTCGTGGGAGATTGACGGCGACGCCGTCGCCCACAAGGCCGAGCCCGTGGCCTTTATCCGCGTCGAGACGTACTGCGCCGACTTCTGCCTCCGCCGCGGCGGCTCGGGGCCCTGGCCTTCGTGGGTTCTCGATGGCGCCGTCCCGCTGAGCGAGGACAACAAGGACGCCATCGGGGCCTGGATCCAAGCCGCTCCGCCCCCGCCGCCCCCTCCGCCGTCCTCTCTCGCCTCCGCGCCGCCCGAGCACCGCCTCACCGCCGTCCTCATCTCGGGCCGCGGATGGCGCGCCCCCACGTCCGACGGCGCCGCCGCCACCGCCCTCGTCTGCCACCGCCGCGGCTGGGACCCGGCCGCGCCGCTGGTGCGCCTGGGCGTCGTCAGCATCGGCCACGACGGCTTTGTCGCCGGCCCCGACGACGGCCATGCCCTGCTCAGGGGCGTCGCCGGGGGTGCTGCCCACGCCCAGGGCGACTTGCGCCTTCGGCTGCGCGAGCTGGATCTGTACTGAGCCGTCACTCTCCGCCAACGACGCACATGGCGCCTCACTTCTCTTGTTCGCGGTCTTGGGAGGTCAAAGAACTCACGCCCACCCGTATCTGATCATTATTCTTCTTCTTGGATATTCTTTACATGGGAAAGATTGAACCGCCGCCGGCGCGCTCGGGGCCATTGGCGAGCTCGGGTATTCTGGTGCATCCTATCTGTATCTACCCCTAATGACGCGTCCTCTCTTCGCTCTCTGGAGCATTGCCGTGGCTATCGTCACCACCCTCATCGTCGTAGTCTTTGCCCGGCACAACACCCCTCGCCGTAGTATCCTCACTCCAGGGTTGCGAGAACGGCCCTCCTGGACATGTCATCAAAAACCCACCTTACGACGCGGCTGCCGACGTCGCCGACGAGACCATCGTAATGCGGCCCCGGGACAAACAGCCCACAATGCGCGCCCACCTCGTCCATGCCGTCCATGTAGACGTCTACCCAGGTCGGGTCCCTCGCGCCGTTTGTCTTGCGCGGCAGGCTGCAGAACTTGCGCATCTTCCGCGGCTTGTCCGCCTGCGCCGTCGAGTCCGCGTCTCCATCGACACTCGCCGTTGCTGTCGTCGCCGTCGCCTTCTCCGCCCTCTCCGCCTCCCTTTCCAGGTGCTGCTGTGCCTTGAGTGCGTCTTTGTGCTGCCTTTCGGCTTCCTTTTGCGCTGCCTTGCGACGCTTTTGCACGATTTTTTCGCGCTCTCGAATGGCCTTTGCGCGGGCCTTGACGGCTTGGTCGTAGGTCTTTTGGGCGCGTTTGGCTTCCTTGTCGGCCAGTTTGCGGGCGTCCTTGTCGGCGAATTGTTCCGGATCGGGCATTGTCGGCTTGAATGGCTCCTCTGGCAGTGGTGGCAAATCAACATGATCTGCACTGCTGTGTGCAGGCTCCTGCGTTGGGCCCGGCACTGCTTCTTCCGTCATCGTCTCCTCTATAGAGTCCTCCATCGGCCGCGGCTCCATGCTCTGCAGGGGAATTGCCGGCTGTCGTTCTCGACTTGCCTCCTGGCTTCCTCTCTCTTGTTGCTGGTCCTTGGTGCTGTCTGCATCGTCAGGTTGTTGCTGCCCAACTCCATCCCTCGGCGCTTCAACAGAGATTCTCGGGGTCGGAATCTCTGATTGCAAATCATCTTGCAGTTCGTCTTCAATGCTGGGCAGGGGTAGGTGTGCCGACGAGGCTTGGCCTCCAGGATCTTGGTCCTCAATGCTAGACGAGAACGAGGCGCTCGCGTCATCTCGAGTCAGGCTGGACAGACCGGTCTCGCTGCTGTTCCGAACCTCGGAGGAAGTGTGTTTTGGTAGCTTGGGCCGGCCTGAAGACAGGGTGTAATAGTTGGCGAACCGAACTTGAGCACAGGCAGCGCCAGCGTGTCCGTCGTTGGCAGCCTGAACCTCATCGACGTCTTCGAGTGCCCGCAGCTTGTTGTACCGGGAGACGAGTCCTGGGTAGTCGGCCAGGCAGCCTCCAAACTCGAGATGTGAGACAATGTGGTTTTGAACAGCGCGGAAGATGCCCTCGGACCTGTGTTTGGCGGCAAACCGTACGAGACGGCTGAGAAATGGCTGTTCCTGGAACGGCTTGTCATTCCAAAAGGGCGGGTCAAAATACGGGTCTTTCTCGCGAGGAGGCAGAGGTGGTGAAGCGAGAGACGGCGTCGACCCTAGTTGCGAGTCTGCCGAGGGCGGTGAGGCCCCGGCTGACGAGGGAGGCGAGGGTACCGTGGCCAATTTGTCGAGACTGTCGTCGGCTGGCTGCGGACCCGACTGAAAGAGACTGGCGATGCCCGAGGACACGATGCCTGGGTGTAGGCCCAGGAACGGCGAGTCGAGGGAAAGTGTGCCAAGAATGCGGTGCTTAAAGGCCTGCGATTGGTAAGGGCCACGCTTGGGCTGCCGAATGTCAACGCGTGCTCGCCAGTCGAGACTCGAGCGTCCAATGGCCAGGTGGAGGAAGGATGGCGACGCACCATGAGAACGATTTCTGCAGAGAGCAGACCGCCCATGGAGTGGCCGACGAGGATGACATCGGTGGTGGGGGACTCGTGAGGCTCGAGCCAGGCGCTGAAGTTGTCGCGAGCAACTTGGATGGCATGGTAGGTCTTGTAGCGGGGGTAGATCTTGGAGTGGATGACGTGGGATTCGGCGAGCAGAGTGCGCACGAGGGCGTGGACGTGGGCGGGAAAGGACTTGAAGGACTGGTCGTTGCCGTAGAAGCCGTGGATGTAGATGAGGAGCAGCTTGCGGCGAGGGTCCGAGAGGGGGACATGGGAGGGTGCGAGGGACTGGGTGGACGAGGAGCGTGGATCGGATGACGACATTCGCATCAGGGGGTGATGGTCGGGCCCCCGGGAGGACGAGGCGCTGTGCCCGGGGTCCGGCCGCCTCATCTGGACGCTGCCCTTGCGCCCGGGACCGGGGAGAGCGGCGTCAAGGTCCGGCATGGCGGACGGGGGGTGGTCGCGGGAGCGGCGATGGAGGTTGGTGGAGCGGTCGTGAAGACGGGTGGAGCACATCACGGACACTACCTATGTACCTACGAAGTACTACAGTCAGACGTTGTGGATCAAGGCCATCATGGGAGGAATCCGCACGCTAAGGAAACGTGGCGTAAATGCTATCCGGCAATTGGTCAAAAGCGCGATACGTATCAACTTCCTCATCAAAGCTTTGATTCCACTCGGGACTCCACCGCATCCCGGCATTTTAAATCCCAGTTGCACTCACTCCGACTCTCCTCCCACGAGCCCCAGACAGCCCAAGCAATATCCTTTCACGGCAACGTAGGGCGCGCAAAGCTGGCCAAGGGGGCGGGCACTGGGACATTCGGGTGGGAGTATGGCCGCCTGCCCGACCTACTATCCCTCCGTCATCGGCACTGACGTCAACCCGTTCAACCCGCCCGACCAAACAACCACTCGTCCCCAGTCTATGGGTCAGTCCGTCCGTCGGTCCGTCCGTCTATTCCACGAAGGGAACGGAGAGGTTGGATTGATCAGTCCGTCGGTTCATAGGACCTCGGCACGGAAAATGATCGGGGGCCGTCAATTGCTGGTACGTAAGTATGGTCTGCCCGTTTCGCTGTTGGCACTGACTCTATCCAAGAGGACGCTCAACGGCAGTTCGGCGGCAGGCCCCGTCAATACTTTGAGCGAAAGCCACCCTGCAAAGCGGCAAAGGACTAGTTGGCCTGATACCGCCACTCCCCACGCTCACGTCCTCAATCAAGACCCCTCCGGCTCAAGCTCGCACGATGATACCTTCGACCTGAGAAGCACTTCGAGCACAGATACCATGTCTGGTCATCCGGAGCAGGACGTCGACGAGTACCGCAGCAAGGCCCAGCGCAAACTGCGAAGCGGCAATACTCGCAAGCGAAAACGTCGCACACCCACCCTCACGACCGGAAACAAAAACCCTTACCTCGAGAGCCCCGATGCCCTCGCAGGCCATGACCTCCCCCCCGCGGCCGACATTGTCTCCGACATTCTGCATAATTCTGCTCCGAAACGGCGATCGCAACGCTCAGACCTGATGCCTCCATTCAAGAACCATAAGCCGCAGGCTCCAGTGGAGAACATATACGAGTCCGAGGATGAGCTCCTTCACGAACCTAACAATGATGGAAAGAGGTCAACCAACTTCTCCAAGATACGGCAACCGCAACGGCAACCGCAACGGCGGGCCAATTTCAGGGGCGACATCCAGCCCAGCTCCTTCAGCAGCCCTCTTCAGATCCAAACAAGGCCTTCTTTAGACCAGTCACCAATGATCGTCAAGAACGCGGCTTGTGGCAGGAAATCCTACGAAAGCGATGGCCAGCAGCACAAGGAAATCACCCTGCGACTTGAACCCTCCAACAGCTTTGAACTAGTTCCCATAACGGCACGTGGCGACAGGCTAACGACCAAGTGGCTGCACATCAAGCCCGAGAATTGTCACAGCTTGCAATGCGCCGTTGGAGAGAGCCCGTATGCCGTTATACATCGTTCAAGAGCAGGCGACGCCGATGCAAAACTCGGCTTGGAGTTCACGACCATTCGAGGCGCCTCGGCCCTCGCTTCATGCCTGTCCAGCGTGTGCGAGTATAAACATCCGTAAGTCGAGAATCCCGGGTAAAAGTCCTGCTCCCAACGCCCAGACTTACGGCTCCTAGATCCGAACTTGAGGTCATTGTGCGAAAAACCATATCAGACGCGAGTCATTTTAAACAGAGACGGTTCCAGCTCCACAAGTACGCCAAAGAACAACAAGCAGCCGAAAGCAGCGAGACTCCCTGGGCGACAGCTCGTTCTAGTCAAGCGGCGAACGAGGATACTGGCCCGAGACGCGAGAATATGGTTGACAGATTGCGCGGTTCCGCTCCATCGTCCGACACCCAACCCGCCATTCCTACTGCAGAGGGGATTCCTACTGCAGAGGGGGACGTTCCATCAGCGAGCGATTCGACCCAATCGCGAGAGACGAGAAGCATGCATCCGGCACTCGTCGTGCGCCAGTGGAGCCCTGAGCGCTGGACCAGCCAGAATCCAGGCTGGAAGAATAATTGGCACAGATCGCTCGTGTTTCCTGCCACGGGTAAAAACAGGGCAACGGTGGATGATGATGACATTCTTCGACTCGACGAGGGGGAGTTCTTGAACGACAATCTCGTCAGCTTCTACCTCCGTTACTTGCAGGACAGGCTCGAGAGGGACCAACCAGAATTGCTCAAAAAGGTCTACATCTTCAGCACCTTCTTCTTTGAGAAGCTTAGATCGACCAAGGGGAAGATCAACTACGAAGGCGTCAGGGCATGGACTGCCAAGGTTGATCTCTTCTCCCACGACTACGTCATTGTCCCGGTCAACGAGCACGCGCACTGGTATTTGGCCATCATTTGCAACGTCCCAAACGCCCTCGAGGGTATCCCAGGCCAAGCCGACGTCGAGGTGATGGACGTGTCGCCAGACTCCCCGGTACCCAGGTCCTCCCCGAGGCATTGTGCAAACCCAAGCCAGCCGACCTCGTCCAAGACTGGCCGCAAAGCACCGAGCAGTGGCGGCTCTCAAAAATTGGATCCCAGGCAGCCCAAGATCGTCACACTCGACTCCCTCGGCTCCCAACATCCTCCCACTTGCAAAGCCTTGAAGGACTATCTTGTTGAGGAGGCCAGGGATAAGAGGGGGGTTGACCTGGTCATGATTCCTAACGGGATGAAAGCCAGAGAAATCCCGCAGCAAGACAACTTTTGCGATTGTGGAGTCTTTGTTTTGGGGTACGTCGAGGCGTTCTTGAAAGACCCCGACGGTGTTGCCCGTAAGTTGCTCCTGAAGGACAGTCTCGAATGGGGCATGGAGCCCTCGCTGCTACGAAATAATATCCGCACTCTGCTTTTCGCTCTTCAGGGAGATCAGCAGATTCGCCTCGACAGGGAGAAGGAGGATATGCGCAAATCGGCAGCGAAGAAGAAGGCAGCGAAGCAGGAGAAGTCACGAAGCCCCCAGGCGGCTGCCACTGCTCCCGAGGTGGCGCCGGAAGTCGGTCCGGCAAAGCACATGGAGGATCCCACAGCAAGCAAGGTTGCTTGCGCCGAGATGAGGCCTGCCGAGGGGGTCAAGAGCGACTCGGGTGCTGAGGCGTTCCTTTTGGCACAATCCTCGCCCGACAAGAAGCCACCTGGGAAAGGGGCCACTCTGGGGGACCGCGAAGGCGAAGCGTCAGATGACGAAGAGTCTGAACCGAAATTCGTTGCCCTGCTCCCAAGCTCGCCGGGCTCGGAACGTTTGGAGCCTGGGCCTTGTCTAGGAGGAGCAGTGGAAGAGGATCCGGGGCGATCAAAGTACTTCTATGATGGCATTGACCCATCATCGGTGGGCTGACGTGATCTGTGACCTGCTAGTTAGGTTGATGGTGATGGGTGGAAGGTTGGTGGTGAGAGCAGATATCAATACCCGGCATATCATATTACGAGCCACGTCCTTTTGTCCAGAGCAACCAGTATTGACCTGTCCGATGGTCCTATAGAGGCTTGGACCAAGCAGATGGATAGACGCGTCCTTTTGCTCTCAGGCATACGAAGTAAAACTCTCAGGCATAAAACTAGGAAGTACTTAGGTACCTACCTACGAAGTACGAATACTTCGTAGGTACCAGGTCCCGATTCGTCCCTCTGCGCGGGGCTACCCTACACATATCAGCTTCAAAGTCTTCCCCATCTTCACGTGTCCTAATCCCTAAATTGCGCCAGCGTCAACACCCGCCTCCATCACCATCGCCGACGAAGTCCAATGCTGTGACGACCAAGCCAGCTTCCCGCCCGTCTCCCTCCTCGACCCCATCAGCGCGCGCGTCTGGCCCTCGCGCCACCCCAAACCCAACCATGCACTCGTCCTTTGTGCGCGTCCAAAACGTCTTTGGCTTCTTCACCACCGTCGCCTGTGTCTTCGCCGCCTTCATCGCCGCCACCGACCTGTTCGCCGCCCGGACGCCCACCGGCACCATCGCCCCGCAAAACATCCAAGTGTAGCGTGGCCCCCCCGTTGCCTCGGACCCCCCCCCTGCGGACGCTGACGGCGATGATGCAGCGTCAAGGGCCGCCCGCATTACTACAGCTCCAGGAAGGAGGAGTACGCCATCATCAAATTCTCCCTCGACGCCGACCTGTCCTCGCTCTTCACGTGGAACACCAAGCAAGTCTTTGTCTACGTCACGGCTGACTGGCCCACGGCCCCCGGCCGAAACTCGTCCAACTCGGCCGTCATCTGGGACACCATCGTCACCAACCCGAGCGCCGACCACCTCAAGAACATTGGGCCCATTGCCATGAAGAAGCTCAAGAGAAGCGCCGCGGGCAAGAAGATTGACCCCAGCAGGTGACACCGCCTCCCCCTCTTCCGACTTCAATGGCCTGACGTCTCCTCCAGGGGAATCCTGAGGGTCAAAAACCAAAAGCCAAAGTACCAAATCACACACCCCGGCGGCAAGATTGCCCAAAGCCAAGACGTCACGCTCAAGCTGCACTACAACGTCCAGCCTTGGGTCGGGCTCCTCACCTGGAACATGGACAAGGATCTGGGCTTCTGGAAGGTCATGGACGGCGGCTCGAGCAACAAGTTTGATCTCCCCGCCATCAAGTCCAAGGACAGCAAGTCCAAGACCAGGGGCGCCTGAACAGTGTCCCCATAGACCTGTAGTCGCGCAACAAGAATGCGAATGGGCAGAGACTAGGAAATAAGTCTTCTCGGTTGCTCCACAAAGACACATGATCCCGTCATATTTAGTGCAGGCTCTCGCCATCTACGCATCGTAGGCATCCAACGCTCTACAACAACAATCGTCCTCTCCCACGACATAATAGAACGACGCCTCCGACGCCTCGACAGCATCCATATGCGTACACAGCAAGACGCCCCGACAGTGATACACGCCCCATTGCCCAGACCTGGCCAGCGCCGCAGCTCAGTAATGCCGTCACTAAGCAGCGTTGCCGTCGCTACCGTCCCTCCCTCGCCCTCTGCTGGAACCCCCTCGTCCCCTGCCCCCACGACCACGGCTGCCGCGTCCGCCACGCGCGCTGTCAAGGCATGCCGGAGGAGGAACGTTGCCGTACTTCGGCGTCTGATCACGAAACAGCGCAGCCTGGGCCGTCTCCGAGTAGCCGCGGCCTCGTCCTCGACCACCGCCGTGAGCTCTCTCGTTGACGTTGCTTCCTCCGCGACTTTGCCCGTTCTTGCCCTGCCCGGGAGGCGGTGTACCGTTGGGGCTGTTTCGATACACAAGTGTGCTATGGAACATAGGCGGCGCTCCGCCACGCTGGTTGGGACTTCCGCGGTGAGAGGGGGGGTTGGCGGCGCCGTTGAGGGCACCACGCCATCCAGTTCGCAAGACAGGGGGGGCTGGAGCGTCCCTGTATTGCGGCATCCCGCTCGATCCGACGCGCCACGTCGTGGCCGTATCAGCGCTTCGCCTCTGCTGAGACATGGACGACGCGGAAATGACCTGCCTGTCCGTCGTGTTCAGCACCGAGGTTGATGCCACCGTCTGACCTCTGAACATGGGCGCTCTCTCGCCGAGGGTCGTGCCGCTCATAAACGACGTGTCCCACACAACGTCTAGCAGCAGCGCAGTGGCAGTCCGACTGATGCCCGCGACGGTTCCTCGCGTGGCTATGGGCACCTTGCCTGCGGCAGCCGCAAATGTCACCCGATCGCCGAGACCAAAGTTCTGGTTGCCGAGCACAAGCTCTGCGTCTGCTGGCTTGAGAATGGCAGCACGGGGCACGCCGCGGAGCTTCCTCGTGGAGAAGTCCTGCGCGGCCTGGTATATCTGCTCCCCGATTCTGGCCAGGTCCATGACGACGTCAGAGTCGAGTTGCTCGGCTTCCAGCGGCACTCTCTCAAACTTGCCCGTCTCCTGCTTTTTCAACCACGCAACAATGTCTTTGACGCGCTGCGATGCGACGCTCGGGTCATTCCACAGGTCGGTCTCCGATGTCTCACTCCTTTGAGGCTCCTTCTGGATCGCGACGAAGAAGTCAGGGAATGCCACCATGTAGTCCGCAATCAGCTTGATGGCGAGGGCGCTGAATTCCCAGCCCGAGTGGGACTTTCGCGAGTATCCCAGAACCTTGAGCTTGCGCGCTTCAAACTTCAAGTTCAGGCCGAGATTCAGCTTAAGGCCTGCCGAGTTTGTGACTTGATAGGAAGAGGTTATCTTGCTCAACACCAGGGGATGGATTCCCAGTTGCTTGGCGACCGCAAACGAGGGAATGTACGGGTTCTTCCGCTCCGCTTGCTGAATCGACATCTTGGCGAAATCCGGCTCCCTGTTTTGGGGTATAGAGACAATTACCTCCGTCTTGTTGTCGACGTGGCCCGCGATTTCCAGAGGGCGCCCGTAGGCATAATCGCCGAGGAAGAAGGCTCGTGTGCCCACGGGAAACTCTTCCTCGATCGGGAGAGCATCTTTTTCGATGAAGCGTTCGTCCTTGTTAATCACCTCGTCGACAATCGTCTGGGCGGCGTACGTGCTCCGCAAACTTGGGTTATCCGCGAATTCTTTGATCAGTGCACCTTCTTCGGTCTTGATCAATCCCTTGAGCATATGGACGTAGACAAGACACTCCACTTGACCAACCGTGATTGCGAGACGTTTCGCGTACCAGCTCTCCAGGTACTCTGCCTCTCGCGCAAAATCGGTAGCCTCCCTGTTGGTGTGATCTTTGGTGATGATGTCCTTTCCGTTCTCGGCCAATTCAAAGGTAAACAGTTCGTCCTGGACTCTCATCACCTTGGCCTCTTGCAGGAATGGATAACCGACGTAGCATCGCTGGCCCAGCTTGGCCTTCCACGTATTGATGCTTGTCCGCGTACTGGTGTCAGTCAGCGTCACGACGATGCTAGGGTTCCTGCTGTCCGCCTGGAAGACGTTGACCCCGTAACCTTCAATCAGCTGCGCGATATACGGCAGATTGTGGAGAGTGGGGAACCCAGCCAGAGCCTCAATGCTGAGAAGGGCACCGCTTGTCAGGCCGGACAGGTGCTCAAGACCCTCCATGGCTGGCAAATCGTAAATGTTCTCGATGCAGCGGCAGTGTTGGACGTCGGGAAAGATGCCCGGAAGCGGAGAGGCGTAGGTGGTGTCCACATTTGACGAATACGTGAACATGACGGGCACGCCGAACCCGTTCCGGGCCTTTTCGTCGGCAGTCAGAAGCTCATTGCAGGGAGCCATGCCTTCGAGGAGGCGCTTCTCGTCGATGAACGGGATCTTGACGACGGCCTCCCACTCCATCTTCTTGCCGTTCATGTCCAACTCGAAATCTCGGGGGTAAAAGTCGATGATGGGAGAACTTGGGTTGGTCATCAGGTCGTGGTACACCTTGGGAACGATCTTCTTGCTGCGATCGGGCAGGACGCCCATGAGCTGCTCGTAGGGCCTGAACGGCTGGCCCTTTTTGAAGTTGAGATCGGCACCGAGACCTTTGACGACATCTGGGGGCAGGTGTCAGCTATATCTTGGAGTTCCTCGTGGGGCAGCGAACTTACCTGAAATGAGGGGCGCGTAGTGATAGCCGTAGAACCAGGGCCAAGATGCAATGCCCTTGTAGTAGTAGAAGAGGACCCACTGAAGGCCCTGGACATAATTCTCGCAGAGCGCCGTCTGCTCTTGTTCATACTTCTCCGCGGGCCATTCGGGAAATTTTTGCAGATAGTACTTTGTCTTCCAGCCTTGATATTTGTCCTGGTAGAGCCTTTCGTAGTGCTTCTGAGCATCCTCCGACGTCCGGTCAACAACCTGGGCCTTGTCGTACGTCTTGATGACACGCCACGCAGCTATATTTCCCTCTTCCTCTTCGTCATCTTCGTCGTCTTGGCCGTTCCTGTCAGGGAAGGCGATGATGAGTTTGCGTTCGCCGCTCTCATTCTCCTTGGTAGACCATTCCAGATGCATGGCATCGGCGAGATCCTGGACGAATTTTCGGTCTGCTGCCTTCAGGTTCGAGCCCAGATCCAACGACCCCTCCGACCGGACCGAGACGAAGGGCTTGAGTTTCTGCTTCCAAAGATCCCGCTGGAAGGAGCTCATGGTAAGCTGAATGTTCCTGGGCGTCTTATGGCTCGTTGCATTCCTTCCCGCCAGTTGCTGCTCCATCTGCTTGGAAGCAAACCACTTCTCATCGGAGACGTCGTTCTCAAACGAAGTCAGCTCGAGCTTGCTGAGTTCGTCCAAAAGACTCCGCAATCGATCCATGTTGATGACACCGTTTTCGTTGATAAAGCCCTGGCACCGTGGCAAAACCTGCTTGTAAATCCTGAACATGTTGGCTAGGGCTCCTTCGTTGATGTGAAGTCCGGGAAGATTCGGTAGGAAATCGTTGCCGACAAAAAACGCCATGAGGATAAAGTCATCGATGACTCGCTCGAGATCGAAAGCAAAATTCAAGGTGCCTTCTTGTTTCAATTCCTGGAATTCCAGCTCCAGGTACTCTCTCACGATGCAGAGGTGAAGAAGGTAAAAGTTTTGATGCTCGAGCTCTTTGGACTTGGTTTTGGAAGCCCGGCCGAAAGTCACTTCTTCTCGGAGAAGACAGAAATGGGGATCATGGCTGAGTAGGCCCAGCATGATCAAGTCGGCATCCAAGCCGTAGAGACAGTGGCGTACGTTTTGGTTGTAATCCGTCTGGGCCTTGGCGTTGCGAATGTATTCCATGATCTTGTGCTCTCCCTCGCCTGGGACCTCGTGGCCCGAGAGCACAATCTGGCAGCCCTGCCACTCCGTGTCTTCCGACACTTTCTTGTTGACAAAATATCGGAGTTGTTGGGAAAGCTTCGCCATGAATGCGGTACCTTGTAGCCATCGTCAGTCAGCCTCTGCTGGAGATGCAGCCGAGTGAGTGCAGCAACCTACCTGGCGTGATGCAATTACTGTCAAAAGGCTCCTCTTTGGGCATTTCAACGCCCTCCTTGATGGCCTTTTCGCGGGCCTTTTCAGCATCCAAAGCCGTCCTGAAGCGACGAGCTCTCTGCTGGTTCATCTTGGCGCGCGGGGCGACACCGTCGATGGCCATGAAGAAGAGCTGTTTGGGCTTGATTTTGCCGAACAAATGCTCGATGTAGTTGAAGATTCGTATGAACATCTCCTCCTCGCTAAGACGGAACGTTGCATCCTCGCCGGCGTCCTTGTGAGTGCAGTTATGGATGATGCCATTCATGTCGAGCTATATCGCGGTCAGTCGAAGCCTGAAGCCCGGAGCAGGATGGTCGCACATAAAGACAGTCGAACTCGGGTATGCGATTCTCTGCGATGACTTGGGATATGGCCGGGTAGCGCTCTGAGAGCCATCTGAAGAACTTGGGAACACTACGACAAAGGATTAGCCGAGGTCGCGACGCCGGGAGGCAAGATTTCAACGTGCCCCATGGTGTAGACTCTGCCCGCCAACAGGACAGCCTCACAAGAGGGAAAGGAAATGGATACAAGAACAAGCAGAAACACCAAAGACTGGGGGCGCTGGAAGAATGCCGCGAGTCTGGCGCAAACTGAAGCGTCGGGTGAAGTTGCCGGAGCTTGTGCGCGGTTTGCCACTCGAGGAGGTGGAGGGATGGCGACACAAGACCGTGCTCGCCTTGGCCTGCTGCCGACGAGTATTGCGGCTGTGTCAAGGGGGGAGAGGATAGAAGAGGAGTAGGACGAGGGGACGAGACGGAACGATGTCGAGCGTTTGTCGTTTGTGTCGTGGTTGTGGGAAGTCGGGCTTGCTTCTACATTTTTAGACTAGATTCGCACAGGGTACGTACCTGGCGGGACTGGCCCCTTTCAACTCTCACCCCCCCGTGCGCCTACTGGCCCTTCACTCAGACTTCGCAAGCCACCCTCATTTGCCAACGCCCCCCCAAGCAAGGCTCGGCTTCAGCCTCAAGCACAACACCCACCGTGCCGCCCTTCATCAGACAAGTCCGCGAAGCTCTCGCATGTGACGTTCGACCCGTCGGTCCTCATCCCGCGCAACTCGTTTCCCGCCATGGCCCCCGCGCAGCCGTCAGACCCGGAGCTCGACCGTGAGACCTCCCCTCCATTTCTTGGCACGCATCGCAAACCTTGGGATGATGCTGACGGCCGGCTTGCAGTCGACATGATGCAGGATGAAGAAGACGATCACATGGAGCGCTTGATCAACGAAGGCAATAACCCGTGGCTGGTACGTCCAGAGTGAAGCTTCGACGCCGGCTAACATTTTTTTCAGAATACAAGACATGGAAGAAAAACAGCCCTTTCTTGTATGACATGATACTAGGGTAGGCAGGGCCTTGTCCGCGGCATTGATACGACACGCTGACCTGAATGAGAACCGCCCTGACTTGGCCTACCCTGACGGTTCAGTGGTTTCCTGATGTCAAGGAGCCCCAAGACAAAAACTACCGGATGCACCGCCTTCTCCTTGGCACCCACACGTCGGACGAGAGCACCAACTACCTCCAAATTGCCCATGTTCAGATCCCAAAGGCTGTCGCGCCCAACCCTGACAACTACGACGAAGAGAGCGGGGAGATTGGTGGGTATGGAAATGCCGGTGACGTGGCCGCAATCAAGTGCGAAGTTGTGCAAAAGATTGAACACCCGGGCGAAGTCAACAAGGCCCGCTACCAGCCGCAAAACCCCGACATCATCGCCACCTTGTGCGTCGATGGCACGATCCTCATCTTCGACCGCACAAGACATCCCCTTCGACCGGCCGCGCCCGGCAAGATCAGCCCCCAGATCGAACTTGTCGGCCATAAGGCTGAGGGATTTGGGCTCAGCTGGAATCCCCACGAGGCTGGCGTCTTGGCCTCGGGCAGTGAGGACAAGACCATGTGTCTGTGGTAGGCCGCCGGCGTGCTGTTGTCCAAACTGTTTCCCCAAGCGCTCCAAACTGAAGCCGTGACAGGGACCTGAAGACTCTCGAGGCCGAATCCAAGTCACTGCAGCCCTCTCGCAGGTACACTCACCACACGCAGATTGTCAATGACGTGCAGTACCATCCCATCGCCAAGAGCTTCATCGGCACAGTCTCCGATGATCAGACTTTGCAGATTGTGGATATCCGACAGGGCGAGACGAACAAGGCGGTGCTCGTCGCCAAGCGCGGACATCTCGACGCCATCAATGCTCTGGGGTTCAACCCGAACTCGGATGTGCTTGTTGCCACGGCCTCTGCAGACAAGACGATTGGCATCTGGGACTTGCGAAACGTCAAGGAAAAGGTGCACACGCTCGAGGGTCACAACGACGCGGTGACATCTCTGTCGTGGCACCCGACCGAGGCTGGCATTCTGGGCAGCGGCAGCTACGACAGAAGAATCATCTTCTGGGACTTGTCTCGCGTGGGCGAGGAACAGCTTCCCGACGACCAGGAAGATGGGCCCCCTGAACTGTGAGTTCTCGTGGCTCAAACCCGACGCTTCGATGACGCGTTGAGACGCTGACTACGGACTACCCAAGGCTCTTTATGCACGGCGGGCATACCAACCATCTGGCTGACTTTAGCTGGAATCCAAACGAGCCATGGCTTGTGGCAAGCGCGGCGGAAGACAACCTTTTGCAAATCTGGAAGGTGGCAGATTCCATCGTCGGTAAGGACGACGGTGAACTGCCTCTCGATGAGCTCGGCCGATAGGTGAGGTGGAGGCTGGTGGAAATGGGTTGGTTCTCATGGGATGAGGAGACTGTACCACTCTGTTGGCAGCGGTGGGAGCGTCGACAGAGTCCCACGACTCGGCAACGGGACGGAGTCGACGGAGGGACTCGGAGGGAATCGTCGTTGATGAAGAAAGGTAGTATATACCGAAACTACAGCAAACTGTCCAGTCACTGTTGTCTATGGCTGTGGCCGTGAGATGGATCGGCAGGCGTCTGTGTGGGTTGCTGGGGAGATGGCCCGACAACAGCAGTGAACGAATCCTGCTCGGAGTGCTTAAAAGTCGAATCACCTGACTTCTGCCAGCTTGTTTTCATGGGCGGATTCGGTTGCCACGCGGATGACGCAACACAGCTCCGTCGCCTTTCCAAGTCGGCGTTCTTGACACTCAGCGTTGTTCTAAACCCGTCGACGATAGCCTGCCGCCGACACGTTGAGCGCCATGTCAGACCATGGTTTCCACACGCCCCAAGACCAGGACCAGGACCAAGAAATGTACGACATGGAGCTCCCCCTCGACCCCGGCAGCTTTCGTCGCAATGCGCGCGCCCACGGCCTCAGCGAAGAAGAGGCAGACGTCTTGATGCAGCTGACGCTGCAAAAGCTGCGCGAGGCCATGGCTAGTCGGAGGCAGGGCGAGCCCGTGACGGCGCTGCAGATCGTCGAGGCCGTCCAGCAGCATGCCGCAGAGGAGGCCGAGCGGGGGAGGGAGAGCAAGCGGCAGGCTGCGCAGCACGAGGAGCACCTCTTCGATGCCATGTGTGAGGCGGAGCTCGGGGGGGGCCCGGAGCACGAGGGCCTCGACACCAAGGGCAAGGGCAAGCAAGCCTGCACGGGCGCTGCTGCTCACGACGCGTCGGCCGGCCGGGACAGCAAACGGCACAAGGTTACCGATGGCGGCTTGGAGGAGTACTTTGGCCCGGGCGAGCGTCTCCAGGCCACGGGGGCCGATGCCAGCTTCAGCCTCAAGCACCATGGGCAGGACCTCATCACCGCCCTCTGCCAGCGAGTCGAGCTGGCCGTCGAGATCGCCAAGCATCTCGGGCCCGAGGACCTCCTCAAGCTGTACAGCGTGAGCCGCGCCTTTCACGACTCCCTCGACGGCCACCTGCTGTCGTCGATCCGCCAGGTCCTCGCCTACAAGGCGGCCGAGGCCGGCAACATCTTCCAGTTCAGGCTCTACCGCCGCCTCCTCGTGCCCGACCCGGCCGGCCGCACCTGGGGGGAGCTGCTCGGCACGCGGGCGTCCAGCAGCCGCGCCGACGACCGCCAGGTGCGCTCCGTCCCCGGCCTGAGGTATCTGCAGCTCGTCCTGGTGCGGGACCGCTGCTGCAGGGACATACTCGCCGTCTTGGCCCGGCACGGCCACCGCACGCCGCCGGGCATGTACAAGACGCTGCTGCGCATGTGGCTCCTCATGGAAATCTCCACGTCGCACCAGCGAAGGGCGCTGCTGCGCAACCAGGAGCTGTGGACCGACGTGGACCTCTACAACGCCCAGCTCTTCATCGTCAAGCTCGGCATGCACTTCAACGACCCCGTCTACGGCCCCCTCACCTTTGACATCCCGAGCCTTGTCCTCGGCCAAAAGGGCCTCTACTTTCTGTGGCAGGTCCTGATGCGCAACAAGTTCACCACGCCCGAGGAGATCCTCGACGCAAAGGTCCGCTACGACTTTGAGATCCCGCCAGACCACGGCGGCCACGAATTCTCCGACTTGAACGTCTACGGCGTGCCTTTTTGCGACGTCGGCATCGGGCACATGGAGGGCTGGGGCAGGGGCCGCGGCCACCTGATGCGTCCCGACGAGCTCGTCCCCTACGAGGCCGTCGTCCGGGGCCTGGAGCTGGACGAGCACCTGATGCACATGATGACCTGGGGATATTTCGACTGGCACACGGGCGAGAACCTGGTCCCTACCGAAGACGAGATGTACATGTCCGACGACGAGCGCGTCCTCGCCCACATGGACACGAGTCACCTGTGGCAGAAGAAGCACGCCTTGAAGAAGCGCTGGAACGCGCTCACCCCCGAGCAGCAGAGCGAAATCAGAGCAAAAGATGAGGATGACGCCCTCCGCGCGCTGGCCTGGGCTTCGGACCAGCCCAGCGCCGCCGAGGCCGAGGCCGAGGACCAAGACAAGCCGCCCACGCTCGACGACGAGATAAACCGCGGCTTCATCATCCCCGCCCGGGTCCCCGCTCGGGTCCCCCCCCGCCCAGGCCAGCCCGAGGCCTCCTCCCTCCCAGCTCCGACGACGTCCTGGGCCGAGTTTGGCACCCAGGTCCTCATGAGCCTCCCCGTCGAGATTCAGGGCGACCAGCTCCTGCGCGCAGAGGCGATGCACAACTACCGCGCCCTGAGCGAGGATCCCGCCGCCGAATGGGACTGGCAGGCTTGGCTGGAGCAAGAGGAGCACGGCGGCGAGGCTGGTTCAGCTGCAACGTCGGGTGAGACGGAGGAAGATGTGTCCATGGCCGAAGACGACGACGACTTTGACATGGGGAGCGAGCGGGATGAATATGATGACGATGACGATGACGAAAACGAAGACGGTCATGAACAGGATGAAGCCGAGGGCATTTGGAACGAAGCGGATCTTGAGAGATACGTCGAGGACTTCTTCGACCACGTAATGATGGAGGACGGCGTTGATCCAGAACACCATGTCTAAAGCGTCAACCAAGAGCCATGGCAACGACCGAATCCCCTTTTCACAGCGGCGCCTTTAGTGCCAAATTGCTCTTGAAAGGCTAGCCACTCGGCTGCTTGCCTTTTCGCCATGGCGCCAAGCACTGAAAGGTCGATGGGCACATTAGGGTACAGCAACAACCGAAGAAGCTTGAACCAAGGTTGTAGAGACTACCTAGTAGGTAGCACCTAGGTCGGGGCATTGTTGGCCTCGGACAGCGACGGTGCCGCGGGTATAGCAGTTGGAGTTGCCCAAACACCATTCCCCAAACCCGCATCAGGTGATCGATGACGCCCTTGTGGCCATGTCGGCCTCACGATCCGTGTTTCTTTCATGGTGGCTGCTTTCTCCAAGAACCGCAAAACGTAAAAAAATGTTTCGTTGCACATCAAGGCTTGCAAAAAAATGGCCCAGGAGATCGTCCAAATCCGCCAAGGGAAGTCGGTCACCAACCGAGAATTGCATCTCTAATGGTTGGGAAATACAGCGGTATTGCGAAAGCGAGGCTCCTCGTCTCCCTGGACCTGGCCGATATTTCGTGCCTCGTTACGATACCGTTACGAGACTTTGGCAACGCCTTTCCCCTTGTTGTAGTTTGCCGTCTTCAGGAGATGGCGGAGGCTCCCTTCCGCGCGGCCACCATGCTTTTCGGTCGATACCCAGGGTATCCAACTTCCAAGTGCGGTGAAGAGCCCGGCTCCAGGCCCAGGTTCCTGAATCGAAGGGATGGAGCCTTTTGCCATGGGCAGATTGTGACAGTCCGAGGGCAAAACAGGTATGGACTTGATATGCCCATGTACTTGGGGCGTCTGTTCCGGGGCCGTTCGAGTCTCCAGGTGGCTCGTTGACGCCTGAGGTAGTGCTGGCTCACCAACCAGGCCACTGGTCGTCGGTCTCTGATCGGCTACATTAGGCGGGAGAGGGCTCTGCCTTGAGCCGTCGATGAGTGCTAGCGAAGCCGACGGTCTTCTCACATGTGTCTTGCAGGGAGTTTGCTCGTCCTGCAAGCTTGCATCTTGAAAGGCACTTGCAGATGACGTGGCAGATGACGGGGTCTCAGTCTCTTTGCAAGAGGCCCGTCCACGGACTTCATCAGCAATCTCAGCTGCCGACTTTTGCTTTTGCTTGGACTTCTCTTCATCCGAAGAACGGCTTGATGACATGATGGTCTCGAGCGTACCCATGGCCCGGCTGTTTCTTCTTCCGGCATGGGGTTTTCTCCTCTGTCGCTTCATGCTCCGCTCATCATCCGACGACACAGCCTGTAGGGTGGGTCCCTGTACTTGCTGATGTTGTTGCGCGGCGGCCAGAAAGGACGCGCCGGACCCGTGAGGGGCGTAGTGAACCTCGTACTGGTTACTCAGGGAGTATCTAGATCTAGCACATATCTCGGCTATGCGGTCCAGGTCAGCGTTGATATCGTCATCGCCGCCTTGTGCCTCCATGTTGGCCATGAAGCTCTTGAAGCTGAACGCCTCGACGGGTGGCAGTCGAGTCTCTTGTTGGACTTGGACCGTCGTTCCATTGTTTGCACGGGCGAGGGCCATTGTACCCAGCATTCCCGATCCAGCAGAGCCGACTTTGTTATAAAAGGGGAGGCCACGAGCGAAAAAATGTCCAGGACCACCGGCTTCCGATACGGACGTGGACGTGGATCTCCCGTGAGCGACACAGCCGACACCCTTTGTGCCCACGGGTCGGCGGCCAGGAGCAGGAGGGTGATAGCTGCGAACAATAACGGGCTCCGAGTAGGTGCTGCTTTGTGCCCCGCTGGACTTGGCGTATTGGTAGCGGCTGGGGTAATGATTGTTGATTTCTCGCAGAGCCGAAGTGCGATGCTCTGCGGTCGAGTCGTCGAGGGGAATGGGCTTGCCCTCCGCGATAGAGGGCACAAGACTCGTCGACGACGGGTTGGCTCGGGAAGGCCGGTTGAACGAGAAGGGGAAAGAGTCCCGGCGAGGGTCGGCGGAGCGGCGTGAAGACGAGGCAACCGAGGGAGGGTTATTGTGGCGAGAGGATTGGGAGGCTGCGGTGGGCGGCGACATGACTGGAGGGCGAGAGTTGGGAGATATATAAGGGTCGGGCGTGGATCGCTTCGCCTTGTGCTTCAGGAGCACATGGAAAGCGGCTCGGGAGTGGTCGACTGGCAGACGTGCAGATGGGCAAAAGATTGTGTTTCGTCGTGGCTCACAGGGATGTCGATCAGATCCTGGAGCATAACGTTGTCCAGTGTCGGTCGAGGTGCACCGTGCAGGACAGGCGAGGGCTACGCCCACGACGGGGCGTATTCGTAGACGGAGTTCCAATGGAGGAGACACGTGGGAGGGGGATGTGCGTAAGCAGCAGCAGGATGATGATGCTTGGACGAGAGGCACGACGGGAGAGGAGGAGTCGGCCTGCAGTGAGCGGTTAGGGTTGGGCGGATGGAGATGAGCGAGGCGAGAGGTGAGAGGCGAGAGACGAGAGGAGCGAGGAACCTGAGGCAGCGACTGGCGCCGGCGTGCAGGGCGGTGATGGCGAGTTTGGTTGAAACGTGGCCGTGGCTGCATGAGAGGTGTCGTGGCTGTCGTCGAAAGGCCAGCCTTTAACGGCTTGGAGGTGAGATGGGGGGATCGAGCAGGACGTCTCGGCGGGCGGAGGAGATGCGGGCGTGCAGGACGCTGAACAGTTTCCGTAGAGAATGTGCTACTGCGCGCGCGCGTGCAGCGAGGCACAGCGCATGCTTAGGAATGAAGTCCTTGGAGTCGTCGCACAGTTCTGTATTTGCCTTTGCACGGTACGTCCCGCCGATGCGTGTGACTCACTGATTGGCCTCCTGGGAGCGGGGTCGGTGGACCTCCCCTCGGAATCAGTCAAGACGGTGCCTCGCAAACGGTTGGACAATCCACGTCCACGAATCGCCAGTCAGAGTTGGCGCGAGAGACGTGGCGCGTGCTGATTAAACCGACATTTGCGCTTTTCTTCGCGGTATCTTCGCCTAGTCCCTCCACATCCGAGATGAGTCGAAAGGCTCCATGTCTCGCGATAAAACGCGTTGGAGTCTGGGCAAGCGCGGTACAAGACAGAAGCCGAGACTTTGGCTCCCAGTGCGGATGAACTGAGACTTGCGCTGATCGAGCTATTCTAGACGAGTTGTTGCTAGTAGCAGCACGAGCACGATAGCACGATAAACCCTACTTCCAGGAGGCTGGTAACTCGTAGGGCTGCTTGCCCGACCGCTTGCCCTGGAAATTTATTGACGAGTTATTCGCCCGCCTACCCAATTGACTACTTGCCTCGCCGCGCGCCTAGACCCAAGGCCTCTCGCAGTGCCACTACTATAAGTTAGGCGAGCGCTCTCCTACCGGCAGCCGCTCTGGGGCCCCCAACAGAAGGGAAAATAGCCCGCCCATCATGCGTCAACGAATTTAGTTGGGGGGTCCTCGTTCTGCTGAAACATTGCAACAGTTCGAACCAGTACATGAGACAACCATCCGAGTAGCCATACGAAGTACCCGAGTCCCAGCTAGCTTCCAGAATACACAGAAATAGCTTGTCTTTGGGCCTCAACCGTGGAAACAATAGCACTGGCTTAGCTGGACCTTTCTCTGGACACATTCTCGAGGTCGAGAAGACACCTTCGAAGTAAGGGAAGCAGAAATAATGGACCCAGTGGGCGTTTCTTTGACTCCCCGGATGACGATTTAGAACAAGCCTTACTTGAGTAGTACCCACCCATTATTTCAGCATCATCTTGTCTGCTCAAGACGCCCTATTCGTATCATTTCTTCGGCATCTAGCTGATAGGCTGAACAATCGTCCCGTAGCCCTGGCCACCACTTTGAACATTGTCCGAGTAAACCCCAGGCGCTCGGCCGGTTGGGAAGCGTCCCTCGTGGGCCTGCTCCCGGCGATCGTAGTATATATACTCGATGTAGAACGCATGGATATGTCCGGGCAGGTAGCCCAGCACGGTCAGGCAGATGTTGATGAAGAGGTCTATCGGCAGGTCAGGTCAGCTGCCTATCGTTTCGGGTTGTTGAGCCCAATTACCCATGCCACATCCTGCCACCGCCCAAACGCCCAGCGGGGGGACTGCAAGACAAGTCAGCGACAGTTCATGGCGCCACCGCCGTAACAAGAACATACAGAGGACAGTGAGAACGACAATGAGGACAGCGGAAGCGACGCCCATGATGACGGCTTAACGGTATTCGACTCCGTCTTCGGTGGTCGAGCTGGGGCGGGGAGTCGAGCGCGCGCAGGGGGGGTACGGGTGAAGGCGAAGTCCAATAGTAGTACTATTCGTTTTTTAAGGATTAGGAAACGGATGCGACAGCCAGTCGGTCGGTGGTCATCAAGTGCGTTGCTGGAGAGAAGATGGAGTTGGAAGAGGGGCAGCAGGTCGACATAGAGAACGGGTCATGTGAGGCGAGTTACTGCGCTACTTATGGTTTCCGGCTGGAGCGGGCCAAGAGTCGTTGTGCCTTCCTAACTGGCTGGCTAGGATAACGTGGTATTCGTATGAAGGTACGAAGTACTTCGTACGGAGTAACCCGAAGCTACTTGCTTGGGATGACGCACTGCATTGCTAGATGGTATAGGGTATGCCAGTATTCGTACATACATAACTCGTATTCGTACATACATAACTCGTATTCGTACATACATAACTCGTATTCGTACATACATAACTCGTATTCGTACATACATAACTCGTATTCGTACATACATACGAATAGTAGTCGGGCCAAAGGGAGGGTCCAAAAATAATGTACTGAAAAAGGATCAGTGGAAGTTGAATGGATCAATCAGTCCCGGCGGCTGCCTGGCCACGGTAGGGCTTCCCTTTGTCATGATGCGGAACAAGGAGCATGATTGTTGAAGTGACTTGCCTCACACCCCGATAAGGGCTCTCGGTGAAATGACTCCAATTTCATTTCCGATGGCCAGGCCACCAAGCTGTACCGACTTCTCACCAGATGGACATGTCACCTGGACAAGCGGCTTTCCCGGCAACGCCGGCGTCACATAATATTGGATTGCCTGTGATGTCCGTAGACCTGCTCCCCTTTTAACATTTCAAGATGCCATGGGTGCTTCCCCGGTCACGATGAGTTGTTAGGCACTAGTGGGCCTCCCGGGTCAGCTTCCGGAGGCCGCTAGCGCTAACCCGTACATCTGCTGAGTCAGCGGAGCCAAGCATTTTCTCGCGCACAAGTGAGCGCAGTTGTCTGTTGCTTCATGGCTCAAAAAACCCAATCAAGAGCGAGGTGGCATAGCTTCGAAAACCATCATCTCAATCATTGTCAATTGGCACAGTCTGCCCTCAGCCGAACACGACCTTCATCCTCTTGGTGGGTGGGACTGCCAAGAGGAGTGCCAAGAGGACAAAAAAGAGCTGGCGGGGCAAGTTCCCATCGGGCCAGGTCCCCGGTCTGGGAAAAGAATAACAAAAGTCCCCTTCTAGATTGTACATTCGACTTCAAGAACCTCCCTCAACCGGTGCGTAAGGGGGACCTATGTAAAGGGTCAAGCCGGGAAAACAGCCAGGTAAGCAACAGTGCATACTTCGTACATAACATACGTGTAAGATCGTGGAGTAAGATCGTGCCATTAGAGATTTCGAGTCGTGCTGTTAGCAAGCAACGCCCCTTAAAAAAAAAAGGGGGGGGGGGGGGGACGACCAGAGGAGGTACCTTTGCCGCCGCCGCCGCCGCTGCAGAGGGTTCGGCCAGCCAAACAGCTGACAGCATGCCCTGCTGGGCCCAACCGAACCGAGCCCGGCTGGCTTGGTGGAAACTCCGCCACGGGCCGCCAAATTTCCACGCAAACCTCCATCTCTCGCAGTCTCGATCTCGTTTCGCAGCCCGCACAACCTCAAGCCGGCCGGATTGCAGCCTGCCTGCTCAAGCTCTTCTAGGAGACCCCTCGACGTCGCAGCGAGCTTCCCGCGTCGACACTGCCTGCCGACCTGTACTGTACCCGTGCGTTGCTGTCGAGCCGGTCCCGAAGCCGCCCCCCACCCATCATGTCTTCGCAGCCACAACTCAACATCGACCGCTACGTTGTCATTCACGTGGCTACGACTTGCGACGAACATGGAGTCTACGTCACCAAGGATTCCGCCGAGGTTATCGAGCTCGGATGGATTCTTCTCGACGCCAACTCGCTAGAGGAGGTGAGTGGTCCATGTCGCGCCTACTCATACTCCCGCTCCCTCTCTCCATTTCCTTCTGACACGTTGGCTTTCAACCCAATAGATCACCCACGAGAGCGTTCTCGTCAAGCCAGTCAATACTCCGATTACTCCGCTTTGCAGTAAGTGGCCTGATGCCCTCCCTGACCGCCCTGGCCTTGGGCGTCCCGTGCCCTACCGTTTTCCTGGCTCGCCTTGTCTCGCGCCTCAACCTGCAACCATTGCGTTTCACGCGCATATGGTAATCCATCGACAGGCAAGCACATACTGAATGAATGAACCGAGGCTTACCAAAGATATTTCTTAGCAAGCCTAACCACGCTGACCTGGGAACATGTCCGAAACGCCGGTACCTTTAGAGACGCCATTTCTCGATTCGACACATTTGCTACCGAGTATCTGACTTCCAAGAACCTCGACTTCGTATTTGTCACCCTCGATGCTTGGGATCTTCGTGTACAACTACCGCGAGAAGCTCGGGACAAGGCCGTCGTGCTTCCCCCCTACCTGCAGCACTCGCGTACCTTTGACTTGCGAACCGAGTACCAGCGATGGCAGCAGCATCATCCCGAATCCCTGCCATTCGGGCCCTCGATGCTGTCTAACATCTGCGCTGCCCTCGAGGTCGAGCCGGTACAATCGAGCGCTCCGATTAAGCACAATCTCCCCTTCCACCTGCAGGCTCTAGCGCCAGCCTCCCCGCGCCGCGCCATGGAGGAAGCCATCACTCTCGCCCGTGTCCTCCGTGGCCTGATCCGGAAGTCACAGCCTCCTCAGGAGCATCCGGATGTTCTGACCAGGCCGATGGATGCGAGGGCTGACGTGAGAGCGTTTCTGTCGGAGAGGAGCAAAGTGCTTCACATGTCAGGTCTCCCGCACGATACCACCCAGTCGGAGCTTGAAAGCTGGTTCACCCAGTTTGGCGGACGTCCCATCGCCTTCTGGACTCTGCGCACTCCGGAACAGCACAAGCCCACCGGTACCGGTTTTGCAGTCTTCTCGTCCCATGAGGAGGTGAGTTACCCCCCTCTTTGTTGGCATAAAGGTCCTTTCCCTTGCTTGGGCTTTTTATTTTTGGCTTTCTGCATAGAAATGGCCCCGAATCGAGCCAGTGGACGGCTGCTGATCTGTCCCAGGCTGCCGAAAGCCTGTGCATGAATGGGCGTGCCCTCAACGAAAAGGCCATCGAGGTATCTCCCTCGTCGAGCCGTGTCCTGGACCGCGCTCAGGACATCTTGACACCATTTCCTCCGAGCAAGAACCGTCCTCGGCCCGGTGACTGGACCTGCCCCTCTTGCGGGTTTTCCAACTTTCAACGCCGAACTGCGTGCTTCCGTTGCTCTTTCCCAGCCATGGGTCCCGGTCCTGCTGCTGAAATGGGTGGAGGTGGCGGCGGCGGCGGCGGTGGGTATGGCTACAATTACGGCCCCCCGGCCATGATGCCTACCCCTCTCCATGGTGGCGGGCATCACGGTCCCATGGGTCACGGTGGCCGCATGGGTGGAGGCGGTGTCGTTCCTTTCCGCGCTGGCGACTGGAAGTGCGGCAACGAGGTTTGCGGCTATCACAACTTCGCCAAGAACGTGTGTTGTCTTCGCTGCGGTGCAAGCCGCGCCGGGGCCGCCGTCGTGGCCGACTCGGGATACCCGTCTCCGATGGATAATGCCTCGCAGTACAGTATGAGCCAGGGATCTATGGCCGGGACTCCAGGCCCGGGGCCCTTTGGCTCTGGCAACTCATTTGCATCCGGTGGGGGCTACAACCAGCACTTTGGAGGACCACCGAGCCACTATCTGCCATCAGGTCTTGGCGGCGGCGGCGGAAACTACCCGAGCTCCCTCAACAACCAAGGTTTTGGCGCCGCCCCCGGGTCTCACGCTGCGGGGCCGTTTGACAGCAGGGCTGCCGAGGCCGCTTTCCAGTCGGCGACCAATGGTCCCGCGTCGGCGGGCCCCGGCCCATCGAACAACTTTTACGGCGGCAACAACAACGGCGAAAACGATCCCTTTGCCTTCCTCTCGAGCGGCATCAGCAGTCTCAGCGTCGGGGGTGGCGATGGTCGTCAGAACGGCGGAGGCGCTCCTCCGAGCAAGTCGCCCGCCTAAGCCATGGCGCGGTAGCGAAGCACAGCTGAGAGCGCTGCTGTGCCCGGCACACGACGGGGTCGGATGGTGGCCGTCACCACAAGGGTTGCGCATCTTCCCCGCGTCGTCTTTCGTCGTTGCACAACGGGACGACTTTGGAATGAACATAGAGAGCACTCGGCCTTGGCAAATATCTTCTGGACTTAGTTTGCTGTTTCAACGGGGAGCGCAAGGCGGGGAGCAACGGTGCGTGTTTGGTTTCCAGGACCAGGACGGGAGTGTCGGGCACTTTTCGTATTCAGGGGGCATGTGTTGAAATTTGAGGGCTGGAAGACAAAAGTGACTATACCACGGCTGTTCTGGCTCGACGAGTCTTCGGCACAGGCTTTTTGCTGCTTTTCTTTCAGGATGGGGGGGGGGGGGGGGGGCGATCCTGCATCTTCGTCGCTCAGATGATGCAAAATTGACTGTTGTTGGAGGTGCTCGGGCGTGGAAATGCCGGAAATCTTTTGTTGTCCCGGGAGGGGTGCATAGCGAGAGGGAGTGTATGGGTGTTTCTTGGTGGCCTCGGTGAGCGACTCAAAGCACCCGCTCCTGGCGTCCGCGTCTTCAGTCACAACCCAAGGATCTCGGGCACTTTACACCCGCCACATTGTTTGTTATTTGCTGTTGCTGTCACTTCTTTCACTCCTTTATTGATGTTTTGGTTGGACTTGGCCTTGGCTTGGGGGTTTCCAGGTTCTCGGGGGACTGAACTGGACTGGGGGGAGTTGGGTTGGATCGGAGGAGAGGGAGGGGGGCATGGGAATAGCTGGCTAGGAGTCGGGGGCCTCTTGGGGCAATTGAATTGCTTGGCTGGCTGGACGGATGGGCGACTGAGGCGGCTTGTCTGTCTGTCTTGTCTCTTCACCCCTTCTTGGTTTGTAATGGGTGCTTTTTTTCAGCGACAAGGGGCTTTGGCTTGGTAAGAGGAGACGAGACGGGTTTGTACACGAGAGGTACCGGGTTGCACCCACCCACCGCCTCGCGATTTCGAAATTATGTGGCAGGGGCGGGTGAGCTTGGTACCTTGCGTACGTATACAAGCTTGGTGGTGCTTAAACATGCGGGGCCCCACTTCCCCAGACGAAAATTCCGGCTCAATTTGTTGAATTACTAGGTAGTTACGGCAGTACAAGGGGGGACTAAAATTCGTCCCTCAATCCCCTCCTTCCAGAGGGACGAATTTTACTAATATTATAGTCCCCCCTAGTAATAAGTGTCTTCGTCACTTTTGCCGCAGCCATAGCTGTAAGCAAAGCTTGCTTGAGCGATTACGATAGCCAGGCAATTTATTTTGGTGCGCGAGAGCTGAATTTCGTTGCGCCGGCTGATAGTCGGGTGAAGACTGATCAATGGCAGCATTGAATTTTAGGTTAAGCCAATCAGAAGCGTTCAAGCCGACCTCACTGCTCTCATTACTCATTTGAAAGATGCACAGCATGCCAGCTTTGCTTACTCCGTGATGAAGGTGAGATGACCAGTCGAATTTAAAAAAAAAGATCTGACCCGGCTGGGGGAGGTTGCACGACAGCGAGCGCAAGGATCTAATATACAATTGTCACGATGCAATAATTTGCACGAGAGGTGACGGTTCTACGCCGCGCGAGCCTGCGCCGGGAAAAGTAGGGCGATGCGCATGCTGTTGTTCGCCAAACATAAGACCTAGACTTGGCTTCAGGCCAATAGTAATACTCTGCTAAACACGTCAATGCCCGAGGAAGTCGACTCATCATCACTAGCCTAGTCCACGTGAAGGCGCTTCGTCTCCCTGTCCCGGTTTTGGCTCTCCGGCCCTCGCTTCTTCTCCTTTTCCCGCGACGTGTCCTTGGCTGCCCGCCGAGCCTCGCGTTCCCGGCGCTCGTTTTCCTTGCGCAGCGCCTTGGACTCGAATTCGTGCCACTCGCCGTCGATGCTTGCCAGTCTAGGAGCAGGAAATCGGTTAGCATGCTTCTCGTCCCGATAACAGGCGACCTATTGCACTTACTCCACGGCCTGCCTGGGCAAGGGCTCCTCGTTGGTGAAGTAACAATGTTGCAGGGCTTCGGCAGCAGTTGGCCGCTTGGCAGCATCGTAATGAAACATGGACGAGAGCAAATTGAACGCGGCAGGCGTCACCTTGTCTTGGTACTTCTCTGCAAAGACGCTCTTCCGCTTCGCCGTGGGCCGCAGCAGCTCGAACCACGCCATGTCACCCAGTCCGGGCCAGTCTTGTCGGTTTGGTGTCCCGAGAACGTTGTAAATCTTCTCGAGCTGGCTAAGCTCGGTCCCATCGCCGGCAAAGATGGCGTGTCTGGTAAAGATTTCGACCATGACGCACGCAGCGCTCCAGACGTCGACGGCCGCCGTGTATTGGGTTTCCCCCAGGAGCAGCTCCGGCGAGCGGTACCATATTGTAATGACCCGATTAGTGTAGTCCAGTTGGTGCCGCTTTGCGTAGAAACGAGCCAATCCAAAGTCTGCGAGCTTCAGGATCCCCTCGTTGCTGACCAAAATGTTGGCAGCCTTGATGTCCCGATGGAGCACCCCTCTCGTGTGTAGGTAGTCGAGGCCCTCAAACAGCTGTTTTGCGAGATGCTTCCTTTGAGCTGGGTCCAGCTTGAAAGACGGATGGTTGAGTAGTCCCGTCAAGTCGTGGGAAAGGTACTCAAAGACCATGAAGCAGTCGTTCTTCTCAACCATGACCTCCTCGAGAGTGACAATGTTGGTGTGCCGAAGAGACTGTAGCAACTTGATTTCTCGGACGGCCGTGACGGGGAAACCATCCCGCTCACCCTCCATGCGAATCCGTTTGAGAGCCACCAAGCCCTTGGTGTAGACGTTGAGGCCTTTGAAGACCTTGCCATACGTGCCCGATCCTACCACGGACTCATTGCCCGGCTTTCTGAAGAAGACAGACTCGGACGCAGCCAAGTCTGAGGGCAAGGTTGGCCTTGTTTTCAACCTTTGTAGCGTCTTCTTCACCTTTCGCGTCCGGGGGGCCGGTCTTGGCCCCCCGAATGCATTCATTGGATCCGGGCGAGGTCGTGCCGACGCAGGCGCCGTAGGTGCGCTACGAGGAGGATCCCGGTCGTGGCTCATTTTCCCCTCTGCCTCTTTCCTCTGCGGTGTAGCGTTGAACTTTTGCGAGATCTCAAGCTTCGGAGCAGTCGGCGTCGGTTTTGACGATGGCTTGAAAGAAAAACTGAATTTTCCCGACGAAGCGGGCTGTGATGGAGTGGCGCTGGGTGCTGCCGGTCGGCTGGAAGAAGGGACAGCAGCCTCATCGCGTTGCTTCGATTCCGTAGCGTCCACTGCCGAGGCTTTGGATGACTCGGGGGGGACCTGCCCGGCAGCTGGGGCTGACCCGTCCGCTTCCCTCTTGGCGTCGTTGGATGCGCCTACAACACTCTTATGTCCGCTGGCATCGTCGGATGGAAAGTCTTGGGCCCTGAGCGAGGAGGTTGGCTTGGCAGGACCCCAGTGCGGATTTTGCTGCGACCCAGACCCCCGGTAACCACCCCGGCTTGAGGATGAGCCGCCTCGGTAACCACCACCCCGAAAGCTCTCTCGATAACCGCCCTGGGAATAAGGCTGGGCTGGGCCCGAAGGCGCAGAGTGTGGGGGGGAATGCGGATGATGGGAGTGAAAGTGCTCTGGTGGAGGGTTCGGCGGTGCACCATAGCTTCCGTGTCCATGCTGGTACTGGGACGGGTATTGTCTGTGAAATTTAGCAACTGTCGAGGACTGACGCATGTTCACATACTGCTGAGGAGAGTATTGGCCGGCCCATCCTCCACGATGTGCTCCGTATGGCGACATTGATGGGGAATTATGAAAGGAGCCGCCGCGTTGGGGAGACTGAGAGTAGCCGTGAGGATCGTTGTTGCGAGATTCGTTCCCGTAGTATGGTTTGTGGGCATATAGAGGGTTAATTCCAGCTCTGTAGCTGCTCCGTGACGCCATATCGTCCTCGAATTCAGACCGAGAAGAAAAGTGAGGGTCGGGGGACTGCTCCCGCCGTCTCGGCTCCCGAAAGGACTGGGGGGACCGCGGCGGTGCTTGCCTACTAAGTAGAGGCCGGGGGTCGGCGTCCACGCTGGCGTAATCTTGCCCAGCCGTCCCGTATGGATGAACCGGGCGGACGGGTCGACCGGAAGGTGGTGATGGGTGCCGACGGGTCCGTTCCCGAAGGCGGTCTGGCCCTGGTGACGGACTCCTCGAGATGGGCGGGGGAGGGCGAGACCTCGAGGCTCGTGACCCTGTGTGCCTCGGGACCAAACTGTTTCTTGTCGGCGACCTGGAGAAAGAAGGCCGAGAGTGGCGGCGATGTGATGGATCGGAACGATCGTGAGGAGAAAGTCGCCGGCGCTTCCTAGAGTCGCGATCGCGGGAAGAGCCTCGCTCGCGTCGAGACGGACCGTCGGACTTGTTGGATTTCTTTCGATGAGTACGTTCACGCGAGTGACTGAGGCCACTGTCACCCTTTGTCGACGGGGACGGGTTCGGGACGTCGCGATCACGGCTCCGGCTGCGACGGGCTGACCTGTCCGCAGGCCCAGTATCTCGTAGGGGGCCTTCGCGGTAGCGGGGAATCAAGTCGTCGGCGTCCGGCTGCCGACGCACAAAGTTGTCGGGCGAGTGATGGCGACTGCGGTCTCGGGAACGGTCGTGAGAAGGCCTCGAATGGCGATGATGGGATCTGCTCACGGAGCTGCGACGAGGCTCAGGGAGAGGAGATGCCGGCCGATGCGAGGATTTCACTCCTCTGCCAGACCGGACCCGTTCTCCGTGGTCATCATGTCCTCGGACGTCTTTCATGGCAGCATGTCGACGGCGACGTGGAGGCTTTGGCAGATCCCTCATTGCGCTGAGTACTACTCGGTAGGTACCCCAGTAAAGTTTTAGCGCCTTGCTGGTAAATCGCCGCACCTTAGCCGAGCCGACAATTATAGTCGGCCGCCCACCCGACCTAGCAGTCAAGCCGACCTAGCAGTCAAGCCGACCTAGCAGTTGAGCCGACTTAGCAGTCGAGCCGACTTAGCAGTCGAGCCGACCTAGCAGTCAAGCCGACTGTGGTCGGAAGCCTCACCGACCGACCGTAGAAGATTGGTCGGCCAGGCTGTAACGAAGGTGGCTTTCGTCGGCTTGACTACACACCGCGACGTGAGCACCAGCGCCTCAGGGTCTGGTGAGCGCCGCACTGGGATCCCTCGGCAAGAATGTTAGATGGTGATGGGTGATGGGTTGGGGGGAGGGAAAAGGAAAGAACGGCAAGTCGTTGGGCGGCGGATGAGAAAAGACCGAGGCGGAAGGGTCCTAAAGCCAGCTCCTCCAACTCTGAAGGGCTGGATCCCACTGGGGAGAGCTGCTAGCAAAGGTGGTCGGTCAGTCATCTCCTAGTCGGCATCAACTGATGAAGGCGCTTGAAACAGCTTCTGCCTTGGCCCGTCCCGCGTGCAGCCCGTCACGGGCAAGCCATTTTTCAGCCTTCCGATACCATTTTCCCTCAGCAATGCTGACAGCCCTCGAATCCGCCGCGGCGCGCCAACGCGGGTTCGCACGCTGAAAACGCATGAAGCACTACATACGAATCCTCGCAGATCACATTTACGCATTTCCTTCCGCACATCCACGTATGCCTCGTGCGGCTGGTAGACCAAGAAGCTGTGCCATTGGGCATGTTTCATGTCAAAGTGGTAGGAGCCGGCATGGCACCCGTGGCAAAAGTTGCGCGTCCATGACAAACAGGCCGCCGGCCCGCGGGGTGGTGATGGCGCTTTGCCTGCCAGCTTCCTGCACGTATCAACATGCGGCCAGAATGTGCGGGGCCAGATGGCGGCGTAAACGGCAGATGCACAGCTCCGCTAGGAATCCGCGACCGGGCTAGGACGAAGCAACGGGCGTCAAAACAGGAACGGGGATTTTCGCAAGAATTGCAGTCGAGTAGGTCTGTTATGCGCAGTGGCGGCTTTGACATGGCCGTGACGACAAATCGAAGTGATTGCTCGGGCGTGACGTGCTGAAGTGGATAGATAGGAATGGTCGAGTCCGTGTTTCTCAGTCGCGTAGGACGGACAGCGGGTTAGGCATCTCCCATCAAAAGATGATCAAAAGATGGCTTGGCGGCGATTCATGCCATCAGATATGTTTTGCGCGGGCCGAGGGCGGCAACGGCGGCGACGTAAGCTGCGAGAGACAATCGAGTCCCTGGCAGAGGGCCTCCTGGCGGGCCCAAAGCCTGCTGCAAAGCGAGCTCCAGCACATGACGAGCGGCCCCATGCTCCGCAACATGCGTGAGAAGCGGCTTCCCGTCCATCAAGCCAGTCCAGCGAGATGGAGGTGCTGCCGGGGTTAGGCGGTCGCATTGGTGGCAGGCAGGTAGGTAAAGGACAGCACGATGGATGACCAGGCTCGAGACCGCGCAACAGCCCCCCCTACAAGGCTTGTTTCACCCAGGTGAAGGGGACGCATGGCCCAGGATGCCGTCGCGATGGCGCCTCACATTCACCTGGGACGCGGCGTGTTCCGGTGTTGGCGTAGAGGTGGTCCTGACACGAGCGAGCCTTGGCTGTGCAAATTGTCGGGCGTTGTGTGGCAGACGGTAAGCCCGAAACCAGGCTGAAGGCAAGGCCTGCCTGGTCACGTGCAAGTCACGAGGGCTGCCGCTGTCCCGCCAAGTGAATACCTAGTATACGAATACGAGGTACGAAGTACGAAGTACGAAGTACGAATAAGCCAGTTAACTCGGGCCCTCGATCAAACCCCGAATCGTCGCCCGCCTGCAAACACGACGCTTTCTCTTTCGTCGAGTTGATCATCGCTCCACAGCTCATGCTTCATTGGAACTAAGGTTATGCCTCATCCGATTGCGCCTTCTTACTTTGTCCGGACCCAATCTAGCTGTCAGCAGTGACGACGGCAGCAGCGGTACGTTGGCAGACAAGCTTGAGGCCAGAGCTCGCGTACTTGTTCGATTACTTCTCGCTTTCCCCTTCTCGCTTTCTCCCTCTTGGGACCCGGCTTTCTTGTCGAGACCAGCTCTGCGATCCACCCTCATCTGGGTCGTATATCCCCATCTGCCCCGCAGAACTCCAAGGCCATCATCGCTACTCCGTCATCCCAGTCTCTCAGTACACGTCGACGACGAGTGTTCTCTCAGTACACGTCGACGACGAGTGTGATATCTTGTTCCTTTAAACCGTCGTCATGGAGTGGCTAGGAAAGGCAAAGATCGAGTTCACTCATGCTCCGTCGCCCATGGCGATCAAGGAAAAGGACGGGACCAAGACGGATCTCTTGCAAGTCTGCGAGAAAAACACTCCGCCTTGCACCCTCAATCCTTGGCTGTTCAACGGACACTTGCAGACGTTTTGGACGGCGACCAAGCCTCATGGGCCCAAGGTCTTCTACCGCCGCAGAGTCTTTGAGGCGGAAGAAAAAGCCTTTCGAGGCACCTTTGCCGTCGACTTTGTTGCTGAGCCGCACGAGGAGAATGAAAAGTCCCTGCCGTCGAGGACAGTCTACTACACCGACGAGGAGCTGAGGAAAATGGGCTCGGATGACAGCAAGCCCATGCTTATTGTCCTCCACGGCCTGTCTGGCGGCTCCCACGAAGTCTACCTTCGGGCAGCCATCACGCCCCTGCTTGGCGAAGGCGGCTGGGAAGCATGCGTCATAAATTCACGTGGATGCGCCAAGAGCAAACTCACGAGCGGCATACTATACAATGCCCGCTCCACATGGGATGTCCGACAGGTACGTTGCGGCCGCGCATCATGGCGATGCTACAGGACTGACAAGAGCTCGAGTTCTTAGACGGTCAAGTGGCTGCGCAAGACGTATCCGAACCGGCCCTTGTTCGGCATCGGTTTCTCCCTTGGCGCCAACATACTCACCAACGTAAGTTGCCCCGGAGCTCCTCGCATCTCCCTTGGCAGAGAGTGACACTTGGCAGTACTGCGGCGAAGAGGGCTCCAACTGCTTGCTGAAGGCAGCCGTCGTCTGCTCGAACCCCTTTAACCTAGAAATCTCCAGCAAGATATTGCGGGGTAGTCTCCTCGGCAAGGAGGTCTATCTCCGCACCATGGGATGTAGGCGACGCACATTCGTCCGAGCCGAGCGTCGCTTACGAACAAATAGCCACGATGAAGGAGCTTGTAGTGTCGCACAGAAAAGAACTCGAAATGTACAGCAATCTCGACATGGCAGCCATTGAAAAGGCCACGTACCTGTTCGACTTTGATCGCGCGGTCCAGTGCGTGGTCCCGTTGTGCGTATGCTCAGGAGACGGGCTAATCGGGTGTTGCAGGTGCCCGACCTGGGGCTACCCAACCGAGGACGCCTACTACCGCGATGCCTCGTCGGCGGATTCAGTCCTGTCAATCAGGATACCCTTCATGGCTATCCATGCGACCGATGACCCGGTATGGTGATCAGCTGCGTCGTCTATCCAACACCAGCGCTAACGCAGTTGGTAGATTGCCGTCCGCCAGGCAATTCCCTACGAGGAGTTTCGAAATAATCCGAGCACGGTTTTGGTCACGAGCTCGCTCGGAGGCCATCTCTGCTGGTTCGAATACGGCGGTGGTCGCTGGTACCCTCGCCCGGTATGTGGAAGCTTGCGAGACGTTGATGAGCTCGGGCTGATTTATCTAGATGTGCAACTTCCTCAACCACATGGCGTTCAATGTCGACCTGGACAGCGTCAAGCCGCTGGAAGACCCTCAAACGGTAGAGAAGCCGTCGCGGAACCTCAAGTACGATCCTATGCGGCGCAAGTTGGCCTTTACCCAGAGCTAAGCGCCATCCAAATCGATATGGGTGGGGAAGACTGGGACGGTTCGCGGAGGGCAGAACGTCGACAGACCGATGGCGGGTAGAGGTAGAGTCGCGTATAGACCGATTTGCAATTAATGAGTGTCATGATGATCAACTGTAGCCTGCGCATGCCTGAACCTTGAGCTTTATTCAGGTTGCGGGTTGCACGTCCCCCGGAGTCCACATCCGGCTGCACAACGCGTCGTCCCATGATAATATGAACTCCAGGCGCCGAGCAATGCAAGACAGAAGAAAAACTATGAACAATAAGACAAGTAAATGCCACCAGTACAGAGCAGGACGGATTCACGGCCGCGTCTTCTATGCAAAGGAAACCCTCTTCTTGAATTTCGTGGCTTTTGAGCCCGACGACGTGAAGTCTGTGATGGGTTCATCTTCGGCGTCGGTACCCTTACGCTTGCGCTTCTTTCGCAGCGACTTTTTCGCGTCCTCGAACTTGTCCTTTTTTTCGGCTTCCTTCTTTTCAGCCTCGACCTTGCGGGCTTCGCGGATTTCTTCCATCTGCCGGGCCTTGATCATCTTGGACTCGATCTGGCCATTTTTCTCCGCCTGAACCATGGCGAGGATCGTGTCCATGCTCTTCTAAAGACGAGATTAGCATCTGCCCCAGGCCGTGTCCGTGGGAGGGGAAGAGCAAGCAGAGTGAATGCGCACCGTGTCGTCGACGAAAACCTTGCCCTTTTTCTTGCCCCGAGGCTTCACGACGCCCACGGGGGTAATCATGTTGAGCGTGGGGATGCCCAGCTCTTCCTCGGTGTAAGTCTTCCTCTTGGGCTTCCTTACCAGGGAAGCCCTGTTCTTCTCCTTGAGCTGCTTGGACGGCGGGGCGCCATGCTGCTTGCCATGCTGCTGCTTCTGGGATTTGGAGACGCCGTCGGTGGATGATCTCCTTGCACCTTTGGCGGGAGCGTCGGACTTGGGCGCGGCGTGCTTGTTCTTGACTGTCCGTGTCCTTGTCGGAGCCATTGCGAGAGCTGGATGGGGGAGGCCACCGCTTTCGAGACCGCTGGCAAGGCTGGTGATGCTGGACAAGGCTCACTTTTTTCAGTTTTTCCCCCATTGGAGTGGGGATTGCAAGGCGATGAGATAAGTAAGCACATTGAGGGGCGATAAGGATATGGGCGGGGCCCTGGAGCCCCCTCCATCACGGCAACGCAATCAATAGTACAGGCGCCAACGGAAGAAGGTGTGCGTCCGTCACGCGAATTCAATGCCGTGGGACAGATTTTCATCCAAGGCTTCTTCCTCGTTAATCTTGACATACTTGCGTCGCTCTTTGTAGTGGGGAATCGCAAGCCCCTTGCAGGCACTCACAACACCACAATGGAGGCCTTGACAGAAGAAGCTGGCGAGCCCTGTCGCTGACCTGTCGCTGCCCCCGCGGGCTCTCTCGCACCCACCCAGCGTGGATGGGTCCAGGTAGGTCGCAAGTACCCGGTCACCCGGCCCCCACATCAATGGATGGGCTCATAGGCCGGCGCGGCGAATGGTGGTACCTCGACAGTACATGTCTGCCGGCCCCTTCTGGCTGAGATTTTTCACCTCAACCCCCATCCATATCCATCCAGACCTTATTATTTTCCTCGGTGCTTTGCGCAGACTTCCCTCGTCAACTCTTCACAGCTCATCCACGACATTTGTTATATCCATCTCGTTCCGCTTCCCCGACAACAATTCATCCATTGCACCACCATCCTGCCCGACTCTCAATCAGACGCCGAAACCTAGGTTCCATCCCGCCAAGTCTACGCCATCCGCCGACCCGACCACATATCGTGACGTCGCCCATCCCCTCCCGCGTCCTCTCGTGCCCTCCTCCAACGCCCTACGTCTCCGAGACCACCCGCCGGGAACCAGAAAAAGGAGTCATTCTTGTTCACCACGCCGTTTACCTTTGTTCCCACAGTCAACACAACGCCCACGACCGCTGCCACTCGCCGCCTTGGCTCTCACAACTGCAAGCCGAGGTGTCTCGTTCGACGTCGTGCCCGTTCGTTAGCAGAGGTGATCGCAACAAGGCTTAATGGATACTAACAATCTGTGGTCTCGTCGCACAAAGTAATGCACTCCGTGCTACTCTGCTAGCCCCCATCGCTAACACAGCCTCTACTTCTAGCTCCGGCAAGCTTTCCCTCTCGACCTCGTCGAACGGGCCCAACGGCTCCTCGACTGGTGATTCCTCCTCCCGCAACACCTCCTCGTCCAAGCGCCATGGCCCCGACTCGTCGTCACAAGGCAAGGCCAGCCACTTCAACTCTTCCGGGGGGGGGCTGGTATCCCCCACGGGCGGCGCCTCCAGCGCTTTCGGCTTAGGTTCCGGCGCCTTTGCTTCCTTTGGCTCGGCCAAGCCGCTCAAGACGCCCGGCAATCCCTTCGAGAGTGCCATGGGTACGGCTGTGGCTAAGACGGGTCCGACCAAGGACGCGCCCGGGCCCGTGGGACGCGCCCTCAGCATGGCGTCCATCTCGGAGACCAAGGCATCGTCCTCGTCGACGGGAGCCCAGGTTCACCCACTGAAAGATGTGTGGTCCTTCTGGTACCGGCCTCCCATCTCCAAGGCCCACGGCTACATCGAGTACGAGAACACCCTGCACGGAATAGCCACGGTCAAGACGGCGGAGGACTTTTGGCGAATCTATTCGCACCTCAAACGGCCCTCCTTTTTGCCTGTGGTGTCCGACTATCATCTTTTCAAGAAAGATATACGACCGATATGGGAGGACGAGGTAAATCGCAAGGGGGGGAAGTGGGTTGTGCGCATGAAAAAGGGCGTCGCCGATCGATATTGGGAGGACCTGCTTCTGTCTCTTATCGGCAATCAGTTTGGCGATGCTGGCGAGGACGTTTGCGGCGTCGTGCTTAGCATGCGCAACGGCGAGGACATATTGAGCATCTGGACCCGGACCGACGGCGGTCGGGTGCTCAAGATTCGGTACGTTCTCTGGTCCCGCGCCGCGTCGGGTGTGAGCTGACCCTGTCATCTGTAGCGAAATCATGAAGCATGTACTCAACTTTCCGCCAAACACGCGGGTCGAGTTCAAGAGTCACGATTCCAGCATCCAGCAACGAAATGCCATTGACGAGCATCGCCGCGAAAAGGCCGGCCAGACTCCCGGCGATAAGCGCCACACCTCGGGCGCCCTGAGGCAGAACTATGACTAAATCAGTCTCCAACCTTGGGGCTTCGGCCTGTGTCTGGGTCTTCTCGCACGTGCCGGCCTCACGGAGAGGCATATTGTACAGTATAGCCGAGAGCACTTGGTTCAAACGCCGCAGGGGCCGTTATTTCTTGATCAGGCTACTTTGCGGATTCTCATTCCTTGACGTGGGTGCTTGGATGAGGGGAGGAGATTATGGCTTTCCTTTTACAGGCATGCGAGGATCAGGTTTTGATAAGGGGCAATGAGTGAGAGGAAAGTAGTCTACCAGGAACGTGGTGGGCATGATTGTCGGGGTGAACGTGGATATGTATTATATCTCAATGATCTGAGCGCTACCAGCGAATGGAGTCCAAATGCTCCGCCGTACTGCCGGGTGCTCGCGGAATGCTGAGGACATGCGAGCGCGGGAGGCTTTCTGGGCGCGCTGTGAATCATCGACGTAACTCTTGTCCGTTGGTCACTTGTCGCCCAGAGCTGGCAGCCCAAGTCTCGTCATTTTGATGCGGCGTGCGTGTGTACGACTATGCCGATCAAGGACTTCACGAGGCATGCTTTCCCTTTCCCTTGGTCTCTCTCCTCCGCTCCCAGACTTGCAGATACGCCTCTCCCAAGTAGAGCAGCTCGCTCTGGACCTTGTCCACAAACAGATCCTGGCAGACGACCCACTGCCCCGTGGCCTTGTCCTTGACCTGCACTTTCCACGTCTTTCGCTCCTCGCCGCTGTCGGCGACGTCTTCTTTTGTGCGGACGGCCTCGTGGATAATGTTGGCGACGAGGTCGTACCAGATGGGCTCGCTGGGGGGCCACTCGCTGGGGTTGGGCTCGACGTACGGCGACATGTCGAGGTTGCGAGCGTCAAAGGTGACGATGGTTGGGTTGCGTTCGGCCACAAACTTGTTCTGCGAGAAGCGCTTGACGTGGAGCATGAGGTACAGGGGTAAGGGGTGCAGGAGGCGGTAGCGCTTGCGCTGGGCGTGGTGCTCCTGCGCGCGCTGGCCGTCGTATTTGCCGAGGATGGTGGTCAGGGGCACATGGGGGATGATGTTCTTCTCGAGCTCGTCCTGGAAGAGGGGCGCCGAGGGGAGGTCGAGGGTGAGGAGGATGAAGCGCACGATGTCGACCTTGACATGGGCAGCCTCCTCGAAGCGCAGCTTGTCACCGGCGTCGGCGCGCGCCGTGATGGCTTGCGACTCGACCTTCATCTTGCCCTGGAACGTTCGCTGGACCATGGAGCTGCCGGGCTTGGTCTTGGAGCCGCCGAGGCCGAGGTGCAGGTTGTTGAGGAACCACGAGAGGAAGTCGACGGGGTCCGACTGCACGGTGAGGGTGAAGCGCTTGTTGGAGCGGAGCGAGATTTCCTGGAGAAGCTCGTGTGGGGAGACGTGAGCCTTGAAGGCGCGCGGGTTCCAGATCTTGCGGAACAGGATGCTGCAGCGCTTGACGAGCTCCGACTTGGCCGAGAAGTCGTCGAGAAGAAGGTAGTTTCGCAGCGGCGCCACATGAGAAAGAGCCTGGACCACGACGTTGACGTAGTCATTCTCCTTGATGTTGTTGATGCCGACAAAGCCCGGGGTATACTGCTTGCCGGCCAGCGTCCAGCTCCTGGTGTCGCCGCGGTCCAGCCCCATGACCTCGGTCTTTGAGTAGCGCGGGTCCGAAACGTACTTGATGTCATCGAGCGCCTTGCTCTTGACCTCGTAGCCCTCGGGCAGTACGTAGACCTTTTGCGTCTCGAGGTTGATGAAGACGTGGTGGTCCTCGTCCAGCGAGTGGAAGTAGGCGTGGGAGCTGAGCCCGCGGCCCTGGAAGTACTTGCCGCAGACGAGGCACGCGTAAACGTTGATGTTGGAGAGGGAGATGGAGCAGAGCTTCTCAAAGTCGAAGTCGAGGACGTGGCGGTCGATGGTGTCGAGGTATAAATCATGGTAGCCTTCCGCCGGCGCGTCCAGCCGCGTCGTCGCCTTTGGGGTATATGCCGCCTCCTCCAGGACGTCCACGTCTTCGTCGTCGTCGTCACTTTCCTGCGCTGTCGCTCCGCCATTCGCCCGCCCGTTCCACGCCCCGTGACCGCTCGCTTCCGCCGTCTGCAGCGGCGGCGAGTCGAGCTCGCCTGTCCGCGACTTCTTGGATGCTGGCGAGGCGACGCCTGCCTGGTCCTCGAGGGCCTCTGTGGCCTGGCGCTTGACCATGTTGCACGCGTGTCCTGTCGCCGGGCTGTGGAGGCGAGTCTCCGATGGTTGCCAGGCCTTGTCGGGCTGTTTTCTGGTAGGATCTTTGGTTGAGCTGGCAAGGCTGAGGGAAGGGCTTTGTGGGGCTGCGGAGGTACGAATACCTGGTACTGTGTGTTGGTGGCGCTAACACTGTATTGCACGAAGTACCGTACGTCCCGACTTCGTAATAAAGCATGAGGGTCTCTAGCATCAACTCCCTTTGAAACACAGGATCCCCAAATTTATGGCATATCTTAGGCGGACACGATGCCTTGAATGGTCTCACCTGAGCCCATCGCGACTGTATCCAAGTCTTTCCCATGTTGCACACGTTCTAATAGGGTTCTAATATCACCACCTCTATACTCTGTACGCGATACGAGTTAAACACTTCATCCCACCATCACAGTGTCTGGCTGTCTGTCGTCCGGTTCCTTCATCGCGACATCTTCCGCCTCACCGAGAGGCGCCAGGCAATCCATCTCCTGTAGGGTATATTCCACCAGATAGCTCTCGTCCACAAGCTCCTCCATGCGCTTGTAGTGGCGCTCCGTGTATACTCGAAGCCCGTGCAGCACGTCTTTGAGGCTTTTCTGGCCTCGGGCCCCCTTGACAGCGAGGTTTGAGAACTTGGACGCCGGGTAGCTTCTGATGAGCGTCCGCAGAATCCGCTGCGCAACCGGGGCGGTTCGTGCGTTGGTGTTCCAATCTCGCAGCCTGAGAAGGAGTAAGAAGATCTGCTCATCCGAAAGGTTGGCGACAACCTCGTCCACGGCCTTGCGTCCGCACAGGCTCCCCTTTTCCTGGCTGGGGCTCGTCACCACAGAGGTGAACAAGCTCAAGAGACGGCCGGGGTGATTCAGCTGAAGCGCTAATGTGATGGCCTCTCTGTAAGAACCCGCAAAGATGTGGTTCTGCAATTCCTGCTCTTGCTCAATCACCTTCAATGCTGCCTCTGAAGCGGTAGCTTGAGTTTCGGCTGTTGTGTCTTTCCAGAAAGTAACGGTCGAGTCGCCGCCCCCAGAAACCATCAGGTTGGTGTCCGGATCAACGGCCAAAGCCCACACTCGGTCCTCGTGATTGTCTAGGGTGCACTCAGACTCGCCAGAGTTGGCGTCCCAGATTTTGACCAGCCCGTCGCCCCCGGCGCTGGCAAAGTGAACTGCCCTCTTTGGCTGATCCTGGCCCGTGGGCACGTTCAGCCAAGCCACCTTTAGCACACTGTTCGAGTGGCCCTCAAAGGTCCTGATGCATGAGTAGTCGGAGAGGCTCCAGAGTTTGATGCTCTTGTCGCCACTCCCCGTAACGACAACACCCTTGCCAGTGACTGGGCCGTCTTCAGTCTGTATGGCTGCTAACTTGGCGGGCGAAAACCGAACTGACCAGACGCCTCGCCTGTGCCCCCGAAGGATGCCTTGGACTTCTCCTTCCTGCACCGACCAGATTTTGACAGTCTTGTCCTGCGAAGCAGTGGCAAAGAGCTGCCCTGCGTAGTGCACGTCAATGGCGTTGATATCTTTGTCGTGCGCCTTTCGCGTGAACAGGGCCCGCGAGCTTGCTTTTTGGCATTGCTGTTGTGGTTTCCGCGGAATCTCCCACTTCTTGACAGTCTGATCTTGCGACCCTGTGATGACGTAGGGGGGTGGATGGTTCAGGGGATCTAATCGGGATGGAGTTCCCTCCGCGGGGACGGTGCGGCACAAGGCCACCGCGCCAAGAGACTCGGCGTGACCAGAAAACAAAGCCCAGCAGGTAAAGGAGCCGCCTGATGGATCAATCCGCCAGAGTCTGGCGGTGTTGTCTTTGGCGCCCGTCGCGACCCAATAACCGGACCAGTCCACATCCAGAGAAATGATGATGTCTTCGTGCCCTCGCAACAAAGCCACGTCCTGTCCAAAATGACACTTCCCGCTCGCCGCCCATTCTTGCCCTCGGGCAGACTCGGACTCGACCATGGAGATTATTCGAATGTCTTCCGAGTTTGTAGAAAGCGCGAGCAAGGACTTATCCGGAAGCAGGAGGCCTAGGTCAATGATTTCGTCATGGGTACCTGATATGCGACGGAGCGGTTCCGGCGGAGGGAGCGATGTGGCAGCGGTTCTTGTTGGCAGTTCGTACAGGGCTAGGGTGTGATCTACCAGGACGCAGAGTATGAACGGTAACCCAGGCCGGTAAAGACTGGACACGATGGCTTCCTCTTCGCTCTTGGCTGGCTGCTTCTGAGTGAGCTCCTTTCCGATATCCGTGTCCCAGATGCGAAGACATCCATTGGATCCGGCGGAAAACGTGAGACGGCCCTCTCCAATAAACCCAGCAGCTTCGACAAGCTCCAGGCAAGGAACGACTTTCATCAACTTCCAAGACTTGGCATCCCACCAGATGATGGTCTTGTCTCTGCTTGCGCTGACAATGGCATCCTGGTCCGGCGAGTAGTCGAGGCTTTGGACATCGGATACGTGGGAGTCTAGATTGGCGATGCAACTTCGCTTGTGCAGGTCCCATATTCTCACCTTGCCATCCTGACTGCCGGAAGCAAGTCTGAACCTGGCTGTGGTGTGATTGCCGGCGTCTTCATCTTCCTTGTCGGCCCGGGCCTTTGACCCCTTCTTTCCATGGGACGAGTTGCCTGCGCCCTGTGCCCGAGCCGCAATTTCGAAGAAATGCAGCGCGGAGACCAGAACGGAAGGGCCGCGGAAGGTGTGGGTAACGTAGCCGCCCGTGATATCCCACACCTTGATCGCCCCGTCTGTCCCCCCAGTTGCCAGCAACGTGCTCGTGCGGTCGACAGCCAGGACCACCACGGGGGTCGAATGCGGTTTCAGCGTCCGAATAAGAGTGGTATCAATCGAGCCGTCATCGGAGGAGTGATTCAAAGCGAATATCCGCATGGAAAGCGAGCGCGAGCATATTATCAAATGAGAGCCGGAAGGCGTTACTGGCATCTCGTCAGTACGCGACGCGATTGAAGGGGGGTTCCGGGCCACCAACAGGTCAATGTCGAAATGAGCTCTCCATCCTGAGTAGCGAGTCAGCTATTGTTGGACAAACTCCTCGATCCGGGGTGATTCTATCTCTTACGCCCTCAATCTGAGCAAGATGCTCTCCGTTGGCGGGGTTCGTCAAAATCGCATCTTCCCCCAAGGTAGTGGCGAGAATTTGGGCATTGTTGTCTGTCGCGACAGATCCCCCGGTAAAAATCGGCCGTATGACGCGGTGGACATCGAATGTCGTCTTCAGAGGCTGTTTGGTCGCCATTGCGAGACGTTTCAAAAGCAATTTCGCATCGTGAACAAGTCGTCTCGATTTTTTACAAGTGGTGATAAGATAGCAGCGCCCCCATGGATAAATGGCTGAGTCATCACACCTATCTACGTATCCAGTGCAGCCCCTCCCCGTTAAGCCGACTGTCGCCCCACTCTAGTGCATGGGCGGCGCTGTCCGCTGAACTCCATCGCAACGCCCTCGAACCCTCGAAGCAGCTTTGCGCACGAACGCCAAGCGTCTTGCTTTGGAACCGCGTAGCGACTCTGCTCTCGGCATGGGCATGCATGGCCCTCTGACGGCCCAAGCTCTGGTAAGACTCGCGCTTGCTGCCCCTGCGACCCAGGCAAACTAACACCATTATTCATCAAGGGTCGGTCGCCCTATGATGATGTGGTCGAGGGAGAGGGAGAGGAGGATCCTCGACAGCCCACGCAACAGTATGACCACCGCGCCCGCCCAGTCAACCCGGAGACGAGACGCATCAATCGCGAAACCGTGAGATCTCACAACGAGGTCATGCTTGTCATTGGCGTCGCCGAGCCGGAGAACCCAGCCTTGAGTGCCGACGCCGAGTCCCACCGACGTCACGAAGCCTACGATGAGTCGATCGGCCTTTTTCTCGCCTCGCCAGCCAAGCGCTGCGTCGAAGCAGTCGGAATATTTGGAATCAATGGCCTTCGACACCGGATACTGGTATGGCGTGGCTCAAATCTTCATGCGATGCGCTAAACCACTGACATGATCGAGATCTACAAACGTTACTCCCAGATTCCGTTTTGGGAGCTCTTCCAGGCAGCCAAGAGTGACTTTTCCCTGTCGCGAGACATCCTCGCAGGGGCTTCCTCAAGTTTTCTCGTCCACTACATTGAAAACGCCTTCAGGCGTATGCTTGCGCGCGATGTTGGCTGCTTGGTCCCGACCCGTTTGTACACGCTCCCTCTCCTCTGGCAAGACCCGGTCACCTAATTCGAAACAGGACTCTTGAGATTTGGAACTACATCCGGATTCACCTGGAGCTCCATGTCGCGTTGCAACACTTGGGCCTGATACAAAACAGGTTGCTGCTTCCAGACCCAAAATTCTTCATACCGTTCACGGAAGCGTCCCCGATCTCTGCGCCTCCCCTCCCGGACGACTTCACCGTTTCATCCTTGCTGCGTTGGCTTGGCGGTGCCTTCATCTCCACGACGCCTTTCATCGTGTGGGTCATGGCTCAGCGAATGCTGAGAGAGTGGAAGCCGCAAATCTGGGGCCAGATCTTCAGGCGAATCCCAAACACCATGTTCCATGGCAAGAAAGCCCCCCCGCTTCCGCCGCCGACCCTGCCACCCCCTCCGCCGCTTCCCACACCCAGCCCGGAGCCATCACAAGGAGGGACCGGGCTGCAGCCACCTCCCGGAGACGATGGTACTCCACAAAGCGATGTAGCTCAGCCGCATAGTCCGGATCCAAGTTCCACTGACCCGTCTGGATCTGCCGAGGCGGCCAGAAGGCCAGGTCTTTTCTCGACCAGAGCCGACGACTACGCGAGCGACGAAGATGAAAACGAAGGCGTGAGCGCCACTCTCATAAGCTTTGACGTGGAAGCCACCGAGTCGGGCGACGCGCCCCCTGGTCTGTGGTCCGCTGAGTTGCGTCCAAGCCAATTCCAAGACCCAAGGGCATGCACATGCCATCGTCAACCTCTCTACTTGGACACGCTGCTCACCCAGCTTCCTGCCCTCATCGGGTCTCACATCTTCACCGATGCCATCACCCGGCTCGTGATGACGCCTTACGAAGCAACGGCCCTGAGACTAATTGCGCGAACGATGCGCCTAAATCGAGGACTCCCGTGCCGCGACATTTACACCGCAGGTTTGCTGAGCGGGCTTTCTTGGACTGCTGCCATGAACTTCTTTGCCAACGAATTCCTGCATCTCGTTTTATGTGGAGAGGTGTGGGTTGGATTCGCGATGATCTCGAGCTGGTTTCACAAAACAGAGCAAGAGTGGAAGGCAGGGGAAGCCGAGACTTGATACCGCACAACGAGATACCGTCAACCGTGCTGGCGAATTGGTTTCAGCCGCCGACAACTGCGATTTGTCTTCCCCATTCTTATCAATTGTGGTTCACGTAAGCCTCTCCGCTGGGAATGTCTTCCTTTTTAGGGGCAAGCTCAACTTACACTTGCCCTCCTTCTACAGCAACCCCTGAGCCCGGCTTGAGCGCGTCAACCGTAGTCCCTTGATCATGAGTCTTATCGTTGTAATAGCACGAGTCAGTAGCCTTCCGGAAATCGCAGTGGAGGTTTCATTGAGAGATGATGTGTAAACGAGGACAGAATGCCTCTCAGCGCCTATTCCGTCCTGCCACACATGAGCTCTAGCTTGGGTGGCGCAACATCAGTCAGATCCCCCAGCCCACCTATCAAGCCCCGTTCCGATACACCTGTGCTCCCGAATTCCTGAACATGATGATATCTCGGCGCTGCAAAATCATTAGAGCCCTGTTCAGGGCCTGCTCGCTGTATCCCTTTCCTTCGACCATCTCGCGCCTCAGCGTGGCCAGGTTTGTGCTCCATCCAATTGGTAGTCGTCGCTTTAGCTCAACCTCCAGGCGATTCACTTCCTCATTGAGCTCTCGACTGCCCTGATTGCTTCCTTGATTGACGGCATCCATGGTGGAGCAGAGGAACAATCGGATGGCTTCGTCGACGTGCTCCTCGGTGGCAACGGGGGAGAGAGTGAGCTTGGCGAGAGACTCCGTGATGCGGACAATGGCTTCTAGTTGACGGACCGTGATGGGGATGGAGGAGCGAGTATTGGCCTCCATTTCGGCGGCGTGGACCTGCCGACGAATAGCCACGAAATGAGACGAGAGCTTCTCGGCAGCCTGGTCGCTAAGTCTGGGGGCGCACCGACTATTTGCCAAGCTATTAGCATCGGTATATCCAAGTACGTCAAGGGGCCCACAAACGTTCTGCAGTATGTCAGATAACGCCGCATCTTGTCGACTGGAATCTCTGCCTCGGCAACCTCCTCTGCCCCGCGGCCATCCATGTGGATACCTATGACGTGCCTGGCCATTCTTTCGTCCTTTTCTCGACTGTGCTCATCCTTGACGATGAAGATCATGTCGAAACGAGACAGTATGGTAGTCTGGAAGTCGATGTTCTCTCCGGGTGTCTTCATGTCGTCATACCGGCCAAAGATGGGGTTGGCGGCTGCCAGAACTGATGTCCTAGCGTTGAGGATTGTCGTAATGCCAGCCTTTGCAATGGATATGGTTTGCTGTTCCATGGCTTCGTGGATGGCCACACGATCCTCGTCCCTCATCTTGTCGAACTCATCGATACACACGACACCGCCATCGGCAAGAACCATGGCACCGCCCTCGAGATAGAATTCCCGAGTGGAATGATCTCTCTGGACAGACGCCGTCAGACCGGCTGCGGAGGAGCCCTTGCCGGACGTGTAAATGGAGATTGGTGCCGCTGTCTCCACAAACTTCAATAACTGAGACTTGGCCGTGCCGGGGTCGCCGAGGAGCAGCACGTTTATGTCACCCCTGAGCTTCATACCGTCGGGCAGAATCTTCTTGGACCCCCCCAGTAGCAGGCACAGGATGGACTTCTTGATGTCTCGGTTGCCGTAGATGGAGGGTGCGATGCAGTCGGCCATGGTGTTGTAGAGATCTGGTCTGCGGCTCAGTTCGAGGAACTCCTGTTCTTCCTCTTCGGTATAGTTCGCGCCTCCCTTGGCCGTCTTGTCCATATCAGTCTGGATGCCCACGGCCCTCAGGTAGGGTGTCCGGATGGCAACGGCTCCACCGGTCGAGGAATTCTTGGACGCTTTGTTCTGGTAGATTGAAAAAATGCCCATGACGGTGCACCTTGACCCAGGAACGACGCGGTTTGTCAAGTATCTATCTGCGGAGATGAGAACATGGCGCGGCAACTCGCCAACGGGAACCTGATCGGGCGCTTCCTGAAGCTTGATGATTTGCTGGTCGACAAACTTGGAGTTCTCGTGCATGACGAAATAGGGATCCAAGGGACATTTGGGCGTCGGGTCGTTGGCTACCCTCTTGCGATCGCATTGCCTGGGAAGCGTAATTCCGGTGAAGCCTCCCAGCACAGAGACGCTTTGTTGGTGCTGGCAGTTTCGGCACTGGATCTGTAGCTCTGTCGCCTTCGAGGACATTACCGAGGCACCGATGACAATGCCAGGCACCCGAACCAGCCTTGCAATTGTCATGGAGTCAAGGTTGCGGATGGAAACGTCGTCGGCATTTGAGTGCAGGAGCAGCTGGTGATCCGGAAGATTGACTTCTTTTTCGTGGGGGAAGACGATTCGGCGGGTGCATTTTTTCAAAGCTGATTCAAACTAGCCAGAAACCATCAGATGTGTTTCGTCCGAGTATTTTTCCAATGTTACTCACGAGCGGGACGACTTCTGCGGGCTCAGACGCCAACTTGTGTGCCAGCTCTTCGTTGAAGTTGATCAGGTCATTGATGTTGACGTCGCAATTGTACTTTTTCAGCAGCGCATTCTCCCTCAGCTGGTCTCTGGTCATGTTTTCAGCCCGCAACGCTTCGAATCCGCTGACAGAAGCGGATGCCTACCGGTAGACAAAGTTGTTGTCGAGTCGAAAGTCGAGGATAAAGGTCTCGAGCTGGTTCTGCAGCTGCAATCGACTGTCGCCGGAGTCGCCACTCGGCTCAAAAACGTGCGTAGAGTAGACGGACTGGCGATCCATCACGACCCTATATCTCTGCAGATCCTGATGGCTGCAGGACTCAACAGAAGGGTAAGGTGTTGGGATGTGATGGGTGCCAGAGGGGTATGTGAGGCAGGAGGTGGAGGAAGTGGTTCACGCGGGGGACGCGTTTAGAAGAAGTCGACGCGACGCGTGCTCTATAAAGTGGTTGCAGCAGGCTCGCTTGCCGGCGTCACGTGGCTCCACCGGGGAATCATCGGCTCAAGCTGACGGGGTTGTAGCTCAATCCAACGAGGTGGCTTGCTGAGCATCATGATGGCTTGTACGCCACCGTCTTTGCCGTAAAACGAACGTTTTTCGAGTGCCTTCTCTGGTTCTCATTTCCCGACCTGCGTTTGCTTGCGATGATACCCCGGTAGCTCCGACACGAAGCCATCAAGCCAGCAAGCTGGCTCTTCGACCCCCCGAAGCACCAGATACGGAAGCTCTATCGCCTCTGCGCCGACCATGTTCCCCTCCTCGCCCGACGCCGGGAAATCCTTCGATAGCCTCCCCGCCCTTTCCTCCGATGGACGACATGAGACTTCAATGCACAGGTGTGTATCCTATGAAAGCCCGGCCCTTGCCTGATGCTGACAGGGGAGCAGTGGTCGATCAGGCCACGGCCATGTACGGCCGGCGTCGAGGCGAAACTCCACGGCGAGCTCCATTCACTCCGTAGGGGGTGCTCTGGACATCTCTTCTAGTGGTTGGACAACTTCGGCGCATGAATCTGGACAGAATGGTCGGTTCTTTGCTCTGTTCAAGGGTCTCGCTCTGACCAGTTTAAACAGCCATTTCCACCTTGCTACAACCTCCAATAGTGCGAACGGGCTATCAGCCTCACATGACTGCCCCTGCCTCGAGCGCTCACAGACCACCAACGGCTAGGGATATCCCGCCCGTCACTCTGACGAACATACCCCATGTCGACAACGAAGAATTCACCCCCTACCTCACCCAAGTCGGCCTCTTATACGAGCAGTTGAGGCGAGTCAAGGAGGAAAACGAGGAGGAAGCTTCAAGCTACCGCCGGGGAGCTAGGCACGACGGACAGCCCGAGGGAGGTGTCGATGGGCACTTGCGGCCGGCGTCGAAATCCTTCAGTAACCGGAGGGGCTCCACAGCGTCGCTGGCGTCCCTGAGCTCGATCGAGGTTTCCAGCCCTGCACGGCGATATAACAAGGCATATCAAGGCCCGCCCCCGTTGTCGACGATCCCCAACGTGTACTTTGACGAGGACTTTCACCTCGAGAACCCGCGTACATTCGATGTTGTCAGCGAGCGATCCGAGGTCATTCGGACGCCAAAGTCGGGCCATGGAAACAAAGGCGAGGGCAATGGAACGGTCACGGCACCAAGAAAGGCCCTTGCAACAAACGCCATTCTCCAAGAAAAGCTTTCCTGGTACATGGACACCATTGAGGTTCATCTCATCAATTCGATATCAACTGCATCTACAACTTTCTTCTCGGCTCTCGGGTCATTGAAGGAATTGCACTTGGAAGCCGCCGATTCGGTTGAGAGAATAAGCGCTCTTCGGAAGGAGCTCGAAGCTCTAGACGTGGAGGTTGCGACCAACGGTTTGCAAATTGTTGAGAAGCGTGGGCGACAGGAGAATCTGCGAAAACTCCACGGTGCCGTGTGGCAACTGCGGCAGATTGTGGATGGTGTGGCCGGTTGCGAGTCGCTTGTTGAGGCGGGAGAGGTGGACAAGGCTCTGGCGAGTATAGACTCGCTGGAAAGGTTGATTGCCGGTGAGTGCGAGCAGCCAGAGGACGGTGAGGATGGTGCGCCAGTGCAGCTGCGAGACCTGAGGTCTGCGTCTGCCCTCCAAGGAGTGAACGATGACCTCTCCACGCTACGCTTTCGTGCCGGCAAGGCATTCGAATCCCAGTTCTCAGCTATTCTCCTTGCCGACTTGAGACATCACGTCGAATCGGTTTCAAAGTCGGACGTTCTACTTCGGTGGAGTCATGCGGCGTCCAGATCAAGAGGCGGCCACTTCCGGACACTGTCGGTACACCCGACCTATCTCAGCGCAACTGAGGAGTTGAAGGCAAAGCTGTTGCCAAGTATGGCAGGATTACATGGCGCAAAACACGTTGCAATAGCTGCAATGGCCTATCGGGAGGCCGTCTTGCGGGAGATCAGAAACTTGATTCGGCGGCCGCTTCCAAGCTCCAACGATGATGACAACGAATCCATGGTGTCCGTCTCGACAGCCAGCGGGGGCAAGCAGAGATCAACGCAAGAAAAATCCGCGAGTCTGGCGAGGAATTTGCGAGCTCTAGGTCCAGAAGACGCCGAGGAACTACTCGTAGCGATCTATATTGGCGTGACGGAGACGTTGAGGCGGTTGACGACGCAGGTCAAGGTTCTACTGGATATCGCCAGCTCCCTCACGCAGTTGGAGGCGGGCGACGGGCTGAACTCGCCTCCAACAATGTCACCTGTCACCAGCCCCCGACCGGACCGTCATGGAGGCAAGCAGCTGGGCAGCGGATTCGCACTGCAAGAGGAGTTGCACAAGGCACTCGACGAAGCAACTCTGCTCACCCAGGCAGTGGATGTTTCGAATGACAAGATAGTCAAAGTCCTCAAGGTCCGGTCCGAGCAGGCCACTCACCTTCCCCAGGCCCTCTTCTTACGTTATTTCACGCTCAATCTATACTTCGCCAACGAATGCGAGGCCATATCGAGTCGGAGCGGGACGTCGCTCAAGACGGTGGTCAATGGTCAAATCAAGGAATTCGTGCAACGCAATCGAGACGCGGAGATGCAGAAGCTTGCCCAGGGCATGGAGTCGGATCAGTGGAACGCAAAGGACTTTACGGAAAGGAACTCGAAGCTGCTGGGGCTGATTCTGGAATCCAGCACTCACGACGATGCAGCGTGGACGGACGGCAACGAAATATGGGTTCCGTATCAAGCCAAGGACGACTCCACGACGTCGGAACCCAACGGCACAGGCAAGGACAAGACGCGGCCTGCAATTGTCGACTCGGAGAAGTTTGTACTCCCCAATTCGGCCGTCTTGTGCCTCGAAGGCATAGGAAACTTTCTACATGTCGTTGCCGGCATCCCATCCATGACGACGGATGTGGCTTCTTCGCTGGTGGCGTATCTGCAGCTCTTCAATTCCCGCTGCACGCAGCTCATCCTCGGAGCCGGCGCCACCCGGTCCGCTGGCCTCAGGAACATCACGACCAAGCACCTGGCACTCGCTTCGCAGGCGCTCGCCTTCATAGCCACCATTGTACCCCACGTTCGGGAGTTTGTGCGCCGACACGCAGGTTCCGGCGCCGGGGCGTCGAGCCTCATGGGCGAATTCGACAAAGTGCGGCGATTGCTGCAGGAGCACCAGGAAAGCATTCACCAGAAACTGGTCGACATCATGGGCGGGCGGGCTGCGATCCACGCGAAGAGCATGAAGGCCACTGACTGGAGTTTGACGCCATCTGACGGCCCGCACGCTTACATGGAGACGCTCACCAAGGAGACGACGACTCTGCACCGGGTTCTAACCAAGCATCTTCCGGAAACGTCGATACACATCATCATGCAGCCCGTCTTTGCCAGCTACAAAGACCAGCTCGGGGAGGCTCTCAAAGAGGCGGACCCCAAGACAAAGGCTGGCCAGCAAAGGTAGGAACTCCGAGCCGGTAGTTGCCATGTGGCGTGACTAACTGCTGTGCCTAGCATGCTTCGTGATGTGGACTTATTGTCTGCTAAGCTTGGAAAGGTGGAGGGGTTTGGGGATACGGGCGACTTTCTTGCCGACCTTGTCAAGGCCAAAGAAGTGAAAGACGAGACGCCGACAGAAGCAGACGAGACGCCGACAGAGGCAGAAGAGACGCCGACAGAGGACGAGGAGGGGGCCGACGCCGTCGAGGTAGAGGCAAAGGCCGGCGAGACCCGCTCGACAGAAGAGCATGAGGGCGAGGGTTCGTGAGCCCTTGGCCGCGGTGAGAGCAAGCCTCGGAATGATGGTAGCCAATGTTGGTGTTGGTGAGCGTGCCTCAGCCGCGATCTAGCTCCGTCTCTGACATGTCGTGGCACGGCTTTCGGACGAGCAATTCGATACAGCCGATTGCGCACACGCCTCATCAACTCTCACGCGGTCGTACGTTTTGAAGGGCAAGCACAACACTCAGTACTGCATCTACGCGGCCCAGGGGCCTCTGGTTCGCGGTGAAGAAGCGACGGGGGCAAGTGGGCGATGCGTCTAGCAGATTTGTCTTGTCGTCGGCCGTGAGATGGCAACACACGTCTTGCCCGGTGTAGCCGATCCGGAACACGGACGGATTCGACTGGGAAGCCCTCGCCGTCGAATGGTTGCAGCGCACGCGTCAGCTCGGCTAGGTGAAGGGCATCCTTTGGGGTCCGCGGGTAATGGCGAGCAATGGGGTAGCCGGAACGCCCAAGGTCGCTCACGAGTGAAGACTCGAGCTGCGGGCAAAAGAATTGGGCATGAAGAGGATGCGGGTGTCCGCGTCTCCCTCCACTCTGTCCACGCCAAGCTGTGTCAAGCTCTGACCTGCAGAACGGATGATGACACGAAGCACAAAGGTCTCGTCATGGATTTCCATGGCGGGGATGGGCCTGGTGATGGTCACACGAGCTGGACTCGGATGGAGCCTTCAGATGATACAGCCATGAGATCGAGAGGCGCGGGGGCCAACAGGCGTGAGGGTCGATTACTACTCAGAGACTCTTGCTTGTGTCTGGCAGGAGATTTGTCTCTGACACGGACAGCTGCCTCTGAGACCCGGGACTCAGATTGCCGGACAGCCCGTTGAGATCTGGACGAGGGACGCGGGAGGAAAGAAAGGTCTCGCACACACACACACAAACCCTATTGGCGTGCACCTCGGACGGGACGGGACGATTGAGGAGGTTCCGACTTGGGACATTTTCCTCTTTGTGTGCCAGAGGCAAGACGAGGACGAAAGGACAGGACATCTGCACGCCGAGGAAGTTGGCGGATCCTTTTGCGCCTCGTCGCTGCCAGAGTCCCCTTGACAGGCTACAGATATTGCCTGCCGTGACACGCAGCGGCAGCCAAGCGCATCATCCATTGGGCGCACCTGAGTTTTACCCCCTCCTCTCTTCCTCTGGCTCGGTGCTACTGAAGCACAAAAATGGCTCGTAGGAGGAGCGGCTCACCCAACAAGACGAGGGGCAGGGAGGAACGGGTAAAGCGAGAGACAACCATGAGCACGGGACAAGCGGGAGAAGAGAATGGGAATAGGGAGAAGGATGTGTATGTATTCGTACGAATATACATATGCATGCACGTGGTACGTGGCATAACACGGCACGGCATGACATGAAGATGCATGACTTGGAGCTTCTCTGTCCCTCTATCTTGCGTCTTTCTCTCTCGCTTCCTCGTCCTGCTCGCCGACGCCTTGGCCCGCCCCCGCACGCAAATCCCACGTCTCCCCGTCGGACGCGGTGGCCCACACGCCAGGCGACGCGCCGCCGACCAGCCGAGTCCCAGCTCTTCCCACTGGCCTAGGCGGGACGTCGGTCGGTCGTGATGCTCCCAGTCGCCGAGATTCGTCGCACCCCAAGTGCTCCCTCCCCCCTCTTCCCGCTGCCGACCTCGTCCTTGTCCTCCAGAGCCGTGCGCCCCTTCCTCCTTGGCAGCAGCACATGCCGATGGCGGGCGCGGAAGCGGAAGCGGGAGGGAGACAAGGGCGGGCGGGGTACGGGGCGAGGCATGTCGTCGAGATAGAGCCCCCTCGCCGCGGCCCCGCTGATGGGCAGCCCATGTTCCCGTGGTTCCCGGCCGCGCGGATAAGCCCGAGGTAACATACATGCACAGGGGCGGCTCGACGGCGATTTGTGATGGCGTCGTGAGGGAGAGGGGGAATCACGTAATGGGCTTGCTTGATACCGATAGCGATGACAAAGATTGCATGATTCTGTATGCATGTATATCCATACCTGGGTTACGGATAGTTAGGTACGTACTTCTGCTCGGTAGATTGCCGGTAACCCAACCAGTTGTGCTGCCGTGGCGTGGCCCCAACGAGGTGGTCCGCACAAGTCCCGAGCAGCCCGAGTCCAGTGGAGACTTGCATGCTTCCAGTGTAGGCGCGTGCAGTGCAGTGCAGTGCATCTCTCAGGGGTGTGCATCTCGCGTTACTGCACGTCGAGATTTTGCTGGCACCTCCGCAAGGCACCGCACGCCATCATGTCCTGTGCCTTGCGGCACCTATTCGTGCTCGACACGGGTTGAGGCAGACAGAGTCGTCGTATGTATTCAAAAACTAAAACCGAAACAGTGAAGCTCAAAAGGAGCAAAGGCCCGGTGAGCCTAACAAGAAGCAAGACCCGGTGATCCTAACAAGAAAGAAAGGCCCGGTGAGCCTGAGAAGAAAGGCCCGGTGGGCGCCTGACAAGAAAGACCCGGTGAGCCCAACAAGAAGAAAACACACCCAAGGGCCCCGGCCCCAACAAGGACCGCTCAAGTCCACGGTGGTGTGGTGGTGGTGGTGAGTGAGCCATCGGGGCACACAAGCCGCGTCCCGCCTCCAAGAAGAACAAATTGCAACAAAAAAGATTCCATATCCGGCCGGTCCCTCATCACATAAAGCCTCGAGTCTTGTAGAGACGCGCGAGGGGGGTATCTCTCGTGTAAATCACACCTGGTTTTGCCGTTTCATCATAGCCATCCTGCGCTCAGCGCTGTGACGGGAAAGAAATATGGGACGGCTCCAGCCGAAAGAAAGCCCTCTAGGCGTATCGCTTCACCACCTCGACAAGCGCAGGGCCCTCTTAAGTAAAGTTGATGCCCGTGGACCCCCATCCCAGCGACGTCGTCAGGTGTTTCTCGTCCGTCACCTTGGTCTGAACGTCGTCCGGAAGCCAGTAGCAGTTGTTGCAGGGAAACACCTCGCACCCAGACATAGGCCATTGGCTTCTGGTCGGCCACATCTGCTTGACGTTATTGTGGTCTGCCCCGTCAACTATGGCCGACACGTCAAAGTACGTCTTGCCGCGCCAGCCCGAGAACTGTACCTCGCCCAGCATCCCGGGCTTGTTGCTATGGCCATCTAGAATGGCGTAAAAGTTTCCTGCCCAGTTGTCGGGAAACACGACCGTCCTTTGCCTTTGGCTGTTGACCACCGTGGGGGGCATCTGAGAAGACCCAGGGTTCCCGACAAAGTAGACGGTACGCTGCGCGTCATCAAGAGTCCAAAAGGTGATGGTGGCGGCCTGTGAGGCGGCGGCGAGGGCGACGAGGGCAATGGCCGAGGTGGCAAAGTGCATCTTGCGAGTCGTCTTGTCTTTTCCACGCCTTTACAATGGTTGGATCAGACGATGGCTAGGCCCAAGGGGGTGTTCTCGACAGCTTGGTTCGAGAATCAGGAAGAACTGTTTTATATCACGCTTGGTGAACTTAAAAGGAGTGAAGAAGCGTTTGTGGTTTCGCGGGAAAGGAATGAAGGTAGGTCCGAAGACAAAGGATTGTGAGTTTTCAAAAACAAGGTCGGCAGCGATACGTTTCAGCCGGAGATGGGAACGATGGTCGTCTTATTATAGGCAAAAGGGAAATGTCACGTCCGACGGCTGGCGCCGATGGAGGCAGCTGAGGGTGTGGAGGGGCCCGTCCGAATTGCTTCGATGGATGCCCACGCAAGAGCAACGAAACATGGCGTGGTGACTGGTAGCCAAACGCCACGCCTGATGTTGGGTTCGGCACGACAGGCGTGGAAGAAGCTGTTGCTGATTGCATTGCGGTGAGGGAGGCGGCGAGCAGCAAGTCCGGGAGGGGCGTGTGCTGGCGTGTGCTGGCGTGTGCTGACAGTCCCCCCCCCCCAGACCCCTTCTTTTCCCTTCTTTTCTTCCGCGCTCCGTTTGGTGTGCTGTGCGTGTGCTGTGCGGCCACGCTCGTGCTCTGCATATGACACTGGGTACGAATTAACTGGGGATACAAACACATGTACGGATACAGCACGGAGTGTCCGTCCTTGAAACTGGAAGCAGTCCTGCCGTTGCAGTCCTGCCGTTGTCCAAATATCGTATCGACGCCCTCCTGGGCCGGAAGCGTGTGTAGTTTGCAGCGTGTGTAGTTTGCTCGCCAGCAAGTGTTGGATATTCGTACATGCGTTTAATGTCTCTCCTAGTTGCGTGCCTCTTATGTGCATACCTCTTAGGTGCATACACTTTATGTGCATACCCACCAAGGCTGATTTGCGTCCCAATTCAGTCAGTCAGTCATGCCACCACCACCACCTTTCCGGCACAAAGCCGGCCGGCACATACTTTGGTCAACCCCCTGCCACACCGTGCGGGCGGTACCTGGCGAGCGGGCCGTCGGATCCCTTCGTTCCGAGAAGGCAGAACTGGTGCCCAAGGCGAATACTACTAAAAAGTCATCATCATTTCGTGCCTGGAGTAGATTCCGGCCCTAGACACGACAGCCCAAGTGCCAGTGCCTCGGTGCTTGTGAGCCGCCGGGCGGCCGACGACCATGTCCCATTGGTCCATTGGCCGGGCACGGCTTCCGTTTGCGTTTGGTACCTCGCAGACGTCCATGTGGCCAGACCCGACAGGCCCTTTTAGCCGACGCTAATGTGACGGGTTGCTCGTGCCTGTCACCTCTCCACACTGTACGGAGTAGGTATAAAGGTGGGTGGGGACGACATGGACTCCTTACTCCCTTCGTCAGCTACACCCTCCAGCACTCCGGGACACCATGCAGGTTGTAGAGACGGCAAAAGGACCGCTCGTGCCTTGCATGTGAGTGGTTTAATCCGCGGTTTGAAAACTTGGAAAAGGGGCCATGGATGCCACAAGCCCTTGTCCGTCTCAGCAACGAAGCAATCCCCGTGGGCACGGGCGCGAGTGGCATGCTCGAAAAGAAGCTTTTCGGCGCTGTAACCTGCGCCTGGATGCTGATGCTTCCCTTGGCGCCCTGCCGGGATAACCAGGCACGCCAATCAGCGTCCCGGGGCGCAAGGTACTACCGGGGACGGAACCGAATACTACTCCCTAGTATTTGCGAATCCTTGGTTCAGCTGCGGCTAGCCATCGTGTCTCGACATGCAATGGGAACAAGGAACACACGGGCCCTGCTTGCCCAAGCTGAGTGAGGCGGTATGGTATGCATGAGTTGGCATCCATCACCGTCCAGCAGCATCCTCTCCAACCTCTTTCGAGCCCATGTGCAAATCTCGCCACGTTTGCAAGGCTTCGTTGGCAACCAGTGCCTCGCCCTTGTCATGGGCAATACCCTGAGTCTGTGCATGGTATATACTACCTACTCACTAGGTAGGTAGGTAGGTAGTGAGTGCCCCTGCGGCAAAGACCCCCCCCCCCCCCCCCAAAGTCCAGCAACAACAGTCTCCCGCCATCCGGTTCAGAAACTCTAGAGGCTGCCGCCCTGGCTATTTGCCATGTCACCTTCAAGCCCACCTTGACCATTAGGCACTGACTGCCCTTGCACCATTGCTGGGCCATCATGACCGTCGTCATGGCTACCACGGCAACATCGTCATCATCAGGGCAAGCATCACAAGGGGAAATGCCTCGGTGCAGGCGGACCAAGTGTGCAATTTCCCACCAGTTCGGCACCATCTTGCTTCGTGGCGTCACGACATGCCCTTCTTGACTACAGCAGGCGTCTGGGTCTCCACCGCTAGTTCGCAGAACCATAAACGCCGCCCGCAGGGTCCAAAATGGACCTGATCTCTCGTACCAGCGCCTTGGCCTCTTCCACTTCCACTCCGTCCTGGCACAGCTCCGTGGCCAGTCGGTTTGCCGTGGCGTAGTCGGCGGTGCGCATGGCGAATCTGGCAAGCCACATCCGCGCCTTGCTAGTCGCCGCCGTAACTCCCGTGCCCTCGGTCGCTCCGGCCTTGTCTTGCCCGTCGGCATCGTCGTCTGAGCCGGCCGGCGAGTCGTTGTGAATCATGACGGATTCGTTGAGGCTGGCGTCGGCTGCTGCTCCGCCATCCTCTTGGGCCAGGCAGAGTTCCATGTAGGCCTTTGCATCGTCCTCCTCTTCCAGCTCGTCAAACATGGTGGCAATCTGCAGCAAGACTTCGGGATCCATGTGGCCAGTAGCCCCTCGAGCGCCGAGGGGCTCACCGCCGCTCCCGAAGCTGCTCCCGACCTCGTAGTACGCGTCAGCTAGCAGCGCTCTCTTGAGTGCCTTGATGCCGTCTCTCTCCCGGCCCATCTTTTGCAGACAAGAGCCTACCGCCAACCACATCTTGCCGTCCCACGGGCGCAGGCCAGCTGCCTTCTTGTAGTACCAGAGAGAGTACGTGTGCATCTCCAGCATCTCATACGTTTGACCGAGACCGTACCATGCGCGGTAATCCCGCCGGTTGACGTCCACCGCGCGTCGGTAGGATTCAATCGCCGCGTGCGAGTTCTTGAGCTCGAGGTACTCGTGGCCCATCAATGTCCAGGCCGAGAGACAAGACCTGTCCAGGGTCAAGGCCCTGCGAAAGTAGTGGACCGCCTTTTCATGCAGCGACAGCAGCGAGTAGTAATTTCCAATCACCACGCACGACTCGGGCCGAAACTTGTCCACGCTGGAGCAGAGGTGGGCAACAAAGGCCAGCTTTGGGCGCAATTCCAAGACGTAGAGTATGTTGGAGTAGTGGTCGAGGGAATCCAGCCTGTGCGGATGAAGCGAGAGCAATCGACTAAAATGTTGCTCGGCGGCCATCAGGTCCTTGGCGTGATACGCCAGTAGTGCGTTGCAGGTGAGGAGGAAGGGTGATGTTGGGAAGATGGAGAGTAGCTGCTCGAGATTGCTGGCGAGACTGGGAGACTGTTGATACAGCTCTAGTGAGGTGTGGAGGTGGAACATGAATGAGACAATGTTCTGCGGACAATGCCTGGATATCCGATTCAACTGCCGTCACCAATGTCAGCGGCTCACCGGCCATGGCCTAGGCAGCGAGCATACCTCTTCGACTCTTGAGACGAGAGACGTCATCTCTAGCCAGCATCCCCAGTTCATGGGATACTTGTGGACACTCCGGATGAGGAACTCCAAGGCCCTCGGGTCGTTTTTCTCCTTGGCAAGCACTATGCCGTATCTGTGAGCAACGCGTCAGCCCGCATTTTCCAGTCAATAGACGTCTTTGTCACCTACAGGTACTCGAGCCAGCCTTGGCTCCCGAGGACCTCTTCGTCATCCGCCGTCCTCTCGTCGAACCAAGCCGCCAGGACGCGTCCGACGACCAACAACTGCTGGTTCACGACGGTTCCGAGGTCTTGAGGGCCCATAACCATGTCAGACTCTTCGTTCTTGCGCTTCTCCCCCGACATGAACTTGGCGTAGAGTGCGAGAAATAGGCTCTTCTGGCTAATGTTGGGCAGGGCGGGTGCTCCCGGACAAGGCGCCGACGCCGACCGGGTGGCCTTTGCTTTTCCCTTTGTTTTCTGCGATGATGCCGCCGAGCTCTCGGGTTGCGAGGCGAGCACGGAAGAGAGGAGAGACTCGGGGAGGAAGACGGCGGCACATCGATCGTATTCCTTGCAGTCGAAGAGCGACTTGGCAAGTAGGTACCTGCTCAGCTCTCTCGCTTCCAGGGCCGCCTCGACCCGGTCTGTATTCGGGGTAAAGATTGGCGAGGTATGCTTGTTCCCCGGGCCTTGGCTATCTTGATCGGCATCGTCGCTTTCGGGGAGCGCGTTGAGGAGCTCGGCTGCCCTGCCACATGACCGTCCATCAGCGCGACTGCAATCTTGGAACCGGGCGAGAGAGCGCGCGTGCGGGGCGGGCTACCATTTGGACGACTGGTAGAGACACCTCTCGGAGCACTTGACGACGGCGTCTTGCAGAGCGGCCCGAAGCTGGGCAACCTCTTGGGCGCTCAGTGTCATGGCGCCCGTTTTTGCTTGGCAGGGCCGCGGGGTCCTCGAGAGGAGAGGGGTTTGGGACGCGGCTTGTGCGTGAGCAGAAGGCTTGTACGTTGTTGTGCTGCTTGCATCGACACGCGGTTGATGGCGATGATGTCGCTTTACGATTAGGTAGGCGTAGCGGTGCCTGAGCAAGTGCTTACCTAGGTACCTAGGTACCGCCTTTCTTCTTATTCGCATTCGTATTCGTATGTACTTCGTACATACTATATACATACATACTTATGCATGCACGTGGACGCGCGTCACCGATAAGCAGGCGAGTTTCCACAAGAGGCAGTTCAGACACAAGAGCACAGACAGCTGCGAGCGAATTGGCGTGTCGACGGCTACTAGGTAATCTTCTTTTTGCCCCGCGCAATAGATGAGGGGCAGCAGCTTTTTGAATCAATTTCCACCCACCTACGAGTTACCCACCCCAAGCTGCTATCTGTGGATCATCCCCGTCTGCCTCCATCTCCATCTCCCCCTCGGCTCTCATCCTCATCAACGCGCCGTGACGCTCAGTCGACGTCTGCCCCCAACATGGCCAAGAGGACGACGCTAGCGGAATTCGAGTCAGTCTTTCCCAAGCTGGCCCAAGTTGTCCTCGACCATGCCAAGGCTTGCAAGACGCCCCAGCAGGCACTCGACTGGTTCAAGCAGGTAGGATGCGCAGACCGCGACGCAACTCGCCGACGCTGACCCTCCCGCCCGCACAGAGCCTCGAGTTCAATACTCTGGGCGGAAAATGCAACCGCGGCATGTCCGTCCCCGACTCCGTCTCCATCCTGCTCGATGCGCCCCTGGACGACAAGCAATACTTTGAAGCCGCCACCCTTGGCTGGATGACGGAGCTACTCCAGGCCTTCTTCCTCGTCTCCGACGACATCATGGACAGCAGCATTACCCGCCGCGACAAGCCCTGCTGGTACCGCCACCATGGCGTCGGCATGATTGCCATCAACGATGCCTTCATGCTCGAAATGTGCATATACGTCCTCGCCAAGAAATACTTCCGCTCCCACCCGTCATATGTTGATTTTCTCGAGCTGTTCCACGAGACGACTTTCCAGACAGAGGTCGGCCAGCTGTGCGACTTGATCACTGCCCCCGAGGACAAGGTCGACCTCGACAACTTCTCCCTGTCCAAGTGCGCCTTTATCGTCATGTACAAGACCTCGCACTACTCCTTCTACCTCCCCGTCGCCCTTTCCCTCCACCTGCTCAACCGCGCCACTCCCAAGAATCTCGAGCAGTCCAAGGAAATCCTGCTAGCCATTGGCGAGTACTTTCAATACCAGGACGACTACTTGGACAACTTTGGCCTCCCCGAGCACATTGGCAAGATCGGCACCGACATCAAGGACAACAAGTGCTCCTGGCTCATCAACCAGGCCCTCGAAGTCGCCACGCCGGAGCAGCGCAAGATCCTCGACGAAAACTACGGTCGCAAGGATGACGCCAAGGAGCATATCGTCAAGAAGCTCTACCATGATCTAAAGCTCAAGCAGCGCTGGGAGGCCTACGAGGAGGAGCGGACCGGCGAAATCCGCGCCATGATTAGCAAGGTGGACGAGAGCCAAGGACTCAACAAGGATGTCTTTACTGCTTTCTTGGACAAGATCTACAAGCGAACCAAGTAAGGGCGGCGGACCGCGCATACGGATGACTCAATCAAGGGGGGGGAGGCTTCTTTGTACGAAGTAGGCACAAGGTACATAAAGGAGTAGGTAGATCGAAAAATCCAAGGATGCATCCATGGACTCGATGACAGTTTCATACGTGCGGTTTACCAATCACAGGCAAAGTGCCTCGGCAGCGGACGTGTTCAGAAGATGCAATCGTATAAGCGCCCCTCATGCGACGTTTCGAGCCCATGTCTAATATGTAAGCCCAAAGGCAGCCCAGATCCAAGAAGAACAGACAAGCCAGTGGACGCAGAAGGAGACAAAGTTCGCCGGGTGAAGGCGCAAATAACCCAGCCCAGACCCAACTCCCCCGCCCCGCAAGCCATACATGGGAACAGAGTGAATACGAATAGTTAGGGAGTACTATCAGGGATCAGGGAGGGGTGTGTCGGTGTTTGTCAATGGGCCCAGTAAGTGGAAATTAACACGCAACAACAAGTCTCGCCAGGAAGGGCTTGGCGAATAGCCCGGCCTCTTTCAAGGTCTGGGGCGTCAAGCAGCGTCGCCAAGGCATCGTCTTGACGAAGCGCGCAAATCACCGCGCGCGGTTGACGAGGGGCTCGGCATGGCGCGCTGAAGGACCGCCGCCGCCGTAGTGCCCCTCGCCGAACCTGTCCCGCCGGCCCGAGCGGTTGGGCAGAGCCGGCACGGGAGGCAGCTCCTCGGGGCTGAAGCGGCGGCCGCCACCCACCGAGCCCGGGCCAATGGCGGACCGACTCCGGCCGCGTGCGCCGGGCGGCGGCATCGGGGCGCCGGGGCTGGGGCCAGAGACGCCTCTCCGGGACATGGCATGCTGCGGAGGAGCATTGTGCATCTGCGACGGCCCACCCGTGGCAAAGTTGATGAGCGGCTGGCCTGCTGCGTGCCTAGGCCCGTGGCCGCCATGGGGGTCGCGGAAGCGCGGCGGCTCGGGGAAGCCATTGCCGAAGCTGAGCAGCGGCTGCGGCTGATGGTGGTAGTACTGCTTTTCGCGTCGCAGCTGGGCGGCGGCGTCTGCGGTCATCGGACGCCTGTTGACCGAAGGGCCGCTTTGGCCGCGCGCACGGGCAGAGTGTTCTGCCGCCGAGGGGAACCAAGACTTTGGCTCAGACCGCTCAGCGGCCACGGCGGCGGCGGCCGAGACACGGCCGTTCAATAGGGAGGGGCCCTCGGTAAACGGCCCGTCAGCTGCCTTGGCGTCGTGACCGCGACTGTGGGCACTCGCCACTTCCTCCTGCTTCCGCTTGTCGTAGGTGTCGCCGAGGAGGCCACCGGCAAAGAACTCGCGCTCCTTTTCCGAAGTCTCCGACTGAGGGGATGCTGAGCCCCTTGGCCGTGGAGAGTCCCGGAACGACTGCTTGGTGAGCGTCGTGTCGATGCGGGGGATGTCGGGCACCTTGAAGCCGCTGACGTCCATGAGCGGCTCCTCGGTCCTGTACGATGTCTCGTCGATGGACACGCGCGGGCCCTTGTCGGTGCTCTTCCCAGCGTCCTTGCCTCCCAGCAATGGGCTGTGCGTGATTTGTGGGGGCTTTTCCTTGCGTGCCAAGTCGACCAGCCTGTTGACCAGGTACCAGCTCCGCCAGCCATGCACCAGGTCGTAGAAGCGAGAGGCCAGCTTGTCGTCGTCGGTGCAGAAGAAGTGGACAAAGTTCTCGCCGTTGGGGAACACGTTTGTCTTTTGCTGGCTCTTGATGGCGTAGCAAAACTTCTTGGGCGGCTTGAGGTTGCGACGCATTTCACTATCCTTGGGCGAGTAGATGTCAAAGTCGGACAGGTGGCACAGCGCGATGCTGTCCTTGTCGAGGGGGCTGGCGTCGGCGCGCTTCGAGGCAAAAACCTGCCCGCTGTCCAGCAAGGTGATCCAGCGCTTATTCCACTTTCCGGGACGCGCAGAGTGGTGAAGCTGGACGCAGAAGCCGGGCGGGGGGTCATTTGTGCGGGGCACGGAGTCTAGGTCGAGGCCACGGTCGTCCTTGGGGGAGTCGCAAGGCAGAATGAGGAGCGAGTTCTGCTCGTCATTGTCCCAGGAGTTGAGGACGTCGCGGACACGCTCGTAGCGGCGGAGGGGGCGCTCTAGGCCGAGCATGAAGTAGCACTCGGTGACGACGCACGTCGTGGGGGTAATGACATGGTTGGTCTTTTCTGCCGACGAGACGACAATGTCGACGGAGGACGTCTCGGCGGTGAAGGGCAGTGTGATGGTCGAGGAGAGGCATCGCACGATGACGCGCTGCAGGGGCAAATGGCGTCAGTTGATTAATCAGTCGTCGACAGGCACGCGCGCAGGCAGGGGTGGGAACCAACCAGGCCAGAATGCCCAGACTGTTGGAATGTGGGGAGGAAACGCGACTTACCCTTTCTCCGCCGTTTATTGCCGACGCAGGGGCATCGAACTGGGGGACGATGCCCTTGCCGCCGGGCTCGATGAAGCTCATTCTGAGCGAGCCGTCGACGCTGCTGTTGCGGCTAAACAGGCTGCTGCCGGCCAGGGCGGGCGAGAAGATGGACGGGGAGATTGTGCTGGGCGTGCCCGGTTGGCTGGGATGCTTGGCGTTGGACCGCCGGCCCCGCGCGAACAGGGCAAAGGTGTCGAGAAGAGGACGCCGGGAGGGCTTGGGCGGAGGAGTGACGAGCTTTGACTGGAGCCTCGCGAAGTCGAGCTTCTTTTGCTCGGCCAAGATGCGGTCCGTCTCGGCCTCGAGCCGCTCGGCCAGGAGGGCAGCTTCGTCTTTTTCGTCGGGCTGCTGCTCCTTTGGCTGCCCAGGAGAGGGGGGTTCTGGGCGGTGCGCCTCCTTCTGAAGCCTTGTCGCAGGGGTGGGCGGTTTGTTGGCGATTGCGTCGGGTTTTCGATTATTTTTGTCGTCGTCGTCGGCGTGATTAGTCTTGGCTTTGTTGTTGTCGCCAGGTCGGACGTTGCCGCCGTCTCTGTTGAGTTCTTCGCCCAGGCCAGTCGACGCGGTAGTGGGGACGGCGGTGGTCTTGCGGGAGTCAGGGATGGTGTCAGCGATGGAGACGGCGGCGGCGAGCCTGTACGCGCTGGCCGCGGCGTTTTTCAGCAGAGTCTCCTTTGACTCCTTGACGCTATCAACGGGCGGCTTGGGGCTCTCCAGCGCGGTCAAGCTGGGTTTGAGAGTGGCATTGACGACGGGCCTAGGGCTAAGGGCAGGTGTGGGTGGGAAATCAGGGAGGGGCGACGGCGGCTGTCGCGCAGCATGGCTCGAGGGCGACAGGGCCACGTCCGTGAGCGTCTTGGAGCGCCGGTGCAGCGATGCCGAGCCCTGGCTGCCTCGGCGATTGTCGTCGTCGTTGTCGTTGCTGCTGCTGCTGCTGGCGCTCAGGGTGTTGGGGGGGGTCTTGTTGGTGTTGTTGGTGCTGCTGCTGCTGCTGCTGGTACTGGCGGCGGCGCTACTGCTGGCGGCGGCGGTGCTGCTGCTGCTGCGGAAAATATCAAATGGCCGCAGCGTCGAGACGCTTTTGCCCCGCAGGCTTCGGTAGCGGGAGATGGCAGGCTTCGGCGGCGGAGGCGGTGCTGTCAGTGGCTCTGGCACTGCCGGGCAGGGGACGACGGGCGCTGAAACGGACCCCGGTCCCTCGACCATCCTGCCGCTGTCGCAACGCGGCACAGGATACCTATATTAGTACAATCGCGATCTCAGCAAGCGGGTCCGATGATCCCCGGTTGCCGGCAAGCCAGTCTTTTCGTGCCTAACAATGCACGCCCACACAAGATGTTTGTGCGTGCAAGTGTCGCCCTCACGCCGAGCAGTTTGGTCGGTCCACGTGCAATGTAGACGCGCCGCGCCGTGTTTGAAATAAACAAAAGAACAGATACTGATGAATGAAGATCAGGGCTCAAGGGGGGGGCCAGTAAGGTGGCTTCTCAACGTCTCTGGCGAGGCTCTCACGACGGCAAGACTTCAATGCGCGGCCAAATCGAGTAGAGTCAGGCGAGGTGAGAAGATGAGGAAGGAGGAAGAGGTTGAAGACGAGGGGGGGACGAGGAGAAAAGGACATGCTACTCCACAGAAAAAGGCAGAGGCAAAGGCAAAGGCAAAGGCAAAAAGGCCACGAGTTCTACGGAGTACTACCGATCACCACTCAGCAGAAACAAGGTTCGTGAGGAGAGATTGAGGAGAGATTAGATGGTCACTGGCATTTGGCGTGTCGAGCCTCCACACACGCATACGCCAAGTCGTGCTTGCGTGCCACTGCGCGCCTAAGAAGAGTCTCAAAAATAGGCAAAACTACGAGTACTACTGTATCCTTTTCCCCGGTTCAGCGATGCCGATGCCTCCATTCCTATCGTCCGCATGTCTTGCCAATAAATCCATCCCATCACCTTTTGGGTCGCTCCCAATGGCGGCAGGCCGGGACAGGGGAGGGCTTCAGGGGCCGCGAGGGCGCTAGGGCCAGCGGGCCAGGGTTGTTGTGGGGGAGGGGGGGGGGTGTGGGCTGCGGATTGCCTCATTCGATTGTGGTGGTGGTGGGTGGGTGTGAAGCCGCATTGTATTCCGTACTTTGTTGGTATATTAATGTGGGTTTTGCGCGGTAGACCCAAGTAGTACCATGTTTTGACGCGTAGCGTTAAGTTTTCATTCTATCCGAGGTACGAAGTACTTCGTACCTTGAGGTAGGTGGTTTTGTTTGTCTTGTTTGCCTTGAGCCACGCTTCGGCCATCGGCTCCTTTCCGAGTTCAATACGAAGTACAAAGCACAGGTGTATGTATGTGTGTGTGTACAGAGTATTCGTAGTACCTAGGTAGGTATTCGTACTTCGTACACTCACCCGAATGAAAGTGTCATGATCATGGATCATGATCGTATCCAAAGCGGAGCGCCGGAATATGACACGCTCGCACAAAGGAAGAGGAGGGAAAAGCCTCGTCCCGCAGCGCCTCCTTCTGCCGCCGCCAGGTTCAAGGAAGCTCGGGATGCTACTTCGTATCCCGTAGAGACGCGCCCCAATAAGGAAGATGATGACGGCGATTCAGAGGCGCAGAGTGTGGGGTCAAGAGAAGACGGTGAGTGTCCGTCCCACGTCTTCATGTACACTAGGGGGGACTAATAAAAATTCGGACTCAAAATTCGTCCCTCAAAGGAACTAAAAATTCGTCCCTCAACCCCCTTCCTTTGAGGGACGAATTTTTACTCCCCCCTAGTATGGTCCATGTATGGCACAACTTACACGCTGCTGCGTTTGTATTTATGAACCAGACACTTGCCGGATGCGCAATTCCCCTGATCAACAGCACATGGCTACGAAGTACAGACGACAGGTCGCCGCGTGTGCGCAGTCTCAAGATCTGCCATCGGGGGTCTGCCTCCGACATCGTGTCCTGTACCTAGCGTCGCACGTAGCGTATGCACACAATCACAGTACTAGCCTGCATCACGACCAAAGCAAAAAACGACTCGTCGCCTTGCTCAGCCCAGGCTGCCGTCAGTCCCGTCCCTTGCCCTGCGAGACAAGGGGAGGGGGGCAAGAGCCATTGCCCCTTGCTCATGTCGCATGCAGTGCCGTTCCATCGGCCGTGCAAAGACGCGGGCCACTGGGTCAACGACCGCCGCAGGCTAGGCTCGACGACGGGCTACTTTCGAAAGGCACCTACTTCGCGCCGCCACCATGCGGTGAAGTCGCATGTTGACACGTCAATGCCCAGTTGCTCGAGCTCCTCTGTGCGCAGGTGGCAGTCGTACGGCCGCTGCGCCGAAGCATTGGGGTCGTTGGCCTGCGTGTTTGGCTCGATGCCCGCCGTCGACAGGCCCATGACCTCGCCAAAAAGCTGGCAGATGTCGTACTTTGTCATGGCATCTTGGCTCGAGAACTGCAGGATCCGAGGCAAGCCTTGCCGCTCGGCCGCATCGAGATACTTGGCGGCCACGTCTGCCATGCGTGGCCCCACGGACATGTCAGCGCACAATGTAACGGCGGCGATGGGCTAATGCGAACCGTGACCTGGCCATACTACGAATATATTATGTGTGTATGCACGGGAGCGGGATGGTCTGGAGGGCTTGTGAGACATACCGCGACAGACGCGCCCGACGTCTTCCGTGTTGGTTGGAAAGCGGCGAGCCCAGTGATCCATCTTCATCCTTGCCCCCTCGGTCTGCGCTTTCCAGACCGAGTCCATGAGCGTGTTGACGGCACTTTCGGCGGGCGTCTCGGCATGGCCATACAGCACCGGCACGCGCAGCACCACGGCTAGGCCTTGCTTGCCCGCACGGGTAAACTCTTCCAGCACGGCCCGCTCGCCATCCGCCTTGGTCTGGCCGTACAGGTTGGCCGGCTTGGGGGCGGCATCGGCATTGTACGGAGCATCGCCAGGCGTTCCGGGGAAGACGTAATCGGTGGAGACGTAGATGACCAGGATGGCTCGGCTTGCCGCCAGCTTGGCGAGGCTTCTGCTGGCTGCGACGTTGAGAGCCCGAGCGCCCTCCGGGTCCTGGTCGACCTTATCGGGAGCTTTCTCGGCCGCGCCTGGCAACGTGTGCCCTCGTCAGCGGGCTTGCCTGATGATGGGCATCTCCAGCGGACCACTCACAGTGGACAACGACCTGGGGTCTTGTGTGCCAAAGTCAATGTCGGTCAGCATGGCCGGCGTCTGCAGTGGCGCAGGAGCACGGACTTGTTTTCATCCAAGACCTTGGCCAGCTCATCCTCGCTTCGAACGTCGACTCTGAGGACGTCGACACCGTCTGCTCGCGAATAGCCGGCCGCCTTGACGTGCCATCCGCCCAGCCGAAATGTCTTGGCTACCTCGCGGCCAAGGAGCCCGGTGGCACCGGTTACGAGGACGGTCCGTCGAGTCATTCTCGTCGACGCTATGTCTCGCAGGATGATTCGCGTGCGGTTGTGACTGAGACGTGTGGGAGGCTGACGTTGGGTCCAGTTATGGCAATACTTTGTCGAAAGCCGCGGGAGGAGTGAGTGAGAGGGTTCGGTCGAGGGCTCTGCCGAGGACTCAGCCAATCGGCACGCGGCAACATGTCACGGGCATCCACAAGACTCGTCGACTTTCAATTTTCTAGCCCAGAAGAAATGTTGACAAACTGCGTCTCTCAGTTGCTCCCATGATATCTACAGAGCAGCTTCGGACCTGGCGTCAACGATATCAAATGATTTCGTGGATCCGTGTCTGAAGGCAAGCTGCCAAAAAAGCTCACGCTCGCTATAGGGTAGCTAGGGCTCGCAGACGGAGTGTGGTGGAGCAGGCTAGGTAGTGATAAGATAAGCCGTTATCTCGCTCGACTTCTCCTCGTATTTTCAACACCAACATCGTCGCTCACCCCACCAACCTCGCCATGCCTCCAGGTCGCATGACCGCGAACCCGGCCAGGCCGGCGCGCCACCGTGCCGGTAAGCCCGAGGGCAACGTACCGTCCTCTGAATCAGACAGCGACGATGCGGAAGCACCCCCCCCTCGCCCGACGATTCCTGCGCCCCCCAAGGCCACTGGCGCGGGCAAGATCATCAGCAACCTCAACCGCATCGACCTCAATGCTCGCCGCCAAGAGCTGGACAAGGACGCCGAGGAAAGGCGGCTCGCTGCTCAGAGGGCCGAGAAGCTGGCCGCCGAGCAGGGGTTCGTGACGGAGGACGAGAACGAAGAGAGCGGAGAGGAGAGCGCGTCCGGGGAGGAGTCATCGGAAGACGGGAGCAGCGAGGAGGAGGCGCCGCGGAGGCTCATGATGCGACCCAAGTTTGTGCCGAAAAGTCAACGAGGACAAGCCGCAAAGGATCCGGAGAAGGAAGAAGAGGCTATCCGGCAAGCCGAGGAAGAAGCAAGGAAAAAAGCCGCTGACGACTTGGTCGAGGAACAAATCAAGATTGACCTCGCAGCTCGTGCGGCCCGCAAGAAACACTGGGACGACGAGGAAAACGAAGACTCGGACGTTGACACGACCGACGGACTCGACCCGGAGGCCGAAGAGACCGCCTGGCGCGTGCGCGAGCTCAAGCGCCTCAAGCGCGCGCGGGCGGACATCGAGGAGCGCGAAAGGGAGCTCGCAGAGGTGGAGAGGCGGCGCAACCTGACGGCCGAGGAGCGCGCGGCCGAGGACGAGGCGCATCTCGCCAAGCAGCGTGAGGAAAAGGAGGGCAAGGGCAAGATGTCGTACATGCAAAAGTACCACCACAAGGGGGCATTTTTCCAGGACGAGACGGAAATGGCGGGCTTACTGCATCGCGACATCATGGGCAGCCGCTTTCAGGACGACATTCGAAACCGCGAGGCGCTGCCTGAATACCTCCAGAAGCGAGACATGACCAAGCTCGGCCGCAAGGGCGCCACCAAGTACAAGGACATGCGCACCGAGGACACCGGGCGCTGGGGCCAGTTTGACGACGCCGGGACGAGGGGACACAGGGACAGGTTCGACGGCGACGAGCGCTTCCGGCCCGACGACGCCAGGTTTCGGCACGACGACGGAGGGCCCAAGGGGGCGAATGCCGTGCCGCTGAGGGAGACGAGGGGCAGCGCGCGCGAGGGGGGTAAGCACCGCCCTCGCGATGACGAAAGGCGAGACAGGGGCGGGAGACGTGGCGTTAAAGAGTCAGACGGCGGCGATGACGAAGACGACGGCCGTGGACGGAGATCACGGTCCCGATCGCTCAGGCGAGATGACAATGGCTACAGCAGTCGCCGCAAGAGGAGCACGTCACGCGACAGGGACCGCTACGACGACAAGAGACGCAGGGTAGAAGTGGACGCCCGCCGATGAAAATCCCATCGCCTACCAAGTCCTCACGCCGCGATGCAGCCATGGTTACCCTCCATGATATCACGACAACCAAAGTACATATGTACACACATACATGTCTGGCCCTTTCCCCCTTTATTACTACTACCACCGCGAGGCGCTGTGTTGCAAGCAGAGGTGTGTCGGATCCACAGAACAACCTGGGCTCGTACACCCAAGAAACCGGATCCCAAGCCAGGGCGGCTCATATTCTCACAATCTCTACCCGAGCTCTTTCGTATATCCTGTGGCCGATGACGCCGTCTGTGGCCTCGCCCTCAGCATTGGGCGGATAGAGCGTTATGCGGGCGTAAGTGCCGGCTCCCTTGCGCTTGGAGAGGTAGCCCGGGTTGATGGCGAGGACGCTCTCGATGACCTGCCACCAAAGTATCGTCAGCTACCCGGTCCATGCAAGAGGCCGGCAGAGGGGGGTTTCTCACCTTGGCAAACGGCGGAAGCGCACTGGGGACCAGCATCACGTCGGGCCGAACGTTGACCATCTCGCCCAGCTTGAGGTAGCTCAAATCAAGCGCGGCGCCCGTGGCAATGCCATCGGCCGTGCCAGTCTTGGGCAGCCTCGCGCGGTCCGTCGGCGGAAACAGCGGGAAGTAGTGCCTCTGCTCCACCAGGTGCCGGCACAGCCTGCTCATCAGGTCCCCCTGCGCAGCGCCCTTGGCCAGCTCCTCGCAGCGCAGCTCGTACAGCACGTCCTGGCTCGACACGCCGAGCACCATCTCGTTCATGGACAGCGTCATGGGGTTGGAGACGATGCGCACTGCCTTGGACACGCCCAGCTCCTTGCGCGGGATGGTGTCTTGCGGCCACGAGACGTGCTTGTCGAGCACGTCCCGGACCGAGGGCACCATGACGACGACGAGATGCGGGTTGGCGGCGGAGAGGCGGTTGAGGGCGGGCGCAAACATGTACTTGAAGACGGTGGTCAGGGTTGCGGTGTCGGGGTCGTAGCTGGCATCCTCGGGGAGATCAAAGTCACCCGTTGCGATGAGGGGGTGGTCGACGTCGATAAAGGGACCGGTGAGGACGAGCGCGTCGGCGTGTGTTTCGGCAGCTCGGCTGCATAGCGCATGAAGAGGTTCGTAATCGAGATTGTCGTCGGCAGTATACGGCCCGGACGCAAACATGATGTTCAACGGCGTAGGCTCCGCGTCCGACTCCATGGCATCAGGGCCGCCCCGGAGCCTCTCCTTGCTGGCCTCGAGCGCCGACGAGGCCGACGCGGCGCTGGGGAGCAAGGGGACGTGAAGGACCTCGGCCACGACAAACTCGCTGCCCTGGGCGTTGCTGCCTCGAAGCGCAACAATCTGTCCGGGAAAGAGGCTCCAGCTGGGAATCGCGTCCATCTTGAGCGGCACGCGGAACCCCATGCCCGTGCGGCGCGACGTCTCGAGGACGAGCGACGCCGCGTTGAGCTTGCCCTCGGCCGAGTCGGAAGCGATGCGCCCCACGGCAACAATCTGGCAAGTGCTCTGGTTGGCCGCGCTGTCGAGGGCCGAGTCGTCGATGCCGTGGTGCGCCTGGACCAGAGCCGCAAAGTCGTCGATTCGGTCGTCGAGGATCTCGCTCGCCTCCGACAACTTCATGGCAAGCGGCTTGTAAGCCGTCTTCTTCTGGTCCGAGGCGGCCGTGAGCTTGATCCGCGGCTGGGCAAAGGGCGCGACGGGGGTCTCGGCGGGACCGAGGTGGTCGTTGAGGACCTCGATGACTTCGCCCGCGTTCGTCCTCTCAGCGAAAGAGTTCGGCCTGTGGGCATGTCAGCGTGAGCCTGCACCGGGAAACGCGGGTCCACTACTCACGGCACGCCATCCAGGGCCCGTTGCTGATCTTTCATGTTGCTTGCGGGCGAGCTCGCCACGCCCGCCGTTTCCATCTTCCTCTTGGCCGCGCTCCCGCCCCCGCCCCCGGCCCCCCTCGCGATCCTGTCCGCCGTCGCCGACGCAGGCGTGCTAGGAACGAGGCCTTCAAGCATGCCGAGAAAGTTGGAGATGGGCTTGGACATCGCCGCCACCTTCCGCTTGCCCTTGGCCTGCGGCTGGCGTTGGCTCCTCTCCAGCTTGTCCTGGATGTTCCGCTTGAGGTTGCGCACCGCCGAGAGCGACAACACCTGCGCATCGGGATCCATACTGAAGCAGTACAAATCCCATTTGGAGAAGAGGTCCTCGACCGAGAGGTCATGCAGGCGCATGATGGACTGGAGCTCGGCGAGCACGTCGGGCTCCAGCGGCTTGTTTGGGGAGAAGCGGGACTCGAGCTCGGCGTCCGCCATGGTGAGCAGGCAGGCGAAGAAACCGTCTGCTTGTGCAGGTTGCTATAATGCAGTTTTCCCCGAAAAGTCTCTTCAATTCGACAACAATTGTGGTGGTTTAGAAATGATGGGCGTAAATGCAGGTTCGCGGGAAGACGCGATGATTTGACGCGTAAAGTGCCATGTGGTGGTGGTCCGCCCGCCAAGTGGATCCCCTAGCGTGATTCCTAAAAGGTACATAGGTATTCGTACTTCGCACTTCGTACGAGGTACATATATCACGTAATAACGTATTTGTACTCCTCTCGTCGGCGCTCATCTCAAAAACCCACCCAAAAAAGGGTCGCCACTGCGTGCCCATCGTCTGTCCGCCATCTTCTCATGGCAAACGCCCAAACTCCGTGCCCCGGTCCGTGCTCATGTCTATGTACAGAACTTCTTCATCATTACAGCAAGTGTTTCTTGGCCGGGTTTACGCCAATTCACTCCCTCGCTATTCCTCGTCCGCTTGCATACTGCCCGGCGGATCCATCATCCATTGAGCCGAGAGGTTAGCCGAGCTTCGATAGTCAAAAGTGTCCCGGGGCGAGCTGTGCATCATTGTATCTGTACTGAGCATATTTGCATAGTCGACCAGAGCGCCATTGTTGGCGTCCAACGCAGGCAAGCTTCCGAGGTCCATATCGTCCATGAATTCAAAATTGTTGTGGTCCGAAAAGAACTGGTTGAAGGACCGACTGATGGGAGTGTCAAACATCTCAAAGCCCCCTTGGTGATTGCGCGGGCTGCGTCTGCAGCTTGCGCTGCCCAATTGTCCGATTCCGAGGCGCGGCGTCTTTGTCGGTGTCTGCTGCAACAGGGCCTGGCTGGGCGATGCAACCGATCTGATGCTGCGCAACGACTGGGAGACACTCCTCGTGATCGGCCGGTGGCTCGGTGTAGCGCGGGTTGGCGTCTTGAATGGACTCGAAGGAACGAGCTCGTTGGAGTTGGGAGGCGGCGTCGACGGCCGCGCGTCCATTGGTTCCTTGAGGAGAGCCTCCGTTCGACGGCGCTCGCTTGTTGCTTCATCACTGTCTTCCACCATGCTGTTCTCCTTGCCCATGGCAAATTTGCCCATGGCTAGTCTCTTCAGCTGCTGGAAATCGTCAGAAGTCTGAACCATGTTCACATCCAATTCCCCCAGCACCTTGGGAGCCCCGTCCTTTCGCGGTGACGGGAACAGCAGTCTCCTGGTGCCGCCTACCGCATCGTCAAAGTCCAGCTCCACAGGGCTCTTTGCGGTACCGCTACCGCGGGAATGGGTTGACCCTGGGTTGGAGCGGGTTTCGTCATCTCCGCCGCTCGCATCGGCAGACGGCACGCACGTCTCGCCCGCCTGGAATAGCGGGCCGAGCAATGCTGTCAAATCCGCGTGCGAGGGTCCGCCGTTGGCAGCCTTGGGCGACGATGGCTCCGCGGGCCCGAGAGCGTCCGTCAGCAGATACGCGTCCGAAGCCGGATTGACCGGAGCATCGCTCTTGGAACGAGATTTCCTGGAACGATTGCCGCTCACTCCCGTGCCCTTTCTCCGCCGCTCCTGACCGATGCGCGAAAAGTCCTTCTCCCACCGGTCCGGGGGCCGGTGGCATTTGCACTTTGTGAGCCATATCCCGCAGGGGTTACAGAGGAGCAGCTCCTTCCAGGCGTCCCGGTCGTCGGCAGGCCCCAGGCTTTTCTTGATGAGCCGGTACGAGGTCGGCTTGTCGTCCGCGTCGCGATTGATAACCTCAATGGCCGTCACCTTGCCGGGTTTCTCCGAGTACTCGCAGTACTGAGGTGTGCCTTCATGTTCCTGAACCCAGATCTTACGCCAAGTCGGCGTCTCAATGGCTCCACAGTTACTGCAGAATGGGGGCATTTCTCCGTTCATAATGGCCTCCTCAAGCCGCTGCTTGATTGCGTCTTTCTTAACTCTATTCTTGTTCGATCTCGCCGGAGGCGGCGACGAGGCCGACTGGGGAGCGTCCATGGGCGGCGTGGGTGCCTTGGGTTGCTCTTGGTAAGACATCTGCTGCAACGAGGTACTAGGTCCGACGGGGTCGCTTGCAGGTATCGGCAATGCCAGCGGCCCAGAAGATGCCGCTCTCTTCAAGCCCGGGGCAGTGGGTGGAGTGGGAGCGCTCGGCTCAACACCAAAACACTGGGACAGGGACGAGGGACCTGCAGGCTCACTTGCAGGAACCGACGGCAGAGCCAGAGATATGGCTCCCGCAGATTGAGATCTCTTCAGTGGACGCACGTCCTTTGCCTGTGAGCCCTTGGACGTTTTCCTCTTGGTCGGCTTTGTCGACGCCAGATCTTGCTGCTGCATGGGCACCTCGCTGGCCGTTGATGTGTCGGAACAGGCCTTCGGAGGGGTAATGCAGGACGCTATCAATTTTAAAACACCCCGCATGGGCTCGGGAGCGGGTGCAGGGCTTGGCTGGCCGTTGTGTTGTATGGGTTCCGCCATGAGTGCCGGGCTCATGCGCTTCTCCGCGGCATCAGTTGTCGGGGGCGGGGTGGCCTCCAGCGCGGGCGGGGGAATCGGGGCGGCCCGAGACTTCTTTGCGGCTGGTGCCCTCCTCTGCCGAGAGCGAGGAGGAACCTTTTTCATGAGAGGAAGAGACGGCGCATCGTTGACTGTCGGTGGTAGGGCCGCCGGCGCCGGCGACCCTTGATGGGGAGCGTTGTAGCTGCAGATGTGAACCATGTCTTGGCCCGTTGGGCCGTCTTGCATCTGAAACACTTGAATGGGCACGCCCTTGCTCATCGGCCTCGACTCGGTTGATTTCGAGGGGCGGGCGCGAGGTGCTATGGCTTCGCTAGGCCCAGGGTGGAGGGAAGCTTCACCAAAGAGGTCGTCCATCTCATTATTAGCAAAGCTGGAGTCGTGATGCGGGAGCTCAGTGGACGGCATCGGCGGCAGGACGGGGCTCGATGGCGGCGGACTGGACCGCATAAAAGGCGTCGTGCGTTGCACCGGTGGCGAGGATGCCATGCTGGCCTCGGAGTAGGCGGGCGTCGGAGCCAGGGATTCGGGGGAGCGGCCATCTTCCTGGCCCGGAGACAAGGGCTGCAGCCTCATATCGGAATAAGCGGCAGCGACTTGATGCTGGCCTAGAGTAGACTCCTGTCGCAACTTGGACAGGTTGGAGCCTCGCCCGGGCAGACCGGCGAATGGACCTTCCTCCGGGATAGGCGTGGGGGCCCGAGGAATTTCCTGAAGGTGACTGCCCGGTACACTCTCGCTGCTGGCCGCCACGGGGCGGAAGTTTCGTAGAGAGCTGGATGTGCTGGCGGCGACTCGGAGGGACTCGGGCCCTGTAGCAAACGGATTGGCAGCCTTGGTTGTCTTTGCCCTCTTCTTAGTGGGCCCCTCTTCGCCCTCGGTGGCCTCTTCATATCCCGATGTGTTTCCATCCGCCGGCTTCTTACGAGGCCTACCACGTGGCCGACCAGTTGGCTGTTTTTTCCGAGGAGCCCGACTGGAAGCTCGGCTGGATGGTCTCGAGGAAGCGGCGGAGCCTTTGGACTGCTCACTCGGCTCGCCCACAGGAGTGGGAGCCACTCGATGAACCTCGTGAGTCGCCTGAGGCAGGCCTTGCTGAAGACCATGCTGCTGGCTAAACAAATGCGAGTTGTTGGACATGGGGCCCGGGCCTTGGGACAAGGCAGGAGAGGCAACGCGCGAGACTTGATGACTGATCTGGGGGTTGGTTTGCATGAAAGAATTCCACTCTGAGGTGCCGGTAGGCGTCATGACGGGTTCCACGGGCCGATCCGCGAACTGTTGCTCCGGGAGTCGGTCGAGGGGCCGGGTTGGTTGGAAGTCTGCACTGTCGTGGCGGACCGGGCGCGGGAGTTTGGCGGACTCGGAAAACTTGAGCTTGACCTCGAGCGTCTCCCTGTTGCCTCCACCGAAGACGGCAAGGAGGTTCTTGGTAACACGTCCGGTGACGAGCTTGGGCGGCTGGGGCATGCCGTCGTTGCGCATCGAGTCGAGGGCCCAGGACAGCATGCCCTGGCCGACCAAGGGGGTATCGAGCTCGGAGTAGTCGACGGCGTAAACGGCGTAGTCGCCATATTGAGTCGCAAGTTCCGGACTGCATTCTATGACGGCGTGGAGACAGGCTTGCAGGTCGATGACGCCGATGGCATTCTTCTCGTCGATGGGAATCGTCTGCACGTGCAATGTGTGCGAGTGTCGGGCCAGGCAGTTGACTCGGGCTTCCTTATCGAACGTGTAGTGGATCTTGACTGCAAGCACACGCAGAGTTAGCTCGACGTTCAGAGCCGTGGGGGCAAGGAAAAGAGGTGGCATACGGCCCATAGGCCTGACTTGGGCGCCAGGTTCCGGGCCAGGCTCTGGAGCAGGAGCATAGACGGGTGCAAACATGGCCTGGCTAGGGCCGTTCCAGCCTTCGCCACCCGGTTGAGCGGCAGGCCGAGGCGTCGCCATGACGATGGCCACTCCCTCGCCGGAGCAGTGTGTAGGTGCGAAACAAGTGCACTCGCGGAAGGTGCTTCGCTGCGGAAACGGCTGATGACGGATGTGGTTGAAGAGGAAAAGGCTGCAGTGGAGAAGACGGTCGAGATGGTTTCGTTTCAACGGGGGAAGCGGTTGGTCATGGCTGGTGACGTGCGCGCCAATTCACGCTGCTTCAGTCGCGTCTGTGGGACCCGCTGCCACTTTAAAAATCGGCGCGCGCCCGCGCGAGGGGACAGTAGTGAGACCAGCGCGGGAAGGGGGGGGGGAGTCTGTAGAGGAGTATGATGAATGAAAGGGATATAAGAAGGGGAAACAATAGGGTATGAGGAAGTCGAGTTTGATAAGAGAAGACGCGCGTAAATTGTGTTTGGTTTTGGCGCGACGTGCGATCGTGAGAGAGTTGAGAAGTCCAGCCGGCGGCGCCTTAGTCTAGTGGTGGCGGCCAATGGAGAGAGGTGAGGAGAGAGCTCTCGGTGAAATTGCTAGGTAGCTTCCGGATCGAGTAGCCGTGACGTGACTGCCTGGCTTTTTATTAGTGGGTGTGAAGTCGCCTAAGGCGAGGCATCAACAAAGGGTACTTCGAGAAAAGTCTCCAGCGAGGTACTGTTCTGCAAAAGTCCGCCAGGTCCGCGGACAGGAAGTGCTGAAGAGTGAGCTGTAAAGTGCGCCGCGGGTACCTGGGTTAGTGCATGCACGGTTTGTTTTCTGTTTTCTTCGCAGTCCCGGAGGTAACTTAGTACATACTTTTTTGGCGCCACTGTTGGGGCGGCACCACAACCTTGTAACTCGTGGACATTACGTTTTTCCCTCTCTCTAATAAAGGCAAAGACTCACTCCTCTTGATGGCCATATCGAAAAAACCAAGAGAGGTTGCGGGCTTGGTCAGATGTTTCCCTCTCCCCACCGTCACCCACATCATGGCATGCCCAAGACATCACTTGAGTGACTCATATCGTCCAAGAGCCCCCAAACCATGATTCTAGCTGACGTTCGATTTGCCTATCTCCGAACCCTGGGCCGCGCCGGCTCTCGCCCGCAAGCATGACCGCTGAAGCCCCCGCCCCCCCAAACCTAGAACTCCTTTTACGGCATTTGCCTGAATCTTGAGAGCAATAGAACACGCGATCCTGCTCAGGGCCGGTTCTCGTCGGAATAATCACCTGATCGTTCAAGCAGGTCAAGGGCAACGCGGCAAGACGCAATTCTGACATTACCGCGCGGATGTTGCAAGCAACCTTGAGATGCCTCACGGCTTATAGTTGTACATTGGAACCTCCTGCCTCTCCCGCTGCCTCTGACTCTACAACCGGCTGGTAGCCACGCTCTCGTCGCCTAACCATCTTACCACGCCTTTCTCATCCACCCTTGTCTTCCGAGTAATAATCTCCTGGGTCACGGCTGCGATTCCCTGACGCCCCCTACGCGATGCAAGGACCGCCGTTATCAGCTCCTTGCGCGTGTAGCTCTTGGACGCCACCATGGCCTCGATTTCCATTTCCGTGGGGACACCGAGCGCCGCAAAGGGATACTGCGAGTAGGTGCGGCCACTGAGGAGCTCCAGCGAGGCCCCGCCGTGAAAGTTGAAAAAGGGCTTGGCCACGTTGTCACTGGCGGGGATGGCCTCGAGCGACTCGGGCTGCCACTTGGGCGTCTCTTTGCGGACGAGCAGGGCCGTGACGCCCTCGGTAAAGTCATGCCCTTGCATGAATTTGGAAGCAATCTGAAACTCCTTTTTGAAAGCCTCGGCAATGTCCCACTTGCCACCAACGCGCATCTGCCTGAGGGTGACGTGCACGGCGGTTGGCGACCGCTTTTGCATCGTGTCCAACTGCTTCTGCGCCCACTCTTCCGTCTCTCCCCTCTCCTCCTTGAGGGAGGCGATGATGTCGGCGACGTTGTTTTTGTTGAAGCAGCGGTCGATGGCCGCGCGCACCTCACCGCTGAGCTGCATGGGCTGGTCGTGCGGCAAGCCGGTGCAAAACTCCTCTAGGGTATCATTGATAATCTCGAGCCTCCTGGGCAGAGCGTCGTCGTCTCGAAATCTCAGCTCGGCCAGGCGAGACTCGAGATCTGGAAGGCTGGTAGAATGAAGGTAATGCGTGGCGATGCCAGAATAGAAGACATTGGGACCAGTCAGCCTGTCGCTGGTCAAGGCCAGATACGTGCCGACAGAGCCGTTCATGCGGGGGAGAAAAAAGGAGGCCCCGACATCGGGGAAAAAGCCTATCGTCGTCTCGGGCATGGCGAAGACGGTCCTCTCCGTGGCGATGCGGAAGGGAGCGTGAATGCTGAGGCCGACGCCACCACCCATTGTGATGCCATCCATAAAGGCAACGTACGGCTTACTGTACGTCGCAATATAGTGATCCAGCTTGTATTCGAGGGCAAAGTAGTCGGCCGACTTCTTCCACCCGTGGGCCCCCTCCTGGTTGTGCTGAGCGAGCGCGGCGACGTCGCCTCCGGCGCACAAGGCTTTCTCGCCTGCACCCTTCATGACGATGACATTGGCCATGTCTGAATTTTCCCACTCAACAAGGCGGGGAATAATCTTGCGGATCATGGATCCGTTGAGCGAGTTGAGCTTTTTGGGCCGGTTCAGCATGACGGTGCGGAGGCCATATCTGTTTTCAAAGACGACGTCGTTGGGCTCGTCGCCGGGCAGTTCCTTGATCGAGCGGGCCTCTGTTGAAAGCTGCCAGGCTTCTCAATTAGCATGCAATTCAGAGACGACAGCCCGGAATGGACAAGAATCACCTGCCGAGCGTCCCACGAGCAGCTCAAAACCTTTGCGTTCTGAGCCATCCTACATGTGCCTCGCAAGCTTAAGCTGCTTGAAACATTGGCTGCCACTCCGGCGCGGACGAGAAAAGCTCTATAGGACATTGGAAAGGAGGCGATGGCTGGACTCGCTCGTACGGTCCGGGAGGCAGACGCATCGACGGGCCCTCGTCTGCGGAGGGGCGGCAACGTGAGGTCCTCGGCAGTAGCCAAAATTTAGGCCGAGAGTACCTGAGCTGTGTGGAGAATCGTGTAGAGATGCGAGAGGACTCTGTAGAAAAACCTACTATAGTACGAGACTGTCACCTGGACCCCAGTACCATTAATGCGAGCGAGCGACTGGGTACCTCCGGGTAGTCTTGAGAAAGTATCTCCTGAGAGCTGAAACACAGCAGCTCGCGGGGTACGGTATGGCCGGCCAGTGGAGACTTGTCGCAGCTCACCCTTTTGCCCAATCAGAGCGCGCCGTTTTCGCCGACTTTTTGAGCCTCGAACTAGCCTTCATCTCTCAAGACCTTTATTAACCATCCCCATCATCAGCCTTGCGATTCGCAGCACGCCTCAACTCGCCCTGAACCTCGTCTCGCACACGGGCAACCGCGCAAAATGGCGGATCCCAAGATTCAGTACAAACCCCGTCTATGTCCATGGCTTGACCTGCGCTAACGACTCGGACTCGCAGGGAACTGCTCACCAAGTCGCGCGCCGACCTCACGTACGCGCTCTTCCCTCCCTACCCATCCCGGGGCAGCGTCGAGCCCTTTGCTGCGCTGGCTGGAGCAGGAAAGAACAAGGCTGACGTGGGTGTTTCCAGCGAGTACGAGATTGCGCAGCTCGAGGAGCACGAGTTCTCCGCCGGCCCCCTCTCCATCCTCCAGACCGCCGTGCGCTCGCACGTCCAGGTGCTCATTTCCATACGCAACAACCGCAAGCTGCTCGCCCGCGTCAAGGCCTTTGACCGCCACTGCAACATGATTCTCGAAAATGTCAAAGAGATGTGGACAGAGACCAACAAGTCTGACAGCGGCAAGACCAAGTCGGTGAACAGAGACCGGTTCATCAGCAAGATGTGAGTGCACAAAGAGGAGCGGCGGGCTGCTCTCGCACGCGAGCACGAGGTGATGCTAACATGTCACAGGTTTTTGAGAGGGGATAGCGTGATTTTGGTGCTGTTGAGCTGAGGCCGGAGCGCGCCCTCACATGCTGTCAAACCACTTCTGTGTTGCCTACCGCCTCTTTCTTTCTTTGTTCTTGCCGGCCTGGGTTCCTCAATGACCGGCTCATCTCATGGGCGAGACTATGGAGTACATGGGTGGAACAGGCGTTATGAATAATGTGATTTTACTCGGGGGACCAAAGTGTCGTACGGAATTTTCACCGACACGACTGCGGCTTCTTCACCTCACGTGTCGACTTTTCCCACTTTCTGCTGAAGAAGTTGTCTACGGAAGAAGCGTCAAGCGTCCAACCACGAGCTTCGCATCTTCAAGGCCGTCGAGATAGGTGCTCAACCCTGCTCGGCTGGCTCCGCGCTTGCCAGTCCCAGGAAGAAGCAGGCCAGCCCCCAGGCCCCGGGGTCGGGCACCTGTTCGTAGCCGCTGCCACCGACATAAACGGTCCGACCAAGACTGGCCTGCATCCCCCTCGTCTCGTTGGCCGCCCCGTGAGCCGCGCATGCCGCCTCGCCGACGTCGCCCGTCTTGCCCAGCACCTCGACAAAGGGGTACAGGGTATCGACGAGGGTCCGGTCTCCCGGGCGGGCGGGCGTATACTTTGCCAGGGCGTCGCAGCTCTGCTTGAGGGCCGAGGCCCAAAGCCGCGGGGTGGTGCTGCCGGGCGCCGAGGCGCGCAGGGCATGGACCAAGGCGTTGAGGAAGATGGCGTAGAGGGCGCCCGAGGTGCCGTCCATGGTGTTTTCGACGACTATCACAATGGAGGAGACGTCGACGACGGCGTCGCCCGTCAGAGACGTCTGATTGAGGTGCTTGAGGATGGCTGCGTGTCTGTCTGTCAGTAGCGTCCGAGGACGACGACTCCAAAGGCATCAACGTGTCTGAAGGAGCTCACCTTGGGCGCCTCTCTTGAGCCCGATGCCGCAGTCTCCGTCTCCAACGACGGTGTCGAACCTTGTAATGTCGGGCTCCGCCGCCACCACCTTTTCCAGAGCGCGCACCAAGGCAGACTGGGCACGCGGGGGATCCTCCATCATCAGGCCGCTCGGCTGCACCGCCTGCTCGGCCGTCGCATGGTCCGTCATGGCGGCGGTGCTGCGGGCGTCCCACGAGGCGGTGCGGATCGGCGCAGACCAGCCCGTGGCCTCGCACGGCGCGTCGAGCAACTCGAGCATGCCGCACCCGGGGCCGCTGATGCGCGTGTCGACGACGTTGAGGAGCGAGATGCTGAAGCCCGGCCCGTTGAGGCTGGTCATGAAGGTGCCGCTCAGGACGCGCACGGGGCGGATGCCGTAGCCATGGCGCAGCTGGCGCACCACTTCGGCCGTGACGCCGCCCATCTCGAGGACGCTGACGCCGCCGAGGTTGTTGACGAGCAGCACCACCTCGGCGGAGGCGTCGATGGAGAGAAAGGCCCGGTCGCGGTCGCCGGCATCGAGCAGCTGTGCCAGCATGGCGCTCACCAGCCGCGGCAGGTGCAGCTCGGCGCGCCCGCAGCCCGGCTCGTTGTGGATGCCCATGCCCATCTCGACGTCGTCGGGGCCCAGCCCGGCACCGCCGTCGGCGGCGCGGCCGGGGACGTGGACGTGCTCCAGGCTGGCGCCGGCGCTGACGACGTTTGCGGCGGCGAGCCTCGCGACCCCGGCGACGTCGTCGAGCGGCCTGCCCAGGGCGGCCATGGCGCCGGCAATCTTGAGCACGAGCACCGTGCCCGCGATGCCGCGCCGGCCGACCTTTCCAGCCTTGGCCCTGCCGACGCCGACGTCGTCACCAACAACCACCATGTCGACGCGCAGCCCAGCAGCCCTTGCCCTTTCCACGGCGACGCCAAAGTTGAGCACGTCGCCCGTGTAGTTCATGACGACGACGAGCACCCCGGCACCCCCGGCGTCGACCCTGGCCGTCAACGCCGTCCGCACCTGTTGGGCCGAGGGGCTCGCGAAGATGGTGCCCGCCACGGCCGCCGAGAGCATGCCCGCGCCCACCATGCCGGCAAACGACGGCTCGTGCCCGGACCCGCCGCCCGACACCACCGCCACCTGGCGGCCCGACGACTGCTGCTGCGAGGGCCGCCGGTAGACGATTTTGTTGGCCGCGTCGACGCCGACGGTGGGGTTTGTCAGGGTCAACGAGTGCAGGGCCGAGGAGACGAGGTGGGCTGCGTCGTCGATGAAGTGCTTGGGACACGACATGGTGGGCGCGATGGATTCGGGTGACTGGACGGGATTTTCATCATCTGGCGACTGACCAGGTTTGTTGGAACAGAGTTCCGGCCTCGACAAACGGCTGCCGACCTGGTCAGATGTCCATCACAGCGCCCCACCTCGCGAGAAGTCACCACGAGCAACGGAGGAGTCACGCACATGAGCAACGGAGTCACGTACATGGGTAACAGGATGGGCAAACGGAGTAAGCATCCAGACGACTCAGCGTCAATCAAGGGCGACACTCTCGAGACGTTGCGCTTCTCGTCTTGTTTGTATGTACGGCATACCAAGAATATACATGTACATATGCTCCGATCCGGTCAATACATGTGGGCAAAGAACCCAACTCGGTGCAATCGACGCTGGCCAAACCCAGGCCATCCAAGCCGCCGCCCAAAACGCCTGTGCAATGGCGCGACTAAACCAGTCTTCGCTCGTCGTGGAGATAACAAGCAATGAAACCCGCGGATATAAACAGAGATTGCGGCCAAAGGGGAGTAGTGAGCCAACAAGTGGAGGGAAAGAGGCATGATAAATCTATACGAGCATAAAGGTCGTCCCCCCTACCGTGCCCACTATCAGAAACAGCGTCAGGAAGCTCGCGGCGGCCTTGTCCGCCATCGTGATGGGCTTGAGCTCCGTCGGATCCGTTTCCTTGCCGGTGCCGGCGCTGGGATCTCCCTTGGATGTTCCGCCCGTCTTCTCGGTGTAGGGTGCAGGCGCTTTGCTGGTGAGCGGGTAGATCATGGCGGCGACGGCGTTCATCTGCTGAGGGACACCGACGAGGCCGTCAAAGTTATTGCCGAGCCAACTGAAGCCGCAGGCCGTCCCCTGCATGCCCTTGAAGTCGGTGGGAGGCGGTGATCCCGTGCACGACGAGGCGGCGGCCTTGGCCGTGGCCTTGAGAATGGGGAATATGGCCTCGCCCGTGTACGGGGCCAGCTTGGTCGTGGCGGCAAGCCATCGGGCAAGATATCCCTTGAAGCTCTGCTGGTCCCTGTTGCAGAGCTTGTTGGCCTCGCAAAACTGCTCGTACAGGACGTTGCCCTTGACAAATCTCGTCAGGGATTCCTTGAGGATGCCGTCGAGCCGTTTTTTCCACGTGTCGTTCTTGGTGTGGTTGTACATCATGGCGGCGCCCTCGAGGTAGATGCCTGCGTTGTATGACCATTGGTCTGTGTTGACTCTCCTGCACTGCGTGTCCGAGTCTATCGTAATGCCGTCATGAACGTCAAATTTGTCGTTGATGAGACCGACCTTTTTCTGCCACTCGAAAATCTTGGTGGCCCAGTCGGCATAGGTGTCGTTGCCCGTGTACCGGGCCAGGCGGGCGGCGATGTTGAAGAAGCAGCCATTGGAAATGGAGTTTTTGTAGTTGTAGCCGTTGTTGAAGCTAAATATTTGCCACCTCAGGCCGCCGCCACAGTCCAATTCGTCCCAGCGCTGCGCGTACAGGTTAAAGACGGCTTGGACCAGGGCCAGATACTGGGGCTGGTCCGACGGCGGATCGGGAAACTTGTTCTCGGCGGCGCTCATGGCCGTCATGGCCCAAAAGCCCTGGTCGTCGTTGCCCTCTGTCCTCGTCTGGTTCTTGGGCATAAAGTCGGCCGAGTCGGCACCCTGATGGACAATGGCTTGCATCGTGGCATCGTTGTAGGTGCTGTCGCCCGTCAGGAACCAGTAGTCGATGATGGTGCCAAACATGGCTCCGGCCGTCCACCCTGCTCGCCGTGTTAGCGACCAAGGTTCTGCCGCGCCAAGTCCTGGGGGCGCTGACAATAGTATGGATCGGGCAAGTTGCCGGGGACATCTCCGGTGTTGTTGCCGGTGTAGTATCGCATGAGCCCATACGCGGCGATGCTGGCGGCCTTTTTTATGGAACCTAGAGTGGCGTTGCGGATTAGAAAAAGCAACGAGAGCCAGAAACAAGGCGTGGCGTATTCGTACCTTCATCGTCCACGTTGACCTTGATGCCCAGGGCCGTTTGTCCCAGGAGCCCAGAGGCGAGAGCCAGGATCGCAAGGCCCCTCATGGCGCGGGCGTCGGCTCGGAGTGATGCCGGCAGGAGGAGTGGTAAGAGCGAGAAGAGTTGGGAAGCGGGTTAAAAGAACAGAGGCTGACGTGGTTGAAAATAATCGCATTCGGGGTTTGAGGGGTGAATATAATTACAGAGAGTATTCGCTTGACTGGAAACAAACGGAAACTCCGGTGGCCAGCAGCGCCAAGAACGGAGGACAGTCGTGGGAATGAGAATTAATGAGCATACGAATAAAAGGAGAATTAAGGAAATAACGACAAGTGAAGAAAGGTGAATTGGCTTGGGGAAAGGAGAGCAAGAGCAAGAGAAAGAGAGAGGGTGAGAGAGGATGAGCGTTTGAGGATGGGGGAAACCGGTGGAAACAAGTCTGTCTACGGAAGTACCTAGAAAAGACATGGGCAAGGCGGGCAAAGAGGGAGACGACGAGGAGAACAAGGGCGCTCAAACGACGGCCAATACGAAGTACTCGGCCTCCTTTTCCAACAACCTCCGAGAGCAGGGCCCCCAACGTTCATGTGACTTGAGCGACGCCTCCCCCAAGGCAGACCCAAGGCAGAGAGAGAGAGTTGGGGCGGGCTCTCACTCATTTGCCGGGCCGGCTGCCGGGCCGCGAGGCAGTGTTGCCCAACCCAAGCAAGGGTGAAACGGTCTGCGAGGCATCCGAAAGTTCGAAAGCGCAGGCCGTGTTTCTTGGCGGAGAAGGAATGTGTCCGTTTCGTCATTGTCTGGATGGCCAAGAGGGAGTGAGACGTCAGCCACGAGTCCACGACGACGACGCCGACGACGAGGCTGCATTGTGCGCGGCGGTGCGCAAGTGAAGTTGAGTTGGTGAAGTTGGCTCAGCCTTTGTCAATGGGGGCCAGGCAGGGGGGGAACCTAGGTACCTAGGTACCCAGTAAGATTACCTGGGCTAAAATCTAAAATCTAATAAAATGCAGAATGCAGGACCACGCGCAAAAAGGCATCATTATCCGTACTTCGTGCAACAACGTCACGTGTATATATTTCACCTGGGCCGCAATCTTTGGCCCCTTAATCACTGAAATCATCCTCGTCCCCTTTTCATTTTGAGTTGCCGTTACGAAATAGGTACCTAGATACTTCGCGTATACTAACTACTTCGGGACTGCCCCGCTGTTACGGGCCTTGTGGGTACAGAGGTTGACCCCTCAATATAGGTAGCCTCACAGCTCGCAGCTCGCGACGACGCACAATGAAACTCCTCGCTGCCTCTGTTGGGCTGCTACTCGGCCTCGCTGCCGCCGAGGGAACCGGTAACCACCCGGACTGGCCTCGGTGGTGCGGCAAGTCGTACCTGCCCCAGTGGGTGACGCTCGTCGGGCTCAATGGGCCCGCTCCCCACTGACTGCTCTAGATTCCCCAGCTTCGATCCAGGCGGCCAGACCTTGGAGCCGGCGGTGCTGCCCGGCGGTCCGGCCCTCGACGTGCGCCTCAAGCCGAGATACAGCATCTATCTCGAGAGCGAATCGCGTGCAGAGTTTGTGGTGCATGCCGACATCTCAAAGTGGCGCGGCCAGCCATGGCCCGACCTCGACACCCCCGACAGGGCACCCGCCCTTCACTTTGAAATCAGTCTCGCGTCTGGCGGCGGCGCCCTCGTCACCGACAAGCTGGTCGTCGGCTCCAAGTCCAACGTGTTTGCCTTTAGTCTCGCCCGAGTCCAACCCAGCCTCAGCCCCTACAAGGTGACACTCGTAGGCACGTCTCAAGATGGTTCGTCCAACGTCACCGCCACCACCGAGCTCTTCCTGCTACCGGAGAAGATGACGGGCAGTGTTACTAGGCTCGACAATCTCAATGGCGGTATGCTCTTCCGCAGCCGTGCCACCGGGGGGAAGTTTGAGTCGTTTATGCCCTACGGCTTCTACGCTTCATGCGACAACTTCCTCTGCGACCGGGACAACTTGAGCAAGATAAAAGCCTACCGCGATTTGGGATTCAACAGCATGGTATCGCTCACGACTATATTTGACTCGAGGCCGGCGTACGAGCACCTGGACAAACTCGATTTGAGGTTCATGTACGATCTCCGCAGCTACTACAAGAACCTGACGGCGGTGCGCCAACAGGTGTCTGCCATCAAGGACTTTGACGCCATCTATTCATACTGGGGCTCAGACGAGTAAGCTTACTGCGCCCTAATTGACATGGACTGACACAAGGCATGGTTCCAGGCCCGACGGACACCAGGACCCTTTCAACCTCGTCGTCGAGGCCAGAGATGCCATCCGCAACATTGACCCTTACCACCCCGTCTCCGTCACGCTCAACTGCCAAAACTACTACTTCAAGGAATACTCGGCTGGAGCCGACTTCATCATGGAGGACGCATATCCCATTGGCATCAACAGCACCTTTTCCAAATGGAGCACGCCCTGCAGCCCCAGCTATGGCGACTGCGGCTGCGACAACTGCCAGGGCGGCGTGCAGGACGTAGCCCGTCGGCTTGACCATCTTGCGCAATACGAAATCTGGCTCGGCCTCTGGCCCAAGACCAAGGCGCACAATCCGCAGAGCTTTCACGGCGAGGGCTACTGGTCGAGGGACCCGACGGAGGGGGAGGCGGTGGCAATGAGTGCGCTAGCTCTCAATCACGGCGCCAAGGCCATTGCCTCGTGGGTGTGGCCGACGAGCCCTGCACTGGCACAAGTCCACGGTAGGTTTGCGCGCGCCGTCGCCAATGAGCCGGTCCGTAGCATGGTCACGGAGCGTCGTGCAAACAGGGTCCGAGTCGAGGGGGCCGAGTCTGTTGATGTGGCTTATTGGACGGTGGAAGATGGGCAGCAGGTTCTCGTGACGGTCGTCAATGGCGGCCCGGAACCCGTCAATGGCCTCGTCACTGTTCCGCTGCCAGCACCGGTGGTCCCATGGACCAAGGATAGTGTCATTTGGGGCAATGGGACGTGGACGCTAGGTGATGACAAGGTTCAGCTGGCCGGCGTGGCCGCCATGTCTACCAACATGGTTCTTCTGCGCGCTGGTGGTGACTGGCACGAAATCTAGAATCTTGATGTCCTCTTTCCCTGCTCCCAGATGCTCCAATCATTTCGGAAGAACGAGCTCAGACGCCTGCAGCCAGATTCCCTGCAGCAACATGACTTGCGGCCGTGACGGACCAGTGTCAGGATTTGATCTTCATGTCCGCGTCGCGGCTTAGCCGGAGGGCCTGCGTCTTGAGCGCGGGCACGTCGGCGTTGACAAGAGTGTTGAGCCACTGCTCGTCGGCGCACTTGGCGGTGCCACGACCGAGCCCGACAGGGACGCAATTGGCATAGATGGTCTCGTAGGAGCGGGCGGGTACGACAAAGGTCTCGTGGAAGACGCCAATGTGGGGGAAGCGGCCCTGGTTGTACCACGTCCAGGCCTTGCGGTGCAGGTCCTCGTGGGCGAAGCGATGGATGCTCTCGACGTCGCGGAAGTAGTAGGTCATGTTGGAGGTGGAGGCGTTGCCGAGGCCGGCGCCACGCCACTCGCTGGCGGCGAGGATACCGAGCTCGTGGCGGCGGCGCATCAGGTCGGCGTGCAGGTCGAGGAAGTGGCGCGCGGCGGCAGGACCGCCGGGGCACAGCGGGCCGAGCGCGTGGTTCCACTGGATGCCGAGGTTGAAGACGACGAGGCCGGGCTCGGCCGGGGTGGGGCCGAAGGTGCCGGCGGCCGAGGGGATCTGGGCGGTGGCGCGGCCGGGGACCACGCCGGCCATGTAGGGGTCGCGCGAGGTCGCGGGGGCCAGGCGGTGCACCAGGGCCGTGGTGGCAAAGGCGAGGAGCAGGGCGGCGGGCGGCACCACGGCGTAGCCGTCGGGGAGAACGAGGCAGAAGAGCAGCTGCGCGGCGGCGGCGGCGACGAGCACGTTGAAGCGCACAAAGAGGCCCTTGACGACGAGCTGTCGCGACTTCGTCAGCCAGGGGCGAGCCAGAGACCGGCTGGGAGAGGGGGCATGGACAGACCGTGTAGAGGTCCTCGGGCACGAGCTTGTGAGGGGCGCTCGAAGGCGCAAGCTTGGCCTTGAAGTCGGCGCGCGCCATGTTGGGAGGAAGCCCTTTTCTACTCGCCCGGGGCCGAGGGTGACCGTCTTGCTCCTCTTTTGCAGTTGCTTGGGGGGAGAGGAAAAGGCGCGAGAGCATGCGGCGGGGAGGAAACTTAAGCGTTGAGCTCCTGTCGGCCAGACGAACCATCCTTGATCAGGCCAGCGTCATCAGCAGCATCAGCAGCACCACCAACCCTGTTTTATATCAGGCAACAGCCGTCGGATAGTACGTAGAAGCAAGAACCATCGACGCCACGGGAAGAAAAGAGGGACACCCCCCGGACCTGTCTCGTGGTAGAGCCGCGTCGCCCTTGATTGAATCCATCCTCGTCCCCTTTGGCTGGTTATTCGCGCACCTTCTCGGCCGTCGCCCGATAGGTCACCCAGGAGACAACGGAGGGACCGTCAAGGGAGGCGAATGCGATGCTGACCCGCCTCCATGGTCTCACCACCACCCCCGAATCCTCGCATTCGCCTCGTCGCGTGGGTCCCCAACGCCCGAGACGCCCGAGACGCCCGAGACACGCTGACTGCTCCAATCATTTTCCCGGCCTTGACCACCTTCTTCTTAACCCAACGTATCCGTACATGTGCAGCCATGCCATGGCAAGAGTGAAATTGTTGCGAGTTTTGTAATGTACAGTCGTGGCACATGGTATTCGTCATCAGTCGTCAGCTTTACACTCAAGATCCAACGGCCCATCCCCGTCCGTCACTCCCCAGGCTTCAGGCGATTCCACTGCGTCATACTTCGTAGTCGTGCGTCTTCACCAAAGCTCTCCATCCAAATCACATGTATGTGTGAGACACGGCGAGTTTCGTCTGTGGAAGCCTCACCGGGCCCCGCCCGCGTGGCTTGTTCTCATCGCGCCGTGCCTGCTGCTCAAGTCTCCGGTGGGTTGTTTTCCTTGTCGCCAGACCCTGGAGCAATCAATGACCTCTCCCATTCGTCCATGAAGCGCCTCGGAGACAGTCCACGGACCACGTTGGGAATACTAATCTCCCCGAGCTTCGTGTCTATGCGTAATGCCTCGGCATTGGCCGCTTGCGCCTTGCTGCGAGCCACAGAGTTAGCCACAGACACCAGTCCCGAATCGCTGCCACGCAACATACACTGGCCAAATGCGTTCTTCTCGCATCTCTGGGGTGAACCCGATATCTTCCAGTCCTGCACTGTGCTCCCAGTTCGACAAGTCCTTGTCGGTCATGGAATCGAACGCAAGCGGTGTCCACAAAAACGGCTTGCTCTTGACAGGCTTGGGTTTCTCGGCAGCGAACCTGCTAGATGGTGTGGGAGTCGCCATGTTCGAGTTGGGACCCAGAGGTGCAAAGCTTGTTCTTGGCCCGCCCAGGCCTCTTGCTGCGCCTCGGTTCGTCGCACTGCCCTGCTGACCAACAGGCTCATCACCAACCGCTTTTTGCCGTACGTCCTCCACCAATGCTTTGAGTCCCAACTTAAAGTCCTCGAAAATCTGCGGCACACTTGGCGAGTTTTGGACCGACCGCGGCTGCCACGAGGCCCGCTTCAGCGCATGCTGGACCGCCGTCGGGTCCGCCGCTTCCCGACCATGAGTCTCGTGGATGGAAAACTCCGAGTTTGGCCTTGACGGCGAGAGAAGTGAAAGGGCGCGCGTGTGTCCGCCGTGGAAAAGTCTGCGCCGATTGCCCTGCGTAGGGGTACCCTGGTTCTGGTTCTGAAGCAAAAGTTTCCGGCGATCCAGGTCGACGCTGCGTCGCGGCCCAGTTGCACCATCATCCAATGTGCCGGCGACAGAATTTATGTGCAGCTCGGCATGATGAACCGCACCAGGCTTGGAGAAGGGCTCCATGGCAGTCCACTGCTCCTTGAGCGCACCAAGGTCTGCTTCCGCCCGAACCAGGTCCTCCCGCAGCTCCAAAACCCTGCGCTCTTGTGCGGCGATTGCTATTATGAATTCGTTCGCATCCGCGGGCGGAGGAATGGTCGGCGTCTCGACGGGAGTTGGCGGGACAGAGTATGAAGACGCCGTAGTGGGAGTAGGTCGCGACCGATGGCCCGTGGGCGGCGCAATGGGAAGAGTGAGCGACAGGCGGTTCGTAGTGCGGCAGGCCCCAGCGTGGGAGCACGACGGGCGCGCCGTCGAGTCGGGTCCTATTGGCGCAAGAGGCGGCATGATTGGTGCCGGCGGCGCATCGTCACTCTTTTGCGTCGTGCGGTCCTGTGGCTTGCAGACCACCGGGGCAAAGGTGGTGGTGGCCACTGCGTCGGCGTTGGGGTCGGGACGAAGCCCGTCAGCGGCAGAAGACCGACGACGTGTTTCCATTGCGGAAGAGGCGTCGCGAGTAGTAGCAGTGGTGTTGGTGGTCATGTTGATGGCAGTGTTGGTGGCAGTCATGGTAGGAAGAGGCAAATGAGTGGACATGGGCTTTGTCGGTGGAAGCCGGTTTGCGGGCACGAGGGACAGCGAGAGCTTTCGACGGCGAGAGGGATGAAAACGAATGGATGAAGCCCGAGCGGCCTTGCGGTGCCGCGGGCGACTGGCCTTGGCTCTCGGGCGGGCCAGGGTTAGATGGCGATAGTCATGAGGGGTCCGAAGAGAGAGATGATGGGCAAGGCAGAGTCGAAGGAGAAAAGCCGTCATGAGGGAGCGAGCGACGAAGGCGAGGCGGGCAGCAGGCACAGCAAACGGCGAACCTGATGCTCATGATCGCTTGGGGGGTGTAACAAATGATGGGATTGGTCGTGGTGCGTACCTGGACGACGTCACCGGCACAAACACTGAGCCATAGGCGGCGCGTCCCAGCGGCCGAGGACGAGGGCGACCAGGGCCCGGGATGGTGGTGGTGGTGGTGGTGGTGATGGGTGGATAACAAACAACAGACGAAGCCAGAGACGAGAGAGAGAGAGGAGAGGGTGGGGGGACTGGCAGGCCCGGCAAGCTAGGCGAGGGAGTACCGGTACGAGAGGCGTTTAGGCCAGAGAGCCGCTGTAACGGGGCTGTCATGGACCGCAATGGACCGCAATGGACCGCCATGGACTGTGATGAGACGCTCGAGGCAATCGTTGTTCTCTGCTCCCGGGCGCGTACTGTACATGTCCAGCTCCAGGCCAACTGACCAATAAAGCGCTAGAGCAAGCATCAACAAACGCCAAGTCAAGAAAGCTTACGGAGGGACGCCCCGCACCTCTGTTTACCGATGGCTGCGCGCTATGCCCACCTTGGACATGCTACTGCAAGGTCCCCCTGCCGAGTGACCCTCCTGGTAGTACTTCGTATGTACTACTACCTAAAACATGCAGATACGGCGCCTGGCGTTGACGGGGTAACCGCCTAGGTTTCCATCGAGATGAACATGCAGTCCAGTATCTTCAGCCTCTGCGAAACCGCCACGAGCTGCAGTTCGACTGAGCACTGATCAAGTACATACGTACATACCTATTCTACGCCTTGTGTGTCTCCTTGTGCGGTGCATAATGCTAGCAGCTGCCTTACTTTGACGGCGCATTAACTGGCAAGCTTTTAATCCCTGTTTTAAAATTGGCGGCCAATCACAGCCGCACGGGTGTTTCGCCCCGCTAATTTTGGTCGAGCTAGGTTGTATCAGGCACGTGGAAGACAGACCAACCTCTTCTCACGTGATAGCCCGCCCACGTCGCGACTGCCCTCGCGTTGCTCTGCGCGTCACGGCTCCCACACCCTATTATGTTCAGAGGTTGTGGCGCTCTGAGCTGCCAGCCCTCCGCCCAGCTTTGATCCCGTGTATACATGGCCAAGGCCTAATTCACTGTCATTTGAATTTGTCGCCGGCGAGTCGGGACGATCCGACATCACCAGTTCACTCTTTCTCTGCCCTGCAACCCCTCACTTTGCGCCAACAGCGTCGTCATGCCAAAGCCCTCGTTTACTCTACGGTCTCTGCTCCTGGGTAGCTAGACGTATTCCGCCTTTTCAGATTTCTTTCTACATTTCTCTCGCCTGCCGCCGCCAAAGGCATGGCCCGAAACTCCAGGCAACGTCATGCCGCTACAATTTTCGCTTGTCTGTGACCTTCTGGATGAATGCCAGCGACTTGGATTCACTCGCAGGCCCAACAAGCAGGTCATACATGAATGGTTTGCCCGCAACCGTGGCTGCATCGATGCCCACGATACAGACCTGTCGGCTCTCCTATCGACCCTTCTTCCTGAGAAGCGGACCGATCGCGTCTTTTGCATCCAGGCCCCTCGACTCGAGAAAATAATCGCCCGTGCCCTGATGCTGGGCTCTTCCCGGGTCGCCGAGCTCGCGAGATATAAGAAACCAGGCCTCGGCCTCGATCTGGCCGATTGCGTCGAGCGCATTCTGGCCACTACTGTAAGCTGGGCCGCATTGACTCCCAATTCGCACGCTAAACAATCTTTCAGCCAAACCCTCAAAGTACCAAACGTGGCGAGATCACCGTTGAGGAAATCGACGACGTCCTGGACGCCTTGGCTTCAAAGATCAGATGGAGCTCTCCTGCCATTCGCTCAAGGGCGCAGTGCGAACCAGACGCCCTGGCGGGAACATATCGTCGCCTCGGCGCAAGAGAGGCTAAGTGGTTCACCAGACTGATTCTAAAAGACTTTCAGCCTCTCATTCTCGAATCGGATCTTGTTTATGCTTGCTGTCATCCCCTTTTGCCGCCCATCCTGAAGATATACAATGATTTTGCTACCGCCATCAAGGTCATTCGGGACGTCAAAGGGTCAATGCTGCCCAACTCTACTCGCTCGTACCGATCAAAGCGCACTGCATTATTGGTACTCAAACCTCAACTTGGAATTAAAGTCGGGAGGCAGGATTGGTTCAAGGCTCGAAGCATCAAACATTGCGTCAATATGGGCCATGGTCGCATGAGCGTCGAGGAGAAGATTGATGGGGAATTCTGCCAGATCCATGTTGGCATCACTGGCCAGTCTCACAGGATCCAAATCTTTTCAAAAAGCGGCAAAGACAGCACTGAAGACAGGAAGGGCCTGCGCGGGTAAGCTGTCGCGACCAATAAAGCCGATTTGATAACCGGCTAACCCTTGGCAGAGTCATCATAGAGTCGCTTCAACTTGGATTGTCCGGGGGCAAAATCCAGAAAAGATGCATTCTTGAAGGCGAGCTTGTCGTGTACAGCCATCTTGTATGCTGCCCACCCGAAATGTCTGATTTGCACTGACCTTTGTCGCAGGAACACAAGATTCTTCCCTTTCACAGAATCAGAAATCATGTGACCCGCAGAGGCCTCTTCTTGAACACGGAAGATGATAGCCCGTAGGTGACGCCCAAACCGCTGCGACTGGTAGCCACTGACGTGGGCAGACCGAAATCATGGGAGAGCTTGATGATGGTTTACTATGACATCTTGCTCCTGGATGACCGATCGCTTCTCGACGTCCGCCACTCCGAGAGGTTTAAACTACTCGAGCGGGTTGTGCATCCGAGCAAAGGGCGAGCGGAACTTGTCCCGAGGCATGTGATTGACTTTGCACATGGCCTCGCCGTGTCCGAGCTGCGAAAGGCATTCGCCAATGTAATCGTGAACAAGGGGGAGGGTCTGGTGCTGAAACCAGACGAGCCCTACTTTAACTTTCATCATGACAACCAGCCGTTTGGCGGGCGCTGCGTCAAGCTCAAGAAGGAGTACATTGGCAATTTAGGCGACGTCGGAGATTTCGCCGTCGTCGGTGCGGGTTACCTCGCCTTTGAGGCGAGGTCCTACGCCATTTCGAACTTGCAGTGGACTCACTTCTACGTCGGCTGTCTTGACAACAAGGAACAGGTGCAGCGCTGGAACGCGACACCAGAATTCACCGTCGTCAGTGTCGTCGAGCTGAACGAGAAGCAGCTGCAAACCTTGGTCAAGTTTGGCAATCCTCTGCCGATCCCGCTCGCAGAAAACAACACGACTAGGCTCAAGATCCCCAGTGGGATCCAGACCGGCCCACCGCTGGCGTTTGTCTTCCGAAACCCGCTCGTCTTTGATCTCAGATGCTTCAGCTTCGATAAGCCAGGGAACACGGGCTTCTGGACCTTGAGGTTTCCAGTCGTCTCCAAGATTCACTTCGATCGCGACTTTTCCGACACCACATCCTTCGAAGAGCTTCAGAACTTGGCAAAGGAGGCGACTACAGCTCCAGGGCTGGAAGACAGCCAGGAGAACCTCACGTGGATAGCGAGGCTCGAAGGCGCCGATCCTAGGGGCCTACCCGTTGATGCGGTCAGCCAAATGACGGCGACTACGACACAAACTCCATCTCCCGTCAGGTCAGCCTCGGCTACCTCTGAGCGGGACCCGAGTGCGTCACCTGCAATTGCCAGTCAAAGCCTGCAAGCCTGCATTGGCCCCAAAATACTAGGAGACTGTGCTCAAGGGCGCACGATGGCGGCCAAATCACGGCTGCTGCCATTGATGGCGCCCCCAATGCTTCCCCTACCACCAAGGACAATGTCGAGAAAGGCGCTCGGCGATAGCCCCCGAAAGAGACCGGCATCCCTGTCTGTCAGCTTGACACCGCCACACAAGCGGCGCAGGCCATCGGAACCTGAAGCTACCTCAACACAGGTCCAAAACAGCCCTCGTCAACCCCTAGTCGACATCAATGACAACGCTTCCCCGCACCCCGCCATGATATGCGTGAAATGGGCTGAAAATGACGCCGCAATTTCGACGACGGAGGGCCGGCCAGGAGACGACAAGCAGCGTGCCCTAGATGAAATGCTTGTCGAGACTAGATCCTCCAAGGAACTAGAAAACGACACCGTCTCGGAAAAGCACGAGGTTTGTGGGGATACTACGAGCAAGACTTCAGCCAAGGGGACGGCACGCACCGTCACCCTGGAAAACAAGCACTTGGAAAACAAGCACTTGGAAAACAAGCACTTGGAAAACAAGCACTTGGAAAACAAGCACTTGCCGCCGCGAAGCCCGAATGCCGTGTTGGGTTGTGCAATGAATACAACGACGGCGGGTGCAGAGGCCGGCTGCTCATACACAGGGATGGAGTGCCAAGTGGCCATGTTCACGATACTCGTCTCTCCCTCGTTGCTCGCCGAGTCCGCCGAGTCGGCACAGCTTCTGAAAGCACACGGCGTACTTGACGCAACTACATCGGTAAACGAATGGGCAGAGCTGGCAAGAGCGGGAAGCGCCCCTCGCGCAAGCTCGAAGAGAGGCCAGGCCAAGATTCTACTCGTTGAAAGCGTGAATAATCCCGCCGAGACCAGAGATATTCTGGCTCGCATTGGGGAGGCCCGAGACGAGCTGCCACGGAGGCAGCGGGATCTGATCACCGTGTACGACTGGCGCGTGCTCCGGCACATTACGGTCATGGAGGACGAGAGTATCGTGAACAAGTACTACGACGGGTTTCAGGATCCTTGGCGGCGGTGGTATTGCGGGATAATATGACGTCATCCAGTATGCGACACAGTTGTGCCGAGCAACGGACTTGACTCGAGGGGGTTTGGCGGGAATTCGAATTCGACACTATGCCCTATACTTAGGAAGCCTCGTCCCGGTCCAATAAAGCTCCATAGCTCGCCTTCAGCCTCATGTTCAAGTGCTGTTCAGCAGTCACGACCTTCCGCTTGGCGTACGGGTTCGTGTCCGACGCGTCCCCAGCAGGCGCGTAATCCTGAACACGCTGGCTCGGCACGGGCTCCAGCCTGCTCGAGTTGACGGGATGGCAGAAGAAGGCGATGGAGTACCTGGTCCCTGAGCTCGACTCACCCACAACGGCGCCGGAGCCAGCCGTCGGGAAGACGACTCTGTGGACGGTGCTCCTGAAGAGGCCGTTTGTCCAGTAGGAGAGCAGGTCACCAATGTTGACGAGGATGGGGGGGCTGGGATCCGCTTCCGTGCCCGGGGGGCAGACTGGCACGGGGGCCCAGGTGTCGTCCTTGTCGAGGACCTCGAGGCCAGCCTGGCCCCTGAGGCGGAAGAGCAGCGTGATAGAGCCGTAGTCGGAGTGGGCCCCTGCGCGGATGTCCCGGGCAGAGTGGGCCGTCGACTCGGCCGGCGGGTAGCGCAGGAAGCGAAGCGTGGTGCCCGAGCCGTCCTGGCTGGTGAAGTGGGCAGAGGAGAAGAAGTCGCCAACCTAGGACGCGCGTGGTAAGAACGGGACGGTGTCGACGAGGCTCCGGGCAAGGAAGGGGGATCAAATCAAGCATGGATGAAGGGGAGGCGGGGGGGGGCAGGAGAAGAAGCTCTGCCGCTTACATGCAAGCCGAGGCCGAGCAAGTACAGGATCTTGTGACAAAGGCTCCGGCACGAGTCTGCAAATGCGCTGAAATGCGGCTCCTCATGGGCGACGGTCGAGGGTAGAGGCTGTCGAGCCTTGGCGTCGACAAACTCGCCAAAGTTGAAGGCTCTGGGGCATGTCGTGGTTAGTCGGCGGCCAGTCTTTGTCGACGGGACAACCACGATGAACGACTCCTCACTCTTTGAAATCGCCAAGCTGATGCAAGACATGTCAGGGCAAGGCATTTTGAAGAGCACAGGGATGGAAGGGAGGGCAAAGCAAACCCTCACCTTTTGGTTCTTGGGATCCAACGCCTCTACATGCATTCCTGCCCACCCCCGGTTGTTCTTGATGGAGCATCTTTGCTTCTCGCCGGCAGACGCGTCGAATATTTGTTTCGACTGCGGACCAGGCCAGTCAGCAGAGCTCCCGCGACCGCATGGCGTCTGTTTGGCGACTTGCAAGTGCAAAGGCGTGGTCAACGTCGGCGGCGGCGATGTCATTGCCCAAGTTCCTGATGTAGATGAAGCCGTGCTCCTCGGCGGCCGAGACGAGCTGACGGGCCACTTGGGCTTGGTCGCCGTCGAGGTTAATGACGGGAATGGCGGTGACTACGGGACTATTCGTAGCCATGTCTGGATATGAAGGCGGAGATGGCAAGATGATGATCTGATGGGTCACGAGACGTATTTTTGAGGCCTTTCAAAGGTCGGATCGGGCACACACAATAGAGAGTCTCGGGGCTTCCTGCTAGGGGAAGCTTCGTTAAGACTATATTCTATATATATTGATTGACTAGCTAAGGTTGTAGGCGCTTAGGGCTTTAGGGAAAACCCTATAGCGGGGCGCTAACTAATGCGCCTACCTAATAGGATCCTTAATACCCCTTTGCTTAAATAAGCAGTCCCCTACTTACTAAAGCAATTAATAAAACCTAAATAGGAAATAGTGCATCGGTATATATAATGCGAAATAATAATAAAAATACCCCTTAATCCCTTATTATATAGCAATAGCGGCTCTTAAGCGCTCGCGATCTTTTTCTAATATCGTACGGCTTGCGTACTATAAGCTACGGACTAGGTATCCGTCGCGACTATACGCGGGGAATAGATTTATTCTATTATACCTACTAGGAAGGCCGAATCCTCTTAAGGACGTGAGAGAGTAAGCATTGCCCGGATAAGCGGCCGTAATAGCCTAAGGACTATTATAGTAGGGTTCGTGCTTTCTAGTGCACTAACGCACTCGTAAGACCTAATCTCCCGGCGCGTATATACGAATTAGTCCCTTATATTCCTATAAGTAAGCTTGTATATAGGCGCGAGCGGCTTTAAGGCTAGTAATATATCCTTATACAATAGGAGTAAGGTATTATTACATAAGTTCTTAGACCTACGCGATATCTTCCTTTACTATAGGATCGCGGGTATAGGCTACGTACGTAGCTTTATAGTACTACTCTAAAGGCTAGGTTTTATATAATAAGAAGAATAAGCTATACCTATACGGGCTAGGTTAGCGGTTATATAAGTAAACTACGCGTATTAAGCGCTATACTAACGGTATAAAAGGATTATCTAGATATAAGCGGTAGATAATAGCTTTAAGCACGCCGTTTGCTTACTTAACTTTACTATTCCTATAAGGTCTTACAGGCGTAATTAGCTTAATAAGTATTCTATAACGCTTATAATAGTCTTAGGCTTATTGCTTAGTAAAGCAACCTATATTATCGCTAATAATCTCGTAGGGTAGGCCGAATTACGTAGTAATAGTCTATAGGACTAGGATTATTCCCTCGAAGTCTATAGACTGCGTAATAGTAGAGATAAGCCACCCGGTTATATACTCTACGGCGTTAAGCAGTTATTGCCCTTTATACCCGGTATAGTCGATAGCCTACCTTATTAAAGGCGGCACGGGTGCTAAAGGCATTAGGTTAAAGAGCGTTAGGTCCAGCGGCTTTATTAGTTAGTAAGACTAGCAACGGCGAATAGCTTCGTAAGCTATAAGCGGGAGTTCTAAGTGCTAGTATCGTATAGATAGGTATTATATAACATAACTAACGGTGCTATGCCCTAAGGCCTTATATACTTACTTAGCTATATCTACGAAAGCGTTATACTCTAGTACTAGCAGTAGTATAATTGCTCCTATAGGGTTTAGCAGCTCGCTAGGAGGAAGGGAACGCTTATTCTAGCGAATATAGTATAGACTACCCTTTAACTCGTAGAAGTATATATTTGCTTAATACGGCGTAATATTCGGCGGTAGAGCTTCTCTAAACGTAAGGAATTCGAAGATCGCTTATAAATTAATTCGTGCTAGCTATTCTAGTTAAGTAACGAGCTCTATAGCGTTAAGAGCGGCGTTATCGGCTTTAGGCGTAGGTTTAAGCGCTATATCGTATACGGGATCGTCTTTTAAGATCGTTATAAGCTCGTCGGTATCGTTAATTATAGCTATCCTCCCTTCGTCGGCGTTATAAGCAGTATCCTTATCGTATAGCGGGCGAGAGAGATAATCGGCGAGTATATTCGCTTTACCGCTACGATATATAATCTTAATATTATAGTATTCGATAATATCGAGGAACTAAATAATTCGCATAGGTTAATCTATCTTAGTGCAAAGAGTCTTAAGAGACTTATAATCCGTAATAATAGTAATATCCGTGCCTTTAACCTAATGCTTTTAATATTATATAGCTATTATAATCCCTAAGAGCTTACGTTCTTACGTAGAATAACGCTATTACGTCTCGGTAAGCTTTTTAGAAAAGTAGGCTATTAGGTAAAGGTAAGAACGCTCCTTACTACCCGTTAGGTATATATATAGCTATAGAAGAGCTACGCCTATATATTTCCTAAACGCGTCGCTTTTAATAATTATAGGAAGCATTTAGCTAAACTTAATAAAGATTAGTATTATTATAATAATATTACGGATCCGTTCTTAAGCAGCTTTAGCTTCCGTAGTTAGGGTAATAGGGACGTTCTTACTACCGAAGGACTATTTAATTAATAGGATAGATAGGTCCGAAAAGTTCGGGATTAGCATACGTAGGTATCCGGCTATATAAATAAAAGCGCGGATTTCCGTAGTAGTCGTAGGCATTAAGCGGTCGCGAATAGCGGCAATCTTAAGAAGATCTGCCCGAATGCCTCTAAAATAGACGATAAAGCCTAAGAATATACCTATATTAACGAAGAGCTTTATCTTCTTAGCGTTTAAAAGTAGGCCGTACTTAACGACGCGGGTAAAAAAGGCAAGCAGGCGTTCGTAAAGCTACTCGACTATATCGGCCTAAAGGCATATATCGTTAAAGAGACTAACGGCGAACTCGCGTAGCGGCTATAAAACTTCCTTTATAAAAGCTTAGAAAGTAGCTAAGGCGTTCGTAAGGCCTATAGGCATAACTTCCTATTCGTATAGGCTGAAAGACGTAACGAAAGCAGTCTTCTCGCAGTCTTTTAAAGCGATACGGATATACTAAAACCCGTCTTATAGGTCGATAAAAGCGTAGTAATAGTAGCCGGCTATACACTAGATTTTATCTATAGTATTTAGGAGAAGATACGTATACTTCTTCGTTAAGGTATTAAGTATACGGTAGTCGGCGTAGATACGCTAAATAACTTGCCTATAGGCATTATACTATAGGCCCGTAGGTGCCTTCTTTAGCGTTAATAGTAGAGGAGACAACTATAGGCTAACGGACTTTCGAATAATACTCCTTTTATATTTCTTAATAAAGTCCTTAATAGCTTATACCTATAAGGGACTATAGCGTTAGGGAGCCTACCGTATAGGCGTGCTATTGCCTATATTAATTCGATGGACTATCTATGCTAATTTTTCTATACGTTAAAGCGATACATCGAAGAGCTCTAGGAATTTAGCGAAATAAACGTCTATAAAATATTTCGCTTATTCCGGCGTATTAGCGTAAAAGCTAATAATACGCGTAAGAGTAAGTTAAACGTCGGTTAAATTAGCGAAGATAGCTATAGAGAAAATATTTAATAGCCGCGGCTATAATAGAGGCTTGCCCTTAAGATTACGAAGTTATATAGCACTATTGCCTTTATAAGCGACTCTAAGGGCGTAAAAGATAGATTATCTAAGGGTTAAGTCACTAGGGAAAGTCCCGTTAAGGACGATACTATAAGAGAGGGCAACTAAATCGGTCTAGTCGTCGTTGCTTTACTATTATATAGCGATAACGATATCGTTTTAAACACTTAGTCTAGGAATCCCTCCTATCCCTTTTATAGTAGAGGCGACTTAAGACGGGTATAGGGCTAGCTTAAGTATAAGTAAAGAAGAAACGTAATAAGATATAAAACCGTAGTTAAAGAAAAAAGAAAGAGTAAAGGATAGGGAAGTCGTTAATTAGTAAAGGAAAACACTATAACAATCGCCGAAACCCTCGCGGAAAGGCTTCTAGCTAGTGTTAATACCGCTATCTATAGTCATAAAGTAGATAGCGTTACATCCCTATTAGAAATGCCTTAAGTCTATCCCTTCTTATATAGCTATAAGGATAGCTTCTATTTCCGCGTCGTCTTCCTTAAGTTAGTACGTTAGATCTTAGTCTTTATCGGTATTATCTATAACCTCGTCGTCGAAGTATATATATAAGCAGTTAGCGTAGTTGCGATAATTTCCTTACGTACCCTTACGTATGCTCCTACCTCGGTTACCTCTACCGCGATTACTACCGCGGCCGCGGCTACTCCCTCTAAAGCGCTAGCGGGAACTAAATGCCTTAGTAGCTTTATATATCTTCCCTTTTATCGTAACGTCTTAAGGCGGGCTAGACGGTAAGGATAACGTAGTAGTAGGTGCCGGCGAAGATAATAGACGGTAGTCTTATGCCTAATGTCTAGCCTTACTATAGTTAAAGTAAGTATTCGCCTTAGATAAGGCCGTAAAAGTCGAAGCGGCGATAGCTTTATTATTAGCGACGTAGACGAGAGTATCGGTCGTACGTAAATCGGCTATAACGATGCCTAAGGGGCTTAAATAAAAGGAGGCGGATAATAAGCTAGGATTAGCTTTAACGACTTCTATTATCGTAGGTTTATTGCTAATAACCCTAGTTTTCTTTAACGTTATATAGTATATTAGCGTTATAGCCGCTAAATTCGCCGTCTATAAGAGAACGAGCTTAGGGGGGGTATATAATTGTTATTAATCTACGAAGGGATATAGCTATAGACTAAATCTAAATGTCTATATATATAATATAGAGGTTACGTAGGATAATATATAATATAACCTAATACTATAATAGTATATCCCCTTTAAATCGGCGTTTAACTTAAACGCCTAAAAGAGTTAATAAGGCTAATAAAAACGAAGGAAATCTATATTAATCGGCCTTAAAAGCAGGCCTAATATAGAACGAGAGAGAAATAGAAAGAAATAAGGGGTAAAACTAAAAAACTAATGCGTACCGTCGTAATATAAATTGTATTAATAAATTATACTTATTATTACTTAGGCGAAGGGGAAGATATAAAGAAGGCTGTATAAAAGGCCGGTTTAAGCTTAGTCGGGTTAAGGGCGTAAAAAGCCTTAAGGTCGTCCTAGCAGCCGTTAAGGCAGGAGGAGTCCTCCTACGTAAAGGGGCTATAACGCTATTAAACGCGGTACTTAATCTTCCCGGAGGCGTACTAGCGTTATATAAGGATAGAAGAAAACTCCTACTTAAGGTGCGCGTTATCGCCGTTGTCGTCGCTAAGGGAAAGAAAAACGCTGTTATCGGCGGGCTAGACGTTAAGCTCCGACTAGCCGGGCAAAAGGGGCTCTTAAGTCTTAGTAAGGAGGGAGTAATAAAAGATAGGGTAGAGGCGGCTGCCCTTAGGGAGGCGAAGAAGATACGCCGTCTTATATACCTTAAGGACCTTATATAGGCCCTCCCGTTTATAGTCGAGCTTTTTTATAAAGCGGAGGGTCTAGATCTAGCGGGTGCTAAGGAATACTATATCGCCGGGCCGGTACGCTAGGGCGGGAGTCCGCTAGGCGTTTGCGTAGCGAGCCTAAGTGGCTTAAGCATCCTCGATCGTATCGCGGAGGAAGTTAGATATACGCTAAAGGCGGGAAGCGAGCGCGTTACCGCGGAGGTATTCCTTCCGCTACTAGAGGGTTATACTAGGCGGGGGGGGATTAAAGGGCTTAGTGCTAAGCTTCGGGTAGAAACTATAGTTAGCGAAGAAAAGGGAGAGGCCGGTAGATTTAAAGACTTAATTATTAGTAGTAAACTTAGCGAGGGGGAGGAGGTCGACCTAATCGTCTTAAAGGTAGGTAGTATAATAATAAAGGTAAACCTTTATCTAAGCGTTTGCGATCTTAGTCTAACCGTCGGTCTAAGGGTAGTAGGCGGAGCTAGGGTAGAGACGGTAACTAAGGCGACGACTAAGCTATTACTAAAAAGCCGAAATAAACTAAGTGCTATAGTCGTTAATAATAAAGGCCGGGGTGCTATAAAAGGACTAAACGTAGGAAACAAACGCGTTAATAACGTTTTTAATAGTTATTAAGGGTATTAGGACGTAATAGCGTATCTTCGTAAAGCGGTTAACGATAACGAGGATATTAGAAAACTTAACGCTGTTACGATAGTAGATAGGGAGGTCGGTAATAAAATCGACGGATATATCGGTCTATAAGGCGAAGGGAATACTTAAGGGCTAGAGTAAGCCCTAAGGGGAGGAACGAAGGGATTTAATACGTAGGCATATATAATAGTTCTATAAAAAAACTAGAAATAGACTTATATATGCCGGGCTAGATATAGGACTAGCGGTAGAGGCTAGCGGTCTTCGTACGTCTAAAGTAGCCGGTAAAGGGGGAGGTATAAACATAGACGAGGATCTAAAGAATTAAGGCGTCGTTAAAAGGAACGAAAAGCCGGCCTTAGAAATAGAACCGGCCTTAGACTTCGGAGAGAGCGGTCTTAGGGATCGAGCGGAGGGGGGCACGAAGGGGGTAAGGCTAGTAGGGCTAAGGGGACTAAAGAGCTACGCGAATAGCGGAGATAAGCGGGGAGGAGGAATAAGCCCGGTCGATAAGGTTATCGATCGGCTTAAAGTCGTCGAGGGCGTAAAAGTTAAGGCAGTCGGAATTATATTTATAAATTATATTTATAAACGAATCGGACTCCTTAACGGTATTAAAGGCGGTAGTAGTATTAAAGTAAAAGGAGGTATTAACCTTAGACTTAAGGAGGATAACCTAATATCGGTAGTTAATCCTCTCGTCGGCTTAGTTAGTAAGAGAGAAAGGGCGGGAGCTAAGCAAGCGGCTAAAGGCGTTAGGGAGAATAGCTTAAAAGCCGGGCTAAAAGACGATCTTAAAATTAAAACGACTAAGGAATTCGGCCTAGCGGGCCTATCGCTAGTTAAAGAGCTTTATAGTTATAAAATACTAAAGATTCTTATAGTCCGAGGCTATCTTAAACTTAGGCAGGCCCTTAAGCTTAAGGCGCTACTCTTTAAGAGATTTTATAATCGCGAGGAGTTCCTTATCGTAGATCTCGTAATTATACTCCTAAGCGGAGTGCTTTAACGAGAAGAAGGCAACCGGATAGTAACGACTATCGTTAAAGAGCTATATTAGCATACCCCCGGCGGCTTAGTTAGAAGCATCTATCTAGACTATAGTCTTACGATAAGGGTCGAAGTATATAAGGACTAAGGCGGTAGTAAAGGCGTGCTTAAAGGCTTTAAAGGCGTAAGCGTAGGCGGGAGACTAAATCTAAGGGGTAGAGTTCTTAGTAAGGGCGTTTAAAAGGTTCGTAAGCTTAAAAAAGCCGCGAATAAAACGCTAATAAAAATTAGCGAATCCTAAAAAGCGCTAGAGGTCTTTAATAAAAGAAAGAGCAGGCTAGTCTAAGACCGCACGAACCTTATTAAAGTCTATACGAATGCCTTTATCTAAGATAATTAGGCCGAGGTACTTAGTCTTAGTAACGTAGAAGTTATACTTATCTACGTTAAGCTAAAGGCCGGCGGTATTAAAGCGCTTAAGAACCGCGTTAACGTAGGCCTAATACTCCTCCTACGTCTCTAAGAAGATTAAGACGTCGTTTAAATAAGCGGAGCAAAACTTATTAAAGATACCGTAAAGGGCCGTATTAATAAAACTCTAGAAGTAGGATAAAGCGGCGGTAAGGCTAAAGGGGGTAATATAAGACTTAAAAAGCCTATATTATATAGCAAACGCGGTCTTCTACTTATATCCTTCGGCAATACGAAGGCGATTAAACGCTGCGATAACGTTAATCTTAGTAAAAAACTTCGCCTTCCGGATATAAGCGAGAGTATCGTAGATAAAGGGTAAAGGGAAATAGTTCTTAATTATAGCCTTATTTAGGCCGCGATAGTTAACGCAAAAACGGACGCCCCCGCTTAGCTTATAGGCGAGTATAATAAAGGTAGTAGCGGGGGAGGTAGAGCGGCGGATAAAGCCCTTCCTAAGCTGCTCGTTAATATATACGCGGACGATCTAGTTCTCGGCTTCGCTAAAGGGACGAAGGCGGGTATAAAGAGGTTATATCCCCTCTTTAAGGTTAATTTAAGTATTAACGGCATAGTAAGGGGTAAGCTTATCGGCCTCGCTCTTAAGCTATATATAGATTATATAGTAAAGCTCCTTAAGGACCTTAGCCTAGAGCTCGTTAAGCGTATAAAGGACCTTCTCTTACTTCTTAAAGAATTTAGCGATATCGTTAAAGGAGATCTTATTAAGGCAGATCTTATTAAGGTAGTCGTTAATAAAGTCGTAAAGGCGGGGGTTAAAGCAGGCTTTTACGTCCTCGGCATTTATATACCTAATTAAAACGGCCTAATAGAAGTCCTTAGAAATATCCTAATCGATAGGTAGTAAGGGCTCGGTAGGCAAAGGCTCGGCGGTAAAGGCCTTAATTAAGGTCTAAGAGGTTTAGACTTTAGGCTACCGGTAGAATATTACTATCGCGTCGACGTTAAGCATCCGGACGTTAAACGCTAAGTCGTCGGGGGACGAGAAGCGGAGGGGCTAAGGTCTAATAGTCTTACGACTTAGCCGTAATATAGGGCGGCGGTAGCTAGCGGTCTTATAGACGGGATAAGGGCGGGGAGGTCGAACGTAGCGGCGAGGGTAAAGGGTAGCTAGGGAGTTAGAGTTATAGCCGGAGTTAGAGTCGACGTCGTTAACCTAGCGGGAGGAGTTTAGATAGGCGGGTTTACCTACGTCGGGAGCGTCTTTAAAAAACGTAGAGAGGGATAGGCTAAAGAACGGGGGAATAAACTTAAGAACGTCGCTAAAGCGGACGGAACGGATAAGGGCCGGAGGACGGGCGGGAATAAGGATCGCAGCGGCGGGGGGTTCGCCTTCGTCGTTAGAGTCTTTAATAAAGGGGGTAGTAAAGGGTTCGCCCTTATCGTTAGAGTCTTTAATAAAAGGGGCGGGGGGAAAACGAATTATATTTATTAATTATATTCCCTTAGAGATAAGGGCAAAGGGAGCTAAGATAGGGCGGGTAGGGCGGGTAGGGGTAGCTAAGAGGCCTAAGATAAGATAAGGCTAGTAGTCTAAGAGGCAGGAGGCTAGATAAAAGGGGGACTAAAAGGAAAGGGAGTTACCGCGCTAGCTAATAATAAGGTCGTGCCGGCGTAGCTAAGAGAGGCTAAGAATAACCTTATAGCTAAGCTTCGTAAGAAAGAAGTAGATAGACTCGGTATAAGCGCTAATCTAAGAGACCGAAAAGGCGTAATAAGTAACGGAGCCGGACTTATAATCGCTACTATCGGCGAGAGAAAGCCGGCGTAGGAACTAGAGCTAGCGGATAGGAAGGGCAAGGCGGTACGCGGTCTAAGCGTATATAAAGGCGTATCTAAAGCAGCCGGAGTCGACTAAAGCACTTATAACGATATCGGCGGATATAAGGGATAAAGGCATAAGTAAAGCACGCGGTTATATTCCCGCGGGGAAGTAAAGATCCTCCTTAATATCGAACGAAGCTATAAACTTAGACACTAAGAGCTTTATCACGCGATAGGGCGAGGGAGCTACGTATTTCCTAAGGACGAAGAGGCAGGGAGGTTATCTACCTCGCCCTCGATAAAGCCCTACTTAATAACGCGAACCTAGTAGCGGGGGGAGGGGGTTTAAGCAAGCATAAGGCAGACGTACCGCTACTATAGCTACGGCCGCGGCTAGAGCCGGAACCGGCGCCGGGACTAGCGCTAGGGTTAGCGCCGGGATTAGCACTAATACCCTTATTAGGGTAGGTCCGGGCGGTATAGGTAGCGGTAGCCGGCTAAGCGTAGTAAAGGTAAAGACGGTTCTTAAACCGCCGTTGCTTTTTAGCGTTAGTAAGCCGAGCCCGGAATGCATTAAGCTATATTAAGTTACCGGTAGGAGGCGCGGGCGGGGCGGGTAAGGTAGGGCTAGTGTAAGCGGGGTTATAAGGCGGCTAGAGCTAAAAATAGGCCTTAATACGCTGCTAGTTGTCTTAAAGCGTAGAATATATCTTAGCCTAGGCCGTGAAGTTATTATAGGCCGGGCATTCGACCTATAGAGCGGCGGCGTTAGTAAGTTCGATAGAGACCTTTAAATAAAGGTAGGCGACGTAAGCGGTGCCGTCGAACGATAGGTCGGCTTAAAGCTAGGTAAACTTTAAATAAAAGTCCGGCTAAGAGATATTCTTTATCGATAAGGCGTTAAAGTCGGCCTCTAACTAAGCGTAGGTAAAATTAGCACTAAAGATTAAGCTAAGGTCGTCGGTAAGGGCTTTAATAGTAGTATACTACTAATTAGCGAAGGACTTATTATCGAGGACGTCCTAAGAAACGCTAGCGATAATAGAGGCGGCCCGGCTAGTAAGCCGGCTAGCCGTATAGAGAATACGGTCTTACTCCGTAGGGTATAAAGCGGCGTCCTAACGGAGCTTAATAGTAAGGCCGTCGCGCTAGGTTTAAAAAGCCTCCTAACGTTACTTCTAAGTGCCGGAGTCGCTAGCGAACCTCTTAGGGTCGGCGATATAGGAATAGGTAAGGGTAAGGGCGGGGGCGGGGGTAAGGGCTTAGTCCTAAGTAGCGTCGCGTTTAGTTAAGATAAGGAGAGAGGACGTAGCGTAGTTAAGCTAACGCTAAAGATCGGCAGCGTAATCCTAAGCAATAGCTGCATGCTTTTAAGCGACGAGCACTCCTATATCTAACTTAATATAAGTATTATTAAGGTAAGTAAGGGCCTCGATCTAAGGGGCGCGGAAGTCGGGAGTAGCGTTAGCCTAAATATAGGCGAATGTGCCGAATATAGGCCGTTAGGCTTAAAGAAGGGCGGCGAGGCGGGGGTAGTAAGAAACGTACTCGGTCTAAGGCTCTAGGTCGGTAAGAGCCGGCGGGGTAACGGCTAGGGTAGCGGACGGAGGATCGGCCTCTATATAGTTAGTTATCGTAGATTATAAGGCAAGGGGTAAGGAGGGAAATCTATATAATTCGCGTTGAGAAAGCGTATCTATACCGGGAAAACTCTAATAATCGAGGGAAAACTTAGTCGAAGGGGTCCGGCGAGGAGGCGGACTTACGTCGTAAAGAGGGGAGACTAAAAAAGAAAAGGGTAAGATAGCGAGATTATTAATTAAAGGCAATAGGATAAAATAGTAGATTAAACTATAAGAGAACGAGCTTAAAGGGGGGTATATAATTGTTATTAATCCACGAAGGGATATAGCTATAGACTAAATCTAAATGTCTATATATACGATATAGAGGTTACGTAGGATAATATATAATATAACCTAATACCGTAATACCGTTTAAAGACGAACTAAGCGTAGACTAAAGCTCTCGCTAGGGCTTTATAGCAAGCTCTACCGTCGGCCCTAAGCTAGGCAGGACTAGTTTAGTCGCTAGCTTAGGAAGATAGGTAGACTAAAAGATAACCCGCTAAAACGAAGTCTTTAATACTTACCTTAACGACTTACGTAAAGAACTTCGCGGTAAAATGCGTTAGTAGTCTCGATAGTAAGCCAACTAGCTTAAATAGCTAGAAGATAACTAAATCACTTAGATAGAGCGTCTTAAGGAGCGTTAAGCTACCTAAATAGAGCGTCTTAAGGAGCGTCTCGAGGAGCGTTAGACTACCTAGATAGAGCGTATAGAGGAGCGCCTAGCTAGTCTCTTTCGAGTATAAGCACCTCCTCTTCTAGCACTACTACCTACTGCCGGCTCTTTAGCTTTAGGGCTTATTTCCGTTCCTCCCGCACCTCCCGTGCCGGACTACTTATCGCCTCCTACTCCTCCTATAGACCTACCTAACTAAAGTGCTACGGCAACGCCTACTGCTAACCTTATAAGCGAGCAGCGATTTACTTATTCGAATTAGCAGTAGTAAGGGCAGGTGGCTTAGCTATAGTATAAGCAACCTATTTAGCAACCGGTTCTACTGTAATAGCACTAGCTGCCGGTAAAGCCTTTCCTATACTACGACGATAGAGCCGTCGACTAATACGTATTCCTAAAACGAGGTCTTAACCTATGTTTAAACTTCGACTATCCTATATACGTTCCGTATAATGCCACTTACGATCGAGCTATTAAGACTCTTATAAAAAGCATCTAGCCTTAAGCGAAAGCTACTAAAGACGTTAACGATATAGTAACTAATAACCGAAATTATTAGATAGGGTCTTTAGGGTTAACCGGTATATATGTATTCTATATAATACGGCTAGCTAGAGAGGAGGCTACTATATTATAATATAGCCTCCCTTAAGTCGCGTGCGTACGTAACGCACGTAATTATATAATTACGTATATATAACTATATCTTATAATACTACATTCCTATACTAGCAGTCTTTCTTTTTTTTTATAACCTTAGACTAAGTGATTACGATTACAAACGCGTAAAACAACCTAATGTCCGTATAAAAGAAATAGTACGCGGCCTTGTTAAATAGGCCGGTACGAATAGATCCTAATGTTAAATTAGGCCCGGGCTAGAACGTAGCCGGGGCGAAGCAGGGCCGTATTAAGGCCGGCATAGAATAGTGCCGGCGCAACGTAGTTAATACCGATTAAGGTCTTATAATAAAGGCATCTATTCGAACCGTTAATCGGTTTAAATTAATAAAGCGCTATAGAGATCGATTAAGGGAGTCCTTTATTATCGCGTTAGCTAGGTTATTATTACTATTAATCCACCTAATCTCCGAGATCTCGCGCCTCTTATACGACTATCGAAGGGCTATAATATTAATTATAAGCCTTTTCTCCTAGGTTGTCCTTAGCTTAACGAGGTTCTCGTAAAGCGAGTATAAGTCTATATAAATCACTAATAGAAGGAGTGGAATTTATAAGTGTTTTATAATTAGCTTTATAGTTATTGCTAAGACGATGCCGAGGTTGATACTATTTACTATCCTATAGATCTCCGATATAAGCACGCTTCGTATTACGCGCTTACACTTAGTCGAGCTTTAATAAATAATATTACCGGTAACGTCGAATTTAGTATCGGTCTTCTCCTTATTAATAATTACAATAATAAAGCTAAGTTACGATAAGAGGTCTCTATTATTTACGAAGGAGCCGTCTATAAAGACTATTAGCTTTACTATTGCTAGGTCTATTAGGACGTATTTTAGTCCTCGATCTTAGTTATTCTTTTGCTATTAGAGACGCTTATTTAGCCTCTTATAGTCTTTCTTTTTAGGCTCGTAAACCTAGGCTATAATAGAGATATTAAAGGATGCTTCTAGCTAATAAACATACGCTACGTAGCTCCCTCGGGCCTGTTATTCTAAGTAGCGCTAAGGGCTATTAGATACTATTGTGTTAATTATGTTAATACGTACAGCCTAGCCCTTCTACTGCAATAGTATATCTCCGCTCTATTATAGTATTACCTTCGCATCGTTAAAGTCTATAATAGAGCTAGCTGTTATTAACGTCTTTAGCTTAGCCCGGAATTTAGCTTCCTATAATTTGTCCTCTTCGGCGGTCGAGAAAGCAAGGGTGCTAAGGATAAAGGTATCGTCGGTCTAGATTCCTATAATGCCTAATTTCTCGGGTCCTATATTAGTTATTAGCAGGCATAAGTTATAGGTTAATATCGATATATTAAGTTGCTTAACGTAACAACCTTAGTATATATAGAACTAGTAAATACTAGACTCCGCGATGCCGTATAGTAGTCGGATAACGTAAATAATAGTCCCTTTCGGGTATCTACCTTCTAACTCCTTAGGCAGGTACGTTAGAATTGTCTATAATAGCTTTATTATCGCCTACGGGTAGGCCTACGTAATATTACGTAAGGATAAAGTCATCCCGTAATCCCGTATTATCGTAGGCGCGATTGCTAGTATTAGCCGTTAGCTAACGCACTATATCGTTAGCGAGGCTATTAATAAGCAGTGCTTCTCGCGGTTATTATAACCTTAAACGACGAGCCTCGATTTCTCGTATAGCTTTATGTCTCGTCCTTTTACCTCTCGTACTATGCGTAACCGGAAGATACAATAGCCGCCGTGCTTTGCCTTATTATACTTCTCGAAGCTAAAGACTCCGCGGATAAGGAGGTCGTCGATCTCCTAATTATCGGCCTTTTTAAATAGGGCTCCGGGAGTTATAATAACGCTATCGTTACGTAGCTTAAGCGCTAAAGCGTATGCATCCTCCTCTTTCTTAATAAGGAAGGCATACGTAAGGTTGCTTTAGAGTAGGAACCTAAGAGCTATATTGCTTATAATTAATTGCTTCGGCTTGTTCTTAGAGCCGGGGGGACGTCCGCGTCTTTAAGCTGCTAGGGGGCTTAGTTAAAGGGGCTTAGCCTACTATATTAGCTATAGGGAATCTTCTTTAAGACGTAGAGCCGGAAGGTCCTCGGTCTTCTTATTATAGTTATACGGTTGCACTAATATTAAACAAAGGACCTAAGGTCCGTTAATCGTATTAATCGTTACGTTATAGCCGTCGATTAAGGCAATCTTAAATAGCCCTTACTAGCCGGTTTTCTCTCTCTATACACGAACTTTACTTTATAAGGGAAGAGAGAGAATATCGGACGTATTCGGTCTATTTCGGGTTTATAAGGCCTCCTTAACTTACCGCTCTATAGAGAGCTAGCGTAATATCTTTATCGCTTTATAAACTATAGCGGCTCTCTTAAAGGTCGTAGCCGAGGGCGGAGAGTCTAACGTTATGCGTAGATATACGCCGAATATAAGCAGCGTTAGCATAAGGCCTTAAGGTCCGGCGGTATTATTAATAGCCTTTACTACTATCTAAAGAATTGCCTCGGTAGAGGTTACGTCGCTAAGTTCGGCATATATAATGTTAAAGGCATAGCGCAGCGGAGCGTAGTATCTTTTAACCTTACCGATAGACTAATATGCCTTTATAGGAACCTACTTATATATAATGCCTATAAACTTAGCCTCGTTGCGGAATTCTACTAACGTAAAGTTCGTTCTAGTATTATATTTAATAGTATCCGGCGGGCTAAGATAGGTATTAATCTATAAGCTTTAAAGCGTTTCCTACGTGTCTTTAGCAGACATTAAGGGTAAAAAGCAGGCTCTTTAAAATGCCGTAGCTAAGTTAACTACGTAGAGGACTAAGCGGTTATATAAGTGCATTACGTCGACGATAATCTCGTAGTTAAAGTTCTAATCGTCCTTTAACGTAAATTTAAATCGGCGAGGGGCCTACGAATATAGCTAGTAGTAATAACAATACTTCGCGATGTTCTTAAGTATATTAACAAACACTATATAGCTTGCTTAGCGCAGTAAGTAATAAAGTCTTATTACTATAGGGTAGCTGAATCTACGATAGAGTATATAAAGGTCGCTTTCCGCTAGGAATAAGATAGCCTATTCTGCCTTACTAAGGAAGAACTAGGGGTAGCCCTATTTACGGACTACTAGGACCGTAACGCCTTTGTCTTTACTAATAATAACGTTCGTAGTATTGTTAAAATACACCTTTAAACGATCTATATCCGCGAGAGAAAATAAGAAAGGCGTCGGGGACTTAAGCACGTAGAAGGTAATCCTTCCTACTAGTGTGTTAATAGCTATTAAGCCGACGGAGTTAATAGCATTACCGTTGCCGAATTTAATCGAGGCTTAACTAGCTATAGAGTCGTTAAGCTTTATGTTAGGGTTCTCTCGTTAGAAGGCGAGATACTATTCCTAACTAGCTATAGAGACCTTAGCGGCGCCGGTATCGATTAGGATGCCTTAGAATTGCTTCCGTAAGTACCTATCGTCGATAAGGAATTAGGCAGCTAGTATAGCCTGCTCTATATTAAACACATCCTCCCTTATAAAGAGATATATAAATACCTATTAATAAAGCATTTAAGTCGCTTACTACTATTCTATCTTAGTACTATTAGCACTATTATCCTAGTACTCTTTAACCTCTTAGTCGTTAGTTAAGCCGGTAATCTCGTAACCTTTATATTTAGTCACGTATGCTGCTAGATTCGTAGCGGGCTTCCTTAAAAGTAGCATTAGTTTAAGTACTAGTCTTTCGCCCTCTGCCTCTCTTCTAAGGTATGCTTAGTAGACTAGCAACCTTCCTTATTGCAGACGAAGCACTTCTTGCTTTAGGGTCGGCTCCCTATCGGGTAGCCGCCTCGTCCTCTACTACTAGAGCTATAACTACGGCTAGAGTTACCGCGGTAACCGCCGCGATTATAGCCTCGCCCGTAGCCTCGTAAGACGCTATAGTAACCTCCTCTACCGCGGTTGTTAATATACCTACGGTCTAGGTATATTGCCTTTAGTTTAGATTAGTCTATATCCTTAGTTAAAAACTAACCGGGCGTGCTAAGGTTTAGGCTTATCTTAAAGGATAACCGGAGCTCTAAGAATAGTGTCTCGATGTGCTTAAAGGGTCGGAATAAGGCCTATATAAGTTCGGGAATATTACGGCACGCCTTAATAATAGTAGCTCGCAGTTAGTCTTTACTAACAAAGGTGCCGCCGAGAGCTCGTTAATACAATTAGAGCTTATCGAAGAGTAGTTCTAGGATATCTTATAGGGGCAGCGTAGGGTTTTAGGTACGTAGCTTATTAAACGAGATAGATGTCTAATCGGTAAAGTAGTATGCCTTATTTACCTTAGTGTTAAAATGCCTTTTAATGCTATTATAGGCTGCCCTAAACGTAGTAGTCTACGTAATATATTAAAGGTAATACGCTTAAGCGCGACCTATAAGAATCCTTAGAAGCAGCCTATAGAATTAGCCGGGCGTAGTATTAATGCTATAATAGACGCTTATAAACTAGCGGATCTTATTATCGAATAGGTCGTAGGGCTTACCGGTATAATTCTCTATGCTGTCCTTAAGCTTCGTAAATTTCTATTAAAGTTCCGCGTTAATAGGCTTATTTAGAACGTACGCTAGGGGAATCTAAAGATAAGCCTTAAGCTTAGGGTTAGGGATAGCAGCTATATCTCTTAGGTTAAGAACGGCGTAATCGATATATTAATAACGATAGCTCGTAGGGTAAATCGTTATTTATTAATATAGTAGAAGAAATAGTATAAGGGCCTATATAAGTTGTATTCCTACTAGAGGCAGGGACCTTTTAAGGGGTATACCGGCGACGCTTAAGGCTTTATTCGACGGGGTTAAGGGCTAAGCCGGCGTATTTCCACTATATATTTAACTATATAGGGAAGGGCCGTTAGCGAGCGTATAGTTAGCATCTATAGCCTCCGGCACGGTAGTGCCTTTATCGAACTAGATTCTCGCTAGTTCTCCCTTAGGCTATATTAGCGGATCTTATATCGATTACGTAGCTATAAGTTAACGATTAAAGCCGCCTTAAAGGGGTCCGGTGTATACGCCTCGTCGGCGGAGAAGATTGCGCACTGCCCTCTTAAAGGTTAGATAGACTGCCTGCTATATAGCCTCTTTCTATCTATAGAAATATTCTTAATAGTAGCTTAGGATATCGTATCCCTATATACTAAGATTAATATTATAATCCGCGAGGAACCTTATAACGTATGTTATTACTAATTTCTCGTCCGGTTGCTTATTAAGGTTAATGCTATTATTCTAGCAATCGACATCGACGTTATTACAAGCGGGCTATAGAACCGGTATACTTCCTAGCAGTCGTTCGTATAGGCTACTGTCTGGCTGTATAGGGTTTAAAGAAGTCATAGTGATGTTAGGTATTATAGGGTGGTCTTATCGGTAAACGCGTCTACGTGCGTGGTTTATTTATTATAGCTCCGTCGTCTCTTTCTCTAAAATTCAGGCTAAGACTATTAATAGAGCTAGAGTCTACGAGGTCACGTTCTCCTATTTAAGGCAGTAACTTTAGTAATCTAACTTAGCATAAGATCCTTATAAAGGTCGTAGAACGGGGTTTCTATATAAGCACTTTCGAGGATAAAGTATCTTATCTCTTCTATCTTTACTATTCTATAATTAACTATAAGTTAACTACTAATTAGTATTAGATAGGGTCTTTAGGGTTAACCGGTGTGTGTGTATTTTATATAATACGGTTAGCTAGAGAGGAGGCTACTATGTTATAATATAGCCTCCCTTAAGTCGCGTGCGTACGTAACGCACGTAATTATATAATTACGTGCATATAACTACATCTTATAACACTGCATTCCTATAGAAATAAGATTACTATAAAGCCTAAATGGAAGTTATACTAGGCGGACTATACCGTCCTCTAAAAGCTCTAATAGATGCAATCCGCGTTTCTTATCGGATAGATACTATATAACCTCTAGCCTACTCGGATGGCTAACGAGTTGTCTAAGGACTTCGGCCCTATCGCGTATTAGGTTAACGTTAGGCACTTAGACTAGATGTTGCTCCTTAAGGGCATTTTTACGGTCCTAAGGGACTACGGGGTTTTAGACGCGCTATTGGCTATTTACGCCTAACTAGCGCTAGTTAAGGACGAGGCCTTCGTTAACTTTGCCTAGCGCATTCGTGACGCGTTCTTAAACCTTCCCGACATTGAGAAACGTAGCCCTAGTGTCCGCACTATTACCCTCTAGCACATTCGGAACAACCTCTTACGCATCTAGTTACGAATCGGTTCCGACATTACTATACTATATAGCATAGCCCTTATTTAGCGTCTTGTGCTATTAGCTAGCGAGCAAACGCGTTAGCCTATGGAAGACATCTACGGCAAGCCAGCCACTTCTATCCGCACACAAGAGGGCCAACCATACCAGACATGGAAGATAAATGAGGTTGTGGGAGAATGTGTGTGTGTACGTACTTACACACAAGCCACAATCCGTCTGTAACCATGTGTGCCCCGTGTGTGCGTGTGTGGCGCACCCACACCGACCTTACCCACCATCCGCACCCCTACGCGTACCTACCAGGCAAGCCTCGCCAATTGAGCAGCTGCCTCTCCTTCTCTCTCTGTCTCTCTCTCTCTCTCTCTCTCTCTCTCTCTCTCTCTCTCTCTCTCTCTCTCTCTCTCTCTCTCTCTCCTTCGAACCACTCACATCACCGACCACGCACCCTCTCCCCTCGTCCGAGCTTCGACGACGGGGAATTTTGTGCCCGCTGGCTCCTGTCCCATCCTCCACCACCCGACACTTCTCATGTCCTTTCCTGCGTCGGCTGCCTGAGCCCTGAAGCAAGCGCCAAACGGCGAAGCTATCTCGTCGGCCACTCAACTTTTTGGGGTGGGTGGGAGACGCGGCTTGTGTCCTCAACCTGCCACTCTCCCGGCCCGTCCTTTTCCTCCTCCGAGCCGAGAAAAGGAACAAAGGCGCCTCTGTCGCCGTGTGTTGGGTCGAAATGCCATGTGAGTGTTTCCCTCCATTCTTCTCCGTGGCACTGCCGCATTGCTGCGAGCCGAGAGCACCGTGTCACCCCCATCGCAACCTCCCGTAAAGGCGCCGTGCGCCTGCGTGAGCTATACTGCCGCCCCTGGAAACGTCGCCAGAAAACTCTCGGCTCCCAAACGCTTGCCTCGACGCCGCCCAGACCCGACAACGACTTTCAATCGCCTCTTGCGACCCCGGCCGAGCGGTGCCGCCTGCTGTGGGTCCAGCATCTGCGATACGCCCTGCCCAAGCGCTCCGCACAACAACCTCTCGACCACTCACTCGCTGGTTGCCGTGCTACAGAATGTTCGCTGACTCCTCTTGTGCCTGCAGTCCTTGTCGAGGATTCGTGGATCAACGGCCAGTCTACGTATGCTTGCCTCTCTCGATTCCATGGCCCAAACGAGAAGCTCGTCGACGCTGACGCTCGAGCTTCGCTGCAGGACATGTGACGTCGCCGAGCTCCATGACTGCTCCATTGCCGTTGATGCAACCTACTACCTCAACCACCTGCTCGACACCTCGCCGGCCCATGAGCCATTGCTCTCCGCCCTGGGCGGGCTCACTGGGATCGAAACCCACATCAACGAGAATCTAGACATGTGGGACAAGAACCGCATTGTACCCCTCTTCGTATTCGATGGCCAGTCCATCACGGGTCAGGACCATGTCTCTCTCGGCCGCCGACGCGCCGCAAACCACAAGACGGACGATGCCTGGAACCTGTACTCGCAGTCTCAGGCCGAGCAGGCGGTGGCCACCTTTGGGGCCAACCCTGGTCAGTCCTTCTCCCACCCCTACCCCGGGAAGCGGTGCTGATCTTGCTGGCTGTGGGCAGGCGCCTACTGCGTCCGGAATCTCTATCCCCTGCTTCAGGCTATACTCAAGGAACGGGGCTTGCACTTCTTGGTGCCTCCCTACAATGCCTGCGCTCAGGTCGGCATCTCCCCTAAGCCGTGCTAGACAACACGCCCGCTGACTGCTTGCAGCTCGCCTACTTCGAAATGATAGACTCGAGCCAGTGCGCGGGAGTCATGGGTCCCCAGGAACTGCTTCTCTATCCCATCAAGGACTCGGTGATCCGGAGCTTCGATTGGGATGCCAGGACAGTGACGGCTCTGTTCAAGAAGAAGGTCATGCGCGCCCTCGGCGTGAGTGAACCCATGTTCATCGATGCCATGCTCATGACTGGCATCTCGTTTCTCACGCCATTCCCTCCGCTCCAAGACTCGTCCATGTACCCCAACCCCTTTACCGTCATGGATGCTGTCAACATGCTACGGACGTCTGACAAGTCCATCGCCACGGCTTGCGCTTCGTTCAACGACGTTCTGCAGGCTCAGGATCCGAATTGGCTTGACAAGTACCGCAAAGCGCGCATGGCGGTTCACCACTTCATCTTCATTGCGGAAAATGGCGAGGTTCGCGTCAACGACTTCGAGCGGCTCACCAAGGACAATCACGAGTACCTCGGCCTCCAGCTGCCAGCCGAACTGTTCCACTACCTCAACACGGGCCTTATTGGCGCCCGGAATCTCAGCTGCATAACGCACGGTCAGATTGTGGTGCAGCCGACGCTAGACGGCGGCGCCTCTGACGAGTACAAGAAACTCGTCACGGACAAGATCTTGCCCCTCAAGGAACAGGCCCTCGGACTCATCATCCCCCGGGTCCATCGCGGCATAGGCCACAAGGACATAACGATGCGTGTGTGGTTTGATCCCAAATTCGCATACACGATTAACCATCGTTCTTTGCAGCCGCCCCCGTCGCAGCGTGTAGGCACCTGGGATGTCAAGGAGTCTGACCTGCGCAAGTTCTTCCCCGCCGATTTCGTGGGCCCCATTTATCTGGAAGTGTTGGCCTTGGCGAATCCCGACTTTGTCGAGATGACAAAGGCCAAGCAAAAGCTCATCAGGGGCATCGATAGCTCCGAGATGGTGACGTCTGTTGCCATCTGGCGCTTCCTGCACCTTCGAGGCTACGTCAACGACGAGCACAAGCTGACGAGATGGGGAAACGCGCTGGCAACCACTCTTCTCGCGCTCAAGGAGGCAAACGAGAACCGTCCCGAGATCCCGGGCGTCGACGAGGCGGCTCTTCTCGCATTTGAGCTGATTAGATTTGGCCTGCTTGGCGGGAAACGCGGCGGTGACTTGCCCGGAATGCCGCGCAGGGGAAGCGACGAGGAAAAGTCGAGCTTGACCCTGATCAGCCAGTGCGCGACACTCTTGAAGCTGAGGCATCAGGTTTACGGATACACTGGGCCACTGAACAAGAGCCTCTTGGCGTTTCGCTCTCTCTCCTCGGCGGTGCGAGAAGCTGATCGCGACTTGATTGAGGCCATTGTCGCATCCATGTTCATGTACGGGCAGTGCAAGCGGGAGAGGGATGATTACTTGGATATCAGCCAGAGGTGCGTGCCGTATGCGGGAACTCTTGACCTGCAGAGACTGACAATGGCATCGCAGGCTTCCCTTCCTGCAAGAACCGGACATTGGACTTGGCATTGCGATCCGGACCTTTTTCGACGAGGATGAAGCGAGCGACAGCAGGCAGGCGCGAGCCACCAAGCTGGCAGAATTCCCGAAGACGTTTGTGCCCTTTGCAGAAGCTTTGGCGGACGACTTTCGCCTGTGCACCGACTTCGTGAGCGCCATCAACCAAGGTGTTCAGACCGTTCATAGCAAGGAGCTCGCCCCAACGGACAAGGCTGCTTGGGCCAAGGCCCAGAATTACTTGGATGCAAGACCATTCTGAACGTCAAAAGCCGTGTCGGTGATATCGGCGGCTACGATGGGGAGGCAACAAGGCAAACCAAGGTGCGGAAACAGACCAGGGACTAGACTGGGTTTCGGGAGCCGAGGGGGGGAAGTCGTGTTGGAAAACATTTTTTGTTTTCGATGACGGCCTCGGGAGCCCAATGTGCGGTGACGCGTCCACCGTGGCCGCTAGGTTCTGTTGACGAGGCGATGAAGGTGGCGAAGAGCGTGGGCGAGGGGTGGTGTAGGTGAGGACGAAGTTGTTTGATGCGCATCAGGTTCTGGCGCAGATGGCCGAGGCCTTTGCGGGTAAGGGGACAGCTGAGCCACGTGGGCTCGGTTGAAGCAGGAATACCTATCAGGTCGCGGGGAGAAGGGGATGATTCCCATCATGCATCATGTCTTGGCCCAAAAAAAAGTATAAAATTCAAGATAGTACTACCTAGTATAACTTGACCAAGCAAGGAGGCCCGCAAGGAGGCCCCGCAAGGAGGCCCTAGCATCTTAATTAAAGACTATGGGGATCAGCGCGTCTACTACTAGTACTAGTACTACTAGTACTGGTACTAATACTAACTGGTAGATCTGCGGGGTTTAAGCACGGGGGTGGATGGCTGGTTGCCGCTTCGGCTCCGAGAGCGGGAGCGATTTCCACGCAAGAAAACCACTAGCTAGTACAGGCCACGGGCCGTGCGACTGCGCGACTCTTTCTTGTTTCGCCGTCTGTGTGATTGTCTCGTCTGGATAATAGTATGGGTGTCGAACATGGGACTAGGTTGGGTGTTTTGTTTTGTCGTCTGTGCGTCTCGTCTGGATGATGGGACTAGGACGGGCACGAAAGTAGGGGGTCTGATTTTATGCCTTTCCTCTTTTTTGTTCCCGTTTTCTCTCGTGCTATTCTTAGGTCGTACCTCGTACTTGGAAAAGGCCCATTTAATCGTAGCAAACATATGAGCAAGAGGAAACAAGAGTGAAACAGGCGAGTGAACAGATATGCATATTCAGTCGTAAATCGTGACCGCCAGCCTCCCATCTCTCGGGACATTGCCCCTTTACCCCCACGAGCGCCGTCGTATCGGTAAGGGCACGGACAAGCGTGGCCTTGACCTTGTCGGTGTGCGAGACGTGGAGAAAGGTTGTGTCAAGGTCGTCTCAAAATTGGCTATATTAAAATTTCCTCTCTTTCGAGAAGCGACAAGAAAAAAAGAAAGGAACGTGTCAGTGGCTCAATGCCGGTTTTTTGTGTTTGATGCTCGATGCTCAAGATATCCCCCTCTCTCCCTCCTCACGTAATGACCATGACCATGGGCCCGGCAACCGTGATGTCGTCGGTGATGGCGTTGTTGGCGGGCACAGACGACGTCAGGAAGACGTAGCTGATTCCGATGACGCCCGCGGGGACCTCGCAGCCTGAGCCCTCGGAAAAGGGCGCGAATCGGGCGCCGCCGGGGGACTGTTCGAGCGTGGTGGTAAAGGCACAGTTCTGGGCGGAGCCGGCCCCCTCCTCGGCCGCCAGCTTGACGACGGAGCCGGCCGCCATGCTTGCGGCGTTCTGGCCCGGCATCATGGCCAGGGCGGGGAAGGAGTCGATGGGAAGGTCGGAGCCCTGGGGGCAGGAGGCGATGAAGGGCTTGGCGAGGGAGAAGGCGGCACGCGGGGACAGGGGGTTGTCAAAGGCCTCAGGCACGAGCTCCTGGCCCATGAGGCTGCGGATAGACGTCTGGTGGCGCGACTCGACGGTGGCGATGGAGGCGGCGGTGCCGAGAAGGTTCTTGTCACTGATTAAGGGGGCGGCCCCGAGGTAGGCCGAGACGCCGACGTTCTCCAGCACGGCTGCCGTCTTTATGATGTCGTTGACATCGTTCGTGTTGAAGTTGTACTTGCAGGTCTCGACGGGTGTGGCACTAGCCTGGGCAAGGAATGAGGTGAGGAAGACGACGTGCGTATCCTCAATATCGCGGATGTTTTCCAGCGTGGTCCTCGTCTTCTCGTCCATCTTGTTTCCCGACTCCCCAAGAGCCTGGTTGTAGAACGCGGCCTCGAGGTGCTCCAGCGTCAGGGCACTGTGCTTCGGGTGTTAGTCGAGTTCAGAAGAGACATGCCATGGGCAGCACGTACAATTGCCCAATGTCGGCGTTGGTGAGGTTCATGGACTTGGCCATCTCATTTTGGCGCACAGCGAGCTTGTAATAGTCGAGTTGGCGTGGCGTCAATCTGAAGGAGGCGGGCAGGGCGGAGACGGTCGTTGCGAGGACGGCGGCAATTATCTTGAGGGAAACCATGATTTTGATGACTTTTTAGTCGAGTGACAAGAAGTCCAAGTTGGGAGATGAAGAGAACGGTGTTCTATGTCGGAGCATAGAGAGTAGTTTTGCTTCAACAAGGGGACGAGAAGGACCAGCCCCTCGAGTTGTGTGATGGGTTATCCAAGAATTGAAGTTCCAAAATATATAGAGAAGCAGGAAATGAAGCCCACGCAGACATGTGCAAGGAAGGAATGCAAGAAAGTGAAGAGACAGGAGGCAAGACTTTTGGAGAGGAAAGCGACTCTCTTTTGACAATGGGACAGCTCTGTCTGGCCTCACCAGATGAGACGGCTGCGGGCGCCATACGGGACTTGCAGCTTCCGCGACCCCAAGATAGGACGGCACGTCTTCATCCTATGCTTCGACTCCCACAGGGCAGGAGCTCGGACGTCGTCGTGCCCAAAACGGTCCTGATACGAGCGCCTCCGTGACCAAGCGGCCCAGGCGAGAGCCGCAGTGTTGGGCAGTGTTGAGCGCCGCCATGCTGTGGCGCGCACTGGGGAATGTCTGGTGCAGTGTCGTTCCGCGCTCCTTGAAGGTCAAAGATTGCCATGGTTGGTGGTTGGAAGAAGGAAGATTCCACTTTTTCTTACCCTTCACGGGTTACCGTGAATCGGCGAGCGTCACATCGACAGATCGACAGACAATCACCTCGACACGCACACGTCATCACGCAAAGTTTAATTTCGTTCACCAAGTTGCCTAGGTACTTCCTACTTCGTACCAAGTACCCACTCGCTTAACACTTCTGTTGCGGTTAGCCCGCCATTAGTCAGCCTCATGCAAGGGGCAGCCATTAGGGCTACCCTCTCGCACAGCTAGCTAGCTTACACACACACACACAAGACACGATCATTAGCTTGAGCTCTAGAGGTTATGAGCCCTCACACGCTTCCACTTGCTTGCTTGCGTTGTGAGACGACCTTCTGCATCGAGTGGCTATTTCTTCGCCCTCTTCTGATTGCAGCGATCGATTTTTCACGCCGAGAGACCGAAAGAAAAGTCTTCTCGAGCATTTTGTTACGACTTCGAGCCGAGAGACTGGAAGAGTCTTCTCGAGCCCTTTTACCTACGAAACGATATGCCGAGAGACTGGAAGAGTCTTCTCGAGCCACTCCCTCCGACATAGTTGTCCGTGAGGTCTAAACGAAGAAAAAAGCCTCCCACGCTGCCGACCGACTAACGCCGGCTAGCCGACTGGAAGATGGATTCTGTCTTGAGAGGCTGGTTGCCTTCTCTTGCAATACGAACGAATACTGTCCTAAGAGGCTTGGTCTGCCTTCTCTTGCGCGATTTGACCACGAAACCTGTCCTAAGAGGCTTGGTCTGCCTGCTCCTGCAATGATATGACCACGACGAAAAAACGAAAAACGAACCCGGAATGATAATCTAAAGCTGCGCGTCTACGCCGACGCCTCTTTTGCTGACGATCTTCGAACCCGCTGCTCAACAGCCGGGTATGTGGTCTTCTTGGCCGACGGACCGATCTTTTGGCGGTCGAAGCGACAAACGTTGGTGACAACCTCGTCCACCGAGGCAGAATATCAACCTCACGCCGGCTGGCATAGCAGCCATATGGCAGGCGAAGCTTTTGCACGATGCAGGCTATACACAGCCCACGCCGATGATCATATATACGGACAGTCAGAACGCAAGACTAGCCATTCTCAATAAGGCGAATGCGGGCCGCACGAGGCACATTGATCGCCACTTTAAATGGATCATCCAACGCACGGCGATAGGCTATTTTCAGCTTCATTAGGTCCGGACCGAGGAAATGATCGCTGACGGCTTAATAAAGCCGCTTTTGCGTGTGTGCCACGAGAAGTTCAAGCACTAGCTTAGACTTTAACCCGAGATTTAACGACGAGGACTTCTTCCCGATTGGGAAAAGGATTAAGGGCCTAATTAGGCAATTAGAAGGGCAAAAAGCCCTGCGAATAGAGGAAGGATAACTCACGGAAAGAAAAGAGCTATAGAAGGAAGCTTTAAGAACGCCTGGAGTGCGTATTTGCCGTGTTGTTGAGAGCCTTATGTAGGCTATTCGGCTGAGGGGAGGTGTTGCGGTTAGCCCTCCATTAGTCAGCCTCATGCGAGGGGCAGCCATTAGGGCTACCCTCTCGCACAGCTAGCTAGCTTACACACACACCACACACACACAAGACACGATCATCAGCTCCTGCTATGTGAGCTCTAGAACTTCCGCCCCATCATCGCCCGAGTCCCGTCGTCTTCAGAGACTCATGCCGGGCCGCGCCCGATATCCCAATCTAGCCTTGGTCCTGACTTGTGCGTTTCCCATCTTCTCTCCTGCCGGTCTCGTCCTTGGCTTGCTGGCCTTGGGCCTATGTATCCCGCGCATCATATTTTTGCTCTTCTGTCTGTCTGACTCCACCACTTGAATCTACCACCCGCCACATCTCGCGATCAATTATGTACCCCACTTTCATCAAAGCCGTCACTTCAGATGACCATCCACCACCACGGAGAGCACCAACCATCCGTCATCTCGCCTGTCCTCTCTCCTCTCCATATCCGCTTTTTCGTACAGTCTGCTGCCTCTCCCACCTCTCCCCACTTCCCTCGCCTGGACATCGCCAACTTCAAACATTCTCGCACCGACAACTTTCCACGCCAATCACAGTGCAAACGGGTTGAGGGACCGAATGGTCAAGCATCTGTTGCGCTCCTTGTTAGCGTGCGCCCCCAAATGCCTCTGCGTTGGCACTTACGGAGGGCTCTTGCTGAGATCCGTCTTGAGTATAATGGGGACCCTCGTCATCTCCGTCACATCTTGGATGTGATCCCCACCCTCTTCCCTGAGTTTGAACAGCTTTAGGTACTTCTCCTTGTTAGTCAGGCGCGCCTCTGCGGTCTCAGAAACTGGCACCTTCGAGTCGGAGCGCGTCCGATGCAGCGTTCCGGCGTTCGACGATGTGCGAGTCGGCGAGCCCGGGACGCTCTGCGTGGGTCGCTCCGCCAGCGAGACCCCAGCCATCGCCTCGGTCACGTCTGACGTGTTGTCATCGTCATCGTCAAAAAGGGCGTCCACATCGTCAGTCGACATGGTCCCCGTCTCGGTCTGCTTGCGCGCCGCCTCCTCGCGCTCCCTCTTGATCCGCTCCGCCTCTTCAGCCTGTTTCGCGGCCGCCATGGCGTTGGTCATTCTTTGAGATGCCGCCGGCTTGGGTCGCTCGTCGTCCGGCACAAACGCCGAGCTGGGCACACCCTTCTCCCAGTACAACTCGAGAACTCTCTTGTCCTTCCTAAACTCGGCCTTTTTCAACGGCAGCTGGTCGCAGTGCACCCGCTTCTCAAATCCCCACTCTGGAATGAGCACGTCAAAGGCCGATTCGTACACGCAAAGCACGATGCCCTCGGCGATGAGATCCCCATTGACCTCCTGTCGTTTCTTATCCATGGTGCGGCATGACTCGACGTGGATGCTTTGCTCCTGCGCGTTCTGCGCCGAGTCCTTCTTCGTGTTGCATGACTCGGCCGTCTTGACCAGGTTCTCCATGTCGTCCGCAAACTCGACCTTGCCCTCTGATAGAACGGCCTCAAGCTGCCGGTGGACGATAATGTCTGCGTAGCGACGAGTAGGCGATGTGAAGTGAGTGTAGAGTGGCAGGTTCAGAGAGTAGTGCGACCACAGCGGCTTGACCGTCTTACCCGCAATAAAGTACTTGGCTCGCTGCATAGACTTCAGGACCAGCGTCTCCATGCCCTTGCGGATATCAGTATCGTCCACCTTGAACAAGCTGTTCTGCATGGCTCCGCTTCCGGACGCATCGATTTCGTAACCAAGGGCCGTCATGCGATCGACGAATGTCTGAAGACGACGCGGGTTCGGAGCGGCCAATCGACGAAGAAGCGCCTTCTCGGGAAGTCCTTCCGCCAGACGCTGGGCCACGTAGGCGTTCGCCTTGTGCATAAGCTCCTCAATCATTTCTAGGGCTTGGGTCGAATTGAAGATGTTGTCCTGCACCGGGCTGTTCTCGTCGTCCAACTGCTGCAAGAGTCGTAGAGGGGCAATCGGCTCACCTCCTGCTCCCAAGCGGGTTTCCCGGAATTTCTGTGCAACGCCTTGCAGAATCTGAATGGTGTTTACCGGAACAGCCTCGTTCGAGAAAGTAGATGGATCGTTGAGAGCAGTGTCCATGTCAGCCAACGAAACCTTGCCGCTGCTCTTGACGACACTTCGGCCAACCCAGCTATCTCCCTCCGCTGCGGAGCCGTTGTGAGGGTTCACGCGGAACACAACACTGACGGTGAGCCGGTCCTGGTCGGGACCGAGTGAGCAAATCTCGCGAGACAGCTTTGGAGGCAGCAGGGGGCAAAATCGGTTGAGCAGCTGAACGGAGGTACCGCGTTTCTTGGCTTCCCGATCCACTAGTGAGTTGGGCTTCACGAAGTGTGCAACGTCGGGCACGTGAATGCCAATCTCAATCTTGCCGTCGGGTAGCTTCTTGACATGAACGGCGTTGCCGAGTTCCGAGCTCCCATTAAAGTCAATTGTGAATGTGTTCTCCTGGCGGAAGTCGCGGCGGGAGGCGACGGCAGACTCTTCCTCTTTGTCCAAAGACCAATCCTGGAGGCCGACATTGCGTAGGACGGCGTCGGAGAATTCGTCGGAAGAGAAGTTATTGTCCCTCAAGAGAGCGTCGGTCTCCACTTTGAGCTCGCCCATACGTCCAAGTTGTTCCACAAGAGTACCGAATGGGTGCAGAGAGGTAATGGGCCATCGCTTGATGCAGGCGACGAAAATTCGACCAGCGTATTCTTGGTGCTTCTCAACAAAATCGCGAGGAGCCTGCTCCGTGGGAATGGCAATCAGGGGAACACGCTTGTCGGTAGGCTTGAACCAAACAATCTTGGGCTTTTCATGCTGACGAGAATCAATCTGACGGCCGCTGCCACCGTCTCGTGCGGCCCTTTCGGCCTCTTGCTTTTCCTTGGTGGCCTGGCTGCTAGGGCGTAGCAGGCCCAAAGTGCCGGAAAACATCTGGCCGGCAACACGCTCGACGACGGCAACGATGTGGCTGGCGTACAGAGGCTTCTGCTCATCGTTGATCTCTTCCTCCTCGACGAGGAGCAGGCTTTGGCCTTCGACCTCGACATCGTCGTTCTTCTTTTGGGTCGGGCGCTGGCGCAGGCTACCACGGCGGCGGATTCCGCCCTCGGGCGCTTTGTTGTCATCATTTTGACCGGAGTTCTGGCTAGACTGGTTTGTGGAGCCCGACCTCGTGTCGGTAATGTCTTTGCGTTTCTTCTTCTCTTCCTTTTCTCTCTTCTGCGACCACACCTCGTCAACGTCCAAGAGCTCCACGGCAACAAGGTCGCCTTCCAAGGCTCGATTGCGATCCTTGCTACCGCAAATGAAGATGTCGGCATCTAGGAGGCCGTCTTGGGTAGTGACGTAGGCGTCGCTTCTGTTTTTCTTGTTAACGCGCAGTATACCAGAGACGAGCTGACCATCTCCAAGCAGGGCAGGCAGAGAGGCCTGAGGGAGGTAGGGGGTGAACAGCGTCTTGCGTTGCTGTTGCTGGCCACCAGCCGAGCCCGCGTGCTGGGAGCTTTGAAGGCCCTGGAACTGTTGGCCATTCATCTGGGCGGCTTGCAGAGCCTGGAGCTGGCCAAGCTGCATGGGGCTCAGTTGCTGCCCGTACATGGAAGGCATCATCATCTGGCCGGGCATTTGCATGAGCTGCGGCTGATTGGGGTTGTACTGGAAGGCCCCGATGGATGACACAGACTGGTTCATGGAACCTCGAGACCGATGACCCGGCTGGAACGACTGGGACTGGCCAGAATTGCCCGACTGGTCCTGGGTCTGGTTCTGAGTGCGCCAGTTGCCCTCGTAGTTTCGGGACCCAGTGCGGGCGTGGCCCATGCCGCCTGCTCGGCGCTGAAAGTCGGTTCCTCCGTCGGCGCCCATGCGAGCGCCCCCACGTCCATTCGCAGCCAAGCTCTGGCTGCGCCCATGGCCTCCTCGGCCAAGAGTCGAGCCCTGGGCCACCGAGGCATCGAGTGTGGATTGGGCAGCGGTCGGATTAGTGTTCTCATCGTAGGACTTGTCGGAGGCAGGACCGGGGAATTGGAACCCGGTCGTCGTCCGTTTCTGCTGAGCAAGCTCGGCAGCCTTCTTGGCGTCGGCCAGAGCAAGAGAGTGCCTTCGCTGGTGGCCGGGCCCTGAGCCGGCTCCGCGGCCGCCTCGGCCGCCAGTGTTCTCTCGTCCGTGTACCGCCGGCGCCTCGAAGTTACCGAAGCCAGACCCAGAGGCGCCAGACGAGGGAGCTGGCGGCGGGCCCATACCCATGTTGGGCAATGCCGACTGATTACGGCGATGTGATAGTGGTTGGGATGGTGGACCCATTGAGATATTCTGTTGCGCCATCTGGTTGGGGAACTGGAAGGCGGACTGGGACATGTTGCCCAAGGGCTGCAAAGTATTGAACGCTCCGTTGTGGGCAGGAGCCATCATGCCCATATTTACATATTGTTGGTGGGTCGCTTGGATCTGTTGCTGCTGCTGCTGCAAGAGCTCAATCTGTTGCTGGATGGCTAGTTGTTCCACTGGCAGGAGAAATGTGTTAGCATCGGATCGATACTGTGAGCCTGCGACGCGGATGAGCGAGCACCGAGGGAACCTCAAAACCAGAGCTCAAGACTGTCAAGCTGCCCAAGACAAGCTCCGCCAACGGGTAACAGGGGCGACTTACTTCCTGGATTGGCAAACATACTCATCAGCGGCGTCAACTCTGAAGGGCTTCGTCGATGGGCAATGTGCAGCCGTCGTCCGGTAGGTCCCGGGACTCCACTGGCCGGCTGTTGCTGCGGCGGCGGCTGCTGCGGCTGCTGCTGCTGCGGCGGCGGCTGCTGCTGCTGCTGCGGCGGCGGCTGTTGCTGCTGCTCCATGATGAGCAGCCAGTGTCGGATACGGGGGAGCAGGCAAGAATGCACGTCCGGTGCGGGAACCCGATCTCTGGTCGTCGCAGGAAAGGGAGGCGTCTGCGGCGGAGTGCGAGGCGCTCAACGAGAGAAGTCTCAGCAGGGACAGGACAGATTTGCCAAAGGAGAGTGGGATGTGGTTCAGACGAGCTTGGGGGGGACCAAGGAGCGTGCGAAAGGAAGCGGTGGGAAAAGAGACAGATGGCGGTTGGGAAGTGAGGGGATGGACGGATGAAAATCCGGGTGGATGGATGGAGAAAGGATGGTGGTGGAAGTGCAGCTCCTGAAGAGGAGAGCGACTTGGGGGGAATACGGACGAGGGCGTGGGAGGATGGATGATGGAACAGAGAATGGAAGATGGGAGGTTTCAGTTTGGGAAGAAGGGGGGAAGAGCTGGGCAAGTTTTGGGGGGCGCTCCTCAGCTTACTCGAGTTGTTAGTTGGCCCAGTGGAGTCCGGTACCTAGTCCTTAGGGAGAGGAGGCGATAAAACGGCTCGCGGGTACTTGCCCAACTACCAGCGTACCTACGTCTCCACCTGTCCTTTGCCGGCCGCTAACTCGTAAGGAGTAGTAGTACTACTACTAGTAGTAGTAGTGCTGCATTACGTCAGGCGCTACGGATACTTCGTACTTGCCTACAACCTCCTACCCGCTCCTCGCCCTCTAGACGGCTGGAAGCGCTGGAGCTTTGCTAGCTCGAAGTTGGGTCCAGGCGGGAGGGTCTCGTCGAGCAAGTCTGAAGCCGCCGAAATGGGGCGACACGTCCACGGACTCTTGCGCGCTCGGGATACAGCACGGGTTGGGGCGGCATACCTCTTACCTGACTGAAATCCGATTCCGGTGTGCCGTCTGCTACCACCTACTCGTACATACGTATGTATTCGTATTCGTACTTCGTTGCTTTTCATGCGGGCAAGGCTGGGTCCATGCGGGCGTGCTTACCCCAGTCTGGCCTGGTTTAACCGATACAGGGAGCCTCTCAGCTCTCGGGAAGGTCGCAGTACGGAATACTCCGTACTTCGTACTTGATGTCTATCCTCACCATTCACTTGTTGATCGCTGGTCCTGCACACTCGGTGGAAGGCGCCTTGGGGACTACATACATGTACATGACATGTGTGAGCTGCAAAAGGAACAAGGCCGTACCTAGGTACCTACTCCAGAGCTGAGCTTTGTTGATGGCCACGAGTTGATCACGGCGCGCCCTCTCCTCATGACAATCGCATCATGGGACTTTTAAATGACAATTGCCATGATTCACGAAGCAGACCCCCCGGTTCCTTTCATCAACGCCTGGCAGGACGAACACTCAAACCGTGACAGAGCACGGGATCGGGTCGGACAAAGGAGCAGAAAAGAAAGTCGTTTCGGGCTAGAGAGACGGTGCCTACAGTCTCGGTGGCCGCGTCAAGTTCAGACGTCGAGCCATTCATTCCGTACCGGCTCTCGCCTGCTATCCTTTACCCTACCTGGGTAGTTGAAGGCCGGTTCACGGCGCCGGGACTCCCGCTCCCGCATGTCAGTTCCCGTCACGGGTGGACTACCTAGGGCTAGCGGAAGACTCCGTGCGGAGGTACCGTCTTGTTTCGAGGTTGTATGTACGAAGTACGTGTTGAACAAAGTGGTGGCACTTCCGGAGAGATATATTCTCCTTCTCCATACATGCAAACCTCTATGTACGGAGCTCAGCCAAGCGGGCCTCGCATCGGCACGTATTTATGGTATTTACGCATGCGTGGACAAGGCAAGAATTGCAATCCAGGAGAGCGAGCACAGACCTCCACGGGGCACCTAGGTACACCGACTGTCGCAAGTAACCGCTGGCACGGGCTATACTCGTCTTTGCTCCTACTAGGTAAGGTCGTAGGTAGTTCTTGGCGGGGGTGGCAAGAAATCACAATTATGCGACACCAAGAGCTTCATGACGAGTCGGGCGGCATCAGAGGGGGTTGCTGCTAGTAGTGTGCAGAGTAGGTACTTCGTACTATAGAGCTAGATCTCTATCCTCCTTTACTCTTTTCTGCCTACACCTAGTTTGGCCTCTGTTATACGAATTATAAGAGTGTTACTCTCGAGGCAGGCAGCTGAATATTAGCCGCAACTAGCTGCCACTTACGCCCAACTCGTACGAATATGGACCCTGGAGATGCTGGGCTCAGCCACAATCGAGTCTCCTGTCAGCACTTACAGCTAGAGCTCTATAACCACAACACTTCCGCCTTGCTGTCTAATACTTTCCCTTTGGGGGCCAACTGCGTCGCTTCGCTCTTCCACCTGCAAGTAAAAACAGCCGCCATCATCAAACCCTTCCCCGTCTGCTCTCTCTCTCTCTCTCTCTCTCTCTCCCTCTTCCCGCTCCATTGTGAAACTCAGCCATCTCTTACACTCAGCGACAATAACGAACTATACTTTTAAGTCTTACGGAGTCTCCCACTCAACTATAGGGTTATGTGTTTGAGATATTCGTTCAACGCTACGACAAACCTCACCACAGTCTCCCCGGACCTGGACACATTCGCCATGAACATCACGTCCGAGCGCCAATTCGCCATTAAAACTTCCAACCATTCCTACGCAGAGTCGATAGTGCCTGCCGAGTTCAAGTATGCCGCTGAGCGGGCCTACGAACGTGGATATCTTGGCATTCACCAGTAAACATGAAAAATGTCGACATCTACTCAACCAACATGTAATGACGGATGTGCCATGGCGGCCTCTTGTACTCTCTATGCATGCATGAAAGATAAGATATTCAAGTGGTTACCAACGGCACAGTCGAGGAGCGCGTTATTAATACGGTACGTGCTGGAGCACAATATTATGTCAGGGGCGAGCGTCCGTTTTCAAGCAACATGATCGACTCTTATGTCGTCTAGAGTCCTTGTGTGGTCGGCGAACTATATGATACAGCAAACTTCTCTCAAGTTCCCATTGATGCCATGAAGCGGACTTTTACCACTCTTGCGGTTAATGAAAGCCAACTCAACGTGCCGTCCGACTGCTTATACGCCATGTCCGCCCAATCACGGTTTGGTCTGGAAAACTTGATGTCCATAATGTTTAATGGGAAGTGTGGCACCATCTACCCCTTCTTCGCCAAAGCCGGATGCGGTTACTTGTGGTTGCAGCAGATTTACAACGGGGGCAGAATTACCTTCGAAACTCTCAACAACACCTTTCAACAGTTTGCAACTTCTATGACCAACTTTCTCCGCTTGGAAGGAGCTGGCAGCATGCATGCAACTGATTTTTATGGGAGGAAACCTCCAGGTCTCATCCTATGACCAAGGCAATCGTCTTGGGCGAGACGAGTGAAGCCACAGTTTGCGCACACTCCGAGTGGCCACTCCGAGTGGCCATGGCTGCTGCTCTCAGTCCTCACGTGCTTTGCAACGACAATTCTACTCCTCGCTATACTATACGTCAATGCTACCAATGGCAATCAGCCAGTCTGGAAGTCGAGCACGCTTCCGCTTTTTTTCCTGAGCCTTGAGGCCTGGCAGCAGGGTGAGCCGTTGGAGAAGCCACGGTATCTGTAGACGTCGGACGAGACGTAGCAGGACGAGACATCGGGCGAGAGTCAGCAGCAGGACGAGTTCCAGGCCGAGACGCAGCAGCTCGCGCAGCCAGCAGGACGAGCCAGTCGAGGAGGCATATCCCGAAGACCTGAGCAATCTGGAGCAGCGGGCTAAGTATATTACGGCTACTCTGGACCTGGCCTCGGTCACCTTACGCCCTTCCACGAGGCAAGTCGAAGATTGATCTGGTGACAGTACCGACTCTGTATTCGTTTGATCTATCGTGTCTTGCCATGGTCAAGTTCAGCGCCAGTTGACTCGCACATGGGCCTCGGTACGCCACTACATGAGTAGAGCACGAATCGCGAAGGGGGCTTTGCAGCCATGTGTTGTTGTGCTGCCATGTCGAGTCACAGGCGAACTGCAGTATGAAGGGACAAATTGGCTCCGGCCAAACAACACATGAAATTGCGCGACCCGAGTCGTCATTTGTGCGATGGGCTTGGAAAGACAAGACCGATTTATACCCTACAGCTTGGGCTGGGAGGAGGTTGTTGCCCGGGAAAACATACAAGTGTTTTAAGTTCGGGGCGTCATGAACTTTCTTGCAAAATAAAAGATGGCTCGTTGGGCCGGAATTTTGTTGCGGCGGCACCCGAAAAGTTGCCTCTCTTCTGCGCCCCAACGTACGAAGTACTGAGTTAGTAACTAGGTAACCTCTACATATTCGTACCGCACCAAATCTTCCGAGTCTCAGGCTGGAGGCTGTGCTTCTCGGGCCCAATCACGACGACGCGTAACCTCTCTGCCCATGACCGTCCTTGCCTTTGTGCCGCACGATTGCCAAGCCAAGCAGCGCCGCGACAGTAAATGCAAATGCAGCTTCGATAGCACGCCGGCCTCTGCTGCAAGCATGACGCGAGCGATACGGTCCAGCTTCCTGCTCGATGACCGAAACACCGAGACGAGCCACCTAGACGCGCTCGCTGCCGCCCAGGCGGAGCACGACCGAGTCCGCGAGGCCGCCATTTGCGTGTACGAGCTCCACGAGCTGAGAGAGGAGCACCAGCGTATACTGGACAAGGAGCGCAGACGGCAGGAGAGACTCAAAGCGGAGGCTGGAATTGCGGCAGAGGAGAAGAGGCTTCAAGAGTTGCGGGCGAAATCGATACCTAAACCTGCTCCGCCAGCTGCGCCCGAACCTCCCAACCAGGTCGAGCCGCCCCCGAGCGAGGCACCCGCGGCCAAACCCCCTCCGGAGGCGAAGAGGTCATCTGCGGCTGCTCCAGCAAGCACGGGGCCCAAAACCCAGTCCTCCAATGCCTCCGCCATCTCCCCAAATGGTCTTTTTGCAAATCAGATCAAGCCGGCAGCGAGTTCTCCTCTAAACCTACAGTTTCGGCAACAGTCTATATCACAGGAAGCGGCCGCTCCAAAGTCCAATGCTCCAACACCTCAAGCTAAAGTCGCTCTTCCCGCGTCGTCCACGACTCAAATGCAGACAAAAGCACAAGCCCCCACTGCAAAACCGGCCGTCGACCGGTTTATCCAGATACACCGAGAGCTTAAGACACTGCGCAAAGACTTGATGGCACTGTCAAAGGCTCCGGGGTCTCCATTGAAGGGAAAGGTGGGAACTTTTCGAAGGGAGATTCGAGTGGCAATCGGGCAGCTCACCAGCGGGAAGGGTGCCAATTTGCAGCCTGTAAGATTCATGCCCCCTCCCCTGACGCTCTTTGCTACCGTGCTGCCGCTGACATCAGGCAGATCAATAGGATCATGGCCATCTTGAAAGAAGCTGTGGAAGGCCAGATTGCCAGCCCTCCTGTCGAGGTCAGTCGGTTCATGGCGGAGCCCCGCCCATCAGCCGAGGGCATCACGAGCCGTGATGTAGGTCTGCCGTCTCTTTTCGTCTACCTGATCAACATTTGCGCCAAGGGCATCATCAGCCAGTTCATCAACGAGTGTGGAGCCAACCCCAAGGCTGCGGATCCGATTGGGGTTTTTACGGCGCAACTCTTCTCCCACAAGGATTTCCAGTGGCAAGGACAGTCACTGATCGATATACTGCTGGCCAAGTTCCGAGTCGTGTGCCCGGTGCTGTTCGGATTCAGAGGCAACGACAAGACGGAGAGAGGGCGGCAAGCTATTGGCTGGCGCAAAGACGGACCTTCATGGATTACGGAACAGAACCACAACGATAGGATGGCGGGCCTGGGAGCCGGCTTTGCAGCTGTGTCCCTGCGAGACTTTAGCAAGTCGTCCAAGGAGAACCCTTATCCGCCGACGCATTACTGGAGGGCATTCGCCGGCATCGTCAACTCACCCCCGAACGAGACGTCAAACACCCAATATGTCGTCCTGAGATCCATGATTGAAGGGCACGAACAGCGTTTCCTTGATTTTTACGGAAACGCGGCCGTTGCCGCCCTCCGCCTGGCGCTCGTCGAGTTCCCAAAGAGGGCGCCAGAGCACGCCTCTGCTGCGGGAACACTGCGCGCGCTGGCTGAAGTTTTGCGGACCGAGGGCGGGTTGAATTTGGCCTAGCTTTTTGGATCTCGAGAGCCGAAATGCGTCTTCTTCTTTTTTGATTCAGGGGACCCGGCGTTTGAACCAGCCATCTATGGCTTGACGAGTACAACTCGGACTGCATATTTGAGGAGTTGGACGGAAGACAAAGGACTTGTGCCTTGAGGCAACACAAAACCGTCTCTGCTCTATCGGGCATGTTGGAAAATTTTGTCGAGAAACCCCGAAACGTGATGAAGCCGTGACTGACGAACCCTCCCTAAACTCCTTTTTATCCTCGAGCAAACCGGCTCAAACAAAAGTAGTGGAACAGGACGACGAAAGAATACAGAGAACATGTGCTATAATATCAGGAGGAGGATCAAGAGCAGGATCAAGACGAAGATGAGAACGCCGATGCAACAGCTGCTCCACCTGTCTTCGTTTTGGCGCATGACGTACTGTAGCTTCTGCATGCCATTCTGCAGCCGGGTCCCCACGCGCTCGGCGGCGTGATCGACGAGTTCGAGCATTTCGTGCTGCTCCGCGAGCTCACGGCCCATGTCATCTGCCTGGCGACGCAGGTTCCCGACGGTCTGGAAAACGCCGTCGAGGTGCTGGTCCTGCTCGCGCATCGTCTCCACCTGCTGCTGCTGCTCAAACTGGGCATAGTCGTCGTCGCCGACGTCGCCGTCGGCAATGGCAAAAGATCCCGGGTGGGGCAGATGGCTGCCATGGGCGTCATGGAGCTTGTTTGCGAGCTCGTCGCGCATGTCCTCAATCTCGCCGCTGACCTCCTGGACCAAGCGCTTGCGGCGGGTGACTTCGTCGGCCGAGAGGCCGTACTGCGCGGGGTTGGACTCGACGGCCTGGACCGAGGCGACGAGGTCGGCGAGGTCCTCGGCGAGGGCGGACAGGGCGGACTCGAGGTCGGAGCGGGCCGAGGCGAGCTCGGGAGAGGCCGAGGCGGCGGCGGAGGAGAGGGAGCGGATGCGGAGGTAGGATGCGAAGAGCGGGCGCGTCGACGACATCTGGGCGAGGACATCTCTGCGCGGGCGGGGGGTGTGAGCTGGCCTGGAGCAATGGCGCGTGGACAATGCGGTGGCGGGCTGCCTTACTGTTGGACCTGGAGGAAGGGGTCCTCGTCCTCGTTTGTCGAGGACATCATGGTTCCGGCGGCGCTGGTGCCTTGGGGAGCATCCAAGGGCGGCCGGCCGGCCGGCGCGCGGCCGCACTAGAGGCAATCGGAAAGAAGAGGTGAGAAGAGCGGCGGCGGCTGACTTGGCTGTCCGAGGAGCAACGAGGTGACGGACGGGAGATGCGAGGGTCCGCCGGCGGAGTGGGTGACGTGCCCGAAGGCGCCCGTGTTGTACGTACCTAAAACAGCGCCCCACCTGGACTACCCACAGTGCGAGATCAGGCCTCACAACTGGCTCTAGGTATGTACATACATACATACCTATTCCAAGAACGGCAAGATTTGCCGACGATTTCGCCCCGTCCGAAGCCAAGAAAAGACGGGTAAACGACTCACGATAGTCCTGGGACTCGACCAATCACACAACCCCGTCTCTCAACAGGCACGCTCAAGAGGCACCCGGCTGGGAATCTCGAGCCTCCGACCTGAGATGACGCAGCCTGCTCGCTCGTCTGATTCGACCCTACCCCCAGGGCCCTGAGCATCGAATCCTCTTCTCTTTGCCACAATGCTGCCAGATACCCCTTTGCCATACCGCGGGGCCTTTGCGTCCCCCGAGGAATACATCGAGTCTCTGCTGGCATTCGCGAGCACTCGGGACATATTCCAGATTCTGTGCGGCGGAGTCCACATTCTAGACTTTTTCACCACGGAGCCTGGGCTCTTCTATGCTGCAATACCGCGAGAATGGCACCCCTTTTTGCTCTCGTGCGACATTATGCAGCTGCTCAATCTCCTTATGCGAGACGACCTGGATAAGCTCGACTTTGCACAGGGCCAAGGTCCCCCAGAGAGCCTGCTCCAGTACGTCCGGTCCATACGCGACTTGTCGCTGAGGCGAGACTTTTCCGCGGCCAAGGAAACGCTCCCCGTGCTGCCGCGATCTGTGGCTGTGGGCATGAAGCCCAAGAAGATTCATGAAGTCACCCACTTTGCCGACTACATAGAGCGCCTGTGCTGCGATATATCTGGCTCCTGCGGCCGCGACATCTCGCACCTCGTCGACTTTGGCAGCGGGCAAAACTACCTGGGCAGAGCACTCGCGAGCGCGCCCTACAACCGGCGCGTAGTGGCCGTGGAAGGAAGGGAGAACAACGTCGCTGCGGCCAGACAGCTCGACCGGCTGTCGGGGCTCACGGTCAAGGCAAAGGTCAAGAGGAACAAGAAGCTGTGGAATCAGATATTGGGGATTCTGGGGCCCGACAAAGAAAGCGACCCTGAGTCGCTGGCCGAGGCCGTCAAACAGGTCGCCGGGGCCGAGGCCTTTGACTTTCGCCCCGCCGATCAACTAGAGTCGGAGCACGAGTTGAATGGAGACAAAGGCCACGTCCAATACGTGTCGGGCAGGCTGGACAGCGGAGACCTCGCCGACGTACTCACCGAGGTTCAGCGCAAAGGGGCAGAGGGCGAGCAGAAACCTTCTTCCCAATTCATGGCCATCTCGATACACTCGTGCGGCAACTTGTCCCATCACGGCATCCGCTCGCTGGTTCTCAACCCCGAAATACGGGCAGTCGCCATTGTGGGATGCTGTTACAACCGCATGACGGAGAAGCTGGGGCCGCCGACGTACAAGCACGCCTGCCTCAGGCCGACGCTGCGGGCCCTCAACGGCAGGATCATTGACGAATCCGGCAAGCATGATGCGCAGGGGTTCCCGATGAGCAAGCGCTTTTCCACGTACCAGGGCGAGGGAATCCGGCTCAACATCACGGCCAGGATGATGGCGTGCCAGGCGCCGGAGAACTGGACGCGGCAGGACAGCGATGACTTCTTCACGCGGCACTTTTTTCGGGCGGTGCTGCAAAGGATATTCCTCGATCGCGGCGTCGTCGGCTGCGTCCGGCACCGGCAATCGGGGTCCGAGGCGGCGAGCGGGCCGTTTGACGTGAGCACCAACCCCGTCATCCTCGGCAGCCTCGGCAAGCACTGCTACGGCTCGCTCAGGGCCTACGTGCGCGGCGCCGTCGAGAAGCTCACGACGAGCACCGAGTGCAAGCAGTACGCAGAGGTGATGGGCACCAAGATGGCGGGCATGACGGACGAGGAGATTGACGGGTACGAGGAGGCGTATCGGCCGCGCAAGAGGGAGCTTTCCGTCGTCTGGAGCCTGATGGCCTTTAGCGCGACGCTCGTCGAGTCGCTGATAGTGGCGGACCGGTGGACGTATCTCGTCGAGCACGGACATGTGGTGAAGGAGGCTTGGGTCGAGACGGTGTTTGACTACAGGCAAAGCCCGAGGAACCTGGTGGTGGTGGGGGTGAAGCGGGACGATGCATGAAGGCCAGGGGCGAAGGGTTGGGCGAAGCCAAGCCTGAGATGGAGAGCTCCCTGTCACCGAGCGGCGGTTCGTCGACGGGCACGGGCCGGGAGTCTCGACGCAGTGCCATGATAACGGCGTCCGCTGCAGACGGGACAAGTCGAGGCTTGCGTGGCGGCGGGGAAGAAGCGATGAGCCGGCCGGTGATTCGCAGAGGCGACAGGGGACGCGAGGATACTACCGAGACAATGGCCTTCGTACGAAGTACGCGATGCGCAGCGGCACTTTGGTATCGAGGCAGCAGAGCACCAACACCAGCAAGGCACAGCACAGCACCAGCAAGGCACAGCACCAGCAAGGCACAGTCACGGCACCAGTCACGGTCACGGCACAGCACCATGACGGCAATACTAGTAGCACAGCACCCCGGGGCTCAGGCAAAGGCGGGACAGGCGGGCGGGCTTGCAGGAGGCCGGGGACCAATCCAACGACGCCACGGGACCATCAACCTCGTCTCTTCCTCCTCGGGGCTCGCCTCCATGCAGACGGACAGACAGGCGGGGAGACGCGGAGTCATGCCCGCCGAGCGTGACAGTGCATTGCATGCGCATCCGTCACGGAGAGAGAGAAGAGGGGTGAGTGAGCAAGGGGCAAGCTAGTACGAAGTAGTACTAGTACGTAGTTAGTAGCAAGAAGAACGAAGCCAACGTCCAGGGTTCTCCGCTTCTCCACACTGCCAAGGACCCCGTTTGGTGCGTCACACCCGGCCTTGGCCTGCCCTTTGCAGCCTCCCTTTGCAGCCCCTCCCCGCTTCACTCTCGCTCTCATCTCTTTTCCTCTTTTCTCTCGAGAGGAATGAATGCCTCCTTTGTGCACATGCAATGAACAGGTCATATTTACCCTCGCAAGTTCCACGGGCCCACAGTCAAGACGCCGTCCACGAATAGACCCATCCATCCGCAATGGCGCAATGATGGCGTTTTTAAATCACCGGCACCACCTGTCTCCATCACTGCAAGGTACATCATACATACATTGTACATATACAAGCCTTAACGGGCCCCAAGGTGGGCCTGCGAGTTGGCCTGGACAAACCTTCTTGTCACGTTTTTGGCTGGTTATCCGTCGCGCCTTCTTGGGCTGACGTCGTAACTTCTTTCTGACTAGTTTTTCCTTCAAAACCCTCTCGAGCCCCATTTTGCTGGACAACGTTTTGACAGACCCCAAACTCTCCTTTCTTTGCTTGTCACACCAACGGCTTAACGTCTCAACGTCTCTCACCCGTCCTTCTCCAACCAACCCCGCCAACACTCCCGGTCACACGAGGCCAAAAAGGACGAGGCCATTGGCCTGGCCTCGGCAGTCTCCATCTCCAAGAGCCTCGCCCTCGCCCTCCCATCCTGGGCTTGTTGCCCCAGGAACAGGGCATCGTCGTCGTCGTCATGAACGCGCAGATATCATTTATTGTAAGACGATGCCCTCGCGTGAAGCCACCACTGGGCTGCGGCCGACCGCCGCTCTCAATGACCGACTGAGTGAGACTTGTTCGGCTGACGAGCTGTCCAGGACGGCACTTATACCCTCATACACATCCCCCTCGACCTCTACTCAACGCTGCTCCAGCCCATCCTGCGCGTCCTCGTCCCGCAGACGCAGAGCCTCAACGTCTCCCACGTCTCGCCCGAGCACGAGCTCGAGGGCCTCAGCGCCGAGAACCAGCATGGCTTCTTCAACATCAGCATCACCCCGCTTGAGTGCTCCGTCGTCTGCCACTCGAGCTGGGCCAAAAACGTCTTGGAGCCCGTCATCGACGCCCTGCCCCCGGACATCGCCAGCACCGTCACCGTCTTCAAGGACTCGTACATGGTCCTCTCCATCATCAGCGCCGGCCTCGACGCCGCCGGCCGCGTCATGGAGCTAAGCTCCCCGCTCGCCCTCGCCGGCATCCCCATCTTCTTCATCACCACCTACTACTCCGACTTTATCCTCGTCCCCTCCAAGGAGAGGCGCGAGGTCATCACCACCCTCTCCAACAATGGCTTCGAGCTGTCCGAGAACCAGTCCGACTTTGTCAGCTCCTTTGTGTACGGCCGCAAGAACTCCACCACCAGCCAGTCCGCGTCGCCCCCCAGCACCCCGCCCCCGTCCAACGCCAGCGAGCTTCAGACCAGGACCTTTGATCTCCTGCAGAAGCGCAGCGTCTCGCCCTACGTCGTCGACGGCCTCCAGCTGATTCAGTGCTCCGGGCGCGAAATCCCCCAGCGGTTCAACGCCTACGGCTACCGCCTTCCCGCCGGCCGTCAGACGCAGACGGCCGAGCGCCGGCAGAGCTGGATCGAAAACGTGGACACGAAGCTGTACACGTGCATCATCTCCGCCTTGGTCTCCAGGCCAAGGTTCATGTCCCTCACTCTGGCTCAGGACGATCCTCCATCCCTCCTGCTCGACCGCAAGCTGCTGCCGCTGTTTGGCGACTCCATCGTCGGCGACTTCGATTGCAACTTTGTGCCCATCTTTCTCGACCTCGGCAACCTGTCGTCGGGGGTCACGGGCATAGTATGCGGCGTGGCCGGCCGGCTCGTGCAGGAAATGCACATGGTTGAGACGTCGGAGCTCTCGTACCTGTCCACCGCACGGGCCGGTGCCGTCATCCTCACCGAGGAACAGTCGACGCGCGCCCTGGCCATACTGCGGCCCCTGCTCGGCAACGAGGGGTAGCGGATGACGGCCGCCGAGGCTCTCCCCTCGTCGTCTGTCCAAGGGGGGTGGGGGAGAGGGGGAGAGGGGGAGAGGGGGAGAGGCGTTTGCTGGTTCTGGACAAGGGTGTCAAGAAAAATGTTTGGGTCACTGCGTCTTGGCGTTTGTTGGATGGAGGCTGCTTGCTTGTTGCTTGAGATACCCGCCGCGAAATTTGAAACCCAAAAATCAACGTGTGCCCTAGTCGTTGCATGCTTGGCTCCGCGTTCCCGTCATGTGATGGTGGCAATGGCGTTGGCGGTGGCAGTGCAAAGTCCCAGGGGTTGGACCAGGCATCGACAAGAGGCAATTCACCTCGTCTTCTTGCTGGGCAGCTCCCTTTGCCTCTCCCGTCCCTCCACCATGCCAGCCCTGACAAAGCCATCCCGAGCAACGGCGTTGATGACGGCAAAGCGCCGGGGCCCAAGCTTGACGCCGCCGTACCATCGCGACACGACGACGAGGGCATCCCACAGGCCCATGAGGTGCATGAGGTGCAGAAGGCGCGCGCCCGCCGCGCTCTCGCCGTCGTCGTCGCAGTCGTGCATGCCGCCCGGCGAGTCGTTCGGCCCGCGCACGCGCCACGCCGTCATGTTGTGCGTGGCCGTGCCGAGGCGCCGGTCCGAGGCGAGAAGCTGCGCAATGTGTGCGCGGGCCTGCGCCGGAGAGGTGGCGCGCGTGACGTGCGCGACAAAGGTCGACTTGTTTTCGACGACGGGCTCCGAGACGGTCCAGACCGGTGGAGCATGGCGGCAGTCCGTTTCCGTTCCCGTTCCCGTTCCCGTGGCCGAAGACGCCCCCCCCCGCTCGGCCCGAGACTGGTGGTGCCTCTCTCCCGCGACCGCTCCCTGCCCCCGCCTCGCATCCTCGTCCGGGCCTTCGTCCCGCCCCCCCTCGGGCTTCGCCCTGTCCCCGACGCCGGCCAGCCTCGCCGCGAACTCCTCCACCGCGTCGAACACGCACACGACGCCGCTCTCAAACACCGCGCCCAGCGCCTCGCGGAACAGTCCCAGGTCCCGCGCCCCCGCGCCCCGGACGCCCCCCGAGCTGCGCTGCGTGCCCAGCACCGCCGGCGGCTCCCCCGGGTACGCGGCTGGGAACCGTAGCCGTAGCCACGACGCCCCGCCGGGCAGCTGCAGCACCAACTCCCTTCCTCCAGTGGCTCCTGCCCCGTCGTCGACGTCGTCGTCGGCCCGCCGAAGTGTGTCCGCGCCGTAGATGGAATTGATGGCCTCGATCTCGTCGGCAAGTTCTTCCGACATGGTTTGCTTGTCGCCTCCCGAGCCGCGGGCACTCTCAAACTCCAGGTCGGGTCGGGGCTGTGTTGTATCGGTGACTGTGCGAGGCTGTGGCTCGTCGATGATCGATGCTTTCTTCATATCCACACAGTGTTTGCGAAGTGTATACTGTGCAATGTTACTGTGTCCTTGAGAATGGCGCCTTGCAAATCGACAAACGATGATGAGGGACCTCCAGGTACCCTACGACGGTTCGGGACACTACATCGACCCGTTGCGAGAGCAGACGGTCCGGTAGGGCTGAGTGACATTGTGCACCATATACTTCGCGGCCGCGGTATATAGAGCAGCTTTGGACCGTTCCTCCTCATAACACCACGTCTATTTAGGATCGCCCCTTACCAACGATACAGAAGCCGGCATACTCTTCACACACAAACGCAAAAGACCACTCGCGCGAAATACCCACTACTCGTCCATAACCGATGCAAACTTGTCCATCATCTGCTGCTGAATAGCCTCGTACTGTAGCCAGAGTCAGTCATGATTCAGTCGCGGGGGAGATTCAAGGCGTCTACCTTCTTGCAAACTGTCTCTTCGCCGTCAGTGGGAAGCTCAAACTTGAGCTGTCTTAGCTTGGCTTGAAGCTCGCTCGTGGCCTCCCGGACCTTGGCCCAGCTCTGACCCTGGGCAATGGCCTTTTGTGACTCGTCGTGGAAGCCGACCATGAGCTTCATCATCCACTCCGTCTTCCAAATTGGGCAGAATTGGTCATAGTCCGAGTAACCGTTTTGTTGCAAAAAGTCTTCTTTGAGCAGGCCAGCAAGGTCGAGGGTAATCTTGTCAGGGTCCGACAGCGCGCTCTTTCCCACCAACTGCACAACCTGGTCCAGCTCTTCCGAGTCGGACAGGAGCTGCTTGATGCGGTCACGGAGCCGGGGAAACTCGGGGTGCTCCTTTTCGTAGTACTTGTCTAGGACGCCGGTGTACTTGCTGTACGACACGCTGGTGTTGATGGAGGGAAAATGCTTTCGCTGCGCAAGCTTCTTGTCGAGACCCCAAAAGACCTGGACGATGCTCAAGGTGGAGCTCGTGACGGGATCCGAGAAGTCACCACCGGGCGGGCTGACGGCGCCGACGATGCTGACACTGCCCTTGCGCTCCGGAGAGCCGAGCGCCAGGACCCTGCCGGCTCGCTCGTAAAAGGAGGCGAGCTTGGCACCCAGGTAGGCAGGAAAGCCCTGGTCAGCAGGCATTTCTCCCAGACGGCCCGAAATCTCTCGGAGAGCCTCGGCCCAGCGCGACGTCGAGTCAGCCATCATGGCCACGTCCAGGCCCTGGTCACGGAAATACTCGGCAACGGTGATGCCGGTGTATATGGAGGCTTCTCGAGCGGCGACGGGCATGTTGGACGTGTTGGCAATGAGCGTGGTGCGCTTCATGATGGGTTCCTTTCGGCCGTCGACCTCAATGGTGAGCTCGGGAAAATCCTTGAGCACCTCGGCCATTTCGTTGCCACGCTCACCACAGCCGACGTAGACGATGACGTCGCTGTTGGAGAACTTGGAAACGGACTGGCTGATGACGGTCTTTCCGCAGCCGAAAGCACCTGGGATGGCAATGGTGCCGCCCTGGACGCCCGGGAAGAGGGCGTCAAGCACGCGCTGGCCGACCACAAAGGGCTCGCTCGCGGCGAGCTTTTCGGTAGATGGGCGAGGCGCTCGGACGGGCCACGACTGCATCATGGGATACTCGGTCTTCTTGCCATCAAAGTCGACCTCGAGGATCTTTTCCGCGACGGTATACTCGCCCTTGGAGGCGATTTTGGTGATGACGCCGCGGGCTCTGGGAGGGAAGATGATTCTATGCGTCGAAATGAAGGAATTTTCGAAGACGGTGCCCCAGACATCGCCGCCAGCGATGTGATCGCCAACCTTCATGGAGGGAGTGAAGGCCCATTTCCTCTTTCGGTCGAGAGCGGGGACGGCGATGCCGCGGGGGATGTAGATGGACTTTGACACCTTTGAGATTTCTGCCAGCGGCCGCTGGATACCGTCGTATATGCCGTTGAGCAGGCCGGGTCCAAGCTCGACAGACAGGGGCTTGCCGGTCCGGGCGACGGGATCACCGACCTTGACACCGGCTACGAGTTCTGTCGTTAGTTTTGTGACACGGTGGGATAGAGGCAGGACTGGGCGTACCGGTTTCCTCGTAAACTTGAATGGTGGCCTGGTCGCTATTGATTCGAATGACCTCACCGACCAGGTTCTCGTGGCCTACCTTGACCTAGAGGCAACGGGGGAGTCATTAGCTAGCGCTCGGCCACCACACAGAGGTGTCATGCCGGGCGACAGCATACCAGCTCGTACATGGCAACACCAATCATGTCCTCGGCCACCACGACAGGGCTGCAGACGGGTCAGCAACGAAGGGCGATGATGTCTGCTGGTTAGCCGCATCAAGGAACGACTCACCCGGAGATGGAGAAGATTTTGCCTGTCAACCGTCAGCCGTCGAGGCGATTGAGCACTGGAGGGGGGTCTGCCTACCATGATTGACGTTGTCACCATCGGCGTTGTTGGCCTTTTGCGATTTCTGGACGGCATGCAAGTTAGCTTCGGCGACTAGGCGGGGCGAGTTTCGGATGGTTGGAGAAACGTACGGGCGCCATTTCGGGACGCGGGGAGAGGTAAGGCACTGGAGGAGGCTCCTCTCGATCGTCGGCGGCGACGGCAGCGGAAGAGGGAGATGGAGGCTGCGGGAGCGGGTGCGGAGGCGGAGGCGTTGGAGGAGACGGGCGTGAGGAGAGGGGCGGTGGTGGCGGTGGGGAGGTTGGTGTTGGCAGAGACAGCTCGACGTCGTTGGCAGGCGGTGGCGGCGATGATGTAGCGTGGGCCGCGGCAGGGCCAGGGGACGAGTGGCTCAACGAGGACGAGACTGATGACGCCGAGTCGCTCCTCCCGCGTCGGATGAGGTTGATGAGAGAAGGCCGAGCCTTGAGACCGGGCCGAAGTCCGAGGTGCATGCACGAGCGCGCGGCCGAGTATCGTTTGACGCCGAGCTTGTTGATGTGAGGAGAGGTGATGGGATAGCGAGAAATGTAGAGGGGGGTTTTCTCGACGTTGTGTGTTAACGATGTAGGTATCTGAGGGGTAGCTAACTTCACAGTCTTCACTCCAAGGGCTCGATGGGCGGGAACAGTCTACCTCTTGTTTACTTCTTTCCAAACTCTCCCAGTGCTCAGTGAGCAATCAACAGCCAACCAGAAGGTACCTAGCCCCTCGAATACCTAAAGCTCGCCCTGGGGGGGCCTTCTCGGCGCCTACCCTGGACCTCAGACAATCGGCGCGATTGGAAGCGGCGATAGCTAGGCATGTCGCTTGAAAGTGTCATCATTTGTAAAAGTACAGATTATTGACAGGTCTCAACAGCCGCTACGGTGAGCGAATCTCCCAAGGTATACACAGAGTAGACTCAAACGTCAACACGCTCAAAAATTCAAACCGATACGGCTGTCTCGTTGCCTGCTCGGGCCATCTCTTCCCTGGCCATGACCTCGAACTGCTTCAGGTATCTGCCATTCGTCACCAGCGCCCCAACGACCAATGGCGTGACCGGCTCATCGCACTCGTCGTGCTCGCCACGCGCCGCCGAAAAGTCGCGCTTCTGGAGGTGGAAGCCAAACGCGGGCTTGTAGCAGTTGTCCTGGGCGCGGCCGGCGCGCAGCTGACATATCTCCTCGGCCTTGCAGGCGTCCCGGCACGTAGCCGCGTTCCACCCGCGGCTCTTGCGCGACACGTAGGCGTCAAAGAGGCCGTCGTCGGCCTCGAATGCCTCCGTCACCATATGCCAGAAAGCAGGCGCGAGCTCCGACCTGGCGTCGGTCACGGGCGGGCTCAGGGCCTTGCCGTAGGCCTCCTTGGCCGAGTACAGCTTGGTCCAGACGGGGCCCGACGTCTGGAAGGCCTCCTTTTCCATATCGGCAATATAGGTCGTCGCGTCGAGCACGCCAAACGTGTCAGGGTCGACCTCGTAGACGCGGAAAGAGGGCATGCCGGCCGTCGGGGTCAGAGACGGGGCAATGTACGACACGGCCAGGGCGTTTGCCGCGGTCCGCGACTTGTAGTCCGAGTAACTGACCTCAAACTGGTCGACATGCGTGTGTCCAAAGAACATGGCCGCAATGGTCGACGAGTAGCGGTTGACAATTTGGTCAAGATAGTTGGATCCGTCGTGCAGAGCGCCCCTGTCGCCAAAGGGCATGTGGCCGATGATGTAGACGTTGTCGCCGGCCTGTTCGGCCGCATCGAGCTCCTTGACTAGCCATTTGAACTGGAGGTTGGGATCCCTGTCCTCCATGTTGTAGTACAACCAGAAGTTGTTGCGGTAGTACAGGTTGGTGTTGAGCGAGATGACGCGCAGCTTGGCCTCGACGTCGTACTTGACCGAGTAGGCGCCGAGCTCGGCGGCATTCTCTGCTGCCGCGCTGTCGATCCAGTAGGACCATTGCTTGGACAGCAGGCTATACACCCACTGCGTTGCTTGGCCGATGGCGTTGGGCTGGAAGCCGTCGGCGGGATGAGCCTCGTGGTTGCCCGCAGTGCCGTATACAAGGCGAAGGGACTTGTTCATGGCGGAGTAGGCTCGCTCGACTGCAATACGGTCAGCGTTGCTGATCGAGGCTGGAAAACAAAGGCAAAGGCGCACTCGAGTCTACGTTGGTCGACTGGGTTGTGTTCCATACGGCATGCTCGACAATGTCTCCGGTGAAGATGGTAAAGGCAGCATCGGGGGCCACCTTGTTGATGGCCTCATACATGCTCTGCTCTAGACTAATGGGGACGTCACACTTGTGGTTCCCGTAAGGTCCGGCAGGAGACGTGCTCTTGCCAGGCTCGTCGGCGCTTGTGTAGGGTCTGTCGACTCGGCCTGGTTAGCCTCGACCCGGCGGCCATGGACTGCTCCAGAGTCGTGTCTCTCACCTGCAGCATATGGGTTTCTTGCAATCTGTGCTCGACCCGGGCATGTACGAGGTGTCGACGTGGATGTCCGAGTAGTGGACAATCTTGAGAGGCTTCTTGCCGCTGGGCGGAGGGCGTTGGCGCTTTGGCTTGGGCGAAGGGAAGGGGACGTCCCAAGGAGTGACGGCGGGATATGCGCAGGCGCCTAGCAGGGTGGTGCAGAGCTCTTTGGAGGCCCTGGACCCGACAGTCATCTTTCGGAGGGCCTTGGCAATGATGGGGCCCTCGCGGGCAATGGCGCCGTCGCAAACATCGGCTTCTTGGGCCTGAAGTCGGTCAGCCGGCCGCAGGCTATAGTGGGAAATGGATCCAACGGGACGAACATTGGAGATGTTGCACAGAGCCTGGACCACCGAGACCAAAGAGCCATCGCCAAGGATGGCAAGGCCCTTCATCAAGGTGACGACGGTCTGCCGTGCGTCAGCTACACGGTCCCAGCATTCTTTGTCAACGGCGGCCAGTGCTTACTTCGCAGACAGCGCAGCCCCCGCCGGACTTGAGCCCGTTCCAAATATCGTCGACGAAGCCGCGAGCCTCCAGATGGTCAGCCTCGGGGGGCGAGACTTGTTGGCCGGTGGCCGGAGCAGTGCCATGGACGACATTAGCAAGGGCCAGAACCGGGAGCAGTGACTGGTGACGCATGACTTTTAGGCTGGAGCGAGTTGTCGCTCATGAAGCTGTCGAGGGAGCTACTTTGTCCACTTAAGACAGACTCGAGGCAGAGGTAGCTGGCCGGCATCTGGGACCGAGAAAAGGCCTGCATCATGGAGCCATACAAGGTAGGTCATCCATTCTCCATGCCGTGGCCGGCTCAGCAACGCCGTCCGTCTGTGAGACACATGGCCACGAGCATCAACGCGGCCCAATGGGAACTCCAAGCGGCGGCATGCCCCAGTTCCCGAGCAGCTGCGGCCCCGTGTGCATGCACGTAGTGCTGGCAAGGGCCCGCCGACGTCTAGAGCGAGCTCTTGTAGAGTTGTCGTTGCCGAACTCGCTCTCGTGACGAGGAACCTCGCCCCCCCCCCTCAGACGCTGGCACGGAACGGGAACGCGGCGGTGCCCATGCCGGGTCACGGGGCAGTACGGTTCGCGATGCATCGAGTACCACTGCTGGGTGCTACCGTCGGCTTGACTGGAGGGAGGCGTGAGGCTGCGAGAGTAGGTAGTAGTGGTAATCACAGGATGCGAGGAGAGAACAAGATGGGAGCTTAAATTGAAATGTAACGGAGTACTACAGGGGCAGCTCCACCAGTGGCGACCCCACCTAACCTAGCTGGTTGTCTGCAATCACTATTGGCGCTTGGCATTCGTGAGAGCTGCGAGATACTTTTTGATGCTCAGCGTTGACGCATCGTGAGGGTGACCGGCACCCGCTGGCATGGTCAAGATTGGAGAGGCTCGAACCGCTATCATACAAGGTACGAAGTACATACATTGGCATCCCCAGGCACAATATGCCTCCTCTGAGATAGTACACGGCGACGCTGCGCCCGCGCCCTCGCTTCGGCATCGTGGTCCGATTCGGCATCTTCTCCGCTCTCCAAGCTCGCGCCCGCCTCAGATCCGGCTCCTCGTCCTCTACTGCTAGTCTCGTCTCTCGTCGCAGCCCAGAAACCATGCATGCATCCACGTGCATGGGCTTTCCACCCAACACGCTCGTCGTGGCCACCTCCCCATTGTAAAAGCTCGCGCCCGCTTGATGCATGCAGACTCCAGCCTCAATGTAACCACGGAACGACTGACACGATGACGTACATGGTTATTTGCCGCAGACGATGCCTCATCTGAGCACCTCAACCCCCATCCCCTGTGTTCACAAGCCCGTGCCTTGTGTCGTGCAGGCTGCAGTGCGTAGCGCTACATGCACGGGAAGAAAAATCTCCAGATCGTCCCTCCCGGACGATAGGTGCTTGCTTCATGGATGAGCCAAGGCCGCGATCCCGTCATTCGCTCGAGCCCGAGCCCGAGCCCGTCGTGAGCGGGGTTCTTGGAGCTAGGGGACTCTTGTCCCACGCAACGTAGACGGGGTTGCCGGCTTCCTGTTCCGTCTTCCATCTCCGGTAGTCCACACCCCTCTGGGTTGTGAGTGGCAAGTTTCCCTTGAACATCCGGTGCCAGTCGGCAACTTTTGATTCAGGATTATTCTCCAAAGCCCTCCGTCGACGCCTCTTTATCTCGGCATAGATCTTCTGCGCTCGCGGCGCTGGTAGTTCAGTAATGGCGTACTGAACGGCCCACTCAAACCGGGTCTGGGTCTGCTGAAGCTCAGGACGCTCCACATATTGGCCGTTAACCTTGCTGCGGATGGTGACGTACATGCCCAGTAACTCGGGCTCCTTAGAATCACACTCAGTGTCGTCCTTGGGTGCATGCCTTTCCACCCTGCCAGCGTCGGCGCGCTCGTCGGCGTTGCTCGCATTTGGATGCTCCTCGATTGTGTCGGCACCACGGTCCGTTTCCTGCTTCGCCGCCTCGTCCATGTTCGCAACAGTCGCCGGGTCGGAGCCCATGGTAGCCCCTCCTTCTGGCGCTTCGTCGTCAAGGGTAGGATCCTGCTCGTCCACGCCTTCATCGACGTTGCTGCTCATCTTGCATGCTTCATGTTCCTGTGCGCCTTCCAGCTTCCTTGATTGGGTAGCCAGGTCGACGAACGCGCGCTGAAAGGTTTTCAAGCCCTGCATCTCGTCGTCCACTGTCCTGGTCACCCTCATAATCAAGTCAGCCAGCGAGGCGCCGGCCGTCTTTGTTTCATCCATGGCGGAAAGCGAGTACGAGTCATCGGGCCGAGTGCTGTCTTCGTTCTCATCCGCCACCAACTCTTGGGATTCTTTACCGTCTAGTAGATGTGCGGTCAAGACTGTGACCATTTCATCCAGGCATTTGTCGCTTTCCAGCTCAGTCAGACCTCCAAGGAGTCCACTTTGCTCCATTGCCCCTTGGATGGCACCTCTCAACGACACAATGCCTAGGGATTCGTTTTCAACCGTCTCCTCGACCTTCCTCATCAGCTCGTTCCACGCAGCGTCGCTCTGAGGATCGTCCGCAGCGGCACCTTCCAAGGGTACATCGGTCTCATCGATCTGCTGCTGCTCAGACTGGGCAACCGCATCGTCCTGCGTCCGCTGGACCTCACTGTTCTCGAGGCTAAGACGTATCTGCTTCTCCAGATTCTCTGCAAGCGGCTTGCTTGCTGCCTGATTCCTTTCAACCTCCTCTTCCGTGACTGGCTCGACGAAGAAGTACGTCAATGGAACTTTGGTCGGACGGGTCTCGACGTGCAGCCGCAGAGTTCGCCCTGGGAAACGCGCCGTCGCACGGTCCATCAGATCATTCAAAAGCGCGATGCTGCACTTGAATTCCTGGTCCCCAACTCTCAGGTCGTCTGTGCCGTGGATAGCTTGGTCCATCTCTGGCAAGCTGATGTACTGGAAGCCGAAGATGCGTTCCGTATTATGAAAGGCCACGAAAATTCCATCCATACGCCCCATCCGGACCTGGAGCGAGTACTTGAGGAACGCTGATCGAATCATGTCGTAATACTCGCGCTCAAATGACTCCCACTGGCCAAAGCGCTCGCGGATCTCGTAGCCAACACCCTTCTCGTAGCCTTGGACGTCCATTCGTATGGAAATGACGGCTCTTGTCTTTAGGTCAAACATCCCGGTCCCGGGCAGTCGTGAGTCGTGTGCGTCGAGCTGCGAACGCATCAAGAAGTCGCCCAGGGTCGTGTAATGATACGATTCTTCTGCATTTCTCTCCTCCTCGGAGATTTGGTGGGACTTGGTCTTTCGATACTTCTCAAACTCTTCCTTGGGCAGCGTAAGAAACTTTTCCATCGACTTGCCAAGCATGCTGAGGACATTCTCCGTGTCATATTGCTTGTCTGCATCGATGGCATACACGCCGTCCTCGAGTCGTGCAAAGGCCGCAGCCGGCGCCCGGGTGATGACGGTGAAGTTGAGAGAATCGGGGTTCAGGGACTGCGAGAGGTTGTTCATGTGAATCTGCCTCCAGGCGGAAAGGAGGAAGTGGAATTGGGACAGTATCGATGTCATGCTAGAAGTCGAGCCACAATACTTCATCTTGTGCTGGGCGGCAAGCTTTCGCAACTTGACATCCTTTGAGGACGTGATGTAGTCACTGAGGGCGTCAAAGTCAAATTCATTGATGGGCATGATTGAGGCGAGATAGGGGTCAAAGTTGAAGACACCGCTGCGCTGGTCCTGCATTTGGTAGACTCCCTGGTTGAAGAGAACCCGATCCAGGTGGTGACTCAGGCTGGGCACATCTTTTCGGCTGTCTTCCTCCACGGGACGAAGCTGCAGAGTTCGAGGCAGTACCACTTTGACCACCAAGCGTTTCCCTCCCACCTTCTCATCGGCCGGTCCGTCGGATTGCTCTTTCGATGAGAGCACTTTATTTATAGAGCTTCGTTTTGGGGAACCATCTTTTTGTGTCTTGTAGCCATCTGATTTCCCCCGCTTGGCAGTGTCCATGTATTCCTTGATGGACGAGCCAGGCCTAGTATGTGGCTTCGAGCGCGCGCGCTTCATGAAAGGATGTTTGGCGTCGTCGACTCCCGTATCGCAGGCCGGCTCCGAAGATTTATGCGATCCCATCGTCCGTTCATCTTGGCTAGAGATGACGCTCTTCCATGACACTTGGCCGCTGTCGAGTCCTTCAATCGAGTCCTGCGGCTTGAAGAGGTCAGTCCAGTCTTGAGTCGCATCCGTGCCGCGCGGTTTTGCGTCCTTGAGTGCGTCCTCGAGCTGTGCTGAACGTTCCGCGACGCGCTTAGCACGTCTATTCATCCTGTCGCTTCTGCTACGTGATGCAGCACCATTCAATGTCTTTCCCGCTGCAGGCGCACTCGGAGAACTTGAGTTTCTGCAGCATGATTGGGTAAGTTGTCTCCGAGAGAGGTTCACAACACAGTTCTGGATTCCTGGAATTGCCCAAGGGCTGGGCATTTGACCAGAGAGACTTCTAAAGCGAATCATTTCGGTTGCTGAGAGTCTCGGAACGTGTGTCATTTGTGTTGCTTGAGAAGCAGCATTTTTTTCAGCGAGGCTGCAGGAACAAAAAAGTGAGCAGCCGCCCCCCTTATCCATATGGATAAAGTTGGCCGCGGGAGTTCTTCGGGGGGGGGACATGTGTCAGCCCTCCTGCACGTGATTGGCTAATGGCCAACTCTTCGGGCAACTGCACCACTGCAGACCGAGACATACCACGTCCAGCATCGTCTGAAGAGAGCCTCACGCCACTGCAGACATGGGCGCCAGCAACTCCAAAATTGTCTTCAAGCAGGGCATCTTCAGGCTGTCAGAGGAGCGTAACATTCCCGCCGACGACACCTACTGGACCTCGGTTGGTGAACCAAATCCTGTCGCTGCCTGGCTTGCTGGCTTGCTGACACAGGCTCCAGTTCTGGGAGCTTCCAGAATCCTCGGAAGATGTATTTAGCTTGTTCTCGCCCGCCGACATACGCCGCACACGAGATCAGGCGTTAGAGAACATTGAAACTCTTGTGCTTGCGTTGACGTCTCGCTTGTTTATCCTCCGTCACCACCCGTCGTTTCCCGATCCCGAGCTAGCCCCTGAGAGAGACGCCCTGAACTGCATCAGAATTCTCACACGAATCCTTCCATACCTATACGAGAGCGAGAGCTTGAGCCCCTGGGAAGAACGGTTCTTTTGGGGAGCCCGACGGAGGAAAACCCGCCGAGCCGCCATAGCCAACGAGGTTCTGTTTGATGAGGCCGGGGACGACAAGCAAGATGCGACGAGCGAGTCGGACGAGTTTGAAGACGTCAAACCACTGGCGGAAGAACTCATTGATACCTTGATCGATCTGCTCTTCTTCTCGGACCTGACCATTTCACGCCAGCCTCACGGCCACGCCAAGGTCACCTACGCCATATGGCAAAGTGGCGTCGGATGCAACGCGGCCGTGGTTACGACCAAGGAGTACGAGAGTAACAGGTGCGAGATTTTGCGTCTGCTATTGGCCTTGACCGGGCAGAGCATGTACATTACTCCGGCCATGCTCCCTCAGAGAGGGGTGCGCACCTTGACGCATCTCTGTACATATCAGGACAAGCAGGTCGTGCTTTCGGTGCTGTGCTCCTTGCTTAATACGGTATGCCCTCGCAGCCAGTCCCGGATTCACGGAGAGAAAATGGTGAGACTGACGCTCATAATGACAGACGCTCAAGTACAACCCGGCGAGCTGGCGTGTTCCGTACAACACGTTGGTGTTCAAGGACGCAAAGCAGATCTTGGTCACATATTCCTTGCAGTTGATGCTTATTCTGCTGGTGTATCCAATTCCCGAACACGCATCCGCACAAAAGAACCTTTATCGGCACTTTCTTGGTCGGTTGCACCGTCCTCAAGACTTCCAATTCATAGTTGATGGAATGAGCCGGATCCTCAGCCAACCGCTTCAAGAAAAGACATCTTACCTGCCTGGATCACAGTCATCCGGGAGCTTTGCACCCGAGATGCTGATGCTCTTCTGGGAGATGACGCAGTGCAATAAGAGGTTCCGGTCCTTCATCATCGACACCGATCGAGCCCACGACTTTGTCGTCTTGACATTGTTCTACGCGCTGGAGTACAAGAACGAGCCGGCAAAACAGGGAGTTGTACGCATGTGCGCGTTCCTCTTGCAGACCCTGAGCGTGGAAACCAACTTTGGCCACAATCTCAACAAGCGATTCGAGGGACAGGAGAGCCTTCCTCCATGCATCAGGATCAACGGGTTCAAAGGGACCTACGCCGACTTTCTTATACATTCCATCTACGGCCTAATCACGACGAGCCAAGGAAGTTTTGCAGCAGTCTATCCCGCGCTCCTAGCGGTGATAAACAACATTGCACCGCATGTCGAGGGGCTAAGCGCCGCAGGCAGCGCCCAACTCATGCATTTGTTTTCGTCCATGTCCTCACCTTCGTTTCTACTCGCCAACGAGACCAACCACACACTACTTCATTCACTCCTCGAGTCGATCAATGGCACTGTGGAACACAAGTTCCGCGAGAACCCAGAGCTGATTCTAGCCATTGTCAAAAACAAGAAGCGAATCGAGGCTCTACGAACATTCACCCTGGAGAGTGGCCAGGAAGAGATGGAGAGAAGAAACAGAAGAAAGAAAGATGCGGGGACCCTGGGAGACTCATTCGACTCGGGGTCGGTGAGGAGCTCGCTCGATAGCGCGAGAAGTCCGCCTCCTGCACTCTCTCGCACGCCGACGCTTGAAGAGGTCCCCGAAGACGGAACATTTGCCATTGGCGACGACGACGACGACGACAGTGATGAAGATTTGCAGCCGACCCCGGCCCCTTCCACCGCAAGCGAGAATCAGTCCCAAGCATCATCTGCCGCCAACATGGATGATGCAGTCCCAATTCAGCTTCGCGGCATGTCTGAAAAAGCCCGCGGCAAGATGCCGGCGGGGGCGCGATCCTTCTCTCGACAAAACAGCACCACGAGCTTGGCTGCACAGTCTTCGTCGGGGCAGACTCAGGGGTGCGCGTTTGAGGCCACAGCCCAGTGGATCGACAGTTGGCTTCCAGAGTTGCCCTTGCATACTATCCTGACGGTCATTCGACAAGTCTCGGGTCTCGTGCCGCAGCAGTCCAACGGGAGAGAGGCTGCACCAGCCGATGCAACTCGCCGGGTCCAGGAACTCGACGTTATCGGAATCGAGCCTTCGCCTCCTCGAGTACACTCTTTCGAATGGTCTCAGCCAGCTTTGGCTTGGTACGAGTCGCTCTTATGGGGCGTCGTCTTTACGAGTGAGATGCAGATTGCCAAAGGCACCATGGGCATCTGGAACGGCACGTTGATCAAGCTGTTCCGTGTCCAGGAGACCGCCCCGGAGGGGCCAACGTTGACGTCTCCGCGAGGGGCTGTTGATGCCGTCGGAAGCAACATTGTGTCACGAATCGGTCAAATCAATATTCGTGGGGGGGCGGGGCAAGCCGGTGGCAGCTCTGCATCACGGCCCGGAACTTGAGAGCGGGACGGAATTCTCCAAAAGAGGTGGAGAGGCGGCGGTGCGGATCGGGCAACGATGGAGCTCTACGCCCAGTACCCGCGGGACAGCGCCACGAGTGTGGCCTAGGCCAAAGCGTTGCATCCCAAGTCGCCTCATCTGTATCCTGACAGAAGGAGGCCATGATGCACGGCGAACCAGGCCTGGCCGTGACCCGTTTTCAGAATCGAAGGAGGCGGCTGGTGATGAAATCGACTTTCGTCGGCACTGGTGGTGGGAGTCGAAGGCGATAGGGGCGGAGCCAGGGAGCATCGGGTTGTTGTTACTCAAGCTTACGAAGTACATGGCGACGAGTTGACGTGGCCGTGAGAGGGGAGCCATTGGAGCAGATCAAGACAGTTTTACTCGGACCATCTGGCTCGCGGAGCTGGATCAGGTAGTCCTACGGATTAACTTGTACATACCCGTTGGGACCTAAGGGCCTCCGTAGTTACCCTTTGTGAAAAGCCAATGGGCCGACGTGCATCTGTGGTTCTGAGCGGGCGGCGGGCGGCGCGGGCATTGCATGCATTCGCACCGCCACTGTTTCGAGACAAGCCATACAGATGATGGGGTTTTCGGGATCACTCAGCCACACACACCATACGCGTTTGGCTGTCGTGACAGGGATAACGACTTGTAACGGCGGCCGAAGCCTGGTGGTGGTGGTACGGATACCTACACGAGGACAGCAAAGCAGGAATTGGCCCCTGAATCAAAAGAAAAGGACGGTGTATGTATGTGTCCGTACATGGGCAAAGAAGGAACAAGACAGGTACATACATACATGAGCACGCGTTAATGAACCTTTGCCCCTGAACTCGTCTCTCCGAGGTTTTCCTCATTCCTTTCAGAAACCTCTGCTCACGCCGCCTGCCTCTCCTTCACCGTCTCCCTCAGTATCCGTACATTGTTGATAGCCTGGGAGTCGACAGGGGCCACGGCTTACCCTGCCCGCTTTGAAGTCTGTCATAGGTCCGTGTTGCTCGAAATGGCCCACGCCCAGGAACCAGCCGCGGACATGTTGAGCGACGAGGTGAAGCCGTACAAGATCCGCGTATGTCCATAGCCGCGTCGCCCGCGTCCCCGTCGCGTGCCCCGTCACTGACGTGCTGCGAGGCTGCGATCCATCGACAGGTCTCGAGCAAGTACCTGGAATTGACGAGGCGCAAGCTGGAACTTACACGGCTGCCGCATCAGACTCCCGAGCCCAGGTCCATCAATGGGTGGTGGGAGCCGCAGCCGACGGTTGAGCCGCTGGTGGACTTTTGGTAAATGCCCTGCCCGCCCGTCGCCAGTCCCGCGTCTGGGGAAATGCTAACAAGTCGTGTTCGAGGCTCGAGCGATTCTCCTGGAGGGAGCAGGAACAGCAGTTCAATGCCCGGGTGCCTCAGTTCCGCACCGCCATCAAGACGGCCGCCCTCGAGACGCCGGTCCGGATGCACTTTGTCCACGCCTCGTCTCGTCACGCCCACGCCATGCCTTTGCTGCTCATACCGCCCTTCCCCTTCACCAACTTGTCCATGGCGCACCTCATCGACCTGTTCACCGAGCCGGGCGACGGCACGCTCGACCAGCCGTTTCACCTCGTCATGCCATCGTTGCCGGGCCTAGGCTTCAGTGATGCGCTGCCCGACAGCGTGCCCCTGATCCAGACAGTAGCTCACATGCTGCATGTCTTGATGAAACGGCTTGGCTACGAGTATTTCTTGGTCACCAACTCAGGACCATGGCCGAGCGTTCTGGCCCCGGTTGACTGGGAGCTTGCCGACCATCTGGCCCTTCATTACCCCAACTCTTGCCTGGGAGCTCATTTCGTGTCCCCGCCCTTCAGCCGGCCGAGGATACGGGACTCACCTGCTGCATGGACCAGGTGGAAGGTGGCAAGTATCCTCCGGGCGCCGATACTTGGCTACTCTCTGGAAGATCTGGAAGCCTTGAGGAGTGCCGACACGTCGGTACCAACCGGGGCGAGGGCCTCTCCCCATGCTATACTGGGATTCGGAAACGACGGCGCACACGAGCCAAATACTCTAGCCTATGCGCTCTGCGACTCGCCGCTTGGCCTTTTGCTCTTTTTCCTCATGGTCCTCCGCATGTCCGGTCCTAATCGAGGTTTGCCGCCAGCAGAGATTGTCAGAATGACGGAATTGACCTGGCTGCCCGGCCCCGAAGGGACGATGAGACTCTGGGCACAATGCGCAGCGGGAGAGGAAAAGCAAAAGAGAAGACGGGCACAGAGACCCAAGGCTGCAATCACCGTCTTCTCAGGCGACCAGGGGCGTGTAGGGGTCGGTCCGCCGTTGCCCGTTCCCTTGCCCAGGCCGTTTCCAAACTCATACGCATGTCCGGCCTGGGGCCGTCGGCAATATCACGTAGTGGCATGCAACCGCGTCACAGGCAGACCGGGCCTGCTTGCATGGGAGAGACCACAGGTCATTGTCGTGGGCGTCAGGAGCCTTGCAAAGGCAGTACTCGCGGCCGACGGCAGAATAGGAGCGTCGGGTGCACCAAAGACGACTATACTGAAGCGAGTCGTGGTCGACGGCGGCCAAAAAGCGGCGGCAACGACATCAGAGACAATTCAGGCACCAGAGGCGACACCGGGAAACCGTCCACAGGAGACAGTGGCATCTGGCTCCGAGCCGGATAGACAGCAGGTGGCTGGGCCATCCGAGCGGGAGGCATGGAAGCAGCCGATGGGTCCGCTGACTCCTCAGCATCAAGGCATTGAAAGCCCCGGTGACGGCGACGGGTCTAGGGGTGGGAGTCCGGACACGGTCATTGCCGTTCAGATCGGGGCGTGATGGACGAGTGTCTAGCGTTTGCCGTGTAGCTATGATGGTGAGCGTAAGCCGAGCCTCCTAAGAAATGTGCGTCAGGTTATCGTTGAGGAAACTTCGGTTGAGGGCATCATGAACCTGTAAGTACAAGTACATTGGGTGGGGGTATTAGTCACCGGGGCTGGTCTGTGCGGCTCCGGCACTCCCTCGACCTTCCAAACATCACACTCCAGGAACCCTTCGGAACCCTCCAGGAACCCTCCAAGGTTACGGCGGCGGCGAACCGACAGAGCCAGCAGCGGAGCTTGACGGCCTGTCGCAGTCCATCGACGCCGACGATGCCCCCGCCGGGCTCCTCGAAGCCCTGACGCAAACCTGCCCCATCGCCGTGTCGCCCACGCCCCCAACATGTCGAACCGCTACGGCGCTCCGATGCGCAATGGCAACGGCTACGGAAACATGGTCCCAGGGAGGGCAGAAGAAGAATACGATCCGTATGCCTACGGTGAGGGCTACACAAGCGACAGATATGGCCCGCGCCCTCCCCCCTCGTCCCGTGCCCCCCCGCCTGTCGTCCGGAACATGCCCTCGCAGCCGCGCGTGCAGGAGACGAGCGCCGAGAGACAGATCGGCCAGGTGCTGGAACACATCCGCGCGGAGTGGCCGTCCATGTGCGAGGCCGACTGTGTGCCCGTTCAGCTCGCATTGCAGCTGCTCGACTCGAGCTCCGTCGGCCGAGCGCACGAGTACCGCAAGTTTCAACAGACACACGCCTACCTGCAGGACTCGCTCAAGAACATTGTGCACGAGCACCATCAGGGCTTCAACAGCTCCATAGGTACCTTTCACAAGATCCAGGGCGGCATAGAGGCGTCGCAGAAGCGCGTCCGCGCTCTCAAGGACTCGCTCGCCGGCGCAAAGTCGAGCCTATGCACCACGGACCCGGGACTGAAGAAGCTCTCCCAGACGTCGCAGGGCTACGACGAGCTGCTTCAGACTCTCAACGAGCTCGACGACCTACGTGCCGTCCCCGACCAGCTCGAGGCGCGCATATCCGAGAAGCGCTTCCTGACAGCCGTCCAAGTGTTGCACGGTGCGCTGCGGAAACTGAGGCGGCCGGAGCTTGACGATATCGGAGCCTTGGGCGACCTGAGGAGCTACTTGGCCAACCAGGAAACCGCCTTGATGGACATATTGGTGGAGGAGCTCCACGAGCATCTCTACCTCAAGTCCCCCTATTGCCAAGACAGGTGGCAGAGCCTGGCCAAGAGCCAAGGCGCATACGCCGACGGCTACGGAGATGCCAACGCCATCCTGCCTTTTCATGCCGTTCTGGAATCCATCGACGTCGACAAGGCCGTCGCCGAGGACCCCATGAAGAACCCAGAGGCGGACACATTCTACTATATTGGCCTACTGGTCGAGGCGCTTAACAAGCTGGGCAGGCTGCAGAATGCCGTCGAGATGCTCAAACAGCGGCTGCCGGTCGAGCTGTTTGGCGTGGTCAACGAGACCATAAACGACGTGGACCAGCGGCATCCGAGCTCGCTCCGCGACGCTGCAGGCAAGACGGAGGGCCTGCTCTTGTACGGGACCAGGGAGACGCAGCTGAGGGCCGATGTCATCTATGATCTCCTGTGGACGCTCTACGGCAAGTTTGAGGCCATTGGCGAGGGACATCGAGTCCTTCACGAGTCCATCAAGTCTCTCATTCGGCGCGAGGGTGCAGGCAACAACAGCTTGCTGCTGGGCAGCTTTAAGGAAGTGTGGAATCTATACCAGAACGAGATCCGGTCTCTCTTGCACAACTACGTCACGACCGACGCCGATGTCTACCAGTTCGATTCGCCCACCCCGGGGGCTACACTCAGTGGCAAGAAGGATGCCATGCGTGAGCACTTGTTCAAGTTTGCCGAGACGGACGCCAAGTCGGTCGAGACGACGACGGAATACGATGCCCTGGAAGGCATCATCCAAGCAACGGTGCCGGGACTCATGAGCAACTCGCGCAAAGCGGCCGACCCCAAGAAGGGTCGCGTCGCCGTCGACGGCAATGCCCCTAGACGAGATACCGGGCTGGGGTTCGCGGCCAATCGGCAGGCCAATGGCTCATGCAGGTCGCTCGTCGAGCCGAGCGTCTTCAACATGAGTCTGTTGCTACCGCCGACGCTGGTGTTCTTGCAAAGACTGAGGGGCATCGTGCCCCCCGGCTCCGACCTGGCGACCAGCACGCTGACGACGTTTCTTGATAATTTTCTGGTCAACGTCTTCCAGCCGCAGCTGGACGAGACCCTCGGGAAGCTGACTGATTCCGTCTTTGGCGAGGCCGACTCCTTTTCGCAGGACTCGTCCTGGAGCCAGTCGGCCCCGCGGCCCGTGTTCAAAGGCACCACGGCCTTTTTCCGGGTGGTTACGGCGTTTTGCCGGATGCTCGGCACAATACCGCCGGACCAAGCGCTGAGCTCGCTCATTGTGAACCAGATGATGCGATACTACGACCGCTGCTTCAGCTGGTACAGGTCACTGGTGCTCAAGACTCAGGAGCAAGGCACCGACTCGAGCAAGCTCAGGGCATCGGCCCGCTTTACTGCGCAGGCGGGCGAAATGCAAGAAACGATGCAGAAGCTGTGGACGTCGGACCATGTCGACAAGGTGCTGCTGGAGAAGGAGGTGCATCTTCTGATTGAGCAGACAAACGAGACGGTGCTGGAGAAGAACGACGTCATCCAGGACCGGGAGACAATTTCATCCCTGTGCCTCTTGTACACGAGCATGAAGTGGCTGGCGGCCAAGATCTCCGGCTTGAGGCACATCACCGTGCACGAAACGGACTCGTCGCGACAGACTCTCCAACGGCAAACGAACCGGCGATGGACGCTGATGAATGACCCTAACAAGGCCACATCGGAACAGGGCCCGGTGAAACTGCCGCTGACGCAGGAGACGGTTCAGTAAGTTGCTCTCGGCGCTGGCCAAGATGAAGCACCAGGCGGGCAGCTGACGGAGAGCACCAGGACGTTTGACAACATTGTGACATCATACGAGGAGCTCGCGGGCACGGCGCTGTTGACGCTGCACATGGAGGTTCGCTGCCGAATCGTGCACTCGCTGCGCAACGCGCTTTCGCCGGAGCTGGCGCCGTATCTACTCGACCAGGAGGTGAGGGAGCCGGACCCGCCGATTCTTAGCCTCAACCTGGAGCTGGTGCTCTTTGACGAGACGATTGTGCGCTTCCTCCGCGACCGGGAAGTGGCCTTTATCCGGACGGGCCTGGGAACGCTCACCAACCGCTACCTTGTTAGCAACGCTTGGATGGCGTCGCCCATGAACGCCAAGGGCTGTGGCCGGATGCAGCTCAACGTGCTCGTCCTACAACAGAACCTCAAGAACATTGAGGAAGGGGTGGACCTTGCGCGGGCGGCCGACTACTTTGCCCTCTTTGACCAAGGCCCGGATGCCATTATCGATAAAGCCCGAGCGGAAAAGGAGAAGGGGGCCGAGAGCTTCACGTACGAGGAGCTCAAGGCGCTAATCGAGCTCTACTACAGCGAGCAGCTGGCGAACCCGGAGAGGGGCATCGCGTCTGCTGCCAAGAGAAAAATGGACGACAAGCTCCTGGATCTCAGCGAGCACCTGTGGCAGACGTGAGGGGGCGAAGCAGCCAGACGACGAGCTTGTTGTAATTGACGACGCATGTACTTCGTACGAAGTACGGATAGGTGTGTACATACGCTCTTGGTGGGTGGGCTTCCAAGGAAGTGGTCGATATGAAACGAGGATCCTCTTTGAAATAGTATTAGTACAGGTTTTCTCTTGGCCGAGGCCGAGGCCTTTTCCCTCGGTAGTCTGAATACAGCCATACAGCGCTCAGCTGGAGTGCGTATTCGTATAGTATTCGACTAACTTAAGAGAGCGTCGAGCGGAGGCAGCTGAAGTAAGGGTCTGTGGCGGCGGAGTGCGCAGGCCAGCACAAAGGGCAGTGTATTTGTGTCTCCAAGATGGTGTCTTTGATGTTTTGTAAGCAGACGGAGTCAGTCGGGCTTCAACTTTTGACGTTTCGAAGATTGTCGTCGTCGTTTGTGCCCGTGGGTCTTGCCAAGGTCTTTCGACTTGTCGTTGAGCGGTAACATTGCTCATGCATCTTGTTCTAGAAGGGCACTGTCACGCACGGCGCATGGCCCGCAATCTCAGAGAGCGGGGCTCGTGAAGGCGCATAGAGCGGCAAGCAGGAAAGTCGGTGATTAAGCAAGGGAAAAGGGGAGGCGCATTTCGGATGGTTGGCTGCGCCTCTTCCATCGGGCTGTTTCCGTCGTCATCATGTTGGCGCTTTGGCGGCCGGTACCTGCGTCTGCGTCAGTGGCTGCACCTTGCCGCCGCCGAGTTGTGCCTAGGGAGGGCTGCGAAGCCCTTTTGTCTGCCAGTACTTCGTAGGTATGTATTCGTACGAACGAATAATACTAACCTATTACTTCGTATCGTATCCGTACGAGTTACTTCGTAGGTAACCCTCGAAAAACGTGGCGCTTAATTCGGTACCTGGATGGGTCAGATGGGTACGAAGCGAGGTACCTACCTGGTCGAGGTCGAGTTCGCGCCCGGTAGTCACGGGAGGCAAGGATTGCTGAGGACGGATGGTACGGAGCTAGGTACTCAAACATAGGGCACTTTGGTACTTCGTAGTAGTATTTCTTTTGGGCAATTGCCGATGCACGCACCTGCTTGTTTGGGGGTTGCGTGACCGCTTCTTAATGAGAAAGGGGCAACTTGCTTACTGTAGTACCCGAGGTAGAGATTTCCGCAGGCACCAACACACCCGACTTTAATGAAAGAGCAACGCGACCTTACATGTACATATGTACATACTACTGGATGCAGGCAGGGAAACAAGTGGTTTCTTGTGGCTCCCAAGGTTCGTCTCGCATCGCGCACGAGGTACCTATTATTCGTCAGGTGTCTACTTAGATACGGGGTAGGTACCTTGGCACGAGGAATCTGAGTTTGGGCCCTGGCCCTTGCACTGCAATTGATGGGGCGTCCGAACCCGTCGGCTACCTTATCAAAAGAGACTTGGCAGCGGTGCATCATGGCGCACTGTTTCGGCGAGCTGTCGCCCGGCCGGGCAAGTAGCTCTGATAAACCCCCTTTACCAGATCCATTTCGGCGCCCGCCAATTCAGCTGCACGTCACTCTTCCGGCGGCAGCAGCCCTATGTACCCCGTAGGTACTAGGTGGACCTCGAGTTGCTCTCCCCTCCTAATAACAAGCTCAATTCCGGCCAAGGCCCCGTTTTCGCGTCAGGCTGCTCATCCTCTTTACCTCCTCTCCTCTTTACCTCCTCTTTACCTCCTCTTCCTCTTCCTCTCCCTCTCCCCCGCGCCGGCTCCGCTTGGCCTCTAGACGACCGACTCGATACTTTTTTCCTTGCATCATCGACTTGTTCCTGCGTCGCCGACGAGATCACTCTGGTCCCTTCGGCGCGGCTTACCGACTCCGCCCGCGGGTACTGTGCCCTGGCGCAGACACATACAAAGGAAACGCGGTACGGATACCGAACAACGCATTATTAGGGAGGGGCGCGAAGTGAGAAAAGAGAGGGAGAGAGAAAGAGAGAGAGAGAGAGAGAGAGAGAGAGAGAGAGAGTGCGAGTGCGCCTTTGTTGGCCTGTCTGCCTTGTTGGCCTGCCCTGCAAAATTCCACCTCCCAGCACAATTCACGGCTCATTCACCCATTGATTCGCTTCCAGAGGGAGGCCGCCAAGCGTATCGACTCGATTCATCCCCTCGCCCATCACTTCGTACCTCGGCCATTCTTCACACTCGCTTGCCCCTTCTCCTCCCCCCTCCCCTGCGAGGCCCGACGCGCTCCAGGCTCTTTGGGTTGCCAGCAGCTACCCCCCCCCCCCCCCCCTGCTCTTGCTACCAATCATCCCACCTCTCTTCCCCAATCGCTGCTACTGCCCGAGGCTTCCTAGCCCCTCCTGTCGTTCTTATTGTGTACACCGACCGACGACGCCACCAGCCGCCCCTTTCCGAGAATAGACTTTTCTTCGGCCACATCGTAGCTCGCCTGTCGCTACTCTGGTGGCACGCGGTCTGCCGTCACTGCGACCATGGACAATTCCAGGTGAGCCTCGCCTTCACTCATATTGCGCTTGAGTGGCTTCGCTGATGATGAATTCTCCCCAGCTTCGGTTCCGCTCTCCGGTCCTTCTGGCATACCATGACCAGCTACGACAGACGTAGGCCCCCCCCCCTTTCTTGCCTCTGCCGACATGGCTTCTTGGTCGACGCGTACGCGCCACTAACACTGAATGCCTATTCCCAGATTCATCATACCATTCGCCGCACAGGACAGGCCGTCATGTCCCGCTGCAAAACGGTCGACACAGCATCCTCACGGGTGTCGCCACCGCCTCCGACTCTCACCCCGACGTCGGATACAGCTACTCCGATGAGGCTGGCCGCGTCTCGCCGCCCGCCGCCAACGGTACTAATGGCTCATACTCGCCCGGCATACGGTCAATGGCCGCCAATCATCCCGACGGCTTCCAAGTCCAAAGCCCCGGCGACGTGCCCATGCAGTCCTTCCACGATGGCCTCCCCCCCCCGCCGCCTGTCCGCCACTCGTGGAAGCGGATAGACGCCTGGGCTGAGGAGAACTACCTAGAACTCTTCGATCAGCTGTGCGAAGGCGCCACCACAAACGACCTCAACGACCTCGAGCATCAGCTCGACTGCTCACTGCCACAAGACGTGCGCGACTCGCTCATGATTCACGACGGTCAGGAGCGTGGAGGCAACCCCACTGGCATCATCTTCGGCTCCATGCTGCTCGACTGTGAGGAGATTGTCCAGGAATGGGAGACGTGGCGCAAGGTCAATCAGAAGTTCCTGCCCGACATGGCCAACGCTCAGCCTACGACGCCTTCCAAGGCTTTTGGAGGGAGCAGCGAGGCGTCATCGTCGCGCCAACGACCGTCGTCTTCCTCTACGGGCAGCAACGCCGACGAATGGCGCCAGACTTTGCTTTCACGTCAAGACTCAGTGCCCCCCAACGCCGTCCAGAAGACGTATGCTCACGTCGGCTGGGTTCCTTTGGTTCGCGACTGGGGCGGTAACAACTTGGCCGTCGACTTGGCTCCCGGGCCTGGCGGCCACTGGGGGCAGATTGTCATATTTGGGCGTGACTATGACACCAAATACGTCGTGGCACGCTCCTGGGCTGCCTTCCTAGCCCTCGTGGCCGACGACCTCAACAGCGGCAAGTGGTACGTGGACGAGGACAACGGCGAGCTCAAGTTGAGGGAGTTTAAGGAGACGCGAGTTGAGCCAGCCTACTTCAGCATTCTGCGATGGAGGATGGACCAGAAGCACGGGCGCCGCGCAGCCAGGCGGGCCTCGTTGGGACCGCCCAAGTCAGGTTCGCCTCTTGGATCGCGGTCGGCCTCGCCCTATGCCAGCCCGCCTGAGCCCAACGGCGATGTTCGCGGCAGGTCCATGCAGAGGTTCGGCGGATCCTCTCCCCTGGCGAGCCCGTTACACCCGGCATACGGGAAACCACCTCCCCTGAGTAGAGTGACGGAGGAAACGACATTTCCGGAGATACCCACCGCCGAGATCGAACCGAGCCAGCTTGTCGAGGTGGAGATGGATGGGGAGAATGAGCATGGCAAGAATGCGCTTTGCATCTCGACAATGCCGCGCTCGCAAACGAACCTGCTCAGCGACAAGGAGAACCGGCCGCCGTCAAGCAAAGTGAACGGGAAGCAGCCCGCGACCGTCGAGGGCATGATGAGGACGATTGAGATTTAAGTCGAGAAGGCGAGGATTGGACCTTTCAAACGTACATACACATTTACCCACGACGATGGCATGAACCCCCCCTTTTTTAAACAGGTGCCGAAAGAAACACCTTTACTTTTTTGTTGTTTCTTGGGTTTCTTTAGCCTTTTCTTTCAGAGCATAATATAGCACGGGAACACACAAAAATAAGAACGTCGGGGTGTTGGGGCCGCCATGACAGGCACCAGATCATGGCGCTTTGTTGGGTCCATGTGGTGGCGACAGGGCGGGCAACTCACTAGGCAACTAGTTATGTCGACGCAAGAAGGAGCTTGCCAATTGATGGGGACATGTTGCGGCCTCTTGTCTTGCACTGCGGAGCGGGTCCTCGTTCTTGCCCGGTCGGCGCTCGAGCGCATCGGGAGGGGCTGGGGTTTGTAATTCGTGCGTCATTTTCACTGTACGAATACCAACAGGGCTTTGGCCCGAGGCTGCCCATGATTGGCATCCTGAATGGATTCGTTGGGAGGGAAGCAATTCGTGGCCATGAGCTGAGTGCCTGTCGGGATGGATGACGACGGCGCCTGTCCTTCCTTGTTTCACCTTGTTCAAGGCTGAAATCGATAGCAGTGAACACAGATATACAGACCTGTATATGGCCTCGCCACGATTGGCGGCGGCCTCTTGTCATGGCTCTGGCTCTCTGGCCGGTCGAGTCGTGACAGAAGGCCTCGGATTTCTACATGTTCTCGAGAGAAGAAAAGGTCGGAGCTGGTGGTGCCGTGCCTTCTCGCCCGACGGCCGTCTCTTTGTGGCGTCTTGTGTCCGTAGTTTCGTCTTCTTTTGTTGTCTCTTTCTCTCTTGGTCCCCTCATCGTCGACCCCCGCCTCTGAAGTAGTAACTCGTATGTACATACGTACATACAGTATTCGTAAGGGGGCGGTGCTTGAGAGGAGGAGAGAGATCCCAGCCCCCACATTCACACGTCACATCGCGTCACCGCAAAGAGCAAAGAGCGTGCAGCAAGCGGCCGAGCGGCCGAGCACACGTGCGCGGCAAGCCAGCTTGTGCTCCAAGAGGGAAAAGAGGGAAAAGAGGGAAAAGAGGTGGTTGTTTGTCTCGGCGCGGGGGGCCGCCGGGCGGGCCTTTGGTCCCAGCTTGCCTGTTTGCTTTTATCGTGTCTTTGCTTCCCCTCCTCTGGGTCGCCTAGGGTTTGAGTGAGTGAGAGGAGAGGTCGTGAGGGTGGTCGGCGGCGGCGGAATGGGAGGAGAACGGGGAGGCAGGGGCCCAGAGACACGGCGGAGTACCTACAATGGCGAGCAGGAATGCTCCCCCCCTGCCTCTCCAACACGCGCGCGCATTGTCGTGGTGTTTGCCGCGCCGCGCAAATGTCTCAACTTACCGTGGCTAAGCGCCCACCCCACAGACATGTCAGTCTTCTTGTTTTCCTCTCCGGCCGAAGAGCCATTGAGTAGACAGCCGGTGAGGGGACGGGACGGGACAGGGCATGGCACAGAGGTCGGGGGGGGGGACAAGACCTTCCCGTCCAAGGACACGCGCGCACGCACACGCACAAGCAGTCAAGGGGGGAGAGGATCACGGCACAGCACATGGGACAAAGCTGGTGTCTTGTGAGTCGCGTCAAAGTTTGACGAACAAGTGAAAAGATTGAATCGCTATCTGTGAGTGGCAGCCGAAGAGCCAGCTTCAAATCAAAATACCACCCGCCACCAGGACATGATGAAAGAGAAGAAAAGAAGGAAGAAGAAAAGAATGGTATCTATATATATATACAGATGAAGAAGTTTTCGTCTCTCGCCACAATCCATGCAGTTTTTGCGCCCCTCCAGAGGGCTATTTGCACAATTCTTTTGATGCCCCCATGACAAAAGATGATGTCGTGAAAAGGGTCGGCTCACCGACCCGGCCTAAGCCGCGAAGCGAAAGGCGCGGCGCATGGCCCGCCTGGCATTGCCGGCCGTCATCTTGATGTTGGCCGACTGGCCGGGGCTGCACATCATGCCATTCGCCATCGGCTCCATGGAAGACCAGGCGCCGCTGGCGCAGCGCTGGAAAGAAGAGCCGCTGACGCAGTTCCAGTCGCCCTCGGCGGGGCAGGGGGCCCCGACGGCGAAGCCACCAGCAGGGGCGGGCCCGGCCTGGTCGCTCGGGGCGGGCGCGGCAGGCTTGGGCTGAGTAGGGCTGTTGGGGGAGCCAGTAGCCGCGGGACCGGCCGCCTTGGGAACGGTCATGAATACGCCGCCGGGGTAACCGATAGAGGGAGGAGCACCACCGTTGGGAGCACCGCTCTTGGGGGCGCCACTGTTGGGAGAGCCGCCATTGGGAGAGCCGCCATTGGGATAACCACCGGCGGGCTGCGTGGGAGCGGGATGACCGGCGGGCTGCGAGGGAGCGGGATAACCACCTGCGCTGCTGGTCGACGAGCCATTGCCGTAGCCGGGTTTGGTCGTCGGGGCGGGCTTCTTGCCACCGGGAGCCGGTGCACCGCCGCTGCCGCCACCATTGCAGTTGCCAACGGGAGCACCGAGGCTGCCCTCGCCGTTGGGCCTGTCGACATCCTGGCCGGGGTTGGGGAACTGAACATCGGTGCTCTCTTTGGTGGAGCAGTCGCCGACAGATTTGAGGTTGGCAACCATCATGTCGGGCAGCGTCTGCAAGAAGCCCTCGGAGCCGCCCGAGCCCTGGACGGTGAGGGGAGCGCAGTTCATGTACATCTCGCGGTTGCCGACCTTGTTGAACCAGGTCCAGGCGAGGGTGTAGTTGCCGGCGGGCATCTCGGCGGGAATGGTGTAACCGTACTTGTCGCCGCTCTTGGCGTCGGGGCTGTTGCCAAGGTTGCCAGCGGCGCCCTTGGCGGGACATCCGCCCTCGATGGACTTGATGACCTTCCAGACCGAGTTCTTGTTGGGCTCGGCGTCGCTGGTGACGGAGACCTGGCAAGAACCACCGCCGTGGACGGCGGAGCCTTGGAACTGGAGCTGCTGGGTGCTTCCCTGCTGGAAAACGTTGCTGGCGCCCTCGGTGGCGAAGGCGTTGGAGCGCATCTTGCAGGGGAAGTCGGATCCGCTGGAGTCCAGGGGGCTGTTGTTGAGGGAGGACTTGCCAAAGGGGACGGGGCTGATCATGATCATGTGAGCGCTGCTCACGGCGGCCAGGCCCGTGACTGTGGTGAAGGCTTTGACGAGCATGTTTGCCGCTGTTAGTGGACTGAAAGACCAAGGTTGAAATCTAGACTGGAAAGCAGAGGCTGTTGGAATGTCGAGGCTGTTGGAGGAGCTGTTGCTGTTGCTGAGGATGTCGAGAATCTTGGCGTTCCGGACGTCAAGATATAGGCGCGAGGGAGAGGTGATCAAGAAATGTGTTCTCAATCAATGAGATGAACGTCAAGTTCTGGAGAGTTCGGCAGGTCAAAGAGACAAAAGCTGTGACCACAGTTAAAACTTGCCGAGTTCAATAACAATAAGACCAGGTGAAAAGGGCGGCGGAAGCCTTTGAATGACCCAACACGCAAGTTGAACGTGAAGGGGATGGAATCGCACAAAAGGGGCGCGGCACAGGTGAGAGGACACGGGGTAGAACGGGTTTGCTAGGTGCCAGATGTTGACGGGCGGACGGGGAGAGAACATACCCAGCCAAGGTATCACGAACAAGAGGTGGTGGCACAATAAGTGGCGAGACTCGTTGTCGACGTTGAAAAAATGATGGTGATGAAAGCCAGCAAACAAGGACTAGCCTTGAGGTGGGAGAAGAAGAAGTCTGTTGGAGGGAATGAAAGTTGTCTCGAAGACGAAGCACCTCAAGTGGAAAGGGAAAGGATGGGATGACGGAAGCTGTCAGAAGAGGAGAAACGAGGAATGGCGGGCAGAGGAGAGTAGTCTTATATCAAACGAGGAGCGAGAAAGACTTGCCCGGCCACCCTCAGCCGTAGCCTCGCCTCCCCTGATGGACATGCATGGGCGGCCAGGGGCTTCAGGATTAGATGACGGGGTCGAAGTGATTGGACGAAAGCCAGGGTCGGCAAGGCCAGAACAGAAGAAGAGAGAGAGCCGCAGGCCGACAGATGGCGCGCATGCGTGCCATTGACGCGAGACAAACGGCCCGGGACAAGGGGGGGGGGGGCCAACAGAGCAATCCATCGTTGCTGCTGCTGCCAAATCCCAGCCACGGTACGGGTGGCGCTCGACGTTTCGAAGCGCGGTGAGCCCCCGGGGCCAGGTCGCACGATGCTCAAGGGAGGAGACGACGGTAAAGGGCTGTGATAGGCTGGGCAGTCTGTTTCAGAGCTTCGTGGTTGAGATAATAGAGCCGTGCCATGATGGGTGGTGGTGGTGGGTGGAGAAGCGTCGCTTCGAGCTTCGACGGTCGGCCGGAGGTCCATGCGGCCCCTGACGGCTCATGGTAGCTTCCACTCGATCCTTGCCATTGCCATGCCGGGGCTGGCGTGGCGCCTCGTCTCTCTCTCTCGTGCGTGTGCGTGTGTGTGTTTGGTTGTGGTGGATTGGATTGGTGAATGTGGTCGGTGACGAGACGAGGCCAACCAGATCAAATGGGCCCCACCCCGACCCCCCCACCTCGCCCACCCCACCCCACCCCCTCCCTCTGGCCCCCTGTAAAGATCGACGTCCCCCCCTTCGCGGGGGAGAAACCCTCGGCTTACCTACTGGCAGTGCCTCTCAGCCTGTCAGACCCCTAAAGCGGCGCGCTTCTCTTACGGCTTCTTCTTTTCCCGTCTCCCTTGAATGTTGTCCACTAGACTCTAGACTCTAGACTAGGAAAACGGCCGCAAGACGCGGGCCAAAGGAACACATGCAAGAAAAAACACACGCGCCGCGCCGCCGCGTAAGCGAATCAAGAAAGGGGCGTGCGTCGCTTTCTGTGCCTCCTTTGCTTTACCGCCCCGTCTGGCCTCGTTGGGATTCGTCAGAGGGCCCTCGAGAGAAACTTGGCCCAGCCCAGTGGTCGCCGCCACCGGTGGCGTCACACATTCGCGGTACCTATTCGTACTTTGGTGGCTAGGAGTAAGTCGACTGTTTGTTGGCCCAACTCGTAGTAGAGCCGCCAATGCGCCGTCAATTCTGCAGCATCGTCATCATTGCAGGTAAGCCATTGCTCTCGTCGCGCTCCTCCTTCTTTTGTCGTGGCTGGACTCGCTCTTTGTTTGTTTCGCTCATCTTGTTGCGCTTGTGTCTGCCTTTTTTCCTCTGCTTTTTCCTTTTTTCCCCCACAGGTGCGTGACCAACAAGGAAAAGGACTAGGAAGGAAAAGGACTAGGAGCGCGAGTTCCTCCCGCTCCAAGCCGGCAGGGGGGGAGCCAGAAACTAACTAGACCGACACAAGGGTAGAGGAAGAGTGAGAGGGCGTCAAGACGAGCGACTGCTTTGACATTTGACATTGAAACGAAACCATGGTTGTGCGTGAGCCAAAACGCCGTCCGAGGTTTTTCTCCAACAGCCCCCCCCCTGGTCGCCCATCCCTCCTCGGCCGGCCCGGCCCCCGCTCGTCGTGGAATTATTTAGTGGGTAACTCGTAGAATCGATGCTGCAAATCCGGGCCACTTTTTGCCTTGCCAAGACCCTCCCGGCCCGTCCACCCCCCCGTCGACGTGGTCGGAGCTTTCGGAGGGGCTCGGGGCAACTGGCTAGACCGTGAGAAGTCCTAGACATTCATCGCCACAACCCGGCTGATGTCTTGCCTATTGTCTGCTATAGTACGACTATTCTTTGCCTCGCGCCATCCCTTTTTTTAGGTGCTCTGCGTCAAGAAAGTGAGACGGCTGCTTGTTGCTGTCTGGTCGGGCCGGCGGGGGCTGATTGGCCGTCAGACATTGATTGTTCGTTTTACACGGTAGGATCACGGGGCTGTACGAGTTACGGAGTAGACCGAAGGCATGTACGAATACCTACAGGAGGGCATGGATGAATGAGGATGCGTCTTCTACGGAAAAGGGGTGGCTAGTGACAGACATATGCGTGCACCCTTGGCGGTACCTTGCAGCATTCTGGTCCGGCAAGCAACACCGGTTCCAGGGCAGGGTGGATGGAAGCGAGAAGCTAGGTACCTAGGTACCTACATACCAAGTGACTGCCAGGTGCCAGGACACTCACTGCAGGGGCCGCGCCTTCAGGGGCCTCGAAAAAAAAAAGGGTCAACACAGGCGCCCACGCTCGGCCAATCGATCCTCTTTTGGCAGCTCCAGCGATTTCCTAGGAACTCTTCCACGCCCGGTGAGTGGGCCCGTTGAGACAAACCAAGGTTTCATCCCAAGCACATGCAGGTACGTATTCGTACATGAATGGCTTTATCTGGGCGCGCCACCGCCTGGCTTGCTCGCACACCCTGCAAAGAAAAAGAAAAAGAAGGGCTGGTGACGACAAGAACCGGACCGGGGAAACGCATGGACGTCGTTGTCGGTGCACGGGTCTGTGGATGGACGAGCTATTGCTTTCATCATCAATCGCATCTTGACCTGTCAGATAGATGCCCCTAGCACTCTTCTCCTTCCTTCTGTTTCCTCCTGCCTCTTCTTTTCTTGCTTTCCACGACTTCCTCTGCTCGCTGCGTGTGCGCCTCGGTGCCACCGCATAACCTCTGCAGACACCTTGTTGAATTTAAGCATGGATCGCTCATGGCCGCCTCGATGCCGTTCCCGAACTACCCTGCTACGTAGCATCGCCGGCGTCTCAGGAGCAGGCCGCCACCGCTGCTGCTCCAACACTCAGAATAGCCGCCGGCCGCCCGACCGACCAGCCCCGGTGTCTTGTGTGGTTGTGTCGGTGTGAGTGAGTGTGAGTGAGTACGCGCGTATTAGTACAGTCGCTCCTTACTTCACACTTCACTGGACTATCGCATCCAGACCATATCGTCTGGGTTTTGTCATTGGCTCTTCTACTTTTTGGGCCACGATGCTACCGGGAGACCCCTGATTGCCTCTTTTATGGGCCCGTGAATAACAACGTTTTTTCTCTTCCTCTTGGGGGACGGGATTTTTACTAACCTTGCATGGCGTGGTGGATCTCCCAGTAGCTTATTGCGACAGGTCCTTGCAAAGGCGCCGCGAGGGGGGGGGGGTTTAACGGCAGACGACTCCAAAAGGCCAATCCATCCTTGGGTGCCTTTGGCTTCGGGAGGGTTCTTCTTGGTAGCCATCAGACGTACTCGTACAATACGCGTTGACGCCGAGATCAAGCACGTGGACCGAGGTGAAACGCAATGGTATAAACCTCTTCACTTACACGCCTGCCGACCAAAGTGACAAACCCGCCAATCGCCATAATCCACTCTCCCGGGGGCCGTCTTGAAGCCCGGGCCTAGGCCGCCGCCGCTCCTTCATCCTTCCATCATCCCTCTCTGCCTAGAGGCCTCTTTGAAACCTCGCTTCCCGGAAGTCCGTGGGAGGGGGACATGGGGACCATCAACCAAGACGGCCCTGTTCACTGCCGTGCATGAATCATCGGCCTCTCCCGACCACTTACATCTCCGCCGTTTTTCATTTCCGCGTCTTCGCGGCCGGGAAATGTCGTCTTGGAGAAAAGGGGCAACTGACTCTTGGTTCCCCCCCAAATCACTCAGTGCAGGGATGTCCGAGGCACAGCCGGGTATGACAACAGCATGAAAACAACAATGGTGTGCTTCCTTTGGCTCCATTTCTCATATATTGGACACGCCATGCTTTTTGTGCGAACCGTGGTTGGGAACCGTCGCTGAAACAAGCTGGCGCGGCGATAGTGGCTGGCACGATCCATCAACTTCCACCTCCAATGTGCTCGCCACCGCTAACAAAGGGCCGCCCAGGCGCTGGGTGGGATAAGCGTTTTCTTCGCGAGGCGTCTTGCAATTCTCATCGCCAACCTCGATTACCTTTGTCCCGTATCGTACTGGCGATCCATCGTGGTTGACGATACCGTCCCCACCTGCACCAAACGCACACATGGCTTCCGGTTGAACGTGTAAATATTTGCCTTGGGGCCGACCCGTTGATGGATTTTCGGATCCTGCCCATCATCGCAACATCAGACTCTCCCCAGGAAGCTTCGGCCTCGAGCTGCAGCGCGAAGCCCCGTATCCGATGTAGGACCAGGGCGCATCATGGAGCGCTGTTTGCCCCCTCTCCGTCGCCGAGTTCTGAAGTTGACGAGTTAGTAGATGCGGTATGCTTGATGGCAACAGTATCAAGATACTCACCGCCATATCCCGATCGCTTCCGAGTCCACATCTTCATATTGTCCCTGCGAAACTCCTCAAAGTCCCACTCGCGCTTCTCTAGGTCTTGGGGCAAGAGGAAGATGTAGACGGATGTCTCCTTCGTCTCACCGACCGCCTCGGCATTGCCCTTGCTACCCAGGAGCTGGACCGTGACATTGACGCGTTTATACTCGGAGCCCTCAAAGTCGTCCAGCCTTTGCATGTTGGCGTCTGTCAGACCTGTTGCATATATGCCTCGCACGCTGTGGCCGTCTTGGGGCACGACGCCGGGATAAGCGCATAGATGCACGCGATGGCGGCAGTGCCCGTTCAGAATCGCGGGTTCGAATGTGTGGAGGCCGCGAATTGCTTCTGGCGGCCACTCGTCGCCGTAGCACACGGTGAAGAATACCTCGGGAGCCATCTGCTTCACAGTCAGCATCAACGTCAAGACTCTCGCCAGCCCCTCAAGGCTTACCAAGGTTCCTGTAAATGTCAGCAAAATGCCACTCTGGAGTCTGTCCCGGCGTGGTACGAACCGTAAAAGAAGGCCGTATGTTCTCCGCTCATCTTGCCTCCTTGGCGACGACAAGCCGCTCCGATGAAGACAATGGAAGATGATAAAACACTCCGCTCAACGGCAAAGATTCTAGGGATGATTTTGGACCCGAGCCAGCCCGTCTTTAAATCTCAAACAAGGTCTGCCTCAAGATTCCGAATTCTGACTAGAGAACGACAAGCCGGGTTTGCACCAGATTGGGTTTTCCGAGCGAAGCGTGGGTCAACTCGGGGCGTGTCCAAGGAAAATCTGCTTCCGGGTTGAGGGAAAAGTAATCGAGGCCAGCCTAATCCAAAAGAGGCTCATTTGCGAGCCGCATTCGCGATGCACCGGCGTCGTCACCACGTTGGTAATTACAGCGGTATTCGTAGGTAGGTACTACCTACAGGTAGGTACTACCTACGGAGGAGTACGGAGGATTGGTAGGTAGGGAAGTGCAGCCAGGCAGCTGTAGCTGCAAGCGTCCGCCAAAATGTATGGAGATTGATAAGATCTTGGCATGCGCCCCCCACTGTCGAGGCAAGTCGCTTGCGACTAGTGCCGGAACATCATTGTTACAGCCCCTAGCGTTCATGATTTTGGCAGCCGTGGTCCCCAACTTTCTCCGTAATTTTCAACCGGCAGCCTCTTCTTCACGCTTTGCGTAACACCCTCGCGAGATTCCGTGCCGAAGCCAAGCCAGTGCAGACTCGACACAGCATCAACTCGAAACTTGCGCCCGAAGCAGGCTCATTATACAGCTACATAGTTGCGCATTCATCGCAGTTTAGGCTACCGTTTCCGGATCCGTTCCCTCGTCGCGACGTAGCTGCTCGCGACAGCCTCGCCTTCCGCTGACCCCGGCCTCGGGCCCGTCCAACGACAACTGAGCTACGCGGCATAGGAGCTTCCTCGAATGGAAGACACGGCCGCGTCTTGTCGACGCCGGTGATGCAGCAATGTCGGGAACCACTATTGACGACGTCGTAAGACGTCTTAGTACTGCAGACCTAGGTAGCAGCTTGTCCTGCCCGCCACCAGGGCTCGTCGCCGCCAGCTCCGTGGGGGATCCCGGCTGACTCCTCTCACCCCTACCCTAGATGCCAGGTTCAAGCTCGAAGCTGCGACGACCCTGCGCGATAGCCTGGATCACTACACCAGTGGACTGATATACCCTCCCTTCCTCAAACGGTTGATGCCGATATTCATCAACATCTTGCGCGGACCATGCATCTTTCAAAGCAACTCAACGGAGCAGGTGAGGCTCATCCCCGTCGACGCGCCGCCCGTTTTCAGCTAACGTGGGTCAACACAGAAACTCCGGCACTGCATCTTGGAAGTCCTCCACCGGCTACCGACCGCGCCCGCGCCCGCCGAGCCATTCGAGCCATTCGCCGAAGAGGCCTGCGACCTGCTCATGCAACTCGTTCGAACAGACAACGAAGACAATGCGACCCTCTGTGTCAAGATCACCTCGGACATCATGCGCCACCAACACAAGGTGCTGCAAGGAAAGGTGCAGCAGTTCCTTTCCTTGATTCAAGAGCTCTTCGAGCAGATGGACAAGGTCGTCAGAGAACAGCTGGACAATGCGCCTGCAGCTGCGTCCTCACAGCCAGGCGCGCCGTCGACGCCGGGAAGCGTGCAGACCAACTTCCAGTCCCCACGTCCCGGGTCGCCCGTGGCTTCGGTGTCGGACTTGGGAGCCGACCCCCAGCAGCAGAACCGCCCTCTTCTGAGAGGAATGCAGTCGTTCAAAGTTCTTTCCGAGTGCCCAATCATCGTCGTCTCGATATTCCAAATCTACCGCAGCACCGTGTCACAAAACGTCAAGGCCTTCGTTCCCCTGATCAAGGCCGTCTTGCTGCTCGAGGCGAGCGCGCAGAGGCAAGCCCACGCCGATGCCGCCGCCAAGGGCCAGATCCACACGGGCGTGAGCCCTGCTGTCAAGAACAGGGCCGCGTTTGGCGAGTTCATCACGGCCCAGGTCAAGACGATGAGCTTTCTCGCCTACCTGCTGCGGCAGTATTCCAGCCAGCTCACCGACTTCTTGCAGACCCTGCCGGATGTAGTCGTTCGATTGCTCAAAGACTGTCCCCGTGAGAAGTCCGGGACCAGAAAGGAACTGCTGATTGCCATCCGACACATCATCAACTACAATTTCCGCAAAATCTTCCTCCCCAAGATTGACGAACTACTAGATGAACGGACGCTCACGGGCGATGGGCTGACGGTCTACGAGACCATGCGGCCCCTGGCATACAGCATGCTCGCCGACCTCATCCATCATGTTCGAGATTCTTTGACCCCGGAACAGATCCGCAAGACTGTCGAGGTCTACACGAAGAACCTGCAGGACAACTTCCCAGGCACAAGCTTTCAGACGATGAGTGCGAAGCTGCTCCTTAACATGGCCGAGTGCATTGCCAAGCTCCCCAACAAGGTGGATGCGAGGCACTACCTCATCATGATACTCAACGCCATCGGCGACAAGTTTGCCGCCATGAACCGCCAGCATCCGAACGCCGTCAAGCTCTCCAAGCTGTATCATCAACAAGCAGACGCAGGCACCCCCGAATCCTACCTCGCAGACAAGGAGAACCGCCCCGACTGGGACGAGACGGACATTTTCTCGGCCGTGCCAATCAAGATCTCCAACCCTCGCGACAGGGGCGCCGATCCTGTGGTGGACAATAAGTTTCTGTTCAGGAACCTGATGAACGGCCTCAAGAATACCTTCTACCAGCTGAGAACGTGCAATATCGGCACCCCCATTGATCCGCAGAACGCGCCCTCGCACTGGCAGGACGTCTCGTATGGCTTCACCGCCGAAGAGGTCAACGTCATAATCAAGCTGTTCCGGGAGGGTGCATATGTTTTCAGGTACTACGAGATTGAGAAGCCCGCCTCGGAGGCCCAGTACATGTCTCCCGTCGAGTACATGGCCAACTTTTACATGATCTCGAGCAGCAAGGAGGAAAAGGACCTGCTGGAGACGTTCGCCACCGTCTTCCATTGCATCGATCCCGCCACGTTTCACGAAGTCTTTCAGCAGGAAATCCCACGACTCTACGACATGATCTTTGAGCACACAGCACTGTTACATATACCCCAGTTTTTCCTCGCTAGCGAGGCCACGTCGCCAAGCTTTTGCGGCATGCTTCTTCAGTTTCTCATGGAGCGCATCGATCAGGTCGGGTCGGCGGATGTCAAAAAGTCGTCTATTCTGCTGCGGCTTTTCAAGCTGGCGTTCATGGCGGTCACACTTTTCGCCGGACAAAATGAACAGGTGCTTTTGCCTCACGTCGTTCACATTGTCACACAGTCAATCGAGCTGTCCACCAAAGCAGAGGAGCCCATGAACTACTTTCTCCTCCTGCGCTCCCTCTTCCGCAGCATTGGCGGCGGCAAGTTTGAGCAGCTCTATAAACAGATCTTGCCTCTGCTTGAGATGCTCCTCGACGTCCTCAACAATCTCCTCATGGCCGCTCGGAAGCCGTCTGAGCGCGACTTGTACGTCGAGCTGTGCCTCACCGTACCGGCGCGGCTGAGCCATCTGCTGCCCCATCTGAGCTTCTTGATGCGCCCCCTGGTGGTAGCCCTGAGAGCGGGGACGGAGCTCGTCGGACAAGGTTTGCGGACGTTGGAGTTATGCGTCGATAATCTGACCGCGGACTACTTGGACCCCATCATGGCCCCGGTGATAGATGAGCTTATGAATGCCCTCTTCAACCACCTCAAGCCGCATCCATACAGCCACTTCCACGCTCACACCACGATGAGAATCCTCGGGAAGCTCGGCGGCAGAAATCGAAAGTTCATGTCGGGTGCCGTGCCTCTCACCCACAAGGGGTACGCCGACGACTCTTCCAGCTTTGACTTGCGTCTCATCGGGTCCAATAAAGACCGCGCGTTCCCCGCCGACCTTGGCATCGACTTCGCGATCCAGAAACTCATGGAGGCGCCAAAGATGAGCAAGAACAGCCAGAACCGCCAGTATGACGAGTACTACAAGAAGCAGGCCCTCCATCTGATCAAGTCGCAACTCAAGCTGCGCATCGGCTACGACCAGCTCCCGGATGACATGCCGAGGCTCGTACGCCTTCAGGCCCAAGACTTTCTGTCGCGAAATCTGGATATCAACTTGGTGCCGTTCGAAGTGTCCAACCGCGACAAGTCAATCCCCAAGAAAGACGAGCAGGACCAGATCACCAAGAAGCTCATCAAGGCCGTCATGTTTGCTGAGTCAATACCGGGTTTCAAAGACGACGCGGATGCCTTTCTTCTCGACATCTGCAGGCACTTTGCACTCATCGAGCTTGGCCGATCTCTGGTTGATCTCAAGCGGACCTACAGTCCCTTTGATCCAAAGGCCGGCGATGGCCCCCTGCATATTGACACGAGGATTCTTTCAGACGCGATAGTCGAGTCTCTTGCTTCGGACCATTTCGATGTGCGAGAGGCAGCGAAGCGGGCGATTCGCGAGCTCTACAAGTCGACTGCTGTCATCTTCGGGTCGGAAACCAGCGTCGGCCGCCTCCCTCTCTTTACGTATCTGAGCGGCACCTTCTGCCACAGCTGTTACGAAGAAGAGTGGTTCACGAAGACCGGGGGTAGCTTGGGCATCAACTTCATGCTCACGGAGCTCGACTTGGGGGACGCTTGGGTGGCCTCCAAGCAGACCGAGTTCATTCGCGCCCTCATGTACGTGATCAAGGATATGCCTCAGGATCTACCGGAGAAGACTAGGACTTTAGCCCAGGAGAGCCTGCAGGTGCTCCTGGGACGCATCACTCAGGGCATCAAGAAGGAAGAGGCTCTGCCCGCATCCCAACCGCAAGGCCAGCCACCAGTTAAGCAGCCTCGGCTTGCCCAGTTGTGCATGCAGTTCAACAACGAGCTTTCGCACATGAATAAGTTTGTCCGCGAGACCGCCAGGGTCTCGCTCGAGCTCATCGCCAAGGCCGCCGGGTGTGAGGTTTGGGAGCTTGTCGAGCCGTACAAGGAGAGATTCTTGCAACCAATTTACTCCAAACCCTTGCGCGCTCTACCGTTCAGCATCCAGATCGGATATATTAACGCTATGACGTATCACATGAGCCTCAAGCACGACTGGGTAATGTTTGACGAAAACCTCAATCGCTTGCTGATGGAGTCTCTGGCTCTGGCCGACGCAAATGACGAGTCGCTTGCCAACAAGCCTGCCGAGTTTCGGACACACGAGCACATTGTCAATCTGAGGGTCTCGTGCATCAAATTGCTCAGCACAGCGATGTCGTTTGAGGAGTTTGCGAACAACCCCACCAAGGGCAAGATCCTGGCCGTCTTCTTCAAGTGTCTCTACTCGGAGTCAAAACCGACCATTGCCGCTGCAAACGACGCCCTGAAGTCTGTGTTGGCGGTAGATAGGAGATTGCCCAAGGACTTGCTGCAGGGGGGTCTCCGTCCTGTGCTCCAGAGCCTCTCGGATCCGAAGAGGCTGAGCACGCACGGCTTGGACAACCTCTCGAGACTTCTCAAGCTGCTCACTAGCTACTTCAAGGTTGAGATTGGTGCGCGACTGCTCGACCAGATCGACTCCATCGTCGAGCCTAGCGCCTGGCAGCAGATATCCTTTACCTTTTTCGAGCAGCACCCTCAGATGAAGGTTATCACGGCCACGCTCAACATTTTTCACCTGCTGCCGGCGTTGGCCGAGACCTTCAAGGAGCGCCTAATCGACTGCTTCCTGGGACTGGAAGAGAAGCTGAGAAGGACCATTCAGAGCCCGTTCCGCCATCCGATATATCTGTATCTCAACAGATACTCCAAGGAGATCTGGAACTATCTCCTGGGGAAACTGGATGAACTGAAGTATGGTCGTTTGCTGGCTCAAGTCCTGCGCCACCCAGACAGCACATCCATCCGTGAGGTTGCTGCCGAGAATGTGGAGGAGTTGATTCGCAGGTGCAACGAGGTGATGGGTCAGAGCAATGAGAAGAAGTTCGTTGCCGTTGTCAACACGGTCCACATTCTCGACTCGATAAGCCATTGGCCGAGCACAAACGGCTGGATGGAGAAGAAGGAAAACATCGCATGGCTCAAGACTGTTGGCAGAGACCTTGAAACCCACATACGAAACTACACTCTTCCGGCCAAGCTTCGTCTGCCCGCATACCAAGCCGCGGAACAGCTCATGAACGTTCTCGTCAAGTCGCTTGAGAACAGTCCTACGGATCTGGATTCGTTGTTCAACTTGATCGAGTCCGTGACGGGCGACGAGCTTCGCCCGACCCAGTCATTGTCCTCGTTCATATACCGGAATATAATCTGCAGCGAATCCATCGAGTTCTGGAAAACCACCTTCTTGCGGTGCCTGGAGATGTATGCGAGCAAAATGGCGTCGAACAAAACCAAACACTTTTTGCTGCACAACATTGTCAACCCCATCGTGGCAATGGACGTTGTGCGGCATTGGAATCAAGCCGAGTCGAACAAGACACAGCGGCTCATGGACCGGTCCGTGATTGATGCTGTCAGCACCAAGATATGGAAGGTTCACCCAGAAATGGCCGCCGACGACCAGGCACAGCCCGGTATCGATCACACCCGGTTCGAGGTTCTTCAACTCTCTGCAATGCTGGTCAAGTATTACCACACGACGCTCCAGGAAGCACGCAAGGACATCATCAAGTTTGGATGGACCTTTATCCGGCTCGACGATGTCATCAACAAGCACGCGGCATACGTGGTGATTGGATACTTCATCGCTCACTACGAGACCCCCCCCAAGATCGTCAGCCAAGTGTACCTTTCGTTGCTCAAGACGAACCATAACGAGGGGCGTGCCCTGGTGACGCAGGCCTTGGAGCTTATTGCGCCCGTACTCCCCAAGAGATGTGGCGGGAGTGGCCCGAACGAGCGTAACGCCCCCTGGGCGGTTGCGCCGCGTCGGATTCTGGCGGATGAAGGCCAGAACGTGCAGCAAATGACGAGTATTTTCCACTTCTTGGTCCGGCACCCTGAGCTGTTCTTTGACGCGCGCGATAAGTACGCCGTCTTGCTCATCACGTCGTTGAGGAAAGTTGCTGCCCCACCAAACCCGTCTCACGAGAGTAAGAAACTGGCGTTGAACATGATGTGGCTCATCTGGACTTGGGAGCAGTGGCGGGTCGAGGGTAGGAACCCGTCGGGCCCGTGGGCGCAGGAACCTTGGCTGTCGCCGAATGCGCGGAAGCGGAAGCTGGATGCAGATCAAGCAATGCCCTCGCCGTCTGCGCTGAGGCAGTCTGCGCCCAACGAGTACCAGATTCCTCAAATCTTCCGACAAAAGATGATTAAGTATCTCGTCGAGTTCATCGCACAGCTCAACGAACGATACCAGCTGCCGTCGGCCAAGCCCCGCGAACACAACCCGACATCCGTTCCCTTGCCGCCACCGAGCACGGAGCTCTGTAAGAGGGCCATGACTTTGCTGTACAACCTGGTGCAGCCACGATACTGGGGCGATCTCGAGCTCGACCTGTTTCCAAACGTCACCGACGTCATTCTCGGGAGCGATAAGACCCAATCACTTTTCGACGCCGACCCCACGGACAAGGACAAGTTCGACGAGAGGTTGCTCACCAACGTCATCAACACGCTACAGGTGGTGCGAATCGTGCTGAACTGCAAGTCGGACGAATGGGTGCAGAAGCACTTTGCTGCAGTGCAGAAGGTTCTGGAAAAGTGTTTGAGGAGCGAGAACCCCGAGGTCCAGGACTGCCTGCATCTCTCAGACGAGAAGTACGACGATGGGCGCGAGCTGAAATCCATCATCAAGCGCGTTCTCCAAGCTGTCCCTGAGGATGCGCCAATGGAAGACGGAGAGGCGGAAACAGAGGCCGAGGCCCCGACGTCGGAGATTATCGCCTATCTCTCGCAGGCTGCAATGGAAGCCATGAATAGCTCGTCGTACATATCTGGCGTCAACCTCCTTTGGTCGCTCGGGGATCGCAAACCAGCCGTCATTGACCAGCATGTCACGTCCTTGATGAAGGCCTTGCAGAGCAAGCACGCGCGGGAGCACGTGCAGCACTACAACGCCGTTGCCATCCAGGCTGCCGGCGCAGGCCCCCGAGGCCAAGACGGCGGTCCGCCACCAGGGGAGATGGCCCCGTACGACCTCGAGATCCAGACCAAACTGATCATCAAGGAGATCCAGACTGTTGCGCTGCGCATGGAACACCTTGGAGACAACCGGCGACCGTTCCTCAGCGTGCTGGCGACTCTGGTGGAGAAGTCGATGCACATCGAGCTGTGCACGGAGATTCTCAGCATGGTTGAGGGTTGGGTGTTTCGGTCCGAGGGAACGTGGCCTACGCTCAAGGAGAAAACCGCCGTGCTGCACAAGATGCTTACGTTTGAGCACAGGCAAGACTCGACGATGCTGTCCAAATTCCTGGACCTCGTGATCCGCATTTACGAAGACCCCATAATCACTATTACCGAGCTGACGGTGCGGATGGAGCACGCCTTTCTCATTGGCACCAGGGCGGTCGACGTTGAGATGCGCAAACGTTTCATGGCCATCTTCGACAAGAGCCTGTCCAAGACTGCCCGCGTCCGTCTGGCGTACATCCTGAGCTCTCAGCACTGGGATACGCTGGCCGACTCCTACTGGCTTGCCCAGGCCTCCGAACTCTTGTTGTGCGCGGTTGAGCTTAACACCAACATCCAGCTTCACCCCGAGGACTTTCAAGTCTGGCCGGCCTCTCAACTAGCCATGATGTACCCAAAGGACAGAGACTCCAGGGAGCCGACGCTGATGTCCGACGACAAACTCGAGGCTCTGCTCGTCAGCCATCGTCGTTTCATCGCCGAGCTTGGCGAGGTCAAAGCCCGAGACGTCATTGAGCCGCTGATGCAGCTGCAGCATGTCGACACGCAGCTAGCTCACCAACTCTGGGTGGCGATTTTCCCCATGTTCTGGGCCGCGACTGCTCGGGACGAGCGGGCTGACCTTGCACGGGGCATGGTGTCGTTGTTGACCAAAGAATACCACAGCCGCCAAATCGACAAGCGGCCCAATGTCGTCCAGTCACTAGTCGAGGGAACTGCAAAGACGTGGCCGGAATGTCAAATACCGCCACACGTCCTGAAATTCGAGGCCATGACGTATGACGCTTGGTACGTGGCGTTGGTGCAGCTTGAGAACGCGGCAATCAAGCCCCAGGTCGAATCGGCAATCGTTCGCGAGAGCAACCTTGACGCACTCGTCCAGCTGTACGCACTGCTTCAGGAAGACGACTTCTACTACGGAACGTGGCGTCGGCGGTGCCAGTTCGTCGAGACCAACGCCGGCCTCTCGTACGAGCAAAACGGCATGTGGGACAATGCCCAGAGGCTGTACGAGGCTGCCCAGATCAAAGCGAGGACTGGCGTCATACCCTTTTCTGAGGGCGAGTACATGGTCTGGGAAGATCACTGGATCATGTGTGCGCAGAAACTCCAGCAGTGGGAGATCCTGCAGGATCTCGCCAAGCACGAAAACTTCCAGGACCTGCTCCTCGAGTGCGCCTGGCGCAACACGGATATGTGGCAGGATGCCCAGCACCGAGAGGCGCTTGACACTGTCATCAAGGGCGTCATGGACGCGCCAACCCCTCGCAGAGCCTTTTTCCAAGCCTTCATGTGCCTGCTCAAGTTCCACAACCAGCAAGAGAACGCCCTCGACTTTGCTCGCGTCTGCGATGAGGCCATCCAGCTCTCCATTCGGAAATGGCATCAGCTTCCGGAACGACTGACCAATGCGCACATCCCGCTGCTCCAAAACTTCCAGCAGCTCGTCGAGATGCACGATGCCAGCGTCATCTGCCAGAGCCTGGCAAGCACGAACGCGTCCAACCTCGACGTCAAGTCTGGCGAGCTGAAGCTGCTCCTGGGCGCGTGGCGCGACAGGCTGCCCAATGTCTGGGACGACATCACCGCCTGGCAGGACCTGGTTACCTGGAGGCAGCACATCTTCGGCCTCATCAACCAGACCTACCTGCAGCTGCTTCCCCAGCAGGGTCAGCAGAATACCGGAGGGGCCAATTCCTTTGCCTACCGCGGCTACCACGAGACTGCCTGGATCATCAACCGCTTCGCTCACGTCGCCCGCAAGCACAGCCTCCCGGATGTCTGCATCAACCAGTTGAGCCGCATATACACCCTGCCGAACATTGAGATCCAGGAGGCTTTCCTGAAGCTCCGGGAGCAGGCCAAGTGTCACTACGAGAATGCCAAAGAGTTGTCGAATGGTTTGGATGTAATCAACAACACGAACCTCAACTACTTCAACCCGCAGCAAAAGGCCGAATTCTACACGCTCAAGGGCATGTTTCTCGAGAAACTCAACCACAAGGAAGAGGCCAATAGCGCCTACGGCACCGCGCTGTACTTCGACATTGGGGCGGCCAAGGCTTGGGCAGAATGGGGCTACTTCAACGACAGGAAGTTCAAGGAGGACCCTTCGGACCTTAACGCAGCTCGTCAGGCACTCACGTCCTACTTGCAAGCAGCTGGCAGCTACAAGAACGCCAAGTCTCGGAAGCTGCTGGCCCGGATCCTCTGGCTGCTCAGCTTGGACGATTCCAAGGGCACCATCGCCATGGGCTTTGACGACTTCAAGGGCGAGACACCCGTGTGGTACTGGATCACCTTTATTCCTCAGCTGCTCACGGGTCTGGGCCACAAGGAGGCGCCGCGCGTCTACCAGATTCTTCTGAGCATCGCCAAGTCGTACCCCCAGGCGCTCTACTTCCAGCTTCGAACCAACCGCGAGGACATGCACATCATCCGAAAGAGCCAGGAGGCAAAGGAGCGGGCTCGACAGCAGCGAGTCCCGTCGGCGGCGTCGAATGCCAAGGCTGTGGCGTCGCCACTGCAGACCAAACACGAGCCCCTCAAAGTCGAAGCCGGCGCTTCTCGACCCGGCACTGCCAGCGGAGGGGATGGCGCTCAAACCAAGATGGATGGTATCGAGTCAAATGCGCCGCAGGCGTCTGCGGCCGCATCCATGTCGACCGGCAGTGGAGCCGGCCAAGGCCAAGGCCAGGGACAGGACCAGCAGCCCGGGCAAAGCCAGAAGAAGCCGCCTTGGGAGCTAACCGAGGAGATCATGTCGGTGCTTAAGACGGCATTCCCCCTGCTGGCTCTTTCAATGGAGACCATGGTGGACCAGATTCAAAAGCACTTCAAGTGTCCCCCGGACGAGGATGCGTACCGTCTGATAGTCGCCCTCCTCAACGATGCCTTGACCTACGTCAGCCGCACCCCGGCCTCGTTTGCCAAGAGTGTCAAGCTCCCCCCGGCAACGGAAACCAACATCACTCGATTTGCTGAGACGATCCTGCCGAACCACATCAAGAAGTCGTTTGAGGCGGACTTTGTGGAGGTGAAGCCGACCATGTACGAGTACATTCACAAGCTGCGCCGCTGGCGAACCAAGTTTGAGGAGAAGCTGGATCGACGGATCTGCCACGCACCGCTGGAGACGTTTTCGCCCCATTTGAGCGAATTCCGCTATCAGAAGTTTGACGAGGTGGAAATTCCGGGACAGTACCTGCAGCACAAGGACAAGAACCAGGACTTTATCCGCATCGACAGGTTCCTGCCAAACGTTGACCTGGTGCGGTCCTACAGCGCCTCGTACCGGCGGCTCAAGATGCGCGGCAACGACGGCAGCGTGCACTCGTGGGCGGTGCAGCATCCGGCGGCACGGCACTGCAGGCGGGAGGAGAGGATTCTGCAGCTGTTCCGGCAGCTCAACCAGACCCTGGAGCGCAAGAAGGAGAGCCGGCGTCGCGGCCTCCAGTTCACACTGCCACTGATGGTTCCTCTCGCGCCTCACATCAGGATCGTGCAAGAGGACACGTCGTACGTGACGCTGCAGGCCGTGTACGAGGACCACTGCAGGTGCGTGGGTCTAGTCAAGGACGAGCCGGTGCTTTTCACGCTCGAGAAGCTGCGGGGCGTGCTGGACCCGAAGAACCAGGTACGTTGCGCGGCAGGGGGGGAAGGCGAGGAGCCGGTGACTGACGCGCCGAAGCAGGGCAAGGTGGAGTTGACGCCGACGGCGCGGCTGGAGGTGTTCACGGCGGTGCAAGAGAACTGGGTGCCGTCGACGATTGCGCTGGAGCACTTCCAGCAAGTGTTCCCTCAGTTTGCCGAGTTCTGGCTCTTCCGACGGCAGTTTTCGTACCAGCTGTCGGCGCTGACGTTTATGACGTACATTCTCTACATGCACAACCGCTACCCGTCCAAGATGAACATTGCGCGCGGATCGGGCAACATCTGGGGCTCGGAGCTCATGTCGTTTATGAACCCGTCGAAGCCCTTCTTCACCAACCTGGAGCCGGTGCCGTTCCGACTGACGCCAAACCTGCAAGTGCTGATGGGGCCGCTGGCGACGGAGGGCATCTTTGCATGCTCGCTCATGGCGATTGCGCGGTGCCTGACGGAGCCCGAGGACGAGCTGGAGCACGCGCTGACGCTGTTTGTGCGGGACGAGATGATATTCTGGCTGACGAGCAGTCACCGCAACGGCATCAGCGAGAGCCAGCTGCGGGACTCTGTGCAGCTCAACAGCGACTCGATTGTGAAGCGGGCGGCGAGCCTGGCGCACAACCCCGCGGGCAACCTGCCGGCCAACCAGACGGTGATTGACGCCGTGGCCAAGGCGGTGAACCCGATGAACCTGGCGCAGTGCGATGCGCTGTGGATGCCATATCTGTGATGACGACGTGCGCTGCGCAGGGGAGCAGAGAGCTCGTGTCAAACAAGCAACAAGGGGGGAGGGAGGGTGAAAGGGGTATCCATGCCCTCGAGGAGGCATGGGAGGGCGGCTGGCGTCGGTCGGCAAAACGTTTTGACCAAGGCGTTTCTGGGGAGAAAAAGGCTGCATCGGATGAGGTCAAGGATGGATCTTGTTGTTTTCCGCGTTTTCAGTCTTTGTCATTGCATGGGGCGAGGCTAGCATTCAATCGGAATAACGCCTCTACGGAGGCAAGGCACGAAGTAGTGTACTAGTAGTTGACTCGTTTACCGAAAGAGTAAGACTCTACGGAAAAGGCGCTCCCGGCATGGCTCGAGATGTTTGTGTAGTAACTACTTCGTAACTACCTACCTACCTAGGTAGGTACTACCTTGGGCCGAGGTGTCAAGCACCGCTACCGGAGGTAGGTATTCGTAGCAAGACAGTCCGGCTTTTCCGACTTCCGAGACTCCGTCGACGACCACCACCTCCAGCCCAGGGATGCTTCCGCCGCCTCCTCGCACATACATGTACGTATTTGTATGTGCGTTTGTACGGCCATGGCCTCTCCAATGACGGGTGAGCGATCTTGAGCCTCCACACTTACGACGCCCTGGGTAACCTGACATCGAGATCAACCGTGAGTGCTCCTCGACGATGCCGGCAGACGCAGCGAACTGACCCTGTGGACAAGACATGACTAGTCCTCACGAGAAAACATAGAGAGGAAGACGCATCAACTACCGCTCGGCAACAAAGCGTCATGGAGTTTGAGAAGGCGCCGCGGAAGCTCTGGGAACACCCGCATCCCGAGCTCACGGCCATGTGGCGCTTCATGCAAGAGTCGAACCGCCGCTACGGACTCACTCTCAAGGTAGGGTCGACTGGGAACGCGAGAAGAGTCGAGATGACATGGTTGCTGACCGAGGGGACAGAGCTTCCACGACCTCCACAAGTGGTCGTGCGACCACCGTAGCCAATTCTACGCCCAGCTGTGGGACGCTCAGCGCTGGATCCACGAGGGCTCCTTCTCGCGCGTCGTCGATGAGTCGGTGCCCATCTCCAAGCTCCCGCGCTGGTTCGAAGGCGTGCGCCTCAACTGGGCCGAGAACCTGCTATGGACGCGCGGGCGCGACGGTGACGGCACGCGCTCGACGCTGCACAAGGAAGACGGCAAGACGGCCGTGACCGAGGTGCGCGAGGGCGGCCGCGACGTCGTCGACGTGACATGGGCTGAGCTGCGCGCCCGCGTCGCCCGCCTGGCCACCACCATGCATGCTCGGGGAGTGGGCAAGGGGGATCGAGTTGTCATGGTGGGAGCTCACGCGTGCCAGACGCTCGTCGTGTTCCTTGCAACGACCTGGCTGGGTGCCGTCTTTAGCAGCTCCTCGACCGACATGGGCGTTGCCGGACTGCTGCAGAGGACGGCACAGATTGACCCCAAGGTGCGCCCCCCCCCCCTTTGCTAGACGTCGAGAGTCAAGTCGAGCTCGGGGCGGGCTTGTTTGCTGACCCAGGCCAGTTCATCTTCTTTGACGATGCCGCCTTATACAATGGCAAGGTCGTTGACCTGCGCGACAAGATCAGGGGTGTCGTCGCCGGCATGCACGGCTGCCCCCTGTTCGAAAAGGTCGTCGTCGTCGAGCGCTTTGCTGGCGAGCCCCGCGACACGTCGGGCATGGCCCAGACGGAGAGGCTCGAGCAATTCCTACAGGCCGCGCCAGCCGGCTCACCTCGGCCGCCCATCCGACGCATCGGCTTCCAGGACCCCCTCATCATCTACTACTCTTCGGGCACAACGGGCACGCCCAAGGCCATAGTCCACGGCGTCGGCCCGCTGCTCATGAACGCGGCCAAGGAAGGTAAGCTGCACTTTGACCTGACACCCGACGACGTCGGCCTGCAGTTCACGACGACGGGCTGGATCATGTACCTATCCAGCGTGGCGCAGCTCGTCATGGGCGGCCGCGCCGTCCTCTACGACGGGTCGCCTTTTACCCCCGACCCGGCGGTGCTGCTCCGCGTCGCTCAGCAGCAGCGTGTCTCGATACTCGGCGTCAGCCCGCGCTGGATGACGGAGCTCATGAAGCGCAACATTGCGCCGCGCGACGTGGTGGACCTGTCGAGGCTCAAGATGGTGACGAGCACGGGCATGGTGTTGTCGGACCAGCTATTTGCCTGGTTCTACGACTGCGGCTTTCCCGGGCACGTCCAGCTCGCCAACATGTCGGGTGGCACCGACATTGTAAGTGTAGACACGGCACCTTTGTTGGAGCTCGGACTGATGGCATGAACGTCTCGACAACAGGCCGGCAGCTTCGTCTTGGCCAATCCGCTGCTGCCCGTTCACGTCGGTGGCTGCGTCGGCGGCGCGCTCGGCGTGCCCATGGCCATGTTCGATCACGACCTCGACGACGGCAGCAACGGCGTCCCGCTTGCGCCCGGCGTGCCGGGAGACCTGGTCTCGACGGGCGCCTTTCCCAACGTGCCGCTCTTCCTGTGGGGCGACTCGGAACCGGCGCCGGGCCCAAAATACCATGGCTCCTACTTTGCGCGCTTCAACGAGGCCTGGGCGCAAGGCGACTTTTGCGCCGTGCACCCCGTCACGGGCGCCGTGCTCATGCTCGGCCGGGCCGACGGCGTGCTCAACCCGAGCGGCATCCGCTTCGGCAGCGCCGACATCTACGCCGTCGTGGAGCGCTGCTTCGGCGCCGAAGTGGCCGAGAGCCTGTGCGTGGGCCAGCGCCGGGCGCACGACGTCGACGAGAGGGTGCTGCTCTTTCTCGTCATGAAGCCCGGCAAGGGGGAGGCGCTCAGTCGGGACATGGTCGGCAGGGTCAAGGCCACGATTGCGCGAGAGCTGACAAAGAGACATGTGCCCGAGTATGTCTTTGCCGTGCCCGACATTCCGGTGAGTCTGGGCCTGTGCTTTGTTCCCGTCGTCGTCGCCGCCTTGAGAACGATGCACTGACGATGCCGTCCCTGCCTCAGGTGACGGTCAACGGCAAAAAGGTCGAGCTCCCCGTAAAGGCCATTGTCTCGGGCAAGACGGTCAAGCCGAGCGGGACGCTGCTCAACCCGGGGAGCCTCGACTTTTTCTACCGCTTCCAAAGCGTCGAGGAGCTTAGCGAGCCGCTGGCCAAGCTGTGATGGCGCACCTGACGGAGCCTTTGCGTGGGCGCCTGAGATGACGGCGCTTCGTCGAGGCTTCTTTGCACAAGGGACCAAGCACTGCTCGTGTTGACTGACTAGGTAGGCCTGCCCGAGGCACGGAATTGATACAAAAGTCCCGTCGCAATGCCACCCGGCCCACCAATGTCGTCTCTGCCAAACGCCTGCCTCTCCAGGAAAATATCCTCCAGAAAACATGCCTGTGTCGTTGCTCGGCTCCTCACCCGTGGCATCCGCTCTCGTCTTGCCGTCTGGGCCTACTCGTCGTCAGTCATTTCCATCATGTTCTCGCCCTTGTCTCGCTCGTCCAGCAGGACCCGGCCCCGGCCCCGGCCCAGCCTCCTCTTGCCCTTGTCCGCCGTGCCAGGGCCGCCGTTGAGCCTATGTGCGGCCTCCAGCTTCCTCCGCTCCAGCTGTTGCTCAAACTCGGCCAAGTCTTCGGCTTCCTCGTCCGCCGCCCCGTCCATCAGCGCCGTCTCCTCCAGCGCCTTGTTGAGCAGCTCCGTGGCAATGCCGTCCTGCGGGTTGATGGCCAAGGCTTGATGCAGCACCGCCACCGCCTCTTCCGGCCGGTTCTGCTCCATCAGGATGAGGCCCTTTGCGCTGAAAATGGCTGCGTCCTTGCCGCCCAGGCGCAGCACCTCGTCAAACTCGGCCAAAGCTCTGTTGAAGTGGCGGAGCCGACGAAAGGCATGCCCCAGGTTCGTCCGGGCCGAGAGCCAAGCCGAGGGCTCGCTGTCAATTTCGTCGGCAATCTTGAGCGCCGCGCCAAAGTACTGGATTGCCTCCTTTGGCTTGTCCTGGTGATACTTGACGACGCCCATCTCGTGGAGCATTAGCGGGTCCGTCTTGCACAGGCCGTACGCCGTCTTGAGAAACTCTTCGGCCAGCGTCATGTTGTTGAGGGAGTGGTGCTGCATGCCCAGGAAGATCTGCGGCAGATGGGTCCCCATGAAGAGTCGCGCCGCCGTCGAGTAGGCCGAGATGGCCTGATCGTGCTCGCCCTCGGCCGCAAACGTGTGGGCAAAGCCGATCCACGCGGGCCCAAAGTGTGCATCCATCATGCTGGCTTTGCTGAAGTAGCGTCGGGCCTCGGGGATTTTGTCTTTGCCAATGGCAAAGTAGTAGGTGCCGACGGCCAGCCACGTGCACGGCTCCTCGGGGTGCGTGTCTGCGAGGTCGTGCGCCGCCAGGAACAGCAGGTTCTTCAGCTTCAGCTCGTACAGGCAGGCGAGGTGCACGGGGTATATGGCAAAGTTATACTTGTCCTCTTGGAGGATGGCGCTCGTCATGGCCAGGGCGTCGCGGTATCGACACTGCGTGTACAGCAAGTCGGCGCGCGCGAGCTGGAGGTCGGGGTTGTCGGCCAGGCGGTAGTGAGTCGATAGCGAGTCGTAGGCCGTCTCAAAGGCCGCGGGGTTCCGGTACTTGGAGAGCCGCGTCGTGTAGAGCATCTTTGTGAAGTCGGCAGCCTCCTGCGAGGCCGAGACGTCGCCCGAGACGGTAACCGAGTCGAAGTCGAGGCTCTCGAGAAACTGCCACTCTTCGTCGGGCGAGAGCAGCGAGTTCTTCATCAGCTGCTGAAAGGCCTCGAAGCACTGCACGTCGATGCGCACGGCATCCTTGTAGCATTCCTTGGCACGGTCAAATGCGTTTTGCTTGGCATGGCAGATGCCCCGGAGGAAGCACATGGCAGCTTCGAATCGTCGGTTGGCGGCCTCTTCGTCGTCGCCGTCGCCTCCGGGGTACCTCGGGCGCCCATGGCGCGGCTGGGCCTGGCGCTTGTTGCTGGAGCTGTTCGATATCAGGTGCGTCGGGTTACGCTCGCCCAGGACGCCGAGCGCCTCCTCGAAGCGGTTTTGCTTGATGAGGCAGTGGCCGGCAAGGTATCGGCAGGCGAGGTTACGGGATACGAGGTCTTGCTTGGCCAGAAAGGCATGGGCGCGGGTGTAGTTGCCCGTAGAAAAATGCACCTGGGCCAGCCAGAAGGCATCCGTGTCGTCGTCTAGGGGTTGTGGCGCGTCAGCACGAGGCGGCAGGTGTCGGGGCAGAGTTGCTGACTCGTGAGGGCAAGCAGCTTATCGCCAATGAATATGGCAGCGTCGTACTGCGCCTTGTTGAGGGCGTCCTGTCTCCAATCCCGCAGAAACTTTTCCATGCTTCAGCCTGCGTCTGCCGACATGGGTCGGGCGGGCTTCGGCGCCCCGCGAGGGATGATCTCGAGGAGTCGAGCGAGCGATCGGGTCGAACGAGTTTGGAGGGCGGCGGGGTTACGGCTCAAGGGGATGTCGGCGCCATTGTGCGAGGTGTTGTGCGAGGTGTTGAGGGGGGTCCAGGTGGACGCTCATGGTGATGGTCAAGCAACTGTTGATTTAAGGCGCGACCAAGCCGTTCTCCGAGGTAACCCGATTAGGGCCCCCGGTCAGGTGACCCAGCCGACACGCCCACTTCTGCTTGCCGTCAGCCAATGAAAGATGCAGCAAAAGGAAGCAACTCGATATTTGACTACGGGCTGACATTGCGATTCTTCAAACCCGACTTCGTCTGCCGTGAGGCTCGTCCCTCGCCATGTCCCCCCGCCGCCATTGATTCAGAAAGGCACCTTGGCCGCTCCGCTGCTCGACCCTCCAAAACAGCCGCCGACATCGGCCATTCGCCACTCCCCAGCGCGCGCGACATCATGGGCTCTGCCGACAAACAACCAGCCAGGGCGGCGGCGCTCGCCCGCGACACAAACGAGACCAAGATCCAGCTCGCCCTCAACATCGACGGCGGCGAGCTGCCGCCCGACACCCACCCGCGGCTCCTCGAGGCCACCACCGCCCACGCCTCCCAGTCGACGGGCTCGCAGATGATTGCCGTCAACACGGGCATTGGCTTCCTCGACCACATGCTGCACGCCCTGGCCAAGCACGCTGGGTGGAGCCTTGCTCTGAATTGCCAGGGCGATCTGCACAGTCGGTTACCCCCCCGCCGTGTTTCCGTCGGGCTTCCCTCGCTGATGTTCGGCCCCCGCCGCAGTCGACGACCACCACACGGCCGAGGACTGCTGCATCGCTCTCGGCAGCGTCTTTGGCAAGGCCCTCGGCACCCCCGCGGGCCTGGCCCGCTTCGGCTCCGCCTACGCCCCCCTGGACGAGGCCCTCTCGCGCGCCGTCGTCGATCTGTCCAATCGCCCCTATAGCGTCGTCGAGCTCGGCCTCAAGCGCGAGTGGCTCGGCACCCTCAGCACCGAGATGGTGCCCCACTGCCTGCAGAGCTTCGCCCAGGCCGCGCGCATCACCATGCACGTCGACTGCCTCCGCGGCGACAACGACCACCACAGGGCCGAGAGTGCCTTCAAGGCGTTGGCCATTGCCATCCGCTTGGCCACCTCGAGGGTCCAGGGCAAGGAGGGCGAGGTTCCCAGTACCAAGGGCACCCTGACTACTTAGCGTGCATCTGGTGGTCGAATCCAGCCCGCCATGACTTGGCATTGAAGCGTATGTACTTCGTATATACTTTTGGAATGGGCCGGTTGCCCTGGCCCATGCTTGGATATCAAGGCAAGCAAACCGAACGCTGGGTTTTGTACGCCTACGCCGCCATGCATATGTAAAGGTGCTTGAACATCATGTCCTCCCTTGGCCGTCCGCTCTAGGTACGGTAGTCCCCGTTGATGGTGACGTAGTCGTGACTAAAGTCGCACGTCCAGTGGACGGTGCTCATGTCGCCTGTGCCCAGCTTGACGAGAATCTCGAGGTCCGTCGCCTCGAGGATCTCGCTAGCCCGCTCCTCGTCCACCACCTCGGGCTCTCCGTTGACCAGCAGCTTCAACTCCTGGGAGCCGTCCGTCGGGACAAAGGAGACGTTGGTCCGCTCCGGAACAATCGCCGGAGCGTCGTTGATGGGCTGGCCAGGAGGTGAGATGAGCGCGTAACCGGCGGCGCACAGGATGCGGCCCCAATTGGCATCCTTGCCGTAGAGGGCCGTCTTGACGAGCGGCGACAGGGCGATGGCGCGGGCGACGGCGCGGGCCGATTCCTCCGAGGCGCAGTCGACGACGCGAATGGTGACAAACTTTGTAGCCCCCTCGCCGTCGCGGACAATGTACTTGGCCAGATCAGTGGCGAAGTCGTTTAGCATGCTGCTGAAGGCGCGCCCATCTTGCGACTGCTCAGCCGTGATCTCGGTGCCGCCAGCAGCGCCGTTGGCCAGGAGGGCGACGGTGTCGTTGGTCGAGGTGTCGCCGTCGATGGTGATTGAGTTGAATGAGCGGTCGACGGCCCGCCGCAGGACCGACGTCATGATGGCGGGGGAAATGGGGGCGTCGGTGGCGAGGATGGTGAGCAGAGTGGCCATGTTGGGGGCCAGCATGCCGGCGCCCTTGGTCATGCCGGCGATGCGATACTCGATGCCGGGCGACGAGGGCAGCTCGAAGGAGCGGGACATGAGCTTGGGAAAGGTGTCGGTGGTGCAGATGGCCTTTGCGCAGTCGAGCCAGTGCTTGTGCGAGTCGCCGGCCTTGTGGTAGGCGACGGGGATGTGGTCGACAATCTTCTGAATGGGCAGGCTGCATGGCACGCACGCACGTTAGCGACCAGCCACGGAGCCTCGAAAGCAAACGCCGCCTCACCGCTGCCCAATGACACCCGTGCTCATAACAATGGTCGAGTCCGGGGCGCCGACCCGCTGGTCCGTCGCCGTGGCCATGGTCGCGGCATCCTCGAGTCCCCCGATGCCCGTGACGGCATTCGCGCAGCCCGAGTTGACAATGACGCTGCGCAGGCCCGCGTTTGCCCTGGCCTCGAGGACCCTGCGGCTGAAGGTGACGGGGGCAGCCTGGAACTTGTTCTTGGTGAAGACGGCGGCGGCGGCGCAGGGCCGGTCCGAGGTGACGAGGGCGAGGTCGGGCTTGGTGGTGTTGCCGGGCTTGACGCCGACGAAGATGCCGGCGGCGGCGAAGCCCTTGGGGTAGGTCCCGGACGTTGGCACGTACTTTGCCTTTGACGCGGGCACGGCGCCGTTGAGGCCCGTCGAGTACGCGCGGCGGGCAATCTTCATGGTGTGGCGGATGGCGGATGGGGAGGTGAAGAAGACAGCGCTGGAACACCGCTGCGGCTTCGGAAAGAGCTGGTGCAAGGTACCAAGTACCGATGAGTCAAGGCGGAACCCGAAAAACACCAAGCCATCCTCGACATTTGTCCTAAACCCTCATCTTCATCATCTTCACTATTATGCTCCCCGCAGACCTCATCTTCCCCCACCAACCCTCCCTCTCCGAGCTTCTCTCCTCTCTGCGCCGCTCCACTCTCTCCATACACAACCGCCTCGTCTCAATCCGTGCCGACGCCGCCTTTGTCGCCCGCGCCGCCTCGGCCCTCTCCGCCAACGACCATGGCCCTGCGTCTTGCTCATCCAGCCGTGGAAGACGGCCGAGGCCGCTCGTAGCCAACGAGCGCTGCGGCAGTTGGTACGTGCCGCCCGATCGCAAGGCTGCCAGCGCCTACTTCAAGAGCACCGACGGCCATGAGCGCGCGTGGAAGTTTAGCACCCGTAGGCTGAACCTGCATCTCGTCGACATGATTGAAGACAATGACGGGTACCATGTCCCCCATTTCATGCTTCTAACCCCAAGTGCTGAACAAACGTGCAGTGTCATCATTGTCGACTCCACCCGCCGAGGAAAACGCAAGTATCACCCCTTACTCTCGTCTTCCTCATCATCTCTCTCCATTGTTGCCGCCAAGCCGGAAACATGTGGACTGACATGACATCCCCCACAGGCATGCCCGACGCCCTCTCCACCACAATCCCGATATGGTGCACCGTCGTCAACCTCGCCCTCCTCCCCTCCCATCCACTCTCGGCAACCCTCTTCCTCCCACCTCATCTCCCCCCCTCAACCCACGCCCAAATCTGCGCCCTCATCCCAACCTTCCTCGCCTCTCTGCGCGCCCTCGACCTCGACTTGTTGCCCCGCTGCCGCCTCTCCAAGCCCCTGCGCCCCATCTGGGTCACCCCGGACTCCACCCTCGACCCGGACCCGGACCCGGACGCCGACGGGTCCCTCTTCGACGACTACCGGCCCGTCATCTGCTGCACCGCCAGCAGGACGGTCCGGGGCAGTGAGATGGATGAGGCCGGCTACGTCCAGGGCGCCGCTGACGACGCTGAGAATTGGTCCTGTGGACTGACGCCGGGTCTCTTCTGGGACAACGTTGACGAGCTGCTGGCTGCTCCCGAAGCCGACCTTCCCGACCTGATAGCTAACCTGGTCTCGCAGCGGGAATCCTCCCGCAAGGACGGGGCCGCCTCTTGCTCGCCGACCCTGTCATGGAAGCTGCTGACTCCTTACCTCTCCGTTTGCCCCCTACCCCTGAACGCATCCACCGCACCCGACACCTGCTACATCGCCCTCGTCTCCGTCTCGACGCCGCAAGACTCATGGATCCAGTCTCCGACGCACATGGAAGTCGGCCTCGGCAGGCACAAGACAGCCAGCCGCAACCTACGCCTCGCCCTACCCAAAATATGTGCTTTTGTCGCCCGCTTCCTCGAAAAGGTACCGGCGCCGAAGCCCACGGCGCACGTGGTGGCGGCGTGCGACTCTGGAAAAGACATCTCCGTTGGTGCCGCTCTGGCGCTTTCGTGTTATTTATTCGACGAGCACGGCACGTTTCGCGTGCCAGGGGAGGGTTTGTCCTTTACCAAGGCGCTCGTCAAGGCCAGGCTGGGCGCCATCATGACCGTCTTTCCCGACGCCAACCCCAGCCGGCAAACCCTGCAGAGTGTAAACAGCTTTTTGATGGACTGGCGAAAGTGAGCCGAATCGACTCGTCAAGCGAGTTGGAAAGAAGCACAATATTTGTCAGATCACATGACATGACGTGACGGGATTACATGATTCTATCTATTTAAAGGGGCAGACATAACTCGTAGTTGATCACTCGCACCATACTTCGTACACACACACACACACGGTATCATAATGATGCCAGTCGTTCCCCCGAAGACCCCCGGCGCGACCTCTCGGGGCCGCAGGACCCAGCTATCTGCTAGCTGTTCTGACAATGTCCAAGGCAACCGGGTCAAGTAGAAAACGAGGCTCTCATTTCGTCGTATGTCTCTATGCGCGTCTTTCTAGTCGTCATCATGTTCTAGTGTGAACAAGCAAGATGTCATGTATGACCGTCTGCGTGCCAAGATCCCCAACGCACCTCGCTCCACGGCTCCCCTCTTCGTGCGAAAGGATCTTGACTCTAGACCTCTCCGGCTTCAATCTTCTGCAGGCAGGCGGGGAACTCGGACCAGTCGCTCATGATGACGACGGCGCCGGCGTCCTTGAGCACCTTTTCCATCTCGGGCCTCAAGTCGGGGGCGTAAGGACCGACGTAGCCGATGACCTTGATTCCGGCGCGGGTGCCGCTGAGGGTGCCGCTCTTGCTGTCCTCGATGGCGACGCTCTCTTCGGCCTTCTTGCCGAGTTTCTCGAGGGCGTGGATGTAGATGGCCGGGTCGGGCTTGCTGGTGGGCTTCTCGAGGCTGGTGGCGGCCGAGTAGACTTTGTCGCCCTGGTCACCCTTGAAGTATTTGTCCTGGCCGACCTTTTCGATGGAGGCCTTGACACGGCGGAGGGCCGAAGAGGAGACGACGGCGAGACAGTACTTGTTGGAGGCGGCCAGCTTCTCAAGCTGGTCGTCGACGCCGGGGCAGGGGCGCAGCGAGGTCTTGAGCTTCGCAATGACGGCATCCTCCTCCATGCTGACGTACTTTTCCATGTCGTCGGGCTGAATCTGGATGCCGTGCTCCTTCTGCAGGGTGGCGAGCATGCCGCGGAAGTTTTGGCCGACAAACTCCTTGATGAGCGTCTCGCCGGTAAAGGTGATGCTGAGGCCACGCTCCTTGCATATCTTGTTGATGAGGTCGGCGCAGGCCTCGAAGGCGAGCTCCTCGGATAGAACGAGCGTGTTGTCGCAGTCGAAGAGAAGGGTATTGATCTGAGCGGGGGTCAGCGTGCGAGTCTCTTGGCATGGGGGCTGACCGTGCGTCGAGCTAGGTGAACTGAGGGGACATGGCCATGTTGGGACGGCGTGGAGTCAGAGGACGATGGCAATGGATCATACTTACTTGAGGCATCTTGAAATACGGTGAGTGATTTTTGGGGAAGGACGAGTGAGAATGGGTAGATGGAGCTTTGCTGGAAGCGAGGCGAGACTCGAAAGGATGTTGCAGAAAAGGGAACCGAGAAACGAAGACGAGAAGAGCGGTGGGACAAGAAGCAAAGAGACGGAGAGAGTCAGAACAGAGGTCCTGCGGCCCTGCTTGAGTGCAGTGGTGCAGTGTCAAATGGACACAGCTGCTGGTCCTGGGCCGTAAAGTGCCGTAAAGTTACACACTGCGGAGCGGAGCGGGGAGGGGGGACGACACATCCACGACACATCCACGCCCCGCTAATTTACGCCTAAACGCACGTATTCTCGTGTGGTGTATAAATTCCTTCTTTAACCGCACATCGCAGTAGTATGTACTACCGTAGTAATTCAACAAATCGAGCCGGAATTTTCGTCTGGGGAAGTGGGGCCCCCGCATGTTTCAGCACCACCAAGTTTGTATGCGGAAGGTACCAAGCTCACCCGCCCCTGCTACGATAATTTCGAAATCGCGAGGCGGTGGGTAGAACCTAGGACTTTCCGTGTACAAATTTAGTGGCGCTGAAACGTGTGGGGGCCCCACTTCCCCAGACGAAAATTCCGGCTCGATTTGTTGAATTACTACGGTATCAGTAAGGACATCGTTAACTTTAGCGTTAGAGTTTCGCGGCCATAATGAGCCTGGGATATTCGCATAGCAAGGCTGGCACGTCGATGGCGTCACGGCGTGCAGAGTGTTCAGCCCGCGATATTAAAACCTACCTTTCCCCGCGGCCAAGACTGGCTCAATTTGTTGAGTTCTTACGGTAACGAGTAGTTGCCGTCACTGCTCACCGCTGCTGCCGCCCGTCTTGATGCTCTTGCTCGGCACTGTGTACTTGCTTTTTGAGTTATGGGTGGTAAGAAGCGCTGCTGCAGAATCCCAGACTTCCGGGCCGCGCCGATGGGGACCTGAATACAGGGGACTCTCTCTCGTGACCAAAATATTTACATACGTGGCTGCGTCAAGTGATCAACACATGCGCGAATACGAAAACGCTAACACCAGCCATGGCGGAGGCAAAAGCGCGCTTGATCGATGACTCAGATGGCAAGTGCAGAGTACGTACCCAAGTACCCACTGATCGGATGGATGCCTGAGGCCACAACCCCTCCTCCCACCAGCTATAAAAGGCCGCTGTGCCCCCTCCCATTCTGCTTTTCTTTTCCTTTCCTCTTCATCCCAGTGCACGGGCGTTTTCCTTCTCCCTGAAGCGATAAGCTGAGAGAGGAATTTTGCTAGTTGAAAACTACAACAGGACCACTCCTCATTGGGTTCGCCCGGTAAGGGAATTTTTGGACAATCACATGTTTGCTTTCATTGCGGCTCGGTTCCTTGAGGATCGACGCGAAGAAGGTGGTGACGGGTATGAGAGGTCACATCTGAGGAGGTTGCCAACATGGAGCGAGCTGATGCAGCACTGGTGCCGACGAAACGAAGGGTCGGCGTGACCCTCGTCGGAGAGGCATGCGGTTGAGTAGTGGTGATGGCATGTGCGCGACGACGTTTTCTCGTCCTCGGCTGAGACGTGACTGCGACGATGTAGCCTCCTTTCTTGGAATAGCGCCGTAAAGGAAAAGCACGTGAACTTGAATGCCCCGCCTCGTCGCCTCGTCAGAAGACGCAGACGGACGTAGCTCTGCCACGCGGTGCAGAAAAGACACCGTGAAGCTTTATTAAATGAGCTGCAGCGTCATGGCAGCCAAGAGTAGAAAATGAAGCGATAGAGCACCGCCGAGTACTTCGTATGTACGAAGTAAAAGTTCATCCATGACTCTTTTGCCAGCCGCGTCACAATCTTTTTTCTTTTTCCCCTCCGGCTCCGGGCCATATTTTCCCTCGAGCCTCTCCAGCCAGGCTCTAGTGACTCGACGAACCTTCTTCCAACCACCTGCTACAACCTGCCACAATCAGCGCAACATCCGTCCCCTTCGTCTGACCGAGCCGAGTGCAAACATTCGACAAGACAAAGACAAATCAGTGACGCTCCTCAAGACACCACGACTGCGTTTGGCGTCAGCCCGGGCGAAGCTTGCAACCGCGCGACCCCGAAACCAGCTCCCACGTTCATGGCGACGACGGTAGCAGGCCAGCCTGCTCTCGCGGGCGGCGACGCAGCGCCAGAGGGGAAGAAGAATAAGGCGGCGGCGGCGGTAGCAGCAGCGTCGGAGCAGAAACAACAGCCGGCAGCAGCCAAGAAGAAGCTCTCCAACGTCGAGCTCAAGAAAAGGGCAAAGGAGGAAAAGGCGGCGAGGAGAGCAACGGCCAAAACCACACAGCCGACGACCCCGGGGCCGCAACAAGGGGCAGCGGCCTCGTCTGTCGCCGCCAAGGCAAAGGCCAACAAGCACGATGGACCGGCGGCGGCGGCGGCGGCGGCACCAGGACACGCCCGCTCTGCGCCGCGATCGGGGCCGCTGCCGCCAGCCGTAACCCCCAAGGACGCCAGGCCCACGGTTCCCGAGTGCTTCAGCCATCTCTCCATGGCCCGGCGCATAGCCATGACGCACGCCGACAAGGACGTGAACCCGGCCGTCCTGGCCTTGGGCCAGCACATGAGCGCCTTTGCCATCAGTGATAGCATCACGAGGCTCGAGGCTACCCTGCTGGCCCTGAAAAAGGTAGGCAGGCCTCACGCGAGGCGCCAGAAGACGACGCACTGACTCCGGCATTCGTCCAGGTCGTCGACTCGTACACGACGCCTCACGGGGCCACCTTTTCTCGGCACTTCACCTCGCACGTCCTCAACCCGCAGATCGACTATCTCACCGCCTGCCGCCCCATGTGCTTCTCCATGGGCAACGCCGTCCGCTGGTTCAAGCTGCAGATTAGCAAAATCGACATCGACCTCCCCGACTCGGACGCCAAGAAGCTGCTGTGCCAGTCCATCGACAACTTCATCCGCGAGCGCATCGCCCTCGCCGACTTTGTCATTGTCGAGACGGCTGCCGACATGGTCGACGACGGCGAGGTGGTGCTGACCTACGCCCGCCATCACCTCGTCGAGCGCGCCCTGCTGCGGGCAAGGTCCGCCGGCAAGACATTCCGCGTCGTCCTCGTCGACGACATCTACGAGCGCGTCGGCATCCAGCTCACCAAGACGCTCGCCGCCGCCGGCATCCCCGTCGTCTACGCCACCGACCTCGGCGCCTTGCGCGCCAACCTCCGCCAGGCCACGCTCGTCTTGACGGGCGCCGAGGCCATGTTTAGCAACGGCGCCATGTACGCCCGCGCCGGCACCTGCGACATTGCCATGGCTGCCACCGACATGGACCTGCGCGTCGTCGCCCTGTGCGAGAGCATCAACTTTACCGAGCGTGTCTCCACCGACTCGCTCACCTACAACGAGATTGATCCGGAGCGCAGCACGGAAGACGGCTTCCGCCTGCTTTTCGACACCACCAGGGACAAGTACATATCCGTTGTCGTCACCGAGCTGGGCAACACGTCGGCCAAGTCGGTGCCGGCCATCTTGAGGAAGTTGGAGGAGCTGTAGAAGGCATCGGGAGGCGCCCGTGTGGGTGTGTGTGCAGACGATGAGAGACGGGCATTGTGGTGTCATTGTGTCATGCTCAGGTAGACTTGATACCGCCTTCAGCTCGTGAACCATCCACAGCTAGATAGATGCAATCACCTTCACCGTCGACCGCGAACCACTGTAGATTCCCGGGAGCTTCGAGCGCCCATCCGCCAGGTATTCTCCATGTGTACAGTCCACGTCGCTGCATGCTCGCAGAGGAGACGACACTCGTTCCCGCAGCTCCCCTCGCCTCCCCCAAACAGCCGCCGGGCTACGACGACGGCGACGCCGCCGCCGCCGCCGCCGCCGACGCATCCTTCTCGGCCTTTTTCGCCCGCTTCTCCAGCAGGTATGCCTTGCGCTGGTCCAGCATGGCCGTCTGCCGGTCGTCGACGCCCTGTAGCCAGTGGCCGAAGCTGGCGCCGCCCAGCGCGTAGGCCGGGTATGCCCACAGCGACTCCTTGTTGAAAAAGGGCCGCATCTCGATGCCGACCTGCCAGAAGCGGACGCCGAGGCCTGTGGCGGAGCCGTCGTCAGCGGGTGAAGCCCATGGGCCGCGGGGTCAACATGGCCCTCCTTGTTCCTTCTTCGCAGGTGCACACACGCCTCTCCCCGCGTCCGCTCTTTCGTCGGTCCACGACTGCTCCTCCAAGAGTCTCATGGCGGGGAGAGGGCCAAGAGGAAAGATGCTGCAAGGGGCGGGACGAACCGAAGCAGCTCCAGAAGGCGAGGCGGTGCACCATGGCGGGCAATTGGTTGCTTCCGCGGCAGACGATTCCTGCCTGGTCTTGTCGAGGTTTCCCTCCGGTTTGGGCGCGGCGAGGCGAATTGGCCTATCTATGGGCCGCAGGCGAAGTTTTGGGTGTGTACAAGTCGGGTCGATGGGCGGCCACCGTGAAGTCGGGTGAAGCTTCCCGTAGCGAGACTCCCCTCTAGGGCGAATCACGTGCAAGGTCACATGAACCCACCTGCTTCACATCCAGCAGATGCGAGGGTCCACGACATGTTGCTGCTTAGCCTTCTGGCTATCCATGCGACTCAACTGTAGAATTTCCGAGTCTAATGATATAGCGTCATGATCTATCCGTCAAATGCACCGCTACACTTCTCTCAAGGCGAGAGTCCAACCAAGCCAGCGGTCAGAATCCCGACAAAGAACCTCCCAACGCAGCCCCATGCAATGTCAAGTGCAAGTATAACCAAATACGTTGTCTCGCTTTTTGGTGTTCATGCTGTACGGTGGGGGCGGGCCGTCGTTCTGAGCACCCCCAGATGCGGACGAGGGCGGCGGCGGGAGCGAATGTCGACCGCCCTGCGACCATGTCATCGTCTTGGCAATCATTTTGCCCATGTACTGTTGGATGAAGGACTCGCTAGAGACATGTCAGCGCCGAAAGACACACCGCTTCCTTGGCTGGGCGAGACTTACGTGTAGTAGCTATGCTCCGAGTTGTGTTGCGTAACCAGATTGTGAGCCAGTTCGTGAGCAAGGACAACCCACCACCAAGTCGCTGCCTCGGTCTTGGCGGCCCCGGGGCTCCGGCCGTTCATCTGCGCCATGTGCAGCTGGAGGAAGAACCTCAGGTTGCAGAAGATGCTGCCTCCCGTGTTGAAGGCAATGGTCCCTCCGCTCTCGTCGTAAAACATGTGAATGACTCGGGGCGCCAGTGAGTAGACGTTGCCTACTTCCACAAGCAAGGCTGCAAACGTGTTGATGGCCCCGATATTCTTGGATAGAAACTGTGCCTGATCACCCCCCATGTCCCTGGCAACGTACATCTTCGTGCCGTTGGAGGCCTCGGCGGCAAACACAATGTTGGTGGCCGTTGTCTGGTCGCAGTAAGTAGCCTGTTCCTTAACTTCGCTGACTGTCGGCTGCGAGAAGACGCTGTTTGATCCGTGGGCGCGTGTTGCGTTGATGGCGTTTAGCAAGTTCTGCTGCACAACCGCGGGGCTAGTCACCTGGCCGTCGGGGTCATGGGGGCGCTTGCCGGTGCCGGCTTGCTGCCCCTGAGACGACGGGCCGGTCGGAGCGGGTTTATCCATGGACTGCTCAAGCATCCTGCGCCCTTCCTCCTGCTGGTCACTCTGGGAGTTGTCGAGGCCCAATCTTCGGGTAAAGCTGGAGAAGAGCCCTCCTCCCTTCTTCGTGTTGTGCAAACTGTCCGTGGCAAGCTCGTCAGACGAACCCCATCCGCCCGGCATGACCGGCTGTTCCGGCGCCATTGCCACCTCGCGCGCGGCTTCGGCAGCTCTTGGGAGCTCCGAGGTCTTGCCTTGCTGCGCCCACGTCTGCTCCCGTTCTTGAATCATCTTTTGCTCTTCTTCCAGCGCCTTCCGCCTCTGCTCCTCGGCAAGCCTGGCTTCAGCGGCCTTGGCCCGCAGGATGCGATCCACGTTGTACCCACGGGCGCGGAGACCCAACAGGTCCAGCGTGAGAAAGGGCTCAAAGAACAGGTAGGCCTGCTGGTTTGGTCGGTTGAGAAGCATCTGGCAGATGGCCTGACCGACCTGGTACATGTCCGGCCGGCTCTCGTCGGCGACAAACAGGACCCAGGATCCCTGTTCGTGGGCTCCTGCGGCTGACCTCTTCTCCGTGTGCGACTGACGGTGGTCCTTGAGGCTGCGACGGAGTGCCACCGACCGAACCATTTCAACGCGAAGGTTCTTTTCCAGCCACTTGGTATCATGCTTGATGCCATCACGACGATAGTTAACATACTCGTAGAGGAATATTTTTGACCTTTCGAGGGCATGCTTCCGCAACTTCTCCGCACTCTTCTGGTTCCCTGTGTGGTTGCCGATCCGCACATCTTCCTGGACCAGGCTGCTCAGCTTCTGAGCGCCGAGCTGGAGGTAGAAGTTCTCCAGAGCATCCTCCTCTGGCGCACAAATCAGGTGCTCCTTGAACAGACGATAGCTGATAATGTCGTCCACGACCACAACCTGGCTAGCTGACGCTAGCTGGTACTGCTTGATGGGAGCTTCTTCCTCATCGTCCAAGTCGATCGAGTTTCCCTTGGTACTGGCCGCAAGTTCTTTGTAAGCGAGTAGACATGGGGAGGTCTTCATCCTCTTCCATAGATCCCGGTCCCGTTGAAGGACGGACGTGAATTCCGCGAGGGATTTGAGCAGATCGAGATACTTCTCGGCGCTTTGCAAGACGTCAAGCATTCGCGCTGGCTCGCTGCACACCATGTGCGCCACTTCCAGCTTCGTTGGCTCGCTTTTCGCCCCGCAATGGAAGAGGAATGCGTTTGCTTCTTGGCCAAAGTCGACAAAGTCGAAGATATCCCCATAAGCAGCAGATTTACCCAAATACGTGTGCAGGGGACTGATGTGCGAGAGGCCACTGCCCGTCTTTTCCGCCGCCCGAAGACCCCTTGTCCGTGTCACGGGCACCATGAGAGCAAATTTGAGCTTGACCAAGCTGTTGTCGCGGACTTCGCTGATTCGAGACGCAAAATACCCGAACAGCGTGGTGGCAGCACGGTGATCCTTGGGAGGGTTGGCTAGCAATCGGTTGACACACTCCACCATCGGAGGATCTCTCGCGACGCCAAATTTCTATAGAATTTCTCGTCAGCAAGCTGTTCCGAGTCCAGAAGCCTGTTGCAGATACTCACGTTAGCATGATCATGGAGGCCCTTTCGAAGAATGTCGAATCCGAGAACAGCGGCTCTCTCGTTGGTGAAACAAGCCGACGGCGTCACGAGCTGTGAGCTTCCTTGCAAGGGAAGTATGGCCTTCTGGGTGACGCTGAGATCGAACGAGGCATAGTGATTAGAGTGGTGATTGGCGATGAAGTACGTCATTGCACATGTTCGTAGAGCCTCGTCCCTGGACGCCATCATGTCCACAAGCTCCGGAACTGACGGGAACGTTCGGAGGCCTAGGCGCGAAAGAAATCGAGCCTCTGGACTACTGGACCGGAAGCTACCCGGGGGGCCGGGCCACTGCAGAATAGTAAGACCCATGCTTCGAAGCGAGTCCTTGGGCTCGTACAGCTCCGATATCCTATACAGGGTCTGCGAGCCCTTGGTTGGCTCCATCCCTTTAGGACCTGCTTCGGCGGGACAGATCTTGGAGTCCCTGAGTTTCTTAAGGTCGTCAGATGGGATGTCGTTCTGGACTGAAGCGAGGTATTTGATCAGCTCCATGTGACTCCATTTCTTCTGGCCACCCTCGCCTGATGCACTCAGCAGTCTGGTGAAGATGGTGTCGAGATCAACCGTCTTGCGAACCCCCACAGCAGCGAGGAACTTCTCCTTGACCTTTTCGCAGCCTTGTATGACCGGAAGGTCGTCGAAAAGCTTGACCGACGGAAAGAAGGACTCGGCCGGCTGCCTCATTCCTAGCTTGGTTGGCATGACGGGATGATCCTTGATTAGGCGTGCAACTGCTTCCCTGTCTCTGCTGGTGATGAGATCCCAGTTCTTGGACAGTACTGTCAGTGCCTGGACTGCAAATTTCGGGGATCTCGTGATGCTCTCTTCTTCCGGCCTCAATCGCGTTGTTTCAATGAGGAATCTCAACCAAGGAAGTACTTCTAGGGCCTCCCAACCCAAGGCTTGCAGCTCGGCAACTTGAGAATTTCCCGTGAGCGCAAACGGGATTGTCGTAGGAGGCATCGGCAAGTGCGCGGGAATCCTATTGACGTTTTGAAAGTTCTGTATGCTCCCGAGAGCAATGACCTCTCCTTTATCGCTTTCGTTGCTGACTGTTGCAACAGCAACGTCCAGTAAAGCTGATCGGCTCCCGGGATCAAGCTCTCCGCTCAGGCTCTTCTTGCCCGCCCATCCAATGAAGTTGATGGCCTGCGCCTTGGTCAAAGCCTTGGCTTCGAGCTCAAGTTTCACGTCGGTGACTGTGATGTGGGAGATGATACCGAATTCTGTCAGCTTCATGACGAAAGACGACGCCTTCAGCTCCTCGGGTACGATGGGAATGTTGTCGACAAAAGAGCTCAAATCGTCTGATCCGAGGCGAACTTGGGTTGTGGGCATCACGCCTCGGCTCGAGTACATCTCAATGGAGGCTTTTTTGAAGCATGTCCAGAACGCCTCCTCCATAATCTGCCCGACTTGTCCGCTAGGGGTAGAGTCGCCGAAAGAAAATGTCTCGAAGGTGTGGAGTGCTTCAGGCATGAATTTAGCGATGCTCTCACTGGTCACCTTACTGCTGGGGCCCGCAGAGTTGCGTAGCCTCTTGTCCAGGTCGTCCATCTCATTGGCAAAGGCGAGTCTGGTGATGATGCCAGCCGCTCGCAGCAGCTCAACGTTCCACGTCCGGACCCACCGCGCGTTCAAGTCGATGGCCTCACGCTCAACCGTGGGGATGACGGATGGCGCTGAAACATGCATACCGGCACCCGTCGTTTGCATGGTGGGGAAGCCGATGAAGATGCGGCCTCCTGGTTTCCTGCTCGGTAGCACCGAGGCAAAGACGTCTGTAGCCTTGGTAAAGGCGCCATTGGTGGCAGACGTCTCGGAAGCCCGAGTCTCGTCGAAGGTTGCTGTGAGGATGGCAAGCTTTGTGGTCTTTGGCGGAGGCTTCTTCGTGGCTCGTTCGAGCTCAGAGGCAAAGGAAGCCGTCACGTTTGTCTTGATTTTTGCGGACGTGGTGCGGAGGAAGATGACGGAGGAGTTGAGCTTGGTGACGTCTTCCGCTATCTGGGGCTGCACGACGCTATCCTCGCTATGGCTCTTTGACCTGGAGCCGCTGTGGTTCGAGCTCGAGGTGAGCCGCGCGAAGAAGGACCTCAAGGATGGGGTGTCTGTAGATGCGTAAGAGTCGGAGTTCTTGGTAGCTGCCGAGTTCACGAGCGGCTTCCAGCCAATGACGCTCATGTACGACGCGTCAATCTGAGTGCTTGTGCGGTCAACACCAACCACTTTCATGAGACCCTCCTTTGTCCTTGCCTCGAGGTCTCTGGGCAGAGGAAGCTCGGCGCTGGGAGAAGACATCTTGCGGAGTGATAGAATTTGATAGTCGTCGATCCAGAACTCGACATTCTGCAGCGCCACAAAGGTCAGACTCGTCGCGAGGAACTGGGTCACAGAGAGCAGGTTGGGCAAGGGTGTCGTTGCGTTCCGATAGTCCAAAACGAATGTCGTGTGGTGGGAAGCCTGGTCTTGGGGAAGCTGTGACTTCCTGGTGAAGAGAGAGTTGCCCTTCCAGTAAAATGCCATGGCTTCGCTCCCGGAACTGACAAAGGGCTCCTCGCAGTCTGCAAAGACGCTGTAGAACCCGACTCCAAAGGCCCCGATCTTGGTCTCGTCCGGATTGCCCTCGGCGATCCTCTTCAGCCGGCCCCAGTCGGTCTTTGTAAAGGGCTGCCCATCGTTTTGCACCACGAGGCGGCGGAGGGTGTGGTTGGATATCGCGTGCTTCAGCAGCTCGGATCGGCTCGTCGTGTTGGGCAGGGGCACCTGGGTCGACGGGATCGTCTCCCACTTGACGGTGACGGTTGTGGCCTGGGCATCGGCAGCGTTCTGTATGAGCTCCCGCAACGTTGTCCACTCCCCCGAGTATCTGGCGAGGACCTTGTCGATCAGAGCACGGGTATCGACGGTAACGGCCTCTTCATCTTCGCCATTGCGAAGAGCGGCGGCCCGGAGTCTTGCGTAATCCATGGCGGGCTCTCGTCTGAGGTGTTGTCGTTACAATCGGGGGTCAAGCACGCATGCTGCGAAAAGGCTTTGCGAGTTGAGGCAACAAGGGATCGGCAAACAAGTATGCGTAGGCAGACACAATAGCGGGTGGACAAAGACCGGACATGGCCGAGCACCTGGCTGGCATTCACTCCACTTGCCACAAAAATCTTTTGCGAAGGCGGCAGACCGTCTCCTTTGGTGCCTCGGCGTCGTTGTATGTGGCGTTTGGACGTTTGGAGGGGGGATGTGATGTGTCACCACCTAGCCGCCTAGCGCCCCCCGGACGGAGGTCCGCGGAGCATGGCTTCATCAGGGGCTATGTACCTATGTACCTAGCGATTCCCACGGGAAGTATACCTACACTTCGGCCGCCTCGTGACGGCCTCATCAGGCCCCAGGCTAGGCCTTACTCATCTCCCTCGGTTTGAAGCGACGAAAGGTTGCGTCGACCGCATCAAGTGACTTTGAGCGCCGCTAACAGTATTTCTGTAACTCGTATTCGTACCTCACGTGCATTGAACAAGGTTGTCTCTGCGCTGAATCAGTCTTGAATTGACGCAGGAGCTGGTACTATCTCCAACCAAGTATGGCGGCCGCAGTGCATTGCGACGTCTTTGCTGTAACCTGCTTCGATGCAATGAGCGCGCCACTATGAGATTTTACCTTCCCGACGCCGGGGGCGTGGACTCGTGCTCCGCCTCCGGTGCTCTCTGGATCTCGACCGCCGCCGCCTGCTCCTGTCTCTGCTCCTGTCCCTATGCCTTCTATCTCTCTGCTCAACGCTCCGGTGGTTCCGGCTGCGCTCTCGCTTGTGTGGACGCTCGTCCCGTCCCCTCGCGCGTCCATCGCGACTTTCATCTATTAGCCGTGCTGTGTCTCGGCTTCGTCGCCGGTGTCCTCTGTGCCGATGCCGACTGCCGCTTCTGCTTCTATGTCGCGTCCTGTCTCTCTTGTCAAAATCGCCATGCCTTCGAGAACCATCTCTTTGGGGTCCCTTGTCTTCCTCTGCGGGCGGTGCGCTCGCTGGCCCGATGTTCCGCTGCGATCCGACGTCGACGGTATTCGCCCCGGTTGTGTTTCGCTGCGGAGGCGGCAGGCCAAGCGCGCGGGCTATGGCATCTTCCTCGGCCTCTTTGATCTTGCGTGTCTCTTCCTTATGCTCTCTTTGGCGTCGTTCTTCGTCCGTTTCGGCCGAGTCGGCGGCGGAAGGCTCGGCCTTGGCGTACCAGTTGAGGTCTCTGCCTCTTTGCCATCTTCCCACCGGTGCTTTCAAGCTATGGCCAAGGTAGTTTTCGCGGTGCGACGAGTTGGCAACTTCATCCCAGCTGAAGTTGACGCCGCCTCTGGAGCCAGATTTGCGGATACTGGACAGCAAGTCCATGGTGCTGAGTGTGAGAGGTCGCCTCGAGATGAGCACGAGTTAGGTACGCGAGGTTTCCGGGCGATGTTGGATGGAAGAAGGATGGGAGCCAATAGGCACACGAACCACGGGGGGCCCGTGCGCATTACAAAGCAAACCCGTAGTACGAGTTACATAGTACCTATGTCTAAGGTATCCACATGTTCGTTCTCCCAAGCTTCCTTCAACCTCGTCACCTACAAATGACGAATCCAAACGAACCGCCCTTGGACGAGATCCAATGGCGCTCGCCGCCCATACTCGCACAGATGGGCGGCCTGCACTCCAACACGATCCTCTTCTACTTTGCCGAGTCGCCCTTTTTCGAGCGTACATCCAACAACGCCGTCATCGTCAGCCAGGCCATGAACAACATGTCCATGTACCACTTTATCCAGACGCGCGAGGTCTTCGAGGGCCGCCTGAAGACCATGTCCGGCCTCGAATTCATCGTCGGGGAGGAGCCTGCCGAAACGGGGCCTGGCATGGGCACCGGTGTCTGGGTGATTCGGAAGCAGACGCGCCGGAAGCGATACCAGGACGACGACGACATCACCGTGCATGCTTCCTTTTTCGTCGTGGGCGAGAACATCTACATGGCGCCTGCGCTGGCGGACATTCTGGCCTCGAGAATCGTGAGTGCAGCTATGCTTGGCAAGCGCCCGATCATGCAAGGGCTGACCTCGAGACAGATGACGATATCGTCGGCCATTGCAGAAGCCTTGTCGGCCGCAGAGGGCGCCCGTAAATGGCGCGCCTCGACGGGCCACGTCTACCAGCTCCCCTCGAGCCAGACGTCGTCTCGGCAGAAAGGCCAGGTGTCCAGCCAAGATACGCCAGGACCCGAGGGGCCAGCCAAACCGACGCCAGCCTCTCAGAATAACGACGAGCTATCGCTGGAGAGGGCTTCAGAGGAGGCCTTCATGGCCCACATGCGCCACGGCGGCGAATACACCGACGAGAACCCCATTACTGGACGTCCGGGCGAGTTCCACCTCTCTTCTACGGGGCGCAAGGCCGTGCCGCCTCCCAAGGCTAGCACCGAGTCGAGTATCGGGGCTATGAACGGGCCCTCGCTCCACGCCAAGGGGGCGGATAAAAAGGACGGCAAGACTGAGAAGTCTCCCAAGTCGGCGAACTTGGCCAAGCCGAGAAGAAGAAAGAGCAAGATGAGCAACGGGCCTACCCCGGCTCAGACACCGACGGCATCTTGATTGGTTTTGGAAGCATGGTTGCGCGCCGCGTTGGGATGCCTCGTGGTGTGGCTTTTGGTTGTTTTTTCTTGGTCTTCCTATTGATACCCCCCCGATCCAAGCTCGCGCCATGACACAGGATAGGAGCTCTTGAGGACGAGAAGATGGCAGACTATCTGCCTTCTCAATACAAAGCATCTGCTTTGATAGCAAAGCATGTCGAATTGCCGAGTCAACGCATCAAATAGTGAATGCGCCTAGATAGACTTGATTTTGAGTTCGGAAAATCCAAGAATGCCAGCAAGAACAGGCCTATGGTGCCTGCATGCCCGTCTTTCTACATAACCTGACCTGGCTTATAAAAACTCCCTCTCATTCCACCACCCATCCCTTGCCCGGAACCTTTATTTGTCTGACCTTCCTAGCCGGCAGAGGCCAGCCCTGCCCCCCAACGCCCTCGGCCCTGAGAAACGGCACAACCCAGGATTCCCTGACCGTCGCGCCGTCGGCTCCGGCCGCGGGCGCCTTGACCTCCTTGATGGGCTTGCCGTAGCTAATCAGAGGAGTGCCCTTGGCCAGCCCGACGAGCTGCCCGCCCGTGACGTCCGTCAACGCGTGCATTCTGGTCTTGGGCCGCTTCTCCGGCTCCAGGCCCGCCGTGGAGACCCGCTGCAGGTACGAGTAGACGACGTACTCGGGACACTCCAACGGGCTCAGGTGCGCCAGCGGCGAGCCCGGGTGGATGTAGACCAGGCCGTCCTGCTCAGAGGTCGCGCCCGAGCCCAGGGGTATGAGCGGCATGTAGGGAACGTCGATTGCCCGCCGAGGCTTGCGGTACTGCTCTGGCGGGGTGGGTGCCAGGTCTGCCCGGACCGCCACCTGGTCGACAAAGCCGGCCGCCACCATTTGCTTGAGCGCGCTGACCTGCTTGGGCGTCGGGGGGTCGAGCTTGTCCTGGTACCTGAGGCCGGAAAAGGATGGGATGTTGGTCCGCAACAGCTCCGTCATCTGTCTCCGGAGCTGCCCGATCTCCTTGAGGACCTTGAAGCGGACAAAGTGTGTCTCGCACCACTGCTCCGTAGGCTCGTGGGCAAACTCTCCCACCACCTGTAGAAGCTTCATGGCGTCCGACCGATCATCAAGGTAGCAGAAGTTCTTATGCACCTCGTTGAACAAGCGCCGCGCGTTGGCCTGTCGGGTCTCGGCGATGATGTCTTCGTTTGTGCGGATGGCGGCGTCCTCCTGGCCTGCCAGGGCCGGGACCGCCTGGCTCTCGGGCAGAAAGACTTCGCCCGCCGTCAAGCCCGCCACGAGCGCAATCGTGTACGGAAGGCATTCGTGCAAATGGCCGACGAGCAGAATGCGCGCGAACCGGGGCGACAGCGGGAAGACGGACATGGTCTTTCCGACCTCGGACACCCGTCCTTCAGGCGAGACGGCAGACAAGTATGTGAGCAGCCTCTCCGCCTTTACCAGGCTCTGCCTCTCTGGGGGCGTGGGAAAGGGAAAGTTGATGACATTCTGGATGTTCATGGCCTTCAACTGCAACACGACGCCCTCAATGGGCGTGCGCAGGAGCTCGGGATCTGCAAAGGCGGGAAAGTCTCTCTCGTAGACGGCGGACGAGTAGAGTCGGTAGCAGTGACCTGGTCCCGTCCGCCCTGCACGACCGGAGCGTTGGCTTGCGCTGGCTTTGCTGATCCAGCCAATCTCATAGCTCTGGACTCCGCTCAGACGATCATGGCGCCGCTCCTTTGACCTTCCGCAGTCGAAGACGAAACGCGTGCCTGGGATCGTCAAGCTGGTCTCGGCAACGTTGGTGGCCAAGATGATTTGCCGATAGCCTTCCGGAGGAGCCTCAAACACCCGCAGCTGCTCCATTGTTGGTAGCAGGGAGTAAAGTGGCAGGATTTGCATCTTGAGTGGTGTTGCTTGCTGGTCCTCCTCAATCTGGAACTCGTTCTCTTCCCCAAAATCTCCCTCCTCCTCGTCCGAAGGCAAGTCGTCCAGACCTTCTCCGGCGCCATCGTCAACGTCGCCGAACTCTATGTCTTCAACCTCCATCGGCGCGTCGTTTGCAGAGATGCGTACCCTCGGACCCTCGGCAGTCTTGAGGCCTCCAAACGCATCCTTCAAGCGTTGGCTCAGCTGCGTGATTTCGTTTCGCCCCGTCAAAAATACCAAGAATCCCCCGGGGGGAAGCTTCCTGTGGCCTCGGCTGATCTTGCGGAACGCCTCTTCGACATAGTCGTGGTGGGTTCTTCGGGAAAAGTGAATTGTAACGGGATGCTGCCGTCCCTCAACCTCCATGACACGAGGCGGAGTGGGAAAGAGCGTCGAGTTCATCGTCAAGTCTTCTATCCTTAGCGTCGCAGACATGATGATGAGCTTGAGCGGCTTGAGTGTCGGGTCCTCATGGGCAAGCTCGGTCCGCAGCTTGACGACGCGGCTAAGCATGCCAATGAGAATGTCGGTGTTGACGCTCCTTTCGTGCGCCTCGTCTATTATGATGGCCGAGTACTTACGCAGACTGATATCCTGCGCAACCTCTCGCAGCAAAACACCATCCGTCATGAACTTGAGGGCGGTTCTGGCGTTCACGGTGCCCTCGAAGCGGATCTGATATGCTACCGCGCCCGGGTGGCCGCTCAACTCGTCGGCCACCCTCCTCGACATGCTCACGGCGGCAACTCGTCGGGGCTGGGTGATTCCAATCATTCCCGGCGTGGGTGAGTCGGGGGACCCGTAGCCGGCCTCGAAGAGAAATTGGGGCACCTGGGTGGTCTTGCCGGATCCTGTAGATCCGCAGATGACGACAATGTCGTTGTTGTGAATTGCTTCCATCAACCTTTGTTCTTCGGACACGATTGGGAGCTTGAGACGAGCCGCCTGGATATCAGGGGACCTCGTCACCGTCACGCTAAAGGCCTTTCGCTCAGTCCTCTGCGTCGGTTTCAGTTCCATGGGCAAAGGGTCTTGCTCGGGGGCTCGTGGCACAAAACTGTCCGGTCGGGGTATCAAGGTCATCGAGGAAGGGTCGGTCGGTTGAAAGCCCAAGGCCTCATTGCGCTTTTGGTGCGCCCATGCCTTGAACGCAGACGATCGCTGTATTCTGGCCTCTCCACCTTGGCCATCACGGCCCATCGAATCGTTATCCGACGTCTCTTCGCTCTCCGCGCTTGAATCCTCTTCGGAATCCAGCTCATCAGACTCTGGGTCACTGCTGCAGACGTCTTCTGCCGGACTTTGGTCGTTGTCGTTTGAAGCAGTGCTGTCGGGGCCGCCCGAGGCAACATCGCTACCGAACCCATCCCATTCCTCGTATTCCAGTTCGTTGGATACCGCCGACCGGGCGTGCATCGGCTGCACTCTGGTCTTCACCCCGCCCCGCTTCTGTCTCTTCCTGATGACTGGGCGGCCGTCCTCGTCCAGCTCGAGCGCGCGCTTGAGGCCCGAGCCAACGACTCCAGAGGTAGTGGTGACAGGTTGGAGCGCTGGCGTCGACGTTGATTGTTTCGTTTCAGTAGGTCTAAGATGCAGCACGGTATCGCTGCCGCTGGCGTCCCCATCCTCGTCGCTGTCGTCTTGCGCAGCTTGGCCCGTCTCCCGCCTCCTCTCAAAGAGTATCTTGTCCGCATCGTCGCCCTCAATGCCGGCTCTCTTCTCGCGCAATGCGCGAGAGAGTGCCTGCTTCTTGGTCTCGCGGCCCTGGCCCAGCGACTTGCTACTCGTAAACAGGCTGGTGTCGATCTTGCGAGCGGCCAGCTTGGCCAGCAGCTCCCGGTTCTCATCTTTGCGGAGCTTGCTTTCGATGTACTTTTCGAGCCGCTTCGCCTTCTTCCCGCTCACCTTGACGCCGTCGCGGCGCAGCTCTTCTTTGATGCGCGCCTTTTCCTCTTGGAGCGCCTTCTCGTCGGCGGGCAGGATCTCCTGGTTTGTGTCTTGGACTTCATGGCGGGCGTTTTCCTTTGCTTTTTCCCGGGCGATGACTCTGTGTTTCCGTTGCCGGGGCACGAATTTTGCCATGATTGCTTCGATTCGCCTGCAGCGAGGCCATTGTCCGTCAGACCTTGAAGAATAGACTCACTAAATTTCCGTCGTGGAGGCCATTCTGCCGGTCCCGACCGCCAAAATCTTGAGCCTGATCCGGACTAGCGCAGGGTTCCGTATCCAAGTTCCAGAGTTACTTCGTAGTCTAGACACTGTAACTCGACCTACCCTGTACAGACAGCGATGCCCTCAATTACTACAACAGAATCGCCGACCGCGGCGCTTCCAGCCATGGCAGCTCAAGACGTCCAACCCGACGAATTTCCCGTTCCCAGCCGTCATGCAGCAGGCCTTGTCGGCGGAGTCGCGACTGAGGTAACCTCGTTGGGTTTCTCGGACAAAATCCTCGTCACAATTAGCCAGGGAGGGAGACTCTCGCAATGGGTGAGCCGAGGTGACTTGACTGTTGCTGCATCCATCATCTGTCTGACCACTGCTTGCTAGATCCAAGTCCCACTCACGGGCAGCTCAGCAGGCATGGTCGAAATGGCTCTACCGAGCCCTGCCTGTGGCCTACTACCCTCGATCCATCTCACACCCAAGACGCTGCTTGGGGGCGGTGGCGACGACCGTGAGACGGTCGGACAGCTGTATGCAGCGCAGCTTGCCAGCCACCTGTCCTTGCGGTCTCCCGATGACAGGAGGACCCTCGTGCTAGGGTTGGGATTGGCAGGGTTTGACACACAGCGAGAGACGTTTTTTGACTTGTTTGAGCTTGCTCAGAAGGTCCTGTGAGCCGACTAGCTGAGCACATGGCTCCGGTCTTTCTCAGTACATCAATATCAGGCATCACGAAAGTGATGCTCGCGGTCTCATGAGTGTCAGTACGTGCTACAACTTGAAGACTCCTGCCCAAGATCATATTCGCCGCGTTGCACCCGTATATCTCGTCAATGAGTACCGGGGGAACAGTAAAGTCAATCACCAGGCACACAGAAACGAAACAAAGACCGACGTCGTCAACCGTAAATATCTAGAAAGAGAAATGTGAAGGGCTTGACGACCGGCCAAGCGGCAAGTTGGAGCTTCTCGACCCCAGTTACGCGTCATCTTTACAACCATGGCAGCTGGACATGGCCCGACGCCCTCACCCGAGATAGAGTGTTGGTATATTTCTCTACCCGTGATCCAGGTGTTCAACGCTGTTATATCGTGCCTCAACTCGTTCCTGCGACGCTGTGACAGTCAAAATCCAGTCCCAGCTGAGATCCATGCGTAAACCAGGGGGCATGGTCACAGTACGACTACCTCCCGCCCGCAGTTGCAACGCCTGCCCAGTTCCTGGCCCGCCAGCCTGCGCAACACTTGCTGCCAGCTTTGCCGATATGGTTCATGACGGCCGATGCTTGCGATCCCTGGGGTGAATTGGCAGTTAGTGAACGTCTCTCCGCATGTCTTGCGATGCCCAGAGTACTCACGTGCTCAACCTCCTCGAAAGCTGGTGCAGCTTCTTGTCATTGTCGGCATCGTGGGCCGCCTTCTGGAGCGCCGTCGCCCGCTCCTCCTCTTGATGCTTCACAACCTCGTCATGACTCGGGGGCAGGCGCTCGTTCTGCAGGTCGACCTTTCGGGCGTCTTCGAACGAGCTGATGGCGTTTTTGATGCCCTCGGCCCCAAGCATGAGCGTGCCGGCAGGGAGCCTTCCGCCAGAGACGGTCTTGAGCTCCGTAACCTTCTCCGACTCTTCCCGCAAGACTTGGAAGACGCGAGACATGCGGCCAATGGCGAGGATCTTGTTCTTGATTGCCCTTCGCTTGAATTCGATCGAGTTGGGATCGTCGCCCGCCGTGGAAGGCGGCGACTGAGGCGATGTCGACGAGGGCGTCTCTTCCTTGAGCTCTTCCTCGGAGCAGGTGCTCAGGATGGCGATGAGCATATCTGTAATCTTCTCCCCCACAAACGGCAGAGACCAGGTAAAAACATCCATGAAGTTGGGGAGCCAGTAAGGGTGAGGGGTGCAGTTGAATTGTCGAATGTTCATGACATTGTTCTCATACTTGAGAACCGCAGCCTTATTGTTGTATACGTCAAGGTAGTTTGGGGCGGAGAAGATGGTCATGACGCTGGGGAAGCCGGTAGTCCGTGTCTTCCGGTACATCCGGTACCCTGCGTCCTGAGCCTCGTGCGCACGGATGATGGACAGCAAGTTGTTCTTTTCGAGAAAGGCGCAGGCGGCGGGATACGAAAAGAAGTACGAGCAGCCGCGCACATTGTTGTGCAGAAAGTACTCGCCCGTCTTTTCACTGCCAAAATCCTCGAGTGGGTCGGCCCAGAGGATGTCGCACATGAGCCCCTGGGTCGGAGGTTCTCTGAAGCGATCAATCTGTCCCAAGGTTAGAGGGGCCTTGGGTAGCCGCGACGTCTGGCTCGTGCCACTCGGCTCCTGCGCTTGGGGGATGGGGACGTACGTTCTTCAGTTCGTCGAGTGTATGGAGCTCTGGACTCAGACCGCCATGAATGCAAAGGAACTGCTTGTTCATGACTGCGGCCAGGGGCAGGCTGCAAAATGAGTCCATGCAGGCATCGTAGATGGCCTCGGAGTACTTGTGTTTGCACTCGAGCTTGAAGGTGAAGTAGTCGGTCAGGTGACGGCATTCATGGTTGCCCCGCAGGAGCCACAGCGTCTTTGGATAGTGGATCTTGAGAGACCAAAGGTAGAGGACGCATTCGATGCTGAAGTAGCCACGGTCGACGTAGTCCCCGAGGAAGAGATAGCGCGTCTCGGCCGGGTCGCCACCGACCTCGAAGAGCTTCATCAAGTCGTAGTACTGGCCGTGAACGTCGCCACAGACGGTGATGGGTGCATCCATCTCGAGGAGGTTGGGCTCGGCTCGAAGCAGCTCGGTTCCCGTCTTAAGGATCCACAGGGCTTGTTCGTCCGTCAGACGGCCCTCGCGGTAGAAGTGCTGCTTGAGAAATTCGATGTCGGGCTTCGCGTGGGAGTCGTCCTCGAAGAACTGCTCGTCGGTGGGCTTGAACATGGCGGGTGCCTGGACATCTGCAGACGAGCGATGGACGCGACAGACTGTCAGCCACGAATGGTTCTTTGCTTCAAGGGAAGGGAATGGACCCCAAGGCAGCTCGGGGCAGTGGCGGGAGAGGCCAAGGAGATGCCTTGTCAGGGTATGTGCCCGTGTCCAACACACCTTTGCAGACTCTCTCGAGCGTGCTCACTTGGGTCCCGTCCTCCATGGTGTGGATGCTAAAGTCGATCTCCGGGACCGGCTTCTTCTCCTGAATGGCACGGATCGCATTGTCGACCTGCTGAGTGCGACGCACCTCGGGCGAAGGACTATCGCCATTGTTTTCCATGGCTGGGCGAGAGACGGGAGAGGCGAGGCAGCGGCGGTGAGCGATCGGCCTCTGCGGGGAGAGGGCGGTCGTTGCCTTGTTCAAAGCTAAGCCGGATAGCAGTTGAGCAAGGGGATGAGAAGGAGAGATGGAGGGCGAGATGGAAGTGGGAGCCGCCCTCTGTTCGTTGGAGACTGGGGACGAGCAGCAATTCTAGCAATTCTGATGATAAGCCGTGACGCCGGGCAAATCGCTGCATCACAGGGTGGGCGGGGCAGGTGGATCAGTGGCGCCGGGTGGATCAGTACTAGCCGGTACCTGGGTACGGGCAGCCCCGGTTAACACGATACTTTTTTTTTGTCTAACCGTCTCTAACCGTCTCTAACCGTCTAGAGATTCGTATTCGTAAGCCATGGCGCTCTTTCACCATCCCACCCGTCCATGGTCCATGTCCTACTACCCTCAAAGCTCTCCCAACATGTGTTACATGGCAGCACACCAGCCAGCCGAGTGTTTGCTGGCCCTTGTCCCATCCCTGAACGCCTCCCAATCATGGCAAAGTGTAACCGCCGTCTACAATCATGTCCAGGCCCGTCGTGTACGAAGAGGCATCGCTCGCTAGGTAGAGGTACGAGCCCTTGAGCTCCTTGACGAGGCCCGCTCGTCTATGCAACCCGGGCGGTCAGCTCTGTTCGCCGCCGTTGAGATGGGAGGGAACAAGGGTTGGGCGGGCCAACTCACCCCATGACAATCTTGTCCTTCCACTGCTTGACGATCTCGGGCCGCGTCAAGTCGAGAATATCCGTCACGATGTAGCCGGGCGAGACGGTGTTGACGCGAGCAAAGCCCGTCCACTCGACGGCCAGACTCTTGCCTGCGGGGGAGGGGGAGCCAATGTCAGCAACCCACGGCAGGATCCCCGTCGGCGTTGCCACGCACGCACGAGCGAGATGAGGACTCACAGAACTGAACGACGGCCGCCTTGGAGCCGTTATAGACGGCCTGCATCTGGGGAATGTTGACGATGCTGCCGCTGATGGAGGCCGTGGCAATGAAGCTGCCGGCTATGTAGTTGCCCAGGGGCTTGCCGTCAAGCGTCGTGCCCTCCTTCTTCTGACGCCGGAAGTGAGCGCCGGCGCTCTTGGCGCACCACATGACGCCGTCGACATTGACGGCCATGACCTTTTGCGCCGTCTCGGTAGGACCGTCGATCAAGGCCCCGTCAGACCAGGCGATGCCCGAGTTTGCCACAAAGATGTCGAGGCGGCCGTTGAACTCGCCGACAATGTCGTTGATGGCGCCGTCGACGTCTTGGGCCGAAACCACATTGACCTGGTACGCCCTGCCTGTGCCCAGCGTCAGCCAGTCCGTCATGAGAGAGCGGGGACACTCACACTTGACGCCGTACGTCTTCTCAATGGCCTCGGCCTCGGCAATGGCCTGCTTGTTGCTGTTGTACCAGATGGCCACGTTGGCGCCGGCCTCGGCAAGGGCCTGGGCGACGCCGAGCCCGATGCCGGCGCCGGCGCCCGAGACGATGGCGGTCCGGCCCTTGAGCGAGAAGAGGGGCAAGACGCGGTCGCCCTCGGGGACGCCCATGTTGTCGTGGCGAAAGGCGCCGTTTTCCATGCCGGCCATAGTGTTTGCGCGTCGTGCGGGATGTTTGAGAGGGAGAAAGTGCAGGTCACCGAGCAAGCGTGCCATACTTTTTGACGAGCCACGTCATTGCCTCTCCAGCTCGGTGGAGACGTGCCGGCCGGGGGACGGCGGCTACTGTGGACTGGCCGAACCCATCAATTGTTGCGCATGCGGCAATTGGAGCTACACCCTCCCATTGCCGAGACCGCCATGTCCGTCGTCTGATGCCATCGCCTATATTGTACAAAGTTTGGTCCATTCACGTATCCGTTGATGAGTGCACGCGCATCAAGAGGATAAAAGCTCCAGTCGGCCCTCCTCACGCTGCAATCATGTTGTTCGCAATGACTGCTTCCCTCGGAAAATTGGACAGCTTCCACCGCGAGATAAAGTCGTCTCGGTTGACTGTCACGTCAGCGCCCGCTGGCTCTTCATGGCGCCTCACGCGGAACCACTTACTGTATCCACCGCAGATTCGCCTGCGCCCCCAAAACTCCCTCCTTCCGTGTAAGATTCGCCAGTTGTCGAATACTACGTCTCAATCAGTCTTGACCGTGTCGCTGTCAATCGCAGATTCGAAACCCACTCAACACGCGGCCCGGCTCCAGCAGAAACTCGTACTGGTTCTCCTGCCGGTTCACGATAGTATCCCATTCCCGCGCGGCGTTGTACCACCACTTGGTGTTGATATTGAGGGGGAGAGTGCCTCGATCGTCCTTGTTCCATCGAATCCGCATGACCGACTTGCTGGTTCCCTCAATGACAGGGTACGCCTTGGCAGGCGTCATTGCGGCATCTTGGTTGCCACTGGCGTGCCAAGGTAGCTTGATCGTTTGCAAGGTTTGAAAATGGTCTCTCCGTTCCAGTCGAAGCCGGTGCGCCACGTAGAATCCGTCAACGAGGATCGACTGGCCGCCTCGCTCGTGCAGGCGTATCTCCTCGCCATTAGGCCCTGTATGGGAGAGCAGGTGGAATGCCTGGAGACCTGCTGGGTCGGTAAAGTACGTTGTGTCCGTGTGCAAGTCGAGGGCAGCGTTGGAGTATGCCATGTCTGCCTTGGCCATGTTCGGGGTGAAGTCGTAGAAGCCGCCATAGTGCGTGTTCCGGATGGGCCCAATGCGCTCGAGAAGACTCTTGGTGTCCTCGGGAGTCACGGGCGTGTTGGAAACAAAGCAAAATCCATGTTCGCGCTGTCGTGGTCAGCGTCGCGTTTTCGCTCAGAGATCTAGGCTGCCTACAATCTTGCTTGTGAGGTCAGCAACCCCCCGCACGCTATTCTCTTTCATGACCGCCCTGAAGCTTATCTCTGGTGGATTCTCATATATGAGTCTGCGGTTCCAGAGTCTCTGTGCTCTTTTTCAACGTCAGCCGTGTCTCGCACTGCCTAGAACGAAACCCCCAGAACCTACACTTCGATGGCATACGGGTGCTTGCCACCGGGCAAGGCCGATTGAAGCCAGTGCCACGTGTACCTGCTCCTGTGGTGGTCGGACCCTACAACCTGGTGGTGAGTTTCCGCGGTATGGGCGAGCAACAGGTGGGGGCGACCGGCTACCGACATAAAACTTCAAATCCATCCATGTTTGGCAGGACCTGACTCGGCTCAATAAGCCTTGAATGCTAAAGCGTCGCCAAGGTTAGAGGCTGTCGTACAATAGGCGGCTCATCGGATCGGGGGAGGAGGATACCGCCAAAATATCGAAGCTTCTCTGCCGTGTGACGGGATTTACGCACTCGGCGCAACTGCAGTTGTCCCTGCATCGCGTCTCAGTGTCCGGAAAGCCGATTATGCGGCCAAAGAAACGGGCCACGGCAATGCATACCTCATCCATTCTTTGGGCCTGCGACGTCTAGCTCAGCAATTTATGCCAACGGCGGGGCGGATCTGGTTCCACGTACAGTCGAGTCGTGACCTTTTCCCCCGTAGCATTGCTCTCGTAGTTGAAACCGGCAGAATCCGGAAGCACCCTGGGATAGTATATCGGACCATCTCGTTGGGCTTTCAAGGTATAGGCACCGAGACCGGCGTCTTTTTTACCGAGCAGTCGTCCAGCAACCAAGCTTAAGGCTCGTGTAAGTCATGTGCGCGGTCGCTAAAGGCCCGGAGACCAGGCTGCTCACCGTGAAGAAACAAGCGAGGCTCCAGCGTGCGTCGACATGGTGCCAGGTCATGGACAGGAACCCACTGAGGGTGCGTGATTTGACAACCGAGGAAGGCAGACGAGATACCTAGATTCATGAATCCCGAACAAAAGATTCACCGCGGTACGTACTCGCCTCGCTGTCACTGGCTTTTCCGGTTGCCCGACGGCACGTGACATGGAGAGATACTCCGGGGCGAGTGGCGTGATCTCCATTCTTGAATGGGCGTCACAGCTCCTACAGCTCGAAAAGCGACACATCTCGCATCGCTCAAACTGCTTGTTCAAAGTCGAAGCCGCGAGGCCTCTATCGCATTGTCTCCCTTCCATTGTCCTCCCGGCCATGGCGGCTTCTCCCTCGCCCGGTGCCGTCCTCTCCAGCTTCCTCGTAGTCCCGAATCGCAGATAGGTCGTTCTGCGGGCCTTGCAGCATGAGTTCAAAACAGAGCGAGTTCAGCAACTTTTACGAGGACCGGATCTTGGCTTACCGGCTGCCAAACTCTCGAGACCACGTCTGGGGCCGCTGGAACGAGCCGAGCGTCCTTCTATTAGTCCTCGCCATAGCCACCACCATAGCCTTCAAGGTTTACGCCTCGGACGGCTCACTCCAAACTTTGGTGGGCTCGCTCGAAAATTTCCTATGGGACTCCTTTATATTCGTCATTCCAGCACCCTTGCTCTTTGCCGTGGACGGTCGAATAAATCCTTCATCGCCTCGACAGCGGACGCTCTACGACACTCGACAAAGCACACATGCCGCGAAAAGTGAGGCCATGAGCAGATTAATCGGTGTGGATCGCCGCCGCCGCGTTCTGGCTTCCATGGCGCAGGCAAGAACAAGGGCCTTGTCTGTCACGGGAAGTGGTTTCCAGCGCCCACCAGGCCTGGGCAATAGAGACAACTCTTGCTACCAAAATAGCATCCTGCAAGGCCTGGCGGCCCTGCAATCTTTTGCTGACTACCTCTCGGCCTGCGTCCGCGTCGTTGACTCGCAGGAGGATGGCGGCGACGTTGCTCAGACGCTGCGCGCTCTCATTGGGGACTTGAACGAGCCGTCGAACAACGGCAAGACGATTTGGACGCCGAGTATGCTCAAGTCCATGAGCACTTGGACGCAGCAGGACGCACAGGAATACTTCTCGAAGATGCTAGACGACATTGACAGGGGTGTTGCGAAAGCCGTCAAGGAGACGCGCCGATATTCCGGGTTCGAAGCCGATTGCGGCAAAGACGACGCGGCCGCCAGCCAACACAGCGACGACAGTGGCTATCAGAGCCTGTCGGCGAGCCCGGATTTGTCGGCCATCAGGTCATTGCGCAACCCACTCGAGGGCTTGCTGGCGCAGCGGGTCGCGTGTGTTGCGTGTGACTACGCGGAGGGTCTTTCCATGATTCCTTTCAATTGCCTGACGTTGAGTCTCGGACTGGACAAGAATCGGCATGACCTCTTTGAGCGGTTGGATGCGTATAGCCGGGTGGAGAGCATCGAAGGAGTCGAATGCCCCAAGTGTACTCTTCTCAAGGCGCAGAGACTCTTGACGAAGCTGATTGAGAGGCTGCAGGGCAGCGGTGCCCCCTCAGAACAGCTGGCCGAGCCACGCCGTAGGCTCGGGGCAGTCGAGTCGGCGCTCGAAGAGGACGATTTTGGTGAAGAGACGATTGCCGAAAATTGCAAGATTTCGAGTCAATGCAAGGTCAGCTCGACCAAGACGAAGCAAATCGTCATTGCCCGACCCCCGCAGAGCCTTGCCATCCACGTCAACCGGTCCGTCTTCGACCCTACGACTTTTGACATGATGAAGAACTCGGCCCCCGTCAGCTTCCCGCTGACGCTGGATCTTGGGCCATGGTGCCTGGGAAGCTCCGAAACCCAGGGGGCTCTTTGCGCCATGGAGAAGACGGCAGATGACACGGATATGGGCGAGGAGCGGTGGCAGTTGGGGCCGACGGCATCGATGATTGCGGGCGACGTCAGACCTTCGAGACTAACGGGGCCGATTTACGAACTACGAGCGGCCGTTACACACGCCGGGCGGCACGAGAATGGTCACTACGTTTGCTATCGGACATATCCAAGTCAGCCTAGCCCCACTTCCAAGGAGGTTCCTGACAGCCAGGAGTCTGGGAACACGGCCGTTGCCGATAACATGGACGACGAGAATGCGGGCACCGACAGGGCGGAGACCAACTCGTCGGACGCTGCGAGTGCAGGCAACCCAGGGTGGTGGAGGCTCAGTGACCACAATGTCAGCCGGGTCGACGAGGGAACCGTACTGGGGCTATCGTCAGGCGTCTTCATGCTGTTTTATGAGTGCGTGGACCCAAGCATGATGCTGAAGAGCCACGGGGAGTCTACGGGGGACGGAGAGGAGCTCCGGCGGGCGGAGGGGGCGAATGGAGCGGTAGAAGCCACGGCCCCTCACACGCGCGAGGTCGATCAAAGGTACGCGGAGCAAGTGCGGGCCGCGAGCGAGGAAGGCAAATTAGACGCAACGGCGGACGCGGGATTGTCCGTGGACATGGCGGTTGCGGGGATGATTCCACTGCCGGCAAGCGACGATGCAGACTTGACTGTGCTGCCCGGCTAGGCGACTGTGTCTATTCGTAGACCTAATTAGGTTAGGCAGGCCGAGACGTCGGGCCCGGACGCGCGGGCCTCCTGGCCAACCTAATTTTACTACGGATAGCAACGCGTACTTCGTACGAAGTAGTTACATGCCGTAGAAATTCGGAAAATTGAGACGGTCTTCACAGCGGGGAAAAGTGGATTTTGGCGCAATTTGTCCCCCTAAGCTTATTCTTATTGGAGGTGGCGTAGGGCACTGTGAAGGTTGTCCGGGACTTGGGTGACTGACTGCATAGCAACGGCGTTTGTGGTTACTACTTGGGGTTGCAGACACGGCCGCGATATGAAACGAATGTTTATCGCCTGGGGGATGGATGGTGTGTCTTAAAAGCCCGGTTGTCCACGGAGCACTATCTACGAAGTACGGATACTAGTAGCTACCTAATTGATGAGGTGGCTAGCGTGCCAGACGGAACTTCCAGGAGTGAAAGCTGGTCTGTTTCACCTTTGCGCGTGCCGGGCCCAAACAGGTGGCCGGGAAAAGGACGGGGGGGGGGGGGGGGGGGCGAGGCTTTTCCAGGTTTCCAGGGGCTTTTCCAGGGGCGTTCTCAGTGGCGTCCTCAGTGACTTCAGTGACTGAGCATGCATCAAAATAGGTGGAGTGTGTAAGTTACAACTCAAATAGGTGATGGGTGAGGAGCTCAACAACATGACAAAGGAACTCGTGGGTAGGAGATAAGATTTTGCAGGTCCCTTGCCAAGGCGGCGCCATGCATAGTGCCATTCCGCGTACCGGGACGGCGGTAGAGGGCGGGCGCAAGTTGCACGTGCTTAACTCGTAGTTGTATGCATGAGGTCGGCGGACGGTGAGCCCGTCTCGTAGAGTTTGTTGACTCGGCGCAAAGGCAGCAGCTCGAGACGATGGAGACGATTCTAGGACTGCCCCGGCAACCCTGTTCTACGGCCAGCCGAGCAAAGTGGGCACGGGCTTAGAACGAGAAGAGCATGGCGGGGCGAGACAGTAACCGATGAGACACATGAAGATGGTTGGCTCCAAAGCGGGAAGAGTCGCGATTTATTGCTGGGAAGTGGGGTAGGATTTCTCAACTGCAGCAGGAGAAATACCTACATGCAACTTGCGTCAATTGAATGAATCAACAAACGAAAAAGGTCTGAACGGCGAAAGCTGCGCCGACCGGGGTTCTTTCAGTAATATTTGCATAACTGCTGCGTAACTGCCGCATAACTGCTGCAGAACTGCCAAGCCCTGACATTTGGTCCTTTGGGGGAAACGTGACGGTATGTATTCGTATGTACTACATACAATGTCAAACACTCATGCGCCCTATAAGCACACACACCCACCGGCTGAGATGCTGCGATTTTCTCGCTTGGCAAAAAAGGGGTCTCAGATTGCGACGACGAATGTACCTTGGCCTTCGCGCCCTCTACCAAGTACGTACGTACAGGTCGTAGTACTAGTACCGTAGTGCTAGTAGGAGGGACGGGCCGTCATCGCCGGTGCTTCTCATTTGACACCAACAAGTTGTGCATGATGCGGCTGCGCATATGCGCGAGTAACTCATAAGCAAGTCTCCCGCATCTGTACGGAGTATTCGTACGAGGTAACGAGTATGTACTTCGTACATCCATGTTTACAGCCCGTGGCAGTCGTGGCAGTATGTACATACTACCCGGAAGGCCTGACGATATCGAAATGGACGGTACCATCAGTTAGGTAGGGAGCGGTGAGGCGGGTATGTACCTACCTGAGTCGAGTCCACGGACCTGGTAGAATCATGCACAGGGTGATCCTAGGTGTTTACGGCGCGCATTCCCGTCCATGCGTCTTCTCTCTCTCTCCTGCAGGCGCAACGCGCAGTCCTTTTTTCATCATCCTTTCTTTTCTTTTTCCTTCGTCAAACCGCTCCTCGCTCGTTTCCATTCGTCTCGGACGCCTTGCCAACAATATATCCATTTGCGCACCCATTATACTTATACTTGGCCGTCCTACGGATACTCCGTACATGGTCACCTCCCCCGTCTTCATCTCGACGCCATCATCACCTCGGACAAACACCTCGACACACCGCTGCATGACGGCCTGCTCGACGCCCAGGCGGCCCCTTGGCTCATAGACGGCATACAGGTGACCATGTCGTCAAGGTCGCCCCCGTCTTCCCCCACCGCCTTGGCCATGGCCGACGAGGAGGCTGCCATGGGCAAGAGGCCCCCGATGGCCAAGCCCTCAAAGAGCCTGCATCCGGCCCTCTATATTGCGTATGACAGCCCTTTTGCCTTGCTCCTCCAGCAGCAACATGTTGACTGACGGGCGAAACCGCGGGACGACAGGACCTGGATCTTCTTCTCCAACACCACCATTCTCTTTAACAAATGGATCCTCGACACTGCTGGCTTTAGTAAGGGATCCCCGCTTGAGAGAAGATATGAGAGACGAACACCTGCTAACCTCGATGCTTCTCGTTTGCAGGATACCGTTCGTCTTCTCCGAGCCACCACCGCCTCGGCTGCTAACCTCTTCCCAGCAATCCTCCTCACCTGCTGGCACCTCCTCTTCTCCGCCTTGGCCACCCAGATCCTCGCCCGCACCACGTCGCTCCTCGACTCGCGCCACAGCATCACCATGACGCCGCGCCTCTATCTGTGCACAATCTGGCCCATCGGCGTCTTCTACTCGGCCTCCCTCGTCTTCTCCAACCTCGTCTACCTCTATCTCTCCGTCGCCTTTATCCAGATGCTCAAGTCGGCCGCCCCCGTCGCCGTCCTCTTCACCTCGTGGGCCTGGGGCGTCGCCGACCCCGACCTCGCCGCCTTTCTCAACATCCTCGTCATCGTCGCCGGCGTCGCCCTCGCCTCGTTTGGCGAGATTCAGTTTTCCCTCATCGGCTTTCTCTACCAGATTGGCGGCATCGCTGTCGAGGCCGTCAGGATCGTCATGATTCAGATCATGTTGAGCGGCGAGGGGCTTAAGATGGATCCCCTCGTCGGCCTCTACTACTATGCCCCCGTCTGCGCCGCCATGAACTTTGTCGTCGCTCTCTTCACCGAGATTCCAAACTTCAACCCGCAAGACGTGACGCGCGTCGGCTTCGGCCTTCTCTTCGCTAATGCGCTCATTGCCTTTATGCTCAACGTTGCCAGCGTCTCCTTGGTAACCGCCCCAGTCCACCCTTGCTTCGCGCCGCCAGCCGCGCTAACCGCCTTCAACACAGATTGGCAAGACATCGGGCCTGGTCATGACCCTCACTGGCATCTTGAAAAACATCCTCCTCATCATCGTCTCCGTCGTCATCTGGCGCACGGAAATCACATTCATCCAGGTCATCGGCTACGGCATCGCCCTCGTCGGCCTCACCTACTACTCGGTTGGCCACGACCAGCTCGCCCGGTCCACCCACGCCACCCTCGCATGGGCCACCTCCGCCGTCAGCACCTCCTCGTCCTCGGCTCGCCGCTTCGTGCTTCTCGGCATATTTGCCCTAAGCAGCTTGCTTGTCCTGCTCTTGACCATGCGGCACCATGACACCAGGGTTACATATTCGCCTCGCACAGCTGTTGGAACAGAGTGAAGGCAACCGGGTTTGGAAGACATGTGCTCGAAATTTAAAAGCAAATATATAACATATAAAAAAAGCTTCAATGCATACATAGACAAATCACTCAAAGCTACACCCAAGAGCCAGTTGAGCTCTGGACGCCAACTCGTATGTCGCGACCGACATTTGCTCCATGGCCTCCCGCCAAGTAAATCCACCTTGGCATCTTGGAAACAAGCCCTACCGCCCCAGCCAGCCTCGGCATCTCTCTCTACTTGAAAATAGCCGATTAATATTAAACACGGGTATCTTGTGCCCTCTACATTTTCCTGCCAACTCCGTGACCGCTGATTCATTCCCCCTCCGTCAGCGACTCCTGCTCCGACGGCGGCTGCGGCTGCCACGTCGTCGTTCCCGCCGAGGCGAGCGGCTGCGGTCTCGTCTACCTTTTGCCTCGCGGTCCCGGTCTTTGTCTCTCGGTCCAACCCTGTCCCTGTCCCTGTCCCTGTCCCTGCTCCGGTCTCGGATTGGGTCTCGGTCGCGGTCACGCTCTCGGTCCCGTCGTTCCCGCCCCCGACTCCGATCCCGTTCCCCGTCCCGTTCCCGTTCCCGCTCCCCGTCCCGCTCTCGGTCTCGGGCTCTGTCCCCGTCGCGACTGCGGCTGCGAGATTGACTTCTTCGCCGTTCGTCACGGCCTTTTCGAGGACTCGGGCGTCAGCGTCTCGCGCGCGAAAGGAAAATCGTCGCAAATGCTCGAGGTTCATCTTACCACAGGGCTTGTCGTCCAACCCTGGGACTGGCAGGCCCTTTGCTCTAGCGTCCTTCTGCGCCGCTAGGTACGCCTTGGCCTCCTTCTCTCGCTTCCTGACCTCCTCAAGCTTCCATTCCTCCAGTTCGTCCTTGGCCGCCGAAGCTGGCCTCGCTGCCGACGTGTTGGGGCGCGACCGCGACCGGCTCCTCCGCGCTCGTTCGCGGCCTGTGTCCCGGTCGCGGTCCCGATCACGCTCTCTGTCGCGAACGCGTTCCCGGCTGCGCCGACGTGGCGATAACCGTGTGGTCGCTCTAGGATCGTAATGGTCAGCACCTACTCGCCGACTGTCTCGAGACCGACTGCGATCTCTTCTGCTCCGAGAGCGGCTTATTTTACGTCTGTCGGATCGATGATCTCTGTCACGGCTACGCTGTCGCCGGTCACCTCTGACCGTGGCTTGGCTTCGCTCTCGGCGCCTGGACCGAGTCCTTCGTGAGTGTTCGCGCCCGGCTCGAGATCGACTTCCGTCGTAACGGCCATCCCTCCGTCGAGAACGACTCCTCCTCTCCCGCCTGAGCCTCGATCGACTTCGTGCTCGTCCGTCTCCGGTGCGAGATCGGCTGCGGTCCCGCCTCGGGGAATGAGATCGTCGGCCGCGAGCACGGCGGTCGCCGGGCTCCTGGGGGCGGCCTTTCTCGCCTGGCCCTTTCTCATCCTTTTCGTGGGCGCGCGAGGCACTTGTACCGCTTCGCCCGTTATCTCGCGCTGCTGGCAGCTTGGAGTCGGCAGGGTGCTTCGAATCCTTGCCATGACCGAGCTTCTGAGACTCGGCAACCTTGGGCGAGTTCCTCCGAATGGGGTTGATGGCAGAAGTAGGGCGGGCCCTCCTCGGTGGCGGCACCAGGGTGGAATCGACCTCAAGCTCAGGCTGCGCGTGAGCAGCCTTACTACTCTCGCGAAGAAGATCGGCTAGGGCCTCCTGTTCCAGTCTCTCGTTTTCCTCTTTGGTGAGGCGCTCCTTGAGTTCCTCAGACGTAGCCTCTATCTCTACCTCCTTGGGACGGGCGTCTCGCTCGCGGTCGCGTGCTTGACCACGCTCTCGACCTCGATCACGCTCCCGACCTCGCTCCCGACCTCGCTCCCGTTCGCGTTCTCGATTCCTGTCTCGGTCTCGGTCTCGGTCTCGGTCTCGCCCACGTTCTCGGTCTCGGTCGCGCTCACGATCACGATCGCGATCGCGTCGGTCGCGCTCCTTGTGCCTATCCTCACGTTCGTCGTGGCGCTGCTTCTCTCGTTCCTCGCGTTCCTTTTCTCGTTTTCTTCGCTCATCGCGCTCCGCTTCCCGCTTGAGCTCAGCTTGTTGGCGCTCTCTCTCTTCTCTCCGCCGTTCTTCCTTGACAATCCGCCGCTTCTCCTCTTCAATGGCGGCATCTTTCTGCTTCAGCTCCTCTCGGAGTCGCTCGCGCTCAGCCTTTCTTGCTTGCGTGTCCGCGGCGTATTGCTCGTCCGTTTTCGCCCCACGTATTCTCTCAGCCTCGGCAGCCTCGTCGCCTATTTCGGCGCGGCGGATCTCGCGAATACGTGCTTCGATGGCGCCGTCGTCGATGAGCTGTCCAATGACATCTTCAGCCTTTTGGTAGACGCCGGAGCGCTCCAGAGCACCGTCGATGAGGGCCGCGGCCTTGCGACGATCCAGGGTGAGAAGCTGGCGTGGGTTTCGCTCCATCTCCTGCTCGGCAACCTCAAGAATGGCCTTGGTGACCTGAGCCTCGTAGTCCTGAGTGTGTGATCAGCTTCGACGTGGCAGGAAAAGTGTGTTTGGCAAAGAGAACGTACGCTGGCTTCGAATTTGTCCCACACTTGCTTGCGAATCGAGTCGTAGGCACCCTCCTTCTTGAAGCCATGGGCAAGCGACTCGATGGCAGCCCGGGTAGCCGAGGGCAAGGGTAGATCGGAGGCTTTGAGCTTGCGTAAAGGCGGGGGCCCCACGCCCGTTTTTTCAGCAACCTGTTTTTCAGCAACCTCACCGGATTGTTGTTTGGGAGCTGCCATGGCGAGAGCTCCCGGCTGCCGGTCGACGACGTGGTCGCGTTGCGTGCGAGGCGTAGGTGCTAAGGGCACGCACGAGTCTTTACCCGAGCATGTCAGGGAGCTCGAGCGGTGCGTGGTGGCATGGAGGTGTGAGGAGGTTGCTTGTGTCACTTGGCAACTGCCAGCTGTCAACGATACGAATACGAGTTACAGCAGCAAACGCCAACGCACGTGACCACATGTGGGGCCTGGGCCCCAAACAACAAACCAACCTGATACTATCATGATCCATTATCATCGTAGAGCAGAGAGGCCCCGACCCGTCAAAAGCATTGCCGTACAAACGGTGAATCCCTTGAGCCGAGCACCTTGGCCAAGCACCCACGCTCCCAGTCTAATAAATCATAGAGCGGAGAGGCCCCGACCCGTCAAACGCCTTGCCGTGCAAACGATGTATCCCTTGAGCCAAGTAGGTACCTTGGCCAAGCACCCACCCACGCTCCCAGTCTAAAACTCGCCCTCGCCTCCATTCCCAACAACGCTGGCCGTCCATAAGCCGACAAGCCCCCACCAGTTGACCTTCCATCCTCTCCACAGGCCCTGCAGCCCCTGGCCCTTTTTGTGCGTTGGCTGCAGGGCCCGGGCACCTACCCGCCCCCTTTTTGCCGTCGTCTGCTTCGGGGGCACCTCTCGCGTCCCCTCCTCCGAGGCGATGTGATACAGGGTGCCAAAAATGCCGTGGTAGCGCCCGACTGGGACAATCGTCTCTATGCTCTGCCCCTTGGCGCCAAAAGCCCCGACGTACGCCTGATCCGCGAGCACCGCCATCTGCCCACGGCGAAGCACCGTCTCGATGGGCAGCTTGATGAGAATCGCGGCCGAAGAGGCACAGAACTTTGTAACGGAAAAGGTCATTGGTGATACTTGGCTATCAATCATGAAACGAGTTCGGAGTAGCAGCGGCGTGGAGAGCGTGAGAAGCGGATGTATCAACGAGTTCAAAATGGTGGGCATGGCGATGGAAGATGGACACAAGTAGGAAGGAAGACTTCGGAGAGACGGCAGTGTTCGTCGCTGTCCGCTGTTGCCTGGAGTCATGATGAGCCTGTGACCGTCAGTTTCTGCTACCGTAGACTCGGGTCATCCATGAGACATTACCTCGTGCGCACCAGGTCTAGGGGTGACAAGAGCAGTCCCGTTGCAACAGCGGCAGTCCCCGCGACGAAAAGCGACGCCCAAGGATATGGAGAGGCAATGTCGACAAGACGGTCAATGTCCTCTTTGACGCCCAAGTCCGGGACGTTGAGGATGGCGCTCAAGAAGCTCCGCGACCAGTTCTCCAGGAGTGACTTCAGCACAGTGTAGAGAAACGTTGCGTTGGAGCCCTTCCACACGCCCCAAACACCATCTTTCTGCCACAGCTGCCCAATCACTTCGAGCACAGAATCTGGCCGTCCAAGTTGCAAGTGGTGTTCCGGCGTCACGGCCTGCTTGCGTCTTTGCGGCGATGGGGTAGGCGACGCCGCGTGGCGGGCACGAGCGGCTCTGCCCCTGGATGACGGCGTCGGGGTATCGGGGGCTGTGGATGTAAAGTAGGACATTTCCTCCCCTTCGGAATCCGAGTCCTGGTTCTACATGGACCATCAGCTCAGCGCTGGCGAGGCCACAGATAAGACTCACATCGTGTGCAGAGATGCCCCGACTCGACGACGTCTGCCCCCACCGCGCGTGTGTTTTCATGGGCGGCGCGGATGCCGCGTTATCGCCTTGATCCTTGGCCTGGAGGATGGTCTTTGCCACCTCGAACGGCTGGGCCATCAAGACGGAAGCGTATTTCCACATCAGTTCGTCGACCAGCTCCTTCATGGTCTGGCCCATGGTGGGCGACGACTCGCCGATGTAGTCCTTGTAGTCTATATCAGCAAAGACATGGCGGGCGAGTCCGGCGGTGGGCGCCGCATTTCCGTCGCCCATTGTTGGCGGTTTATGGTAGGGCCTCAGGGGGTTGACTTCCCCTCCTTGCGTCGGCATGATGGGCGATGCAGATGCAGACTCATCTGGATGGCGACGATTGTTTGTCTCGTCGCGCGAGGAAATGAAGCCTTGACTACGCTTGCAATGCGCATGAAAGAAGTCGTCGAGTTGGTAAACAAGACAAGCCGGCCCGGAGCTTAAGGCGGCCGACGGCGAATGGATTTCCCGGCTGATAAACCACTTATCGGAGCTCCGTTTCTAAGCAACTTGCACCGCCATTGCTCGCCAGCAAAAGATCCTGCCCAGGCCCTGATAGCTTACGATGCGCCGAAGGCCGAGGTGTTTTGCACCGCTTCGACTGGCTCTGTAGCGGATACTCTTTTCCCCTGTGGCCGTGCCACCAAGACGAATTCGACGACGGCGATTGCCATCTTTGATCTGCGTACCTACGTTGCCGAAACAGATTCCCAATGTCCGTCGCAAGGACAATCAGCTTGACGGCTGCGGCCTGTCGGCGGATACAGCCAGGTCGCCTGCACTTAACGACGGGCTTCATCGCATCACGACCCGAAGAGCATTACCGGTTCAGGGGCCTACCGTCAGCCGTGGCCCCCGCGCCATTGGAATCCCGCCGTCGCTTCACCACGACGGCGTCAAAGCGTCACGGACATATCGAGCCGCCCAAGCCCGGCGAAGAGTAGGTCCCGCCATCTCTCCCCTGCGCAATTGAAGGCCCCTGACGAAGCAACGCAGACTGTACGTGACGTTTATCGAAAAGGACGGGCAAGAGCATAAGTTTGCCGTGTCAGAGGGCGATAATCTGCTCGACATTGCGCAGGCCAACGACTTGGAAATGGAGGGAGCATGCGGAGGGTCTTGCGCCTGCTCAACCTGCCATGTCATCGTCACCGACGAGAGCTATTACGACAAGATGCCCGAGCCCGACGACGACGAGAATGATATGCTGGACCTGGCGTTTGGTTTGACCGAGACGAGCCGGCTGGGCTGTCAAGTCAAGATGAAGAAGGAGTTGAACGGCGTGGTCGTCAAGCTGCCGTCGATGACGAGAAACATGCAAGCGAGCGACTTTCAATAACCATCACACGCGACTTTGAAGTCTTGCCCGACGGTCAATCTGAAATATTGTACAGTATATGCGCCGCACGTGGGCGCATCAGAGTCCATGTATTCGTAAAAGGCACGGAATGGAGCGCTACCGGGGGTATCTTGATTTGCATCTGTACGCGGCAGGACTCTGTCTGATGAGTGCCTCATTTCTCCCTCTTTTCACGAATGCCCCCAACTCGGCCAACCTCTCACGCCTCCTCCAGCGCGCCCTTCCTCAAGCCACCTCCGCCCGAGGCGAGTAGGTCGAGGAAGCCCTTTTTGCTAAGCTCATTGACCTTTTCCTTGCGACGGTTGATGCCAATGACACCGGCCTTTTTGACGTCTCTTTCAGCCTCGGCCGCCTTGACCTGTGCCGCCCTCACAGCATTGAACATTTTAATGACACCGCGCTTCGCAACCTCTCGTAGTTTCCGCTCCGTCTGCAAGACCTGGACCGTCGACGTCTCGGCGTCCCCAGCCACGTCGCCGTTGGCCGCCAAGAGCACGTCCTTGACGCGGCCCTTTTCCAGAGCTCTTCTCTTCTGCTCCTTGAGATGCCGCCGCGCCTTTGCTTCCAATGCGCCATCTACGGCTGCTTTGGAGGCCTCGTGTGCTGCCGCGCTCCGGGCCAGGACGGGATCTGCCCTTTTCGACGACGATAGCTTGGTGGAAAGAATTTTGGAAAGAGAGTTGGCGAAGGCGCTTGGGTCGTTTCTTTTCGACTTGGGTTTTCCGCCGCGCGTCTCCAGTGATTGACCATTCTCGTCGAGGTCGGAGTCGTCTGTCCCTCCGTCCGCTTGGTCCTCGCTATCAGCTTCTGCCTTTTTTTTCGCCGGCACTTTGGTGGTCTTGGACTTTCGTCTCGTCTTCGTGGATGCGCCTTTGTCAGAGCTTGAGGACGCCGCATCGTCGATGGTTGCGTTGTGAATGTCAGCGTCCGAGTCCAGCAGGTCGACAGCGTCGAATTGCTGTTGGTCTTGATCGCTCTCGCCGTCGCTATGGTATTTCCTCTGTCTCTTCTGCTTTTTCGACGGGCGCTGGAGCCGGCCGTCCATGGACCGTTTTTTCTGTGCGTGTCCAGCCATTTTATTTCTAACCAGTTCGCCGTGTGTGTGTTCGCCGTTGTTCGAAATCAAAATGGCGCTCTGGAGATTGATGTTGGACAAGGCTTGAAGAAATTCTGCCGGGCTTTTTTTTAACATGGAGCAGGGCCAAGGCGGTGTAGGCGCCAGGCGGGTCTACAATCCAATTGTACAGTCCGTATCCGTATCCGTACATTGTACAGTTAATAACGTTCCTTTTCAAGGCGCGCTGTACAGCGGCGTTCAGCCAACTTCCACCAGAAGAAGGACGAGCGACAATGTACCCGTTGGCTGTCTTTATGCCAACTTAATTAGCTCGGAGCTAATTAAGTTGGCATCTGACAGTCAACGGGTACTCTGGGACACCGTCAAAACCACAAAGTCAAGCCTCGTTTGTATTGCTGCTCTTCTCCTGGATCCAGCCGCTGTACAGAAACTTCCCCACGACTTGCCGCCAAGGGGCATTTTCATCTCGAGCCAAAGAACCTGATCTTGTCCCAGAAAGACTCGCCGGAACTGAAGCCTTCGGCTGCTGGGACGGCGACCAGCTCGGTGCGCCACCGCTCCTGGCCATCGATGAAGAGGCGGTATTCCAGTGTGCTTTCCCCCGCGACTTGCTCCATGGTGAATGCCCCAAACTTTGACGTACCGGAAGGGATATATCTAGAGATTGTCAGGTCAGTATCTACTCTTCGGTCGATGCAGCAATTCATCGTGAATGCCTACTTGAGCACAACATCTTCCTCATCTTGCTGCTTATAAGTGGGGATAGGCGACGAGAACTGATTCAGCGGGCTCGTCGAGAACTCGAATGCAGCCGCAGTCTCTGGCCACCGAGACTCAGGCGGAGGCGGAAACTTGGTGGCTGCGAATTCGTGTCGGTCGCCAGAGAGAATGACCACGGTGGTTCCACGTGAGCCAGCTTCCCACATGGCTTCCAGGATCCTCTTTCGTTCCATTAGGAACCCGCCCCAAGTATCCTTGACGTTAACCGGCCAGTTCTTGGTAAACGGCACAGACGATGCCACAAACTTCCACTTGACCCCCCTAGGCTCCGGTCGCGCCAGCCAGGCCAGGAAATCCGCCAGCTGTTCATCGCCGAGCATCGTCTTCTCCAACTCGTCAAAGGGCTGGTTGTTGCTGGACCGATAGCTGCGAGTGTCTAACAGGAAGAAGCTGGCAGGGCCTTGGACAAACTCATACCAGGTTGCTCCTGGACGCCGCTGACTCTTGCTATCGGCCTTGAGGGCGACCGGAGGGTTGACACCGGCTTGATAAATGTGCCAAGGGTCAACGGCTGCTTTGTAGACGCCCGTGGTATTGGAGGACCAGTCGTTGGAAATCTCGTGATCGTCCAGAACGTGTAGCCAGCTGAGGTTCTGCCCCACGGGAGCCCAATCGGGGGACGCGTAGACCTGGCGATATTGCATTCGATACTCTTCGGTCGACTTTCCGAATCGCTCCGGTACGTCAACGTAGATGAAATCTCCCAAAAACAGCATGAACTGAGCTCCGAGGTCGGGAAGCTTCCTCGCCAAGTGACGCAGGCCCGGTATGGCGAGCGGATGGTCAAGCGGGTTATACGGGAAGCGAGGCAAGATGCAAGAGGTTGAGATGAAGGTGAATTTTCCGTTATTGTATTTGGGCATTATGCCTGGTTTTGGCGGGGACAGAAACTCGCCCGTGTAATTGTTTGAAGTCTTCCATTCGTATATTCTTTGTTCCGAAAGCATCAGGGGAACCGGGATCACGGCCGTAAAGTCTGTAGCGTTTGAAGTCCATCGAGCCCCCCCTGCGGTCTGCCACAGTGGATTGTCGAAAGGAGGCTTAGGCTCCTTGATGCGTATCTCCAGGGTGATGGGCATCTTGGCTTGATCGGGTTCCCGGATCAGGAACTTGGCCTCGCTAGGACCGACGTAACCGAGCCGGACAAATGATAGATCTTGAGCTTGGTGGTACCATCGTGCTCGAAACAGTGCGTCGACAGTCAATCCAACGAGAAGCACGTTGATGAGAAATGTCAATGCAGAGAGTATCGGACGCCCAGCACCCGGCGCGCCGTAAAGGAGTATCTTCCATGGACTTGAAGTTTTTGCTGCCACAATAATTCTCTCCTGGACGGCAACCTCCTCGGCGACTGTCTCCGGTTCAGGCTCGAGGGCAACACCATCCTCTGTTAACAACGGAGTATCCGGGGAGACCTTGGTTTCCTTGATGACCAGTTGAATCCGATCGTCGACGATCTCGAGTTCGGGGCTGCTGAAGCAGCTGGCGAGGAACGCCGGTGCGTGGATCGCAAACAGGGCAAGCGTGAGGGAGGGAAAATGGGCCTGAGGTCTAGTTAGCGGGCTTCGGCTCGGACATTGATGTTTGCGTCGTCGTGCTTACAGGAAACTAATCAGTTGTTAGCATGAACCATTCAATGGCGAAGAAAGAGGGACAAACAAGGCGAAAGGAAATGATGGCAGATATCCTCAAGGCGACCGAGGCCACCGTTGCAACCACGTTTCGGAGCGCCATGGGAAGGTTCCAATGAACAGATGACGATTTTCATCAACAGACGACCAGAAGGCAAAGGCTCAAGCGAGGCGGAAGAAGAGGATAAAGGAGGAATGGGCATGGACAAGTCGAGAACATGCGAGTATCGTGACAAGAGCAGGCGGCGGAACTGTGACATGTCTCTGATCTAATAAGCCGGCAAGTGGACGTCACCGCCAAACGCCGTGGCGCAGTCGCCCAGACTGTGGCTGGACCCGTCCCCTGGAGCTTAAGGGGGTCGGTGGAGTTGAAATTCCGGGCCGAAGTCCTTCGTGGCCCTCCTAGAGCTCCCAAGGCCGCGCGCTGCCAGCATCTCCACCATCTAACTGGCGACCCATTGCCCGACCTGCCCTCGCAGCAGCACGCAACAAGGCAAATCCGAGCGACGCAATGAGATTTCCCACGATAGCAGCGGGTGCTGTCGCCTGCATGGCCACGGTCGCCAGCGCCGCCGCTGCCACGGCTTTGACCTACAAGTTGGTCGCGGGCGAGAAGGCCTGCTTCTACACGGAAACGACGAGGGACAACGAGAAGGTGGCCTTCTATTTTGCTGTGGGCAGCCCCATGCGATGAAGCGATTGGCGATGGAGGCCTGACGTTTTCCGTGTCACAGGTTCAATCAGGAGGCTCGTTCGATGTCGATTACACTGTCGAGGGACCGGGCTCCCGTATCATTCTCGAGGGCGAAAAGGAGCGCCAAGGCGACTTTGTCTTTACGGCGCAGCATGTCGGCGAATACTCGTTCTGCTTCGACAATGAAATGAGCACCTTCACCGACAAGCTCGTCGACTTCGAGATTTCGGTTAGTTGGCTCTCTGGGCTTGTCGCGAGCGCAGGAGCCTGGCTAATCATGTATGCCACAGAGCGAGCACGAGACGCGATCCGCACAGCTTCCTTCCAAGCAGGGCACCTCGCCTGAGCAGACATCTGTTCTGGAAGAGTCCATCTTTAAGATTTCCGGCCAGCTATCAACCATCTCGCGAAGCCAAAAATACTTTCGAACTCGCGAGAACCGCAACTTTAGCACCGTAAACAGCACGGAGAAGCGCATTGTTAACTTTAGCATGATTCAGATTGGGCTCATTGTGTGCATGGGCGCTCTGCAGGTGTTTGTGGTCAGGTTCTTTTTCCAGGTACGCACCCGAAGCATTCGGCCAGCCCTGTTTCTAACCGCTGTTCTCTTCTTTCTGCACTCTAGGGCGCACGAAAGGGTTACGTATAAACGCGTTGGACAAGTCGATGAGAGTTGGGCGAGATGCAGGCTATGGGCAGGGAAAAGAGGGAAAGGCAAGGGCGGTGATGGGTTGCTACATCTTTATACAGGGCATGAGTGGTTCGATGAAGTCAATGAAGTTGCGTGGTGTTTGGGACAGCCTTTGCGACCGATTTGCAGTCATGGCACACCTCTCATCTTGAGGCAGCTGGCTTTTCCCCCTGGCCATCGTCTAGTCTTGCCACGGCTCACACGTTCCCTCACAAGGGACGTCCAATTTAATTAGTCCGTAACTGGTTTCGGCACGTCAAGTGAACTTGCATGCTGGCGCAGAGACGGCAGGAGCGGCTAAGCCACACTGTTGATGCGCCACACTTGGAAATATTCTATCCGTACTCCGTACTCCGTCTTAGCACTTTGGCCTGCTTCATCATCCACCATCCACCACCACACCCTAATTTGGAGTGCGAAATGACCTCAATCGCCGCCTCTCTCCAGGCCACGCTGCCCAAGCCAAAGTACACCGGCGAGGATGAGGAAGAGGCTTCACGATCCCTGCAGCGCGGCCCCCGCATCGTCGGCCCCGGTCAGCTCGACGAAACGCAAATCGTGCTGAAGCGGGCGGCCCCCCCGCCCTATGGCCAACGATCAGGCTGGCGGCCGCGGTCGCAGGAGGACTTTGGAGATGGAGGCGCCTTTCCAGAGGTTCTCGTGGCCCAGTATCCGCTTGAAATGGGCAAGAAGAGTGCCACGGCAAGCAACGCTCTGGCCATTCAGGTTGATGCCGAGGGCAAAGTCAAGTACGACGCCATCGCGCGGCGAGGTCACGGCGACGGCCGCATCATACACACCTCTTTCAAGGAGCTCATCCCGCTGCGGCAACGCGCCGACGCCGGCGAGATCGACCTGTCGCGCCCAGACAAGGATGCTGTGGCGGCAACGACGGAGAAGACCAAAAACGCACTCGCAGCCCTCATCATTGGAGCCGTCGCGGCGCAAAAGCCAAAGAATGTCAACGTCGGACAGCAAAAAGACGCTACCTTTGTGCGGTACACACCGGCAGACCAGATGGGGGACAACTCGAGGAAGCAAGACCGCATCATGAAGATTGTCGAGCGGCAAAGAGATCCCATGGAGCCCCCCAAGTTCAAGCACAAGAAGATTCCGCGAGGCCCACCTTCCCCTCCGCCGCCCGTCATGCACTCGCCCCCTCGGAAGCTCACAGCCGAGGACCAAGAAATGTGGAGGATCCCGCCGCCCGTTTCCAACTGGAAGAATCCCAAGGGCTTCACGGTGCCGTTGGACAAGCGATTGGCCGCGGATGGACGGGGCCTGCAGGATATAGCCATCAACGACAAGCACGCTCAGTTTGCCGAGGCTGTCAAGATGGCCGAACGACATGCGCGTGAGGAAGTACAGCAGCGAGCCATGATGCAGCAGAGACTGGCAGAGAAGGAGAAGGCGCAAAAAGAGGACAACCTCCGATCTCTGGCACAAAAGGCACGAGATGAGCGCGCCGGGTCCGGCCGTGGACGCCGGGAGTCGAGAACCTCGCGGGACTCCCGGTCTCGGTCACGGTCTGGCAGCTACAGCTACTCTGAATCTGGTTCCGATGGCGAGGGTTCCGATATCCGAGAGCGAGAAAAGGCCAGGCGGGAGCGCAGGAAGGAGGAAGAGAGGAAGCTGCGGCAAAATCGCATGGGCGCTGAGCGCCGGATACAGGTCATGGCGCGGGAGCAGAACCGAGACATATCGGAAAAGATTGCCCTCGGGCTGGCGAAGCCAACGCAGGCAAAGGAGACCATGTACGACTCGCGGCTATTCAACCAGTCGAGCGGGTTCGACAGCGGGTTCAACGAGGACAACCACTTCGACAAGCCTCTGTTCGCAGCCCAGGACGCCATCAGCAGCATCTACCGGCCACGGGCGAACGTGGAAGAGGACGACGGCGAGGCGGGGGAGCAGGAAATGGCAAAGATACACAAAGTCAGCAGGTTTGGGGAGGCATTGGGCAAAGGGACGTTTAAGGGCGCCGCCGACGTCGAGGTGAGTCTTGTTTTCCCTGTCCCTGTCTCTCTTGACGCGGAGCGTGTGCACCTTACGGATGCTAACAAGCCAACCACAGGCACGTGAGGGCCCTGTTCAGTTTGAAAAGGAGACTGCGGATCCTTTCAGCGTGGACAAGTTTCTGTCCGAAGTGGACCAGAGCTCATCGTCGAAGCGGGGGTACGGACTGCAGGAAGGGGGAGACCGGCAATCCAAGCGGCCGCGAGTCGACGACGACGACGGTGACTGAGAACATTCGGACCGGATGGTGGACGGCGGGGCGTCTGGGATAGCGAGGGGAGCCATGGACGAGGCGGGCCACGGCCGGGCAGCACCTCGAGGCGTAGCACAGCCCGACGAGGCGCAGGAACAAGGTTGTCGGCAATAAAGTCTCGGCGGCAAGCTCACGGGCGACGGGGCATGGCGCCAGGACGCCGATGAAGGATTCGACAGGCCGATGCTTCTTCCTTGGCTGTGCGTCTGCACGTCTTCCTAGCGATGCGACGACGGACCAATTGAGCCTGTCGGGCCGGATCGACTGCCCCATGTACTATATATGTCTTGCAGCTGCCGCGCGGCGACCTGGCAGGCTCGATACGAGCATGTCTGCAGAGAGAGACAGAGAGACATGGGACTTTGTTACATTGCAAGAGATGAAGGCTCCAATAGTGTCTGTTTGTGCACGAAGCCTCTGGCCTGTCAGGGAAACCACGCAGAATCATCGACGACGGCCAGAACCATCGACGACCAGAACCATCGACGACTCGCGGCCCAGAATGGAGAGAATGCGCCATGACGGGCACGAGCCGCTGACGGAGGCGCCTCCTCCATACGACGACATTGTCTTTTCGCGTGGCGGGCGCGGCGCCGGCCAGGCTCGCGCGAGCATTCCCTGGTGGAACCCGCGATACTGGCGCAAGAGGGCCTGGATCGAGCTCGCCACCGTCGCCGCCGTCGCCGTCGTCATCGTCGTGGCTGTTGCCGTGGTCGAGTCCAAGAAGAACGCGTATCCAGACTACGCGCCCATTGCGTACGGCCTGAGTGACAGGTGCAAGTGGACGACTGCTTCCCGTGTTGGAGGACCGTGGGCTGACGGACCGGGTCGTCGCACGATAGACGGGGGAGAAACCTTTTTTCGACCAGTTCAACTACTTTACCGGCTACGATGCTGGTGAGACGCCGGCGGACTCGGTCGTGTCGGGCGCAGCGAGAGCTGATTGAGTGCTGCGTAGCCCAGGGCTTCGTGCATTATGTGCCACGGCACCGACGGACTCTTCGGGCATCCCTAGAACATGTTGTTCTGACAACTCTTCACTTCATGGCCGCCATGCCTTGCCACAACGGAATCAAGGGGTCTTGAATCACCAAGATCCTATAAGCGCCCTTCTATAATCAGCGCCGTTTACCGCTTGTCAGGCTCCCCCACGACGAGATGCTCCATCTCTTGCATGATCAATAACAAGAAGTGCCCTAAAGACCCACGACTCCAACCTTTAGATAATTTGCATCGCTGTCGATGCGTTGCCTGATTGCGCCAGAACGCAACTCATCAACATCCCAAGCCGCCCAGGTGAACCTTCCGTGCAGGAATGCGGCTTCGTTAGATGCAGCCCACACTGCGTAATGCCCAGGTAGATCCTCTAAGACTCATTAGCACCTGTCCCAGCATAAAAGGAGGGAATGCTTACCGTCGTCCCAGTCAACGGCTTCCTTGGACAACCCTGCGTTCCTAGCTGAAGGGGTAAAGATGACTCCGGGATGGAAGCTGATGACTTGCATGTCGCTGGCAGAGACGTCCTTGGCAATCTGCTGCATGACCATAGTGCCCGCATTTTTAGAAGCTGAGTAGTTCGGCCACATACCCATCGTGTCGAAGTCATGGATGAGACTGGTCGACACATTGACCATGGACTGCAATGCAAGCCTGTCAGCTAACGGCCAACTAGACTTGTTTGCCTTGCTCGCATACCAGCTTTTTGCTCGCATCTCGCTTCTTTTGGTGATAAAAGTAGTCGGCAAACTCCATGTTGGCACCAACATTAACAGCAAAATCGGCCATGACCTCTTTGTAGCCCAGCTCAAGCATGGTGGCATTTACGGCTTGGGCGCGCGCTGCATTGAGAACCAAGACATCAACCACTAAGCCTTCCGCGTGGAAACCACCCCAGAGGTCTTTGGCTGCCCCTGAGTTCGCAATATCGAGTTTCTTGTCGATAAAGGTTGTTTTCGGATACTGAGCCTTGAGCGCCTTGGCTGCCTCGGCAAGAGGGCGCTCCTGTCGTCCGGTCAAGATGACAGTTGCGGCTCCAGCTTTGGCAAAGCTTCTCGCAATGGCATACCCGGTACCGCCCGAGCTTCCGGTGATCAGAACTGTCTGGCGGCGCTGGGAGAGCTCAGGGCGAGAAGGGTCAATAGCCGCGTAGGGTTCGCGGTGCAAAGTTGTGGTCAAATTGGAAACTGATTTGGAAGCTGATGGGCCCGTCATTGTGGCCGGTGATTCTGTTGCAAAGATGGTTATGGCAGTATGTCTACCTGAGTATGGAATGATGACCGTCTTTATACCTCGATCGTGCAAAACGGGCTAAACTTCTTCCATGTGGCAATATTCGCCAACGTCATGGTCGTCAGCTGGCGGTGGGGGGGGGGCTCCTGACCGTAGTGATAAAAAGAGGAAAAGAGGTAGCGACGAAGCCATCGTGGCGACGAAGCCGACGTAAAGCAAGGGAAAGGGGCGACGAAGCCATCGTGGCGACGAATCCGGAATAAAGCGACGAAGCCGGAATAACGCGAATAAGGGGCTAGAGCGGTTGTGTCTAGACGTAATTTTACTAGCAACGCGCTTTACGAATTAGAATTAGGCAGGAAGCGCCGCCTTATATACAAACACTAAGGATTTTAGGGAGGAATAGCAGGATGACCCTCGCGGCCCGCCTTATGTAGTGGTGGGATTCGGCCAAGGCTGTGCTAAAGCTCTAGATCTATCAACCCCTTGTCACGGGAAAGGACAAGTCTGCGCCGTGACCTGCAGTGTCTTCTCTGCGGAGTGCTGTGTATCGGCTCTTGGGTGACGATTATTGTGACGATTATCTTGACGATTACAAGGCGCTGGGAAACTTGTCGAGGGAAAGTAATGGCATATTGGACAAGGAAAGTTGACGCGTCGACAGAATCAGTATGGCAAAGATGGCTACTTGGCCATCATGTTTCCCCCTTTTCAATCATATGGGCTTCATCCCCGTAGCCCCGGGTATTTATTGTACATGGTTCTCGTATTCGAACAATCCTTCCATTCCATGCCACAACGCGAATCGGAGAGTTGCGACCGTGTCCAAACGCCAGATGATGATGTGCCCCCTCTATGCGGGCCCGGAACGCCCTTTTCTCAAGTCAAAACACAAACCTAGCAAGTCAAATCAAGCCGCCTTCTCGTTTGGAACCGCGACAAGCCCGTCACTCGTCCTTGGGCTGCCTCATCCAGGCGTCAATGGCGGCGCTAAAGGCGGCAAAGGCGACGCAGCCGCCGGCCATGGCCTGGGGCCCCGCGTTGCGGGCGAGGATGCCGCCGGTGAGGCAGCCGGCGGCGACGCCGTTGCCGATGTCGTTTGTGGCGCGCAGGCCCTCGATTCCGCACTCGATGCCGGAGAAGAGGGCGCCGACCTTGCCAAAGTTCTTGGCCATGGAGAAGGAGCGCGTGCCCATGTCCTTGAAGCCGAGCTTGAGCTGCTGGCGGAGGGGCAGCGACGTCATGTTCTGGCCGGCGGCGTTTGTGACGGGGCTGCCAAAGGGGGTGTCGTACGACATCTGCGCGCGCGGCGGGCGTGGTTAGAAGGAGTCCAAGGGCGAGGGTCGGGTGAAGCCATGTCTTCCTTGCTTCCCGCCGCGCGGGTTGAGAAGGGCGAGAGGGAGGGGGTAGCGTACGGAAGCCATGAACATGCCAAAGAGGCCGCCCATGCCAAAGCCCATGACGCCCGACATTACTGACTTGCCGAAACACGACTCCATGGCGGCTTGCACCTGTGAGATGAGAGGTTAGCTCAACATCGGACACATTGTGACGAGCAACTAGGCTTGCCCAGGCCACCTGAACAGGAGCAGAGAGGGAGAGAATGAGCGAGAAACATGGCTCCCCCATGCCATCGGAAAGACGCACAGCTTTGACGCCTGGATCCTGGGAGCCGCCGGCTTGAGGGGCGGCGCCTCCCGCCGGCGCACCACCTGACGGGAAGTTCATGGCGTCGGCCGTTGTCGTCGGTGTCGGGACGTGTGGTTGTCTGCCGTGTGTTGCAGCGCCCTATTTCGAGTGGGAAAACGAGGGGTTCGTCGCTCGGGGGGTCCGATGCTCCGGACCGCGGGTGCCTGGTGCCTGGTGCCTGGTGCCTGTTGGGTCGTGGATCGTGCGAGACTTGCTCGACAGAGGACCGAATATTTCTGCCCCTCTTCACCGCCGAGCGACGGTGAGCAGGTGTCGGCCCCACCTTTCGGCTCCGAAGCCCCCCCACCACGGGCCGCGTCTTTGTTCCAGCGGCTTCTATCCGTACCCGTTGACCCGTTGTGAACTTTTTATGTACGAGTTAGTGTTCACTAAAATAAACTGTATGGGCGCAATTGTGGATCAAAAGACAACGGCATTGGCAGCAGCTGCATCTATGCTCCTGTATATCTGCAAAAACAGGCAAAGGATACCGGCACCATCAGCGTCTCAGTCACAACAAGTGGCGAGGTAGACGGCCGTGCATGATGCTTCGTGTAGGCTGCCGAGTGTGAGAGCATAGCCCAGGCAGCATTCTTCTTCTCCATGACAAGGCTGTTTTTACACCGTAAATATGATGAGGCTCGTTCCTGCGCCATAAGGATATCGTCACAAAGCAAGCCGTTGCCACACCCCATTCATCTTTCCCACCCGAGTGCCGGATCAAACTTGCACAGTGTCAGTGCCGTGGTCCATCAATAGCAGGTTTTCATAGGACGGAACCCGCACGCGACCAGGCAAAGGCACATCATCCAGCCAGGCCCATGGTGTTTGCAGCAGCGTCGACGCCCCCGTCGCCCATCATGTCGACATGTGCAGTAGACGAGCCGTCGTAGCTCGAGGGCGAAACGGCGGACACGTAGCCCGAGTCATCGGTGTTGACCCAAGGAGCCCCGAAGCCCTGCTGTACGGCAGGCAAGCCGTGGTAGAAGTGGCTGCCCCAATAGCCGCCGGCGGGACCTGGCAGCTGGTATGCCGAGTGGCGATGACACGCTTCGAGCTCTTGGGGGCAAGCGTCGAGGCTGTTTGTCGTCTGCGTGTCGCGAGCGGTAGGCTGATCGGATGGCAGCTGTGCTTGCGCAACTGGAATTTCAAACGACTGGTTTGCTGGCTTGGAAGCACCAATTCCCTTGGCAGCTCGTCGAGTACGTGTCTTGTGCTCCGTCACGACGTCATACACGCCCTTGCCGTTCTCCCCTGTCGTCATCTCGTCAGTGAAGCCGAAGCAGCATCGACATGGCCGGAAACAACATACTGAGGTGCCTCTTGTGCTCAGCGACGAGGTCGGCTGCTCGCGGCGACTCGTGCCCGGTGGTGATGTTCTGGAAATAGTGTTCGACTGGGCATTGTCAGCAGTGTTTAGAACCCGGCGAGCTCAGAGGTGCGCACAGAGCATCAACTTGGTGTAGTTCCGACGGGCCTTTTTGCCAAAGTTCTTGTGCATCATGAGGGCACTCTGCTCCCAGTCGACAGCCTTGCCAATCAGGGACGCGGCCTTGGGGGAGATGGGGACGATGGTGCGCCAAAAGTACAGCTCCTCCTCTCTCGACCAAGTCTTGCCACCCATGTTGTCGGTGGACCAGGAAGATGAGTCGAGGAGGTCGTGGACGGCTTGGGTTGATTTGAGCAACGGGAAATGCAAGTCCAGGGGCGCGCGTGTGTAGTGTAGTTTACGGTTCCTCGATTGCTCGGCCAAGGTCTTTGATGCTGCTGCTGCTGCTGCCGCTTCTCGCGTAGTCGGGGAGCGAGGCCGTAGATGAGAGGAGAAGAACGACGACGAGAGGGGGGCGAAGAACGACGACGAGAGCGGTGAGGTTAAATAAGTGAAATTCAAGGTCCAACGCTCGATAACGGGTGAATCAGCTACCAGCGAGTACGGCATAACGTCCGAGCACGCAATGTATTCCGCGTGCCACGTTGACCGATGCCGGGGTCTAGCTCATGATTCACGCCCTGGCAACGGCCTCGCTAAGCTCTTGATATCACTGGCTGCAACGGTCACGTTTAGGTTCATGCCTTGAAGGGCGTCTGAGGCACTGGAGCCTCGAATCCGCGGGAAACCAGGAAACTGGCCAGGGTGCGCTCCATGCCGGAGAACTGCATCACGTCAGGGGCCAGAGCTGTTTACGCAGCCGAGATGGTGGGCACTCACGAGGCTCTTTTGCCTCAGGGGCACCACGCCGTCTCTGATCCAGAAACCCCATGCGCCCATCATGTTGGCCAGCATGACATCCGTCATCAGACGGTCGCCCACGACGGCCACATGCGAGGCATCGGTTACGCCCGTCTCGGGATGCTGTCTGAAGTAGGCCATGATCTCGGAGCCGCAGCCTGGCTTCTTGACCGCGTGCGGGAGAACGACAACCCCCGTACTCCTCTCCACCTCGGCAGCCTGCTTCAATTCACGGTCCCAGCTGGAAGCGCCTGCGGTGTTGGACACGATGAGCAGTCGCCGGCCGGGATAGGCCTTTTTGAGCGCCTCAAAGTGTTGCTGCGTAGCGGTGAGTGAGTCGACGAGCGGGCAGATGGCAGTCACGAAAGTGAGCGTACTTTGTATGGCCCGTAGACCTCATTTGCGCCGGGATATGCGAAGCAGTCGTCCTTGTCGAGGACAACCGCCTTGATCGTGGCCTTTTGCAAAGCCCGGTCCAGGGGAATTGGCAGGTCGTTGAAGTTGGACACGGAATAGTGAGGGAGGCACAGGCCGGGCCTGAATAGTAGCCGTGAGACGTTGAGGGACGCCGAGGTGTTGAGATTCATGCTGGCGTTCTCCACGAATACCTTGAAGAGAATGAGAATGGTTGGGGTCATCGGCTCGGGATTTAGTGGCCGAGGCGCCTGTCGCAACCGCCTAGACGCCTCTAGACGCGCTGGAAGTACCTTGCAACTCCCGCCTGCACCAACTCCTGCCCTGCCCGTTGCCAACTCCAAACCAACCTCTCTCAATGAAACGCATCCTCCCGGCGCAACAGCAGTCGAACCGTCGCACGCCATGCTGCCCTAGCTGCGCCTTTAACCGATCGCCATGCCCCCGAGGAAAGCCGCTCAGGCTGACCCTCCCCATACCCGTGGATTGCGGTCCTCGACGAAGCGAGCACACGACCATGACGACGGCGCCGAGGATGAGCTGACCTCGACCCCTGCGAAGCGGCGCCGTGGCTCCGCGTCACAGGAGGCGCGCAGTGTCGAGCCAGAGCCGGAAGTGGTGACGGAGGAAACGATGGACGAACAAGTCCGGCCCAGTCCCGACACAGCCGCCATGGCGTCCGTGGTCACTCCGCGAAAGCGCGGCCGGCCGCCAAAAGCCTCCACGCAGGCCAGCACGCCCCGGTCCACCAGGGCGAAGGCGACGCCCGCGTTTGCGACTCCCAGAAAGGCCGTCGTCGACGACGCGGGAGCGCCCACGCCGACGAGAAAGGCGGCGGACCGGTCGGCTCGCAAGAAGAGCGCGAGAGCTCTCATTGAGCAGGTGGTGCGCAGCGGCGCCGGCGATGACGACGCGCACGATGACGGCGACCATGCTCTCGTTCGGGGGATTTACGAGGACAGCGACGACGCCGACGACGACGACCATGGCGACGACGACGAAGACATCGACGGCCAAGGGCTCGACAGCGTGGCCGCGACGCCCTCAAAGACGCCCCGGGCTCGTCGAAGAAAGGCAAAGTCTCCCACGCCGCCTCGGGACTTGCCCCCCCACGAGCTCTACTTTGTCGACAACAAACCAGGCCGGCCCAAGACGTCGGACAAGACGCTGGGCTCGCTGGCCCTCATGACTCACGAAGAGTACTTTGCCGTGTTGCGCGAGCACCAGGATCGGCACGCCGCCGACGTCGAGTATCTCGAGGCCCTGCACGCCGAGTCCTTCCCGCAATGGACCTTTGAGCTCGTCCAGGGCTTCAGCCTCTGCTTGTATGGCTTCGGCTCCAAGCGCGCCCTGCTGCGCAAGTTTGCCAAGCATCTGCACTCGCGAGCCCCGGGGGCTTCACCGCGCAAGACGGTCATGGTCAATGGCTACTCTCACTCGGCGAGCATGCGAGAGATTCTCGGCTGCATAGGGGCCGCCGTCGATGCCACGCAGCGCATCCCCGCGTCCACGCCGCCAGCCATGGTCCACAACATCACGACGCTCCTCTCGTCAACCGACCTGGTCCTCACCGTCATGGTCAACTCCATCGACGCCACGCCCCTGCGCAAGCCAGGCATGCAGGCCATCCTCGCCCAGCTCGCCGCCCACCCGCAGGTCAACCTCGTCTGCTCGGCCGACACGCCCGACTTCCCCCTGCTCTGGGACGTCGGCGTCCGCTCCGCCTTCAACTTTGCCTTTCACGACTGCACCACCTTTGCGCCCCTGACGGTCGAGCTCGACGTCGTCGACGACGTGCACGAGCTGCTCGGCCGCAAGGCCCGCCGCGTCAACGGCAGGGAGGGCGTCGCCTTTGTCCTGCGCAGCTTGCCCGAGAACGCAAAGAATCTGTTTCGCTTGCTCGTCAGCGAGGTCCTCGTCGCCATGGAGGAAGAGGGCAGCGCCGCTGGCCAAGAGTCTGCTGGTGTCGAGTATCGCATGGTGTACAACAAGGCCGTCGAGGAATTCATCTGCACGTCTGAAATGGCCTTTCGGACGCTGCTCAAGGAGTGCGTCGATTCTCTCGTCTCCCTCTTCCCCCACCCCATCTAGCTGACAGCCGACGGCAGGTTTCACGACCACCAGATCATCACCAGTCGCAAAGACGTCATCGGGACGGAGCTGCTGAGCGTGCCCTTTGCCAGGGAAGAGTTGGAGGCCATGCTGGAGGACTTGATGGCTTGACGCGTCAGGGCGGGCGAGGCGTCCGGGTGGACTTGATTGGCGAAGCATCTACTCCTTACTGTTTGCTGTTTGCCGCATTGAGGGCGTATGTACGTACGAATACGCGTCCACATATGGCATAATTGACTTGACTTGCTCCTCTTCGCATCAAAGACCAGGCTCTGTACGAATAGAGTACACGCAATGGTATGTGGTATTATCGGCACGTCTACTGTCGCGTGACGGCCCATGCAGCGCCATGGCTCCAAAAACACCGCCGCTCCCAACGCCTGCGTGAATGCTGTTCTATACTCCTAGGCTCTTGACACAAGTCCAGAGGACGACGGGAACAATGACATTGTCGTTGCCGCCTGTCAAGACGGCCTCGGTGAGGCTGGCCATCGACGCGCAAACGCCGGCGTTGCGAGCACTGACCAGTGGACCCATGGGCTCGTCCGTCGTCGCCCAGCCGCCCAGCCGCAGCCACGCACTCGCAGCCGTCAGGCCCGCGAACGCGGCGGCCGCGAACGCGACGCTTCCCTCGAGGCTCTTGCCGCCGCCCCAGAGCCATTTGCGGTGGCCGTAGCGTCGCCCGATGAGGGACGCGGCCGCATCGCCGAGGCCGACGCAGATGACGCCCGAGACCATGCTCACATCCCTCGTGGGCACCTCCCAGCCGGCCAGACACCCCGTGCCCGACCGTGTCAGCGTGGCTAGGGCCAGCCAAAGAGGAATGGCGCACCCGATCAACAGAAAGATGTGAGAGATGACGACGGGGCCGCGGAAGTCTCTCCCGTCCACATACGGAGCCAGGAAAGACGCAATAGGTTTCGACAGAGGCGGCAGCTGGCTCGCCCTTAAGAGGTCGAGGATAAGGAAAATAACCAGAACCAGAACCAAGCCCAAGGCAGCAAAGGTGGGATCGACAAAGGTCACTGGAAGGAACATGCCGACCATCATGAAATGGAATACCTTTCGCCTCGTGTCGACCTCGTACGTCTCCTTGAGCCGGAGTACGATGACCAGCCCGACGACGAGAATGAGGAGCCAGTAACCGCTGAGGATGAGCCTCGAGTTTGCCTCGCCAAACTCGTCATGGCGAAGGTGTTGTACCCACCCCATGCGGCAGTCCGGCCCGTCCGCGGATCCAAACTGTCGAGGCAAGCAGACCCATCGCTCGAGATTGGCATTGACCACCTGGAACCGAAACCACGGCCAGTCTCCGAACATATAGCCCAGTGCCCACCCTACCGGTTCGTGGCCGCCGAGGGCGTATTCCTGAACGTAGACGCGGACGCCAACGAGGATGATTGCCAGCAAGCATACATAAACGTATAGTGCGTACAACCATGTCCTCAGCGTTGCTTGGGCTTGGGTAAGCTTTAGGTACGGCCGAATCGAGCTTGAAATTGCCCGCTTTCTTCTCCCGGAATGAGTATGCGTGGAAAGCTTAGGCTGTAGCATGTCAACATGCGACACGGTGCGTCTCCGTGCGAGGCTCAAGTCCGGCTCTCCGTCGTCCTTGGAGAGCAAGGAGGCAGCCTCGCCTAGATCCGCGTTGGGTCCCAAGGTTCGGACTCTCAAGGGCCCGCGGAGGGGGGAGTGCCAATCCTCCTCCTCGGTCAAAGGGTTGTTGTCGTTGCGGTCGCCGTTTGCAATTTGGCCGAGAGACTGGTGCTGTTTCCTGCGCCAGGGGAGCAGTACACGCATGGGATTCCAGGATCGGTGTTGTTGAGAATCAAAGGGTCTCCGAAAACGCCATTTCGGCACTCGTGCAAGCCGTATCCCCATTTGGATCACCGGTCCGCAAATCACGAGCGTGACTAGTCCTCCGACCCACAGCAGCGCCTTCAACACTTGGATTTGCGGCGAGGCAGCCAAGGTCAGAACACTAACCAGTGCAATAGAGAGCAGCTGGAGTTCAGCCTCGAGGAGACTGGTGGTCGTGAGATAGCGGAGGACGTTGCACAAGGTCTGGTGCAGAGGATAAAGGAGGACAAGCGATTCTTCCAATAAGTCGCCTCGAGGCGTGAGCCCGGATGGACGCCATATCAAGGGTAGGCACGAGAGTGTCCAGTGTATAGTGCCGAATGACGCAAAGGGGTCGATGGTCGGTATCAGGGACTGCGGAATCGCGCAAACGCTCAGTATGACGCTCGGGAGTATGGCGGCAGGGTTGCTGGCTGAAATCAGAAGCGAGGCGAAGATGGTGATGGTGGGCGGATACAACAACGGGGCGGGATCGAAACTGGAAGGGAGCTTGAACGCCAGCATCCGGGACTGTTGACGGTGTCGATGCGCCCACACTGATATGCGCAAGGGATAGAGTGCGAGAAGGATGGCAACGAGCAGGCCTAGTAACTGGAAGTCTGCGAAAAGTGAGACGAGGTCAAGAAATGGCCGCAACAGCGGGCATACCTCTGCGCCAGAGGCCCATCACGGGGGAAACTCGGGAGTTGGCCGCAACCATGCACCCTAGAGCAGCCACCAAGCTTGCTTCAGTCGCTCGACGCACCAGCACCTTATTTCGGCGCGCTGTGTTCCTCAGACGGCACTTGACAGAGCATCGCTGGGCAGAAAGCGCCTTTTCGACGGCTCGCACTTGATGATCCTCCACGGCGGCTGGGGTCGCCAGCGGGGTCGACACTCCCGATGGGAATTCATTCTGCCCGCGCAGACCTTTATGAAGTCTGACTCTAGGAGCAGGGAGCCCTTTGAGAAAGTGCTCATCGTCAGCCTCGGTCCCGCTTTCACTGGCAGCAGACGAGTCCTTGGAATATTCGCATAAACCTGTCGATAATGACGATGGGGTCTCGGCATCGTCCCTTGGGACGAATATGTCGGCGGAATGCGGCAGCTCTGCGCTCTGGTGATGGTAAGGTTTGGGTGTCCGGTTCAAGGCGCGGATGTCTTGCTGGTCGCCGGGGTCGAGAGCCGTCGGGGACTCAGAAACGGGATGCTCGGCCATGACGAGAGCCGTGCCTTTGGAGGACCATGGAAGGCTGCGGGCGCGGGTGACTGACAGGAGCGCGGCGAGGCCAGACAAGATGGTATCGCGAGAGGGGGGAGTTTCGTAGGGAAATGAGGACAATCAAGGTCATCGGCCAGGCTCAGCGCTTAGGGTGGAACGGCATCGGTAGTGGTGAAGAGGCCAGGCGGGAGACGAAGCAGGCTGTTAGGGCGGTGACCCATGGCTGTGCTGTCACATGAAAACAAAGAGCTGTTGAATGATGGCCATGGCACAGTCACGTGCGGGGCAGCATTGTTGACGTCGACGGACGGACGCGACGGGTGTCCTTATTACATAATACAGAAGCTGGATACGTACATTCGGCCTTTGCCGAGGCGCCTTGTGGTCGGACTTTGACGTCAAGCAAGCCGTCGGCATGCCACCCCCAACGCACATACATCTCGGCATGGCTGCATCGCATTTTGTGCTCTTGCGAGATGGATGCAAGATTATGCGTTCGGGTCGAATAAGGCATGCAGACAACTCGAGCCGTGGAAGGGAGAAAGCAGCTGCTGGAATCATGCCTCGGTGATATGACGAGATACGACCCGATCGTGGGTGCCTTGCTAGAAAGAATGAATGCGAGGCTATATGTAATGGAACGAAGGTTATCCCCACTGGGTCGAGTTGGGAAGCGAAGTCTCACCATCCCTTGACATGACGAGTATCACTCTGCCGCTCATTCCTTGGGCTCCCTTCTTACGTTGCTGTAGAACGACACGTCGATTTTTTCTCCCTTTGCACTTTCTCCGAGTCTGTTGGTTGCTCGGATGCCGGGTTTCTACCTCCAGCGCAGCCTGCCAGACGAGGAGAGTTGCTTGATGGCATATCGGGTCCGGCCTTGACAACGGGATGAACGGCCGTGGAGAAGAAAGCCACCATTTACATGGGCATGGCCAGCCAGTCTGAGACAGCCCAAGGGTTTTCTGCGTCGCTTTCTGAACGTGGGCAGACTGCTAGGGGTCAGTCTGCACTGGAATTCGCGTGCAAAGACCAACCACACCGGAACGCCAGAGCTGTAGATGCAACACGTCCGGTTGTTCAAGATCATGGGCTGGTCGGACTATCGCTTCCTCTTGTGTCGCAAAGAACCAGGGTGTGCCATTTTGCACAGTTTTCTCGGGCCGGTACTAGGTCAGGGGTGGATGAAGATCTCCCGGGGTCTCGAATCTTGACGCCCAGAACGCAAGCTTGACGGACGAGCCTCCTTTTCTGGACGGCAGCGGGGGGGCTTGGATGCGTGGCCGACAATCTACCGGCGTCTCCAAGACAGGAGGGAGCAGGCCGGCGGTGAGCTCAAGCGCCGACAAGCCTGAAGATGAATATGAAGAAAACGACATGGGATTGTTTGGGCCAATTGCCCGGGCGAGCCGCGCGGATCGACGTTTGTTTCAGAAGTGGCGCCAAGAATTGACTTTTGGCTTGTTTCATCGTCGCGCCGATCCATCTGCTGCTTACGGGGGCGGCGTCAGGTTCGCTCGCGCGGAAACATCCCGGAGAAACCTCTAGAAGGAACTTTGTACGGTAATGTACCGAGTACTTACTTGCCTTGCAGTTGGTTCCGCAGCACGGAGCAAGCCACCGCTAGGCCCCGGAAATCGGTCCACTTTAGTGCGTCTGCGTCACCGAGGCGGAGGCTGGGGACAATACGAGTACGAGGGTCATTCGTACAAGAGGTACTTCGTATGCAGCTAAAGGCTAAAGGTCTCTATGATTAGGCGGTGGACAGACATGACAGACAGATTTATCAGTAAATGGTCAGCTTGGAGGTTTTCCAGGATGAAGAGAGGCTTTTCTTGGAGCAGTGGGTGGTTAAAGGCTAAAGAAAACGGTATTAGCTGCCCAATCCGTCCATTGTTGGGCCGCTCGACCAAGTGAAAAGGCGTGGGAAAAACAAACGAGCTAATAATACACCATGCCAGCAGCACCCCTTCAGCTCGTTCCCGGCACCGGCAGCGGCCCCGCTAGTCCGCGAGACCATTGTCACGGAGTATCCGTACATTCAATTCCGTTGCGCCTCGTGTTCCCGAGCAGCATAGCCCACCTCGTCTGCTATATTTACATGCACGCGCGTGTGCATGTATTCGTACTGTAACTCGTATGTACAACAGTGGAAATTCTCGTATCATTTCATTTGCACGTACGAAGTACGTACTCCGTGCACATGTATAAGGAAACCTTCTGGCCGCTGACCCCACTCGACGTCAATCAACAACAAGTCTCTGCTCAACTTTTCCCGTGGCTTATCGGTCGTCCCCGTACCAAGCGCCAGCTGCGTCACTTGCCGGAGAGTGAGAGACAACAGGAGAAAAGCTGCACCCCCCCCCCCCCGCTCGTCAGCAGCGGGAAATCGAGCAACAACCTCCTGCGTGCGGCGGATACGACCAACAACCTCCTTTAACCGCTCGTCCCACCACCATCTCTCGCTTTGCCCGCTTTGCCGCTCGTCGTCATCCTCGTGCAAACATACACACATACATACACATACCAAGCCCGCCCAAGCCTTCGGTTCCATTCGATTGGCTCTCTTCAGGTTTCTTTCTCTTGGCTGACGGAGTCGGGCCCGCACCTCTGCCTTCCGCTGTCGACAGACAAAGACGAGAGCACTGGCTGTATGTAACCTTTCGCCCCATCTCACCCCCTCTCTCTCTGTCTATCTTTCCCCTCTGCCGTCAACAACCTCTTCTCGCGCCTTGCATCCCGCAAATGCACGCCGGCCACTTACTCCTCCTCTAGCGGCCCTAGCTCATAGTCGGTGGTGGCGCCTTTGCAGGATCGAGACAGCATAGCATCTCCCAGCCAATCCGACCGGAACCCGCGTTGTATCGTCGGTTGCCCTCTGCATACATACGAGCGTCACCTCCTCATTCGTGAGCCTTTTCGGCACACCTCTCGCTTTATAACAGACATGGCCCCCATTCCCGCCGGCCATGATAGCGTCCACAGGCTAGAGGCTGGACTGCTGGGCACGTGGGAAGAGGAAAAGGCATCTCTCATCGAGACGGACTCCCAGGGACTCGCATCCAAAGGACATCATCAACAACAGCCCACACCCCGGAAAATGACTGCCATCCGGCGGCTCGCCGTCGCCATCATCGTTGGCCTCTTCGTCGGATTGGGTCTTTCTCTGGCCAAGAACGCCGGACCATGCCTCGGGGCCGCCCACCGCATCCAGGGCCATGAGGCTCAAGGCCATGGCCTGGCCTCGACCATTGCCGAGCTCGTCAAGCGGCAGAGCGAAGGGGGAGGAAGCAATGCCACTGCTGCCAGCGTCCCCAGTAGCCAGGCCACATCTGCTCCCGCCTCGACACAAGCCCCCACCTCTTCGGACACGACGCCATCCGATTCATCGACAAACTCCCCCGCTGCCACGTCGAGTGCGCCCGAACCCTCGAGCACGCCCGTTTCCTCTGCAAGCTCGCGTGCTCCAGAGTCGTCGAGTGAGTTTCCCATCAGCCTGGTCCTCCACCCGTCATCAGTCGCCAGAGCTCCATCAGCTAACCACGAGCTTGCCTAGGCCGCGACACGTCAACCAGCGCCACCAGCCCGGAGACGACTCCCGCCAGCTCCCGGGCGGATCCCACAACCTCGTCCCAGGCTCCTCCCGCCACCTCGGCCACTTCCACTCCAAGGCAGGCCTCTCCCGAGTCTTCACCAGCTCCAACCTCGGCCTCTCCCACGATCGAGCAGTCATCCGCTGCATCGTCCGGTACGTCTACGACGAGTGAGCCATCTCTCTCGACGCCTTCGTCCTCTTCCAGTGCCCCAGTGTCCACATCCTCTTCGTCTTCATCTTCTCCACCCTCCACCTCTTCAATCAGTACGTCGCCAGTAGATAGCTCTTCTTCTTCGTCGTCCTCTTCCGCTGCCGCAGCGACTGCTTCCATGACAAGGTCTCAGTCGGCATCGACGTCTACGTCCCACACTTCTGGTATGTCCAAGGATGTTGCTGCCTCCTCCAGCAAGGGGGCGAGGACAAGGACAGAATGTACGCTGCTGCGCGAACTTTCGCTCGAGGTGGTTGTTGCTCCTGCCGCCAGCGTGGCTAGACCCGGAAAACTCTTGATACCTTTCTTCCAGTGACCGCGCTGATCAACAGGTAACAAAACCATTACTGACTGGTGCATTAGATGAGGCTACCACGACCACCTCAGACGCCACAAGTCGCGAGACAATCACGGCCGGCGAGGTATCCACGTCGAGCGCTGTTCGAAAGACGTGGACGACCACGCTGGGCGACGGCGGCGTCAAGGTTCTGACCTCGACCTCTTGGGTGGCCGTCGTCCCGTCGGCCGCAGCCTCTGCCAAGGGCAACTCGAAAGATGCCGACTTGCAGAATGCCGCGGGGCAGAACCGGGGGGCCATCACCTTTGCCGCCGCAGCCGGAGCTCTCGTCGCCGGCTTCGTACTGATTTAGACTATCTTGTGTTTTCTTTTCCAGCGTACCCATGCGGATCGCGCGAAACAAAAAGGGCATTGCATCGATCATCACTCGTTGATCTGGGAGTTCTTCTCGTTTCCTGCGTCACCCAGGGGGTGGGTCGATAGACTGAGTATTATGTGCGCAAGGGAATAGAGATTTTACAAAACAAGTACTGCGGGTATAGTTCAGGGGCTACTTACTGGGGTTGAGGAAGTTGGACATAATGCTGGAGGTATTTCGAGTGGTAACAGGACATGGACTGGACAAAACGCACATGCCACGCTGTCCCATTGGGTGCTCTAGGGCGGGGAGGCAAAAAAGTAATAATCTTCTATCAAGGAACCTCGTCAAAAGGGGTTCGGCGAAAATGGAAATTTGCCAAAATACAGACCTCGGGCTGTGGCCGAGTTTCAAGGTGATGTGAGCCACCAGGCCACCAGGCCACTCTCCCACGAGATTTGATGGCGAATAATCAATAACAGTACCCACATTGATAACGTCTTCATGCCAAATCGAGGGTATATCCAAACGCCGTCAACGCCGCGACCGCCCCGGTCCTCCAGCGGCTCGTCACTCTAGCCGGGGCCAATCTTGGGCATGTCGTGATGCTCGCTCAGCTTGGAGAGGTACGTGTTGAGCTCCTCGACGCGCTCCTTGTGAGTCTTCAACAGTTCGGATCTCGTTCCCGCGGCCTGCGTCATTTGGAGCAGCTGCGCTGGTGTCAGCGGGCGGGATGGGGCCGACGGGGACGGCCGTGTATGCCCAGACTCACCCGTTTCTTCTTGACCTCTTCGTGCCGCCTCTCCGATTCCGTCTTGGGCACCACGGGTGTGTTGTCGTCTTCATCCTCGGCTTGCTGCGCGACCGCGTCCTTTGGCCCGTCGTCGTTATTCTTGTCGTCGTCGGCGCTTCTCTTTGCAACGGTACTGTCGTCTCCCGTGGCGAGATTCTTCTCTAGGTCAGTCTTGTCCTTCTTCTTCTTCTTCTTCTTCTGCACTTTGGCGCCCTTGAGACGCAAGGCGCCGCCGCCAATGGCAGCGTAGTCGTCCGAGGGCATGATGGTCAGGTTCAGAGAGGCATGTGATTCTGCAGGGAAGATAGTTCGTGGCTTTTGGAAACTGGAGGTGGGGATTTGGCCCGAACTCGAGGATTACTTAATCACATACAGGGGTAGCCCCCCCCCCCCCCCTCGTTCCTTGCATGAAGCTTCACTTTGTTGCCCGGCTTGGCCTTCCTCCACTTCCTCCTCCACTTCCTCCTCCACTTCTTTCCGACCGGCAAACCGACTTCGTACTTTTCAGCTTCAGCTTTCTACAGAACTTGCTTATACCCCGTGCGACATCAGTGTTTATCTGCGGTCCGAGCGTCTCTCCCCGGGGTCCATCAACAAGACCAGTCCCGCACCGCCGACCCATCGCTCGAGCGCCTCGACGACAACGACCGCCATGTCCAGCCGCTGCTAGGCACCCAGCACCGTTGCATGCGACGCCAAATAGCCATATCTGCGACACAAAGGGCTTTCCTTGTCGCCGCCAGGGAGCCCCGTCGCCATGCCCCCGCAAGCTGCCGCGCAGTCGCAGGCGCGCGACTCCCTGGAACTCGCGTCGCTGGCGAGCTCGAGCTTGGCCAACGACGGCCCCGTCTCGGAAGAGTCCTCGCGGCCGAGCGTCTCCTCTTCGCGAAGGTTGTCGCTGATAGAGGAGGACCCCCTTGATGAGAGCAACCCGGCAGGGAGGCCGGCAACCCATAACCGCTCGTACTCCGTCTCGTCCGCGTTCGACTTTGCAGGCACTCTATTTCCACTGAGCTCTACTACGGAAGGGGGTGGCTATGCGCCCATCGGCGCGCCAACTTCTGCCGCCCGGCCGAGCGGGGGGTTGGGAGGAGGGACGTTGGAGAAGCACAAAACGTTGACGTACCTGAACGGTCTGTCACTGATTGTCGGTCTTATCATTGGTGCCGGAATATTTTCTTCGCCCAGTCAGGTGAGCTCCAAGGTTGGGTCCCCCGGCGCTGCCCTGGTGGTTTGGGTCATCGCGGGCATCCTCGCCTGGACTGGCGCCGCCTCGTACGCCGAACTAGGGGGCGCAATCCCCCTCAACGGCGGCTCGCAAGTCTACCTGGCCAAGACGTTTGGCGAGATGGCCGGCTTCCTCTTCACCTGGGTGGCGGTCCTGGTCCTCAAGCCCGGTGGCGCTGCCATCGTTTCCATCATCATGGGCGAATACTTGGGCAGAGCCATTCTCGGGGCCGAGGTCGACAAGGTCAGCCCCTGGGTCAGCAAATCGGTCGCCCTCGTCGGCATTTTTTTTGTGACGCTTTTCAACTGCATCTCTACGCGCTTCGGTACGCGTTTGAATGACTTGCTCATGATTCTGAAGTTTGTGGCGCTGCTGGCTGTTACGGTCACGGGCATCACGGTGGCGATTACGGGATACACGTTCGAGGGCAACAAGGACGTTGTGTGGACTGCGCACGATTGGTTCAACGGCACGTCGTCTGACTTGTCCAACTGGGCCGTTGCGCTGTATGCCGGCCTGTGGGCTTTTGATGGATGGGACAACGTGAGTCGCGCAGCCCTTGTCTGCACTTGGTGCTTGTGTGTGGCTAACCCTCAGGCTCGCAGACCAACTATGTGGTGGGCGAATTCCGCAACCCGAGCCGAGACTTGCCTCGAGTGATACACACAGCCATGCCCCTGGTGATACTCAGCTATGTCCTGGCCAACGTGGCCTACTTCCTCGTCCTGCCGGTCGACGTCATCAACGGCTCCAACACGGTGGCCGTCATGTTCGGGTCCAAGGTACTCGGCCGCGTTGGGGCCTTGCTCATCGCGCTCACGGTCAGCGCTAGCTGCTTCGGCGCCCTCAACTCATCTGCCTTTACCGCGGGCCGCCTGGTCTACGTCGCGGGCAAGGAGGGTTACGTTCCAGGCGTATTCGGTCGCATTGGCACCGGCAGCGAATATCATGGGCTGTCGAGGCAACGACCGCGCGGTTGGTTCCTCAGAAGGATGCACGCCTGCTTCGGAGACGGCGACGTGGGCCTCTTCTACACGCCCATTTACGCCCTTGTGCTGAACGGAGTCCTGACTGCCGGATACTGCATCGTCGGCGAGTTCACCACCCTCCTCACCTTTTATGGCGTTGCGGGGTACACCTTTTACTTTATCACGGTGCTGGGCCTCATCGTGCTGCGCGTCAAGGAACCAAAACTCGAGCGGCCATACAAGACGTGGATAACGACACCCATTGTCTTTTGCTGCGTGAGCCTGTTTCTCCTCAGCAAGGCTGTGTTTGCTCAGCCGCTGCAGACATTGACGGTCGTGGCCTTTGTCAGTGTGGGCATCCCGGTGTATTTCTGGAGGATACGAGGCAGGGACCAGGTGATGACGAAGCGGGAGGTGGGTACAGGGGAGAGGAGATGGTGGCGCTTCTGGAGGTGATGAGGTCTTGCGCGAAGTCACGAAACATGCTTGTGTCTTTTTTGCTTCCATGCCCCCCCCCTGACCGGCATATGGTATTCTGGATTAAGGATTTGGCGCGATTAATGTCTGACATTGTGGAGTAGGGGAAGATATTCAGGGCCTCGTCTTGGTTAACTTATAAAGAGGAGTAAGGAAAGGTACTTGCACAGCGTCGGGTAACAGGGAAAAACTTGTTGCATTCAGCGCCAAGGTTTGTCTGTACATACACGGGGAACAGCGGGCGCTTTAGCCATGATGTTGTTGATTCTCCTTTAGGCAGCGTGATCGGAGCCCGACATCTTTGGGGAGAGCGCAAGGGTTGGAGAGAGTGCCTGGCCGGCCGGCTTAGCTGCTGGCCTTGGGATCAGGTCAGTATTCACGAACCCCCAAATCAGCAGCAGCAAGTTTGACAACTTGAGAGAGGCGAAAGGCGGCCTGGCGGAAACATACGCAGGTTGGTTTTCCGGCCTCGACACAGCCATGGTCGGCTTTGAGGCGGCATAGGCATCAGGCAGGGGAGTCCAAGTTGATCCATATCCCCCGTCACATATCCCCCGTCAGCGTGCATGGGCGGTTCTGGCTTGAAACAGCATCGCCTGACTGGGTGCCGAGTCTGGGTGGAAGGAAGTGTTGAGGCCTGCCTCAGGCTCCCAATAGGTACCCGTGTACGAATACGAAGTACTTCGTACCTGGTATTGGATCCCACACCTCCCTGATCATCACCTCTTGGGATGCAGCCGGCGGCGGCAAGAGCCCCAATCGGGACTGTCGACGGTCCTTCCGTTAATCTGCAGCTGGCGGGCAGGCGCGAGCGACGCAACGGCCAGAAATGGAGGCCCCAGGCATGCCTGCCTGGTGCAGCAGGATCAACGTCGACGTTGAGGAGCGAGGAGCGAGGCCTCCTCTGCCCCTCTTTCGCTTTTCCTTGTCCACTTCCCGCCCATCTGAGGCCCGTCGGCCGAGTGGTTCATCAATTCGACTGCTTCGCCAGGGCAGAATCTGAACAGTCCAACAGATCCACGCTGGTGCGGTTTATCCTGAGCCTGCTGTCGTCTGCCTGTCCGTCTGCCTGTCTGTCTGCCTGTCCGTCCGTCCGTCCGTCCGTCCATCCGTCAGTCCATCCGTCGGTCTGTCGTCTGTCTCTCTGTCTCTCTCTCTCTCTCTCTCTGTCTGTCTGTCTGTCGCCTATCGAGTCCTTTGGACGCTTGAAACATTTCCAAGGGACTCGAAACATTTCTTTCCTCGACATTATTTGGCCAAGGGGGCAGGCAGAGTGCGTGAGAACAGGGCTTTGATCAAATGAACAGCCAGACTGACAGCATCCCAGATCTAAAAAAACATTGGCCATGTCCATTCTCCCCAGCCACATCGCCCTCTACGCCTTGGCCCTTGCACCTGCCTTTCGGCCGGCCGCCGCCGCGGGTGACGACCTGTCGGACTTCTCAAACAACCTCGCTCAGGACTTGGGCCCTTTGCTCGCGCTCTTTGGCGAGCCCGTCACCCGCCAGTACCTCAGCGAGAGTACCACCTTTCTCGACTACTTCATTTTTGCCATGTGCCCTTTGGGCATTATCACAGCCGTGACAGCTGTCGTGCGGGTCTGCGGACATTCCTCGCTTCGCGCCTTCATCGGACGATCCCAGGAAGGCAACGGAGTCGTTGAGGCCGAGCTGTGCACATCCACCAGTCGCGATGTCTGCGAGCTCTTCAACAATGGTGGCATCACTCGCGTCCTCGGCCAGCCAAACGTCCTCGAACTCGTGTGTATCTTTCCCGGCACAAGTCCAATCAACGCCACCGACGAAGAGGGTCCCAAGCTTTTCTTGTTTCAAGACTATATCGGGAGAACGGATGAGGGCTTGTCCGAATGGAAGAAACTCCGCAGGTCCCTCATCACCAGCAGCGACTCTGGACGTGACTCGTCGAACCTCTTCGCCCCAAAGCCAAACTTGTCTCTCAACGTCGGAATCAAACGACAGCCCTCTTGGGTGTTCATCCTAGTAGCCCTCACAGGCCTAGTCCTCCAAGTCGGCATCATCGTCCTCGCCGGCTTTGGCGCCTGGGGGTTGGGCTGGAACCTCTATAACTCGACAAACCCTTCATCCAAGGATTACGCGCCGCGCATGTTCATCTCAGGCACGGTACTTCTGTGCATTGGCATGTGCAGCTGCGCTGCCATTGTCGGACAAGCGACGCAGGAAGTCACTTACAAGAGGCGAAGGACGTGTTCCGAGCAGCATAGCATGTTGCTCTGGCTCCAGCCGGGCCCTCAGGTTGTCGGTGATCAGAGCTTCGATCCCTTTTCCCACTTCGAGAACCCATCAAAGCCTCTCGATTATTGGATCTCATCACGGAAGAGGAAGACCGGCAAGACTTTTGAGCTTCTTACCCTCGTTGCAATGACTTTTACAATTATGGGCTATGTTTTGCAATTCATCGGACTACGCGGTATGAAGGCTTGGGTGTCGATTGCCCAGCTCGCCACCACACTCTTTATGAGCTTTCTGCGCGGACTATTGCGCATGCGGAGATTTGGCGAGGGTGATAACGCGCTCGCCAAGATGCCCGACTTGGTGCCGGGACACGAGCTCGACTGGATGGCGTTCGAGATTGCACGGAAAGGATCGCCGGTCAAACGGAGCCCTCCGATACTCGGCACATACAGACGCGTTTTTGACTTCTTTACATCCCGTCTGGGGAGGTTTCCACGATATACCGACGATGACTTCCGACTCCATAGAACGCCACCCTCATCACGCAATGCGCCTTGCTGGCATATCACGGGCCAGCACGCGGCCGCGCAAGCTCACAGCGTCAAGCGCTCCGACTCTTCGTCACGGTCCGATGATGAAGTGTCCGTTGTCATAGAAAACATGGAAAGGCCGCTGGCGGGCACCTGGGAGAGCAGAAACGCACCAAACGATCACACGTCTCTGCTTTCCATGCGAGCTCGACTGGCCCATTTGACGGGTCATTTCACCTTTGAAAACATGGCCGACTCGGAGTTCCAGGACTGGAGGGACAGCCTCGTCCAAGTGCGCGCCAGGGCAAAGCTGCTCGCTTCAGCCGTTGAAAAGGCCGCGAAGGTTATGCTGCAGACATGGGATCGGAGAAAGGGCAAACCGCCCGAGAGCATCTTGCTCAAAATCAAGGCATCCAACGGCATTGGAGAAAGCAGATCCTGCGAGGAAGTGGTCCATGTTGCCATGAAGTTTGTGGCGAGGTCTCATTGGAAGGTTGATTCTTCCCAGATAGAAGCATTGCTCGGGCTTTGGATTTGGTCGCTACTCAACGACAGGCGGCTTACTTACGCGGATGAGACGGAAAATATGCGTTCATCTGCCGAGAAGAGAGTTGAATCAATGCAAATCATCTCGGCCCTCGATGAAGACTCGGAACGCCAAACGGACGCCCAGGACGAACTGAATCTCTGGCTTGGGTCCGACGGCCCGGCTGTCTCTCAATTCGTGCTCAGGGTGGATAATGACAAGAGCTGCGGCTGTGCTGATCTATGGACCTCGGATCCAGCTGAGCGCGGTGTGTGGCAGAAGCTGGGCGGGTCCCTGTCCAATACGCACTCTGTCACAAGACGATTTTTCGGATGGAATGTCGTATACGAGTCACTTGGATTCAGTCCATTCGAAACACTCGGCCAGAGTAGGATGGTGAGCCGACGAAATGGCCCCTCAGGGGGTGGTGTGCGAACAAAAATACATGCAACACCGCGCATTGGTTCGCTCCTTGACGTTTGTGCAACCGAAGTCTATTCTGCCTTGGTGTGTTCTCTGATGAGCTTTGAAGGGCTCGACATGACGACGATAGAGTCGACATTGCTGGAGCACGACGGCTACATCCAGTTGGAAAATCGTTCAATCACGGGTCTTGCAAAAGCCTTCGTGGATTCTGGGCTGGGGACCCGCTCAGACGTTCTCCTATCCATTGTTCCCGCATTGAGGAACCAGGTCCATCCCAGCAGTCATGCGATGCTTGCCGGACTGGTGACCGGCGTGGATGTATATAGGCGGAACGGGGAATGGGATCGAGCCCAGCTGCTCATGCGGTGGGCATTTCGGCAGAACTTCACGTCTCGCGGTGATGCATCGAACGCTTTCGAGGTTCAGGGGCAACCATACGCTTCTCCTTTGGCATACATCCTGCAGCGAACGGGAGAGCTCTACCGATGGTCCTTGGCCGAAGGAACCAACAAGGAACGGATATTGTTTGGAATCGCGGGCGTTGAGTGGATGTCCCAGTTTCTCAACAAATATCCAACGGGCGGGAGCAGCATTCGAGACGAAGAAGAAGCGGGGGACGCGGGCCTCGATAACAAAACTCAAGCAGCGGACGAGGTGATTGAGCGCTACAAGGAAGTAGCCGAAAGGATTGAACAAGGCCTTGCCCGCACAGAGTCACAGCAAATAGTGGCAGAGACCCATCCACTGATCCAGGCCTTGAAGGGCCGAAACAGAACAGACACACTGCTTCACCTTTGCCTCGTCAAAGTGGGGGCTTTTGGTGCCAAAGCGCTCCAGCCGGCCTTCCCCCTGGCCGTGCGGAATAACTGGACGGAGGTGGCAGACGCCATTCTTGAGTTGAAGGGTAGCCTGGACAGTCAAGACGACGAGGGCAGGACGGCAGCATCGCACTGTGCAGAGACGGGGCTCGGCTGTGCTCTTGAGCGTCTCATACAGCGGGGGGCCTTTCTGGACCAAGCAGATCGAAAGGGGCGGACCCCTTTGCACTGGGCCGCTCAAGCTGGACACGTCTCGATCGTTCAAATGCTCATGACGAGTGGACAAGTCGACAGCAACAGACAGGACTCCCAAGGCACAACACCCTTATGGGATGCCCTCTATCAGGGGCATCTATCCGTCATCGAGGAGCTGTTGGCAGCCGGCATTGACATCGAGTCGAGGCAAAAGGATGGCCAGACACCACTGACCTGGGCGGCACAGAAGGGCCATCTGGAAATGATGAAGAAGCTACTCGATCACGGCGCGGATGTACATCAGAAAGGCGACCGCGAGCGAACGGCGATTCACTGGGCGTCTGCCGGGGGACACACTCCATGTCTGCAGCTGCTGCTTGAACATGGCAGCAGCATGTATGAGTCTGATCGCAATTACCACACGCCAATTACCCTGGCCGCTGAGAACGGCCATGAAGGCTGCATTGATGCCTTGATCCTTCACGGAGCTGACATCAATTGGGGACTCGACGAGTCTAGCCGGCGCCCTTTGCAATTTGCTGCCGGTAGAGGGCAATGTCACGTCTTGCGGAAACTTATCCAAAGTGGCGCGGACGTAAATGGGCACACCGCCTCAAGCTATGGCGCGTTGATCGAAGCATCCTCTCATTCTCGCCCAGATGCGGTCAAGGTGCTTCTCGACAACGGGGCCAGAATCAATGACACTGACAACGGCAAGCGAACGAGCCTTCATTGGGCGATCGAAAAGTCAACGTGGCACTCGGGCGTTGTCGAGTTGCTGCTGGAAAGGGGCATTGAGGTCAACTCGACCAACAGTTCTGGCAACACGGCGTTACATCTAGCAGCGTCTTTGAATTACGAAGTCTTGGTCGAGGCGCTGCTCAAACATGATGGGATACAAGTCAACAAGGCCAATGATTGGGGTGAGACGCCGCTGTTGCAAGCAGCAAAGAGATGCCATAAGGACGTTGTTCAGATGCTTTTAGACCACGAGGCAGACGTCAATGTGGCTGACCATCGTGGACGAACCCCTCTCATGTACGCCGCCGAGCGCACCACGGACAATGACGGCGCCGTCGCGAAGCTGTTATTGGACAATGGGGCCGATGTCAACCGGGTGAGTAGCTTGGGGCGGACTGCACTCACTTATGCCTATAAGAGTTATAATGACAGCATTGCTCAAATGCTCCTTGATAGAGGCGCCAAGGGCATGGAGCCGACGGTGGATCATGAACGGGCAAAGGAGTCAGAATGAGGAAGCTGTGCATTGTTCAGGGGTATCCGACGGCCAGCGAACGCTCTCTGTGGACGACGTGCCACGACAAGCTGTGAGGGATTTGAGGGAGCGTTCTTTTTTGCAATCATGAGTTCAAGCTAAGCTACGAATACAGGGGAGCCTGGCGAAAAGATTGGTATATGTGCTATCTTCCCCCTTTCCCCTTGCCCTTCAATCTGTCGACATGACATGGGTCAAGTAAGGTCCCGGCCTTACTTTCTCTCGCCATAAGCCTTGGTGGCATAATCGCCCCGGTGGACGATGAGGTCTTCCGGGCGATAGTCGTGCTTCCCGCTCAGATAGCTGGTGAGAATGGATTTGACTCCAGAAGCGTACCGCTCCTGGGCATCGATAGAGGTGCCAGACATGTGGGGGACCATGGCATTGCCGCCTCCCATAGGATTCTTGGCCGTGCGTAGGGGATGGTCGCGAGGTGCGGGCTGAGGGAACCAGACGTCACCGCCGTAGCCGGCGAGATTTCCATTCGGACCGAGAGCTTCGACGACATCCTCCTTGACGACGATGGCGCCGCGAGCCGTGTTGATGAGGTATGAGCCTGGGATTATTGTGAGTCAAACAGATCTGCTTGAAGGAGAGAGAGAGACAGTACCTCTTCGCATTTTGTTGAGGAGCTTCTTGTTAAACAGACCTTTTGTCTTTTCGTGCAGCGGGCAGTTGATGGTGACGACGTGGCATCGTTCGAGCATTTCCCCCAGATCAAGCACCCGCTTACAGCCAATCTCACGCTCCTCGTTCTCTGTAAGCGGTTGGTAGTCAAAGTAGAGAAGATTGCAATTAAAAGGCTTGAGACGCTCCAGCACGCGCTTGCCGATGCGGCCGACGCCCACGGTGCCGACCGTCTTGCCCTCGAGATCGTACTCTTGTGCAGCCACGGCGCCCACATCCCATTGACCACGCTCAATCTGCTCGTGGGCGGGCACGAAGTTGCGGATGAGGACAAGGATGGTCATGACGACGTGCTCGGCGACGGAGACGACGTTGCTGCCCGTCACCTCGGCGACGGTGATGCCGCCGTTTGTCTTGTTGGCGGCGTTGAGATCGACGTGATCGGATCCGATGCCGGCCGTCACGGCCAGCTTGAGCTTCTTGGCCTTGGCCAGGCGCTCGGCCGTCAGATAACCGGGATGGAAGCTATTCGGAAGGTGTCAGACGAGTTTGGGAAACGAAGATGATAGGACGGAAACCTCATGACCTGACAGATCTTGGGCGGATGGGACTTAAAAGGAGACAGCACTCACGGAGTTGTGATGATGATCTCGGCATCGACCAGCTCTCGGTCAAACTTTGAATTCTCGCCATCCTTGTCCGCGGTGGTGACTAGAGTGTGGCCCTGTTCCTCGAGCCATCGACGGAGATCAAGCTCCCGCTGCGTCGTGCCGCGCATTTCCTCGTTCTGTATCGTGTTAACCGACTGTTACTCGCCATGACGATCAAGGCAGTGGCGCTCTCAGCACCCCGGACCAGTTCGAGCCACGACATGATGCGCTTCTTCAAAGACTGCACCCGGCGTGAGAGGACGGGTGAAGTCCACCCGGCTCCCGGAGGCGGGACAAACGGGGGTTGGAAGGGCAAAAGACTGACATCTTTGGCAGCCTCGCCGCCATCGTAGAGGACGCACAAAACCTTGACCTTTTCACGCGCCGTGGTCAGCGAACGTGTCGAAGATGGTGATTGAAAGCGAGGCTCCCCGGCGCTCGTCAAGGAGGCGGAGTCGCCGGCGCGGGCCGCCGCCCGTGGCAATCCCGGGCGGTGGCAAGCTCTGGGGCCGGTAGAGAAGAGGGCAGCTCGGCGAGCTAGAGGAATGGAGCGGGATAAGGGGCGAAATGATACCATTGTGAAGGCTGACGGTGTCGGCCTATGGGCAATGAGGGGAAGGCCAGGGGCTTCGATATTCTGGCTATTAATTCCCTCCTGCTGAACTCGTTTGTCGTCGTCCCCGGCTGTCTAGAGTGGTCGACACGGAGCCGGCCGGGCGGAGTTGAAGAGGCGGCTCTCGTCTCGTTTGTCGCGACAAGATGTCTTGGACCGAGTCAAAGGGCGGAAGACGGCGGTATCTCAGCTTTTGAAAGCCGACGGCTGGGACGAGATGTGGAGCTTGAAGCAGCTGGGGAGGAAACAAGGTTATCAGTCAAACGCGGCCCGATGAGGGGAAGGTTGGTGGTATTTATGCCCTCTTGGGGTCCATGTATTCGTACATATTCGTACATACATGGAGCTTTAAAGCATGCCATTGACCGCATGTCACCTGCCTAAGCGCCGGATCCCCCTGTCCTTGGCTGGGACCGTTGATAACCACTCCTGTTTGGCTTCGTTGGCAGGCAGGAGAAGCTCAGATATTCGGCAAGGGCTCTCGTATAAGCCAATATTGCCCATGCATGTACGGATACTCGTACTGCATTCGTACATGTATGCATGGAGAGGAGCACATGCATATGTTTACATCCGAGACAAGGTGCGTCTTGGCTGTGGTGATGCCACGTCGCCCAACTCGGGGTCCTGGTCCGCACCACCTCGGCGTTCGGGGTTGGCCGGGAGCGGGGCGGGGAACCGAGCGGGGAAACGGAGGCCCGTCGGTTGTTGGCCTCGGGATGTCGACGGGTCTATCCGAGCTGACCCGAGAGAAGAAGCAAAGAAATGCATGTTTCGAGTTGGAGACGGCGGCTTGGTGATGAAGACGGACGCCTGGACCTGGGTCCGAGGCTCGGTCAAGACTTGGCGATTCAAACCCCGAGACGTCCATCGGCCGGCCGGCCGGTCGGGCGGACGTCGGACGAGCCCCGGCGTGGCAACGCCGAGCCCCGCCCGCCTCGGGCCCCTCTTCTCTGCAGCCTCCGAGTCTGCACGCATCATCGTATGTACATGTGACTCACCAGGTGCTCTGTCTTGCGGGCTTCGGAAAGAAAAACCCGCCCTGACAATCTCGACGCCGCCCAGTGGCAGCACACGGACACGGGATGCTCGCCCGTCGGCCGCGGCACCACCTCTCCCGTCACGGCCCCTCACAGAGCTGCTGCCGGACGTGGGCGCGCACGTCGTCGGCCCGATGTCAACCTAGAGAGCAACCTAGGGCGGCAATCGTCAGGAGAGCAGCCGACGGTGACGGGGGGCGAGACCAACAGAGATGAGCCTGACAGAATGTCGTGGAGCCCATAAGTGGGCGGGAAATCAAGAGTCATCACGGCTTGCCGCGTCGAGTTCTGGGCAAAAAAGAGAAAATGATGATTTCGCCCGGGCTCGAACCGGGGACCGTCTCGGTGTTAGCGAGAAATCATGACCAGCTAGACCACGAAACCAGTTGTTTTATTTGGTGGACCAAGTAGTTTATCAAGGTTGAGGTGGACCAACCCAATTCAGTCGGTGGGGAAAGGGTGAGCAATCAAAAAAGGTCTTCCGCTGGTTTGGGGAGTCCCATTCAACTTTACCAGCGGCTTTGAACTGAGGTCCAAAAGGATGGGTCTAAAGATCAGACCAGAACCGTGGAAGAGCAGGCAAATCCCGCTTGTGGATCTTCCTTGGCATAAGAGAAGTGGCAAAAGCAGCTGTAAAAGCTATGCCATCGGCTGGTGGGTGCCCTACGTGGGCAAACGCAGGGTAACGACCCGAAAAGCGGTTCGAACGAGTCGGGCGTGAATCTCCCGTAAAGCTCGTCGATCGTGATCCATCCATGGGAATCGTTTCCACGGGAATGGTATCGTCAAAGTCCATGGATCGGGGTGAGACCTGGGGCAACTGTACCTCCAGGCGTTCCGTGGGTTCTGCTGAAGCAGTCGGAGAAAGGGTGGAAATGTCGGGCTGAAAGTCCCGAGCATTCTCGAAGATGTCCTCCGGGGGTTCCGGGGTCTGATCAGGGGTTGGAAGCTGCAGATTCTCGTCGGCTGGAGTCTGCTTATCGTGAAGCACCATTAATGTGGACTGAAACTCCGCCTTGTCTGGCTCCTCTTCCTAGGCAATATGTGGGTGCAATCCCGATGCGCCATCGCGCCTAGGGCGGACCGGGTCCGAGGAATCCGATGATCGAGCCAGAAAATATTTTAGAGCGTTGTGTCGACCTCCGAGGAGATTGTAAAGCTATTTTAATCCAAGTTGTAATATAGCGCTATTTGTTGGTAGGGCTCTGCTACGGTGAGCGGCCGGAAGTAATCCTATCGCACGTGTGTTTAGGTGCGGTTGGGTTCTGTTGTCTTGTCTTCTAGCTAGGGAAGAGGGGAAAGGGGGCCCCTTTATACGTACTGCAACGAGCGTACGTGGCCTCGTTGCAGGGCACGTAACGCGGCTGATAATGGTTATGACTTATAACCCCTTTCCTCCCTTATGACTAGATTGGTCCGACACTATCGAACGCTTGGTAGTCGGGTCCTCGACATCAACGTGATAGCAATCAAAAGAAGAGAGGCTATTCCATGGTGGAATTCCATGGTGTCGTCAGTCTGCAGGCCCACCATGCCAAATTCGTCAGGAATCTTAGAGTTCGTGATCAACAAGCAAGAATCGTATGTTGATGTTGACATCTGAAGACGCTGAACGTGATGGCTGTGGTATGTACGGAACCAATGCAGTCCCGACTCTGCAATTCCGTAAAGGGGCCGAATTTGTAGTCCAATCCGTGTAGTAATGGACATGGTTGACCTCTGTATCAAAATGCCGTTTGATGGTAGCGTACGCTTTCCGGAATGTTGTGGTCCAGTTTATGTGCTGGATGTAGTATGTCTGCGCACGGCCAGCGAGAATCCTTGGCAACAAAGCATGAAATTGACTGGGCTTGATCTGGAGGTTGTAGCACAGGTTCATGAAGACCTAGAGCTTGTCGTCGAGCAGATTGTACGGTTCCCCCGTGTAATTCTTGTCTTTGCTCCAAAGTTTGACGAATCGCTGTTGCACGTCTGTGTCAGCGATGGCATTACATCGTATTTTTCTTTTCAAGGTTGACTACCTGCTGGAGCTTCTCTCGGATAACCTTTCCCTGTTGAATGGAGTCCGGTTGTTGGTCAAACGCGATGTTGGCTTGTAAGGCCAATGTGCTTCCGTGTAACGAAGAGTGTTGACTCGTAAGAAAAGTGTGATCCTCATCGCTTCATCGCTGGAACATAAGGAGGAGAAGTCCTGGATGCGTATCCCATGCCCTCTAGTAAAAGGCCTGAATACCACGACGGGTGCAAGGTTTTCCCCAAGTGATGCATCATTGGCACCCACGATTTGACGGTTGCCCGCGGTGGATGGTGGCAAGTCTTTACCTCGGCTTCCCGTCCCCTGCTAAGCGGGTATTCCGGAACCCAGTAATGGATTCTGGAGCAACATATCCAGGCGCCTGTGGACAATCAAGGTGAGATTGTTACAGTCCCTCATGGTCGTCCTGTCGTTGCTGCGCATCAACGGCTCCGAGGGCTGCCGGGCTCATAACCAATAAGAACCCAAGGTAAAGGTCCTATGGAAGCGTGAGAAGGAATGAGAGAGAAAATTGTGATTGAATTGCTTGGACAAAGCCCTATTTTTATAGGCAGTTTCTCCAAGACAATGTATAACGTTCTCCACACACACCTCGTGGATGGCGAGGACAAAGTCGGTGAGCCCGGAGAAAGACGGCGGAATTTGCTCCGGTGGGATTTGCTCCGGTGGTACTTCGTACTTTGTAGAGTCCGGACGGTCAGCTGCATGTCGGATTGGCGTCGACGCATACCGGCAACTCACACTCTTTCCATGGCATTTTCGTCCAATAAAAGGGGTGTCGGATGCCCCGACACGAGCTGACGAAGAGGAGTTTGAAAACTAGGTTGGTGGCCACGGCATGGTAGCATCATGAGGCCATGGCTGCCCAAGTACGAATACGCACACGTCGTACGAGTTGACGTGGTATATGCAGGGGCATCGTGACGGCAATAAAGAGAAAGACGATAATGAGTGGAAGAGTAAAAGTACGAATAAACGTACATGGAGTAAACGTAAAAGTAAACGTAAAAGTAAACGTAAAAGAGTAAAAGCTTCAAGGACTGACGACAGTCGGACCAAGTGCAACCTGGAAGCAAACAAAACAAACACCGCCAACTCGGCAACCGCCGGCTTCTTTGGGTACCCGCAGTCAATTGACGGCCGGCAATGACGACACCTCACTGTCAGCCCGCATGTACTCTATACATAGTCTACTGGCCCACAGCGGGAAGCACTCATGGACCGGGCCGGAAGCCCCTGTAGTTCGGATCGATCCACCGCAGCTCACGCTCGAGGTAAGCTCGTTCCACCCCCTCTTCTCACTACAAGGTATCCTGTACTCAGTCATCCCCTCCTCTGTTCCTCCCCATTACACACCTCCTTCCTCTCCATTTACCATTTCGCCTCCTCCTCTCCATTTCACCTCGCCCATTTCACTTCCTCTCCATTTCACTTCCTCCTCTACTTTGGCTCCATTGCTCTCCCACCTTCCATGCTGGCTTCCGCTCTCCAACGACAGCACTCTCTGCTTCTAGCTCGACCATAAGAAGCCGATATCCTTGCGTTTGCTGTCTCTTCCGCACTCGGCGGTGCCATCTCCATCATCCTTCTCGCTCACCATCACCACCAGATTTACCCACGCAAATCCTCCGCCATGATTGCATCCGTCCTCACTCTCGGCCTCTTCGGTCTGGCTACCGCCTCTCCTGTAACCGTCCAGTCCCAAGTCACTCCGCGCTACCCCGACACGTCAAATTCCAACGCCTTCCGCCTCGTCATTGACGTCACCGATGCCTCAAAAGACTTTACTCCCTCGATCCGAAACACGTATATTGCCAGCATCCACGTCGGTGCCGGTCTTGCCCTCGTTGGCAACATCGCCTCGGCCAACAACGCTCGCATTTTCTATCAAAACGGCACGGCCGACGAGTATCGCTCCCATCAGACGACTGTCATCACCGACAGCGGCACGCCGTCCTTCCCATCGGGCTTCCGCCTGGTGGCAGAAGACAAGGGCTCCGAAGTGGCCTCTACGATCCACCTTGACGCCGGCCCCGGCACCCCGGGCATCGGCCTCAACCGTTTCCCGGAGCCTCTCGCCTTTCTCTTCCCCGATACGTGGCTTGCCTGCAACCAAAGCATCCCCTACTACCAGAACAAATACTTCATCATCCTCAAGCACGCCAAAACGACGGTCGGCAAGGGAGGCTCAGTTGACCGCATTGTGCCCAAAGACTGCGCCCCCGTTCGCCTGATTCCCGAGTGCACCAAGCTCAACGATCTGCCCAGCGGCTCGTACTCGAGCCACGTCTTTGCCATCGAGGACAGGTGCTATGGGGACGTCAAGTCTGTCAAGTGGAGCGAGCACGGCCCCTAGTCTGCTACTGTTGACGCGGCCATTGGTTCCGTCTCGAGTCTTTTGCAATGATGACTTTTGTTGGTGGTAATACGGCATTGCGAGCGATGAATGGCGTTTGGGGTGTACACATGGCTACGAGGTGAATGCGGCCCTAATGCAAACGAGTTTCTCTTGCCCAAGACAGCTTTCCCGTCGCGTGCTTGTACAAGGTGGTGACGATTGTAGTGGTTGACCCCTTTGCTTACTCCACGCTGCTTAAGAGGATAACATTGTCAACACCTTCAAACCAGACTTTCCCTTGCCCTTCCTTGGTAGATTCTCGGCGATGGCAGCGGCAGTTTCAATGACACCCTTCATCACATCACCCCCAACGATTTTCCCGTCCGAGTCTACAATACCTTTGAGTTTGAGGATATCCTTCTTCTCGAATTCTTCCGGGTCGTTGATGGCCTCCATGAACATGGAGAACCCGGTCGAAACAAGAGGTCCGACAATGGGTATGAATGAAAGGCCCGTTTCGACTCCGAGCAGGAACACTTGCGATATCAACGACGACGCCTCCTCCTTGTACTCGTAAGGCTGCCAGGTCACGTCGACTCCAAAATGATCAGATATGACATGTGAATAATCCAGCAGCTGGAAGGCCCGTCCATGGTAAACAGGGTCTTTGTTGAAGAGGGTGGTGACAGACTCGGGGTGGTTTCTGACAATGGAGCCTTTTGGGTTGGCTGGCTTGTAAAGTCCCTTTTCAGGGCTTCGCAGCTGCCGCGGTAGAATGAGGAGGTTGTAGGCGCCACGCAAATCGACCTGCAAGGTACGGCCAGGTTGTAGACCGAGGCCTTCTTTGTAGCTGAAAGGTTGCGGCTTGTGCTGAGGGTGGGTTCGTGCCTTTCTTTTCATCATGTCCCCCATGGTCTCCAGGTTGAATACGCGATTCATGCCGAACCTGTAATCCATGTCCTCGCCAGGGTAATCACCGGTGAACATCATCTCCACACCTTTCCTGAACCGGAAATCGATCATGATGTAGGTGCAGAGATCGGGATCGAGATTGTCAACCTTGTGGGCCAATGGAAGGTAGATGGCCCGCACCGGCACCACGAGGTCGATGAACAAGTACCTCTCGTCCTTGCCTTTGATCGGAATCGGCATCATGGTCACCTTGTCGGGCCCGCCGCCTACATTATCCCGATAGGCCGCGGCATCGTTGAGCGTGTCAATGCGGAACATGCGACTCATTTCTATTCCCTTGGGCTTGTGTGCCGCATGCGTCGTCGAATCCTCCTGCGTCTTGGAAAACATGACGTTGAAGGAGCTGGGATGGTGGTATTTCTTGCCCCCGGTTTCCGAAAAGATGGGATAGCACCGGGTGCCGCCGTGGCCGCAGGGACGATTGTAGACGTACTCGATGAGAATGTGCGTGGCAAACTCCTTTGCGTTGTCAGCGTTGAACGACCATGCGTTGTCGCCCTTTCCTTTGGCCACGCGCAACGTTGAGCGCTTGAAGAAGACTTCGCCTTCTGGGTAGGGCATAGCCATTTTGGAGTGGTGAAGTCTGACGACTGAAAAGTAGAGGATACGATGGATGCAACGAGGCGAGTGTCATCTGTCGGAGCGATTAGGACGTCCGGCAACGACGCTTTTATATCGAGTCTTACGACGTGATGCTCCGTATATTCAATAGAGCGGGGCCGCGACACAGGTAAGTCGATTATTGTACACCGTTGGAAACTCCTGAGACTCAGACAGTCTTGGCAGCGAGGAGAAATGAGTTTTGGCGCAATCTGTCCCCGGAAGCCTTTGCTCATTGGACCCTCGCGGCTGTTGTCGATCGCCAAGTGCGTCTAAGTTCGTGACGATATGTCTATACAAGGCCCACTTTAGTACACCTGCAGGCCAATCATACAACAACAATCTATTACGCCAAGTTGCTCCAGACCCGGCCGGTGACAGATAAGAGGGTCTGAGGTGGTCGCCGACATCTATGGAGGTCGCCGGAATGGTGGGATCAATGCGATGCAATGCAGTGATAGGTATGTGTGATTGAGGCTAGGAAGAGCTCCACGGCGAGTCGGCGAGGATTGGACTTGCGAGTTGTAGGTAGGCCGCTCAAAAGAGGCTAACTTACTTCGTACATACCCCGGCTTGACTAGGGCGATTATGTACATATGTACTTATAACCTAGGTACATGAGTACTTCCTCTGCCGACCAATCGGATATGTACATATGTACATACTACTACCTAGTAGCTGCATCATTGTTGCGGGGAACCCCAGGCAACAACTTGAAACGCCTTACCTCAGCTCCCCCGACATAGCCTCCTTGTCCACAACGCCCACCTTGCATCTACCCACCTTGCATCTACACCTTGGCCGCCCCCGACCAACTCACCAGCCAAACCACTCTGCCTCTTGGTCTCCCTCCCCCGAAACCATGACGAAGCGCGCCCCCGGGCTGCCTGGCCGCCAGGCCTCGGCGCTGCCCCCGATGCCCCTGCCCCTGACGATGCCCCTGCCCCAGACGCCCGCCGTTGCCGCCGCCAAGGAGCCGCCGAGATCAAAAAACTTCACCCTCGCCGACATGGACGGCCGCGCCTCGAGGACCAACGACGCCTGCGCCAGTTGCATCGCCCAGCTGGCCCCCGAAGAGGTCGGCCAGGTCAATTGGCGCCTCGCTGACGACTGCCGCCTGTGCCAGGTGGCCGCCTGCAAGCCCGAGGCCTTTACCAAGCCCTTTTGCGACTTTCTGCGCGAGAACCCCACCGTCTTTCACACGGTAGACTATTTCGAGAGAAAGCTGCAGCACCTGGGCTTCGAAGAGGTATGCCTCTTGCCCTTGCTCTGTGCCCACGGACACGCTGACCAACGACAACAACAGCTCCCGGCGCGCCATGACTGGACCGGCAAGATCCAGCCCGGTGGCAAGTATTGCGTGACACGAAACGGCAGCACGCTCGTCGCCTTTACCGTCGGCAAGGCGTACAAGGCCGGAAACGGCGTCGCCATGGTGGCGGGCCACATTGACGCCCTGACGGCCCGCCTCAAGCCCGTCAGCACCAAGCCGTCAAAGGCCGGCTACGTCCAGCTCGGCGTCGCCCCCTATGCCGGCGGCCTGAACCAGACGTGGTGGGACCGCGACCTGAGCATTGGTGGGCGCGTCATTGTGCGCGACGAGCAGACGGGCAAGACCAGCACTCGCCTCGTCAAGATCGACTGGCCCGTCGCCAAGATCCCCACGCTGGCGCCCCATTTCGGCGTTGGCATGTTTGGCGCCAACAACAAGGAGACGCAGGCCGTGCCCATCATCGGCCTTGAGAGCTCTGCCAACGACGCCGACGCCGCGCTCCTCGGCCCCGTGGGCTCCTTTGTCAACACGCAGCCGCCCCGGCTCGTCAAGCTGATTGCCCGCCAGCTCGACATCCAGTCGCTCGGCACTATTCTCAACTGGGAGCTCGAGCTCTTCGACTCGCAGCCCGCGCAGACGTGCGGAATCGACAGGGAGCTCATCACGGGCGGCCGCATCGATGACAAGCTGTGCTCGTGGGCCGCCCTCATGGGCCTGCTGGCGGCCGACGACAACGACGACGACGGCTACGTGAAGCTCGTCGCCCTCTTTGACGACGAGGAAATCGGCTCGCTCCTCCGTCAGGGCGCCCGCGGCAACTTGCTGCCCCTCGTCATCCAGCGCGCCGTCGAGGCCCTCAACCCCTCGGCGTACGGCCCGGGCCTGCTCGGCCAGACATACGCCCGCTCCTTTCTCGTCTCGGCCGACGTCACCCACGCCGGCAACCCCAACTTTCTCGAAAACTACCTCGATGACCACGTGCCCCAGCTCAACGTCGGCATCGCCATCGCGGGCGACAGCAACGGTAACATGACGACCGACGGCGTCTCCACCGCCATTCTGCGCCGCGTCGCCGAGCTGTGTGGCGCCCGCACCCAGCACTTTCAGATCCGCAACGACTCCCGCAGCGGCGGCACCATCGGGCCCTCCCTCTCCAGCGTCATGGGCGTCCGCTCCGCCGACGCGGGGCTCCCCCAGCTCAGCATGCACTCTGTGCGTGCCACGACGGGCGCTCTCGACCCGGGCCTGGGGGTCCACTTCTTCAAGGGCTTCCTCGATCACTGGGAGAAGATTGACGCCGAGTGGGACCACTGAGCCGGCCAAGAGGAGGTCCCCTTTGGAGTAGACGATGGCTGCATCAGGTGCTGTGTGCGCCCTGCTAGTGTATAGACATGCACGTCTTGAGAGAGTGCTATGTAAAGTGTTGGATTTCGGTCTATTCGTAGTCTCTTTCAAACTTTGCCTTTTCTGTTCTTTTCAGTCTAATAAATCAGAGACATTACCTTGGTTGGTATACCCATCGCGGCAGATCCTCCCTCTCGAGGACTGCATGCAGTTTAGCAACAATGTTTGCGCACAAGACAAGAGAGAAACAGGAAGGAAGCTGTAATGATGGGAGGGTGGTAGAAGAAGAAAACCTCCATGTGCGCCCATGTACAGAGTCGGCGCCAACCTCACAGCCCGTCCAGCAAAGCCATCCCGATGCTGCCCTCACTCGTCCTCTTCGGTATGTCTCGACAAAGCCCTCGGCGCGCGCGCAGTTCTAAGCCCGACCACGGCCTCCTCGTCGTCGTCATCGTCGTCCTCGTCGTCCTCGTCCGTCACAATCTCCTGCTCCGTCGTCGCCTCGCTCGACTCGAGCGTCGGGGGCGGGCGGCGCCGCTTCTCAAAGTCCTGCCGGTGCGCCTCGGCCATCATGCGCGAAAAGGTCTGCGCGCTCGTCGTATTGGCGCGGCGCCGCAGGCTGCCAAGCGTGTGGGCGACAGCCGTCGAGTTGGAGTGCTTGGCCTCGGGCCGCTTGCCCTGCGGGTGCCGCGGCGACGGGTGCTGCTGCGGGTGCTGCTGCTCCTGCCGCAGCACCTCTTCTTGATGCAGCCGCTGCTCCTCCGTCTGCAGGATTGGGCTCGGAGTCTCGCTTGCACGAGCCATGAGAGGTTCGATGCTGTAGGGCAGCGGCACGTCTCGCGAAGCCTTGTACTGCGACACATTGGCACAATGCTCGTTCTCCACGCGGAACAGGGACCACAGGCCGCGGCGAAAGACCTCCATCAAGGACACCATGAAGGAGATAAAGGTAGAGTGCTGTGTGTTGTGGGTGAAGATGGCATAAAATATCCAGACAAATCGCAACATCGGGTCAGCCACCATGGCGCAATAGTAAGGCCATCGTCGCTTGAGCGCCAGAATGTCGCGCAGCAGGAAGCGGCGCGAATGGGGCTGCAGCAGGGAAAAGTCCATGAACAGGTCCCATATAGCTAGCAACAGCCGTCAGCATATGGAAACACCATGCAGTAGAGACGGAAAAGAAGGCCCGGGGCCACTCACAGGTGTAGATGCTGTTGAGCAGAGCCGTCGTTATGTACAAGGCGAGATTGGTGTGGGTGCCGTTGATTCGGTAGAGGGAGAGCATGACGTATGAAAGAGTGGTCATGGCATACTTGCCACCGTTGACCAGGTGTGGGAAGACGTTGCGGGTGTCGTGGTAGCGGCGGAGGCACTGAAGAAAGCGCCAGATGGCTGGCAGGGTCAGGAAGAAGCCCATGAGGCGGGAGTGGCTCGAGTTGCACTGCGTCGGGTTGTCGAAGCGGGTGGAGTAGAGGCAGAAGAACAGTTCAACGTTCTGCGTCGTCGTCCGTTAGCCGTCGGGGCGTCCTTGCGATGCGGTCCTCGAGAGGGCGTCATGAGTTTGGGGAACGAGAGCCTCACCGCCATGGAATACGTCAAGGAACAGTACATGTCTCCGAGGAAGAAGTCGCGGAACTCGACGGGATAGATGCCGGCCAACAGCAATCGCCACTGACCCAGGGTCAGTTGGAACGTGGCACGCAAAGAGCCAGAGGGGCAGAGTACTGACGTGTGCGTAGACAAACCACTTCCGAGACTTGTAGGCCAGCACGGGCGCGGGAAAGAAGATGATGATGGCGGTAATGACAATGAGGAGCACCGGGTACCAGAGATACATTCGCTCGGCGCCGTACCTGCTAAAGTTCATCCACATGAAGATGCCCAGCAGGAGGAGGAAGAAGCTGGGGAACTCGGCCAGCCGCCGCCAGTCGATGTGGCTGCGCTGGTCAAACTCGAAAATGAAGGGGTAGTTGACCTTGCACTTTGTCCAGACGAAGCAGTTGATGCAAAAGAGGGCGAAGAGGAGCAGCATCAAGAAGTAGCCGGCGTAGATCTGCAGCAGGTAGCTGGTGTGGGCGCGGAGCAGGGCGTCCTCGTTGTGCAGGAGCTGCATGCCGTAGGCGAGCCCCTGGGTGGTGAAGACGATGCCGGTGCCGATGAGGAAGCCGTTGAGGAACGAGCTCCCAGACTCGTCCGTCGACTTCTTGGACAGGCTGCGGAGCTTGCCAGCGGCGAGCTTGTGGTTGCCTCGCTCAAAGTAGCGGGAGTAGAGATCCTCGACGGCCTTGATGTGGCCCTCGAGCACCTCACTGTTGACGAAGCCCGCTCTGTTGACCTTTTCGTGCATGTACCGCAGCGGAGGCCGGGCGTTGACTGCCTTGTCCAGCTTCTTGTTCAACTTGCGGAACGCGGTGCGGTTCAGCATGGCATACGACTTGAGCAGCTCGAGGCTCCGGTAAAACTCTTGCAGTGCCAGCTTCAGCTTGCGTTTGGCGGTGCGGTACGAGACGTCGGCGTCGTGCCGCGCGCGGACATAGTCGCGTCTCTGGCCCGATGCACTGGGGGGCATGGCCGGCGTCTGGGGCATGGTGCGGAGGGCCTTTGAGTTTGGCCCCGGCGGAAAGATTTTGGCCCTGATGGGGTGCACCCAGCCGTTGGACTTGGCGTGGCCGCCATCGATGCTCGGATTATGGAAGTACGACGGCTCTTCGGGCTCGGCTGAGTAGGCGATTTCCTCAATTCGCCGGTTTCGCATCTCGTGCAGCTGCTCCCTCAAGAGGGCCAGACGCTGGCCGGCCTGCTGCTCCTTGAACCGGTAGAACCTCTCGACCTTGTCCAGCTCCGAGTCCATGAACTGGTAGAACTCGCGCTCCCGCTCGCGGACGAGGTCTAGGTGGTGTTGCATCTCGGCGTCGGGCCTCGAGGGCTCTCTCGTGAGCTGGTGCGAGGCATGCGTCAAGATACGCCGAATCTGGGACGGAGACTCGGGGATGGAAGAGCCAGCGGTCATCGGCTTAGCGAGGGCCGCGGGCTTAGAGGTGTCGACAACGGGGCCCGTGGCACGTCGACCGGTGGTGAAGCGACTGAGGTTGCGGCGGAAAGTGTCAGTGGGCCTCTTTGGCCTCGACGAGGGGTCGGCGGGCGCGTGGATGGCGGGCGCCGGAAGCTCCAGGTCGTGAGGAGGGTCGTCAATGGCAAGGGAGAGGCGGCCCGGGGGCGAGGGCACGATGCTGCCATAGTGAAGGCCCTCCTCTGTGCCCTTGAACTCCGGGCTGCGGTGAGAGGCGGGTAGCTCGGACAAGGGACGGCTGCGGACAGAAGAGATGATGTCGGAAAAGGAGCCTCGCGAGTTGCGGTCGGCATGGAACCTCGAAGCAGCGGCGCGAGTGTTGTTGAAGGGCCGGGGCGTGCGGACGAGGGCTCTGGAGACGGCCTTGATGTGCTTCTTGCCGACCTTGTAGTTGAGGTACTTGATGCGCCACTCTGTCAATCAATCGACGGGTTAGCCGTCGGGAAGAGCCCTCAAGGCAAAGCCAAAGGCAAAACAACGCACCGGGCACAGCATCACGCTCGAGCTCCTTTGCGAACTTCATGGCTGATGGCTCCCCGCCTTGACGGACCAAGCAGCAAGCCGAGCCGCATTCGGGCGCCGCAGCCGAGGTAGCAGCCGAGGGGGGCTCTCGACCGACTTTTTATCCGGGGGCCAAGGGGCGCATCGACGTCACGTCCGACTGGCATGCGGCTCTTGTGGATGGTCTCGGATGTGGTTCAATGGGGTTCAGGGGGGGGTCGCAGCAGCCTGTGAGAGGTGCTGTAGACTCGCGTGGCCCGCTAGTAGCACATGTTCTTGCAGATTAGTGCCGCTTGAGGATTTGCGGAAGAGGATGAGTAGGAGGAGTAGCAGGAGAATATGAAGAGGAGGGAGAGAGAGAGAGAGAGAGAGAGAGAAGCAAGGGGGGGGGGGTCCTTACTTTGTTGATTTTTCCTTTTTCTTACTCCGTCCTCGGTACTTCGTATCCGTACTTCGTAACCGTATTCGTACTTCGTAGGAATTATTACTCTTCGCACCATGTTGCCGATGCTATATTCGTATACTACACTTGTAACTCGTATGTACCTAGTCCCTCGTTTACTTTTTTCACCTTGCTCAAATATTCCTGACGATTCTTACCCCGATTGACAGGCCAGTGATGGAGCTTCCTAACACGGAAGAATATGTCCGCTGTCTGTTCAACAGCATCAGCACGGATGCCTACCCGGTACCTACAGCACCTTAAATGGCGACCTGCTTACTGACGTAATGGCCCCCAACCAGGACGAGAGGCTGAACACGAGCCAAGCCCTGCTACGATAAAATGGCCTCGTCTTATCAATGGTTCTTGTTTGTCTCGATTAGGCACCTACAGTCATGATGCACCCGTCTCAGCACTGCGCATACCTCGATTGTGCTGACCATCTCCAGGTTACCCAACCACTTAAACTTGTAGCAAACACCGATCTGCGCGACGCTGAAACATCATCCTAAAGTAAGAACTCGTACCGTTCACCGAGGGCGCTTCTCCCTAGTTGCTTAGCTTATAAGCTGCATGGCGAACCCAGGCAGGCACAGGGGACCCCTTGCTGCCGCCGGAATTCGCCAATTGATTAACAGACGTCTGCTAGCCACCGCAGTCGAGTTTCCAACAACCTGACAAGGCCCCTCCCTACTTTCTCCGGGGAGGGGGCATGGCATGTTGGGTTCCGGTTGCACTTGTCGGGCCCTGGGAGCCGGAGGCTCTCACCGTGCATCGTGACGGGTTGCTGCCGTCAAGTATGACAATGAATTCGGCTCGACAGCATCCGTATATTCGTACGAAGTACTTCGTACGTACCCATGACGTATCCGCATGCTCGTGTGACCAGAATGCCGAGCTTTCTTCGCAGGCGAACGACCGAGAAAGAAGACAAGAGACCCTCAAGGAACCCGACGAGCCAAACTATCGCGCACCCGTCGTGAAAGCTGTTCACAGCTTGAGACTATACGTCATGGTGCTGGGAGGGAGGGTGGTTCGCTTCCTTTTCAGGCGACCTTGGTTGATCAGCCTTGACTCACATTCGCGAGGGCAGAGGCCCCCGCTGTCAATTGCAAGCAGAATTCTGTTGAAGCTGATCAACATGACCAGAGATGGTCTACGAAGTACTCCCACCTTGATCGGAGCAGTAGCGGCGGCGCTAGACAACCCGATACTACTACTAGTACGGAGTATGTACATATGTACGGAGTGTAGCAGGAACGAGGAACGACGGGATGGGATCTTGATATCCCCGTAGAGATTAGAGATTGGATGGAATGGACGTTGCAACATAGTTTATCCGGTCGCCGCCTGCAAGCGTTGGACTACACAGTGCGTTACAGTGTCGACAATTCAGGTGGGGCAGCCACAGACGAGATTCGAATGCGTTTCCGTTTTGCCGCGATGGCAAGCCGGTCGCACAACCAGGTCGACATCGCATGCTCACGATTCATGGTGAGCTCATCTACAGCATGCACAGCATGCATCGTGTCCACACAAGAGGAGACAACGCAAGGCGGATACTACCTATAACCACAGTCACATTCGCCCATGTCTCGCAACGCCGCCGTCAACGTTCGTGGCTGTGGGGACACAGGAACGGAGAGGCCTCGTCTCCAGCTCGTGCGACCCTGTTTCACCCGGGGAGAGCGGCACCCGGGGAGAGCGGTACTGGCCGATGTCTAATCGACTCCCTGCAGGATGGCATCAGGGTGCCCTTGAAGACTTCTGTCAGGCAGCAGCAACACTTGCTGCTCCAAGTTGCTGCTCCAAGTCCGTGGCGTGGACACTTGCATCCGAAGCACGTCCCGATAGTCCCACGGTCTAGAAGCGGGAGAGGCTCCCCGTTCACATGCGCCCAACACCAACGACGACGTCTTTGCCTCAAGAGACGGTTGTCAATGTGCATCTTCAGACCTCATGCATCGCCTTGGAATGCTTCGAGCCTGACGCTTCCCCTCTCTCCCTCTCCGCCAGCAGCCCACGAACCCCTTGCCACGGGGCCCAAATCGATATTCCATGGACACCTTGCTGGCTCTCTGATGCAGACGATGGCACTGTTGTAGTATCAGGTTTTCTTTATCCTAGCGCCCACGCGAAGCTACTGCAGCCGGCTCTCACGCCTGCTCGCCACGGCCTGCTCCCGCTGTCCAAAAGTCCCCGGCATCGGTGGTGCCCTGGCGGCGGCATACTATTTATCAGTACTATGCTAGAAGGCTAGGACGAAAGCCCCCTCTTCATCGACGTCGCAAAAGCGACACCAAGACGAACCTGTCGCCTCGGAGCCCGTAAGCTCGTGGGAGTGTCGATGTCGGTGCTTGGCACTGCACATCATACTTGCACTAGGTACTACCCGAGGATCCCGTCTCTTACAGCACCTAGAAGTACACTCACAAGGCGGCAGTCCATCAATTGATGAGGTGACGAGAGCACCTCGGCCGGGCTGATACCGCTTCCAAGACCTACATGCCTGACACTGGCCGGAGTGTTACTGGCCGCAACGGCTCGGCAGTGCCGTGCTGCAGTGCAATGCATCGCGCGTTGCAGCGCGTTCTGTGCGTGCGGAACGCCCGCCTCGCGCCCACCGAGGTTGGGTTTCTATTGGCGAATCACTAACGGCAACAACGGCAACCCTCCCAGCGCGGTCTGATTGAACAATCTGTCCAGCTCACATCTAGCTGCAGCTGCGGGCGGGTGCAGGCGCCCAAGGTGGTGGTGGCCACGACCGGCGGACCCCCATCTCATTCATCGACTGCCTCGGAGAACTGGCAGTGCTCCGTACGGATACGATACAGCAACACGTACTACCTCTCCCGGCTTGTCTACAGCTTGTTATCACCATACCGACACGGGGGCGGGCGGACATGAAGGTGCGTAGGCAGGGCATACTGCCCCGGGTGATATTGGGGACGACAAACGACGGCATGGCCTATTGCAGTCAGTAGGTGCATACAAGGCTGACTAGGAATGTTAGTGCTAGAGGCAATGGCCAAGCAGTTCATTGCAATCCGGCGGCGCTTAAGCAAATACGGACGAGGGCGCACGCAGTTGACGCCGTCACCGCCTCTTGTCGATGGGCCACGAGGAAACTATGCCTCACAAAACACATGCACAATGTAGACGCGCCATAAAGCCATTGAAAAGACCGCATGCGTGGCGCATGTTTCAGGCGCTCGAAAAAGGACTGCTAGGTGATGTGGAGTGCCGTACGAGTACTAGTAGCAAAGGTCGGTCTCGCGGACCATGGACGTCGGGGAGATGAACCACCCTCGACACCTTCCATGGAGCAATTGGTCCGTGAATCTACCTGGTCGCTCCCCGTGTGCCGGCCCGAGCGGGACGACGGCCGTGGGAGAGGGAGCGGAGCAAGACTGCAGTCCCGATCGAGCAGGCTTCATCCGAGCGGCCGACGTTGCCAGAGATGATGCAGAGGCCGGATCCCAGCAACGGTCACGGCGGTGTTGGAAGGGCGAGTTTACGTCACCTGGATACAACCATCTCGTGAATGGGGGATCGAGTCTGTGGCTACGAAGTAACGTTAGTTGGTGTCGTGGTTGTTGCCAGGACTTTCATTGTGCCCGATGTTCACGTATCAAAAGTACATACGCATGCATATGAAGCTCACCTTTGATTTGATCATGGTTCCTCACCGAGTTCGTCCGGGCAAGGTCAAATGCGCAGCCGAAACAAGGGCCTGGGGAAGCATTGAGAATGGGCCACTGGGGGACAGCCGGAGAGGGAACAATTTAAGAGAAGTAACAAAGAGATGCATTACTTTCGTATCCGTAGCTCGTGCGAAGTATACCCACTGGTATGCACTACTAGCATTAGGCAGCCCTTTCCGCACAGCCATTCATCATTCATCATGTTATACAATTGCCCATGAACCGGGCTAGCTGAAGGCATCTCCACTGTTGCCTTCCAATACCCAATGCCTCGGACCTCGGACGCCCCCTCTAATCACCGGCCATCCGAAAGCGGCCTGCAGCGGGGGCGCTTCCCCTTGTCATGGCGTGGCTCCCATGTCTCCCGGCCCACCGCGACTCAGCCCGTCGCCGGCGTTTGGCTCCCTCCCGGCAACAGGACCCCTTGGAATCATTTTTTCCCCACTAGATAGCACTCGGGAGGGTGAGGGAGATGGGGGAGAAGTGGCCTGAGAATGGCGGCCTTCTCTTTACGCTTTTCCTATTCTTTGTCGCGCTGCAGTGTTTCTGCACCATCTGCATGTTCGATATGAGGCGTCGTCTTGATCGAGGTGGTGGTGGCATCCAAATCGGCCCGCTCAGCTAGCCAGCGCCCTATCGAGGCAAAGGGCCTTCGCCAACCAGCCTGGCCCCGCTCGCCGGGCTACCTAGGTAGTACACTACTGCTAGTAGTATTCGTACGGATAACTCGTACTACGAAGATGATTGTTCTCTGCCCCAAGACCTGTTTTGTACCCGTGACGCCTACTTGCTCGCTGCCACTTGTTGAGGGCACCAGCGCGCCCCGATAACCTACCTCCTGGATCGTGACCAGACTCAGCCAACTAGTAGCGTGTGTATGTATGTATGTATGTCAACCACCAAACCAGATACCCAACTTTGGGCAGGAATCTACATGGTAGTGGAGCCTTCTTCATCCTCTAGCCTTTGTTCTGATATGCATGCATATATGTGCGGAATATGATGCATGTAGTACGGAGTATGTATGTACCTATGTGCATACCTTAGGTAACTTCCAATCTCTTCGGCACATACACAAACCCGCTTTTGCCATTCTCCCATCATCCCACCCTTTCCTTCCTTCCTCTTCCTCCCTTCCCTCGCCCTGACCTCTTCTTCGCTCAAACCTTCGCCTCTGCCACTCCCCTCTCTCCCTGGGTCGAGCATTGACATATCTCCTCTCAGCAGTGCACAGGCCACGACGTCTGCGGGCTCAGACGGGTAATCACTGCCTCTCTACACATACACATACCACCTTGGGTGGAAGGGGAAAAAAAAAATCCCCGTGAGCTTGCGCCCCCTCGCTGTCGGCCGACGATTCGACGGGCGCGCGCCACCTCACTCACACACAGGGTCTCGGTCGCCCTTTGCCTCTCCTCTCGTTGGATAACCGACGCCACCACCGCACCGCCGCCTCCTTCCACTCCACCAACAGAGCCGCGATTGGGGAGGCAGAACCACGCGAGCCCCAGAGAACGAGACCAATTGAACACAACAACGGCTACGGCCACTCGCGCTCCCGAACCGCCTCCTCCAACGCCTCCCCAGGCCACCCACCGCCTCGCATGTCTCTGCAGCTGTCCTCCCAGCCCGCCCCAAACATGCAGCATTCGCGCCGCTCTCCCTCGGTCAACACCTTTAGCACAGTCTCAACCATCCCGCCCCCCGCCTATCGCACCTCTTCGACAACAGACCTTCGTCGCTCCATCTCCAGCCGCTCGGGCGGGACCACGTCGCAGCCGAGCAGCTATGTGGCCCTTCTGCGCAAGCAAAAGGCGACCGTCTGGTGCGATCGCGCCCAGTACGAGGACCCTCGCGTAGCCGCCCAGCAGCGAGCCGCCAAGGTGCGAGCCAATCTCGAAGTCGTCGGGGGCGGCCGCAACAACACGGCCAGCCGCACGAGCACTGGAATCAGCGCGACCGGCAAAGTTGCGGCCAAGATTCGGCATCACGGAAAGACGCCTGTCGTGGGGTATGCGCCCGGCGAAAACCACGTTGGCCTTGGAGGCGTGCCCCTACGGCTGAGCGCCACCGAGGTCGAGGGTGAAAGCAGCGGCGAAGAGGACACGCAGGCTACCGCTCGCCTGCACCACCGTAGGACGGGGAGCAGCGGACGAAGCAGCACCACCAGCGGCTGGCGCGGCCTGGCCTACCGCTCGTCGGGCGGCCCGGGCGCTCAGGGCGGTCAACGCTGGAGCCCGGGCGACACGCCGGAGCGGACCGAGAGTCTGATGGAGCAGCCGTCAGAATACGGGCCCACGGCCATGGACGACGCAGCCAGTGACAAGGCCCACAGTTCGAAGAGTGGAAGCAGTGGCGAGCGCGCCGACAACGTGGCCGAGCTGGGTGGCGGGCCGAGACTTGCTAGCAACTCCCTGATGCACTCGTCTTTGGCTCGGGAAAGGGGCGTCAAGAGCGCCGAAGAGCTCAAGAGGCGAGGCAGCGTGGATGAACGGACAGCGACCCTCACCTCGGGTCGCCTGTTCATCGTCAATCCGGATTGATGGATCGTCTCTGTGCGCCATGCGCGCGTCACGCGACACGTTGTTCGCCAACGAAGCACTCTGCTCGCGCAGCAGCTGGCCGCTCGCTGCTGTGCTGGGCCAAGCCCGGCACGCCCTCGCCCCTCGGGGACTTTGGTTGCATCGACAAGGCGCTTGGGTATGGATGATATCATGTGATAAGCACGATCGCTTTTGGGGGACTCGATACCATGACCTGTTGCTTGCTCATTGCACACTTGACCTACAATCGTTCGCTTCGTGGTTGTCGGCACGAGGCGGACCATCGAGGCTGCTGGGGGCGGGGGCATCCATAATAAGCACCGGAGAGGCACCAAGCGGCAGCGTCAGTTGCCCAGAGTTAGATACAAATACAGGACAACAGTAGTCGCGAGCTAGCCATCTCTGGGTACTCTCTCGCGACACGACTCTTGGCGGTCATGGTCAGGGTAAATATTAGCAACTGGCAACGAGAAGCACGTGTCTAAGGTGTCAAAGTGGCGTTACTCTCTTCCAAGCCACTTGGACGGGTGTGGCGCTCCACGGGAGGTGGCATTAGCGCGCATGAGGTGGCTTTGCGACGCCTGTGCCACTAGCCAGCCAAACTTGGTTACGCGGGGAAGACCCGCTGTGGCGGTGCTGTGCCTGTTTCAAGATGAAGAGCGAGCGCCGGCTTTTAGCCGAATGACCCGCGAGTACGAAGTAGTTGACGCGCTAATTAGCTTTTACGCGGGGCGCGTTTTGGTCCCCTGCTCCGGCCGACATCTAGGTATTAGGTCCGTCATCTGCCTCCGAGTCGTGAGCCAGAGCTCATTGCGCCTCTTGTTGCGCACAAGAAACCATACCGCCCGTTCTAGCCAGCCTTTTCCTTTCTTCCTTCCCAAGAGTCATTCGTTCACCTATTGAGGTGCTCCGGAATACTACCCGTTGTCTCGCGCCTGCCACGCCAACCTTGACCCTACCTAAGAAGAAAACGGCAATTCTTTCTCTTCTCATGGTCACACTCGTTTCCCCCGCCCGACGAACTCAATCGTGACTTTGTCTCCTGCAAGCTCGGCTTCTAGATCTGCCTGACCTCTGATGCCGCTGTCTCCGATGGATCCGAACGCCCAGGAGACGGAATCCGCTGGGCGGAAGCGGAGTCATATTGAATTCTCGGCCGACCTCGTCAGGACAGAAACAGACGCGGATATGAAGGCGGCCGCTCCCGGTAAGTAACGCCATTCCGCCTGGGAACTGCCATCGACGGCTGGCTCCCTTCACCCATCGCCAATGCTAACCTTGCAGTGCTCCCTCCCGTCTCGCAAGACGGCGTAGCATCACTCCTCAACGACTCCGCGGTCCCCACCGACGCAGGACGCGGCTCTCCAATTCCTACATCCCACCCTCCTCAAACCCCTCCAAAGATTGTGCCCCCGCAAGAGGCGCAAGATGACACCCGACCCGCGACATCGGCCTCGAAGCCAGTAGTCAAGCGCAAGCGTCTTACTTTGCAAGAAAAAGAGGTCCGGGACAAGGACCTGGCCGAAAAGAAGAGGGAGAGGGAGGCCCAAGCTGCAAATCGGATAGCGGAAAAGGCCAAGCAAGACGAAGAAAAGGCTGCCCGAGTCAAGGAACGGGATGAGAAGCGCAAGAAGAAGGAAGAGGACGATCGAGCCAAGGCTGAGAAGAAGCAGAAGCGGGAAGAAGAGCAACAACGCGTCCAAGCAGAAAAGGACAAGAAGACCAGATCGCAGATGACACTCAAGGCTTTCTTGGTACCAGGCACGCCGAAGAAGACTGCAGCCGAGTCGAGCTCCACTTTGGGAAGCCCGAGCAAGACCGATTCCGCGGCCCCCGAGTCCAAACCACAGCCTTCGGTGTACGAGCGGCTCTTCAAGCCCTTTTATGTCAAGACTGATACGCGATGGACCGAATCGATTGTGCAGATGGGTCCAGAAGCGCGGGAGGCCCAGGCCAGGCTTCTTGATGACTTCATTAGTGGACGGCGGGAGCTCGAGGACATGCAAACGTCGTTTAATGCAGAGAAGCTGCTCCGTCTGCCGTGCAAGATGCCGAAGAGGGGTCGCTTACACCACCCGGTCAGGCATATCATGGAGATTGCTTGCAAAGAGGCCGAGAAGCTGAAGAGTGCGGGGCTGGTCTCATCCGACAAGGCGTTTGAAGATGCGCGCAGGACCCTCGCCAAGGTCCCCATGAAGGTGATTGCCTTTTCCCAGGATGTCAGACCACCATACTACGGCACCGTTACCGCGCAGCCGTTTGCTTTGGGCAAGGGAAACATTTACAGACAGGCGCGCAAATCATGCCACCGACGGCTGCCCCTCGACTACAATTACGACTCGGAAGCCGAATGGCAGGAAGATGAAGGCGAAGATGTCGACATCGACGATGACGACGACGAGCAGGAGGACGAGGATGACATGGGAGGGTTCCTCGACGACTCGGAGGACGCAGGCCTCGCGAGGCGGGTGTTTGCAAACACAATGGAGCCCGAAAGCTCCGGCATTCGGTTTGAAGACCAGCCCGGTGACTCAGATGGGATGCTCGACGAGTACAAGATGGAGTTTGTGCATGGTGAGCCGCCTCCCGATTTGCTTAGTTGACATTCCAAGGCGCTCATGGGGTGTTTTTACAGACGGCACCTGGGCCATTGACCCCTGGTCAGCACAGTATTGGGAGCCGGAGCCAAAGAAGAAGAAGACGAAGAGCGAAGAAGGAGCCAAAATGGCGCCTCCCCCAGCGCCTGTCAACGGGCTCGAAGCCATGCGGAATGTTGCAGAGGCCGAGCCGGTCAAGCTGGTCAAGACGGAACTATGGGATGACGTGAAGAGAGTGATTCTCAACAACAAGGCACTGTCCAAGGGCAGCATCATCGACATTATCTTTCATCAATTCCGAGACAGCGTCTCGCGCGCCGAAGTGAAGAACACGATTGAGTTGTTTGCGGAGAAGAAGGGCCCGGGTCGAATCAAGGAATGGGATCTCAAGCCCAAGTACAAGATTGAGCTCTGAGTTTACAGAGATGTGGCAATGGACGTGGACGTGATGAAGGAGACGAAGCGTTGGCGGAGAATACGCTAGATGTAGTATTGAGTATTGCTGGCGTGATTTGCCTCGGTCGGGTGCATACGAGTTACATATGCTAGGTATGTAACTCGTACTAGCTAAATAGTGCGGTGCTGGGCCGGTTCCGTAGTCGGACCACACATACTTCGTACATACATACGACTGCGGATACCGACTGCGGATACCGACGGAGAAGTGTCCTTTTCGAGCCGTGCATACTTCGTAGTCAAGACCGATTCCGCGACGTCAGGCCGCCCCCACAAGCACGAAGGCGCAAGGACCCGCGACAGCAGCGACATCGACCGAGAAGCCTCTGGGCCGCGCGCGCGTGCGTGGAAATCAAACAGCCGCAGACCCAACAATGACGCGAAACCCGACGCCGTAACATCGGATCGTATCGCCTCGTCCTCGTCTCTGTCTCGGCTTGGGCGCGCGCGAGGAGAGGGCTCCGCCTGTCTCTGTCTCGGCTAGGGCGCGAGGAGAGGGCTCCGAGGCTGGCCGCTGGTACGTGTCCCGCGGCAAATCTCCCCCGACATGAACCGTGGCTCGGCATGGAGGATCCTTGGGGCGACCCGTGGGCGGCGCCCGTGACGATTGAGCTGGCTGGTGCTGCGGCGCCTCGGGACGCGGCGTACTTTGTTGAGGCGGCCGACGGCCCGTTGGGGAGGCAGCCGGATGCTGCCGCCGCCGCCGCCGCCGCCGCCTCGCCGTGGGGTGACGACGACGACAACGATGCGTGGGGGGATGCCGGCGCGAGGGCTGGCGAGAACGGCGGCTCGGGATGGGGGATGAGTCCGAGGCTGAGTCCGAGGCTGGATCCGTTGCCGGACCCTTGGGCCAATGCGCAACCGTCTGCATCAGTGGCATTGGGACTCTCCCCGGAGACACACGCCCGAGAAGATACCCATAAGCTCGACAGGAGCGACGACGACAAGACGAGCCTCGAAGCGCACCACGACCCCGCCTCGCTCCACCACCCGCTGGCTGCTCCCCTTGACACCACGAACGTGCAGGATATATGGGCCGTTGAAGAAGCTGCCGTCGTTGCAGACGGGCCAAAGACGCCCGAGCCGGCAGACGAGGAGCCGCCGTCACCCGGGTCCCTGTCGGCCCCCCCGCCTGGAGGTGCCATTGGAGCCGAGGTCAGGCAGGAGGCAGGCCGGCAAGCTTCCAAGGTGCAGGGCTTGGTGGACATGTTTGATGGCATGGCGAGGCGCAGCACGTCGCCAACTGCAGCGGTGGGCAAGAATGATGTCGCGCAAGAGGACTCTTGTCCCGCCGAGGAGAGTGAGCCGTCGACGACAGAGCATTATGCTGCTGAGACTTGCTCGGGCAGCTCGGCGCGAGTGCTGACGGACGAGGTGCGAGACGACGGACCCCAGGAAGATGGACTGGGGACCGCGGTGAGCTCGGCGGACTGGCAAGACCAGCTTTCTCAGGGCTCGAGAGGGCCACAGCGGATTGCGTACTCCCTCGACCTGTCCCGCCTGGACGAGATATTTCCCTCCACCTCGGCAGAGCTGGAACACGGGCCTGCGAGCCTCACCAGCGACTTCTTCACCACCACATCGGAGCGCAAGGCCTGGTACCGAATATCGCGCCCGGGCTCCGTGCGGCGCCACGACCAGGGCGACCCGGACGACTACGTGCGCGTCGGCTGGGTGGCGTCGCACGTGCGTCAGCGCACCATGGAGCTGGTGCGGCGGTGGGTCGAGCAGGACTCGCTGGGCGGGCGCGTGGTCCTGGGCCGCCGCGTCGGACTCGGCGGCGGGAGCATGTTCAACTGGGACTCGGCGGCGGCGCCCGTCGAGATTGCCGAGTTGCTGCGGAACAGGGGCGAGAGGAAGACGCCCGAGGCGCACTGGAGACGGGCTTCGGCTGCTGCCAGCGAGGCGTCGACGACGGTGGCGCGGGGGAACTTGCCGGCGGCCGCCCCTTGGCCTGCGTCTTTCCAGGCGGCGCCGACGGCGGATCAGGAGGAGCCGACGGCGGATCAGGGGGAGTCCTTGGCGGCGCAGCTTGCGATTCCGCCCGATGACCTTTCTACGCCGCCGCCGCCGCCTGTCGAGTCACTCGTCGGGGTACCCGCGGCACCGGAGGCGGCGGGAGAGGGCCCGGTTGATGAGGAGGAAACAGACGACGACGACGACTGGGGAGACATGGTTTCTCCAACCCTCACAGCGACAAAGAGCCCATTCGTCGTCCCGTTTCTGGACGCGGACGCTGTCGGGAAGGGGAACTTGACCATCCGTGACTCGCCCCAGCCCGACCTGGGCGAGCTGAGTCGCGTTGGTCCACAAGCCGTGGGCAGGACGGGCAAGGACGTGGCCAACGTCAACCAGGTTGCGACACCGGAGCACGATTCAAGTCTGGGCTGGGCTTGGGACGTCGACCTGGTTCCCGAGGTGACGAAGCCTGCGCCCGCACAAGCATGGCGAGACGTGGAACCACCAGCGCGAGACGAGCCAACTCAGGGCTCAAGCTCCAATGCCGACGACACAGCATTGCTTCTCTCAGCGTCGGGCACGAGCACAGACGACATGATGGCGGCCATGAACGCCACCTCGGAAAGACGCAATGCTGCGGACGACGAGGTGGTGGCTCGCATACTCGGCAGTCTCCCTGACCTGTCGTACATGCTTCGCTAGCGGACACTTGAGGAGTCTGCTCTACATCACTCACGGCCATGACAAGAGTCGCTATATTCTCACGAAATGGGGAGTAAATATCATGGCTAGTCGCGGGCGACGAGCCTCGACAGAACAATATTCCCTCCCACCAGACTTGTACACCGACTCTCTCGTCGGCGACTCAAGACCGGAACAGAAGAGACACGGAAAACCCGTCAAACTCGGCGGTTAAAGGTGGTGTAGGTAAAGCTCTTCCGGCCGTCGCGCGCCTCATCTTGTTGGGCGCACGCCTGGCAGCGGGTATCGGAGCGACGCGGAAAGACCGCGGAGCTGTGCTGGGTGGGCGCGTCGCAACTGGCGAAGACGCCGCCGCGTTCCCGGGCCAGGGTGCACAGCAGCTCGACCACGTTGGGCGGGCGCAGGTCGGCGCCGCACCCGAAGCAACCTCAGGTACGTCACAACGGACCGGCACATTGCGTCTTCGGTTGCTGTCGAGGTCGGGGGCAAGGATCTTTTGGCGAGGGTCGCGATGGATAGGGGGGCTTGGATACGCTAGCAGGCCGAGGACGAGGCGCTGAAGAGAGAAAAGGGGGGGAGAGCGAGTTGCTCCTTATGGAATCGACTGACGGCTGCCTGCTGAACGCAAAGATATCAAGACCGGCTGCCTGCTGAACGCAATGATATCAAGACCGGGCATGCATCTGTCGGTGAATCAAGACCCCCCTCTTATACCCTCCCGGCCATCATCTCATCAGAGTCCCGGCCAGGGTTGGTATCCTTTGCTTGATGGGGCAAACGCCCTCCTCCCGCTGTTCATCATCCAACGAGCTCTCCCCCTGTCTACCGCTCGCACGGGACCGAGCTCCATGGGAGGGGAGGATCGTCTGACCCCTCGGTGAACAGCAGTCGTTTCCTTGTAGCCTCTTTACAACTACAGTTTATCTGGGGCCAGAGAGTTTAATCCTCGAGACTATGCTTTGTCGGCATAAAGCCTGCTTGTTACGACTCAATGTGAGTCTCAAAGCCTTCATGGCCCGAGACAAAAGGAACAAACCATGTCCATTGGCACACACGCAGTCTACAGTGTGTGTGGCTTCATGTAGGGACGTTGCCTGCTTCATTGATTTATATTAAAGTTTCGATATATAGCTGTTTGGAACAAGACTCATTTATCCAGGAACAAAGTCGATGCCAGTGCACACGCTCAGCAAGTATTACGCCCATTGCACACCACCATCCAACGCTTGCTTTTCGAAACCATGTTTATCGCTTCCATTCAACCCGCCGCCCATGGCACTAGAAGTTGGGCACCGCGACGCTCTTGCGCTTCTGAGTCCTGCCGTCGACCGACGGCACCTCGTTGTATATGATGCCGCCGGCCACGCTCTTCCGCCTCATCGCCGGGTCCGCACCGGCTGGCGGGGCACACGACGATGTTCCTTCTCGCCGTCAGCATTGGACACAACACGGTGTTGACGCCTGGCTTACCCTCGTGGGCGGCATAGGCGGCGCGGATCAAGTCGTCAAAGAGCTTCGACGGGGTCCTCTGCCGCTGCGCGGGGGCACACGGCGCAAGCGCGCCCTCCACTTTGAAGGCTTTGGGCGCCGGCGTGGCAGCCGTCGCTTTTTTTCTGCGGAGGAAGTAGGACATGGCGGCGAAGCCAAGGATCAGGCACCCGAGGACTGAGAGGCATGTCGGGTTAGTCCATGTCGTGGCATGCATGGACAGGACACGACTTGCCTCCTGCCGAGATGATGACGCCCAAGTCGGCGAAGCGGGTGAGGCCGCTGGCTCCGCTGCCGGGAGCAGAATGGGCGACTTCGCCATCTTCTGCCCGTGGGCTCAGGCGTATCCGCGGCATGAGCAGCGGCATGGCAAAGGCGTGCTGAACCAGACAGGCAACGATGACGGGGCTCGACATGATTTGTGCTTGGCTTGGCTGCTGGACACACTCTCGAAAAGGAACGTGGACGTATGATTGTGATGGAGAACGGATGGATTGGTTCCAGGCCGACTAGCAACCCGTAAGAATGTCCAGGGCGAGGAGGCTCCGAGTCGCTCTTATCCCGTATGGCTCTCCTGGATGACGCATAGGGCGACCTGACTCAGGCCCAAAGCGGGAATATAAATGCATAATGGCCGGCGTCTCGGAAGCTCGAGCTAGTCCAATGGTTGCCGCCATGTTTCACAATAACCAAGGGGTCCGTTGATATTTTTTCGGCTTCTGTCTTTCCGTGACGCTCTTTTCACATCAGACGCTCGACATCATCGCCATCCAATCGTGGAACCGAGCACGGCACCCAATGTCCTGTAGACGGCAACCCGGGTCGCTCTGTCGGGAGCACGATTCCGGTCCCCGGTATTGCGAAACACGCCGTCGCTGTCACCACCGACGAATGCAGAGCCAGAGAAAACAAAACAGTCGGGTCACTGGGTCAGGTCCGGGTCAGGTCTCTAGATCAGATCCCTAGATCAGGTCCCTGTCCGCCGTATTTTGAAGCTTATTAGTTGAAGCTTATTTGTAGTCTCTGTTTCATGGCTCAGCCCGGGCTTAGCCCCCCCCTTTTGGGCCCCTCTCGGCCTTCATGGAAGACGTCTGAAAGGGAAAGCCCGTTCGAAAGGGAAAGCCTGACGTTCCAACGGGAAAGCCTCGACTTGAGTAGAGGAAGATTACAGTCGGGTGGCGAGTCATGAGCATTCTGGGGCTCTCACTTTCCCTGCTCGGAGCTCACATCTGCCGCCATGGCATGAAGAGGGAACCCATCGTGAGCAAGTAGGGGTTGCTGCCGACACTGGCCTGGCTCCATTGGGCGGTTGGCTTGCGACCAATGGGGTCAGCGAGCAGGCCAAAGGGAAACGACGAGCAAAGCTGGGCCATCGTTGGTCAGCAGAGTAGTGGGCGATGCGTCGAGGGAGAAGCAGCCACAGGATACTATGATGGAGTTGATGCGAGGTGTTGTTTGGTGAAGTGAGGTCCATGATCCGTCCAGGTTGGGGAAAAAGTCTTCTGGGAAGGAAGTCTCGAGCTGACTCTAGCCACGTTTTGCTGTGTCCACAAGGGCCAATCAACCGAGACTTTTCCGTCTGACAATTCGGCCCCTCCTGAACTCAACTCCACTCTCCTCCTGGACAAGCTGATGACCCTGATGACCCTGATGACCCTTAAAGAAGCCAGTCGTCGATGTAGCGGAAAGAAACTTTGACGTCAAACCCCACCGTCACGTTTGTCACCCGTTGACGTCTCCTGTTGACGTCCCCCGTTGACGGATTCGCCATCTCTTCCACACACAACCTCGTCCATCAATCCCCGGCATGGCTCTGCGCATCGGCTACGTGCCCGAGCACTTCTCGACCCCGCTCTACTTTGCCCAGAAGCACCATGACCTCGATGCCACCTTGATCCCCTTCCCCTCGGGCACCGGCCACATGATCACGGCCATCCGGGCCGGCGAGATTGACGTCGGCATCGGCCTGACCGAGGGCTGGATCGCCGGCCTTGGCAAGGACGGCGTCGAGGGCGACGGCGGATATCGCCTCGTCGGCACCTACGTCGACACACCGCTCTGTACGTCATCGGGCCTCGCTCAACCCCGACCTTGACCGAGAACCTCTGACCGAGAACCTCTGACCGAGAACCTCTGACCGAGATGCACGCGCCAGGCTGGGCCATCTCGACGGGCGCCCATCGCCCCGACATAACGTCCGTCGACTCCCTCCGGGGCCGCAAGATTGGCGTCTCCCGCGTCGGCTCCGGCAGCTACGTCATGGGCCACGTCCTCGCCGACCAGCACGGCTGGCCGTCGACGCAGCCCTTTTCTGACACGGTTGTGCTCAACACGTTTGATAAGCTGCGCGAGGCCGTCAACTCGGGCGAGGCCGACTTCTTCATGTGGGAGCATTTCACGTCCAAAAAGCACCACGACGCGGGCGAGATGCGCCGCGTCGGCGACATTTACACGCCCTGGAGCAGCTGGAAAATCGTCGCCTCGACCAAGCTGGCGCCCCGCGACGGCAGCGTCCATGTGCGGGTCCAGAGCCTGTTTGAGAAGCTGGACCGGGGCGTGCGGCACTTCAACGAGAACCAGGACGAGGCTGTGCGGTACATGTCGACCAGCCTAGGGTACACGGAGACGGACGCGAGGGAGTGGCTCAAGACGGTCAAGTTTCCACGCCGGACCGAGGGTGTCAAGCCCGAGGTGGTGTCTGGATGCGTCGCCATTTTGAGAAAGGCGGGTGTCTTGGTGAAAGGCAAGGGCATGGACCCCGAAGCCATGGTGGTGAAGCTATAGCGCTCGATGAAGCAAAGGGAACCGGATGAGACATGGAGATACGTAATCCAACAGCCGCGCTTCCTCCCGCCCGAAACATTTGTCTCTCGATACGTCTCTCGATACGACTTCACTGCCTGATTCCAGGTACGTACCGGTACGCAACCGTGTCGGAGTTTACCTAATACTAGCACGCCATGTTGTGGCGCTGCCTGCCAGGGGCTCGATAGGAGACTGTCCGTCCACGCAAACCTCCATCTGTCCATGACGACCAGCATGACAGAGGCTTCTATCGCCGCCTCGTCGTTTCCTCGCTCATTGATTGCTCTTCTTCGGCCGTGCTCTTCTCCGGCCGTGCTCTTCTCCGGCCGTGCTCTTCTCCGGCCGTGCTCTTCTCCGGCCGTGCCGCGAAAGCACACGCGATCCGCTGCCCGGATGCCCCACCCCGACTCCGGCATTGCCTAGTATTGCGGGACACAGCCAGCCCGTCAACAGGCGACCCGTCATGGCCTCGCCGCCTCCGCCCGGGTCGCCCGGATCCGACTCGGAACCTATACGGTCCAGCGAGGCTGTCGCTGGCCTCGGGCTGGAGCGTCGAAGAATGTCATCCGCCGCCGCCGCGACGGGCTTTTCCCTGCATGAGTCGTACTCGTCCCCCGAAAAGGGGGGTTTGCGAGCGCGCATGGGCTTGTCGGGTGTTGCCAGGCGGACGCTCGGCATCTCCCTCTTGCTCGTGACCGTCTTCCTGTGGACTACCTCGAATTTCTTGGCCAGTGTAGGTGCTCTCTGCCGACGATGCCGGATCCAAGGCGCTGATACCCCGTGACGCAGTTCATCTTTTCCGACCACACGTACGACAAGCCCTTCTTCCTCGTCTACGTCAACTCGTCGGTCTTTGCGGCGTCGGTGGTGCCCATGTTTGCAAGGTACATGCTCAAGAGTGGGCGCCGGGGCTTGCGCAACGACGTGGTACGCATGTGGCACGAGCACCGACAGTCGCGCTCGGCTGCCAGCATAGAGGCGGCGGCCGGCGACGAGGAAGACACAGCGGGCGAGCGCCTGCTGGTGGATGATGAGGGGGCCGTCGAGGCCCTTTCCCCGCGCGAGGGTGAGCTCGGCTTCCGAGAGACGGCCCTGTTGAGCTTGGAGTTTTGCATGCTGTGGTTCTCGGCCAACTATTTCGCCTCGGCCTGTCTCGAGTACACGAGCGTGGCCAGCGTGACCATCCTGACGTCGACTAGTAGCATGTGGACCCTGGTCTTTTGCTCCGTATACGGCGTCGAGTCCTTTTCCGTTCGGAAGCTGGTCGGCGTCATGGCCTCGCTTGTGGGCGTGGGCCTCATCTCGACGGTGGACCTGTCGGGCGGGAGCGACGAGAACCGGGGGTCGTTTCCCCACAAGACGCCGGGCCAGGTTGCCATTGGAGACTCGATGGCCCTGTTCAGCGCCGTCGTCTACGGCCTGTACGTGACGGTCATGAAGCGGCGGGTCGGCGACGAGGACAAGGTCGACATGCGCCTGTTCTTTGGCCTGGTTGGAGTCTTTAACCTCGTGCTGCTGTGGCCGCTGTTTTTCGTCCTACACTGGACCAAGATTGAACCGGTATGTTTATGATTTACATATGTACATACATACCAAGACGGACGAGGGAGAGACTGACTCGACTTTGCTGTCCAGTTTGAGATGCCTCCGACGGGCAAAGTTTGGACAGTCATCGTGGTACGTCTTGGCAGTTGTCCCCTTGCTTCTCTTTGCAATGCAGGTGGAGACGCATTTCTAACGCAAGCGGCGCGCAGGCCAATTCGCTGTCGTCATTCGTGAGCGACATGTCGTGGGCGTTTGCCATGCTTCTGACGACGCCGCTCGTGGTGACGGTGGGGCTGTCGCTGTCGATTCCCCTGTCACTGATCGGGGAGATGATACAGTACGGGCAGTACTCGAGCTTCATCTACTGGATTGGGGCGGCCGTGGTGTTTATTTCCTTTCTCTTCATCAACAAAGAGAGCCGGGAAGAGGGCAGGTCCAAGGCTCAGAGCGAGGACGGCGGTCTTGTGGGCACTCGGCTGACGGCCTCTCCTTCTGTACCGCCCCCTCAACATGCTCCATCTCCTGGGGCGAGCGCATAGACGAGACGAGGCTGGCAGGTACTACCACGTGGTATTTTGCACCGCGACTTGGTTAGACTTTTGGACGAGTGGTGGCAGTCGGCGGTCGGCGGTCGGCGGAGACGTCGGCTGTCGGGTACTGACCTGCAAAGATGAAGTTATCTCGGGCTCCACAGGCGTGACACGCCACAGCGCGTGCCGGCAGCGGGTTGGCTTTATTATTACCTCCTTCGGCTACTACATACATACATACATACCATACAGGACTCCTCGGGATTAAAGCTCAGTCATCCGTTGTTTGCGGCGCGTCCTGCCGTGAGAGGGCGGGAGGGGGCTCGGATCGGCACGGTCGAGCCGCCATTGGCTCGACAAGAGGCTGCAGAGTACGAATAGCTCCCCTGCGTACATACATGTCCCGTACACGGTACACGGACGGGTGGACGGCTCGGGCCACGGAGTGCCAGTGATGTGGCGTCCCGGCGTCATGGCTGGGTCGGTGAAGCACGCCGCCTCGGGGCGAGTGGCATCAAGTGGCACATGACACATGACTCGCAGACAGATGCAACTGTGGGGTCAGAGTCATGCGAACTTTAATGATCGGAGCTAGGTAGGTATGCACACATGTACACGTGTGTTCAATCAGATCATCAGTGGAGACGTGGGTAAAAGTTCCTTTGACAGATGGGCCACCCTCGACTTGAAGTCTTGGGCCTCGACTGAAGTGCCCCTCGACTGAAGTCTTGGGCCCCTCAATTGAAGTCTTGGGCTGGTGGGTTGTTGCAGCCAGTCTCTGCCAGGGCCAGTAACTCCTTTATCCGACGCCGTGCGCATGCAGGCCCAAGGCATGTCAGTTTCTCGTGCAACGGCCTCGTGCAACGGCCTCGTGCAACGGCCTCGCCTCCCTACCTACCTGTACCTGCCTACCTAGCATGTTGGTGGGCTGTCATTGGCCAATGCGGGCCTGTACGTAAATGCACGACATGGCCAATCCAACAACTAGTTACCTGTCAATGCTTGTTGTAAATCGCTCCTGCACTTTGATACTATTTCCCGGCCCTGTTGCCTGCCGTTCACAATCCTTCCCTCCTTCCTACATACATACAAGAGAACCCCTGGGCCCTCACCGCCCTCCCTACGAGTTACGTCGTGCCAGAAGGAGTCACTCACTCTCTTGCTTCCTCGTCAGATCAAGGCTAGCTCTAACACTCACTCTGTACTACCAACCTCGCCCTCTCTGTGTCTCCCAGACCACATCACTTACCAACCTACGTTGCGTCTTCTCTTTCAATCCCTTCCGTTTCACCTCGTACGCCTCTATATATATACTCTCCTCCTAGCCCACCTCTCCCTCGCCACTCCTCGCCAATTCGCCACCTCGCCACCTCAACTCGCCCCCCATCTTGCCTGCAGCTGGGGATGCCCCCGTCGACGCCCTCATGTCTGCCAGCCCCCTAGACTCGCCGGTCCAAGACCGCCCGCTGGCAGATGCCATCAATGTCGCCACGCGCTCTCTGCACACCAGGCTTAACAAGCTGATTCTCGCCCGCATGCCCCTCGCCCTGCCGCCCCAGGCTGTCGACCCGACCATTTACCTCTCGGGCCTGCTTCACATTGCCCCTGTTTACATTGCCTTTGAGGAGCTATGGCGCGACCTTGTCGAGCGCCGCGTCTCGGCCTCGCTCGCCACCTCGGACAAGAGCTTATCCGGAGGCGTCGATGCAACGGCCGCCGCTCCGGACGAAGCCTTCCCCGGCCGCCTTGATGCCCAACACGACGCCGCCGCCGCCGCCGCTCCCCCGGTCTGCGATCGCCTCCACTCCATCCTCGCCTCCCTCTACGTCCCCGGCCTGGTGCGGTCCGACAGATTACGCGCCGACATAGCCTCTCTTACCGGATGGTCTCCCCAAGTTGTCGAGGCGCGCCTGCAGTCAGTCAGTCGCACCGGACACCTCGCCGCCTTTGTCCAACACGTCCGGCGTGTCGTCTCCCACAAGCCCCACGTCCTCGTCGCCTACACCTACATTCTCTTCATGGCTCTCTTCGCTGGTGGTCGCTTTATTAGGGCGACCCTTGAGTCGGCCGGCCTCCCGTTTTGGGAATCCCAGCCGGTCATTGTCGAGCCGTCTCTGCGGGCCCCTGAAGACGGCCAACCTCTAGAGGGTCAAGACGACCACCACCATCATCTACACCGCCCCCGTCATGCTCACGAGGCCACTCGAAACGAGCCCCCGGCCGCCGACTCGAAGCCCCCCTCGCTGCCCGCCATGCCTGTGCGATTCCTCCACTTCAACACGCCAGCCGACGGCGAGGACTTGAAGCGCGAGTACAAGCAGAAGCTGTCCGAGTCGGAAGCATCGCTCACCCACCGGGAAAAAAGGGACATTGTGCAAGAGGGCATCTGCATCTTTGAAAACATGATCCTGGTTGTGCACCAGCTCGACGCTGTCTGCGCCGCACCGAACCCCACCGCCGAGCGGCAGGAGTGCACGTGGTCGATAGCTGGCCTAATGAAGAATGCTCATGTCGTGGGGGACCGCTTCAGGGACAGCATCGCCGTCACGAGGCAGCGCTGGGAGAAGAGCTCGGCCAAGCAGCCTCTTGCCAACGACGATCACGATGATGCCAAGGCCGTCGACGCGCCCAAGGGGAGTGGCGCCCCGCCGGCCATCTGCCCCGCCCCAGCCAAGTCTGTGAGGTTCGACGGGTCACTGCCCAATCCCACCCGCTGCTTGACCGACGGGTCTGCCGCGAGGCAAATACGGAGCGCCCAGGTGGCCAAGTGGCTGCTGGTCATGGTTCTCGGCGTCTTCAGCCTCGGCATGTTCTTCACCGGCCGGCGAAGCCTTTTGGATTGGTTGCGCCTCTGATAAACAACGGCCTCGTGGGTCGACTGACTCTTGAGGAAGAGCGGCTCGGCGTAGTGGCGGTGGTTTGGCAGAGGGCAAGACTTGGGCAGAGTGTGCGGATGCCTCTTGCATCTCCCCAGCATCGTTGGCGTTAGAGGGATAGTATAGGGAATACTCAATGGGGGGGGGGGCGTTGAAGAGAGGTATGTAAGACCCCTATTTCGTGGCCCGCCAAGGGTGACACGACGAGCATAGCATAAAGCAGAGCACCTCGTAACCGGAATTGAATAGCATCCTAAGATTGCTATGCTTTTATACTGGTCATTCGGTGACATACCTACGAAGTTCTCTACCTAGGGTATGTCAGGTATGTGGGGGCTGGACTGCCCATGCAAAGAAAGTGTGTAAACAGCGCTCTCTCTCATCCTGTTTCTCGCTGGCCACGCGCAAACGCCGTCCTGCTTCCCAATGCTGCCTTGCTCGTCGTTGGCGAGCCGAGCCTCGTTGAGCGTAATCATCGTGAACCCAATTTCCCCCCCCCATCGGACGCCGAAAATGTCAAAGGCACCCGCACCCCATGCAAACACAGGCGGGTGATGCGGTTGACCATGCAGAAAGCACACACATGTACGCTCTCTCTCTCCTTGAAGCGGCCGTACACACTCGAGTAGAAAGTGCTTGAGCCGGACAGCGTCCATCAGCACTCATCGCGATCCCAGTCGTCGCCCACGTCGGCCCAGCCCGCCCTGTGCCTCTCGCCGCCAAACTCGCCCACCTGGCGCATACGGCGGGCGCGGGACCCGTCCTGCTGCCAGTGGCGCACGTGGTAGTCGTCCGAGGCGGTGACGAGCTTGCCGTCGCGGGACCAGGACAGCGTCGTGACCTCGATGGCGTGGCCGCGGATGAGGGGCGTGCCGGTGCGGAGGATGGGCAGCGGGGAGGACGACGAGGAAGAAAAGGACGAGAGCCACGACGGCGTGGAGCCAGAGGGCGTCAGTGGCGAGGGCAGCAAGGGGGACGAAACGGCCTGGGCCCCGGCGCCTGAGGGGGGCAGCATGTGCTCGCGGCGGGCCCAGGCGGCGCGCATGTAGCGCTCGTCGGTGGGGAAGAGGACGGCGCAGGCTGAAGCGCTACCCACGGCGAGGAGCTCGGGCCCGGCGGTAGCAGGACGGATGGCGCACTTGACGTAAAAGGAGGCGACGCGGAGCGACTCGTGGCGAAGGCCGTAGAGCGGCCCGAGTCCCTGGGCGGCGCCGGGGCGGCGCTTGGCCGCGCCGTCGAGCAGCTCGGGAGCGTGGCCGAGGACGAGGTGGTTGGTCGAGTAGGCGTATACGGTGCTGTCCTTGCACACGGCGTAGAGGCGGGCGGCATCGGCGCCGAGGGCCATCGAGGTGATGCCGTATGAGCGCCACGTATGCGTCACGGGCTCGGCCGTCACGGCCACGGGTGTCTCAGCCGTGTGCCGTCGGGGCTTCATGTAGCGTGTGTCCCACAGCTTGATGGAGGCGTTGGCCTCGGACCCCGTCAGGAGCAGATGCTCGCGGCCCGCCGGCAGCCACTGCAGCGCCGTCACCGACGCCGACGAGGTGCTGCCCTGGACGGTGCGCTGGTGCGCGTTGTCAATGGTGTTGACTGTCCGCGCGAATGCCACGTCCAGCCGCTCGTCCCGTAGCCGGCCACCGAGTCCTATACCGGCGGAAGCGGTCGAGAAGCACTGTGCCGGCAGCGAGGAGCATCGCAGGTCCCAGATCTGCACGCGGCCGGCCCTGTCCGATGTGGCGAGCACATTGCCGTTGCCCTCGCCGGGCTGAAAGGTTACCTGCCGCAGCGAGTCCCAGTGGCTTCCGCCCAGCTCAACTGCAACCGTCTGCGTCTGCATGTCGAGAATGCGCCCAGAGCGGTCGCCGGAGGCGCTAGCCAGCCGGGAGTCGTCGTGTGAAAATTCCAGGTTCATGATGGCATTGTCGTGGACCTTGACGACGCTCGTCACCTTGTCGCCAGGCGCGGAGAGCTTGGTGGTGGACAAGAAGCGGACGTAGCCTTGCTCGTCGCCAACAGCCGTAAACAAGGCGCAGTGGGAGCTCGCGAGGCTAAAGGGGATGCTGTTCCCGGGCTGGTCGAGGCGCGCGCATTCGTAGACGTCGAAACTGTCGCTGTGAAAGGAGGCCGTTTCTGCCCTGGGATCGGACGCGGGATAGGCGAGATACTCCTTGCCGGGATGAGAGGAGAAGCCGTGCTCGCGGTCGAGCAGATGGGCTGCGAGGCCGCGGTTGCGAAACTTGCGAATAGGCTGTGGTTGATAATCTCGAAGCGGCTGGGTTGACAGGAGGACGAGTCAGAGAGCCGCGGGAAGAAAACGACGAGCCGTACGAGGCGTAAAACTCACCGAGGGCGAGTCAGTGTCGGCCGAGACGACTTGCTGAGTCGACATGAACGACTTTTGGCTCAAGTTCTGGACACCTCTGCGACTAGCTTTGAAGAACTGGCTCTGAAGCAGGAGGTCAGACAAGGATTCAGGGCGTCAAGCCGGGCGTGTCTGGCCATGGCTCACCAAATTGGCCCGGCGCCTCTCACTCAAAGTTCCCCTTTCGTTGGTGCCGGTGTTGAGCATGGCCAGCCCACTCGTGTTCTCCAGGCCCACGTACGGACGGGTGAGAATCTGAGGCAGGTCGTCCAGAGGCGAGCCTCTGCGCCTCTTTGTGGGAGGCTCGAGCGGCATTTCGCCCATGGCACCGTCCTGAACGTCGTCGCGAGATCCCCCAAAGCGATCCAGGGGCGAGGAAGGGCATATCGGGTCCGAGCTGAGGGAGTCTCCGGCCAGGGACCGCGGCGACACCATCTGGCGATTAACAGCGGCGGAACTCAAGGGTCCCAGTGTCAGCCGAGGGACCTGATGGTGAAAAGACCGCGGAGCAAAGAATCTCCGGAACCTTCTGGGCGTCACGGATGGGACACGTCTCTCTTTCCGCTCGCTCGACCTCGTCGGGGAGAGGAAGGGATTTGCGGGCGGGCTCGAGGGGACTCCATCGGGGGCAGGGGAAGAAGAATCTTGGTGGGGATGCATCGTGAGTCCCGCCCCGGGTGTCGAGCGATGGAAAATGGACGCGAGGGACGGCACGGGGACTCAAGAGGGCCAGGAAGGACGGCAATGCTCAAGACGAAGATGGTTGGGTTGCGATGGGTGTCGACGAGGCGGGCTAGCATTCCATGATGGTCAAGTCGGTTCGGCTCTGGAGAGTGAGCAGGCAAAGCTCGACGACGAGGGGGAGAATGTGCGTCGGGAGGGATGGAGCTGGTGGCTGGTTGGGCCAAGGGCCATGATGCGGTCACGGACGACGCGGACGTGTTTTTTGACGCGAAGCGTGTAAATGGATGAGGTAGTAGCGTGTTTTATTCACGACTCGCACAGTACGGAGTACGTACTGCGTATGTACCTAGGTACCTACTTACTACAGGGCACCATCGCTAACGCAGGGCATCCAGCGGCTGAGACACACGCTAAAGGCCGCCAAAGGCTGCGAATCAGCAAGCAGTCACGCGAGCCATGCAGAGAGGTTCGGTAATTGTCGAGGAATAGTTCCAGATCGATTGGTTTTTCTAACAAAGGAGAAAAAGTCGAGCAGTGGTGGGCATTTCAGATATGCAACCCTCCGTGGCCAAACCGTTTCATTGCAGTCTGCCAAGCTTCAACGGCCCCATAAGGTACCGTAGAAACTCGCATTTGCACCTCTATTCGTACTCCGTACAAGTTACGAGTTACACCTCTACGCAAATCACTCATGCTGCAACCCTTCCTTTCCTCTTCCAATCCATCGTCGTCGAGACAGGACGGACAGGGAGAGACGGACGACACGGACGACACGGACGACACGGACGACACGGACGACACGGACGACACGGACGACACGGACGACACGGACGACACGTACCGCAGGGAGATGCTCCTTTGACCGACCAATGACGCAAGCGAGCGGCACCTCGACTTTTTGGTTGAGCAATTCAGGCCAAGGATGGTGTCATGTTTGATCCCAGCACCAACCAACCGCACCGCTCAGTCTCCAGCCAGCCTCTTTTGCGCCTGCGCGGCTGGCCACAAGTAGACGCGCCCGTCTCTCCGATTTTCCAGTGCCGTCATTCGCTCGCTCCATAGACTTCTTTTCTGCACCTCGGCAGCCGCAGCAGCCATGTGCCGCTTCTTGGTTCGTCGTCTTCCTCCCTCTGCTCAACCGCCCATGCTCACCTCTCCCCCTTGTCCAGGTCTACAAGGGCAGTGATGAGATCCTACTGTCCAAGCTCATCCTCGATCCTACCCACTCCATCCTCAAGCAGTCCTTCGACTCGCGCCTGCGGCTCGTAAGCCCTCCCTTTCTTGACCATACACACCCGTGGCCGGCCAGCGCTGACGGCCTGCCTCCCCTGGCCCAGGACACCCGGCGCGGGCAAAACAACGCCGATGGCTTCGGCATAGGCTTCTACACAGACGCCAAGCTCGGCTCGGCGCCCTGCCTCTTCACCTCGACCATCCCCGCATGGAACTGCACCAACCTCCAGCGCATTGCGTCCAAGACGGCGTCCCGCCTCATCTTTGGCCACGTCCGCGCCACCACCGAGGGCTCCCTCAGTGAGGACAACTGCCACCCCTTTACCCACGGCAGCCTCATGTGGATGCACAACGGCAACCTCGGCGGATGGAAGCACATCAAGAGGAGGCTCGGCAACCGCCTGGCCGACAAGTGGTACCTGGGCGTCAAGGGCGGCACCGACAGCGAGTGGGCCTTTGCCCTCTTCCTCGACACCCTCGAGCGCCTGGGCCACGACCCGAGCGCCTGTCCCGAGACGGGCTTGGGGCCCACGGTGCTGCGCAAGGCCATGGAATCGACCATTTCGCAGATCAACGAGCTGACCGACTCGATACCGCAAAACATTGTTCAGAGCGAGGATGTGGACACGAGAAGCCTCCTCAACTTTGCCGTGACCGACGGCCACAGCGTCATTTGCACCCGATACGTCAGCAGCTCCAAGGACGAGGCCGCCAGTCTCTACTACTCGTCCGGCACGCAGTGGGTGACGCGGACGACGGACCCCGACGACCGGCGGTACCAGATGGAGCGCAAGGACAAGGGCGCCGACATTGTCCTAGTCGCCAGCGAGCCGCTGACGTTTGAGAGGGGTGAGCCATGCCCACTCCCTTGTTGAGGACGCCTGTCAAGATGGCTGACGCGGCATTAGAAAACTGGGTCAATGTGCCGACCAACTCAATCTTGACGATCCACAGACAAACCGTCATGGTGCACCCAATCCTGGATCGTTACTACGAGCGAGACCCCTGTCACGTTCGATCCAGCGCCTTTGTCCAAGCCAAGGGCCTGGTATCCAACGAAAAGGCGCCGAGCCCAGCCCACGAGCCTCCGCAATCCGCCTTCGAGGGCTGCAGGAGACTGGCGGCGCAGTCGATTGGCTCTGGTAGCCTCAGCCCCGACCTCACCCGGAGGTCGTCGACGCCCGTGTCTATTCGCGAGGCCAACGTGCCGCTCCGCTAAAGATGGTTGGCGTGTGTGGCTCGACAAGTCACGACGGTGACACGACGGTGACACGATGCGGCGGTGGCCCAACGATAGCTTCGCGAGTGGCGCATGACCCTAAGCTCCAGCGCGTCAGGGGGCTGGGCCTGTCAATACCTAGAGATTGCATCGCTCGTGTAGTACGAGTTATACTACCAGGGATAGACTTTTAGAGTTAAAGGCAGTGCAGACTTGTCTGACGCGAAAGACGGTGACGTGAAGCCCTGATGATGGTGCGCCACGGGCCAGACAGACGGCCTCTACCAAGGTGCACTATCGGCCGTCGAGAGCAAAGCATAGCGACAAACCGTCTCGCCGATACACACGTACCCGTTGCCCGTTGCCCCGGGGGCAACCAAGGCCAGTCTCTGGCTGGGCCTAGGTTGAGTTTCACCGGGCATCATGCATCATCAAGGTCGGTGGCTGCTTCCCGACGGCGCCGCCTCATGCGCCCTACCTGTTAGGGCCCTCTAGGTCTGTCGTCGCTTCCTTGCCAACAACCCCAGCAGACGCGTCCAGGTCCAAGGTCTTTTCGTCTTCAGCTCAACGTGCGACGACGCACTCGCCGTCCATCCAACATGACCAGAAACACAAACCCCATACACTACATGGTTGTCTACACATAGTGTTATCAGCTCTGGGTTACCGTGGACACCCTCGAGCCTCAGCTCCAGACCAGCCAAGGGGCGCAACAGCCACGAGCATGCCGTGCTGCATCGCCATCCTCGACTACGCCGAGTGCCGACACAGGACGCTCTACAAGCTCGGGTGCACGGCCGGGTGCGAGGAGCTGTGCGCGCCGGCGCAGCAAGAGGTGCTGCTGGGGACGAGGTTCCGGTGGCGATGCGAAGAGTGCCACACGCTGCGGTACGCGGCCGACGCCGACGCCCGTACGGAAAGTTGGAGTGCCCGGGCGCGGGACATCCTTGAAGGTGATCACGGCTCCGACCACGGACACCACGAAGACGGGGAGGGAGAGGTCGACGACATGCGGATGCTGGCACTGCGGGGCCGCGAGGAGTTTGAGGAGCAGCTGCACGAGGAGCGGCGGGTGGCGCAGGTCGAGGAGATTCAGTACGCCGAGGAGTGGACGGTCCAGTACGGGCGGGCCGTGTTCGCGTTGCACTACGGGCCCAAAGCACGGCGGGTGCGACGGAGGCAGCGACGGTGGTGGCGGCGCCGAGAGGAGGAGCAGAGGTCCGAGGAAGACGACGACGAGGCCGAGCAGCGGCTCCAGCAGGAGCTCGGGAGCACCGACGACGAGACCGACGACGACGAGCAGCAAGAGGCGGCTCAGCGGCAGGTCGAGAGGCTCCGGTCGTTGCAGCTGCCGGACCTGGTCGTGGTCCGCGACGCGCTCAGGAGCGACAAGGAGTTGCGGGAGCAGCGAGACGAGACTCAGCGGATGCTCGGTGGGGGTGATGGTGATAAATGTGGTGGCTGATGCTCGGATGCTCGGGTGCTCGGATATACTTCGTACCTAACAAGTCAATCGTGAGACTTTGATTACGTCAGTATCTCGAGTCTTCAGGACCCCAACTCCCAACGAGGTTTTCCTGTCGGCCTTTTTTAGCCCAATCGGCCCCGTTTGTCCCCAACATCAGCCATGTCAGACGTGCCTTCTTAGTTCGCTCCGCCGCGTGACCGGGAAAAACGGCGACAAGTCACTTGGCCAACGATGCCGAGTCATTGCGTTCCCGTCATGTGCTTCATCATTGCCTGCGACGTATGTATGTACCAGCTCATGTACTGTCCGTTCATATCCACGTCCAAATAAAAGCCTCGATAATACGACGCTCATGCAAATCTTGCCGCTCCCGCCCATTGCCACTTGATGCTTGCCGTAGATCCAGTGCTGAATGAACATGTTGAAATCTTTGATGCCCCCCGTTCCCCGAGTTCGCCCGCTCTCCTCTCCAATGAAACAAACCCGAACAAAACCCACATGTACGAATAGTAGGGAAAAGTAAAGTGTCAGTCGACATCAATCTGTTGGCCTCGCTTGCGTCGCACTCGCCACATCCATCTTCGCCAAGTCGTAGCAGTCCCCTTGCAGATACCTCAATGCCTTAGTCCCTTCCTGCGCCATCCTTGGTCCTGTCCGTCTTTGTAGTCCAGTGTCTGTCGTCTTTGCGCCGTTACCACGAGGTTGAGAATCTTCTCCTTGCTGCCAAACCAAGAGAGCAGAGATGGCGGCAAGGCCGACATCAAAACATGATCCATTCAGTCTCGACTCCGGGCCCCCCGAAGCACTTGGCCCAGTTGAAAGGTGTCGTCTTGACCCCTTGCCGTTGGCCATGAGCTTCCGGCTTGTCTTGAAAGTCGCCAGCCCAGAGCTTCTCCAAGACGCCCAACGCCGACAGATTGTTCATGTAGCCTGATCGGCTCATGATATCCCGGCACTTGGTCCGAACAATGTTCTGCTGCAGCTTGTTGACGCACTCGGACCCGGCAACAAACAACGGCCACAGAAGAAACTTCTCGGCGGTACCTCCCGATCCAAGGCTCGTCGCATAGTAAACCACCTGGCTCACCAAGTTCTGGAAATTCGTGTGGCTCGAGGGCATGTATGGGCCCGCCAGCCGCTCCGTGTATAGCAGCGCGGCGTAGCGGAACGCCTCCGATAACAGTCCCAAGTCTCGTACCTGCCCGGGGCTCGGCGAACCTGGCAAAGATGCTGCCACGGCTGTGCCGTCGAACTGCCAGTTCTGTAGGGACAGTCGGGCATCCTTCCATTCTCGCCAAAACGTGGCCCGGCTGTCGTCCAAGGCTGTCGATGTGCAGATGGCTGACGCTAGTATCTCATCGTCATCCAATGTGGACCCGAATCCGTTGCCGTCAAACCGATGGCTCGAAGTTTGGTACATGTCTCCCAGCCTCGGGTCTTGCATTCTGCCGCGTCCCAATAGGCTGAATGTCGATCCGGCGTGAACCCCCGAGGGAGCTTCCGGGCTACGACGAGCCGAGGCAGTCAAGTTCTGTACAGGCCGGTGCTGGGACAGACGATTCAGCCTGCCAAGCTTTCGAATCGTTTGGAAAAGTTCTCTTTCACAGCCGACCAGATTCTCGGCACCCGGTGGGAGAGCAGCGTCGTCTTTAGGCCCGGGGGTCAACTGGGCCTCCCGATCGTTGATGCTGGCTGAAATGGCGTCAAAGTAGGTGAAGAGTGTCTCGATCCAGGCCGAGTCTCTTGTAGGGCCGAAGCGTTCGGCCCGCATTGAGAGAATCTTTTTGACGCCCGCGAATTGGGTGTGGAACTTGGCGATTCCCGACTCCACCATGCGGTAATGACACAGGAGAAGGATCGTGGCCAGGACCGAATCGTGCGTGGATTTCTCGACATCATTCAGCTGCTCGTTGAGGAGCTGCACAGCTAGGTTTCGGTGATGGAACTCTTCAGCCAGGGAAGGGTCGTCTGGCTCACAATCGCCCGAGCCATCGGCGGCGAGTTTGTCCCACAGCTCCTGTGCATCTTGACCGAGACTGAGCTTGCGTTTCATGCGAAGATTGCAGGCAGAAAGAGCGCAAACGGCGTGTTGCAGGCTCTGGCTGTTGACCGCGAGCTGAAGCACGTGGCCCCGAAAGGGGTTGTGCGGCCCGTCCATGTAGACCAAGGAAGGGGCCATGGTGTTCTTGTAGTAGTCCATGAAGAAGGACATCCTGTCCGGTAGGTCTCGACTGGCAAGCAATGACTCGGACCCACGGAACGCAGCCCACTGGGCCGCAGCATGTTGTCCAGGCCGCGGTGGAGATGCTTCGTCCTCACGGCCACTCGACGACGGCGTCCATATCTGGCCAGCAGGTTTGATACGAGGGCTGTAGGCGTCGACCTGAGGGACACCTGCTGCCTCATTAGAATGGGAAGGCCGGACAAGGCGCCAAGTGATGCTCACTAAGGCCGTCACAGTCCCGCATCAGTCTATGGCCAAGATGAGTGTCAAAGTCCAAGTGAGACGTCAGGCTTGAGCTGGGCTCAGAGGGGGCATAGACGAGGCCCGGACACGACGTCTGAGCGCGGCTATAGTCGAGCACGAGAGCCGAGGGAGGACTCTGCGGGGCAGGGGAGCTCTGGCTGGCCGGATAGCCGTCATACATGGCTGTCGAGCCGCCGCCGCCGCCAAACGGCATCTCCTCGTGCGTGTAGGATTGACTCAGTGGCGAGAGGTAGTCGACGTCGCTGACCGAGTCCACAGGCGAAGACAGGCTATCCGTCGTGAGAGGCAACGGAAACTTGGAGTACTTTGAAGTTTCGCCCGGCGAGTGCATCATGTCTGGGGAGTACTGGACATGGCCCCAGTTGCCCTGTGGCAGGGAGGTGGATGTCTCCGGATGGGACATGGACAGGTAATCATAACCAGGTCCCGGGTAAGGGATTGAGGTTGCCAAGCCGGCCACGTGAGAGACGGCGGGGACATCGATGGGGCCGCAGTGCGATGCCCCTCGCAGCTCCTCGTGCTCGATCCAGTGGCCGGACATGACGGGGGCCGTCGAGTGAGCCCGGGCTCGACCGGCAGGCGACTTTTTAGCCTCGCGAGAGACCGGGGGAGACTTTGCTATTGGCAAGGACAGGCCACGAAGTTTGCCGCGGCTGGCAACGCCGATGCCCCACGTCAGCTGAGTCTTGTAACCGGAGCACTCGTTGCCAATCTCGAGACATTGGGAGCAGTACGGCCGACGGCGGTCGCACTTGATGTTTCGCTTGGAGCAGGTGAAGCAGTCGTCGGAAGCGCCACCGGCGGGCGCGCGCCTCTTACGCTTGCGAGCAGCGGTGACATCCTTGACGGACACAGTCTGTCGAGCGATGGGAGCAGTCATGGCCTCGGGAAGACGGCCAATGGTGGCCAAGCCGGCGCAAGGGGAAATCCTCCGAGTTCGTGATGAGCGACGGGGAGAGGACAAGACAAATTGTGGAACACGAATGTAGAATCCCGATGCGACGTTCGAGCAAGGTTTGCAGAAGGGGTAGAGAAGAGGAAGTTATGATGGTGGAAGAGAAGGGCGAGGGAAGACGGGAAGCGAGGGATTATGAAGACGGGAGAAGGAAGACGATTTGCCTCCTGGAGATGTCGTCTGCAGCAGGGAACCGGGCACACAGACGATTATTATGAATAAGACATGGGGGGAGGGAGGGAAGCAGTGCCAACACGCGGTTCCGTCTGACAGGGACGGACAGTGTACAAACTGGGTTGGTTTGCGGTTTGCGCCATAGGAGCCGACCGGGGCGTCTTCCTCCATGCTTGTCGAGCGCGGAGCACGTCTTGCAACTACTACTTGCGCGACGTCCGCTACCCGGTGGTGTGGTAAGGTATGGCCGTGAGTGGACGGTACATACCATGCGCGTATCATGGCAGCACGGTATTAGATTGAGCGGCCCGGTTCTTGCCTATGGTTTCGAGCCCGGAAATGACTGTGCGAAAGGTGCTTGTGATGCAGCCCATGCGGGTGCCAGTCCCGGCCAGCAGTCAGGCATCGGCCACCGGCCTGGTTGCCGGGAGGGGGCTCGAGCACAGCTTTGGGGCATTCGCTCGCACACAAGGCAGCATCATGGCATGTACGGATAGTAGGACGACGACGACGACGGGGAGGGGCGTGTGTCTGGCAGACCCGGAGTGCGACAACGTGTACGAAGTACTTCGTACATATTGTGTGTCCGATGGGCGAGCAGGGGTGTTGAAGAGATGAGGCGAGCGGAAGAGGGTGCGCCATCGACCGAGGGGGGCGTGCCGGCATGGAAAGTTGGAGGCTTTGCCTAGGAAAAGTTGGAGTTGAAAGCTCGACGTTTGTGGAGGGGAAAAAAGGGGCGCGGCAACCGCACATCCTCAAGCCTCTTTGACCCCAGGAACCCCTGCTGTGAATGTCAATCAATCCTCTGCCAAGCTTGCTCCGGCCCCCTAGCCTGCACAGTAATATCCTTGCCGTACACACGTCCAGCAGAGCATGTCGCCAACATCAGCAGGCATGGAGCTGAGACCCGTGGAGGCGGGCCGGTCCCTATGCTCATATGTCCATAACCAACAACCAACAAAGCATATGCGTTTCAGAGACCAGAAAGTGCAGGGGGAAAGAGGGACAGAGAGAAACGAGGGATAAAGGAAGTATTCTTCTCAGTCAGTCGTGGGCGCGTGCACCATTGTGTCAAAGTGTGTGGCAGTGTGAGTGAGTATGTTGTGTAGGTTTGTTTAATGCGCGGATGTGTGCCCTGAACTGGGTTGTATCATGGGCCAGGTCACGCGGGATTTTATCGGGGAGCGGCATTGGGGAAACGTTTCTTTTTCGTCGGCCTGTGACAGACACGGGGGCAACCGAGTGACTTGACTGGTGACGAGACAGGCTGAGAGGGTGAGAGCCATGGCCACGACTGGGTGCTGTCTTGTGTAGGAGTCTGTTCTTGTCTCTCCTCGCGTCAGCCATCTCGGCCGCTTGTCTGGTCGGTCACCTGCCCGCACGAACGAGCTCACAGGTCGTCGGTCGGTCCTGATCTCTTCGCCCTTGTCGATCTCGATGTTCCGTCCGAAGACCGTCGCGCGGGTGAGAGCAGGGGAACAAGGAGAAAGACAAGATGACCATCGGCTCCGAGGCGTGTTGCGCTCCGCTTGCCGACTCCACGGCGCTCGTCCCTTGGCGGCTGTCTCTGCCGAAGCGCAAACGTCGAACAGGCGAATAAAATGGCAGGACTGCCATTCAGCGTCTAGCGTGGATGTTGGTGTACAGTGGTGTACAGCCATTGTACATGGCTGGACAGGGGCGATTCGTTGCTCCGGGTCCTTTTGCAAGTCCGCCGGGGGAAAAGCCCACTTCGGACGGACGTCTCTGAGCTAAATTAAGACCTTGACCCAAGCATGGGCGACCCCGTGGGTACGGCATGGCGATGTCATGGTGTATTTACCGCCGCGTCCCCCGTCAGTTCGGTCTGCTTTTTCCTCCAATTCGGGCCAGTTGTGGGGAGCGTCCACCGCCCGGTGCTTGACGCCGCCAAACTCTCCGTCATTGCTGGAGGGGAGATGGATCTTCTTCGGCTAGGGGCTTGACGTGCCATGTCACCGGGACATTCGGGACATTACAATCGAGTCTTTTGCAATGCCACGTCCACTGACCGACTGGACGAGCACCCAACAAGGCTGTGCCGAATGGTGTGTGAGTCGCCTTTGGGCGTTACTATCACCAAGAGCCCGGGGCTGGTACTTCTCATGACCTCCTCGATGCAGGGCGATATGCACATGGGGCCCAAGATATCGCCCGCAGGGTCGGTTGGCCTGTCACGAGTCCACTCTGGCGTTATCGGCAATGGATGAGAGCAAAGGTGAGGAAAGAGCCAGGAGGGTATCCAGCTAGGGGCAGCGTGAGCGGCAGGCCGCGTCCGAAGTAGTAGAGATGTTAATGTTTGGCAACGACCCAAGGTTTTCTCGCTGCACGGACAAGAAGCACCGAGCCGTCGTCGGGCAGGTCGAGCAGGCCCCGTCCGCAGGGCCGTTGAGCCAGGCAAGCTAGCATGGCGGGTTGGTTTGAGACGTGACGGGGAATGTTGGACGTATAGGAAGGAATGCCGCCTCATTTTGCTTTTGTCCAAGACCCTCGAGGACTCTCCTCATCGTCACGAATCGTGGCGTGGCTCGACTGCATACTATCTCGGTCGGGCCTTGGCGGTCTCGCGTCATGCCTCGTGCATCTGAAGATTGTGCAGTGTGCAGGCCGTTGTCCGTGCAGATGAGCAAGGACTCTCTCTGCGTCTCTGCGCGTGCCTGGTCGATGCCTCGCTTTCCCAGAGTGTCCGTGCTCACCCACATGCTGCAGTGCATGGGGGATTTGATAGGGGCGCGCCGGCCTCTGCATCATTCATTCCCACGCCCGCAAGCACGCGCATGCCGGGGCGGAAGCACGCGCATGCTGGGGCGGGTGCTGATGTGCTGCAGACGCGGGGCTCGACACTGAGAGTGCAGACCTACTTCGTACTGGCATCGGCGACAATGGCGCTTCGCATCAGGAAACCCGGGTTGTCGTCGATACCTCCTCGTTCGTTGCCTTGACGGGTTTTGTCGCGATGATTGCTTTTGCGTGGCCTCTGCTGGGACGGAAAAGTTGGTCATGTTGAGGTACTTGGGCTCGAGTGTCCTCGGGCCGCCATTTTGACCGGGCAAGGACGCAAGGACCCCTTTCTTTGCGCTGGGCGCAATCATGAATCGAAATTTTCGAAATCTTCCGAAATCTTCGACCATTTCAGCATCACCGAGTTTGCTTACCCCATCCTCGTCCGCCTGGTGATGCCAGAGCGAGCGGCGCATGCACGTGAGACATCAGCCAGCAAAGAGTAGGTACGCACCCCTGCTGTACGTTGTCTGGGGGAGCAACAGTGGCGCACGTCATTGGCCACAATTCAGCTCCCATCCAGCGCCCACGACCAACTTTATCGGCATCACCAGTCCAAACGTCGACGAGCCGTCAGTCAGTTGCACGGCTGACCCCGGCAGCGGACGGCATTCAAGATACCGGGTGCGCAGGTGTTCTAGCGCAGCCCAGCCTCGAGCCTCGCCGTTCAAAGTATATTCCTACAGCCAAGAAGGGTCCTGTCAGGACTGTCAGGTAGTACTACTTGGTGCCAAACACACGAGAGCACGCCCGTGAGATAACAATATGTGTCAGCCGGTACCAAGCGTCTTGTAGCGTCCTGTGCCCAGTGGCGCCACAGCAGGCGGCATGCGTGTCTCACAAGTCAAGCGTCATCGTCACTCTTCCAGAAGCTTGGCCAGACGACGTGCGATGCCTCGCGGCGAAGGCAAGCAACGCAGCCCATTGTTTGCCTCGTGTCCACGTGCTGGTGCAGTCCGCCCGCCAACAAAGGCGCACAGGAACCTCTCCAGGTCAACAACAAACATGTTGCTCCCCCGTCCTCTTGCATCGGCCTGCTTTCCCGAGTTGAGGATATGTACCGAGTACAGACCGTGGCGCCAAGGCCATCCGACGAGCCGATGACGATTGTCTTTGCACAACACTTGTGTGCCTTTGACAAGTTGTCCTTCACGAAGGGCTGTCCGTTCATTCAAGGGGCATGTCACCTCTCAAGCTCCCGCAAGTCGGAACAAGATGCGGAATCGATGCCGGAGCTGGCCTCTGCTCCACGGATCGCTCTTCCTAGGCGTCGACGCATCTTCCGTGGGGGTACCCGTCGATGGGTGAGGTCTTGGCCAAGTGGCCCGGGTCCGAGAATTCTACGATGCAGAGGCCCCTTACTCTTACTGGGGATGCCAGCTACCGGCAGGTCACCATGTTTCGCCAGGTTCACCCCCGAGGGCCGGGTTTCAATAGTACATGATTATCAAGTGGGTCAGGCAGCTGCCCAGGCTCGTGCCGCCCGTATAGAAGACACCTCAACTCTTTGGAGTTTGGGTTCCAATCAAGGTCCGCCGCCTTATCCCGGGAATTCCCTCCATGTCCATCAAAAGTCCTCCGCCACGTGCCAGGGGGGACGCGGGACGCGGGACGACGGGGCGGACGGTAGATTACAGGATGCGGCGTGTGGAGCACGTTTGGACGCAGAGCCAGAATTCCAATCTCATTCTCCTTCTCTTTGGACTTGCTTGATCAGCCCGATTGGTGCCTTACACTCCTGTGGATTATATTGCCACGCCCATCGGCTGCCACCACGTCTTGGCTTCAGTGTTCCGCCCGACGCACCGATGCCCACGCGGCACAGGTACACGCACCTATGCCACGGCACCCGGACGTCTCCGTCACTTCCATTCGGGACGCGCACGCGCGGGTGTCGTCGTGGGCTGGCTCAGGGCTCCAGAGGCTTCTCTCACCGCTCCATTGATTGCTCGATACCCCGAGGCACGTGCCCAAAAGGAGGGTAAAGGAGCTCATGGCGAAAACAACCATACTCATTGAAGTCCCCGTGTTTGCAAAAGATCCCTCTTGACCTGGATTAGCGTCGCGATTACAAAGGTAGCTGCTAGTCACGTCGTTGACCTCGTCGGCGCAAGCTCACCCTTGGGGCATGTGATGCCTACCCGCGGGCTACATCACCAAGTGCCAGTTCAGAACGAGTTCGCACATTATACACCATTGAGGCAGAAGCCGCGATCCCCAGGTAGGCGTCCGAGATAATCAAATCAACTGGCAGATGTCCTCAGCCGCGTGGAAATAAATTCGAGCGTCAACCAAACCAGCTTGGTATTCTTCGCCCTTTACCGGCATGGATCCCTTGCGGAGCGTGTCCGCGCAGAGCTCCATATCCAAGCAATTCATTGATAAGAGTCTCGACAAGACGACACATCAAAGACTTATCGGCGCTTCTCTTGGTCGGATCAAGGCGTACGAGCTCACTTTCGCCAAGCTGAAGTCAACTAAGCAGGCTAGAAGGGCGCGTATGAGTTGCGATGGCTTCAAAGTCCGTGCGGACCGCTGCTATTCGGCCCTGGATGGGACAAGGCGGCAGCTCCATCGACACGGGTCGATGGCATGCCTTGCTGGTGACACGCTTCGAAGTCACGAGTCGTCAGCAAGCGCGACATGGCGATGGCGGCTTTGCATCTCCAGACGCCCGCCCATACCACGTTGCAATATTCTAGAATCTAGCTCGTCATGGCCAAGTCGCCGTGGTTGCCTCAAGGTCGGTCGGTAGGGAGGGGGCCTGTTCATACGTGCCTGGTAAGCCTCCTTGCCCCGTCCTGCCCAGCGTTTGGAAATTCTAGAAGGACCCCGAGCTTCAACGCCGTTCATGCGGCCTGGATGGGCTGCGTCCCGGCCTGGGACGGCAAATCAAGGCATTCGGATGCGCTGCGAGAGCTTCATCCTTCTATACAAGAAGCTGATACGCTGACCCGCGGGTACGGATTGTCCTACGACGTCGGCCGTGTGCGGTGTCCATCTGTGCACCAGCTGACACGCGCTTCCCCGCAAAGACGGGGGGAACCCTGTCCCTCGGTTCTCTGACCTCTCCCTGTCCGAGTGGTTGGCAGTTGAGATTGGCTGACTGAGTGCTCTTAGCGCGGCAATCATTTATCTACGTGCTGTGTCTGTCTATCTTGCTCGGCGGTGTGGGGGATCTGCTGTCTCCAAAAGCGAGCAACCGGCACAGGATTGGCCAACCCCTCCGGCTTGGGACTCCTGAGGCGGAGTCCCCGGCGGCTACCGAGAGCCTGACACCCTTCCATCGACACCCTTCACCCTTCCATGGCCTCCCGACCAGAGGGCTGAAGGCTTCTACTTCCCATAGCGCTCCGCCAAGTAATTTTTGGCGTCAGCGAAAAGGGGGGGCCGCCAGACTTATACTACTAGCCAGACTTATACCATGTGGCCGCCCGGTGCGTCGGCTAGCGCAAGCAACGCTCTATCGGTGCTCGACACGTGGTGGAGGAGACTTCCCCACGGGGTTGAGCCCACCTTTGCATCCGCTCGGCGACGTCAACAGGTCTACACTGGCAACTTGAACCACGACGTCAAGCAGAGACGAGATCCGGGCCCATGCCTGAACGCTGGGCCTGCCATGGATGACGACAGGGACGCCCTCCACCGAAGAGACTGCTTGGGTGCAACCCCAGCCCTGAAGCGGCAAAAGTTCCGGGCAGTAGATGCGCCGAGAACAAGAGAGTGTAACCGCACCACGCTGCGAAATACGGAGACGCCCGGGGGCCTGCGTGGAGAGAAGTCACTTGGCGAGGTGAGTGTACTTGGTTTCGTCGAATCCCTCGCCTTGGCGTGTGCCAGAGCATGTTCGCCATCAGGGGCAGCGCCGGCTTGACCAGCCGTGCCTGTCTCGTGCAATTGTTATGCACGACAGCCTGACAGCAAGTCCCCGGTGCTTGCAACGAGAGACGGAGACTCGCCTCTTGCTCGTACTTACCTACGGCGATCTTACGGTACTATGATAGGGTTGGCGCCTAACCCTGTGCAGTGGCCCGGCGTATCGTTCAGTATGCAGGTGTTGCTGGCAACTACACCAGAAGCAGCAAGCTTCTTGATCTGCCCGCCTTCCATGCAGGGCCTTCGCCTTAGCCTTGAATGAGGCCTTGTAGGGCGCTATACCGACCACGTCTTTGGCTCTCTTGTGTTGCGCCCCAGTCTTACTTGCTATCCGAGTTCAGATACGGCTCTATGTATCCGGGCGGACGCGGCGCCGACATTCATGAAGCTGATGATGGGTTTGATCCGACAAACTGCTCGACCTCGTTCCCTTGTCGTCATGGCAGCTTTATTCTGACTTGTTGGGGCACGAATTGGCCTAAAGAAGGCACAACAAACAGACGGTGAAGCAGCAAAAGGTAGTGCGGCTCTGAGCGCAACTTGTTCACCGCCCAGCGTTCCTACGGCCGAGGGAAGAGCCGGGGTGTGCCGAGTCACCTTGGGGACATTCCGGCACGGCCCCCCTCGCCCGGAACGTAATAATCGTGGACAGCCGGTGGCGATGTAGTATTGCGGAATTCGAGAGGCCCCTTGAGGAAGGTATGGCGGGTCCCAAGTTGGAAGAGCGGGGCGGCCGTTGACCCCTTGGTGCCTTCTTGATAGCAGATGATTCCACCGGGGCGGTCTGGAATCACAGCACAGAATCACCACGAGGAGCCATGGGCTAGCGAGGTGGCAATGCAAGGCTGGGACCTCGGAAGGGCGAGACACGGGCCTCGTCGGTGGCCGTCGCATACATGCCCCCCCCCAGCACACGAAGCGTTGAGAACCACGTCGCCGGCTATCTTGCTTCATCACCCTTGGGGCCGTCGAGTTCTCGGAGACGACGTGGCATGGACGAGGGCACGTGCGATGTCACCCGGCGCACTGGTGATGCGGTGCGAGACGATGGCTGGGCTCGAGGGATTATCGACTCAAGGGATTATCGACTCGACCCTCGGCGTCGGTTGTGACGTCGCTCCCGCATCTGCCCTGTTCTAGCTGCAAGTCAAGAATAGCGGCAAGGCGGCGGGATCGAGCAGGCCAAGCTCTGGCCCGCGGGTAAGTTTACACCTCATGGAACGGGCGGCCCCTCTTCGGAGCCCTCTGGTCTTGTGACCCCAGCCGCATATACACATGGTATACGTGCCAACGTGAGCAGCTCGACAGCTGCCGGACGAGGCATTTGACAAGCAAACGAGACACGGGGGGAAAGAGGGAGGGGAGCCCGGCAACGACGTCGCTCCGCCAAGTGATGCTGACTCCGGCCCGAGCTTACATCGTGGGCCGGCCCGAGGGAAGGGGCAATCTTTTGATTTTGAGCGAGCGCACGATTACCATTATCGCGTTTACTGCATCGTCTACAGCTTTGGTCCGCTCCAGCTGGAGGTTGCAGGCGCTCGAGCCGCCGAGCTGATGCCGTATCCTCGCCACGATACATAATGAGCGACCCAGGACCAGGCATATTAACACGGCTGTGGGGGCTTTGGCCGTGCCACGGAGCCGGTGAGGCAGGAGCGATTGTGGAAGAGCAACATGAGCTCTGGTCCGATCAGCAAGACTGAGCCCAGCAGGGAGGAAAGGGGCTAGACGCCCCGTGGGAAAACTGAGCCCGGCAGGGAGGAAAGGAGTTAGACGCCCCGAGGGTTCCCCACGGGGGAGGGCGATGGCGCCCCCCCCATTTTGCTCCCACTCGGCCTGGGCCGAGGCCGACGGGCTTGTGCTTAACCAAGCTCCCCCTGTTCGCCCCCCGCGCGCGCGCACGACTCGAGTGCCTGCGGGAGCTCCTGCGGGAGGGATCAACTTTGATCACAGCATGGCCCCGCCGTGCCATTGGTGCCCGCATGCTGGGTCCATGGGTTGGCCGTGTCGCGGGCGGCGCCTAGAGGGGGTTGGGTGGGAATGGTCCGGGACATGTTGCGGGCTTGGGTTCGTGAGGCTCAACGGGGGGCGACGCTGGTGGTGTTGCGGTGTCCTTTCTTGGACGGTGGACGGTACAGATATCCGTACAGTGTTGACGTACAGTGTTGACGGTGTCAACACACAGTGTTGATGATGTACTCATAGGCTAACCCAATGTAGGGCTACACGTATACTTCGTACATACATATGTACACGCGCAATGACACCAAAAAGGCCCTACCTTTCCAAATGTTCGAGTTGCATCTCGCCCACAATGTCGTCCAAGCTGATGAAGCTGTTCCGAACCTTTCCCAAGGACATATTCCGCGTCAACAACGGCCCGCATGTGCAGCTGAGAGAGTACGTCGAAGGCCTCCGCGTCTACGACATCCACGTCACCCACGGGATGGTGAAGCCCCTCGCTCCCCATGCCCAGGTCTTTGAGGGTCAGTGGGAAGAAACACCGCCATCTTCGACTGCACACACATCTGACGAGCAACCCCCGTCCAAGCACCCAATGGCGCCTCGATGCGTCCAAACTCGACCAACCAGCAACGCCTCGTCGGCAGCTCCTTCAAAGGCCCCAACGTCATCGTGTACGCCGTCGCGGCAGGTATGGGCCGCCTCTTCACAATCCCATCCGTGTGCCGCAAGACGGCTGCTGACGCCGAACCTCGCAGGAACCCCTTTGCCAGAAGACTTGGTTCTTGTGCATGAGCGCTCGGATCACTATTCTCTTCAGCCAAGCAAGGTTATGACGCTTCAGGGTAACGACGTATGCCACCTCGACCTGGTGCTGCCATGCTAATCTCTCGCCACAAGGTCTGGATTCTGCAATCACTAATTTCCTCTGGCACAAGGCTACCATGTACACGAGGGAGCAATGGATCGACAAGTATCCCGCGCCAACCGACTTTCATGGCCGAATTTGAAGCCTTCAAATCCATCACTGCCGTGTATCCGTACCGCATTCATATACGAGCAGTGCCCGACCAAGGGGGGAGGCTGTATCACTGTCTCCGTCCCGTATGACCGCTGGCCTGGGTTGGGGCTTGTACTTCCAAATGATACATGATCCGTATCGTCCATCGTACGCATCCACGCTCGATCCGACCAAAAGTCGAGTCGTCTTTCTATATTTCCAATTAGACAAGCCAGATGCTTCTATACCACAAGGCGGGGAGCCTGGGCAGATGATACTCTCAATACAAAATGCCCTCGGCACGTAGCGGCATCCAAAATACCCCCAAGGAAACCGAATTATATATCACGTCTGAAAAAAGACTTGCCAGAGTCGACTGCTTGCAACGACGGATGTGCCCTCTCTCCATCAACGCCTATGTACGTTGGTGCCCCAATTATGTCCTGCAATTATGAGGGCAGTCCACCAAGCTTCGCTTTAGATGACAGCCGCAAAGACGGCGCCCACGGCCACGGCAGCCATGGGCACGCTCCATGCCGCAGCGCCGGCCGTCACCATTTGCGGGCTGTAGCCTCCGAGGCCGCAAGTGACGCAGGGAGGAGCAGTTGGCTTGGTCACCATGCTGATGGTGCCGGGAATCGTCTTGACCGCCTGGTTCGGAGGTATTTGCGCGGGATAAGTCTCGACAGCTGGCGACTGGGGTGACGGTATCGGTGAGGAGTCTCTTGCAGGCGGCTTCTGGACGGGATACTGAGCCTGCTCCGGAGGTGTCTTTCCGGCAGACGCTGGCACCAAAGTCACGGCAACCGGAGGGGGCATGCGGCAGTCGGTGCAGCCGGGCACGGGGGTGGGACTGGGGCCCATGGTCATGGGCTTCATCGTGACAATATGCGTCGTCGTCATCTTCTGGCCGGGCGCGCAGCCGTGCTCGCCCTTGGTGCACGTGTGCGTCCGGGGAATGGTCCAGGTGGCCGTGATATCAGTCCACGGCTGCTTTGTCAATGTGACAACCTCGGTAGTGGCGTGACCCTTGCCGCAGTCCTGGCCGTGGCAGTCCATGACGGTGTACGTGTTGGTGGTGACAATGACGGACGTGATCAGGGTCGTCGAGAGAGCGGCAGTCGCGCTCTGGGACGGGCACCAGGTCGTCGTGCCCGTCACAGTCTCGGTGGTGACGGAGCCGACAGGGCAGTTGGTCACCGAGGCGAGGCAAGAAGTGACGGTGTATGAGCTAGTGCTTGTAAAGGTGGAAGTGTACGTTGGCATTTCCGCCTGGTAGGCAGGCATGACCGAAGAGTACGCCGACGGGCCCGAGGTGTAAATGGAAGAGCCCGAGGTGTAGCTGGGCAGGTCCGAGGAGTACGTTGGCAGACCCGAGGCCTCGTAACCGGCCACGGCGGAGGAAGTGACGACGACGGGTCGGTTTGTAGCGGTTCTAGTGCTGCCGTGGTGGCCCTTGATGGAGGTCGAGTTGTACATTGCCGTTGAGCTGGAACGGGGAGACGACGTTGTCGTCGAGTGAGCACCGCACTCGCCAACGACCGAGGGGACGGAGTCGGGCCCCTTGCCGATGGCGACGAGGTGGGAGCCGCAGTCCTGGTTGTTTGCCACATGAAGGTTACGGTTGTCCCAGTCGTAGACGACGTATGCGGCACGCAGGAATGTGTCACCCAGAACCGGGAAGTCTAGTGTTGGATTCTCGTTAGCTCCAACACCCTCTTGCCGTCGACATGGAAAACGACGGGCTCTTGGCTGACGACAAGACCAAGTGACTCACCGTCATCGCGGGTGACGCCGAGGACGCAGGCGCCGTTGGATTGATGCCAGATGAAGTCGTCAAACGGGACGTTGATGATGGTCTTGCCAAACTTGAAGTCGACACGGCCCTTGGTTTTGCCAGTTTTGCAGGGAACCTCGTACAGATTGGTGCCCGGAGGAGGAGGCTTGGCCTCTGGGAAGGCGGCCACCATCTTGTCGAAGATTGCGCTGGGAAGGGCACTGACGGTATAGCCGCTGTCGAGCAAAACGGCCTGGCCGTTGGGCTTGTCGTAGACGTCGACGACGGAGCCATTGGGCTGGAAGATGGAGATGCCGTCGAGGTAGACCCAGAAGCGGGTCAGGCCGTCGGGAGACTGGGCGGCGGGGACAATGGGCCGCTTCTCGAGGGGACCCGAAAACTTCTTGGTGTCGAGACCGCCGAAGACGACGGAGCCGCGGTTGCTCTCGAGAGAACGGATGTCGAGGGAGAAGGCGCGGCTTTGGGTGAAGCCCTGCATGGCCAGGTTGTCGATGACAGTCGGGTAATGGCTGTCCCAGCCGTCGAGGTTTGGCCCGGCGCCGAGGATGCCGGTGACGGCGAACTCGGAGTTTGTGGCGACGCCGAGAAGCTGCTGGCTGAGCTTGGAGGCTGGTGCCATGGGCCGTCAGCTTGGCATTGGGAGCCTCTGGAAGCAAGCATGTGAGGGAGGGGAAAGGCACGACACAGAATACATGTCTGGCGTCAACTTACAGCCAATCTGGACATAGTCGTAGCCGTACTCGAGGTTGGCAAAGCCGGTGCCGTAGTTGATGGTCGAGTTCCTCTTGACGTCGACAAACGTCTGAGAGCCGTTGAAGCGGCCAAAGTTTTGGCAAAAGCCCGGGTCCGTCGACTTGCTGCACGTCGGATTGACCCAGAGCTCGTCGGATCCCGTGTCGAAGTTGACTTTGACCGCCTGCGAGGGAGTTCCGAGCTTGACCTCGATGGAGTAGAAGAAGCCCAACCTTTGGGGAGAGAGGCCGACGTCGTTTTGACGGCGGAAGACGCCGTCCTTTGCGGGAGCGCCATCGACGACGGTGATGGGATATCGGACCATTCCCGGCATCTCCACCATTTGATTGTCGGCCGGGACGCGGCCGAGGGCCAGAACCGCAGGCGGCAGGGCCACGAGGGGCCAGAGAGGAATCATCATGGCGGCCCTAGAAGCTCTGGTGCTCCCTGTTTCGCAGTTTTATCCTCTGGCTTTCTTTCCCCCGTGTCCGCCTAATGAGTGACCAGCGGATGAAGATGAAGATGGACTCAAACGTGTGGCCCTGCGAATGAGAAGCAAGAAGTAAATCCAAGAAAGGAAAGGGCAGTATTAAAGGACTGTTACATACGAAGTACGAATACAAAGTAAAGAATGAACAAAGTTGGTAGACAGACCGGGGTGGAAAAGAGGAGGGGAAGGGAAAGGGAAAAGAGAGAGGGGGGGGGGGGAGGAATCACCAAAAGGCGCACGCCACCAGCCGGGAGCCACGTTCTATATATTCATAGTTGCATGTGCAGTGGTGGTCAAGAGCAGACGACACCAACGGGTCGGTAGGGCTTCAAAGTGAAAGTGAGACATGCATGCGAGAGAGGCTAGTATCGAGGTGCGGTTGTTGAGTGAGACGCCCACTTTGTCCATGGGAAATCAAAAAGCAAATGGCCATCAAGGAAGGGGCTTGTCGTTTCTTTTTTTGGGTGCTCATGGTGGACAAGGAAGAAGAGGGAGGGGGGTGAAAGGGGTGTGAGTGGACGGAAATGAGGAACGGCAAGGGAGGAGGAAGGAGGATGTCGCTCTTGCCGCCGGGGGTAGGATAGACCTGGGAAGGAAGGGCCAAGAGGCATTCTTGTGCCTCAGAGGCAGGTACCAACTCGGACTCGACTCTGATAAGCCCAAGCACCATTTGTGTGTACATGCGGTACTTCGTACGAGTTACGCCGTACGGGACAGACAATGTTCAGTCTGTAATCTGCACACAAAACAATCGACCAAAGAGGCTGCGTGTCGTGCGAACCCCTGAAAAGCCATTGATGCCGCGTGCCCGCCTACTCCAAGCATGCACGGCGTTGGCCGCACCCCAGCCTGTTCTGTCGTTGACCGGATGCCGCCAACCACTTCATCAGTAACGGCCATTACCCAATTACACAGACGAGCAGACCAACAAGACTTCATCTCCATTGCGAGGCCCAATTCCACCTCACCTCATGGATCCTGATCCCTCATCCTCCGTCGCCACCACCCTCACAATACCTCCTCTACACCCCCTTCCCACGGCAACAAGCCGCACACGGCACGCTCAGGCACCGACAAACGCAGGGGTTGAACTGCCGCCCAATCGCCGACACGGTGGCTGCGGCTAAACCGACACCTGGCGAAAAAGGGGGCGCCGTGTGCTGCTCCGCCGGCCACGTTTTTCTTTTCATCCCACTAGCATGTATACCTACAGTACGGAGTAGACTCGTACGAATATGGCGTACGAAGTGCGAAGTACATACATACTTCGTACGAATACAGTCTTTTTTCTTTCCTCCCTTTCTTTTACAAGCTTGTCTGCTCGTGCGGAATCGTAACTGTGCTGTGCGGCGGAGATCAAGCTTGATACTAGCGCCAACGGCCCTACCCGCTGCCTTGGAAAATCGTTGCCACAGGAATACAGATGCATATGTACATGTACAGATGGCTGAAAACGCCTCTTGGAAATGACCAACTCGCCTGCGTTTCAAGTCCTCTCCATTGTCATATCACAAATCATGAGACACGGATGTGCCTGCACCTTGGCGAGCAACTCCGCCACAGTGGCCCCACCGATCCATGAAGCCACACGGCAATATCACGGCGAATGAGCCTCCGTCCATATGCTCAAGCTTGGCTGAGACCGAGGGTGCCCTTTAGACTGTAGGGGTTTACCCCCCACGCGAGGTCGGTATTCACAGAATAATAGGACATCTTGAAGGGATTCTTACTTATTCATTTGCTTCTCCTACAGAATTGCGATGCTTTGTTGCGGGGAACCTGTTGGCTTTGCGGGCACTAAAAACTAGGTTGCCCCGCGCCCCGCGAGCCAACGGGAACATTTCCCGATTCCCCCCGTCTTCTCCTCGACCCTGCTTCTGGGGCGTATCATTTTAGCTCGGCGAGAATGGGCTGCTCGAGGGTCTCGGGCTTGGTGGTGCTGGCCCAGCGGCCCTTGACCTTTCCGTCGCGGCCCACGAGAAACTTTTCAAAGTTCCACTTGACGCGCTTGAGGCCCATCAGACCCGGCTTCTCCTCCTTGAGCCACTGGTACAGCGGGCTGGCCGCGTCGCCGTTGACCTCGACCTTTTGCATAATGGGAAAGCTGACGCCATAGTTGACCTGGCAAAATTTTTGGATATCGTCGTCGGAGCCGGGCTCCTGAGAGCCAAACTGGTTGCAGGGGAAGCCGAGGATGACAAAGTCGTCGGGGTGCTTTTCCTTGATGGACTTGTACAGCTTCTCGAGACCGGCGTATTGGGGGGTGAAGCCGCACTTGGAGGCCGTGTTGACAATGAGGACGACCTTGCCCTTGTAGTCGGCGAGAGGTACCTCTTGTCCGCGCTCTACACGACGTCCATGCTGATTAGCCTCGTGACACACCCGCCACGCAAGAGCTCGAGGAGGAGGCGGGTCGCGTACTGTCAAGCGGCTTGAAGTCGTAGAAGCTCGTTGCCGAGGACATGGTGACTATGAGTCGATGCGAGTGGCCGTGAATGGCAGAGGCAGCTGTCCAAGGGAGGGCGGCGGTGCTGGTCGGGATAGAGGGAGGGGTACAGATGGACAGAGGTGTCTTTGCGCACGTCGCGATTTGGAAAAGCTGACGGCCCGCTTGATGACAAATAGCAGGACGATTCATGGAAAGTGCCGGGTTGGAAGGCGAAGCCACTCTTGCTTTCTGGACTCTTTGAGGGTGTGAGAAAAGTGGCCGGCAGCTCAAGCTTCCGAGGGACGGGACCCCTCGGCAGGAGAACTTCGGCAGCGGCTGCGGGCAGCGGCTGCGACAAGGCCAGGCACGCGTGCCGTTCGTTGGTTTACGTAAGCGACGGGTCTTTAGCGTCGCAAACCGAACACGATCAGAGGCAATCGCAGCGGGGAGCCGACCCCCGTATTCGTATTCGTACCGGTATTCGTACGAAGTACAGCAGGCGCAACAGTTCTACGAATAGCCGCGACAGCAGACAGCAGTTGATTGGCGGCATCGGCGTGCCAGAAATAGCTGGCAGGAACCCGCAATGCTAAATTCGACTCCAATATCCATCTTGGCCCGGGCGCCCCTCGTTTCCCGGTTTTCCGCCTTCATAGAAAACCCTCAACTCTGAATCTCAACTTGCTCGTGCAACCCCAACCCCGCTTGCGTCATCGGCCCCTCCAAGCCGCCAAAGCGTTAACGTTCTGCTCAACGCCTTTGCTCGCACATCCGGCCGCCATGGAGCGCAACATTGTCATCGTCGGTAGGCTCCATGCCGGCGTGCACGCGTTGGGGCCATGAAACGAAACTAACAAACGTCGTTTTGCATAGGCGGCGGCGTCATCGGTTGCACGACGGCCTACTATCTCACCCGCCATCCCAAATTCAACCCTGCCCTCCACACCGTCACCTTGCTCGAGGCCGCCCCTACCGTCGCAGCCGGAGCCTCGGGCAGGGCCGGCGGTCTGCTGGCCCGCTGGGCCTATCCTTCGTGTCTGGTTCCGCTCTCATACAAATTGCATGCCGAATTGGCCGCCGAGCACGACGGGGCGCAGAAATGGGGCTATCGAAAGCTCACTTGTGGCCGCTTACGGGCCACCGTCTCGAGGCAGAGAATTGCGGAACTGCAAAAGTCGAGGGAAGAGGGCAAGACATGGGAAAAGCTGCCCAAGCTGGACAGCGCCGCCGAGGGCTTGCTCGAGGCCGGAGCTCTGCCACGAGACTTGGACTGGGTGTACCGAGACTCGGTCGCCGAGTGGGCCGAGATGGGAAGCCCCGGGGCAACAGAGACGTCTCAAGTCCATCCCCTGCACTTCACAACCTCCATGGCCCAGCTGGCCCAGCAGGCGGGCGTCGAGCTGAGGACGCACGCCAAGGTGACAAACCTGGTCACGTCAAAGACGGGCGTCCATCGGGTCGAATACCTCGACAGACAAACCAACGAGCCGGGGGAAATCAAGGACGTGACGGACATTGTAGTCACCGCCGGCCCCTGGACAGGACGGTTGCTGCCACGCTCCAAGGTCGAGGGCCTGAGGGCCCACAGCGTCGTCTACGAGGCTGATGTAAGTCCATTCGCCGTCTTCACCGACATCCAGCTGCCGCCCGACTTTGTCCCGGAACATCGCGCCGCCAAGGGACAGAAGAGAATGCACAAGGGGTCCGTCGACCCGGAGATTTACGCGCGGCCCTTCAACGAGGTCTATGCATGCGGTGAGTGACCACGCCCCGGCTCGTCGCGGATGCCGAAGCTCATGCTCGCACACAAAGGCGAGCCCGACACTGCAATCCCCCTGCCTGAGACGGCAGACGAGGTGCAGTGCGACGAGGCCCAATGCGACGACATCATCTCATACATCTCGACGGTGAGCCCCGTCCTCGGCGCCGCGCCCATCAAGGCCAAGCAGGCGTGCTACCTGCCGCGGCACATGCGCTTCGGCCATGAGAGCGGGCCCTTGCTGGGTGAGACGACGGTGCCGGGGCTGTGGGTTGCGGCTGGCCACACGTGTTGGGGCATCCAGAACGGCCCGGGCACGGGGAAGCTCATGTCCGAGTACATTTTTGACGGCGCGGCGCAAAGTGCCCATGTGGACAAGCTTGATCCGCGAAAGTTTAAGGTTTGACGTTGGTGCCTGGTCGGGACAGTCGTTGGTCTGCTGCTCACCACCCACGGAGGATGTCTGTCGCGCCAAGACCCGATAGCGGCGCGGTAAGAAGCCGGCATTGAACCAGATGGCAAGCCGTAATGCTCTGGGTTCGTGGTGCAGGGAGAGGTAATGAGAGGACGGTCGCAGCGGGAAGTCGAGATCCGTTACTCCTGAGCGACGAATGCGTGGGAGAGTTTGAAGAGTGTGAAGTCTGGGATGATCCCCCAATGATAGTTAGAATACATATTCATCCGCACAGGTCTCTCTCATCCGGGGACATGAGATTCTGTAGCCGCAGACTGAGGTGCGAGGTCGAAAAAGGGGTCCAAGAGGGTCCAAGAGTCAGAGGGGGTCCAAGAGTCAGAGGGTCCAAGAGTCAGAGCGGGCCAGGAAACCACTCTTATCGATAACAAAATTCGGACGGGAAAATTTGGGGCGTCTTCCAGCACCCAAAAGTTCGCAACCCAAAAGTCGACTCCGGCTCCCACTCACCCCCAAGCCGGTCCTCGCGCAGACGATACGAATCATGGGCCGCGAGCTGCAAAAGAAGAAGCGGCGGTCTGGGCGCCAGCCCGTACGGCCCAAGAAGACGACCAAGGTGCTCAACCCGCGGGGCAACAACATCATTGCGCAGAACTGGTAAGCCCGCCCCCCCCCCCCCCAAGCCCCGGACGCCGCCCCTGGGGGACGAGAAAGCTGAGCCCGCCCGGCCGTGCAGGGACAAGAAGGAGACGCTGGCGCAAAACTACCGCCGTCTGGGCCTCGTCGCGCGCCTCAAGGCTCCCACGGGCGGCGTCGAGAGGAGACTCGGCTCCGGCCCGCGCGCCGCCGCCGCCGCCGGGAATCCCTTTGGGATCGCCCCGGTCGACAGGGCGGTCGTCTCCGAGGCGCGGGTCGAGCGCGACGCCGACGGCAACATCGTCCGCGTGCTGGGCCGGCCCAACGACAACCCGCTCAACGACCCGCTCTGCGCGCTCGACCAGTCCGACGGCGACGACGCCGAGGGCGAGGAGTGGGGCGGCATCGCCGAGCGGGAAGAGGCCTGCGCCGACGAGCCCAACCCCGTGGTCCGCTCCCTCATCGCGCAGGCCCACAACCCGGCGCCCAGGCGGCTGCGCCACCTGAGCGAGGCCGAGACCGACTGGCTTCGCCGGCTGGTGGCGCGGCACGGCGATGACACGGCTGCCATGGCGCGGGACCTCAAGCTCAACCCCATGCAGCAGACGGCCGCCGACATTGCCCGCAGGATCGGCAGGATGCCCCGGGCGGCGTGAGGGGGCGCTGGCAGCGGGAAGGAAGAAGAGGGGGTCGCGGGCCCGGGCATGGAGGCCTTGCATGTGCGCGCTTTGGGCGTTGTGGAGTTTTTGCATCTCTCTTCACAGTTGCATCGTTCTTGGCCTTGCGTGGGAGCAGAGTCGAGCGTTCCGCGCAGAGATGCATCGCCATTTCTACGGGATACCTGTACAGAGAAAAACAATCAATTTAAGAGGGGCCAGACCGCCCATCTATATACATACATGCCCAAGACCATTGGTATCTTGACGTAGCAAAGGGGCGGAAGGCTATGCTGTATGAAATGTCATCACCCGTAACGCCATTGAATCGAAGCAAGTGAGCCCTGTCCAACAACCCACCACCCAATCACGACCCAACTCTCCCCCCTTCATTCTCCCCAAGTCCGCGGGCGCCACGGTCCCGCTGCGGTTCGCGCCACCGATCATCACGGATGCCCACGGTCATAGTTGCCGGCCGGGAAGTGGGCCGGCTCGTCCGTGTAGGGCCGTTGCGGGGTGCCGCCGTAGGGCGTGGGCGCGGGGGCGGGAGGGACGCCGCCAGAGGTGTACTCGGTGTCTGCGTGGAGGAAGTCGTCGCCGTTGCCGTGGCTGCTGTTGTTGCGCGGCGGGAGGGAGCCGTAGCGGTCGGGGTTGCTGAAGTCGTCGGTGCTGTAGGGGTTGGCGGTGCCGTAGCGCCCCGCCTCGGCGTAGTGGGCGCCGCCGGCCTCTTGGTCGTCGAGGTTGACGCGCTCGTAGTCCTCGTCGGCGGTGGAGAAGGCGGCCTTGTCAGGGTCGATGTTGGTGCTGTTGCCGGGGAGGCGCTGGTGGGAGTCGTAGCCGGGGAGGGTGCCGTGGAAGTTGTAGTACGTGAGCGAGTAGGAGCTGACCAAGGACGAGCCGACCCAGAGCAGACTGTGGCACGAAGCCGTGTTAGCCCGGATGCGTTGGGGGGGACAGGGATCGGAGGCAGGACATACGTGTTGAAGACGCCGAGGCCGACAATGGCCTTGCTCAGATTGCAGACCTGGCCGCACTGGTTTGCCGTGTTGAAAGCGGCCTGGGTGGCAAAGGCGGATAGCCACAGGATGGCGAGGAGCACGTCGATGACGAGCATGGCCTTTGGCTGGGCGATGCGGCGGGCCTGGGGCCAGCGCGGCGCCATGATGAGGTACAGCCAGGCGGGTATGGACAAGAAGCACTGCCAAAGGAAGGGCCCATGTCAGCGACGGGAGACTTTTCCGACACAGGCGGCGGGATGTGGCCGAGGGCTTACCACTGCAAAGGTCCAGGCATTGTTGACGACGACCTTTGCGTCCTTGCCGACAAAGACGGCAATCTCGAGGCACCAGATGGTGAAGCCGAGGAGTATCTGGGCCGAGTGTAGGCCCAGCTTGACGCGGGGCACGTGTTCGGGATCCCACTCGAGGTCGACCATGGTGATGAGACGGGCGAGGAGGCGTCGACGATGAGCTTGGGGCAGCGTCTTTTGAGCAAAAAACGGCTTGTGTTGAAGAGGATTGCGGGAAAGATGGTTCGCAGAAGACCAAGGGGGCCCGACGGTGGGCGATGAAAAGAAGAAGGTCTTGGCCGTCGTCGTCGTCGTCGTCGTCGTATGCGAGACGAAAGGGCAGCCAGGCAGCTGGTTTGTGTTTGCAGGTGAGGTGTGAGGTAGCAGCGCGCAAGTGATTGCTGGACGTGCGAGGCGGGCTGTGGAACTGTGCACACGAAAGATGGTGAGGCTGAGCCCGGCGATAGTGCCCGTATCAGCCAGTAAGCGGTTGGAACGAAGTAGAGCTCGTGTATCGACGGAGTACGGAGCACGGATACCGGCATAAACAAGCGTGCAGGTGCAGGTGCAGACACAGCGAAGCGGCGACGGCGGCAGTTGTCTTCCTTGCTTCTTGCCCGTCAGACGAGCTCAACGACTTGTTTTTGTTTCCACTTGTCGAGGAGCAGGTTTATTGAAGTCGAGGATGCCCCAGCCACTTTTCCTCGGCCTTGGTAACGAGTATGTAATCTGCGGGTACCTGCCAGGTTACTATCCGTAGATGAGTCAGACTCTTCAGTGGGAGGTGTGGCTGGAGGTGCCTACTCACCGGGACAAGGGCCGCCTTGCCGGCCTAATAATAGCCGCGGCAAGCCACCCCGCCCGGGCTGGGTGCCGTGGCAACGCCACCCATCGCCGCTGGTGGGGCTGTGCTGCTGCTGTGTAGAGGGGACTTGCACATGTCAGCCCATGAACAAAAAGTTTACCTACCCTCTCCTCCTCTCCCGGCAGATTATTCGTATGTATGTACCCGTTGGGAACTTAGGTGGAACATGAAATACCTACCTAGCGCCTCGGTCTCAACCTCGACGAGGTCCAGGAAACATGTCTCACTCTGGAATAGGTACGAAGCATTCGTCAAACCCCGGTGAGCTTCAGGGGCTTCACGTGCCACAAAGGACCAAAGTCAGGAGACTCAGCAGCAACAAGGGGACAAGTCCAAATCTCTCTTATACTACAGCCCCTTTTCCGACTACTCCGTACGAGTACGGAATATGGAAATAACCACCATGCATTGTCTAGTCAGGACCCAGTCTTTCATGTTTCAACTCTAAAGCAGTCGTGTCCAAGATTCGCCGTCTTATTACGTCAGAAGCATTCCTACCCCAGGGGGGACCAACACGTCACGGGCCGGCCCACCGTCCCCACGCATGCCTCCTTCATCGTCTTTCTAGCGTCGCGTGAAGCGTGTGTTGGCGTATCAAGGCGACACAGCCCAGCGCCACAAAGGCCAGCCCTAGCAGCGTCAGCCATACGCCCCGGAACGCCTCCATGAACGATTCAATCACGCCCTCGTACCAGCCCTCGGGGAGGTGCTTGAGCGCTCCTAGGTCGTTCCGGACCCGCCTTATCTCCTCGGCGGCGTTGGGGTAGTCGCCAAACCGATCCCACAGCCGCGCCTTGAGAATGTTTTGGTACACGGCGGATCCAATCGTCACTCCCATGGTGCCGCCCAGGCTTCTCGCCAAATCTGCAACCACTCGCCGTCAGCGCAGCCCATAAAATGCTGGAGCAACTTACAGGTGGCAGACGTGATGACGGCCTGCTGCGAATGATCGACGGCCGCGATGCACGCCAGCAGCGTAGTGGTCAGCATGGCGCCGTAGCCGCCGCCGACAAAGAAGAAGGCAACGCTGGTCAGCCAGACCGGGCTATCTCTGCCCTGGAGCGTGAAGAGGACGATGCCGACAATCAAGACGACGAGGCTGGTGATGCCGAGCCCCACGTAGCGGCCCGTTCGCCGCATGAGATAGCCAGCGCCCACGGAAAAGATGGACACGCCAATCGGCGACGGCAGGATCTTAAGGCCGGCCCCCGTAGCCGAGTCGCCCAGGACTTGAAGGTATAGCGGCACGTAAAAGATGCCAGCCATGACCACCATTGTGCAGAGCAAGTTGCACAGGCAAGCAGCCAGAACGGTGCGTTCGAGGAGGAGCTTGACTGGAATAATGGGCTCCTGGGCTCGGCTCTCCCACCAGAGAAAGAGGCCAAACACGACGACGGAGAGGGGAATCGTCGTCAGGGGCAGGGGGTGCGTCCACGGGACCTGGTTGCCGCCAGAATTCAAGCCCAGCAGCAGCAGCACGAGAAAGGACGAGGTAAGGATGGCGCCGATAAAGTCGATGCGGGCGATGTACGACTTGTCCGACAGCTTAGGCGGGACGCGCACGAGAAGGGCGACGGCGACGGCCGAGAGCAGCACGGGGGGCACCTGGACGAGAAAGGCCAGCCTCCATCCCCACCTGGTGTGGTCGTTGATGAGGCCGCCAAAGATGCCGCCGAGCATGGCGCCCGAGCCGTAGCAGACGTTGCCGATGCCTTGGGCGATGCCCCTATTGCGCAGGGGAATCAGATCGGAGCCGAGAAAGGTGGATATGCTCATGAGCCCGCCTCCGCCGATGCCGGCGACCACGCGGCCGAGGATCATGGCGCGCTCGTCACGGGCCAGGCCGCAGATGAGGTTACCGGCGGCGAAGACGAGGTTGCTGAAGACGAGGCCGGGCCCGCGGCCAAAGATGTCGGTCAGGCGGCCCGAGATGGGCTGGCAGGCGGCGTTGGAGATGAGGTAGGCCGTGGCCAGCCAGGAGAGCAGGCTAAGGGAGTGGAACTCGCTGGCTATGGGGGCCGAGAGGGTGGCGATGATGGTTGAGTCGATGGCGCCGAGGAAGACGCCGAACCAGGCGGTGCCCATGATGAAGGCGAGGCGGGCAAAGGGGAGCTGCTTGGCGATGACGGTCCTCTCCTCTGCTCGTCCATCTTGGTCGCCATGGCGGTGCTCTGTCCCGTTCGGGTGCTGCCCATCCTGCTGAGGAGGCTCACGGGTGTCTGGCGGAGGCTGCAACAACGGCGTCCGCTCGTGCTGGTCCGCTTCCGAGGGCCCTGGGCGGTCCTGGCTCGCCATTGCGTTGAGCTTGGTTCGCGAATCGTCGTACAGACAGACCGACGGTGGACGTGATTATCGCGCCAAGGAGAGGAAGAGGCTTATTTAGCGTGCTCGCTCCTTCACCTCGAGCTGCTTACCAAATCGAGATATCGTTTGTCTCTTCCGGGCCATCCGATGGACCATTTATTTGCTGAGCACATTGCATACAAAGCTTGACGAGACGCAGTTGATGCCCCTATTCAATTGCAGATGACGCCGTCCAGCCAGCGTCGCGTGTTGGCCGCCAAGGTGCTGTGCAACCGAAACTTACCTATAGCGTGCATGCACATATGTATGTACATATCGTGCATGTATACATATATGTAGGTACGGAGTATGTATGCACGTATCCGAGAATCATGCCGTCATGGCGCAGCTTTTATAGCCAGACCCCTCCCCTTACTCATCCATCACCTCAAATCAACAGTCCGCATTAATCCTCCGTCTAGCTCCCCGGCCCTGGGCGTCGAGATTCGCCTCCGACTCGGACCTCGCCGCAGCCTCCAATGGCGACCGCGTCACCCAGCATGAAGCCCCTCAACGTCCTCATGGTGGGCTCCATCGCTCGTGCCAAGCTCCAAAAGGCCCTGCAACTGACGTCGGCCGGCATCAGGTCGGCACCGGCGAGTACACAACCGGCTTCGTCGGCAGCGGCGCCTCGGCGTCGGACAAGAAGGTGGGCGTCGTCGGCCTGACCATGTTTGACCTCCGGCGGCGCGGCAAGGTCGACAGGCTGGGCATGGTGGGCGTCAACGGCTCCAAGTTCCCCGCCATCCGTACGTTTCCCCGACGACTCCACGAGGCCCGGTGTGAGGCCCGGTGTGAGACTCACGACTCGGCTCTCCAGGCGCCCATCTCGACCGCAACATCACCCAAGTCTACAACAACCTCGACTCGTCCTTCGACTCGTTCCCCGCCGACGCCGACCGCGACCCGCGAGCCTACCAGGCCGCCATCGACACCCTCTCGCCCGGCGACGCAATCACAATCTTCACCCCGGACCCGACGCACCTCGACATCGCCCTCTACGCCGTCGACCGCGGCGTCCACGTACTCGTCACCAAGCCGGCCGTCCAGCGCCTGGCCGACCACCAGGAGCTGCTGCGGCGCGCGCGCGCAAAGGGCGTCTACGTCTTCGTCGAGCACCACAAGCGCTTCGACCCGGCCTACGCAGACGCCCGCTTCCGCGCCCGGCAGCTCGGCGACTTCAACTACTTTTACGCCTACATGGCCCAGCCCAAGTACCAGCTGCGGACATTCCGCGCCTGGGCCGGCTCCGACTCGGACATCTCCTACTACCTCAACAGCCACCACGTCGACGTGTGCGACTCCATGGTGCGCCCGCTGGGCTACCGTCCCGTGCGCGTTTCGGCCGCCTCGTCGCTCGGCGTCGCCACGGGGCTCGTCGGGTGCGCGGCCGGCACCGAGGACACCATAACGCTGCTCGTCACCTGGGCGCGCGACGGGCACCCGGTCGATGAGAAGCGCGCCGTGGGCGTCTTCACCGCCTCGTGGACGGCCCCGGAGCGTGCCGGCGTGCACACCAGCCAGCACTTCCACTACCTGGCCTCGGGCGGCGAGATTCGCGTCGACCAGGCCCGCCGCGGCTACGACGTGGCCGACGACGCCGCCGGCCAGGTCCAGTGGCTCAACCCGTTTTACATGCGCTACGCCCCGGACGAGGACGGCAACTTCAACGGCCAGACGGGCTACGGCTACATTTCCCTCGAAAAGTTTGTCGACGGCTGCCGGGCGCTCAATGCCGGCCACGTCGAGCCGCGGCATCTCGATGCAAAGGATCTGCCCACGCTCGCGAATACCATGGCCACCACGGCCATCCTCGAAGCCGGCCGCCACAGCATCGATCAAGGAGGGCGCGAGGTGGGCATTGTGGTGGACGGCGATACCTGGAGCTTGGTATAGCCTATAGGCTAGCCAAGGTCTGGTTTGATGGTCCTTGCATGCATCTCATCCTTCGTTTTCCGTGGGAGGGAGAAGTTGTAGTACATAACACCAGCAGTTCCAAGACTTCGAGTCCAAGTCAAAGCCTAAAGGTACTTGGCCAATGCTCTCCGACTGCCTCCCATTACCGTATTGTCGACGCCCCAAGTCCACTGGGTCGGGGCGCCCAAGTCTCCTGGGGCCGCCGTCAGTTACAGAAGCCGCACGCCTGAGCCGTGTCCTGCGACGCAGACAAGAGTGATATTATTCACACAAGAATATGCTAGAAGCGTCCGTCACAAGACGTGCCATCTCGGGCAAACTAAAGACAAAGTAAATGAACAAGGGGGAATGCACAATCCTGAACGCCTCGTACACCACCACGAGAGCCTCTCTGGTCATCTTCATCGTCGTCGTCAACTACCGTCAACCACCTCTCTTGGCCCTGCATCCGTAGCCCCTCCATCAAGGAATCATCAGGCTTGGAGGGTAACGACACCATGATACCACCCACGCCCTGTGATAGTATCGGACGGACGTCTGTTGCCGACGTCTCGCGCATCTCTGTTTCTAGGCGGATCCAACGCCTGCCCCCCGTTACAAAACCTCGCGCAGCGTCTGCTTCTGGGCCGTCGTCAGGCTCGACGGGAAATTAACCTTGTACTTGATGACAAAGTCGCCGCGCTGGCCGGGCTTCTTGGTGATGGGCATGCCGAGGCCGGGATAGCGGTCCTCGCTGCCGGGCTGCGTCGGTCCGCTCTTGTCCAGGTTGATCTGCCGGCCCTCAATCGTCGTCACGGTCCGCTTCCACCCAGTCAGCGCCTCCTTGAGGTCCAGCGTCACCGGGTGCACAATGTCGTTGTCCTCGCGCTGGAAGAGCGGGTGTTCCTTCTGCGAGTCACCGTTAGCACTCGAGGATTTTGCAATAAAAGGGAATGTTTGCTTACCTCTTCGACGATGAAATGCAGGTCCTGGCGTCCGCCCTCGACCTGGTCGCCCACGCCGTTGAACTTGATCTTGGACCCCTTCTTAAGCCCCGGCTTGATGGGCACCTCGAGCACCTGGTCCGTCTGTACGCGCTTTCCCGACTCGTCAAACGTCTTGCGTTTAATCTTCATCTTCTTGGTCACGCCGTTGAAGAGCTCCTCGAGCGTCAGTGGCAGTGGCCGTTCGACAGTCGTGATTTCGGGCGTCGGCTCGCGTTTCCGAGGGTCCGAGAACCCCGACGACCTCATCCTCGCACGGCCAGCGCGCGAGGCACCGCCGCTGCCCTGGGCGGCACTAAAGGACGAAAAGATGCCGGCGAGGTCGTCGTCGTCGGGTCGTCTGCCGCCAGCGCCTCCGCCCTGACGCACAAACTCGGCAAATATGTCCTCGGGGTTGTTGAAGCTGAAGCCGCCCCCTCCGGCGCCACCTCCGGTGCTAAAGTGAAACGTCCGGGCGCCACCAGCGCCAGGCATGCCGCCGCTGCCAAAGTCGAAGCCGGCAGAGCCGCCGGGCATGCCGCCTCCAGCAAAGGGGTTCCCGGCGGCGCCAGCGTCCTCACGAGGGGGGGCGCCGCGAAGCAGGAGCTCGAGGCCGTACTGGTCGTAGATGTTGCGCTTCTCGGGGTCTGACAATATTTCGTAGGCTTGCGAGCACTCCTTGAATTTTTCGGCGGCGTCGGGGTTGTCCTTGTTCTTGTCGGGATGCCATTTCAGCGCCGCTTTTCTACAGCGGGGAGTGTCAGCCTGCAGTCAAGCGCACAGGGGAGGGACGGGAGTTACCTGTAGCCTTTTTTGATCTCATCCTGCGAAGCGTCGGGCTTGGTACCGAGGGTGTCATAGAGCTTGGTTTCTTTTACCATGGTGAGCAGCTGGTCAATTACCGAGAGTCGTCCCTTTGGGGGGACAAAAAGTCTACGTCGTTCTTCTCTTGGCCTGCGCTGAAAGGTGCGGGGGAAGGATGATTTTGTATCAGGCCTAAATGGTCGGAAACAAGGGAAAGGGGGGTAGAGAAGGGGGGGAGAGGGATTCAAGGCGATAGAGGGAAAGGAAATTCTTCTCGTTCCCGTCTTCTTGAGCAAAGATAGTCGTGTGTGTCTGCGATGCGAGTAGCGACAAGGCGTTGCGAGAAGCAGGAAAAGGAGGAAAAGGAGGAAAAGGAGAGGGAAACGGATTCAAGGAGAGGGAAACGGATTCGAGTGACGTTTACGAGCCCATGACTGCACAACGGCCCGGTTTAAAGAGGGCGAGGGCGAGTGGGGCCTGCCTGCCCGTGTGTACTTCGTATGTAACTCGTACACATGTTAGAACTCGTACGAGTTACATACATTACGCATGACGGCGGCACCCGCTTTTGGCCGCTTTGCCCATTCTCCACACGCACATTGAACTTACGAGTTGGGACTAGTATGTAAGTGGTCAACGGGTACGGGTACTACGTAGTACAATACCTACGGATAGGCGCCCTGTGGCTCTAGAGCCTTCCAGAACCTTCCATTCCTCATTAGTAGGTACTACTACTTCGTACTTCGTACGAATACTTCGTACCTCAAAGCTCAAAGGCACAGAAGTGCCGCAAACCAATTGCTGGCCGACTCTTGCTTGGTTCAACACAGCGCGTACTCGCACATCCGCGCCCATGCGCCATGCTCCTCCATCCGCCTGAGTGCCTAGCCAAGATACTACTTGCATGACCCCTCCTCGCTCGCCACCCGTCTTAATAAAAAATGACCACGTAAACGCTTCATCCGCTGTTGCCCTTCACTAATGTACGGCCATCAATCAACCCCAACTACCCCTGGCAATCCGGAAGCTCCATGTCTATGCCGCTCGCCTGAGCCTCGTGAGAATCCTTGCCTTGAGGCACCGCCATGAACGATGGCGGCCGAGCTCGCTCTTGCATCTCCGGCCCTCGAGCCAACGCCTCGTCTCCATTGTCGGCCGCGGCTTGAGGTGGTTGCCCTGCGCTCTCTGCAGAGGTATTGTGTGCGACATCGTCTGACGTCGTCTCCGCCGCCAGCGGTCTCCTTTCGGGCAGCGGCGGTCCGGCCTCGTCGCTCTCCGCCGATGCAGCTCTCATCCCCTCGCCTCCGATCCCCTCGCCTCCGGCCGCCGCCACGCCCTTGTGATCCGACAGGTCCGTCATTTCCATAGCTGCAGCATGCTCCGCGTCGTCAAGCCTGTCGTCGAAGCCGTTACGATCGTCGCTGCCGATGGACGCGCGATTACTATCCATAGAGTCGGCGCTATCGGCACGATGTTTTCGTTTCGACGGAGACATCGCATCGGCCATCTTCACGCGCCACCTATCTGCCGCCTCGTTTCTCGTCCTGCTCAGCTCCTGGCGGAAAGCCTTATTGTCAGCCCGTGCAAAGCGTTGCAACGGCGCCGACAACGGTGCTCGCGGTGTCTTCAGCGCGTCATCGGTGGCATAGACGAGTAGGGGGTTCTTGGTCTCCTGCCAGACCTCGCGGAGAACACGCTCGATTTCGATTTTCTGCTTGTCATTAGCTCCGCGACCGTTGGTCGGCTTGTGTCTGCCCACGCACCTCAGCCTTGACCGGCTGCTCATCCTCGGGCGCGTATGCGAGCCTCCACCACTGGTCGTGCGGCTTCGGCTCACTCTCCATTTCTGTCAGCTCGGGTTCTGAGCGCTGCCGCAGGTAGACAATGTCGGTGGGGGTCGCGACGCCGCAAAGAAGGAATTTCTTGCACGTCATGGGCTGCGGCCGGCCGGGCTTGTCGGGGACCGTGAGAAGTCTGCCAAGGAAGCGCTGTCTGGTCCTGGTTTGCTCCAGGTCTTGGTCGAGCGCTACGGCGAGTCAGTACGTCAAGGCTCGGGGCATTGCCAGAGGCCAAGGTCATGATTGCCCACCTTTCAACCTCTCTTCAATGTTGGCCAGTGCTCGTTCTGCCAATTGCAGAACGTCCTCCACGGCTTGATGGTGCTGCTTTTCCTCGTCATCCATTTGACAGGGCGCTGCTCGATAGTCGGGGTATTTGTCCGTGTCGAATCCTGAATCTTCCATTCCCCGGAACCGGCCTCGGCTCTCCAAGTACTCGCGGTAAACCTTCCACTGGTCGATGGCCTTGATAATTATCCCTCGCTTATCAGAAGATTGACGGCTCCAGTCGTTGCGCCACTCGTAGAGCTCCTGCTCGCCTTGTGCGACTGCAGTTAAGTGTTGGATGGCCTTCTTCGTTTCGCACCATCCTTTTTGTATTCGCCGCGCCTCATCTTTCCGGCTGACAAGGTACCTTTCCGGGAACAGCTCCTCGGGTATCTCGATTGAATCTTGCGGACCGTCTCCCGAGAATTTAATCACCATGACGTCGCCCACATGCTTGAACATGGCCATCTTGGAGCCCTCATGGAGCTCGTTCCACGACAGCGCCTCGCTCCACATGACGTGATCCAGAGACTCGTACAGCGTCTTGATGTTGTCGTAGTCGGTTCGGACGTTTTCTACGTCCAAAAGGGCAAACCCAGCCTCTTCCTCGCCCTCGTCGTCGCCCAAGACGTGGGCCAGGGTGGCCACTTGGGTCAGGGGCATCATGAGTTCGGCCCAATCATGGACAAGATTCTCAAAAAGGCGCTTTTCCGGAGCCACGGTAGAAAAGGGTATCAGATCCGTCAGCACGCTTACAGTGCCGTAGCTGCGCTCGGTCGAGTCAAGGAATGCCATGAGCCTCTGGATTTCCTCCCCGCAAGACGGCTTCGCTCCGAGTCGCGAGCCCCACGCTATCGCGCCGGACTGCAGTTGGCTTAGTACGTGCGGTGGTAGAATCTCCTGGCCCTTCCACCAATCGCCGTTGAAGCCATAGTAATTTGCAGGATAACTGGACTCGAGCAAGATGTTTCGAGAAAGGGGGATCTCGTGAAGAATGGTCAGAAGCCCCCCGAGGCAGTGCTTCCCCGCCGAGCTGAGCCCAGACACCAGAAAGGCCGGTGCTCCAGGGGCTCTCTTCCTCATCTCCGGTACGGGGGCAGTTGCGACTTTGGTCTCGGATGGTATCATAGCCCAGCCATCTTGATCGTAGTCACCCCGATTCGCGGGACCAAAGGACGGCACCGAAGTCGATGGATCCAACACGCCGGATTCCTGCCGCGGCAGGGTAATGCCTGCCTCCTGAGCAGATTCTCGCAAAGCTCGTTGCATGTCTTCATCCTCTCGGGTCTGGGTATTTGAGCCTCCTGTAGCACGCGCCATTAGCTCCGCGTTGCCGCCGAGGCGGGGTGCAAGGTATTACCAGATACGTCTCCCGCGGCGGTCCAATCCACCATTATGCCCAAGGGGGACCGGTTGTTGGATCTTGAGGGAGGTCTGGAGGGGGCGCCTGGCCCGCGACCATCTGCGGGAGACGTGACACCCTGGATGACGTCGTTTGGTCCTATCGACTCGATATGGAACGCTGCACCAGTCAGCTGCATGTTCTGGTTCAGGAGGCTTCCAGGCTGTAGAGCTCACATATCCCAGTGTGGTTATCGGAGCCGTCCCTGTTGGCGGAGAACATCTGGTCGTTCCAGGCCCGCGTGAACTTTTGGCGAAACTGCCTCGCGGTTAGCTTGCCGAAGCGGCGCAGCACAGCCCGCTTAAATCGGGGCAAACGAACGCTCGTGGGGTCATCAAAGTATTGCATGACGACAGACTCGACGTTACCGGCATTTTCCTATGGAGCGGCGGCGTCAGTCAGGCTCCTCAAGGCAGGCGGGCAAAAGTACCTTGAGCGCCTGGATAACCATGGAGCGATCGTCGTGGGAGTCGAGACTCGCAAAGTCGATGACCTGCAAAATCTCTTCCTCCGAGGGTTCCCTGGAGGCCATTTCGACTGCGGCTCAGCTCCGCTGCCGAGCATGCATGGGCGTTGCGGCCGTCGCTGCGGATCGTTTCGTCGCGGAGGTCTGGACTCTGGGGCTCGACGGCGGTGCTAGTGGAGAGGCGACGGATAGATGCGCTCGACGGGATCGCGGGGACGGAAAACGATGACCCGAGGTAAGATTACTTGGTAGCGAATCAGTTCCAAGAAAGGGATCAAGGATGAATCTCAAGACTGCGGCTCCAAGAAGTGAGCAAAGGCTTCAGGGTGCCAGTGCAAACAGAGAGGTCCAGGAGCGAGAGGGATGGATGGGGTTGTACGAATACATACCTGCTCAAGTACCGGGTTGCCAGTTGGCGTAAGCGGGTCGCTCCCACCCACTGATAGGATGACGAAGCGCACGGTGCGGAGTGCGCCTACTTCGTATGTACTTAAGTACTACCTGTTGGGAACTGTCTTCGTCACTTATTAGTCCAAAAGCCCTGGACGGGACCAAAAGACTCTGGACAATCGGGCTTCCTGGTATGTATGTAAGTATGTACGAGTTACTACTACCTACCTAGGTAGATATAGGTGCCCTGCTCGGTGCCTCGACGACTGTATATCGGCGAGAAGTCACGACAGAGCTTGATTTATAGAAACCTAGGTACGACCTCTGGTATGTTCGGGGTCCGATGCCCATCGCAACCCATCTTACCCTTTGGTCACTTCGCGCAACGTCCTCCCCGTCTCGACACGGCGGCTGAGGCACATGACCCTCAAGAGACAAGACGACTTGATGAGACTTGGCACATGATGCATGATGAAAAACGGTCCATTGCCGTCCTCTCAGTCCCGCAACCGGGGATCATGACTCGGGACTCGAGGACGGAGGGAGGGACTGGGAGCGCACACAACACTAGAGGTATCCAATGAAATCAGCCCTAATAATATGCAACTTGGCGGACTCGCGTAGATTATCCCCCGCCATCCCTCACACCCTCTATCAGAGTAACCTGGAATAGAACCAGTATAAATCTCTCCAGTATAAATGGTCAATTCCAAGGCCAGGCCTCTGTTCCGCAGTGGTGTTCCGCAGCTCCATTGTCAACAGACTTGAAAGAAGGAGAAAATGGCACAACTGGACGCCAGAAGTCTCGTCTCTTGCGCCTCGGCAGCCGCGGGCAAAACCACGTCGCCGGAACTGCCAAAAAAAACACGCTATGCTGTAACGCGCAGATGCATTGGGCCACGGGGGCCCGCCAGCCCACAAATGGCTGATGGGTGAGCGAGGCGGAAACGATGCCGTCACAATCCCTGTCGTGCCCTCGGGCGCCTTGTTCACTCCAGGTCGTCCTCGTCCTCGTCTTCGAAATCGCCCATGTCCTGATCACTTTCGCTGCTGCCAAAGTTTTGCTCCTCGTCGTCTGTCAAGTTCCAGAAGTCGGGGTCGTCGTCCACCTGCTTCTGGGGTGCCGGGGCCAGCTGCGCCTGGGTGGGCATGGTGACGCCGTCTGGCACATCCTTTTGGGAATGTTTCACGATGGCCTGTGCCAGAGCATCGTATCCTTGGCGATTATCACGATATAGAACGCTTGCGTCGACGTTGGCGGCCGAGTTGATTTCGGGGTCGTCCAATAAGAGGAGGACCGATCGTAGGACCGACTCGACGCCGTGAAGGACGTTCCAGCGCTCGCTGGCAAGCTCGCCCGACTGCTCGTCTTCTCCGGGTCTGTGGAGAATCGAGATGCAAAGTTTTCCGTCCGTGTAGACGTTGGGGTGGCAGATATTCTTCGTAAGAAAGCGGAAAGAGGGCGGCTGGTAAGGGTAGTCGTTTGGAAACTCCATTTCGGCCTGGTGAAGTGAGCCTGGTCAGCACGGCTGCGAGCGACAGGTAACGGTTACTGACTTTTAAAAAGGCGCCGTGCCAAACACTGTCAGGGTTGACAACCCAAAGACCCAGATTCCAGCACAGCAGGTTGGTCTCGTCTGTCTGTGAAAGAGCGGGTTAGGAACGAGGACATGCGTCGGCGAGGCAATGCGACGGTGGCTTTACATACTTGGATGTGGACCCATTTCTCCTTGTGAAGGGGCTTTAGCTCCTGCATCAGCCGTTTCTGCGCCATGGAGACGTGATGGGCCGTGTACCGGCGAGGTTTTGGGTGGTTGGAGTGACGAGTGAAAGTGGGCAGATGCCAGCGGCTTTCGAGGGACAGGAGACGCTGTCTCGAGGGGCCAGGCGACGGGGGGGCGGCCGAAGACGAGAAACCAGACGAGGCGCCGAGATTGGAGGAGAGACCGTCGTGGTTCGCAAGCGGAGAGAGATGGAAATGTTTGCCAAGAATAGCGACAAAGTCGGGCAACGGAAGGCCGGAGACGTTGTGAGGGGAGAGGGGTGAGGGGAGAGGGGAGAGGGGCCCTTTGAGATGGGGGTTGAAGCGGAGAGATGGGGGTTGAAGCGGAAAGGACGAAGAGCCGAGGCGGGACAAGGAAGACGAGAACGGGGTTCGGGGATTCAGAAGGAAGAGAATGCCTACCGGTTGGAGGCCCAGGGAGGAGTCTGTGACTTGTCTGTGACTTTTCCGTGACTTGTCTGTGACTTGTCTGTGACTTGTCTGTGACTTGTCTGTGACTTGTCTGTACTTGGTCGGTGGTCGTGGGGGTGGTCGTGGTGGTGGAAGAGGAGGAAGCAGAAGGGAAAAGGGAAAGGGAAAGGGAAAGGGGAGGCGAGGGCGGCGCCAGGAAACAAGGTTACCGGGTTGGGAATCGAGACATTTGTGGCTTGTTGGCCTTGACTCGCCGGGTCAGCCACGAAGCGAACAAGCGCGCGGCCCTTTTTGTCAAGCTGGTGTATGTACATATCTGCACCGTGGAAGCCTGCCATGACGGAAATGGACACTCGTTTACGGCTCGTCCTCGTTCATCAGTCCGTCAGGCGCTTCTTCCCTGCTAACGGGCCGCGAGCCCACAGGGGTGGTACAAACCTAGGTACCTAGTGCGCAGCGCCCTTTTTAAGGAAAATAAACCCAAAATGTCTCTAAAGATGTATGTACTAGCCCCTCCCTCCCTATTAGACTACCTATTACATATATCGTGGAAATCGTAGTACCGTAGGTAATTATGTAGTTTAACGGAAATACAGTCTTTTCCCAATCATCGAACTTTGCAAGGAGGGGATGCCGACTCTAAGGCCCCCCTAGTACAGAGAGTACTCGTCTCGTCGAGTTTCCCTGGTGCCCAGCTCCTTGACAGACTCCAAGTCCTTCAGCCGCCCCTCCAACTTGGACTTTACAAGAACCAACGCCGGACCACCCAGAGGCAGGTGAAGGGGAACCTGTTGGTCTCGGCTGGCAACCTCGAACAGGGCTTTGGCCACGGCCGCTGGCTCGAGCATGCCGGCGCCAGACTCGAGACTTTGCCGAACAAAGGCCTCCAGCTTACGAGACGGCATGTCGTCGGCCATGTAGGCGGCGTGGGGCTTCATGTGCTTTTTGCCGCCGCTTTCAAAGTCGGTCTTGACGCCGCTCGGCTCGACAATGCAAAAGTTGACTGCAAGGGTCGGTCAGCGTTTCCGGCGACCCGGCAACGAGCGAGGGGCAAGAAGGCGGCTTACTGTTCCAGTCCGGATGCATCTCACGCGCAACAGACTCGGTCCAGCCCTCGACGGCAAACTTGCCCGCGTGATAGTAGGCGTGGCCGGGAAAGGCACAGACGCCGGCAAGGGAGGAGATGTTGAAGATCAAGCCGCCGCGCCGGAGCTTGTCCTGGCGCATGGCCGCCACGGCGCGCATCGTCACGCGGGCCGTGCCGAAGAAGAGCGTCTCCATCTGGTCATGGGCCTCTTGGTATGTGGCAGCTTCGGTGTCTCCCGAGAGCGAGTAGCCGGCGTTGTTGACGACAAGGTCAATGTGGTGGTCCTCTCCAAAGTGAGCCGCCGCCGCCTCGAAGGCATCGTCGACCGAGGCGGGCGAGGTGACGTCGAGGGCAAGCTTGAGGACGCTGGGGTCGTTGTCGGCAAGGTATGAGAGGGTGGACGGATCGCGCGCAGTGGCAATGAGGCGCTGGCCCGGCTTTGCCGCGATGAACTTTGCAATCTCGCGGCCGATGCCCTTGGAGCAGCCGGTGACTGCGAGGCAAGGTTAGCATGGCATTGCGTTTGTCTCGTCGACACAAGACGAGGGAGACGCACCCAGCCAGATGGCGTCGTCCGAAAGGTGATATGGCTTGGTGTTTGCGGGGTTCATGTCGGCAACGAATCTCACTCTGGGAGTTTACTCTTTACTCTTAGAGGGAGGTTATCCTGCAGCTTTATACACGGGCGGCCTACGAGTTACTTCGTACGAATATGCATGAGCTGAAATGGCAACTCCAACTCTGGTTGGCGAGCATCATCAAGGCCATGAGTCACGGCGTTTGTCAGCCCTAGGGACAGACATGCATAGACCAAGGGCCGAATATCCGGCGTGGCGTCGCTGCTTGTTCCAGGGATGATGATACATACGGCATTGAGGGTTATGAAGAGATGGGTTTCTACGGAAACTCTGTACGGAAAAGGTACGTCTGCTTTGTATAGGTAAGATGTAATATAGACTAAAAAATATGTACAGAGTACGGATGCAGATACTTTGTAATGTATGCTGCGACAGTCGATATCGCTTGACATCTGCCTCCTCGACATCTGCCTCCTCCTACAGGCCCCAGGCGAGAACAATGGCCACGCCCACTGCCGCCGCCACCCCCATTATACCCGACGCCGCCAGCCTGCCAGAGGCCGCGCTTTGCCCGTTATTATTATCAGTATTTTTCTTGTTGTTGTCGTCGAGGCCATTGTCCGCATCTGCATCCGCATCCGCGTCTGCCTCGGCGCCCTCCTCGGACGTCAGGCGGACACTGGGCGCCAAGTCTTTCTGCCTGCATCGTCCCCGCATGTTGGGCAGCTCCCGCGACGCGGCCGTCTTGGGGCTCTCGCCGCAGTTGGCATACTGGGCGAGGAGGACCTTGTTTCCGTCAATGTCGAAGACGGCTTTGCCTCGTGTCAGCACGCGTGTATATATATATATATACCTTGACTCAGTCAACATGTAGGGCACTCACCGTAGGCGGATCGCAGAAACGTGTCGCCGAGCAGCGCCAGGCTGTCGCTCTCCATGACGCCCAGGTAGCAGCCCGCGTTGGACTGCCTGATCATCTCCCGGTACGGCACCCGGATGGTGACGCCCTTGAAGCGAAAGTTAAACGACCCGGCCTGGTTGGCCATCTGGCACGGCACCTGCCGCAGGCCCGTCTGGTCCGCCCGCCCGGCCGAGAGGGCAGACGCCATGTCACCGACGAGGCTCGGCGGGAGGATCGACAGCGTCGAGCCCGTGTCGAGGATGACGGCCATGGTCGAGTTGCGGAGGCGCCTCCTGGACCTGCTGCCCGCGGCGCTGTGGGAGATGGACTTGAGCTGCACCCAGAAGCGCGGGACCCTGTCGGGCGACTTGCGCGGCGGGATGATGGGCTGCGCCCTGAGCTTGCCCACCCACTTGGACGAGTCGACGCCCCCAAAGATGATGGAGCCCTTGCCCTCGCCCTTGAGCCCCAGCGCCACGCTGTACGACTTGCTCCGCGTCAGGCCCTGGATCTTCAGCTCGTCGATGAAGTTGTTGTACTTTGTCGTCACGTTGCTGCCCGCCATGATGCCCAGGATGCCCGACGACACGCCCGTCGACGTCGTCGCCACTCCATACTTGACCTTCTTCATAGCCCGCGAGTTGGGGAGGCCCACATCGTCGGTAAAGTAGGTGAAGTTGACGGCGCCGCTGCCGTACCTGATGCGGCCCTTCTCCCCTCGGGTTGAAGACGTCCTCGAGTTGTTCGCCCTGTACTTGCCCACTTGGCCGAGGCAAAATGCCTGCTCCGATGCCGGGCCCGACGTCGCGCAGTCTGGGTTGATCCAGAGCTCCGACGACCCCGTGTCTACCAGGACCTGGATTGCCTGCTGGGGGTTGCCAAACATGACTACAAGGAGCCTTGTTAGTATCCATCTCGTCTCGCTCCCCGGCCGAGGGGGACTCACGCGTCGTGTAGTATGCAACATCGGAGCGAGCCTGCAAGGCCTGATTCAGGACTGGGCCGTTGGTCCGCTTCGCCAGTCCCGGCACTTGACGGTGCTCTATGGCCAAGACGAGGGGGGCGTCCGAGTCGGCCCCAGCGCTGCCGGCCTCTCGTTTCCCGGCATCGAGACGCGGCCCTGCCCGAGACCGCTTGACTGGCATGGGAACGGTCAAGCTCCCCATACCCCAAGCTTGGTCCGCCACCGGGGCGACGGCCCCTGACCCGGCGGCATCCTCAGGGCGCGACTGCGCGCATGCAGCAACGGATAGCAAGACCAACAGCCACGGTGCAGCCATTGCGTCGGTGTTGAAGTGGCTCGATTTGCACCTCGACAGCGCGGCACACGGGGTTTATATACAGCCACATCTTATGATATGTCTGCACATCCGTCTAGGACCTAGCCGTCCCTAAACTTCGAGCAACCCCGTAAACGAGTCTGAAACGACATGATCGGCCCCGAAGGAAGGGACATGAATAAGGCTCAAGACTCCAGGGGAAAGCGATGTGCTGCAGTGAAAACGCGGCCATGCAGAGCAAAGCAGACACACCTTGAGAGTAGAGAGCATGGGTAGACCATCTTCACTTTGGTCCGGACTGCCCGGTGGCATGCCGTCGGCGAGTACTACCTTCATTTTCGGCGCCAAGCCGCCACGTCGTCTCGAGGGTGCATCCCGCCGTCTCGGGGCGGTGCATCCCGCGCTATCGGTTTCGGAGTCGAGCCGCCGACGATGCGGAGTTATTAGCACCGACGGACATCAAACCGACTCCTTCATGGGCCCATTGCCCTCTCCCTCATTCACGAACCGACGTCTATATACACCAATATCCGTATAAACTCGGTATATTCCACATACTTGGGCTTGCTGTTGTCGTCACTTTTCGGCTTGGCCGACCGCGTTTCCATTTCGAGTCGAGAACACACGAGACAAGCCTTGAGAAGCAGAGAGCAAAGACAGATGCCGTCGGCCGAGCATCGTCGTCCCATGCACAGGTCGGAGCACTTGCAACAGTTGAGCAAGTCTGGGAGCTTGACGCCAGGCTGCTTGCTCACGACCCCCCGAGCACCTCCTGCGCCCCCTCCCTCAGTCGCCCAAGTCGTAATACAGGCAGTTGCCCGTCCTAAAGTTGTAAATGAAAGAATGCCGCGAGCCATTCTTCCGCTCGTACGCCCATCGCCACGTCTCGAGCTGATCGTGAAGCTCCCTCACGTACTTCTTCTCCGAAGTCGTCACCGCGTGCTCCACCTTCTTCCAGCTCTCGTGATCCGAGATGCTCGTCTCTCGGATGAGATCCATGACTTGGTCCGTCGTCTCAATGGCCAGGACCGGGCCGTCCAGGAACGAACGCACCAAGCTTGCTGCGCTGACCTGCGCCTGCTCCACAACCGTGCGTCGGTTAAACTTCTTGCTCCTCGTCTGCGCAACCAACACCTTGACGTCCTGGTCGTGATCTCTTTCCCCCGAGGGCCCCGACGACGGGGCTGGCTCCGACTGATGGCTGCTGCCTCTCAGCTTCGCCATCCGGGAGTCTCGCTCGCGCACCTGAGGTCGCATCCATGACATCAGTTTCGCCGTGGGAATGTCCACGTCGGCGACATCGTTTCTGCCCATGGTTTTGATCTTGAGCATCGAATCCTGCTTGATGATGATGATCCACGAGTAGCTTTCATCTCGATGCTTGGCGAGCAAATCTTCGGGGGACCGCGCATCCTTGGCGAGCTCGGCGCTGATGTCGTGCGCCCAAAACTGTTGCAAGATTTCGATTCCTGTACATCGAAGGACCGCCGCGTCGAAGCTGGCCACGAGAGCATCGCACTGCAAACGCCGCATTAGCAGGCGACGGCCAAAGGGGCATCAACCAAGACTTGCCCTTTTGCCCGAGAAGGACATGTCCGTCTCGTCGTCGGGCTTCTTCAGGGTAGCTTTGGCCCCTGGCTTATGAATCCTAGCCAGCCGCTCCCATGCCAGACTGAACCCGACGCCATGTCTCTCCAGCTGGCCGCCAATCCTTGGTCGCTGCTCCTTGATCAAATGGTCGTACCGGCCGCCGGCGGCGAAAACGTCCTTGATTCTCCTGTCGTACAGGCACGAAAACAAGATGCCTCCGACGTAGAAGCTTTCCTTGAGACTGTTGAGCGGGTTGACGTAGAATTTTGTGCTGACGCCGAAGCGCTTTGTGTATTCGGCCACCTCTTTGAGGTGTGCAAGTGTGGATGAGGCCCGCTGATACATGTCGCTGCCCTCGAAGAGCATCTTGAGTTTCGAAAGGGCCTTGTTGGGCGTATCTAACGACGCTATACCATGAGCACACTTATCCCAACGTTTGGACGGATTGATTCTGCTTGCCTCGAAAGTCAAAACGCTGGAGCTCGTCGACGCTGGTGGCGGAGAGGCCGACGGCCGGCGACCGCAGCTCCAGTCTGATCTTGGGCCAAGTGTGGTTGTGGATGTTCAGTCTGCTCAGCACATCCGCCGCCGCCCCTCGACAGGCCGGCTCGATTCTACAGTGCTCGAAAATGAGTTGCAGCAGATCCGAATGGCCAACATGAAAGCACATTTGTCCAGACGAAAGAGACGGGAACGCAAAGATGATCTCGTCCAGGACCTTCAACACCTCTGCCTCTTTGAGAGCAAGGTCGAGCGTGTCGTTGGTGACAATGTCAAAGTCAACCTCCCCAAACATGTGTGGCTGTCCCGTGTCCTTCCTGTCTCTAAACACGGTTCCGAACTGAAAGCTCCTTTGCATGCCGGCCGCGTGCTTGGCCACCATCCGGGCGTGGCCCAGAGTCAGGTCATAGGGCAGTTGAAGCACTGTCCCGTTTGGGTCCAGGACCTGAACGGCATTGTCTCCATAATAAGGCGACCTGGGGTAGATGAAGCTGCGGGGAACCTCCAAGGCACCGTGTCGACGAAAGATTGACGTGAGGGCGTTTTTGGCAGCTCCTTGGCTGAGCAGCTCGGCGGGGCTGGGCGTGCCAGCAGACATGTCCCATGCGTAGTCCTTGGTGGCCGCGGTGGGCCGGGCAAACAGCGTGCTGAGCATCTTGAGGTAGTAGGGAGAGGTCGGATCGGATAACCCTGCCAGGATGCGCCTGATAGTTTCGCCTTCCATCTGAACTGGTAGCTTGCCGCTCTCCAAAAGGTCCGCGCTCGACGGTCGATCCTCTGGGTCGTGTTTGATGAGAGCGAGGACGATCTCGGTCTGAGTCTTTTCGGCGGGCTTGAAATCGGTAGGGAGCAACGGACTCGGGCGTCGTAGCTGGCTGATGACGTCTGCCTTTTGCATTCCCAGCATAGGCTCGTAGCACATCTCGAAGAAGATGATTCCCAGGGAATACATCTGCCAAAGCATCAGTATCTTGTTGGTCTTGCCAACAGCGGAACCTCGATGCTCACATCGACTTTAGTGCTATACATGCCGTCCGCCGTCGATCTCACTTCAGGCGCCGAGTAGTACGCCGTGCCGATGCTTCTTGTCATGTCATCTGTCTCGAGGGCACCAGCGGCGACCTTGTCGACCGAGAACTGACCACTTGTCGCGAGGCCAAAGTCTCCTATCTTCACGTTGTCTACACCGTCAGCGCCGCTGCTAATGAAGATGTTTTCCGGTTTCAAATCGCGGTGAACGATGCTTAGCCCGTGGATGTGGGCCAAGCCTTCCAAGATTTGCCGAAACAGGCGCCAAATCTCGGCTGCGTTCTTGCAGAGGTGACGCGAAATCAGATCGCGCAGCGTCTGGTGGAAGTCAGCAAGACGCCTGCCTCAGCCACGCTGTGGTACGTTGGTGTACATTACCCGTTTTTCGCAGTATTCCATCGAGATGTACAGGATAGTCCTGTGCGGTCTCTGAAACCTGAAGCGCCGTAGGGTTGAAGGCCGCCTCGCCTTTACCAGCGACACGGGGCGAGATTCGTCATCGTCCTCGACGATAGAGCTTTCCTCATCCTCCTCGGAATCGTCCTCGTCTTCGCCTTCATCGGACTCATCGTCGTAACCAAACTCGACAGGGGCATTGGACGACATGAAGTCCAGCCCACCGGTGCTTGTGGCGAACTGGATGTCGATGCCTGCAGACCTCGTGCCGGTTATCTCTTCCGTGAAACCTTCGGTAGAGCTTTCACCCTCAGTATCCGTCGGGTCTGGGACTTCCTCGACCCAAGTGTTGTAATATCGTACGATTGCCGGATGAATAAGCAGCGAAAGCAAGCGAACTTCCTTGAGAACCTCTGTCAGGCTGGCCTGCGGTCGCTGGGTGACTTTCTTGATGGCATAGACTTGGCCGTCGAGCTTCTTGCGAGCCTTGACAACCTCGCCAAAACCCCCCTTGCCCAGCCGCCCTTCCTCGACAAAGTCCTCTGTATACCGCGATACGGCCGCGCTCCGGTTTATGGACTCGCGTCTCAACCTGGCAGGCACGGTCTGCAGCGAAGACATCAATGGCGGAGTCGAGAGCGCAATCGGGGCATCATCAAAGAAGACCGGGGCATCGGTGGCCAAGAACTCGCTGGATCCCAGTTCGAAGGCTCGCGGGCGTTTTTGCTTGTCGTGCTTGAAGAAACGGCTAACCAGCTCTTGAAGAGACTTAGAAAGGGGGGCCGATTCCATGAGGTTCTTTGGCGACGAATACCTTTGGAGGACATTGGGGCCAAATATCATTTGCACGAAGACGATGCCAAAGTCCCACATGTCCGTCTTGTAGGTGTATTGAGGCTTGGATGCGCCGGCGACTTCTGGTGGAAGCCAGTACGCCGACTTGGCAGAGCTCATGCCAGGAGGAGGTCCTTGCTTTTGGGTGGTGGCGTTGTGTATCTCCCGCTGATACCAGACATCGGATAGCTTTGGCACGATCTCGCCAGTCATCTCACGGAACAGTAGGACGTTGCCGGGATGGATGTCTTGATGTGCAATGTTCTTATTGTGCAAGAAGTTCAGCGCATCGAGCAAATCTCTTGTCCAAGACCGAACCTTGTCTATCTCGATGTTGCCAGCAAGCTCCAGCAGCTCTTCCAGAGACCCCTTGTCAGCATAGGGGGTGAGTATCCTCACGGTCCAGGCGTTGGAGGCTGTTGGGTTGTCGGGCAGCCCGCTCTGGACCTTGAAATCCAGGATGTCGACTATGTGGCGATGGACCAGTTTCTTGACAGTCTTGAGATCCTGCAGCCCGGACTCGAGCGACTGAAGCTGCTTCTTGACGTCTTTGGCATCCTTTTCAGCCGAACGCAGGACGGCCTCCTTGAGGGCTACCGTGTGACTGCTCTGACCCTGGACAAGGAGCGGACGCACCGTGTAGACGATGGAAACCTGGCCCTGGCGCGGATCGCATTTGCTTGCAACCGAGCGGAAGGTGATGGAGTTGCCAGCCTTGTCGGTGGTTTCGCATAACTGGTCAAAGTCTATCCGATCAACGTCGAGGCCGGAATCCGCTGACTGGCTGGGGACCAAGCCGTTGGGGCGCCGACTGAGCTTGGACTCTTTTGCCTTTTGCCTTTGGCGATCGAGCTGCTGCTGTAGCATCTCGGACATGAACCGCTCTTCCTCTTTCGTCTCCTCCAACTTCTTGAGCTCGTCTTTTTCCCTTTGCTCTTGGGCCAACTTGGCGAGACTGGCTTCGTGACGCTCGCGCTCCTCCTCGAGGGAAGGTAGTTGCTTTCCAGTCGCCGTTGCCTGTGCGGCATCCTCGAGGATATCTCTGATGCCTTCGATGATTTTGTCAATCATTTCTTGCTCGTCCTTGGCAAAGACCTTTGGCTGCGTCTCGATAAATTTATTGATCTTGAACTTAGTCGCCTCGCGCAGGTTGTCGAGTCCCTTGAGGCTGAGCAAGGGCGGCGTCTTGGGGTACGTGGCCGTCATGACAAACCCAACAGTTACGGCAAAGTCGCCGTCGTTCGAGGCTCTGACGTGAATGTCGAATGACGGCTCGGCTTTCTAGGCCATGGTGAGCGTCGTGGCAGATGACAGTGACGGGAACGTGATGTTTTTACCTTCCAAGCACCAGGCGTACCGACGTGCTTGGCAAAGTCGTCGCCATAGATGGCCTCGAGAGCCAGGACTTCATTCTGCTGGAGCTCGTCGTACTCGATCCTGGGGGTGGCGTCTGGGTTGGCGGGCTTGAGGCCGGGGAAGCTCGTATCGTCGTCTTGCTTGTGGTCCGAAGGGACTGGCGTCTTCCATGCGCCGGGTGCTCGCCGCGCCATATCGCGCGAGTGTATGCAAGTGTCCCAGCCGAAGCTGCGACATTTTACACGGAGGAGTCCATACTTGGGTAGGAAGGCAACGTATGGCGAGTTGGGGATTAACGAAGTCGGAAACGGGCTTGGCTTCTCTTTCGGGGTTCTCCATGGCGGGGTAGCGAATCTGGGACTGCGCCACAGAGAGCTAAGAGCCCCCCCTCATTGGCTGGTGCGAGGCTGCGACCACACGAAAGTAAACAAAACAAAAAACCAACGCCGCCTCGCTCACGCACGCGACAAAACACCTCGCCATTGCGCGCAATTGTCACGGGTAGCGGCTACCCATTCGATGAAGTAAACCACGAAGATCCATCTCTCGAGTCCTCGGGCTTCTTCAATCGGCTCTTCCAGCATGCTCGGGTGGATGCTGAAGCGCGGCGACCACGCGCAAGACGCGGATGCTGGCGGTGCGCAGCCCATTAACGAGGTCCTTTGACAGGCCATTCCTGACTATTTTGCCCAGACACAACCCAGCTCGATCAGCCCGACACTCCTGCGCCAGTGTTTGCTGCAAGAGCTTTCAAGAGTGCCCTCTTTGGAACGCCAGCGCCACCCAGCGACGAGTCTCGGAGCAAACGACAGGACAAAAAGGCAAGCCGAAAGACAACCACGAAGCCGGAAAGGGGCTCAGGAACTCCCACGAGGCCAGCCGGCATTCTCCTGACCCCGGGAACTGGTGCCACGCGGCGGAAGCGCGTTTCCTTTGGCAACCATGTCGCAGAAACAGCCAAGCTCGACACAAACAAAGAGACGGCAAAGGTGAGTGATGGCGGTAACGACCGTCACCCAAGGCGCGACCCATCTCCCAAAAAGCCCCAAGGGGACGACACTGGGGCTTCCAAAGGCCCTGGCGTGGGCCCGTCCGCCACCGAATCAGAAGGCGAGTGGGAGGAGGAAAACGATGACGACTACTGCACACACGACATCACCGTGGACTTGAATGAGCCTCACTCCCAATCAGGCCGGTACTGGAAGGAGGAGTTTGAAAAGTATCACGAAGAAGCCAAGGCGGAGATGGAGAAATTGCTCAAGTATAAGCAACTGGCAAAATCCTATGCTCGGCAAAAGGATGCAGAGGCCATCCGACTCGCGGAGCGCCTCCGAGACGAGCAGCAAAAGGTAATCGACATGGAGAGGAAGATAGCGGAGAAGGCGTCGCAGATGGTGACCAAGCATCGCCACGCCTCCGACGACAACTCCTCGGAGTCGCTCTCCAAGCTCACGAAGCAGACTGCCCTCGCGGCGCAGTACCGACACCGAGTCAAGGAGCTAGAGGACGAACTTGACGAGCTTGTGCGCCAAAAAGGCGCAGGTACCGAGGGCAGGGGTCGGCGGCGCCACGTAGCCACATCGCCGACGACGCAGAAGACGCTGATGGAAACGCAACGGGAGCTTCGTCGAGCTCGGACGCAGCTCAGGGAGCTCGACTCGCTTCGCGAAGAAGTCTCGACTCTGAGAGCCCGAGTCAGAGTTGCCGAAGCTCAGGCAAGCAAAGCCGACAGGGACGACATGGGCTCCTCAGGGGAAGGTAAGGCTCGAAACTTGAGGGCTCAGCTGGACCAGTCACGGGAAGAGTCAAGGAAAAAGACGGCGGAGATGAGGCAACTGCAGAGCGACTTTGAGCGCTTTCGAAAGGAGAGCGAAGCTCACGAAGCGGACACCAAAGCTGTGCTGGAGCGCGCTCGCGCCAAGATATCCGATCTCAAAGAGGAGATGAGGACCCTGAAAGCTGCTGGCTCAGATCAACCTCGACTGGGTAGTCGGCGCTCCCATTCCGACACGGGCCACGAATCGGGAAGCGGCGGCAAGGGAGCAGAGGGCGCTCCGAATGGCGAAGATGACAAGCTCGTCCATGACTCAATCGCACCGATTGTGCAGATTACGACGGTACAAGAAAGAGGCCGGTACGAGGCAGACGATGCAGCAAAGAGCGCGTCGATGGCGCTGACGGAGCGAACGAACCTCGGGAAGCCTAGGTGGCAACCCTTTGTTCCCAGGTCGCCGAGAAACAGGGCATATCTCGACGAAGGGGCCGTTTCTGCAGTCAGGCAGCCAAGGGACATTGGCGCGCCCGCTCTGCCAGCCATGAGCGTCGGGCCAGCGGCTCGCATCGGCGGGCGAGAGTCGGCTCACGACCATGGCGAGGTCGATCTCGTGCAGGGCCGCTTTGCGCGAGTGGGTGGACCAGACACCAAGCGCTACAGCAGCTCCATGCTGGGCAACACGTGCAAGAGCAGCGTCCTCCCGCCCGAGCGCCGAGCCGCGGCCCTGGCGCGCATCGAGAAGAGGATGGCGGAGAAGAAGCGGGCGACGAGACGGGACGGACACGACAAGGAAAACATGCGGCCATGAGGGGGCAAGCGCGTGGCACCTTGACCATGATGGGTGCCCATTTCTACGTGTATTTTCTTTGGAAGCAAGGTGTTTTGGGACGGGATTAATGGGCATCTGTCGACGAGTGTTGGCTGCTTCATTCTGGAGGCACAGCGAGCACCGGCTGTCCAGACTGCCACACCTAGGGAGAGGTAGTTACTTTACAGTCGGCTTGGAGGGGCTTTGGGCGCGTCACATGGTTAAGTAGACACTTGTATTAAGCAACACCTGACAAGCATGATTTCGTCGCACACGCGCCCATGTGCAGAAATTCGTCACTCGCCCCCCCCCCCGCGATGGCCTCGTGGGAGCAGCAAGAAATGGCGACTGTGCAAGACGCGGTGCAGGATGATATACAGGAACTCGAAGCCCGCCTCGCCGCGGCCAGGGCTCGTCTTTGCGCCGTCGACGCTGCCCGACGAGGACAGGAGCCTCGGGCGCTGACGCTGCGAGGCGAGTCGTCGCCCCTCTCGTGTCTTGGACCATGGATTGACGCCGCGAGGTGTAGCGGCGCCGTCTTGCCCACTGGCGACGACGCATTTCCTCCTCTTGCTGGCGGACTCGGCGCTGCCCATCGGTTCCTTTGCCTTTAGCAGCGGCCTGGAATCCTATCTGGCACACCACCACCAGCAACAGCGCGCCTCCTCCTCGCCGGGCAGCTTCGCCTCCTTCCTACCCCTCTCGCTCTCGTCGCTCGCCTCCTCCACCCTCCCCTTTGTCCTCGCCGCCCACCGCGACCCCGCCCTCCTCGCCTCCCTCGACGACCAGCTCGACGCCGCCGTCGTCTGCACCGTCGCCCGCCGCGCCAGCGTCGCCCAGGGCCGCGCCCTGCTGAGCATCTGGGAGAGGTCCTTCCGCCCCGCTCTCGCGTCGTCGTCGCCCGCCGTCGATGCCCCCGTCCTGCGCCGCTTCGCAGCCCTGCTGAGGGAGGGCTCGGGTCGCCAGAGTGACGACCACCACGCGCCGCCCCTCGTGTCGGCCCACCTGGCGCCGCTCTTCGGCGCCGTCTGTGCCGTCGTCGGGCTCAGCCTTCGCCAGGCCGCCTACGTCTTCGTGCTCAGCCACGTCAAGGCCCTGGTGTCCGCCGCCGTGCGCGCCAGCATGTTTGGCCCGTACCAGGCGCAAAAGGTGCTGGCGGGTGACGAGGTGCAGCGCATGATTGACGCCGTCGTCGACCGGGAGTGGGACACGCCCGTCCAAGAGGCCGGGCAGAGTGTTCCCGTCTTGGACCTGTGGGTCGGACGTCACGAGCTTCTGTACTCGAGGATCTTCAACAGTTGAACGGGGAGCGCCGTCCATCGCAGAGGGCAGTTGTATGGTGTCTTGTTTGTAACTGCGCAATCACGCTTCGCATCTCGCCTGTCCCTCGACATCTAGTCGTCATCGCTGTCGCTACCGTAGGCCACCAGCGGCCCGGCCGCTGCTGCATCTGCCGCTGCTTTTGGCTTCGACGCCACAGAGACCTTGGCTCTCCGCAAAGCAGCAAGAGTGCTGCCTGAGAAGATGCCTCCCCCTTGTGCCCCCGCCGAGTCTTCCATTTGCCCTCCCGTCACCTGGTCCATTGTTGGCCGCTCTCCGTCTTCAATCATCCATTGCTGCTGCTCCGTCTCGTATCCCAGGCGCCCCACGGGGTTGACGGCATTGGCGCCGCGAGCAAAGTGCACCTCGTCCGGTGCCTCGTAGCCTTGGAGGCCGTAGCTGCTTTCCAGCCTTCGGCGCTTCCGCGCCTCGGGATCCTTGCCTTCAATCTCTGCCACAAAGTCCGCCGGTAGCGCCTTTCGGATGGCTTCCGCCGCCTGTTCCTCGACTCGTCTCGCCTCTCGCTTTTGTGCCATGGGGTTGGGGTCGGCCGTTGCCCACCGGACGTTTAAAATCTCGTCGTGGTCTAATGACTGGTGCATCATCGCCTCTCGGGCAAACTGGGCATTCGCTTCGTTGGTGTAGGTGATGAAGCCGACGCCTCTGGAGTTGAGCACGCGGACTGGCTTCGTTAGTTGTTGGACCGAGGCCGGGTGTGACGCGCGTCACTTACCACGTTCGATCTGTCCCCATTCCGCAAAGTGGCGCGCCACAATTTCTTCGATGTCGTCCGTCACATGTATGCGCCCGACGTATACTGTTCTATTCTGCCTCATGAAGCTGCCGACGCCGCCCATGTCGTCCCTGTAGTCTGCAAACTTGTCCCGGCCGAAGCAGTCGACGTTTGGGCTGAAGAGGTCGAAGACGCCGGGAAGCCGATGCAGGTATTCGCAGTCCTGGCCCAGGGGACATTGGCCTCGCGCAAACCGCACACAGAAATAACTGCCCGTGACTTTATCCGCCCTGGTGTAGCCGCTATCCTTGGCAATGATGCAGCGCCCTTTGGCATGGGACTGCTGACCGTATTCGTGGTCGCCGCCCGACCATTTGTTGTACCAGATGTTGAAGATGGTGCCCGTTTGCGGGGGCGGTTCAGAGGTGATGCTATCGGCATCGATCTGAGCCCTGGCCGGGCGCTTCTTCTTGCGGATAATCTTCTTCGTCTTTTTTTCGGCCGGCGCCGCGACGTCGGTGTCTGCGGCCACGAGGGCCATGTCGTCGCCGCTCTGCTCTACGAGCGGTGCCGTAACCGCTTGAGCTTCAACGTCGGCCATGGTGTAAAAGAGACTTTGCGATTCTCGATGCTGGGCTCGGCAGGGTTGTTATGGTTGTTATGGAGTGTTGAAGATCTAAGGCTGCTTGGTACATACAAGTTGGCCTAGGCCGCGTCCAGCCGGCGACGTGACAAGCAGGCGGTGAACAAGTATCCTCCGCGCCAGGGCCCCACTGACAATTCTGCCCAGCCACCAACCCCCCCGAGTCTCCCAACTCCAACGCGAACACTATCGAAACGGCGCTGCTTGGTTTTGTCACGGCTGAGAGAGACGGTACGCCGTCTATAAATAAAATCGGGCAAAATGGTCAACATCACGGAGAAGATCAAGGAGTGGGTGTCGCCCGGTGTCAGCTGTCTGGGACGCCGAAAGACTGACTTGACTTGACAGGATCGAGGATGAGATGAAGAGGACGCAAAGTGAGTTTTCCCCCATGTTTCTAGGAGAGGAGCTTCAAGTCAATGAATCACATTTTTCTTGATGGGCAAACTCCATTCTGAAGGAACAAGCCATGGCTGGATGACGCATGAAGCTCTCGTCATCCACCATCGTCTCCGACAAATCGTGGCACTAACGGCATGGCAGAAAACAAGGCGACAGGTTGGTGACGACGTTCCTTGGACCGACGGAGAGATAGATGCTGACCTGACAAGTCAAGAATACCACCTGGGACTTCTAAAAGGGTGAGCCTCGCAGACATGCCATCAGGGCGCGCATACTCACCGAAACAGGAAACTCGCCCGCCTCCGGGCCCAGCTACTCGAGCCCGGTCCCGGAGCCGGCGGCGGTGGCGGCTCAGGGTTTGACGTGAGCAAGAGCGGCGATGCGCGCATCTCCCTTGTCGGCTTCCCGTCTGTGGGAAAATCGACGTTCCTGTCAAAGGTCACAAAGACAAAGTCCGAGGTTGCGTCGTATTCCTTTACCACCCTGACCGCCATCCCCGGCGTGCTCGAGTACGGCGGCGCCGAGATCCAACTCCTCGATCTGCCCGGAATCATCGAGGGTGCCGCCGAGGGCAAAGGGCGAGGACGGCAGGTCATCTCGGCCGCCAAGACGAGTGATTTGATTCTGATGATCCTCGATGCGACGAAAAAGGCGGAGCAGAGGGCGCTGCTAGAGGCCGAGTTGGAGGCGGTCGGCATTCGGCTAAATCGCGAGCCACCGTAGGGACTTTCACAAACACGACGCCTCGGTATGAGCACTGACAGAAGCAGCAACATCTACCTAAAGGCAAAGAAGGCGGGCGGCATGAAAATCACGTTTCAAACACCGCCCAAGTACCTCGACGAGAAGATGCTCTACAACATCCTCCGCGACTACAAGATGCTCAACTGCGAGGTGCTGGTGCGTGACGAGTACGCAACCGTCGACGACTTCATCGACGTCATCATGAAGGACCACCGCAAGTACATCAAGTGCCTGTACGTCTACAACAAGATTGACAGCGTGTCGCTCGACTTCCTCGACAGCCTGGCGCGCGAGCCGCAAACCGTCGTCATGAGCTGCGAGCTGGACCTGGGCATCCAGGACGTCATCGACCGGTGTTGGAAGGAGCTGAGCCTGATCCGCCTGTACACGAAGCGCAAGGGCATCGACCCAAACTTTGGCGAGGCCTTGATTGTGCGCAGCAACAGCTCCGTCGAGGACGTGTGCGACCGCATCCATCGCAGCATGAAGGACACGTTCAAGTACGCGCTGGTGTGGGGAGCGAGTGCGCGGCACGTACCGCAGCGAGTCGGGCTAAGCCATGTCGTTGCCGACGAAGACGTCGTCTACATTGTCAGTTCGTGGCGAGCATGAGGCAGGACGTCCAGGCGGGCAGAATATATTGTGGCTGGTCACTCAAACTCGGTGCTGCCAGAGCTTCGTCGCGCTCCCGCCTTTGGTCTTATAAAGCATACATTTTTCGTACCATGTCGTCACAAAGCCTGGAAGTGAACTCGAGGCAAAACCAATATCTCTGTCTAGTCCCGGAACGCCGATATCCGAACCTCGTTGCTCAAAAATCCAGAACATGCAGAACGGGGACATGTTGTCGTCCCTCCCCCGCCCTTGAACAGCCGAAAACAACAAGCAAGGCAAACCGCAAAACCACGGCCAAAGGCAAACAGGTGATGACGCATCATGCTCAGGGCTGGGCAGGGCGCGCCCCGAGCGAGTTTTCCTCGCTGAGCTTCTTGACGCTCGCCTGAGCGAATAGCGACTTGGGCTTGACTCTGTAGTGGCGTTAGCAAGAGGGCCCCGTCCTGCTAACACGTCCTGAGATTGTGGGACGAGGATGCAGAACTGACTTTGCGGCGTGCTTGTTGCGCAGCGCGTTGATCTTGGCCGAGCACGGGCTCATGATGTTGTCAGAAGGTGACACGTATTTGCTCGACCTGGTTGGGCAGAGCCGCTCGTCAGCGTCCAGCATCGTCGGTCGTCGCACTCGCTCTGTCTGTCTCCGTCTTGGCCTCGTGCGAAAGGACGCGGGAAACGGAGCCGTGTGCACGTACTTGTCCTCGGCCATCTTGGACTGGAACACCTGGCGGTGGTACTCCATGCTCTTAACATCCTTGCCCGGCGCCTGCTGCTCCGCGACGGGGGCGTTGACGTCCTTGTCGCTGAGAACGTTGCTCGACATGTTGGCGGGTGGGCGAGTTGAGGCGAGAATGGGAAGGGCTGCTCTCGCGTCTAGTATTCTCGTCGGCTGCCGGCTGACTTGAGGCTGTCGGTGGGAAACAAGGCCAAGACGGATGGGCGAGGTGGGCAAACAGCAGTGTGTAGACAGGCAACAACGTTGTGGGTGGATGATGGAGGAAGATGGGACGGCGGCTGGGCAAAGGAGGGGAGAAGACGGCGAGGCTCGGAGTCACTTGCGTCGGGGGAGGTCTGGCACCTTCCGGGTGGCTGCAGAAACTGCAAAGTAAACAAAGTGACTGGCGAGGCTGGTCGACGGGGCAACGACGAGGCTGAAGGGTGTGGCGGGGGCGTTGGAATATGGCGGGTGGGGCTCCACATACTGCATCATTTGAGCACAAGTAGCACAAGTTATGAGCATCAACAAACAAGCCAACTGACCCTCACATCTTGGAGCGCCGAATCCTCGTCCCCGGCTCGGCCGTCTGCGCGCCGAACCGCTTCATCAGCTCCGCCGTCTTGGCCTGCTGCCGCCTAATCTTCTCCGTCGCCTCCTTGCCCCTGCGGTTCTCGTTGCGCCCCAGCTGCTGCAGGTGCACCTCGTCGGGCCCGTCGGCCAGGCGCAGCGTCCGGATGCCCGCCCACATGCCGGCGAGGGGCGTGTCCTGGCAGACGCCGGCGCCGCCAAACGACTGGACGGCGCGGTCGATGACGGTCAGCGCCGTCTGCGGGACCAGCACCTTGGCCTCGGCAATCTCGCGCAGCGCCTTCTTGGGGCCCAGCTCGTCCATCTTGACGGCCGCGTTGAGCACCACGAGCCGGGCGGCGTCGATCTCGATGCGCGACTTGGCGATCCACTCAAGGATCACGCCGTGTTCCCGCAGCGCCTTGCCAAAGGGCTTCTTGCGCTCGTCGTTGACGCGCATGAGCATCCAGTCCATGGCACGCTCGGCCTGGGCGGGGGCAGTCAGTCAGGCTGTTGGAGGGCAGTGAGAGGGCAGTGAGAGGGCATGAGAGGGGGAAACGTACTGCGCCGATGCTGCGCATGGCATGGTGGATGCGGCCCGGACCCAGGCGGCCCTGGATGATCTCAAAGCCCCGGCCCTCGCCCAGGACGATGTTGGCCACGGGGACCCTGACGTCGGTAAAGGTCAGGTGGCCGTGGCCGTGCGGCGCATCGTCGTAGCCGTAGACCTTGAGCATGCGGTTGATGCTGATGCCCGGCGTGCCGGCGGGGACGAGGACGACCGACTGCTGGCGGTAGGGGTCCTCGTGGTCCGGGTCCGTCTTGCCCATGACGATGTAGACCTTGCAGCGCGCATCGCCGGCGCCGCTCGACCACCACTTCTGGCCGTTGAGCACGTAGTCGCCGCCGTCGCGGCGGATGCTGAGCTCGATGTTGGTGGCGTCGGACGAGGCGACGCCCGGCTCCGTCATGAGAAAGGCGGAGCGCAGGCGCCCGTCCAAGAGGGGCCGCAGCCACTGGTCCTTTTGCGCGGCGCTGCCGTACTTGGCCAGCACCTCCATGTTACCCGTGTCCGGGGCGGCGCAGTTGCAGGCCTCGGAGGCGGAGCGCGAGCGGCCCAGCCACTCGGCCATGATGCCGTACTCGAGGTTGGTCCAGCCGGGCGACTCGGCGTAGTGGCCCTTGGGCAGGAACATGTTCCAGAGGCCGAGCCGCCGCGCCTTGGACTTGAGCTCCTCCATGATGGGCGGCTGGCTCTCCCACCGCGCGTCGCCCTCGCCGATCTGGGCCTCGAGCACTGCGTCGGCGCTGGTGCTTCTCGTCAGCGACGGCCAGCTAGGAGGCGGAGGCCGTCTCGGAGCTCACGGGACGCAGTCCTCGTCGACAAACTCGGCCACGACGTCAATCATTCGCTTGGCCTCGTCGCTGACGCGATTCGCCACCTGCCATTGTCCGGCGGATTAGCATTCGCCCATCTATCCTGGGAATCGTGTCCGGTCCCGGGAGAAGAAGTGCTCACGATGGCCGGGATCCTGGCTGCCATGGCAGAGTTGACGAGTTTGTTTGTAGCTTCACGGACAGCAATGAAGATGATGCCACCTCCGGATCTCGGGCCGCTGTCGCAGGACGCGGACCGAGGTTCGCTGGAGTTCCCGGCGCTTACATAGTCGGACAGACTGGCCTACCCTGTACCCCGATTAACCCTGACTCTGAGCATCCAAACCTTTGCCCCGACATATCGCCGCACCAGGGAAAGCTCATCTATGCCTGTGATAAAGTGGATAACCTTTGGGATATTCGCCGGCATGCCGGGACCGATCCAACTCTCTCCTTACCCCCGACCATCAAATATTATCATTACGAAAAACGACTCGTTGACGCATACCCTCTATGAACGGTGATGCTCCCCCTGGACTCTGTCCCATACTCGTGCACTTCTCCCATGCCGGTCGCGAACAAAGGAATTGTACAAGTAAATCCGACTCAAGTCAAAACTGCCCGTGCAAACACCCAAAAAGAGACGAGAAACGAAGAAAAAGAGACAAACGACGCACACTCTGCACCAGAGTGTTCTACACCAATGCATCGGCCGGCCATGGCCTTGTCATGGGGGGCCGGAGCCATCCCGGACCGGTTCCAGCCCCCAGCTTCGCGCAACATTGGCAGCAGGTACCCCTTCAGCAAGCACACCCGTCTCGATCGTTGTCGATGTGAATGTTGATGGGATCGTCGTACTCGCCACTGAACTCTTCCGACTCTTCTTGAGCCAGGGCGTTTCGTGCAATGACTAAAGACGGGGAGGCGTTAGCAAGGTAGAGACATTGGAACGATTCCTCACAAACACACCTTCGAATGCTTGATCAATGTTGATGGCCTCCTTGGCACTGGTTTCAAAGTAAGGGATATCTCCCTTGGACTGACAAAAGGTCATAGCCCTCTTGTTTGAGATCTGCAAGACTCGTCAGTCGCCAGCCTCCATGTTGGCCTAGGCAGCAAGTACGTACCACTCGCTTGCTTTCCTCAACATCAATTTTGTTTCCGAGAACAACCTGAACTCCTGTCAGACGTTGGGGGAGAGCACGGTGGTCCCGAGAGGGCCTCACGAATGGAAAGTTGGGAGGGTCCCGGGGCGATGCCTGGATCAGGAACTCGTCCCTCCAGCTGTCGAGCGCCTCGAAGCTCTTTGCATTGTTGACATCGTACACCAGAACGCAGCAGTCGGCGCCACGGTAAAAGGCCACGCCCAGCGACTGGAAGCGCTCCTGCCCGGCGGTGTCCCAAAGCTAAGGGGGCTCCGTCAGCATCTCGTGTCGCTGGAGGTTTCTCCGCCCAACGCATGGCGTCGCCGCCGTTGGCCGTACTTGGCCGTACCTGCATAGTGACTTGCCTGTCGTCGACCAGGACCTCTCGCGTCAGGAAATCGGCGCCGATGGTGGCCTTGTAGCTCGCGCTAAATTTCTTGTTGACCTGGGCGGAGAGCATGCCGTTAGCACGCGCGGCTGGCTGGCGTCGGGGAGCGAGCGGTGAGTCCGTACATATTGGTTCATTAAGCTGGTCTTGCCGACGCCGCTGTCCCCCAAGATGATGACCTGCGAGCGGCGAACACATCTGTCAGCGCCAGAGTCCCTGAATCCAAGCTTCCAAGGGACCGGCGTACCTTGAGGAGAACCTTCTTTCTCGAAGACATGATGCTTCTGTCAGGGACCGCGCCCGAGAGTGACGCGCTGAGGACGATGAGCGCCGTAGGATGAGGCAAGCGCCGCGGGCCCCGTCGGCGAGGAGGCAAATTGGCAGCCGGGAGTAGGGATGCAGTTTCAACAGTGCCGTCGACGTGATGAATCCGTGTAACGACGGCGGCGCAGCGGGACAAGTTGTCGCAGACGTTGGTCGTACTTAGTAGGCCGGGTGGTGGACCGTGGTGATGGTTGCTGCTGGCTCGACGTCGTCGTTAGGTCAGCAACTGGTTTCAATGACGGCTCATGCACAAGGTAGTGGGGCCGTCATGCATACCTTCATGCACATCTTTGTCAGTCCCAATGCAGAGGTACGGGCCAAGGTCTCCTCTCCCGAGCCTCTCCCGAGGTACCCGCCGCTTCCCAAGCATTCTTCAACCGGTCGGTTTTGGATTGAATGTCTGGGCCTCCCGACTACGACGGCGCTACCCCGTTGATCCGGGAACCCTCGATGACCCATGCCTTGCCATGGTCGACCAAGGCCTGCTCGCCAGGGTGCACGACCTGACGGACCTCGAACTCGCCCTGTTGCTCTGCCTCGTCAGCAGGGAACATGGCCTGCTGAGCACGCCCGCCGACGCCCTCGACGACCTCGTTCATGAGCTGCGACTGGTACTTGGGCCCGCTTGCCACTGGCCATGGGCATGGGTGCTGACTCTCGCCTGTCTAGGTAGCCGGCAAGACGTTCGGCCTCCGATGCGTCGTCGTCGACTGCACCCCCGAAACCACGCTCGAGCAATTCGCAGCCGCCCTCCTCTACCCCCAGCACGCCCCCGGGAGCGCATCCTTCCAGCCCCTATTCGCCGAATCGTACTTTGTCTCCGACCCGCGCCCTCAGCCCTGGCGCTCCGCCTCGCCCCTGACGACCGGGCCCTCTGCCCACATCGCAAACTGTGTCCTCGCAAAGAACCTCGACCGCGCCCCGCGCGCCGTCCAGATACAGGCCCTCGAGCTGCTCCGAACCCGCCGCCTCTTCACCCGCACCTCGGTCCAGGCTGCGCCCAAGCAGTTCGTCTTTGTGCCCGTGCTAGGCGCCGAGACGGCCGGCGAGGCACACGTCACGGCCCACCTCAACGATTTCTTATCCATTGCGCACTGGCACCACCCGGAGGATGGCTTCGTCAACCTCGAAGACGTGATGGAGGACGAAGAGGCAGCCAAGGTTGCCTCGACTTACAGCCTCGTCCGGAGCCGGAACTTGGCCGACAGCCACGTTCCCTCGGCTGCACCGCTGATCTCCGAGGCCGTATGTGACGCAACTGCCGCATGGTGCTTGCGGCCTAGCTGACGCGACAACCGTAGGAGATAAGCCAGCTTGCGCAATTGAGCCAGCAGGTCCAGGTCGACGTCGACGTGATTCGCTACCAGATGAATATTGTCTCCTTCCTGCGCATGCACCGCGCCGTCGCGCAAGGCGTGACGCCGGCCGCCACCAATCACTTCGACAAGCTCATGCGATGCCTGGCTCCCATGCACAAGCTCGACTACGTGACCCCTGCCCTCGTCGGCCTGGCTGCGAGAAAGGTCTACCTGCACCGCATCCGCATCACCGCCCCTGAAAATGAGCGCAGCTTGCAGTGGGGTAGCCGGCTGGGAGCAGTCGAGGCGATGCTGGAACACATCGGCCCCGAACAGGTCATCCAAGACGTGCTGCACATGGTAACGGCGCCGCTGTAGGGGCGCAGGGTGTATTGCTCTAGTCGTGTAATAATGCTCCTTCGCTTCGATCTCGTTGACCATGTCCCGCAAACTGTTCGGGCGTCATGCTCCATATGTACTTGAGTTTCCTCAAAAAGCAAAGGGCAGCGCTGACCTCGGCATGCCCATCCTAAAGCTAAACATCATGCGGTCCCGTCAAGAACCGATCGTCGGACAAAAGGGCCGTGTATGTCATCTTGCTGATGAGACCCCGACGGAAACTCCGTCTAGATGACTTGTTGAACCTTGCACTTCCAGCCGGAACCGGGAGACAGCAGTGGCAGACTGATGATGAGTTAGCAGCGTGAAACGCAAAAGTATGGGGGCCCAGGGACTGACCTGGCGCCGAGACACCATCCCAGCTCATTGCCCTTGATCTTCTTGGCAACCTTGACCTCTCGGTCAATGGGCATGTCGTAACCAGTGTGGAGGAGGGCCATCATGAAGTTCAGATCCAAGCAGTATTCCGGACGGCCGTCGAGCTCCTCCATGGCCTCGGGCATGCTGGTAAAGACGTCCCAACCGGCCTTGCCCATGCAGACAGTCTGTGTCAGGTCGTGCATCTCCCGGACGGTGAAAGAGTCGGGCATTCCCAGTGGCTTGACACGATCGTAAAAGTAGGAGAAGATATACACGTCCTCCTTGGCAAACGTCTTGCCCAGGGAGGGCTGGTGGACGCCGTTGAAGGAACAGGGGGCGAGCTTGCAGTCGGCAGACTTGATCAAAATCTTCTCGGCTAGGTTCCGGCATTGGGCCGGAGCGGGCTGGGAAGGGCCGATGAATTTGAAGACTCTGGGGCCGTCGTCCATCTCGACCTCGATCTCCTGGGACATGCCTGGGGCGATGCACGGATGCACGACGGGCTTGGCCATCCACGCCTTTTCAGACTCCTTGGCGGCAATGTCGGAGATGAGCATCTTGTGGATGGCCTTTCGAGCGGACATGAGGCCGAAGCCGAGGTGCGAGTGCTGGTAGAGGTCGAATTTCTGGCCGCCAAAGTCGAGCGAGTATTTGTGGTCGCCCTCGGCGAGCTTCTCCGGCATGCCTCCGGCCGGCGCCCCCTTAAAGGTGGGCTCAAAGACAATCTGGGTGGAGCCGCCGCCGAGGTCGAAGACGGCGGCCGTCTCGCCCTTGTCGGGACCGCCGATCTTGCCGAGTAGATAGTTGGCCGTGACCCAGGCGTACACGCCCTCGAGGGAGCCATCCATGACGGCGACGCCTTCTTGTTCGGTCGAGACGACGGGGAAGGGATACTCGGTCTCGAGATGGCGCCGGACTTGGTCGAGGATGGCCTGCGACTTCTCGGGTCCGGCCAGGCGCAGACCGGCGGTGGCCTTGACGGCAATGGGGGTGCAGCGCTTGATTTTGTCGGGCACATGCTCCAAGGCGTGCTGCAGCAGGGGGTCCAGCGACTTGGCGGCGGCGACGGGGTCGTCCTTATACTTGCTCAAGCCGCCGACCGACTTGTCCGTCATCTTGAACTCCTCCTTTTCGAGCTCGGGGATAGGGCCGCAGTTGTTGAACTTGTAGACGTGGATCCGAGACCCCGTGCTTCCGGCGTCGACCATGAGAGCGTACTGCACAATGGGCTTGTCCTTGGAATACGACTTTTGGCATCGGTCAGTTCCGTATGTCGAGTCGGCGGGCATCTGGCCCTTGACACGGGAGACTGCTCTGACGATCAGCGGCGGACGGCCATGGGCGATGGCGATGGCTTCTTACCGCCATGGTAGACTTCGACTCCGCGAGGCGAAAGCCACCAGAAGATGAGGAGGACAGTCGAGGCGACGGCGACAGTCCGGAGCCATCGCGTCCTCTGCGAGTGATGGACCCAGACCTCCCTCATGGCGGACAAGAGTCCCCGGCCTCGCTGTGCGGGCTGGTATCGGTCTGGTTTCTCGTGAGGGTCGCGCGCAACCTGTTTCGTCGGCAGCGATACCGAGGTCCTTCGCATGAGGTCGCCGGTAAGGAAAATGTGACGACGAGAGACGGCGGGGGGCTCAAGGAGCGACGCCGTCGTGCATGGAGATGGCTGGCAAGGAGAAAGAAAGCGAGCGTGAGGAAGCGGACGAGGACCGATTCAGACAACGACGACGCCGAAAAGGGTTAAAGGAGTCGTTGGAAAAAGGAGATTCGGATTCGGGGAGACGAATCAGACTCGAAGCAGTCAGTGCCTGCCGGTTGCGTGTCGAATTGACGGACGGTCGGGAGTGGGAAGTACAGCTTAAATACCTGAAAGCAGTGATCTTTCTGCGAGTAAAACGGCGTACTTGACATGTCACTTCTGAGGTGAAATTAGGTACTCAGTACATACATAGTGCCTGAACCTCCAGGATGCCGTTAACAAGGGTAAAAGGGGCGTTAACACTCCGCTCCGGTCATCGCCTAGGTACTACCTGGTATCGGAGCATCGGACCACGCCAGGCTCTCCGCTGCCGCCTCTCAAGAACCGGCTACCAGTCTGTACAACTTAGTAATATCCGCATGCCCAGAGGACGTGGCGGCTAGAGAGGACCGCCTTTGTGCTATCCGGCACTGAATCACGTATGCACCGGTCAGGGGAATCATGCAGACCAAGAGAGAGAACTGGCGAAGGAGGGGAGGGAGGGTTCTGTTCAGGTGGTCCATGTCGGAGTAGTACTAATAAAGGGCGCCTGCCTCCGCAGTTAAAGTCCGCACCCCGAAAGCTTCGTTGACGTAGCTCATCGGCTGCCTGGACACAAACCTTTTGAAACCCCCCCGTCTCTCAACCAGCGTCTCCATCCCTTTAACAACAATTCTCCAAGTGATTCATCGTCACAACACACCTTGGTTGGCTCAAAGTAGCAAACTGTATCAATCCTCTCCCTCGTCGACCGCGCACAATGGACGTCCATCTGCTGGCGTACGACCTCTCCCGCGGGCTCGCCCGCCAATTCTCCATGGGGATTTTGGGATTCCAGCTCGATGCCATCTATCACACCTCCATCGAGCTCGACGGTCGCGAATACGTCTACGACGGGGGCATCGTTGCCATCGTGCCTGGCTCCTCCCATCTCGGCCGGCCCTTGCAGAGGCTTCACCTCGGGACGACGCACCTGCCCATGGATGTGATTGAAGAGTTCCTCGACTCAATACGACCCATTTTCACCTTCGAGGCACGCCCTTCACGTCCCCCACGTCCCCCGTCGCCCAAATTTGCTAATATGCCTGTCCTCAGGCCTACGATCTTTTCCACCACAACTGCAACAACTTTACCGACTCCTTTTCCAACTTCCTCGTGGGGAAAGGCATACCCACTCATATTGCAAACATGCCTCAAGCTGTCCTAGATTCTCCCATAGGTAGGACCATGTGTGACCGGCTCATGCAAGGCGCCAACGCGGGCAGGCCAAACGGCTCCATACTCGGACTCGAGCAGAGCGCCAAAGCGCCCGCTCCTAGGCCTTCAGACCAAGAGCGCAATCGCAGAGTAAAGACGGTGACCAGACAGGAGGACCTGTTCCGGCTACTGGACGATGCCAAACGATCCTGCGCCGTCATCTTCTTCACCTCGGCGACGTGTCCGCCGTGCAAGGCTCTATACCCCATTTACGACCAACTGGCCGGCGAGTTCGGCAACCAGGCCTCTTTTATCAAGGTCGACGTGGCCAAGCCGCAAGTCGCGCCCATCGCCCAAGCCTATTCCATCAGCGCAACGCCAACCTTTGTCACCTTTCTCAAGGGGGAGCAAGAGAACCGTTGGTCCGGGGCAGACCCAGCCGGCCTCAGGGGCAATGTTCAGCTTCTCGTGCAAATGGCGCACCCTGCTCATCCGCACGAAAAGTTGCGACTGCCAAGCTTTTCCAATCCCGACGTCCATCCCGTCTTGTTCCCCAAGGTACCCCCAGTGGCCAAGCTGGCAGCCAAGATGGGAGATGAACTGCCCCAGAGGCCCGAGGTGCAAAGCCTGATACGCTTCATCGAGACCAGGGGGGGCGCGGGGACCCAGAACGCAATTATACCAGACATGGGCCAGCTGTCTGGGCTGATGCGTGAATCGGTCGATAAAGTGGCACCCGATAGTCTGTTTACCGTCGTCGATCTCTTCCGGTGTGCGCTGGTAGACCCTCGCGTCAGCGGCTACTATGCCGAGGAAAAGGGGCACGAGACGACACGCCGGATTATCGACTCCGTGAACAAGCAAAACGACTGTCCCTATGCCCTTCGGCTCGTCACGCTGCAAATGGCGTGCAACCTGTTTTCCACGCCCCTATTTCCAGAAGAGATAGTGGGCAACGCGGCCCTTCGGACGCCCGTCACCCAGCTGATATCGTCAAGCTTCCTCGACGACGGCCACGACAATGTCAGAGTGGCGGCATCCTCTCTCCTGTTCAACCTGGCGCTGGCCAACCGTCGGACGAGGAGCCGGGGATCCAAGGCCAGTCTGCCCGAAGGCGATCAGGTCGAACTGGCGGCGTCAGTTATCGAGGCCATCAGTCAGGAGGACAAGTCAGTAGAAGCGCTGCGGGGCATGCTTTCGGCTCTGGGTCATTTGGTGTACGGCTCGGATGCAAACGGTGAGTTGGCCGACTTGCTGCGGACCGTGGATGCGCAGGGGACAGTGTCGGCCAAACAAAAGGTCTTTCCAGACGAGAAGCTCGTGCCCGAGGTGGCCGACGAACTGCTGGGCAAGGGGCTTGTGAGGCCATAGTATAATTATTCCTTTAGGGTGCGGAGGTTGCCAGCTGATAATGGCATGGGGCATCGAACAGCTATAGACAAGCAACAAAGAATATTGACGCTTGGGGAGACGGACGCCAGATCTACCGAGCAGTACGAATACGAATACGAGGCGCCACGACTGGGTCTGGATGAGTCAGCATCATAGCATCCAAAAGAAGTATAGCGTAGGGCAGTCAGGTGTGGATCCCTCCCTTTTGTCTATTTATTCAGGCCCAGACGCCGAAATCCTTTCTCCTTTTCTCTTTTTCTTCTTCATCAAAAAGCCACTGAGCTGCCACGACCTTCACCTAGTATCCCACGGTGTCGTGTTGCCTTTTCTCCCACGGGAGGAATCGCTCAGAAGAACAACACCCTTGTATATAGGAAATTTTCCGCCACGTCGTTCACTCGTGGACGACTTCGTAGGCGGGAGATGCCAAGAAGAGGGGACATGCCCATGCGCCGTGATGTCGCGATGAAGCTGCCACTGACGAAGTCGCTGCGACGCTAGCAAATGCACTGGCTCGATTATGCGTGGGCTACCGGTCACGCCAGCTTGTTGCCCCGTGACGGACTTGACCAACGGTACCCCAAGCGATCTGCTCTGCTTCAAACGAATCTGCTTATGATCGCGGCTGGCACGCAAACACGCCTGCCATGCTCCGTACAAACCCAAGGCCATGGACGGACGCCCAGAGGCCTGATGTTGCCAAGAGAACAGCAGCAGTCGGCCACGGTGCTTGTTCAAACACGACATGTGTGCCGACACTGACGTCCGCCAAAAGAACAGACGAGGCAGTGAAATTGAACTACTCAACTCCGCCGAGACGCAAATCCGTCCGGCCCTGGGCTACAAGGACATCACATCAACAGTTCTCTGTATGTACTTTGCACAGACGACACCAACAGGAGATGGGCTCTTCACTCGTCCTTGCCCGCAATGGGAACGCCCATCTCCCTGCCACTGCGATGCTGGTCTCGCACAAACTCCTCAATCTTGTCGTCGTGATCCGGCCTGTGGGGGGGTCCAGGGACTTCGGACTGTGCGGTCTCTTGCGGCTGTTGCTCTGGTTTGGAGCCGCCGAGAATCTTGGATGCAGCGGGCATGTATTCGGTGACTGAGGGAGAGACCGAGACTTGAGTGTTAGCCAAAGTCTTGCGCTTCGAGACGGTCGGAACAAAGGAGCTGTTCGAGACAAAGAGGGCGGGACTCAATTAGACAGACTCTTTTCCACGAGAGTGCTTGATTGTCGCTCTTGGCCGTCTTGCTTCTTCTGCAAGGCGACATGGTCTAGCTGGTCCTTGAAGCTCTCCTGCCGAGCCTCGTCGACCTTGCTGCTCTTGTTCGACTCGGACGCCATTTCTGCCGTCTTTATGCTTGATATCTCGTTGAAATATGGGATAGTCGGCTAGAAAGGGGGATCTCGGCAGTGTAAAGGCCTGTCTTCTTTCTTGATCAAGTTGAAGAAGATGAGGAGGCTGAGCGAAGGGGAAGGATGCACTGCTGCCAGCGAAAATGACGTCAAGCAGCAGGCGCAGACGGATGGGGCCTAGATAGGCTGATTAGATAACGGACTAACTCTCTTCCCCTTCCCACAACGAAGAATCACCCTCGCTCGGAATCTCCCCCGCCGGAGATTCAGACGCTCAAAGCCATGGCGCCGCCGCCCATACCAATCACCATCATCACTGGCTTCCTCGGCTCCGGCAAGACGACGCTGATCCTCAACCTGGTGCCGCAGCTGCGCGCCAAAAGCGCCGCCTACAAGCTCGCCCTGCTCAAGAACGAGTTCGGCGACGTGGCCGTCGACTCGCAGTTGGCCTCGAGTGCCGCCATCTCGGGCGTCCAGGAGCTGCTCAACGGCTGCATCTGCTGCAACCTCGTCGGCCAGCTGGGGCCTGCCCTGGGGGAGCTGGCCGAGACCGTCGCCCCCGATCGCATTGTCGTTGAGACGAGCGGGTCTGCTTTCCCCGCCACGCTGGCCCTCGAGGTGAATCGGCTGGCTCGCGAGACGGGGCGCTTCGTTCTTGACGGCGTCGTCAGCGTCGTCGATGTGGAGAACTGGAAGGGCTACGAGGATACCAGCTACACGGCCAAGATTCAGGCCCGATATACCGATCTCGTCGTCTTCAACAAGTGGGAGCTGGCCGGCCATGACCGCTACGAGGACTGCCTCGACCGCGTCGGCGACCTCGACGTCGACGTGGCAAAGGTCAAGAGCGATCGCGGCTGGGTCGCCATGGACCTCGTATTTGGCGTCGACGGCGGCCTAGCAAAGGACCTGACTGACGGCGACGTCGCCAACGGCGAGCAGGCACACGATCACCAACATCAGCAAGAGGTCGAGGTTCTCTCCATCCAGCTCAAGGGCGCAAGCGACGCCGCCGTCTCGGCGGATAAGCTGCTCGCTCTCCTCAAGGCCGCGCCCAAGGACGAAGTCTACCGCATAAAGGCCGTCGTGACCTTGTCCGCCCCGCCCCAGAGCTCCGACCCCGACGGCCCCCAGCCCGCGCCCCAGGCTGGCCGCCGCTACATCCTCAACTGGGCCTTTGGCCGCTGGACCTTCACCTCGCTCGCCGACGCGCAGCAGGAGCATGCCTCGAGTGACGACGTGGCCCTGCGCATGACCATGATCCTGGCCCGGTGCGAAGCCAACAAGTGGAAGAAGAGGATCGAGGCTGGCGGGCTAGTGGAGCTCGAGGCGGCGGCAGCGGAACATGGGCAATTGAGCGTCACGAGGGTGCTATAGATGTAGACGACGGCGACGATGACAGGGTTAAAATCATGGCTGTTTGCCTTAGGCGTATTCTCATAGACGAGTCATGGATGGAGTTTTGCTAACTGTTGGGACGTAGAATTATGATTGGTTTACGGAATGACGACAGATACAGACCACGATCTATTGGTACACAAAATCTTGACTATGCAGAAGGCAGCTCTCGAGTCCATCAGCAGAGCCTCAAATCCAACCCGTCGCCCCGTGCTTGACCCGCATGGCACACATGGCCGCTACCAGAGCTGGTGGCGCCGGTGGTGAGAGGACTCGCCCCTCGGCCACCGATTGCTTGCCGGCGACGAAAACCGAGAGCTCCTCAGACATGCGGCTCTTCAGGGGCTTCCGGCTCACCCTCTGCGACAGAGACGGCGGGAGGAGAGACTCTCGGAGCGGCGACGACGGCGGTTCCTCCGGTTCCTCGTCAGTCTCGCCGCCTCCGTACCCGAGGAGCTGGGACAGGGTGAGAGGCCGGACCGAGGGCAGCGAGGATTCCCGAACCGTGCTGCGAGTCGTCTCCGGGCTCTCGTCTGGCCCGCCGCCTCCGTAGCAGAGGATTTGGCGGACATTAAAAGGGTCAGGCGCCGCCCCCTGTCCTTGGCTTTGCTTGGCGGGATGGCGCGAGGGCTCCCCGACGGTCTCGCCGCCTCCGCAGCAGAGAATTGGGCGCATGTTGAAAGGCTTGGGCACCGCCACCTCCTGGACACGGCTGTGCTGGACGGGGCTGGCCTCGGCGAGGGTAGGGGCGTCGTCGGGCGTGGGGGCGAGGCTCGGGGCCTGGCTGGGAGCCGTTTCGGGAGCGGGAACTCGGAGAGCGGAAGGAAGAGAGGGCGAGGGGCCGGGGTTGGAGGCGATGCCGCTGCTCCACGAAGTCGAGGAGACGCTGCTACTGCAGCTGTCGACACTGTGCCGCGTCAGCTTGGGCTGCGGCGGGACGAGAGAGTCGTTAACGCTAGGCACGTCGTCTGATCCGGCCGACGCCCACATGGCTTCCCATCGCCGGCCGAGGCTCATCCAAGGCCGGTGCGAAGAAATATCCGCGTCGGGAACCTGCGACCCCGGCCGCAGCAGCCACGACGGCCGGGCCGACGACACCCGCCGCCCCCCCTTGCGATACAGGTTGCCGTAGTGCGAGACGGGCGAGTTGCCAAGGGGTCCAGCACTCTCCCAGACCCCATATTCGTCCAAGATATGATGCTGTCCAGCAGACGAAACTCGAAAAGGAGTGGAGTCGGGCATCGCGCCATCATTCAGGCCCTCACCCTCGTCGTAGACAGACAGCGCCTGAGACTCGACAACATTCGCACTGGCCTCGCCCCAGAGGAACTGCGCCATCTTCTCGGCGTCGGCCGGTTTCTTGTCCCGTACTACGGCTATGAGGTAGAAGTCGCATAGCTCCGCATCGAGGGTCAGTTGCGCCGGCCGAGTCGTCGGCCGCGTCGGCGAGCTCGAGCCCTCGCGTTCGCTTTCGCTCGATGGCGGCTGCGGCTTTGCCGTCATTATCCCTTGCTGTACCGTCCTATTTGGACTGTGAAAGGGGCCAAGGGGTTAGAGACTAGAAGTAAGTAAGCCTGGCTTGCTGCACAAGCAATGTGTCGCAAGGGCTTTAGTATTAATGCGATAGGAAATGCCCAGATTGAACGTGTTCGTATCAGCATGGAGAAGTGTTGGGTTGTCGAGCACGGTTGGAGAATTGCCGTCTCGGCCACCTTCTTATGTCTGGGGAGAGAGCGCGCACGCGGGATTGAACGAGCCAAGAGAACATTGCATTCACCTTGAGTTCAGTAGCTGTTACGCGAGGTGTAAGTTCAACGGTTCCAATCTCGTCAAACATCGCTTCGCAAAGGCGAAGAGTGGACAAAGAGTGCTTGCAATATGCGTCCACTGGCCGATGCTGTTCAGGCCGTCTTCAGTTCATCATCTTCGCCCAGGCGCCAACAAAGAGCCCCAACAACGACCCGCGCAAAAGACCGCTCGCCCTTGGTTCCGTGAGTCGCCACCGGCCATGCATTGGTCTTGGATCTCACCCTGTTCGCGAATCGAGCGCCATTGAAGCAATAACCGTTTGAAAACCGTCAGATCGTCAAAGGCCCGCTTCAGCGTACATGACCGCCCTGCGCAAGCCGTTCACAGACTAACAGTCACTGTCATGTTGTTACTCAAAACCATCATCGTGGGCGGTAGCTCGTGACAAAGAATTTCCACGTCAGACAGGTAGCGGATCGTGGCCGTCTCGTCTAGGCTGGTCCCTTCAGAAGGTATAGGCAGGGTGCTCATCAGCACTGCCGTGTCCTTGGATTGTTGTCGCATCAGCTCGTTGAGTATCAGGTGTTGCGCCCGACTGGGCAAGTCGTTAAAGGAAAGTGCCACGCTCTGTGTCGAGTACGTCGAGCCGGCTCCAGAATCGTCGCCGTCGGCTGCTTGATTTCTGTACGACTCAGACAGTTCGGGCATGCTCAGGCTGACATCCCCATGTCCCGGGGCAGAATACTGCGAGTTTTGGCGTGAGTGGTGCCGTGAACGACAAGGAGGATAAACGTTGGGTGCAGACACTCGTTCCGCGGCTTGCCCGGTCTCCAACGCCGCGTCACCGCCCTCGGCTTGCGTCTCCGGTGCGGGTTTGCTCGGGAGCCTGCTCCAAGAAGATTGCCTGGAATGCGACGGCCGCTCGACTCTGGCCAATGTAGGGCTCATGCTTGTCGGCGCAAAGCTGAGTTTGGGCCCCTCTGCCTCCGCGATGACCCTCGTTTCCGGCACCGGTCGGCTGGAGAATCGCGAGGCAGAGGACTGCCGAGAGAAGCTGGGCCGCAGGGGCGTTGCAGGCTCGTCCTTTGAGTTTCGCCGGCTTGGGGGACCTCTCGCAGGGCTCACGGATCGTGACCGGCCGGGGGCGTTGGGGAGAAGCTCCGCCGGCACTGCGGGCGGCCGCAGGCACGGAAATGCTTCCGTGCCCTGCTGGGTATCCTCACCGGCTTGAGTTGGCGGGCTCGCGCCTGTCTCCGTCAGCTCCGGGATGTGTTGTGAGGCTATCCCGTCTTGGTTCCCCACCAGTGTCTGAGCCGTAGACAAGGTTCCATACGTCGGAGGCTGTGAGGTGCCAATCGAGAGAGACTTCGTCTGTTGTCCACGTCCAACCCTGACAGAAGAACCTTCCGCTGTCGACTGGCGTCCCCTCGTCAGCAGCGGCAGCTTCGCCAGGTCATGAGGTTCCGGCGTTTCCCGAGCAGCGTCATCATCCGAGTCCAAGTCGTACTCTCCATCTGAGTCGGAGTACTCGGTAATTGTGCAAAGCGCGTCGTCTGGCCTTGGTTCATGGAGGACGTCCTCGGGAAGATGGTGTGTGTGGATGCCCACGTTGATGCCCCATCTTGCGAGCATGGCGATGTCGGGTCTCTTGGGCATCTCTGTGACTTCAGTCACGCTCAGGCGTCGGCGGTCAGAGCCGCTCTCCTGATGCGGATTGTAGACGCCCGACCGACCGACGGCCAAGTCGAGCAGATGCGCCCGTTGCGGCGTCTCCCGGCTCGAGCCCGGGTTGCCAGACTGACCGCGAAAGTCCTGCAGCTCATCCCACCATTCCTCATGTTCGAGAGCGTCGTTAACCACGGTTTCGGTTTCGGCATCGTCTGTCTTCCCGTTGACTATGAGCTCGTAGGTGCTCAAATGGCCCGCTGCTAGCCAGGACACGACGACTTGGGCTTCGATCCGCAACTTCTCCAGAAGCGCCCTCACTCGCGCGCTCTCTTCCTCCACCTCGCCTTCGTATTCCACAAATACCATGACGCGAAGAGTGTAACTGCGCCTCCAGTCTCGGACACTCCGGAGTATGTGTCCCAGCTGGAGAATCAAGGTATCTGAACAAGATCCGACTGATTAGCAAGCGCAAGTAGAGTTCCGGAGTTGCCAGTGACTTACATGTGTCAAAGTTCGTCGTCAAAATATTCTTGCCATGGGAAGCAAGCTCTGCCGACATCTGAATCGGCCACAGATCAATATACTTTTTGGCGTTGGGACCGTCTCGTCGTGGTGTTTCCAGCCCGTCAAACCCATGTGCTACGGCGACGTTGAGGCGATACTTGAGCGAAAGATCCTCGAGCACAAGCATGTAATCCGTTGGAGACATCATGCCCTCGGTCCGGATAACGTCTGTCGGTAAGACGCCTGCCAGCAGGCGGGACGACGTGTCCACTCGACGCCGCCTGGGGGCCTTTTCTTCGGCCCTCGCCTGCCGCCTCGTTTTGGAGGCCGATGGCGAAGACACTTGGGGCACCGGCAGTCCCGGCTTGGATTTGCGGAGGTCATCCATGTTGTAGAACCCCAAGACGGCAATGTTTGGCCGCATGCCACCCAGTCCAGCGGACAGAATCAGATTCCGGATACCCCAGACGAGCGAGGGGGACATGGACAGTTGGAGGAAGGCCTTGATTCTGGACGTCTCGGAGATGTAGTTCGTCCAAGCCTGCTGCTGCAGCCGGGCTTCGTCGACTCCGCTGTCAAAGTTTTCCGTCACGATGACGTGCCCGAGAATGTAGAGAGACCCCTTCTTCATGGAGTTGCAAAACTGGACCAAACGAGTCTGTCGGCGCGGGTCGTTGATGAGCAGGATGATGTGAGGCCTCCAAAACTTGATGTGCTCTGGCTTCAAGCGCAGCAGATATTTCCTGACCTGGTGGTATATGAGATTTTGCGACACGTCACCCCACCGCTTCGGCGGGCAAAGATAGTGGATCAACAAGAAGAGGAAGACGAGAATACAGACGGCAACGGCCGCGTAGGTCTCGTGGATGAAGAACATGGCCACGGCAGACGAGAGGCTGCCCACCAAAGCCGTCTGCCAGTTGAACAACTTGAAGCCCGGTCGAAAATTTGGCGCCGACCCAATCTTGAGGAGGAAACACGCGAGGTTCATGACGAAGAAGGTCATCTATAACAGGTCAGTACACACGCAGTTACAATGGCAGACGGGGTGTTTACCTGGTAGCCCATGGAAATCAGCGTGGCGATGCGGTTCAGGTCAGCCAGCAAAGCAATCTGAGCTATGACATGGGTCATCAGAATAGCAAGAATGGGGTCGTCATTTTTCTTGGCGCCCATCCCAAAGACGGACAGGCCGGGAAGAAGGCCGTCTCTCCCGAGAGCTTGCAGGAGATTCGCAGAGCCCACCATGCAGATGAGGGCGGAGACAAAGGTCACGGCACACTCGCCCGCCAAGATGATGGGCGCTGAGAGATTGGTGAGTAGGACGACGTTTGCGTTGGCAAGTAGCGACTCGTGGGTAGTACTGGCAGCCAAGCAGAATATCACGAGCAAGTAGATGAGGAACGTCGTCAACATGGCCCATAAAGTCGCCGTGGGAATGGCTTTGCTGGGGTCCCGGAGCTTGCCAGACATTGAAGCGCCGGCAAAGATGCCAGAGGTAGCTCTGCGCAAGCATTAGTATCTCTCGCAACGGTTCAAGGACCGCGGGTGATGCTCGTACGGGAAGAGTATTCCGAAGAGCTGACGAAACGTCGTCAGGCCCTGGTATTCGTCGCTGCCAGCCCGGGGAAACACGTTGGCAGCGAGGGTATCCCAGCTGAAGCCCGTAAACTCGACGCCGGCAGCGCCGTCGTGAAATGGCTTCTTGAACATGCCTGAGAGCGGGATGCTGAGAAGAGAGAGGGTCAATATTGCAAGGAGCGCACTGGATGCCTTTGAAAAGGTGGCGGAACCGAGAAGATTCAGGCCGGTGCAAAGGACGAGGGCGGCCGTCTGCAAGCCATAGCCGGCCCAGTAGCCTTGTGGGAAGGCGGACCCGACGTTGAGGCGAATGCAGTCGATGAGACCGATGACATTCATGGCGGTGTTAAGAGCCTGGGCGAGGAAGAAGAGGATGCCTATGGAGCCACCAAACTCGGGGCCAAGAGACCTCGAGATGAGGAAATAGGCGCCTCCGCCTTTGACCTCGCCGTTGGATGCGATGGCCGAGAGGGAGAGAATCGTCAGAAGATCGATGCCGTACGCCACGACGAGAAGACCTGGCCAGGTCAGTCCTCTGTTTGCCGCAGCCGGGTCCCCGGGAAAGCCTTCATACCCACGATGCCGAGCAAGCCGACTTGGCCAAGTATGAAGCCGAAGCGCAGGAACATGAGGATGCTCATGATACTTAGGAAGACGGGAATGTAGACTCCTGACATCATGCCTAGCTTTTCGATTCTTTGTGGCTCGGGGCCGGCCGCAGGGCCACTCTTGGCGTCGGGCGAAGTCATGGCGGAGAGAAGTGAGCGGTACTGCTTCACGACAGGCGCCCATTCATCGAGCCGTCAAGCGTTCAGGCAGCCGGGGGCTCGAAAACTGGAGGGCAGGAGCGGCGGCCATGGGACGAGGCAATGGCAAGAAGAAGCGCGGGGCGACGACGCTGGTGATCGGTTTCAGGGCGTTGATGCGGCTCTGCAAAGAGCGGGAGAGCGACAAGGAGCGCGGAGTCATGATGCAAAACGGCCTCCACTTGGGCTCGATCCGAGGGGAGGGGGCGTTGCGGAAGGCGTTGCGGAAGGCTGGAGCTGCCTGACATGCAGCGCAGCACAATGTCGATCGTGTCCATGTCTGTGTGGACGCACAAAGATGGCATTGGGCGTCGCAGGGCGAATGTAGATGTTGGGCAAAACATCGGCAGACGTGGATGGTTTCCGTATGGCTGCAGGGAGCGAAGATGCTTTGGCTGTCGTTGTATCCACACCTACCTAGTAGCTCGGATACATAGCTCGGGGCGGAAATATGGTGACTGCCTTGGTATATCTGATAGCTGGTGGGTAGTGCCTCCTTAGTGGAGTGCTTTTCCAGGGTTGCGCATCAAAGCCGTCATCGTACAATTGCTGGGTGCCTGTGTACATTACCCGCATCGGAATGGAAAGCTTCAGACCGCCAGCATGCTTGGCAGCTCTTTGTCGGTTCTCGCAGACGATGAGTAACGGCGCGATTGGCCGCCTTGGTCACGGTTGGTGCTGCCCCCAGGTTCAGCTCTGTGCTTGCCCGCCGAATTCCTACCCTGGTGCTCACTTGCTTGATCAGCACGGGATCCCCCAGGCGAAGAAGAAGACCAAGGCTTCCGTGTTGTATCCTGCGCATGGTCGACCAGCGACGGCCATGGCTGGCTCGTCGTCGCGCACGAGCGCATCTTGCTGCCCATGTGACGTCGACGGAACCATGCTCCGCACCTCTCAAGTCGCTTAGCAGATAAAAGTCGGAATCGTGGTTCGCCCTGCTGCGTGCGTGCAACGTCTGGGTCAGCTGAACCACGCGTGAAGCAGGAAGCGCAACGCTGAGACACGAGTTTGCCGACATCAATGTTAAGATTATAAGATTACCTAGTCGGATGCTTCAACCCGCGCGCATAAGCAGCTTGAGAAGCGACTGCCAGTCGATTCAAAGCGTGGCTGTCTTTCAAGTGGCACTCATCTCGAGGCTCAGACATGGCTGGTGCATGGACGCATCCAGGGTTGCGTTCAAAGCCCGCCAGTCGGATATTTCATTTCATTTGCTCTCTCGCTCACTCTTTGTTGCCTGGCAAAACACTCCTCTCAGCCTGCGCCGTTATCAGCTGCGCCGTTAGGACTTCGAGGGTAGCGTGCGGGTTGCGTTAGGTAGGGGCCTAAACCCGTTACGTCATGGACTTTTGGCCCCCGTGAGCCAAAGCTTGGCACCAAGGCCCGGCCCTTTCCGCACTTTTCATCATCGTCATGTGCGGGCGGGATGCATGTCTCTCGCGCCCGGCACACACAACACATGACAAGGACGAGAAATCCGAAAAGAAGAGCACGTTGTCAAGGTTTGGCCGGAGACTGTAGGTTACCTGGTAAGTATGTATGTATGTACGGAGTAACTTACTACATAGGTTTAAACCTTCCATCATGTTTTCCAATGGAATTCTGAGTTGTCTTATCTCGAGACGGCATATTCCCTTGCTTGTGGCACAGTTCACCAAGCCCGAAGCCACTGGCAGCTCCAGGGGCTTATCGCGCCTTCAGCCAACCGCTGTCCACAGCGGGCAACGTCCCCTAAGTAGTATGTATGTATCTATGTACCAGATTTCGTGCGGGCATAACCTCCTTCGGTACTTGGGTGCCGCCTGCACACAGTAACCCGCCGGGCATGACGGCAAGCATGTTAGGTAGGGGTGGCCCAAAAGCGCCTTCTTTTCGATCCAGCTCCCCGTCGTTCCAACCTCCTCGCCAACTTCCACCGAGACCGACGCCCGGCAGAGGCTCAATTTGACGCTGACATCTCGGAAATATCCTTTCTTTGCGCCCTCGATCAATCGTCGACGCCTTCTTGTCGCTCGTCACCAACATATTCTTGCCGCCGCACATCTCTACCCGTCGGGTACTCGCTGCCTCGCACCAACCCCCTACGACGGTCACAGTTGCCGCCTCTGCAGGCTCGTGCTGACCACCCAGAAGCTGCGTGACGATATGCAATAGGGCATCACAACCTCTTCATCACGCAGGAAATATGTCGTCGCCAAGAAATACACTGAGCCCGGCCCCCGGCGCAGCGTCGGCGGCCCTTGGACAACCACGATCATTCTCGTCGTCGATTCCGCGAGATGAATTGACAGCTCGTCTTGCCGAACCCATTCCCTCGGCACATACACCCGCTCGAAGCGACTCCCCGGCCCCGGGCGTCAACATTCCGGAAACCGACTCCTCCTTTGCCGGCGGTCGCTCCTACGCCCAGGGCCCAGGCGTGTCCGCCCTTGCCGCAGCCTTGTCCGATTCTCTGGGCCAGTCGCCGCCTCGCTATGGGACACCTCCGGCTCGGGTCAACTCGCCTCCACCAAGGTCACAGTCGCCTGCGCTGCCCGGCCGCGCTGAAACGCCCACAAATTACGGCTCCTTCGACTCGAGGTCTCGCTATGGGCCGGGGAACGTCGCCGGGCCGTACGAAGACCCCGAGATCATCAAACGCCACCTGGTCCAACCCGGCGAGTCTGAGAATTTGCCTTCCGAAGAGTCGTCGACCTTGGGCACAGCGCGAGGAAAGCAGCCGGCCGAAGCCAGTTCCGGCGTCCGCCAAGATGAGTTCTCGAGCTTGCGGCTGCAAGGAGGAGACGTTACCCGCGGCATCTACAAGTGGACAGAGCAGGCTGAAGCCAAGGGCAAGCTTCACCGCAGCAAGAGCTTCGACCACTCCCGACCAGAGCCGGAAACCGAAATTTTCGACATCAATTCAATCAAGGTGCCCGGAGGCTTCCGAAGAAACCATCTTCGCCGAAGCGCCATGAGCCCCAGCCGCAACCAAGAAGCAACCGACTCGGGCGCTGAGTCTCCGTCGGGAGATCGGACCCGGCTATTTACCTCGAGCTTCCTGGAATTTCTGACCATCTATGGTCACTTTGCGGGTGAAGAGCTTGAGGAAGACGACGAGGCGCTTGGCCCCAACGAGGAGTTCTGGTCGGGCAATGACCCCCACGGCGACGGCAGCGACGACGATAGGGAACCCATGGAGGACAGCGCGCTGCTTTCGTCGTCTAAGAGAATGCGCAGGCGCAAGCCTCGCGGGGGCAGCGGCAAAAACAGCCCCCTCAACGCCGCCCTGCTGCTGCTCAAGTCGTTTGTGGGCACCGGCGTCTTGTTCTTGCCTCGCGCATACCTCAGCGGCGGCATGTTGCTCAGCAACGTCGTATTGCTCTGCCTGGCCGGCCTGAGCTACTACAGCTTCGTGCTCCTGGTCTCGAGTCGGATGAAGGTGGACGGGTCCTTTGGCGACATGGGTGGTATTCTCTATGGAAAGTGGATGCGGAATCTCATCCTCGGATCCATTGTCATCAGCCAGATTGGCTTCACCGCCGCCTACACCGTCTTCACCGCGCAGAACCTACAGGCCTTTATCCACGCCGTGTCTGATTGCAAGAGCTCCATCAGCATCCCCTTGCTGATCCTGATGCAAATGGTCATTTTCCTGCCCTTTTCGCTGCTGCGGGACATTGGCAAGCTGGGCTTCACGGCGCTCATCGCAGACGCCTTCATCCTGATAGGCCTGGCGTATCTGTTCTACTACGACGTCCTGACGCTCCATGCCAACGGGCTCGCCGATATAATACTCTTCAACGACAAAGACTGGACCCTCTTCATCGGCACCGCCATCTTTACGTTTGAAGGCATCGGCCTCGTCCTGCCAATCCAAGAGTCGATGAAGCACCCGCAAAAGTTCCCGCGTGTCCTGTTCCTCGTCATGATCATCATCACCGTTGTCTTCATCACCATGGGGGCCATCTCGTACGCCGCGTACGGGTCCAAGACGGAGACGGTCGTCCTGCTGAATCTGCCCCAGGACAACAAACTGGTCAACGGCGTGCAGCTGCTCTACTCGGTGGCTATCCTGCTCTCGACGCCACTTCAAATCTTCCCGGCCGTCCGGATTGTGGAAACGGAGCTCTTTACGAGGAGCGGCAAGTACAACCCCTATATCAAGTGGCAGAAGAACGTCTTCCGGTTCTTCATGGTGATGCTCTGCGCGGCCATTTCGTGGGGCGGCGCGGACCATCTCGACAAGTTTGTGGCCTTGGTCGGCAATTTTGCTTGCATCCCGCTGGTCTACATCTACCCGGTGAGTCTCGCGGCACCAGAAGCCTCGCCCCAGCACGCGTAAGCCATGCTAACGTGGTGCGTAGCCCCTGCTGCACTACAAGGCCGTGGCGCGGAACCGGGCCTGGAAGATTGCCGACGTGGCACTCTGCGTCTTTGGGTTCTTTGCCATGGCCTACGCCACAAGTCTGACCATCATGAGCTGGGCCAATGCGGGAGCCAAGCCCCCAGGCTACTGTGAGAGGAGAACGCCCTGAGGTAGGGGGCACTGATTGATTGCAGCTGCGTGGGTCCTTTGGAGACTTGAGCTGGATTATAGGGGGGCCACGTTTTGCACGCCAGCTTTGTCCATGACGTGGATGGCCGGGTCAGCGGTGCAACCCTGGCAATGATGACTTTGAGGTTTACTTGGCAGATACAGCGACCTATCGTGTCTCGGGGCCCATCTCCGGATGCTGAGAGACGAGGGGGACGGATTAGAAACGATCCCTCTCTTTAGCGAATGAAAACCTGATTTTCTGTGTATTAAGTATAAAGCCTGCACCCCTCAATCAAGATTATGACGCAGGAAGTCCCCCCTAGTGTTCGTATAAAGGTAACTCTGACATCACATAAATATAGTCCCCCAACGGGTATATAGAGTCGTAAAACAACCCACTCTTATTATCTTTTCCTCTCTCACAGCCCGATTACACAATATTAAACATTAAACATTATGTCGCATCGGAGCGTGCCTATAAGGAGGTGTTAGATATAGCTCTATACTAGTGCAGGTTATATGTCCGCTTGCGCACCTATTTAAGGTGCCTTATAAGATAGCTAGCCTGCGACTATATATCGCAATATTAGACCTTTTTCTCTTATTAATTAGTGCCCCTTTTCGTGACCTTAAGTACACCTATTGACTACTCCTCGCGCTTACGGGTGCGGGCCCTTATAGGTGGATGTAATAGTTATAAGCCCGGTATACGAACTAGCGTAAATTGCTACTATAGACGACGATCTAAATAAACGACGCATTTTCCTATAAGGAGCCTATCCTTAAAGATTTTAATAGCTTTACGAAGCCTTAGAATTACGACCTAAGCCCTCCCGGCATTGCCCCTAAGGATATGCCTAATAGGGTAGCTTTAAGGCTAATACGTTATATATAAGGCCTATGCCGGGGCATACTTAGAGCATAATCCATCCGAGGGTTATTACTAAGAAAGTATATAAGGTTCTTAAGAAAGCGTATAAAGCACTCGATCGACTATATAAGCCCTTAATCGGTTGCTTAGTAAGGCATCGATATTAACGCCGCGATTAAGCCTTAAACTAGAAAGGTAACTTATAATACGGCTATTAACACTATTATTAATAGGTGTTTAAAGGAGGCATCGCTATACGGCTACTATAAGAGAACGAGCTTAAGGGGGGTATATAATTGTTATTAATCCACGAAGGGATATAGCTATAGACTAAGTCTAAATATCTATATATACGATATAAAGGTCACGTAGGATAATATATAATATAACCTAATACCGTAATAGTATATCCCTCTTAAACCGGCGTTCGACTTAAACGCTTAAAAAGGGCGATATGCTAATAATAACGAAGGAAATCTATATTAACCGGTCTTAAAAGCGGGCCTAATATAGAACGAGGGAAGAATAAGGAGAAACAAAAGGTAAAATAAAGAATCTAACGTATGCCGTCGTAACGTAAATTATATTAATAAATTATACTTATTATTACTTAAGCGAAGGGGAAGATATAAGGAAGGCCGTATAAAAGGCAGGTTTAGGCTTAGTCGGGTTAAAGGTATAAAAAGCCTTAAGGTCGTTTTAGCAGCCGTTAAGGTAGGAGGAGTCCTCCTACGTAAAGGGGCTATAACGCTATTAAACGTAATACTTAATCTTCCCGGAAGCGTACTAGCGTTACGTAAGGATAAAAGAAAACTCCTACTTAAAGTGCGTATTATCGCCGTCGTCGTCGCTAGGGGAAAGGAGAACGCCGTTATCGGCGGGCCGGACGTTAAGCTCCGACTAGCCGGGCAAAAGGGGCTCCTAGGTCTTAGTAAGGAGGGAGTAATAAAAAATAAAGTAAAGACGGCTGCCCTTAAGGAGGCGAAGAAGGCACGCCGTCTTATATATCTTAAGGACCTTATATAGGCCCTCCCGCTTATAGTCGAGCTTCTTTATAAGGCGGAGGGTCTAGATCTAGCGGGTGCTAAGGAATACTATATCGCCGGGCTAATACGCTAGGGCGGGAGTCCGCTAAGCGTCCGCGTAGCGAGCTTAAGTAGCTTAAGCATCCTTAATTATATCGCGGAGGAAGTTAGAGATACGCTAAAGACGGGAAGCAAGCGTATTACCGCGGAGGTATTCCTTCCGCTACTAAAGGGTTATACTAGGTAAAAGGGGACTAAAGGGTTTAGTGCTAAGCTTTAGGTAAAAGCTATAGTTAGCGAAGAAAAGGGAAAGGCCGGTAGATTTAAAGACTTAATTATTAATAGTAAACTTAGCGAGGGGGAGGAGATCGACTTAATCGTCTTAAAGGTAGGTAGTATAATAATAAAGGTAAACCTCTATCTAAGCGTTCGCGATCTTAGTCTAACCGTCGGTCTAAGGGTAGTAAGCGGAGCTAAGGTAAAGACGGTAACTAAAGCGACGACTAAGCTACTATTAGAAAGCCGAAATAAACTAAGTGCTACGGTCGCTAATAATAAAGGCTAAGGTACTATAGAGGGACTAAACGTAGGAAATAAACGCGTTAATAACGTCTTTAATAGTTATTAAAGGTATTAGGATATAGTAGCGTATCTTTATAAAGCGGTCGATAATAACGAGGATATTAGAAAACTTAACGCTATTACGATAGTAGATAGGGAGGTCGGTAATAAAATTAATAGATATATTAGTCTATAGGGCGAAGGGAATACTTAAGGGCTAGAGTAGGCCTTAAGGGGAGGAACGAGGGGATTTAGCACGTAGGCATATATAATAGTTCCGTACGAAGCTAGAAATAGACTTATATATGCCGGGCTAGATATAAGACCGGCGGTAAAGGCTAGCAGTCTTTATACGTCTAGGGTAGCCGATAAGGGGGGAGGTATAAGCGCGGATAAAGATCTAAAGAATTAAGGCGTCGTTAGGGGGAATAAAAAGCCGGCCTTAGAAATAAAACCGGCCCTAGACCTTAGAGAGAGCGGTCTTAGGGGTTAAGCGGAGGGGGGCTCGAAGGGGGTAAGGCTAGCGGGGCTAAGGGGACTAAAGAGCTACGCGAATAGCGGAGATAAGCGGGGAGGAGGAATAAGCCCGGTCGATAAGGTTATCGATCGGCTTAAAGTCGTCGAAGGCGTAAAGGTTAAGGCAGTCGGAATTATATTTATAAATTATATTTATAAACGAATCGGACTCCTTAACGGTATTAAAGGCGGTAGTAGTATTAAGGTAGAGGGAGGCATTAACCTTAGACTTAAGGAGGATAACCTAATATTAATAGTTAATCCTCTTATCGGCTCGGTCGGTAAGGGAGAGAAGGCAGGAGCTAGGCAAGCGGCTAAAGGCGTTAAGGAGAATAGCTTAAAAGCCGGGCTAAAAGACGATCTTAAAATTAAAACGACTAAGAAATTTAGCCTAGCGGGCCTATCGTTAGTTAAAGAGCTTTATAGTTATAAAATACTAAAGATTCTTATAGTCTAAGGCTATCTTAAACTTAGGTAGGCCCTCGAGCTTAAGGCGCTACTCTTTAAGAGATTTTATAATTATAAGGAGTTCTTTATTATAGATCTCGTAATTATACTCTTAAGCGGAGTGCTTTAACGAGAAGAAGGCAACCGGATAGTAATAACTATCGTTAAAGAGCTATATTAGTATACCCTTAGCGGCTTAGTCGAAAGCATCTATTAAGACTATAGTCTTACGATAGGGGTTAAAGTATATAAAGACTAAGGCGGTAGTAAAGGCGTGCTTAAAGGCTTTAAAGGCGTAAGCGTAAGCGGGAGACTAGATCTAAGGGGCAGAGTTCTTAGTAAGGGCGTTTAAAGGGTTCGTAAGCTTAGAAAAGCCGTAAATAAAACGCTGATAAAAATTAGCAAATCCTAAGAAACGCCGGAGGTCTTTAATAAAAGAAAGGGCAAGCTAGTCTAAGACCGCACGAACCTTATTAAGGTCTATATAAATGCCTTTATCTAAGATAATTAAGCCGAGGTACTTAGTCTTAGTAATATAAAAGTTATACTTATCTACGTTAAGCTAAAGGCCGGCGGTATTAAGGCGCTTAAAAACCGCGTTAATATAGGCCTAGTGCTCCTCTTACGTCTTTAAGAAGATTAAGACGTTGTTTAAATAGGTAGAGTAGAACTCGTTAAGGATACCGTAAAGGGCTATATTAATAAAACTCTAGAAGTAGGACGGGGCGGCGGTAAGGCTAAAAGGGGTAATATAATACTTAAAAAGCCCGTACTATATAGTAAACGCAGTCTTTTACTTATATCCTTTAGCAATATAAAGGCGATTAAACACCGTAATAACGTTAATCTTAGTAAAAAACTTTACCTTCCGGATATAAGCGAGAGTATTATAGATAAAAGGTAAAGGGAAACGGTTCTTAATTATAGCCTTATTTAAGCCGCGATAGTTAACGCAAAAACAAACGCCCCCGCCCGGTTTATAAGCGAGTATAATAAAGGTAGTAGCGGGGGAGGTAAAGCGGCGGATAAAGTAATATATACAATGCATCCTTTAGCCGGTCGGCCGGGGCTGCTTATATTAGCCATAGATTAGATAGCAGGAGCTATACCTAGCTCCCGGGGCTCGCTACCTACCCTAAGAAACTATCCTTCTTTACCTACCTTTCCACGCTGCTTAGTGCATTAAAATAGTAGCAACACCTTGCCTCTTCTTTAGCAAGCATTAGAGGCCCTTATAAGCCCTCTACTAAGCGCTTCTTAAAGCCGCACTAGCGACGCCTTTATTTACGTTGCACTAGAGCGCCTATAGCTCGCTAAGAATAAAACCAACCTTCCGTCTACTCTAGGACAACCACCCCGCTGTTTTCGGCTTAGCCTGCGTTAAGCCCCCGATAGTAGAGCCAATCACTCTCTCTTCCGCCTTAGCGCCTTATTAACGCGCCCTTCGATATTATAACAACCTCTCTTTTGCTTTTAGCAAGCCTAGAAACTATTAACTAAGTTTTCTCCTTTTTCTATATGTTTTCTTTATTTTTTCTATATGTGCCTAAACCTCTTTACACCTATTTTAGGTAGTTGCAAATTTTTACATATACTAACCCGATTTTCTATATACCGCCCGACCTTTCTATATGCCGCCCGACCTTTCTATAGGCCGCCCGACTTTCTGTGTGCCGCTTGCCCTACTACTACTTCGGCTTACACCGACCCCCCCGCTCCCTACGATGCCTTATCCCAAGCAACCGAGATTTACCTACACCGATGTCTCTTTTAATCCTCGCAAGCACGACCCTTAGCTCGTTCGTGCCCTCTAGGAGCTATACACTCTCGAGATATAGCAAGCAGGCATTTCCCTTCCCGATTAGTATAAAGAACGAGCCTGCCTTGCCTAAGACCTCGACGGGAAATTCATCCGGAAGGAGTAGCGTGTCTATACCGAGCTTTTCTTTATTATCCCCTCCGCGATTACCTCTATTTTACCTCTCCCGAAGAAAAAGACTACTATCTCGAAGTAGATTTAAGTACTCGAGAAAAACACGTCTTTAATCAAGGCTACGGTCTAACGGCACCTTTATTAGGATCGTCGCCGATAAAAGCGTTAAGAGGCCTAAGACCGCCGCTATTAAAAGACCCGAGACCGTCGGTAGTATTAAGAGTCTTCTTGCCGTGGTTCTTACCGTAGAGATCTCTCGAGGGACCGAGAGCTTTCTTTTTGTCGCGGTAGAACCTATAACGACCGACGCTACGAACGGAACGATTGCCGATAAAAGCATTAAGAGACCTAAGTCTTAAGGGACTAAGATCCTTCTTCTCGCCGCGGTAGAACTTAAGATATCCGCCGCGAACGCTACGACCGGAACGATCGCCGCCTTACCTAATAAGGCGAGGAATATAGAGAGGAAAAGACGAAAGGAGCCTAATCGACGAGGTCCTTACCGCCCGCTAGCCGTATAACGGCAGCTTCGCCGCCTCTACTATACCTTATTTTACCGTCTACTACACGCCTTATTGCGACGATAGCCTCGCCGCCTACTACACGCCCTATTGCGATATCTATAGCGCGCTCTATTTCGCCGCCTACTACACGCCCTACTGCGTTATCTATAGCGCGCTCTGCTTCGCCGCCTGCCGTTACGACGATAGCTTCGCCGTCTGCTATAGGCCCTATTCCTAAGGAACCTCCGGCCGCTAAGCCCTCTTCGTGCCGAAAGTGTAAGGCGCTTTTTGCTTCCTAGAACGCTCTTTTTAAGCACCTTCGTAGAGCCTATCCCGGCTAGCAGAAGACGCCTGCCGCCGTTGCGACTATTCCCGCGCCTACTATTAACGATAACTTCGGTAATACGTCGCCTCCGGTCGAGTTAAGCACCCCTCTCGCGACTGCTTTTACGCCTGCTTTAGCCGTTATCGAAGCCGTCTATACGACTGTTCTCGCGGCTGTTATTCGCCGCCTCGCAGCCGCTCCTACCGCGGCTTCTCTTCCTAAGGCCGCCTCGCTTACTACTACTATTAACGCCGGCTGCACGACTATTCCCGCGGCTGCTCCCTTAGACAAGCCGCCGTAGTAGTATCTTCTTCCTACCGCCGCCTCGCTTACTATTAGCACCGTTAGTACGACTATTCCTACGGCTGCTCTAGATAAGCCGCCGCTGCAGCAGCTTCTTTAAGCTGCCGCCTTATAGCAGCATCCTCTTTCTACCGGCGACCTATCGCCGTAGCAGCTTCTTTAAGCTGCCGTCTCGCAGCAACGTCTTTAACCTTCTAGCAACTCGCCGCCTCCGGCTAAATTAACCACTCCTACGACTATTCCCGCGGCTATTGTTCGCCGCTTCGCGGCCCCCTTGCTTAAGGAAGCCTCTTAAGAACTTACTGCTATTAATACCGGCTATACGACTATTCCCGCGGCTGCTTTAGACAAGCCGCCGCCGTAGCAGCTTCTTCTCCCTACCGCCTTATAGCGAGATCTTTAACCTCCCGGCAACTCGTCGCCTCCGGCCGCTGTCTTTAAGCCGGGGCGGGATGCTATTCGCCTAGTTGTAGCCACCTATACGACTATTCTCGTAGCTGCTCCGACTAACTCGCCGCAGCAGTATCTTCTTCCTGCCGGCAACTTCCCGCCGCAACGATGTTTTCAGTCGCCGCAGCAGCTTCTTCAAGCTGCCGCCTCGCAGCAGCATCCTCTTCCTGCCGGCGACCTATCGCTGCAGCAACTTCAAGCTGCCGACAAAGGTGTTATTCGTCTCGTTCGACATCTTTAAGCTGCCGCCTCGCAGCGATGCCTTTAACCTACCGGCAAACCGCCGCCGCCTTAACGATGCTTTTAACCCACGCCACTAGCCGTAGCGCATGGCATAACGCGCCGGCCCCACGCCCCTTAGCGCACCGATTAGCGCCGCCTTAGGCTCTCGCAATAAGACTGTTCCGCTGCGCGCTTCGCTGCGCGCTTTTAGCATAATTAGAGAGCAGCCGCTCGAGGCTGCTTCTCCGCTGCCTAAAGAGATCGCCGTTATATGCCCCCTTTCGGCGATTAAGGAATTCGATCTAGACAAATAATCACTAGCAAGCGTAAGTATAACTTATAAGAAAGGAACGAAGGATCTAGGCAATAAAAGCCCGATTAAGATTATTATTATAATTTATTATTATAACTACTATAGTTAGCAGAGCTTTTTCTTTTATGCCGGCATTCTAATATATATAATACATCCTTTAGCCGGTCGGCCGGGGCTGCTTATATTAGCTATAGATTAGATAGCGGGAGCTATACCTAGCTCTTAAGGCTCGCTACCTACCCTAAGAAACTATCCTTCTTTACCTACCTTTCCACGCTGCTTAGTGTATTATAAAGCCTTTCCTAAGCTACTTATTAACGTACGCGCGGACGATCCGGTTCTTAGCTTCGCTAAAGGGGCGAGGGCGGGTATAAGGAGGTTATATCCCCTTTTTAAAGTTAATTTAAGTATTAACGGCACGGTAAAAGGCGAGCTTATCGGCCTCGCTCTTAAGCTATATATAGATTATATAGTAAAGCTCTTTAAGGACCTTAGCCTAAAGCTCGTCGAGCGTATAAAGGACTTTCTCTTACTTCTTAAAGAACTTAGCGATATCGTCGGGGGAGATCTTATTAAGGTAGATCTTATCGAAGTAGTCGTCGATAAAGTCGTAAAGGCGGGGATTAAGGCAAGCCTTTACGTCCTCGGTATCTATATATTTAGTTAAAACGGCCTAATAGAAGTCCTTAGGGATATCTTAGTCGATAGGTAGCGGTAGCTTAGTAGGCAAAGGCTCGGCGGTAAAGGCCTTAATCGAGGTCTAAGAGGTCTAGACTCCGGGCTACCGGTAGAATATTACTATCGCGTTAACGTTAAGCATCCGGACGTTAAACGCTAAGTCGTCGGGGGATAAAAAGCGGAAAGGCTAAGGTCTAATAGTCTTACGATATAGCTATAATATAGGGCGGCGGTAGCTAGCGGTCTTATAGACGGGATAAAGGCGGGGAGGTTAAACGTAGCGGTGAGGGTAAAAGGCGGCCGGGGAGTTAGAATTATAGCCGGAGTTAGAGTCGGCGTCGTTAACCTAGCGGGAGGAGTCCGGATAGGCGGGTTTACCCGCGTTAAGAGCATCCTCGAAAAACGCAGAGAGGGAGGGGCTAAGGGACGGGGGAATAAACTTAAGAACGTCGCTAAAGCGGATAGAGCGGACGGAACGGATAAAGGCTAGAGGATAGGCTAAGGCCGTACGGGTGGAAATAGGGATTATAGTAGTAGGAATAAGGATCGTAGCGGCGGGGGTTTTATCCCCGTCGTTAAAGTCTCCGACGGAGGAGGCGGTAAAGGGCTCGCCCTCGTCGTTAAAGTCTTCGACGGAGGGAGTAAAGGGAAAACGAATTATATTTATTAATTATATTCCCTCTAAAATAAAAGCAGGGGGAGCTAGGATAAAGCGGGTAAGGCGGGCAAAGGTAGCCGAAAGGCCTAGGATAAGATAAGGCTAATAGTCTAAGAGGTAGGAGGCTAGATAAAAAGGGGACTAAAAGGATAGGGAGTTACCGCGCTAGCTAATAATAAGGTCGTATAGGCGTAGCTAAAGGAGGCTAAGAATAACCTCGTAGCTAAGCTTTATAAGAAAGAAGTAGATAGACTTAATATAAGCGCTAATCCGGGAAACCGAAAAAGCGTAATAAGTAATAGAGCCGGACTTATAGTCGCTACTATTAGCGAGAGAAAGCCGGCGCGGGAATTAGAGCTAGCGGATAGGAAGGGCAAGGCGGTACGCGGTCTAAGCGTATATAAAGGCGTATCTAAAATAGCCGGAGTTAACTAAAGCACTTATAATAATATTAGCGGATATAAGGGATAAAGGCATAAGTAAAGCACGCGGTTATATTCCCGTAGGGAGGTAAAAATCCTCCTTAGTATTAAATAAAGCTATAAACTTAGACACTAAGAGCTCTATTACGCAATAAGGCGAAAGAGCTACGTATTTCCTAAGGACGGGGAAGAGGTAGGGAGGTCGTCTACCTTACCCTTAATAAAGCCCTGCTTAATAGCGCGAACCTAGTAGCGGGGGGGAGGGGGTTTAAGCAAGCGTAGGGCAAACGTACTACTACTATAGCTACGGCCGCGGCTAAAGCCGGAACCGACGCCGGGACTAGCGCTAGGGTTAGCGCTAGGATTAGCACTAATACCCTTATTAAGGTAAGTCCGAGCGGTATAGGTAGTAGTAGCCGGCTAAGCGTAGTAGAGGTAAAGACGGTTCTTAAACCGCCGTTGCTTTTTAGCGTTAGTAAGCCGGGCCCGGAATATATTAAGCTGCATTAGGTTACCGGCAAGAGGCGCGGGCGGGGTAAGCGAGGTAGGGCTAGTGCGAGCGGGGTAATAAGGCGGCTAGAGCTAAGAACGGGCCTTAATACGCTACTAGTTATCCTAAAGCATAGAATATATCTTAGCCTAGGCCGTAAAGTTATTATAGGCCGGGCATTTAACCTATAGAGCGGCGGCGTTAGTAAGTTCGATAAAGACCTTCGAATAAAGGTAGGCGATATAAGCGGTGCCGTTAAACGATAAGTCGGCTTAAAGCTAGGTAAACTTTAAATAAAAGTCCGGCTAAAAGATATTCCTTATTAATAAAGCGTTAAAGTCGGCCTTCGACTAAGCGTAGGTAAAATTAGCACTAAATACTAGGCTAAGGTCGTCGGTAAAGGCTTTAATAGTAGTATACTACTAATTAGCGAAAGACTTATTATCGAGGACGTCCTAAGGAACGCTAGCGATAATAGAGGCGGCTTAGCTAGTAAGCCGGCTAGCCGTATAGAGAATATAGTCTTATTCCGTAGGGTATAAAGCGGCGTCCTAACGGAGCTTAATAGTAAGGCCGTCGCGCTAGGTCCGGAAAGCCTCCTAACGTTACTTCTAAGTGCTAGAGTCGCCGGCGAACCTCTCGGGGTCGGCGATATAGGAATAGGAAGGGGTAGAGGCAGGGGCTAGGGCCTAGTCCTAGGCCACGCTACGCTCGGTAAGGACGAGGAGAAAGGACGTAGTATAGTTAAGCTACCGCTAGAGGTCGGCGACGTGCTTTTAGGAGATAAGCACTCTTATATCTAACTTAGCGTAAGTATTATTAAGGTAAGTAAGAGACTCGGCCTATAGGGCGCGGAAATTAAGGGTAGCGTAAGCTTAAATATAGGCGAATAAGTCGAATATAGGCCGTTAGGCCTAAAGTAGCGCGGCGAGACGGGGATAGCGGGAAAGGTAGTCGTTTTAAGGCTTTAGGTCGGCGGGAGCCGGCGGAGTAACGGCCGGGGTAGCGGCGGACGAAGGATCGGTCTCTATAACGAGGTCGGATATCGTAGATTAGATAGGGCAATAAAAAAGACAACGGAGAAAGAGTAAAGGGGGGGGAAAGAGGGGATCTTATATAATTTGCGTCGAGACAGCGTATCTACACCGGGAAAATTCTAATAATCAAGGAAAACTTAGTCGAAAGGGGTCCGGCGAGGGGGCGGACTTACGTCGCGAAGAGGGGAGATTAGAAAAGAAAAGGGTAAGATAGCGAGATTATTAATTAAGGGCAATAGGATAAAATAGTAGATTAAACTATAAGAGAACGAGCTTAAGGGGGGTATATAATTATTATTAATCTACGAAGGGACATAGCTATAGACTAAGTCTAAATGTCTATATATACGATATAAAGGTCACGTAGGATAATATATAATATAACCTAATACTATAATAGCTACCTTTACTACTATATATGTTTTACCCGCGAGCACTTATAAATAGGCCTTTAAATCCCTTTATAAAGGATTATATAACAACCGCTTTCTCTTACTTAGGAATATTATTAACTTTAACTTAAATACTAATAACTATTTAATTATAACTAATACTACTAATACTACTAAGTCGAAGGTAACTCTAACTACGTTAGAGTATTAGGCTATATAGTTCTTAACCTTCCGCTATATAGCGAAGGGCGTAGAGGTTTAAAAGTATATTAATACTAGAGGCATCGCCGCTAAAGAGGTCCTTTAGCTAGTGCCGCCGACTAAGGTAACTAAGGAATAAGAGATTGTAAGGCTAAACACCCTTACCCTTAGGACCCCTATTATAGGCCTTACTCTAGCTTAGTACTAGAGCTTTAAGATTAAGGGTTATAACTATAAGGAAGACTACGCTAAGTACCTCTAAGATAAGTAAGCTATCGCTAACCTCTCGACTTAGGTCTATAAGACCGTTAATTAGTCCTATATCGCCTACTTCCCGGAAAGCCCGGACCTTTAAGGCATCGTTAATTATCTACGTAATCTCCTCGGGGTTATTAACTCTATTTAAATCGGCCTTACCTATATTAACTATCGCAATGCCTTAGAGACTAATTAGAGGATAAGCCCTATAGCTTAGTACCTTTAGTAGGAGCTTACGTATCTTAAGGCAGTTACTATAAAGATCTCTAATATTAACGGGGAATAGGCTATCGTCGACTTCCTTAAAGCGGTTATAGCAATAGACGAGCTATAGGGTCGTTAAATACTAGGAAAGCTACGCAAGCAGTAGCTTGCTAGGATAGTTAATATAACGCTTAAGGCAGTAAGTCGCTAATTTAACTAGGCTTATTACAATCGCGCTATAATCTACGCGAAGCCTTTAGGACCTTTAGGGGCTTTTAACGCATAAGCCTAATTGCTTGCTATACCCCCTAACACGCCGATGATAGTATCTCGTTAGGGCTTTAACTACGCTTACGGAATTAAAAAGGCACGTTATCTTTAGAAGCCGATAGACTATACGGCTTTCTATAAGGCAGTTAATAGGGTCTCTTATAAGCCCGAGCTTAAGGAGAACCTAGCCTGCATTAAGAAGTGCGAAGAGGCTAAGAACTAGCCTCGTTAGAAGTAAACCGTCGAAGCTATTAAGGGCATAAAGGGCTAGACCGCACTACCCGGCGCGCCGAACTAAGGTAAGTCCGCTTAGGGATTATAGGCATATATAATTATCGACCTTAAGTTTTCCGCGTAAAACGATAATGCCCCGGATACGGCCTTTAGTGCGTATAGGTAAGGACTATACCCCCTATATAACTTAACCTTATTTAAAAACTACGCTAATACGCATATTGTTAATAAACTCAATCTTTTAGGGGGTAATATCGTCGCTTCTATAGAGGATAATATTATGCTAGTAGGTAATACGGCCTTTACGGTTGTGTATTAAGGAACCCGAACTATAAAGAACCTTTTTTACGGCCCGGACGGTCTAAATATAAGGGATCTAGTGTTAAAAGACACCGTCTTTATCCCCGGCTTTTATACGAATATTATTAGCGTAGAGAGGCTTATAAAGGGAGGCTTATAGATTTACGGAGCCGACTATACGGTCTAGTACGGCTCGGTTAAAGACAATAATATAGTAATAAACCTAGAACCTAAGTATAGCCTAACGGTAGCTTAATTAAAGCCGGTTGATTCTTGTTTTATAGTGCCCTTTTTTAACGAAGACGAAGGATATACTTTTGCCGCGATATAAGAAGGGTTTTCGCAGTACCCTAAAGGCCGCGTGGTATTATCCTAAGTTCTACTTCGGCCTAAGGTTAATACTATAGAACTATAGCACCTTCGATTAAGGCATGTAAGCCCTCGATGTTATAGGATCTACCTAGACATATATTCTAGGCAGAATACCTCTATAAGCACGCTATATATAACTAGCGATACTACTTATTTATTCTACCGTAGAAGACATTTAGAATCCTACCGTAAAAGACATTTAGAACTCTACCCTAAAAGACATTTAGAATTCTACCCTAAAAGACATTTAGAATTCTACTATAGAAGACATTGGAATTCTACTATAAAAGACATTAGAATTCCACCGTAGAAGACATTAGAATTCCGCTATAGAAGACATTAGAATTCCACCGTAAAAGACATTAGAATTCTACCGTAGAAGGACTATAGTATTTAGACGATAGGTTCCTTAGACTAAGAAAGAGGGATAAGCTTTTTATAATTAGGTATTTACCTAAATTATTTAATTTTACCTTATGCTTATTCCTATAAACGACCGGTATTTAGTCTATGTCTACCCTTATAGAGATCCTATTTCTATTGCATAAGGATATAAATATTAAATAATAGCAATTCTAATATAGCTAGACTCCTCTTATTTTCACCTTTAACTATATTATTAAAGGCTATGCTTTATAGACCCCTTCTAAAGTCGTATTAAACTACAACGAGTAGAAGGTCTTCCTAGCGATCTATCGTCGGCAACCTCGCTTCTATAGTTGCCTACGATTAATCGTAGTAAGTCTTTACCCTAGCTTCCCGTCCGCTGCTAAGCGGGTCGCTACGGTAGCACGATCGATTTCTTCCGCGGATATCTATAGACACTTTCTTAGGAAGAAAGCTCCTACGAGCTTATGTAAAACAACCGACTATACGCGACCTCTTCCCTATAGCTATCCTTAAAGAGCTTAGGGCTAAATCGCACGCCCGATTCGAAAAAGCCACTGCCTATAACTTCTATACGTCTTAAGGCAAGCCCTACCCCTTCGACGGATCCTTTAAACCTATTATATACGGGAAATACGCCGGACCTATAAAATTCCCGGCCCGTTAGATTAATTATCTAGGCGACCTTTAAGCTATACTATAAACATTTTCTTTACCTACTTTTTAAGACAAGCGTAATTAACTCTTTTTAAAAGTCAACGCTCTTTAATATATAGAATCCTATTAGCTATATCGACCGAATATCGACTTTAACTATTAACTAGATTTAATTTAATACTAGTTGCGATCTAATATAGCGGAAGGAAAACGTCCGGCTTTTAGTTTTAAAAGGAATATTAAGGATAAACCCCTTCCCGGCCTATTATCCGAAAATAATCCCCTTCTTAGTCCCTTATTTTAGGACGACCCTATAGCCGGCTAGTTACCGATTTTCTAGCCTACGTCGACGACCGCCTTCCCTAAGCAGGCTATTGTATTACCTCCGCCTTCGGCTATATTCTTTCCCGCTACTACGTAAATTTCCCCTACCCCCTAACTAGCTCCGGTAGTTATATAAGTAGTAATATCCGAAGAGGTATTAACACGCCTTATTAAAAGGATTTCTTTACGTTTACTTTCTAATCTTCCTTAATCTAAGGACGAGCATTACGGATCTTCCTTACGTTCTTAAGTAAGACTTCGGGCTAAGGATATCGGCCGTTTTAACCTAGCATCTCTATAGGATATCTTATTTAATATCCTAAAAGAGATAGAGAAAACTATAATTTATAGAAGCGTAGATCGCTTTATCGATGCTTTAAAACGGGTAGCTATATAAAGCATAGAATACGCCGACGCCCTCGCTTTAATAATCCTATTACTCCTTTAAGGAACCGTTATTAAGTAGTACTTAAGCGATCTTTTAGACGAAGAACGAGCCTCTCTTTATTAGCTAAGCCTAGGCTTTCGCATTTAGTACGATAAACTCTTTAAGCGCTTCTTTATACGCTTAGAAATCGCCTCTCGTTCGCTATAACGTAAGAGGTTTATAGCGTAGGATATTATCGACGGAACGGACTTCCGTAGATAGATATCGAAAATAAAGCGAAAAGCTAAGGCAGCGGGCTATTTAGAGAATAATCTAACCCTAATTATATATTAACGATTAGATATACTGCTTTAGGAATCTTTCCGTCGCCTTATAAGAGACGATAAAATCGACGAATAGGTTATAGAGTGCGAGCGAATTATTCCCTAGCTTAATATAAAACTAACTATCGGTACTTAGGGACGTCTTTAAAATACGGTCTAAGGCCGCTTACGGACCGACCGTCTAGCCTTACGAAAACTACGTAAATAAACTTCTAGCGGTCCTTCTATATTACGCTTATACGGCCGTTCTAACCTATAGAATAAACCTAGACCTACTAATACTATTCCTTCCTTAGTAGATAAAGGTAAAAAGGTAGCCTTCTAAACACCTTCTATACTTACTTCTACCTCTTTTACCTAGCCGTAGAATAAATACTCTAGGTCTCTACCGCCCGAAGGCTATAAGTTAAACCTTATTATAGTTAACTTAGCTTATTAACTCGCCGACGCCCTATTAGATAAGCATAGGAGTATAACGATTTCGTCCTCCTTATAAGATTAAATTTTACTAGCCGTAGAAACACTAGACGTCGACTACTTAAACGATTCCTCCTTTTCTTCTTTTAGTAATAAAGACTACTTCTATATAGTGTTAGAAGCCTTCTTTATCCCCGATACTATAGCTACTAAAGAGGATAAATTACCTATCGATATATACGTAGATAAGCTCGTTAACGGTATTCCTATTATTAACGCCGCTCTATAGATAGAAGATAATCCTCCGACTTAACTATCTTAATATACCTACGCTAGAATTATAGCGTATAGATAACTTAGACCTACGGATATAATTGAAATTTGCGTTAACTACGGCGCTAGACGATATATTATCCGTGAAAATCTATTAGACAGATTCCTTTAAGTCACCTACGATATATCCCGGAAGGCAGATCTCTCTAGCATCGGCTAGGCAAAGACCCTTAAGTAGGCTACGTTTACTCTTTTTATCCTTAGAAAACGAGATAGAAAGTTCGCGGTAGTAAAGGTATACGTAAGCGCTTAGGTAGTAAAAGATCTTTTAGCCGGCCTTTTATTAAGTTAGGCATAGGCGGTTCCCTATAGAGTAAACGTCTTAAACACTAAATAGTCTATTACAATCGAAGCCTATAGCGGCCTTATAGTCGAATGCCGAACTACTAGCCGTAGACCTACTATCTAACGATATATTTATACCGCTAGTCTTACTAAGATCCTACTACTAACTACTGTTATAGTTAAAACGGTAATTAAAAGTCCTCCGTAGGATTAAGACTTAGTGTTTTTCCTAGATAACGTAAACCTTAGTAGCTTATTATTACGAGATTTTTCTTTAGTTACTATATTTAATTTAAGTACCTTTATTTTCCTAAAAAACTATTCCTTAGGTATACTTATCGACCTTAACGACGATATTTACTTTATATTAGCCGATAGGCACTAACCCGCGGGCTTTATCCCCCCCTACGTAATAGGAGATAATAATATAATCTAAACGGTAGTAGGAACTATAAACTCTACCGCTAAATCACCGACTTTAGCTTTTAATATCTCTATAGGTAGCCCGCTTACCCTTTCCTACGGCTATAATATTCTAATATTAGAAGCCGCGGAAAACTCTCTACCCTTTACTCCTTAAGAGGATAATATACCGCCTAAGTTTCTACTAGATCCGGGTTAAGCCTTTCGGCTCGGCATCGGCCGAATTAAAGATATTCCCGAAATCGAGACTAAGTATAATATAAAAATCTACAACCTCGAACTAGACCTCGCGCTACGTATCTATAATATCGCCGACGGCTTCCCTATGCTATGGGAAGATCGGGGCATAGTCTACGTAGATCTAACTAACTATATAAAAATCCCCTTAATTAAGAACTAGCACTAGAAAAAGCTAGGCTTTAGAGCCTACCTAGCTTTATAGCGAGATAAAGCCTACTTAAACGAGAAATATAATCTCCTCTATAAATAAGGACGTCTTAAATAGGTATCTAAAGCCTCCCCCTTCGCTTACCCTATCTTCGTCGCCTAGCGAATAGTTTATAGGACTAAGAAACCACGCATAGTAGTAGACTTACGCACGCTTAATAGCGTTATAGTTCCCGACGTATACCCTATGCCTATCTAGTCCGATATAATCTATAAGCTCGCTAAGAAAAAGTATATCTTTATAGTCGACGTAAGTAACTTCTTCTACTAGTTCCTCGTCTATAAAGACTACTAAGAACGCTTTACTATAGTAAGCTATAGAGGGCCCGAACGTTCTACGGTAGTCTTAATAAGCTATAAGAACTTACCGGCGTATGCCTAACGTTTTATAGATAAGATTCTACGCGACTATATAGCTTACGCGGCGGCGTATATTAATAATATTATTATCTTCTCCGACACCGCTAATAAATATATATAATACCTCGCGACTATGTTTTAAGTATTCGTTAAGTATAACCTCTCCCTCTCTAGCCCTAAATTATTCCTAGCCTACCCCTCCGTAGAATTGCTTAGGTATTACGTTAATAGTATAAAACTTATAAATATAGCTAAACGAGTGTAAGCCCTACGAGATATTAAATTCCCTAACACCCTCTAAGCCTTAGAACAATAGATTAAACTAATCGGGTAGATGCGAAGTTTAGTTCTATAATTCGCGGCGCGGATCGAACTACTTTAAGTCTGTAAAACGGCGTTGCTAAAAGAAGGCCGCCTCGCTAGCTCAATCCCTAAAGGCTACGCCCGTTCTCGCTTTACGTTAAAAATAGTCTTTAAACCTATAGCGATTAAAAGATATTACTTCTAAGATATTACCGACGCGCTATATTCGGATTCCGCTATTTACTAATTTTTCCCTAACTAGTAACTATTCCTATAAGTTAACGCGAGTTATAATAACGGATTTTTAGCCGTCTTATTTTATATTAATAGTAAATCCAATTAGTTACCCTTTAAAGGACTACCTCGCAATAATATTAAACCTATCGTATACTTAAGTTGTAAACTAAAGGGCGGCGAGCTAAGGTATTAGCCTATTAAATTAGAAGTAGCTTGCCTTATATAGGCTTATCGAAAGTTACGTTCCTACTTAATCGCTACGACGGTTCTTTTAATCGTCGTGCTTACCGACTACGCTACTACTACTGCTATTCTTAAGTAAACCTCTATATATACCTCGGCCCTAAAACCGAATATAAGGCTTATGCCAGCCTTATAGTATCTTAGCTAGTTCCTACTCGAGGTTTACTATATTCCGGGCACTATAAATATTTTAGTAGACTTACTTTCCCGGCTACTATTATAAGCCGTAGTAGAACTAAGGCCTAAAGAACTTAACTAAATCTAAGAGGATAAAACCTTTATAGACTATATTAATATCTTTACTAAGTCCCTAATTTAACCTAATTTACGCTAAAAATTTAAAGACGGCTATAATAACGATCTACGATAGTCGGATATTATCGCTTAGCTCGGCGAAAAAGACTTTATCGAGGGATTGTTATTCTTTTATATCGACGGTCTATTATACCTCTAAGACCCTAACAATAGAAGACGATTATATATTCCCGACATATATTTAGAAGAAATTATCGCGGATAAGCATACGCGAAAATTTCACGTAGGAAGAAGACGTCTTTAGGAAGACCTCTCTTCTAGCTTCGTTATTATATACTTAAAAAAACTTTATAATAACCTAGTATTAAAATACGATACTTACGCACGCAACTAGACCGACCGCTTACTACCACCCGGTAATCTTATTCCTATTACTTCCCTAGCTATTCCCTTTTATACGATAGCTATAGACTTCGTTATTAGATTGCCTCCCGTTATATTAGAAAGTTCCCTATAGTCTCCGCTAGTTAGAGAATTCTATAACTATCTCCTTATAGTTTTAGATAAATTCTCTAAGATATATATACTAATTCTAAGGCACGATGCTTTTACCGCAGAAGATTAAGCGTAGAGGTTATACTAAGAACTCCTCCGGTCGAACTAGGGTATTTTAAAGCATATTATCTCCGACCGTAACCTAAAATTTTTATCTACCTTTTAGAAATCCCTTTAGACAGCGTTCGGCTTTAAACTACTCGTTTTAATAGCCTAGCACCCTTAAACCGACGGTCTTTTAGAACGACGGAACTAGATAGTAGAAATCGCTCCGCGTTTTTTTACGTTAGACTTTCTAGACAAACGATAGTTAGACGCGCTATTAGCGCTATAATTCTCCTTAAATAATTCCTACTCCTCGGTAATTAAGACATTACTAAGTAAACTAGTTATAGGATTTAGAATAGACGACGGGATGCGCTACCTTAGCGATTAATTATTAGGAAAGTCGAAAGCGTTTCTACGCGATTAAGCGTCTATTTCTATCGTATATGCTTAAGCAGTAATAAAGCGCCGCTATAATAGTAAATATCGTAAACTAGAGTTTAAACTAAGAGACTAGGCATAGCTATAACTTAGTAAAGGCTACTCTATCGCCGATAGACGCGTAGCTAAGCTTATTAAACAAAGAACAGGTCCTTTCGAAATCGTAGAATATATCGGGCACTTAGCCTATTAATTAGATATAGATAACTTAATAAATATTCACCTTATTATTTCCGTAGTTTAACTTCGCTTAGCTAAGAAACTAGACTTACGCCTAGGTCTAGTATCTAAAGAAACTTTATATTAGGAAGTAGACTATATCTTAGATTTACGTTAACGAAAATACAGTCGCGGAAAGGCAAGGCAAGAGTACCTTATGTCTTAGAAAGGAGAGCTAAGCAGCTATAATTCCTAGCTTATAGTAACGGAAATAGACTCCCTAAATCTAGTAGCCGAATTTAACGCCTATAAGGAAAGTCTTACTATATGTATTACTAAAACTTAAAAGGATAAGCAAGATATACTAGAAGAATATAGACCTTTATAACTAAGGGAAAAATCGAAACTAACTCTACGCTAATCCCTCCGCAACTACTTTCCTCTACCTTAATAATTTACTACTACTGCCTTATAGTTCCCTAGCTAATTCTATAACAACGCGTAGCGCTTTTATAGGCTTCTATAGACTCTTTTAAAACCTTCTATAACTAGACACCTTGTTAATACCTAAAATTTTCTTCTACCTACTATATACGTCTGCCTTTACCCTAATACCGCTTATTTATCTATAACTATTATAGCCTTAGCAAAAGGCCTATATATATAGTTCCGAAGTAGGGACTAGCGCTTACGATTAGACTTTTCGATTCCGCTATTATGAAATCCGCCTCGACTAACCTTCCGAGGGTTTAAGAGGGCAATCGAGCTATACGGGTTAGAGCGCAATCTTCTATAAAACCTACGGTCCTTAGCCCTAAAATACTTAGCCTAAAAGGCCGGCTACGGGCTAGAGTTTAATAACTAGATACGTTTACTTAAACAATAAGGCTTTAATATCGTTAACGGCTTAAGCGACGGAACCCTCTACTATACGCCTCCGGACGTACCGCTATAGGTCGCCCCCCTCTTAGCTGCTATAATACCTATCTTAGACTCGCTACCTATTAAACATCTAAAGGACGACGAAGACGACGATTCCTATTAGATTATTATGCCTACTAAACTACGAACGCTAGCCGGCAAATTTATCGTATAATAACCCTCTAAGCTACGTATATCCCTAACGGGATTAAAGGGAAATATCTACTATATCCCTAGCGATATCGCAAAGAATAGCTTAGGCCTCGCCTTAATGCTCGCCGTCCTTCTTAAAGCAGTCGATATATTAGCCGTCGGAGACGTTACCTTAAGCGACCTAGAAGAGATTAAAGGCATCTCTACTACTATTAAGCAATAGAAATGCCTGCTAGCTTATCTTAAAGCATTCGAAGATATAGTTACGGATACTAAGACTCTTACTAGACTATAGTTCGGGTGAAACCTTAAACGGTAGGCTATATCTCTAGCGATCGATTATAAGCAGACCTTTGTTACTCTAACTAAATAAAGCTCGCTAAGAGCGTAATTCACGTCCGCCTTAGCAGCTAGTATTAACTAGCCGGGCATATTTAATATATTGCTCCTAAAGCGCGAGCTAACCGCGTTCTTTATCGTAGAATATACGATCCTATCGAATTGCTTTATATTATATAGTAAGCATAAAGCTATAGTCTTTAAAACAGCAGACATCGCTATTATTTAGGCCGTACTTTTCGCCGAAATATAGACTAATACTAACACGCCGCTATAGATATTAACTTACGTATAGTTATACGGCGTCTTAGTATAATAGATTATTAAGTTCGACCTATTCGTATACGTGCTATTAGGAATAAGCCTTAGCTACGTAATGTATTAGACTATAAAGGTCGACGCCTTCCGTTTGCTAAACGAAGTAGTAGAACACTTAGCAAGCGTATATAAATACTTTAACACGCTTAACTAGTCGTCTACGCGCCTATATAATGCTAATATAACTAACCCTAATATATAACTTCGTAGAGCAGTAGTTCCCGTCTAGCAACCTCTTAACGTAGCGTTTACTAAAAAACGCGAACCGACGGTATTTAACCCCGCCGGAATTCGAGTTATAAAGACAACCGACTTAAAGGCTATAATAGAGGCTAATATAGTCGAGGAGGATAATAAGGATAATCTATTTAGATTCCCTTCTACTATAGCGCATATAGATTAAGCGAGATAAGTCTCCTATAACTACGCAAAAGTTTTATTTTTTAAAAAAGAAATTTCATTTATACCTTCTACTACGACTTATACGATTTAAGCGTTATAGCTCTCGATATAAAAGTTTTTATTTTTTATTTTTTTATTGCCTAATATAGTCTAGCAAATATAGTTAACAAAATTAATTTAATCTATCGACTAAACACGACTATATGCTATATTATTACCCGCCCGTAATACGATAATATATTTTAAAATCTATTAAACTAATATAATAAGGGCATTACGAATCTTTAAGTTAGGGCAATTGTTATAAGATCTGCCTAAATATCTATTCTAGGCAGAATACCTCTATAAGCACGCTATATATAACTAGCGATACTATTTATTTATTCTACTGTAGAAGACATTTAGAATCCTACCGTAGAAGACATTTAGAATTCTACCCTAAAAGATATTTGGAATTCTACCCTAAAAGACATTTAGAATTCTACCGTAGAAGACATTGGAATTCTACCGTAGAAGACATTAGAATTCTACCGTAAAAGACATTAGAATTCCGCCGTAAAAGATATTAGAATTCCGCCGTAGAAGATATTAGAATTCTACCGTAAAAGGACTATAGTATTTAGACGATAGGTTCCCCGGACTAGGAAAAAGGGATAAGCTTTTTATAATTAGGTATTTACCTAGATTATTTAGTTTTACCTTATGCTTATTCCTATAAACGACCGGTATCTAGTCTATGTCTGCCCTTATAGAGATCCTATTTCTATTATATAGGGACATATATATCACTCGAGTACTAGAATAACTTATATACTAAGCTCGAGGGGTTCGAATTTACGGACTAATATCGGTTAAATGCGTAGGCTGCGTATAAGGAAAAGCCTACTAAATAATCTTACGCCGTAAGCCCGCTAGCCGTTTAACGCAGCTTTTTTTCCGTATCTTTCTCGATATCTTCGAATTTAAGCAAGGCTATAACGGCTATTAATATATCCTTTTAATTACCGACGAATATAGCGGAATAATATTCTTATAGAGCATTAGCCGAAAGATAGACACGCCGTTCTTAATTAGGAACTTCGAGGGTCTAGTCCGCCGCTATATAAGCGCAGCCATTTATAAGATTAAGATAGATAACGAGAGGTCCTTAGTGAATCTTCCGAACTAGGTGGCTTTAAAATTTTAAGACTAGGCAGTAAGGGAAGGCATTAAGATCGAGCTTCTACTAGTATATATAAAAGAGCCTATAGGGGGAGCTAAACGACCCGGGGGAATTATATAATAACGACTCCGCTGTACTATAGGAAAGCTGCCTTAGAACCTATAGCCTAAAGTATATTAAGCATTAGTAAGAATATATAATATCCTTCCTAAGGCCCGCAACTAGTGGAAATCGCCGAAAGAGACCTTTAATAAGTAGTTTAACTAGTATCTTCGCTAGTATAGGAAGTTAGGCGTAATAGCTAATAGCGAGAAAGACTTTCGCTTATCCTAGAATAGTCTTTACGCTTACGGCTGCCGAGCCTACCTTCTTTATATTAACTTAAAGGCTAACCTAAACAAAAAGGCTTTTAAAACACACCCGAGAGCGTATATTAGCTACCTCGTAGGTTACTAAGCGAGCAACCTATTCCGCGTCTAGGTGCCTTAACTTAGTAAGGTAATTATTACCCGAGATATAACGTTTAATAAGAACTGCTTTTTCGACCTAAATATAGAGGATCTATAGTTTCCTATCTAAGAATACGAGCCTATCGCAAGATTAATTAATCTTCTTATTAAACGCGACTAGAACGCTCTGCTCGAGGATTTCCTATAGGACTTTAACGAATATATCTTAGGAATTAAACCTACTGTTTCTATATCGGCAGAAGAGTTCGATGTCCTATAAAGGGACGACGCCGGTAAGGCTTTAGAAATAGATACTTCTTTAATAATACTATTATCACCTAATAAACCGGCGAAGTTACTATTAGCGATACCTACTCCTCCTAAAGTATATCTTATACCGTTATAGACGCTTAACCTAATAGGGCAATAGGGTCTAAAGGCACCGGTAAGCATATAGGATTACGAGGCCGCACTATTCCTCGTATATCCTACGCCTAAAGAGCTAGAGAAATTGCCGGATCCCTAGCCCCGGCAATACTTATTAACTCTAGACCGGAATACTACTAAAGCTTCGCAGCCGCCCGATAGCGAGGATAAGGAAGGCTAGTAAGGATCGCGAGTCTTGCTAGGACGGGGCACCGCCTAAGACTACGTAAGTATACCTTTAATAGAATAAGGTAATATATCTATAGGCATAGAGCCTAAAAGGATAGAAGCGCCTTCTAAAGCGTAATTAGGGACGCTTACGATAGCGCCCTTAAAAGCGCTTATAGAAGCGCCTTTAGACGCACTATTAATATAATCGAGAACTCGCCGGACTTAAAGAACGCAATAAGAGCTTTATAGCACTAAAGCTATACGACGAAGCTCTCGAATAAGACGGCTAAGATAATAGAGTAATAGTATTTCTAGTGTTTTTAGTGTATTTAGCACTCTACTTCCCGAGGCTTACTATCTAAAGGGAGATATTACGACCTTTTATTTAGTGTTTATAGCAGCTATTTAGTAAACATTATACCGTAACTATCGTAACGACCTCGTCCGCTTGCTAAGACGATACTAGGATCTTAATAAACACCCGTACGGGAAGGAGTTTAAAGAGGGATATAGAAAGGAGCTTCGAGACCTCCTTAGACAAGGCACCTAGCGAGTTCTAAGCAGAGAGCGCGCTAGAGGCACGCCGATTCCCCTTAAATAGGTCTTTCTCTATAAATTCGATATAGATAGATACCTAATTCGCTATAAAGCCCGCATCTGCGTGCGCGGAGACCTCTAAGGGGATTAAAGCGAAGACACTTACGCTGTAACCCTCGCTATTAAGACCTTTCGAACCGTTATCGTAGTAGCAACGAAGTAAGATCTCGACGTTAGACAACTTAATATTGCTAACGCATTTCTTAATACTAGCTTAGATAAGGGAAGGCAGCCTATATACGTAGAGCTTCTAAAAGGGTATGTTAAGCTTAGTTTCCTAAAGGAAGGTAAGAATTCCTCTATAATCGCCGAGCTTAATAAAGCTCTCTATAGCCTACGCGAATTACCTCTCCTCTAGTATAATAAGCTCTAATAGGCGTTAAAAGCTTAAGGGCTAGACCGTATTAACGAGGAACCTTATATATTTACAAACGGTAAGATCCTCGTCTTTATATACGTTAACGATATCCTTATTTTATCTCTAAAGGGCTATTCCGTAGACGAGCTTATCGACTTTTTACATAGTAAGTACGAGGTCCGCGAGGAAGCATTTAGTTAGTATCTAGGGATCTAAGTTATTTAAGACCGACCGAATTAGAAGATCTTTCTATGCTAAGATGCCTACATCGAGAAGATCGCACGCAAATTCGGCCTTAACGGCACTAGGAAAGCGCCGATAATCCTTCTACCGCCTTTACCGCTCTTTAAGAACCCCGGATAAGCGACCTTTCGAGAGATTAAGGACTTTTAAGAGAGGATCGGCTCTATTATATATACGGCAGTTACTATAAGACCGGATGTAGCCTTTATAGCCTTATAGCTCTTAAGGTTCCTTACGAACCCCTCGCCGTAGTAGAAGGAGCTAGCTAACGATTGCATCCGCTACCTCTATGTAATAAGGTTCCTTACGATCGAATACGACGGCCTTAAGGGGGAAGCTCTTATTATTGCAACTAACGCTTCTTTCGCAGACGACCTAGAGACCCGCCGCTCTTTATAAGGCTATATTATAATGCTTTACGGCGGCCTAGTCGTATGGAAAGCGAGCCTATAAGATACGGTAATAACCTCGACGATAGAGGCAGAGCTACTTAGCTTAGAACGGGCTATAAAGGAGGCGTTCGCCTTCTTAAGGCTTATAAGGGATATCTCTATCGAGCTTAGGCTATTAAGAATATACTGCGATAACCTCTAGACTATTAGACTAGTAGTAGAGGAAGGCCGTATCTTAATAAAGCTACGCTACGTGGATATATAAAGTATGTGGTTAAAGCAGGAGTTTAAGAAGGGCCGCTTTATGGTTAAATACATACCTACTGCCGATATACCCGCCGATAGTCTAACGAAGGCGCTACTATAAGCAAAATTCGAACGATTTAAGGCGCTATTAAAGTTAAAGGATATACGAGGACGAATACTAGAAGGAATAAAGGACTAGGGAAGGCTAGAACACTAAGGAAAAGGGCACGTTTACACTTTAATAGGCGCTTACGATAGCTTCTTCTTTAGCGTTAATTTAATCTCTTAACGCTAGGGGGTGTGTTGTATCGGAGCGTGCCTATAAGGAGGTGTTAGATATAGCTCTATACTAGTGTAGGTCACGTGTCCGCTTGCGCACCTATTTAAGATGCCTTATAAGACAGCTAGCCTACGACTATATATCGCAATATTAGACCTTTTTCTCTTATTAATTAGTGCTCCTTTTTGTGACCTTAAGTACACTTATTAACTACTCCTCGCGCCTACGGGTGCGGGCCCTTATAGGTAGATGCAATACATTAGTTACTATTAGTATTAGGGGTCTTAGGGCTAACACCCGGGCTCTAACTATAGGCTCCGACGAGCCTAACATATATAACCTCCTTAGCTAAGGACGGTAGGTAGGTATTCCGTTGTATTATAACTGCGGTTAGTGCGGGCTAGGGGCCTTATTTAAGAGGCTCTAGTACCTATATATACCTCCGTTAGTCCTATAGCTAGGTACCTTCGCGCGCCGGGCGGGGTTCCTATTAGTAGCTAGGTGACCGTTATACGCGCTATAACCGTGTTAGTCCCGCTACGTGTCTTATAACTCTATTAGACCTATAATAGTATTAGGATTATAACTATTATACGCTTATTAACCGTTATATATATAAAATAGTTATAATAGTAAAAAATAGTGTTATAAGCGTAATAAGAATAGCCTAAAAACGGGTTTAAATATATAACCGTTATATATAATACAACGGTTATAAAATAAAAATAATTTTAAGTACTAAAGAAAGAGTACTTAGCGCTACTTAAGTACCTAGGTGTAGGACGCCGGCTACGGGGCCGGGTCCGGGCCCGGGTCCGGTAGGTCACGTAGTATAAGTACGGGTTATAGGCTACGAGGCATAGGTACGGATTATAGGCTACGAGGCACTACGAGGCATAGGCACGGGTTATAGGCTATAAGGCACGGCACGGATTATAAGTCACGAGGCAAGGGACAAATTTTTTTATATACTAGGAATCGAACCTAAGTCTATAAGGTTATACTACGATCTACGCCGCCTGCCGCTTAGCTAAACGGGATTACTAATTATTGAAAAAATTAGACTTTATTTTACTATATAAGGGGAACCCCGCTACCTAAGCGGCAAAGGGGATACGTACCCGCGCCCGCGGCTAATACCTAATACAGTCACGCGGCTAACATAGTTACTAGCGGCTAACATAGTTATAAGCGGCTAACACGGTTATAAGCGGCTAAAAGGGCTTTAAGCCGTATAACGGTTATTGTTAGTAGGTCTCTAGGTCGACCTTATAGGGTAAACGATATAGTTGTATTAGGTTGGTTGCTAGCTAAGTGAGGGGAAGCTATCGCGGTAACGTAGCACCCTCGTACGTGCACGTAATCCTAGGGATTACGTGCATTACGTATATACGACTATATCGTCGCACGTAGCTAGCTATTCCCACACTCGTAGTTTTTTCCTTTATAGAAACAAACCGTAGAATAAAATAAAGAAAGAGCCTAGTTAAGCAGGCTGTTATAGCTACGCGGGCGCGATCGCGCGGGCGTAGGTATAGCTGCGCAATGTTAAATTAATAAGGTTAAAGCTATATTATAATAGCTATATAACTATTAAATGCGCAGCTGGTTTTTAACGTAATAACGCAACGCGAGAAAACACCTCTTTAACGCAGTAGTTAGGCTAGTAACCTCTATTAATAATTGGGCGGTCTAGACCACCGCTTTATGCTAGTAACCGTGCTTTAGGGTAGCCTTACTAACTATCTTACCGAACGTTATAGTGCGAAATCGGGGAACTATAGGCAACTAGGGAAAAATAAACTATAGGCTTATAGGCAACTAAGGCAAAATAAGGTAAGAAGTAACATAGACTATAATAGATAGTAAAAGAATGTAAATATATACGTGACTATACTAAACAAATTGTTCGTCGAGGGCTATTCGTCTAGGGCTATTTATCTAAGGCTTATTCGTTAAGGGCGGTTGTAAGGATTAGACTCGTTAGACCTAATGTCTAAGGACCCCTTTTAGGACGATTCCTAGTTAGGCATATTAATAATATTACTCTACCGAAAGATTATTCTTTTTGTTAAACTTACTATTAGTATTTAATATTTATAGCGAATTGTTAGAATGTGTTTAACCAAACAATAGCACACGATAAGATAACCTTCCCGATTGGTTTAAATATAAACATCCGGAGGTTTAGGGTTTAAACTATGCCGACGAATTCTTTTATTATAGTTAATTTAGCAATAGAATAGGTAAAGGAATAAGTACGCGAATAAGCGCGTAATTAAACAATAAAGTAAGCGTATAACTAAATAAGGAAAGAGCGCGTAATTAAATAAGGAAAGAGCGCGCAATTAAATAAGGAAATAGCGCGCGTTTACTAGGCAACGAAAAACAGTCTATATATATCGAAGTTAAAGATTACGGCCGCACGACGAAAGCTTCCATCCTAACGGTTAGCGCGTTAGTCTTAACGAAGCGTTTAAGAGACTTATTTAGGGAGGACTTCGTTAATACATTAGCTAGGTTGTTATTCCTATTAATCTATCGTACTTCTATAATCTCCCTTCGCTCGTATAACTAACGAATCGATGTAATATTAATTATTAGTCGCTTTTCTTTCGTTATAGTAAGCTTTATAAGATATTCGTAGAGCGAATACAAGTCTATATAAAGGATTAAAGGCACCGGAGGCAGCTACAGGCGTTCTATAATTATCTTAATCGTTATAGCGAGGCAAATACCGATATTAACGCCTCTAACTATACCGTAGACCTCTAAGGCTAGAACGCTACGTATGACCCTTTTGCACTTAGTAAAGCTCTAGTGCACGATGTTGCTTTTAATCTCGAAGTAGCTATTAGACCGGGTCTCTATAATAAGCGTAATAATAAAGCCTAGCTGTAAAGAAAGGTCTAAGTTATTTGCAAAAGAGCTATCCGTAAATACTAGCAGCTTTACATTCGTAAGATTAACTAGTTCGTACGTTAGGCCGCGTTTCTTATAGTCTATTTGCTATTATAGGCGTTTATTAATCGTTACGCAGTCTTTTTCGTTAGGGTTTTAAACTTATACTACTATAGAAAGGTTAAAAGAAGCTTCCGGTTGGTAAATTAACGCGACGTATACTCCTTAGGCTCGCTATTCTATATACCTCTACGTATAGTTATAATCCTAAGCGATAATAGTCTTAAGCTTTTCTAATTAGCCCTTTTGCTAAAGAAGAAGATCCTAATCTTAGAGTATTAGCCTAGCTCTATTGAAATTAAGCACTAAGCTAGGAGACATCTTAGTCTTCGGCTTCGCTCTAAACTTAGCCTTTTAAAGCTGCTCTTCCTTAGCATTTAAGAAGGTGCGTATACCTAACATTAACGTATTATCCGTTTATAGGCCAACTATCCTAAATCTATTAAGGGTCCTATTCGCGATTAATAGGCATAAGTCGTACGTTAAGGTTAATATATTAAGTCGGATAACGTAATACTTATAATACGTTTGGAACTAATGTAGTCTTAACTCCGCGATCCCGTAAAGGGGTCGAATTATATAAATAATAGTCCCTTCCGGGTATCGTCCTTATATCTCGGCAGGCAGCTTAGTTAGGATAGTCTTAAATAGCTTAGTTTCGGCTTATAGGTAGGCCTAAGTAATATCTCGCAACGAAAGAGTTATACCGTAATAGCGAAGAAGTCCTAGAGTAAGGGCTAGGATTAGCCGCTAGCTAACGCGTTAAATCGTCGGTAATTGCGTTAATAAGGTCGTCTTTTCTTCGTTATTATATTCTTAAATAATAAGTTAGGACTTCTCGTAGGGTTTCTTATCCTTCCCTTTTACTTTACGTACTATCCTCGACTTAAAGATATAGTAACCTCCGTAGATAGCTTTATCGTAGCGTTTAAAGCTAAAAACACTATAGGCAATAAGGTTATCGATCTCTTGCCTATCTAACTCTTTAAATAAGGCTCCTAAGGTTATAATAACTCCTTTCTCCCGTAAATTAAGTGCTAATTCGTAGGTATCTTCCTCCTTCTTAATAATATAGGCTTAAGGAGGGGGAAGGGGAATAGGGAGCTTTAGCTTATTCTTTACACTAGGGGGACGGCTACGTTTGCGTAGTATCGGGGGCGTAGGAGTCGGAGCGGGAAGTATAGTCCCTAGTGTATAGTTAGGGGTCGGGTTAGGAGGAGTCTCTTTAGTTAAAGCAAGAGGATTCGGTTTAATCGCGCGAAGTAGGGGCTAAGGAGACGAGTCGTCTCGAAGGTAAGGCTATACGACTATAGACCGAAAGACTTAAAGTCCGTTAACGGTATTAATAGTAATATTATAACCGTTAATTACAGTAATCTTAAATAGGCCCTACTATCCTCCCTTTTCCCGCTAGACTCGGACTTTACTCTATAGTAGGAGAGTAATAGTTTTAACTATTAACGGACCGTTCCTTATACAAAGGGCATCTTACACCTACCGTTCTATAGAGAGTTATCGAAGCAATTTTATCGCCTTTTATATAGCTATAGACCTTTTTAGGGTTATAGCTAACGGGGGCGAGTTAATAGTTATACGCGGGTACGCACTAAAGACTAAAAGTATAGGGATAAGGCCGTAGGGTCCGGCTATATCGTTAACGGCTTTTACGGCTATCTAAAGGACTGCCTTAAGAGACGTAATAGTCCTAATCTCTACGTAAAGGATTTTAAACACATAGCGTAAAGGAGCGTAATACCTCTCGACCTTCCTAATCGACGTATATAACTCTATAAGGACCTGCTTATAGGTTATCCTTATAATCTTTGCCTTATTGCGGAACTCTATTAAGGCAAAATTAGTCCCTACGTCGTGTTTAATCGTATTAGGAGGTCTAAGGTAACTATCAATCTAAAGGGCTCGAAGGACTTCCTAAGTATCCTTAGCTAATATAGAAGGAAGGAACCTAGCCCCTTAGAACGCTATTATAGAGTTAACGACGTATAGAATAGGTCGTTAAGGGCTCCTAAGGTATATTACGTCTACTATAATTTCGTAATTAAATTCCTAGTTATCTTTTAGCGTAAACTTAAAGCGCTTAAGTGCCTATAAGTGCATTTAGTAGTAATAATAGAATTTAGAGATTAATTTAAGTTATATAGTCGTTATATTATAGCCCGCCTGCTTAAGTAGGTAATAGAGTCTTAAAACAGCTAGGTGCTTAAAGCGGCGATATAGAGTTCGCATCTTACTCTCTATTAGAAAGGAGATTGTTTCTTCTGCTTTTAATAAGAAGAACTATAGGTGACCCTATTTACGGATTACCGGGATCCGGTTGCCTAGATCGTTAGTCCCTAGTATATTCGTTATATTATTAAAGTAGATCCTAAGTCGGTCTATATTAGCAAGAGAGAGTAGAAAAGGGGTATAGGTCTTAAGAATATAAAAGAGTATTAAATACCTCTAAGCCCCGTTTTTTCTACGCGACCCCGCGCGCCTAGGTCCCGCCACTAAAATTAGGTAGAGGTATATAGCAATTAAGAGGGCCGCGTAAATCGTATATAGCCTTAATTTAGTTAGTTAATTCAACAGCCATAGCAGCGCGCGCGCCCTACTACGTGCCCTCTACTACGTGCCCTCTACTGCGTGCCCTACTGCGTGCCCTCTGCTATATGCCCTCTGCTATATATACGGCTCCTTAATATATGCTTCGTGCCCGGCTGCGTGCCCTCTACTGCGTGCCCTTTGCTTCGTGCCCTACTGCGTGCCCTCTGCTGCGTGCCTTACTGCGTGCCTTACTGCGTGCCCTCTACTGCGTGCCTTGCGGCGTGCCTTGCTGCGTGCCCTGCTGCGTGCCCTCTGCTGCGTGCCTTACTGCGTGCCCTTTGCTGCATGCCCTTTGCTACGTGCCCTCTACTATATGTGCGGCTCCTTAATATATGCTTCGTGCCCGGCTGCGTGCCCTGCTGCGTGCCTTGCTGCGTGCCTTCCTACGTGCCCTTTGCTACGTGCCCTCTGCTGTATGTGCGGCTCCTTAATGTATGCTTCGTGCCCGGCTGCGTGCCCTACTGCGTGCCCTCTACTACGTGCCTTGCTGCGTGCCCTTTGCTACGTGCCCTCTACTGCGTGCCCTCTGCTATGTGTGCGGCTCGGCGGCTTCTCGATATATGCTTCGTGCCCGGCTCCCGGCTGCGTGCCCTACTGCGTGTAGTGTTCTTCGCGTTCTTTGCACGATTTACGCGGCTCTCTTAATTGCTATATACCTACACCTAATTTTGCTAGCGGGACCTAGGCGCGCGGGGTCGCGCAGAAAAAGTAGAGAAGTTAGGTATTTGTCGTGCAAATAGCAATTTCGTATAGTGCAAATAGCAATACTTATATAAAAAGTCACTCGACTAACGGGGGTTTTAAGGGCGATTAAACTAAGGGATTAAATAGGAGTGCTAGTTCTAAATCGGATGCTAGCTTACCCGGCTATAGAGCTATTAAGCATAATAGAAGGTTCCGTTCGCTATAAAGCGAAGTACTACTCCTATCCTACTATTAATACTCTAGCCGCACTAGTGTCGATTATAATTCCTTAGAACTATTAACGGGAGTAGCGATCCTCGATTAGGAATTAGTTAGTAGGGGTTAATTAATCTATGCCGTAGACGTCTTCGCCGGTCTAAAGGTATATAAAGGCGGCCTTATAGAGCATTTAAGTTACTGCTTAGTCCGGCTCGGTAGCGTAATCGGCGTCTTCTACGTCTTAATACTCGTTAGCGTCGCCTTTAGGATCGGGTTTATAACCTTTAAATTCGGTTACGTAGGCTATAAAGTTAGTAGTAGAGATGCCGTCGTTAAAACATTGCGTAAGGTATTAGTCCTTAGACCGTTAACGTTCCTTAGGCGTATATTTAGTTAAGTAATAGCCTTCCCTATAATAGACGAAACACTTCTTAGTCTAGGTTAAGCGGTTGTTAGAGCTATTCCCGTAGCTGCTACCGCGTCCTTATAGACGGAAGGGTGTGCTATAGTTGTATCTAAAGCCTTATAGATAGCCTCTACGTCTACTACCTCGTCCGTAGCTTCGTCTACGCAATCTACCTCGTCTACGATTGCTTAAGTATCTTCGGTCTAGGTACTATTAATCGTTATAATTAAATGCTTTATCCTATAGGAACTAGCTAGACGGGTTGCGTGCTAGGTATATCTCGATAGATGCACGTAAGTCTATAAATACGGTTTCGACCTTTTAGGCAGGCTTAAAGAGAGCGTATTCTAGCTTTAGAATACTACGGCACGCGTTAATAAACGACGTACGAAGTAGTATATTACCTTCGTAGTCTTTTCCTAAGGCTCTCTAATATAGCTAAAGCTTATTAAAGAGAGTCTATAGTACCTTATAAAGCGGCATCGTCGGATTCTCTACGTAGACCTTATTAAATATAGTTATTGTCTAGTCTATAAAGTAATAACTATAGTTAATATCCGTATTAAAATATTGCTTAATAGCATTATAGGTTATATAGAACGATATAGTTAATTTAACGTAGTAGATATAGAAGGTCTCGGCTCTATCCGTTAGGATCTAGGAGAATAGGTTATAGAATTAACCTAGTTAGACCTTAAGCTTATAGTAGGTCTTTATAAATATATAGACCTTATCGTTAAAGAGGTTATAGGGCTATCCTATATAATACTTATCCTTCCTCTATAGCTTTACGAACTTCTGCTAAAGGTCTATATCTATATCGACGTTTAGAATATCGATTAGAGGGATCGTAGTATAAGCATTAAGGGACGGCAAAGGGGCAATAGTTATAATAGCATTATTAGCAAGGGGAATAAGAGCTTAAGAAATAAGGGCAATAGTTATAGTAGGCACATTAGAGATAGGGGCAGGCATAGGGACAGTCGGTTGGTTAAACTAGTATATTATTAGGTGTATAGTCTATTGTTATTGCGTTACACCGGGGATAGTTGTCTAATCGGGGGCTAGAGCCGTATCTAGGGCCGGGCTCGGGGTTGTATTTAGTAGTATAAATGCAACGATCGTGCCTTAATTAAATATCTAATTTATATACTCTTTTGCAGGCTATTATAGTAGTTCTAAGATAGTCTATAGTTTAAGAAACTATATATTAAAGCCTTAATTATTTAGGCCGGTGTAGATCCTACGTATCTTTAAGAGCTTACGTAGGGAACGTTTATAGGTCTAGTATACCCTATCCTATGTCTATAGAAGCCATCCTCGAAAGTTTTCTTAAAAGAAGGCAATAGCTTCGTAGCCTTAGTTATCTTTATCGTACGCACACTTATAGAGGAACCTTACAACGTATATAGTAGCCTCTACTTTACTTAGGTTCTCGAGATCGGGTTGTTATTATGCATCCTAGATACCTATATAGGTATACTAGTAGTCGTTTTCTAGTATAGGGGTGATCTTTAATAGCTTATCGCGCCTTATGTTATCTACGCGGGTAGGGCTTAATAAAGTCATAATGTTAATATTATACGTAATAGTCTTTATGTGTTTTATCGGCGTAAGGGATTTTCTTACGAAGTTGTCTTCTACTATAATAGAACGGTTAGAAGACAGAAGACAGTCTAACCGGACTAAGTCTCTAATAGTTAAAGACTAATAGAGGGCGTTATTTATCCTTAAAAGCTATAAGGGCGGAATAGTAAGCAGAGGAGCACTTAGGGTTACTTATACTAGACCGGCTGGCTAAGTCTAAGCAAGCAGGGGTAGTCGAGGCTAGAGCACTAAGGGCACTACTAAAAGAGGTGTAGGTTACTTAGTAGGCAGTTAAACTAAAACTATGATAAAAGCTAAAGAAGAAAGGAAGGAAGGAGAGCCTAAGGAAGGGCGGACTAAAGTTCCTTTATATAGCTCTTCCCGTCCGTCTAGACGGTCCCGGTACGTCCCTTTCCTTCTAGCACCTTCTGCCACGTATCCCTTACACTGCCCTAAGCTAATACGGGTCCCCGGGGCTATGTAAGGGCTATATAGGTCGGCTGACCTCGAAAAGGCTGCCTCCCGCGTCGTTTTAGAGCCCTTATAGACTAATCTAGGTTATATAGGTCTATTTATGCACTACGTGCATAATGTTATATAGGTAGGTTATACGACATAAGTCGCGTGACCTCGTTATATAGAGGATCGGACGAATAATCGGTCCCGAAAGCCGGGAGGGCTATATTAAGCCTATAGCTCCCGGTAGTCTAGGTATCGGTCTATTATATAGGGCATCGAGCTAATCATCGGGTCTTATTAGGCAGGGGTGCCTAATAAGATCGTCGGCGTGACCGTAGCTGCGTGGTACGTCTCGTACCTAAGGAAGCTAAGTCCTAAGGGACTTAGGTTCGAAAAAGGGGTATAACCGGATAATAGGTAAGTCTAGGGCGAATATCTTTATGCTAAGTCATAAAGTACTAAGTACTAAAGTACTAAGTACCCCGGTACCCTCGTACTTAGTATTTCCGTACTTAAGTCCCTTAGTACTTAAGTCGTCCCGTACTTTAGAGAAAAGAAAGTAAACTAGGAACCTAAATTAGTAGTTCTATAACATCTACGTTAAGGACGTACTATAGGTTAACGTTACTCTTCTTCCTTTAGGAAGCGAGACGGGATTAATAGATAGCTTAGGAGATCTTAAAATAGCGTTAACGCGGTAATGTTATAGATAAGAGAGCTTGTTTAAAGCATAAAGATAACTACCTTTAAGTGTTCCCTTATAGGGTATTTTACACCGTCGATAATTAAGGATCTTATCTCTTCTACCTAGCTGTCTATAATTAACTAAGTCAACCACTAATTAGTGTTAGTAGGTCTTTAGGTCGACCTTATAGGGTAAACGATATAGTTGTATTAGGTTAGTTGCTAGCTAAGTAAGGGGAAGCTATCGCGGTAACGTAGCTCCCTCGTACGTGCACGTAATCCTAGGGATTACGTGCATCACGTGTGTGCGACTACATCGTCGCACGTAGCTAGCTATTCCTATAGTTATATATATATACGTATTATGCTTACCTAACATAGTTATTCCCCTAGCACGGTTATTAACTAAATGACTATTATATAATGCTGCTTATTTTATCGCGTATAGTGACTATTATACGCGGTATAACTATTACGCTTTAGTCACTATAATATAACTATAATAGCTATATACGTTTATCGCCGTAATACGTAATGCAACACCGTTACACCAATCACAACACGATGTTAGACCTATATATAACCGTTATACGTACTAAACATAGTCACCCACCCACTGTTCTTAAGTGTGCCCGGCGCGCGAAGGTAGCTGCATGCATCTTTGTGTCTACGAGTTTAGACCTCCTTTCTTCACTCTTCTGCTGTGATATTCATGCAGCTGATTTCCTGCATTTGAGAGTTACGCCAAAACATCAATTACGCCAAAACATCAGTTACGCCAAACCGAAACCCATCTGACCTATCAATCCCGAATTCAATGTTCCTGCAATTCGCGATGAAATTGGGATACGGCACTGCCCTTGTCGCTGTTTTCTGTGGCACGGCTGCTGCTGGTCCACTGGCGTACGCCGTATGCCAGGCAGCTTGTTCGACGATACTCGCAGCTGGACCCGTTGGTGTCGTAGCATACGCTGCTTGCCAGGCAGCTTGCGCACCCCTGTTGGCGATGCCATGTCCGTAGCTATACTGTCTCGGGGCCCATCTCCGGATGCTGAGAGACGAGGGAGACGGGTTAGAAACGATCACTCTCTTTAGCGAATGAAAACATGATTTTATGTTGTGTACCAAGTACATACGAAGTAGTACCCTCAAGAAAAAAAGGGAAGAAGAAAACGATACTATCGACACGGGCGAGAAGCCCCCGGCCCCGCCCCACGGCATCGGCCACCACATCCGGTTTCGCTGGGCCGACGAGATAGGGGGCGCATGTGTTTGAAGCTTCGGCGGCCAACTCAACAGCATCGGCCGGTGGTGGCTGTGCTCGGAGAGGTGCCCGAAGCGGAAGCGGGCAGCGTCTAACGCGATGACGAGGAAAGCCCCTGGGAGATAGGACAGATACACAAACGGAAGAATTGGGCTCTGACCGCTACATACATCAGCCACGTCAACGCCGGGACTGTGGAGGTGCAGAGCGGTAAGGAGATGGTGCCGGTGGACATCGTTGCGGCGACTCCGGTGCAGGATCGAGAGCCAGACAGCAGCTGGAACTGTCAACATTTCCTGCTCGAGGGCCTCAAGAGGCTTGTACGCTACGGGTTCCAGACGCAGGAATGGTACGATTTCGTTGAAGGGAAGCTCATGGACCAGTTGATCCACGAGGTTGTTGGTTGATTTGATGATACCAGCTTATATTAGGAACAGCTCATGACAAATTTTAGGAGGATGTATTCGAGGTCGTAGCGCTTCGCAAACAGAGTCGGGAGATGGTAGCCGAGAGTCTCCCAGTCGACGTTGTCCAGGCCACGCAGGGCAAAGACGTACTCCCAATACTCTGGATACCACCCGGCGAACTCCCAGTCGATGATAGCGACGATGCGGCCGTCTCGCACCATGATGTTCCGCGCGGCAATGTCGGCATGGGTGAAGACGATGGGACAGTCGGCGCCGAGCTGAGTCGTGATCTGGTGCCAGTACATGGACTCCGCCTGTAAGTGCATAGGCGGGCGAACAAGCCAGTTGTGGAGCTCGGCGATGGTGGAAAAGGGCCCGCCCGAGCGCATCAACATGCTCGGAAGGATGACGCCTTGGCCGTCGAGGCGGCCGAGGTGGACACCGCTCAGGGCACGCAACTGGGCGAGGTAGCCCGCGAGCTGGGCCAGTATGCCGGAGCGCTGGTCGGGCGTTAGGGCGGGCCAGGCCTCCTTGAGGGTCTGGCCGTCGATGTATTCCATGGTGATGCGGTCCCAGTCGCTACTGATGACATCGGGCACGGGGATCGAGGTATGCGCCTTGACGAAGCGCAGCGCCAGCGCCTCGTTGGGGACGTCGTTGGCGCCCATGCCGTGGTTGTGCGTCGTGTACTTGGTGACGGTGTCGCCGTGCCGCACCACGTAGCGGCTGAGGCAATGGTAGAGGACGTCGCCTTCGGGATACGGCGCGGGCTGTCGCGGCGGCGGCGGCGAGTCGCCGTAGAGGGCTTTGGTGGCATCCTTGCGCATCATTTCGTTGAGGCGTTCCAGGCCTCCCCCCGCCTTGGGCTTTTGCGGCGGCGCGTCGCCTGGCACCGCGTCCGGAGGGCATTCGACGAAGCCGTTGGGGAAATGGGGGGGGGAACCGGTCCGCGATGTCGTCAGACCGTTGCTTGTTTGACATTTGATGACGATGAGCACCTTCCGCCGAGCTGTGCTTGAATCAGATGAGGCTAAGCTTGGCTTTAGGAGCTTAGAGCGGAGGAAAGCGGGGGAGAGCGGGGGAGAGCGGGGTCGGGCTTACTGGCTCTCCGGGGCGGCGGCGCATTCCCAGCCAGTTAGAGCAGAGCTCGGACGGTTGACCGCCTGCCGGCACGGGAAAGGTCAGCTTGGGCCGCCGCTGTTTGATATTATGCAGGGGTTTTGACATGCATCTGCATAAATCTACTCGGCATGTTCTCCGTTCCCGTGGCCCTGCGCCGGACGACGACGGCACGGCTGACGAGGCAGCGGCCGGCCCTTGACGCACGTCGGAGCCTCGCCTCGACGACGACGAAGCCACGGGCGCAGCGGCTGCCGGCGGTGCCAACATGTCCGTCGCCGACGTGCGCTTGCGCCGACATGCCGGCCATGCCCGAGGGGCTGGAGATTGACCGGACGAGCCCGCTGAACGGCGTCATGGCCGGGTATGCGGAGCAGGTGCTCGTCTGCACTGGCCAGGATGATTGGGCGTCGAGGATCGAGGACGAGAGCGGGGGGGAAAACTTGGCGGCGGATCTCAAGGCGTTGCTCGGCAAGGGAGGCGTCTATCGAGATGTGAGTGCGGCCCTGACCGGGCTTGAGCAAGCAGGCGAAGATGACAAGAGCTGACAGGCAGGCCCATCCGCAGCCCTTTCACAACGTCTCGGTCCTCAACTCGTCCCTGCCAAGCACCGCTCCCCCGCGGGGAGACGTGCAAAACACATCAGCGTACCTCGTCCCAAGCTTCAAATACGTGCCGTTCTTACCGCGCGTGCCCTTGGACAGCGTGCAGGCGCTGGCAAAGGGGTTCCTGCTGCCGCCGACGCTGCACGCGGCGCACGACGGCCTCTCGCCCATCCACCGCGACCGGCTGACGCGCGACGAGGCATGCCGGGCTCTGCTGCCGGGCGTGCAGGACGTGCAGGACGTGCTGGTGCTCGTGTGCGGGCACGGCGGGCGGGACGCGCGGTGCGGCGTCGTGGGCCCGCTGCTGAGGGACGAGTTTGCGGACAAGCTCGCCAGGGCCGGCGTCGATGTGCGCACGGGGCCCGTCGAGGTTGCTCTGGGAGACGAGGAGGGGCGGCCTCCGAGCATCATCGCTGGCGGCGCGGCGTCGACGGCCAAGACCACGACGGCGAGGGTCGGGCTCATCAGCCACATTGGCGGCCACAAGTTCGCCGGCAACGTCATCGTGTACCTGCCGCCCGGGCTGAGGGGGCCCGACGGCGAGCCGCAGCCGCTGGCGGGGCACGGCATCTGGTACGGTAGGGTCGAGCCGCGGCACGTCGAGGGGCTTGTGCAGGAGACGGTGCTGGGGGGGAGGGTGGTGGCGGATCTGTTCCGGGGGGGCATCGACGTGCAGAGGCGGATGCTGCGGATATGACGGGAGGCTCCGTCCGCATGTCAGGAGTCTTCAGCTTCTTCCATCTAGATATTGGGCGTTGAAGCCTGGAGTCGTTGGCTGCTGCTTAGACCCACAGTATCGAGCACGTGACTGACGCGTTTATATTCGCGTTTGACTGCTTCGCCTGCTTCCTGCTTCGCCTCCTGCTTGGCAAAGGTAAAGCCGCCAACAAAGCCGCCAACCACGCTCATGGTCCACCTTGATCGGAAACGCTTGCTCGGACCGAGTCCCGTCCATTGACATTTCTCCCCACCCACCGGGAAACATACAACGAGGCAGAGGCAGAAGGGCGACGACGTCTGGATGTCGCCCCCGAGCGCACAATGACCCTCCGCCCTGGGCAAGCCGGCCCTCTCTCCCCTACAGCGGCCGCTGTCCATCTCCGAACCGTCATCATGTGCTGGCAGTCCAGCGCCCGAGTCTGCAGACCGCGTTCGTGGACGACGACGCGCGCCCACTTGCGACCCTCGACGTCGCTCCTTCGCCACTACTCGACGACTCGGCCGTCACGCACGCGCTCAACGAGGGCATGGCCGGCCCTCGTCGCCTCCAGCCTCGTCCTCGGCGGCGCAGCCTACTACCACCTGCTCGCCCCCGAGCGCAGGAGCACCACGCTCAACCCAGACACCTTTGTGCCCTACACCATCACCTCGCGCGAGGCCGTCTCGCCCACGTCCGTCGTCGTCGCCGTCTCGCCGCAGACCCCGGACCCGTCGCCGCCGCACCTGCGCCCGGGCACCTCGCTGTGGCGACACGCGCTCTGGTCCGTCGAGTTCAAGCAGCCCGAGGTGCAGATTGCCCGCCACTACACCCCGCTGCCGCCCGTCGACGGCGGCGACGACGCGGCGAGGGGCTGTCTGCGCTTCTACGTCCGCGCCGTGCCCGGCGGCGAAATGTCCAATTACCTGACCCGTCTTGCCGTGGGCCGCCGTGTCTGGCTGAGGGGGCCTCATGCGGGCTTCGATGTCCTGCAGAGGCTCGGCCCGCGGGGCCGCGTCGTGTTTCTCGCCGGGGGCACCGGCCTGGTGCCGGCTTTGCAGGTTGCCGCGGCGGTCCTGGACGGGAGCCATGACACTACCATGGCGCTCTTTTGGGCGGTGAGGAAGCGCGACGAGGTGCAGACGCTCACCGAACCGGCTCCGTCACGGTGGTCCTGGTGGTCTACCAAGGCACCGACGCGGATGCAGGCCGACCTCGCAGAGCCGAGCCCCATTGCCTGCCAGCTCAAGCAGATCAAGGCCAAGTACGGCGACCGCCTCGACATCCGCCTCGCCATCGACGAAGATGGCACCGTCATCCGCGAGGCCGACGTCGAGGGGGCCCTGCTCCTCCCACCCCCCTCCCGCGCCTCGCCCACGCCGCCCAGCCGAGGATGCCCGTGTCACGACCAGCGTCTACACGCCGACGCCTCCGAGTCCAACGCCTCCGAGGCGTCTTGCCGGTGTCCGACGCCCGACGGCGGGCGCGGGCCGGGGAAGAACCTGCTCATGGTCTCGGGGCCCGACGGCTTCGTCGCCCACTACGCCGGCCCCAAGGCCTGGCTCCGCGGCACCCTGACCCAAGGGCCCGTGAGCGGCGTGGCCGGACGGCTGCAGGGGCGTCATGCCCGCCTGGCAGACGAGTGGCTCGTACTCAAGCTCTGAGACTGGAGCGTGAGGAGGCATGGCGAGAGGGCTCGGCAGGGAAGCACAAGACACGAGTAGACAGAGTGCCTTGCAGGACGCTTCTCAGCTCACTCTCGATGCGTATTGCGCATCACATGCGTATTGCACGTCACACATTCCGAAAGCTCCTGCAATCGCTTGACGATAAACCTCTCCCTAGCCAGTCTCTAACCAGTCTCTAGCCAGCCACGCGACAACTCAGGGGAAACGAGACAAACAGCAAACACGCCCCCGCCTCCCTAATATGCTCTCGCGAATGCCTGATTCCCAACCAAAACGCCGTGATATCTATACCGGCTCCTGGAGCCTTCTTTTTATCTATCCTGCACCTTCCTGTACGACGGCGGCTTGATAGCTCTGCGAATCAACTTTCCGGCGTAGGGAGGCACGAGCGACACGGTCCCAATGGCCAGGACTCGCCAGAGAAAGCCCCTGCAGACGGCGTCAGAAGTCGTCCCCCATCTCTCAAGGTCCCTCCCTCCCTTCTCCCTTCATCAGGAACAAGGTGGAAGACTCACCATGTGATGATAAACTCGAGGTCGAAATAGTCGCCCAAAAAGGGCATCGACCCGACAAAGACGACAAAGGTGCTCAAGATGCTCACAATCATGACCGGGTGCCACGTGGTAATCTCAATCGCGACCATGATGAGTTCGTTGAGCACGAGCACTGTGTAGCTGACAGCCACCATTCTGCGGCCGTCCACCTCGGTGAGGAGTTGGGAAAGCCCCTGAATCATGCCGCCCTGGTATACCGACACAAGCACCCAGACGAAGAATGTGCGGTACGACAAGGAACGGCCGGTTGTGAGCTCCTTGTACAGCTCGGGGTAGAGGTTGGCCAGGTTCTCGTCCACGTCCTTGTCGAGGACCAGAGACAGGACAGGGGCAGCCGTGTAGATGGTCGCGTAGCCGACAAGGAGCCAGTCCTTTTCCAGTCACCTTGAGTCAGCTGCGAATCTATAGGGTCAAAAAGGTCGGCTTGCCTTGTAAAGCCCCTCGGGTTCAAACTTGAGCGCAATGCTGTACATGGTCTGGCACACAGCAACGATGAGGCCGCGGTGAATGACAAACTGCGCCAGCTTGGCGCTCCTCTTGTAGCTGTTGCGCCCATGCCACACGAGCAGCTTGACCAGGTGGTAGAAGTGCTCGATCGAAAAGTCGGCCGCCAGACTCGCCTGACGCCCCTCCTTGCCCACGATTCCCACGCCCACGTCCGCGGCCTGAATCATGGAGACGTCGTTGCCGCCGTCGCCTATGCAGCACACGCGCTTCTTGGTGTACTCCTTGATGAGCTTGGCAACCTCGGCCTTTTGCGTGGGCGAGCATCGGCACGCCACCACCGTCGGCAGGAGCACGGCGATGGAGATGAACTCGAGGCGGAAGTGTGTGAGAAAGAGGGAAAGGCTCTCGCCGTCGATGAGAAGGCAAGCGTCCGTCTTGCTCCGGAGGAAGTCGAGGTGATCCCGCGCATAGTCCTTCTTGCCCAGCTTGGCGACGGTGTAGATGTACTGTCCCCTGGCCACAAGCTTGGAGCTGACGGCGACGCATCTCGCCGTCTCCACCTTGTCGCCCGTCAGCATCCAGATCTTGATGCCCGCGTTGCGCAGCAGCTCCAGAGACGGCTTGACGTCCTTTTGCAGCTTGTCCTCCACGCCCGTCACGCCGAGAAGTTCCAGGTCACTTTCGAGGTAGTGCGAGACGGCCCGCTGCAGCCCGGCTTCACGCCCGGCCATGGCTAGAGAGGCTTCCTGGTACTTGGACGAGAACTCGTGGTATTGCTGCACAGATAGCTTTTTGCGGCCGACGACCAGCGTCCGCAGCCCTTCTCGCGCCATGTTGGCTGTTTCTTCGTCGAGCCAGTCGTTGGCAACGACGATGGAGCTCATGACCGTGTCAGCGCCCTTCTGGTAGAACCAAATATCGCCACTGCTCAGGTCAGTTGATGGCGCCTTGAGATCTTCCTGGAAGTGCACGATGATGCCCATGCGCTTGCCGTCCGACGTAAACGGGAATACTTCGAGGATATGGACACGGACAACCGGCCGGCCGCTGTCGGCAAACTCGAGCGTCATGCTCTTGCGATCGCGACTCGTGAGCCTCAGTCCCACCGACTCGGCCCATTTCACAATGGCAATTTCGTCGGGCGACGACGCTTGGTAAGAGGTCACTTCCTGGCCATCCTCGGTGTCGACTGTCGGTGTAACGTTGTGACAGAGCGCCAGGGCCAGAACAACATCACGCACGCGCGATCCAATCTCCCTCCTCGTGCGAGCTGCGCCGACGTTGACGGCGTTGGAGTACGTAGAAGACGGCGTGATGAGCATCGTTCGAGACGACGGGTCGGTGGTCGGCTGGATGTGAAATCCTTGCTTGACATAGGCGGCAACCTCGTCCATGGCCTCATTGGCGTATGAGACCGTACCCACGTGAATCTTCTTCATCTCCATGTCATTTTGGGTGAGGGTCCCCGTCTTGTCACTGAGCAAGTACTCGATGCGCCCGAGGTCCTCCGGGATGGTGCTGGTTCGGACGACGGCGCCCGGAATGCCAGGATCGCGCTGAATAAACCTAGAGTAGGCGCTCTTGCCCATGTCTAGGTTCACACGCAGGCTTATTGGCACGATGGTCGAGAAGAGAACTAGGAAACGCATCATCTTGATGTACCACACGTTCCCCTCGGTCTTCTCAAAGCCTTGGAGAGCGACAAGGACGATGGAGAGCGCCAGCGTCAGCGCGCATAGAATCTTGGTCAACGAGTTGATCTCGTACTCCAGCAGACCTGTTTTGGAGCGCGAAGGCGAGGTCGACAGGGCAGAGCGTGTTTGCGGGCCCGTGTACATGATGACGGCCAAGGTCGTGCCCTGCGAGGCAATCACCGTGTTGGCCCAGGCCGTATTATCAATGGACAGCGCGGAAGACTTGGCGCTCTCGTCGTCTTGTGGAAGCATGTCTTGATGGCTCAGAGCATCATGCCGCGCAGGGAGCAGCTCGACGGTTCCCGCAAACTCGTTGACTTGTTTGTCGGGTTTTCCGCCTGTGACGCGGAGACGAACAAACTCCTCCAGAGGTAGGTTCTGTGTCAGCGGAGAGGCCAGCCTCAGCTTCCAGTCCGTCTCGCCATCAAGTTGGTCCGTCCTGATGAATGTCTCCCCAACCGCGCCGGTGTCGGCCTCGTTCTTGAGCGCCTCGACCGCAGGCTGCTTGCCTTTTTGCAACTGATCGCTGTCCTCCAGCGCCAGCAAGACTTCTTCCTCTGCGGGCTCCTTGGCTGCGGAAACGACTGGTCCGTCTGTCGTGTAGCATTGCAGGATGACAACGTCTGCGGGTACTCGCTGCCCCTTGCTGAGCTTGAGGACGTCGCCGACATTGAGGTCTTTTGATTTGCGGCCGAGTTCCTCGACATGGGACGAAGGTTGTGCCAGGGCGCTCTGTTCCTCTTCCTCCTGAATGTCCGACAGGTCGTGTCTCCCGCCTCTCGATCTACGAGAACCGCGTCTCATCGAGTCCGACTTGAGCGGCCGCCGTGGTCGAAGCGTGGCGGGACGCGATTCGGGGTCACCAAAGGTGAGCACACTGTACATTTCCGAGTTGGCCTCCGTGTCTCTTCTCCGCCGGTCAATGTCGTCGTAGGCCTCCTTGCCCATGGTAATTAGCAGAACAAAGGCCAGAGGAGCAACGTATGCCGAAATATAGCCTATGCGCAGGGCAGGAATGGCTTGCGACAAGGCAACGAGAAGAAAGTACATGTTGAAGAAGAAGGAAAACTCATTGTAAAGAGTGATTGGCAAGAAGCTCCAAGCCGTGTACTTTGCGTTGGAGACGATGTTGGTGGGGAAGCGAGCTATTTGGCCAGACCCGACGGCGACCAGCCTCGACGACGAGGGGTCATAGTCGTCCGTCTTGCTCGTTGTCGGCGACATGAAGCTGGGCAGACGGATGTTGGAACGGGACTCGCGGCGGATGGGAACCCCCCCCAGCAGAGGAGCATCGTCATCGCCGTTGCCGCTGCCGTCTGGCCACGGCAGCCGGGACGCATCGTGCTCGTTCGAGTCATCGGTATGGGCGCCGAGATCCCCGTACCCGCGTCCACGCTTGTGAGCACGGCGCAGGCCTCCCATACGCAGGTTCCGCAGGGCGATTCTCGACGTGCTTTGCTCGGTGGCGGGCGGCGCCGATTCGGGGTCAAGTTCCTGAAGATCGAGGTCGAGGTCGGAGTCGGAGTCGTGGGTGGGTGAATCGGGGGGGTCGGTCGGTCGGTACGGAGGAGTTGAAGGCATCCCGCATCAGTTGCCGCCGTGCGCCTCGAGAGTATGGTGGAGTGAGAAGTAACGCCGGTGATGCTGGCCGACCATGCTGCGCTGCGAGGCGCAAACGACTGGACCCTGGCTGGGTGAAGCAGGGTTGGCAGGGCCGGTCACGAGCGGCGCGGAATCGACATCAGCGGTCGCATCCGCGAACGTTGCAGACGGCGGCTACTGTTGGTAGATAGCAGGCGAGCGAGCAAGCAGACCGTTGGGAGGGTGCCGGTGCAAGATTTTGGGCCGTCAGGAGAGGTGGTCTTTGTCCACCGAGTTTCGCATGAAGTAGAGTACAGGTACATATGTACATTTAGGTACGTGATCCCCTTCGTACGTAATCCCCGCCAAGGTACGAAGTACATACCAGTGGGGCGAAGGGAAGCCCCTGGATGTTCGTTAGCACCGGCTTGAGATCACATTACGTAGGTATGTATACTAATAGGAAGCCCAACCTAGCAGGTGAGTTTTAAGCTGCCAATTGCCCTGCCTTTTTGGTGTTGTTAGCATGTCCTTTGTTAAGGGACTGTCGGAGGAATGTCCATCTAGGTACTTCGTAGTAAAAGAAAATCGAGGTACGAGAAATACTACCAGCCTGTAACAAGTGGAGGTGGTTGAGGGACCCACTCGCACTTGTTGGGGTTTGGGTTTGCAGGCTTGCAGGGGTTGTACGAATACATACGCCGAGATGCCAGCTTGCTAGTTGACATCACAAGATAGTGGACAGCATTGTTTCACTCCCTGTCGGGAGCCTTCCATCCTGCGCTGGCCTCTTGAACCCGCGGCACGTCCGTCACTGACCGACACTTTACCATCGAGTCCTTCTCCTCGCTCACCCAACCATGGCCAACGGGCCCCTCAGCGCGTCATGGCATCCAGCTCTGATGCTCGATTCTCATCCGCTTCGTCCGGAGATCGCCGGAGCCGATGCCTCGAGCCCGGAGAGCCCAGCCGAGCCAGTGCCCGAGCCAGCCCAGCAAGCAGCTGAGAATATCGAGTCGCCCGACGATGTCGAAGCCGATGAGCAACCACAGGCCTCGCGCGAGCCTTGGCTATCCGAGGAGGTTGATGCAGATGACGTGAATGCCCGGCTCATCTCGGACAATCCAGACCTCGCTGCCATCATCGTACCACAAGAAACCCAGGTGCCTGCTCAACAAGACGACGTCGCGCCGGAGGAAGCGAAGCATGAGGAAGATCCGCCGGGCCAGGGACACAGGGTGCGCGAGAATGACACCGCCGCGCAGGAGACTGAGATGCCCGCTCCGATAGACGAACAGTCTTCTCAGACCACAGCTTCCAAGGAAGGCAGACCGCGGCCAACCCATGCGCAACATTCTAGCTCCATGTCTTTTGCTCGGACGGTATCGCACGAGGTCAGCTTCATTGATGACGATGACACCGAGTGGAACTTGACGCGATCCGAACCGGACGCCTCCGAGCTGCCTCAGTCCAACATATCAAACTCGTTTCCTGACGCCCCTCCGGCGCCCGCAAGTCATCAGGAGCCCGACGGCTATCCTCCGCCCTCATCTCAACCGCTGGAGGTCCTGGCAGCGACGGAAAGCCAAATCGAAGCCACCGAGCGACAGAATCTGGCCGAGGGCGCTCAAGGCGCAGAAGCTGATTTTCAACCTACCCAATCCGAGCTTGGAGTCGACCCACGAAACGCAACGCAAGCGATGGGCAGCGAGACGCAAGGGTCTGGGGCACAATACTTTGAGACTCGTTACGAGGAAGGCATCCCTTTGTTGTTCGAGTCCAAGGCTACGGCGCATGCAGCAGAAGACCAGCGAGCGGGTGCTCTTACCGATCCGTTTGCCGATGACGGCGAAGAGGATGATTTCTTCGTCCAGGGACACGAGCGGGCCGCGCAAGCAGGTGTCGCGACCCCTGAGGTGCCACCCCTTGAACGCAAATCTACCACTCAGGCCATGGGAGCGGGTGCTCTTGCCGATCCGTTTGCCGATGACGGCGAAGAGGATGATTTCTTCGTCCAGGGACACGAGCGGGCCGCGCAAGCAGGTGTCGCGACCCCTGAGGTGCCACCTCTTAAACGCAAATCTACCACTCAGGCCATGGGAGCGGGTGCTCTTGCCGATCCGTTTGCCGATGACGGCGAAGAGGATGATTTCTTCGTCCAGGGACACGAGCGGGCCGCGCAAGCAGGTGTCGCGACCCCTGAGGTGCCACCTCTTGAGCGCAAATCTACCACTCAGGCCATGGGTAACCTCAACCCCGAACCGCTATTGCGTCACAGCACCCCAGGGGAGACGGCGAGCGAGCGTGCTGCCATGCCTGCCGCGGAAGGCTTGAATCGGTCTGATTCGTGGGATATTCCGAGTCCGTCTGTTACGAAAGACGAGCGTGGCACAGAACAGCCTGCCGCCGAAGACCTGGCGACCAAGTGGCAAGCAGCCTTTGCTGAAGATGACGACGACTTTCTCATCGATGACACGGCCGCAGACGACAAAGCAATCGACGCTGCCGCCTTTCTCGGCAGCGACGATGAGGGCCTCTTGGACGATGAAGGTCTCCTCGACGATGAAGGTTTCCTCGACGATGATGCCGAGGCCGCTTCCGAGCCTCAGTCGGCGCCCGCGGTCACTGAGAGCCGGCAGCACTCTGTATCGAGCCCGTACATCCCTGCCGCCGTAACCTCGCCGCAGCCATCCACTCTGCCACACCTCCCCTCGTCCAACGCCCCTCTTTCGAACTACCCGCACCAACAATCTCAGCTCCCACCGTTCTATCCGGGCCAGCTGCAAGGCCAGGCGGCTCAGCCGCGTCCGCAACAGCCAAGGGTGTCAAGCTTTGCCGACAAGCCCAAGGGCGGCTACTCCTCTCCGTACGATTTGCCTGCAGACCTGTTAAAGCCCCGAAAGCGAGCGAGCTTGCAACAGCTTCCTCGGGAACAAGCGCCTCCCCCGAGGAGCACGAGCATGTCCGCCTCAGGTCAACCGCCGATTTCTGGCTCACTACCACCTTCTGCTCGTCCGTCCCAGGGGCCCAGCCCGATCCAGAAGGCCACTGCTCCTCCTTCCCGGAACCCGAGCGGCTTCTTCGAAGATCTACCCATCACGGCCAAGCCAAGGCCAAGCTCGAGGCAAGGCTATACGCCACGGCAGCCAAACCCCTATGCCCCCCCGGCCGGACATCATTCACAGTCAGCACCTCCTCCGGCAGGACCACTGTCACCGCCCGCCAACAGAGCTCCTCCTCCACTACCGCCGCCGGGAATTGCAGGCCTGGTGGCACCCGGGAGAGTCAACCCATACGTTGCCATATCCCCTTCAGCGGCCTCTGCGCCACCCCCAGCAGGCACCACGTCGAGGTACTCGCCAGCTTTGCCACAACAGCCAATAAGCCAGGGGTCGGCGCCGCCTACCGCGCCGAATCGATATTCACCGGCTCCCCCAGGACCCCGGCCAAGCAGCTCGTCGCAAGCGGCACTGCCGCATTTGCCTAGGACGTCGAGCCCGCTCGCGCATTTTGAAGCCAGTAGCGACAAATTTCACCGTGGGGTGAATGCGCCCAACGGCGATGTACACCATCCTGACCGTCGTTCCAACTCGTTTGAGCACAGGCTAAACAGGGTTTCCTCACTCCCTCCCACCCGCGAGGTGGACGAGGAGGAGGACAACCAGATGTCGCCAGCCTACGGATCCTTTAGCACGGCCCAGGCGAATCGTCCGGCGCACATGGAGTCCCGATTCGCCCCTGCGCCTCATCCTGCCGCAGCTCGCCAGACGCCGCCTCCGCCGCCTCCGCCGTCTCGCTCATATGGTCCATCAGCGACGTCCCCGCAGAGAGCTAGCTCCAACTACATGCCTCAAGCGGCGCCAGCGGCCCACCCTGAATTTGCACCGCCGCCTCGTCCGTCGACTCAGTCCCCCGTCGCTGCGCAAGGCGGTCGAAGACAGGCAATGCCCACGGACTACGGTGCCCGCCCGTCGTCCGCTCACGCATCGGCTGCTGGGACTACGGTGAAGCCGTTCCAGCCACATCATCCCGCTACTTCTAGGAGGCGCGTCCAATCGCTCTCAATGGACATGGTCCCCCCCACGGATGGAAGAGAACACGATCCCTTGCAACGATGGAAAGGCACGCCCCTTCTGGTTTGGGGAGTCGGCGGAACTATTGTCACGACTTTCCCAAAGAGCGTACCTCGATATACTATGAACCAAACGGCTCCGACAATCCTGCGAACGGCCGGCGAAGTGAAGGTGCAAAACATCAAGGACGTCGAACCTCTTGCAGATCAGCTGGCAAATTTTCCGGGACCGCTTAAGGGCAAGTCGAAGAAAAAGGAAGCTCAGGCTTGGCTGGCGGCGGGCATCGACGCACAGGAGAAAGCCCTCCCCGACATATCGTTCAATTCCCAGCTCTCGCTTGAGGCGAAACGATGCGTCGAACGCCTGCTGTTGTGGAAACTGCTCCGCCTCTTCATCGAATTTGACGGGGTTTTGGAGGGCAACTCCAACGTTGAGAAAGCCGTGCGAGACGTTCTCTCTCCTGAGGCAGCAGGCTCGACGCCCGACGGTGCTGCTTTCATGCTTGCTGCTCCTGCCGGAGCTGGCCAGGCTGGTCCGGTCACTTCGATGATGGCAGACAGTGCTGATCCTGCCGCAGTGGAGCAAATTCGACTTGATCTACTCAGAGGCAATCGCGAGACAGCCGTGTGGTCTGCGGTGGACAAGCGTCTCTGGGGCCATGCTATGCTAATATCCCACACTGTTTCACCCGAACTCTACAAACAAGTAGCGCAGGAGTTTGTGCGAAAGGAAGTCAACTACCCCGGCCACAACAACGAGTCCATTGCCGCTCTGTACAAGGTGCTGTCGGGCAACTTCGACGATTGTGTCGACGAGCTCGTGCCAATGCACGCTCGGGTCGGTCTTCAGCTGGTTTCGAAGCAGTCTACACTTGAGCCAGAAAGAGACGCCGTCGAAGGCTTGGATAAGTGGCGAGAGACGCTGACGCTCGTCCTCAACAACCGCAGCTCCGAGGACGTCCGAGGCCTAAATGCCCTTGGCAAGCTGCTCTCGAGCTATGGAAGAGCCGAGGCTGCGCAAATCTGCTTCATCTTCAGCAGGAGCCTTTCGGTGTTCGGTGGCTTGGACGATCAGAATGCTGACTTTGTGCTGCTCGGATCTGATCACCGCCAGCAGTCGGACCAGTTCGCCAAAGAAACGGAAGCGCTTCAGCTGAGCGAGGTTTACGAGTACGGCTTGTCTCTAGCGGGCGGTGCTGTCGCGGCCGCGGGAGCTCCTCACCTCGCGGCATACAAGCTCCATCATGCCGTGACCCTTGCCGAGTACGGCTACCAAGACAAGGCCCTGCAATACTGTGATGCCATCGCCTCGGCCATTGTATCTCAAACACGGCGATCTCCTTACCACCATGCTATACTGGAGATGGCGGTCGATGACTTTATGACGAGACTGAAGCAGGCTCCCAAGGACGCGTCATCGTCATGGATTTCCAAGCCGAGCATGAACAAGGTTTCCGATAGCATGTGGAACCGGTTCAACAAGTTTGTAGCGGGCGACGAGGGCGAGAATGCTGGCAACGGGGTCGCTGGTGAGACAGACCACGGGCCCTTTGCCAGGGTCGCCACCACACCAAACTTGAGCCGCTCACCGTCTGTGTCCAACTTCGAGGCGTATGGCGGCGGATCGCCTGGGCACGCAGCCAACGCGGCCCCTCTCCTCGCTTCCGGGGCATCGTCCAGATATGCCCCGGCGCCCATGCAGCCGGCCGCACTGGGGAAACCGTTCACGACCATGTCGCAATACGCCCCGGCATCAGCGTCGTCTGGTCGGAATTCGAATGAGTACTCCCGCAACGCCTACGAACCTGTCCACCCGGGAACCAGCCACTCACCGGTCCCTAACAGCGGTAGCTACGCTCCTATGGGTTACCCTGCGGCCGGGCCTGGTCATCAGCCCAGTCAACGAGAATCCCCTCCGGTGGCCTCAAACCACACACCGGTCCCTAATAGCGGTCGCTACGCTCCTATGGGTTACCCTGCGGCCGGGCCTGGTTATCAGCCCAGTCAACGAGAATCCCCTCCGGTGGCCTCAAACCACACACCAGTCCCTAACAGCGGTAGCTACGCTCCTATGGGTTACCCTGCGGCCGGGTCTGGTTATCAGCCCAGCCAACGAGAATCCCCTCCGGTCGCCTCAAACAGCTACGCGCATTTATCAGCGCCGCAGCTGTCAGCCACTGGGGGCTACCGGCCACTTGAAGGCCAGATGTCTCCCAGCATCGCCTCCCAAGGTGGAGGCAATGAGGCTCATGTGTACTCTCCCAACCAAAGTCAACAGCCTCCCGCATATGGATACGAGCCCCCGCAGATGACGGCGGCGGCTGATGATGGCCGAGAAAGCAAACAGGAGGGCGCCAGCGGAGGCTATGAGCCCCCTTCCCATCAACCTTATGGGTATGAGCCGCCATCATACCAGCCTGACCCGCAGCCGTCTGCCGACGAAGGCGACGACGCTCCGAAGCCGAAGAAGAAAAGCTTCATGGATGACGACGATGACATGCCTTCCTTGAGACCCGGGGCAAAGATGAAGACCGACAAGGATCGCGAAAACGAGGATATGTTCCGGAAGGCAGCAGAAGAGGACGGTGAGAGACGGCCCCGCCGGCACTTGAGACGAGTAACTGACAGACTGTCCAACAGCCAAGCGAGACGCTGCGCAGCAGAAGAAAGGCTGGGGATTCTCGGGCTGGTTTGGCGGTAGCAAAAAGACAGAGGCCAACATGGGCGGATCCTCTGCTTCTTCTGGCAAACCGATCCGAGCCAAGCTCGGCGAGGCAAGCAGCTTCGTCTATGACCCTGAACTCAAGCGTTGGATCAACAAGAAGGCCGGTGCCGAGAACACAGCGGTCAAGACGGCTACGCCTCCGCCCCCGAGAGCAGGCCCTCCTCGCTCCGTTGGCGGCACGCCGCCCCCGCCGCGCCCGTCGTCGTCCACGACGCCACCGGCCTTTGATCGGCCCCGCGCGCCCCCTCTGGCGGGACCCCTGCGGTCGATGCCGAGCCTCGCGCCAAAGTCGTCCCACGAGAACATGGGCCTCGCAGCGGCCCCGCCCATGAGTCGCTCGGCCTCCAACTCGGCGCTGGCGACTGGACCGCCTAGCGGACCGCCCAGCAGACCCGCCACCAGCATGAGCAATGCGAGCAGCATCGACGACTTGCTTGGCGCTGTCGCACCGCGCAAGGCAGGCCAGAAGAAACCGCGCAAGAGCGGCCGATACGTCGATCTCATGGCCAAGTAGTGGGAGTGGAGGGTGAAGACGGACGTGGACGACTTGAGCCCAACGGTAGGGCAGATGGATTGTGTATGACTAGGTAGTTACAGAGACAGACCAAGAGGAAGGGGGACAAGCCTCTTCTGCAATGCACGCAATTAGCCTTACGACTAACCTTGTAAGATAAGATGGAAGCACACCAATACTCGGAGACTCTCGGACGTGAGGGTATACCCACCTCGGAGGGTATAGTTGATCAACTGATGATGCGAGCAGGTATAGTGTCCACTTGATGTAGTACTTCGTACTTCGTAGTTCTCGCCTATTTACCTAAGCAGGCGCGTTAGACAGCTAGCCCCGTGCTAGACCACAAGGCCACCCTCGCCCACTAACCGTGGAGCTCTCTCTTCCTAACCTCAATCTCACACACATTGCATTACTACTTGATTCCCACTGCATTCCGGTTACCTCCATAAGATCCTCCGCTATGAACGAAGACACTGGCCTTGGCCCTCGCTGGTGCCCACCCCACGATGCCGTCTGCATCAAGAACTTCCGGGCGTGGCACTCCTCGATCGCGGTTCAAGCGGTTCCTCAACAGCCTTCTTCGCGACGGCAGCCTTCGCCGCGACCGCAACGTCCAAGAAGTCCAGGACCTGACGTACGAAGGCCGCGACGGCAGCCTTCGCCGCTACCGCCGCCTTAGCCGCAACCACGACATCTCAGGTGTCCAGGACCTGACGTACGGGCCGCGGCTCTGGGATCCCCTGGGGCACCTTCCTCTCCGGACGGCCAGCGGAGGCACCGTTCGTCTCGAGTCTGACTCTTCGAAATCATCCTTGCCGAACCAAGATGTCGAGACCCAGGTTGGTGGTTCTTCAAGGTCACTGCGTTCTTCAAGGGGTCGACAACGAATCAGCGAATGGAAGTCGGCCAAAACTGAGGTTGAAGATCCTGACGCCATCACACCAGCACCCCTTGTCGAGACCCAGGTTAGTGATGCGACTGCCACTACGCCCACGCCACTGCCTTCTTTGCAGGACCGAAGGGATCAACTACAAAGCAGCGAATTGAAGTCTGCCGAAACTCTAGTTGAAGATCCTGACGCCATCACACCAGCACCCCTTGTCGAGACCCAGGTTAGTGATGCAACTGCCACTGCGCCCACGCTACGGCCTTCTTCTTTGCAGGAACGAAGGGATCGACTACAAAGCAGCGCATGGAAGTCTGCCGAAACTCAGGTTGAAGATCCTGACGCCATCACACCAGCACCTCTTGTCGAGACCCAGGTTAGTGATGTAACTGTCACTGCGCCCACGCCGCGGCCTTCTTTTTTGCTGGACCGATGGAATCGACTACGAAGGAAACGACTACAACCAGTTGTCGAGATGAAGCTCGGCCCGTCCTTCTCGTTTTGCTCGACTATACCGGAAGTTGTGGAATTGCCCGATGACTACCGTTGCCACGTATGCGGCAGCATTATAGGCAGACCCAGGTCGAGAGATGGCAAGGTCGAGAAGCCGGTTTTCTTGCCGTGTGGCAAGGCCTATGGCCACGAGTGCCTTTTCCGCACATATAATAATAAGGCGCAGTCCACACATTGCCCCGACTGTCTTGCCCCCATGCGTCACGCGTGCGGGCACCTGGCGCTCCCGACCACAACTCCTCCGGTCGCAACCAACGAGAAGGCGGCTGTGACGCTTCGGAACTACGAGTTTTGCAAATCGCCAAGGGGCCTGTGGCTTCACACGACGATCAGAAGGAGGACCGACCGGCTGCAGAGGGCAGAAGCTATGCAGGCGGAGCACGAAAAGTCGGGCATGAACTTGGCCTACGCTGCTGTCCGCAAGGTTCACAGACGGCATGCTGCGATGGCTAAGCTGTTGCTATTTCAGGAGCACAAGATCTGGTGGGCCAAGCAGCGGGCGAGCTTTGCGGTACGACCATGACTGTAACTGAGGTTCAAACAGCGAATGCAATTAGCGCAATAGGTAGCATGCTTTGACAGGAATTGATTGGGTAGCACATATGAATACGAGTACTTCGTACAACCCATCGAGGAGGAAACGAGTTTCCATTGCCACGGTCAAGACAAGTGCGAATGATGCGAGCAGTCCTTCCGCCTGCCTGGTAGTAGCACTAGGGGGGACTACAACCCGCCGCAGACGATGCGGGCCCTCACAGGTGGATGCAACAGTTATGAGCCCTATACCCTATATGCGCACCCGCGCAAATTATGTTCTGGTTTCCTGTTCGCTGTTCATAAGCTGTCCCTTTCTACCACTTCGTTACCACGATCGTCGTCACGGCGCACCTCCTCGTCGATGCTTTCCATAAGCTTCCCGAGGATGCGACTGAGGCTCAGATCCAGCAGGCCCGTGCTGGTCTTGACCATCTCGTTGTGTTGGACGGATTCCCTGCTCTTGCGACCGGGCTCAAGTGGGAGGAATCGATCATCGACTCGCGAGGTCACCGACTCGATGCAGGCCTTCTACGGCTCCGGGAGATACCAGACCTTTGTCGACAGCTTCACGGAGGAACGGATCCGCCGCCAGAATATCGGCATTCCCCCCCGTGCCCTCAATCGTGCCTAATTGACGGTATCCTGATCGCGCCCTCGGGTCCTTTGATAGACATTGATCGGATAGCATATACTTCGTACTTCGTACCCATCTAGGAAACGAGTTTCTATTACCATTGCCCCGTGACGGTCAAGACTAAACTACTTCGTATGCAGACAGGCAATCAGGCGGGCAGGCGGGCAGGCGACCAGACCATCGGTTGGTTGGGTGTTGGTTGGTTGATTCATTATTCGTATTCGTACACCCAAAGGGGTCACGCGCCGCCGAGACCCTCCCTTTGTAAAGTTCTTCCACGAGCATCAAGTGGAGACTGTACCTGCTCTCGCATCATTCACCACACCTGCAGGGCGCCTGCCAAGATGCGATTCCGAACGGAGCTGAGGAATATTCGCACCTTTGCAAGTAAGTGAGTCTCTCCTCTGACTGCCTCTGGCTCTGGGACTCCCCCCGGCCTCCCCTGCGACCTGAAGCTTACTCGCCCTTCAGAGCTCACGGCGGCGCTGTCGTCGCTCGAAAAGATTGCGTGGGTGCGCTTGAGCGATGACACGGCGCGCTTCACCGTCATTCCCGACATGGGATCCCAGGTCTGGGCGTACGTCTCTCTCTCGCCTTCGTAACCCGCCTCAGACTGCGCATCCCGAGCTCTGACCGCTCTCTTTTGCTCTTCTGCCTGCAGGTCGCTCGCCATGGACTTCATCTTCGACAACTACCACATCCAGTCGGCCGAGGCTTCCAACACAATCAACCTCGAGCTGCCTCTCCAGCCGCTGCAGCGCGCCCTCAAGTCGGCCCTCAACAGCATCTCCGCCTCCCTGCGCCTCACCAAAAAGGACGGCCTGCCCATCCTTTCCATGACCATCACCACCACCACGTCGACCGGCTCCGCTGCCGCCGCCAAGCCCTCTGCCGACGACCCCTTTGGCGAGGATGACTTTTTCCAGCCCGAGCACCTCGAGACGTCGCTAAGAAGAGAGCATGAGAAGATCATCACCCAGGATATTCCCGTCCGCGTCCTCCACCCCGAAATCGTCGAGACCATCATGCAGCCCAAGGTCCGCGAGCCGGATGTCCATATCCAGCTTCCCCCACTGCTCCAGCTCAAGGCCATCTCGGATCGCTTCACCAAGCTGGCCCTCGCCTCCTCCAACGCCAACAAGTCGCCCAAACTCGAGCTCAGCGCCAACATGCATGGCAGCTTGCGTCTCCGCATGGCTACTGACGCCACCGACATTTGCAGCGTCTGGTCCCATCTCGAGAACCCAGAGCTCGACCCTGCTCAGCTCGACAGGCCCGTCGAGCAGCACCCCAGCACCAAATTCCGCGACGACGGACCGGAGCGCTGGGCCACCGTCCACGTCGACGGCAAAGACTGGAGCCGAGTGCTGAGCGTCGGCCGCCTCGAGGGTAGGGTCATTGCTTGCTTTGCAGATGGCCACGCCCTCATTCTTTACGTCTACGTCCCCCATTACGACGATGCATCGGCCGAGGACTCGGTCGTCACGGTAAGACCTTTGAGATCAAATCCTTGTTCTTGGGGTAGACTGACGCCTCCCAGTACTATGTTCAGTCCTACAGCGTGTGAATGTTTGTCTGGTTGTACTCGGCCTCGACACTGGTGTATGTATTTCGGGTGGTCACATTTCTTCCGGGAGCCATGCCCCTATAAAAGGCGTTTGGGTGTTTATGGAAACCGGCGAATCCCTCACACCTATCTTTTCAATCGTCACGCCATATCCGAGCACATCCATAGGAGCAATCTTTCCCAGTCCAGCTGAGATGTGGAATCAACTTCTCTGGTCTTGCCAAGTCGCATTCTCGCTTGCCTATTAACCAGGTAGAGATTCAGTCTAGGGTAAAGAGTACTGTCCTTGATACCAAGGTAAAGTCATTGCACATGAAAAGTAGGAGGTAGTGTCACTGACTCGTGGGAAGGGGCGACGTGCGAATATCCCGTTGGTCAATCTCACCTCGAATGAAGTGAGGCAAAGGCTCGACAAGAGACGGACGCGACCCACGGAAACATTTGTAGCAACAGGCCAAACTATGGCACCAGGAGTCATGGCCATTGATACGGCGAGGTATTTGCTCAGACTGAGAAGAGCACCAGTAAGTGTGGTAAGTGGCTGGAAATGCGACATATGATGGATCGTGGGAAACTGTCTTCTTCTTCTTCTTCACGACAGCCAAGTCACAATCAGAGCCGGCCTTGAACCGGCTCCTCGTCGCTGTCGTCCATGAAGCCTTCTTCTAAGCTACTGCAAGGTCAGCGACCAGTACGTGACGTGGATATGCCGACATGGCGTACTCGCGACTCAGCCGTTGTGTGTTGTCGGACTGGACCGCCGGGACATGTCTCTCGATGGCGCGCCATACATCCTCGTCGACCTCGTCGAGCTCCTCGCCATCGTCGGCTTCGTCATCGAGGGCCGAGTTGGGAGCAAAGACGTTCCGGTCGCCGATGAAGGTGGCGAAGGGTCCGAAACCGGCGAAGCGGCCCATGATGCGATGGCGCAGCGACGAGGTGCGCTCTGAGATGGAGTCGAGGGGCAGGTACTGGGCATAGCGGTTGCGGTAGCGGCGCCAGATGGGGACGAGAACAAAGGTGAGGATGAGGAAGATGACGAGGGAGATGACGGCGGGGACGACGAGGGTCTGGGGCACGCGTCAGCCCATGTATGCAGCAATGGCTCCTCGCGGGGGAAGCACACCTTGGCGAGAGACAGTGTGGTGTCGGACGACGCCATGGTTCATAAGACAAAGGCGGCGGGAGCGGGAGCAAGTAGTGGCAAATCGAGGGAGCGCTCTTTCAGCGACGGCGAGCGACGCCGCCCTTTGTCGGCGAAACTGCGAGCGCCTCGGATGCCTTGAGGGCGAGTGGACAAGTTGCGGTGCGTGATGGTGGTGCGTGTGGCGCGACGGAGTACGTGGTCAAGCTGACCTTGACCTCATGTAACCCGACTATTGCCCCACTATTCGCTCCAGTATCTGACCTAAGTTGAAAGTTGACCCGGCTATCCGTTGTCGGAACATAGAATGTTCGAGGTCCTGCGGCCCTGACCTAATAAGCGTGTAATAAAGGATATAATGCACAATGGATACAGTGGCCTAATTAAGGACTGCAAAGGGGGATTGTTTTAATAGACAGGGAAGAGGCGACCACGGTACAGATGTAAGACAAGGCGCTGCACGCAATATGGCTTTCTGAAGTGTCAGATGAGCCAGAATCCGGACCCTCGTTTTCTTCTCTTTCTTTCTCTAATCATCTATGTGTCGTAGAGTCACTCACGAGAGAGAAACGATCCGACACGGGGGTAGGCACCCAGTGCCTACCTACAGGGCTCCGGGCTGCATGCGGTGGACGGCTGGGGGTGGCTACAGTGTCTGTACCTCGGGGAACGGTTCTTAGGGTCCGGTACGGCCGGCAGTTGGAACGTCGGTGCAAGGTTCCGGGACGATTGCGGCTGATGACTTGTTCGGTCCTGGCTGAACCTACGAATACCTAGGCATGTGTATGTATTCGTGCATACATACAGGCAAAATTGGGATGCTTTGGAAAAAGGCAACGGGGTACGTAAATTCAATAATTCGTGACCAATAAGCCTTGTACATACGAAGTAGTCCATCGTTGATGATGGGGCAGAGAACTATAGACGTTTCCAGCTTCATCTCATGCCGCCCCATCTCATCGCCCCATCTCATGCCGCATTTACAACCGGGTGTTTTTGAGATCGAGACCCGCTGCCTTCTACTTCGTAGTGCATACTACTTCGTACACCCACCGAGAAAGAAACATGTCCAGGCACCTCCAAGCATCAGCATCATCAACAAGTCCTGGTTCAGACAACCGTCTGCATCTCATTGCCATCAACGCATTGCCGTGTGACGCAGCATCTGCGACAGTCCCCCCCCTTGGAAGCGAGGGCCTAGCGGCGTTTGATCGACGGCTGCTGTTGGTTGTGGCTTCGACCCGCGTACATACACGCACATATGCACTGTATCTTACATGCGTGGGCGTCTTTTGGCGTCGTCAAGGGCAGTTCGTCTTTGGACGGACGAACGAGTCGGTTGGCGGCCTCGACGTGGAAATGGTGCGTAGGAAGTCCCAGGTACTGTGCAGTACTGTGCGTGCAGTATTCTACTGGCCAGAGTGGGTGCTGGTGGTGCAAAGGGACCGAACTGGTGTGCTGTTCTCCATTAGCGACGCGTAGGGGTTACCTAGCCCAGCCCAGTGGCCAATCATCTCGGCCGTTTCCCATGGCTTTCATGTGCGGCGTGGCGTATCTTCACACTGTACGGAGTACGGAGTACGGACTCCTCCTATGTACATCGTACCTCGTCGAGCCCCCCCCCCCGGTCCTCGTCAGGGGCCTCATGCGCAGGCGCTCCGCATCTTTTGCTCCTTCTCTCTCGAAAGCCAAGGCGGGCCTCGCCGTCGTCATTGCTCGCCGTCGTCATTGTGGCCACCCAACACCTCAACCACCCCTCCCTGGGTCGCATCCCCCGAAGCCTCGGTTGCCTCGGTCGGCCGTCGATTTCGTCCAAGCAAACGTTCACGCGTCGCCATCCAACCAACCCTCGCCGCGCCGACCCATCGGTAGCTATCTTCGGCGCGTCAGCGGGTGGCCTCGGTTCTCCGGCCACTTCCTGCGAGCCCTCTATTCTTCAACCTGCCACGCCCAGCCCCGTTTCCCGCGCTTTTGAGCACCCCTCTCACGGCCCTCGCCGCGTGGCCACGGCTACCTACATCTGGCCACCTTCTCCAGCTGCGACTCGGCAACTCTGCCGGACCAAATTTTCCCCGGCCATCTTCCATCGTTCGACCCCGACTGGCACGCCCCTTGTCCAATATGCCAGCGGCCTGGAGCCAGCCCCTTTTCGCCTTCTCGTCTTCCACCTAAGTCGACCCTTGGTAGCCTTTGCTCACAATGTCGGCCGCCGACAAGTCGAGGCAGTCCTCGGGGAGCCGCTCCATCTTTTCCCGAAACAAAAACAAAGACCGGCGGACTGACCACGACAGCCCGGATGCCATCAGCACCGTGAGCTCGCGCTCCTCGCGCCACAAGCGGGACTCCAACGTGTCCATGGACGCGCCTACCTCGCCCGACCCCGGAATCAACACAATGGCGGGAGTGATAACTTCAATCCCCTATGACAGCGTTCCGCCCGGCTCCCGATCTCCGATCCCCGTCGAGTACCTCCCAAAGTCCGACCAGATGCCCGTGCGCCGAGAACCCCTGCCGCATCATCTGAACAAGGGCGGCGGCGACTTTCACCAATATCCTTCCTTTGATAGCTCGACTCCGCTCGCAGGCTCTCATGCCTCGGCGTCACGCTCCATGTTGGGCCCGTCCAACGTCACCATGGCCTCGACGGGGCGACATGCCCAGCTCCAGCACTGGGGCGCCGCGCGCGGCAGCTTGGCCAGCACCTCCAACGGCTCGCGCTATGATTCGTCGTACATGGCTCCCAACGGCCGAGCTTCCGCCGATGGTCAAAGCATCTTCTCCCTCTCAGGTAATCCAAGCAATGACCAGGCCAGAATGTCTCGCTCATCGCAAGCAGCCGTGCCTACCGCATCGTCGCAGAGCTCCTACGGTTCTCACTTGTCGCCTCGAGAGTCGAGTCGAATGACTAGGTTCCCCGGGCCCGGGCCCAATGCCCACGATGGCTTCTACTTTCCCAAGCCAGACGACGACCACGTGGTCGAGCAAATGTTTTTGCAGCTCATGCAGAAACGAGGCTGGCACAACCTACCCGAGCAAGCGAGGCGGCAGATGATGGCCTACCCGCCCCAGAAGAAATGGACTCTGCTGCACCAGGACCGTCTCACCGAGTGGCAAGGGGAGCAGAAGCGCCGGCAGACGGCCCGCTCGAATCAATACGCAGCTCCCGACGTCACCACGTACTCGGACGAGGAGGGCACGCCTGAATGGTACGTCAGGAGGGTCATGGAAGACAAGCTCGATTCCAAGGGCATGGGCAGTCTCGAGGTCAATCTCCGGACCCAGCAGATAGGCTGGGTCAAACGCTTCGTCGAGTGTCAGGGCCAGGTTGCCCTCGTGACCCTACTGCTCAAGCTCAACCGCAAGACGGCCCTCGGCCCGCCCCAGGACAATCTCAAGGCGGAGAAGAAGCTGGACCGCGAGTACGACATTGCCAAGTGCCTCAAGGCGCTCATGAACAACAAGTTTGGCGCCGACGATGCGCTCATGCAGCAAAAGGTCCTTCTGGCGCTGGCGACCTGCCTCATCTCGTCGCGGCTCTCCACGCGGAAGCTCGTCAGCGAGATTTTGACCTTTTTGTGTACGTGGGGCGAGAACGGCGAGGGACACCTCAAAGTGATTCAGGCTCTGGACGAGGTCAAGGCTCAGTCTGGAGAGAATGGCAGATTCGACGCCTGGATGCGCCTGGTCGAGGTCACCGTCGACGGCCGTGGCAAAATGGGCAGCTTGGTCGGCGCCAGCGAGGAACTCCGCACCGGCGGCATCGGCATGGAGAACCTGCTCATGGAATACGCCGTCACAACCCTTATGCTCATCAACATGATGATCGACTCGCCCGAACGGGACCTCCAGCTCAGGGTCCATATCCGGGCCCAGTTCACAGCATGCGGGATCAAGCGCATCTTGACCAAGATGGAAGGGTTCCAGTACGAGCTCCTCGACAAGCAGATTGAGCGCTATCGCACGAATGAAGTCATCGACTATGAGGACATGCTCGAGAGGGAAAATAACAGCATCAAGGACAGCATCGAGGGTGAAATGAAGGACCTGAATGACCCCGTGCAGATTGCCGACGCCATTCAGCAGCGCATCCAGGGGAGCAAGGCCCAGGACTACTTCGTTTCCGCACTTCAGCATCTCATGCTCATCAGGGCCGGCGACGGTGAAGAGCGCCTGAGGATGTTTCAGCTCGTCGACTCCATGCTCAGCTACGTGGCCATGGACCGGCGCTTGCCGAACATGGACCTCAAGCAAAGCCTCAACTTCACGGTCCAAAGTCTTCTAGACAAGCTGCATACCGACTCGGAAGCCCGACAGGCTCAGGACGAGGCGCTCGAGTCGCGACAGATCGCAGAGGCCGCCATGGCCGAGCGCGACGAGATGCGGGCCCGTCTGGAACTCGGGGCGGACGGACTGGTGGCTAAGATGCAACGGCAAATCGATGAGCAAGCGCGCTTCATTGAGGCACAAAAACGGCAAGCCGGCGGGCTCAAGGCCGAGCTGGACAGCCTGCAAGCGCTCAGGTCCAAGGAGGCGCAGAGGAATGAACTTGAGACGAGGGAACTGTATCTCATGCTCCGGGACGCCCAGGATATCGCCGCGTCCAACGCCGTCAAGGGCAGCGTCAAGGCTGACAATGCCAACGAGGTTCAGATGAGGGGCATTCTCGACAGGGAGCACCTCCTGGAACGTCTTCAGATGCAGCTCGAGCGTCAGAAGACTCAGTACAAGCTCGAGGGCAGGGCCTGGGGCGACAGAAACGGTCCTTCCGATCGGTTGCGCGCTCTCCGGGAAGAGATGGATGGCGAGAACGCGGATTCGAGCAGCGGTTCAGGCACCCCCCCTCGGGACCTCACAAACAGTGTGCTTGGCAGCATCAGCCGTCAAACGAGAAACTTGCGGAGGCTGCAACTCGAACAGACAGACGGGTCGGGCGACGAGACCATCGAAGAGGGCGACGAGACTGAAGGCGACGAAGGTGTCGTGTACGAGCGGCCGCGGATCGTCAAGATGAAACGGCCCATCATCGATCCCAAGCAGCAGGCCGGACTGGTCAACGAGATTGACTCCAAGGTCAAGAAGTATCAGGGCAGCGACTCCGAGGAAGGCGATGGCGTCACGACGGGAACGTCGCACCCGAGCATCGAGTCGTCGTCCACGTCTATTACACCTGCTGAGGGCGAAACTCCCAAGATTGAAGTCAGCGCACCGACTGCCAGCGGTCCTCCGCCCCCGCCCCCGCCGCCTCCTCCGCCGCCTCCGCCCCTTCCACCTGGCCTGGGCGGCGCTCCTCCGCCCCCGCCCCCGCCCCCGCCTCCTCCACCCCCTCTGCCGGGCAAAGCCTCGGGCGGCCCTCCGCCTCCGCCCCCGCCCCCGCCCATGCCCGGCAACTTGTCCGGGAACTTTTTGCCGCAGAAGCCCACCTTCACTGCATCTCCCGGCATCGGCCTAACGGTTGTACGGCCCAAGAAGAAGCTCAAGGCGTTGCACTGGGACAAGGTCGATACCCCTGAGACTAGTCACTGGGCAGCACATGCGCCAACAGCAGAAGAGAGGGAAGAAAAGTATAACGAGCTCAACCGAAAGGGCATCTTGGACGAAGTGGAAAAGTTGTTCATGGCCAAGGAAATCAAGCGACTCGGCACCAGCGGCTCCAAGAAGGACGACAAGAAGCAAATCATATCTGCGGATCTCCGAAAGGCATACGGTAAGCTTTTCAAGCCCTTGTTGGGAGCATCACGTAACTGACTGTGTCTAGAAATTGCATTGGCCAAGTTCTCCCAGCACTCGGTCGACAAGATTGTCCAGATGGTCATCCACTGCGACAAGGATGTCCTGGACAATCCTGTAGTGATGGACTTTTTGCAAAAGGACGACATGTGCAATATTCCCGACAACACGGCGAAGCAGATGGCGCCGTACAGTAGGGATCTGACCGGGCCCGACGCCAGCCATCAAGCAAGGGAGTTGGACCCTGTGGAGCTGACGCGCCAGGATCAGATTTACCTTTACACGGCATTTGAGCTTCACCACTACTGGAAGAGTAGGATGAGGGCCCTTGCGCTAACCAAGAGCTTCGAATCCGAGTACGACGAGCTGGGCGAGAAGATCCGCCAGGTGGTGACGGTGTCGGAGAGCCTCAGGGACTCGGTGTCGCTGATGAACGTCCTCGGGCTCATTCTAGACATTGGTAACTACATGAACGACGCCAACAAGCAGGCTCGGGGCTTCAAGCTCAGCTCTCTGGCCAGGCTGGGTATGGTCAAGGACGACAAGAACGAGTCGACGCTGGCCGACATGGTGGAACGGATAGTTCGAAACCAATACCCTGAGTGGGAAGGTTTCGGCAATGATATCAATGGCGTTGTGACTGCTCAGAAGATTAACATCGAGCAGCTCCAAGCCGACGCGAAGAAGTATGTGGACAACATCAGGAATGTGCAAAGGTCCCTGGACTCTGGCAACCTGAGCGACCCCAAGAGATTCCACCCTCAGGACCGCGTGAGCCAGGTCGTGCAAAGGTGCATGAAGGATGCGAGAAGAAAAGCAGAGCAGATGGAGCTCTACCTGGACGAGATGATGAAGAGCTACAAGGACATCATGGTGTTTTACGGCGAGGACCCAGCCGACGAGAACGCGCGGCGAGACTTTTTCGCCAAGCTGGCCACGTTTGTGACGGAATGGAAGAAGTCGCGGGAGAAGAACATTCACCTGGAGGAGATGAGGAAACGAAACGAGGCATCCATGCGACGGAAGCACACGCAAGCCAAGGCCAGCAGCGCCCTGACGGACGGCGGCTCGTCCTCTCACACCAACACCGGGGCCATGGACTCGCTACTCGAGAAGTTGCGAGCGGCAGCGCCACAGGCTCGCGATCAGAGAGACAGGCGGCGACGCGCGCGCCTCAAAGACCGGCATCAGGTGCGTGTGGCGTCGGGCCCGCAGATGCCCGACATGGACGAGCTTGCCGAGATCGAGGTCGGCTCGCCGAGCAAGGAGACGATTATTGACGAGGAGGGGAGCTCGACCAGCCCCGCGCCCACGTCTCCCAGAGAAGGCGAGGGCGATGTGGCAGACAGAGCCGCCGCCCTGTTGCAAGGCATGCGAAGAGGGGATGAGAGGGACGGCGACGACCTCGACAAGAGAGAGAGCCTGCGCAAGGCAAGGAGGCAGACTGCAGAGGAAGAGCGAAGGCTGCGACGGAGGCGGAGAGAGAAGGCGACGGCCAGCCAGCTGGCGAATACTGTAGAGGAGAGCGGACCAGCCGGGGACGGGGTCCCGACGCCGACGACGGACACGGCCCACTCGGAGGACGAGGCGGCGGCTGCGGACGAGGAACCAGAGAAGACGCCGAGCGAGCAGCCCGAAAGTAGGATTCAAGCGGAATAAGCTCGCCCACCTGTCCCTCGACCTGTCCCTCGACGACACGGAGCGGCGAGCATGGGCGAGCGAGCATTGTGTGCAGTACGTAATGTCTAGCAACTACATAAAATGGGCAGAGCACGGGGAATCTGTTTGGCGGATCTGGATCGAGGAGGCCGGGGGCCATGATTTACTCTTGCGACCCTGCGCGCGACAGACGAGCTTATACCTTTTATCCATCATCGAAACCTGGTTCTTTCCAAAAGTCGTGGGGTGCAGCGCAGGTTCCACGACAAGTGCAATGAGTCGCGCTCCTCGTATCAAACTCTCTATAGCGCCGAAATTTCTCAAGTAGTATTTGCCTGAGTATGTATGCCTGCCCGGCCTCCAAAGTGACACACGGTCACAGGGCTGTGGCTCTGGCTCCGGCCCTACAGCCCCCTTTCCCGACTCTCATTGCCCGCCATCATCGGGATGGACTCAGCGGGCGGTTGAAGCCCCCTTGGCGATTCATGTACTGCCGGTATTCCGTCTTCTTCTCTTTGCGGACGGCGCCAACGTCGTTGCCAGCAATCTTCTTGCCCTTTGTGGAGCCGAAGCCGCCAAAGCCCATCATGGCCTGCATGGCGTCGAGTTCCGGGTCCACTTCGATGTCGTCGTCGTCGTCTTCTTCTTGCCGCCGGGCTTGGGCGTCTTTTTCGCAGTCATCTTGCTCCATGGCCGTCGGGGGGGGTTGATGGTGGTTGTCATGGTGGCCAGGGTGAGCGGATGGGCTGCGGTGTTTGTGGTTGTTGGACGAGGCGGCGCGGACTCTGGTATCGTTGTCGCCTTGAGGGCGGGCGCGAGAGGGGAGGATGGAAGGGGGGGGGGCAACAGGGCTGCTGGCTTTTCTAGGCGATGCGGAGCGACGGCGATGGCGAGGCTCGGCGTCCCTGTCCCTGTCCAAGTCTCTGTCGGCGCCGTCTCGTCGCCTATCTCGACGGTCCCGCTCGTCGTGACGGTTCCGCTCGTCGTGTCGGTCCCGTTCGTCGTGTCGGTCCCGCTCGTCGTGTCGGTCCCGCTGCTCTCTGGGCCGGTGCGCGCCTAGCCCCCTCCCCCCCCGGCGGCCACTGTCGCCCTCACGATCTCCATGTCGCCGTGTCTCGGCGTGGGACCCAGAACGCTCCACGGGGCCGCCACGACGGTCCTGCGACCGTGACCGGTAGCCTCTGGGGTCGCGGCCCCCTCTGTTGCCGTCTCGGTCGCGCGGGGGGGCGGCTTGTCTGCTGCCGTGGTCGCGACGAGGGTCTGCGTCGTCCCATCTTTGGTAGCCGCCGGGGCGGCGACCTCGGCGCGGGTCATTCATTTGCTTCCTCTCTCTTTGCGTAACCTCGTGTAGCTTCTTTGCGCGTCCCTGTGGGTCGCAAGGGGGGCGGGCGAAGGTGAGGATGTGTCGGTGTCTGGTGTTGGTTGCTGGCTGTACGAGTTTGTTGGTAGGGAGGAAGAACGTCGACAGACTACGGAGTACTTGTCGTACTTTCGACAGACTACGGAGTACTTGTCGTACTTCGTACTAGGGGGTGGATGGGGTGTTTGGCGCTGTAGGGTGCCGGGGAAGTACAGCGAGTCCCCTGTGATTCGCTGTGAATTGTCGCTGCAACGGTCCTTTGGCGGGGCAGCTTTGGGCCAGTGAATCTACCAGACCAGGTACCTGTAGTACCTGTAGTACCTGTACTGCCGGTACCTGCATTGGCCCTTCTCCCCTTCCTCTTTCTCAACCTCAACCTCGTCACCGCCCTCTAACCCTTCTTTCGCCCCAGCATCTGCCGAGCCCATGATAGCCTGAAGCCCGAATCGCAAGTCCTGCGCAATGGCCAGACTCGCTCCCTTGCTCGCGGCAGCGGCGGCGCTGGCTCTCGGGGTTTCTGCTGCCGGGGACGAGTCGGTCCTGACGAGCGAAATCGGTCGTCTCAACAACCAGAGCCTGTTATGGGGGCCCTACAAGCCGAACCTATACTTTGGCGTGCGGCCCAGAGTGCCCAAGGGGCTGTGGACGGCCCTCATGTGGGGGAGGATGGAGCAATTCAATGACGTTAAAGATGGTGAGTTCTGCTTGCCATGTGCACCATGGGCAATGCTGAGCTGGAGAACTGTCTAGGACTTCGATACACTTGCGAGCAGGGGGGAGACATGCACGGCTACGGCTGGGACGAATACGATGCTCGGACTGGCGGCGTCCAGTCAATACACGACAAGGGCAACAACATCGACCTCACCACGTCCTTTGTCAAGGTCCCGGGCGGGAGCCACGGTGGCAGCTGGGCCGTCAGAGTCAAGGGCACGCCCCGGGACGACGCGCCGGAGAACCTCAAGACGGCCGTGTACTACTACATTGCACAGGAGGGCGACGGCGACCTAGAGGCTCTGGGCGAAAGCACCGACCTGGGCTTCGAGGAGGATGTCGCCTTCAAGGGCAGCTCAAAGGCCCTGGGAGACTACAAGATTGTGGTGACCAAGGGAGATGGCCGGCACCCCACGAGCGACCATGAGCTGTCGGCGACGCGCCGAGGAGACACGACGCTAGTCAGCAGCAAGCAGACGGCCGAAGACGCCCTCTGGCAGGGCAAGACTCTGCTCTACCAACAGATGCAGAAGGCCTCGGCTCACGTCCAAGAGACGTACGGGGTCGACGATGCGCCGCCGCCTTGGCAAGTCTACCGAGTCGACCACAGCCCGGGCAAAGGCAATCTCCACATTGTGCAAAAGACGTTTGAGGGGCCGTTTGAGTTTGACGTCATGTTCTCGTCGGCATCCGCAGGCGAAGAGCTGGCGCCGGACGACGTCACCCGAGAGATCAAAACGACTTCGTCATCGTTTGCGGAGCGCTTCGCACGCGTCTTTGACTTCAAGGCGCCTTTCAAGGCGGACAAGTACAAGGTGTTTGGCAAGAGCATGTTCTCCAACCTCCTCGGGGGCGTGGGCTACTTTTACGGCGAACAACTCATTGACCGCTCGCACGCACACGAGTACGACGAGGAAAACGAAAACTTTTGGGTGGATGCGGCAGAGGCCAGGGCGCGCAAGGAGCAGAAGCTCGAAGGGCCGTACGAGCTCTTCACCAGCGTCCCGTCGAGGCCCTTTTTCCCGCGCGGGTTCCTGTGGGACGAGGGCTTCCACCTGCTGCCCATTGCCGACTGGGACCTGGACATGACGCTCGACATTGTGCAGAGCTGGTACGATACCATGGACGACGAGGGCTGGATGCCGAGGGAGCAGATACTGGGCGCCGAGGCCCGGAGCAAGGTGCCGGAGGAGTTCCAGGTGCAGTACCCGCACTACGCTAACCCGCCGACGCTGTTTCTCGTCATCGAGGACGTCGCGGAGCGGCTGCGCAAGGCCAACGGCAGCCAGCCCGCGGCAAGGGAGAAGCTTGGCCCGGGCGACGAGGCGCTCTACACGGCGCACCTGGACAAGGTGGAGCTGGGCGAGGCGTATCTGCGGCGGCTGTACCCGCTGCTCCGGCGGCAGTATGACTGGTTCCGCAAGACACAAAGGGGCGACATCAAGTCGTACGACCGCGAGGCGTACTCGACAAGGGAAGCGTACCGTTGGCGAGGCCGGACGGAAAAGCACTGCCTGACGAGCGGGCTGGATGACTACCCCCGTCCGCAGCCGCCGCATCCGGGCGAGCTGCACGTGGACCTCATGTCGTGGGTCGGGCTGATGACCAAGTCGCTCATGAAGATTGCCGACGCACTCGGCATGTCCGAGGAGGCGGCGGAGCTCGCGCAGAAGCTCGACGCGATTGAGCACAACATCGACGACCTCCATTGGTCGGACAAGGAAGGGTGCTATTGCGACGCGACAATCGACGAGTTTGAGGAGCATAAGCTGGTCTGCCACCAGGGTTATGTGTCGCTGTTCCCGTTCCTGGTCGGGCTGATGAAGCCGGAGGACCCGAAGCTGGGCAAGGTGCTGGAGCTGCTGGGGGACGAGCGGCAGCTCTGGAGCGCGCACGGCATCCGAAGCCTGAGTCAACAGGACGAGTTTTACGGCACCGACGAAAACTATTGGAGGGGACCAGTGTGGATGCCGATGAACTACATGGCCGTGACGCAGCTCCACGTAAGGCTGAGCTCCCTCGGGCCGCCCCCAACCGGCTGCTTCCGTTGCCGCGGCTCCCCGTTTCTTTTTCTTTACCCCTGAGTGCTCGGTGTTGGTGGGGCTAACCGTTTTTTTTTTTTGCCACTCTGCAGAGCATCGCCACGACAAACGGGCCTTTTCGGGAGCGGGCACGCGGCCTGTATACAAAGCTGCGCAAGAACCTGGTGGACACGGTCTACAAGAGCTGGACGGAGACGGGGTTCGCGTGGGAGCAGTACAACCCCGAAACGGGGGCGGGACAGCGGACGCAGCACTTTACCGGGTGGACGAGCCTGGTGGTCAGGATGATGGCCATGGAGGAGCTGGGCGAGGGCGGGCGAGACGAGCTTTGAGAGATGCGGATACTCGGTACGACTCGGTACGGATACGAATACTCGGTACGGATACACTCGGTACGGAGTAAGAGTCGGCGGGCGAGGCGGGCCAATGAGGGTTGCAGGAGGCCGGCGAGTCATTGCCTGCTTGCTTGGGGTGAGTGATGCTCAGCAGGCCGGACGAGGGTACGGATCCGGCAGGCTCTTTTGGGGCCTGGGGCCTGGGCCCTGGGTGACACAGGCTTATCATTGCTCCCAGGTTGCCGCCGGTATCCGTGCTCCGTACGGACACATGTGTGTGCTGACGCGGTCAGGGGGGAAGCCCACGGCTAGGGCTGAGCTGACGGCTGCAGAGCGGGCAGGGCAGGCAGCAAGGTCTGTCTCCTGCACACGTGCGATGCGAAGGCTCTGCGCGTGTGTCTATTTTGGTATCGTGGTAGTAGTACTATCATGTGTGTCCGTACGGATACATGTCGCTGTACGAAGTATGTAGGGACGTGCATACAAACATCACTCATACATGATGCATAGGCCTAGCTTACCGCACCACGACGGACCCTGTTACTATTACCGTCCTGGCCAAGGTCCAATCATGTCCCGGCCGAGAGAAAAGGAGAGGGTAGCATGACGTCGGACCAGGGGTTCACCAGGGGTCCAGCTCGCGTGGCCGGTCGTGTGGCAGTGGGAGGAGTCAAAGGATGACGCTGGTCCGGAACGCCGGGTCCGACACGTTTTTTTCGTTGCCCGGCCGTTTGTTCCCTTGCGCCCCCCTTCCTTTTGCGCTTCCTTCTAGAATGATGAAGAAAAATGAGGCTGACGCAGGGGTGGAGTGAGTGGGTCGGCGAGGAGGGAGGGCAGCATTCAAAGTGTGACTTGGCCGGACATGGGGGCGTGATTGGAGCAGTCGACCTTTTTTTTTTTCTTTCTCTTTCTTTCCGGTCCCTGCATCTGTCTGCCTCGTTCCCTGCATCTGTCTGCCTCGTTCCCTGCATCTTCTGCCTCGTCTCGTCTCGGCCCTCTTTTTTTTTTTTTTTCCGTTTCCTTCCCACCCGTCCGTCTGACTCCCTCTGACTCTGACACTCTCGCCGAGGCCGGGCGTCGCGTTGCGGGGCCTTCGTTTGTCGGGTCGCATGGGGTGTACATATGTACGAGTTATGCATGTACTGAAGGGAGGGTGCCTGGCCGCAGGAAGGGACAACGAGCAAGCCCCGTTCTCGCCTGCCTCCCCTGCGCCTTGCCTGTTCCTGTTCCTTCAGCTCAGCCCTATGCGGCACCCCGAGGTTACCGAGACACGGGGCCAGGGGGGGGGGTGAGCCGTTTCTTTTTTTTTCTTTCTTCGGACGGATGGCCGAGTCTCAGGGGGGGGGCAGCAAGGGAGGCGTGGTTCCTATTCCTGGCTGCCGAGTGGCTTGGCTGCCGGTGCCTTGATGCTGATGATGGAGGAGGAGGATGATGGATGTCATGATGGTTGATGGATGCGTCCTGCTGGAAGGAGCGCGACTGGGTGTGCGAGTGTGTGTGTGTGTGTGCCAGTCTGTCTGCCTGCCTGCCTGTCTGCCTGTCTGCCTGTCATGGTGGCTGCGAGCAAATCAAGATATAAAAACCCCCTCGACTCTCGTGACTCTCCTCCCGTCCCCTCTGCCCATCCAAGTCAACCACAGCCTCTCCACCAAGTCAACCACAGTCTCTCCACCAAGTCAACCACAGCCTCTCCATCCCACACACTCTCTCCCACCCATCCCTCGAGCCTACCCAGCTCACGCCTCGACTCTCCTCAACACCAAAATGGCTGCCTCATCATCCCCGGCCTCTCCCGTCGACTGCGGCCGCTCGGGCTACAACGTCGTCCGCGGCGGCGGCGGCGGTGGCGGCAACGACGGCGGCGACGGCGAGGACAAGCGATAAGCTGCTTCTCGTCGTCTTGCCGCGGCAAACGACTGTTTTCTCCCGTCTCATCTTGACTCGCCATGGTTGATCTCATCTTGACTCGCCATGGTTGATCTCATCTTGACTCGCCATGGTTGATCTCATCTTGACTCGCCATGGTTGATCTCATCTTGACTCGCCATGGTTGATCTCATCTTCACTCGCCATGGTTGAGCCCTCGGCTCGCTCACCTTGAAAATTAAAATAAAAAATCGTCACGTTCATCGGCATACAACTTTGCGCCACCGGATTCGGCCCATCGGCCGCCGGCCTCTCTCTTGTTTCCTTTTCCTTTTCGGTAGACGGCGTCGCTTCTTGGATAGCATCGGGGGTGTAGACAGGGCTCGGGGATTAAATGGGGCATACAAGCAAGCATACAGAACACATCTCTCAAGAGTGCATACACGGAGTTTGGATAAACTGAAAGGGACATTGCCTCTCGCAGAGGACACGGGGCACCGCACGGGCATGGTTGTTTGCAGCTCACTCGATGATGCAATGGGTTTATAATTCGTATTTTCGGGGGGGGGGGCATCATAGAATACACTCCTCTTCTTCGCACTCGGCGCAGTTCTTCGCACTTGAAGCAGCGTCCACGCGCCTGTGACTTGCGCCCCAGCATCGTACGCCAGTCGAGCAATCACTTGCCCACGCAAAACCTATCAAGACGCTTGGGTCAGCAACTCGGTCCCCTAAAGGCAGTCTTCGTCTGTCAAGGCCGCAACCTACTTCTCAAAGACGACGCCGAGCACCTCCTCGACGTCCCCCCCCTCGCCCCGGCCCGTCATGCGCGCCAGGCAGTCGGCCGCGTAGCGCAGGTACTCGGCCGCCAGCACCACGTCCGGCTCGATGCCGTCCTCGTCCGGGCCCGCCTCGGCCATAAAGGCCTCGAGGTGGTCCCGGCACCGGGCCAGGAGCTGCCGCTGCCGCTCCGTGACCCCGAGGAGGTCCTGCAGATGCGCCGGCATGTCCGTCATGCGCGAAAACGCCGCGGCCAGCGAGTCGACGACGCTCTGGATGCCGCCGGGATCCGCGCTGCCGTCGGCGGCTGGGCTTCGGCCTTGGTGGCACGAGATGGCTACGGGCACCGTGTCCGCCAGCGATGGGCTCCGTCGACAGAGGGTTTCGCGGAACCCCGTCAACAGCGCAGTCAGCGTCGCATCGTCGACGCCGTCTCGCTTGTTGACTACAACCAGGCGGGCATCGGCCTCGGCGGCAAGGTCTAGCGTCTCCAAGTCGTAGTGTATAAACGGCCCCTGCGGGCCAGTCTCGACTGAGGCGAGGGCGACGACCACGTCCGAGTCCTGGGCCTTTCGCCTTGCCCTCCGGATGCCCTCGGCCTCGACGGAGCCAATGGCCGCGCCTTGACCTGTAGACCGGAAGCCAGCCGTGTCGGCAAAGGCGCACAGGTACCCCCGCACGTCAAGGCTAGCCTCGACAATGTCTCGGGTGGTGCCGGCCTCGCCTGACACAATCGACGCCTCACGGCCGACGACGAGGTTCATGAGCGAGCTCTTGCCTACGTTGGGCGGGCCCAGGAGGGCGATGCGGATGCCGTTCCGCAGCAGCTCGCTCCGCTGGCCGGCGAGCTCGTGCAGGCCGAGGGCGTGCAGCATGTCGGCCACCTGCCTCGCCACGTTGGCCAGGAGATGCGACGGCGACTCGTCAAAGTGCTGGTCCTCGGAAAAGTCAATGAGGGCCTCAATCTCCCCGCGGGCCAGCAGGAGCTGTTGACGCCACGTCTCGTAGGTGCGGCCCAAGGCGCCGGAGCTGCCCCTGACGGCGGCGCGTCGCTGCTGCTCCGTCTCGGCGGCGAGCGTGTCACCTAGCGCCTCGATCTGGCCCAGGTCGAGACGGCCGTGGATAAAGGCGCGCTTGGTGAACTCGCCCGGCTCAGCGTAGCGGATCATGGAGTGGCTGGAGCGAGACCGGGCAATGGCGGCCAACACAGCCTTGACGGTGGCGGGGCCCCCATGGACGTGCAGCTCGAGCACGTCTTGGCCCGTGACGGTCCGAGGGGCCGGAAAGTAGAGCACCAGGGCCTGCGAGTCGAGCATCACGGGCTCATGCGCCGCGGGCTGCGGCTCAAACAGCGTGCGCACAGCCGCGTACCTGGGCCTGGGCAGCGCCTTGGCCGGACACAAGGCCCTGTACACCTTGAAGGGAATCTGATGTCAGCGCCGGGACCGCAGCGGATGTGACAAGTCTGTGGAAAAAGAAATGCCAACGTAATCGTGTCGGTAGTACATCTAAGCATGACGGTCCTGAGATGCGGATGGCGGCGATTCCGGCACGTCCCCGGCCCGTCGAGAGCGCGTAGATGGTATCGTCGCCCGTGGCAGTGCTCGAGGCGCCGCCATCGTCGTTGCCAAGGCCTGGGGCGCCCAGGGAGCCGCGGCTGGGGGCAAGGGATGCTGCGCCGCGAACCGTCGGCCGGCTGGGGGCCAGCGCGTGACTGGTCCGCAGAGGCTGGAGCCAGAGACGCAGAGGCTGGCGCCAGAGGTGACGAGGATTCGAGCTCTGGGCGACGGGGGCGCGGACCAGCCTCTCGGGCCTGAAGCCGCGCCGGAGCATCCGACCGGGGGTGGGGGCGGCCGTTGGGAGACTTGTGTGACGGCTCCGGAATCCATGCAACGGCTCAGGGGCTTGGATTGCGCGTCGTGGCAACGCGTCGTTACGTCGTGGGGGTTGGAATCCTCTTGCAATTGATGGCAGAAAAGTCGAGGCGCAGCGTGGTTACATAAGGTAGATAGTTCCACTACCCTATACCACTACAATGACCGACCGCACCTTGAGGGCGGCCATGGCACTTTCACGTTGCTGCATATAGTTGAATATTACAAGCGGGAACAACCTTGTAAATAGCATCTTCATTCATGTATCCCATCGCCCAAGTGTTGGCTCTCACACCCTCCGCCTCTACGCCTTGGCAAACGACTCTATAAACTTGGCCAGCTCCTCGGCCTCGTCCAGCGAGATCGAGTTGTAGTTGCTCGCGCGGATGCCCCCCACGCTGCGGTGACCCTTGAGTCCGGTGAGACCAAGCTTGTCTGCCTCGGCCAGGAACGCCTTCTCGGCCGCGTCTACATCGCCGCCCCTCGTGACACGGAAGCAAATGTTCATCCGCGAGCGCACCGTCTTGTCGGGCACCACCTTGTATGCCGAGGGGTTGGCGTCGAGGGCGCCGTATATGAGCTTGGCCTTGTGGTTGGACACGCCCTCTTGGCCATCGACCTTGTCCGGGTAGGTGGTGAGCAGCTTCTTGAGGACCAGGCCAGCCACGTAGACGCTGACGCAGTGTCAGCAACCGCCATCATCCGCCACTCTAGCACGGGGTGACTCACTCAAAGATGCTGAGCGTATTGTACAGGCTGTTGTTCTTGGCAATCGTCTCGTACTGCAACACGACTGGCGGCTGCGGCAGAGCCAATGTCCTCATCAGCGCCGGCGAGGGCTGGGGCAGCAGGCTCTTCTTGACGACGACGACGGTGATGCCGGTAGACCCCAGGTTCTTCTGAGCACCGAAGAAGATGACGGAAAAGTTGCAAACGGGTACCCTGCGCGAGAGGATGTTGGAAGACATGTCCGCGACGACAATTGGGCCGTTGCCGTCCGGGCCTGGAGCCAACGACTTGGGAAAGGCCGGGAACTCGACGCCATCAACCGTCTCGTTGTCGCAGTAGTAGACCATGGCAGCGTCCTGGGACAGCGACCAGGTGCTCTCGTCGGGGATGACGCCAAACTTGCCGTCATTGTACTCGCGGGCGTTGCTCACAATGTTGACGTGCTCGGGGCCCAGGAGCCTGGCGGCCTCTGCGGCCGCCTTTTCCGACCAGCTACCGGTGACGATGTAGTCGAGCTTTAGTTGGGCATCAACGAGGCTGCGCAGCTTCTGGGTAAGGTCCGAATGATCCCGGTAGCCGCCAATAGATTCGCCGACGTCGCCAAAGACCTCACGGCGCTTGCGCAAGACCCAGGAGCCGACGAGGTTCAGGGCGGTGGCGGAGAACTGACCGCTTCCGCCGCCCTGCATGAGCAGGACCTCGTAGTCTTCGGGGATGTCGAGGTAGGAGGCGAGATCGGCCTTGGCCTCGACGATGATGTTTGCGGCGAGGGCGGAGCGGTGCGAGTGCTCGGCGATGCCGAGGCCGGTGCCGTTGTAGTTGAGCAGGGCCTGGGCCGCCCGTTCGAGCACGTCAGTGGGGAGGAGGGCCGGCCCGGCGCCAAAGTAGGTGACGTCTTTCCTCTCCTTGGCCGCCATGATGAAGGGGTGAGAATGATGTGGGGGACCAAGGTGGTGATGGCTGCGGGTGCCCGACGGTGTGTGAGTCGCTCGAGACGGCCGGAAGGCAGCGGTCTAGAGATTGAAGAGCGATGACTCAATTCAATTCAGGTCATGGGGTCTTCAAGGTACGCAGTCTTTAGGTGATTCAGGCCTCAGCGAAGGGATGGGGTCAGAGTCAGAGGTAAAAAGTAGTGACACTCTCAGGCAACTCTCAGGGTCATTGGTCCACCCTTGGTTCTTTCTGCCCCGCCAATTCGCACTGGTGATGCAGCAGCAGCGGCGGGACGCGCGACATTGAAACCAGCAATTCGATCGACGCTGGGACCCACCCGAGTAGTCATCATCATCAGTCAAGGTACCCCCGGAGCGGAGGTGCCGCCGTGCCGCTGCTGGCAGAGCAGCTCAGCGCAAGCTTGACGACGAAGCTGGGGGCTGCCTGCTCGGCCATTTGACTTGTTCCACCCAGCACCCAGCCATCGACGCCATCTCGCAACCAGTGTGCAGACGAGCCTCTCGCAACACCATCATCCTTCCACTTCCTTCCCGATCACTGCCGTTTAGCGATCGGAGGCTCGACCTCGTGGCCCGCCCCTCATCATGTTCAGAAACAACTACGACAACGACTCCGTCACATTGTGCATGCCCCTGGCCCTGGTCCCCTTTGCCTGGAGCTGCGGTTGGAAAGCTAACGCTCGCCGCGCCCAGCTCGCCCCAGGGCCGGATATTCCAGATTGAATATGCCGCAGAGGCCGTGAAGCAGGGCTCCGTCGTCGTCGGCATCGCCAGCAAGACGCACGCCGTCCTCTGCGCTGTCAAGGCACGGCCTCGTTCCCGCCGCACTTTGTTGACGCCATTGCTGACACGCGGCTTCAGAGAAACGCCGAGGAGCTCTCCTCTTACCAGAAGAAGCTCTTTTCCGTCGACGAGCACGCCGGCATCGCAATCGCCGGCCTCACCTCGGACGCCCGTGTCCTCTCCAACTTTATGAAGCAGCAATGCCTGGGCCACCGCCTGACGTTTGGACGTGCCATGCCCATCCGATCCCTCGTCAACATGATTGGCGATAAGGCCCAGAGCAACACCCAGATCTACGGCAAGCGGCCGTACGGCGTTGGCCTGCTCATTGTCGGCGTCGACGAGCGCGGCCCGCATCTGTTTGAGTTCCAGCCATCGGGCATGACGGAGGAGATGACGGCCTTTGCCATTGGCGCGCGCTCCCAGATGGCGCGGACATACCTCGAGCGCAACATCGATGCCTTTGCCGACTGCACGCGCGAGGAGCTGGTCAAGCACGGCCTCCAGGCCCTGCGCGAGAGCTTGGTGCAGGACAAGGAGCTGACGGTGGATAACACGTCGGTGGGCCTGGTGGGCGTTGAAACGACTCCCAAAAAGGGCATCGAGTCATTCAAGCTCTATGATGAGTTTGAGGTTAAGCAGTGGATCGAGAACCTGGGCGAGGCTCGAGCCGCCGCCGCCGCCGGCGGTGGCGACGAAGCGGAGAGCATGGACGTGGATAGCTAAAGGGCCGAGGAATTGAGGGGAAACGAGGGACAGGGTGGCGGCGGCAAGCTGAGCGTCACAGATGGCTGTTGCTGTTACCGCAGACCAGCTGATTGCAGCGGTAGACCTGTTCTTCCACCATCTTCGAGACTACGTGTACAAATGCAAGGACGCAGCGCCGTAGGTCCAGACGCGGGCCCGATGAATGAAACAGTCTTTGGGACCAGACAAAGCGCCCAAACCGCTGGTGAGAGTATTGGTGGCTGCGTATTCGCATCTGCCTCTATAGCTTTCATCTAGACTTGCCGTAAATTTGATGCCACCTCGAAGATGCCGTAAAGAAATGCCGCATAGATAAACAGAGAAAGAAATGCCGTATGGATAACCAGAAGATGGAAAAGTGTGTCATGTCTACGTGTGTCTGTGAGTGGCACCTGGGAATGATGCAGCGATGGATCGACCATGATGCCCATCCATGCCGACTCTCGCCTCGACACGCCCACGCCTAGTGGGACCCCCATTGGAGCTTGAAAATGGCCTCGGACACCTTGTAGTCACGTAGGGCACGGACGGCGTCGTCGGCGGTGGTTGCGGTGACGACAATGTCCTTGTTGGCCTGCTTGACGAAGCCCTGCTCGACGGCGGTGTCGATCCACTGGACGATGCCATCCCAATAGCCTTGGACGTTGAGGAGGCAGATGCCCCTGCTGTGGATGCCGAGCTGGTTCCAGGTGATTGTCTCGAAAATCTCCTCCATGGTGCCGTAGCCGCCGCTGAGGGCAATGAAGCCGGAGCCGGGCCCACCGGCAAAGACCTCCTCGGCCATGAGCTTCTTGCGCGTGTGCATGTCGGCGACGACGGTGGTGCGGCCGTACTTTGCCTGTTCGGGGACGACCTGGTTTTCGGCGTTGAGTGTCTGGTAGGTGCCGTCGCGCTCGTACTTGACGAGGGCCTCGGGGATGATGCCGTGGACCGAGTCGGGCCCGGAGAGCTCGCAGAGCGTCTTGGCCACCTCGCCCATGAGGCCGACGGTGCCGCCGCCGTAGACTGAATGAAAGGGGGTGTCAGGCTGCTTGCGACTCGGCGGCCGAGGTGGTGGGACAGATGCTCCCTCCGCTCAGGGGGGGGGGGGGGGGGGGCATCACTCACCTAGATCAATGTTGTTGGCTGCCATGGCTCGGGCCAATTGCCGAGCCATCTCCATGTGAGCCGGGCTGCCAGCACTGGCTCCGCAGTAGACGCAGATCTTGGTGCGAGGGGCTACGCCGCCGTTGAGGGCGGCGGAGCCGTTTTGGCCCTCGTCCGAGGTCATTGTGGCGGGATGCAAAGGGGCGTGGTTATCTCCCGACCGAGCCGCGAGGGGGGGCTATGCGACATGTATGTGCAGCGTCGTTGGGGGATTCGACTCGTCGGAACTGGAAAGGCTTATTATTGTTGGCGACGGCTGAAGCGGGCGGTTGGGTGTTCGTGTTTGGAGTCTTGGCGAGCTGGGAGTTGAGTTGGGTGGTGAAAAGGGGGGGTCTGTAGGCAGGTTATGTATGTAAGTAGTGGTGGGAGAGGAGAGTTGGGATGACGAGTCGAGAGAACTAGTTGCGTGATAAACACTTGGGCACGGATCAACTTCAAGAGTCCCCTTTCGAGAGCAGCTGAGCTGCAGGTCTAACAAAGGAGAGGAGAGAGGTGGACGAGGAGCCTTTGTCTCTTTTTTCCGTGATGAGGTCAAATCGCCTCCCCATCATCTACGAATTGGAGGCAAAGTGACTGACGGTGCAGCTGCAGCACGTGCTTTTACGGTTACAGTGGCCGGCATCGGCCTCTTCCAATTCCGCATGGAGACGGCGTGTTCCGCATTACGACATCTCATCACGTGAGCGAGCCGTTGGGAGATGATGCCACGCTGACAATGGCCGCCTGATCTGCCACGTTTCTTGCTGCATTTCTCGTGAAGGCCTGACATGCGGTTGGTTGGGCCTCCCTCCCGTGCACGAGCCGTTTGTTGTCTCTTTCCTCTCCATGATTCGACCATCTCCGCATGCTCTCGGGGACCAGCCAGACAATCAAAGTGCTAAAGTGTTTCATGGTAGACAAAGGGCGAGCCAGACCAGCGGCAACAAAGACTCGTTAGGCTGCGATCGCAGCTGGACTTGAATTCCGACTGCGCAACTCCTGCTGCGATCGGTACGCATTCGGCCAGCAGACGGCAACATCCCAATACGAAAAGCATCACAGAGGCCCATCAGTACCAAATGTTGTTCAAATTTGCCTTTAGCTGGTGTTGTGGACACTCAATTATGCCGGACACAAGGAGTACACAAGGATTTTGTCCTGCGAGACGGTGTACAATTCACAATTCGCATTCTGGATGGCGTTTTTCGAATATTCTCTCCTGTTCCTCGCCAAACTTCACTGCATGTGGACATACGCATTCGTCATTTGCCGCCATCTCTTATATCTGTACTGTCTAACTCATATAGTCCCTTGTCCACCATGGCAAAAGGCGGTAGTCTGCTGGCCTTCTAGCAAGTTGCAACGGCGCCCTTGGAAGAGACCTGCGCCTTGGCATTGGCCTGGACCTTGGCCTTGAGCTGCGCCTTGGCCTCGATCTGAGCCTCAATCTGGGCCTGAGCCTGAGCCTGAGCCTGGACTTTGGCCAGGAACGGGCCGATGGCGGTCTGCTTCTGGCTGGCAGAGCTATGGATCCTGGTCTCGTCCACAGTGGCCTGCTTGTGAGCGACAGAGCTATGGATATTGGTCTCGTCCGCAGTGGCCTGCTTGTGAGCGACAGAGCTCTGGGTCTCGACCTTATCCACAGGCCGGCGAGCCGACTTGTTCTTGAGAGTCGCCGACTTGCACTTGGGAGTCGCGGCAGCACCAACACTGACAGAGACACGCGCAGACGCGTCCGCCGTAACCGCGACGGCGTTATCCACAACCTTCTGAGCCTTCTCCTGACGAGCCTGCACGGACAGGGTCTTGTCGCCGAGGGCTGCGCAAATCTGCTGTCCAACGAGGCCGGCGGGATGGTTGGAGACGGCCCGGCCGCGCGCGGCGCTGTTGAGGCTGATTGTGCGCTTGCACTCCTCGCACCCCGAGATGTCGGGGAGCCTGCGGCGGACGGCATCGCTCACCGACATACGGCGGGGCTCAGCGCCGGCGACGGCGTGGATTTCTTGGGAGACGGCTGCGAGGGTAAAGTTCAGGCCGCCCTCGAAGCGGACGAATATGATGCTCTCCTGGTAGCAGCTTTGGACGAGGACCTGGGAGTTGCCTGGGGCGGTGGCTTTGACGACACCGGCGGCTTCGTCGACACCGGCGGCTTTGACGACACCGGCGGCTTCGTCGACACCGGCGGCTTTGACGACACCGGTGGCTTCGTCGACACCGGCAACGGCGTCGGCACCGGCCATCTTGATCTCTGGGGCGGCACTGGCGGCGGCGGCAACGGCGGACTGGGTTTGGAAGGCAGCGACAGGGGCGGGAGCGGTGGACTGGGTGTTGGAGACGGTGGCCTCGGACACGGCACCGGCAACGGCACCTGTGGACGTGGTCTGCAGGGAGGCGACGGCAGGGGTCAAGGTCGAATCGGGCAAAGAGGAGGCGGCGGTGCGGGTGTGGTTCGAAAAGAGGGGCAACTTGGAACTCGTGCCGGCCGGAAGCCTGGAGCCCGAGGCCAAGCGGATGAGGGTCGTGTGCTGGGCCGTGAGCTGCGACGGGGCGTCGACTGGGGTGGCCGCGGGCTTCACCTGGGCCTCAAACAACACGCCGAACGGATCGATACGCTGGACCACCGTCTGCTCTGGCAGCAACCCCTGATCCCGCAGCGCCGCCTCCGGGTACGTGCGGTTGTTGTAGACGAAGGTGGCGATACCCTGAACCTTGGGCGCATTCGGATAGTACTCGGCAACGGGCGTGGCCTTGACCTCGATAGTCTCGGGCTTCGCGAGGTTTTCGTACTCGTCCCACTTGATGATGCGCAGCGCATATTCCCACGTGTAGGACGTGGGCTGGGCATCACTGGTAAACGTGTCGAGAGCCTCCGACATCTTCTTGACCCACCAGGCGTGCTGGGCCGGGGAAAACACATTGTGCTTCAGCTTACAGTCCAGGCAGCCCATGACGTCTTCCCGGTAGGAGCTGCCGGGGCCGATGATGCACTGCTGGTAGGCCTTTAAGGCCGCCTGGATCCTTTTCAAGTCCGAGCGCGGCGGGGCCTTGGTCAGCTCCTCGCAGAAGCTCGAGATGCCCTGCTCGGCGATGCAGGGGGGGATCGTCGGCTGGCCGGCCTTGCTGAGGACGTAGGTGTCCAGGGGCGGGTGGCACTGGTCGCCAACATTCCCGACTCGCTGGAGGGCCACCTTGATATCGACCTTCTGGGCCGACACGGCTTGCAGGGTGGCGAGGGTGCCGGCGAGGGCAACGTACGAAGCAATCATGGTTCAAGGAGTCAAAGAGACAAAAAATGAGTGTATGGGCTGAAGGAGAGAACCGGGTGAGTCTCTCGACAAGAAGGAAGATGGAGCCGAGACTTGTCTGGCTACCTTTGCATCTATATATATCTGCCCACTGTCCATCTCACAAGTCACCCCTTGCAATGTATGAATATAAACGTTGTGCGGTGATATAGATGGTGGAAACTGTCTGACTCTCGCTGATATGGTACGTTCTTGCCCTACGCTCGTGAGGTTTAAATAAAAATCACCAAATTGTGGAAACAATCTCGCAATGGCTCCAGAACCAAAACACCGCTGCTCCAGTCACCGGACGGGCAACCGAAGAGCTGCATGGGATATGGCGCCATCAAATCAAACCTGAATTATGCTTCAACTATTGGTCTCCTCCGGTCGTAACATGAAGGTATGGGGCGCTTGGTGATTGGCCCGGGCCTCTTGAAGTTAAACCATCCATGTGGTTAAATCGCGCTGTTCAACTAGCACTGAATTTGCAACTTCATCAAGGCAATATAAGCAAAGCACGGCCATGTACACGGCGTTCGACGATGCCACGTTCGAATGCTCTCAATACCTAACTCCTTCAAGAGGTCAAGACAAGACTCACCAATCAAACTGTCTAGTCTCCACCAAACACCAAAGCAACTCTTTGCATCAAGGGCCCACGTCTTTAGCTTCTTCCGGGGTCCAGGGATCCTTGCCGAACCAGGCTTGGCTAACGGCTGCAATCTTCCCCTTTTCACAACAAGCTCGTGTGAAATCCTTGGCCAGCATGGGACAAGGCCCGATACGAGAAGCTTTACCCCTACTTAATGAAAAGCCTCGCCTTTCCCTGTTCTGCTTGAACAAAACGGTATGTATTGTCAGGCGCACTGTGTAGGCTACTAGGTATTTCGGGACAGTAGACTCGGCAGTACGGAGTAGACGTAGTTACGACAGCTTATCTCCACCTGTCGCCCGCAGTCGTTTCTAGCTTAAAGAAGCAATTGTCGACAGTTCCAGAATTGTTCCAGAATTAGTCGATCTCCATCGTGCCGAGGTGCGACCTGCATCTTGACAAAGGTGCGATCTGCATCGCCAGAGGTGCGATCTGAATCGTGCAAGAGGTGCCATATTGGTTGCTAGGAATATATGGAAGCTTCTAATTCTTTACTAATTATGTTAATATGCCAACGGCACTAAGAGAATAGGGGGGCGGTTTCGCCTTGTGGCAGATCAGGGCTGACTATCGTTCGAGAGCTGGAACATGGCGGCAGATCTCTCAAACACCTGTTTGACAGAAGCAAAGGTGGACGATCCATAGACCAAGTACGGCGCAGTAATCCAAAAGCCTCATGTAACATGCGGCCACTAAGAACAAGACGTTAGGTAGAGCCGTTACTATTAGAGCGAGTGAGTGAGAGGGTCACCCAAGGCACATGTAAGTTTAATCCCCTCTGATGCCTTAGTGACACTCATGGCAGCAGGATAAATGGCCATGGCTACGTATAGAGACATTTGAATCTCGCCCGTCATGAGGGTCGTGCTAACTAGTCATGTCCAATAGAGGTGCGGACTATCTAGTCATGTCCCAAGTCTCAAACACCTTCTCTGCCTTAAAACTGGCGTTTTAAACTTTTAACCTCAAACGCTGCGACACCATTGCGTCGAATTTTCCAATCAACAATGAATAACATAGGGCTGGGGTGACACGGCGAGTATATATAGGAGACGAACGCTGCACTCCAGATCTGCCTTGTCTTGTCTCTACAGCTACATCTTCTTCACTTGACACGTCCGATCTGGTCATCGCACGCCTTTACCCTCAAAAATACATATTTTATACACCTAAACGCTATACACCAACGCTACACGCACTACCTATTCACCACCAAACATCAAACATCCTCAAAATGGTCCGCATCACTGTCGCCGCCGTTCTGGCCTGTACGTTATTGTACCCTCAGTCCCTAATATCAGGGCCCAACTAACACTGCAATTAGTTGTCGTGGTTACCCTAGCCACTCCAGTTCCCGCAGACCTAGATGCGAAAAAAATACTAGACCAGTCTCTTGAGGTTACAGACCAGGATATCGATAATGCTTTATCGGGAAAGAATGCCGAAAAAGTGAGGGAAGCAACGAATAACGCAGACATTGCTGGTGAAAAACTAGATAAATCGATTCAAGCCGCCGCGCCGGAATTACGGGATAGCATCAACAACGCCGACACGGATGACAAGGCATTCGATTTGATGAACGGTTCAAACGATCCGAATCTTAAAAAGGATGCCAACAATTTTATAGAGAAGGTTGACGTGGCGACCAAGGAAGTGAAGAAGGCGAAAGAGAACAAGGCAGCGACACCCGGGCAGCAGTAGTCGGTTTCCGGGTTCTACCTTTTAGCTTATAAGCGGGTACAAGGGATCCGGAACGTGTTCGCAAGGACGAGAGTGCAGGTCACGCAATAGATATAGAGACTTGACATATACGTTCATTAACATATACGTTCATTAACATATACGTTCATTAACATATACGTTCATTAACATATACGTTCATTAACATATACGTTCATTAACATATACGTTCATTAACATATACGTTCATTAACATATACGTTCATTAACATATACGTTCATTAACATATACGTTCATTAACATATACGTTCATTGACAGCACGCTATCAACGTGGCGCGCACTTGTTCTCCATGGTCAAGCGGCATACCGTCCGACTGTCAACATGGTTCTCCCTTTGATTCCATCACGGTCCGCGTCAATGCGAGAGCAGATGTGCTCACCGGAGGCGTAGACTCCCCTCATTGATGCCTCGGGCGCCTATGCTGGCTGTTGGACGGTAATCACTTGCGGTGCCGGTGGTTCCACCATGTACGTGGGCTTTGGCTCAGCGAATTTGTACGACGGAGAGGAAAACATGGCCGATTTCTTCGTCCATGTGTACGAGGCTGTATAGGAGCACGAGCAGGATAGCGATAATGATGCTTGACTAGACTAGCAATCGAGGCATGGAGACACGGTGAGAGGCCAGCAAACGGGAGCGCGTCCCTAGAGAAGCAAATAGGCCGAGGCAAGGGGACTGCAGGCCCGCCGCCTTGGCCACATTGGGAATCGATGGCAGCCTGCTCAACCCTGTTCTCTCCTTGGGTGTATTTAGCCTCATGACCAAGGATCTGCATCGCCCCGTTGACTCGATTCTGTTGGCCAGTCTCCCTAGTCTAGACGTTGCTTGCCTCATCGGCCTCTAATGGGCTCCCTCGAGGCGTTGGCCACGCGCCTCTAGCTTGTCTGGCACAAGAAAGTAGAAACTGCCACAGGATCAATGTTACTGGCCACGCCTCCCCAGTTCAGGCAGTTCCTGCTTGACCCGCTGGTTTAATCTGAGGGACCTGGCCTGAGCCTGGCCGATGCCGGGTTCTGCCACGCCTGGTACGATTCACGACCCGATGAAAGCACGCTTGCCATACTGGATTCGTTGGTGCATGTGTCGAGGTGAGCAACGTGGTGGGACCATGATCCGCGGGGAATGGAATCGACTGTCGAAGTTGCCGGAACTAGTATCTTCCGACCCCTCCAAGTAAATCCGCTCCGTCGCAAGGGTCCATGTACTTTCTACCTAGAGCGACTTCTTGCGCAAAAGCCACGACGTCCGTGACGAGCTTCGAGACTTCGAGACCCTCCCCTCAAAACGCCTTGTCAAGGCCTCTCTTGCTCGTCGCCATGCCCTCGTCCTCGGCTGTCGTGGTCGCGGACCAGCCCCAGCAGCAACCGCAAGGGCAGCAAACAGCCGTGAGTCGAGCCTCGTCGAGACCCGTCCGCAGCCATCCTGACTGACCATTGTCCAGGGCTTTAGCTTGAAGAAGCTGGCTCTCGGCGCCGCCGTTTATTTTGGCATCAACTATGGCCTGTCCTACATGTCGCAAAAAAGCAAAAAGGGCACCGTCGTCACCAATCCCGAGACTGGCGAGCCCGTCACCGTCGCGGCCAACATGCAAGGCATCCCGCCCTTCCAACTGCGCCCCAAGACGCTCAACGAGGGCGCCCAGCGCCGGCTGGTCCCAAAGAAGATTGCGCCCATCTGGGCCCAGGATAGCCACGTCGACATCGTCGTCACCCTTTCGCCGTCCTTCAACCCGATCCCCATATCGCAGACTCCGGCCGAGTATGTCGTGCTTCAGGAGAAGAACTTTCACGTGAACAACAAATCGGATACCCGCTCCATCGATACGACTTTTACCGTCCCAAGGTCCGTACAGAACAACGGCACGCTATGGGGCCACTTCTACATTGGGCTTACTGGCAGCGTCGTGGATCCCAAGGAGCCGGGCTTCGACCCTGCCACGGCCTATCACTTTACGTATCCTCTTACCCAGTATCTCGCCAGGAAGAAGGTTGCCAAGAAGAGAAACCTGCTCGAGAATCGTTCAGACTCTGCCACGGAGAAGCCGGAAGAGTCAGCGTCTACCGGCCCCATCATCAGCAGCCACTACCATCCCAACTCCAGCTTCGCCTTTGTCCCGGCCATGGGTGTCCAGGATCTCTCCCAACTGCATCCGGCCATGAAGCAGTTTCTGCGGCTCGAGGCCACGGGCGCCCGCGATGGCACAGGCGAAAATGGCTGGTATTGTAGGTTCATCGGTCCTCTCGTCTGACATGGTCCCGCTTTTCCGCTGACCTCGAGGCCTTTTCGTAGATCCCCTCGTGTTTGTCAACACCTTCTGGCAGTTGACGAACCACATGACGGTCCTCAACGACACGGTCAAGGAGCTTCCCCTGCACATCGACCTCAAGAACATGGCCTTTTGGCAGTTCCAGATACTAGCCTCCATCGAGTCCAATTCCAAGGAAAACGCCCGCCAAGCGGCGTTCGGAGCTTCGCTGCCCGGCGGCGGCGACGGCACTGAGATTGAAATGGTCAAGGAAATTTTCATAGACACCAACCCCATTCTGCTCGGCATCACGGCCGTCGTGACGGTGGCGCACCTCATTCTCGAGACGCTGGCATTTGGCTCCGACATTGCTCACTACCGCAAGAAGAAGGACAACATTGGCATCTCGGTGCGGTCGATCCTGGCCAACGTCTTGATGCAGACCATCATCTTCCTGTACTTGCTGGACAACTCGCAAAACACGAGCTGGATGATCCTGGGCACACAGGTCGTGGGCATCGTCATTGAGTTCTGGAAAGTCACCACTGTTGTCAATGTCAGGGTGCGGGCGGCGGCGGCCGGGTCGCTGCTCCCGTACCGGCTCGTCTTGGAAGACAAGCACCAGCTGACGGAGACGGAGGAGAAGACCAAGCAGTACGACGAGATTGCCTTTCGATACATGTACATGGCCGCGGTGCCGCTGCTGACTGGCTACGGAATCTACTCGCTCTTCTACGAAACACACAAGTCGTGGTACTCGTTCACCATCACGACGCTGGTGGGCTCGGTCTACACGTACGGCTTCCTCATGATGGTACCGTCGCTGTACATCAACTACCGGCTCAAGAGCGTGGCGCACATGCCTGCCAAGGCCATGATGTACAAGTTTCTCAACACGTTTATCGACGACCTGTTTGCCTTTACCGTCAAGATGCCCATTCTGCACCGGCTGGCGACGCTCCGCGACGACGTCATATTCTTTGTGTACATATACCAGCGGTGGGCGTACAAGATCGATCACACTCGTGTCAACGAGTTTGGCCAGGGCGGCGAGGATACCGAGGACGCGGGCACCGAGGACACGGGCACCGCTGCCACGGGTGCGCTCAAGGCCAAGGAGGTAGAAAAGGCTGAGGCAAAGGAGTCGGCAGCGGAGGCGGCTCAAAAGGCAGAAGGCAAGGCGACGGGGCGCGACGCCAGGCAAGCTACCAAGCGAAGGTGAGGCAGCGGGACTGTGCCGTGAGCGGGCGCACGACAAGTCTGCAGGGTCAAGCCAGGTATGTACATACATACGAAGTATGTATGTCTGTATGTTTGCTTGATGCAGCCGAAGGAGGGCGAAATGTTGGACGTGCGGCTGCGAGCGTGAGACTAGACAAACCAACCACTCGGGTAGCCGTAGCTCTTGGTCGCCTAATCTGACATGCATCATGCATGGACTACCTATTCGTACTAGTAGTACGAATACGGATAGGTATTCCGCTGAAGAGCTCTGCGCTGCCGTCCCGGGAAGGATTTATCTGGGGGCCGCCAACGACTGAAAATACCTAGTGGCTGGCTGCTTGTCGAAGCACTGTACGAGTTACTGTACGGCACTGTACAGCATGTACAACTCTGTACGAATACACAGTGCCATGAGTCACATCGAACGGAGTCTACGGTCTAGGCTGCCTTGGCACTTCACTCACGAGAAAGTGAGCCCGTCAACCACGCCGGAAAGCCCTCCGCCGCCCCATCAGCCTCAGTCTCGTCGTCGTCGTCCCTTCCGTCCCTCATGTGCACCCAAGGGGTGCCCTCCAAGCGCCGTCGCCGGTGCTCCCTCTCCCCTCCCCCTCTGTCATCCTCGCCATTACCGTCGTTTCCGCCCAATACCGCTGTCTCGTCTTATCTGGCGGCGTGCGTGACTCGCTGGCCTTTGCAGCCTTCCACGAGCCGCCGTCGCTGCCACGCCGCCGCAGTCTCTGTGCCATCTATCGCCGGCGGCCGCAATGAGCGGCTTCGACTCTGTGGGGACGCTGCTGGCCCATATCGCAAACCACATCTCCGATGGGCGCCGCATCCTCGGCTTGGCCGACAAGCGCCATTGGGGCCTCGACGAGCACGAGCAGCTGCGCGCCCTCGACGAGGTTCTCGACGAGGCCAGGAAGGATTTCCAAGAGCTCTCGCCGCTGGTACACGGATCATCTAATTACGAGCACGACCGCAAACGTACGTTTTCACCTCGGGGGCTTGGGTGACTTGACTTCATCCGCGTGTCCCGTTGGGCCGCGCAAACAAGCTGACACTGCAGGGCGCAGACGAATCTATCGAGGAGCTGAGGGCGCTGTGCGTCCGGTTCCATAATCACACCCTCACCCTCAGGGACTGGGCTCGATCAGGCGGGCCCATCAACCCTGTTTGGATCCGCGACACGCACACCCTGCAAAAGGACCTACATCGCGCCCAATGCCGCGCAGCCCGGCGCATATTCACGTCCGACCAGGAGTCGTCGCAGCGGTGCCTCGGCGCCTTTCTCGTTCGCCGCATCCAACGCCGCGAGCCAGCCAGGCGCAACGGCGGCGTGGCCGACGATGGTCACCGGAGGAGACTGTTGGACGAGCTGCGGACGTGCGCCGCCATTGGGGGCTTTGAGACTTTCGCCGACCAGGATATTGCCTTTATATGCGACTTTTGCGACGGCCACATGGTCTGGGAGGACCTTGACGACGTGCCCATGCCTCGAGCCGCCCACCCGGCAGCGACAAACTCCCCGACAGGAGCGACGACGACGACGACGACGACGATGACGACTTATCCCTGCTGGCAAGCGCCGGGAACCACGGCGTCTGGGGGGCTGGATAAAGAGGTCGTGTCTGCGCCCATTGTCATTGCCAATCACATTCCTCCGCCGCACGGCGACTGGCAGGCAAGGCTACTCTGTCCATTTTGCGAGGAAGAGGCTCAGCTGCCGCAGGATGAGGACGACGACGAGGACCCGTACCGCCCCGCAAATGAGTTTGACGACGTGGCAGCTCTCCAGGAGCACCTCGAGTGGCAGCACACGGCGGCCGCGCTACCCGCCGCCCTACCCGTGTCTCTGCCGTCGTCGGATAATTGCCAGATTATGTAAAGCATCTCTAATATCAACGGCAGGGGTGAATGATGGAGAGAAGGCGGGAAGCGACTTTCATGGCGCAGTTTACTTGGCTACATCATCTGTCCAGCGATACCGGAGTTTGGGGGTCTCGGGCAAGGCCGTGCAGGCGCCGGGAGGGTAAACCGCGGGGCGCTGCCGCCTTGAGGGGGGGTTGTCTAGACTGCAACGAAGCGAAGCTTAGCGATGCATCATGGGTGCCGAGGATTGTGAAAATATTACGATTCGACGAGCATCAACCATGGTTGCATAGTTTTACACGTGTAGAGTATTGCAAGAAAATGACCATACGCCTTGCCACGCCTCGCCGCGCCGTGCCCACGTCTTACCAGGTCCCCCGTTCAGAAAAAGCGCATGTAGATGAAGAGCAGGATAAAGAGGCCGAGGCCGGCAAAGGGACCGTACTGCTTGAGCAGCAGCTCCCAGTTGATGCGGACGGCGGCGCGGCGGTACTTTTTGCTGTCGTCGCGCAGGCGGCTGCTGATTTCGCCCATGCGCTCGAGGCTGTCGCCGCGGTAGAGCAGGTCCTCGATATTCTTGGTCATGACCTTTGTGACGTCTCGCAGCTCGTCGTTGAGCTTGTCGAGGTTCTGGGCGGCCCGGGAGTCGGCGTAGGGGGTGCGCGTCTTGGCGATGAAGCTGTCGAATTCCATGAAAGCATAGGGCCGCAGCGAGGGCGAGTGGACCTGGGCGGGCGGGTGCGTCGAGGTGAACTCGCTGGCGAGGTCGGCGAGGTAGGTGAAGGCGAGCTTGCGCGGGTAGGAGCGCTCGCAGATGCAGAGGAAGATGACGTCGGCCTCGACGAGGTAGTGGATGGTGTGGGCGCCCGTCTCGATGGAGGCCTGCGACTCCGAGTTGCGCGTGAGCTTGCGCAGCACCTGGCGGATTTGCTGCTTGACCTCCCGGAGGGTGGCGGCCTCGGACTAAAGCGGTGAGTGAGCACGGGGCCTTGGAGCGGCGGCGGTGGTGGAGGAGGTGAGGACGGACGGACCTGTTCGTCGTCGACCGAGGCGCAGAGCATGAGGCCTAGAGGGCCAGGTCAGCGAGAGCAAAGAGAGAAATGGCATTCGTCGCCGTCGTGGCCCGGCGGCACCGGAGGACGCCAAGCAGCGCCGTGTCCCGTACCGTCTAGCCTCGATATCTGCGTCGAGAGAATCATGCCGGGCGACGTGGGCTAATCCGATGCCTGACGGGCGAAGAGACGGGAGGCGGCCCGGGGTTGGTTGGGGGGGTGTGCGCGCGTCGTCGGCCCCCTTTATTTTCCTTTTCCGACTATGTGTCCAAGCGGCAGACGACGAGTCTCGGGAGACTTGATTGAGGCTGGCTGTCTTGCTCGGCTGTTCGGTCGTCGTGGGGAGGAAGTCGAGTTGGGTTTGCGCGGTTCGAGATGCGTGATACTGTTGCGAGGTACGAAGTCGGTACAGTGCATGTTTGCACCGTGCAAAGTTAGTGTTGTCGTTGAAGAGTGGATCCCTGTTTCTCCCAACGCAGGTGCCCCCACTTTTGGTTTGGAATCTGGGTGACTGGTATAACTGTCATTGGTTGGCTGGTTTCGAGTTCATGGGCGCCTATCCGTACAGTGCATTTGTGTGCCCGCCCAACGGCTTGCCTCCAAGCTTGAAACATCAATGGCAGGATTGGCCAAGGCGAATCCGAATTACTTGAGCCTTTTATAACGTCAAAATGTACCCTGCACTTGCCCCAGCAAAGACTGTTTGGAGACTCACCACCAGGCCCCTGTAACCATCTCGGAAACCTAGTCTTGCCCCCCCTCCCCCTCCTCATCCTCATATCTCGTCTTCCTCGTCGTCAAAGTCGTCCTCGCGCCCCATGTCGTACAGTATCCTCCCGCCCTCGCCCGCGCCAATGTCCGTCTGCGCGTCAAAGTACGGCAACATGATGCCTTCCCTGTCCTTGCGCTGCTTCTCCGTCAAGCCCAGGTCAAAGGTGCTCTCCGGCCCCTCCTCTCCCTCGCCGCCGTCCGCCCCACCACCCCCCGTCGGCGCCGCAAACATGCCATGGTCTCTCAAAAGGCACACACGACCCGGCCCGGCTGTGCTCGCCCCAGGGTTGGCGGGAGTGAGGATGAATTTTTCCGACACGGTGCGCCCACTGCGCCTTCGCAGCTCCATGTCGATGACGAGATGCCTCCCCCCCTCGCTCTGAGCGCTGCCCCGGAGGCCCATGATTACCCCTTCGCGCTCCTCCTTGAGGCCCCATTCCGGCTCCTGCAGGGCTCGATTCCGGGCCCTCTGCCGCTCCACCTCCTGCTGCAGGCTGGACAGCCGCAGGATCGCCGTGGCGAGGTGGCACAGTGTCGTTAGCGGCGCGGGCTCGTACTCGTTGGAGGCCTTGGGCAGGATGACGGGGACGTCGGCGTGGTAGACGGCCGCGATGGACACGGCCGGGGTGAGAATGCTCGAGAGAAAGGCTGCCAGGAACCCGGCGTCGGTAGTCGCCAGACTGTTCAGAGAGTCGATGACGACGACGGCTCCTGTGGCGTGTGTGAGCTCTCATACGTTGTTGACGCGGTGCGCGTCGTCGAGGGCTCACTCTCTGCGGGCTTCGGCCTGCCCTCCCCAGCGTTCAAGGCGGGATAGTGAGCCATGAGCTCCTGTCTGACTGCCTTGAGGTCCCGTCCAGATGCCTTGACGAGGACATCGACGCCGCGGGGTTTCTTGACCGTCGTAAAGGAGACGAGGATGACCTTTGTCTTTGACAACTGTGCCAGGCGCGCATTAGCTTCCGAGCCCATGACGCACCTCTCAGCCGTTGTTCGACGCGCCCATCGTACCTTTGCGCGGGTGTATAGCTCGCGCAGGAGCGGGCGAGCCGTCTGCTCGAGGGTGTCGAGGACCAGCGTCAGCGGGCTGGCGGCGTCGCGCAGGTTGAGTATCCTTTGCAGCAAGAGGAGGCTATGAGAGCGGGCATGCGAGCTGGTGGACGCCATGGCGCCGCCAGTGCTTGGTTATCTTGTGTTGTTTGCGGTGCCCCGATGCTCTTTCTCTGTGACTGTAAATTTGTGGGTTTATTTCGAGCGAGCGTGGACAGTCAACGGCACGTTTGGAGTTGAGTTGGGGGTTTTCTTTATCAATGAATGATGAATGAGGCTTCTCGTCGGCCCCACATATCGCCGTGTTTCGCACAGTGTGCACACTTTCGGCCCTGAGGAGTCGCGAAACGCAACCAGAGGAATTCCTGTCCAAAAAGATTCGGCACCAAGCCTGCCATCGTAGGCCAAGGTGAAGTGGCAGAAGCTGACGCCGTACAATAAGCGCACCCTTATATGCATTGGCTAAATACCCAAAACAACCCACGGGAAAGGACCAACGGCCGGCGACGGAAGAGGAAAAGAAGGCGAGAATGAACAAAGACGGAAACGCGCCCAAAGCCTCAGTCTTCCTTCTTCACTCGGATCCCTTCCAAGTCCCCGTACTCTGTCGCGTCTGCGGCTGGAGGGCTATGCACGCTGGCTCGTCGGCGGGGCGAGGAGGCTTCGGCTCGTCGCTCGACGCCCCAGTCTTGCTCAAACTTTGCGTTGAGAAAGCCGTCAAAGTCGCCCGCCTTGCGCTCCTCGTGCGCCGTCCATGCGTCCACGAGCCATTCCTCGTCGTGCCGGCCTTCGGCCATGTTTTCCGTGTAGGCCGTGCAGTCCTTGCGGACGCTGTCGTCGCTCATGAGGGAGGTAAAGTTGGGGCGGGCGGCAGCCGAGTCGGCGTCAATGATGTGCTGCTTGTCCGGGAAGAGCGAGAGGATCTCGTGTCGGTCCTTGTCGTCGAGGACGCTCCACGCCAGGGGGTTGGAGAGGATGGCCTGGGCGCGAGGTCAGTCGAGAGGTCAGTCGACGGCGCCTCGTGTCCTTGAAGGAAGCGGGAGCACATGTCGACTCACTCTGAGGTCGGCCTCGGCTAGGGGCGATTTGCTGCTGGTCAGAAGCTTCCTTGGGTCCACCACCCTCGGCTTTCTGGGGGCGGGCTTTTTCCTGGACACTCGCGAGGCCAGGGGCTTTGACATGATGGTCAAGGCGATTGAGGGGGTGGATGAGGTTATCGTGTGGCTTGTACGGCTCGAAACAAGCCCCGGCCAGGCTATGTTTGCCAGCGTGGAAAGAGGGGCGCCAGGGTCCAGAGGGAGTTTGAGTCGTCTTCACATGTTGCGCGACTGCGATTCGATTGAGACAAAAGCCGATGGCCTCATTCAGCAGCAAGTGCAGAATGTAGCAAGACTTGAGCGTTGGCTGGGCGCTGAAATGTCTGGGGAGTCGGGCGCTGGAGACTAGGTAGAGGCGGTCAGGTGCGGTGGATTCGAGGAGCAAGTTTCTCCAGGCCTCCACTGGCAGCGGGAAACGGCTAAGGAATGCGGTAGCGGGAGACGGCCGGTTCGTCCCGGCAATCCGTCTCTTCTCTTTTGCCACGTCGTTTGTTCGGCTTAGCCCGCCCAACAGCACATGGCGCAGCACAGCCGCGTCTCAGCTTGTCTGTCTACCCACCGGAAAGGACCGACGTCAACGCACCCACTTTATCAGCGTCGAGTGAAAAGCGGCGCGAGTGCTGCTAGCACTCTGCCATGGCCATCCTGGCCCGGGCTCTGCGGTCCGTCGTTCGCAACGATGCGATGCGCCACGACCCCGACGAGATTTACGGCTGGAGAGTCTTTGCCCTCGTGTCCGCTGCGTGCTTCGGCGGCATGCTCTTCGGATGGGACACGGGTGCCATCGGCGGAGTCTTGGCCATGAAGCCCGCCCAGGAGAGATTCGGCACTCTACACATGTCCAAGCAGGACAAATCCAACCTGGACCAAAACATCGTCTCGACGCTCCAGGCCGGGTGTTTCGCTGCCTGCCTGGTCACGTCCTGGCTGACCGACAGGTACGGCCGACGACGCTGCCTGATGGCCACCGGAGCCTTGACCACCGTCGGCGTCGTCATGCAGGCGGCGTCGGCGGCCAACGGCACCCTGGCCTTGATGTATGTCGGCAGGTTTGTCGCCGGGCTCGGTGTCGGAGCGGCCTCGACCCTGACCCCCGTCTACGTCTCCGAGTGTGCCCCGAGGGCCATCCGCGGTGGCCTGACCTGTAAGTCGTGGGTGAGACGGGGGAAACAGGTCCAGTCCGGCTCTGACTCGGCTCGTCAGCATTCTATCAGCTCTTCATCGTCTTGGGCATCATGGTGGCGTTTTGGTACGTGCTTCCGGGTGTCATGGCCATGCTGTGGCATCGACTTACTCGCGCCCGCCTCACCCAGGGTCAACTATGGCTGCCTCTTGCACGTGCCAGCCCCGGCCGTCTACATCGTTCCACTCTCCCTCCAGGCGCTCCCTGCAGTGTGAGTTGTGGCCTCGGCCATGCCCTGTCTGTCTCGAGGCGAGCCGGCGCTGATGGGAACCATAAGTCTCCTCATCTTGGGCATGTTTCTATCTCCTGAAAGGCGCGATCCTCAAGCCAGCCCTGTGTTTCCGAGCGGTCGCTTGCTAACACCCTGTCAAGCCCCCGATGGTGCGCCCGGCAGGATGATTGGGAGCAAGCCTCCAAGATTCTAGTCAGCCTGAGAGGGTAGGTGCGAGAAGCTTGCCATGAAATATGAAAGGCTTCGTGCACTAACCGCCGGCAGGCTCCCGGCCGACTCGGGATATGTCTCCAACGAGATGCATGAAATGGCCGGCCAGCTCGAGACTGAGAGGCGACTGACGGGGGACGCGACGGCCCTGACACTCTTGAAGGAAATGGCGCTGGTTCCGGGCAATCGCAACCGTGCCATCATCTCAGTCGTTCTCATGGTGTGCCAGCAAATGACTGGTGTCAATGCCATTGTGAGAGCTTCCTGCCTACCTCTCTTTCCCAAGTGCTGACTGCCTGAACAACCCCAGAACTACTATGCTCCGCAGATTTTCCAAAATCTCGGCATGAACGGGACTGACTCGTCCCTCTTTGCCACTGGAGTCTACGGCGTCGCCAAGACGGCGGCAATCATCATCTTCCTTGTCTTCGTTGCCGACTCGCTGGGTCGGCGGTGGAGCTTGCTGTTCACAAGCGCCGCGCAGGCCCTTGTCCTCTTCATCATTGGCACATACGGCAGAGTACAGCCGCCGGTGTCGGGGGAACCGGTGCGTTGCGGCACCGCATGCACGTCAAGGGCTGTTGATGCTGACCCAGTGGCGAAACAGGTGACTGCATTTGGATATGTCGCCATCACCTGCATCTATCTTTGGGCCGCGTACGTAACAAGACGTTCAACTTTGTTGGGGAGCAACAAACGGGACTGATGAATGGAGCAGTGCTTTCCAATTTGGATGGGGCCCGGCTTGTTGGATCCTCGTCAGCGAGATTCCCACTGCCAGACTGCGCGCAATGAACGTCGCGCTCGCTGCGGCTGTCCAGTGGCTCTTTAATTTCGTCATGGCTCGAAGTAGGTAAACCATCTACCATGAAGCACGATGGCGTACGATGAGGGTCAAGCCTCGAGTACTGACATTTGATGCGCAGCCGTACTGACCATGCAAAACACCATGGGCAAGGCGGGTTACGTACGTGACGCTTGCCATGCCACAACAGGGCGTCCCCCTACATGTGCTCGAGGTTCTCGCTGACAAGGTCTGACAGGGCATGTTCTTCATGTTTGGTGCGTTTGACATGATGATGGGCATTTTCGTGTGGTTTTGCGTGCCTGAAACCAAAGGCATCAGCCTGGAGAAGATGGACGAGCTGTTTGGCATGACGGAGTCGCTGAAGCAGGGAGACACTCGGCTGGCGCACGAGCCATCAACGAGCGTGCATGAGGAGCGTCCCGGCAAGAATTGAGCTTTGAGCTTGGCTGGGGTTGGGTCGGAAGGCTAGAAACTTGGCGACGCATGAAGCGTGAAAGCATGCCGCGCGCGCGGCGTCGATGGCATGACGGACAGCCATGGCGAGAACAGATGATGCTTATGCCTGATAGATAATAACACGACTTACATGGCCACATGTAGGGTAGGCCGATGAGCCTCGGGAAAGCACTGCCATTTCGGGATCCCGCTGAGTGTATCATCGGTGTGTGCGCCGGGAGTGCCAAGGATCCGGCGAGCCCCGGTTCTCAGGGGTAATTACCGAAGCCCAGGACCGCCCTACCTCTTCCGTGGGGGCTCGTTTGAAAAAGCCCGGCAGGAGCCCCGACTCTCGACAGGCATCCCCTGCACTTGTAGAGTAGGACTCCTACGTGGGGTGAAGCAAGTCCATGCACAGTTGGAGGCCTAGAGAAGAGCATGAAAGACGAGCAAGACGATGTTGCTCCAAGCCGATGCCTTGTTTCCAGCGCCCATCTGTCGGGCCGCCTGTATAACTTATTAAAGCTCGTCGGCCAACTCGTCTGCCAACGCCGTCGCCTTAACTCCGCCTCTCGCCAATTACAGCCTGTTTGGGCACACGTTGGAGCCAAAGTGTTGCTTACACGGGCCTTCATGCGTTGTTGCACTTTCAGTAGGAAAGCCGGCCTTGGATGTGGCCTATTCTCTGAATTCCATGAACGACGACACCGTCTTGACCTCGCACGAATCATATAAGTTGGACTCGCACGAATCCAATAAGTTGGACTCGCACGAATCATATAAGTTGGACTCGCACGAATCCAATAAGTTGGACGGCGTCGAGCAGGATGGCTGCCGCTGGACAAGGCATCACGGGCACGGGCACCAGCACGGGCACCGCACGCCGTCACCACCCGGGGCCGGCCCCGTTCCGTACGTACCTCTGCCCCTTATTTGAAGCTTTTGCCGTTACTGTCCACCGACGCCGGTTGCCATTGTATTTTGTTCGAGGGCGGAGCGGTTCGGCGGATTTTACAAACTCGTATTTGGGTTTGTTACCGCATGCCGACTGCCTGCCCTCTGCCGCCCTCCGGCCCTCTGCCCCCCCCTCTCTGCCTGCCCTCTACCTGCCCTAACCTGCCCTAACGACCCCCCAACCCCCCTACAACACCTGGCCTGCCAGACACAATGCCCCTGTGCCCGTGGTGGCGGCGCCATCATCATGGCCGACGCTGACAGCTCCTCGTCGCAATCAAAAGCCACGCACAACTCGCCTCGCATCTGGCTCCTCACGGCCGCCCTGTCGCCGCTCGCCGTGCGCCTGGTCCGTCACCTGCTCGCCCACGGCGACTACGTCGTCGCCTGCCTGCCGCCGCACGAGATCGAGCACGACGAGCGCAGCGCCGAGTTCCGCGAGCTCATCGACGAGTGCAAGAGCGCGCGCAAGGACCGCGAGGGATGGAAGGATCGCATCCGCGGCATCCGCTGCGATGGCCGCATGAGCTCGTGCGGCGCCGCTGTTGCCGAGGCGGTGCAGCTCTTTGGCAGGATTGACATTTTGCTGTGCTGCCGGTCAGAAGGTTTGCGAATCCCACCGCCCTGCCCCGTCCGTGTGCGCTGACTGACGCATGCCCGCGGCCAGCCGTTGTCGGAACCGTCGAGGAGCTCTCGACGACGCCCGCCACGCAGAATCTTGTTCGGGACCAGTTTGAATCCATCTTCTTTACCCAAGTCAACTTCATCAAGGCTGCGCTCCCCACCCTGAGGTCGCAACGCACCGGCCACATCATCATCCTCACCAGCATCGGCGGCCACATCGGCACCCCCGGCATGTCCATGTACACGGCCGCCACTTGGGCCCTCGAGGGCTTTTGCGACTCGCTCGCCTACGAGATTGCCCCCTTCAACCTCAAGGTCACCATTGTCCAGCCAAACAAGGAGATACAGTCCCTCACCAACCGCCTCACCTTCGCGCCCCAGATCCCCGCCTACGCCGACATCTTCGTCAACGCCCCCAACATCCGCGACATGCTCATCAGCGTCCTCAACGCGGACCCCGACACGGCCGTCCCCGAGCCGCCGGATTCCGACGCGATGCCCTCGACACCCGACAGCACCTCGCTCGAACCAGAAGTGGGACACGGCGACGTCTTTTACCGATACCCGAGGCTGCCCCCCGGCGCCGCAGACAAGATGGTCATGGAGACGGTCCACGCGCTGACGGCCATTGGAGGACACGAGAACCCGCCCTCGAGGCACATTGTGGGCTCAGAGGGGGCCATTGCCGTCAGGGAGAAGCTAAAGACGGTGACGGAGGAGATGGAGGACTTTGTGGATGCGAGCCTGGCCGTCGACATATTTGACACCGTGCTCGGTGAGGAGGCGGGTGCTGACCAGGAACAAGAGCCAGAGCCGGAGCCGGAGCCGTCGTCGTCCACGGGATGAGGCGCGAGGCCAAGAACCGCAGGGCTGCCAAGAGATACGTCCGTCGATGCGATTACGAGGTGTGGAAACGTCAGCGTGAATGGGCTGCTAGATTTAATGTTGAAATGTATTATACCTTGGGTCATTGTGTTAGTCGGTCGCGGTCAAGCTAAAGGATCATGGGTAATGTCTAATTGAAGTTCTTCTCCAAAATGAGGTAGACTGGTGCTTGTATTCGTAACTCGTATTGTGTCAAGATGTTTGTGCGAGTGGAATCACTTTGACGAAGATCATTGCCCAACGCAACGGGTAAGATTAGATTTCCCCCTGGCGGCTCAGCTCGGCACGTAAAAATGTCCCGCCGAGGAGCTCGAAGCCCCACCCGCCGCACGCCAAGCGTCTGTCTGTGGCTGCTGCATGCGACCACCACCTCTTCGTACTCGGAAACTTTACCGAGGCAACAAGACTTCCAACAATAACCTCGAGCTTCCTCCACACGGACACCGACAGTAGAGCTTTGATAGCAACCCGAAAGCGAGCATGCGCCGTCATCACTTCCCGCGGACACAATAATCATCCCCCCCCTGCCCGGCTGATGAACATGCCCTGAGCCGACTTTCGACGCGCCGGACAAAGATGAAAATACAGCAACCGCGAGGATGAGCCTGGATCCTTTGCTGCCCATCGCTCCGGCGAGGGTAAAGGCTCTGCTTCTGCCGCTGGGCAAGCTGAGAGCCGAGAAGTTCGTCTCGTTTGCCGACAGGCTGCGAGCCGAGCATGTCGTCCAACTGCGAGACATCAGCGCCGATGGCCGTCCCAACAGAAGTGAGAGAGATCCTTGCCGCAGTCCATGCTACGAGTTGTCGCGCTGACTTTGGGTGCACAAGACATGTTCTCCCCATTGGCTTATCCGGACGGTGCGATACTGTACGATCTCATCACCCACGTGCCGCCCCCCTCCCATCTCGCCCTCTCGCCCTTCGAGTTGTACCGAGAGCCCCTGGCTGTCATCGCCGTGGCCGACGGCACCGAGCTCCAGGATGCTTCCTTTAGCAAGCGATACTCTGCGAGCGGGGCGGCCACGACGGTCACGGAGAAGAACATACGAGCGCTATACCAAGAGCTCGAAGACGTGCGCGATGTCTACCCCAAGGCATTGGTACACCGGGCCATCATCTTCGACTACCCCCCCCCAACACACACGGGCATACCCATGCCCGAGGGAGTCATATCCGTTCCGCCTGCCGAGGACTGCAAGCGAACTACAATCAAGACTGTCATGTGCGATATCTCGTCGATGCTGCTGGCCGAGATGACGACCCTGGCCAAGTCATTCGAGGCCATGACTGCCATTGAATCCCCCGGCCACCCTGGAAGCTCGATATATGCCAACGGCGGGGCTTTCGGGGCGAACGGCGTGTCTGAAAACGGGGTCTCGAGGAGGAACTCTCAGTTCTCCCTTCCGCACCACAGTTCGCGGCCAAGGTCTGCCGCTGGCTTGGACAAGACTCGCCATAGCCGGTTATCGATGCCGCCCATGGCGTCCCGGCCCCCCCTCAACTCGAGCAGCTCGATGCCGGCGCGACCATCGACGCCAGTCAAGAGTGGCCTGTCAAGCATTGCCATGAGTCCCGACGACGGGCATAGTGTCTCCGGCAGCGTTCACTCCAGCCCCGAACACAAGAACGTCAGATCTGACGCTGAAAAGTCTCGCGATCGCGTAACTGTCCAGGGCTTCGGCCCAGGAGGCGCCAACGACCGCTGGCGGCTAAAAGGTAAAGGACGAACGTCGATCGTCATTGGCTCCATGTATCTCCTGGCTGGCCGTTGGAGTGACTCGCTCAAGGAACTAGCCGAGGCCGCTGCCACTGCGCGATCAGTCAACGATCACATGTGGCATGGTAAGGCTCTGGAGCTCATTCTCGTGAACCTCTTCCTTCTGGCTTGGTCCAAACTGGAGTTCCAGGTGCCGGCGATACTCATGCCTTCTCGAGAGCGATCCACCAGCCTGCCAACGCTCCGATCAGAGCCGGACACTGCTGGTCCAGTCCAGCCCAAGTGTCATCGAGATGTCCAAAATTTAATACCCGAACTCCTGGACAGAATTGCCGGCCTCTACTCGAGGATATCGGCCGAACACCTACCGCCACTTCCAATGTCGGAAACGACGATTCGATTCTCAAAGATTCTCACTGCCATGCATATTTGCGAAGGAAGGCTGGATCAGCGGGCGCTGGACATGATCGTCTGCAACACACGTCCCCCTGGATACCTGACGACGTCACCGCGGTTAGACGTCTCTCCACCGAGGCAGCACATCGTCAACTTCCTCTTCAGAGCCTTCCCCTCGTCCGCCGCTGAACTGCTCACTCCTGCCGACCGAGCGTCCGTCTTGAGTGGTATGGCCTCTGTGCTGGGCTCGCTGGGCTATCATCGCAAAAAGGCCATGGTCATTCGAGAGCTGGTATCCGTCCTTATAGGGGGCCTTGTGGAGGCCCGAACGCGGGGGGCGGCGGAAGCGGGCGTTCACCCCGCTGCAGGTTTGGTGTCACTGACACCAGGCGGTGATGGGAACAGTGGCGGCATGGCATTGGATCTCGGGGAAGGGGACATTGAACATGGGCTCGAGGCATTTCTGGAGCTGTTGTGCAAGTCATACGGCATCATTGGCTTCGAAACACACGAGAAGAAGGCGGGAACTCTACCCGGGCCCTCTGATGACTCTGACGAGGCGGCCGTGGCTAGGATACTTGGCCAATCGTCGGCGAGATTCTTCGGCTTCACCAGCATCAAACTCAATATTCTCCGGGCCTGCATCAACTTTTCCGAGGCACTGCCGGACTTCAACGGAGTGCTCAAGTTCTCCAGCGATCTGCTGCGCACCGGGGGCTCGGGAGTGGCGCCGGGTCCGCGGCGGGAGGATGCTGCGCCGATTATCCACAGAGATGAACAGGTTCGCCTGGCGACCAACGTTTCCCGAACGGCGAGCCTGGCCCAGAGGATAGGCATGGGCCACCTGACGGCAGAGTATTGGGACGAGTTTCTCGTCAGGAGCGTGGTGCTAGAAGCTCTTCCAAATGCACGAACCCCGATACCCCACGCTCGCAGCGTCCTGCCCGGAGCCACGGCCGGCCGGGCTTCGCAGGACGTCAATCCGTTCATCTACAACCCATTCCTGAAGGAACCTGACGAGGTGGCCGCCCAGGATCTCGTGGCTGGTGAGCTGGCCACCTTTCGGGTCACACTGCAGAATACGTACGACATTGAGGTGGAAATTGAGAGCATACGGCTATGCACCGAGGGGGTTGACTTGGAGGCCTTGACGGAAAGCGTTCTCCTCGGTCCGTATCGAAGTCAGCTGCTACGACTCAAAGGCCGGCCGCGGGAGGCTGGGTCCATCACCGTCACAGGCGCCATGGTCAAGATCCGTGGGTGCCGGGAGAGGCGGTTCCCCATTTTTACCAAGGCGTGGACGCCGTCGATGCACGAAAAGATCAAGGCCAAAGGCATGATTGCGCTGGAAGACGGCGACGGCGCGGCCAAGCCGACGGATGGGGCCTTTGCGCCGAAGAAGCTGAGCCTAAATGTGATTCAGGCACAGCCGCTTGTTGTTGTCAAGTCGACGACTCTCCTGCAATCCTCGGTCATGATATTGGAAGGCGAAAGACAGGTGTTTTCCGTGACGATGCAAAACACGTCGGCGACTCCAGTGGACTTGATGCTCTTCTCGTTCAAGGATTCGACGCAGGCGCCGTTGCAGGAAGCCCTCGGCAAGCGGGACGCCACGCCGGCGGAGCTGTACGAGTACGAGCTCATCCTCACCCGGAGGCAAGCATTGCGACTTGCACGCAGCGATCAGGGCCGCAACATTGCGCCTGGTGGGGAGGCATCGTTTGAGTTTGAGATATTGGGCAAACCTGGCCTGACGCACGCGACAATCCAGGTCGACTACACGTATCTCGGGGTTCCTCGCGACGAGGTGACGGAGCAGTTTTACACTCGCCAAGTCTGCCTGGACCTCACGGTGACGGTCAATGCTAGTGTCGAGCTGACGCGCGTGGATGCACTGCCGATGCACGGACAGATTCCGCAGCCTCTCTGGGAAAGACTAGGTGGGAGCACCCCAGGAAAGGAAGACGAGTATTGTCTTGTTTGCATGGACCTACGCAACGCCTGGCCGAGCCACATGGCCATCCGCCTAGAGAGCGAGGACGGTCTGGCGGTGGACGAGTTCGTGCTCCCGGGTAAGACAAGGCGCGTCGCCATACCGGTCAAGAGAATCTACCTGGAAGAGGCACACGACTCGATTCCGAGCTTGAATCCGTCGCGAAACAGGCAGTTTGTCGTGAGCACAAGTAAGATCTCGCCGGAGATGGAGCGGGCCAACCGAGAGGCCTTTTGGTATCGCGAAAAGATCCTGGACCACGTCAAGGCCACGTGGCGGACCACGTCGGTTCCGAAGCGCAGCGGCGCGGTGGAACTCCGCAACATTCGGCTCACGTCCCGGATGATTGAGGCAATCAAGGTGGATGAAGTGGACATTGACGTGGCGGTGGAGGACCCGAGCGAGCCGGACGGAGGCGCGCGAAACGTGGCTTACGTGGACGACTTTATGGCGTTGCGGGTGGACATACGGAACAGAACGACCAAGTCGATATTCCCTCTTGTCAGGCTGATGCCGGCCCTCTGCCACCGGCCGACGAACGTGGCGCTTGATCACACGCGCAAGTTTGCGTGGAACGGGACGCTGCAGCAGCAGCTGCCGGAGCTGCCGGGGAACAGCGCCACGAGTTTCAGAATGGGAGTGACGGCGCTGTGCAGGGGCGAGTTCGAGCTGACGGCGTCGGTGGAGGAGGTGCAGACATCTGCGGAGGGATCCAAGGACGGGGTGGCGCGGCAGGGACGGCAGCGATCGGACACGCAGCGAATGATGGATGCGGCGTTGGGAGTGCGGCAGAGGCGCATCTGGCACTCGAGGAAGCCGTGGATGCTGACGGTCAAGGATGGCGAGTGACGGGCGATGGCGACGACGACGACGACGACGACGAGAAGCTTGACGAAGACGACGAAGAGAGGGCGAATAGTCGATTGGGCAAGCCAAGGCTTGTTTGCAAGTTGCACTCAAGGGGGTCGGTCAGACGCTGCGCTTATGTTCCGTGCAACGTGGCGGCTGCACGGTTAAGGTTGTAATTACCGCCGTCGAATGAAACTTGCAAGGGGCTTTGACGACTTGCCAAAATTGCCAAAATTGCGACGATGAGGGCATGGCATTAACCGATACCGTTGTGGCGCCATGGTCAAAGATGGAACGACTTTTATGGAACGACTTATTACTTCTTCGTATTACTTGGTAGGTGGGCGCCGCCGGCTTTGAGCGCCACAGAATCCGCCACCGCCGTCTTTGGCGACACTCCTTCGTGACTCGTTTCTCTCTTCTCTCTTCTCTGTCCCTCTCCCGCTCCCGCTCCCTCTCCCTCTTCTCCCTCCATCCCTTCCTCCCTCTTCCTCCTCCCTCCCTCTCTCGGTCTCTCAAGTCCTCGCGTCAATCGGGGAAAAGTTCTGTTTCCTACGGGCCGCCGCCGGTCGCATGAGTCGGGAGCCGCAGATTGTTCGAGGAACCGGTCAAGACATGGCTGTGCATCGGAGCAACGGCGCATCTTTAGCGTCGTGGCCTAGACATTCAGCAACAGCAGCATCAGCAACAGCAGCATCAGCAACAGCAGCATCAGCAACAGCAGCGTCAGCAGCGTCAGCACCAGCAGCTGCAGCACCAGCAGAGCGACGGATCCTCTTCCTAGACGCCTACGACTCCTTCACCAACAACGTCGTCTCGCTGCTCAAGGATGCCCTCGGCAGCCATGTCAAGGTGCACGTCCTGCACATGGACCTGCGCACCCTCGACTCTGACTCCAGCCCGGACTGGACCCCGAGCCAACTGCTCGACCGCCTGCCGGGCTTCGACGCCGTCGTCTGCGGGCCCGGACCCGGCTCTCCCCTGTGCGATGCAAACGTCGGTGCCTTCAAGTCGCTCTGGACCCTGCCGCCGGAGCGAGCCGTCCCCGTCCTGGGCATCTGCCTCGGCTTCCAGAGCCTTGTCGAGCACTTTGGCGGCGGCATCCGGAGGCTGAGGAGGGGATTGCACGGCATGGTGCGCGATATTGACCACGTGCGTGAGCCGCCTGCCGACATCTTTGACGGTGTTCCGCCGTTCCGGGCAACGCTCTATCACAGCCTCTGCGCAGACGTTGGCCAGGACGCCATTCCCGACCCTGACTGGCATGCCGCGCGCTGGTCCTCTCCGGCGGTTGCCCCGGACCTTGTGCCCCTGGCCTGGGCTCTGGAGGAGAGCGACGACGCGTCGGACAGCGGCGAGCGCATCCTCATGGCAGTGCGGCACGCGAGCCGCCCGCTCTGGGGCGTCCAGTATCACCCCGAGTCCGTCTGCACGGAACCAGCCGCGCACCAAGTCATCAGCAACTGGTTCCGCCAGGCCCTCGAGTGGAACGAGGCCGTCGGCCGCCAAGTCGACCGCTCCACCGAATGCATCGACAGCCTCGACCCGTCGACCCGCTTGCTCCCCGGCCTCAACGCGGGACATGATTTATCGGCCTACCGCTGGTGGAGGGACATGCAGTCGGGCCTGGCGAGGTCGGGCATCCGGCCGGGCTATGCGTGCAAGACGCTGAGGCTGCCCGCCGGCGTCGAGACTGCCGACGTGGCCGAGATTCTCGGGCTTGGGGCCTCGGATACAATCATACTGGACTCGTCGAGCACCATCAACGGCGACCCGTTGGCCAGAAACTCCATCATTGCGCTCGACGTGGATCAAGCTCTTCGCATCGAGTACCGCGTCGGGGACAACTACTTGACCCTACAGGCGCCGGCAACCTCGGACCGAGGGGAACAAGAGTGCCAGCGGATCCACCTGGGCGAGGATACGTTCGATCCGTGGAGCCCCTGGCACGTTCTTTCCGAGTTTTCGCGCTGGAGGAAGACAGCCGAGGACGAGGCACAGCCATCGGGGTTCAAAGGCGGCCTGATGGGCTTTGTCACCTACGAAATGGGCATCAGCACGGTGAGTCCCGGACTCGTCGCCAAAGACCGGGGCCACTGCCGGCCGGACATTTGCATGGCGTGGGTCTCCAAGAGCATTGTGCTCGACCACAAGGCCGGCTTGGCGTACGTGCAGGCTCTGACCACTCCCGATTGGGGTGGCTCCTGGATCGACGGCGTGGCGGAGACTCTTCAAACCTCCTTTGCGCGGCGGCATGGCGAATCTGTCGGCAGCAGCGGCAGCAGCAGCATTGTCGCCATGCCTGTGCGGTCCAATGAGGCGTTGCTGGCCGCCGTCAGAAAGGGCAGTGGCCGCTTGCGCTTTGCCGTACCCGACTCGGACACGTACGAGCAAAACGTGAGCCGATGCCAGGACGCCATCAGGGACGGCGAGTCGTACGAACTGTGTCTCACGGCCCAGACGACCATGATTCGGCCGCCGGGCAATGACCTCCCAAGTCACCTGCGGCTACGGTCCGTCGACGGCGGCCCCGGCTCGAAAGCAGGCACGGCGCCGGAGGAACCCTCGGGCCACGGAACGCCATGGGATCTGTACCGTACGCTCCGGCGCCGACAGCCCGCTCCGTTTGGCTGCTTCATCCGCATGGGGGGCGCGACCATCATCAGCAGTTCGCCGGAGCGGTTCCTCAAGCACGATGGGCAGGGGCTGTGCTCGATGCGGCCGATGAAGGGAACCGTGCGCAAGTCGGAGGCGGTGTCCACGCTGGCCGAGGCGGAAAAGATACTGCACGTGCCCAAGGAGGAGGCGGAGAACCTGATGATTGTCGACCTGGTACGCCATGACCTACACGCCGTGTGCGGAGCCGGCAGCGTCACGGTGCCGGACCTGCTCCGCGTCGAGGAGTTTGCCAGCGTCTTCCAGATGAGCACCGTGGTTGAGGGGCAGTTGCCCGGGGGAAAGCTGGGGACGGGCAGCGCGGCCGAGCTCGAACAGGGCGGCCTCATGGCCCCCCTGACGGGCATGGACGTGTTGGCGTCTGCGCTGCCGCCGGGTAGCATGACGGGGGCGCCCAAGAAGCGCAGCTGCGAGATCTTGGCGGGGCTGGAGACATCGGAGCGCAGCGTCTACTCGGGCGTCATCGGCTATCTCGACGCGCAGGGCCGCGGCGACTGGAGCGTGACGATCCGCACGCTGTTCCGGTGGGATGACGAGACGGCGGCAGGGGGCGAGGTCTGGCGCATCGGGGCGGGGGGCGCCGTAACAACGCTGAGCACGCCCGAGGATGAGCGCGAGGAGATGCTCACCAAGCTTTGCGGGCCGCTGGGCGTGCTGAGAGATGTGGCGTGAGGGGTGATCGGCCGACGATCCGGATTGTGGATATTCTGAGCAACTCTGACCCAAACCATCAACTGATTCTGGCAAAGCCCCCACGAGGAATAGTATTTTCTCTTTCGCTTGATGGACTACCAATTTGACGACAAGAGTGCAAGCCTGAGAAACGTACAATGTCGCTCCAATGCCCAGAGACCACAACCGACACGCTGGGCCCTCCTCAGCCAGCAATCCGCCCCCAGAGCCTCTTTTCTCCCCGTGATTACCATGTTTCAAAGGACAACGGCATGACGTTGATGCGCATGGCGGGCGACGGCGCCTCAAAACTCTTGCTCGTCGTGGAAAAACATGCTGAAGCTGATGATGGTCCCGTAGATCAACAGGCCGCCGACGATGGACATGATCATGGCCTCGACCCTGATGAGGTCGGAATGCGCGAGGACGACGGGCAGGGCTGGGGATGAGTATGTTAGCAACGGCAGCATGCTCGTCGAGATGAGTAGGGTGCCGGGGGAAAGAAACGGAGAGAGCGAAGCCAACGGGCACATGGAGCAGCGTCGGATCCAAGGGGGCACGCACCAATACCCATGACGACAAAGAAGCCGGTCAAGAAGCGTCCAAGGTCGAGGACGGCGACGCCGCCAGAGCTCTCGACAAAGTCATCCGGGTTGGCGCAGCGGCCGCAGATCCAGTTGGGCAGCGGGGCGACGGCAAAGGTGGCGACGACGAGCAGCGGGTAGTAGACCTTGAAGAGGGCGCACGAGAGGATGACGAGGAGGAAGCCAACGGCGAGGACAAAGGAGAGGGCGATGATGGTCTTGAGGCCGGCCGCGGGCATTGCGACGATTGCTGTCGGGGTTGTCTGTGTGGCGATGGAGGCGTCGGGCCCCGCAAAGGAAGAAGACGGTTCGGTTCGGAAGAGTGGGGAGAGTGGAGGGAGAGGGAGGTAAGGGCTTCGTCGTCGGTTGAATTGGCCGTCGTCGATTTGTTGCCGCGGCTCGCAAAGCGCAAGACGAGGCTGGAGGTTTGCGACCAGCTCTCTCGTACGAGTTAGCCTCCGTTTGTTACGTTGGCGTAGACGGACCGCTGGCGGGCCGGTTGTTGTTCCGTCGCCGACATGGCGGGGCGACGGTGGGGGGCGGTGAAGGTCTCCGGCAGGAGCTGTCGGCCTATCAGATGGGGTCGAAAAAAGAAAAAAGGAGAGAACAAGAACAGGCGTGCAGAAAAAAACGCCCGCGAAACCAAGCATTTCCACCGTCCGTCCTCTGCAGAAAGCAAGCGTCTCTCCAGTTCCTGTGAGCAGCGTCCAGCGGGAATTGTCATCCCGCCATTTGCGAGAAGCCCATCCTACATCGACAGCGTCTTTGCTGCGGGACGAATCGTGTCGACGATTCTCAGGCCGCAACCATGGCCTCGGACGAGATTGTCTGGCAAATCATCAACCAGCAGTTCTGCTCCTTCAAGCTAAAGTAAGCCGCCGCTCCCCAGGGCAACGCCGACCAGCGTGCTGACGAAACACGTCGCGCCCGCCAGAACGGAGAAGCAGCAAAACTTCTGCCGCAATGAATACAACGTCACGGGCCTCTGCAACCGCCAGTCGTGCCCGCTGGCAAACTCGCGCTACGCCACGGTGCGCCAGCACCCGATCAAGCAGACGCTGTACCTGTACATGAAGACGGTCGAGCGCGCCCACCTGCCCTCCAAGATGTGGGAGCGCATCAAGCTGTCCACCAACTACACACAGGCCCTCGAGCAACTCGACCAACGCCTCATCTACTGGCCCAAGTTCCTCGTCCACAAGTGCAAGCAGCGCCTCACCCGCCTCACCCAGGTCCAGATCCGCATGCGCAGGATCGCCGCCGAGGAGGAGCGCCTCGGCGAGCGCCTCGTGCCCAAGCTCGCCCCCAAGGTCAAGAATCGCGAGCGCGCCAGGGAGCGCAAGGCCGAGGCCGCCGCCAAGCTCGAGCGCACCATTGAGAGGGAGCTAGTTGAGAGGCTGCGGCACGGCGCCTACGGCGAGCAGCCCCTCAATGTGAGCGAGACCATCTGGAGAAAGGTGCTCAACGCCATGGAGCGCGAGGGCGAGGGCATGCGAGACGAGGACATGGACCAGGGCGTCGAGGAAGAGGAGCTCGAGGAAGAAGACGGCGAAAAGGCTGTCGAGTACGTGTCGGACCTGAGCGAGAGCGACGAGGAGCTCGAGGAGCTCGAGGACTGGCTGGAGAGCGACGACGAGGAAGAAGAGGACGAGGCCGACAGCGAGCAAGAGACGGAAAAGGCGTGCCTCAAGCGCAAGCGCGGCAAGGTCGTCAAGGCAACCAACAAGCGCACCAGGCAGGTCGTGGACGAGCGCGCCAAGCTGACGCTTACCAACGAGCTGGCGTGGTAGGGAGGCCGGTGCGGGCACAGCCGGGGGGGGGGAGCGTTCAAAGGGCATCACGGCAGTCGCTCGGGGCTTTGGTGCTGGGGACGAGACGCCGCTGCTGCTTTTGCTACCTGATCGAAGAAAGTGTGGGTTGTGCCGTCGACATCCTGGACTTGAGCACATCGTCTTGCCGTGCCTCTTTGCCATGCGCTCTACACCTTGCCACTGCGTCTAGATGGGGCTCGAACCGCCTTATCCTAACGTATGCAGCGGCCGTTTCCCAACAGCACATGTCAGATATTAGGTCTTCCGAGATGGAATTGCCTTTCAGAAACTCGTACTTCGTTCGTATGTACAGCGTCTTTGGGGTGGGTGCCTTTCCCATCATTCGGATCCCAAAGCTTCAAACAAGTCGATCCCTCAAAATTGAACAATCGTTGATCTCGTGTACAATTCATGCACGGCGTCCCAGTCTCGGGCACTCCCCCGGAGCACGCCCATTTCCAACACTTGTCGTCGCTCGCCATAGACAGGATATATTCCAAAAACATTAATACAAAAGTCACGCTCCCGTCTCCCATTCCCAATGACAAAGGTATGCACGGCATGTAGGAACACTAGTGAAGAGAAAATCAAAAGGGGGGAAATGAGTGAGCGTCCCATCTAGGTCTTGACGGGGTGCATCGCCATGTTGGGCGCATAAACGCCGCCCTTCCGCACGGCCAGCATGCCCGGAATCTTGTCGTGGTCAGCGCTGCCCGCCAGCCAGGCGTCGACAATCTCGCGCGGGTAGTCGGCCGTCCACCACCAGCTGAGGCCGTGGTCGGCGTAGCTCTGAGGGTTGCCGTGCGACAGCCCATCGGGCGAGTCCTCGGTCGCGTTGCCAAACCAAGGCGTCACCGTCGTCTTGAGCCGGTGCGCCGCGTCTCGCGTCCAGTCGTCCTTGGCATCCTCGGGGTGGCCCTCGCGTGGCCGCATGTACGCCGGCTGCGGCGGGTAGCTCAGCTTGAGGCCGTGCCAGAGCGCCCACGTCGGCAGCACAGCTTCGCTGGGCAGGCTGAGCCCCGTGTCGTGCTGCGCCTGGTGCACGGCGAGGAGCAGAGCCCTACTGGCGCGCATAATGGCTGGCGGACAGAACCAGCGCGGCGTCTTTGTCCCGTGTCGAAAGCCCTGGATATAGTCCCTAAAGACCCATTCCGTCTGCATGGCATCGGCGCAAAAGCTCGTCACCACCACGTCGGCATCCTCGCCGACGCCCCAGGCAAAGTCGTCATCTTGGGGACGGGCGACTGGCGGTTCCGGCCCGATGGGATGAATGTCGGGTATCCTGATGGGACCCCAAGCGCGCGAGGTGCCGTTGTTGGCAAGGTTGACGCGGTCGGTAAAGTTGCGGTATGTGCCGTAAATATCTTGGTTGAAGGCGTAGGTGGCGCGCTCGAGGGCCTGCTTTCGGGGCTCGTTGCGGGCAAAGGCCGAGAGGGCGTCGAGGTACTTGCCGGCGTCTCCCGTAAACCGTTGATCGAGCTCGATTTGCCAATAGTGGTCAAACTCGGGATAGTGGAGGGCAAATAGCTGCAGAGGTTGGTTCACGGCCCACATTGTTCTGTGCCGTGTCAGTCTCCAGCGGCCACAACGTCGAGGGCTGAAAAGGCAGCTCACCTGTGCTCCCCGACGGCCGCGTACCACGATTCCAGCAAGTGGTCGTCCCACAGCAGGGCGATGGACTGCAGCTCGGGCGGGATGCCGGCCGCCTCAAAGGCAGCCTTGTAGTTGGCCCTCGAGTGGAAAATGTTGGGCTCCCGATCCTGAACATGAACGAGCAGCATCACGGCATATTCGCCGCCGGTCTGCAGGGCCGCCTCGACCGCCAGAGAGCGGATGTTCCACAGGTCCTCGGGCTGATAGTGGTAGCCGGCATAGGCGCGCACGACGAGGGCGGTGCGTCGCGTGGCGTTGAAGTCGTGCCATGCCATGGTAGTGCTCGACAGCGAGGTTTCGTTTCTCCAGGTAAATCTCGGGGCCCGGTTCAACTGGGCCGAGGGGGCGACACGGGGGAATCGAGGCGTGTTTCGCCACATGCAGCTATCCTGCAGGAAGCCCCAGTCGACCTTTTCCCAGTCAACCTTCTCGCGGCGATAGCCTTCGGACTCCTGGCCAAAGCCATAGGGACCGTAGCGACCATCGGCCGTGGTCCAGGTCAAGGGGATGCCGAGTTCGCGGTGGGAGCCGAGGAAGGGGACGGGATATTCTGCGAGACGGAGAATTAGAAAGTGCGTGGCACGACACGTGGCGCGGCATGGAGACAAGTCGTACCGACGCTAGGCAGGTCGGAGTGATGCACGTCGTCGTCGGGGCTGTCGGAGAGAAGGCGACGGCGGGGACCATAGCAGGCAACTCTGGGCGACAGCGGGGCGAGCGTCGTTGCAGACGGCATGCGATGGAGGGGCGGGACATGTTGGAAGGCGGCACCAAAGAAGCGCAGACGCTGCGCATCGACGACGACGACGAGGTGCGGGTGCTGCAGGCAGAGCAAGAGACTGGCGACGAGGCACCACACCAGGGCGGGGACGACGAGGTAGCGCAGGCGCAGGGGGATGAGGCGCTGCAGCGACACGCGATGGTGCTTGAGGCGAGCCTTGATCATTGTCGGCGGCGGAGGTGGCGATTCATGGCGCGGTCGAGGAGGTTGGAGTGCGTCGTCGCGGTCGAGGAAACGAGTGAGGTCGAGAAAACGAGTGGGGGGTACGAGGACTAGGAGAGGGAGTGAGGAGACGAAGCAAGTAAAACGAGAGTCGTGGAGAAGAAAAGACGAGATTAAAGAGGATAGAGGACAGAAGGAAAAAGAGGAGAGGGGGGAGGGGAAGGAGGAGGGGAAGGAGAGGGGACGGGAAAGAGGAAAGAGAGGTGCAGGGCAGTGGAATGAATTGATGGCGAGGCGCGCCTCGGCTGCAGGAGGCGAGCAAAAGCAGTGGATCCGAGTCCACTGGAAAAAGCACGGCGGCTAATAGTGAGAATAGTAAGTTCTCCCAGTAGTATCAACAACACTATCCTTTATCGTCTTCATCATCGTCCATCATTTTTCCGGTCAATCCGTGCGGCAACGAGACGGCGCTATGCCAACTTCATGTGTCCTTCTTGCCTTGTCCGTACGCAGATGCCGTCTTGGACCCAAGGCGGAAGGTGGTAATGGCGAGCAGCAGTCGACGTTTCTTTTCTCTTAGCGCATCTCCGCAAGCCTAGAACTTGTTGATGTGCTCTACTAGTAGGTAATCAGCTCTACTCCATCCATCCATCTGATCTGTCTTATCGCAGACCCCTTTTCCCCACGCTGTAACTCGTACTTCGTACATATGTGCATACAACCGTGGCATGTGTGGCATGTAACTCGTACAACCGAACGGCTGTTATAGACTTTACTACCTTTTTATATGTAGGTACCGCACGTCGTGACTTGACGAACAATGATGCCTTGACCGTGCAGCAGCCGCAAAATGGCTGCAGGGCATTCGCTTCGGCCCACCAGCGCAACGGCGCCAGTCACCCAGTCATGGGCCGGCATCGGCCAGGCCCCTGTCACTGATCCTCCCTGTCACTGGCTGTCTCTCCACTGCCAACATAGCGGATTGAGGATGCGAGACTCTCCTTCCCAAGCTGCAGGGCCCTTTCGAAAGAAAAGACTGAAAGACTGCCTTTGCCTGAAATGCCCCGTCGATTCCATTCGCCTAAATCAACACCTCGGCGAGTCAAGACGACGACAGTGGACGGCCCCCACTTTTGGGGGGTTTCTAGGGGGCCCCCTGATGTGAACGAACCCGGATCCAACCAGCCTGCCTGCCTTTCCCACTGCGTCTCCCTCCCGCCGTCGCGACAACGCCGCGCCCATTCTCGCCGAAAACGAAGCCGCGGCCGTCCGTCTCCCTTTCCCTTTGTGAAGCAACAGAAGACGCGACGCAGTACCATCCATCCATCCACGGCCATAACCCACCATGACGTCGTGGTATTCAAACCTCCTCACAAAGACATCGTCGCAAATCTCGTCCCTCCGCGCGACCCTCCTCCCCTCCGAGGCCGACGGCGACACCGACGACGATACCCACGTGTGCCGCGTCCTCCGCAACTACTACGCCGACAAGGGCCGCCCGCTGCCGCCCTGGCTGCCGCCGGACCCAAAGGCCCCCGTCGCCCCCGTCGCCCAGCCCCTCTACGCCCAGCAGTCGCAGGTCGGCTCGCGATACGGCGCCGGCGCCCTCGCCTCGCAGCAGCAGCAGCAGCAGCCGGGCGGCCTGAGCAGTCTTTGGGACAGCGGTCCCGCTCAGCCGCAGCAGCATCTGCAGCCCCAGAGCCTGAGGGCTGCTTCTCGCGCCCCGCAGCCGCGCGGTGGCCGCGACCACGTCATGGCCAGGCCCTTGCCCAGCCAGCGTGCGGGCAGCTATCAGAACCCTGGCTCTGCTCCGGGCACCCCGCAACCAGGGCCCGCCGGCTCGGCCCAGGACCGCTTGCGACAGCGTCTCCGCGGCGGGCCCGCGTCGCGCACCTCGAGCCCCGCCCAGGCTGGTCCCGGCCCATATCAGCCTCCCCCGCCGCCTGCCGACTCATCCTGGTCCGCCGCCGCCGGCGATGATCACCACGGCCGCGGTCCTGGTCCGGGCTCGAGACGCCGTGGAGGAGGAGCGCCGGGGCCAGGGGCTGCGCAAGGACTCCCCGCCGGCCCGAAGAGACAAGGCCTGCCGCCGGGCGGCCCGAGGGGGTACAGATGATGGGGTCAAGGGTCGGGGTCAAGCGCAATGTGACGTGCAGGCAGCAGCCTTTGCCATCCTTGCTCTTCTGCTCCACGGGGAGAGCACACGTGTGAGTGTGTGGACGAGCGCCGTCTTTTTGTGGCGGGGCGTTTTGGGCGTCAAACTGCATCAGATCCAACGTGCGATTTAATAGAGAAGAGAGGAGACGACGAGACGGAGGTAAATACATCATTCAACGTCAATGGGGATACAAGCCGTCGTGCTGGACAGTAGAGATCGTCATCGTCGTCACCGCCGTCAACTGCGTTCGGGGCTTCCCCTTGTTACGTCCGACATCCCCAAGCCCTCCTCTTTCGCCCCCCTCCAATGTTCCAGGGGTAAAAGCAACTAGGCAAAAACGCCGAGCGCAATCAGTCCGTTTTATACAAGGGAGTAACGCTCCCTGTCATTCCCTCCCCACCTCTGTGTTACTCTGTGTTACCTGAGGCCGGCATCCCGTCGCCCTTTTGCGCCACCGTCTTGCGCGGCAGCACCTCAAACTTTTTGCTCAGCAACTTGCGCAGCTCCGGCGTAATCACCTTTTGCTGCGGCGTCTCGGCCGCCTTGCCCTTGTTGCTGCCGCTACCGCCGGCCGCGGTCTTGTTCCTCCCGTCAGGCGTCGAGGCAGGTGCCGTGCCGGATGCCGGGGCAGACTGCAAAGGGCTTGATGGGCTCGCAGAGTCGGCGGGCCGGGGCGCGGGAAAGTTTTGCTTCTTGTCAATGGCCTCGACGTGGCGCTGGAACTTGCGGAAGAGGGCTTCGGCGCGTATCAGGGTCGACTCGAGGTCGATGGTGTTGGAGAGCTCGTTGACTTTTTCCAATGTCAGTCTATCGCTTCCCCCTCTTCAATCGCCATTGCCACCCCGGGACGCAGTGCGTGAAAGGGTATCGTGACTCACCGTACTTGAGCACCTCGTCAAACGCCTTGAGGTGCTCCATGATGACGTCGCGATGCTTCTGCAAAATGGCCAGCGCGACGAATAGGGGGAACTCGGCGCTGAGGTAGTCGGTCCACAGGCCCTCCCACAGCCGCTGCACGTCGAGCCAGGCAAACTCGCGCTTGTACCAGACGAGAATCATGCGGAAGAAGAAGAAGAAGTTTGTGCTGTCGGCGCGCTGTAGGTGGTTCCACAGCTTGGGGTCCATGAAGTTGACGAGCTGGTCGAGCGCGAGCAGCTGCGCCCGCATGCCTGACTGGTCGCGCAGAAAGTTGCGCTCCATGCGGTCCATGAAACGCTCAAAGGCCCAGAACGCAACGGCGTCGTCCTGGATGACGGCGTAGATGGGCGCCAACAGGTCCGACATGCCCTGTACGTAGCCGAGGTCCTTGTTGTGCTCGTTGTACGTGAGCAGCATCTCCTTCATTTGCTCCAGATGGACGTTGGTCCCCACGTCGGCAAAGGGCGAGTTGGGGTCCGGGTGTGGCGTGTCTTCGCCTTGGAAGATGGGCACGTTGCGGTCCGTCCGGTGAACGTCCTTTTCTACCCATCGCGACAAGTTAGCCGACATGGCGCATGACGCCGAGGCGACTCACAGATGCCACTTACCGATGCGGCTCCTCTGCTCGCGCCACCACTCGCCCGCCTCGCCCTCGCCGCCCTCGCCGTCCAGCCGCTCCCACCACGTGTGCTTCAGCCGGTAGTACTGGTCCCGGAGAGACGCGATGTGCGCTTTTCGCTCGTCGGCAGTGCTGTACCACTCGTAGACACCTAGCAGGAAAAGCCACGCTTCCTTGCGCACGCCGTCGTCCGGATCGAGGCCGCCGTGAAAGATGCGCTCTTTGACCTCGTCGACCGTCAACGACAGGCGCCCCGACTCCGAGTCGAACAAGGTGGCCCACTCGGCCGCTGTCACCGGCTTGCGTCTCTCCTCCAACGACACCTCGAGCAGCTCAAACTCGCCCACGTCCGTGTCTTCGAGCTCGGCGACGTCGCGAACGGTCCAGGTGCGGCCTCGGCGGTCCCTCTCGCTCTGCTCCGCCATGCCCATGGCCCACCGCGCGAGGTAGATGCGAGCGCTATCAAACTCGTCCTGTAGAGTCTGGACCTCGGGGTTCCGCAACAGTCGCTTGACCTGCGGCGGCATGTTTGAGTTTTCGGCGAGGTCCTGAGCAGCCCTCCTGGTCAAGGTCGTCACCTTGCTGAACTGGTTCATTATGTTCCAGCCAGTCTCTTTGATTAACTTGACAAAGGGGTCCATCTCGGCATCCCTACTACCCGAGGCCCCAGGCTTCTTGCCATTGCGGGCCGAGGCAGCCACGGCCCCAAACGACTCGAGGTCGGCGGGGCTGGGCTCGACGAGGTAGATGTTGGGCTCGGCCGTGGATCTCTCAATCTTGATGTAACGGCGCAGCCAGCGCAGAACCTCGTCGGCGCCCCAGAACATCTGTCCGGCCTCCCCAAAGGGGTCAAAGTTGTCGCGAGTCAACTTCTTCTTCTGCAATATGGTGCTCTGACACTCGTTGTCGTGGAAGAACAGGGCAGGAAAGCAGTCGCCGGCTCTCGAGTTGATGATGATGGAGCCATACCACCAGCCCAGGCTTGGAGGACGGACGAGGAGGGAGTATACAGCGCTGACGGGAATGGCAAACGCATAGCCGCCAACGGAGCCGCTGTGGGTGGTGACGGTGGGCGGCGGAGGGACAAGGTAGGACTGCTTCGGGGGCGAGTCTCCATCGCAGAGATCGAGCTTGACGTAGATGCCAGCCGAGTCACCCAGGGCCGACTCGGGGATCCAGGCGAGGAGCAGGTCCGACGAGGCAGGCGACTGAAGGGAGTCGCGGGAGGAGGATGACGTGGGGCGGCCGGACTTGGAGGGCTTTTGTTGCAAAAGGGCGATGTAGCCAGGGATGTTGTCTTTGGCGGAAGAGGTCGGGTGGACATAGACCTGCGACGACCATGTTAGTCGATTGCGGGTTGCCGGGAGTGAGGGCAAGTTGGGCGCACCTTGCTCTTGGAAAAGAGGAGTTTGACGCCCCTGCCCGACAATTTGTGGGTAATGGTATTGTATCCGCCCTCCTCGTCGTCGCTCATGGCGTAGAAGCTGGCCGACGGCGACGCGGGCCGCGCGGGAGGGTGGCGGGTTGCAGAGCCCTCTGAGGCCATTGCCCGTCTCGTTGGCGGCGGGTGGCGAGGAGCACGAGGGGGAGAGACTGACGATGTTGCGAGAGTCGATGCCGCGGAGAGATGGTTAGGTGGCAGATGGTGGTTAGGGTCTAGGCGCGGAGTTTTGTCTGGGCGGCTTTAGGGCGATAGCATAAGTCTGAGGGGCTTGAGAGGCCTGAGAGGTTGAGAGGATGGCGCTGCTCCATGACGACGATGCCCCACCACGCGGTTCGTGCAGGCTCTGGGGGAGGGGCAAAGCCGTATCTGTACCGCCAATAGCGTTGCATTCCGGCACAGGCGGCGAGTAGTCATCGCGCCTCGTTGTTATAGATACCCGTTGGGACCTAAGGGCCTTCGTCCCTTAGTTGGGTCCAAATTAGCCGGACAAACCCCCAATCGCCGGACAAAAAACTCATAGAGGGCGATAGGCAAATTAGTCGTATTATATTCTAAGAGCGTTATGATATATTATAAAGAGGCTAAAAATAAAGTACGTATTTCCCTAATAATAATAAGCTAACGGAGATATAAAAATACGTGTATAATACGATATAATATAGTGTTAAAGCCGCGAATTATAACGTTATACGCGACGAATCCGCCTCTATACCTTAATCCGCGTCTATATCCTCGCTATCGTCCTTGCCCTCGCCCTCGCCTAAGCCCTTCTTCCGTCTCTTCTTAGCTCGATATTCCTCTAAGATGCTTTTAATGCCCTTTTATATAGAGACTTGTTTTTTCGGGGTTATCGTAGCTAAAGGCTCGCGACGCGTTGTAATAATCTTAACGGAGCTCTCCCTTATAGCTAGGGCCGCTAGCGGCGATAATAGCGGCGTAGGCCTAAGAGGCGATAACGACCTTAAAACGCGTTTAACTTCGTTAAGATAGGCTATCTTAAGTATAGGATCGATTAAATCGATTGTAGTATCGTCGTCTTAAGGAGCGTCTTAAGGAGGCTAGCGTGTTATAATAATCTTAACGGAGCTCGATCTTCCCCTATTTCTATCTTATAGGTACGGCTACTCTATTAATTAAAGTATACGCGATAAACGGCACGCCTTTTTAATAGCTGCTAGCTCGGCTACCGTTTAAGTATTCCGCTAAGGGGTCTTATAGACCGGTCGTAATATATTAATCGTAAAGGGGTCGGGCTTCGTAAAGAGTCGTCTATACGTTTCCTTAGTTTCTTCTATAGCGAGATACGTTTCGTCTTTCCTAACGAAGTTAAGCTACTATTTAACCGTAAGTCTCTTCCTTTTGCCGTCGATAACCTACTACTTATTCTCGCGATACTCCTTAAGCAGGAGCTGCTTCTCGCGACGAAGCATCGCACGCATCGAAGTAAGCTACTAGCGTTAAGCCTTTTTCTCGTCTTTCTCTTAAGTCTCTTCGGCAGCCTCGCGAACGTTATTAAGGCTAACATTAGTATAGAATATACTATCTGCCGCCTTAACTTATTTTCCTCGAGTAGGCTTATTAGCTATCTTATTAATACGCGTAACGCGGTCGTTATAATGCCTTAAGAGGGTCGAATTAAGGAGCAATGCCTTTATTACGACCTAACTAACGGCCTTAAGCCTATATCGCGTAGGGGAGCTTAGTATATCTTAGTAACGGTCTTTAACGTCGCGAAGCGTGTCTATAGCTTACTAGAATTAGGTCTCTTTAAGGAGGAGATATACGTATACTAGGTTAACGGCCTAACGAAGCTTAAGTTACTATTCGAGGATACGCTTAACTAAAGGCTTATATATTAGTAGGAAGATGCCTATCTTTATAAACCTAGATATAACGTAGCGTGCCGTAAATCTATCTCGAAAGGTCTCTTAGAAAGACTCTAGGAAATTAAAGCGCGTAAAGTTAAGCTCCCCTATATTAATAAAGTTGCGAATAGCCTTCTATTAGGCATGCTTAAGAGGCTAAAAGACGCTTACGTCGAGCGGTTAGAGGATATAGGTTAAATACGGCGGGAAGACGACTATAATAATATCGAATTTAATATAATATTCTATAAAATCGAGGCTTATATAACCTATAAAGCTATCGATAATAAGAATTCGGTAGATTCGCTCTACCTTAGGGATAGGTCGCGGCTCTACCTTACGGAATAGGAATTCCGGCTTTTTATACTACTTGTTAATGCTAAACTAGTCTATAAGGCTCTTTCTAAAGCGTTATACACGTGTAGAGTGCTTTTAAGACTACGCGTTAAACTAATAGACTTAATCGAATATAATTTCTAAGTTACTAAAGCTAGTATTAGATCTAGCGAACCGTATATCGCTAAAGGCATTAATATTAGCCTAAGACTCGCTTAGGAATATATAGAATATAAGCTAAGGAGGGATCGTATTGCTAATAGCGTTAGTAGTAGCAATAAGCGTATACGACTCGCGATTGCTTAGATCGGATATTTAAGGGCGCTTATAACGAGTTATACGTATAATAAGGACGTAAATACAGTCTTAAAGGCTCCTAATACAAATCCTATACTCGTCTTCGTTCTAGATCTTAAAGGCTCTAATACCGTAGGTCTTAATAATCTTAGTAAGCCTTTAAAAAAAGACCTTAATATATAAGACATCCGTAGCTTTAAATATCTTCCTAAACCGCTTAACCGCCTTAATATAGGTTCGCCGGAGCTTTAGGTAGTCTTTAACCTAGCGGGCATACTAGTGCCGCCTTAGCATCTCTATATCTAGGTCGCGGTGTTTAAGGAGGGTATAAGCTGCCGTCTCTACCTATACTTTAGTAGCCGGAAAGCCGCTTCGTTAGAGCTATATAACGTAAGCGGCGATAGAATTATCTTTATCTTAACTAAGTAGCCTTAGGCGCTTAACTAAGCGTAGATTACTATTAAGCCGCCGCTAGATGCCTTCTTATACCGTAGACTTAGCAACGCTATAGAGACCGGCTGCCTTACGTATTATAATAGGCTTTAGCGCGGGCCCTCTCGTCTAGCGGCGCCGGCCTTTAGTAATATTATCGCGAGACTTTATCACGAGCCTTATAGCCCTTAAGACGGCGATATAGTCGAATATTACGGTATAGCGACGGTAGAATACGTATTAGGAATAACGCGTTTAGGTGTTTTAGTGTGTTTTTAGGTGTCTTACGCAGTGGCTACGATTGTAGGGCTGTTTTTTTTTGTCCGGCGATTAAGGGTTTGTCCGGCTAATTTAGACCTAACTAAGGGACGAGGCGTTCCTTAGTTCCCAACGGGTACTACGAAGTACGAAGTACAGCCATGCGAAAGCCAAAAAGTGGCCGAGTAAGATTTTCCCTTGTTTCGGGGCAAATTCATGCTCTTTAACAGCCTGTACTGGTGTTCGACGGACGACAACCCGGGAAAGGACGGTAGATCATGGTGGTACTTTGTACATTCACTCACTAGGGACATAATGTACGGATACCTACATACTACACCTCTTTCGACTGTCACAATATTCGGTTGACCTTTTTATCCAATCGTCAGCGGCTTGTCCGAAACCATGGTTGCTCAACATTTCAACTCCTTGCCCCAACCAACAACCGCTACTGTACAAGGGGCGCACGTGGACTCATGCAAGTGTCCTGATTTCTTCAAGGCCAACGCTCGTCACACGCCCTCGCCGAGACGCGCCTGCAACTCGGTCTCGGTCTCGACGGCCGTGTCCGCGTCCGTGTGGTTGACGGGCTTGTGGATGCGCAACAGCCACAGGAAGTAGTCCTCGACGACGCACAGGTTCAGGAGGAGCCCGTTGGAGTGCCAGGCGATGCCGCAGACAAGGGCGCCCGCCACGGCGTCGAGGATGAAGTGGTTGGCCGTCGCGACAATGGCCGTCAGGATCAGGGCCGGATATGACATGCCGAGCATGACGACGCCGATGCGCTTCCACGACGTGGCGCGAAGGCCCGAGATGGGCAGCGTCGCCACCGTCAGCCCAATGAGCAGCGAGTAGCCAAAGTGCAGCGACGGCATGGCGGCTGCAAGCATGTCAGCCTTGTTTCCTTTTGCTCGAGTCTTGCCGGGGCCTGTCTCGGCAGCTCAACCCGACTTCCTGGGAGAGCAACGCACCGTACTGGTTGCAAAACTTGTTCGTCGTCCACACGCTGCTCTCGCCATCCTTGCCGTGGACCGTATCGACAAACCCATAGCTCGTGGCCTCGGCCGCATCGTCCCCCCGGTAGTCCGGGTCGCTCAGCAGCCGCGGCGGCATGCACGGCCACAGGGTGAAGACGACAAAGGCCACGAGGTTGCACATGGCCATGGTGCGGCGGCGCGCCTCGTACAGCGCCGGCCCAGCGGCCACCTTGCGCGTCGTCGTCAGGTGGTAGAGGGCGACGAGGAAGAAGATGGTGCCGGGGATGTGGATGAAGGAGTAGACGCGGTTGATCCAGTGCATCAACACCGGCCGCGCGAGAAACCACTTTTGCACGGGCACCTCGTAAAAGATGTTGAGCCGCTGCTCCAGGTGGATGATCTGCAGGGCGTGCCGGCGCGCGACTTGGACGGTGCCCTCGACCAGAGACAGAGCGGTGAAGGCTCGTCCGAGTTGATAAACCTGGAGGTGAAGGATGGCCTCGTCAGCATCATCATGGTTCTCTCGCGACATGCAAGGGCTCGGCAACACCATCAAGGGGGGCGCTCACCCAATACACCAGAGCCCAATACCAGACCTCGGCGAGAAAGGGAAACTTTTGCAGGACCCGGCTGAGAAAGCGATCCTGGAAGACGAGCGTGTTCGGCGTCGTCACCAAGCGCTCGCGACCAAAGAAGCGAATCTTGCGGCGCCGCAGTGTGGGCACCTCGTGGAGCGCGAGTGTCGGCGTCGAACTGCCGCTCCAGCTACCGTTGCTCTCGCGCGAGTCGCGCCTGTTGCCGGCGCCACGGTCGAGGAGCTCATCGCTCCTCTTGTGCGTCTTGTCGGCGACGTATGGCGACGTGCTGGAGGCGCGCAGGTCATGGTCCTTGTCGCGGTTGACCCAGGCGCCGCCAAAGAGCAGCACGACGACGACGAGCGGCTCGACGAGGGCGCCGACGGCCATGGCGGGCAGGACAGTGGGCGGTGTGCCAGTAGCACGGGCGGCTCCAAGGGCTCAGGACTGTCGGGCAGAACAGGCGGAAAGGGGTTTGCCGGAGCCTGGGCCGGCTCGGGGCAAGGCCGAGGAGACGGGGCGTCGAGGGCGAACAGGCGCAAGCTTGTTTATTTCCTTGTTCAAAGACTGGGATGCGGGAGGAAGTCGGGTCGCTCAGGGCGGAATGACGCCTGGTATACGAAGTACGAAGTAGTAAATGTCTCGTTTTTCTTGGAAAGGAGCGCAAAGAGCCAAAGAGCCAAAGAGCAAGGAGCCAAAGAGCAAAGAGGAAAGAGCAAAGAGCCATAGAGCAAGACGCCAAGGGTTTAGCCCGTCAAGCGAGCAGGGCCGTCGACGAGACCCCACGGACTTGACGCTGCATCACTCAACCAACCCTAAGATGTTTGTGGCGTCGGCTTGCCGAGACAGTGCTACTATAAGTCCATGTGTGCATGATGCAACGCACGAGGTGGGCATGGCGGCACGCCGAGGCATGTGGGGGAGCCTCATTCATTCTCGGACCAGGATGCTCCGCCGGGAAGTGAATGGTGTTGTAGACTAGTGATACCGCCAAGCCCTCTCCGTCGGGGCACCGAAGACGACCAGCCCAAGCACATTCCGGCAATGTTTGTGCCAGTTTTGTTTGTCTTGTCCATCTTTTGAGTGTGACAGACAAGCTTACTCCGTAACTCGTATTCGTACATACATGCATAGTACCTTGCCGGGGACCCACTCCGGCCCTTTTACCCACTCCGGCCCTTTTGCGCCCACGCCCACGGCCTCGGCCGCCCCGCCTCCGTCTTCGCATTGCGATGCACCAACCAGACATGGACTCCTTTTGCTCCCTCTCGTCTTTGGGTAAAGAATAGTATTTGTATTTACCCTGACCGTCGCTCTGCCTCGGCGTCCTCGGCCGCGCCACCGAAGCCAAGCCCAGGCCAGCATCCGTGTGCCGCCGTCTCGCCTTGGCAGAGGTCGCAGCGTTTCAGGAGTCCCAGAGAGTCGTCTTGGCATCACCGTCATCTCCGTCGCCCATTGCCGTGCCCACTTACCGGCACCGATACGCACGTCATCCACAGCTCTCTTCATTGGACCATCGTAATTCAATCGGCCTGCAATCATCCCCTTACCCAACCTTGCAACCACAGTCCCTCCGTGGAAAACCGTTGCCCCTAAAACTCCATCTCTCCCGCCTCCACCATGCGTCCGAGAATGAGGCTCTGAATCACCACCTCGTCCGTCAACACCCGTGGCCCTCCCATTGCCGCCGCCGAGGCCCCCGCCTGCTTCCGCTTCCTGGACCCCGACCCGCGCGCCGGCGCCGGCGGCGACAGGACCGATTCCACGCTCCCGCAGGCCTTGTCGACGTACAGCCAGTCAAACGGCCGCCCTGCCTGTTGCCGCTCGCGTAGCACCTCTCGAGCCTGCCGGGCCGTCGATGTCTTGGATATGGCGCTTGGTCCCAGCGCTTGCACCAGAAACATGTACTGTTGCTTCCTTTCCTTGCGGCCCCTCTTGGCATCAAGCAGCACCAGTATGCTCTGCCCGCCAAGCAGCTTCCGTCTGTGCTCCATGACGTCTGCCAGCCTCGCGTCCGCCGCCGCATACGGCACCAGCGTCCGTGACCGCATGGCATTGCCGAGCACTGCCGACGAGCCCGCGCATAGCAGGTACGGCTCCCAATCCACCAGCTCGCCTTTGCCGAGACATGCCGAGATCCACTGGTGACCCAGGCACGGCAGCCCGAGCGCCAGTGCTTGCATGTACTTGGGCTTCCGCGAGTGCCCGTCTGCTATGAGCGCCGTGAACCCGCAGCTGGAGCTTGCCCTCGGAAGCCTCAGTGCGTCGTCCTCATCGTGCGCTGCGCTGGTCGAGTTCATGATGCTCGATGGCTCAAATAGCTCCTGGAATCCGTCCTTGAGAATCGAGCCGCCAGCCTGGACGATTTGCGACTCCAGCGTGGTCCGCTGCTGCTCTGGCTTGTCTGACTGAGAGGACAAGGCAAACGCCATGTTGTCGAATAGGCCACGTCCGCGGTGGCTTGAGCTGATGCTCTGACGGAATGATCTGCCAGACTTCAAGTAAGCCGCGCTCTTGTCCAGGGCGGACGGTGGCGAAGATTGATGCAGCTCGTCCGTCGAGTCCGAGTCGAGTTTCATGGACCGTCTGACTCGTTTCGTGGCTCTCGAGTACGGCTGTGGCGATTCCGAGTTCCGCACCCTCCGCGTGGCGCGCCTTGGCAGATTTCTGCTGCTCGTCGACGGGGACATGTTGAGAGACGCCGGCCTCAGAGACCTCTGTGTTCCCGGCGTCTCCTTGGCCAGCGGCCGCGGAGACAGCGTAGTCAGGCTAGACGATGGCGGCCCCATGACGGCAGTCCTCGCGCGCGTCTGGAGCGGCGTGACGGGTTCTTGTCCTCGCGGGCGAGTTGGGCTCGGAAGCGTCTCGCGGCGGGCTTGCTGCTTCTCTTTGGCTTCCACGCCCGCGGCATCTTGATGGGCCACGCTGCTTGCCGCGGCTCCAGGGCAGGCAGTTGAAGCTGTGCTAGTAGGGCTTTCCAGCGTCGAAGCGGCGTGCTCCATCTGGCCGGTAGGTTGCGCCGGCAGCGCTTCGGACGTGGAGGAGCTTGGGAACGGATTGCGTCTGACTTGTCGTGTCCGGGCCCCATATGTTCTCTGTGTCCGTCGGCGCGTCGGTGGAAGCGAGCATGCTTCCCCCATTGCCTGATCCTCTCCTCCATCGTCTGCCCTCTCGCCTGCCAAAGTCGGAAGCTCTGGTTCAGACAGACATGGCCCGCCGACTTGACTGCCTTTGGACGAAGGCATCGGGCTGGTGGCTGGAATCATTTCCTCCTCGGTCGGTTCAGGTGCGATACAATCATGCACTCGAGTCTCTTCGTCCTGGTCCGTTTCGGGCAATGCCGCGCTCTGGGCGGGAGTGGCCTTTATTGATTCTACGGCCGGGGTCTCGGGGGCTGGTGCAGTCGCCTTGAGGGAGGTTTGGGCGAAAACGCGTTCCGGACTCTTGGCTTTGATCGCCATGGCAGTCGGGTCTGTAGTGTCGTCTTGGACATGGTGTATCCTCTGCTTCTTTTTGCTTGGCTGCTCTCCGGAACCCCGCCGCGAGCCTCGCGCAAAGCTGACCTTTTCCATCTCCTCGGCTGCTTGGGCTCGTTTTCTCTCCGCGCGCTTACGACGCTCTGCCTTTTGGAAAGCTTCGTCGTACTCATTGTCGGAATGGAGGTCCATGTGCCGAGCATCACCGCTAGATTTTCGTTGCTGGGACTGCTTCATCGGCTCGTACTGTGCCAGCGGCTGGCGGCTGACAGGTGGCTTGGGCGTTTGGTCTGTCTGTGATTCGGGAATCAACTCGTCCTTGGGAGATTCGTCGCGCGCCGGGCTATGCTCGCCGACGACGTATCCAGCCTTGACCTTGAGCGAGGTTCCCGGAACTTGGTCTAATCGTTGCGGGCTCGACGTTTGAATGTTGGCGCGATTGTTGAGGGGCGACATCTCCATGATGTTGGGCGATATCGAGTTGAGAAGGACTATTGGTGAGGGTCGTGACGACGTCGGGGTGATCTTGACGGCCGACGACGGCTGCTGCGTCTGACCAAAAAGCTGGCTGCCGGCAAGCGGGGCCGAGATGCCAGACCTCGTAACAAAGGGGTTCTTGGACAGCGCGGGCGTCTCGGGGGGCAGGGCATTCCGTCTGTACGGGGTTTGTGCTGGATGAGACTGCAGCTCGTTGGCGCGCCAGCCACCACCCCTCGTTGTATCGAGGCCGCCGTCCTCGGAAACCTGCGAAGAGGGACGGGCGAGATCGCTGAGGTCGCCAAAGTTGACGGCGCCCGTGTCGCCTTGGTAAAGAGTCCGCGGCTCGTCATCGGCGTTGTGCTGAGTCGACTTGTTGGCAGGGCTCGAGGGAATGGGTCCGTAGAAGACGTCGTAGTCACGGTCCTCGTTGACCTGCGTCGGAGTCTGCTGCGAGGTGTCCATCCTTGGCGTCGCCCCGGCCGCCGTCGCAGTTGGCGGTAACGTCAACAACCTTTTCTTTAGGCCAAGGACAGGCGCTGTCGAGAGTCCATGATTCGAGGGGCGCGAGTCGATGGCGGCGGCGGCGGGATGCTCATTGTCGCCTTGAACGAGGGGCGTTTGTGCCTGGGATTTCTTCTTGGCCTGCCCTGTCCCGTCAGCAGGTCCAATCGGATTGGCCCAGCCAGCACATGCAAATGCAGGCAAAGAAATAACACAAACGAACCTGGCTGTCAGGCATGCACCCGGCGTCTTGAGCCGGGACGGTCGCGACGGTTGGCGGACCCGTTACCTTGTTGTTGGCATCAGTCACTCGCGCAGACCCCGACGAGCTGCCAATCTATTTGACTCAAGGTCAGCGTGGGCGTCGACCGGTGAGGCGGGGATTGTTGATTGCCCAGCCAGGGGTGTGTCTGTCCGTCGAGGTACGTACCGACGCGAGGCCAAACAGCGCCTGGTGGGCGTCAAAGATGGCCTGGCTGTCCTGGGATTCGTTGACTGCTGCCTCCAGCGCCATGTTGCTGCCTGCTTGCGCGAACCGCCTCATGGCCCCATTTCCGCGAAAATTGCGTGTGCGTTGTGCAAAGGTTGGAGCGAGAAACGACGCCGGCGATTCGTATCAGCGGGGTGGGACGAGCTGCCTGTGCGCGAGCCGGCGCGTTCTCAACACGCTGTCACGTGCCCCTTGAATAAATAAACTCCTATCCATACGGACTACCTAGTCACGTGTGCGCGGGTTATTCACAGCTTTCCACCTCTCGGAGAGGACCGAGATTGTGCCGAGATAGATTGTCTTGGGTCGGGATAATGACGACCTGCCTGACTCGACCTGACTCGACCTGATTTATGACTCAACACAACAGTACTACTATTTTCTGACTACACCAACCTCCTGTAAGCTGCTTCCCAGGTCGCCGGCTGCTGGCTTTGCTACTTCTCTTTATCATGCCACCAGATTATGGTCACGGTCATGCCGCTCAACCATGTCCGAGATTGTTTCATGAATCGCCTATTGCTAGCTGCTAGTAGCTAGTAGTCACATGATGCACATGGAAAGCGGGCAGCTTCTGCTTCGCTTAGTGAAAGTGGGGTAGTAAATCTTATCCGGCAATTGGTTAGAATTGCGATACGCATTACGCGATTGTGATGAAGAAGTTTCTAGGTGCTATAAACGTCAATACTAGGGGGGACTAAAAATTCGTCCCTACCCCCCCTCCTTCCAGGAGGGGGGGGACACCGACTAGCCAAAGAGTTTAGCGACAGGCCAAAAAAAGGGTACTTAGTCGCACCACCTATTTTCCTAGTAAAGCAAAGTACCCCGATTCTTTCGGGTAGATGCACATTTTCGTAGCTGCCTTAACAAATAATCGCGATACTACCACTTACACATCGCATAACACTATATCGTATGATATATCGCACGTAATTAATCTATTTTTCAACGGCGGATAGCTAAGGCTTAGGAGTAGACATAGCTTCGGTTTAGGTTCGATTAGAATAGAATTAGCGTGTGTGGCTCGAGATATCAGATTTTGCAAGAGTATTACTATTTGTACTGCAAGGAATCTCTATTTGTACTGCAAGACCCTATAAGACGCTGAAATCCCTACTTTTTCTGCGCCTACCCCGCGCGCCTATGTCCCGCCACCAAAATCTAGTGTAGGTACATGGCAATTAAGAGAGCCGCGTAAATCGTGCGAAGAACGAAGAACACTAGTCTGCGAAGGTCACGCAGCAAGGCACGCAGCAGGGCACGCAGCAGGGCACGCAGCAAAGGGCACGCAGTAAGGCACGCAGCAAGGCACGCAGTAGAGCACACAGCAAGGCACGCAGTAGAGCACGCAGTAGAAGGCACGTAGCAGAAGGCACGCAGTAGGGAGCCCGGGCACGAAGCATACATTAAGGAGCCGCATATATAGCAGAGGGCACGCAGTAGAGCACGCAGCAGAAGGCACGCAGTAGAGGGCACGCAGTAGAAGGCACGCAGTAGGGCACGCAGTAGGGCACGCAGTAGAGGGCACGCAGTAGAGGGCACGCAGTAGGGCTGCTATAGCTGTTGAAAAATTGACTGTTTAATTAAGGCTAGGCACGATTTGCGCCGCCCTCTTTATTGCCATGTACCTATACCCGATTTTGGTGGCGGGACATAGGCGCGCGGGGTACGCGTAGAAAAAGCGGGGACGACAGGGTCTTGCAGTACAAATAGAGATTCTATTAGATAGGGTCTTTAGGGTTAACCGGTGTGTGTGTATTCTATATAATGCGGCTAGCTAGAGAGGAGGCTACCGTATTGTAATATAGCCTCCCTTAAGTCACGTAAGCACGTAACGCACGTGATCATATAATCACGTGCATGCAACTACATCTCATAATACTGCATTCCCACAGATTCCTTGCAGTATAAATAGTAATACTCTTTTACAATATCGCGAATTAGATTTTGCAATATCGCGAAGTTGTCGTCGCGACGCGTTAGTGTTGCATTGTCACTATCACTATAAGCGGGCTTAATGCCGTAGTATGCGGCATAGGCATTTAAACGAGGATACTTATATTTACGTAGGGTGCTTATACTAATAGGAGGTATCTTTTTTTTTTGGCCTGTCGCTGAACTCTTTGGCCGGTCGGTGTCCCCCCCCTCCTGGAAGGAGGGGGGGTAGGGACGAATTTTTAGTCCCCCCTAGTACTCAGGTTGGCAGCTGAGTCGCGTTCCCAGGCCCCATCATGGATCCAAAGTGCGCCTGTTCTTTCTGGCTTCGCGACAGCCTGGGGCTCTTGAACCACTTGGTCCACTTCTTTTCCTTGTCCGTCGCAGGCAGCTTGTTTGCCCCAGACCCCAGAGCTGAAGCCGTGGGAAACTCTTGCAGAGGCCCAGCGGTAGGCACAGGCGTCTTGCCGAGGGGATGCGACTGCAAAGGCTGGCCGAATGTTCCAGACTCTGACGCGTGCGCTCCATCCCGTGACTCATCCCGTGACTGGACCAGGCGTATAGACGGCGTTCCTTGCGAAGACGATGTACCATCAGACGGGACTCTCCTGTTCGATTGAGGCCGATGCTGCTCTCGAGGCGGCGATCCTGACTGGCCTGCAGTCTGTTGGTTCGCATCTCCCTGCGCAGGCGCGCCGGCACACGGCAGATGCGGTCCGGCCGAGACTGAAAAGGTATGTGCCTGCAGGCTGGATATACGTGCCGGAGGAGACGGCTGCGTGCTCGAGGCCACCGATATGGGCACCGCGTTTTGCGCGACAATTTTCGGCTTTGCCACTGCTCCCCGCTCGCCGTCTTCCTCGATGCGGCCGAGCTTGGAATCGGGCGTCGAGGCGGCAGAGTCCTGCGGTGGCGACTGTGGCATCGAGTGGTTCGGCTGTTGAGCACCGGGGACGCTGGATTGAGACGCCGACGAAGCTGCGTGTCTCTGCGCAGGACTCGTCTTGACCTGAGAGCCTACGGGATATTCATCAGACGGGTATCGGAGCGGCGAGGACACCGTCTTCTCCAACGGCGGTCTCTGACTTTGGCCGCCTCGTCCCAACGCCGGGGCCTGCGCGGGAAAGTAAGACTCGTCGACGTGTTCCAAGGGGATCTTGTCTGGTACGGTAGGCCCCCGGTTTCCTTGCACACGATCCTGTGGGACCATCCGGGATGCCGAACCAGGAGCCTGGTGTACCGACAACGAGGACGAGTGGGTCGCTTCGTTGGCGCCCTGGTTTGACGAGCCGCGCAGAATCGGCTCGACGGGCGACGGAGTCCTGATGGGGTGCCTCGAGGAGAGGCTCTCGGACCTTGATTGCATCGGGGAAACATCTGCCAGACTACGAGGGGAGGCGCGGCGCAATCCCCGCTCTGGCGATGCTGTGCCGGCTAGGCCCGGCTGCCGCTGCATCGAGTCTGGTCCTTGCCGAGGAGGAGGAGGAGGAGGAGTAGAGGGCGCGCTCGGCTGCAGTGAAGGGTTTGTCACACCGGCACCTGGCTGCCGAAAAGGCTCTTCGGCCTGCCACGTCCTCTGCGGCTGTGGAGGCGCCTGGTCGTCGGGCCCTTTTTGATACGGCACGTAGGTCGGGAGAGCAGTGACGGGCGGAGGCGGAGTCGCCTCCCAAGTCGTCTTCCAGCTCACGGGACTCGGAGCGGAGCTCCTTTTCGGGGCTGATAGCGACTGCTGCTGATGGGTCACGGCGATCCTGCCGCGGGCCGGCTTCAGGACTGAGGGGATTTTGGACAGAGCGCCTTGGCTTTGCGTTTTTTCGTGCCCCGGCCGGGACGACGACCGAGAGTCGGAAGCAGCCGTTGGCTGAGCAAGTTGTTGCAGAGGAATTCTTCGCCCGTCCCTTTCCGAAGGTTCAGGGGCCAAGGGCGCATCCTCAGCTTGGAGAGCGTCCTGCCGTGGAACCTCGTGCTGCTGCATCAGCACTTTCGGGGGCATCTGCGGCGGCGAAAGGATTCGAGGGACGGTGCTTGGCTCCAGGTTCCCCGGCAGCTTGAGACTCAACATGAGCGAGACATCGCGCTGGAAGAAGGCGCCCTGGCTTTTCCTCTTGTCGGGCCGAAGATAGGTGCTGTCTGGGTCAGGAGTCCATGGCTGGTAGAAAGGCGGCCGGCCCGCCTCTGACGATGACTGCTGAAAGTCCTGCTGCTGCTGCTGCTCCAGTGAAGCATACGCCGCCGTCTCGATCGGGGCGAGAATCGAGTTGTCGCCCAACTCGGCCGGCTCCGGGTGCATCTCGATACGCGACACGGGCGTGTGCTCAGTCGGCATCTCAGCGACGATGCCCACGGGGTCAAAGGTCGTGGGCAGCGAGACGTCGACGGGTAGCTCGTGCGCCATTTTGAAGTCTGCCTCCCACACGTTGCTTACGGGCCGCGCCGCAGTTGCCGACATGCGCAGCTCGCCGGCGGGCTCGGGGGCTGAGTCGCGAGCCTTGGGGCCGTCGCCATGGGACTGTCGGCAGATCTGCTGCTCCGACTCGCGGCGCTCCTCGGGGTCCAGGTCGGGAGCTGGGGTCGGGGCGTCGACAAAGTGAGGGAACTCGTCGCCCTCACCGGGGAAGCTGTACTGGGCGTGGCCCGTCGGCTTGTACGTGTAGAACCAGCGGCGGGCGTCATGGTCGGCCTCCCATCCGGGGGGCAGCCCGACCATTGCGCAGGGTCCCCTGTTGGACGTCATCCCTGTCTTTTTTTTCTGTAGTTTTCCGCAGGTGCTTTCCGATCCCCGTACAAGACGAGGGCCTTTGTTGGTCACGGTTGCTGGTCTCTGGCTGCTACTCCGGAGCTGAAAAGGCGTAAAAGGTCAACGGCAGCCGCAAAGGAGACGAGACGCTTATATGTACCTTTTGCGTCCCTTGTTGATCTGCCCACAATCAAACAACAAAATAGAGGGGAAATAAGGGGGGCCAGAAGCAAGAAGATGGAGAAGAAGCCTTCAACGATGGCAACCCCTCTCGGCCCATCAACTGAGCAAATGACGTCTCCAAACAGACAAAGTGCCCCCGTCGAACCGGGGTTGGGGAGGGAACGAGAGAGAGAAGGTTGAATCCCGCAGGAAAGCAAGCGGCCAGGCCCCGCCATAATAACCGCGGCTGAGGAGGAGCCCCTGTCTTGTCTGTCGTGCAGTTCCCTCCGGTGTGGGTGCGAGTGCGAGTGCCAAGAGGGGGGACGGCACAGCGGCTGGGGGGGGGGGGCGCCTGTAGCCATGATGACAGGGAAAGACGAGACATTGTTTCTTGGACTGGTGGTGTGGCTGTCGGACTTTTTGGACATGTGTGAGAGGAGGCAAGCTTTTCCAGCTAAAAATATGCTTGATGCCGCGGGCATAGCCGGGTGTTTATTATAGCGCGAAGTCGCCCGCCTGGACTTGGGCGCGGAGGGTATGTAACTCGTACGCGCAGAAAAATTAGGTCCATCCAGAGATGCAAATAGTAAGCCTCGGTCGAATGTACACCGAGGCCTCTCCCGACGTACATTGTTTCAAGGTCCGATAGAAACAAACGCGTAGTGCTGGCCTCGATCTGCTCCTCGGTCCATTGCATTAGATTCCGTTTGTCTGAGCAAACACCATAAATGAAGTAGTAGGGCCATCTCGTGCAGTCTTCCCTAAACCACGAGTGCCGCCGAGCGCCTTCTAAGCAGAGGGCAAGCGGCCTGACCCTATCGGGCAAAATGCTCCTGGCTAGAGGCTGCACTGTCGATAATCCGAGCTCCTCGAGGTGCTCCCTGTATGCATCGAGGGCCAGGTCATGGCTCATGGTACGCTTCTAGCGCGGCGGATTTAGCCTCAGATAGTAGAACATACGACACGTCTCGCTCCCTGTATTCGCGGAGACAGTACGAGTCGGGAGACTGCATTCGGTTCTTCCGAAACGGAACTGTTTGGAGGAAGCCAGCCGGGCTCGTCCAGACGGTAAGTGGTTCTGTTTGTTGGCCGAGGATGGCCTCGTATATCTAGACGGCGCAGAGCGGCGCCTCGACGAGCCATGGGATGGTCGAGTCTGCGTCGGGCGCGTCGGGCTTGCGGAGCGTGTCAAAATTCTTCCGAATGTTGAAGTAAATACGCATCGCGACGGTGAGATGGAAGCTGGATGCAGACTGGGTGGAGGATGATGGAGGTAAAGTTACTAGGGAGGGGGGATGCCCGTTGGGAACAGAACCCCACTTCCTTTGTCCCCGAGGAGCAACTCTACACGTCACCGCTCTGGACCTCGACGTGACGAGGAAGAAACAATTGGACATATGCCCCGCCAGGTCCGATGAGTCCACACGTCCGTCTGTCGCTAATGTTTCAGCCTTCCACCGCTATCAAGCATCGATACACTCCTTCGAACCCTGTCTCGTCGAGGCGCCCTTTTCATCGTCGAGGCGCCCTTTTCACCATGGCTGGCTTGGCGCACCGCCCAGACGATGAGCCTGCTGGCCCTGCTCACCAATATCATCATCGACCTCGGCAACCGCAGCAGCCACCATCGCCCCATCCGCGGGACGAATTCGACGAAAAGCAATCGGAACCCTCGCTCGACACGTTCAACAGCCAGGCCACTGCAAACGATTGTTGTCATGTTCGTCAAGCCGACCTACTGCCAAAGGTGAGGCGGTGGTCGGCTTGACTAGGGGGGGGAGGGTCGGCTCGACTACATCCTCGTTGCGCTATACGGAGTAGGCCTTGAGGAACGATTGCTACGTGCCCTGCTCCCTGCCTGGCTCCCGGCTTCCTGCTGCGTGCGATGCGTGCCTGGCTCCCGGTTTCCTGATGCGTGCCTGGCTCCCTGCTATATGCCTGGCTTCCTGCTGCGTGCTCTACCACGTGCCTGGCTCCCTGCTACTGCTACGTGCGATGCGTGGCTGGCTCCTTCCTGCTGTGTGCTGCGTGGCTGGCTCCCGGCTTCCTGCCGCGTGCGATGCGTGCCTTCCTGGTCATTCGGCTGAACCAATTTGGGGCCTTTCGTTCCTCAAGGCATTTTTGGAAAAGCTTGCCTCCTCTCCTCTCACAAATCTCCTCTCACACATCTCCTCTCACACATGTCCAAAGAATCCGACAGCAACACACCACCAACAATGGACAACTACTGCAACGGCAAAGACAAGAAAAACGAGGACGCTGCCCTCTACAGGTTTTGGCTCTTCTACAAAAAGTCACCCAGCTTCGTCCGCTACATCGTCTATCTCATCCCCGGTGCTGCGATGCTCCTTCTCCCCGTTCTTCTGGGCGCCTTTAGGTTCAGCCCCGATGAGATGCTCGTGGGCGGCACCGGCGGTGTCGAGCTCCTCTGGTTTGGCATCTGGCTGGAGATTGTCTGGTGCTCGCTCTGGCTCTCACGCCTCGTCACCAGCCTCATGCCGCACCTCTTCTACAGCCTTGCTCGTGTCGCCTGCTCGACAAACGCCAAGAAGTGGAAGTACTTTGGCCAGCAGCTCGAGCTCCACACGGCCCTCTTTCTCTGGATCCTCGCCATGCTCGTCGCCTTCAAGCGCACAAACTACGGTCATCGCGCGCCCGTCCCGAACGGCTGGGAGGACGAGGTCAACTTGGGCTGGATCGACATTGTCAACAAGGTCATCATTGCTCTCTTCACCATGGCTTCCCTCAACTTCGTCGAGAAAATTGGCATACAGTTGATAGCCACCTCGTTTCACTCTACTCGCATCGTCAACAACAAGGCAGACATCGGCCAGCTCGTGCAGCTGTACAAGTATGCCAAGGCCAGGCTTGAGCAAAGCAACAACTTTTGGCAGATAAGCAACATTCTCGGTGCCATCGACACCAATGTGCCCCGCCAGGTCGTCTCGGAGCTCCTCCGCAGCACCCCCGCGGCCCATGCCCTGGCCCGGCTGATATGCAAAAGTGTGGTGCGCGACGGACGCGACACCGTCTATCCCGACGACTTGAAGAGCGTCTTTGAGACGCAGGAAGAGGTGGACGCTGCCTTTGGCGTCTTTGACAAAAGTCTCAACGGAGACATCTCCGTCGAGGAGTTCGAGGCCGTCTGCAACGAGATTCACCTGGAGAAAAAGGCCATTGCCGCATCGCTCAAGGATCTCGACTCGGTCATTGGGAAGCTCGACAAGGTCTTTCTCGTCATCATTGTCGTCATTACCGCCATCGTCTTCGTGTCCATCTTGTCGGGGTTGGCCGCCGCCGGTCTCGTATTGGCCGGGGCCCCGTTACTGGGATTCGCGTGGGTGGTGCAGCCCACGGCGGAAGAGTTTTTGCAGTGCGTCAAGTTTTTCTTCCTCAAGCATCCGTTTGACGTCGGCGACCGAGTCACCATTTATGGCATCCCGGGCGGGGACATGGCGGGTAACGACTACTACGTCGCCAAGATCTCGCTGCACTACACAGAGTTCAAGGATATGCATGGCTACATTGTCCGGGAGTCCAACCCGCTGCTCAACACGCTCGCCATCCTCAACCGGCGCCGGTCCGGTAGCTTCACCGATGTGCTGTCTCTGGAGATGCGCTTCGGCACGCCGGCCTGCGTGATTGATGAGCTCAAGGATCGAATGGTCGACTATTGCTTGAACAACAAGCGTGACTTCCAGCCCACCATCATCATGGAGATGACCAAGCTCGATCAAGTGCGCTCTTGCCACATGAACATGGCGGTTTTGCACAAGAGCCACTTTCAGGATGAACTCCTCCGCCTCAATCGCCACAACAAGTTTGTGACAGAAGTCATGCACCAGATGACGCAGCTCGGCATCCAGACCCCGTGAATAGCTACATATGTTTTAAAACCACTGCGCTTAATACGAGCTACTATTCGTACCCTAGGAGAGAAATAAAATGATTCTTCACCAACACGATACTTAATTGCCCGGCTCTCCCGGCTCCCTGCTGCGTGCCCAGCTTCCGGCTGCGTGCTCTGCTGCGTGCTCTGTTGCGTGCGTGCCCGGCCCGGCTCCCGGCTGCGTGCCCTGCTGCGTGCTCTGCTGCGTGCTCTGCTGCGTGCTCTGCTGCGTGCTCTGCTGCGTGCTCTGCTGCGTGCTCTGCTGCGTGCTCTGCTGCGTGCTCTGCTGCGTGCTCTGCTGCGTGCTCTGCTGCGTGCTCTGCTGCGTGCTCTGCTGCGTGCTCTGCTGCGTGCTCTGCTGGCGTGCTCTATTGCGTGCGCGGCTCCGCTCCCGGCTCCCTAATGCGTGCCTGCGTGCCTGGCGGAGCCTCGTCGGGTAGAGCGATGCGACGCGGCGAGATGCGATTTGGCGACTAGTAGAGACTCGCATCCTCATTTGGTGGGCCGTACGAGTTACATGTTACATACATACGAAGTACTTCGTACGATCTAACAGAATGCATGACGCGGCGTTGGTGTAACGAAGGAAAACGTAGTCTGGATGGGGCAAGAGACTAGTAGAAGTCTCTTTTACGGTGATCCCCAACGACCACCCACCAAATTTGTATGTAAAGCTGTTGGGCTGGGGAGGTCGCGGTACCTATAAAGACCCGCGACCTTGTCTACCCATTGGAGGATCGGAGGATCGGAGCAAAACACACACACACACCAAGACTTCATGCATTGCGCTCAAATAACTATAATAGTTTTCGTCTCTTACCTCGAGGCCCCCACAGCCAATAGTCGACTCCTATTAGCAACGATCCGGCAGCTTCGACTATCTACCTATAAGACGCAAAATGCGGCATCAGTGTTTTAGGCTTTTACTAGCCTGGCTCCTCGGAGTCGAACACCTAGTGGCGGGTCTTACAGCGGCGTGGCCAACGGCGTGGGCCGATATATTACACCCTGATAAGAAAGACGATAAACCCTCGCATGAGCCCTTTTACGCTAAGGGCCAGCCGGTATCGATAGCGTCGCGGGCCGAGATACGGTGCCGGTACGCCTTTACGGACCATAAGCAGACGGATAAGATATATCGCGTCTTCTTAGGCCATAGTATAGTGCCGTACCCCGCGTCCGCGTGGTGTAACGTTATAAAGGCGGCGGTGCGGAATAGGTGCTGGGAGGGGGATAACGAACAACGGATCCAGTGGATACAGTGCGATATAAACGGGCGCGATATCCTATGGCAGACGGGGACGGTAGCGACGTTTCAGCTCGAGGTGGCCGATAGTAGGCCTGAGTGCGTGGAGGATGCGGTAAGGGCGTCGGTGCCGGGGTCTGAGGTGGACTGGATGGGGAAGCCGGATTGCTACGAGGCGCATGGGTTTGAGATTGAGTATTAGAAGAGTATTGCTATGAGTATTACTATTTGCAAGTAGTATACCACCGTGTTGGATGTTAAGCATTCGAGCCACTCAGCCGGCACGCAAGGGCAGTGCAAGCTGAGCCACTAAAGATTGGTGTGAAGCGTGAAGAAGTGAGATGGTGGTTCCAGTGACGAGTTCCAAGGGAGGGGATGATGAGGGCAGCCGGATCAGAATGGCACAACCTGGCCTCACAAACATGGAAGGAAGAAATCAATCTCGCCTGCGAACAGCTGCGATAGAAGGCTGCTACACGTTCTGATCAGCTGACGATAAGGGCGGGCAAAATTCACAGGCTGGCAGCTATAATCAGCTACCAGCTGTTATCAGCTGGCAGGTTTTCAGGCCCGGCTTCGAACCCTTATTTATGGCTCTTCTCTTCGTTTGTACGCTTTTCTTCTTTTCAACCGTGGGAACATCTCTTTTCACCCAGCCATCAACGCCCCTTCTTTCCTGCTCGGTCTATCTTTTCTTGGTAGCTGTTTTATACATGCTGTTACTACTTAACAAGACCGCGAAGAGGTACGCCCCGCTGATTCCGCACCGATTTCGAGATAATATTAGCTAACTCCAAGGTGTCAAGACATGAAGAAGTTCGTCAGAGTCACGACGGAATACGCCCTTCAAAACAATACCTGGCAAAAATTCGCGAACCCTGTCGTGAAACAGGGCAAGACGGTGTTTCCTCTCGATGGAGCCGAGCAAGAACGACTGGGCGTGCGGTGGGACTATGCCGGGGAAGTCACCTCGGAGGAAGACCAGCAGGTGTACCACAAGTTCCAGCTCCAGGCCAATGCTGGAAAGGTGCCTGCCCAGGTCAAGAACTGGAGGCAAGCGAATGGGGGGGCCCACGCCGTCATGGCGACGGTGTTTGTCAAGAAAGACGGCACCAAGGAGGATGTCGAAGAACGACCAAGGTTTGACTAGTTGCCGGACAGCATTTACGCCACTTTTTCCCATTATAGAAGCAAAGCAGAAGCTGCACCTTGTACGCTTTCCCTGTTCTTCGTCGCGAGCTCACAGCTTTGCTCATGTCTCGTCTTGGGAGCGCGAGGGTCGTCTTCGACTTCCCGGCAGTTTCAATCCGGCCGTCTCTGCGCCGTCCTCGCCCGTCACCGCCATCCTTTCGCGTTTCCTCCATCATGGCGCATCTTCGTACCGACTTGTTTGAATATACGTCGGGGCGGTGGATGTAAGTGTTCTATGGGGTATACGTCTAACCCGTAATCTAACATGTTTAGCATCAACGACGACCTTCGCCACGCAGAGAGCAGACGTGTCTTCAAGGTCGATGGGCTGAGTCAACTCGCAGCGGAGGCCGTCAATCGGAGTCCTGACGATGTCGTCCGCCTGGAAAAACTAGCCGAGGGTGGTTCTAACCGTGCCTTCCTCATCACCATGCGCTGTGGCTTCCGAATGGTGGCGCGTATCCCGTACCTGGTTACGACTCCCAAGTACTTTTCTGTCGCCAGTGAAGTGGCTACTATGGCCTTGCTCCGTTCCTTTGGGCTGCCTATACCTGAGGTATACGGATACTCACCTACACCGAACAACGCGGCAGGGACCGAGTATATTTTCATGGAATTCGTACAAGGCACCAACTTAAACGACATCTGGTTTGACCTAGGGGAAGGGGAAATCATTTCAATCTCACGTCAACTTGTTGAACTCGAGTCGAAGATGATGTCGATTGCTTTCCCGGCAGGCGGAAGCATTTACTATACGAAAGACTTGCAGAATGCAGCCGAGTGCGCCTCTTGGCCTACTAGGCCGGGCATCACACTGGAGGACAAGCGTTTCTGCGTCGGCCCAGATACAAGTGTGCGTCTATGGTATGGCAGGAGATCACATCTCGACGTGGATCGAGGACCATGTAGGCCGCTCCCTGCCTTTTTTTTACTTCCTTCAACTAACCGATGAATATAGACGAAAGTGCCCAAGCAGCCCTTGTCAGGGGGGCCGAAAAGGAACTCGCTTATTTACGGCGGTTCGGTCGACCGCTGTTGCCTTTCCAGCGCATAAGGAGGGAAGCTTATAAGTACCAGAAGCAGCTGCCGTCGGAGCACATCGAGAACCTATACCACTATCTTCTCATCGCGTCGTCACTTATCCCCAGGAACCCGGCCCTCGATCATTTCTGCATGCGCCATCCCGACCTCAAGCCGATCAACAGCATCGTTTCTAGGTCGCCCGACTCTAACTTGCACGTCGTCGGCCTGATCGACTGGCAACACGCCTCGATCCTACCACTGTTTATTAACGCCCGTGTACCCCAACATCTACAAAATTACGAAGATTACGGCTGGGAATTTATGACGCGGCCTTTGCTACCGAAGAACTTGGATGACTTGGATGACTTGGACGAAACCCAGAAAAGCAGAGAGATGGGACTCTATCGTCGCCGCCTCGTCCATTACCACTACGTCAAAGACACGAAGGAGCACAACAAGCTTCATTACGCGGCAATGAAGGACCCCATGAGCGTGCTCCGCCGCGGCCTCTTCTACAACGCCAGTGACCCGTGGGATGGCGAAAATCTCCCGCTGAGGGTTGTGCTGATGCGAGCATTGGAGAACTGGAAGACGCTCACGGAGGGGGGCCCGCCGTGTCCTGTCGTTTTCGGCCCCGATGACGTACGCGAGACGATGAAGCTGGATGCAGAACAGACAGAGGCGGATGAGTGTCTAAAGGCGTGCCGGAACATGATCGGCTTCGGGCCGGAGGGCTGGGTACCCGCCGAGCACTACGAGAAGGCCTTGGCATTCAGCAGGAAGCTGAAGGAGGATGGAATGGCGGCGGCCGAGTCGGAGGAGGACCGGGCTCATATGGCGGCGCACTGGCCCTTAGACGACATGGACGAAGCGGAATACAAATAATGAATCGAGCTAGATATTCCGCGGTGTTGTGTACATACCTAGTGAGTGGATGGGATGGTGATGTGGATAAACAGCAAGCATGACATCACGTGTCCAAATAAGCATGTACCGGCAGCAGAAAAAGGCGCGTGACTTTGGCGGACCCCCAAAAAATATCCCCATTCAAGCGAGCTCGTCTGCTGAAAGCTGGGTTCCCTCGATTCCTTGAGTTTCCTCGTACTCGCTTTCCTCGTCCTGCCTGGCCCCCTCGGCCCTCTTCGCGTCCTCTTCGCGTCCTCTTCGTCTTCCTCCTGTCCTCGTCGTCTTTCTCGTCCCCGTCCTCGGCCTCGTCCCCGTCCTGGGCCTTCTCGGAGGAGGGGCAGGGGGAGACGGCGATGATTAGGCGCGCGGGCGCGGCAGTGGCAGAGGCCGGCGCGGGCGCGGCGGGTGCGGGCGCGACAGCGGGAGCGGAAGCAGGAACAGCGGGCGCGGGAGCGGCAAGCGCGGCAGTGGCAATGGCAGAGGCTGGCGCGGGAGCGGGAGTGGGAGCGACAGCGGGATTGCCGGGAGCGGCAATTGCAGGAACAGCGGGCGCGCCGGGCGCGGGAGCGGGAGCATCAGGCGCGAGCGCGGGCGCGGCGTCGTTGCGGCGGTTCCCCCCTACCAATGAGTAGGACACGATGGTCCTGCTGCCTTGCACCTCCACGCGGGGCACCATCACTGGCCCCCGACGTCGCCCACGGCCCGGCCCACGGCCCGCGCCACGACCACGGCCTTGGGCTCTCGCCCGAATGTGACGAGCTGTCTTAGGAATCAGCTCATGCACCCTTATTCGCAGTCGGGCAGTTCGTCTCCTTACCAATCTCTTCGTCCGTCGCACGAGGTGGCGATCTACTAGATAATAATTTTCTCGATAAAGTTCAGGGCTGCTAGGGTGATAGAGCAGTAGCACCTCGGCCACGGGCTTAGGTCCTCGCCCGAATATAGCGAGCTATCTTCGGAGTCAGCTCATGCACCCTTATTCGCAGTCGGGCAGTTCGTCTCCTTACCAATCTCTTCGTCTATCGTACGAGGTGGCGACCCAATAGATAAAAATCTTCTCCACAAAGTTGAACACTGCCAGGGTGAAGAGAGCAACGTCTACTTCTTCTGCTGGTGCTGTTGAAGTTGGTTGTGGTGGTTGTGGTGGTCGTTGGTGGTCGTTGGTGGTCGTTGGTGGTCGTTGGTGGTCGTTGGTGGTAGATAGAGAGGAGATGGAGAGCAGAGTAGATAGAGAGATGGAGAGCAGAGGAGATGGAGAGTAGATGGAGAGGAGAGGATATCCGGGCACCGCGACCTTGCAGTAAGGTGAGAATCTCGTTCCCTTCTCGACAGCTAATCTCGTCCCCTTCTCGATTGAAAAACCTTGACGAGCGAATTGGCAGCGGCATCAATTGTAGAGCACGCTCAGGGGGGGGGGGAGGTTCAAGAGCCATTGGCCCTAGCCGTGACCGGCCCGGAGAAAGAACTCAACCGCTGACAAGGCCAGGATAACCCATTCGTGTACCTGGCGGGCAGTTGCGCATGGTGGTGCCTGTCGCCATTCGATGGTCCCCAGTCGAACCATAAACTCGAAATTCCAAGCAACGTACTTGATGTCCCAGGGTTGCTCGGTATTCACAGGACCCCTAGAGTCCATCTGGTTCATTTGGCGAATGATCTGGGACCGGCCGAGATTGCCCAGCTGATCGAACAAATCGGCCGGGAAGTCCAACGGCGTGGCGTAGTGGACCGGCTGGCCAGGAGGAACTAGTAGCGTGATGGCATCTTGAAATAAGACGATGCCGCGAGCATACTGTCGACCTTTGGCCGTAAGACCATCTCAAGCTCGAAGCCAAACTCGATGGTATGCATGTCGTCTGCACGGCGGTCCATGTCGACGAGATCGCGGTCGGGGTGTTCTGCATGGAATAGAAGTATTAGCACATTAACTAAGACAGCGGGATCATATATCGGCACAAACGGCAATGCGGTTGGGCAATGGCAGCGGTGACTGGCAAAAGCTCTAATGGTGGCGGTGACTGTCAAGCTGCAATAGCGGCTGCAAATTGGTTGTATCGTATTGGCGATGCTTTCAGTCGTTCGAGTCTTGGGTGACTGGCAAAAGCTCTAATGGTGGCGGTGACTGTCAAGCTGCAATAGTGGCTGCAAATTGGTTGAATCGTATTGGCGATGCTTTCAGTCGTTCGAGTCTTGGGAGTCTTGGGAGAAGAAGAGAAGAAGAGGATGAAGAGGAGCAAAAAATTTCTGGCTGGCATCTTGACACCTGCCTACGAATACAGAGGGCAGGGAAGGGGTCACGTGGCGGCAGAGGGCGCCCCACTTTATGCGTGTTCTTCTAGAGCTTCTGCGGAGCAGATTTTTCTACGAAGTACCGTAGAAACTCATAGAATTGGACCGGTCTTGGCGGTCTGGGGAAGTGGGGGCCCCACAGGTCTCAGCGCCACCAAATTTGTATTAGGCCGGTATCTACCCCTGCCCGGCTTCGCCACCAACATTCGACTTTAGTGCAGGCAGATACTGGCCCAATACAAATCTGGTGGCGCTGAGACCTGCGGGGCCCCCACTCCTTAGACTGCCAAGGCCGGTCCAATTCTATGAGTTTCTACGGTAGTACTACCCACAATCCACGCCTCTCTTTCTGCTCTTTGAGAGGGCATCGTGTGTGCAACGTCGCACGGCATCATCAGGAGCTGTTTCTTGTAGTAGTAGTACTTCCTACTTCGTACCTAATGTCGACTATCAAGTCGAATAAGGCTCTTGAAGCTTATGCTTGCTTCTTATGCTTGGGCTTTTTGTGCTTGGGCTCTTTGTGCCCAGGCTTTTGTGCCTAGGCTCTTTATGCCTCTTTCGCGATAGCAGCTCTTTGTGCTGCCCGCCCCCTTTTTTTGTTCAGCGACATGCTGTTCTTTTTTCTTTTGCCAAGCGCGATGCTTGACATGGAGGGAAGCTAAGATGGCATACCTACTTCGTACGTGAGTTCTCCCTCTCTCTTGCAACCCCGACACAGGACCATCTACACGAGCCTCTACACGAGCCGCCATCTACACGAGCGTGGGACAAGGCCCTGCTCCGCGAAGCCAGCCTGCGTAACCGTGTCTGGCTGCTAATACCCTTCACTGCCGTCATATGCTTCTGTATCTGTCCATCATGTCCCAAACGCCAGCTCTCAGCAGCACCAAGTCCTGTTTTCCAGCATCACTGCGCCTTTACAAGCCTCCCATGCCGTTGTTAGCATCAAGCCCCTGCAGGACACACCAAGTCTCATGCATTCCTTGCCTTCTCGTAAGCATCAAACAGTCCAACCGCGACAACCTGGCACCACGCATCTGTCATGTGCCGTGTCATCGTAGTTTGACCCTGCATCGGTGGGATTCTTCAGCAAAGTTGGTGCCCGAGCCCAAGTTTGCATGTGGTGATTGCCGTCTACAGGTACAGCGTAGACGAGAGAAGGGGCCATGTTTCCTGAATCGAGAGAAGCCCAATCCCACGAAGCTGACGAGGTTTGTTAAACTCAAAGGCCGTTTCGACGTAGCCTTCTGGTTCGCTGGGAACAAGACGGATTACTCGACGCGGCCCACGACTGGAATTGTAGTAGTAAAGATTTGGTTACCCAAAGCCTACCAGGCACTTTCCGGAGCTCGACGCCATCAGGTCATGTTGAGTGGATGGACAAAGTCATTCGTCCACAAAGTCCGAGCCGTCAGACTCTTCACTTAACCACATGCTCTGTAGCTACAGTATCTCTTACATGGCGCTCAACTTACCCATGTACATGCAGCAACAAACAGCTCCACGACGATTCCCGCCTCTGTCTCTGTTCTGGACTTATCCCTCTGTCAAACTCTTCAGGCTCGGGCGTCCCTTTGGCCTCAGGTCGTGGGCTTGATGCTCCAGTCCTGCCCAATGCGGGCTCCCACGCGACCGAGCACCGCAAACGCAGCTCGCCCCTTTTCGGCGGCGTGGTATTCAGCTTTGACGGTCCACTTCCGGCCCTCGGATTCAATCTGCACCTCCTTTCGATCCCACGCCGACGGGGCTCCGACCATAATGATCTTGTCGACAAATACCTCGTGTATTGCCTTGAGCCAGGTCCCGGCCTTGAGCTTTTTCATGTCGCGATTCTCGGCGTCAACCGACGACAGAGTGTTTCCGGCCAGGCTAAACTTGCGGTAAATGTACTGCCCCTTTTCGTGATCAAAGGTGTCGCCATCATCCGTGTACAACTCGCCCTCGGCTCCCCCGCTCTTGGCGACCGTGACAACCAGGGTGTAGTCGTCAAACCGCATCAAGGCGCTGGACCGCCGAGGGATGTCACGGCGCGGGAAGATGTGCCCTCCACGCATGAGGAGCGGGATCTGGTTGATCGCGGCCTGCACGGTCAGAGACTTGCCCTTTTGCGTCTTCATCACCTGATAGGTTGCGTAATCGTAGTAGACCTCGTCGTCGGGAATCCATACGTCCGTCGACTGCTTGTCCTGTTCCACTATCGGCTTGACCAGCAGACCAGTCGATCCGACAAACATTTGGTCGTCAATCGCGAAGCCATCTTCTTCCGACGGGTGTGTCCAGAGCATGGGCCGAACAATGGGGCTGCCGTCTCGGTTGGCGTGGAAAAAGGCCGTATACCACGACGGTAGCAACGAGTAACGCAGTCGCAGAGCGGTCGTCAGGATGCCCGTGTACGGTTCACCGAGCAGATACGGCTCCCGGCGACGCGAATCAATGTGCGCATGGCCTCTGAAGAAGGGATAAAAGGCGCCAGCCTGATACCAGCGAGCCATCAGGTCCTTTTCCGGGTTGCCGAAAAAGCCCCCGACGTCGGCTCCGGCAAAGGGAAAGCCCGAAATTCCCTGGTTCAAAGTCATGGGAATGGACGCGGCGAGATGATCCCAGGATGCCTGGTTGTCGCCCGTCCACATGGCGCCGAGTCGCTGCGAACCCGCGTAGAAAGATCGGGTTAGAACGAACGGGCGACGTTTCTCCCCCTTTTTGCGCGAGACCAGGGCCTCAAAGGTTGCATTGTGAAAAGTAAGGCCATTGAGGTTGTGCACGTCGCGATGCTCCCAGTGTCCGTAGTGGATATTGTCCTTGGGCATCGTCGTCTCGGGGCCATTGAAGACTGAGGGCTCGTTCATGTCGTTCCAGAGAAACGTGTTCTCCATGGTGCCCTTGAACGAGTCGTACTTGTATAGCGTCTTCCACCATTCGTTGGCCTTGGGGTTGAAGCAGTCGATCCAGTTGGAGGAGCCGGGCCAGCACCACCCCTCGTAAATCTCGTCGTCCTTGTTGTGAACGGCAAGGTCCTGGGACGTCATCTGCTTGCTCACCGAATATCCGTCCAGTTTCTTGATGTGAGGGTCGATGATGACGACCAACTTGCGGCCATGGCTGTCTAGCTGCTTGCCCGTTCCAATCGGGTCTTGGAATGAGTGCGGCTCCCACGTAAAGTACTTTCTGTCGTCCGTGTACTCAATATCCAGCCAAATGATGTCGTAGGGAATCTTGAACTTGTCCATCTTGCGATCGACGTCGCGCACGTCATCGTCCGAGATGTAGTTCCATCGGCACTGGTGATAGCCGATCGAGAACTCCTGGGGCATGGCCGTGTAGCCAGTGAGCTCGCCGTACATCTTGGTGAGATCGTGGGGTGTCGGGCCCAGGAAGACGAAGACATCGAGGACGCCGCTCTCGGAGATCCAGTGAGTATGCGTGCTGGTCTTGGCGCCGGCCCCAAGGTGAAGAGGGTTGTCGCCATCCTTGCCCTTGATGATGTCCACCCACGTCTCAGCTGCGTTGAGCCAGAAGACGCCGACGGACGATTCCTTGCGGTGGGCTTGCATGAAGGGGATGGAGCCATAAAGTGTCATGGGGCTATCGAGGACGTACTCAAATACGTCCGAATTGTACATTCGATAGGGCTCCTCGTGGTTCCCCTCGCCTCCCCGGGTCTGCTTCAACGACAGCGGTCCGGTGTGCTCTGGAATGCCGAAGACGTGCTCGTATCCAAGGAACGAAATGTCCAAAGCAAGGCTCTCGGGACCACGAGGCTTGGAGTCGGTGTTTCCACCAAAAGTCTCCTCCCACCAAGTGCTCTCGTCTTCTCCCGCGGTGGCAACTTCACCCTCCTGTCCCTCGGGCTTTTCCACCTTGGGCTTTTCCACCTTGGCCCGCCAGTGCTCCATGTTGAAAAGACCGCGGCCGTTGAACTTGATGTGTGTTTTCCCATCCCGCCTGAATTCCATTTCAAACGGCGTAAACTTGATGACGGCCTCGAGCTTCGAGTCGGCGCCATACTTGACGTTGACCTGCGACTTGTCCTGGAAGGCTACCTGCGCCGATTTGTCCAGATCCAGGCCGCCGACAATGACCCAGTTTTGGGCTTCATTGTAGCGTTCTTTTCTAACGGGGCTGTTGTTCCTGAGCGCAATATCTCCCTTTTGACGCCTCTCCTCGTCGATGGTGACTCGCGCAGCCCCGCTCTTGAGAAACGAGACGGTCACGGGGAATCGCTCCGTGTCGCCCTTTGCGTTGATCGTTTTGAGGATCGTGGCCTGTAGCTGGCCGCCCTCTAGAGACGGGGATTCCGGTATGACCCGATAGGGCGAGCTCCAAGTCGAGTGCTGCGCTGCGGCGTTGTCGGCGTAAGCTCGGTTGCGCTGGCAGAAGCCAGACTGATGGCACTTTTTGAAGTCATGTTCCTTGACGGATGCTAAGAAAACTGTCAGCCTGGGCTAGAACGAAATCATAAGAACTTGGGATTTCCCGGACCTGCCGGCTGCGAGAGGCAGACCAATGTTGTCACAACGCAGAGGAACGGTGTCCAATCCCAGGACAGCCCGGACAGGGACCTCATGGCGAGGGCGCGTTCCCGGAGCGTTGCGAGGGACGATTGAGCTCAATAGAAAGGTGTTGGGTGAATTGGGCGGAGCATGGGAAGCACGGTGATGATTCCGATGCGTGCCCAGGCTTCGAGGTGTGGATTTGCCTGGTGCCCTGATGGAGGAGGTCGCGACAAGTTAGTTCCTGTAGGAGGTCGCGACAAGTTCCAATCGTCAAGCTGTCCCCTAGGTACCTATGTACCAGGTACCTAACCCCCCACCTATCGCCGGTACGGGGTGGCCAGCCTTGGCGGGGCAGAGGCGTTTCAATGAGATATGACTCTCCTCCAACCAAGTCTCTTTGAAAGCTTTACGTCCTACTATCTGCGATGCGGCAAATTCTGGCAGTGTTCAGTGTTGAGAGATGCAGTGCACGAGCCCATGCCGCCCCGAGGGGGGGTGCTAAGGCGGCGACGATGCCGGAGAGACGGGTCCAGACGTCGGATGCGAAAATACCTACTAGTACCTAGGTACCTAGACGCACGCACGTGTCTTTGTCTCCGAAAACACCGCCACAACCGCCCATTGGACACAAACGAAGCACCGCTGCGGGGCACCTCCAGCAAAACCCCCTCTGCCCGCACCGCACCACAAATTGCATATAATTTTGTAATTTTCCCCCGTCGGACTTCGCCCTCTTCCCTGCTTCTTTCTCCTCTTATCAATTGTAGATACCATTCAACTTTCTCACTCCCAATTCAAACTCGCTCCCACTTCCCCGCACTTTACGGTCTCAATTGTTAAATCTTTCATCATGTCTGGTAACATCAACGAGCGGACGTGTGTAGACCCCGCCTTTACCCCTCCCGAACAGTACAGTATTCTAACGACAAGTGGATAGCTTCATCGCCGTCAAGCCCGATGGCGTCCGAGTGGGTATTTCCTTGGAGCTCATGGACACATGCGCTGACAGTATGTCTTCAGCGTGGCCTCGTCGGTAACATCATCTCTCGCTTCGAGAACCGCGGGTAAGGATTCTTGCCCCTCCCTGGCTTCTGCCCCGTCCACGGCCATTGACTCTGACTGACCTTGTATAGCTTCAAGCTCGTCGCCATGAAGCTGATCCACCCCTCCAAGGAGCACATGCAAGAACACTGTTTGTTCCCCCTTGGCCAGCTCTCGGAGTATCCCGCCATGCTAACTACGCTATAGACCAAGACTTGAAGACGAAGCCTTTCTTCAACGATCTGGTCGACTGTGAGTCCGCCTTGTTCGAATAGACAGCTGTCACAGCCTAATCCCATTCTCTGCAGTCATGTCCAACGGCCCCGTCTGCGCCATGGTCTGGGAAGGCATCGACGTTGTCAAGACCGGCCGCGGTAAGTTTCCTTCCCCGCAGCACGAGACGCTCAACCTCTAACACTTGTTCTCTAGTTATGCTCGGTGCCACCGACCCGTTGGCCTCCGCTCCCGGTACCATCCGCGGTGACTTTGCCATTCACCTCGGCCGCAACGTCTGCCACGGCTCCGACTCGGTCGAGAGCGCCCAGAAGGAGATCAAACAGTGGTTCAAGGGCGAGGTGCTCATCAACTACCGTTCCTCCGGCAAGGAGTGGGTATACGACCTCAAGGACAAGAGGGTCAAGGTCGAGACTGAGGAGCCCGCGGCTTGCGAGGGACTCCCCGTTGACAAACTCTGAGGGCATCCCAGGTGGCTTGCCATAGGACTCTCTGAAAAAGCATGTGTAGCGTGGAAAACAAGGAGAAAGAATACAAGAAGCTTACAGCGTTCAATTTTTGTTCGGAACGTCGTGTCAATCAGGGCTTGCGTATCAAGGAACCCCTGATTCTCGTGAGCACACCCGCAAACCAGGGTGTCGCCCACACACTGCCAATTATCCGAAGTGGCAGCAAAGCCTTGGTCACGGCATACGCCAGCGCCACCTCCATGAGAATCTCATACTTGCCATCTCCGCGTTTCCAGCGTTCCATGACGTTTTCCGTGTGTGACTTGCCCTGGCTCTCAGCAGTCTGTTCCAAATCGGCAGTCGACTCCTCGGAGCCGAATCCAAACCAGCCTTTGCGACGAAAGTAGCGCTCAAATCTCGTGATTCCGCTCCGGATATTCTCTCCGAAATGCTCAGTGACGTACGAGACAGGCATGAAGGTAGTGTAGTGGAAGATGGCAAAGAGGACGACGAGGGGGACGATGGCTGTGAGTTCGTGCAGGATGAGAAAGGAGACGACGTGGGAGCCTGGCGCGTTGCGGAGGCCTGTGGTATACTTCTGCAAACGCCTGGGAAGCTTGGAGGTGATGCGATCAATGCGCGAAGCTTGGGATGCTGGCGATTGCGAAGACGAACGCCGTGCAGGGCGGCCAATTTGCTTTGCTCGCGGTGAACGAGGCCATCTGTTGAGGGGTGGCGCACGGCGAAACATGGTTTCGGCGGAGGAGGAAGTTGGAGTATTGGCTCCTCATTCATGAACTCGGACGCACGCGAGCAAGTTTGTAGCGAAATGAGCTGGTTGAGCTTGGGTTATTAGCTAAGCCCCTGTAAGCTGGCTACCCGGGAGCGATGCTCGGAGCCCGCTTCTTGTCATCACCAAGAGCTTCACATACATCTTCCACCCGACTACATCTATATTTACTCCATAGGCCACTGGCATCAGCAGGCATCTGCTCATGGAAATGAAAAGACAAACGCCAATCGACGACTTGGCAACTCTGTTTTTGCTGCACCACCCACCACCCACGTCAATGCCTCTCCAGGCCTGCATCAGTGAGTGCTGTCATCGTTCAAGACTCCTGAACATGGCCAGAGATGCTGTGACTGTGACTGTGACGCCGGCCCGGCTACGGTGGTACCTCTGACACCTGCCACAGCTTGGTGCTTGCCCGGTGCTCCTCGGTGGACCAAGGTGCCGACCTGGTGGGAAGGCTGTCTCCTGCCTCAACTCGAGCGCAGGACTGCCCCAACACTTCCTCATCCGGCAGTCGCCTGGCCAAATCGGCGGTCAGTCGCCTGGCCAAATCGGCGGTCAAGCAACTGCCTCGCCTACCCACGTACCTGGAAGGTGCTCCAGCTCACCCTCCATCACCTTCAGCTCTCTCTCCCCCCCCCTCTCCCCCCCTCTCCCTCTCCTCTTCTCTTCATCCCTCTCTTCTTCTCTTCATCCCTCTCTTCTTCTCTTCATCCCTCTCCTCTCCTCTTCATCATCTTCTCTCCCAATCCTCCATCCACTGCCTCCTGCAACCAGCCGCTCTCTGTGCTCCTCAGTCTCTCAATTCTCTCCGCTCCGTCGTTCGCTCTCCAAGCGACAAGCATCCCGCAAGCCTGAGTTCGATCTATCGAAATGGCAGCCTCCAAGCTCACGATTGGCATGGTCGCCATGGCTGGCCTTGCCGCCACGGCCTCTGCCCTCAAGTTCCCCAAGGAGAACCTCATCCTCTGTGACTGCGGAATCGGCGACAACAAGGAGCATCCCGACTGGTCCACCTCTCGTCAGATGAACTGGTACCAGGACATCTCTTGGCCTCAACTCGCCTACTCATACCCCGAGGCTCCAGACATGGCTGTCCAGGTCCCCTTCAAGGACGGCATCTATCCTTGGGTCCCCACGGGCGCCACTGCCACCATGCCCAACGGCAATGTCTGGTCGGCCTACATCGAGGACGGCACCCCTGACGGCTTCAAGGCCGGAAGCGCCGTCACCACCAAGGAGGGCGGCCAGATGCTCAACTGCTGGGCCTATCGAGGCCGTCCTGTCAGTGCCTCCATCAACAAGACTGTCAACCACGACGCCGTCTGCTGGAGTGCCTTTGTCTGCAACCGCGACAATCATCCTCCCCCCCGCCCCAAGGACATGGGCTCCCAGACGTCGTCTCTGACAACGGCGTCCGCTGCACCAACCACGTCCTACTTTTCCCAAGTTCCTGCCACTCCCATCCCCTTCACGTCCCCTGGCAAGCCTGCCCCGACTGCCTCGCCCCAGAGCGGAACCCTTTCTGTTTCTTCTACCGTAAGCCCACGCTTCATCAACTGGCCCAGTTCTTGGCAGGCGTTCATCAACCACTTTGTCTGGGACAAGAGCACGGGCAGGTGCGTCGGAGGTCCCATTCAGGGTGCCGGATACACCATCGCCGTGGACTGTTCCGGAATCCAGGTCGACGAGGATACCCACATGACACTGCTCCTGATCAAGGCGCTGCGCGACGTCGGCCTCAACAGCCTCTGGTTCAACCAGAACCCTACCATCCCCAGTAACAACGGCACCATCCCCGCGAGCCAGAGTTGGGTCGTCATGCCCGAGGTCTTTACCCTGCATGCCACTGATGCGGCCACGGGCAACGTTGTCGGTCATTTGTCATACAAGACTCACTATGACGGCTTCCTCGAGGGACCTTGCTCGACATGCGAGACTGCCCGGTTCAACGGGCCCTTTTTCAACTCAATCATCGCTGCCGTCCAGGGCAGCTATCCCGTCTACTACAACTTCACCGTTGACGCCCGCTGCGACCCCTGGATGGCCTGCGTCTGAGATTGGCGATCGCTTGCGGATGACTTTCAGTGTTACAGCTGACGCATTTGTATGGGGGCTGAGCTTGAGACGATGATGGAATGGTGGAAATGGTTGATCGAAGTTGGACCCATGTTTACTCGACTGGCTTTTTGTTAGACATGTTTGCTGTTTTACATGAATACATCTCTCATGAGGTGTCACTCTTTGACATGGCGGGTCCAGATTGATGATGCGGCTTCTATCGTTGGCCGACGATGGATCGACGCCAACACGAGCCAGTGGTGACGCTCGGGCAAGGCTTGCCTTGCGTACCTCGACCTTGCCATTGAGACGAGGAGACTCTCGCTAAACTGGACATTGCACGGGGCGACTCTGCCGGATTTATGTACAGTAATGGCCAGACGCGATGAGCGGCATGCGTTACGCCGTGTTGCTAACGGACCGGATCAAGGGAGCTGGCCGGCGCGACGTGGTACGTGATGGGCCAGCATATGGGCAGCAGCAAGCCTGGCACCTATGCCTGAGGACGAGAGCAACAGTGCTAATGGAGATGATGGACGCAGGCTTTGATTCAATCCTCGCCGCGTTCGCCGTCAGAATAATAGTCGAATGGCGCCGGCACATGCAGAGGATCACAATCGACCTTGTTCAGGTCGTCTTCGTACCCTGCCGGTGCCTCGACAGAGACGGCGGCGGCAGCGCGGGGCGTCGGGTCGATTGGTCGAGCAGCTGGCGGCGCGGCAAGAGCATGGCTCCTCAGCAGAGACGTCATGTGCTGGGCCCACTCCCACGGACGTTGGGCGTCGCCGGGCAGGCTGTTGAAGTACTCCCAGCCCATGGCGCCTCCAAAGGTCTGGTGGCGGCGCTTCATGGTGCCGAGGACATCCGACAGCACTTGCCAGGGCACAAAGCCTTCGCCATTAGCGGGGTTTGTGACGAGGCCGACGACAATCTTGTGCGCGGGCCAGCCCTTTTGAAGCATCATGTCGTACATGGAGGTGCTGGAGAGGTCACCCCAGCCGCAGTAGAATTGGGTGTTGTACCAGGCAATGTCTTTGCCGCGCAGAACCTCGAGGGCCTCATAGTCAAAGCCGCTCAAGTTCTTCCCGGCATCGAGGAGGGCCATGGCGACGGGGGCGAGGGTGATGATGAAGTCTGGGCCAAAGTCGCTGCGCAGGCGATCAATGAGGCGGATGATGCCGGCCATGCTCATGTCTTCCTCGACGTCGAGGTCGAGGCCGTCGAGGGATCTTTGGCGGACGAGGTCGCGCAGCGGGACGTAGTAGGCCTCGAAGCGGGCATCGTCGTCGGGGCCGGCGGCGGAGACGTCGAGACGCTCATAGGATCCGCGGGCGGCGCCGCCGAGCAAGGCGAGGACCTTGGTGCCGGCGGCCTGGAGAATGCGCAGCTCGGCCCAGAGGCACTGGAAGCGCGGGTGGTCCGGGTGGTGGTCGTTGAGGGTGAGAGACTGCGGGTCGCTGTTGAGGTGGACGGCGGCGAGGATGAGGTGCGTCAGGGAAATGGCGGGCTGGGTGAGGAGGGGGAGGAGGGAGATGTGCTGGCCGGAGTGATCATGGTGAGTCTGGTAGTAGGTGATGATTCGGGGGAGGTGGTGGTGATGGCTGCTGTCAACGGCGGGCCGCTGTGTGGAGGGAGGCATGGGGAGAGGGCGGGGTTGGGTGAGGTGGGATGAGGCTTCTCGGTGAGTGATGATGAGAAGCAGCAGCCAGTGCATCGAGGGAGCTGGGGGCGAAGTGGAAGTCCATTGCAACACAAGGCGGCGTGCGCATGTATCGTTTGTGGTAAAAAGAGCTGCGAAATACCCCGTACCTGCATGAGCTGTTACCAAGGAGTCTTACCGTAGAAACTCGAAAAATCGAGTTGTACCCCGCGATTGCCAAGACTGTCTTAAAACAACAAACGACCTGAGCCCAGGCCGTTGGTCCTCCTTGCGGCTCGCCAATGAACCTTCGAGTACCAGTTTCGCGAGCAGCTCTACAGCCCAAGGAGCATTACCTCAACTCTTGATGCCTTCAGCTATGACATTGGAAACCCGCACCAAGGTTCCAGCTGCCTCGCCACGAGGAGTTCGCCCGAAAGGTCGGCAGGTTCAATGACGCGGGGCATCTGGCCCCCAAGGTGGCGAGCCAGCAAGGTTCCCCAAAGGAGCCGCCCGACTCGCTTGCCGCCTCGAGTTCCAGCGATCCATCAGGACGAAAGTGATATCCTGCCCGAGACCTTGGCGGAGATGGACAAGATATACGCCCAACTCGACGACCAACTTGCCAAAGCCGAAGGTCGCGCCGGGGGCAAGCCTGAGGCGAGAAATGCTGTCATGGTGCGCCACGAACAGTCAAGCCGTGCGCAAAGGGATGGCGAGCAAGGCCGATTTAGCAAGTTTCATTACTCGCAGGACCCTGAAGATGCCGCTCCGACTGGCCGGACAGGAGGTGACTTATCCGGCCCTCAGGCTGCCGCCAATAAAGTCGTGTCGGAGGAGCTTCGTGTGCCCGACCATCTGGCCGACAAGGTGGCTAAGCACGGCGAACATTGTGCGAGGACCAAGACAGCTGTTACGCCCACCGGGGACCTGGAGAAGGTCACACCCGCCAAAACACCCAGCAGTGTTCAGCGGCAGGACGCTCCGTACACGATGTCTCTCAATTTCTCCTCGTACCGAGAAGGCATATTCGGCGCCTTTGACGCAAGGAACATCGACCGCCTTTGACGGCGAAAGCCTCGTGAGTGAGCAAGAGAAGAGAGATGCTTGGACAACCCGACAGGCTCTTCACACCAAGCCACGACTGTGGTAACCATGCCGGACAAGCTTTCGACGCCGAGACAGGCGGCGAGCAGCGCAGCTCCGGCGAGGATTGGGTCGAGACCACACAGTCAGACGACGTGCATATAAGGCTTTACCTTGACCCAGATCGGAGCCCTCTGGCGCAGTTGCATCAAGGATAAGTTGGTTGGGTTGCAATTCTTACATGCATGGCAGCCAGTACGAATTGCTCAAGCAGAGGTAGAAACCACGGTGGCCAGCCATCACATCCCCCGCCCGCCCCCTGCTCGCATCAATGATTTCCCAGACTCCATGCCCATTCTCGACGCTGCCATGGGAACACCAGACGCTGCCATGGAAACACCAGACGCCGGCCTCGAGGGCTCTCGAGTATCCGCCACACACAAGAGCTCTGTGGTGGAGCAGCCTCCCATTGCCGACGACGATGCCTCCGTCTCGTTCGAGGAGTACATGTACTGGGCCAAGATCACGCGCCAAGACGAAGGCGCCGCCGACGAAATCTTTCGCCAAGCCCACGCGTCAAAGACGGTCAAGTCGGTCATCAAGGACCGCTTTTCCCGCGGCACCAACGGCCTGGCCGAGGTTGCCGCGCAGCGAGAGCTCGCCTCTGAGGCCGTTGCGCGAGTGTCGGACGGGGAGTGGAGGGTGGCGAGCCGGGCCATGCGCACCGCCGGCTGGGGCGCCGTCTTCTACCTCATCACGACCGACGTCCTGGGCCCCTTTTCGACGGCATGGGCCTTTGCGCACATGGGCTACGGCCCCGGAGCCGCGCTGTACACCGTCTTCGGCGTCCTGGCCGGCTAGTACGTCTCGCGCTCTGCTGACGGTGACGCGGGCCGCTGACGGTGCGCGGGAAGCTCTGGATGGATCGTGTGGAAGGTGTTTCTCGGCTTGGACTCGGATCGTTACCCCCTGCGCACCTGGGGTGACGTTTTCCTTCGCCTTTTCGGCAAGACGTGGCAGCACACTGTCAACTTGATGGTCTCGCTCCAGCTGATGCTCTGGGTATCCATCCTCGTGCTCGTCAACGGCCAGTCCATCTCTCAAATCTCGCAGGGCGCCGGCGGCGGCAACGGCATCTGCTTCGTCGCCTGTTGCATCGCCTTCATGGCGGCAGGATTCATCATTGGGCAGATTCGGACCCTGCAGCGGGTCGCGTGGATTGCCAACTTCTCCGTCTGGATCAACCTCGTCATGATCATCATTTGGTATGTCCGCGCATGATGCTTCGTCTCGGCCCTGCTGACGGCCGTCTAGTATGGCAGTCGTCGCCCGTTATCCGCCCAACTTTAAAGCCACCCAAGCGTCCTTTGGCAACGAGTTCGGGCCCGGTCCCATCAGGACATTTGCTGGCACGCCGCCGGGCGGCTACACCAGCGGCGGCACCGGCTTGATTGCCTCGCTCAACGGCCTGAACCAAGTCGTTCTCTCCTACGGCGGGTGCCTCACTTTCACCGCCTTTCTTTCCGAGATGCGCCAGCCCATGGATTTTTGGAAGGCCCTGCTGTGCGGCCAGCTCTTCATCTACACCATCTACATGTGCTTTGGCCTCTTTGTCTACTCCTACCAAGGCCAATACTCGTTCAATCCCATCATGCAGGGCCTTTCTCCGTACGGCTTCCAGACAGCGACCAATATCATGAACATTGTCGCGACGCTCATTGCCGCCTCGTTGTACGCAAACATCGGGTTCAAGGTCCTCTATCTCGATGTCCTGCAACCGATGCTCGGCTTTCCTCCCCTGACAAAGACGGGGGGCAGAATTGCTTGGTCCGTCATGACGCCGCTGTATTGGGCATTGGCTTTTGTCGTCGCGGTATCCGTGCCGCAGTTCAACTACGTTTCGGGCCTGACCAGTGCGCTATTCACCCTCAACTTTACATATACTCTGCCAGCCCTCATGGCCATCGGCTTCTGGGTGCAAAGGGAAGCCATGGTCCCCGGGGAGCAGTTTGACGCAAGGACCCGAAGGTACAGCTACATTGATGCAGGCATGGCGCGGTGGAAGCGCGGGTTCGCGAAACGGCCCCTGTTCCACATCTTCAACTTTTTCTACCTGCTCGGCGGTCTCGTCACGTCTGCCCTCGGCATCTACTCGAGTGTCCAAGGGCTGAAGGATGCTTTTTCCGGCAAGAGTGCGGCTACTAGCTTCGGCTGCACACCACCCGTATGAGTGGCGCCGCACATTTGACCCTCTGCTAATTAGGAGGACCTCTGTTCTGACAGCTTTCCTGTTTTCAACTACTACCGGCTTGACTGATCGGACAGAGGGAGACGTGATAGGTTCGTCATGACAGGTTTGTCAAGTACAAAGAAAGGCAGAGACATGCGGATGAATGAATCAGTATGGACGGTTCAAGGCCGTCATGTCTTTGCAGGACCCGGAAGAGAATGGATGCTCGTCGCGCTGCTCCCGTCGCTCCTCACCCGCCCTCTCCGGGCCCTCTGCTTCCCTCGCGCTCCTTGCCGGCCCCTCGCTCCCCGTCCTTGGCAGCAGCCTCCCGCATCCGCCCAACCGCCGCCTCCGTCGTCCAGTTCTCATCCCCCGTCATCCTCTCCCGCCCCAGCAGCACCGCCTCAAACACCCTCTCGCGCGCCTTTTGCAGCACGCCACGCGCATCGGTGAGCTCGGCCGCCCGCCGTTCCTGCCTGGCCTGCAACTGGCCCTGCCGCTTGCGCGCCGCGTCCAGCTCGCCCTTGAGCTCCGTGGCGCAGCGCTGCGTCTCGACGGCCGCGCGCTTAAGCTCCTTGCGAAAGGCCCGGTCGGCAAAGACGTCGTCGGATAGCAGGTCGCGCAGCACGCGCCCGTTGTTGATGGTCACCACCGGAAGCGGCTTGACCTGTGGAGATGCCTTTTGCGCCCGCGTCACCTGCAACCGCGCCATCGCCACCATCTGGTCGGCCTGTGCCACGCGGTTCCGCTCCATCATGTCGTAGACGCCGCCCCCGGCAAACCTGTCGGCCCTCGAGTAAGACAGAGCGTCGCGGATCCGGGCGAGCGCCTCGTCCATCAAGTTGTCGCCCTTGTCCAGCAGCTGCACGGCATTCGACTCGGCCTCCCAGGCGGCCCTGGCGCCGTGGTAAGCGGCCTCTGACCGGTCGCACTGCCGCTCGGCCTCGTCTTCCTCGGGAAACAGTGGCGTAGGGCCGGAAAATATGGAATAGTAGAGCTTGTCCAGCTTCCGCCGCGCGTGGACGTGCATCTGGGCCATGACCTCGAGCTGCCGCTGGGATATTGACGCCTCTTTTCTCTGGTCCCGCAGGCTGGTGTTGATGCTTCGCTCCTGACGCACCTTTTGCACCACCTCGGAGTAGTCGCGCTCGCCCTTTTCGGCCCTGTCGGCAAATTTGTTTTGCTGGCAGGCCGCCTTGTACACAAAGCGCCGTACTTGGCTGTCGCGGAACTTGCCGAGCTCCTTGTGCTCCATTTCGCGCTTCATGTCGAGTAACTTGAGCTTCTGATTCGAGACGGCAATCTGCGAGTCCAGGTCGTCAATGAAGCGCCATTGTTCCTCGAGTGCCGGCGGCGCATAATCCGTATCGGCCAAAATCTGCAGGAGCTCGGCGTGCCTGGCCGCCGCCCGGTGAACCTGGGATTCAAAGTTTGACATTGCTAACTGCACTTCCTCTATCGTGGGTTGGAGGCGTGATGGGCAATCTAGCAGTCGAAAGACGTTACGCGCCGGGGGAGGGGGGAAAGGCCCGACTATATCTCGCAGCTTGGCACGGGAATGCTGACACGGATGGAAGCCTGGAGGCGAGGGCGACAATCATCTCATCTCCCACCCAGGCGGATGGAGACGGTGCAGAGGCGATGAAGAAGTTGTGTCCACTCAAGCAAGGCTGCTGCCTGCTCAAAGACACCATGACCGATGAAGTGGCGAGTTGTCGCACACAGGTCGCAGCCATGGTCATTAGCAGCGACAATTGACATCAGGGGATGATCGACGCGACTTGATCGGCGCGAGCTGGCGCAAGAGATGTGGTACCCATTGGCTGTCTTTATGCCAACTTAATTAGCTCTAAGTTGGCATAAAGACAGCCAATGGGTAATCCAAAGGGGCAACGAACGGCACAAGGGAGAGGCCAAGAGAGAGACGTTGCCTGCAGCAGTCATGGGTGCCAGATGCGAGACACGGCCTGACCGAACGCGGTTCGCCTGTCTTTCCTTTCGTCGTAGTGACTGCGAGTGACGCCAGAGCCCTTGCCGCGCTCGCTCGCTTGACTGAGGTGCGCCGTCGGAGGCATTCACTCGCCACGACGCGCAGATCGACGGACAGATGGTTGAATGGAGAGCGATCCAGGGTCCAAACGCCAGGCGCTTCGTCCAGGGAGGCTGACGGCCCTCGTCTTATCAACCGGTGATGAGCCAAGAACAAATGAGGTTTGAGCAGAGACGAGCCATGGTGGCCACGGAGGGCCCGTCGATTTTTGTTTCCTCAACAGGCGACGTTGAAGCGAGGTCCAAGTATCCGTGACTGCTCGGCGCCGAGTTTACCCGTCATTACGTACATACCTCTGCCGATCGGAGGAGCTCCTTCCCCGTCTCGGAACCCCGAGTCCAGCCGGTCGCCCCATTAAAAAAAGATGCTCGTGAGCCTTGTCCGGACGTCGTCTCTGACGACAACAAGCACGCCCAACCCTGTCGCTGCCATGGCCCCGAAGCCGGGTCTGCTGCTGCGTAGCCCGCGATCCCGTCTGTTTAGTCGACCAAAAGCAGCACCCTCGATATGTCCCTTCTGCTCCCTTCCCGCTGCCCGGCCGAGGCCCTCCCGAGCTGCCAAGCCTGGCCAAGACGTCGTGCTGCTGCCTCGCCGGTGGCGGTCGGCCGTCTCCAACGCGCCGAGGGCAGAGCTCGAGCGCACCCTCGTCGAGCTGCAAGGTCGATATCCGAACCTCGTCAACCTCTCGAGGCTGCAATTGGCGCTGCAAGGCCTGCGCCAGCCCCCCGGCCAAGAGGTCGTCCGGATAGCCATCCTCGGACTGCAACACGGGTCGACGGCCAAGACGGTGCTCAAGTCTCTGCTTGCGGATCCCCTCAAGGACGAGGAAGCGTGGGAGAGAGAATTGGAAGAGCACGATGCCCGCAAGCCGCTGATTGTGCGAGTCGCCCCGAGTCAGAGACGCCATGTCGACCTGAACATTTCCACCGACGCCGCTTTGCGTGAGCTGCACGTCTCGACTCCGAGCCTCAATGCCCTCAACCTCGAGTTTCTCCTGATGCAAGTCGCCGCTCCCTACGGCGCTCCCGGCGACGTGCCCCTCCACGCCCTCGAGGATGCTGTCCTCGTCCCTACCGTCGACGTTCCCTCGGCCGACCATCGTTTGTCGCCTATGACGACCCCCGTTCATCAAGCCTTGCTCGTTGCCGACGGGCTCATGGGCGCCGTCAATGTCTCGGCGCTTCCCGTCTCCGAGGCCGGCGACTCGGTCAAAGCTGCCGTGCACCTGCAAGGCGTCTCCAACGAGCGGCTTGAAGCTACCTTTGACGTGATTGATGCCTCCTTGGCGGAGAAAGGCGTCCAATTGTTCCGTCAAGGCCCGCAAAATGCAATGGACTACGAGCGTCTCTGGTCCGCGAGCAACCTCCCGGCCCTGGCGACTTGGCTCAAGGCCGGCGCCACGACAGCAGAAGAAGCGACCAAGCCCGCCGTGAGACGACTCGTTGCCTCCCTGCTTCAGAGGGCCCTTTCATCCATCGAAGCGCAAGAGTCTCGAAAGCTGTCCGAGACATTTGCCGCAAAGTCCGACTCGTCTTCCCTCGGCGACTTGAACGATCGCCTCGCCCAGTGGGCTCAGCAGGCGCACGCAGAGCTTCAAGATGAGCTCGATCTCGCCTTTACCGGACGCCGGTGGCGGAAGCTCGGCTGGTGGAAGCTGTTCTGGAGGGTCGACGACGTGGCAATGCTCACCAACGAAATGTTGAGCCAGCGATTCATGCCGACCGCAGAGCAGGAGCTCGTCTTTCTCGCAGGACGAATCGTACAGAGCAGGGGGCATCTGCCGCACTATCCGCAGCCAGTATCACAGCGAGAAACTGAAGCCTCGGAGTCCCATGGACCAAGGGAGCATGCGCCCGCCGTTGGAGGCGTCGCAATGTCCGCTCTGCCCAAGTGGCCGGGCCACATTGCCTTTACGCGACGATATCTCCGAAATGAGACCGTCCCCGCCCTTCAGTGTCTGGCCCAGAAGCTCGTCGTCCAATCACTTAGCACATCGGGCCTGACAACGTCCCTGGCAGCACTCCTCTACATGTCGTCCTGGGCATCGTCACTCTACGAGGCTGGCGCCGTTGCGGCACTGGGCATCGTGTACAGCCTGGGTCGCCTGCAAAAAAAGTGGGAGGCGGGACGGAGCTACTGGGAGGGCGAGGTTCGAGAAGAGGGTCGCAAGGCAGTCAGGGGAACCGAGGAGAGCGTGGCAGCGGTCCTAGACGTGGGCGGGACCAGCACAACGATAGGACAGGAAACCCAGGAGGCACGAGAGCTGGTTGCCAAGGCTGAGGATGCGTTGGCACGAATGAGGTAGACTAGCTCATGAGCGCTGTGGTCAAAGCTACTTCCAGCTATCAAAACCCGCGTTTCCTCGCGAGTTGTGTGGTCTTTTGCCCTTTCCTTGGGCGCCATTAGCTCAAAATCAGCATATCCAGCGAATCCATGTTGAAGATGCATGCCCATTTAGTGGATGGCAGAGTTTGCGCCAGCACCGGGCGCAAAATTCGACGCCGAGATAACTCCAGCACCGAAAGCAGCGCCAGCACCGGCAGCAAAGCCAGCACCGGCAGCAAAGCCAGCACTGGCAGCAAAGCCAGCACTGGCAGCAAAGCCAGCACCGGCAGCAAAGCCAGCACCGGCAGCAAAGCCAGCACTGGCAGCAGGGGCACCGACAGAAGCGTAGCCGGCACCGGCAGCAAAGCCAGCACCGGCAGCAAAGCCAGCACTGGCAGCAGGGGCACCGACAGAAGCGTAGCCGGCACCCAAAGGAGCACCCAAAGGGGCACCCACATTCGACGCATTGAATGTTCCGCGGCCGCGGCCGCCACCACGCATGTTGCCAACGCCACGCGTGTTGCCAACAACACGCGGAGTTGCAAAGCCTCTATGCGAAATCACACAATGTCAGTCATTCGTAGGCATGTATCGTGCGGGCACATGTCATCATCACCACCAGATCAAGAGAGGGAGAGGGGGAGAAGAAAAGCCGTTGCGTGGATTCGTCCGAACTGTCCGCCCGTAGGCGGGGGAATCATGGTCCCCTGAACGCCCAAAAAGAAGAAATACCCCAAGTGAAAGCAACAGAACCCCCCCAAAAGTCGAGCTGTTTACCTGCTGAAAGCTCGATCGTCGGAGTCGCCCTATCGTCCTCCACGGCCGGTGGCTCTAGCACGCGACACGGTGGCACGGCCGCGGGCGAGGCCCACGCCACGGCCGCGAACGTTGCGGGCGCGGAACATGGGCGCGTTACGCAGCATGTCCGGGATGATGAAGAAGCGGACGTGGGAGCCGCGGATGTAGACCTGCTCCAGATGGGAGACGCGTCCATCGCGGGCGGTTACGGTGATGTCCTTGAGCTGGACGTTCATGTTGTCCTCGGCTGTGTTGTGGAGCGTGGTTAGCGACGTGTGCAGAACCAAGGGGAGAGGCAGAGAGGGAGAGGCAAGGCAGAGAGAGGGGGGGAGGCAGAGAGGGGGACAGAAAGAGAGGGGTCTAAACTCACCATCAAGAAGCTTGCCGCGGTAGGTGAAGCCATTTGTAAGCTCGATAGTCACGATGTGGCCCTGGAAGAAAGCTGGTTAGCTGCTGGGATTCGTTGCTACTCCGGGGCCTCTCTCCACGCGACTCGTTTTCTCGCGCGGCACGGGCAGGGACGGGGTGTTTTGTAACACTAACCTGGGCCTCGTGAAGGAGCTTGATCGGGACGCCGATGGTGGAGGTCATATTTGCAAATCGTGCTTGTTGATGTTGTGGTCGCGATTATGAGTTTGGGGTGATGAAAAAGTGATGAAGCGCGAAACGAGGTGGTGAGAGTCGATAGCTCTGAAGTCAAGGCTGCCGAGCAACTCTAACTCCACATTTTGCCGCGGCAAGCGGTACGTACCTTTGCAGCTTGTCGGGGATGAATGTTTCTCCGTTCGTCGGGTTCGTCTTTGTACTGAGTACTTGAGCCGAACTTCACCTGTCCGTTCAGCACCAAGCTGTGACATCATTGCCGCCGCTACAGCGGGAAGCTCAAGATTTACACTGGAATTCTACTGGCACCCCCGGGAGCTCAGCGCTCTGTCCGGTTCTCCTCTCCTCCTCAACCTCATTGCCCTCTCTACGCCTGCTCTGCATCCGGCGTCTGAGTTGCATCACCCCCCTTCTTCTTCTTGGAAGCCATCATCATCTCCCTCTTCTCCTGTTTCCTTGCCTGTTTATCCACGTTCCCAATCGTCTTGCTCTCTTTACCGCAGGGCCATCTCGCCAGAGCTGCCTCTTCCGCCTCTTCGTCCCACAAGCGTGGCAGCACGGCAAAGACGAGATATGACGTGTGAGACTTGAGATCCGCCTCGGTGCGGTGAATGATGCGGCCCTGCATGAAGACGGGCTCCTCTTGGGCTTCGTCCGCGACCCCTCCATTTGCCTCTGCGTTTGGAAAGCCATTCGGCGCCGGCTCATCGACGTCCATTCCGGTCTCCGACTTTACGGATTCGGGGGGCGGTTGCCGTGGCTGGTGGAATTCGTGCGTCCTCTTCAGGTCGTTTTTGAGCTTCGTCATGGCTTCATCGACGTCGGCGGGCGTCGAGTTGAATCCCTTCTCGCTGGGCAAGTTGACGCCGACACGCTCCCGCAGCACGTTGAGGCGCTTGTGCGAAATCTCCACCATGTCAATGTCTGTCCACCCCATGGTCCTTAATTCCGTCACAGTCCGGGTCACCTGCTCGATGCACGGGGAGAATGTGCAGAGGTACGCGCTCCGTCTCGGGTCAAGGGGTGACTCCCAGGGTCCGGAGCTGTTGTCTCCTGCGCCATCTCTTTGCGTCCTTCGCCTAGACAGGTGATGCAGCGCCTCCCAGGGAGCCGGCAGGTCTAGAAACACCGAGGTCGCCTCGGGGGATTTTCCCTCTACCAAGAAGCCATCTTTGTACACATCCCGGTGTGTTATGTGAACGATGCCCTCGAGCGAATGGTTCTTGATCTCGTCCTGCATCTTTTGGAACCGCGGCTCATGGAATTCGAAGCTAAATACTTTGCCCATCCTGTGCCCCGGAGCGCGAGGGTAGCCGTTGTAGACGGCACGCGCCGATGCGTGGGTAAAGCTGCCGCTACCGGCGCCAGCCTCTATCAGCCTGGAGCCCGGCCGGGCACGGATGCGCTGAAGGATGTAGCTGTAGTCTGGGGTGTAGACGACCTGGGTCCGGTGTGGGAGGCAGCTGGTCCAAAGTTCAGGGGTCGGCCGCAGGATGTAGACGAAGCCGCTCGAGGCGGCAACGGCCTTGACTGGCGCGGCCGGGGCTTGTTCATCGTCGACTTCGTCATGGCTCTGGGCGGGCGTGTCTTCGCTTTCCACGTCGCCTCGTCTCCGCTTGCGCCCCCTGGATCCTGTATCGACGACTGAGGCGCGGACCTGTGATCCCCACGGTATGTCGAGGAGCGTCGAGTGGGGAAAGGAGCCGAATCGAGTGTTTAGTGTCGCGCCCTCGGCGTATCCGTCGACGGCACCGGTGGACTGCTCGAGGGTAATGGGCTGGAAGTTGTCGCGGGACAGGCTGACAATGGCCAGAGTGTTTGGACTCGTCTTGCGACCAGGTTCAAGGAACGGAGACGGTTTGGCCATGGCGACGGCTTTGGGTGTTTTCGGGCTCCCGTCAATGCCTGAGTCTTGTAATGTTTCAAGGTCTATAGGGGGCTTCGAGATGGACAGGCGGCTTGTTTGTCGGGTCAGGTCCTGCCCAGGGCTTGTCGTGACGGGACGTTGAAGCATGGACGAATCCATGGTCCATCTTTTTTGGGGGGAAGAGAGATAAAAAGAGAGATAAAATACATAGATATGTAACCAAGTATTCGTACAGTGTGGGTCGATGGAGAGGTGGGGTCTCTGGTGGCGGCGAAGCTTCAGCTTCCTCCGGACTGCGTGACTCAGACCTCGACTTCTCCTCTAAACGTCGTGTCTAAGACGTTAGAGGGTACTTCGGCTGCCCTTGATTCGACCCCGAGCTGACTGGACGGTGAGGTCCTCGTCGCTCACCTACCTGCTCGACTCTCTTCTGGGCCGACTCTGGATGCATATCCTCCGCCTCTTCTCTCGAACCAGGCCTCCGATACACGTCGCTGTAATCGGTCAGAGATATTCCTCCGTCGCCGTCGCCATGGAGTCGCTCAAGATACACAATTCGCTACGGACCGGCGCTCTCGTGCCATTTACACCCATTGAGCCGGGGAACATATCGTGGTATGCCTGCGGACCGACCGTCTACGACAAGAGCCACTTGGGACACGCGCGTAACTATGTCTCGACGGACATCATCCGGCGCATCCTGATGCACTACTTTGACTTCAGGGTCAAGTTTGTCATGAACATGACTGACGTCGACGACAAGGTACAGTGTGGCTGCTCCCGCCATGGTCTGCACAGTGACACTGACCAATCGCCCAGATCATCATCAAAGCGAGGAGGCAGCGGCTGCTCGAGCTCGAGAAGAAAAAGACGTACTCCAAAGAAGGCCTGAGAGCCTTGGCACTCGCTGCTTTCAGGTCATATGCGGCAGCCAATCTGCCGCTGCTCGCCCAAGACGTATCCCAGCTGGACGAGACTAGCTACGCCGCGCAGCGCGACGCCGCGTACCGCCCAGTGCTGTCCGGAGGCACCCTGTCCGGAGAATTGCGGCCTGGCGACGGAGAGGCCAAGATCAAGATGCACATCAGCAACATGGATGCTGCCGCCGAAGCCATGAGAAAGGGCGCCGTCTTTCCCGGCGCCGGCGAGATTATACTCCCCTACCTCGACTCCCTCTATAAGGAGACCATCGACACCCGCGACCAATCCATATTCACCGACCTCACCAAGAACATGGAGGACCTCTTCATGCAAGACATGGACAATCTCAACGTGCTGAGACCAGACTTCATCACCAGAGTCACCGAGTACATGCCTCAGATTGTCAAGTTTGTGGAACAGATTGTAGACAAGGGCTTCGCGTACGAGGCCGAGGGGTCTGTCTACTTTGACATTGCCGCCTTTGAAAAGGCTGGCAACACGTACGCCCGACTACGACCCGACAGCAGGAACGACAAGTCTCTGCAGGACGAGGGCGAGGGCTCGCTATCCAAGAACCTCGGCGGCAAGCGAGGTGCCGGCGACTTTGCTCTCTGGAAACAATCCAAGGCGGGGGAGCCCTTTTGGCCGAGCAAATGGGGCAACGGCCGGCCGGGCTGGCACATAGAGTGCTCCGTCATGGCCTCGGACATACTCGGCTCCCGCATGGACATTCACTCGGGCGGCATCGATCTTGCCTTTCCCCACCACGACAACGAGCTGGCCCAGAGCGAGGCCTTTTTCTGCCAGCACGGCAAGGGTGAGCACACTTGGGTCAACTACTTTTTGCACATGGGCCATCTGTCGATATCCGGCTCCAAGATGTCAAAGTCGCTCAAGAACTTCCAGACCATCCAAGACGCCCTCTCGACGACATACACGGCGAGGAGCATGCGCATCGTCTTCTTGATGGGCAAGTGGAATGATGGCGTCGAGATTTCGCCCGACATGCGGGCCCAGGCGGACAACTGGGAGAGCACCATTAGTGTACGTCGTCGGCCCCCTTGATGTGTGATGCATACCTGACGTCGACAGAACTTTTTCACAAACACAAAGTCTTGGCTCGCCGAGGCTGGCGTCAATGACGGCATCAGGTCGCTGTCCATCGGCCAAGACAAGCCAGCGACGGGTCTTTTGGCCGACCTCGAGCAGGCAAAGCAGGAGATGGAGGCTGCGCTTGTCAACTCTTTTGATACTCCGCGGGCGATGCTTGTCATGCTGAAGCTCGTCAACTCGACCAACGCATATTTGCGGGACAACAAGGACACCGACCTCGCCCAAGTCGAGGCGATTGCCCGATGGATCACCAAGATGGCCGGCATCTTCGGCTTGGATGCCAATGCCCACGCTCCCTACGAGGGCCTCGGATGGGCGTCTGCCATCTCAGCCAACGTCGATCCCGAGACGGCGGTGGCGCCTTTTGCCTCGGTGCTCGAGCAGGTCAAGGCAGACGTGTCCAAGCTGGAGCTTCCGAGCGACAAGATGCCCGCCATCCTCGCCCAAGACCCCAGCAAGGAATTTCAAGCCGTCGCAGCCAGCGGATCGCGCGACTTGGAGAAGCTCGCGCTTCCGTACCTGCGTGTCGTGTCGCAGATCCGCGACGAGCTCCGTGGGGTCGTTTCGGCGCAACCGCCGCAGATCAAGAAGGAGATACTAGCCATCACGGACCGCATCCGCGACCACGACCTCACTAACCTAGGCGTGTACCTAGACGACCGGCCGGACAACCAGCCGTCGCTTGTCAAGTTCATACCGGCGACGGATCTGATTGCGGCGCGCGAGGAAAAGGCGGCTCGCGAGGCGGAAAGGGGCAGGAAAAAGGAGGAGGCGAGGGTGGCGCGGCAAAAGGCGGAACGCGAGGCGAGGGAAAGGGCAAAGGTGCGGCCCGAAGACATGTTTCGGGACGACGCGCGATACGGCGCATGGGACGAGCTGGGGCTGCCGAGCAAGATGAAGGACGGCAGCGAGGTGCCCAAGAGCCAGATGAAGTCGCTCAAGAAGCTGTGGGAGAAGCAGAAGAAGGCTCACGAGGACCTCGAGGCCAAGGGGTTGTAGAAGCGTGTAGAGCGTGGCGGAAATATGATACTAACTTAATAGGTAGTTCGGCCCATGGGGCTCCAGTTTCTCTTCAATTGACTGGTCTCGCTACCCTAGAGCTTAAGTTGACGAGGGACGGATGGAAAAGCATCTGTTGACGCTTAATAACACGGGGAATCAAGAAAAGGTGGACAATTACCAAGTAGGAGAGATTCAAGGCAAATCAACGAGGCCGGATCCGTTATCGAGCCCTCACTCTGCGAGAAAACCCAAAATACACAAGGGGGGGCCTGGTGGAGAAAAAAATTGAAAGGGCAAAAAGATCTCCGATGCGGGGAATCGAACCCCGATCCTTGCGGTGCTTCTATGGTTAACCCATGAAAGCGCAATATCATAGCCACTAGACCACACCGGATAGTGCGTTACTGACCATGCCAGCGGACGGAACCGTTCAGACTTCGATGGTAGGAGGAGAGAATTTGTGCATTATATGGCCAGTCGTGCTCCCTGCGGGCCGCCGCAGTGGGTCCGGCGTTTCGGCGCCTCTTCCCACCATCACCATCACCACCGCAGACTGGCGCATCATCCCATCCCAGACCCGCGCCCTCTCCTTCTCGGAGCCCCGTCGAAACACCGCATACCACCCACCCGTCGGCTCCCAAAGGCAAATCCCGCCATCCACAACCCGCCTCGTCCCGTTGCGCGCCATGGCCCAGTCGACGGCGCACCGGCGTCTGCTCCAGGAATACCGCGCCCTCACAAACAACCCCCCGGAGGGCATCACCGCCGGCCCCGTCTCGGAGGACGACCTGCTGCACTGGGAGTGCCTCATCCAGGGCCCCGAGGGCACCCCCTTTGAGGGCGGCGTCTTCCCCGCCTCGCTGCAGTTCCCCAAGGACTACCCGCTCGCGCCGCCTTCCATGAAGTTCCTCGCCGACGTCTGGCACCCCAACGGTTCGTTCCGCAGAGCCCGTCCCTCTCTCTCTCCCTCGGGGTCGCGAGTCTCGGCGGCGCCGACTGACAGGCTGTGCCACTCCCAGTCTACACCAGCGGCCTCGTCTGCATCTCCATTCTTCACCCCCCCGGCGACGACCCCAACCACTACGAGCACGCCTCGGAGCGCTGGTCGCCCATTCAGTCCGTCGAAAAGATCCTCATCTCCGTCATGAGCATGCTGGCCGAACCCAACGACGAGAGCCCGGCCAACGTCGAGGCCGCCAAGATGTGGCGCGAGCGGAGGTCCGAGTACGAGACCAAGGTCCGCGACGGAGTCAAGCGCATGCTGGGCTTGTAAGGCAGTGACTACGCGGCCTGGCGGAGCAGAATTCTAGCAGAGTCGACGTCTACGGACGGACTACTTGGAACATGGCTCATGGCATGGCATCATGTGATGCGTTCTCAATGGCAGCAAGCGTTCTCTCCCCCCTTTTACCGAGCGCATTCGTAGGTAAAAGATGTTTTGGAAATGCCGGCCTCGGTCAACCCTCTCCTGCGCGGTGTCTCAGAGCCCATTCTCCGCCTTGAACTTGTCCCAACTCTCGTTGAGGGTGCTAAAGACCAGCCCGGCAATGAGCCGGACCTCGGTGCTTGCGTTCTGTGGTAGCTGCTTGGCAGTTAGCGCGGGCCCCTTGCGTGGCATCATTTCCAGCCGTCGCCGGTGGCTTACCTTGTCCGGGTGCGTCTTGGCAATCGCCTTCATGTAGACAATCTTGACCTTGTTCGCCATGACCAGCTCGTGCAACCCCACCTTCTTCCACCCGCTGCTCTCCCAGAGCACCTGGTCCATGCTGCCCAGCAGTGCGCGGAGATTGTCCCGCTTCCCGTCCCGCCAGGCCGACACTTTGGCGTCCACCTTGTCCGAGAGGGCAAACTTCTCGTCGTCCTCCCTCGCCGCCGCCTGGTTCGCCTCTCGCAGTCGCACGACGGCCTCGGAGTTCTTCGGGGGCGCGAGACTGGCGGCGGCAGAGGGCTTCGGCCTCGGCCGAGCTGCCGGCTTCGTTACCATCCTTGGTTTAGGTGCCAGGGCGTTCTGGCAGCGCTGCCGCCCCTTGATGGCTGTCGGTCCGCCGGCGCCGACCTCTACGCACTGCTGCCACACGGCACCGGCGTCGACCCACTTCTCCATCTGCTCGAGGGCCTCGGCCTTCCGACAGAGTGCCTTGCCGTGCAACTCCTTCATGTCTCTGTTTTCCACTTGGCCGTTGTCGCCCTGCACGGGAACCGTCTCGCCCTGTCCGTTCCCAGGTCCAATCAGCTTCAAGGCTTCGTCGGCGTCTGTTACTGCCTGCTTCGGCTCCCCGGTCTTGAGGGCAGTCAACGCCCGGTTGGTAAGGAGGACGACCATCAAGGGGTGCGCGGCGGGAACGGCAGAAATCGACGACGAGTACGACGAATGGGCCATGGCATAGTCGCCGCGCTTGAAGTGGCGTGTCCCTTCCAGCCGGTGCCTTGTAGAGGTGTGCATGGCGGCGGGATTGATTGGGGGAATTTCGCGCTTGGGCTGGGCGGTAATGCGCCGCGGCGGTGTCGGGGCCGCTTGGGGGCGCTTCGCAGTTGACGAGGCATGGCGCTGGGCTGGGCGCTGAGGCGAAGATTGGGACGGCTTGGGAGCCTCGGAATTGAACAAAAGGTCGGGCTCCGGGTCGGGCTTGCTCGGTCCGGGCGGGGGCGCAGGCTTCTTTCTCCTGCTTGCGCTGACGTGGCTCGAGAAGCTATCGTCGTTTGCTGCCAGTCGATTGAGCCTTGATCGTGCGTCCGACGTTGCTGCAGCGGCGGGTCGCTGTTGCTGCCGCCGGGGGGCCGAGCTGCTTCGCTGGCCGCCGGAAGAGGGCATCGATGAAGACCAGCGAGGGGATTCTGGCGCAAACCTCGCGTCCGTGGGCTGGCGGCTACTTGCTCTTGCTGGCTGGAACCTCCCCCCCGACTCCAATGCGAGGACTTCGTCGGTGAATTGAGTCGGGCTGGCTTTCCGCGGCCCCTGCGCTCGCCCTTGATGTGCGTCGCGCATCCATTTCGGCTGGCTTGATTCTCCCTCTTGTTGGAACTCAGCTACGGCCTGTTGGACCTTTTTCTGCCCCGTTTTCCACAACGAGTTGGCCGTCTTGAACATGCTATTCCCCACGGCTGCGGCAGACTTGGTGAAGTCGGGCTCGCCTCTCTCGGCAGCCGCCCTAGAATCAGCGAGGCTCGAGGCACCCATCGGAGCCTCTGCTGGGCCTCCTCCTCGTGCTTTCTGCTTGGCTTTCCGATGAGCCTCATCCAGAAGCCAGTTGGCCACGGCCATGGCATTGGCACCGCTGCCACTTTGAAACAAGCCTCGTCTGGCATCCTCGGGAGAGAAGCCATAGTCCATGAGCTGCGCTAGAGCCCGGTCAAGGGCACGGTTGTTCGGGTCGGGTTTCCGGCCTGAGTCCCGAGGGCGCCGTCGTCGTTCATCCTCTGACGAGCTGGTGTCGTCATTCTGGATGGGCTTTCCAGTCTCGGGTTGCGCAGCCTCCTGCCGCTTCTTTCGCACCTCGTCCACCGGTCGCCCGAGGTCGCCCAGAATATCGTCATCGTCTGCCGCGCTATCTGGGCGGGCGGCGTTGGGCTTCAGGTCGTTGAGCCCAAAAGGATCGTCATATTCGGCCGCGAGATTTCTGCCATTGGGGCTAGCCGTTTCGTTCCAGGCACTAGGATTGCTCAGGTCGAGGTTTCCGCCGTTGGCGGGGGTTGAGCGATCCGAGGTGGGCGGCGGGTAGTGGCTCGCCTGGTCAACCTTTGTGTCCTTGTTGAATGCGGCAAACAAGTCTCCATCGTCGGTCGCTTCGTTGGAGGCAGCATGGCGCTGAAATGCCGAACTGGCGGTAAAGCTTCGTGACCCCAGCGCATCCCACTGCTGGGCGTTACCAAACTGCGACTCGGACTGTTTCCGGCGCTCTTCTTCCTTGCGCCTCCTTTCGGCGTCGAGTTGCGCCTGTCGTTCTGCGAGGGTCAGGTTTTGGGTCGCCTTGGCCGGGCCAAAGTTGACGAGGTTGCTGAAGCTATCCTGCGCAGGCTTGGCGGGGACCGTCTTGGGCAGTGGCCTGGCTGAAGCCTGCGACGACAGGGGCGTGCTGCGGCCAGAGTATTGGGGAGAGGGTGTCGGTCGCAGCGACAGATAGGAAGGCTTCATGGGCGGCGGCTTGGGCTGGAGGCCGCGCGGTTCCGACCAGTCGATTGCCGAAAGGTCATCCATTGCGGAGCGAGGAGAGCGTTTTGAGTCGAGGGTCATCAATCGTTAGGTCGTCGCCGAGGTCTTGTCAAGTCACGGCATCTTTAGTCCTGCAGTGATGCTAAGGAGGCGCGAAAGGTGGTTCGTGATGACTGCCAGTCCACAGTCGTGACTCGAGGCTGTGGCGCATCACATGACTCGCCAAGGTACATTGGCATAATGCCAAGGGGAGGCGGGTAGTAGTACGAAGTACGTGGCAGCGTTTGGCGAGAGAGGGCGGCTACGATGGCACGCTGGACCGACGGGGATGATAAGATGGCTCTCGTTCGGCCAACTTCTGGAAAGCTCCCAAGCATCATGGAGTGGTGAGTGAGTACTTTGTACTTGTCACGCCGGTCGCGGTTTGTTACCGCGAATGTATGGTGATAGTGCAGCAGTCGAACCAGCGCTTGTGCTCTGCCCTGATGAGACTGCTATGGCTTAGCTTATACTGTCAGGCAGCGGTCAGGCTTGACTTGTTGAAAGATGCCGTTGACCAGGTAGGGTACTTTGTGCTCCGAGGTGGAAGAATGAGGGCATTCAGCCAGCGTGTCGCAAAACGTTTGCCCGAGATGGTGCATCGCGGTTACCCTACACCCCCTTTCACGTGTCGCGGGAAATGTCATGTACACCATGGAGACCCCCGGGTACGCGCAACGGGACCAAGCAGTCATGCAGCCAAGGGCATGCAGCCGAGTGAACCAACATGAGACTGATGATAGTCCGCTACGTAAATTGTCGGCACCTCGAGCATGCTAATGTCTGTAGATTATAGCAGAGGTACATACGGAGTACGAATGTTCGTACAGGTACAGCAACACGGCCAACACTTGGAGGAGCGGTCTTCCCGTAGGAGTGCTTCCCGTAGGAGTGCTTGATAGAATAGGTATTCGTACATACATGCATACCTACGAGTACAGCAACACGGCCAACACTTCGAAGAGCGGTCTTCCCGAGTGGTGCTTGCAGGCAGGCAGGCATGCTTGGCGCTCTTGATCATCACCATATCACCATATCCGGGTTTCATAATTATTGTGCATTGCGATTCCCCTTGGCCAATCACGCATTCCACACGGGGCAATTTTGTGCAGATGAGCCCGCGACGGAATTGGAAAACAACAGACGGATGGTCGAGGTGGGGACGTCAGAAGGAGGATCAGGGCCCGGGGCTTTTATCTTGATTGTTTTACGGGGTCCCGTTTCAAGACAGGGATGACGAGCGGATCCTGGACACCCGAAATCGGTACGTAGTACTTCGTAGGTACATACGAGTCCGTACCTACCTGTCTTGAGCGTCGTCGAACGCTTGGAGTATCGCCCGCCAAACACCAACCGCAGCCATGCGCGTCGACTCTCCCTGCGCCGAGTCCTCGAGTGAAGGCCGCCAGCAACCGTCGACTTTGACAATTGGCGTCGATAAGCCTCGAACACAGCCTCGATTCGGTTCCATGGCGAGCCCGGCGTCGTCAAGCTGCCATATATCGTCGAGCTCAACCCGGCTGCACCCGACGAAGCTGGGCGAGCACGGCGGCTGGACGAGATTCAGACAGACTCTTATTAAAGTGCTCAGAACCAACCGGGTTGCCCCTGATGTTAATTTCCGGGCCCGCAACCTTGGGGCGGACATGCGTGGCACAAAGCTGCACAAAGCTGCGGGCGGTGGCTTACCGTGGTCGACTTCATCGGGTCGGGCGTCGCCAGCGGACGGCTTGTCTGCCTTGGCTTTGGCTCAAAGACTGCCGCCATGCCGGAGAGGCGCATGTGAGAGGTGCATGTGAGAGCCGAGGGACGACCAACCAACCAGGCAACCACGATAAGCCCAGGTTGCACAACGATGGTGTGCCTTGGTGGTGTGCCTTGGTGTGCCTTGGTGGTGCCCAACAAATAAGGGACACAAACGTGTGCAGAAGGCGCGGCGGGTACCTTGCAGAAATCAGCCTGCAGCTCGCGCGTGTGGTGGCTGGCCGTGCAGCACGAACCGGCGTGCAGCACGAGCCGGGCCCTTGCAGCAGCGTCAGCCCTCAACACTGATGAATGCTCGGACGGCGGTGTTTCTAGAAGGAGACGCAGGCGCATCGCAGCCCCCTCGGAACAACGATGACGGCACACAATACCATGGTGAAGCTGATAGGTATTGCAGCGCGTGCAAAGTATATACGTACATGCATGCGTATCGACTGGACGCGTCAACTGGACCAACAAGTCTGGCGATACAAGACCTGCATGGGCGTATTGGATTTCAAGCGCAAGAGGAGACAAGTTGAGGCCCCCGATCCACATACATGAAGAGGTTCGGACTTATGCAGCTCTTGAAGAGTTTGCTCTTTATCCAAAAAAAAAACCATCCTTATAACGGGCCCTCAAACCAGATCAGAGCCTCTGGCACAGCAGAAATGTTCGTCCAGCCCCTTGCGCCTCAGTGACCTCACTCGGCCGCAAAGGCCCGCACGGATGAAAGGTCATGTTTGTGCAGATGACCAGATGGCATCTTGGCAGCCGAACTTGGGAGGGCGCACATCCCTGCACTCATTGCCCTGTGCCCTGTGCCCCTAGGATGGGCGCTAAAAAGGGGGGAGCTTCTCCATTGTTGGCCGCTCATCGTCATTACACAGGTACGTGTCTTGGGAGGGACGGAAAAGACGGGAAGCTCACTCATCTAATTGTTATTTTAGCAACGGCCAATGTCAGCACGGAAAGCGGGTGGGAAGCCTGGGGGCCTTTTTCCACGAGTATCGCCACGACACCCATCTTGGTATTCACTCACACCCTCTACTTTACTACGCCCGCACCACCAAACGGCCCCCTCGGCGCGGCCCCCTGCTTTGCGCCTGGGTGGCAATCAAAGGCCAATCAAGCGTCAATCCGCGGGGAGGTACGGACACTGATCCCGGCCTGCCCAGGCCCACCAACGGCCCACCGCTCTCCCGCCGATCTGCAGGCGGTGCCCGATACCTCTCCCTCGAGCCGCCCCTGGGCGCGGGCCGGTCATTGTTCTGGCCTTGTGCTCTGTATGTGCCAAGTACTCGAGACCTGGTTCGCTCTCCACAATGGGTGTCTTGTTCACCATGTCCCTTCAACCCTTGCGACATGGAACACCTCAGCCCCCCCGTAATCTGGCTAACACATGCAGCCGGCTGGACCTGTGAGCGTCCAGGTTGGGCCATTTGATTGTTCTCCGACCTGGGTGAGCGACAAGACACACCCTGCCTCTCTAATCTCACTTCCCCCTCGCCTCGCAGCCCTTTGCTCACATCCCCCCGCCGTGTAGAACAGCGCACACTTTTCCCCCTTTCTGCCGTTGGTCTCCTCTCCTCCTCCTGTCACGCTCATTTAACCCGTCCAACAGCACTTTACCTTCGCTTCTTTGGCTCTTGGCAGCTTGAGCAGTTCCCTCCTTTACACTCTCCGCCCGACTGGCCGTACGCTCTGAACCAAGCCACCTCCAAGCCAAGTACAGACGGGATCGCCGACGACTTGCGCAACGACGAAAGCTGTGCGCCAGACAGACTTGACAGCCGTGCTCGTGCAACTTGGCCGACCGTTGACCAAAGCGTTTCGTCTCGACGCGCCGACGACACCACCGTCTTTCCAGGCAGCCAGCCGATTGTGTGTTGGCAGTAGAGAAACGATCGCCCGCAGACCGGCATTCAAACGACGTATCGCGCCGATTAGTAGCCGACGTGCTGCAGCTGTTTTTTGTTTACTTGGACAAGCAACGGGTAGAGTGCCAGAGTCGGTGTCGACACATCGCGCTGGAATTCACCGTCTCAGATCTGTACTCGGCCTTTTGGAGCCTCTCGCAACACGACCAGCTTGACTAGATATCTTTGGCCATCTTCCAGTTTCCGCTTTACCGGACCTGCTCTCCTTCGTCCGCAAACTCCCTTTGGCGACTGCGCCAAACCCCCGGATCCCGTCAACTGCTGCGACTTTGCGTCGACTGGTTTGCAACGCATATAACCCCTTCGCCTTGGTAGGTACATGATCAATGTCTATAACACCAACTCGCTGCGCTGCAAGTGCAACAGCAGCATCGCGGCACTATGCGCCCCCTTTGCGCCTCGCCGTCCGAGACTTGTGTGTGTTTGCAGGCCTTTGTTGTCTGTCATGGCCAGTGCTCTTGAACTGGATTGAATGTGGCAGGAACAGTGGATTGTATGTGGCAGGAACAGATGTGCCTGCCTCAGGTCATTGCTGTCCGCCTGTCAACTGCTCACACACCTGCACCTTCCCTGCTCTCCCGCCTCCTCACGCCTCCTCACGCTTGTCCCCAACACAACTCGCCCTACCCTCCTCTCTCCCCGATGACGCTCGTTTCTACATAATCTCTGTCTTCAATAGACGGCTTCAATCACAGCTGACCATCCTCCAGACAGCCTGGTTGCGTCGTCCGCTCCTTTTCGTCGCTCTTTAAACAACAAACAGCCCGTCCACCCACCACAGCAGCCTACTACCTTCAGGTAAATCCGCATACATATCATCCGCAATGATGAAGTCCGTCGTCGCCCTGTCTGCAGGCTTCATTGCCGGCGCCAACGCCTTCTGGCGTATGGAGTGCCCCGGTCGTGTTGGTCTTGCGCGAATGGACCCCATCGTCAACCCAGGCGAGTTTTCGAACCACGTCCACTCGATTCACGGGTCCTCTGGTGAGTCAACAGCCGCAAGCCGTTGCTTCGATGAATGCTGAACCCGGAACAAGGATTCTATGGAAACGCAACTTGCCCCGATCTCCAGGCTGGCCAGTGCACATCGTGCCGTGTCAAGCAGGACATGTCCTCCTACTGGCACCCTGCCCTCTACTTCAAGCACGACTCTGGCGGGTACGAGCTCGTCGAGCAAGTCGGCGGTATGCTCGCGTAAGTCGCGTCACCGTCCACGTCCAGCTGGCTGCCCTCAGCACCGCTGCGCTGTTTGTCGACTGTTCCACTGACCTTGAGTACTCAGTTACTACCTGCTGTACGGAGATGACATCAAGGCCTTCCCCCAAGGCTTCCGCATGCTCTCTGGCGACACGGAGCGCCGCGAGTATACGCTGGGTGACCCGAGCAAGCCCGACCCGGACAAGTCTTCCTGGGCCTCGCTGAAGCAGACGACTCAAGCCGCCCTGGCCCAGCGCGCCATCGGCTTCAACTGTCTCAACTATGGCAAGACCCCCGAGGGTACCCTTGGTCGCCACTTCATGCCCGACAAGTCCTACCTTGACGCAAACTGCAAGGACGGCGTCCGCTTCGAAGTCATGTTCCCTTCATGCTGGAAGGGTAAAGATGCAGTTGATAGCGACAATCACATGGACCACGTCGCTTTCCCGGACCTGGTCATGAGCGGTACTTGCCCCGAATCCCACCCGATCCGCTTGCCCAGCCTTCTCTACGAAGTCATCTGGAACACGAATGCGTTCAAGGATAAGTCGGGCAAGTTTGTGCTGTCCAACGGTGATGAAACCGGTATGTCCCTGTCCCAGAACTCTCCCACTGCCGTGGTACTAACACTGGACAGGCTTTGGCTATCACGGAGACTTCATGACGGGCTGGGACGAGGAATTCCTCCAAAAGGCTGTCGAGAAGTGCACAAACGAGTCTGGCAAAATCGAGGACTGCCCGCTTTTCGACATTATGACCAAGGACGAAGCCGACAAATGCGACATGGAGAAGCCACTTCCCCAGGAGCTTCACGCCGAGGACGTCAAGGGGCCGATGGCCAAGCTCCCCGGCGGTGGCGGTAGACGCCACGGCAGCGGCAAGACTCCCAAGTACGTTGCGCCCACGAAGAAGTACAGCCCTGGAGAGAAGGCTGCCAACCCCGCGTATCCCCTCCCCGGCCAAATCTTCAAGGAGAAGCCGGAAGCACCGGTCGCGGCCCCCACTCATGCGGTCAAGAACGTGGCTGTCGCGGCGCCTTATGTGGCACCTACTCCTGCTGCCGAGGCGCCTGCGCCCGAGGATAAGAAGTATTACAGCACCCAGTACGTGACGCACGGCAACGTGGTCAGCAAGATTCTGCTCGAGGCGCAGACGGTGTATGCCACGGAGTACGTCGAGACGACCAAGACGGTGACTTCTCGTGCAACCGAGGCGGCTCACTATCGCCGGCGTCGGGCGGCTCACCTGCACGCCCACGGCAACCGAAATCGCAAGCTGTGAGGCGACTTGGTGGCGTGGCAAGAGTAAAAACGAGCAGAAAAATGATGTACCTGGATTTTGGGGGTGAATACTTGTAAACTGGACGGGATCCAGGTTTCTCAAATGTCTTTCGAGTGGCATGATTGGAAGTACATTTGGCTTTTGGTGGTCTTCTTTTCATAGTGCAGAGATGCTATCCAGGACTTTTCGTAACATAGGGTCAATCAAGCAACGTGTCGAGACTTTTGGCTGATTCCGTGCACGTGGCTGCTGTTGTCAATGTTTTGCGTCGACTGCGGTGAGGCGAGGCCAGGCTCGCGTGGTGAGAGCGGAGGAAGACCGAGGAGAGGAGGCATCAAGGAGGCAGAGGAGGCACCAGACGAGGCACCAAGACCAAGATGGGCTCGTTGACCATGCATGAATAGAAGAGGTCACATGTCGGCAAGAGAATGATTCAGTGAGAAGCCTGACAAATTACTCTGGACGGTCAAGCATGCCTCGACGACGGCGTGTGCACGCACAATGGGTTGAGGAAGAGATGAGTTTGGGGGTGGGCCGTCGACTGGAATGGGTCACGCCGGGCAACACATTCCTCGTGATATTGCACAAGCGGCAAACTTGGCCCCCCGGGGACATGATGGAGGATGTTTAGAGGAAGAAATGACCAAGACCTGTCATGCTCGAAGGGTTGCTGCTTGGACGGCCAACATCCGTGAGCCTCTTTTTGTTGCCGACGACCAAGACGAAGACGACGACGACGACGACAACGACGACGACGACAACGACGACGGCATGACGGACTCCAACATGATGACGAGACAAGAGCCGAGAGGGTTGGGCCTGGGATGGCTGCTGGTGATTGCGCTGGGGGGCGGTGCGCTGCTCTTCGTCGCCATCGGGCTGCTGCTGGCGTGGCGCGTCAACCATCATCGGCAGCCGTGCAGGACGACCGTCTATGCGCGGTCCGTCGACGACTTGCGCGGCCTGTCGACGCGGCTGACCAAGAGGCGGCTCACCGAGTCGACGAGCGCGCTGCCGACGGCCTTTTCCAGCCGCCTGTCGCTGACGATGCCGCCGGTGCTGCCGCCGCTGCCCACTTACAACAGCTTCAACTTCTTCCGGGCGCCGAGCAAGCGCCGGCCGCAGTCGCAGGCGTGGGCCGACGACGACGACGACGACGACGACGACGGCCCAGCGCCCAAGCCGCGCAAGAGCCTGCGGGAGAAGCGCTTCAGCAGGGACGGCTGGTTCGGGCGGGTGCGCACGCTGCCCAACCTCGTCACGGCCGAGCAGGGCGAGGCGGTGGAGATGCAGCCGCGGCGCGAGCATCAGCATCAGCAGCCGCAGCCGGCGCCGGCGACGCAGGACGTGGAGGCGCAGAAGTGGCACCATGCCCGGACGTACTCGGACCCGGTGTCGGCGAGGCCCGACCACGTGCCGGCCCCGCCGCCGCCGCTGCGGGACAGGGCGAGGGTGGTGCTCGGGCCCGCCAACTCGTGGCAGGCGGACACCGACTTGCGGGACATTCTGCGGTCGACCGAGGAGCGGCTTCGCGAGCGGTCCCGCGGGCCGTCGCCGGTGAAGACGCCGCGCTCGTCGCCGGCCAAGACGCCCCGCACCGGCTCTTCCCGCGGCGGCCGCTCCACCCCGAGCCCGACCAAGCGGGGTGCCGGCATGAGCGCCTCGTCGTCGTCGGGCAATTTCCACGCCATGATGCTGGGCCGCGACGCCTCGGCCGCCAGCGTGGCCGACAGCCTCATCGCCGAGGCCACGCAGGAGCTCGAGCTGCCGGGAGGCCTGTCGAGCCCGAGCAGGCTCCGGGGCCCGGAGTGGGAGTCGCGCGGAGAGGAGGAGTGGCAGAGCCAGCTGAGCCCGATGCGGGGCCCGCAACGGAGCCCGCAACGGAGCCCGCAACGGAGCCCGCAACGGAGCCCGGAGAGGCCGCGGTCGAGGGACAGCGAGGCGTCGAGCTCGCTGTCGACGCTGTACAGCGTGGGGGAGCCCGAGGAGGGAAGGGAGGAGCAGCATGCTCGACAACAAGAACAACGACGATATGAGCAACAGCAAGAGCTGCAATATGGGCAACAATATGGGCAACAATATGAGCAACAACATGAGCAACAACATGAGCAGCACCAACATGAGCAACACCTCCATCAGCAGCACCGCCAAGACCGAGACGACACGGCCATGGCGGCCGCCGCCGCAGCATCGCAGCCCAGCTGGCAGGACCCCTTTGCGGGCCACGGACCGTATCCGGCGCCCAGCTGGCAGCCCAAGGCGCAGCTGTCCGGGCCCCGGCCGCTGCGGCGCATCAAGACCATCAGCCCGCGGCGCATGGAGAAGCGGACACAGACGTCTCCGACGAAGCCCCTGAGGCCGATATCCGCAAACTCGCTGCACGCGCTGTTCCGCGTCGGCCACGGGGCGACGACGAGCGGGCGGCGCTGGGCGGCGCCAAGCACAGGGTCCCGGCAGGCGTCGTCGTCGTCGTCGGCCTCCTCCAAGGAAGACGGGGCGGCTCGGCGGCGTCCATCGGGCGTGACGTGCGCGGCGTCCGAGTCGAGCTTCACGTCCGACTCGGTGCACAGCCCGTCCGAGTCGGACCCGGGCTCGGACGCGACGCAGATGCCGACGTGCGACACGCCGCGGCGCGACAGGCGGCGCTCGCCGACGGCCAGCCCGGCGCCGGCGCCCAAGCGAGACAGCGCGTCGTCGGCGGCGTCGTCGGCGGCGTACAACGAGCACGACATCCTGACGATGCTGCTGTCGACGTCGGCGCCCCGGAGAGCGCTGCCGCGGCCGCCGACGACGGTGACGGCGCCCGACGGGTCCGTGGTCGCCACGCCGCTGTCGCCGCGGCCCCGGGACGGCAAGGCCGGCGGCCCGGGCCCGGCGGAGCGCAAGGTGTCGGCGTCGAGCTCGGCCTACTCCATGGCGCCGTCCGTGTCCGTGTCGGGCTCGCCCTCGAGGCGCCCGACGTCGCGCTTTGCCGCCCGCGACCGGGCGCCGCACAACAGCACGCTGACGCTGGGCAACACCATTGCCGAGCTGCGCCGCATGAACAGCATGGTGAGCTCATACAGCGCCGCGTCGGTCGCCTCGACGGCCGTCGGGGGCGTCGACTTGGCCGACTCGCCGACGCTGCCTAGCTTGTTCGGCGGCGCCGCGCCCGGCCCGCGCGCCATGCCGCGACCGGCCGCCATCGGGAGCCGCCACTACCTCAACATCGGCAACAGCCCCTCGAAGCACCGGCCCCACCACCACCGCAAGTCCGCCCCGGCCGCCTCGCCCGCCGCCCCGCGCCCCGCCGGCGACCGGGACCACCGCCGGGAGAGCGGCGGCGCCAGGGAGCAGCAGCGCGGCAAGGAGAACCAGGCCCTCGAGGTGCTCAGGGATGCGTGCGCCGACGCCGGCCCCCCGCCCGTGCCGGGCCTCAAGAACCCCCGGCGCAGCGCCCACCGGAGCCGCCTGCTGACGGGCTCGCGCACCGCGCCGCTGGCGCCCGCCTCCGCCTCCGTCCCCGCCCCTGCCGTAGGCATCAAGCAGAAGCTCGCCGCCGGGCCGGTCAAGAACCTGGCCTTTGCGTTTGAGAAGCGCATCGCAGATGGCCGACAAGGACGCGGCGTCGATGGCCTCGGCCGCGATAGGGACGGCTCGCCTGCCACCATTTCCTCCGACGGAGAGTCCCGGAAGCGCTGCCTAAGGATGTAACGACTCTCGACAATTCGGAACAAGAGTACGACCCAGACGGTAATGACAAGACGATATAGCAGGGGGGCGCAGTCCCAAGTGCACTCTCCCGCAACCTTTCCTATTTACAGACACCCCATCTTCTTCTTCTTCTTCTTCTTCTCTACTCTAATTCTTCTTTTAAACCTTGGAAAAGGATTTCTCTTCATTTTACATAACATATTGGCGACCCAGGGTGGACCATGGAGCCCTGCGGCTCGGATTTGGTTCATAGTCGCATCCATCACGTCAAGGCCTTGCAAGTTAATGACGCCTGTCGAGGAGGTTTAGTGTTTATTACTCTGTCGCGAGCGCAGCAAGACCTTTCCGCACCCAAAAACACAGAGCCCGTGGTATTCTCGCTTGCCCTGATTCCCCTGCCTGAAACGCCGCGCGCCCTTGTGCCGGCCTCGGGTCGAGGCTCGGTCATGCTCCTACATGTCTTATTCGTCGACTCGTGGGCGCTTCACGTCTTGATCCCCGTTTGCGCCGTCGTGACCGTTGGCGTCCTCGGGCTCGAGCTCGTCGCGAGGGCGAGTTCTACCCGCCCCTTCGCCCAGCTCGCCCGCGCCTTCACCCAGCTCGCCGTCGGCACCGTCCTGGGCCTCGGCGTCACGGCTGAGCCAGTTGCCCTGGCCGTCAAAGAACTCGTGAACATTGTCCGCAGTAATCCACCCCCCGCTGCCCGGCATCGGCGGCGGCAAGCCCCCGTTCGATGAGCCTTGCAAGACCCCCACGAAGCCCTCCACCGCCTCGTGCTCAGCGCCACCCTCCAAGACGATGCAATCGTACTCACCGTCATCGTCATCACCGTCGTTGGGGTCGGGGTGCAGTTCGGAGCAGGTGGACACGGCGTCGTAGAGCTGCTGCGCGGCGGTGCGCATCACGCTGCCCTCGGGGCTCGAGGGGACAATGGTCAGATCGACGGTGCTAAAGTCGTCGTCGTTGATGCCGCTGTCGGAGAAGTCGAGCTGCATCCAGACTGCCTGGGTGCGGCTGCCCTCGGCCTGGCCATTGACGGTCTTGACTGCGTGGATCGAGACGGAGGGATACGGGATCGACACGCCAGCTTCGGCTTGCTGGCTGAAGATGGTAAAGCTCCTATTGTTCTGGTGAGCCGTGACTCACCGAGAGACGCGCTCGCGGCTGCTTACTCGGAGGTGACAAAAACATGGACCTTTTGCTCCACAGCCTGCTCGTCCTCGGCCTGCCCGCCAGCCTGCGCGCCGTCGGCTGCAGGCACCATGTCCGCCGGGAACAAGGCCAAGGTGCCGCACTGCGACTTTGGGATGGAAGCCGTCGCGCCCTCGAGGTGGAGGTGCAGCACGGGCTTGCCGTCGGCAAAGGACTCGGGCGTCCGGGATTGGTATTCGGCGAGAGACACATAGTCCTCCACCGAGGGGAGCGAGCGGATAGTCGTGGCCAGCATGGCTCGAGGTTTGCCGCGGACGTCTGGCAGGGCAGATCGGCGAGAGGCTTTGGGCTCTTTGTAGAAAGATGGCGACGCGTGTTTCAAGCTGAAGCAAGCTTGAAGCTGCGATGCGGGCAGGGACGTGAGAAATTGTTAGGCCTATCAGCCTATCGATAACACAATGGCTTATCGCGGATCCCGAGGCTCGAATCCGAATCTCGAATTCGAGTCTAATTAGTGGAAGTCTAACTTAGTGGAAATAGTACAACTCATCAACTAAATCTGAGTTTTACTATGCGCTTCGCATGACCTACTGGCCCCCAAACCATGTATAGCAACCGTGAGCAATCGACGCCCCAGCCATGGCCGGCCACTGCTGACCCAGACATGCCCAGGCTCTCATCCTCTGCTGGAGCAGGTCCCCCTCACCGTCTCGCCCTTTGTCTCTCTCCCGACGGCCACGACGCTTTCCTACAACTACAAGACCATGCCGTCCAACATCCCGCCGTCCTCGCTGGGCATCCCTACGGCGGCGGCCGACAACGCCTCGTCGGAACAGCCCAAGCCCCGGTTCGTCGTCTCCGGCTCCGGGCACGCCGCCTCGCCAGACGAGATCATCGAGTCGTGCCATGCGCTGCTCAACCACGTGACGGACCTGCAACGGGAAGCCGAGCGGGAGCTACGCGTGTTCGAGGACCGCATCAAGGAGCGGGAGCTGGCCGAGAAGAGGAGAGTGGCGCCCGGCTGGCTCGACAGCGACGCGCGGCTGCTGGAGCCCGAGCGTGCCCCGTCGGCACAGCAGTCTGGCCCGAGCCCAGTGCCGCCAGGCGAGGGGGAAGCGCGGACAGAGACGCAAGCGTGTGACGACCAGGGTGCCGAGTTGGACCGGGCATTCGGGGGCATGGCGCTCAAGTAGCGTTGTATGTGATTGAACGATTTACGAATAAAGAATATTATGCTACCAAGGTAGTTTACGTACATCTGACGAGATGGCGGTGCGCATCTCCACGAGCGCGCCAACGGCTCCCGATAAGATGGACAAGGAAAGTTTGACGCTTGTCTAGAGCATGGCGGCCGCGAACAGCACGGCAAATGTCGCCACCAGGGAGCTCGACGCAACCACATGCGAGCTCCGTGCGTCGCTGTTGGCTGCGCTGGAGGGACGGGCCGTCTTGAGGGGACGTGTCAGTCAAGGCCACGATGCGAGCAACGGACTACTTACGGTGCTTGCGTTGGCCTGGCTGCCACCGGTGATGGAGGTAGAGGTGGCTGAGACAACAGTGCCGGCCGAAGACGAAACATGGCTGTCGGAGCCAGTCGAGGTTGGGACGACGACGGCGACGGAGCTCTCTTGAACGGAAGACGAGGGCTGAAGACCGACGCGGGAGCTCCCCTGGGTGGAAGACGAGGGCTGGACGACGGCGGCCGACGTAGGCTGAGCAGCGGCCGACGTTGGCTGAGCAGCGGCAGACGAAGAAGGAGCAGCGCTGGACGGCTTCGCACCACCGCCCGAGATGGCCGGAGGCTCGAGATGGCAAGGCGTGAGCGCGGCTTCGAGATCGTTGTGGTAATCCTTGGCGATGTTGTCCTGAGTCAAAGCACACTCGTTGCAAGCCTCCTGCAGCTCCTTCCAGGCGGGATCCTTGCAGTAGCCCTCCTTGACGGCCCCCATGATGGTGTACCCTGACTCGAATCAGCTCCATGACGAGGCGCCGGCGAGAAGACAGCCTACCGCAGCTCTTGTGGCACCGTTTGGCCTCGGGGCTCAGCGCACGCTTGTCGAGGAGGGCGTCATTTCGAAACGGCAGCAGGTCGGGGGAAGCCGAGGTGACGGCAGCAGAGGCCAGAGAAGCAACGACGGTAGCGAGTGTGGAGAGGTGCATCTTGTCGAGGGCAAGTGATGTCGAGGAGAAACGAGGGAAAAAGAAGACAGACAAGGGTCGCTTGGGACTCGATGGAGCGGCACAAGGGGGGTTCCTTGTAGCCTGACGGTGAAGAAGACGTGCTTTCGGATAAGGAAAAGGCGACTTGTTGACGTCGAGACGGTGCTGCCTCTACTGCTTTAAGCTGTCGGCAAAGGGCCGCTGCTTGTGCTCCGGAAGCCTTGCAGCCAGTCTGACATGTGACGTGCTCGGGGCGAATCACGGGGTGAGCAAGGATTCGGCAAACGGTCGAGGAGCAGGACATTGACCGAGCGCGGCACGTCGTTTGCGCCGAGGCGCGGCCTTGGTGGCCAATGAGGAGGGCTGGACGCATCTGATTAGGAAGGCCACTTACCAGATGATCCGATGATGCCCTCAGATGGAGCACTTTGGGCCTAGTGTCGGCGGAAGACTGAAACCCTTACAACTGACGAGGACATTTACTGCGAGGTCAAGGGAGTGGCTGGAAATGTGCCTCGACGCTCAACGTCTTGGTGGTGGTGACACCAACAACCCCATTGGCCGTCGACCCCTCTTTCTCGTCTGCTTGCAAACGACTGCTTGCAGGGTGACAAAGTGAGGGGAAGATGCTGTCTTATGCTCAGTTTATTAATAAAGAGCTCCGGCGTGGAACGGGTGCGCGTCCAAGGAGAGCCGAGGCCGACTGCTCGCCGTCTGTCGTCCAACCCGAGAGTATAAACGCTTTCGATTCCGTTCATACCGTGAGAAACAATGACACTGCTCCCCGACAAGATGCTGCTTGCACTGGTCCTGGGGGCCTCTGCAGTCGCCGCCCAAATGACCTCGGGAGAGATGGGCCCCGCCGCCTTCATGTGGCCGCCGGACCGCGTCTGGTCGGCCGCTGCCGACAACACGGCCCCCTGCGGATCCATTTCCAGGGTAGGAAACAGGACCCGGTTTCCTCTGAGTGAGTTGACAAACCGTGGTTCCTTCTGCGGAGAAAATGCTAACCTCCATGGCTAGACAACGGAAAGATTGCGCTGGTGGCCCAGAACGAGTCGTGGGATGCCGTCGTCAGCATCTCCTACTTGGCTGGTCAGTCGTCCGTCTCGTGTTTGCCACCGGCATGCTGACGCTGGACCTGGCCGTTAGATCCAAAAGCCAACACAGACTTTTCGACGCTGATAGATGCCAAGGCCTTTCGAGAGGTTGACCCGGGCCACACGTGCGTGCCCATCGAGAATGCGCCGTCGTCGGTCAAAGCCGGGGACAAGGCAACGCTCCAGATCAAATACAGCTCCGAGTTCGACAAGCCAGAGGTGGAGACGTTTTACGCCTGCGCCGACATCACCTACGTCGAGCCGGCCCGCTTTACCACCTCGATCCCGTGCTTCAACGCTACCGAGCCCCTTACCGACCAAGACTTGGACGACGACGGCAGCGGTGGCAGCTTCCCGTCGTCCGACGTCTTCCCGGGACCCTCGGAGAACAGAACCGGGAGCCTATCGGGCGGTGCCATTGCCGGCGTCGTCGTCGGCTGTCTCGTTGGTGTCGTCGCGCTGGCCGTGGCGGCGCTGCTGGTGTACCGGAGAAAGCAGCAGCGTCTGCACATGATCCGCCGGCAGCACTCGGCGCGTGGCGTCAAGTGGGAGGAGCAGTCTGCCAGAGACTCCAACTCGAACCCGAGCGTCAGGATGCAAAACTTGTCGTAGCGGGCATTGGTGAGGGAAAGGTGTCATGAGACGAGTGCGATGCCTGCCAAGTGGAACGGCGTCTTGGGCTTGAACGGGAACCTGAACCGTTGGGAAAAGACCGAATGGCTCGTCTTTGGCCTCGCGTGTCTAGACTCGAAGTTGAAATACTGTACGGGGACGACGAGGCCCGGCCTGCGCTGCTTAGTGGTGAGCTGTTGGACCTTGGACCCCTTGATTTTCACTTCTCTCACAAGTGAATACCTCTCGACGCTGCTCAGGCTGGATTATCCGACGAGCTGGCCCCCAGGCGCCGTTGATAAACGCCGGGTGGTACAAGGACGTATGACTGCAGAGCAGGGCGCCAATGTAGTATTGGAATCTGCAACCCTGGCAGCCGGATCACTCTGCCGGCGGCCAAGGAGCAAGTGAATCGACCGAGCGTTCACGATTGGCGTTCACGATCCAATTAATTGGTGCAGCAGCCCGTGCTGCGCCTCTGCGCAAACGGTCGTGTCGAAATGGCCCGTCGAGGCTGATGAAGCAAAGAGGCTGCGTCGAGCCTAGTCAAGGATCTCGTGGGGACAGAAGGCTGCCGTGAAGAAGGTGTTGTCGATATCGATATGGAAGAAGAGTGTACGTACTTCCACCCCTGTCGGCAGGGCTCATCACCCACCCCTGTCGGCATGCTCACCGGCGGCGGACCCGTAAATTTTATAACATTGAACCCTCGCTCCACCGTAACTCGCCCGCCTCGTCTTTTTCCAGCACATCTTCTCGCCTTCGCCTCAGGTCACTGTTATGCCAAGACACGCGCACGTTCTTATCACGGTCTAGGTCAGTCCTCGCGTCGCTTCCGTGCAGCCTTCATCTTGAGAGGGGAAACTCGTCCATTCGTCAGTCGCGCCATGGACGTCGCTCTCAGTCCGGCGGTCCTCGGCCAGCTCAACACGGCCGAGGCCAGAGCCCTTCATCATGTCACGGACCGTCTGAGCTCGTGCGGCGTCGGCAGAATCGTCAACCTGCCTCAGATCATCGTCGTCGGCGAGCAGTCGGCCGGCAAGTCGTCTGTCCTCGAGGCCATATCCCACGTGCGCTTCCCCGTCCAGGGCGGACTCTGCACGCGATTTGCCACGGAACTCGTCCTTCGTCAGGCCAAGCAAACCCGTGTCGATGTCAGCGTCAAGTTTGCCGATCGCTCAAAGCCCTCAAAGACATTCCAGAGAGCTGGCTTCAGCGAAAGCGACCTTCCCGGCATCATCCAGGAGGCCAAGGAGTGCATGGGTCTGACTGCTACTGGCCGAGACTTCTCCCCAAGGATGTCTTGCGCCTCGAGATTGAGGGTCCAAACATGCTACCCTTGACCCTCGTCGACCTCCCAGGCCTCTTCCACGTCGACACGGCCGACCAGTCCATGCGTGGCAAGGAGACGGTGGACCAGCTTGTCGAGAGCTACATGAAGCAGAAGAACAGCATCATCCTAGTCGTCATCACCGCCAGCAACCAGCTGGCCAACCACATTGCCCTCCGCAAGGTCAAGGAGCACGACCCCAACAGAGAGCGGACCATTGGCGTCATCACCAAACCCGACCTCACCAGGCCCGGCTACACGGAAGAGAGGACGTACATCCAGGTGGCCCGGAACCAAGAGACGGCCAACAAGCTCAAGCTTGGGTGGCATGTCTTGCGCAACAGAGCAGAGGACGAGTCCAGCCTCGAGGACAGAGACGCCAGCGAGGACCATTTCTTCCAGAGCACCGCCTGGGCCTCGATCCCTCGAGAGGACCTTGGCGTCGTCAGTCTGCGCAAGAAGCTCAGCCGAGTCTTGTACGATCACGTTCGCAACAACCTGGGAGGCGTTGTCCAGGATATCGAGGGGAAGCTTCGAGAGCGCCAGGAGGAACTGGATCGACTGGGCAACCCCCGATCTACTCAAGAAGACATGAGGTCCTTTTTGCTCACCATTACTGGCGAATTCCAGCGCTTGGCGCGTGACGGCATTCACGGGCGCTACAACGACCCCTTTTTCGGAGACTTGAATGACCAAGACCACAAGCTGCGCGCACAACTCCGCAACTTTAACCGCGTTTTCGACCACGTGCTGACGACAAAGGGGTCCAACCAACGGATCGGACGGGCCGTCGAGGACGACGAGATCCCAGTATATCTCGAGACCTTTATGGAGCAGTATCCCTACGACTTTCCGGATCCCGAGGCAATCACACTCGAGGACCTGAGCGTCCAGCTCCAGCAGCAGGCTGCCTCCAATCAAGGCCGGGAGTTCCCAGGGTCCCCGAATCAAGAGCTGGTGATCCAGCTGTTCCAGAAGCAGGCCTCGCCCTGGAAGTCGATTGCCGAGTTCCACATCAAAAAGGTGACGCTTGCTACCAAGGCCTTTGTCGATCAGCTGTTCAGGCATGTCATTGGGCACCCCGATACGAGCAGGACGACCGAGGCCATCCTCAGCACTTGCGTCGACCCTTTCTTTAGCGACAAGGAAGAAGCATTACGCGGCAAGCTCGAGGAGCTGCTGCGACCCTATACGCACGGCTACGCGCTCCCCTTGGACGCCATCTTCCACCGGACAATGTCACAGCGGTCCACCACACGACTCGCCGATCGCCTTGTCGAGGCATTTCGCGGAGACCATCCCGATATGTTTGAGGACCAGAATCCCCGCAAGAAGCTCACCCGCACCTTGATATCCGAAGTTGTTTCCAACGCCGATGACATTGACGGAGGCGAGTTTGGTTCGGACAAGGTCATTGATATGATGGAAGCCTATTACGAAGTATGTGCCCCCATGTCCTTGTGAAGGCATCCACGTTTACTAAATTGGATAATGGATGTCTCGACGGACTTTCACCGACAACATCATCAACCTTGCAATCGAGAGCTGCCTGGTGTGCGATATCCCCGACATTCTCACGCCGACAAAGGTGGATCGCATGTCCAGTGAGCGGTTGCGCGAGCTGGCTGCCGAGTCGGAAGATGCCGAGTCGCGGAGAGAGCACCTGCAGGAGGAGATTGACGTCTTGCGTCAGGGCCTGGAGCAGTGTCGCCGATACAAACCGAGAGCGGTCACTGGTGAGTCGTGGCTTCTCGATGACGACACGTCGAGAACATGGATAAGCTGAAACGTATAATAGTTCTCCCGACGGCGCACCAGAGTTGGCACCCCTCCCCTTACCGGTCATCTTTCAATGGCGCAAACAAGCTCAAACCCGGGCCTTTTGGCAGAAGACTAACAGGTCGTTTTGCAGTACCATCCGCGGCCGGCCTCTTTGCTCCTGCCCCTGAATCGACCCCGGCCTCGGCCTCCAACGGACCGGCGACATCGTCCGGCCAATCCACGCGAGCTTCACCGGTCAATTCATTTGGGCCTGGGACCATTGGGTTGACGAGCTCACCCACGCCTCCTTCCACCGCGCCTCCTGCCTCAATCCCGCCAAAAATGTTCACTTTCAATCCGGCCGTGCCGACACCTGCGAACGCCTCAGAGTCCCTCTTTGTACCTTTGGGAGTTCAAAGGCGAAAGTGCAGAAAAGGCTATAGGTTAGGATAATGGTGACCGAAGAGTAAAAACTCTCGTAAAACTCGTATGCCATGCTTTGTACGGATATCACGGTGGTAGGTAGGTAATCAATCATGTCTGGTGTATCGGCACCAAACCGCAGCTTTTCCAAATCACGAGCACCCCTCTCCGACATCGGTCCCCCCTGTACCCCTGCCCAAAGTAAAGTAGTCATACCATCTGAGTCATGGCATCTGTACGAAGTACGAATACATGCCAATGGTACATTGCTTGGCTCGACGTCATCAATTCAACGCACCCCGAGAAAATCACTCAAAACAGCCTGTGAAGCACCCGCCGCCAAAGGGAAAGACCCTTGACGTGCTCCCGGTAGGCGTTGATCTCGTCCCAGTCCAGCTCGCGCCGGTCCGTGTCGACGTCGATTTGGTCGAGGCGCAGCCAGCCCGAGCGCTTCCAGACGAAGCCCAGCAGCCAAAAGGCCAGCACCACGGGCAGCGCCAGGCACGACTTGAAGAAGCCCTCGGCCGTGTTGACGCCCTCGGTGCCGACGGGTGCAATGGCGGTGAATAACTAGACATGACGTCAGCCTGGCTTCTTCCGTCGTCGGTCCTGTCTCCCGTGAACCTACCTGGGCGGCCATGACGATGAAGCACAGCGCCAGCGATACCCACGAGCCCCAGACCCCAAAGAGCGCCTTGAAGGCTATCTCGTCCAGTGAGTGGCCGTTGTGCGCCCACGCCTTGCGGAACCGGATGTGCGACAGGCAGATGGCGCCCCAGGAGAAGAGCACGGCCATGCCCGACAGGGCCTGCAGCCACTCAAACACCTGAGGTCCCGTCGCGCTCAGGTTCACGTAGGCCAGCGGCCCCGTCATGATGAGCACGAGGACGGAAAAGAGCGGGCGCCCGGACCGGTCAATGTAGGTAAACAGCTTGGGCGCGTAGCCCTGCTGCGCCAGCGCCGTCAGGGTCCGCGAGCCGCCATACACGCTCGACACGCCGATGGAGAGCACCGAGACGAGGATGACGGAGTTCATGAAGTGATCGAGCCCCCTTAGACCGGCATAGTTACCAATGAGCACCCACGGCGACGCCTTAACATCGGTAATGGCCTGGTTGGACAGCAGCCGCGGGTCGTCGGACGGCACCAAGAGCCCGATGAAGAACAAGCCTAGGATGTAAAAGACGACGATTCGCCAAAACACGCGCTTGACGGCTCCCGGCAGCGACTTGACGGGGTTCTTTGTCTCGGCCGCGGCCAGGCCCACGAGCTCGGTGCCCGTCAGCGAAAAGGCGGCCGTGACGAAGACGGAGCAGAAACCGCGGAACCCGTTGCGGAAGGCGCCTGGATTCTCCCAGTAGCGGGTGCCCCAGTACTCGTTATATCTTCCGGTGTGGGGTCCGCCGCCGAGGACGAGGACGAGGGCGACAATCATAAAGGTGGTGATGGCCGTAAGCTTGATGAGCGAGGCGCAAAACTCTTCCTCGGCGAAGCCAATGCCCCCAAAGATGTTGACGACGATGACGGCGACAAGGAAGATTGTGATCCACGCGGCCACGCTCGTTTGCTCGTCCCAGTATTGTATCACGAGCGCGCACACGGTCAACTCGAGCGGCAGGACGGTGAGCCAGAGGAACAGGTAGTTCCAGCCGACGGCGAAGCCAAAGGACGGATCGATGAAGCGGGTCGCGTAGGTATAGAAGCCGCCGGAGATGGGGTACATGACGGCGAGCTCGCCGAGAGCAAAGACTGCGTGCGTGGCCCACGTCAGTTCCCCCGAGAGGATTGGGGGCGTCCTCGGAACCTACCAATATTGAAGACCATGAAGCCCACGATGGAGAAGCAAATCAAGAGGGAGGCGGGGCCCTATCGCATCGTCCCAGATCAGCTTTATCGACGTCTCACGCTGCCTCTTGCTCCGACGGCGGTCGCGAGAATCAACGACAGCCAGGCCAATTGCAACTTACACCCTTGCTCAGGGCACTGCCGGAGCCAACGAAGAAGCCGGCGCCAATGGAGCCTCCAATGGCTATCATGTGCAGGTGGCGCGTCTTTATGGATCGGTCGAGCTCGACGACGCCGCGGCCATAGTAGAGTGGCTTGAAGGAGCGCAGGGTCAGGCCGCAGCGCGTCCAGCGACCCTCCTGCTCAAAGACGGTGAGCTCGGCAGGACTCTTCTGGACCTTTGTCTCGCCGTTGCCGGTGCGGGGGCTCGCGAAGCCCTTTTCGCCGGCCGACGCCCCGGTGGCGACGGCGCTGTCGTGGTCGGACATGTGGAATCTGGTCGGCGTGGGACACGATGACGGGCCGGAGATGTGGGCAACGGTGGACTGTCAAAGAGATATTGGGACACGGACTGGAGCCAGGGACCAAGGACGAAGAAACCAGAAAATACAAGACCCCCCTGGCGCTCGCCATATTATTTATGATTTACGCCCGCGTGCGTGTATGTGCGAGACCCAGTTTCGGGGTTTGTAGCCACCCCATGACGGAGGAGAAAACACAAATATGGGGAATAATAATAGTGATGGTAATAACAACGGGGATGGTGGCTTGTGCCGGGAACCCCCCGTTGTGCAGCGAAGCTGGGGGTCAGGCAGGAGAAGGAAGAGAGAGCTCCTGTGGAGAGCCAAGCGATATCGAGTCTAACTTCAGACACCAGGAATCGAATTATGGCCTGATGGAAGGATGGAGGATGGTGGGCGGCGTGGCCTGGAACGTGGATGAGGCCAGGTTCACGCTTTCTGGCGATGAGGCAAAGCAGCGACAAGTGGGCCGCACAACAATATTTGAACGATGCTGTTCTGGGCACTAACTTTACGGAGCTTTTTATACGTATGTACATGGACGCGCATTTGAGGGAGGCATTTGATACTTTATACTCTGCGTTTACATGGAACCGGGGCAGGAAAGAGCAAGCTCGGGTTGTGTTGTGTGAACGGAGTAGTATGACTCATTGCCGAGCACGAGGCAATCATGTCGGCGAGGTGATACCAAAACGGCCCAACTTTAAAACCCCAAGGCCAACACGGGAATAAAAATGAAGCTCACTCGGCACCGCTAGGTTTCGGAGGCTCGGCAAACCATGGCTTCGTTTTGGGAAATGCACCGCCGGTCTTGGGACCCTCTTTCCTTCCAAGGCATTTGTCGGCGCAAAAGCGGGCGCGGCAGAAGCAGAAGCGGGGAAAAGGTTCAACGAGAAATGAATGATGCGTGTGTACGATTACGAGGTACCGTAGTAATTCAACAAATTATTCGTATGTACACTTGGTAGGTATGTTGCACCGTCAAGCATCGTGAAGTGTGGTTGGTTCGCGGAGGAGCCAAGGCGGATGGGACGATTCCCAGTGTGTATAGATAAGGGCCTGGCATCGGGCACTTCATCTTGTCTCTCGACGCTTCTTTTTAAATCCTTTTCATAAATATTGCCCAACCTCACTGGTTGGGAGCCGTGACATGAATGGCCCGGGCCCCGCGCATTGCCAAACCTAATTTTCCATTCTTGGCTGGGCAATTCCCCCTGTCGACGCCTCTCTCCCTCCTCTCTTCTTGGCGGGCGCCATGGGAGTGGGTGCCCAGGAAAGCTACTGGTTCGACTAGTATATGGTATGGCCCGTCGATGCAACCCGCCGTTGGCCATAATCTGCTGACTTGTTGACCGTGATGCCATCTTGGCCTTGTCCCATGCCAAGGCCAGCCGATGCCCGTGGCCATGCCCTATCGAGCCTCGAGGGCCTGAGCCAGCTACGCAGGCAGCTTTCCCCGGCGAAAGAGGCTCGAGGCAGCCCTTGAGACGGCATCAACGGCGATGCGGTACAGGGCAGGCCCGACGCTGATGCGCGCGACGCCCAGTCCCGCCAGCTCCGCCACCGTCGGCTCGCCGGCGTAAGCCGTCAGCTGCACGGCGACGCGGCCGTCGAGCTCCCGCACCAGTCGCTCGACGTGCGCCTTGGTCATGCCGCGACGGGGCCCGCCCCAGTAGAAGACGGTGGTGGCGCCGGCGGCGAGAAACGCCCTGCCGCGGGCGACGGCCTCGGCGATGCGCGTCTCGTCGTCGAGGGCCGCGTCCTCGAGGCAAAAGACGTCGCACCGGGCGTTGATGACAAAGTCGCGACAGCCGGCGGCTTCGGCGGCCGACGCGGCAACCCGCAGCCGGCGGACCTGCTCGTCAAGGGGGTACAGCGAGCCGGCGATGCCCGCGGCGAACCCGGCCTGGGGGATGCTGTCCTCGATGTTGGCGCCGACGACGCCCGCCCCGACGGCCGCCCTCACCACCTCGTCTATCCGGGAGCCATATCCGTCCTGGAGGTCGGCGCTCAGGGGCAGGCCGGCGTCCCGGCAAAGGGGCGCGATTCGGGCTATGGCGTCGCGGTTCAGCTCCCAGCCGAGGTCCTCGTCAGCGACGCCGGCGGCGGCGGCAATGGCCCACGAAGCCGTGGCCACGGCCTTGACGGGCTGGTCGTCGGGGGGGGCCTTGTTAATGGCGAGTATGGCCTGGAGAGAGGCCACGTCCCAGACGTTGGCGAGGATGACGGGCGACTGGGGGACGTGGAGGGCGCCGAGCGTCTTTGCTGCGTCGTTGCTCATCTTGACAAGTCTGCGGTGCTCCTGCTGCAGGCTGAGAGAGCCAAAGGCGGGGGGTCGCGCGTCGGTCTTTTTTCTGAATCTCCGATCCTGGGTGACGTCGGTCGGCACTTATTAACCGGCGTTCCGTAAAACCAAAACTCCGTCAAAACCCCGCCCAGGGGACTTCTTACCTCCTGCATCCAAAATTCTCGACCCTCTTTCACCATTGAATGCTGACGAGACCGCCCTCGCTCTTCCGCCGTCTCCCGCCCTAGGTCGATTTCAACGCCGCCTCGTCCATCACTGACCCTTTGCTCGGCCTCAGACCCCCCCAGCATGGTGACCACCGACGAGGCCTCGGCAAAGTCCAGGATGGCTGGCTTCCTGTCGCGCATGAGCCCAGTCCCGGCCTTTCCAGAGTACACCGGCCCCTTCAAGGTCGGCACCGTCGACGTCGAGATACCCGTCGCCGACCTCAACGCCCCGAGCCCGGCGCCCCCGGCCGCTGCCGACATTCCAACGGTTCAGTTCCGCGTCTTCTACCCGGCAGTCCCCGAATCCGACGGCAAGCGCATCAGCTGGCTGCCGAACCCCCAGCGTCACCATGTGTCGGCATACACCAAGTTTGCCGGCATTGGACCTACCTTGGCCGAGTTTCTCTCGTATGCTTGTCGTCGAGAGGCTCATGGAAACAGACTGACCTTTTCAATGACAGCTTCTTCCCTCGTCACCTCTACTACACCTCGATCCCCGCATACAAGAATGCCAATTTGTTGCAGGCAGACACCGCAAACCGGCGCTGGCCCACCATCATCTTCTCCCATGGCCTCGGTGGCAGCCGCAACTCCTACTCCTACATCGCCGGCTCTCTCGCCTCCCACGGAACCGTCGTCGTCTGCCCCGAGCACCGCGACGGCAGCGCCGTCATCTCATTCGTCCGCCGCTCCAACGAACCCGATCGGTTCCTCGGACCCAACACCTGCCGAGTCATTCCCTTTCAGAAAATCCCCCACGACGTTAGCCCGCAAGTCTACGAATCCCGGGAAGCCCAGCTCCGCATCCGGCTCTGGGAAATGGGCTTGACTCACGATGCGGTCCTGGCCATGGACAGCGGCCGGGGTTTCGCCAACTGGAACCGGTCGACGCCGGGCCTGGACCAGTTTGTCGGGCGGCTCGACGTCCAGGAGCCCGGACGCATCATCTTTGGCGGGCACAGCTTCGGTGCCACGACGACGGTGCAGTTCTTGAAGAGCGTCTACTACGCCGCGAGGCCAGAGGTGGCTTCGATGCCGAAGCCGCTGTTCCGGCCCGCCGCCGACTGCAGCATTCGCAAGCAAGTGACGGAAAGGACGGTGACGATGCTCCTGGACATGTGGTGCATGCCCGTCCTGGCACCAGACTCGGCACCCCTGTTCAACCTGCCGCTTCCCGCGTATGCGGACGTGCCGACGGCTCCCGGTGGAAGCGCACTGCTTGCGGTCGAGTCGGAAGCCTTTTACAAGTGGACCGAGCATCTGCACGTCAAGGCCCGGCTGCTGTCCCCGGATCCCTCAGCCAAGACTGTCACGCCGCTGATGTTCGAGCGGCCCAGCGGCGTGAAACTGCCCGAGCCCAACTTCTTCTACGTGGTCAACTCGGCGCACTTGAGCCAATCGGACTTTGGCATTCTCTTCCCCTGGCTGACCAAGAAGATCTTTGACGCCGAGCAGCCGGAGCGGGTGCTGCGGCTGAACCTCCGAGCCCAGCTCCAACTGTTGCGGACAAACGGCGTTCCCGTGGCGCGGACGTGCGCAAGCGACCTGGTCGACGGCGCCCACGTCGACAAGCTCGACTCTCCCGACAGCGACGATGACGGCGGCCGCGTCCCCGGATCCAAGGACGGTGTGAAGAACGACGAGGCCATCTTTGACCGGAGCGGCCGCGACCTTGTTGGACATTGGAAGTGGGTTGATCCTGTCGGCTTGGGAGTCGCAGGCGAGGCCGACACGGGCAAGTCGGCCAGCGAGCAGATGGAGGAGGGTGAGGACAAGATGAAGGGCGAGCTTGAGCCCAGCGAGCAAAGACCGGCGTCTCCCAGGATGCGAAAGCTGGTTGCTGCCGCCGCTGCCTCGTCGTCGTAGGGCGGTCGAGAGGAAGATGAATATGCTTTCGACACGCCGCCTCACCCACCTGTTGTCTTTGACGGCACGTCGGGGGGGCCTTTACAGCTGGATTATACCACTTTGGTCTTGCTTGGATAGGTAGATTGCGTTTTTGAGCCATGGACGGGCTTACGAGAGCCGAAGTAGACAGCGGGCAACGCACACTGTTTCAATAGAACAACGCGGTAGAGTTGGGGAGCCCTGACAAACCTGTCGCGTCGCAAGAGCCACTCAACTGGGAAAAGGCGAATATTATATGGAGTCTGGGGGATGATACTGGACATGCTGACGGTACATGGTTCAACGTGTTCAATTTAATCGTCTGTCTCTGTCTGAAAACAGGTAACTCGATCGTCTGTATCTGTCTCGAAACAGGTGACTCCACCCAGCGGGACCAATAACAAGGGCGCTGCCAACACGACTCGGTGGGCGAAATTGATCGAATTGAGTTGATCGCCACCCCATGAGCGATGTAGATTCCCCGACGTTCCTCATCGTCAGCCCTAAAGATAAATGTAAGCAACCATGGTCATAAATGATAACGGCAGTTGAGGAACAGAGGTTTTAAATTCTTACCAGGCGTTCGCCCACTTGAGCCACCACTCTCTAACCATAGTTCTCTCCTTGTCCTCTTCAAGAGCACTGTTAGCGGCAGACTTAATCGCTGGTTGACTAATAACTTACCCTGCAACAAGACCAACGAGTTGATTCCTGAGCCTCTAAATAAGGTTAGTTACTACCAGCTTGAAACATGCTAATCGAGGTCGATTAGGCCTGAGATTAGATGAATCCTTACGCACTAGAGATACCAGCCGTATTAGTATCTTGCAATAAAATGGCCTTGCTAATTATAACGATTAATACTTACTTTCTAAGGTTATAAATTAGCATTCCTAGTTCATATGATTAGTTTAAGAAACCACCTACACTCTAAAATAGTAATGTTAGTAAATGGATTTTTCATCTCTTTTCTAAAACACTTACACATCTAATACACTATACCAACTTGTTAGTATATAACCCATCGCTGGGAAGGGTTGCAAATTTACCCTCTATTGTTCGAGTTCATCAGCATATGTCTGGTAATTAGGTCTTTATTTTCAGCACGAAACTTACCATCTAGATTCATCATCATTTAGTATATGGTCTGGAGTCAACAGGATTCAATACTCTGTGAGTACGTACAGCCTAGGAATCACGGTTAGTATCATGGTGCCAGCGTCATGGGTGGTATGTTTACCATCTAAGAGAGATGTGTTAGTGCTCGTCCAATATTGATGTGCCGCTGTAACCACTTACAAGCTGAGGTGACAACTCATGTTAGCATGCTCCAAAGATGGAGCGCATGGCGGGACGAATGCTCACAAGCTGTTTCCATTGATCAAGTTAGTATGCTGGTCGTGGTTGGGATTCTGGCGGTCTTGGAGTGAATACTTACGCACTGGAGTTGCAGTCCATATTAGTATACTCCTGGCAGTTGGTAAACGTTGCCAATACTCACATGCTGCAGTCGCCAGATGTATTAGCATGTGGGTGAGTCGCAGGGGACTTGGTCTGTCGTGAAATGTCACTTACACACTGGAATCGTCGACTTGGTTAGCTCACTAGTAGCAGGGAGATATCGTCCATTGTAGGACAAGCACCCACATCCTAAGTCGCATATTCCATTAGCATACTGGCAGGAGTTGAGAGAGATAGATGAAGTACTCACATTCTAGAGACGCCCACTGTATCAGTACGGTAGTTAATGAGATGTCCTATGGTGGATGAATACTGACGCACTGCATCCATCCTGTATTAGTATATCGCTAGCAGAGGAACGTGGGCAGATGACGTACGTTCTAAAAGACATTAGCATCGAAAGCAAAAGGCCAACAGTGGACGTTGGCACCTACTTTCTGGAGTCGCCAGTCATGTCAGTGGCTGCCAGTGTGAGTTGTTGCCTATCGAGCACCTACAAGCTGGAGTCGTGTCAGTTTATGGAACGTTTCGGATCGCGGATGATATTCACTTACTTCCGCGACCTAAAGTCACCAGCTACATTAGCATGGCATTGGTGGTCGTAGACGATATAGCGGCACCTACGGTCTGACGAGCCAAACACGTTAGCACATGACAAGTCACGCCTCGGATGGCAAACGGTCACTCACCGGTCGGTGCGGTCTTGGACGCGGTCTTGGACGCGGTCGGAACGGTCGGAACGGTCTTCGAATCGGTCGGAACTGTCCTCGGTCCGGTCGGAACGATCCTCGGAACGGTTCTAGGTCCGGTAGGAACGGTCTTCGGGCGGCTTCCTCGGCTTCCTCGGCTGCCTCCAATGCTGGCATCGCCATGGCCAAGGCAAAGAGGGCAGCGAGATGGAAAAGAATCGATTTCATCTTGCCAAATTATGGGAGACGACGTGTTGGTTGACAAAGTTGGTTGGGTTGAAAAGATTCGGTGTTTGGCGGTTCAATCTAACCTTTTAATACTCGCCTGGGAAGAGACTCTGCTCCGTCGACAAAGTCCAGCAGTCCGTTGGTCTGGGTTTCGAGGAACGCACCTAGCCTGTTCCGGCGAGCGATAGTAGTCGGCAAATGCCAGTTAGTCCGCAAGGCTGGCTTTTCTCTTGGGCTGCAAAAACCGCATTCCTCCATCTCGCACCGGCCGAGGGATATCCGTACCTGGCATGCCACTTCGGAATCGATCAGACAACCCATCTACTTGATTCGGTTAATCGACGCGACTAAGATGTTGATCTCAAGGATAAATATTCCAAGTGCTTAAGGATGTTCCATCTCGACTAGGACTCCCATAGCTACATTCTCATTGGCCAAAGCCAGTCTTTAGACGTCGGTTCTTCCTTCAAGGGCGTTAGCTCTCAGTCATCAGATACGCTACCAGACACGACTGTGGGCCTCGTTAATTCCTCGCAGAGACAGAAGTGTTGTCGGGCTCTAGGCAACCAGCCCAAAACGTTCATGACCTGATGACGTTGTGCAATTACACTTGAGCCTTGATTGAAGAATGATCAGGTATACAGATGGTAGAAATATGGCTGTCCATAGCGTATCAATTGATGAGATAGAAAGAGCGATGGGGCAAGTTCTGGAAAGGAAGAAGTCAAGGTAAACCCGACGGGCAGCCCCCCTAAACGGGACATTCCTTGGTATTTCGCCCCCATTCGCACTGGAGGCTTGGGCAACGTGGTAACTAGTTGACTAAAAAGAAACCACATTTGTCGTAACTGCGACCGCAACCAACCCTCTGATGGCACTGCTTAGACTCATGGCGATGACGCACAGCAAACGAGCAGGATTTTAACTGAGACTGTATCACGTTCTAGCCACCGAAGGTCTAGGTCACTCATTCTCGTTCCCGATTACTTGACAATATATAAAGAGTTTCTTGCTTCTTGGGACAATCTGCAGCTCGGACACTTTCCACTACAACTCGATCCTCCTTTACTCTTTGACCGCCAATTCTTTGACCGCCAATACGATGAAGGCTGCAACTCTGATTATTCTCGCCTGCTCTGCGGGTACGGCATTGGCCGGATACGCAGATGCACAGCAATATGTAGAAAGTCTTGGCCGTGGAAGAACACCATGCGGGCAATCCGGCGCCGCCAAATTCCACGATTTTCTTCACTGTATCTTCTCCTTTATTCCTCAAGGCATCACGCATCCAGAAGATAACCAGCACTTTCGCCAATGCTGTTTCTTTGACAGGAGTGGCATTACTTTTGAACAGTACAGGAACAAGGGCAAGGGCAGGGGTAGGGGTAAAGGTAGGGGTAGGGGTAAAGGCAGGGGTAGGGGTAGGTTGGGATTGGGCTTTTGACGATGAGTTTGAATGAGGGATGAGGGAGGAAAGAGAGGTTCGAGAGGCCGAATCCCGAAAGAATGTTCCTGGGCACAGGACAAAGGGTAGGATGCGGGCATTACAATGAAGCAATAAACGATGTATGCGGGTGGTTAATCTTGGACAACTGAGGTCTTTACGTCTCCTTGCTCTGCTGAACTTTCTCCCAACTGCCCTTGATGACCTCTTTTAATTACCTATCGAAAGGCTCTCTATCCCCGTATATTTGATCGTTGAATCATCACCACTGGTCACCAAGCACTTGTCCGCTTCGTTTCTTTGGAAAATCAGATGGCTCTCTTATTATTAGTTCAAGATTGTGTTTATACAACAAGTAGCCTGGAGTTCCTTGACATGGTACGCGATGGCATCCTCCTCAGCTCCCGGCCTCGGCCGAAAGCCAGCGCGAGCGGGCGGCAATCTTCCTGGTGAGGGCATGTATGGGGGTGCTGCTCGTGAGTTCGAAGATGCTGAGGTCGCTGCGAAGATTCTTGGCCAGCCAGTTGCGCAGCTCGACGGCCACCAGGCTGTCGACGCCGTACGTGTAGACGGGCTTTGCCGTGTCGATGTCGGCCGTGGGGATGGAAATGATGCTGGCGATTTTCCCGAGCAGCAACTCCTGCACGGATGCGCTGGCCTCGTCTATCGACTTGGAGTTTCTCAGCCGGTCGAGGTGCCTGTCGTAGTTGGTCTCGGGCTCGTTGCCCGCCGCCTCGGCCGTCTGGACACCGAGGCGCTGGAGGTAGGCGAAAGGCGAGAGTGTGCTGAGCCAGCAGAAGTCGGCGTCGATGGACACGCGCTGCATGGCCTGCACGGCGCCTCCGTTGCCGGCTCCGACGAGCAGTTGCGGCGTCAACGGGCCGTCGCCGTTGGCGGTGCCGGCCAGCGCGCAGCCGAGGAGGTGGAAGAATTGCGCTTCGTCGACGCTGGGCTGCACGGCATGATTAGAGGGGAACAGGATGACTAAGGGGGAGAGTTGAAACTGGGTGACTAAGGGGGAGAGTTGAAACAGGGTGACCAAGGGGGAGAGTTGAAACAGGATGACTAAGGGGGAGAGTTGAAACAGGGTGACCAAGGGGGAGACTTGAAGAAACTGCGTACCGTGAGAAACGGGCTGAGACCCGCCGCAACGTCGTCATGCTCCGCCACATAGCCGAACCCCTTGATGACGCCGAGGTTGAGACTCAGCGCCGGCAGGCCCTTGGACTGCCGGAAGTGCACCAAGGCGTCCTGGTACGTGTTTCCCGCCGCATAGTTTGCCTGCGAGCAGGCGCCGATGATGCCGGCCAGCGACGAGAGCAGGATGAAGAAATCGAGACTGCGCGGGAGCAGCTCGTGGAGGTTCCAGCTTCCTATTGCCAGTCAGCATGCCGTTTGCAACCTCGTTCCCGAGCCAAGACTAACCCTGGATCTTAGGCTTCGTTGCGGCGGCCCATTGACGGTAGTCCATCTTGTGAAATAGTGTGTCTTGCAACACCATGGCGCCCTGGATCACGCCTCTGATGGGCGGCATCGTCTGCGACACCTCGTCGAGGATGGCCTTGAGCTGTTTCTTGTCCGCCACGTCAGCCGCGTATACCTTGGTCTCGACGCCGGCGGCGGCCAGTTTCGCGACGAGGAGCCGGGCCTCGTCCCGGGCGGCGCCGGAGCGCGAGATAAAGACGAGATGGCGGGCGCCGTGCTCGGCCATGAAAGTCGCCTGGGCGCGGCCGAGGCCGCCGAAGCCGCCGACCAGCAGATAAGTGGCGTTTGGGTCTAGGCTCCAGGAGAAGAAGCTCGGCGGCCTGACGGGAGCTCGGGACTCGGGCGTGAAGCGGAGGACCAGCTTGCCGATGTGAGTGCCGCGCTGCATCTCCCGGAACGCGGCCTCGACGTTGGAGAAGTCGTGGGCCACGATGGGCCGTATAGGGCCGATGGCGCCTTGCTCGAAGAGCCGGAGCACGCTCGAGACCACCTTGCGGCCCTGGCGCGAGCCTCGCATCATGGCCTCGAGGTTGACGGCGGAAAAGGTGGCGTTGTTGAGAAACGGCCGCATATCGAGCCTGCTGTTGCCTATAATGTCCTTGATGCCGACCTCGACGAAGCGGCCGTGCGGCGCGAGACACATCCAGCTCCTCTGCAGCGCCTCGCCCGCCAACGAGTTGACGATGACGTCGACGCCCCGGCCGTGGGTGACGCGCTTGATGCCCCGTTCGAAGGACAGATCGCGCGAGCTGAAGACGTGGTCGGGCTCGACGCCCATGGCCACGACGGCCTGCTTCTTGGCCTCGGTGCTAACGGTGCAGAAGATGTCTGCCTCGAGCATCTTGGCGAGCTGGATGAGAGCCTGGCCCAAGCCTGAGAGAGAGTCAGTAAGTCGGACGAGAGGTACGAATGGCCAAGGGCGTCTTACCTCCGGCCGCGGTGTGGATGAGCACGGATTCCCCCTTTTCGAGCCTCGCAACCTCCATTAGAGACTGGTACGCGGTTGCGTAGGCGATGGGGATGGCGGCCGCTTCCTCGTCGCTCAAGCTGGCCGGCGCGTGATGGACGCAAGACTCGTGCACCCGGACCGTGGTCTGCATGACGCCCGGCGTGATGCATATAACGCGGTCGGCCGGCGAGAACTCGGTGACTTTGGCGCCGACGCGGCGGACGATGCCGACGGCTTCGTGGCCGAGGACGGGGCGTTGGAGCTCGCCCATGGCGATTAAGACGTCCCTATCCAGTTAGCGAATTAAAGACTCGACTCAAAGCAACTCGACTCAAAGCAACTCGACTCAAAGCAACTCGACTCAAAGCAACTCAAAGCAACTCGACTCAAAGCAACTCAAAGCAACTCGACTCAAAGCAACTCGAAGCAACTCGACTCAAAGCAACTCGACTCAAAGCAACTCAAAGCAACTCGCAACGTAAGACTCACCGAAAGTTCAGCCCACACGCAGACACGTCCATTTCCACCTCGTCCTCAGCCAAGGCCTGCGGCAAGCTCTCGTCGACAAAGTGAAGCGTCTCCAGCGCCCCGGGCTGTCCGATGGTCAGCCTGAGCGGCCGGCCGGCCTGGACGAGGCCGGTCATCTCCGGCGAGACATTAGACCCCGTGGCCCGCGCGAGGCTCTGGTTCATCGTCTTGTCCGGCATGTAGCGAGGGATGCAAAAGGCCCCGTCTCTCTCCGAAGTCTCCATCTCCTCGAGCACGCCCTCGTTCCTGCTCCAGATGCCACGGAGCCTCCGGCCGACGACGCCGCTCACCGATTCGACGTCCCCGGCGGGCTCTCTGCAAAGGTGCATCTCGTAGAGCCGGCGGGTCGCGTCCTCCATCTTGACGCAGCGCAAGAGACCGGACACGATGCGCTTGCTGGGGTGGCCCGGCCCGTCGGCCACGTCTGACCTGGTGACCCAGAGGACCTCGGCGCTGTAGAGGACGAGGTGCTTGACCTGCTCGAAATGGGCCTCCTGGGCGTCTTGGAGGAACGACTCTTCATACTCGAGGAGGGAAACGACGGTCTTGCCCTCGACGTCGGCGACCGCGGTTCCGACGCTATTGATGGCCGCGCGCGCGCCGAGGCTCTGAAACTCGCGGCAAATGCAAGACGCGAGGCTCTGGGTGGCCTCGCCACAGTCGTCTGGGACCACGACGGTGACGTTCTTGGCCGAGACGGCGTCCCCTCGATACGGCTTTGTGCTGATCAGCGTCGACATCCTGTGAGCGACACCATCGTCACCGTCGGTGATGGCGGCGTCGGAGCCGGAAAAGCCGGCCTCTTTGAGCGTCTCGTCCCACTGGTGTCGCAGGAGCAGAGGCCCCCCCTTCCTGTCGTCCTCTGCAGCCCACCATCCGGGCAGGGTTCCAAAGACAAAGGAAACCAGGTCGGTCGGATTGGTAATCTCGCCCAGGACCAGGTTGCCGCCGGGCTTCAACAGCCGGCTGCAGTGTCGAAGCGTCGTCTGAATATCCTTGGTGGCGTGGAGGACCTGCGAGCAAGTTAGAAGCCAGTCAAGGAACGTCTAGGCAAGGAGAGCTCTGCATACATTGACGGCGAGCACCACGTCGTACGACTCGGCCTCGAAGCCCTGCTCGACCGGATCGTCCTCGATATCGAGCACCTTGTACTCGACGTAGGGCTGCCAGTCGCTGAGCAAGCTCTTTGCATTCTCGAACCAGCCGGGAGAGATGTCGGTAAAAGTCCACTTTGAGAGCCGCGGCGTCGACAGCTCTCCGTCTCCGAGCCGGCGCAGCACCGGGACGGTCGTCGAGGCCGTGCCGGCGCCAATCTCGATGACCCGCAAGCCTGGCACCTTGTGCGCCTTGAGGTCGAACCAGCGCTGAAAGGCCCGGGCGTTTCTCTCGGCGCCGTTTGCCTCCTTGTAGAAGCGCGTAAAGTACTCGCTCGCCATGAGGGAGGCAATGGGCGTGGTCTCCTGGGCGAAGAGGGCGTCCAGCGAGCCGAAGACGTGGCACAGGAGGTTTCCGTCGACGGGATACCGCTTGACAAAGTCTTGCAGCTTGTCGATGCCCCAGTACTCGCTCGGCCCGGGCCGGAAGACGTCGTTGCGTGGCGATATGGGCGGGCTGGGGTCGTTGCCAACGCCCGTCGCGCACCGCGTCCGCATCCACTCGACGTATTTCTGCAGGTGGCCTGGGAGGTTCCTCGGGTGAGCATCGAGCCTCTCGAGCGTGAGACGGCACATTTCGTTGACGATGCCGTGGGCTTGGACGCAAAACTGCATCATGTCGCCGTGGCCCTGCTCGCCCTCGCCCACGAACCTGTGCAGCCCGGGCCGCTGCAAGAGGTCAATGTCGGGCTTCCAGACGACGGACGCGTACAGCTCCGGGCTCGGCTCCTCGGATGACTCGTGCGTGGCCCCCAAGCCGCGACACTCGAGGCCGTCGACGATGATGGCGGGCATCGTGTCAAAGGTCCCGTCTCCGGCCATCAGCGAGCCCGTCATGTGGTGCGCGCCGCTGAACGACGTCTCGCATATGCCACGCAGAGTCGCCCCGGGGTCGCGCGGCATGTCGCTCGAAATCACCAGGGAGGCCACGGCCGTCGGCACCCAGGCCTGCCGCGGGATCCCCTCGGCGGCGCGGACGGCGACGAAATGGGTCTGCAACAAGGTGTCGAGCGTCGCGGGGTGGATGAGATGGTCGCTCTCGTACGACCTGGGCATGCAGGAGCGCGAGTCGGAGATTGTCGTCTCAAAGGCGACGGTTGGGCCGTTGTGGCGGATCGCGGTGACCCCCTGAAAGCATTTGCCTGTTTCAACTTAGCAGCATATTCGACGAGCGTTGAGCGCTCTCGCTTACCATAGCTGATGCCCAGACTCTCGCAAAACTCGTAGTGAGTCGTGCTGGCCAAGGCATCTTGGCATGTTGCGCTCTTGGACTCCCAGTATCGTCGGTATGCCAGAGTCTCCTCCCGCAGTTCCCGGCCGCCATCGATGAGAGCGGCCTCCTTTTTGCGCCGGGCCTGTATGAGCCCGCAGGCGTGCTCGACAAAGACGTCGCCGTCTTGGCACGAGTAAAAGGAGAAATCGAGCCAAGGCCCGGCCGAGCCGCTCATGCCAACCTTTCTCCGTTTTAGGTGCAAGTAGGTCTCGACCCCTTTGTCATTGTTCGGGATGATGAGGGGCTGCGAGATGGAGAACTCGGATACTTGGAAGCCCGAGACGTCCCCGGCGGTGCCCGCTTCCTGTTCCAGCTGTCGCAACGCCTCGACGGCGGCGCACATGACGCCCGTGGCAGGGAAGACGGTGTTTCCCTGGACCCGGTGGTCTTTGAGCCACGGCAGCTCCGCCACGCGCAGGCGGTTGACCCACGTGGGCTCGAGGGGGTTGAACGAGTCCAGCCGCGAGCCGATGAGGTCGTGCCTGGGGAAGATGGGGAAGCGGTGATTTCTCGATAGCCGCGATTCATGCCAATACGAGGTGGAATGGTTCCAGCTGTAAGAGGGCAAGTCGGTCAAGACTGTTTTCGAACCGGGCGTCTCGTCCAGATTGTTGACCTAACGTACATGTGAGAAGGGGAGGGAGGCCGTGAAAGGGGGGAGAGAGGCCGTGAAAAGGAGAGGGAGGCCGTGAAAAGGGGAACGACTCACCTTGTCCATTTGGATCGGAACGCCCTTGGTCCATAGAGAAGCGGCGACACCCATGGCCGTCAGCGTCGCATCTTGTCCGCGGACCAGGAGACTGTGGTAGCTCGTGTGCCCCATGGCCCCGCGGGCGAGCTTGAACTGGTTGAAAGCGCCGGCCAGCGCCCCGTGCGGCCCGACCTCGACGACGATGCCGGGCGCGCCCGCGTTGGCGTCCACCATGTCGTCCAAGGCAGAGACGAGGTCGACGGTCGAGCACAGGTTGGCCACCCAGTAGTCGGCGGTGAGTTCGGAGCCGGCGACCCGACGGCCGTAGACGGTCGAGTGGAAGCATGCCGACTCGGGGCCGGGGACCACATCGGCGATGCGGCGCCGGTACTCGTCGCGGATCGTGTGCATCTGCGGGCCGTGATAGGCGTTGTCGACGCGCAGAAGACGGCAGAAGACGTCGCCGCGCTGCAAATCCCCCTGCAGCCGCGCCAGCTCCGTCTTGTCGCCGGACAGCGTCACGCTGCTCGGGCTGTTGATGCAGGCCAGCGTGACGCCGCGGTCCAGATACGGCCGGACCTTGGCGGCGGACAGGCCGACGGCCATCATGCCGCCGCCCGGGCCGCGCTCCTGCGCCATGCGGGAGACCAGGCCGCGGTGGAGCGCGATCTTCAGGCAGCTCCGGCGGTCCAGCGCGCCGGCGGCGTACGCGGCCGCCATCTCGCCCGACGAGTGCCCCACCACGGCCGCCGGCACCGCCCCCCAGTGCCGGAGCAGGTCAACGAGCGCGAGCTGCAGCACCGCGCACAGCGGCTGCGCGAACTCAGCCACGTCGACGCGCGACCCGTACGCCAGCTCCGCCTCGGCGTCCCAGCCGCAGCCGAGGCCCGCCAGCGCCGCCGCCGAGGCCCGCACCGACCGCGCAAACGCGCCATGCGACATGAGCTCGCGGCCCATGCCGGCCCACTGCGCGCCCTGGCCCGTGAAGAGCAGCGTCACCCGCGGCGCCGCCCCCGCCTTGGCCGGCCCGACGCTCCCGTCCGCCCACCCGGCCCGCAGCTCGGCCACGGACCGCGCCACCACGGCGTGCCGCCACTGGAACACGGACCGGCGCTGGGCCAGCGTGTGCGCGAGCCGCGGCAGCAGCGCGTCGCCCGCGCCCCCGGCGTAGTCGCCGTGGGCCTGGCGCTGCCGGGCGATGGCCTCTTGCTCGGGCGCCGACAGCGCGAAGACGAACGCCGGGGCGGGGCCCGTGGGTGGGTCCGGCGCCGGTAGCGGGTCCGGCGCCCGCCGCGCGTCGTCGAGCACGACGTGGACGTTGGTCCCGCCGAAGCCGAAGCTATTGACCGAGCACCGCCGCACGCCGCCCGCCTCGGGCCACGGCACCGGCGCCGTCGGCACCACGACCATGCCGCCCGTCGCCTCGAGGCGCAGCGCCGGGTTCGGCGTCGACAGGTTGAGGTGCGGCGGGATGGTGCCGCGCTCCATGGCGAGGACGCACTTGATGATGCCCGCGAGGCCCGCCGCCGCCTCCAGGTGCCCGATCTGCGTCTTGACGGAGCCGCAGTAGAGCGACGTTGTCCGCCGGCCTGCCATGGCCCGGATCACGGCGCCCATCTCCGCCGGGTCGCCGGCCCGTGTGCCGGTGCCGTGCATCTCGACGTACTGCGTGTCGGCGGGGTCGAGGCCGGCGAGGTCGTACGTGCTCTGTATCAGCCGTTGCTGCGCTTCGCTGCTCGGCAGGACGATGCCGGCTGTCTAAGTGGCGGTTAGCAGAGCAGGGGCAACCGTGGTCGTCTTTACTTACCCGGCCGTCTGAGTTGATGCCCGTCGCCCGGATGACGGCCCGGATCGGGTCTCCGTCTCGGATGGCATCGTCGATATGCTTAAGCACCAGCATGCAGACGCCTTCTCCGCGTGCGTAGCCGTTGGCGCGCGAGTCAAAGGCGAAGCAGCGGCTATCGGGGCTCAGGAACCCTAGAGTGCTAAAGGCACAGGGGTCGTCTGGTTCGAGGATCAGGCTCGTGCCCCCCACGAGCGCACAGCGCGTCTTGTTGGAGTTAGACCGGATGGATTCGCATGCTAGGTGCAGAGCTGCCGTGGAGCTCGAGCAGGCCGTGTCCGTAGTCAACGACGGGCCTCGCAGGTTCCTGCGTTTGCGAGTCAGCCTTTGGTCTTGCCTGCCTGCCCACTGCTTGCTTACAGGAACCAGCTGACCCGGTTGGCCAGCATCGAGGAAGCGCACCCCGTCATGGAATACTGCGGCGTGTCGAGGAGATCTCGGCTGATGATGCTCTTGTAGTTGGAGTTGAAGCCACCCACATAGCAGGCCGTGTCTGTGCCTGCCACGGCTTCGATGGGTATCCCTGCGTTTTCGAGGCTCTCGTACGCAATCTCGAGAAGCAGTCGCTGCTGTGGATCGACGGCCTGGGCCTCCGTGGAAGACAAGGCGAAGAAAGGGGCGTCCCATTTCGTAATGTCGTCCTGCAAGAAGTAGCCGCCTTTGCAGACCTGGTGTCTCCTGTTAACGCAGCAGATGCTAGGCGGAGTCTCGAAACATACCATGCTTGCTTTTCGTTTTTGAGACGGATGGTAAAATGCGTCGACGTTGAACCGTGAACTCGGCACTTTTGTCCACGCATCTCTGCCTTGCATCAGCATGTCGCCAAGCGCACTCGGACACTTGGCATCGCCGGGGAAGCGGCATGCGATGCCCACGATGGCAACGTCGGCTTGAGTCATGGTTACTGGTGGTTCAGGGCGTCCCTGATCGGAGGACTGTCGACTCGATGGAAGCAAATGGGGGAACCAGCAAGGCAACTGGGGAGCGCCGTAATATACCTGACCGACTCCGCATTCATGACCATGTATTGCATGCCCATCTTTCTTTTTGTCTACCATTTGTTGTCTCGGCCCTAATTTTGGTTTTGGTTTGCTTGCAAGACTAGCTCCTCGCACATGTACGGATGCGGGTTACATGCCCATGTTTCTGTGTTTGTCTATTGTTTATTGTCTCGGCCCTGCTAGTCGGCCTGCTAGTAACTTGGCCTTGGATGCCCTGTTTCTGTATTTGTCTACTGTTTATTGTCTCGGTCGTGAAGCTAGTCAGCGTGCTAGTGGGCGTCATGCACTTACAGCAAGTTAATGATACGACTACTAGTTAGTACGTCGTCCGAATTTGTCACTAAATAAAGCTACTAGATCCCCAAAGAAGCCCAAGTGTGCCGAAACCGTCTTGGAAAAAGGTCCCTTTCTCCTGAACGCGGACGGGGTATTATCTGCACTCCCCTGATAATACATGTGCCAAGTATTATCGAGGCAGTGCATCTTAGGGTTCCCATTATATCCTCCGAATCCTACGTCGAGTTTTCATCCTTTGTCACTTGCAACTACCCAGAATGCGCATTCTTTGCCTCCACGGATCCGCACTACATGGCCAGCTTTTCGAGGCCAAGACCGCAAAGCTACGCTCGCTTTTGCCGCAAACCTACTCGTACGAATGGCTCGATGGGCAATACCACGTCGTGCCTCCCAAGCTTATTCGTGATGCTTACCCGGGCCCATACCTCTCGCATATCGAATCCTTGACAACAGACGGCATGAAGAGCGCCATGGCCAGGTTAGAGACCATCATCGAGGAAAGGGGTCCCTTTGACGGGGTCATGGGAATATCTGAAGTATCACATCTCTCCCGCAAGAAACTGACCGAGACTGACGCAGTCCCTGAAGGGTGCCATGCTTGCCGCCTCGCTGCTGATCAAGTGTCAAATGGACAGGCAGACGTCGACTCCGAGATTCGGCATCTTCTTCGCCGGCTTGATTCCCTTGACGTGGACCGACTCCATCGGCCAGGACGTCCATGTCCTCATGAGGAAATACCCTCTCCTCCTCGACAAGGCCGTCTGGCAACAGCCAAACACGACACTATGTCGAGATCGTCTCCAAGCACTTGGGGCCGAGGCAGAATTCGCCCCTGAATTCCAGAGCAGTTTGCAACCCGTCAAGGCGTCTTCAAGGCCGCGCTGTCTTCATCCCGATATGCACTCTGAAAGGCTCGACCTGCCGACTGTGCACGTCTGGGGTCGGCAGGATGTGTTGAGCAAGCAGTCGGAACTTGTTCTGCAGCTGTGCAATCCGGATTTGGCCGAGAGCTACCAGCACGAGGGAGGTCATGATGTCCCTCAGCTGTGGCCGGATAACGAGGCCGTGAGCGAAATCATTCAGAATGCCATTTTGCAAAGCGAGTACGCTCTCTAGATCTAAACCAAGCTCTCCCTATTGCACCCTCCATCATGTCTGTGTTCATACAAGGGTATGTAAGCTTCCTTTAGTACATGAAGAATACGCCAACAGCCATGATGCAAGCGATGAATCCTAAAGTACGCTAGCCGTTCCCTAGAGCTTCTACAGTTGCTAGATACGAATCCAGCCAAGTCGGGCCGATTCAAGAGCCAGGTTGAAAAACAACCCGGATCGGGTGATACGGGAGCGGCGGGACTGGAACAAAAGCAAGGCCCAGGAATTTCATAAAAGATTTTCTCGTCCAGTTGCCCAAAAGAGCATTTCATTCCTCGCCATTGAATAGTTGCCCAAGCATTTCACTCCTCGCCTTTTGACGTCCCATTTCGCATTTCGTCTGTAGACAAGAATAGATGGCGTTGGGGAGCCTCAGACATTCAGTCTGAAACAGCCGTAAGTGCCCGACCGCCAGCCATCCGGAGAAGATCACTCACTCAATGTAGACCATGTGGGAAATGTTCAATTTCCGCGGGATACGCAGCCGGCCAAAGACGACCGAATCGGAATTCGATATATATCCCGTTCATTTGCTAGACGACGCAAAAACCCTGCGCCGTTCCTGCCCTTGCTACTTGTTCCGCTTCAACGATGTTCTCGATGCCGGGGCGCTCGCGAGTTCCCTTTCGAGACTCTTGGAGATGGGCGACTGGAGGAAGTTGGGAGGGCGGTTGAGGCTCAAGGTAAGCCTCGAAAAGGATTGATTGGACCATACTAAGATTCGCAAGGCGGACGGGAGACTGGAAATCGCTGTCCCGAGACACTTCACAGCCGAGCAGCCGGCACTCACCTTTACTCAAGACGTCTTTGACACCAACATCGAGGACCACAGGCTCGGACGAAAGCTCCCTAAATGGACCAACAACAGCTCGTCAATACACCATCTGGGCTCGGATCTACGGTCCTTTGCGGGACCATCTGGCGGTTCAAAGACGATCCAGGACATGATCAAGAGACAGACGCCGCTCTTGTCGCTGCACGTCACCTCGTTCCACAACGCGGCAGTCGTCGTCTTGTCCTGGCCGCATGTCCTCATGGACGCCATGGGCACCTGCGCTCTCCTACGCAACTGGTCCTTGGTCATGAATGGCAAGGAGGAAGAGGTCTCGGCGGTGGCCTCGGCGCGAGAAGACGTGCTCGAGCACGCCGAGCTGGAGGGAAAGGGGCGGGAGGAAGAGTTGCTCGTGCATGACAAGCCGCTTTCGACCGGACGACTGATGATGTTCGCACTCAAGATGCTCTGGCAGAACCTCGTCGGCCCCGGGTTCCAGGAACGAACCATGGTCCTTCAGGAGAGGCACTTTGACGAGCTGAGGACTCGAGCCCAAGAGGACCTGGCCAGCGAGGCCGAGCAAAAGCAGCCCCCGATCAGCGATGGCGACGTGCTCGCGGCGTGGGCTGCTCGATCCATGGCCCTGTCTCAGCCTGGCTTGCGCTCGATAGCCTTCTTCAGCATCATCAACGCCCGCTTCCGGCTCCCGATGCTGCGACAGAGGCCCGGGGAAGACTATATTCAGAATTTCCTCCTGACGTCGTGCTTCAACCTCTCGCCGCGAGTCGCGCGCGGCCCCCTGGGCCCGATTGCTCTGTCTCACAGAGAAAACGTGGCCGCGCAGTCGACGGAACGGCAGGTTTGGGCTTTCGTTCGAACGCAGCGGGAGCACATTCGGAAAAAGGGGGATTTCAAGAACTATCTCAGAGACGCACACGCCACGCCGCTCTTGTTCAACAATCTGGCAAAGATGGGCATTCTGCAGGCCATCGACTTTGCCGCCGCCGTGGTCAAGAGAGGTGACGAGGACGTCTCGAGAAGGAATCCCACAGGGTCCGCGTTGTACTTTACGCCTCTCTCAAGGAGCCTCGACCCGTTTTTCAAAATCAACCACTTTCACGTGCTCGGCAAGGACCACGCCGGGCAATACCAGGTCACGGCGCTGTTGCGTCCTGGGATGTGGGCTGTGATGGAGCAGGAGCTGGAGAGGATCGACGGATACTTTGGTGACGAGTTGTTGATTTAGGGTCTCTACCCAGCACCCTTGGTTTATGGCTGTACATAATGGTTAGTGTAGACCGGCCCCTTAGTTTCGCCCAAGTTGATGACAACTTACATGTAAAACTCCCCTGACCTCTCAATGGCCCTGAGTAGGCCAAGTGCGGCTTTAGAGGCACGTAACTACATGCAGTCTCAATCGGTCTCTTGGGTGGAATACGTGCTTGCCGTTTTCATCCTCCCCTTTGACACCATCACCAGCTAGGGGGTTAGCTCGCTTCCGGCGCGAGAGAGTAGCCGTTTTCGAGCTCGATTTACCTTGGTGAGCTCCGGACCCGTCTCACGGAGTCGGGACCGGTAAAGCGTCGTCGGCCGAGCCAAGTGTCAAGGGATATAAAGAACAAAGGGGCCTCACCCCCTACAAGCCGCCTCACCCCCTACAAGCCTCTCTCCACTCGCTACAAGCCCTCCAGCAGTCTCGCCATGGCACCACTCACCTTTATCTCCCTCCACGCCACCTTTGGCGCCGAGTGCCGCGGCGTCGACTTCTCGCAGCCCGTGCCCGACGAGACCATCGACGAGATCCGCGCCGCCATGGCCAAGTTCGGCGTCCTCGTCTTCCGCCGCACCGAGCTCGACGGCGCCGGACACGAGCGGTTCGCGCGCCAGTTCGGCGAGCCCGACGTGTCCGCCCTGGATTACTCCAGCGGCTTCGGCAGACGGGACCGGCTGGCGCCGCGCAACGAGCTCGTCGACGTGGGAAACGTGGCCAAGGACGGCCGGGTCGAGCCGCCGGACAGCCTCAAGTCGCAGCTCTACCGGGCCAACAACCTCTTCCACGTCGACTGCGCCTACAACCCGCGCCGGGCCTCGTACTCGATCCTGCGCGCCCACCAGCTGCCCCCCAAGGGGACCGGCGGCGCGACCGAGTTTGCCGATACGCGGACGGCCTACGACGACCTCGACGACGAGACGAAGCGCAGCATCAACGACCTCGTCGTGTGCCACTCCGTCATCCACAGCCGGAGGCTCGGCGCCCCCGACTGCGCCATCCTCGGCTGGTTGAGGGTCGACGACTTCCCTACCAATCACCACAGGCTGGTCCAGCTGCACGAGCCGAGCGGGAGGACGAACCTGTACATTGCGGCGCACGCCCACCACTACGACGACCTGACCGAGGAGGAGAGCCGGCCGCTCATACAGGAGCTGCTGCGGCACGCCAGCCAGGCCAAGTACACCTTCAAGGTGGACTGGAGGGACGAGGGGGACCTCGTCATGTGGGTGAGTGGCCGCCGTCCCTGGCTGACCTCCCATGGCCTGGTGCACTGCCCATCACCACTAACACACGTCAGGACAACACCTGCGTCATGCACCGGGCTTGCGGCGGATCGTACCAGGGCAGGTATATCCGCGACATGAGGCGGGCGACCGTCTACGACGACTCTTCGACCGCCTGGGGCGTGTACGGGGCCGGCAAGAAGCCCCGGGGAGGCATCAGGTGGACGTTTCTGCTCGTCTCGCTTGCCCGCTATCTCGCCAGCCTAGTTTCGTAGCTGTAACTCGCTCCAGTACGTGGCCGGCTCTGTCGAGAGGGAAAAGCACGGCGCTGGGCGGCATGTCTTTCTTCAGTGTACTTTTTCTAACGAGCACGATGCTTTCTCGTTAGTATCAATAAACATGGGATGCACACCGGATCATTTACCAAGTGTGGTAGCCGTGCGACAAGCAATGCGTCATTGGTATTTCCACCTCTTCGCAGTGATCCGATAACCATTAACGGCATCGCTGAACATCGTCTTCCTCCCCTTCAAGCGCCACACTAGGCCCAGGTCGTCTCCAGAACGGCTTCTCGAACCATTCAGGCCATATCAGGATCAACAATCACATTGTGTTGCCCGAGATCGTTATGGCAGAAGACATAGTCCCCCTTTACCTTGTTCGGCCGCCAGCAGCTATTCAGCTTCCATTGGCGGCTGGTGATGCGTTGAGGAGGACAGAGAAGCGTCTCGCCGGGCACTCCGGGGGTATCCGATCGTAGAGACCGCAGCGTCGCCACGTGTTGTTCCAACTCGTCCATGACCACCTCCTTTTCTTGTCCCTTCAAGCTCTTCATGCTGACCCCTTGCACGTATTGCGTTTGGAGCTAGAAGGCCCCATCATCCTCAAAGGTACATTCCGCCGGTGGGACGGGGATGTTTGTCTCTTTGCGGAGGAATCTCAAAATCGCAGCATCGGTTTTCCATTTTCCATCGCTGCGGATATGTTGTCGGTGGAACAATGACTCGATCGGAGACTTGTTGCCATTCGTGCTGCCGAAGAGTCCGCTTCATGAACCAACTGCCGACATGGAAATATTTCTTGTCGGTGAGAACAATCGAGCAGCCAGGCTCTCGACGGTCATTTAGTTCTCGGTTGGTGACCATTCTGCGCGGACAGGGACAGTCTCTGTTGAAATTATTTGACTCCAAAACCGATGAAAGTTGGGGCGGGGATGGGGCTTGCCGTGGCGGTACGGAATTACTCCGGCACCGAGGGAGCAAGTACCATGTATTTCGAGCTTACCAATCGCGGTAGATTATTTCACAAGGGACAAAATATGGATCAATGAGGCGTGCTGTATTCGTACGAAGTACGAAGTACGGACTTTAAATTTGTGGGTTCGTCGAGTATACTATGCATGTATTTTTCAAGTCTCCAGCCCAACCAACTAACGTCTGTTTATAAATTCGATGCTTAACACCCGGGCACTTAGGATTTGGCCGGCACGGGTGAAGGAGCTGGTGAGGCGGGCGAAGGAGACGGCGAGGCGGCGGTGTTGCTTGCAGGCAAATCGGCCGTCTCAACGAGTACGCCAAGCTCCTTGAGCAGTTCCCCTAGAGATCCACCAGAGTTTCCGCCGAGGAGTTTCCGAAGCTGGGGCCGTACTTCTCCATGCAAACACAACCCCAGCAGCCCGTTCCCGCAACGGTAGGGTTGACGCGACAGTCCAGCTACACCCTCAATGGGTACAGGTGCTGCAAGCCCGATGCTGGCCAGGCAGGCGGTGATGAGAGCGAGCTTCATGTTTGGAAAATAGAGGTTGAAGTTTGATCCGATGATTTGATGGTGGTATTAAAGACGAGAGTATGATGGTGGACGTATGAGAGTATGGTGGTGGTGGACGTATGATTGAGTGTGATGGTGAAAAGGTTAGAAGACGTGTGATCCAACGCCCGATTTATAACCATTGGGCCAATTGTTGTGGCCCTTGTAATCTCGAAAGAGAAATGTATAAGTGGAAGCTACTGCCAATGGAACTCTGTGTTTTGTTATGAGTGAGTTGAGATGTATGTCGCAACCAAGGCGTCTTGCGTGGACAGGAATCCTGACCATTGTGCATAGGTAGTGGAATGCGTATTTGCCCGAGGAAAATTGCGAAACGAAACTACCTTGAGGAATGAATTGCCTTGGTGGACACTGCCTTGACGCTGGTCCGAGAATGACCATGTTGACGTTGTCGAGGACAGGAACGGCGAGTTCCCAAAGAGGAAGAATGGTCAACCGGGGAACTAGTGACTACCCGGCAGGTCTGGAATAACATCGGGGATATTCAGTGGTACCATGACCCTATAGGCTTAGTAGAGTGCCAGTAACAGAGGCGCTGCTAGTGCATTAGTGCCACGAGGTGCGTCACACGGCCCGTTTGACCAGACTAACTTGTAAACTACCAGTGCGTTTGACTTGTCCATTGCTCAAAATATATGTATTTCAAGGCAAGACGCAGATGAGCATATCGGAGAAAATCACAGTGATTGGAGGAGAGATGATAGCGCCAACCACTCTTCACAGGCAACTTACCTGCTACCCTACACGTGCGAGATGGAGGCTCCCCGAATTCTCACTATAACGGATCAGGATATCTCATAACAGCTCAGGTCGTGCCTCCTCAGGTCAGACAAAAGACTTGATTTATATCTGTACCTATCCAACGACAGGTGTCTCCATCCGCTGTGGCACGGCTGCTCCTCCCGATCCCTAGTTGTTCAAGGCGTCTCTGGCCTTTTCCTGTAGTCCTTCGGCCTGCTTCTTAAAAGCATCCGGGTTTGCGGGGGTAAGTGAGGCCAACTGCTCCAGCCGCGTCTTGGCAGCCAGGAGGCCCTTGTCATCCAACGCCTGTAACTCTTCGGCAGTGATCTCGACGCCTTGAATATTTAGGCCACCTTCGTTATTGCCGCCTCCAGAGGCGTCATCATCGACATCGTTTGCATTAGAGGCTCCATTATTACTGCCCTTGTTCAAGGCGTCCCTGGCCTTTTCCTGTAGTCCCTCGGCCTGCTTCTTAAAAGCATCCGGGTTTGCGGGAGTGAGTGAGGCCAACTGCTCCAGCCGCGTCTTGGCAGCCAGGAGGCCCTCGTCATCCAACGCCTGTAACTCTTCGGCCGTGATCTGGACGCCTTGAATATTTAGGCCACCTTCGTTATTGCCGCCTCCAGAGGCGTCATCATCGACATCGTTTGCATTAGAGGCTCCATTATTCTTGGCTGTGGGCGCAGCCAGGGCAGACACGGCAACTATACCGCATGTTAGTAGAGAGAAATAGGCGGGAGCTGGGTTACAGCGACTCACAAGCCAGAAGGGAGACGAGTGCGATGCGAACCATGTTGTATGGTAAAGATGGTGAGAGACGAACGAGGGTGTCGATGGGACAAGTATATAAAACGTCCGAGAAGAGATGGCACCAGGCTATCGGATTTATAATTTATGTAAAAGGGGATGGTAAAGATGAAGATGATATAGGCAGAAGGGAAGCAGGGTCTTGAATGGCTCAATAAAGAAGGGACTTGGTTAGAATTCTATCCAACGGTAGAACATAACGGGCTATATATACTTGATGTTTCTCTCTTTATTCTAGGGATCCGATTAGAGTCTTGGGGTGCTGTTACAGACTCGCCTGATCTGCGTCTCGAGTACCGGATCCGGCGGGGAGGGGGAGCTTTACGGCCCCCCCTGGTATCTCCGACAAAATATGAGGCATGCATAATCCATCTTGCCTGCTAGCATTCGCTCGTCTTGGCCAGTAGAAGCCGCTCGTCTTGGTCAGTAGAATCATGACCAACTTCCCACCCCCTGGGCGACCGTCAACGTCAATGCTGCCTCAACTCTGCATAGCGGCTCCATTAATAGCCGGCCCAACGACCCTGCATTTCGTCTCATGCCCGGGGAGCAATGACTATGAAGTACCCCGTGGGATATCCGAAGGCCATGCGTTTCATCTGAAGCCGACGTGGACCGGAATCCAACACAAACCCCAAGTGCCGTTGCTAGCTCGCGTCCATAAACGCCTTCTGGGGACGGCATCTGGCCGTATGATCATCACGCCATGACCAGGCATCCGATGTACAGACAAACGCCCTCCGCTCAGAAGCAGGGAAACGGGCAGCGGCCGTTGTCTGGGGCGCAGCTGATGCCCCTGACCTGTCTCGTGTCTTCCCCCCAAGTATGTACGCACATCTTCAGTGGAACTCCTTGACGGTTCATATGCCCCAACAAGCATTCAGATGTACGGAGTACCAATTATTGCTTCAATTGCACGTCGAATTTGCAGTCGTGGTTCGGGGGAGCATACATGGAAATACTCCGGACACTCTACGACTAGACGGCTCACAGCAAGAGGCACAATGTAAATAGCTTCAAAATTGTATTAAGCTAAGAGTGCATTGTGCAGGCGCGGGGAGATGCGCATACAAATTTGCGGTATTGCCAGGACATCAAGTCCTAATAGTATTTCTTCAAAAACCCGCATCCAATGTTAGCAGCAAAGGTGAGGGTTTCTGTTTTCTCTTTTAGTCAAGTCCAACTGTCATGTATCATCGGGGAGGTTCTTACGAGGTTTGATGCCGCATTTCGTCACACACTTCCCGGACCTCTTGGCGATAAATCCGACACTACCGCAGGCGGCTTTGATGAGACCACCCTCGCAGCTTTTGACCTGGTTTGCGGCCTTCAGGATGCATGGGGCGGCGCAAAGGCCCTGCTCAATAAGAGGGCCAATCTTTTCAGCAAGGGGGCCAGCCTCTCCCAAAAGTTCCTTGAAGTCTAATCCAGTCATTTCAGCGAAAGCGATGTTGGCATCCTGGTTGGCAGACTGGGCAGACTCGACCGATGCGTATGCAACGGAGGCAAAGATGACGGCGAGAACTGAGGAGGCCTTCATTTTGAAATCGGACAAAGTTTTTCAAGTGTAGAGAGGATTGCAGTTGAAGATGCTCTGGAAAGACGACTGTAGTTGAAGATGTGGATTGTAGTTGAAGATGTTGATTGTAGTTGAAGATGCTTTGGGATGAGGTAGTGATATCCATGGTAAGAAGACCGACGGGTTGGTTTATATATACGTTAGCTGGATGAGCGAACTGCTGTTTCCATATCATACGCCGGAGGAGGGCATACCCAAGCCAGACCTGGAATTCCTCAGGCATAGGAGGATGCTCATAACTATCGTGTCTTAGACTAGAGATAAACCCAAGCCGATGTGACTTTCGCCGTTAGGCTAAGAGGCATGTCTATACTATGAGGCTAGTACAAGCTAATGCCGGCTGGCATGAAGACTGCGAGACGTTGCTATTTTCTGGCATTTAAGCAGGTTAGTAAATTCCTCAGATCCTTCATCATGCGTTCTGCAGTGTCTTATTGGAATAATTCGAACACCCGTCAAGTTGCCAAGGCAGGGGGCTTAGCGGCTGGATATCCAGCAAACATCGTGTACCTGAATTGCCACCACTTGTTCCGCCCGAAGCGCAAGTTCCTGGAAAGGCATGCGTTCCCCGTATTTCCAACGTAATCATATGCCGGTGTCTGAGGCGGTTCGTATTAGCCCATCTCACAGAGTCGAGAGGGGAGAATCTCAGGCACGACGTGGTATGAACTTACCCAGCCACTTTCGTTCAGAGACATCATAGGCATGGTGTTTCGTGATGGATCGGCTCGAACACACGCTCAGAGCTGGCGTCACCGTCGTCAGACGCCGAGGGCCGTTCCAACCAACCGGCGATATCAGAAGGGCTGAGGTGGGGGCCAAGTTTTTGGGGCAGAAGCAGGGCAGACGGTGTTCCCGGGGTAGTATACTGGTATCCTTAGGTATACTAGTAGGAGTTGCGGGACTTTCCACCTCTTAGACCGGAGGCACAGAATATGGGCATCGCGGTGCAAAGAGCTAGCTTCCCTCGGATTCCCCCTCCTTGCGCATGTATGATACTGCGACCTGAGAGCCATCAGCTCCGCGTGAGCCTCCCAAGAGCATGTCTTTGCAGACACTCAGCCTCTCCCGTGCCTCCCGGAGGAGCTCCGTGTCCGCCTCTTCCAGAATCCCCTCCATTGCGTCCAGAAGCTCGGGCAGGCCCTCGTGGAGCGCCGCTGCAGTCGCCTCGTCCAGATCCGATAGACCGGCAACGGCCGACAGGTATTCCGCCATTCGCGCGTACGTGCTGTGGGCCATTTGCGATGGACGCAACGGGAAGCCTTTGCCTGGTGGCCGACCGACGGCCTGGACAAACGCCCAAATGACCAAGACGGCGTAGTACATGATCCAGGGCCTGTGGGGGTCCGTCTCGTTGCGAAGCGAGTACTGTATCGCGACGGGTTGGGCGTCGTCGAGGCTCGTGCGCCGTCTTGGATGGGGTTCCACGAGCACGCAGTGGAGCAACTTGAATGCGTGAAGCACTGCGTGGCGTGTAGAGGCCTGCTTGGCCCAAGAGCTCATGCGCTTGACTGCATTGGCGTAGTCTCTCGACGACACCTTGCGGCCAAGGAGACGCTTGGCACCGGCATAGACCTGGCAGTCGACGATGTCGGTGTGAAGGCTGATGTGAACAAGGTGGAAAAGGAGTGAGGCACTGCCGATGGGTCCATTGGACACTGGCCCGTTGCCAGACGGCTCGGCCACAGACTCGGACATGGCCACATCGAAGCTCCGTTTCCAGTTGCCGAGAGCCCTGAGCAGCATCTTCCTCCAGCCGTCTTGTGTTCCCGCCGACGGCGTCCGCAAGTCCAGCCACTTGAGATGCGCCTCCTTGTGGCTCAGATGCCATCCCACGCTCAGCAGCCCGGAGATGACAATCATACGCCCAAAGGCATGAGTCTTGACTTCCTTGCCATGCAGTGCGCTTTTGAGCCCGTCCAGAAAGGATACCTGCTCAAAGCCGTACAAGCCACAATTGGCATCAAGCTGCCGTACGACGTCAGGGCTGCTGGCTTTCCAGAGATTGTCGTCGCAGGGCAGCGGCAGCCGAATCTCGTGAGCCGCCATGTCTGCGGTGTGACCAAACATGGCGGCGTGTATGATGTCGAGCATGAAGGCGCCAAAGACGACTCGATGCATCGACTCCCGCTCGGCCCATCGAACCCACCAACTTTGAAGATCCAAGGGCATGTCGGACACGTTTCGCTCGGCGGCGGGGAGTTCGTCATCAGTCGGAGACTCGCTGCCAGTCCTTCCTATCAGAGGGCTGCCCCGCCGGAGCAGAGTCAAGAAGGCAGGGTGGTAGATATGGGCTCTCTCGTGAAGCTTCCTCGACGAGCACAGCTTCTCGTAAAACTCGAGGAGCAAGAGCGCCTGGGCAACCCACAGGCCTATCGGCGGCGCCGCATCGTCTGAAGTGAGAATCTCCCACCTCACGCTGGAAATGATGACATCCGCGAAAGTGCCGTATTCGGAGAGCTGGCCGATGGTGTCTCTGCCGCGAAGAGACGCTGCACCCAGGGATATCATGACGAGCAGGAGCAGAACAGGGCAGTCCTTTGCGGAGAATGTGTGCTGATGAACAACCGGCAGTCTAGGGGAAACCTTGTCCCAAAACTCGTTCAAGCAGTCATGCATCATGTCTAGATTCAGGGCCGGCAAGTCGCCGCCGCTTTCGTGAATCAGATTTACCATGGAGGGTTCGTATTGCGGCTGCTTGTTGCGAAATATCCGGAACCAGTGGAGCAGTTCCTGGCGCCGGGCTTCCGTGATCCAGGCATCAGACGAGTCGGAGTGCCGCGTCCCTTGTTCCGCGGGGGAATGGCTGTTGAGTGATTCGTAGTCGTACTTTATCTTGTTGTTGAGAGTCGACTCCAGGCCACCTTCGAGGAATGGGATGTGAGCCACGCTCAGGTCGGTGTACGTCGATTGAGGATCAAACAGCCAAGTTGCAAAGTTTTCTGGCGCAAGCTGGTTGTCCGTGGAGTAGGCAACGTTGTAGGAGACAGCTGCGGCCGGTTCCTGCATTGGCGGAGCATGGCCACGGTACAAGCTTTGCCTGGGCACGGGCATCAGACTCCCCGGCCCCCTTCCATCGATTGAAGACGTCCACAATGCTCCTCGTGGCGTGACGACGGGGTGCGTATGGTGCAGAGGCGGTGGAGCCGGGTTCGTATCTGAAGTCGGTAGGATATCAGCATCGTGCGGGCCCGTGGAGGCGGTCTGGGCGACGGAGCGCGGCTGCGCATGAGACTCGCAGCGATCCATCTTCACCGACGTCCCGTCTCCGCCAACATCAAAGCTCGGCAGGCGATTGCGCGGCGTGTACGAGGCCGTGTGGCGCCTCTTGTGGCGGGCCAGGAGGTCGGGCCGGACGAATTTTTGGTCGCAGTCGCCAATGTCGCATCGAAAGATTTGTTTGGGGGCGTCTGTCTCGAGGCACCAGGTCAGTTCTTGGCGTCTCACGGGCAGAAGAAAGCGTGAGTGCCCACGGTTCAGCTGATGGCGCTGCAGGTGCTCGGCCCTCGAGTACACCTTGCCGCAGCCGGAATGATGGCAAGCGAAACGACGTGGTGCGCCTCTGCGACTGGCTCGCTTGTATCCTCCGCTCCTGGGCGAAGCAGTGTCTGAGGGCTGTTGCGACGCCATTCACGCATGTTGCTGTGGGTTGAGGTTATATCATGGAGACGGCGTCGGTGGGGGCGCAGGGTTTTGTGCTCATGATGCTGAGACAGCGAACAGCCGTGAGACAGAGCCCGAGTCGAGGGCCAATGGCTGGCGGCTTCGGCCGAGAAAGTGAAGATGGCGATGTCTGAGGGAGGTCGTGCCCGGCGCCGTTCCGCGTTCCGCGGGGCTCGCGTACTTGTGTCCGGCGTGACCCCCACGTGACGTCTTTGCGTGTTTCCTGAAGAGGAAGGTATGGGACAGGACCGTCTTCACAGCACAGTTGATGGAGAGTTGATTCAAGGAGAGACACAGACGGACAAAGCTCCAGTTTCTCGACTGCCAAACTTGAGTCGATCCATTGACGCCGCGACGCTCTTCATGGCCCGGCCGTTGTCTATCGAAGTCTGTGGGGGCGCGACCATCTATCATCACGCATCCTGGTGTCTTTAGATGCGCCAGTCATCTGTGCCGACGCCCGATTGCAACCCCCTTCGATCCGTCAAGGCTACTTTGCCGCTGACCAATCTCACCTTCGAGTCTTGATCAGGCCCCTGTCCCATGTAACGTGTCCTCATCTTGGCTTGGCTCTCTAGCTCCTTGTCCATCACTCTAGGCGACCTTGTGCGCTGTGAGTTGTGACGCGTCTCCCGCTCACGCAGCTGCTGGAGAAGGCTCCGGGGCCCCGTCCTTGTCTGCCTCGTCATCGGCCAGCTCCACGGATCCGACTGCGCTGCTCAGGCCGCTCTCCTCGTTGCCGCGCTCCAGTCCGCCTGAAAAGGACAAAAAGTACTGGGCGACCTCGGTCTTGTCGTTGAAGTTTGCCAAATCCAGGGGAACATAGTTGCGCTCGTTGGCCAAGGCCGGTGAGGCACCATGTTCCAATAGCAGTTTGACCGTGTCGAGGTGTCCGCCAAGTGCCGCCCAATGGAGGCCGGTGTTGCCGTGCTCATTGGCATCGTCGACAAAGGCCTGCTTCTCTTCCTTTGGCCGGCCCTGGAAGGCTTCAAGGAGCTTGCGCACCGTTTCTAAGCGGCACGGTCAGTTTCAGGCCGCTCGCAGCAAAACAGGCTCTGTAAAGTAAGATTGCTCTGAAAACAAGGAAGCGAGCGACATACCCAAGTGACCGTTTCCGGTGGCCATGTGCAGGGTTGATGATTTGCCCTCGTCCTTTGCTACCAGCAGGATCTCGGCTAGAGACGCCTTTTCCCGCTCTGCGAGGGCGGCAAGGCTCTCATCCAGGTCGGCATTCTCTCCAGCACGAGAGAAGTAGACGAGATCGTCGATTTCGTCCTCTGTCAAGTGCGGCGCCATGGCGTTCAGTGATGATCGCCCGCCCATCACTCGATAAGCAAAGACGAAATTGTGGAAGTGAGGGGCCGTGTGGATTCCGGTCTTCTCTGACATTTTCGCACGGTTTCACGGTATAGGGTAGCCAGAAAAAACTGGACTTTACGGCCCCCCTGGTACAATGAGTTGCGGCAATGTTAATTTGTCTCGTCTCTGAGAATCCCGCTTGCCAGCACGCTGCGTGTTGAGCGCCTCATAGTCATCTCGAAACCGAAGCAAGCAACGGGCCTATGTTGTCGTCTAGCCATCGCTCGAGGTTTCCGGCGTCATCCAACCACTGGATTTCCGCCTTGACGCCCATCATCAACATGACTCGGAGCTCCCGTTGGATCCTCTCTAGCTCCGGGTCGTCGATGTGACGTGCTGAGAGTTTGGCCAGAGTGCAGGCCGCGAGTTTGCGATCTCTTGGCGTGAGTAGGGAAATGGGATCTCGACAGCTTGTTGACGATATTGAGACTCTACAGGCAGCGGGGCGCGCCGACGGCTGGCTGTCGACATCCAGCGAACCATCGGAAGACACTGGTGAGTTTCGAGTGACGGCGGCCAAGTCCTGGATATGCCGTGCCTTGACGCCCAGCCAGCGAATCCCATCACTCCGGGCGGCCGACTCGTGCGCCGTGCCATCCGAACCAAATCGATAGCAACGAAAGATGTTGAGCCCGTCCGGATCAAAGTCAGTCAAGACCAAGATGGGCATCTCTGCATGTAGCTCGTGAATAAGCTGCAGAAAGGAACGAGTCACCAGGTCGGGATATCCTTTTGCCTTGGCAACCATCAGCAAATCACAGCCACGAAGAGGATCAAGCAAGTACTACCGTGACGAGCAGGCCAGGACCAACCGCCGATGTCTCCCAGTACCGGGAGGATGACAAGGTGCGAAATGTTGCCTGAAGCTATCAGTATGACTTGCGGGTAGCCCTAATGGCAGGGGACATGCATCTTTTTCGATGACAAGAATCCATTTGACGGCGGCGCACTTGATACCGGCAATGGATTGCAGAACCGGTATGGGGGTGCCCTTTGCAGGTCAGCCATGCCTAATGCCGCATTGGGTCGCGCGCCCAAGAACATACAATGTCTCCTTGTGACGCCGTGATGACGGAGCCATCGCGATAGCTAATGGTCAGCGGCCCAGAGACGAGTCCTTTAGACGACGCGACCTGGACAGATTAGTGCCAGCATCAAGCGGGAGCGGCGGATATAGCCTGACAATGTTTAGGTCATGTCGATGGACCTCTAGAGTCAAGGCAATATCATCGACAAGCTCGTCGACGACTCTTTGCTTCTCGAACAGGTCCTGGTGCTGGTAGAATATCTGGCTGCAGAAGCACACAGCGTCAATACGCGCTTCGGGCCTTGGCGCCATGGCACGCACCGTTTGGTGAGGATGCTTCCCGAGACAAGGGCGTCGTGGGACAGCTGGATGATGAGGAGCGCACGAGCTGGAGAGCGTGAGAGGTTGCACAGCAGGACTTGGTGCCGGTCATTGTCTACCGAACTTTTGGCCCTCGGACAAGGTCCTCCCTGGGAACGAGACTTGTTGGCAGCGGCTGTCGCCATCCTGATTACGGAGGTTTCTGCGCGTCACCAGCTCCATGCTCATCTCCTGACCAGCCGACAAGCGGCGGAGCATCGACTCGAGGAGGGTTTCCATGCGGGCTATCAGCGCGCCATTGGCTGCGTCGGGGGATCCTGTCTGGCCGTCTCCCCCATGGCCCCGACTGCGGAGGCCTTGGCGTCGTCGAGGCATTCGGCACAACGGCGGCCTGTGTAGTCTCTGTGAGCCTTGTTGCAATGGCGGGTGAATGCTTCTCAACTCAAGCATCATAGCCGAAAAGGCTCCATATGGACAAATAAACGTGATCACACACACCAGGTGCGGTCAAGGGGGAAGGAAGGTACGGAGCCACGGCTTGATTACTTGATTATCCTCCATTGTGCCGCTCGTGGCCCCACTATTTTCCGTGTTGTCGACGGCATCATGTAATACGACGGTAAAGTAGTACCGCGGCAGGGCCGAGACATGATAAAAAGCTCATCTGCCCCTCACCGAACAAACGCTGACAAACAGTAAAACAGTCTCACGTCCCTCCGCAGTCTTTTTATCGAACCCGCAAGGCCTCCCGATGAAAATGAGCAGCACGGCGATTGACGACACGCGCACATCCAAGCCGCGCAAGAGAGCCGCCGACGTCGGGTCGAGCTCCCCAGCAAAGCCCCAGATCGCGTCGCGGACGGACCCAACGCGATGGAGAATGAAAGATGACGACAGCCGCCATACCTGGCACTACCTATCCGACAACGAGGCTGCGGAGAAGTGGCCGCAAAGCCTTCCCGTGAAGTACTACATGAACCTGCCCTTGGTACGAGGCGACGAGATGTCGGCTACTTTGCAGCTCAGGGACTGCAGCTCAAGGACTGACTCCGCTTAGGGCCTGCCGAATCTGCCACCAGCCAGGCACCCGCTGGACGCCGCGAGAAACGGCTTTGAATTCTTCGAGAAGCTTCAATTGCCATCGGGCCACTGGGGATGCGAGTACGGCGGCCCCATGTTCCTCCTCCCAGGCATCGTCATCGCCTGGTACGCGACCAACACGGCGATCCCGGCCGCTTACGCCACGGAGATCAAAAGGTACCTATCTGCGAGAGCCAATCCCGACGACGGCGGCTGGGGGCTTCATATCGAGGGCGAGAGCACCGTCTTCGGCATCTCTCTCAATTACACGGTGCTCCGGCTCATCGGCGTCGACCCCCAAGACACAATCATGGTCAAGGCCCGGGCGACTCTGCACAAGCTCGGAGGCGCCGTCAACTCCCCCCATTGGGGCAAGTTCTGGCTCGCCGTTCTCGGCGTCGTGGACTGGGACATTGTCAATCCCGTGCCGCCCGAGATCTGGCTGCTGCCCGACTGGGTGCCCATTGCCCCTTGGCGCTGGTGGATACACACCCGTCAGGTTTTTCTACCCATGGGCTACATCTACTCGAAGAGATGGAGCTGTCCAGAGACGGATGCGATCCGCGGGCTGAGGCAAGAGCTGTTTGTCCAACCTCATGACGAGATCACCTGGGCCGCGCATCGAAACAGCATCGCTCCCATGGACAACTATTACCCCAAGTCGTGGCTTCTCAACAGCGGCAACTGGCTCCTCGTCAACATCTGGAACCCCTACCTGAGGCCAAACTTTATCAAGGAAAAAGCCGAAGCGTGGGTTAGCAAACTGGTAGACATGGAGGACGCGAACACGGGCTATGCCGACCTGGCGCCAGTCAACGCCCCGATGAATACGCTCGTGTGCTTTATCAGAGACGGGTCAGACGCTTACAGTGTCAAGCGGCACATTGAGCGGCTCGAGGAATATCTCTGGGTTAAGGATGAGGGCATGCTTTGTAACGGCACCAACGGCGTGCAGTGCTGGGACACGGCCTTTTTGATCCAGGCCGTCTTTGAATCCGGTCTACAGGACGACGAGCGGTGGAGACCTATGCTGTCACGGGCTCTCGACTACCTAGAGCGCCAGCAAATCAGGGACAACTGCGAGGACCAGGAAACATGCTACAGACAAGCTCGCAAGGGTGGCTGGCCGTTTAGCAATCGCCATCAGGGGTACGGGGTAAGTGACTGCATCTCGGAAGCCCTCAAAGCCATCATCCTGTTGCAAAAGGCGGGCGGCTTTCCAGAAGTGTTGGAAGACCAACGCATTTTCGATGCCGTGGACACGGTCCTGCTGTACCAAAACGACAACGGCGCGCTATCGTCGTACGAGGCCCGGCGCGGTGGCGAGTATATGGAGATGCTCAATGCAGCCGAGGTGTTTGGGCGCATCATGATCGAGTACGACTATCCCGAGTGCACGACGGCCTGCGTAACGGCCCTGTCTCTGTTCACCAAGCACTGGCCGGACTACCGGGCCAAGGAGATTCAGCTCTTTATTAAGCGAGCGACCAACTGGATCAAGACCAACCAGAGGCCCGACGGCAGCTGGTACGGCAGCTGGGGCATCTGCTTTACCTACGCGACCATGTTTGCGCTGGAGAGCATGGCCAGCATCGGCGAGACGTACTCGAACAGCCAGATCTCCAGGGCGGGATGCGACTTTCTCTTGTCCAAGCAGCGCGACGACGGCGGCTGGTCCGAGAGCTACAAGGTGAGGCGCGGCTGCGCGTACGGCGACATGACTGGAGACGCTGACGGCCGTGAGTAGGCTTGCGAGACAATGCAGTATCACGAACACGCCACGGGATCGCTGGTGGTGCAGACAGCCTGGGCCTTGATTGGGCTCATGGAGGCCGAGTACCCGGACGTGGAGCCGCTCAAGCAGGGCATCAAGCTGATCATGGGGCGGCAGCAAGCCAACGGCGAGTGGCTGCAGGAAGCCATCGAGGGCGTCTTCAACAAGTCGTGCATGATCTCGTACCCAAACTACAAGTTTACCTTTACTCTAAAGGCCTTGGGCATGTTTGCGCGCAAGTACCCCGGCGTGGAGATGGACGGCGTGCGTGGCGGGCGGTAGATACGAGGCTACGGGTACGACGAAGACACTTTTAGTTCCCAACGGGTACGACGTACAAACAGGAAGACTTGTTATATTTTGTCGGTGCAATGTCGACTCCATCAATCGGATTGATGCGGCTTGATGCGGCTTGATGCGGCTCGTGATGCTTTGTGGCTGCCCCAGTCTAAAACCAGACAGCTGCCAGCAGGAGCTGCCCACTTCACCGCCACCTCGAGTCTGCATTTTTTTTCGCAACACTTTCCTTGGAAACTTCCGTGGAAACAAACCATCGCCCCCCAACGAGACGTCGAGGCCCAGAAGGAGACCTGTTCTCTGCCTCGTTTATCCAAGCCGCCCGGCAGCTTGCTCACTCACCCACTCCAGAGGCTTTGCACATTTCTGCATCGAACAGCAAGACAGCACATGTCGCACATCACCTTGGCCCTGCAGGGCCTCGCGGCCGTCGAGGCCCGCAACTGGGACGAGGCCATCGCCAAGCTCTCGCAGGCGCTGCACGAGTCGACCAACCCGGCCTGGCTCGTGGCCCGCTCCAAGGCCCTCGTCGGCCTCAAGCGCTTCCCCGAGGCCCTCGACGACGCAGAACTGGCTTGGCACACTGCCTATGAGCGTAACAGGCGGCCCGTTCTCATCGAGGCCCACTACCGCCGTGCCGTGGCCTATTACCGCATGGGCCAGTATGCCAACGCCGACTGCTGCTGCATCTACGCCATGAGGCTGGTCAAGGACTCTCCCGCCGTGGAGACGGTCGACCCCAAGGCCAAGTGGACCGACGCCCATGGCTTCTGGACGGCCACCGTCCAGGAGGCGTTGGACGAGGCCAAGGTCGACGACTTCGGCGACGGCATTGTGGCCAGTGTTCGCCAGCTTAAACCCCCGCGTTTGAAGGGCTCGGACGGGAGGCTGGTTAGCACCTTGCGAGTGCATATCCTGCGCAAAATGGAGAGCCTGCCTGCTGATGACGAAGCCCGGAAGGTGACGGTCAACCTCAAGCCCGAGCAGAAGAAGCTCGCCAACGTCAAGCCCACAGAGGGCACCCAGACCAAGGAGACGGCCACTGTGACCGAGGAGATGGCCACTGTGACCGAGGAGACGGCCACTGTGACCGAGGAGACGGCCACGGTGTACGAGGAGACGGCCATGGCGACCGAGGATACGGCGACCGAGGCCGACGTTGACCCCCCCGCAGCGGCAAAGGCCGCGCCCGTGGTGCCCAGCGACGCGCCGCTTCACCTGCAGGAGTTTCAGACCAGCACCATCATGTACGTGTCCATCTTCTCCAAGGGAGTCGACAAGGAAAAGCTCCAGGTCGAGTTCCTCGCGGATGCCGTTCACCTAGACCCCGTTGTCTGGCCCAACGGCGAGAAAAAGGAATTCCGCCTGCAGCTCTGGGGGGCAATCGATGCGTCGGCGTCCGAGTACACCGTGACTCCCAGCAACGTGGAGCTCCGCCTTGCCAAGAAGATGCCCGGCAAGTGGCCCCAGATCCAGAGGACCGAGGGAGAGGTGACTGCCAAGGAGGGCGCGCCGCAGCCGTAAGTGCTCTTAACCGCCACGCGAGAATGGGGGCGGGAAATGGGGTCGGGAGACTAGCATTCGAATAGTACTAACACACGTGATGGATTCAGCAGCACCGGGGCCAAAAAGGAAAAGGCCAAGGAAGCGGACTCGACGTCGACGCCTTCCTCGGATCCCAAACCGTCTTCGTCCCCCCCCAAAGCGCAAGCCAGCACCTCGGCCCCCAGCTACCCCTCGTCGTCGCGCAGCGGCCCCAAAGACTGGGACAAGATCGCCACGGAGGTCGGCGACGACGAGGAAGAGGGCAATGTCAACATGTTTTTCAAGAAGCTGTACAACAAGGCGACGCCCGAGCAGCAGCGCGCCATGATGAAGAGCTTTACCGAGAGCAACGGCACGTCGCTGAGCACCGACTGGAACGACGTCAAGGCGCGCAAGGTGGAGACGGTGCCGCCCGAGGGCGTCGAGGCCAAGAAGTGGGAGTGAGGTGGCCTCGTGCTGGTGGGAGACTGGAGCAGAGTTAACAGTGAGCCATGCTTGCTTTGATGGCATTCACAGGCGCGGGCACGGGCTTTGTCTGCAACGGCGTACGGGGCCTCGGACTCTATAGTCTAGGCTATCTTTTGAACTTGGTCCGCTCTCTCAAATGGCGGAAACACGTGTCCCCCCGTCAAGATTGTTTGCAACGCAAAGATGGACTCGCCATGCTCGTAGTGCATGTACATTGGGCAAGTTGAAGCCGCCGCAGCACCACGACAGCATCAAACTCTAGCGGATGTAGCGTCGCTCAACAGGCGGATCCCAGTCGCACACCTGCCTGCGCAGCTCGTCATGCCACTTGGAGTAGCGCAGCTCCTCCCTGGCCAGGTCGGGGGACCACGGAACGGGCCCGCGATAGGCATGGGCCTGGGCGAGGGGCATGTGGGCGGCGCAGCTGAGGAAGTCGTCGGCGGCGATGTAGGCGCCGCGCAGCCAGCGGCGGCCGCCGTCGCGCAGGTCAAAGGCGGTGCGGCCGTGCAGGACGCGCAGGTTGTCGAAGATGACGCAGTCGCCGGGGCGCATGGTGCGGCGGTGGACGGCGGCGTCGTCGGAGAAGAGGGCCTCGAGGAAGCGCGCGGCCTCGAGCCAGTTGCGCAGGTCCCTGATGGCGTAGTCGTGGGGCGCCTGGAAGAGCGGGCTCCAGAAGAGGTCGGCGCCGCCGTCGCGGTCCGGGCCGCGGAGGACGGAGCGGATGGTGTGGTAGTGGTGGCCGTTCTTGCGGTAGTGGAAGGGGATGAGGCGGCGCTCGAGGGGCCCGAGGCGGCGGCTGACGGCGACAAAGGGCCACAGCAGGTGGGCGGCGCGGTGGCCGTCGCTGAAGAGCGACTCGCCGCCGTGGCACGAGTTGTCCATGCAGTGCAGCACCTGGATCTTGGGGGGCTGGTCGAGGTAGAGCAGGTCCTGGTGGAGGCCGAGGGCGCCCGAGGTGTAGGCGACGTTGTCGGCGTCGGGCTTGGCGCGCACGTCAAAGGTGCGGCCGTAAAACGTCTCGCGGATGTTGGCCATGCGCGTCGTGATGTCGACGATGGAGCGCTCCTCGCGCGGCACGTTGGTCAGGTAGACGATGCCGAGGCGGCAGACGTTGATGACGGCGTCCCAGAAGCTCGGCCCGCCCTCCATGTAGTCCTGGAAGTCGATTGTGAGCACCTCCTGCTCCAGCACGGCGCGGTCCCAGTAGCGCACGCCCGTCTGCACCGCCACGGCGCGCGGCTGGGGGAAGAGGACGGGGTCCGAGGTGCCGTCGCCCATCAGGGGCTCGCGCACGCCGCGCCGGTGCAGCGCCACCTCGACGGTGCTCCAGGGGACGAGCGTCTCGTGCAGGCTCTCGGGGCTGCCGTCCGACAGGCGCGCGAGGTCGTGGCTGAACGTCACCCGCAGCCCCTCCTGCGAGGGCTCGACGTTTGCGATGCCCAGGCCGTCGGGCAGCTCCGTCGTCGCGTACGTCTTGTTGCCCGAGAGGGGGTCCCGGCAGCGGTCGCAGGTGCAGCTGTCGCGCAGCGTCATGGACCTGAGCGCCTGGACGACGCGGCGCGCGTCGTCCTGCAGGAAGATGGCGTCGACGGTCCAGGCAAGCGTGACGGGCTGGTCGGGGAAGTCGGGCGCCGTGTATCGCATCTGCGGCGCGTCCTCGGGCAGCCGCCCACCGAACCGCGGCGGGGAGACTGCTACGTCTTTATTGGAGGTGCTCGTCCACGGAGAGGTGTCGTTATAATAGGTCCTCGTCCACGGAGCGCCGCCATGCCCAAGAGGAAGACGACGACGAGGGAGGCCAGTCGGGCGCAGCAGCAAGGCGCGAGGTGTCGCTGCGGCTGCCCGGGAAGCCATGCGCGTTGGCGACAGCATGGCCACGGACGGGAGCTTGGGCTGCATCAAGGGAAGGGACGGCCATGAACAGGCGAGCTTTTTTCCTCTCATGCTGGACGGACGTGACGATTTTTGAGGGATTACTGCGGGTCCGGCCCGATCGGGTTGTGCCTCTTCGCTCCGACTTTGTAGCGGATGGAGTCGTCATACCTACCTACGAAGTACGAAGTGCGAGTTACGCAGAGGCCTAGAGCCCGCAGCTCTACCGGACCATCATCCGCTTCTCTGACTCGCCCACCTACCCTGCGGCGTAGTCGTGGTCTGCGCCTTGTGGCCGGCCATGCTGGCCTTGGAGTCATCCCAGGTGAATACAAAGCATTGTCGCCGAGGCCATCACCAACTGACATAATAATGTACGGCGTTATTGGTCAAGCCTCTCTACCGGTTCCGGTTGCTCGACCATCGCTTCACCATCACCTCCCTGATCTTGTACAGCTTCAGCGCCTCCGTAATGCCCGCGTCCAACGCCTCTTCAAACCTCGGCGGCGGCGGCACGTCCACGTACACCAGCACCAGGCTCTTCATGACGTGTGACAATACTCGTACCGAGTTGTGAAGCCAATCCCACGTCTTGCGCGGCCCTCGCTTCCCGCACTTCTTCCACCAGGCGTCCGAATACGACGGGATGACCATCAGCCCAAACTCGGCGTGATCAAACACCGGCCCTCTGGTATACAGCAGCCAGTCCACGCCGAATTTGATTCCCGCTCGGGGCACCCAGCCGAGCGACCGAAAGTGATGATACACAGCGTAGTGCAAGAGAAACCCATCATCTGGTCCCAGATCCGGTTCCTCGGGGCCGACCCGCGGCGGAAAGTACGAGAATTGACGGAAGCGCGTCAGCATTTGCCTCGTCGACAATGGCAGCCCAGACTCGGCGTCGGATATCCTGAGAGCCCCTAGTCCGAAGCACAGGAAAAATGCCTCCTCGGGTGTCAACTGCAAATGCTCCTTGTTGACAATATGTTCCACCTCGGTAACGGACGGGCCATCATCTGCGTCGGAAGCCAGTCCAGTGGCCGGGACGTCGCCCGACGCGGGCTTGCCGTCATCACGACTCGGGTGCTGCTGACTGCTTTTCTCGCTCGCAAGAGGCTGGCTCGGACTCGGAGAATCTGAGAGCTGGAAGGTGGTCGACTCCACCTTGGGAGAAAAGCGAACGCTCTTCTGCCGGCTCGGGGACTTGGCCTCGGTGGAGCTGCTGCGAAATTCTAAAGGCTCCATAGACTTGAACGCGCTGCCGTTCTGCCCATGTCCGTTGAGAAGGGCTTCCAGTGGACGGCTGTCTAGGGCGTTGTTCGGAACATCGGGCCCGGTGGCTAGACAATGCGAGCTTTCGTTCGCGAGACGGCTGGAAGGTGAGTCGCCATTGACTACCAGGCTGATGGAATTACCCTGGGGGACAGGGGGTTGTCTACCTGCATCCGCCGGGGGCGATCCGGCGAGACGCAAGGTTGCCGAAAGCTCCACGTCCGTGTTGGGCATCGCCAGAATATGCAGCGGATCAACCGGTGCCACCGTGCCAAGGGCGAGGGGCCGCAGATTTTCCACTTTGGCCAGGCAACGAGCTTCCTCTTGACGTGCCTCTTCTAGCCTGGTATTTCGAATCGCTTCTTGCTCCAGCCGGGCTCGCTCCCACTTGGCCTGCGCGCGCTCTTGTCGTCTTTGAACAGTCATGATTTCACTGACATGGGCGTCCTGAAGACCTCTGCGGACTCGCTCCCGCTTCAGCCAATTGGGCTCGCTACGGCTCAAGCTGCCTTTGCCGTAGAAGCCTTGTTCCCAAAGAGCTCTCATGGACATTTCATCCGTGACGTGGACAGAGGTCGTGGCCTCGGACCAAACTCCTGGGTGAACGATGGCCGGCTCCGCGGGAGGCGGAGAGAACACCTGACCTAGCCATGCTGACGCAATGTGGAAAAGCGACAAGGGATTGTCCGGGTAAAAGGTCGGCAAGGGAAAGGTACGGATAGGAGCAGGGAGCGCATATATCTGGTGGATCGAGGGCCGGCGCTTGGCGCTTGGCGCTTGGCGAGCTGCCTCTTCTTCCGGGCCAGGCGCTTGGGTTGGGGGTTTGACTTCAGCCATTTTGGGGAAGCATCAGAAGCATCATCTTGGCCTGAGGCAGGATAGTCAGCATGGTGTTTTGGCAGTAGCGAGAGAAACAGGCAAATGTTTTCAAGACTGCGTCAGATACCGTTGTAGTCTATAATCAAAGGCTATCACCGAGGCCAAATGAATGGTTCCTCTAAGCACATTGGGTAGATTTTGTCATCATTGCAGTCAGGGAGGGGGCTCTCAGTATTTCAAGCTCTCGGCCTTGGGGGGCTCCCATCGACGTCAAGGCTTCGTTCGGGGAAGAGAAAAAGGTCGCGCGAACTTACTCGTCCAAGGACACCAAAGGGGAACGACAATGGTCCAAAGGGGAATGCTCCAAAGGCTCGCAAGAAGCAGGTTGTGAAGGGCGGAGACGAGGGAAGCGAAATTTCTGCAGAAATGTGAAATGGATGGCGACGCTTACATAAGGCTCAACGATTCGACAGAGGGCCAATCAACGTCGGAAGAAGCCCGAGTGAGTGCCTGCTGAAAATTTTTATCAAGATGTACTTCGTACTTCCGTTCGTAGGGAAAGACGCCAAGCAAAACACGCTTTTCTGCGCGCGTGCAGTACGGGCACTAGGCACTCCGCTGGCTTGTTGCTAGCGAGCGAGGCATCTTTTCGTAAGAGTACTACCATTTGCACTGAGTGTTTTCTCTATTTGACTGTAAGAGTATTACTATTTGCACTGAGTGTTTTCTCTGTTTGCAGTGACTCTTTCGTAATTGCGACGACCTCAAATGTGTTACGATAACGTAAGGATGCTACGATACATATACGGCGGGGCACGAAAGCGGTGAGGAAATTCGCCGATAAGGGTATACTAGGACCAAGAGGAAAGAGGAAACGCACGCTAAAAATATATGGGCCAGGTCTCTACACGCGTCCGTCCGCGACTCATCCGAGGCGTTATGGATTAGGCTGTCCGTACTCGTACTACCAGGAACGCCTATAAAATGAGCCATGGCCCAGCTGACACGACACAACTGCCAGCACAACTGCCAGCCCAACTGCCAGCCCACGACCCAGCCGTGCAAGGCGACAAGGCAAGATTCCACCTACCTTATAATTAGGATCCCTCGGCTCTGGCATTTGGAGACGCCGACACCGCCTCCCCCAGCCCATTGCGAGACGGTCCGAAACCTGAAACACAACCCCAAAGACCTCGAGAGACGACACTTTATCGCGAGACTTTATGCTGCCGGATCATCGGCCCGAGTCTGGCGTGACGTGACGTGACGTCTTCGGCTCGGCTGCAACCATTCGTTCATCCGCCCATCATTTAACCCACTGGCACCAGTCCCCTTTCGACAAGGTCCCCTTTCGACAAGGCCGTCCCGTTGCAATATCAAGCGCGGCCCCTCGGACAGACGGCTCGTCGCTCTCCGCTCTGCCATCCACCACGGCCGCCATAAGCACTCGTCGCCCCCGCCGGCCCTTGTCTCATCCACCCCGTGCCTTTTGGAGTCCAATGACGGGTATCTCGGCTTCTCCAAACACCAGAGGTCATGCGGCCTGAGCAATGTTCGAAATGGTTCCCTTGATCGAGACGGCCGCCCTCATCTGCCTGGTCTGGAGCGTCGGCATCGTCGCCGTCCAGCTCATCGGCATCGGCGCCGTGTAAGTAAAGGGCATTCCCGTAGCCCATGGAGCCTTTCGCATGCTGACTCGAGATTCTGTCCAGCTTCCGCTATTATTCTCGTCGACCAAATCCCCCCGTCTCGTCAAGGCTTGGGCAGGATGCGCCCGCCGTCACCATAATACGCCCCGTCAAGGGCATCGAACCTCAGCTCTACGAATGCATCGCCTCTACTTTCCGCCAAGACTATCCCATCGACAAGGTCTCGATTCGCCTGTGCATCGGGGACGAAAACGACTCGGCCTATCCCGTCCTCAAGAAGCTCGTCGCCGACTTCCCGGCCTTTGACGTCCAGGTCCTGGTCGAGTCCCGCGATCCGGCCCTCCACGGCCCTGCTGCCTACCTCAACCTGGGCCCAAACCCCAAGATACGAAACATTAGCAGGGCCTATCGCGAGGCCAAGGGCGACATCGTCTGGATCATCGACTGCAACGTCTGGGCCTCGAGTGGCGTTCTTGGCCGGATGGTGGACAAGCTGGCGGGCATTGCCGACGGCCAGCGCTCTGTAACGCCGTACAAGTTTGTCCACCAGATGCCCTTTTTGGTCGACACCGTGGACGACGGCATCGGGCCGAGCTCCCCCACGAGCCAGGCAACAGTTCCGCCCGCCGCGGAGACCAGCCCTGGGGCGGAGCCGTCGAGGGCGGCGACGGATGGCGCAATCATGCGAATCTGTCGCAATGGCGGCGGCCGTCTGGACGAGATGTTCTTCGGCACGACGCACGTCAAGTTCTACGGCGCAATCAACGCCGTGGGAGTCGCCCCCTGCATCGTGGGCAAGAGCAACATGTTCCGCAAATCCCATCTCGACCAGGTGACGACGCCGTCGCGAAACCCCCTCATCGCCAACAGCCTTGTGCGACCCACTGGCGTCGACTACTTTTCGCACAACATCTGCGAGGACCACCTGATTGGCGACCTGCTCTGGCGCTCCGAGATCCCGGGTCATCAGAACCACGGCATGGTCTGGGGCGACCTGGCGGTGCAGCCCATGGTGGGTATGTCGGTCGCGGCGTATGCTGCGCGGCGCATCAGGTGGCTGCGCGCCCGCAAATTTACGGTGCTCGTCGCCACCTTGGTCGAGCCGGGCGTCGAGTCTCTTGTCTGCTGCGGCTACCTTTCCTTTGCCGTGACAACCCTGCCTTGGTTCCGGGCCCACCTCGGGATCCCCCAAACCTGGATCGCCACGGCCCTGATATGGGTGGCCTGCGTCATGGCCTGGATGAGCGTGGACCGCATCGTCTTTGGACTGCTGCACGCGGGCAACACGGTGGAAGTGGATGATGACACGCCGCCGTTTGCTCGGGGCACCTCTCATGCGGCGGGCAAGACTCGAAGGGCTTTTGGGTCGTGGTGTCTGGCCTGGCTCGGACGAGAGCTGCTGGCGCTGCCGGTCTGGACCTGGGCGGTACTGCTCGGGACGACGGTCAAGTGGAGGGGGAAGACGTTTGACGTACGACTGGATACATCGGTGGTCGAGGTCACGGAGAAGACGCTCGCGCGCAAGGGATCGCGGACTCCGGAGCTGGAGCGGGCCAGCAAAGACAGACTGGACTAGGAGGGATCGACACGTCGCTCCGCATGTTCTGTACACTATGCTCGATACCAATTTGTTCCATGCCTGGCCTTTGACGCAGCCGACGCAATGGCCAGAAGATGGTTGACGAGCAAGGCTAATGTTGAGCTTGTTCCCAGCGAGATTGGCACCTTTGCGCAAACGAGGGGTCCAGAGGCCAGCTGCCCTTTTGCTGACGCCTTGGCAAGCTTTCGTGCACGCCACTCGGCCTGCCGGCACTCTGGACCGTCAGTCTCCTCTCACCACCGCCTGGGGTATCACCACAGAGGGCCCAGAGGCCATTGGCTACGAATTACGTGTTGCTAACCTGGTGTTTCGGCTACGAGGGCTCCACGACATGGCGCGCGTCGCTTCTTGCGAGGGGGGCGCGGCCATTCCGAGCAAGACCGACGAGCAAGCATGGCCGTCTCTCGCCTCGTCTGAGGGGACAGTCTGACGACGGAATCGAGCCCATGTAACCACAGACGCCGCCTGCCAGCTGATCCCCCGGCTAGCAGGAGGAGAGCAAACCTCGGACCGGGGCGAGGCGCATTCCCTCCCCCGCAAGCCCATGCATGCCTTTCCCGAGACTCTGTTTCTAATTACCAGCCTGTATCTGCATACTACGAAGTACTCCATCTCTATTCTCCCCGCTTCTCTCGCCTTTCTTATCAAGGAATCGTCTGCGTCGACAATGGCTGCAGAGGACGATGCCCCGTCGGCGGATATCGGCAGGGAGGAGAAGACTCCCGCCAGGGTGACGGCGGAGCGCCATGGCGACCAGATTCCGCACGAGATGCTCGAGACGCTGGCGCCCAACGGGGAGGGCGACTTCATCCTGGACAAGATCAACGCCATGTCCGGGGAGGAGGCGCTGGCCATTGTGCAGGAGTCGCTGCAGTTCCACTCGGACGACTGGAACTTCCCGTCGGACATGCGGGAGCGGATGCGCAGGCTGCTGCAGGGGCCCAAGACGTACGGCGAGCACTATGAGCGGGACCTGCGCATCGACGCCGTCTTGATGAAGTGGTCGTCGCCGTACCCGGGGGTCCGGGCCGTGGCGAGCCCCGTCGACGACGCCGACGGGCCGACGGAGACGGTCCGGGCATACATGCTCGGCATCGGCTGGGCCGTCATGGGCACCTTTATGTCCACCTTTTTCAACAGCCGGTTTCCCTCCATCGGTAGGTGGGCTCTTCCGGCTCTGCGTTTCGGTGCTCACGCCGGCCAGGCCTCAACGGGTCCGTCATCCAGATCCTGCTGTTCCCCTGCGCCAAGACGCTCGAGAGGCTGCTGCCCGACTGGGGCATCGCCATCGGGGGCACGCGGCACTCGCTCAACCCGGGCCCGTGGACGTTCAAGGAGCAGATGTTTGCCACCATCACGTACAACATTGCCATCTACACGACCAACAGCTACAGCATGATCTTGGTGCAAAAGTCGCCCGTCTACTACGGCCTCGGCTTCGTGACGTTTGGCTACCAGTTGATGCTGACGCTCTTTGTGCAGCTCATGGGCATGGGCTTCGCCGGCTACCTGCGCCGCTTCAGCGTCTACCCCGTCAAGGCGCTGTGGCCGACCATCCTGCCGACCATTGCCATGAACCGCGCGCTGACGACGCCGGAGCGCCGCGAGAGCATCAACGGCTGGACCGTGTCGCGGTACCGCTTCTTCCTGGCGGCCGCCGGCGCCATGTTTGTCTACTACTGGCTGCCGGGCTTCCTCTTCACGGCGCTGTCGCAGTTCAACTGGATGACGTGGATCGACCCGCGCAACCTGACGCTGGCCATCCTGACGGGCTCCGGGCTCGGGCTCGGGCTGCTCAACCCCGTCACGACGTTTGACTGGAACGTGGCCACGTCGTCGTACGCGGCGCTATCGCAGCCCTTGTTCAGCACGCTGACCATGTACTGCGGCAGCGTGCTCGGCGGCCTCGTCATCCTCGCCATCTACTACAGCAACCAGTACGACACGGCCTACCTGCCCATCAACTCGTCGTCGGCCTTTGCCAACGACGGCAAGCCGTACGTGGTGCAGCGCGTCGTCACGGCCAACCGCCTGGACCGCGACCGCTACCAGGCCTACTCGCCGCCCTTTTACACGGCCGGCTACGTGCTGACGGTCGGAGCCAACTTTGCCTTTTACCCCGTGTATTTCCTCTACGTCATGGTCAACCAGTGGAAGACCATGTCGGCGGCCTATGCCGACTTCTACCGCGGCCTGCGCCACGGCAAGGGCAACTACGAGGGCGCCATGGACGTCCACAGCCGCCTCATGGCGCGATACCGCGAGGTGCCCGACTGGTGGTTCCTGGCCATCCTCGGCGGCGCCGTCGTCGTCTCCGTCGTCTTTGTGCGCGTCTACCCGGTCGACACGCCCGTCTGGCTCGTCTTCTTGCTGCTGGGCATCAACGCCGTCTTTGCCGTGCCCCTGTCCTTTCTCTCGGCCACGACGGGCACCAACCTCGGCCTCGGCTCGCTCGTGCAGATCATGACGGGCTATCTGCTGCCCGACAACCCAAACGCCTTCCTCTTTGCCCAGACGCTGGGCTCGTGGGCGCTGGCCGGCTACGGCGACAACTACGTGCAGGACCAGAAGATGGCGCACTACTGCAAGATTGCGCCGCGCGCCGTCTTCCGCAGCCAGATGGGCACCATTGTCATCACCTGCTTCGTGGCCGTGGGCACGCAGACGCTCATCCTCGACCACGTCGAGGGCCTCTGCACGCCCGACCAGCCCAGCCGCTTCACCTGCGCCGGCGACGGGGCGCCGCTCTACGCCAGCTCCCTCATGTGGGGGGTGCTCGGGTCGGAGCGCATGTTTGGGTCGCTGTACCCGCTCTTCAAGTGGTGCTTCCTGATGGGCGCGGCCATTGCCGTCGTCTTCCTGCTGGGCCAAGGCCTGGGGCCGCGCCACCTGCCGGGCCTGAGGGAGCGGCTGCGCGGCTCGCTCGGCGCGCGGGCGTTTGCGCTGCTCGACGGCACCCTGTTCCCCCTCGTGGGCTCGCTCCTGTGGCTCAACCCGGTGCTGGTGATTCAGGGCATGCAGCACTGGGCGCCGTCGAACCTGGCGTACAAGACGCCCGGCATGCTCCTCTCGCTCGTCTTCATGTACTGGCTCCCGCGGCGGCGGCTGGCCTGGTGGACAAAGTACAACTACACGCTCTCGGCCGCCCTGACTGCCGGCCTGGCCGTCAGCGCCCTCGTCATGTTCTTCGCCGTCGGCTACCACCCGGTCCGCCTGGACTGGTGGGGGAACCGGGTAAGCACCGCGGGGGTCGACGGATCGGCCGCCGGAATCTTGCCACTGCCTGAGCGAGGGTACTTTGGCCCCGACAAGGGCACGTTTCCGTAGCGAGAGGCTCGGACCGACTGGAGGAGGAGAAGTGTGCTGGCAAGCCTGTCTTGGCGTCTCGGTTCGGGACACCGAGCCAGGGGCGTGTCTCTTGCCGAGCAGAGCTTCGGCCGCGTGCGTGTGGAAAGCCCGAGTGCCAATGATGTGATTATATTTGGACGGTACCGAGCCCCTGGGTTGGATAGGGGCTATTTGACGTCGAGATTTGACCCCACGCCAAGAAGTCGAAATGCATCGGAGACGAACCCACAACCCGCATGCTTGAAAGATGGGTTTGAGGTTCAAGCACACAAGGTTACATGGCGCAGCGAGCTTAAATGTTTGTTTGAGTTTTACCTCGGCCTCGCGTCAAGGGGCAAGCAGCGAGTGCCATGATACAAGTCCCGTCACGTCACGCTGAGACTGGACGGAAACACAGGAGGGGATTTCCAAGGATTTCCAAACATACAAGCCGCGGAGGGGGGTCCATGTTTGTTCACGTGCTTTGAGTTTGGCCACGCGCATGTCAGTGTGCGGTGATGTTCAGTGTGCGGTGATGGGTGACGTGGCTCATGACAGTTTTATGAAATCAATAATAAACTTTACATCTGCCTCTCATGGCGGCTTCCCCCGACATAATCGGTGAGTGTTTGTGTCGCCAATCATTGAGCCTATCGTAGGACGCTCAGCGGGGCTCTCCCCAGAATTCAACAGGATATGTGGGCGGAGAGGAGACGGAAAGAACGGGGGAAACGACACAAACAACGGCTCGGGCGAGAGGGCGAAAAGGGCACAAAACGCACAAAACACATGTCTGGCCGTAATGGAAACGGGACCCGTCCGGGCCTATTTTGTGCTCCGACTTCCACGAGGGCTCTTGCCAATTGACTCTCCCCCGCACGCACTTGCCAAGTGAAGACTCTGTCGACCATTGTTTCTCTTCCGACTTGGCACACGACTCCCACCGGCGTTCTGGAACACGATAGGACCGCAGACACGGACGAGGCTGCGTCAGAATCAGCATCAAAATCAGCGTCAGCGTTCATGGCGCCAGCCCGGCCGTCGGACCAATTCATCAACCGCGGCTCCCTCTCCGTCGCGCCCAGCCACAGCCACCAGCAACGGTTTCGCCGAAGCTGCGAGTATTCTTCTTTGGAGACCGCCATGTTCGTCGACTCCGAGTCCGAGGCCGTTGGATGCTCCTGTCCATGACGCTCAAACATTCTGCACCAAAATAGACCACGTCTGTTCTGCACCAAAACGAGCAGCAAGAAGCAAATACTACCCTGGCCGAAGATGCGGCCCGACACGCCCCCATTTCCATACCTCGACGCCCCCTTTGATTGAAGACGCCCCCCTTTTCAGGTTATTTCGCCAGCGACCAAGTATCTGCACCGGTAGATCTGGCGAGAAGTGACGAGAGACTTTATGACCCACTGTTGCCCAAGATGTGCAATCATTCGGGCCACTGGGGGGGGTGAGTGTTTGCAGATGCCTGCTCCAGGTCTCTGAAAACCACCGCCCGCTTACCCCCATGCTGGTATTCACGCCTCCATTGGCTCTCGATGGCGTACATTATAAGCGTGCGTCTTGCCCCCCTCGCTCTTCCCCTCGCCGGCCGACCTCAACCGCCTCTCCAGCTTCTCTTCTCGTCTTGCCTCGACAGGACGCCTCCTCTTCGGCCTGTCCACTTCGGCCTGTCTTTTTCAACCTGTCCTCTCCAGCTCCTCCTCTTTCCTCCTCTCCAGTTCCTCCTCTCCACCTCCTCGGCTTCCACCAGCTTCGCAAGCCCGCCTCCCGCCTCCCCGAAGAGGTCGCCGTCGACGTTGAGCCTGTGCGATCCGCCCACCCGCCGCCATGGCGTCGACGACGCAAAACGAGCCCGCCGACGACTTGGCAAAGGGCATCTTCGCCACGGCCAAGCAGTCACTGCGCGACCTGTTCGTCTGGAAGCAGCGCGTCGCCCTGTCCAACGAGTATGGCGAGACGCGCTGTGAGTGGCGCCAGCCCGACCCCATCCAGAACCCCTTTAGCCTCTTCGCCCAGCTCTCGGCCAAGGACTGGCTCTTCTTCATCGTCGGCTTCTGCGCCTGGACCGCCGATGCCTTTGACTTCCACGCCCTCTCTATCCAGACGGTCAAGCTGGCCGGCTACTACAATCGCAGCAAGACCGACATCACTGCCGCCATCACCCTGACTCTGCTGCTGCGCTCCATCGGCGCCGCCGGCTTTGGACTCGCCGGCGACAAGTGGGGACGCAAGTGGCCCATGGTCCTCAACATGATCATCCTCGGCGTCTTGCAAATCGCCACCATCTACAGCTCGACCTTTTCCCAGTTTCTTGCTGTCCGAAGTCTGTTTGGTCTGTTCATGGGAGGCGTCTACGGCAACGCCATAGCCATGGCTCTCGAGCAGTGCCCGTACGTGCCTCTCCTCCCGAGTCGAATTGCGTGACGAGGACCCTCGGCTAACCCGCACGCTTTGCCGCGCAGATCAAACGCACGCGGCTTGATGTCGGGCATCCTGCAGCAGGGTTATTCCTTTGGCTACGTCCTTGCTGCCTGCGCCAACCTGGGCGTTGGTGGCGGCCTGGAAACCTGGAAGACGGTCTTTTGGATCGCCGGTGCGTCCTGGCCCCCTTGTTCCAAGCTGTCGACGACGACTGACTCGCCGTCTCCGCAGCCGGCATATCCATTGCCATCGGTCTCATCCGCATCCCGTTCCCAGAGTCGCAGCAGTTCCTCGAGGCCAAGAAGCAGGGCACCAAGCAGACGTCTCCCGGTGCCTTTTGGCGCGAAACGCGCAAGATGCTCCAGCAGGAGTGGAAGATGTGCATCTACTGCGTCATCCTCATGACGTGGTTCAACTACTACTCGCACACGTCGCAGGACTCGTACACGACCTTTATGTTGACTCAAAAGGAGCTCAACAACGGCGGCGCCTCACGAGCCTCGATTCTCATGAAGGTTGGCGCCTGCGTTGGCGGCACCATCATCGGCTACCTGAGCCAGTTCTTTGGCCGCAGACGGGCCATCATCTTCTCGGCCCTCATGTCCGGCTTCATGATTCCGGCCTGGATCCTGCCAAGCGGCGAGCGCGCCCTCAGTGCCACGGGCTTCTTCATGCAATTCTTCGTGCAGGGCGCCTGGGGCGTCATCCCCATTCACCTCAACGAGCTCTCGCCCGTGGCCTTTCGCTCCACCTTTCCCGGCGTCACGTATCAGCTGGGCAACATGATCTCGTCTCCGTCGGCGCAAATCGTCAATGCCATTGCCGAAAAGACATTTGTTCGTCTCCCCAACGGCGACCGGGTCGAGGCCTACGGGCCCGTCATGGGCATCGCCACGGCCATCATCGCCGTCGGCATCGTCGTGACCGTCATGTTTGGGCCCGAGAGGCGAGGCAGGGCCTTTGAGAGCCGGATTGCCGGCATGGACACGGCGACGGTGACGGACAAGTCAATCGAGGACGAGCCGCGCGACGAGGAAAAGGGGCGCGTCGAGGTGGCGGAGACGAAATGAGCACTCGGAGATGCTCTCGCCTAATGGGAGCCATAGTACACGCCGAGTCCGGGAGACGCGCCGAGCACCACCCGGGCAGGCCGGCCCAGGGGGAGCCCGTGGGTGCGGCACCACGGCTCACGCAAGGCTCCGTGCATCTTCTACATAAGAGCCGAGCCGCTTGTATAATTGAGGATACGATATATGATGCCACGGAGACTTGCAAGTCTCGTCGAGCTGGTTCCCGAGTCCTGGCGCGCCGCCCGTGAACTGGCCGGGTTCTAGGTGAACTACAAGAGTGTAGGCGGTGCAACCCAAGACCAACTCTCCACCTTGAGACGACAGGCACGGTAGACGTCGAGCTTCCCGGTGCGGCCCGGAGGGACCCTCTCCAGGTCGTAGCGCTCCGTTTCGAGGCCGGAAATGTCGGTGACGGGCTTCCCGCTGAGAAACCAAGTGTCGTTGCCGGCGGTGGCAAGGCAGACCGAGTCGGACAGGGCCCCGTGGACTATGACTGCCACGGACCGGCTCACTCGGCCGTCGAGGGGCGTAAATGTCAACTCGACACGCGGCACCTTGGCCGCCGTCTCGTCTGGCGGCGAGGTGTCTGGCTGCGAGGTGCTCTGCTCAGAGTAGTACAAGGCGCCCGAGTCCTCGTCCGTCCAGACACGCTGCGACCTGTCCATCTCGCGGAGCTTGTCGCGGCAGTAGGGCAGCGAGCACGCGTCCCATGGTTCCTTGAGGCCCTCGTGCAGTAGGTCCTGGAGGTGATCAAAGGTTTGGCCCTTTTGCAATGCGCTGACTAGAGAGTGTTGGCCACGACGCGGCGAGTATTCGGACAGGGCGACAGACCTATTGAGCGAGCCCACGTGTTGAGGATCCTCATACGCTGGACGTGCTGAAAGGCCTCGGCTCGCTTCTCCACCATGTCGCGGATGGCCTCTCGGAGTTTCTGACAAGACGGTCAGCGGCCAGGCCAAGCACACAGCGGACGAGGCCGACTCGCCTCTCGTTGATCAGCCCCCTCGAAGACGCTCAGGACGATCAAGGCCAGGCCGGCCGCGGCGACCAGCCCCCCCGCAATCTCGAGAGCGCCCAGAGCAGCGGCGGTGGTGACGATGCCCGCAAGCGCGGCGACGCCCCCGATGGCAAAGGCGCCGACGCCCGCGAGGCCGACGATGTCGACGATGAGGTTCGCATCGCGGTCCCACGTGTCAATCCTAGCGACGGGCGCGTGAGAAGCCAAGCCGCACACCAACGGGCTCGGGCGCGTCGCACCTCGCCCGCAGACCGTCGTAGGCCTTGAGGTCCGCGTCGTGCCGGATGTGGACGCGGATGTACTCGTCCAGCTCGTCGCGCGTCTGGACGCCGAGGCGGTGCAGCACCTCGTCGAGCTCGGCCTTGAGCACGTTGAAGGCTTCGTCCCTGGGACGTGGGTCAGCTTGGCACCGGGGGGGCTGGGGGGGGGAGGCTTGACTTTTTGGCCTTTTCTCGCTCAAAGTCTTGCACGTATTGCAGAATGTCTTGCCGGAGACCTTTGGCGCGCTCGCGGCGTTTCGGGTTGTCCGGGTAGAAGAGGTCGCTGGCCGTGTTGCCCATGGTGGTGATGGTGAGGTTCAAGGGGTACGATGGCAACTCGAAAAGTGATGTCGAGATGGGGCAGCTGTCTTGGTGATGCATCTACTCTCTATATATGTACATTTGTCGGTGGCTCAGAGGTATATATGAGGCCACTCCTTGACCTCATTACCACGGGCAATGATACTACATGGTTCATCCGTGTGGTTTTCCTTCCGGAAGCACGCATATCCCCGAGGCAGAAGGTAGGATCCGGCCTGCCTCAACACACCATGATCCGCTTGGAGCGTCAAGCAAGAGGCACTTTTGGGCCTCGGCAGCGTCATACGAGAGCGCAGTCGTGCAGCCAAGGTAAAGGGGACCTCGAAGGGACTTGTAACGGTTCAGCCATGGCAACTTTGGGTTCCCCGCCGGAGTGTCGTGTCCGTCTCGTCACGATGCCAGGCCTTGGTGGATACTCGGTACAGAGCATAAGATGGCTGCGTCTCCAGTACAGAGAGCGAGCCAGACCAGATATTCTCTCAAGACACGTCTCATACAGCTCGGCCACAATGTCCATCGATCTTCTCTACCCCGGTGCGCGGCCAGACCATGCCCCCCCCTCCCCGTCTCCAGCCCCCTGACAGCCTGCAGACAACCGCAACCGCGGCAACCGCGTCAAGCAGTTTGTGACGCAGATGACGACGATCCAGAACGACGCGCGGCTCAACAAGGGCACGGTGACGGACCAGCTCAAGGTCATCGAGGCCAAGTTCCCAGACGTGCTCGAGGCGCACGGGCTGCAGTCGGTGGGCGAGCTCAAGGACAGGCTCAAGAGCACGCTGCCCGAGGACCTCAAGAAGCGGTACCTGGATCTTGTCAAGTACTACGAGGACGATGCCTCCAACGACAGCCAGGTCATCGACGTCATGGGCATGGTGCTCGTGGTTTCGGGCGGCGCGGCGCTGATGGGTGAATGGCAGTCCACGCGTGGCTTATGGCGTCGATGCTGACGTCCAACTCGGCAGCCAAGATGACCGAGTTCGTCACCAGCGGCAAGGTCGTGACGGCCATCAACTACATCGTCCGGGCCCTCATCGCCCTCACCAAAGGCGAGGCGGCATCCGAAGCCCACAGGTACACAAGGTGCTAACCGCAAGGCCAGACGTCCAGGCAGCCCAGCAGCTCCTCAGGCTCGGCTCGGCCATTGTCAAGTCTCTCTCGTCCGATATTGAGCTGGGAGCGACGGCCATGAAGTCGATGAAATTCGTAAAGGCCGCCGGGACCGTCATCTCGGTCCTGGGCGTCTTCATCGACGCCGTGCTGCTGGTGATTGCGGCCATCAAGGGAGCCGAGCAGCGAAAGCATCTTCAAGAGTAACCCACGACACTCACCTGGACGGCCCGAGAGTCTCGTTGCTGACCGTCTGCGCAGCGCAATCAACGACCTTGCCTACCGGCGGCTCACCACGCAGGGCATCGCCCTCATGGGGGAGATTTACGCCCAGTACATTTCTTCCATGTACGTCATGGTGCTCAAGATGAAGAGGAAGAGGGACGTCGAGGACATTGTCGACGAGACGTGCCAGGACTTGAAAAAGGTATGCCGACCTGGAGGGACGACGGTGGTGCCGACTCTGCAATGCGCGTCGTGACTGCATCTGACGACCGCACAGGGACTCGAGGGCGTCACGTTTGACTCCGTCTACGATGCGCTGGTCAAGCTCGACGAGAGCGACTCGTCGACGTGGAGGGACGAGGATCCTTCCAAGGAGGCGCTTGGAAAGTGGTGGCGCGAGGGCAACGACCCGACAAAGTACGAGGGGCCCGTTCCTGACAAGCATCTGGACGCGTGAGGATGAGGGCAACGACTCGTATATAGTATGCGGATATATGAAGTTTCGTAGAAAAGACGTTGAGTTGTCCTTCTTGGCTCTACTAGGTACGTACTTCGTAGGATGCGGGGCATACGAGTTACAGGGGAGGTGCTTTATCCGTTATCCGTGGCCCCACCATGCCTTATCCGGTTAAGCCGCCCGCCCGAACTCCCCACCATGAACCGATTTGTTCCTGCAGCTACGGGTCCGCCGAACCCTGTTTCTTCTTCCTTCCTTGCATCGCTCCATCCAACCGACCAACCATTCCTCCCTCCTCCCTCCCCATCGTCATGGCGAGCCTCGACTTGGCGCCCGCCGCAGCCTCCGCCGCTACCCGCAAGCGCACCTTTGACTCGAGCGGCAGCGACGCCGGCAGCCAAGACACGCGCAGCGCCAGCTGTTTCTCGGCCAGCGACGACGACGACGACGACGGCGACGACGACGACGACATGGAAAAGAGCCGGCCCACACCAAGTCGTCGCCGTGGTCGTTGTCACAAAAAGGTGCTCCTCAACGGCAATGGCCGCCATCCTCCTCCCCTTCCTCCCGCCCCCCCTGCGCCCTCCCGCCCGTCGGCCGGCGCCTTTGACCACCGCCGCAATAGCCTCGGCAAGGCCGCCCGCGACCCTCGCGACCAGCCCCCGACGCGCAAACGTGCCCTCGTCGCCGGCCGGGGACACCGCGTCCGGCCCCCGAGCCCCGTCATCGACGACGATGGCCTGAGCCGCCCCGGTACGTTGCACGATGGATGCCCTGGCACGCATGCATGTGCTGACCTGACTCTCAGGACGGGGTACGCGCGACCGCCTCCAGGAGGACGCCGCCCACACAGACGACCGCCTCGACCGCATGCGCGGCGCCGTCCGCACCCTGCTCGAGTGCATCGGCGAGGACCCGGACCGCGAGGGCCTCGTCGACACCCCCTCGCGCTACGCAAAGGCTCTGCTCTTCCTCACAAAGGGCTACCAGGTAAACGTGGACGACCTCGTCAACGGGGCCCTCTTCCACGAGGGCCATAACGAAATGGTCATTGTCAAGGACATTGAGATTCAGAGTCTCTGCGAGCACCACCTCGTGCCCTTTATCGGCAAGGTATCTTCCTTCTTTCACCCCTCCTTCTTCTTCTTCTTCTTCTTCTCACAAGTCTGCAAGATGCACATTGGCTACATCCCCTCCGACACCGTCATCGGCCTGTCTAAGCTCCCCCGCATCGCAGAAATGTACGCCCGCCGCCTCCAGATCCAGGAGCGCCTCACAAAGGAGGTGGCCCACGCCATCATGGAGATACTCAAGCCCCAGGGCGTCGCCGTCGTCATGGAGTCGAGCCACCTGTGCATGGTCATGCGCGGTGTCCAGCAGACGTCGAGCTCCACAATCACCAGCTGCGTCCTCGGCTGCTTCGAGCGCAAGTCCAAGACGCGCAACGAGTTTCTCAGCCTCGTCGGCATCAACAGGTCATGATGTCTGTCCGTCCATACAGCCCGACCCATCCTCCACCCCTCCTCGCCTTGACTCTCGTCTCTTCTTCTTCATCATTGTCGACGGCGCAACGGGGTCCAATCTTTTTCACCAGCGTCTTGCACGAGTCCCGACGTCTGCGACGCCATGTCTTCAACAATTGGCTACTCGCTGCATTTTCCATTTTCACCGGGCGGGAGGGGATCGAAACCGATTTTGCGAGAATACACATAGACTTTCAAGGCTCAACGCTACCAAGATACCGGAGCACCGCATGCATGCACCATGCATGTATGAGGTTAGACATCATTCGAGAGAAACCGACAGACGCAAATGTTGGGATACTACCTATATTCTCTCGAACCACCTCGCCCTAGTACGGGCCCTGCCATGCGCCCAAACCCCTTTTGAAATGTGTGCTTGTGCCCCCTGAAGAAGAATGCATGACCCATGTATGTACAGCCTCCCGTGTGCATGCCTCACCGTCGGGCCACGACTGAAATGCAGCCCTGCTGAGGAGAGAGTCGACTAATGTGACATGGCCGCCAGGGGACCCAAAACGAGCCTCTACCTCCCCTGGCCAAGACTGGCCCGCAAAACGCCCATTCAAGCCTGCTCCGGCCCGTCAACTCCCCAAAGGCCTCATTCGCCGTCCAGCAAAGCGTCCAGGCCGTTCCTCTCGCTCTCGAGAGATTCCGCCGTGACGGGGCCGTTTGCCATGCTGTCCCTCTTCTTCTGGTCCTCGTCGTCCTCCTGGTTCGTCATGTCCTTGAACATTTGGTCGACGTTGCCCTCGTCATGCCTCATCATGCCCTCCATCTCCACTGGAGTCATCGAGCCGTCTGCGTCGCTCATGGACCGGCGACTCAGGCGCCAGACATCGGGTCCCCAGATATTCTCCGCCTGCTTCCTGCCCACTTCTGTGCGGCCGAGTATCTCGAGAGCCTTACTCTTTCCGGCCTCTGTTTGCAGGTTGATCCCGTCCTCTTGGCCCTGCAGCAGGCGCTCCTCCAGCGACAAGGCCGAGTTGTCGACGAGCAGCTGCGGCCCACCTGGGAACCCCAGAAGAAAGCCGCCGTCCGTCTCTGTTGCCTCGGCCTTGGACCGGCCCCTTTGTGATGTCGGCGAGAGCTTTGCTGCGTGGCCAGGCGAGGGTGGAGCGCCTGCCGGTCGCGACTGGGGGGGCGCAAAAAACGTCGGGCTGCCGTACACGCCACTGCCGGGCGGCGGTACGATCACCCCCAAAGACGTCGACTGAGCCGCCGCCGCCGCCGCCTCGGCGTTCGCCGCCTTGCGTCGCAAGCTGTTTGCCTTGCCCTTTGCGTGCTCTGGTAAGTCGTCGGGGTTGTCGACTCCGTATTCCGCCAGCATCTTCTGCAGCTTCGTTGGCCGGGGCTTGCGAGTGCTCAGAGACACCTCCAGGATGGGCGGCGCTTCGGGGGCAACGGGACACCACTTATGAAGCTCCTGCCGGAAGAAGTTGGTCTCAAAAGCCAAGAGCACCTCGGCGCCCTCGAGCTTTCGCAGATAGAATCGCTGCGTCTCTGCCTCGGCCTCTGTAGATAACAGAGGGTTGCAGTATCGGGCAATGTGGTCTCGGAAAGTCTGTGCGTTGGCGATGATGCGGGACAGGATCTCCTCCTCGTCTGGCTGGAACGGCAACAACAAGACCTCTTCTGCCAGCGCCACTAGATCTTCCAGCTTGGGCCGTGCGGCATCGCGTGGAATCTTCATTCGCCAGTCGCAAATGGGGCACGTGTACTTGTCGTCTTCCTTGACCTTGCCACGAGCAATCTTCAGGCACTTGTAGTGATACCTAGAATCTGGTGTCAGGCGTGCAATCAAAAACTAGGTTGCACTTTCAACTTACCACTCGTGGCAGAGCTCGCACTCAATCATCATCCCCGCCTCGATTTTCCTGCAGATGCAAAACACCTGTCTGGCGCGGGGGTCCTCCCAGCGGCTCGCGCCCTGTTCTGGGGTGGCCTCTCTCGAGACCGGCTCTCCTGGCATCCGCGGAGTGTCGTGCTCAACGTCGAAGCAGTCCGTGTTCCGCTCCAGCACGTACTCGAGATGACTCTTGAGAATGTGGAGAGGAGCATTGGATTTTCCAAACAACTTCTTGCCTTTGCGCATCCAGTCCTCGTGGTGTTTTCTCTCGTTCTCGAGGTCCAGCGTGCCATTTGGCTTCGAGTTGAGGTCCTCGAGCTTCTTCGAGATTTCGACCACTTCGGCGTACCTCGGTCGTTTGCGGAAATCCGCATCACGGCATCTCTCCGTAATGTCTAGAATCTGGCGATGAGCTTCTCTCTGCTTGTGCAAGATCTGGTCCACAATGGCGAGTGTTTCTTGTGAAACCGGGAGTGCGTTGACCTGCACTTGATTCGAGAGTGCCTCGAGCTGAGGGTAGTGGACAATCTCGGCATCAATGAGCTCTCTTGCCTTTCTCTCCCAGCCCTCGCCGGCCTGCATCTGATCGCGGTAGTATTTTAGATGATCGTTGTAACTCGGTATTTCCAGTCGTTTGCCCTCCTCAATGAGAGCCTGCACCTCCTTCAAAGACAGGAACACGCCGCGGCTGGATCGGGCTTTCTGGTTCCAGCGCATCTGTTCGAGAACCCTTGACAGGCGATCGACTTCGGGCGTATCGACATTAAAGCTACGCCCTTCCTCGAGGAGCTCCTCAATCGTCTCCAGGGGTATCGTTGCCGTGCTTTCCAGGGCTCGGGCCGCATTCATCTGGAACTCCTTGACCGCAGCGGCGCGCTCCTGTAACTGGGCGATTTCGGGACAGTCGAAGCCAACGTGTTCAGCTTCTCTCAAAAGTCGATAGATATTGGAGACGTTGCGAGGTTCGCGCTCTTTTTGATCGTGGAATGAGTTGCCAACAGACTTTCGCGAGCCGCTCTGCCAGACCTTGTCGCTTTTCCGGCGGTTCTGCTGCTTGCGGACAATGTAGTTGGTCGCCTCGTCGACCCAGTCGTTGCATCTCTCGACGAATTCCTTCAAAACTGGCAACGGTGCGAGCTCGTAGGGGATGCGCTCGCCCTCGTGGAGCAGTGCGCGGAGTGATTTGAGCGACGGCGTTGCTTCCTCATCCAGTAGTTTATTGTACTTTTCTGCCCATGCTTCCGGAGTTCGAGCCTTGTCGACGACTTTGTCCCGGACCGACGTCATCACGTCATCTGCCTTTCGGTAGTAAAGAATATGCTCGTCTCCGCTAAACCGCTCCGTCTCACTCTGGTCACAGCAAGCGTGGTGACCCGCGTGCAGCATGCAAAAGACTTTGCCGGACCGTAGACATTTGAAGCGGGACAGATACGCAAAAGTCTTGCAGTAGCTGCAGCATTGCTCGTCCTCGTCCTGGACGTCCTCATCTTCGACCTTGAAGGTGAGCGGGCAGCCGCTGTCCTCGTGTCCGGCAGCCAATTCGCATCGGCGGCGCGAGTGCTCGACATGCTTGGTTTTGAAGTTTTCCCGCTGTGCCATTTCACGCTCGTGGATGCAGCCAAGCGCTGGAGCAAGCCATTTGGCGGTCTGGATGGTGAGCCCAGAGGCTGCGCTCCCTTCTGCGGCAGTCCAGAGCAATTCGTCGTGGGAGAAGCAGGGCTGTCGCCGAAAGACTTGAAGCCTTCCCACACCGGCCGATCCGAAAGGCTCCCAGTCGCAGGGCGCAAAGTTGACCGCCTCGTTAAAGTTGAAGCCATGGTTGAAGCCGGCGTGGTAGGCCTGGGGGAAGGTGATGACGAACTGGCCGGCCCGCTGATCCAAAGCGTGGACACGCACGCCAGCTTTCTTGAGCTGCTCGGGCGTGAGCAGCGTGACGAGCTGAAACAGCAAGTCTGGCTGCGTTTCAAAGAGCTCGGGCACCGCTTCCTTCATGGCGGCCTCGAACTTTTCAGCGTCCTCGCCTGGGATTCCATACCACGTCTTGGTCGCGCCAAAGTGCTGGTAGTTGGCGGAATAGGCGTAGTGGTCTTCGTTGTGCCAGCAAAACGTCGAGAATATCATGCCAACGTAGACCCAGGGCACCGTCATGCCCGAGATGTCGGATTTGATATGTCTGAACAGGCTCTCGGGATGAAACGGGAGCACATTGAGATTCCAAGGGTCCGTCGCGTAAGGATTGCTCGGGTTCTTCTCCACCGTCGGAAAGCCCGAGCCGTGCGTCGTGCAATGGATATCGGCGCCATACTCCACCTCGACAGTCTCTTCCAAGTCGGCAACGAGGCGCCAGAACTCGGTTTCGACGTCCTGCTCGGTGACGGGCCGATGGCAGTTCAACGCGTGGTCGAAGGGCATTTTCTTCTCAAAATACCCTTGCTTGAAGTCGTTTGCCTTTTGTTGAAACTGTTTCAGCGAGTACAAGCCACCCTCTTCGAATCCGAAATGCCCGTCGCCGACGAGGCAGCGTGGGCAGTTCCATTCGGCCTCTGGCCTGCGCTTCAAAGGGGGGTCGAGGCAAGGCCCGTGATACGCATTGTCGCACGATTCACAGACCACCAAGGAACCTACTTCTTCGCCTCTTCCACAGTTCTCGCATCTCTGGCTCTCGTCAGCCAGCGGCCCCCCGTCACCGGCCCGGATACTTGCCTCGCCACACGGCAGAGCCTCCTCGCGCGGTATGCGGGGGACAGATGGGCGGAATGGCGTCATATGCGAGCCAGCAACCGTCGGGACGGCATCTACAGTAAAAGGTGTTAGAGTGTGGTGACAGAGGTGGTTGTCCCATCGTTCACTTGCCCTTTTTTAGACGCTTGCTGCGGCGACTGTTGCCCTCGCCATCTTCCCTGTCACAATCGGTGTCTTTCTTGGCCGAATCCGACAGACTGCCACAGCTGAACTGGCGCTTCAGCGCGGCAGCCGTACCCGGGACCGACGATCGAGCCTCTGGAGTGTTTTTTGTGGACGAGGTGGGACTAGGAAATCGTTTTGAATCAGGGGTGTAGCTTTTGTTCTCGGCGGTGGCGGGCCGATTGGCGTTGCTGGAGGCCGAGTTTACCGCGGTGAACCCATTGGTATTGATTGCAGTGAAGCCGCCGGATGTGGGAGCCGGTAGGGCATCGTCCATCGGAGTGTCTCGATCCGATTCTTTCTTCAGTCCGTTCAGACTGACTTGCAAGACGTCTGACGCCTGTCGGGCAGGCGAATCGCCCTTTGCGCTAGAGGGTGTGTTGACGTTGGACCGTTTGATCGGGGTCAGCACTGGACTTGGAGTCAAAGGTCCACCGTACTCTTGCTCGAGCTGTTGGTGCACGCCTGGTTTGGCGAGACGCAAGTACTCCTCGTACGGGCAAAGCCATCGCTGGTACGAGTTCTTGAGGGATGTGGACAGCGAGGACATGATCTTGCCGCTGTAGCCCAGGTCTCGACCAATTTCTGCCCACTTCTTTAGCTTGCAAACTTTGTCGAAGCCGCCCCGCGACTCGACTGCTTTCTTTAGGCGGTACAGGTCCAGAGGTTTCTTGTCAACGTAGGGTAAGCGATGCAGGTTGTTGCCCTGCTGCTTGTGAAACTTGGCCAGGCCATCAAGATAGGTCAAATTCGCCCGAGTGCCTGGAGTGGTCAGCCTGGAAATGCCAGTGTCAACTGGACGGGAAGAGACGGGATGGGATGACTCACTCCCTTCAACAGAATTGAGCTCCTGTTTTCGAGTTCGAAAGTGAAACTTCTGCAGCACCGCGTCAGTCAAGGCCGGGCAAAGAGCAACATAGTGGCATTGCAATCATGGAACGGGTGCGAGATGTCATTTGGCGCGCAGGAGAGAGCTTGGCGGGCAGAGTGGACATACCTCGGTGTCGATGGCAAAGTCTGGGTTCCAGGAGTCTGGTGGAATGATCTTGCAAATTCCGTATTGGGAAGCCTCTGGAGCAATCTTCTTGATGTATTCCAGCGGATCCCTCCATTCGTCGTCGCTCGGGCAATACGTCGGCGCCTCGGAAATGCCATGCGGACGGGTCTTCTTCTTGACAGGCTCGCGAATTGCCGTCGGCTGACCGCGCCGCTCGACGGAGGTCAAGTCTAAGCCAGAACTGACCATGGCGCTCAAGGGGACCTGGGAGTTGGTGGGATGATAGCCGTTGGTGTTGACCTTGGGCTTTGGTCTCGACGAGGTCTGGCTCGGGGTCCCGGCGGCAGGCGAGCTGCGCGTGCTCGCATTGGCGCTGTTGGCGGTGGCCGCTGTTGCAGCTCCACCGTTTTGAGCCGATACCATGACGCAGATAGGAATTTGAGCAGAGGGTTGGCCGTCGCGTGGGTGGGAGGCGCCTCGAGGCAGTGTAATGTCGTCGGATTCGAATATAAAGCGTATCGTGGAAAAGGGCTCGTCACCCAGGAGAAAAGGCAGCGGCTAGGGAACTCGTCGCATCGTAGCGGGCACGGGGGCAGTCGACGAGGGCCGTTCGAAGGAGAGTTGGTGCGGGTATGGGGACCAGAGACTGGACGGATCGACAAGACCTGTCTAGGCGCTAGTTGAGTTTGTCACGAGAAGGCTTCAAGTGCAGCCACCTACCTACATGTGTATCAGCAAGGAAAAGCTTAAAGCGACCATGAGGGCGGGCGGCGGCTCGACTAATACCCACGGGAGGTGGACTCACGGCAGAAAAGGCATGCGCCGGGGGACTGCAATGAGAAAAAAAAGGACGCGGGGAAGGCTCCAGTATCGATCGGGCGGTCGATATCCGGGAGCTGCAAGCCATGTAATGGCGTTGGGGCGGCGGCCGAGGCGTGGATGTTGGGGGAGAAGAGAGATGGGAGAGCGGGAGGAAACAGTGGTAGTGACGGGAGAGAGTGTGAGAAAGAGAGGGAGCGGGCGAGGGCGGAATGGATGGGGTCGCGGCCGCCGATGGCGAGTGCACTGTAGGAGGAGCGGCAGGAGGTCCCTGGTGGAGGACTTGCACTCCCGGCCGGAGGTACTCGGTACGTACAGCGGTGGAGGGCGAGATAACCGGGCTTGGCCCCCTGTCTGCGATATACCAGGCAGGCAGGTACTACTGCAAAAAGAAAAACACCTTGCCTCGATCAGACAGACAGCTTGAATTAGACTACGAAGTAACACGGTGGGATCTGCTTTGCCGAATGCGCTTGAGCATTGCTGCGCCAGACTGGCTCTGCTGTGCTTGCTTCGTACATGTACGAATACATGCAGACATGGGCTCGCTTCAAAGATACCTAGGTACCTCGTCTCTCTGTGCTGCGGTACCTCGGTTGATGTACTTCGTACTCCGTACGGAGAGGTACTGAAAACCCCGATTTGTGCCCATAAAAATGGCAGGCCCGGCGAATTTGCGGACCCGCTCTTACCGATTCCCAATGCAGGAGCGGCAGACGACTGCTTCGCCCAGGCTAGCTCAACGTGGCAACAAAACATGAGGCGAAATGATGCATCTCGATTTTTATGTTCATTTTTCTTGCCTGAAACGCACTACCGAGTAAATGCCACAAGATGCGCACCTCTGATGTTGCTAGTACCTAGTAACAGATTACCGATACATCTGATAAGCATTATATACATGCCTTGTGCATGTAGATTTTTCTCCGAGGAGCTGACCCGCGAGAACCATGTCCGAGAGAACAAAGCTCATGTGCCGCGCTTGGCCTGTCGCTTATGGAAGAGCGTTTCGTCTTTTCGCAGGCCTTTTCGAAACGGTCCACGTGACCTTGTGCTGGTGTGTGCTGGGTACGTACCGCCCCTGCAGCACGCACGAAATCAGAGAGCCAAGACTTTTCCCCAGAATGCAGCCCCAAGAAACCCTTTTGGAGCAGCCAAGGCGATGCTGAGAGCCATCTCTCCGGCGCTCATGAATGTTGACTGCCCCGAGACCACATCATTGCACCAAGCGTTGCACCAAAGCAGTGTTTAGCAGATGGCCAGCTAGCAGAGGCGCAACCACAAAGGCGATCGCCAGACTTGTGGCCAGTCCTTGCCTCAGCAGAAGTCTTTTCCGAATGCGGCAGGACGTGGCGCCATCCGAGAGAGACGCTCACGGGCAGGCTATTTGCGGCCATTTGCTCGACCAAGAGAAGCGTCGTCGTAGATGCACGCACACTGACGCAGCCCCAACCTCAGCAGCAGCTCTGATATCCGCCGCTGCATCTACAGGGGCTCGTCGATGCTTGGGATGGGCTGGGCCAATTAGGAGCGGATGAGGAGCGGATGAAGTCGAGGTTTCGAGCCAAGGATCGGGCGGGGCACCCCGGCCAAGGGGGGAAGCTTTCGGCAGCGTCATCCCACATGGCATGCAGGCCCCAGGTTGGGCCCGTACTAGTAGTACTTTATACACGGGGGTGACGAGAGGTGGAGACACCTCCGAGAGAGAGAGATAACTCGTTGTTGATTGTGAGTGAGCTTCGTCACTAAATAGGTATGTTCGTAGCTCCTTTCTCCCCAAGGAGCAAAGAGAGGCAGCAAAGATGAGGTGCCCTCAACAGGGAGGACCAAGAACCAACATGTCGAGGCAGAGAGCACGTGTGTGTACTCTGTTTCGTGAATATGTAGGTATGTACTAACTCGTATGTACACGACTCCATCACGCCATGAGCCCTCAACACCAAAGGCGTCAAGTCGTCGCCTTATCCTTCTTCGGCTTCTTCTTCTTCAATAGCCTTTCGACTTCCTTGGCGCCCCGGATACGTAGGCTTAGCTCCTTGACCATGTCTCCCCACCGAACGTCTTCCCCGCAGGACGGACATTTGCAGACATCCGGCATCACGTTGCTGTCGGCGTCGCCCTCGAGAGCATGTCGGCTCCAGCAGTCGAGGTGTCCCATGGCCGTACACTCCCCGTTCGGGCACATGGCGTGCAGTCCCTTGCCAGACTCTAGCTCGTGGCCGCAGTGCAAACAGTCCCCTTCGCGCTCAAATGAGACTATGTCGTGGGCCCTTTGGACGTAGTCCTTGATTGGTTGGTAGTCGAGAGGAAGTGCATGAATCCCCCTCGTGTCATCCGCTGCGGCATCTGCAGACGCGACAAAGTCCTTTAGGATTCTCAGGCCTGGCCGACGGGGGCATGGAGAAGACCCGGTCCACTTCTCCCAAGCGGCATGGGCCTCTCGCGCGAGAAAATGCAGATTCAGCGGCCACCGTGCGAAACTCGGAGCAACCGTGAGAAGATGCAAATTGGACATGACGGACTTGAGGCTATGAGCCGCCCTCTTCGGCATGCCATTTCTCTTGCTTTGCGTCGAGACGGCGAGGCGCAACTCCTCTGGAATGTGCAGCGAAATATGCGGGTTCGTGAGCGCCCACCTTGGCAGTCAGTCGAGAGGCAGCGTCCGCACCAGCCAGCACAAAACTTACTCAAACTTGAGCGCCGCGACCATGCTGGGGAATCCCGAGACCAGCACAATCATCTCCCACGGCCGCAGGCCAGGGCGCGAGGTGCGCGCGGCGCCGCCCTTGGCCTCGCCATTGTGCTGCTTCAGCCGCCGCGGCGGGTTGGGAGTCGAGCCGATGTAGAGGGACGCGTGCCTGATGGTAGAGCGCAAAACGTAGACGGTGTAGAGAGCAGGCAGAGGCTTCGGCGCCATTTGCGACAATGCCGGGAAACGAAGCCCACAGGACGCTCGTAGCCGCCGCGGCGCGTCCTCTATCGGCACCCGAGCTTGACCGCGCCACAGTAATCCACTATTCGGTAGGACGATTATGAGAAGTCGTAGGACAGGTAAAAGGGGCGCAAAAATGCCCGGGATGCCGTGGGTACGTGGGGGTCCCGAGCGGAAGCAAAGATACATACATACGTCTGTATCTCGATTCTGACCACAACAAACATGTTGCCGGACAGCATTTACGCCACTTTTCCCTAGCGTGCGGACTCCTTTCGTCGCGAGCTTATTCGTACATACTTCGTACGAAGTACTAGTAGTACTACATACGAGTTATTCGTATTCGTACAGCTTTGCTTAATGACTCGCACGGGATGACTCGGCGCGTCCCGAGCTGTCGGGAGGGTACGTATACTATAACTAGGTACACACCCTCTACATAAGCCTGAGGAGGCAGGTTGGTTTCGACCGTCATCACTGGGTCGTGCATGTACTACGAGTTACATATGTATGTATGTAGACATGGATTTGATTTGACTTGTTTTGGCCTCATTTGCTTTGTACTCGCCGACATGAATTCCTCCGCCGCCTAAAGCCGGCTCTCCCCTTTCGCACTCTGCGAATCCTCGCCCCGCCGGCTGTCTACTCTGGTTTTATACATGGCATATCCTCGCCACCTCCGTCGGCGTCGCTCAGAGCAGGCCCTGCTTCTGCAAGTCATTGTAGACCTTCTCCGGCATGACGTTGCCCTCGCCATCCTCCATCTGCACGATGTCTCCCTCGTCCACCTTGGACTTCTTCTCCTCCTGCTGGATCCGATCCCACAGCTTCAGGGCCTCTTCGATCTTGGTGATGTCTCTGAACAGGGTCACGTTGGTGATGCCCAGACACTTGAGTCCAAATATGTGTCGGGGCTCGCCAAAGTGCTTGTCAAAGGCTCGTCGTCCCATGTAGGTAAAGTTGCCGCATACTTCGCAGTGGAATTCCGAGCCCAGCCCGTGCAGTCGGTAGAGCCAGAAAGGAATGGGCTTGCCATCCCAAGCCAGTGGCAGTTTGAGAGGGTTGTAAATCTTTTCTTCGCCGTCTTCACCCTCCTCCTCCTCACCTCGGCTACCTGCGCTGGGCACCTCGGAGACGTTGAGGAGGTTGTCGAGTTCCTGCTGGCGCTCGCGCTCCGTCATTCCCTGCTTCCGCTCCACGTTGACGCGAGTGTCGCTGCGCTCGGTGCTCATCGAGGCAGCAAGCCTCTTCACACGATGCTCGCGCTCCGCGATCGCGCGCTCCTTGATCCGCGTCGTGGAGAGATAGGGTCTGCTCTGTCCAGAAGTCTCCTCGCCGCCGGCGTGTTGCCACTTCTTTCGCTGCTCGGCAGCCCTCTTGTGCTTCCTTCCCCCGAGGTGACCCTTGTACACATTTTTGTTCGTAAACGTCTTCTCGCAATCGGCACACCACACGCCCTGGGCGTCTTTGGGGTCTTTGGGGCCCCCGGTTTCCAGCTGCCAGCCTTGGATCTCGTCCTTGTCCCAGGCCGTCTTGAAGTCCTGTTCAAACTCTGCCATGACCTTCTCGATGTTCTCGAGGGGCCGCGTTCGCTCCCGAAAAGACTTGAGATACCCGGCGATGTCGTTAACGTACTTGAAGTACTGCTCCGTGAGTTTCTCGACTCTCTTGAGGCCGCCGTGGCCAGGATCAAAGTTGTCAAAGCTCTCGAGATACTGCAGGTAGGAAAGTCGCTTGACGTTGGGTAGATTGAGGAACGCCTCGTGGCAGGTATTCAGGTCGAAGAACCGACCGTAAGCTTCCTCTCCAGAGAAAAGTGTGTCGACAATGAACGGCCTCTGCCCTGTTCCATCGCCCGACGGCTTGGGCTTGTAACGCATCTCCGAGTTTTCCGCTTGCTCATTGGGGTATCTGGAATGGTGCTCTCGAAGTTCGTTGAGCTCACTGTAGAACTGGGCAAATGAATCGCCCATCTGTCGCTTCTCGAGCTCGCGTTGCTTGGTCTCGGCACCGTCGCTGTAGATTCGAACGAGGTTTTCGGACTGTTGCTGAGTTTGCTTCAGCAGCTGGGCAATCTCATGGTCGCGGTTGAGGCGATTTCGGATCTTGATCGTTTTCAAGAAATGGTCAACGGCTGCTGGGGACTGGTTACGACACACATGGTGCGGTATACTCACATGCTTGGGATCGTCGCGCAGCCGGTCTGCGATTCCCTGCTCAAGTCGCTCCAAATCCTCGTGGATGTAGCGCTCCTCCTCTAAGTCCAACACCATCTTGCAGTTGGGAACGAGGCGTGACGCTGCTCGTGACGCGAACAAATATGAAATGAGTACACGAAAAGGCGGGGGTGCGGAGGGAAAAGTTTGGGTGACTGGATGCAGGGCTCGGTGGTTGGTTCTTGGTGAGTGTAGAATCGAAAAGAAGGAATTACAATTGTTGATTTATAGGAAAGAAAGTCGCGTGACGGCTGGCAACCGAGTGTGTGTGTGTCTGGCAACCTCTCGAATTTCCGTCAATGGTGACGCCAGCTGCGAGCTCTTTGCCGAGGTTTGCCCGGCCGGCCCCACCTTTAGCCCATCTTGCACTTTTCTCTCCTTCGTCACCGAGACGTCGCGCGCCGCCAAATATCACAACTCACTTCACAACTCACTCTCGCAATCATGGCTGAGGGCGCTGGAGGCATCGACCGCAAGGCGGATGAGCGGATGGAGTTCTCCACCTCGAAGGAGGTGACGGTCCATCCGACCTTTGAGTCCATGTCGCTGAAAGGTAGGCTTCTCAGATGGCTGCCCATGGCGACTGGCGTGGCTAATGCTTTGCCGTCAAGAGAATCTTCTTCGTGGTGTCTACGCCTACGGCTACGAGTCGCCGTCTGCTGTGCAGTCCCGTGCCATTGTGCAGGTCTGCAAGGGACGCGACACCATCGCACAGGCCCAGTCGGGCACCGGAAAGACGGCAACCTTTTCCATCAGCATGCTGCAGGTCATCGACACGGCTGTGCGTGAGACGCAGGCCTTGGTGCTCTCGCCTACTCGCGAGCTGGCCACCCAGATTCAGTCTGTCGTCATGGCGCTGGGAGACTACATGAACGTGCAATGCCACGCGTGCATTGGCGGCACCAACGTTGGCGAAGACATTCGCAAGCTGGACTACGGACAGCACATAGTGTCTGGCACGCCGGGTCGCGTTGCCGACATGATCCGGCGTCGCAATCTTCGGACCAGACACATCAAGATGCTGGTGCTAGACGAGGCCGACGAGCTGCTCAACAAGGGGTTCCGTGAGCAAATCTACGACGTCTATCGCTACCTCCCACCCGCAACTCAGGTGGTGGTTGTCAGCGCCACTCTGCCATATGACGTGCTCGACATGACGACAAAGTTTATGACGGATCCGGTGCGCATCCTCGTCAAGCGTGACGAGCTGACCCTTGAAGGGCTCAAGCAGTACTTTATTGCTGTTGAGAGAGAGGACTGGAAGTTTGACACCCTCTGCGACCTGTACGACACTCTGACCATTACGCAAGCCGTCATCTTCTGCAACACGCGTCGCAAGGTTGACTGGCTCACGGACAAGATGCGCGAGGCCAACTTCACGGTCAGCAGCATGCACGGCGACATGCCGCAGAAGGAGCGAGACAGCATCATGCACGACTTCAGACAGGGCAACAGCCGGGTTCTGATCTCGACAGATGTCTGGGCTCGCGGCATCGATGTGCAGCAGGTCAGTCTAGTTATTAACTACGACTTACCGAGCAACCGCGAGAACTACATCCACCGCATCGGAAGAAGCGGACGCTTTGGCCGCAAAGGTGTCGCAATCAACTTTGTCACCAGTGAGGACGTGCGCATTCTGCGGGATATCGAATGTGGGTTCTCGCTGCGGACAAGTTGCTCCCACGTTCGTTGCTGACATTTCGCCAGTGTACTATTCGACTCAGATTGATGAAATGCCAATGAATGTCGCCGATCTCATTGCTTAGTCTGTGAGCCAGCCGTATGACGGCGCGAGCACACGCGAGGGCTTTGGCAAGGTTCAGTGACAGGCGTCATGCATGAGTCCAGGGTCGCTGGGCCCGTTTGAGCGGAGGAAAGGGGAACAAGGCCACGATAAGTGAGTGTCTTTTACGCCTTCGACAAGGCCATGGTTGGCTGACTCTTCTGCGTCATTGGTACAGATTGTTTTGACAATCCGACCCAGTGCCACCTGTGGATAAATGTCGGCTATTGGACAGTGACGGACAGAAGGTGAACGGATGTTTACTGGATGCCGTCGGCAAAAGCCAACGAACAGCCGCCGTGGCCGTTGGTTATCGAGGTTGCCCAATGGAAATGAAGTCACCGTCAACTTGCTGGGTGTCCCGAGCTTTAAACCCGTGGTTCACTCGAGCACCAGACAGATTCTGGTCATCATGAACAGGCACCTAGACAGTATCTGCCGACCACCATGTCATTTTCGCCTCTTCACCTTGGCGAACCGAACAGCCCACGAGACCTCTGTAAAAATCGGGCACCTCAAACGAAGCCATCTTTTGATCTGTGAGCTCTCACACAGTTGCTGGAACTTCCTATGTACAAGGCTGAGGTTACCTGAAAAGCATGGTTTGATCTCACTACCACAGGGAACTGACATCATCTGGCTCAGGACTGCCATGGACAGCTTGAAACTATGCGCCATACCGAGTGCCGACGTCGATGTCTTAAGTTGCCAGCATTTTCACCCTCTTGCATTCAGTACAAGTAGCCTTGTTGGGGATCTCGATGGGTCATGCCAGAGTGTGGTGAAAGATGGCATGTCTCAGATCGATCAGGCTAACAGATCTGATCATTTAACGCGCTACCACAGTTGCGAGAATTTTGTGACGACGCTTGCTTACCGCGGCAGTTGGCATTCGCGTGTCTCTCGATATCCCCTAGGGCTCCAAGACATGGCCACCACAGTTCCGAGAATTTGACGGCGCTTGCTAACCGCGGCAGTTGGCATTCGCGTGTCTCTCGATATCCCCTGGGGCTCCAAGACATGGGCAAGTCGATAGGCATGTGTGACGACTCTCCGCATCCTCAGCGTAGGCCGGTCATCAACGGGTGTCCAACCTGCGGGTTGATTAACATGGGCTTGGCCGGCTCGTCTATTTCTCTGGAAGCAAACAGCCTGACTATCTGCGAATTCCTGTTAACTTGGTAAAAATGAGACTTGATAACGGTTCTGCAATTATGCCCACGCTATTGGCGTCTATGAAGACGTACAAATTATCCATGCTGAGTGAAACAAGCCAGTCTACACGCTCCCAGGCCCCGATTGTGTACACTCTTGCCCGACGCAAACCGAGCACTTGAATCTGAGCCTCTGTTTTCCCCGGCTCTTGATCCATATGCTCAGCTGACAGGAAAAATACAGATGCCGTCTCTGACGTCCATGCACGCCGCCACAGCCGAGGAGGGCCCATGGGACGGCCCATCCGTCGGCGCCGCGTAGAGGAAAACGTCGATGCACCACGGAGCCAATGCCTCGGAATCATGTCTCCAAAAGAGGTCGACAACCGAGTCCGAGTGCTCGCTCGTCTCACAGGCGTAGAACCTCCCACGTTGATAATCTAACCGCGGCCCGTCCGATTTCAGCGCAACGCCCAGGTTGGAAGTGCCGTGCTTCCCAGGGACAAGCTGCAAGGCCCAGCGGTTCTTTTCCCGGGACAAGACGACTCCCCGCGGCGCCTTTGGTGGCCCGGACTGGACGCTGATGGAGTCTGGGTTGAAGTAGAAGGACGTGGCCGCGCTGGTTCCGTTGCTCGGGGGCTTGGAGAGGATGAGCGACTGGGGACAGTTGCAGCAGCCGCGAGGCTCGGCCGCGACTTCCCAGCTCTCGATGGAGCGGTCAAAGGTTGATTTCGGCCGAGGGTGAGCGTGGGCGAAGAGTTGAAAGTTGTCGGCCAAGGCGGGCTTGATGTCGGGCACAAGCAGCTGAGGCGAGGCGGCGGCGACTGCCAGCAGACTCACTATGCACAAGGCCATCCTCATGGTCCCTGGTTTCCGAGACATGGGAAACTTTGGTCTTGGTGTCTTGGGATGCCGAGGTTTGAGGGCAGGGCGAGCTTTTATGTGCGCCGAGCCAGAAGCTGTTGGAATGAGGGGAGCTTGACAGGCATGCTGTCCAAACAGCCCTCGAGCTGAGCCCGGCAGCGGGGTCCGCGGACCGAGTTCTCCGTGTCAAGGCCGAGGTTGCCGTCGGCCGAGACTCATGGTCATAGAGTTCTCCTATTCACACGGCGTAACGCAAACTTTTCGAGGGGGGGGCATCCGAGGGACTGAGGGCTCAGGGATAGTTTGTGCGTGCCTGAGCAAGTATATCAAAGGTAAGTGGTTGTATCTCCAAGAAAGGAACATGATGGGCTGTCCAGCACGATCTGACGAGAGTTGGCTTGTGCGGGATACTGCGAACAATCGTCTTTGCACACGAGCCGTCTATATCCAATCTATCCTTCTAAAACACCTCGCCTCCCTCAGACCGGGACTGATTCCCACTGCACACTCTCCACCGCTTCCCTGGGCCACGGCCGCAACGGATTCCCCAGCCAGCTGGTGCCGTCCGGGATCTGCTCCCCACGCATGACAAGCGCAGAAGGGCCAATGGTTGTGCCTGAGCCGACGACGACGCCCGGCAGCGCAATGGCGTGTGGGCCGAGAGTTGCCCCTGGTTCCAGCTGGACCGCGTCCAGGCGCATGAGACGGTCGTGGAATAGGTGCGTCTGCAGCACGCACCCCCGGTTGACGGTAGCCCCGGCCCCGAGGCGGACCAGCTCGGCCTCGGGCAGCCTGTGGCTCTCCAGCCAGACTCCGGGCCCGATCTTGGCGCCGAGAGAGCGAAGCCACAAGGGCAGCAAGGGGGTGCCGTAGCAGAGCTTGGCCAGCCACGGGACGGCCAGGGACTCGACAAAGACGTCGGCGAGCTCGTTGCGCCACACAAACGAGCTCCATAGCGGATGCTGCTGGCCCCCCTCGACTGTGGGAGTTAGCAGCCATTTGGCCGCGGTTGCGAGAGCGCAGGCGACTACTCCGGCAGCCAGGAGCAGCATGCCGCCGGTCAAGACGGCCACGCGGCAGCCCGCCACGTCCAGAACGACAATCAGGCCGAGAGCAACCAGCTCGGCCAGGAGCGACGAGCATATCAGGGGCAGCAGCCGGCACGACTCGACCAGCGCCCGGGCCAGCACCAGCCGCCGCGGAGGGTCAAAGGTGCGACTCGAGTCGGCCGGCTCCTCGACGCGGCGAGATATCGGCATCGGCGGCCGTCCGAGCCACGACGAGCCGGGTTTCATCTGTGCCGGGGCCGGACATGTGCCCAGCACGGCGATCAAGGCGCCGTCGGGGATCGCGTGCTCTAGCCCGACCATGGCAGAGTTGCCGACGAACGACCTTGCGCCGATGGACGAGGTGCCGAGCTGGAGCAGACCGGCCGAGAGCTGGTACGGCGCCACTAGGACATCGTCGGCGAGAAAGGCCCCGTCGTCGACGTGCAGCAGAGACGGGGGGGCGAGCACCGTCGACGCCTCGACCCCTTGGCCGACGCGGGCCCCTAGAAGACGGAGCCAGCTCGGGGTAAGGAGACTGGCATACAGCGGGAAGAGCATGGTCCGGGCCTCGTTCATCAGATGGTTGGTCAACCAGGCTGCCCAGGCCGACACGCCGTGCCAGGAGTGAATGCCGGGATGCAGATGGCTGCCGGCATACCGAACCAGCGCAACGATGAGGGCGGCATAGCACACGACGCTCAGCACCGTCGCGGGCACCGCCAGCACGAGCACGGCCACGACCAGTTGTCTGATGTTGCCGTAGTCGTCGATGATCAGCACGCTCAGCCCCAGCGCCGGCACAGCGGCCAGTGCCGGCAGCATCTCGAGCAGGAGGAGCGAGAGCGTGTACCGGACCCGCGTCCAGACGGCCTCGGGCTCCGACCCGGACTTGACTCCGGGGGTAATGTCGCCGCCTTGCACCGTCCCCTGCACGCAGATGCCCGGCTGGACACTGGCGTACGGCTCCAGCACCGTGCCGGGCATGAGGGTGCTGCGCGCGCCGACCCGGGCCCCGGCTCCGATGGTGGATGCCCCGACATGCAGCGTGTCGCCGTCGAGCCACCATCCGGCCACGTCGGCCTCCGGCTCCACTGCGCAGCCGGCGCCGAAGCTGGCCAGGCCCGTCGCAGGCGGTAGCGAGTGGAGCTGCACGTCGGTGCCCACCCGGCAGCCGAGCAGCCTGGCGTAGCGCCGACACCAGTGCGTGCCGGCTATGGGGCTGATGCCGCTGGCCTCGACCAGCCGCTCCGCCGTCCACAGCCGGAGGTGCGCCGATCCGCCCCGGGGGTATCGGCCCGGCGTGATGCCGGTGGTGAGAAGCCGGGCGCCTCCGGCCGTCGTCAGCACGCGCCCGGGCATGCTGATCAAGAGCAGCCAGGCCGCCGCCATCTGCCACCACGGGGCCAGGAGCGCCTCGCCCCATGGGACAGGGCCGGAGAAGGAAACGGCGAACTTGACAGAGATGGCCATGACGACCAGCCAGCGCAGCCCCTGGAAGGTGAGTAGCCCTAGGAGGATGGGCATCTGGACGAGTCCCGCCAGCCGGGGCGTCGGCACCACCACTCGGGCCAGTTGCCTCGTGTGGGCGAGTCTGTCCATCTGCGCCGCCATGGCAGCCATGGTCGGGTTCTCGTAGATGTCGACGACGGACATGGTAGGACACCGCCGGCGCAGCTGCGACACGAGCAGCGCTGCCGCCAGGCTGGTGCCGCCGAGGTCGAAGAAGTGCCCGTCCGGCCCAGCCGGCACGCCCAGCACGCGGCGCCACTGCTCGGCGAGCCAGCCCACGGTGCCCCGGGCCACCTGCTCGTCTGCCTGCGGCGGCGGCCACGGCAAGGCGGCGCGGTCTACTTTGCCCGACGTGCGCACCGGCAGGCTGTCGACCATGACGAGCATCGGGACCAGCGCCGCGGGCAGGAGGCTCCGGAGCAGACTTCTATCGGCGGCACACGCAGGGCGGTCGCCGACGAGGTAGCCGACGAGGACCGGGATGTCCGTCTCGCTGCGGCGGACGGCGCTGGCCGCGGCGCGGATCCCGGGGAGCGTCATCAAGGCGGCGTCGATTTCGCCCAGCTCGATGCGGCGGCCTCCCAGCTTGATCTGCTCGTCGTCACGGCCGACGAAGACGAGGCCGTCGGGCTCGGCGCGGACGACATCGCCGCTGCGGTACGCCCGTTGCCAGTTGAGTGAGACCAACGGCGCAAACTTGGACGCGTCCTTGGCCTTGTCCAGATATCGGGCCAGTCCGACGCCGCCGATGACCAGCTCGCCCGTCTCGCCCCACCGAACCGGGTGGCCATCGGGCCCGATGACGGCTAGATCCCATCCGGCGAGGGGCAGACCGATGCGGACCGGCTGTCCGGCGACCAGCCGTGCGGCGCAGGACACCACCGTCGCCTCGGTTGGGCCGTACGTGTTCCACGCCGCCCCGACACTGTTGGCTAGCCGGCTTGCCAGCTCCGGAGGGCAGGCTTCTCCGCCGAGAATCAGTAACCGGACTCGGCACAGTGCCTCGGCCGGCCAGAGAGCAGCCAGCGTCGGGACCGTAGACACGACCGAGATGCGTTGGGCCGTGAGAAAAGCGCCCAGATCCGCGCCGGCCCTCACCATGGAACGCGGCGCGGGCACGAGACAGGCTCCGTGTCGCCAGGCCAGCCACATTTCCTCGCACGAGGCGTCAAAGGCCACCGACAGCCCGGCGAGGACGCGGTCCCCCGGCGCTATGGGCGAGAACAGCCGAGCCTCGGCGTCGACGAGGGCGGCCGCGCTGCGGTGAGTGACGGCCACGCCCTTGGGCTTGCCGGTCGAGCCAGAGGTGAAGATGATCCACGCGTCTTCCTCCGGGCCCGGCCGGCGCCGGGGGCCGCCTTGTGCTGGGGCCTTGTGCCGGGTCAGTCCCGGCCCGTCGGTGAGCACGGCACACACGCCGGCTTCGGCCCAGACGAGCCGCGCCCGGTCATCGGGGTCGTCGACGTCGACGGGGACGTACGCCGCGCCGGTGACGAGCACGGCGAGGATGCTCACGTACAGCTCGGCCGTCCCAGAGCTCACCCGCACGCCGACGCGGTCCCCGGCCCCGATACCCATGGCCCGTAGCTGCTCGGCCCGGGCTGCCACTTGCTGTGCCAGCCCGGCATAGCTCAGGCGCACCGCCCCGTCGTCTATTGCCGCGGCCCTCGGGTGGGCTGAGACGGAGGCATCGAGTATGTCGACGAGCGTGCGGGCCGCGGCGGGTGGCTGCGACGGATATATCGCCAAGTCTCCCGACTCGTCTCGTGCAGTGAGTGGCACATGATGAGTCTGGCTCATGTCGCCTCCACCAAGGTAATGGGTTTTTCGGATCACCGCCTGGGCTCAGTTGACGGATGCCCGATGGTATGGTCTTCTGTTGGTAACCTGTAAACCAAGCCGTCTGTTTCGTCAACGGGTTCAAGTCGCCAACGGGTTCAAGAGCATCCAAAGACACGGCTCAAGAGATCAAGCAGGCCGACTCGTGTGAGCAGGACGTGATAAAGGGGTTAAGCGAGATTGTAAGCCCTTGCCGGGCTACAGTCCGGACCTTTCCGTCCATCTCACATATCGAGGCGTCACTCCCACCCAAGCGTCGTGAACATGGCCATTCCAAGCCCCCCCTTGCCTGCTACTAAACAAAACTAGTAGACCAGCTAGTTGCAGGTTAATATCAACCAGATCCAAGACAACCAGAGGGATGCAAAGGGGGGCCCGAGGCTCCGACTGCGCTTTCGCTCCCATATGGGCGCGTGTTGTTTTTCTCCCTCTCCGGGTATAACGAGGTCTGCGGCTGAAGACGCATTTCAAGCGGTGTTACGAGTTACATTGGATTAATAATTCTAAGATTGGCACCAGACAAAGACATTCTGTGGCGGCCCAGTTCAAGACAATGAAATGTCTAGGTATAAGACGTCGTCCCCATTGCCAGCTGAAAAGCAGAGTAATCCTCCGATACTCGTCAATACCATGGTATCAATGTTTGGTAGCAGCGTCGAGGGCAGGTCATGGCATCGACACTGGCCATAGCAAAATCTGGCAGGTGCTTGAAGCCACGCACGAGAAAAAAACAGCGTGAAGCGAACAAATGCCGTGGATTGATGAGAAAAACACCCGGAGCCGCCGCGATAGCCGCCAACTTGGCAACAGTTAGCTGAGCATGCGCAGCAACGATAGAGAATTGTCCAGCTCCTGCCCTCGGATTTGCTGTGCAACCTCCACGTCGTCGTCAGCCAAGACCATGCTGGCCTGCTGAGGCACTAACCCTTTCTACTGTCGTTGGCGAACATGGTATGCTCTGTACCACAGTTAGCACGAACGACCGACCGTGCCAATATTTGGAAATGCGTGGTTTGTTGCGCTCATCGTAACGGACGTACCGTACGGACACGGCTTATATCCTGGAGTTGCTTAGGCGTAAAGCTTATGCCGAGCTGACCGCCAAGGCATTGCCGTCATTGGTCACTGGTAGAGACGATACTACTACGAAGTACGGTTAGGACGAACACATGCCAAAAAGACAAAAACATACAGCAGCTGGTGTTCGCTGGTCGTCACCGACCCAACTACTAATCTGCCGTTATCCTGCTTATGTAAACGAGATCGGACGGGATCGACAATTTCTCAGGATACTGTGGCCGTATGTGACAGGCGGCTCCGTACGCTCAGCCTATATTCCCTAGGAGAGGGCCCTCTCAGCTGGCCAAAGTAAGTCACTCCAAAGATCATAGATCTTGATAGGGCATGGCAGAAGTTCAGAGTCGCTCCCAGCAGTCTTGGCATAGCCAGCACCGTAGCTATTCAAGCTCCAAGCCTAGATTATTATCGTTTCGATCGATGGCCAAGGCTTGATATTCTCCACGTGCCATGAGATTGTACATACGAAGTAACTCGCATACCATCTCGGCGACCCGGTAGCTGCATGAACCCGCCTCTCGACCTCGGAATCACTGCAGCACCCCTCCAGTCCAGGTACTACCTAGGTACTTCGTACATACGCATCTTTGCAAAAGACTTCATCTTGCCCAACCAGCAGCAAAGACCCATCTCTCGACTGCGCACGAGCCCCAGCCGGTGCTGCCCGCGAGAAAGCCGTCCATCATCCGTCTGGACTCTCGACGAAGCCCCTGAAGACGAGGGAAACGACAAGGGGAAAAAAAAGCTCAACCGCCGTCAGTCAACAACGACCCTTCCGCCCTTGAATCGTCGCGTTGCCCTCGTTGTGGGAGACTGTCGTGTGTCTCCCTCCATCTGCGCCCCTGTTACTACTGCGGGCTCTGGGCGGCCAGAATCAACTCCTTTTCCCCGCACCCCGCCCCCCCCCCCCTCGGTCCCTCACCTGACCTGACCGCGCGCCCTCGACGCCATGGGCCTTTTCTCTCGCAAGCCAAAGGCCGCCAAAGCCAATTCATCCTCCATCACAATCTCCCAGTCGTCGGCCAGCCTCGACTCGTCCAATTCCAGACTGGCTGGAAACCGCGCCTCTGCCGGCACAATCTCTCCCAGAACCCCCCTTTCCCCCATGTCGCCCGTCAAGCTGCCCAAGGTCGACCTGCCTCGGCCCCCGGATCCCCAGTTGGACCCGGCCGGCTACCTCCGGAGCCTGGGCGCCGTCAGGGACAGGAGCAGGGTCGTCATGGACAGATTGCTCGCCAACAAGCTCAATCACTTCGACGTCGACCTGACCAAGCTTGCTGATGTCGTCACCTTTGTCTCGGGCTTGATCAAGGTGCCGCATGCTGCAACCAATTAACCGTTTTGGTCGTTTTGGTCCACTGACAGCCTCCACAGCGCGATTATCCCGCTCCTTTCAACACCATCCCCGGCCACGGCCGATACCAGCATTTCTGCGTCGGCGGCAAGGATCGAATCGTCGAGTTGCTGGCCACCTGGCCCGAGAGCGTCGACAACACCGAGAGGTGCCGTCGTCTCATCGACCTCTTCCTCGTCAGCGTGCTGCTCGACGCTGGCGCCGGCACCGAGTGGAGCTACAAGAGTGTCAAGAATTCTCGCACCTACCGACGCTCCGAGGGTCTGGCCGTTGCCAGCTTGGAGCTGTTTGAGGCGGTATGAACTTCGCTCGGCCCAAGGCCGCAGACTCTGCAGCGCCAGACTGACTCGTCTATAGGGTGTCTTTTCGGGCAATCCCGACAACAAGGCCCAGGTGGACAAGGTGGGCCTTCAAGCCCTGACCGTCGACAAGCTGGAAGCTGGCCTTCAATCTCGTCCGGGCAGCAGGCTCGCCGGCCTCGAGGGTCGCACCGAGCTCCTCATCAGACTGGCGGGCGCCCTCAATGATAAGAAAGATTTCTTTGGTGCCGACGGTCGCCCTGGCAACATGATTGGTACAAGTGTCTGGATACTGCTGTCGCCTCTTGCGCGCTAATCTTTTATGCCAGACCATCTCTTGTCGCACCCGTCAACGCTGGCATCGTCCATGCTGGTAGTTCCCCTGCCGGTGCTGTGGAACGTTCTCATGAATGGCCTGGGCAACATCTGGCCGCCGTCGCGAACGACACTGGATGGCGTGTCTCTGGGGGATGCATGGCCGTACAAGGCCTTGTCTGGCTCCGACGGCGCGCGTTGGGAAAATATCCTGCCCTTTCACAAGCTGACTCAATGGCTCACCTACTCGCTGATGCAGCCCATGCAGTCTCTGCTCAATATGCATTTCGCGGGCACGGAGCTGCTCACCGGCCTGCCAGAGTATCGCAACGGCGGCCTGTTCGTGGACATGGGCGTTCTTACTCTCAAGGCCGACGACAGCGAGCGCGGTCTGCAAAACTACGGCGAATACTGCCGAAGGACGGGCACCAAGCAAGTCGAGGTCGCTCCCATGTTTGAGCCCGGCGACGATGTCGTGGTCGAGTGGCGCGGGGCCACGGTCGGCCTGCTGGACAAGCTGTGCGAGCAAGTGAACAAGTCCCTCAAGGCTGAGCTGGCCGGCAACGAATTGACGCTGCCTCAACTTCTCGAGGCTGGCAGTTGGAAGGTGAGAGAATTGTCCACTCCGGAGTCCATTAACCTGGCCTGATTTCTGACCAACATCGCAGGGTGGGCGCGAGCTTGCCGAGATTCATCGGCCAAACACCAAGGAACCCCCCATTCTGATTGAAAGCGACGGCACTGTTTTTTAAGGGGCCAGATGACGCATTGCAAGGGCTGTGGGTACGCAGTCGGCGGCAAGCCGGCCCTCGATTGTTGGACGCAGTTTGCTTGGCGGCGTCACTACATGCCTCGGCTAGTAGGGGGGGGCTGATTCCTGCAGGCGTGGAAGCGTGGACGCGTGTAACATGGCTGAACCTCTGCTGAGTCGCCATCGAGTGCGAGGTGGGCGGGACGTGTTCTTCTATCACTACTATAGTTGTCGTTGCATGGGGGAGCGGGCCTGTCATGTTGAGCCCTGTTGGATGTAGACTCCGTAATTCCCTGAACCCCTGAATACGCGCCGTTTGACGTCTAGTGTACACATATTGCCACCCACGAATGGTCTGGCTGCCTCTTTCCTGCTTGGCTCTATGCAAATTTGCTTGCCATTTTCCCTTGCCCTTGGGCTGCAATTGGTCCAATTTCAGATCCCAACTTACATCAACATGCACATTGCCGGGCCACTCGACATGCCCCTCTTCGTGTCGCAGCACCTACTGCTTCTTGTATTTTTTCACAAACTCCTCGCGCTCTTGGGACTTGCGCGTACTCTCGAGATTCCGCAGCAGATCCTTGCGTCTTCGAGCGGCCTTTTCCTGGGCCGTGCCGGCGTACGTGCCTGTCAGGTTGGACACCTGCTCGGAAATGCCCTTCTTGACGTCGCCGATATTGTTGGACAGGCGCTCGCGCAGGCCTGTGGGGGGCGCGGGCTCGGCGGGCTCGGCGATGGGGGCCGCTCGTGGGGCCGCGTAGAGAGACACGGGCGGCTTGGGGGGGGTGTTGCTATCGTAGGTGGGGAGGTCAAAGAAGCGGCGGAGGCGGGTGTTGCTGAGGACGAGGGCGCTGACGAGGGTCGAGGCGCCGACGGCGACGGTCATGAGGTTGACGGCGGAGGAGAGAAAGGTTGTGCAGAAGAAGCCGAATATGCCGAACAAGAACATCATGGGCTTGAGCATCTTTTGTTGCGAGGGGGGGCCGTGCTTGGCGTTGAGCTATCGAGACGGGTTGATGAGCCAGAGCCAGAGAGTCAGGCGGTGAAGGCGAGGGAACCGAGACGTACCAAGACAGAGAGGATCATGAGGCCGGTTCCAACGGCGGGCAGGATGAAGTAGGGGTCCGCGAGCGTCAGGTCTGGGAACCAAAGGTACCCTCCCGTCTCCAAGGACGGCACGGGAATATGCGTCATGCCGCTGACGACGCGGAACATGCCAAAAGCAAAGGGGACCTGCATGATGGACCACAACATGCCCCAGTTGCTGACGCCGTACTGGTCGCGCAGCATCTTGTTGAGGATCTGGCCACGATGGCGCGTCTCCATGTCACGGTCCTGGTAGCCCTGCTGGATAAGCTTCATGGCCTCGTGGGAGCGAGGATCCTGCTTCATCTTTTGCATGAGGGCGCCAAACTGCAGCGCGCGGACTTGGGGGTAGAACATGACGACGCGCAGCGCAAAGGCCGTGGCGACAATCGAGGCGCCCCAGCCAAGCCCCGTCCAGACGTGCACGTGCTCGAGCGTCCACTGCATTATCGACGACGGGCCCCAGTTGTAGTCGAGCCCAATGGCGTGCAGGTAGCCCAGCTGCTCGGGCATGGCTAGAATTTCCTTTGCGTCGACGAGGTCGGCAATGGACCAGAGGTCGACGTCGGAGGCGGGCACGAGCGGCTCCGTGAGGGGGGCTTCGGGCGTCGGGTCGACGGGGCGGACGGCGGGGGCTGCGGTCGTGGCTGCTTGTGCGGGTGTGTCCGTTGCGGTGGCCATGGTTTCTGCTGCTGCTGCGTCTGCCGGCGCGGGCGGTGTGTTGGATTTGCCGAATCCCCAAAGTGAAAAGGCTCGCGGCGTTGAGATGCCGCCGAGCAAGAGGGGCGCAACGGCATGTCGTCCTGTGAGGAGGGGCGACGGGCCAGACGACGACCGAGCGGCGTTGGATATTCGAAGTACAGTACCAAACTGGCGAACAGTCGCGGTTCGCGTTGAGAGGAGGCCCGTCGAGGATGGCTTCTGCGCAAACGTTGAGCGTCAAGTCGGGCTGGGTCCCGACGGCGCATGCCAGCGGGATATCGTTCTTACCGTTGCGGCCCGTCGGTCATGGAGGCGCCGGCCGACCCCCGCAGAGGGCAGGGATCGCGCGATTCCCCTGCTTGGAAGCATGGTGGCCGATTCGAAGGGGGATGGATGGACAGAGCCTTGATGCTCTCAAGTCCGGCCGGCAGCTTCAACTTTTTTTTTGGAGCTTGAGGTCAGGTTCCGGGTCAACTTCGGTTCCGGCAACCTGGTAGTAGTCAGGGTCCCGACTTCGGCCTCCGAAACCCGAGGTACTACGTACTTGGACCTGGCAGAGAGCCGAGGGGGGGATGCGGCTCGTCATTCACTGAAAACTCTCTGTATCATCTTTTGGCTACTATGTATCGCCGGGGGGTCTACGGATACATCAACTGATAGGTGGTCGGGTCGGTATATCCGCAGGGTCTCTCCCGGTCGCAACAACTGTCCACCCTCTCGAGCGGAATATGTCGGAGACACAGTGTTCTACACCCCCGTGCAAAGCAGCTCATGCCTCCCCAGACACGTCGTGCGTCTTGAATCCCCCTCCTCTACGGAGTACTACTCCAAGCTCGCAAAGTCTTCCAGTATCACGCCAGGCTGTTGACGCCGCTCCCGTACCTCGATGCCGGGGCCGATGGGGTGCGCTCTCCGCCGAGACAGGGGAAAGACCTGCGCCAAGTCAGCAATGGTTTGTCCTCTGGCCGAGCCAGCAGTTCCGTATTCGGGGAGAGCAAACCTTTGTGCCACCCCATCCTAACCTAAAGGCCGCCTCGTGGGCAAAGAGTTCTCCGAACCCCAGCATCATGCCGTTGATAAAGGGCAGGAGCAGGTTGATGGCGACGCCGCGTATCAACGACCAGGCCGTGGGGGGCTTGTACAGAATGACGGGCGAGTTTGAAGATGACGGCGGCGACGTCGACAGATCCTCGCCCGGCGAGTAGTGCTCGCTGTCCGAGTGCATCGTGATGCCCGACTCGGCGAGGCCGTGGTTGGTCGAGTCTTCGGATGCCATGGCCGCGGCCCGCCCGCAGAGGCAGAGAGGGAGACCTCGTCGAGTACCTTTGAGTCTTTGCGAGTGGGCAATGTCTTTGGTCGCGCGAGGGCCAGTGTGCAGCGCATCTCTAGTTGCGCGCAACGCTGGTGGGATCCGGTGACTGTGCAAGGAAGCTGTCTCCCTGGTTACATAAGCATTCGAGATCAAACGGGGGTCGGTGAATAGCTTGTTCCGGTGGGGTCGGGGCCTTGGAGGCTCGCGTTGCTGCCTGCACTTTGCCTGCACTTGGACGTCGACACACGCCCGAGAACCGCCACCGTCCCAAGAAGCCACGAAACCATCCTACAAAACTCTTTAAACCCGACTTTCGGTCGTGGGGCTGCATCTCACCAGCTTCGTCTCTCACTCGTGATCCCATTTTCCGCTGATACAAGCCCTCTTTGCCCCGCGTTCCCCGCTCTCCCACCACACGGCATTCACCATGGCCGAACAAGAGCCCCAGGACCGGGAAAGGCAGCTCAGGAACTTTTGCGAAATGTGCTCGGCCAGCGAAGAGATGGTACGACAAGCCTCTACGCCTTTTTGCTTCTCGTTGCGTGGTCGGAGGCGCTGACATGCCCGGAACCACAGGCCCTGCAGTATCTCGAAGCCCACGATTGGGACCTGGTCGCTGCGTGCAACAGCTACTTCGCAGACGAAGACGACACCGCCGACGGTACAATCCCTCGCGCCAACCCAGACGAGCCCTACACTGGCCCCCGCACGCTCGACGGCCGGCCAGCTCCTCAGGTCTACCGACGGAGCCGCGCTCCAGCCTCGCAGCCGAAGAAAAAGGGCATTGCCACTCTGGGCTCCCTCGGGTCCAGCTCACACCAGCACGGAGACGGCGAAGATGATGAGGACGACGACCTTGACGGTGACGGCACCGATGACGGCCGTGGCAACCTGTTTGCGGGAGGAGAAAAGTCGGGCCTCGCTGTGCAAGATCCGCAAAAGGATGGCGGAGCAAAAGGCATCATCAACGACATCCTGGCCAAGGCCAAAGCGTGAGCCACTGCCCCACCCCTCACTTTTTGGACCATGCCCTAATCGACAATAGCAACGCTTCTCGCCCACACACTGGATCGGAAGCTGGCCCGTCCCGTTCGTCCCGCTTCCGAGGCACGGGCATGACACTCGGCGGAGAAGGCGTGGAAAGCCGAGCCATCCCCGACCCTTTTGGCCTGTCCCGGTCCGCCAGCTCGCAGCCCCAGGAGCGCGTGCTGCACGTCTGGCAAGATGGGTTCAGCATCGACGATGGCGAGCTGCGCCGCTTCGACGACCCGGCCAATCAGACGGATCTGCAGATGATTCGCTCTGGACGAGCTCCCCTGCACCTCATGAACGTGCAGCACGATCAGCCCCTCGACGTCAAGCTACATCAACACGACACCCCGTACACGCCTTCGCCCAAGTCGTACAGGCCATTCTCAGGCTCTGGTCACCGCCTTGGCAGTCCCGTTCCCGGTGCAGGTGCAGGGACCAGTGTCAGCGCTTCCGGTGCTACGACGCCGGCAGCCGTGACCACGGCGGCGGCGGCTGCCTCGCCATCATCCAACACGGAACCGTCGATTGACAACTCCCAGCCAACAATCATGCTGCGGATCCAGATGCCAGACGGAACGCGGCTGCCCGCTCGCTTCAACACAACGCATACGGTTGGGGAAGTCTACGGATTTGTGCAGGGCGCGTCGCCGGAGACACGCACCCGGGCGTGGGTATTGGCAACGACCTTTCCAAACAAGGAGCACACGGACAAGAAGCTAGTCTTGGGCGAGATGCCCGAGTTTAGGAAGGGAGGGACAGCTGTGGTTAAGTGGGCGTAAATCAAGGTCAAGTCACGACCTTGGAGGTGGACGGTGGACAGAAGTAAGGGAGTCCTGGCGGCGGCGACGCCATGGATACTTGCGATACATGCCACGTAATCAGTAGATTAGGTTGACTCTGGCAGGCGGACTTGCTCGCATCTCGAGGGCCACCATGGCTAGGCCAAAATACTAAAGGGGGCGAGCGAGGAGCCAAAACAAGAGACTTATTGTAGCCGAGTTTCATGTCGCCCCGACCGACATCAACGCCGCGACTCCAACCAAGAATGGTATCGTGAAATGACAAACACCCAGCCCAGCGTTACACGTGAATGGAAGCGGGCAAGCCAAACCCGCTCTGTTGCATTGCGGCGTCTGCTACCGGCACAACAAAGACGGCTAGCTACCCGGCCGGCCCGTCCAAGAACTTGAAGTGCTCGATTGCAATCTGGCAGTTGAGCATGGCGGAGTTGAAGCGAGCCTCTCCGGGGGGCAGGACGACCATGAGGTAGGTGTTTGTGGTGAACTTGAGGATGAAGAGGTTGAAGCGCATGCCGGCCTTGTGCTCCATGCGGATGAACTGCTCGGCGTTGCGGGGGGTGCCGGTGAAGCGCGAGATGCTCTGCTTGAAGTGCTTCATGATGTTGGACATGCGCTCGAGGCGGTCCTCGGTAGGGTTGCGTTGGCCTTCTTGAGAGGTCCACGAGGAGACGGCCAGGAAGGACGTTCGCTCAAAGAGGAGCAGCTCCTCGGCCTCTATGGCGAGGCCGAGGTTGGCGAGATTGCGCTCAATGACGGCGAGGTTGGGGACCAGGTCGTGGATGATGGACGCCCAGGCCTTGTAGAGGCTCTGGTCCCAGATGGAGGTGGCAAAGGGCGTCAAGTCGACCGAGGCGGCGTCACCAGCGACGGAAGCGACGTACTCGAGCGTCTTTTGGCGCACGAGGCGGACGCGCTCGTCGTAGACGGACTCGCGGGCGGTGGGTACGACGAGGTCCATCTTGTGGATGAGGACGTAGATGTTTGCGGCGGGGGAGAACTGCAGCAGGGCCGAGAGGATGGAGACGTAGGTGGCGAGATCGCGGTCGACGTCGCGCGACTCGATGTCGAAGACGTAGATGAGGACGCCGACGTTTGAGAAGACATGTACGCGCTGCTGGGAGAGGTAGTTTTCCATGAAAGCCTCCTGGCCGCCGCAGTCCCAGAGGTTGAGGGTGAGGTTGCCGAGGAACTTTACGTGGGAGAGGTCAATGTCGATGGTGGCGCCTCTGCGGTCAGAACCTGGCATCAGCACGGCGGCAAAGCGAAGAGGAGACAGAAGAGGACCGACAGGCGGCGAGTGTCGCGGGCAATGTAGTTGCTGAAGATGATGCTGCGCATGCTCGACTTGCCCGAGCCCGACTTGCCCATGAGCAGCACCTTTTTCTTCTTGGGCTTGCGCACCTCGCTGCGCACCTCGGACGATGACGCGTGCGGCGGCGGCGGGGGGGGGGCGTCGGCGGCGGTCGCCTTGTCGGCTCGATGGGAGGCCATGGCTGCGCCGGGGGGGGGGGGGGGGAGGCGTGCGGGCCTACATGCGACGGAGGTTGTGGGCAGAGGGGGGTCTTGGACGGGGTCGTTGGCGGGGACGTGGACAGAGGGGAGCCGTGGACAGAGGGGAGACCGAGGCGGGCGTGAGGGTCGTGGATCGTGGATCGAGGTTGAGGGTTGAGGTTGAGGCTCTCGTCGGTTCTCTTCGAGGTTGTTGGTTTGCTGAGTGGTGCAATCAAGTACCCGCTACAGGGAAACTATGCTAGAAGATACATGGGGGGCTAGGCTGGTCCCCACACCATTGCACTAGGCCCGAAGTGGGCAAGGTGACGACGACTTGAAACACTGAAAAACTGAAAACATAAATGTTGGAGCATCTCGTCCATGATCGCTCATGTTTCAAGCCCCGGCGTGGCTTATGACTAGGCAAGTCGCTGAAGCGCATCGTCACCTGTCGTGCCCGCATCCGTTCTCGGCCTTTGCCCTAGCATGACCCCCAACGTCTTGTACGTGTGAAACGCATAATAACCCTGCCTGCCGATAATCTAGCCTCAGCACGTGGCTATGGTATCTCGTCTCCAGATGATCCACGAGTACATCTCCGTACCCGCCACGGAGATGCTTGTCGCGTTCGATTCAACAGTTCGTGGCTGACGCACGTATCCGGGCGGAGCTGCCTTGGTTGCTAGATCCCGTGAGGTTCTCCCACGCACTTGTCTCTCTGACTCGTTGACCAAGGCAGACCGAAAGGGTGGGGATAGAGATTCGAAACCGTGGGTCAATGAAGCCATTCACGAATCATGCCCTTGTCGATTCTGTGCCCAGTCCTACCGCCTCGGCGTACTGGCGACCTGCTGAGCCCATGTCATGCTTGTCACAACGAGGGCTGAGCTCAAGAGCCCAGAGTTCGTCAAAACGTGAAACGTCCGGGGGTCACCTTGGCGAGCAGGGCTGTTGAGTAGATATAAGAGAGCGAGATTCAGCCTTCATGGATGCAACCGTCCAGCAGGACATATTGTGCACTCCGCTTCAAGGCTTTATTCAGACATCTCCAGTGCTGGCGCCAGGCTCGTCCTTCCTTTCTTCCCTCTTGCAAATCTCAAGTTTCAATAATTCACACAGTTCTAGTCTCGAAAGGCCCTCTATTTCAGTTCACCGGCATACGTTCAGGCCAATATGAAGTACATGCCGGTCTTTACCGCGTTGGCTTGGTCGACTGCCGCCTGTCCAGACGAGACGCGCGAGCCTCTTGCGCACCACAAGCGTGGCCGGATCCAAGGGGGTTGCAATCAGGCCTACGTTGGAAAGTCTCTCGACGTCTGCGCCGGAGCGGCTCGCAAAGCCGCGGCGTTGGCCGCCGACAGCAAAAACCCGTTGTACAAACTCTTCTTCAAGAACGAGGACAAGAAAAGTCGTTCCAAGGTGACAAGCATGTTTCAGATGGTTGCAGACGAGTGCGCCGCGAAAGGAGGCGGTCGGACGGGAATCACCTGCGGAGATGGAGGAATATGCGGAAGAGGACAGGGCGGCATCACGGTCGAGGCGACGACGCAAGGCTTGCACGTCAACCTGTGTAGCGGCTTCTTCCGGGGAAACGATCCTGCGCAGTCTCGGGGGTGCGCCAACCTGGACTCGGCTGGTGTGATGCTTCACGAGATAACGCATGCGCTGGGCAAGACGACGGACCAGCGGGGTGCGTATGGGCTCGCGGCCGTCAAGCGCCTCACGTCTCAGCAGAACTTGGAACACGCCGATACCTATGCCATCTTTGCCCATTTCGCCCGCCTAGGCTGCTCCGAAAGGGACTTTCGGAAGGGAGGACGAACCAGAGGACCAACTGGTTCGGGGTCGGGCCTGGGGTCGAGCCAGGGGACGAGTTTCGGGGGTGGTTCTGGCAACAATGAGAGTTCCCCGTCAGGAGCACCCACCAAGAATGGAAATCGAGACCAGGGGGACAACAGGATCTCGCCCTCACAAACACCCGACAGACTTGAGAACGAGAACAAGGGCCCGGTGAATAATTCAGAAAGCAACAGAAATGGAGTCCTCGGAGACACCAACCAGAGAGGGCGGGGCCAAGAGCCTCCATCGGGACTGCTCAACGGGTCCCAGGGTGGAAATCGATCTCAGGGGAGCCCCAAACCGAACGATGATGGCAACAACCAAGTAGCCCCGCCTCTGATTCCGGATCAGGGCAACCCGAATCGCCAGACAGGAAGAAGGTCCTGATGAGCTCTTGAACGGAAATGACATTGACAAAGATTTCGGACGCCCGGGACAGATAGGGCCCTCAAACAAGGGTCCTAAAGGCTCTAGCGAAATGAAGCCCATTGACAGGTTTCCTCAAGGCCCGAACTCTGGGGACACTTTCAACGGAAATCCCCAGTCACTGGACTCGGGCAATACTGTCAACAGTGGGCCAAGACAGTTTTCAAAGGAAGGATTCTAGGCTGTGTCTTCCAATGCGACTGATGTTGGCGTGGTGGAGGGGTGGAGGCGACTGGGCCTGACTCGGGGCTTGATTCAGGGCTTGTGTTTTACTTGAATGGAGCTGCTACGCTCGTTTGATGGATCCGGTCAAGTCCCGCGAGTCGCCAAGTTTCGGGTTTTAGTATGAGTCAATTGACGCGCCAATGACTCCCTTGGTGCCGTGTTGGGGAACTTTGTCTTCCATCGCTGGGATATGTTGTCGGTGGAACTATAATAATTTGATCCGAGACTTGTTGCCATTCGGCCGGAGAGTCCGCTTCATGAACCGCCGACATGGAAATATTTCACATCGGCAAGAACGATCGAGCTGCTAGGCTCTCGACGGTCATTTAGCTCTTGATCGGTAACCATTCTGGGGATGGTGCGGTCGAGGGAGCGAGTCGCCGTTTAAATCCAGCTTTAATCGTAGGCGCCCTTGACTCTTCGTCATTTGTCTCTAGACATCGATGCCTTGGACAAAACTTTAGGCGGGCATCTGTGGCTTTTATAGACCGCGGCGATTTCGGAATTATCGAGGATCAGTGGCGTTTGGCAGAGGCCTTTAGGAGAGGCCACGGGGATGCATATTGCGTCACTGACTCCATGGGTTCGCGCAGTATATAATGGATAAGGCGATGGCATTCATTCATACACTCACGTAGATAGGTCAAGCAGTTGTTTTGACTTTAGCTCCCCGATAGAACAGTCGTTCCCTCACAGGCCCGCCCCGTCTTGTTTTATTGTGTATATATAATTCAAGTCTTGTTAGGCATAGGGACTAGCTCTTCGCGCCTGCTGAATAGACGTGTAAGTAGTTAAGTAGTAGACATGGTAGCATGTATGGGTATGTCTTGTTATATGGTTATATGTCACATCACGAGACGCGATAAAACCATACTGGCCTTCTCTGTTATATAACCAGCATGAGGTGCAATATTTAACTACACCCTTTCTAACCCTGCCACGCACCCTGCGTATAGCAGGTTTTAATGATAGAAACCCGTTATGGTCGGCCAAGCTTAAACTCCCAAGGGGAACTTCATACAACGACCAAAACACCCTCCTCTATACGTCACTACAGCGCCATAAGGTATGGCAACAATAGGACATTTCCCTTTGTTATCAAGACCGTGGCGCCATTTAAGCCGATTTTTTCTTCCCTTTCTTCCCAAGACTGTCGAAGTCTAAATCTTCATCACCTTTCTGAATATGCTCACTTTTCACCCGAGCCTCGTTAAAAGATTCTCCCTTTCTTATAGAATCTCGCCCGTCCCTGCTAACTTGGGTGACCTTGGTTTTTCGCGTTCCGCCGCCCTTGGAGCCCTTGAAAAAATCCTCTCCAATTTGTCGTGGGAGTATCTGTGCTGGATTTGCTAGCGGACTGGCCGTCGCGAGTCCAGCAAGGCATGTGAGGAGGGTTGTGGAGAGCTTCATGATGAAAAGAGAAACTAAAGTGGTTTGGATATTTCAAGATGTTTGTAATTGTGGGAATAGGGGATATCCGCATTGTTGAGGTGGTTGCGTGCACGTGATCCGTAGCTAAGGAAGAGGGGAAGGCCTCGTGGAGATGTGGCCTTGTTGCGTGCACGTGATCCTACGGATCACGCGTGCGCAACCACCTCAACAATGCGGATATAGGCCAGTAACCTCTGTTGATGATTGGGCGGTCTGGACCACCGCTTCGTGCTAGTAACCGTGCTTCGGGGTGGCCTTGCTAACCATCTTGCCGAACGTGGCGAAAAGTAACGCAACGAATGTGGGCTGCCAAGGCTGCAAAAGGCGTTGCAAAGGGCGTTGCCAAGAGCGTTGCCAAGGATGCAGAAAGCAGGGCGCAGAAAGCAAGGTAAAGAGCGTGGGTGAATTCGAGGTAAAAAGCAGGGCGAATTCGAGGTAACGAGCGTTGGGAAGGAAAGGGCCAGTGATGCAACGAGTGGCCAAGGGCTGCGGGCTGCGGCGTTGAAGTCCCTAACGATGCCGTATTGCGCTTTCTGGAGCTCTTTCTAAATTGGAACAGAAGGCGAAAAGCAGCGTGCGGGCTTGAAGCAGCGTGCGGGCTTGAAGCAGCGTGCGGGCTTGAAGCAGCGTGCGGGCTTGAAGCAGCGTGCGGGCTTGAAGCAGCAGGCGGGCTTGAAGCAGCGTGCGGCAGCGTGCGGGATCAGTGATTGACCTAGTGAAGCAACTGGCGGCTTTGTGTTTGCGGGGGGGCTTGTGGCAGCAAGCGGACTGTATTCTCGTGGGGCTTGAGGCAGCAAGCGGACTGTATTCTCGTGGGGCTTGAGGCAGCAAGCGGACTGTATTCTCGTGGGGCTTGAGGCAGCAAGCGGACTGTATTCTTGTGGTCGCGAGGGTCTTCGCGATGCTTGTCGAAGCAGGCGGCGGGCTTTATGGACGAGTGGTCCGACGCGAGAGTCGGGCTCGTGGTTGTCTGGTGTGCCGTTGGGAGAGCTTTTCTTGAGGGAGCACTTGGAAGAGCTCTTCGGCGGTTGATTGGGGTATGCCGCGTCTGCGGCAGCGGCATTGGTTGCTCGAACTGGCCATTGAAGGGGTCGAGGTTGTCTGATGGTCGTGAGGTTCTTCACGATGCGGTCGGCGTTGTGGACGCACTATCGGTTGACGTAACTCTTCTTCCTTCAGGAAGCGAGACGGGATCAAAGGATAGCTGGGGAGACTTCGAAATGAAGCGGTCAACGCGGTGACATTGAAAAAAAAAAAGAGGTCGCGAGGGTCTTTTTTTTTTTTTTTTTTTTGATCCATCAAGTTGTTGTTGTTGTTAAATCTATGATGTAGCTAAGGAAGAGGGGAAGGCCTCGTGGAGATGTGGCCTTGTTGCGTGCACGTGATCCTACGGATCACGTGTGCGCAACCACCTCAACAATGTGGATATCCCCTATTCCCACAGTAATGTTGAAATTGTAACAGAATGATGCTGGTTCCTGTCTCTCTGGTAGGGAGATGGTTTGTCTTTTATAGCTACCCGTTGGGAACTTGGGGAGCTTCTTATGAATCCTCTCATCTGTCGGGTCAACTTTCATGGTCACAAAGGCCTCATCCTCTCATCTGCCGGTTCAACTTGTCATGTTCATAAAGGCCAAACAGCCGATGTAGCAAAAAGACCGCCCATACGCCAACCAGCGTTTGTAATTCCGCATGGACCACCCAGTCAAAAGTGAGATGCACATCCCTACTGCTATCGCTACGCGGTTTCCTAGGTGTCGTCATCGGCTGTTGAGTTGTCGTCATCGGCTGTTGAGTTGTCGTCATCGGCTGTTGAGTTGTCGTCATCGGCTATTGATTTGTTGACCAAGGCACCTCACCATGGCGTAACCTAGATCGAATCAAGTTAACCCCCCAATTCGACCGACCCGATTTATTTGTTTGCAAGCCTGAATCGGGATACCCGCTCAGCCGATCATCGCCCCACTCTTCGTTTACTCTACCGAAGACTAGAAGTCGGCTGGAAACATAGATCAACTGACAGGTGGTGACCTGACTGGTGCCTCCCGATTTCAGGCTGACCATGAACTGACTCAACGTTGAGGCAAGAGGCACCAAATGCAGAGTGCAAATGCAGAGTGTCACAGGGATGCGTGGAGTCTTGGTGTGTGTAAGTTGCTCTAGGCGCTGCTACCGATGACGCCGTCAAGGGGAACAGAAGGCGATAGATCCTTGACAAGGGTGTTTTTACAAAGCGTCCGCTGTCGCAGCGAGGCGGGGGCAGGATCGACATGGACGCATCAGTATTAGTCCAGCAGTATCGGAAACGTAACGCGACTAATCGACGTCGTCCGAGCATGGTTCGAGGGGGGCTCTTATCTAAAGGACAGGAAGCAGGAGACAGAAGAGGAGAAGAAGACGATATGACTTTTGCACCTCGCACTTCGACGGACCCTCGTGAATCTCTATGGCGTGAATGGACGAGAAAAGAGAGAGAGATGCAAGACGCAGAGGCGCGCCGCCCTCGTCACTCCGAACCGCCCCCTACGACCCTACGAAGCCCGGAAGACGGTCAGCGCACGCAACCTTGCACACCGATTCCAGCTTTACGAGACATGAACTGCTTCAGGCAGGACATGGAAGGGGGTGACGAGAAAGAAAAGAGACTCCCAAGTCGCAGCACAAAAGCAGCAGGCTTCCAAGGCCAGCACAAAAGCAGCAGGCTTCCAAGGCCGATGGACCAAGGACTGTAACTTAACTCGTACTTCGTACACCAGCGGAGTTTACCCCGGACTGAATCAATCACCTCGGAGTATTGTCCGCACTAGATAGGGTGACAAGACATGCCTACCAAGTAGAGACAAGACATATCTGGGGTGGCGAGACATGTCTGAGGTGACAAGTCTTTATAGGGGACGGCATGTGCTTTAAGTCTTCTTTTCTATTCGTACTTTACTTTGTACACTTTGGCGTGAACCATTTGGCCCTGCTCTTCCGTTCGTTGTTACTATCATCTTTCAACGAGAGTTGGTTCTTGGTCATCACTGTCGTTTCGACAATCAAGTCACTGGAGGCGTAGAGTGTGGAAAGGATTCATGTTTCTCATGGGCAAAGATGTGCAATATTTCAGGAAAAAAGCATGCAAACTATGTGTGCCAGGCTGTAGATAACCCTTGACAGATGGACCGGTCTGAGACCGACGGCTTCACCGCCAGACACGGCATAGCAGCCATGGCCTGGGCCCCGAGATGATGCCCGAAACCATGGCGAATTGGACTGCAGAGGGCACAAAGTATAAAGCTGGGTGAGTTCGGCCTCGTTACTCGAACCAAGGCCAACGCAAAGAAACCAATCAGTCAATCCTACCTTTTGTATTCCACTACAATGAACATCAAAGCTCTCATGGCCGCCGGCCTTCCCCTTCTCGCAAGCCTCGCCGGAGCCTCGCGCGATGCCTACGACGACATCTGCCCTGCTCGAGACGGGCAGACGGAAACGCGTGGCGGAAGCCGAGTCCTGTTCCGGTGCAATAGACGCCTGCCGGTCGAGAGCTTGATAGACACGCTCCCCGCGGCAAGCCCGGAGGCGTGCATCGAGCATTGTCAGTCGGACGTGCGGTGCGCCGGAAGTCAATGGCTCTACGGCGCTGGGGAGTGCCGCCTGTACAGCGTCGGAGACGAGGCCATTGGGGTCGCTCGAGCGTCTCTTGTCATCATCGTCACCAGGCAGGGAACTGGAGACGCCAGCCCCGGCGACGGGAACTCTGCAACGCTGGACGAGTGCCAGACCGGCTTGGACGACTGCACTCGCAGCGAGACGAGGCTGCAGGACGAACTCAACGCATGCAGGGCCTCGCAGGGGAATGCCCAAGAGGAGGCGTCGCTCAGGCAGGAACTCGACACGTGCGAGAACTCGCGGCTCTCCCTCCAGAACCAGCTCCGGAGCTGCGAGGCCAGCAACGACAGCCTCATGACGGTAGTCGCCGTGTGCCCGGCCAAGGACGGGCAGAGCCTTCGGCAGGGCAAAGGCACCTTCAAGTTCAATTGCAAGTCGAAGCGAACGGGCCAAGCCCACAAGACTACCGGCCACGGATTCGAGATGTGCTTGCAGGCCTGCGTCAAGGATGCCCAGTGCAAAGCGACCAACTATTGGTGGTCTAAGCCGGCTTCGCAGCGATGCGAAATGCTCACGGGGCAGGTTGGGTATACTGGATCGACGGCGGAGGAGCATGTTGTCGGAGCCATGGTCTTGACGCGCCACTAGGTGCTCGTGTGCGGCACCCAAGTCTTGTTGGACTGGACTGGTTGCGGTCCACAGTCAAGCCGCAAGTCCGAATGCATCTAGGACAATAAACCGCTGTGCCCTTGACTCTTTATGGGCGTGGTATTCTTCTTGGCCGCTCAATACCATGTTGGCGCGCACTTTTCCTTGTTAGAGGGCCGCATGACCTCTGTTCTGACAGGTTGACATGGCCGACGGGTTTCGCCCCCCGCGAGCGTCTTGTCCAAAATTGTCGCTGGAAACGTCGACAGCCTCAGACTCCGCCCTTCTAGCCTCCCTGCCTGCGCAGCAGACGCCCAAGCGTGGTGGGCAGGCGTCACGCACGACCCCTGATCCATCGTCCACCACCAGACACTGCATGCCCCCATAGTGAGCATCTCCCCAGGCAAGGGGCACCCAACACGGCAAACGCCGCCCGATCTTCCTAGTACCGGAACTCGACAAGTATGTTGTTCCTAAGCCTGCCGTCTCCATAATGGCCGGGGCGCATACAAGGACCACCGAGATGCGAGGCTGCTGACATGTATCATTGTGTGGCCGGCGGCCACGGCGCTGCTCCGCCGTTGGCTGGAGAGTAAAGAGAGAGGCAAGTTTATCCAGTCTGAACCATGGCGGCGACAGACTGGCATCTGGCACCCGCATCCAGAAGTCCCCTGGACCCCAAGGTCACTACTCGCTTCTCCGTCTTCAGCATTGCCCGGCAGGGACTTGTCGGCGCGGTTGGAGGCGCAGGGGGGATGGCCGCGGGCGTGGACGGTGCCGTCGCAAAGGTTGTTGCAGGAGCCGGGGCATTGAGAGGTTCTGTTGGGACCGTGCTTGGGACAACTGGGGAAGGAGGGTTGGTCACAGCAGCCGGGGCTGCAACGGATGTATTCCTCACGAATTCTCGGGTTCGCTCGTCATGGAATTTCGACCATTCTAGTGGTAGTTCGTCTCTTGGCTAAATCGGGGGAATCTGTTGGCGCTGAAGCATCAAAAACGATGCTGCATGGCTGAGGTTTCTAGCGCCGGTCCAGATTCCACGGGACCGCAAGAAGGATTTGAGGGCCTTCCTGAAATGTTTGTCTGCCCGGTTCTATGTGGCCTCTGTCTATCCGTCAAAGTGTTCCTGGAAGTCCGTGAATAGCTCGTATCTATGAATGGTTGAGCCGACATTGACGATGATAAACCGGGCCACGTGGGTCGTGACTGCTTTCTCATTTGTGTTGTCGTGGGTGACGTCTGTCTCCCAGAGTGCAATGTCAGCTTTGTTTTGGTACGAACCGAAGATGTCGATGCCTTCTAGCCAACCGGGAAGGGGGTTGTCGTCAGGCTTGGTTGCTTCCGGTGCGGGACCGGGAGCGTTGGGGTTCGACATGGTGTGATCAAATGAAACACACTGGAGCATCGTCGAGTTGGTGGTCAGGATGACGGTGCGCGCCGACGCTGACACCTTGTGTGGCGAGAAAACCTCTCATCCAAGTTCAAGTAACCGCGTTCCCAGTCAAAGAGGCGGGCTCAACCGAGGCGTGGGCGGGGTATCAAGGCCCCAGGGCTATGGGCCTCGGGCGCAGGCGGCTGGAGCCTTTGGAGAGGCGACTGGGAGGCGGTGGTGGGGGACACGAATTTCTCGCGGCCTTGGCCGAGAGTGTCATAATGTATGGTGTTTGTTTGTGAGTGTGTGCGTACGTGGGCGGGCGACAAGCGTTGAGAGAAGAATTTTCACGCCGGCCTGAAGAGGAAAAGAGAAGAGGAGAGAATAAAGCGGCCAGGTTTTCGTTGTAGGTTTTCGTTGTAGGTTTTCGTTGTCGAGTGTCGCCATTCGATGGTCCCCAGCCGGAGCATGGACTCCAAGTTCCAAGCAACGTACTTTACGTCCCAGGGTTCGGTCACGTGGTTCGCAGGTACGTATTCCGCGGGTTGGGGTCGCGTTCGGCGGAATCGCCCTCGATTCCCACCATCTTCGCAGCCCGATTGCGCGCGGATATAATAAGGATAGCTAGATAGAGGCGATTGAGAGGATTGTTTGCGCGTATTTGTCGTGTGCTTTAGGCTCGGTTTCGAAAAGTTGGCCGAAAAGACAAGATAATGTTTTTCGCAGAGTCTTTCTGCTTCATTTGGCGAATCATCTGGGACCGGCCGAGATCGCCGTGTCGACTCCCGGGAGAAGAGTCTCGAGAAGGGTCTTTCTCTTTCCAAGGCGAGAGGTCCTAGGGCGGGGAGCCGGAGTGTGGGAGCTCTCCCGGGAGTGCAGGATCGGTCTTGGCCTCCTATGGTTCCGGTTGGTGTATTCCTTCGGATCCCTCTTGGAAGAGGAGTAAGGGATCGTCTTGGGAGTAAATCCAGCTGCTTTAGCCTTGTCCTTGTTCTCGGGCTTCCAAAAGCAGTTTCTCTCGATATGCCCGCGTTTCTTACAGCACGAGCAGACAGGGACCTTGTTATTGGTCATGAAATGCTGCTCGTTGCTCTCTGTGTGCGCGGGCGCCGGGTTGGAGGCGGCGGGTATTTTGTCGGGATCGCGAGCGTCTTCGCCATGTTGTACTTCGTACGTAGATTCTTCCTTCTTAGCACAAATAACCTTCTCTGCGCGTAACGAGAACAGGATCGTCGAGTATAAAGATCTGTTGCACGTTCGAGGCTTGCGATTTATCTCTTCTAGCCTTGCTGTCTGTGATCAAGCAGGTCAATCACTGATCAGTGTTGGTAGGGCTCTGTTTGGCGAGTAACCGGTTCGATTCGTTAATTGTTAATTATGTTGTTGCTAAATCTCTGACCTAGCCAGAGGGGGGACAGGGGGGCGCCCTTTATGCGTGCCGGCTGCGGGCTCCCAACAGAGCCTTGTTGGGGCACGTGACCCAGTCAATTACGCTGTCATGGGGGTCATGACTCATTATTTGCACTCTAGAGATGTGTAAGTAGTGCGAATAGCACAATTTACATTTCGCCCGGTTCTTAAACTCCCCAACGGTACTTCGTATGTACTTCGTACGAAGTACTGCGATACCGTTAATAGCGCCTCTCGTTTAAACTAATCGGTCACGGGGGCTCTTATCTCCTGGGCAACCCGATTCGTCGAGCGGCACCGGCCCATTTGTTTCTGCAACTCGTGAGACAACCGTCTTGGGAGCTAGTATGGACCTCTCCTGGATCGGGTGAAACTGGCAAGAATCGCCGCCGACAAGAATTCTCCAGTATATTGCTTTGAGAGCATGTTGGGTCCAGCAATTCCTCGTCACTTTTCCCAATCAGCTGCCGCTTCTCTACATGTTCTTTTGGGCCTCTATTCGTACACCAGCCAGCCAGAGTACGGCAGCTCACAGCAGCTCACGGCCACTTACGGCCACTTACGGCCTAGTAACGGCTTCCGTCACGGATCGCACGGACATGAACGAATTCCAGTGCTTCTAGAAGACAAAGCTTGTCGGGGCCGAAAGCCTCCGAGGGCATCAACGAGACACGCCCTATCACGGTGCCGGCGTTTTCCGTTCTTGTGCACGTACATCATACAGGCGGTCGCTCGTCAAACCGCACCTTTGCACGATCGCCTCTCCTTTGTTCTCGTGGATAATTTGCTAGGCGCGATTGAAACGTCCCAGTCCGCCGTTGTACTTGAGAGCTGCATGGGTGAGCGCTGCTCTCGTCTTCTCTCACACTTGTCAAGTAAGAAGTAGGTGATCTGTGTCACATGGCGTGACAGACGAAGGTCTAGAGCAGTGAGGCAGTGGAGGCGCCTCTGGGAGTCGACCCAACCGTGCAGGATTCATCCCTGCGCATGGTTTCATTCTTCTTAATCCCCACCTTACGAGCCTGATCCTTTTTTATCCCCTGCAGATTTAGGAGTAGAGGCACGAATATGTATATAAAGCAGCATATCTCGAACTCAAGGACGGCTTTATACCCTAAACATATTCGCTCTATAGCTGTGCTATACGATTTCTTCGAGTTTTTTTTCTTTAGCTATGCTATCGAAAACACCTTTTAAGTCTTTCCAATCACTTTAATTTTCTTCCCAAACAGTTTCCTGTCAACATGAAGACCTCAACCATCGTTCTTACGCTCATGGCTGGACTGGCCATAGCTACCCCGGTAGAAGACCGCGCAGTTTTCGGCCGAAAACTTGTATGCCTTTCCGTTTCTCAATAAGCAGGCTAATGAACGGCGCGCTGATATAACGGGCGAGTATAGAGTAAACTCCAGAAGGAGGCCAACCGTATCGGGGAAAAGGCTACTAACAACGTAATCCTTCCATTTCTTAACAAGCAGGCTGGTTTCAAGCGGTGTGCTAATATAATTGACGCGTCTAGCCTACTCGAGCTAATATCAGGGACGCCGACATAGCCCAAGACCGTGCCGACGGCTTCCCCGTCCCCCCTTTCTAGAGGCTTGATTAAAACCGGTGCGCTATTATCGCAGGCGACGATATCCTGGCGATTTTGTTTCTTCTCAGAATGTCAGGAAGGGTCTAAAGATAACCCCGAAGGCTGGCTGATAGTAAGGGGAAGGGAGGAAAACGGGAAAGTTTACATGGCGAGTTGATATGGCTAGTTGACGTGCGAAAGAGGGGTATGTGTTAGGGGTTTAAGTATAGAAGGAGACGCGAAGAGAATATAAAAGGAGAGGTATAGGTAAAGAAAGGCAGGTGAATGTTTTATCTTGCGAATCCCCGTGCATATACACTCCCAATGGCCCAGTTGCTTCGACGCTTCAACTACCAAAACAACTTCCAAAAATGTACATTAATTGGTCCAGGTGTCGTGCGTGACGCCTGCCCACCACGCTCCCGGGGCTCAGCAAGGAGTCGCTCATTCACATGGATGCATCCTCCTTGTGGGCTCTTCTTTAAGCACCCCATTCGCGCACCCAACTGTTATGCCTGTGCCCGTGCTGGTTCCCGCTGCGTACGACATCTTCTCCTTATGTAGTTGATTTAGGGTTTGTTTGCAGGCATGCATAAACACCCGTCTTTGTGATTCTGTCCAGTCCCAACAAATAACATCAAGCTCGCTCCACTCCCCTTTACACTAAGAATATGCGAGCCATCCATGCCAAGGATTCGTATATCGCTCCTCATCGGTTGCGGAGACATAGGGAGAGTCTTCGAGCTTCTTTTGCAGCTGCCTAAACTTTTGGGCCGGCGCCCTGAGCTCAAATAGAATGTCCAGTTCGAGGTACGAGAGCTTGTTGGTCTCGGGCAGTCGAAAGTAGCACCACACGAGGCAAAGCAGAGACGTGGCTGCGTAGACGAAGCAGGCCTTGCCGCCGAGATTCCACGCCATCGGATGGAGCATCTTGGGGGCCAGGATGTTGTTGACGATGGTGACGACGTTGTAGGCGACTCTGGCCACCGCCACCGTCTTGAGCCGCAGCCGCGTCGCGGGCACCTCGGCCACGAGAACATAGCACACGGGCCCGATGGTGAGGTTGTAGGACAGCGTCACGGCCACAATCAGGCCGAACAGGGCCCAGCTGGAACCACTGCCGGGCAAGACCACCGAGACGATGCCTCCGGCCGTCAGGAGCACGGCTGCCGAGGCCGAGCCGATGAGGTAGAGCGTGCGTCTGCCTGCGTACGGGATAAAGGTCCAGGAGAGCATGGCGCCAATGACGGCGACGCCGTACATGGTGGTCGAAAGGGTAAAGGACGTCCAAGAGTCGAAGCCGGTCTTTTCGAAGAAATACGGCCCGTAGCTGGTCAGGGTGGCGCCCGAGAGAGCCTGGCACACCCATGCCATGCATGCTATCTCGGTTCTGCGACGGTTGGTGCCCTTGAACAAGTCCAAATACGTGGCTCCGTCGTATTTGAGTGCCTTCTCGACCGTGTTGGTGTGCTCCATGAGGGCGATTGCGTTGTCAATGTCGAGCTCGTCTTGGTTAGACAGGCGCCTGAGGGCACCATGGGCATTCGCTGGCATGTCGTGACGTATGAACCACCCTATAAACCGATTCGTCTCAGTTCCTGCATGGACGGCGCTGCACGAGGCTGGAGCGACAACTTACACGGACTCTCAGGGGCAAAGTAAACGCCAACGAGGAGCGGCAAGGCCCAGGCCCACTGCAAGGCAAAGGGGAAGCGAAACGACCACTCGGTCGTCTCGTGGATGGAGGTGTGGAGAATTCCAGTACCGATGAGCTGCCCGATGAGCCAGCAGGTGTTTGTGTTGCTCAAGACAAAGGCACGTAGCAACGAAGGCACGACTTCGGCCGCATACGTTGCCGCTAGGGCCTGTATGACGCCCCAAGGGATCCCTAGGGATTCATGCCAAGGTTCATGTCAGGTCAACAATACACGTGCTTCTAGGTAAAGAGGACACCTACCCAACAAGACCTGGGATATCAGCAGCGTCGCAAGATTGTCGGCGAAGACGGCAGGGAATACCGCGACGCAGATCCAGGCCAGGCATGCCCACATGATGGGCCGGTAACCGGTGACGCCGGTGACGAGTCCAAAGGCCAGCAGTCCCACTATCTCTGCGATGATCGAGGCATTCTGGAGGGCCATCTGCCACCCCGGTGAGATTTCGGCGGCGGCCGGTGTGCTGGACGGCTCTACGTACTGTCGGCCAAAGGCGGGCAGAGCAAAGAGGCCCGTGATGAGCAGCTTGTCGTATGCCTCCATGATGACGGTGGAAATCAGCAGCAGCGACCAGCCCACGGCTTTGGGGTAGCGGCGGAGGCAGTCGAGAAACGTCATTTGCATTTCCGTCGTCATGCCGCTCCGTGCGCGCTCCTGCGTCTTGATCGAGTCTTGCGACAGCCATATCGAGTCTTGAATGGCCTTGAACCTTGAGGTCAAGGCATCATGGCCGGGCGAGTCGGAGAGCTCGGCCATGGACTTGGCATCGTCTTCATCGTCTTCATCGATGACGCTGCAACGAGCTTCGGCTTTGGGGTTCGACGAGGCCATGGCCAATTTGTGGTGCTCGACCTCGACGGTGTGTGCCAGGAAAGAATGGAAGGAAAGAATGGAACCGAGTGCTCGTGGAGGCTCAAGCCGCGAGCAGCGTCCGGAGCCCCGCGTACATTTAAAGACAGCCGTGACGCCAAACTTTGGCTTATAGCCCCCTCGATTTGCGGCAAGCAACAAGTTTTTAGTCATAATTTCATCCAGGGGTTTCACCGGGTATGCGGGCAATAAGCCGTTTGTGGAAGGGAGGCTTTCGGGGGTTTCACGAAACACGCACAATATCCGAGTTCCCGGTGGCAGACAGTGTTTGGTTGCAAGCTTTATCTGACACGGCCACTGTCACTGGGTGGCCAACCGGCGTCGTCTGGGCTGCAACGCCATTGGTCCATTCTGCTGCAACTTGATACACTCGGCCTCGCCCGTCACGGGCGTCACAACCTGGTCTCGTGACGCATATTCCATCGGGCGTTCGCTGAAGTCAAAACAGTCATCCGTCTCCACGTCGGAGTCGAGCATCCAGGCCCTCCAGACATTCAATGCCACGAGTAAACCTGGGGGCAACCACATGCCAGGGTCAGCCGTCGATAGAGCTCGGTGACGAGGTCCTCGTGCTGACGGGCAAAGATCCAGGCCAACTTTGCCATGCTCAAGCACCTGCTGCTCGACGGCGGCGGCGTCTGACAGTCGAGCACGACGCACACGCCCAGACGGTCCATGTCCGCGTCGACCGCTCCAAGATTGCATCAAACGGGCGACCGGTCGAATGCTGCGCCGCATACACGTCTGGCGGTGAATCGCCCATCGAGGAATGTCGAGCTGGGGTTGCATGGGGAGTAACGAGGGCACCTTCCAGTCGTTTGCTTGACGTTGGCTGCTCCGTCTCGCAGGCTTACTAATAAGGAAGACGGACGGGAAAACAGTTGGGCCGTCGGCGGCTACCTTCGCCGGACCTTCGCCGGCTGGCTACCTCCTGGTCGTCATTCTTCAGTTGCGGCTCACTGAACAACCATGGACTTTTGCTGTACCTGCACGGCACCTCTATCCTCGCCCGCTCCGCAAGCACCAGACAGACTCTTACCAGGTCATCGCAGGGTGGACTGCTGCGGCAGAATCATCTGCGCAGAGTGCTTACAGGTTCGCCTGCTTCTCCAGTCGCGTTCTGTCCTGTCCTCTCTTACTGACCATGGGCTCCAGAATAACCGGCGCTTCGCAAACTATTGCCCGTATTGTCAAGTGTCCACCAAGCCGTCGCCACTGCCGCAGGGACTGAGAGACCCTCCAGCATACACGTCCGTCCCGTCCACCGCGCCACCCCCTTACACTCCCTTCGCTGGGGATGAAGCCCCGGACAACAAGTCGGCGTCCGAGGCCGATCCGGAGAAGAACCTCGCAGACGACACACTCCATTTCCTCAATCATGAACACGACAGCATCGCCTCCCTGTCTCTCCGATACGGCATTGCAGCCTCTGTCCTGCGACGTTCAAACAACATCACAAGCGACCACTTGCTGCTCGGAAGAAGGACGATACTGATTCCCGGCGTTGGTGTCAGCCTTTCACCTCGCCCCATCGAGAGCGAGGAGGAAGAGCTAAGAAGGAGTAAGATTCGCCGCTTCATGACGCTGTCCAAGGTCCCCGAGTATGACATTGCCTTGATGTATCTCGAGCAATCCGAATACGATCTCGGAGCTGCCATCAAGTCCCACTTGGACGATGACGCCTGGGAAGAACAATGCCAGACAGCAGCTCGCAAAGGACGTCAAGGTCGGCGCAGGGACCAGCGCCGTGGCCTTCTCTGGCGAGGTCTGTAAGCGAATCACAATTCTTCAATGGTGCTCGCAAGCTTGGCTTGTTGGAAACTCATACTTCAAGAGCTGTGCTGAAGGCGCACGCTAGCATCCAAATGATTCCGTCTGGGATGGACGTTTTGAATAGTACGCCCATGCCGCAAGCCCTAGCTGCTGCGGGCATCCACATGTTTACACATTTCATACATCGCGTCGCATTCGCGCGAAGCTCGCCACTTGCTCAATTAAAAGGCAGATCGGGTTCGAATATCCTGGTGACATGATTAGCATCGACTCGCGCAGGCGACCGTCTACGAGTGGGCATCGTTACCGAAATCTTCCTCTCAATCTCCCGCACCGAGCGATCCAGTTCCCCGGCAATCGTCATCTTCTTGTCGTTGGAAAGCAAATTGTACCTCTCACAGAGATCGCCGTCAATGACGCCCTTGACGGGCGCGTAATAGCTGCGATACATCAGGTGGTCTCGTCCCACCAACGGTGCGTCGTCGCTTCGGAGGTGCTGCTCAAGACTCTGGAAGAAGTCGGCGTCTTCGCGACTCACGAGCGGGATGAGGACGCCAATGGTCCCCATCAGTCCGCTCCACAGCAAAACGTCTTGCCCTCCCACGATAAGGCTCGTCTTGGCGACACTGGTGGGGATGTCCTGTGTGTAGTAGTGACACATGAGGTCGAGACGGCGAGAGGTTCCGTGGAGATAGCTCCTCGCGTTGGTCAAATGGATGCCGGAATCGTCCTCCTCTGCTTCCTCGCTCGCCTTGGCAGGGCATCGCACGACCCACAAGTTGCCGAATTTGTCGCCGCCGGCAACCGATTCGTAGTCCACCATGGTCGTGCAAGTCGTCCACCTGGCCGCGGTGTCATCTACAAAGGGGATGAGCTTGTTTGCTGTCGGCTTGTAGGCCACATACGTCATGCCATGTTGGACATCGCCGACAGCGATGCGGTTGCCCTGTGTGCTCAGCGATACGATTTGCTGGGGACCAACTTCGGCCTGGGCCTTTCGCAGCAGTTGACGCATGCCGAGATCATACGCCCGCAATACCTTGCCGATTCCGACCAGAACCTTGCCGTGAAAAGAAATCAGAGCCACAGGTAGCTCTTCGACTGGCGTTTTGTGCACAAAGTCCACCTGGCGGCCGCCATCGTTGAGGCGGTAGACATGAATGAAAGCTCCCGAGAAGCTTCGTGGATTCACCACAACATCCTTGCCGGTACCGACCACGAGAAAGTTTTCGCCGTCTTGGCTGGAAAATGGAACAATGGTAGCGCTGACGGCAGACTCGTTGTCGTCCAAATGAAGAGTTTGCAACACCTCCGGCTCTTCGGACACCGGGTCGACGACGCTGATGCACGATGCCCAATGGCGGTTGCCCCTTGGGTGACCAAAGATCTCTGGTGGAAGCACCTTTGCGTCGCCGTTGACCGCAGCGGGATCTGCCAGCAGCCGAGACTGGAGTTTCGGCGGCAGTGTGTTGTAGTCGGATTCGATGGTGTAGAAGACAGGCTGGTCAGGATGCTTGATGAGCTTCCTCGGCGTATAGCTCAACGGGACCGACTTCTGGGTCAGTGTGTCCCCCAGACGGTCGATCGAAATGATGCTTTTGCGCGGTCAGTAACTGGTTGAGCTCGTACAGGTCATGCAGCAGAATAGGGGTAGAAAGCCAGCGTTTGCGCATCAGTAGGAACAATTGGAATAAAGCGTAATAAGACCTCATAGCACATGGGCATCGGATCCATTGTGTCATCATGCAAAACAGGAGAGGAGCGAGTGTAGAATTTGCCGCGCACTAACCTCAGGTCTTGCCCATGAATCGTGACGAGGCCTTCTTCGCACTGCTCGCTTGTGAAATTCCAACCCCACTGCAGCTCTGGGTAGTTTAGGGGCGCCATCATGTAGGTTTTGGTGATGGGGTCCGGGTATCCAAGCCATGGTCGAGAGCTGAGAGCGAGAACGCACGTCTTCCCCTCCACGGTGAGCTGGAACAGCTTGACTTGCTTTGGTCCCAGAAATCTTTGGCGGGTGTCTGTCAGCTCGCCAGAGACCTCGTCGACGACCGTGCGTAGATAGACGCCCGAGTGCAGCCCAATGTGCAGATAAAGCGTTAAGCCGCCGGCTGAAGAGTCATCCATGGCAATGATGGCCAAGGCCGTGGGAGCTGCCGTCAAGGCCTGAACCGACTTGCTGTCGAGCGTGGCGCCGTGGTCCAAACTGAGGATGCGCACGGTGCAGTCATCGCAACCGACGGCTAGAAACGAGCTGCGGAGTCGTCCCTCGGGCACATCGCCCAGGCTCAGGCAGGTGACCGTCCCGGACATGGCCTTCTTGTCTTCAAATTCGTTGAGATTGCCCTCGTCGTCCGCCTCAAAGTAAATGAGTTCGCCAGAGCTCAACGCTACGACGACTTGCTGGGCATTGGTCGCGGCAGCAACAATTGACCGATGCAGGGGCGCCTCCCAGTCGTCAGGCGGCTTCCCATTGCGAATGACCCGTATGCCCTTGGGGTGCACTTGAAGCAGCCCGCCGTCGCCCAGCAATTGCGCCGCGATGGTGGGCACGTTGGTGAGAAACCCAGAGTCGGTTACCTCTTCCACCGTTTCCCCAATGCTTAGAATGAGAGATCCGTTTCCAAAGGAGAGAACAATGTATGCGTCGTACTTGTCGTCGCGGTTCAGCTTGAGGGTCCAGACCGCCACCGGCGCACCAGGCAATTCGGATCCGACAATGTGGGTGACGTCTAGCCCGTGCTTGAGCACGCGAAACGTACTGCGTGCGCCGGTTCCGCAGACGGTGTAGACTTGAGGCGCGTCTTCTCCGGTCAGGTTGGCCACCTTGCAGTCGATGAGAGGGTTCATCGAGGGGATGCTTTGAACCATGGTGAGGTTGACCGCAGGCCGAGGGTGGAAGTAGACGGGCTCATATGATGCCTGGGGATCCGCGGGAAAATCGTCGCTGCTAAACTCCAGTTCGTCGTCGTCGTCGGCAAGCGTCTCAAACTGGTAGAAGCCACCGTCGCCGTATTGGCTGGCGACATAGAGATATCCGCTCTTCAAGATGCAGAAGCTCGACGCCACGGGAAGAGTGTCAAAGTACTTGATGACGATTTGTTTGACGTCCGAGGTGGGTCTCCCGTCGTGGCCATTGATCATCTCCATCGAGACCTTGAAGAGATCGCCGTCCTCGGACTGCAAAAGGAAGAAGAAGGCGCCGCTGCTTCCTTTGAGCTTGTGCATGATGCCCGCGACGATGGACCGTTTTCGAGAGGGATCCTCTGTGGCGCCTCTCCGCCGGGGAATCGGAACGCGCAAAGGATTCTGGTTGCTGTGCATGAACGTTATGCTTTCTTGCCCGCAAACGAGCACCCCGCTGGGGCCATCCTTTTCGCCGGGAATCTGGAAGAGCATCGACGCGGTTGGGTCCACAGTCTCCGACCACTTGCGAACAACGTGGTTGAGCCCGAGATCCAGCTCGTAGTATACCAGCTGGGTCTGCACTTCCTCCATAGCCTGCCCAGTGGCGTCTTGGTCGACCTCGGAGCAATCAACTTCGAGGGCTGCAAAAACAGGGTTCGCGAATCCCACGTCTAGAGCCACCATGGCTATGACCACGACGCCCGGCTTATGTGCTTCAAGGGGAGACGATATCGTGAGCTCGGCTGCCAAGTTGCCCTCGGCAGAGGCTCCCGCGATGCGGTTCAGAACGTAGACAAGTTTGTTCTTCTCGACAGAGGCCACCAAGAATGCTCTCCCTCTGGGATCACAGACAAGGTATTCTCCGGGAATAACTCTTCGTATACCAGACTTTCCATACGTCTCCATGCGCACGCGGGAGAAGCGGTTTTGTTCAGGCAAATATTCAACAATTGTAACACGACCCGAGTCGGAGGCGACGACGAGGAAGTCTAACACTCAATTTAGCCGCTGCAGATACTGGATAGCAAGCTTGACCAGCAGGACGCGCGTAGCACTGCGCGATCCTTTATGTGGACGATCAGTGCAAGTGAAGGTTTCGGTACAAACTCACCCTTGGCGCTACCAGTGACTCGACAAGCCGCCAGTGACCGGATGATGCCGAAGACATTGTGAGTCAAGACAGTCTGAATCTTGCCCAGGGCGGCTTCCGGTCGCAGCAGGGTCAGTTGCGACCCAGCAGCTGTGGCTATGAGCTGCTCTTTGTTGTTCCCAAACTGGCCCAGAACTGCTTGGACGACATGGCTGGGCGGCTGGATCGTCAGCGAATAAAGGAACATGTTCGAAGTGGTCGCCATGATCCCTTGCTGGGCGCAGACAAGCCTGCGCGGCTTCAAGAGGTTTGGTGTGACGGCGGATCCAGGTTGGTGGTGGGTGAAAATTCTCTTGGGTTCTGTTATGATGAAGCTCCAAGCCTCGTTACTCGGCTTGCTGTGGGCAAGCTCAAAAAGTTTTGGCGCCGTGTCGGCGATACGGAATAACTATTGATGCGGTTCCAGCTCCAGCTTAGATAACCACCTTGCCTTCAAGGTGGGGAGTTGTCCTCGCCTTGGGTTGCGGCAATCTTCATCCGTTGTTCGCCGCTCGAAAATGGAGCAAACGATGCGCAAAGTAGCCTCGAGCTTGTGCGGCCGTTGCTCTGCGAATTTGAACAGGCAGGCTGCCACAAGGATTCCTGCGAAGCCGTGGGCCAAGACGACTCTGCAGACGGCCGACTCCTCGAGATCGCTTTGCACGAAGCAGCGAATCTGGGCCACGGAACCAATCTCGACGGCCAGGGCCTTTACGATAAGTGCGAAACCGAGGAACGAGGCTGCTTCTCCCGCACTGCAGCCGTCGTCATTGAGACTCAGCTCAGACGATCTGTTCCATCCTTTCTCCTCGTCTCCGGTTCCCGAATTTAGACGCCGGGCGGCATTTATGAGACAACGTGCCTATTGTCCACACCCGGATCACAAGCCGACAAGGCTGCCGACCACGGCGCCGAGGCGGGACGGTGTCTCGGAAGCGGGTGGAGAGATGGCGCCGGCGCATGTGCAGTTCGAGTGCCCAGACTGCGGGATCCCCGTCTATTGCAGCAAGGAGCATTGGATGGACCACTACGACAAGCACCTAGAGGTCTGCGATACCTTGCGTCAAATCAATGAAGACGATCACGATCTCCGGTCTGGTCGAGTGTTTCACGAGGCAAACCTGCCAGACCTACAGCTGGACGAGGCGGCTGTCAATATGACAAACTGGGACACCTTTATGTACACCCGAGAGTTTGAGGCCATCAACTCGGACCGCTCGATGAGACAAATCACACGGCTTCTCACCTATCCAATAACCATTGGGAGCGTGCTTCACGAACTGAGCCCATACAGCATCAGGTCTGGAGAGAGGCTCACCGTCGAGGGGCTGAAGAGCTTGAGTGGTGAGTAAAGATGAGGCGGCGTCACCGGGACCTTGGCTCACACATCTCAGCCCTGAGGTACAACCTCCACCCTCCAAAGGCCGGCAATGGAGTGGGCATCAACCAGCTGCGGCCGGAGCCACCACCAGTGCGGCTCTTTATCCTGGGCGCGCGCGCCGAGTCATCGTTACCGCGAGCGGCGTGGGTGCAACTCGCCCACCTTTTCCCGCAGGCGAGGCTGCATCTGATCTTCATCGGGCCCGAGAGCATGGCCAACCGAGACGACGAGTTCCCCTTGCCCGAGCGCACCGCCTCGAACCCGTTTGGCGCCATCGTGGAAGATCGCGTATGGTACCAGATGAAGATCAGCACCATTGTGGACTATTATCACACGATCCACAAGACGGGGTACTTTGCACCGCACGACGCCTACTTTGACTGCTTTGTCCTGTTCCATCCTGGCCTCGGGCACCCGGCGAGTAGCCACGAGTGGGAAGAGACATTGCCGCAGCTGCTAGAGACGAAAGTGCCCATCATCAGCACCGGATACACGCAGTTTGACCTGGAACGGGACGTGGAGTGGGTGCAGAAAAAGTCAAAGGGCGAGTTTGATGTCTTGCTGGAGCCTGGGGAGAACAAAATGCGAAGCTTGAGGTGGGATTTGAACGATATGGACCCCCAAGACGTAAGCTGCGGCAACTGGGGAGTATGGGCTTTCCGGGGCAAGAGGTATGTGCCAACGCGGACCATGTGTGACGATGAATGACTGACGGGGCTTGACCAGGTACGAGACGACGACGAAAGAGACGTAAGGGAAAGACTACAGGACAAGCAAGAGCTTTGGCCAGAATTGCCCGAGCCTGTATGGAGAGGCCTGATGACGGTGGAGAGAAGCCAAATAGCCTATACTCGCATGAGAAACGGTAGAAAACGAATGCCTTTGATTTCATGTGCCTGGATCCGAGAGAATTTGAAGATTTGTTGGGACAAGTTGAAGTTATGGGGCTCAAGTTGCAGTCAAGTGCACGGTCCAGGCGGCGTGACAGCACTAGCCACGCTATTTGTACAGGACGCTACTCACCTGCAGCTGCCACCTGCGGCCCAACGGCGGCCAGACTGCACTCGTCACCTCACGGACCCAACCTTGGCTCAACGTACCTACACAATCACGCAGCCAGCCCTCGCCCTGCCATGGTCTCGCCCTCCCCCGACTGCCCACCGAGCCGGCCATGACGGGCGCCGCGCCCTCCCGAGCCGGCACGCCGCGTCTCAAGCTCCCGGCCCCGGCCGCCCCCGACCCTCTGCCCGCGACCCGCCGCGCTCGGCGGCCGGCCACGGCGGATGCGCTCTCGGAGCGGGCGACGCAGGCCCTCATCCGCCGGACGCTCTGCCCCCAGCAGTCGCGCGAAGTGCAGCCGCCCATCCACGACGTGCTCCCGCCCCTGACGAGCCGAAACGACGTCGATCTCGAGCTCTATGCCTTTCTCGCCATCATCCTGCGCCACTTTGTGCAGAGCTGGTACGGCGCCATCACGCCCGACGAGTCGTTTGTCGCCGAGATTGTGCACATCGTGGCCCATTGCTCGCGCGCCCTGGAGCAGCGGCTCCGCAAGCTGGACCTGGGCAGCCTGGTCTTCGACGAGCTGCCAGAGGTGCTCGATCAGCACGTTGCAGGTGGGTGGTGGTGGTGGGCGTGGGCATCGCTTCCTGTGAGAAAAGGAAACATTTGCTCAGTTTGAACAGCGTACCGCGCAGCACACGCGCCCGTCGCGCGGCCCCCGCTGGCCGTGGATCCTCACGAGGCATACCACTCTCTGTGGCCGCTCCCGCCCCTTTCGCCGGTCCCGAGCCCCGGCGACGCGACGGCGGCAGCCGAGCAACGGGAAAACGAGGTCGCCTACCGCCAGCTGCTGGTCCAGGCCGTGCTGGCCGTGCTGCTCCCGACGGAGGATCTCGAGAACCCATGTCTGACGGCCCTCGTCGGGCAGATCTTTTCGGAGCTCATCATTGGTGACGTGCTCGTCAACAAAGCCGCTCAGCCGTGGCTCATATTCGAGGGCATATGCATACTGGCACGGTCTCTTGAGGAGGACAAGAAAGCGGCTGCAGCTCCCGACCATCAACCTCCCCGCCCGGGAGCCCCCGTGACCAGGGGACGCATGCACTCTATCCAAGGTCTTCTCTGGTCGACTGTTTCGTTGGCATTCACGGTGCTGTCCTCGATCTGCCTTCTGGTCCAGTCACTGGCCACGTCGTCATCCTTGCCCTCGAGGGCTACACGTGGGCGCGACATGGAGCGAAAGCGCACTCTGAGCCCCGGGCCCCCCCAACCGGCTCAAGTCCCCGTTTTGGACTTTGCTGCATGGCGCTGCGCGGGCAATTTTATAGAGCTAGGGTCCAGGATGCCCTGGCTCGGCGGCTTCCTGTCACTGCTACAGTTCGGCGCCGTCCATGGTCCGGGCCGTGTCGCCCGCTTGGACGGCACACTCGATAGGTGGGTGAGCGATGCTTTTGTTGGTCTTCCTTGTCCTCGTCACCCCGCATGGCGGCCCGGTCACTGGACCTTCGGCGCTCAAGCGAGCTTCCCAATGGAGTCTCGGCCTGTTTCCGGCCGAGCATGCCGTTGCCGCTTCGTCTCGTCACCCGACCTCTCAGGGCAGGGCCTATCGGGGCCATGGCCCTTTAGGCGCTGCCGAGTCTGCAGCCCCTCGTGGTCAATTGACGTGTCATGCAACAGCTCGTGGCTGCAGCACCTTGTCAGGTTATCAGGGGCCATTCGATCCATCAAACTGGCCATTTTACGCGCCCACGCCGACCAGGGGCCCGTAGCTGCTTGGAAGCCCGTCACCCGCTGTGTGCTTTGATGGCCACTACAACTTCCCTCCCGCCCTCTGCCGCGCCACCCGAGGCTCCGAGAGGGATGCTGCAGCAGCTATGAGGTGGTGGCCTTCTAGTTTGCGTCCCATCATCGCGCGTCTTTTCGTCATGGACGCCCTCGGCCGCCGACCTTGCTGCTCCTGGCCGGTGGTAATGTCATGCCTGCCACACACCTCGTCTACTCAGCCTCTCATCCCGCCCTGATAAGACGATGTCACTGCACGAGACAAGTCACGGCCTCGACCCTGGTCCCCCGCACCCATCAAGTGGCCCTTGCCAAGCGGCTTGGACTTGGTGCTGCCGGCCTCGCAGAGAGAAATAACATTGCTGGCCGCCGTCGCCATCCGACTGTTCATTGGTCTTGCTAACCACTGATAGGCTGCTTTCCCACCGCATCAACACCCTCTTCTCGCCCGTCCGCCTCTCGGCCGCCCTCCGCACCGTCCGCGGCGTCGTCTTCCCCAACAACGCCCCCGGCTCGTCTTCCCTGTGCCCTCCATCCTCCGACGCCGAGCTGCGCGCTCTCCGACGCAGAGCCGCTAGCGCGCTTTGGGGCCTGATGCCGAGCGGGGTGGCCCGCGTGTACTTTGGCGCTGGCAGCCCGTGGCGCCGGCGCGCCGGGGCTGCCGACGAGGGCACCGTCGTCGACGAGGTCGAGGGCCTGCTGATGGTGCTCGGGGACGAGTACTGCAACAAGCACCTGGTGTACGGCCTGCTTGAGCTTCTGCTTGTCAAGCTCATGCCTGAGCTGAGCGAAAAGGGCGTCGTGGAGCTGTGGGACGAGAGGCTCGGCTGATGGGCCATCGGGAAGTGCGAGGAGTCGGAGAGCAAGATACCCACCGTGTCTCATACTTGCGGTTTTTGACGACATCGATGATTTTCATGCGCACCTCCCCTTTGCTCTCTCGTGTCAAGGAACACGGCGTACCGTCACATTACCAATGCCGTCAGCAACGTGACGGATGATCAGGGCGGGGTTGGCCGATACTTTTACCACCTACGCATGCAGATGCCAACCCGTCTCGTATTCCTTTCAGCTCTGCGCACCGAGGCTCGCACCCCTTTGCTGCCCATCGACCGTTGCCGATGAGCCCTTTGCACGAACCGCAACAAGAGGCGACGACATGTAGACGAAGCGTCGCGCAGGTCATGGCCCCAGCCAGGTATTCGTCCGCAGCAAGTAGGCAGCATGCAAATGCGAAGACCAAGGGGGTTGCGTACATCATTGATATATGCTAGACAGCCGCCTCCCAAACGATCAAGTCAAAAAAAAAAAAAATACATCATCCCCAACCCGAAAAGGGGGGGCCGGCAGCGTTTGCCTCCGCTGTTGCCACAGAGAAGACAAGGGGAATGCCAAGGAATAATAGGAAACGCGCTTTGTGCTTGCAGGGTATATATGTGTACTGGGCGAAATGAATGGTCTTCTTGAAAGCCCTGACGTCTCGGAACCTCAAGCCCTCAAAGAAAGGAGGGCATATCGAAAGGGGTATTAGCAACTGAAAAGTCAAGGGGAGCGAAGCGAAGCCAAGTCAGAAAGAGGATAAAGGGAACAAAGGGGAATAAAAGAAGCGCGTGTCCACAATGAAAACGTGCCGACGACAAAGTCGCCGTCGCTTGAATCTGTTGCCAGAGTATACAGAGTCGCCTCCATTCTTTTCGGTTTTCCTCGTGCCCAAATGTCTTACTAGACGAGGCTGTGGACCAGTTCGTATCCTTGCATCAACATGCCAGATTTGAGATAAAGAGGTAAAGGAAGAACGCCGTTTATGGAAAAAGCAAAGTGTCGTATCCAGGGGAGATGAGACGCAACAGCCCTGGGAACCGGGCCATCGTGGCCACCGTCCCTCGGTAGGCCTCACTTCAACCGACGTCCGCGGCCGAATCCAAAGACGGCGGCATCTCGTGATCTCCCTCTGGAATTCTCGACAGCCCTCCGAGGATGGAGGGGCGTGAGCTCTGGTGCTGCTGCTGTAGCTGCAGCTTGTTTGTCAGCTGGACAACGGCGAGAAATTCGCTCTGGTCAAACTGCCCGCTCGGACTCATGCGCTGGATGTAATTGAGGAGTGTGTTGGCGGCTTGCCGGGCCTCCTCGAGTGTAGGGGAATCGGGAGACGACGAGTCAAAGGCGGCGGCGGCAACGGCACTGCCGGTGACTGGGGTACCAGACGACCTTCCCGCCAGGCTAGAGTTGCTGCTGGTGCGATGCAGAGAAGGTGGCGACGTTAGGGACGCTTTCATGGAGAAGGATGCGGCTCGGAGGTCGCTAGCAGGAGATTGGACAGACGAGGACGGCGAAGAAAGGGGCGCGTGATGCCGTGGTGTCGTGGGCTCGGCCAGCGCTTCCATCGCCGTCGTCTCGTGATGAACAAAGCTGACGTCGATGGACGGGAAAGTCTTGCTGCGCTTGCCGCGGTGATGGTGTAAACCAGGCTGGTCCCCTGCCGTGTTCATGGGCACGGCCTGGCGATCCAGGCCAAAAGCTCCGGCACTGCTGGGGCCAGGCGAGAAGTTGTACGAGGCGGCTGGGCTGATGGTGTCGCCGGCCGAGAGAGTCGAGCCGCCGTTGTCTCGGGGGGCCTCGTCACTGAGCGGTGATGTTTCCGGGTGAGACCCCTGGGCCCGGTACGTCAACTCGAACTCGAGCGTCTCTCTGTGCAGGTCTTCGTCACTGCGGCTCCAGGACAAGGGCGATAGCAGCGGTGGTGTGGGTGATGTGGGCGAAATGGCGGCGCTCCTCGGCGTCGTCGCCATCGTCGTCGTCACTTTCTGGAGGGCGGCAAGGGCCGTCGACATTCTCGCGCTGTCAGGGATGTTAGTCTCGGACGCTCGCCGCATTAGCCGGCTGGAGCCGACGCCATGTTTCTGCTTGAACTTTAGGAGCCAACTTCCAGTCAGCGTGCTCAGGAGCCCTTCCTGGTTGCCGCTCGCGCGCGCAAACAATCTGGCCTGCTCCATGATATCGTCGTCCTTGATGTCGAAGCCTCTCTGCTGCTGTCGTCGAACATAGTTGCTCAGCGTCCTGTCAAAGTCGGGATGCTTGCCTTTGGCGCGTTTAAAGGCGAAGTCTGCGTCTTGCTCGCGCTTCAGATACTGGTCTCTGTGCCTCAGCACCTTTGAGACAGTGCTGCGTCCCCCGGAAGCATCGCCATCTTGTCAGACCCGTGAACAGCAGGGATACAAAGCCGTCGTTGGTTGACTTGGCTTACCTTCTCTCCACCCCAAACTTGGCCCCAATGTCTGCCTGTCTTGTGCCCGGGTTTTCATCGTGATACTGGCACATGGCCCGTTTCTGCTCCGCGCTCAGTGTCTTCCTCGGAATCTTGTCAGCCTGGCCCGGCTGCTTCACGACATCGGCAGCCTGCGATGAGCTGGTCCCCTTGCCCGAAGTCGCGACCGGCGGGGGTGGTGCAGGATTCGAGGGCGGTCCGCTAGACGCCGGCGTCATGGGCAGTGGAGGCGCCGAGTAGCTACCGGCCGACGAGGTAGGGGTCGGGTTCGTTAGCTGGCTCGGCCAGGCCGTATTCAACATGGGCAGTTGTTGATGGCACATGGCTGGCGGAGCCGGCTGTATCAGTTGAAGGTGGTGGCGCTGGGGGTTGGTGTGGTGGTGGTGAAGCTGCTGCTGCTGGGGCTGACTCGAGTTCGGCTGCACAGACGGCGGAGGCATCCCGTTGGTGGATTCGGGCAGTTGATGGGACATGAACTGCGTGAAGCCGGCACACTCATTCATGGGGCGGTCGTCGTACGAGCTGTGGTTGTAGGAGCCGATGCTGACCCAGGTGTTGCCGCCGTACCCGTAACACTGTGCCATGGCCGAGTCTTGCTCCATGGCGGCGGCCGAGCCTTCAATTTCGGCGTGCAGCATCTTACATGTAGTCGTCCAGTTTGGCTATCCCCTGAAGTAGGATGTAGTGACTAGAGTCTGCGTGTCGTGAGAGCCTTTCGTCAGTCTCGAGGAAAGGCATTCGGGGAAGGGGCCATTGCATGCCCGTCCATTCCGACCCGCTGCATTACCGCCAGGGACTTGAAGAGCAACAGAAAGAGAAGGGAGACAGCCTTTGCTGCGGAGCAAAGGCTGGGGACGACAAACCTCAAACCAAATAAATGCATTGTCCGAGCTGGTGTGGAGAAAGGGCTGGGCCGGACGAGGCAGGGCTTCAGGGGCCGCTCGCCCCGGGTACCGAAGGCCACGCAGGGCCGTGTCAAGTCCGAATGCCCGGATCCCGGCGGCGCCCCGAGTGGATTCTGTGGTCGGGTTTTGTCGATTCGACGCTGGCAGGAAAAAAGGGCCGACAAGGAGAGAGGCAGACGAGCTGGCGTTCCGAGAATAGATTTCTCCACAGCCCGTTGTCAATGAAGAAACGCTCGTGGGGGGGAATGACGATACGGATGAGACAGGCGGAGAGCAACAGAGGGCAATTCGTGGCTGCTTGAAGTTCCAAGACGGTCTCTGAAGCTGGAACGCGGATGGCGGAAAAGGTCAGCGCCACCAAGGGAGGTCGTGTGGATGTATTAGTCGCCGGTGAGGCCAACCGAAGCCAGGTCTCCCAAGCGTCAGAGAGGCGGCCAGGCCAAAGAGGCGTGTGCCAGGACGGGCCTTGCAAAAGAGCGGCCAAGCTAGGGTGCAGAGTTGAGTCGATGTGCTTGAGCCAGCTCCTGATAATGATGGCTACGTACATGATGTATGTAGGAGAAACGACGGCGGCCGACGTTGACGGTGCACATATGTGTGTATGAAGGTGGGTGCAAAGCGCACATGCACCAGTGCAGTGCCGCGTCCACGGAGAGGGGAGGACAATCTTTCTCCGCCCAAAGGGGCCTTTGGGTGGTGGAGACTCAAGCCGACGAGGCAGCGGTAGCAGCAGCCGTCTCAGTGGTGGTGGACGAGTGCGTATGCGAGTGTCAAGTGTGAGCGTGCATATTCGTACAGAAACAAGCACAACGAGTACCCGGACCGCTTGGTGCGTACTCGATGCAACCTTGGAGGCAAACAAGAGCCTGTGGCTGGGTAGGATTGAGTCTAATAGGGAAAATGGGCGAGGGATGGATGGGGGGGACTGCAAGTATTTTCTTGGTCGGGATTTTGTATGCGGCATGCATGGACGGATGGAAGGGTGACCAGTGTGCCTTGCAGTTTGTCTATGTGTGCATGTATAATGTATCTGTTTATACGAAAGAGGGAGAGAAAGGGGCAACAGACATCATCCAGAGTGTGGGAGAAGAAGAGAAGGAGAGGGGTGTATGACGAGACAGGACAGGGCACCGGGGACGGCAAGCATGTACGAGTGAGTACAACAAGGAGCAAGCGTGTACATGGTTGGTGCAGCAAGCCTGTAACTTGGCATTCGTCCGTCAGTCGCAGCTGGGGTACGGCAAAAACGTCTGTGGCGGATCATGCCATGGCACTTGCTGGTGCCCATGTCCATGCTGACCGAGGACATGGACTCTGAACATGGACTCTGAACATGGACTCTGGTGGTGCCTTGAGGAACGGCAGCATGGTGGCGCAACCCCAGTCAAGAAGTCCATCGGGACGGGTGCCCAACGACGACGACATGCCTCTGTAACACAGCATCCATCTTGCTTGGGGTGAGGGGGGTCGACTAATATGATAATGGCTCGTCTTTCAACGACCATCATTACCTGTAACAACAACGCTAGTTAGTTAGCCGCACACACAGTACGAGTATCATGACGAGAGCCACCACTGGCCAAGGGGCATAGGCTTACTGTGTACTTGCCTACACGGCTCGAGTGAACCGGCCAGACTGTATAACGGGAGATCCGGGGACGGATGACGGATGCCGTTACGGGCAGGGAATGGAATGGAGGGAGAGACCCCCGTCTCAGTTGGACCAGCTTCCCCCGGCCTTGGCGTCTTTTTCGTCCGTTTGGGCTCCAAGAGTCGTCCTAAATTGCTCCCCTTGGGCTCGTACTGGGAGCCTCGGACCCCTGACCTGGAATCGACGCATGGCTTGGAGGCACGGAGACGGCGGCCGGTCGAGGACACGGGCGGGCAAGACGTGCCTCGCTGCCATGCCGACTTTTGGACGAGGGCGAGAGGGTGAGCGTCGGAGCGAGAGAGCGAGCGAGAGACGACGAGCTTCAGCCGGGGCTGGTAGCACTGTCAAATCAACAAGAGGCGCCAGTGTAGCCCTTGGACGCCATCTATGCCAAAGGGCTCTGCTGACAAGTTAGTCGAGGGTGGCTGCCTGTCCCGGAGAGGCTATCTGTTTGCTGCGGTCCGCCATCGATGCAAGGTCACACGCCTCCCCGGCGACGGACAAGGGGGTGCCTGCCCGGTTGGAAGCGTGCGGCCCATGGCTCGTCAAGACCGTCGTTCGTCTCGTCCCTTGCTCTCTCGCCTTGCTTCTTTTTCCTTGCCGCTTGGCAGAGCAGAGTCTTGTTCACCACCGCGGAGAGGCACCGCGGAGAGGCCCGAACCGTTGCCTCCTGTTTCTTGGCCCGAGACAAGAAAGCCTTGGCGAGGTCCCTTTCTCCGGCGCGGCTGGACCACGAGGGCGGGAGAAGCATGGCTGCCGGCGTCGTTGATTTTTCTTGGTTTGTTGCTGCTGGGGGAGCAGAAATCTCTAGCGGTACAGCGGCGGGCGTGCGAGCAGCGTCTGGGTGAGAATGGGAGAGAGCAGCAGCCTCGGTCGGTCCTGCCAAGACAGCCAGCTGACAAGGACCCTGCCCGGGTACAAGGGTACGCGTACCGAGTTTCTCTGCCGGTACTTGCACGGTACTCTCGCCCCGTCCCGCTGCACCCGACAACTCGGGTACTCGGTAGGTATGCCGTGTCATTCTCGCCTCGAGATGGCATCATGGCCGTCATCATCATCAGGTTTCGCCCACCAGCCTTGCGCCACAATGTCGTGTGGCTCGTTCCCTCGACACGAAAGCGAGCCGAGCCGCGGGCTGCCGTCGAATGATTGCCTCTGACACGCGTCCACGACACTAATAAACGGTCAGCTGAAGAAGTGAAGCGGAGGCGAAAAAGTAAACACCAACACCAGGGCCGGCTCGCCTGCTAGCAGCGTGTACTATGCAGCGGCCCGCTTCCGAGACTGTCGAAATCTCTCATGCTAACCCGTCATGAGCCTTTCAGCCCGGACCCAAAACCTCCAATCCAGGCCGACGGATCCAATCCAGGCTGACGGATGCCCAACTCCGGGCTTGCTTAGTGCAGCCACGCTGCCAAGACACTGTCTCGCAGTTCGTGTCGAGACCTGGCCTCGATGAAAAGCAAAGCACCCAGGAGAGACGACTCGTTGTATTGAGTACTTGAATCCCCTGAAAGTATTCTCAACGACTCGACCAAGAGAACCATATACGAAGTACTTCGTACACACGTAAACATGGTAAAATGACGGTGCATTGATTCGAGTCTTGCGGAATATAGCGGTCTCGCCTCGGTACTTTCGGATCTAGGTACGGCGTGTCCGAACACGCAGGATCTAAAGGGAAAAGAAGACTAAAGCGCCTCGGCAAGTCTAGGGGGGACTGGCCGCGCCACTTGACCTTGGACCCCGGTTGCCTGCAGCGATTAGATGGCATCGACAAGGAAACTATCAGCTGACCGAGTGGCTTCTCAAGGACATGAAGGGGAAAAAGAAAGTAGTGGGGACGTATGACGTTTTCTGGTCTGGGGAAGGCGTCGAGGTTGTTACAAGAGCACCCCAGGATTCCGTATACTAACTACCTACTAGTAGTCACCCCTATTTCGTATACCCTAACTCGTATAAGAGTATCAGCCTGCCGGAATGCCATACGAGAAGCGGGTCGTGGCAGCTCAATGTTGGCAAGAGTCCCGCGAGCTCGGGGAAGAAGTCGGCGAGACGGCTGAGGAGCCCGGGGTCAACATGGCCGCCGCCGCCGGACAATGTGCCGTAGATCGTAGATGCATATTCGTACATGGCCATGTGTATCGATGCCTCTTCGTCTTCTGACATGTTTCCCACCGAGGCAATCAGCCGAGAAAGGGGCCTCCTCGGGACCAATCAGCCGTCGCCAGTGACAGCCAGCCCTTTGGCGATAATCTCGCGCTGCGGGACAGACACGAACCGTCCGGTTGGGCAGCAATCAATCAATCAAAGGGTGATTACCAGCACTCTGCCCACACTTTGCCCATCTACCTACCGCTCGCCGGCCGGGGTTGCGGTTGGCCACTCCGGGTTCCAGTTGGCCACTCCGGGTTCCAGCTGGCCACTCCCCGTCCCATACCCCCCTCTGCCTGCCCGTGCCGCCAACCGTCCCCATCATTTTCGAGCCCGTGCCTGACTGGCTCTGTGCCTCGCGAGAGACGGCCAATGGCGAGCCTGTTCATGATGTGACGCAACACGCAACGAGAGTGTTGATCATGTCTGCCATTGTCCCTGGAGAGCAACTTGTTGTGTCCAGGCACATTGGAGTTGTATCCAGCCACATTTGAAGCTCCCCAAGTTCCCAACGGGTATAGGCCATGATGCCTTTTGTTCCCCCTTTTCAAAGGTGGTATTCGTACAAAGTACGAAGTACACTACTTCGTACTACCTAGGTGCCGGACCTGCGTCTGGGCCGCATAGGATTGATTGTGAGTTCAACACTCACACGACATGCCAATCCGTACCGAGTACATGTCTTGTACAATCACCTCGGCCACTGTCTCTCTGGCGGCAATCCGATGGAGAGCCCATGGCGGCAATCCTGTCTCTGCTTCGAGTCGTCGACGCTTTCGACGGCCGCCTCTGTTCTCTGTTTCACCCATCAGCCCAGCTCGTCCGCCTCACCTCATGCTGTATCACGCACTGGCAACGCCTCGTTTCGGCCCCCCAAAACCACTGCCTGCTTGGCCTTGGCCCGACTGATACACGCATCCCGTACGAGTTGCACGCATTCAAACGTTCAACTCGTCCCCTCGCCCCTCTCGGACTGCCCTCTCGGACTGCCTGTCCGAAAACATACCGCCGTCTTCCCGTCTCGGCGGCAACAGGAGCCTTCTGAAAGGCCCATGGCCAGCCCATGGCCAGCCAACACACCCCCAAGCCAAGGCCGTGGGCTGAAGTCGTCGAATCGCCTTGTCCCCAATGCCCCCAATGCCCCCAATGCCCAGATGCGTCGGCATAAGCGCCCTGCATGCGAGACAAGACCCTCGTCCCGCCTCCTGAGCAACGAGTCCACGGCTCGCTCTTCCATGCACGCACACACACATCATACATACATTCATCATGCCTACATACTGTCCCTCCCGTCTTTGCTGAACCCACGCTTGAGCGTCAAGAGGCCCAAGATCGCCGAGTCCTCGGCTATGCACACGAGCATATCGTAGATGGTGGCGCCCCCGCATATGCCTGCTTGGCTCAGCCGAGAGAGACCCCTTCTTGCCCCATGCTTTGTAGTACCCTCTTCAGAATACATGCTCTGGAGCTGCTCCTCGGCCCTCTCGCGTCCTCCTCATCCCGCTTGCCCTTTTTCTTGCTGCCCTTGCCATGCCCGCTCGTGTCTATCCTATCTTGCCGGACCTCCATCCTAGGCCGAGCCCCCTTTCAAACTCCGCCGTCCTTGGTCAATCATTGTCATGCCGTTTCTCACCTCGATATCTGTCTCCGCCGCGGTATCCAGCCATTGCCGTCGGCGACACGCTGCCGTCAGCCCGCCGAACTCGACCGCACCCTTCCCGTCCCCGTGCCAGTTTGAACGGCTCTGTCAGGGTGAGATCGACAGCGGTGGCAGGGTTCATCGGGCACAGCCAACCGTCGGGCTTCCATGCCCACCCAGCACGGTGAGCATCATGCGCCACATGGGGCGTGAATCGAGATGCCAGCTTGCCCTTGCCCAATAGTCCGGCGAGGTCCCCCACCCTGTGCCGTTGCCCATCATCGTTTGACAATAGTCACTGCTGCTGATTAGCGCCGCCGCGTCCAAAGGGGGGGCCTCGACGAGCTGAGCAAAGGGGGGCAGAGCGGTCTGTGTCGACGCCGCGCGCGACAACGTCTAATGCGCTACAGCCGCTTCCGTCATGCACGAGGCTCTCGGTCCATGCACGCCCGGCGCCTCCAATTGCGCCGCCTCGACCAAGAGGAAGTGGGGGAGCAAAAGACACTCACCGACATCCTCATCCTCCAGCTCATGAGCCAGCCCGACCCGTTGCGGTTGATGCTTGACCGACTTGCCGTAGACAATCGCCGTCTTGAACTGCTCCACAATGCTGCGGTGAATCGCGTTACACTGCGCGCAACCAAGCCAAGCGTCAGCCACAAGACACACCGTCGCAATCGTCACAACCGTCTTACAAAGTCTTCCATGGTGCATTTCGAGGCGCGGAGCACGACTGGGGCCGAGTAGTCCGGTTGTTTGCCTTTGGGCTTGGTGTAGACGCGTTTCAAGCTGAGCATCTCCCACATGGACTCCATGAGCTCATCAACGTTCCAGCCATGCTCGGAGCTGATGGGAACCGCGTTGGGGATCCGATATAAAAGGTCCAGCTCTTCGATGCTGATTTGGTCAATCTTGTTGAGGCAGTACAAGACGGGTATGTAACTGAGGGTCCGTCACGTCAGCGATGCTGCGTCACGCGTAGTGTAGCCTCGGGGGCGCGGCCGTCGTCGGGTTCTCGCCTCACCTGCGGCTTTTGGCTTCGAGCACGTCAATCAAGTCGTCGACTGTCGCGTCACAGCGAATGGTAATGTCTGCCGAGTTGATGCGGTATTCGCTCATGACTGCCCTGATCTCGTCGTTGTCGATGTGCGACAGGGGCACGGTACTCGTAATGTTGAGTCCCCCCTTGTCCTTTTTCTTGAATGTGATGTTGGGCGGCTGCTTGTTGATTCGGACGCCGAAGCCCTCCAGCTCCGCCTCGATGACGCGCTTGTCCGTCAGCGGCTTGTTCACGTCGAGCACGATGAAGATGAGATGACACGTCTTGGCCACAGCAATGACCTGGCGACCTCGTCCTCGGCCGTCTTTGGCACCCTCGATGATTCCGGGCAAGTCGATCATTTGCAGGGGGGCACCTGTCGATTCGGAACTGTCAGCTCCGAGTCCCAGAGCCCGCGCCTCGATGCGAGACGCTCACCGTTGTAGATGACTTGGCCCGGCACACTCGTCAAAGTCGTAAATTCGTACGCCGCCACCTCGGAATGCTGGCCCGTCAACCTGCTCATTAACGTGCTCTTGCCCACCGACGGGAACCCGATGAAGCCGATACTGGCGACGCCGGTTCTCGCCACATCGAATCCGGTGCCGCCGCCGCCGCCGCCGCCCGTCGGTGTCAGCAGCTCTCGCTTCAGCTTGGCCAGCTTGGCCTTGAGCTGGCCCAGGTGGAAGGATGTGGCCTTGTTCTTTTGTGTTCGAGCCATCTATTTGCCGCCCAAGACGGAGCGCGTCAGACGAGGCCGAACAGCTTGCGGGATGCTCGTCGTGCATTCTCACCTCGGACTCGATCTCCTTGATCTGTATGCGGCTCACAACTGTCAGTATCGTGGGCGAACACGGCTGGCGTTGGGGGGCATGCCTTTTCCACCGTGGTCGACATGATGATGGCAAGCCACTACCGGGTGCTCTGCTTTGGGGCGTGATGCCTTTCTTCCCTCGCCGGTCCGTGATGCCCTTTCAGCAGCCGAGATTGGTGATGCCTAGGAGGTGCCGCTGGGTTGTCGTGGTTGATTGGGCTGGTGGGGGGGGGGGGAAGACAATTGATAATTTCCATCGGGGTTCGGAAGCAGCCGCCATGCCATCCCGTGGCAGGGCGCTTACAAAGCCAAACCCCACCTCGGCGGGCGAGCTGGCGGGCGAGCATCCTGGGGTTGGACAATTGACGTCATTTACACTCCTCGGAGCTTCAAGACCTGGGCGCCTCACAAGAACCATTCACGCAGGCTCGTGGCAAACATAGCTTCATGTGGCATCTCTCTGTCCCGTTGGGGCTCGGCACGGGCCGAAAGGTATCTCGATAAACTCAAGACCTCATCAAAACGCTCCAGCTCATGCAATCCAAGACGTCGCCTTGCCACTGCAACAGCGTGGCAGCAACGACGCCGCCCCAGCCCGGGAATCATCGGGCTATCCCAGCCCTTATGCCTCGCTGTATGGAAATGCCTTGACGGCCCGAATCCAGCATCCGGGGCTGGCCCTCCGCTCTGATAGCAACACGTGGCGTCCAAGCAGCAGCCTTGGGCGCACAAAACCATCAACAATATTTTTGTCATGGCAAAAAATACCAACGACTTCCCGTTCTCTTTACCGCACCGCAGCTTGCGTCCTCCGCGCTTCTGTGCCGTTGACGCCGTCCAAAGTCACTCCAATGGTAGTCGTGGGGCCGCTTGTCGTCGATTCGTGTGTCGTGTGTCCGCCCGTGCCGTTGCCGTTAACCAGGTGCTTTGCTGGAGGAGTCGTCTGGCTGCCGGGCGAGTGGACTCCGTTGACAAGGGGAGGGGCGCGATGCCCTTTGAGTAGGTGTTGGAAGCCCTGCTCGATGCAGATTTCCTCGTAGTCTGGGTCGTCCGGGAACACCCGTACCAGGCCCCGTCGTGGCACCCGCACCTCTGGGAATGGCGTCTTGCTGGTCACAACGACCTTCGGGATATCCTCTCCGACGAGTTTTCCGTTGACGTAGTACGCGTCACGAGGTGATCGGCCAAAAAACCGTTCGATGCCGGGATCCTTCATCCACTTGTTCGCGACCCTCCATCCCTGGTCCTCACTTTCCAGAAGCTCGCGGTATTCTACCGTGAGCTGGACGTTTCGTAGATGCGCTATGTTCGGCACCGTGTACAAGAAGTCGGACAGCTAGGTAGGCATTGTCAGCGTACCAGTCAGAGTTTTCTGGTGGGGGGTCCATTCATACCTTGACAAAGAACATGTCCATGGCGAAAAACTTCTCCCGCGCTACCCGCCCAAGCCCATTCAAAGTGTCGACGCTCACGGTGGACGCGGTTTCGCCGCCAAAGTAGCCTGGGAGTTGCTCCCCGAGATCCTGAAAGCTGTGTTTGGTGAGAGCCCAGCGGGCCGCATCGATCATCCAATACGAGCGCTTCGCAAGATATGAGACGGGAGCTCGCTCCCATGCCGTATCTGCAAGGGGTTACGTTAGCCTCAATGTCTGTACGAAAGGTGGAATCGCGACCGACTTACATCTGGAAAGATTGAGGTCCTTCTCGCCAAGAAGCACTGCAACTTCCAGGTTGAGAACCCACAGCTCGCGTCCCTCAGGAGTATCGTTTGCTTCCTTGCGAATCGTGTCGTACCGCACGCCCAAGATGTGGTGGAACCTCTTGGCGACTTCAGGCGTCTTGGGGTTTGCACACATGTCGAACCAACGTATTAGGGGGGGCAGTTTGTCGAGTCGCGCGAGCTCCTGCTCCTCGCGAATGCGCCTCTGCTCCGCTTCCCGCGCTGCTCGCTTCCTCTCGGCTTCCTCGCGATAGGCTCGTTCTCGGCGCTCTCGTTCCTTGCGCTCCTCTTCTTCGCGCACCCACCGGGCTTCATCGGCAGCTTCACGCTCAACTTGCTCCTTGCGCAGCCGCTCTTCCTCTTCCTTCATCTTCTTCTCCTCCTCCAGCCGCTTCCTCTCCTCTTCTCGACGCCGAGCAGCCTCCTCGGCCTCACGTCGCTCGCGGTCTGCCTGCGCTTCCTCTTCTTCCCGCTTCTTCCTTTCCTCCTCGACCTTGCGTGCTCTCTCCTCTTGTTCGCGCCTCCGAGCCTCTTCTTTCTCTGCTTTCCTCTTCCTCTCCTCAGCCTCGAGCCGCTTCCGCTCTTCTTCCTTCTTCGCTGCCTGTTCCGCCAATTCCGTCTTCTTCGCCAGCTCGTCTTCGTCGTTCACGATCCGGGACGCGTTCGCTTTGGCGTTGCCATCCGGACCCTCTATATCCAGCATGGGCACATCGACATCCTCCGACTTAACGTGGATCGACTTCTCGCCGCTGCTGATATTTATCCGCACAGAACCATGGTGCAGAGGGCCTCGTTGATCATGGCCGTCCTTGGAACCCTCATCACGCTCCTTTTTACTCCCCGTCACCGAGGGTTTCGCTGAGACATCGCGAGAAGGTACTGACTTGCGAGGGCGCCCGTCAACGGAAAGGGGGCGATTCGGCCGCCTTTCCGCCTGATTCTCCCCATCCAATCGTCGCCGTTTGACCGACCCCTCGATGGGGTCCTTGTCACCGTCGCTGGGTCGATCAGGCGTCACGCTGGACCGGTGTCTCTTCGTCGCTCCCTCTCCGGAAGAAGGTTCATCGCGCTTCAAGGCCTTGGTTCTGTCGTGGTACTTTTCAGACAACTTGGACTTGTCCGGGGTTTCGTCATTTCTCGAATCCCGGGGGCTCGCAGGGTCCTTGATTGCGCGTTTCTGTCTGTCCCGCTCTCTGCTCAGTTCCCCCTTGGATACCAGCTTCCTCCTAGGCTTAGCAGTCTCCCCTTCAGATGACATGCCTGTAAGATCGGACTCGGTGCGCTTCGACTTCTGAGGTTTGTGAGGAGCTGCAGGCGAGACCTCGCGATCCGAGATGTGAGAGGCGTCCTTCTTGGCTCGTCCGGGCGGTCGCTTGTGTGACTCCTCCTCACCTCTATTGGCGAAAGAATCCGATCGCTTCTTTTCGCGGGGGCTGTTGATCTTAGACGCAGTGCCCTTCTTCTTGCCTTCGCTATCCCGTGACGGGCTCGAGTGGTTGCGCTTGTGAATTCTGGACTGATCCTTGGCCTCGTCCCGTCGCGCAAGCTTGTCTTCCCTGTCCCTTTCGCGCTCCCGCCGTCCCCCCGGTGATTTGGTCTTGACAGCCTCCCTATGAGAGCGTTTGTATTCATCGTAGGCGTTCTTCAGCATCTGCTCCTCCTCTTGCCAATTCGTGCCCTGGCGACGTCTGGCGATCTCGTAGTAGGTTTCTCCTTTAAATCTCCGAGTGGGGTCGAAGCCCTGCTGCTCCAAGAGTAGCTCGATGACCTTGATATTCTCTTGGCCGATGGCAGCGAGCACAGGCGTTGCAAACTCGGATGGCAAGCTTGGGGCCGGGGCGGGATCTGCATTGGCGCCACCCAGGCCTAGGAGTAATTGAATCACGAGGTCGTGGCCACCTCGTGCCGCGGCGACCATGGATTCCGGGTCATCGTATCCTTCCTTGACCTGCAGAATGCGCGCCACAGTTTCCTCGTCGCCTCGCCCAGCAGCCTGACGCAGGGTCTTGTCGTCGAGGGGCATGTACAGCAAATCGTTCCTCGTCTTGGTCGAGCGCACATTGCCGCTTCTCCGCCCCGTCGAAGCCGATACCATGGCAGCCGGTGAGCGGCGAGGGCTATCCGGAGCGTGTAGGTCGTGCACGTCGTGGTAGTCTTGGTGAGAGTGTCGGTCTTCCGAGGTCCGTCTGCGTTCCCCCGCGCGTTTTCGGGCGGCCATGAGCGCAGCGCGAATGTCCTCTGCGTTGTCCGTGTCCTCGCTGACTCGATCAAGGGGCTCCTCGCCATTGACATTGGCCTTGCGGGGGTTGACCCCAGCCTCCAAGAGAAGCTTGACGACCCCGAGGTGGCCGTTGTCGACGGCGTCGAGCAATGGAGTGTCCTTGTCGTAATTGACGCAGTCGAGGTTGCATCCGGCCTCGATCAAGAGCTGGACAATGTCCTCGCAACCATTAATTGCTGCAATTTGAAGAGGGGTGTTGCCAGCGTAGTCGGCCACATTTAGGTCCTCGGGCCGCTCCCCCAGCCTCTGCTTGGCGGTCTCGTACTCACCCCGGGCACAGGCACGCGCCAGAAGAGTCTGGCCGTGGGCGTCGAGATGCTTCTTGTGGGGAGCCATCTTGGCCGGGGACGTGTTGGAGTCGGCCGTCACTGGGGTGGCGAGGCTACGCAGCTTTGAGCTGCGGGGTTGGGGGCTCCCACCAGCGGACGAGTCGTCGGAGTGGTAATCGGTGGACTGCAAAGGCGGCGGCAGACGCTTCTTCTTAAAGTTGAGGCCGTTGGAGGAATGGGAAGGGAGCTGCGTGGAGATGCTCCGCCGATGCTGTCGTGGCTGGGGAGAGATGGAGCGCGCGCGATAGTCATGAGGCTTGGCTGGTGTCGACCTGGTTTCCTTGGGCGGTCGGGGGCCGTCCAGATGCACGCTTGTGGTGCGTTGGCGCCGAGCCTTGCGACTGTCGGCTTCGTCGTCGGACTCGACCTTGGGGGCTTTTCGCTTGTGCGGCAGCAGTCGCTCGCCCGACTTGAGCTTGTCACGCAACGGCGCTTTCGAAGAGGATGAGCCCTGGTGGCTGTGTTGCTCCGAGTCAGACGGTGATAAAGGCCCGGCGTCGGAGCGACGTCTGTGGTGATGTTGAGAATGCTGATGAAGATGAGGATGATTTTGCTGCTGTTGTTGTTGCTGCTGCTGTTGTTGTTGCTGCTGCTGTTGTTGTTGCTGCTGCTGTTGTTGTTGCTGCTGCTGTTGTTGTTGCTGCTGTTGCTGCTGCGGTTTGTTTGCGGTCGGAGATTCAGGTGCTGAGCTCAAGCCGCTGGAACCGCCCTCCTTGTTGCGAGGGCGACGGTCCTTATCGACAGAGCCTGTAGTGGCGACGCGCTTTCTTCCTCCACCGTCGCCCAGGTGGTTGCCAGGTGCACCTGCGTGGGCAGGCGCGCCTTCTTCCTCGTTCCCATCCGGCTTGGGCTTGGGCTTCGGCTTGGCTTCCTCGCCGTCGCTCTCGCTCTTGTCCTCTTGTCTGACTTTTCGAGCCTTTGAAGGCGAGTGGCCGTCTTTGCCCGGCAGCACGATGGTCTCGGCGTCAGAGTCGCGATCTCCGGAGACGTCGCCGCCGGGGCGGGCTGTCAACAATGCATCAGCAGCAGCGTCGGCATCATTTGCCTTGGGCCTCTGGTCCCCAGGGGGCGACGACGGCCTGAGGCTCGTCGGCGACTTGGCCCTGCGGTCAAGCTCGCAGCCCGGCCGCCGTGTGGGCGAAGGAGCGCCAGCAGGCCTCGTCTGGTCCGACTCGGCAGCATTCTGCGCATCCATGTCATTTATCGAAAGGAAGAGCCGGCGACTGCCACCATTCTGGAGGTGAGAAGCGGGAAGAGCTCGCCGGGGATATTGAGGAGAAGAAGTCGGGCGGTCGATTTAGCTCGTCGCGAGATGGGAAGCCGGCGTCCCAAGCAGAATTTGGCGGCAAGCAGCCCCTATCGAGAAATGGTCACGACGGGAACCCTTCCCGAAGGAGAAAAAAGAGCTGGAGCCTGGCGGGCTGGAGGCAGGCGAAGGGTAGTGAGATGTTGGGGCGGTAGGTCTGTATTGTTACGTGGTGGAAGCGGGGGCGATTCGAGGCGATTTCACGGGAGCGTCGATTTACGGGGGGGGCAAGACGAGAGAGGATGAGATGAGAAAGTCACGGTCCAGATTTGAGAGCCAGGTATGTACGTACTGTGCGCTGTAGGGAGCGAGGAAAGCTGACTGAAAACGGGACCCCGAAGATATGCAAAGACAAAAAGTCTGATCGCCACTGGTTGATTGGCCATGCAGGGGGCGGGTACGGCGGGCCACATGCTGCCGAGGCGCAGTTTTGGGCCGAAACAACCCCAGCCACCACGCGATAGTATTTCGTATTTCGTATGTCCTTTCCCCTCTCCGTCCTCATTTCCTGGCCCTATTTTGCCATTTCGCCTTTATTTCTCCCAACTCTTGTCGACGCCCTCAACAGCTGCTCGCCCGCCGCGGTGACTAGTACGTGATACCTCCGGTATCATTGGCATACGGCCCAGTACGGTAGCGCCTGATTTGGGGACCTGCTCAAGCCAAGTCGAGCAGAAATTATGGGGAAAATACAGTGCAAAAGAGTCTCCTCGCGCACTGCTCGATATGCACCTAGCCGACTGTACCAGAAAGTGGTCAGGCCTACGAAGTACCTGAGGTACTCCGGACTGGAGGAGACAAGCTTGCACGAGCTTGCAACCGAGCCGAGTCAATCAATCTGTTTCGTATGTATGTACGAATACAGGAACCTCGGCTTGTTTAACTCCATTTTACCTAATATGAAGCTCACCCGGGACTGGAGCTCCGCGATCGCTTCACTCCAATAAAGGTACCTCGCCTGCAGGCGAGCTTCGAGTTGCCTGCTCGCCAGTAAGGAGTTATCGACGTTCCGCTACCGGCCAGAAATGAAAGAAAAAGTGTCTGCTAGCGTACACATTCTCGTGCGTTGCCCGAATGCTCGGTAAGTCGAGCCAACCTGGCTCCCGTCGTTGGTCTCAACCTGTCAGCCCTGTTCCCAACATAACCGAGCGACTGGTGGGTGGTGCGGATGTCCATACCCCGGTAAGTGCATGCAGAGGAATAGCTGCACATGTAGTTATGCACGTATCGCGGATGAGCCGTGACAATGAAAGGCGAGATACCTGCCTTTTCGTGTGTACGAAGTACCTACCTACTTCGTACATACATATTCTTACCCCCCCCCTCTCGTTTCCCTTTCGCCTTCTTTGTTCGACGAACCCGTCATCATCTCAGGCTTGGCGCGTCAACATGTCACGACAACAATAACCTTCAGAGTCTCGCTACACGGTTGACGTCGTTGGGGAAAGAACCCACTGGCGTTTTCGCTTGCTACGCTATCGCCAGCCACGGAGGCGCCCTTCGCCGCCCTCGTCTCACGCCTCTAGCCGTGTCAAGTCATCAGAGACGGCAGCCTACAAGTCATCAGAGACGGCAGCCTACATAACACGTAACGTACTTCGTACATGCGCTCCCTCGTCCGATTCGAATCCGGCCGAAGCACCTTAGCAGCCCGCTGCGCCACCGGGCAGACCTCCCCAACAACTGCCGTGGTGACCGCATCATGAGCGCTTCCCTCCCCTCGTCGCTCGAGGGCGCCAGGGTTCAGCGCCTCCCTTTGGCAGCATACTACATTCCCGATTTCATCACTCGAGAAGAAGAAGAGTTGATACTCGGAAAGGTGCGATGTTCTCGCCGCACCCGATCCCGCAAAACCCTCGACAATAATTGACTCGGGCCTGTTCCTCATCCTTCTCTTTGGGCTAGATTGCTTCAGCTCCCAGGCCCAAATGGAAGCAGCTCACCCATCGCAGACTCCAGACGTGGCCCTCGGACCTTGTACAGGACAAATTGCTGCATGCACCGCTGCCTCCATGGCTGGAGGACCCCGTCGTCTCCCGGCTACTGTCCCTCCCGGTATCAAAGGGCAACTCGCAACACATATTTGCACAGAGCCCGCACGCACGCCCGAACCATGTCCTTGTTAACGAATATCCACCCGGCGTTGGCATTATGCCTCATAAGTTGAGTATTTGGCATGTTTTGTAGACGTGCGCCTTCAGACTGCTCATCCAACCTAGGACGGCGCCGCGTATTGGCCAGTCGTGTGCACTGTCAGTCTGGGATCTAGCCTTTGCCTGAACCTGCATCGAAGCAAGGATGACGGTGCTCTTGATGCGACTCCCGCCTGGCGAATCCTGCAAGAACCCCGTAGTCTGCTCATCACCACTGAAAGCCTCTACACGAATCATTTCCACGGCATTGCCGACATTGACGAGGATGAGGACCTGTCTGCAGAGGGAGGGGTGGTGAACTGGCCATTGCTTGGCAACCCGGAAGAGTACGCCAGTGGTGGTAATGTGCGCGGGACCCGCACCAGCTTGACATACCGAGATGTCCTCGGCGTGTCGATGGTGGGCAAGAAACTGGGCCTCTTTGGCAAGCGATGAAGCTAGACAAGTGACTGCTCAAAAGACAAAGGGAATCATGTTCCACCTACTGGCGACGGGTTCCGGACCAAACTTGGCGGCATACCACTGCTTGGTGCCATGCGCCGTGGCACCTAGGTTGACCACTACAAAGGTCAACCCGCACAGCACTGAAGCATTGAAGAGGCTGCCAGCGGGTGCCGCCATCAAGGCAATGGCGAGGTAAATGACAGACTCGCAAGTGTAGTGAGGGCAGACGATGTGGCTGAACAGGCCCCCGCTGGGAAGTGTGTACTTGTTGAGGCCGGCGAGATAGCTGTGGCACTCGTTTTGCTTGAGCCAAGCCGCAAAGAAGAGGGCCAGCGCAAAGGGGACCCGCGTCGTCAGCAGCACGGGATATTCACGCGACGCCCAAGAAGCGATGATGGGGCCTGGAATGGAATTGTCAGTCAGGGGGCGAGCAGGAGCGGCAGCAATCAACGCACCGGAGCCATGAACCCAGACCGAGGTGTTGATGGCCGTGTAAAAGGCCAGGCCCATGATCCAGTGGGCAACTAGCATTGGTGACGGCCCCGGCTTGACGACCCGGAAGCACTCGTACAGCCTCCTGGCGCCCTGCAAGGCGAGCATCGACCAGGCCAGGATGACGCGACCCATCTGGGTCGAAGGGGCGTCGGAGCGCGCTTGAGCCCGGGCCAGGGTTTCCATGGCGGACCCTCTGGACAGATACTGCCACGCCCAAAAGACGGACCAGGAGAGGGAGACGAGGTAGAAGTGCCAGAACCACGAGTGAGGCACCTGTCCGTGGTGACGGATGAGGCCGGCCAGCGAAGCAATCAAGCCTGGGGGAGAGCTCTGGGCAGACTGTGGTTGGCCATGGACTGCGGCGCTGCTGCTGCTGCTGCGACGGGCATCGTCGTCTGCGTCGGGCCGCCTGGCGCCATACTCGGTCAGCGCGGCGCGGAGGCGGCGCGGGAGCATCTGCAGCGCGAGGATGCCGGCGGCGGCGGCGAGGAAGAAGGTCTGGCAGTACAGCGCGGGAGACATGGCGGCGACGACGGTGTCGAGCATGTTGGCGGGCGGCTTGTTTTGAAATGGCCCAAGGCAGCAAGCAGGAAGAGCGTCATTTCGGGGCGGCCTCGATATGCAAACCGTAATAAATGGGGTGATGTACTCTGGGCTGTAGGTATAGGGTAGGTCAGACCTAGGTACTATAGGGTAACTGTTGCATCCACCCGTGAGGGCCCGCACCCGAGGGCGGGCGCGATCGGGGTCGTCAATAGGTGCGCTTGAGGTCACGAAAAGGGCTTAAATAGGTGCGCATGCGGACACGTGACCTGCACTAGTACAGAGCTACATCTGACACATCTGACAACCTCCTTGTGGGCACGCTCCGATGCGACAGTAACCGACCGTCTGTCTACACCTCGCACACCCTGCTGCACATACTTCGTACGTTGATGGCGGAACCACAGCATCATGAAGGATCAACAGATTCAATTCGTCAACCGTCTCGAATACGCGAATGAAAGAATGGCAATTTTATCAACGGCCGAGATGACGAGCCCCATTCCCTTGACCACCTCGTCATCCCACGCCAATGCACACGTCTATACAACGGGGCCACAGCAGAGTCCGTCACCCATGCTCCGAATGCACACCTTCTAGTAATCGCGGCACCAGGTCTTGCACTGGTCGCCAGGGCTGACCTTTGTGTTGACAGCCAGGCAGTCGCTGTACTGGGCGCGGCAGCGTTGCTCGGCCTTGTCGGGCGTGTTGCCGCCCCAGCCCCAGCAGTTGACCGAGTCGGAGCCGTGCTTGGCCCACGAGTAGTCGTCACCAGACGGGGCGCAGTAGCCATGGTTGGCGTTGCTGCTGCTCGCATCGGCGGCCTCGGACTCGACGGCCGACGTGCCCGACCACGGCTGTGCGCGGCGTGCAAACTCGGCGTCCGTCTCACCCTCGCGGCGCTTGTGGAAGCCTCCCTTCCAGCCCAGGCGGCGGCAGCTGTCGACGTACGTGTCGCGGCATTGCGTGTACTGCACCTTGCACGAGTCGGCGCACACGTTGGGCCGCTCGGGCCATCGGAAAGACGGCGACTTGTGGCTGTCGGGCTCCGTGTACATCTTGTACGGCTTGGACCGCCAGTCATCCCTCATGTCGTTGCAGCCCACGACGGGCAGCGGGATGCCACCGACGGGCTTGCTGGGGCTGTAGCCCCATTTGTCGTTGGAGGGCTGCTTGCAGATGTTGGTCGGCACCGGCGGGCACGACGTGACGGGCTTCGCAGTCGTCGTCGTCGGCTCCTTCGTCGCCGAGGCCGGGGGGCAGGGGAAGACGGACGTGGTCGTGGCCGGGGGCTTGCCGAAGCCGGGCTTGTACTTGCTCCAGCTGTCACTCTTGGAGCACCGACCGCGACCGCTGCAGCTGCTGCTGGCGCAATACCGCTCCACGTTGCGGCACCATTGCTGGAAGTCGAAGCAGTCGATGGTGTGCGGCCAGCCGGCGTACTTGAAGCATGACACGACCTGCAGCGCGCACGTCTTGGCCGCCTTCTCGCAGCCGGGCCGGGAGTTCCAGTCGGGCAGGGGAGGGGCACACCAGTTGCCGCGCTGCCACTCGCAACGGGACGGGACCGTGCTGGTGGCGGTGCAGAGCGAGGCAGTCGTCGACGTGGCACCGCTCTTGGGTGTAGAGGACGGGGGCGTGGTGGGAGCAGTCGTCTCTCCGGGCCTGCTCGACGGGTCCGTCGTTCCTCTGGAGCTGCTCGAAGTGGGCACGCTCGTCTCTTTCGACGTGGTCGGGGAAGTCGTCTCGCCAGCGCTGCTTGAAGTGGGAGAAGTCGGCTGGCCGGCGTTGCTCGACGAGGTCGTCCCAGACGGCACGCTTGCCGTGGTCGTCTCGCCGGCGTTGCTTGAAGTAGGCGCAGTCGACCCACCCGACTGTGTTGAGGAGGTCGGCTGGCCGGCGTTGCTTGACGAGGTCGTCCCAGATGGCGCGCTTGGCGTGGTCGTCTCGCCGGCGCTGCTTGAAGTAGGCGCAGTCGACCCACCCGACTGTGTTGAGGAAGTCGGCTGGCCGGCGTTGCTCGACGAGGTCGTCCCAGATGGCACGCTTGGCGTGGTCGTCTCGCCGGCGCTGCTTGAAGTAGGGGAAGTCGTCTCGCCAGCGTTGCTTGAAGTAGGAGAAGTCGTCTCGCCAGCGTTGCTCGAAGTAGGCGCAGTCGACCCACTCGAATGTGTTAAGGAGGTCGGCTGGCCGGCGTTGCTCGACGAGGTCGTCCCAGATGGCACGCTTGGCGTGCTTGTCTCGCCAGCGTTGCTTGAAGTAGGCGTAGTCGACCCACTCGAATATGTTGAGGAAGTCGGCTGGCCGGCATTGCTCGACGAGGTCGTCCCAGATGGCACACTTGCCGTGGTCGTCTCGCCAGCGCTGCTAGAAGTGGGAGAAGTCGGCTGGCCGGCGTTGCTCGACGAAGTCGTCCCAGATGGCATACTTGCCGTGGTCGTCTCGCCAGCGTTGCTTGAAGAGGGGGAAGTCGGCTGGCCGGCGTTGCTCGACGAGGTCGTCCCCGATGGCACACTTGCCGTGGTCGTCTCGCCGGCGCTGCTTGAAGAGGGGGAAGTCGGCTGGCCGGCGTTGCTCGACGAGGTCGTGCCAGACGGCAGGCTTGGCGTGGTCTCGCCAGTGTTGCTAGAAGTGGGGGAACTCGGCTGGCCGGCATTGCTCGACGAAGTCGTCCCAGACGGCACGCTTGCCGTGGTCGTCTCGCCGGCGCTGCTTGAAGAGGGGGAAGTCGGCTGGCCGGCGTTGCTCGAGGTCGTCCCAGACGGCAGGCTTGGCGTGGTCTCGCCAGTGTTGCTAGAAGTGGGGGAACTCGGCTGGCCGGCATTGCTCGATGAAGTCGTCCCAGAAGGCACGCTTGCCGTAGTCGTCTCGCCGGCGCTGCTTGAAGAGGGGGAAGTCGGCTGGCCGGCGTTGCTCGACGAGGTCGTGTCAGACGGCAGGCTTGGCGTGGTCTCGCCAGTGTTGCTAGAAGTAGGGGAAGTCGGCTGGCCGGCGTTGCTCGACGAGGTCGTGCCAGACGGCAGGCTTGGCGTGGTCTCGCCAGTGTTGCTTGAAGTGGGGGAAGTCGGCTGGCCGGCGTTGCTCGACGAGGTCGTGCCAGACGGCACGCTTGGCGTGGTCTCGCCAGTGTTGCTAGAAGTGGGGAAAGTCGGCTGGCCGGCGTTGCTCGAGGTCGTCCCAGACGGCACGCTTGGCGTGGTCGTCTCGCTGGCGCTGCTTGACGAGGCCGTCGGCTCCTTTTCCGAAGTGGTCGAAGGTATCTCGGTTGGCATGCTCGACGAGGCAGTTGGCTCCGTGTCAGGAGTGGTCGCAGTGGTACTGCCAGGCTCGCTCGACGAAGCGGGCGTTGACGTCTCGCCTGGTGCGCTGCTATCCGTGGACTCGCTCGGCTTATCGGTCGTGGACCCGTAGCCATAGGGGGTGGATGATGGCTCATAGGGGGGTCCATAAGGGGGGGGTGAGGAAGTCTCTTCAACCGTGGTCGATGAAGACTCTTGAGGCTCCGAGGCGGTAGTCTCACTGGGTGGGGTTGTCGAAGATTCCACAGGCCCCGTCGTGATCGTCTCGCTCGACGAGGGCGTCTGTCCAGCGCTGCTAGATGACTGCTCAGGTGCGGTGGTCGTCCCGCTCGACGAGGGTATCTGTCCAGCGTTGCTAGATGACTGCTTAGGTAAGGTGGTCGTCCCGCTCGACGAGGGCGTCTGTCCAGCGCTACTGGATGACTGCTCAGGTGCGGTGGTTGTCCCGCTCGTCGAGGACGTCTGTCCAGCGTTGCTAGATGACTGCTCAGGTAAGGTGGTCGTCCCGCTCGACGAGGGCGTCTGTCCAGCGCTGCTAGATGACTGCTCAGGTGCGGTGGTCGTCCCGCTCGACGAGGGTATCTGTCCAGCGCTACTGGATGACTGCTCAGGTGCGGTCGACGTACCAGACTCGCCAGGGCTGCTGGAAGACGTCTCTTGCGGCTTGGTGGACACCGTGGTTCCCTGCGAGGGGGTCGAGACAGTGCCCTGAGACGTCGTGGTCGGCTCGCCCGCCGCGCTGGACGTTGACGTCTCCTGAGGCGCGGAAGACGTGTGCAGGAGCGTGCTGGTGACCGTGCGCATGAGCGTGCTGGTGACCGTCTCCACCGACGTGCTCGAGGTCATCTCACCGGACTGGGACGACGTGTTGCTGGGCTTGTCTACCGTCGACGTCGTCTCCACCGGCTTGGTCGTCGCGACAGGGGTCGTCGCGTTGGGAAACTTGTAGTTGGGAAACTTGTAGTACGGCCTGGTCACGGTGGTGATGGCGGCCCGCGACGAGGAGGAAGTCGTGACCGGACGGTGGCCGCACGGCTCCAGGGACACGAGATCCTTGGCGACAAAGAGGCTCAGGCGCGCGCGGCCGCCGCACTTGTCCGAGGCATCACCCCGGCAGGGGACGTTGCACTCGGACGGATGGACCTTGGCCGTGTCGTTGGCGAGAACCACGCCACACCAACATTCGCCTGCCAGCAGCATTTGTTAGCTTCCAGGGTTCAAACGACATGGCAGGATAAGCCTCTGGGGGGTGGTGGCCACATCAGGGGGAGTCATGAGGTGAGAGCAAAAGGGGACGCACCTCCATACTCGGTGCCGGCAAAGGGAAAGCCTCCCTTTTCGCAAGCAGCCAGACACTTCCTGGTGGTCAATGGGGAGCCCTCGACCTTGACGGGCCAAGACAGTGTTCGGCCCTTGCTCGAGTTATCGGTGAAGCAGCCCAGAGACTTGAACGCGTCAACGGTGACGACCTCGCGGCTCTTGGGGAAGGTCGGATCCTGCCAGATGGAGAGGGCCTTGTCACCGCCGCAAGTCTCCGACTTGTTGCCGCTACAGGGGAGGGAGCACTGCGAGTCTGGGACCTGCGGGCCGTCTACGGTGGAGCCGCAGAAGCAGACGCCGTAGTACTTGAGGCCGGCGTAGCGGAAGCCGTTGCCTGGGACGAGAGTGAGCTTCACCCCAAGTCAGAGGAGGGGAGACGGGGAAGACGGACCCTTGCAGTCGGCAACACACTTCTCAACCGTCATCTTGTGCTGGTCGAGGCCGGAGCGAAAGATCAAGGTCGGATCCGATCCATCCTTGAAGCAGCCGGAGCTGACAAAGGGCTTGAATTCGTCCAGGCACGGCGGCAGCTCGACGTTCCACGCCTGCGAGAGCGGCACGAGGGCCAGGCTCACGGCGGCGGCCACGGCAGACCGCATACTTGAAAAAAGGGGGGGCAACGAAGTTCGGCAATGGGCTCAACAAGACAGGAATAAGACCAAGTCTGAAGCGACTGAATATGAGAATACGGGAAGCAGCCCGTCCTGGAGAGAGGCGAGAATGGAGGGTGAAGGTCAGAGATCTGAGTCGAAGAGGGCTCGGAAGACGAGGTTTATATACCGCTGGATCCCCATCAACTTGTCCACGCAGCGACTTGTCCTCGCCGCGGAAGCAGCCCCAGCCGGCGACAGTCATCGACTCGTCAGCGGGACGGCCCAGGCAGTCAGCTGAGACAGAGAGGCTGATGGGGGAAGCAGAGAAGCGAGGCACGACGATGGCAGACTCACCCGGATTCCCCCCCCCCCCCCCCCTGCCGCCGGGCTGGCCCTGAACGGCGGCGGCGGCGACGGGGTCAAAGCCAGAGACAGACAGGCAAAGGATGCGCAGGCGACATGGTGGCTGAGGAGGGCCGTGAGAGCCCGTCTGGGGTAGTAACCAGCGGAAATGGGGGAGGATAGGTGACGGTTGATGGAGCACGAGAGAGAGACCATGACTTTGTGGCTTACGGTGCGGGTGCAGGGGCCGGTGATGGAGGCGTCCAGAACTGAACAGAGCTGAGCAGAACTGAAGCCCGGGAACATGCCGAGGAATCGATAAAAGGCCCGGCGAGGCCACGATGCGACTGTGCGCCGTTGGGTCGGCGTCGGGCCTCCTGCGATGCGGACTGCGTGCTGCAGGCAACCGCATAGCCAAGGCTTGCGGACTGCGTACTGCAGGCAACCGCATAGCCAAAGCTTTACGGGAGCGAGTAGCGGAAGAGCCGAAGGTGGCGTTGGGAGGACTGAGGACATGGGGCGTGGTGCGAGAGAAGAGTCTTGTTTGCTGGAAATGGAACCCCAGTGCCACTGCGACGATGCATTGCTACCCTGTAGCTCGTACCCTGCGAGCCAACCCGTGTCTTGGGCCAGCCAAATCCGTTACTAATTTACAAGAAATTTACAAGATCAATTCAATCACGCTCATCCACGAGGTCAAATAACCGTCATTTATAGGTCAACTCAACTCCCCACAAACAAGCCTCTTTTCGTCCCCCCGAGTCGCTCGTCCCCGCTGGCCCGGCCCGGCCCGCTGCTTGTCTTGCACCACCTCATCATCTCTCTCTCCGTATGCACATGGACGACATTTTCGCCTCGTGTTTCACGCCCGCCCCGGGACGCCGTGCCCCCCCGTCTCAACTGCGTCGTAGCATTCATCGCCGGGGCGCCGTCGCAATCATCGTCAGCGTGGCTCAATCGACCCAAAAGAGCCTGTATTGGCCGCCGCAGGAGACCATTGCCGGGGAGCCGACGGGACACGACATTTCATCAGTCAGCCCTTCAGCTGTCCGTCGTCGGGGGCCGAAAAATCCCTTTACCTGAACTTGTTGGATTTCCTCTGCATTGCATATGACACATGTCCGTCCAGACCTGCGTGTATCTATCCGTACAAAGTGCACTACATTACCTACCTGTATACAACTCTGTAACTCGTATGTACTCGTACCTACCTACCTACATATAGGCGAGCGTACATATGTATGTACATACATACGCCCTGCAGCCCTTTTCAGCCCTTCATGGGAGAGAGAATGGCTGCCGGCATTGTCCCATTTGAGCACCAGCTGGTACCTGCGTCACGACTAATCATCCTCCCCGACCCGAGACAGGCCAACATTTCCCACTTTAGCCAATTTACCCTCCTTTGCCGGCCCCCAGCAACCCTGCAGCAGCTGCCTTGCTTTTCCCTCGCCTTCCGAAGCCACGATAGATCTCTTTCCCGCTCTGTAACCCCCGAGACGGCCACAGCCAATCCTCGTCGCCATACTTCGCATATTCGTACAAACAAACAAACAAACCGTCCAAAGTGGCTTGCCGCTTATCATCCATCTCGACACACCGTGTCTCTACCAACCGCTTACCAAGTACACAACAACCCGTGGATAATGAGAGACCAATGCAGCCGCCCAAGCCACCACGACAACAACCGTTATCCTTCCTCTGCAACTTGCTGTCATCCATTCTGCTGTGCTCCTGCCTCAAGAGGACCAACATTAGACTGAACTCTAGAGTACATGAAGCCAAACCCTTTCCCAACGCCAGTGCAAATTCCATCACGCCTTGTTCCTCAGGTGAGGAGGAACCCACTTCCCGGGGGTGCGTGACGACTGCAGAGTCTCCGTCGCCGGAGCTGGAGATGCCGTGCGCCCATTCTCCTCGCGCCCAGACCCGCCGCGATTCATGGCCTCGCCCCTTGATCCTGATCCAAAGCCCCTGCTGCCCGCCGCTGCTGCCGCCGGTGGTCCGCTGTCCGCGCCTCCAGCCCCGCCACCGCCACCCGCGACCTTGGCCGCCTCACGATCTCGCCAGCTCGGCTTGCTGCCGGCCAGCTGCAGGCGTGGAGGGCCAGACGAACGGTCGTTCGAGTCCGTTCGCTCCATGGCCGGCCCAGCCCGAGACGGCCCACCGCCCTCGGTACTCTTGGGCGCGTCCCGCTCGCGCCAGCTGCTGGCCCCAGCCATGATCGGTGGTGCCCGCGCTTCCGGGGTTTCCGTCCTCGACGGCACTGATACCCTTTCCCCCCTTTCCTTTTCCTTTTCCGCTTCCTTCTCCGCCTTGCGACGCGCCAGCGCCTCGTCCTCGCGCCGATGCTGCAGCGCTGCCTTCTCCAAACCCTCCTGTCGCTCCTTCTCCCGCTGCTCCTTCAACTTGGCCAGCTCGGCCTTCTTGGCTTCCTCGCGCAGGCGCTGCTCCTCCTTCTCGCGGGCCGCGCGCTCCTCTGCCTCGAGGAGCTGGCGCTCCTTCTCTTCCTGCTCTCGCTTCTCCCTCAGTTTCCGGTCGCGGAACTCCTTTTTGCGAGTGGCAATCTGCTTCTCCAGCTCTCGCTCCGCATCCTTGCGGCGCTTCTCGAACTCCTCGCGGCGTCGCTCGTGCAGCGAGCGCCTGAAGTCTTCGTACAGAGGAACCAGGCGGCTGAGTCGATGCTTGAGCTTGACACTCTCCTTGTGCTTTGCCTCAGCCTCCTTGAGCGTTTTGGCCTTGAGGCTTTCATAAATGGCACGATCCTCATCCACTTGCTTCGCGTAGTCGTCACTCATCTTCTTTGACTCTTCGATTCGGAGGGCTCGTTCTAAGTGGTCGATGCGCTTGCCGGTAACGCGGAGCTTCTCATTGACGTCGTTCTTCTCGCGCTCCAGCTGGGCGAGCTTCATGGCTCGAAGGCGGTTGGAATCCAGGTTGTCCAAGTCGTCCAGATCAATGTCGAGAGCCTTGTCGCTCATGTTGAGATCGGCAATCTGCTTCTTGAGTTCGTCCTTGCGGACGCGGTCACGCTCCGCCTTCATGCGCTTGGCCTCACGTTCCTTGAGCTCCGCCGACAGTCGCTTGTCCTCGGCTTCCTGCAGAGCCTGCTCGCGGAGCCGCTTCTGGCGGGCAGACTCCCGGTCTCGCTTGGCCTGGATCTCGGAAGCTTCTTCCTTGCGCTTCTGGATCACCTCCTTGCGGGCCAGAATTTCGAGGTGCTCCTTCTCAGCGCCAGTCTGTGCGCGAGCCAGCGCTGCGCTTCGGGCGGCCAAGCGCTCCTTGTTGAAGCTAGGGTCAATGTAGTGGCAGGTCGTGTACAGAGCCCGAACCAGACGCGTGAGCTGCGATCGAACAATCTCGGAGGGAGTGCTCTGCAGGCGCTGGACGGTGCTCGTCTCGGACTCGGCGGAGCCGCCCCCGGAGCCGCTTTGTCCGGCCTTGGCTGACGAGAAAACGTCATTATCAAAGCTGAGGACGCCAGTGCCGTGGTCCATGCGAATGGCGAGGTCGCCCTTCTTGTTGCCATTCATGATGAATTTCTCAATGGTGCCGCGGGTGACCTGGTAGTTCTCGGGGAACTGAGCCAGGCCCTGGACAAAGCTCAGGTCAACAGTCTCGTAAACTTGAGACAGCTGCTGGAACAGCCTCGTGAGGATGACCTGCTGGAGAGGGACAATGTACCGCTCCATCTCGGCGTCGGCACCAATCTTGGTCAAAATGGGTGAAATCCTTTTGCAAATGGACAGAGGATGGAAGTCGACTTCGAGGATGTTATACAGATCTCGGATCTCGGGACGGGCACGCTGGAGTAGAGACTTGGACAGGGCGTCACGGAAGAGACGGGAACGAGTCGGTGCCTGAGACATGCTGAGGAGGTGGGTGAGCCGAGAGTTCTTGTTCTTCTTGGCCTCGTCAAAGTCCACCATGGCACCGCGAGATCGAGTCGTGCTGATGACGGGGATGGCGAGGGCGGACAGGAGAACGAAGGATGCGGCCTTTTGGAGATCTGCGTCGGAGGCAGGTGGGTTATCCGACTTCTTTCCCTGGCCGCTGGCGACAAGACCAGCCGACTGTCGAAGCAGCGTGTAGTATCGCGACCAGGCAGCGGCATGGAAGAGGTAGTTTTCGCCAACCAAGAAGATGCGGGTGAGCTTCTCGTAGTAGTTGGCCATCATAATGTTTTTGGGCGGCCGCTTGCTGAGGTTGAGGAGGGTATGGATGTCCTCGACGCTGCGGAAAGCCTCCTGCCAGAGCTCGAGCTCAACGGCGACGTTGAGCTGCTGGAAGCGAGTCTCGAGGTGGCGCTGAAGAGTATCCGGATCGCTCAGGTTGATGGCATGCATCTGCGAAGAGTACTTGGCCGCGGTCTGGACGTGGTTGCGAAGCAGCTCGCAGAGTCTTCGAAACTCCGTCTTCCTGGTGTACTTGAGACAGAAGTCAAAGGCCTGCATGGCCGTGCTCTGGTAGAGAATCTCCAGTCGGGCATTGTTGCGGAGAATGTCGAGGACGGTGCGATACGCCTCCCAGAGGAACTTGAGCCAAGGGGTGACGATGGCTCGGTCGGTGCGATCACGCGACTGCTCGCCAGAGACGGTGGCGAGGAGAATGGACTCGGGAGTCTCGCTGGCTTCCAGGTCGTCAATGCTAGACGTTGCGGCGGTGGCCTCGATGCTGGACTGGACCTCGTCGGCCTTTTGCTGAGCGGCCGTGACCTTTTCCACGGCGAGCTCGATGAAGCGCTTCAAAACCAACTGTTTGCAGGCGTCAGCAGTCATTTTCGCCTCGTCCTGGGGGCGATCAACCAGCGACTGACCTCAATGGTTCCGATGTTTGTGTTTTGCGAAATGTTCTTGTACTGGTAGAGGGCGTCCTTGGCCAGCTTTCCTTTCTTCTGCTCGACGGACAGCTCGACCAACAGAACCATGACAGGTTCCAAGGAGGCGATGGGGACATTTCGGGAGCGCTTGCTGGTGATGTGCTCGTGGAGGAGGGTCAAGGCTGCGGGGGCCTGGTTGACCCCCATGAGCTCGTGGGCGCGCTTGAGGACATTTTCGGGCTTTTGATGCGGCGGAGGAGGCTGCTCGACGGTCGACAGTTAGCACTAATGCCCAAGGGAGGCGGCTTTGAGGGAGGGGGCGGTCCGGGAGGCTCTCGCGCGGCCCTGGGTAGACGCACCATGCTGGGCAACCTCCTCTTAGGGTGTGCTTTGATGAAGAGAGGAGATTTGGTGGCTTTGCGTAGCCGTCACAAGCCAGAGTGCGAGATGAGGGGGCACTTGCTGGGACTCGTGGTGGTAAAGCAAGGCAAGGCTTAACGGGAGGAATTTTTCAATTTCGTGTGTGGACGCTATCCGAGCGCTGAGGGGCTAGCTAGCGATGCCCAGCGGGTCACGTGCCGCGACAATTAGGTCAGCACGCTGACAAGAAGGCCACGACTTGTTTGCGCAGCGTCTGCGCATCGTCTTGCAGAACCGTGATTGTTCTGTTCCATCTCGGGACGGCAACGGAAGCTGCGTGAAGGATTACAGAATCTGGAGCATTTGATGCTGAACGGGGCGCGCCGTGCAAGACCGAGCTAGGAGAAGACCCAACAGTGGCAGTGGCGTTGGAGGCTTGCAAGAACAAGGCCATGATGGGGAGGGGACAAGGATACAGCGAGAAAACGGCCACCGGGTCAATGACGGTGGTTTTCGACATGTGCAAGTATTGATTCGACGAGCACAACCTGCACGTGAAGGCCTCTGCTGCATGTTCTCCCGTGTACGTACGTAGTGTATCTTGACAAAGGCATAACTTTCTTTCCGATTGCGATAAAGGTCACGTGACCACGAGGAGAAGCTTGAACCCTCCTGCCAGGTGGGCTTTTAGGTAACATCCCTCGTCGCCACTCGAGAGACCACACCCGACACCAACAGCTATCATTTGGTACTGGCAAACACATCCATAGCCATGGCCGACCGCCCTCCGAGACGATGGCGCTCGCGATCCCCTCCTCGGCGCGCACCTCGAGGCAGCAAGGGTTTCCGGTGGAAGGACACCGCCCGCGGCGGAGAGGACAGCCACGGCCGTGGTGAGCCTGGGCGACGGCAAGACTATCGCGATCGGTCCTCTGAGCGACAGCGCCCGCGTGACCGTGACCGTGACCACGACCGTGACCGCGACCGCGACCGTGACCGCGACCGCGACCGCGACCGTGACCAGGATCGAGGTCGGGACCGGGAAGGGGACCGCGGCAAAGACAGGCAAGGCCGCCTGCGCTCTCCACGACGGCACGACTCGGGATCCAAGGATAAGGTCAAAAAGGAAAATAATGCGGCCCCGGCCCCAGCGGCGGCAGGCCAAGAGATGATCATCGTTCATGTCAACGATCGCCTGGGAACAAAGTCGGCCATCCCGTGCCTGCCGTCAGATACCATCGGCCAGCTCAAGCTCATGGTTGCTGCACGCATCGGGCGAGAATCGAGCCAGATTATGCTGCGTCGCCAGGGAGAGCGGCCGTTCAAGGACCAGCTGAGCTTGGAAGACTACGGAATCTCGAACGGGGTGCAGCTCGACCTAGAGCTTGACACGGGCGACTGAGCCCGCATGGCCGTTTATCTGGTCCGCCATGAAGCGGATCAACCTCGACCCTCGGTCTAGCTCATGGCCCGTTGGCTGCGACATTCTAGAAGGGTTTGGAATCGTGCAACTTGATACTTGATCAGAGCAAGAAAGAGAACAAGACGACAGACACCATGGCTTGGTACGACGGATCCAAAGCGGGTATGGTTGCCTAGAGTCCCCCCCTGTATAGCAAGGCCAACCCGACGTCTTGCTGACGGCAGCACGCACTCTGTGCCCGACATGATGGAAAAGAAGACCGAGACCCGGCGACTCGAGGATGCGGTGATTTGCCTGTGTGCATGGGGTCCCGAGGCTTGTCTATGGTTGGTTAGGGGCGAGGGGGGGCGAGCACGGCGAAACCTGTCACGGACATAGCTACGAAGTAGATGATAAGATAGCTAGATGACAAAGCAACGAATAACCGTTGGCCCAATTGAGCGTGTGTGCCTGGCATTTGTCGAGTCGTGATGATGTCGATTTGCGAGTTCGGGCGCCGCGAACGGCGTGGCGGGTCGGCTCGGCGCCATTCAAGCTTGCTTGGTGGGCCTCTTGAAGCTTGGAGAGGTACCCACCAGCACTAGACGAGGGCAGCCGCGCATGACTTTCTGGGCCTTTTTCTTATTCTTGTTGCACAGCTGTGTGTCCATGTAGTAGTGGCATTAGGGGAGCGTGCAGCACCCAATTTCCAGTGGCCGCCACTCACCGACATGTTGCAGCTTCGGACCGCCCGTAGCGTCATGTACTTGCGCTTGCTGCAAACGGGCAACACGAGGCGTCCGGTTTTGACCGATCACAGGTAGTGCGAGATGGGGTCCACCGCCGTTACAGACAGCAAGTTAAGCGGCAGATGGACAGAAGGTTGATCTGGAACAAGGTGAGGTGGTTGGCGTAGCTCGCTAGCACTGAAAAAGTACTGCCTACTTGACGCCACGACCTTTGAACATCTGGCTCCTCGCGCTTGTGCGTGCACGCAGCGATAGCGCGCGTAACGGGATAGAGTATCCACTACCCACGGCGCACAGATGTTGTCGCTACTACCGGCAGAACCGCCACAAGCACAAGGTTCCGGCCCCCCGTCGAGGTTACCCAGCGCCCGCCCCGACCACCCCCAAAAGCCTCCCCTCGCATTTCCATTCCATTCTCCTCCACGACCCCGTTGTGCGTGCGTCGCCTCCAATCTTTTGTTCCCGCTGCCTCCGCCATCGCTGTTGACCGGTAAGTCGGACGCCCCTCAATTGCCCTCTGCGGACTGGTGCTCTTTGTCTCTCAATTGCCCGGCGCCTCTTTTGTGGGGAGGGGAAAGGAAGGGGAGACGTCGACAAGGGGGGCCGTTGCAACAACGGCGCTTGGTCTTCTGAAAAGGAGAAAGGAGGCAGATGCCTGGCAATCAGACGACGCATCGTGTCCTGTTATCTGCCGCCGTTTCTCCCCGTCTTGGTCGTCCTCGGGCCGTCGCCAGCAAGACACGTTTCCCGTCCACCAGTTGCATCGAAAATTGCTCCACAGACCGCTGACCCGTTACCGAGGCAGCCATCAACAGCTCCCAATCTCGACTTTTCGCCGCCCGTTCCCGCCCTCGGAATTGCCCGAAAATCGTCCGTCACGCCCCGCCCGCCTTCTGCGAATTCGGCTCTGCAAAACGCGGAGAAACGCGCGAGGTGATAATCAGGCCTGTGTCGCCCATCGCCCGTTAGGGGTTCCTCACCACCCGAAGTCACCCGCCGCGATGCCTCAATACACGTCACGCGACGTCGGCGACCCGTCGCAAATCAAGAAGAACAAGCAGTCGATGGCCGATCTGAAACTACGACGGCTAACGGAACTGAATAACCGCCTACGCGAGGATCTCGAGCGCGAGCGCATTCCCGTCAGCACAGCTGCCAAGAGGTGAGACTGAGCTGCCCATGTCTGCCCTCGCCACTCCCTGCGAGTCTTGTCCCGCTGACTGGACGCTCCAAACAGCATCATCGCCTACTGCAACGGCACGAGGGATTACATGGTCCCGTCAGTATGGGGCGCGGTACCCAAGGGGGACGACCCATACGCACCACAACAATCGGGCGGCTGCTGCGTCATCATGTAGGCGAGGCGGGCGTGGACCTTGTGTGGCAGTGGAAGCAAAAACGACGACCATCGATAATGATTTGGCGACTTGGAGAATAATGGCACCCGTGCCATGGACTTGGCGGCTTGAAGCACGCGCCGCCCGCCGAGGAGCGACAAGACCAGGTCGAACCATGGGCGGATCGGACAGGCTGTGATGTCCAATCCTGGACTCCACGCCAGGAGGCGCAATGAGATACCCCGGAACCGGCACCTCGCGAAAGTTGGGTCTGGGATTGGCGAGGAAATAGGGTTTTCTTGCTTGGCTTGGGGGGGAGGGGAGTCCTCTCATCTTGCTGCTGCCGGCTCTAGCCCGCATGATTCACGGCGGGAGGCGGAGCCAAAGCAAGAAAGCGGCACGCAAAATTTCGCCATGGCCGCGTGTCCTGGGCTCTAGGGGGAGAGAGAGCGAGGCCGGCCAGGCTATTTCAGCATGTATTAATTCCTTATGTATGTCTGGGACGAAGGTTTCGTAGTCTCCATTTCCTGCCCGGTTCCGCAATGTAACTATCTTCTTCCTCCCCCTTTTCTTTTCCTTTACGCGGTGTCATTTTTTGATTTTTTTTTTACTTTCACTTGCTGATTCTCGCTCTCGCGTGATTCGTTGAAGCACAGTGCTCGAGACAGTACCGCAGCACCAAGGCCAGGCCCCCGCCACGGTACATGCCCGAGGCGCGTTCACAACTGCATTCCCCTACGACGACGACGACGACGACCCCCTCGAAAGACAGCAACCTCCGGACAAGGTGCGGATAACTTTCAGAGGGCATCCATACTCGGCAAAAGGCGCCATGAGCGCCGCCGCCGCCGCCGCCGCCGCTCACGGCCCGCTGCCCCGCGTCACCATCCAGTTCTGCACCCAGTGCAAATGGATGCTCCGCGCCGCCTACGTAAGTGCCAACCAGTCCGCCAGGTCGCGAGGCTGACCCGCCGACGACCCAAAGTACGCCCAGGAACTCCTCTCCACCTTTTCCCTGTCGCTCGGCGAGGTCGCCCTCCAGCCCTCGACCGGCGGCACCTTTGTCGTCACCATCCAGCACCTGCCGCGGCAGCAGCAGCAGCCGGCCGAAGCCGAAGCCGAAGCCGAAGAGGAGTCGTCCCCGCCCGCGGCAACGTCGGCAACCATCGAGGTCCTCTGGGACCGTCGCGTCGACGGCGGCTTCCCCGAAACAAAGGAGCTCAAGCGCAGGGTCCGCGACGTCATCGAGCCGGGCCGCGACCTCGGCCACGTCGATCGCCAGCAGCGCCCCGGCGAGTCGGGCGGTCGCGGGACGGTGGACAGCGGCCCACAGGCAAGCACAGAGGCAAAGGCCGTGTCGGGCGTGGGCGGTAACCGAGACGACTGCCAGGATTGTGCTCCATAGGCCCAATAGACCTTGGTGGCAAGACGCGTACAAGCTCTCGTGTGCATGTACGTGACAACATCACAGTGGTCCAAGTCCTAGAGACAGGTGAGGCATCGTGACTCACCACCCCCCACGACACGTCACGCCGTCACGGAAACTGGCCCTTTCCACTACCCCGAGACGTCCCCCCGTCAAGCAAGAGGGCGCTTCCAGCACAACCCTTGACCCTTCTGGCCGGTCACCAAACTAACGGGCGGTAATTTGCTCCCCAGAGCCTCGACCTGGCATGAACGTGGTGTCAAAGTTTTTTGATGTATATTGCATCTGTGAGCTAAGAAACAGTCGTTTGGTCGCGATCAAGTTCGCATATGAGCATTAGAGACGAGTGCAAGACCACGCCACCGACAAGGACACGCTATACATCGAGGAGACAAGCTCTCGACATCCGATGCCTCGGGGCGGCCGACCCGACACGTGCTCGCAGCCGGACCCGGGGCGTGCGAGAGAGTGAGAGTGAGCTTCCACAGAGACGGAGAGCGCCGGCGAGGGGGCAAGAGTCGTTTGGCGGTAGCCCGCCGAGCCGCGAGGCCGCGGCAGTTCAACGCCGTCCGAACCTAGAGGGAGAACATCAAGTTCGTATAAACGCGCTCAATTCTTGGACTTGGCTTTGGGAGTGGCTCGTTTGCTTCCGCTCCCACCGTACACGTACTTTTGTTTCTTCTCAGCAGGCTTGAGGATCTGTCGAGAAGCGAGTCAGCAACCGCCAGGCGACGCAGCGAGACCAAGTGAACCAACCTGGAACGAGCAGAGCAGGCTCTCGTCCACACTCATCATGGCACCCGCGTTGTCAAACTCCCCGCAGTAGTTGGGGGCGCTGAACAGGGTGACGAGCTGTCTCTTAGAGAAGAACTCGTATCCATCTTCGACGACTTGGTGGGCACGGCAGATGAGATCCATGTCGTGCTTTTGCAGAAATCGCGACACCACGTCGGGGCCGAAGGTGAAGGAGACGCCACGGTCGTTTTCGCTCCATCCAGTAATGTCCTTGTCTGGGTCGGACCAGAGCAAGTCGCAGAGGAGGCCGCAGTCGGGAATCTGGAATCGAGGTCAGCCAGAGTCAGTCCCGGGGAGGCGAGACCGCCCAGGACGGGCGCGGCGGCTTTCAATCGTGGGGCGCGACAAGAAAGTGGTCGGCAGAGAAAAAGAGGTCGGGGGGCACTTACGTCCGTGGGCCGCATGACGCGGCGAATCTGCTCCATCGAGTTAAGGTCGGGGCTTAGACCACCGTGCATGGTGAAGATTTTCTCGTCAATGATGGCGGCAATAGGAAGGCAGTTGAAGCAGTCCGTAAAAGTCTTCCACAGCTTAATATTGTAACGGCGCTTGCACTCGTCGTAGAAGCCGTAGATGCGGTTGATGGAGGCGCACTCATGGTTGCCGCGCAGAATGAAGAAGTTTTCCGGGTACTTGATCTTGTAGGCGAGCAAGAGGCAGATGGTCTCGAGGGATTGCTTGCCGCGGTCGACGTAGTCGCCGAGGAAGAGGTAGTTGGCCTCGGGAGGGAAACCGCCGTACTCGAAGAGGCGCAACAGGTCGTAGTATTGGCCGTGGATGTCGCCGCAAATCTTGAGAGGGGTTGCCGCGTCAGCCGCCGCCAAGCAAGGCGCCCGGCGGCTGGGGCAAGAGACGTGGTAATGGCGAGGGGCAAAGGACATACCTTGATGGGAGCCTCGAGCTCGAGCAGAATGGGCTGCGAAATGAAGATCTCGCGCGCCTTGGTGCAGAGATATCGGATCTCGGCCTCGAGCAGCTGGACCTGCTTACCGGGGCGGCTGCCTCGCACCTCGAGCAGGCGGTCGATTATAGAGTCGAGATCGACCTCGTGTTGGTCTGCCATTGCGGAGAGAGCTCCCTGGGCGGACCGGAGGCTGCGCGTGGGAGACGAGACGGCGAGGAGCAGAACCCGACGTGCGGGACGTGGCGGCAGCGGCGGTGGGGGGAGCCTTGTGGTGCAACCAGCGAGAGAGGGCTAGGGCGACCGGGGACGATGCACTGCGGCAATCTGCGATTCCGACGTCAGCCTGCACCGAAAAGAAGCGGCCAATCGACGGGCGGGGGCCAAGGCCGAGGGCGCCGGCGCAGAAGCAGGGCGTCGGGTGCGAAGGCGAGAGAGCGGCAAATGAGGTGACGAGAATTTTTCTTGGGTCGTCTTTTTCCCAGCAGTCGGCCGGCGAGCGCGGGGACGGGACACATGGGGGAGAGGGAGGTGGGGGGGCGACAGTGGGAGGGGAGAGCGCACGCGACACACGCACACAGAGAGAGAGCGAGAGAGATGGAGAAATGGGGCGAGAGGAAGAGGGAGGGGTGTGCAGACTCACGGACGACGTGGTGGCGGCTCTGAACAGGGCCCTCTATCGATGCTGCTGAACACAATGCGGAGATGCGGTGAAGGGGAGCAGATGCGGGCGCGCTTGTCGCGGCGTCGTCGTGAATCTGCCTCGGAGGGCTCGTCGGCTGCGGATAGCTTCAGGGGGGGGACCTGAGCGTCGTCGTCGTCGTCGTCGGCGTTGTCGTCTCTTGACTTGTTCGTCTGGGGGGATCACAGAGTGGCCTGGACGTAATGGAAGGCGGGCGGAGAGGGTGGTAAAAAAAATAAAAATAGAGGCAGATGCTGCCTCGTCGCCGCGTCGAGATGTCAGAGGGCGGGATGGGTAGAGAGAAGATGATAAAAAACTATCTTGTCTTGAGTCGCTGAGTGAACAGTCGATGGCCGATGTTTGCAGTCGTCAAGAGAGCTCGTCGGAGTGGGCTCGTCGCTCGGAAGGTTGTGAGGGGGGAAGGAAAAACGTTTCTCTCCGCGAAGGGAGGGAGAAGAGAGGGGGGGGGGTCGTCGCGTTGGGGCGCTTCGCTTCGCTTCTCCGAGTGGGCTTGGCCGGGATTCCTCGTACTTTTTTCGCGCTTCGCCTTGCAACCTGGGGGTTCCAAAAGAAATCAAGAAGAAGAAAATGCTACGTGAGGGTGCGTCTGTGTTTATCCCTGTTCAAACTCTTGTTTCTTGAATCCGTCTCGCTCGGGCGTGCATGCAAAGTAGGAGAAGTCGAGCGCAGCGCCCGGCCGGGGAGCAAGTCGTCACCTGAGCCACAGGGCAGGCACAGCGGCGGTTGGCCCGAGGTCCAGGCAGTGAGTGCCCCGAGTACCCGGCCGCCGCCAGCGCTGGACAGGTCAGCATAGGTACCGCCGGCAATCCCTCCCCGGGCGGTTACCAGCAGTGGAGCTACGGATACAGTGCCTATTGTTCCCCGTCCCTTTTTTTGCTGCCTCTTCCTATCCACCAACAAGGGAAAAAACGGCCTGGCATCATCACCTCATCCACGCGCGTTTCTTTATGTACACACATACACTGCTGGCACGACACGTGAGCGCCTCCCGTCTTGTTCTTTGCCTCCTGTTGGCCGGCCATTCGCTCTCTCTTGGCAGTCGGGCATGGCAGAGTTACTTTTTCCCTTTGCCTTGGCCTCTCATGGCATGAATTTCCACACACTGTATGCCTCCAAAGTACAGCGTAAAACGCAACCCAACACACAGAGCACAGAGCACAGTCTACGGATGCCGTACCTACATGTGTGTGTATACAGTCGAGGCGACCTGTCGATGCAGGGTGTAAAGGCCTTGAAGCAACCAACAACTTGGCTTGGCTTTGAAGCTGCAGACTCAACATGGATGGACTGTATCCTCGCGCTCTGTGGCCATGATCCGGTCGGCTGAGAATAGATGGATGGGACCATCGACACACACACTCACTTTAACATTCATATACGAGTCTGCCTGCAGCAGCATACATACGTACATACAGAGTACTAGTCCTCCAATTGGGATCCCAAAATAAAATATAAGAAAATCCTTCCTCTTCCCTTGCATCGCCTCCAGCCAGTAGGTCCAGTACCGTGTCACAGCACGCTGCGCTTGTACATGTAGCCTATCCGGCCGCTAGAAAGGTGCCTAGAAAAGTGCCCGATAGACACCCACGCTCACTGCCGCCACCCATCGATCGCCCCGAAGCACCCCTGACACGCAACACATATGTACGGACAGACGGACAGACGACAAACCCCCTTGCGGCGCCATGTCAGCTCAAGTTACAGCCTCCAGCTCAGAGACAGCAAACACGGCAGGCTCAACCATCTCCTGGAGCCCATCCATCACTTTTGATTCCACCGACGACTCCCAAGCAATCAACTCTTTCTCTACTCATACAACGGCTTCAACATGCCCCTTTGATATTAGAAGCCCTCCCCTCCTCTCGCTTCCCTTCAGCAAGTAAATGCCACGCTCTGCCCAAAAAGACCCCGTCCCCTTCCAAATGGGTGCAAACCTTCCAGCCTTCCTAGACACCGCCCAGCGCCATTCCACAAGCACCAAGGAATTGTAAAAGAAAGAGTGCCATGCCCCCCCCCCCCCTGGCAAAACAACCCTCGACGCCCAAAGCTTTGAAGCTCAGCACATCACCACCCAGCACGTGGGCATCATGAAGAAGGAAAAAATAAAAAGGGAAAAAGGGGCCGGGGCCACAACGGTTGTAATCATACACGTGCCCCCCCTCTCGCGCCATCAACGTCTTCTCCCCGACGCCCGACGCTTCCTGACTTTGCTGCTCGCTTTGCTCTTGCTGGTACTTGCCACAGGGTCCACGGCCGGCTCCGTGTCCATGGCCGCGGCTATAACGGCCTCGTCCACGTCGGCCCCGAGGCCCCGGAGCTCCTCGTCGTCTAGATCCGTCAGGTCTTCGCTCAACATGCGCACCGCATCCCTTCCCGCAGCCCAGTGTTCGCTCATGATGGACGTGCCGACGGGATTCATCGTCTTGAGGTACCAGAGGATGCCCCCCTCGGATAGGGAGTCGCCGGGCTCCTTGCCAAAGCTGCCATTGGACTGGGGAGGCGTGGGCGGCCCCGGCTGCTCCGGACGCTCCAACGCCGGAAACCCGTGGCTCGCGGGCGGCGTCTCGGACAAGTCGACCCCGTTGCTCGCAGAACCTCTTTTGCTCCTGCGAGGCGAGACCTCCATCGCCTCCGAAGCGCCTTGCTCGACGATGCCCAGCCCAGACGTGTTGACCTCGATGTTGCCGCCGTCCTCGCCGTCGCCGTCCTCGCCGTCGACGTCCTCGGCCGTGTCCATGGCGTCGGCATCGGCAGCGGCCGTGCTGGTGCTCCCAAACGCGCTCTTGACCGTAATCTCGGATGAGTTGGGCGCATCCACCATGATCGTGTCTTCCTCTTCTTCGCCCTCGCGCTTCGACTCACCACCGGCCGATGCCCGCGCCGCGTCGATGCTCGCGTCCACCAACGTCTCCAACTCCTTTTGCAGCGTCTCGTACGGCTTGTTCGCAATCTCGGACTCGACCCGCAGCGCCGTCTCTAGGTACGGCTGCACCGCCTTGAGGATTCGCTTCCCTAGCTTCCGGCGTTCACGAATATCCGTAAAGACGTTCCGGGGCGGCGCCGCATCTGCCGCCTCGAAGCGCCGATGCTCCGCCACCTCCTCCACCCTCGGCGCCGTCGCGATGCCCTCGCCAATAATGTCCCCGAGATCCTGGGCGAACGAAAGCGCCGTGACGTAGAAACGCTTCTCGATGCGGGTTCGCACCCTCGCCAAGCCATTGGCAAAGAGGTTCTTGTCCAGTCTAAGAGAGCATCATCCCCAGTCAGCATTTCCGTCTGCGAGTTTCGTTTGCAAGGACGCCACGTACGCCGTCGCCTTCTCGATTGCCGGAGCCAGGAGCTTCGCGACGGGAAAGTAGCATTCGTCAACAAAGTCTTGCTCGAGCTCGACCGCGTCCACCTTCATCTGCTCGCGCTGCACCACGTCTTCGGAGAGCATCTTGAGTTGCTCGAGATCTCGGATGATGCTCTGGCCAAACTCGATGCGGCGTGCCAGCCGCGCCTTGCCGACGGGACCCATCGAGACAAAGTTGCGCCTCGTCAGCTCCATGGAGGAAAACGTCTCCATCTGGAGCTGCAGACGTTTGAGCAAGGCGGCGCCTCGCCGCGCCTCCCTCTTTAGCGTCCAGTAACGACACGCTTCGCTCAGAAAGTCCTTTCGCTTCCTAAAGGGGAAACGCTGGATGGAGGCCTCGACCACGTCGAAGACGGCCTGCGGAATGATGGGGGCCCCGGACGGTAGCTTCCACAGGTTCTTTGGGGGTTGGCCGCCCTTTTTCTTGTCGCCGAGCACGGCCGAGTTCTTGGCCCCCGTCATCTGGGACTCGTCCGGAGGGTGCTCCGTAATGGCATTGCGGTGCTGCGCGGCAATGACGTTGGCGATTGCGTAGTTGTCCGCCCAGATGCGTCCCCTCATGTTCCTCTTGTAGAACTTCTTGGCCACCCGCGTCGCTTGGTGGACGTTATTCTCCTGGGTGTAGTCGAGGGGGCAGTGCTTGTCGCAAAAGGCCTTGAGCACCATGCCGCCGTCCAGGACCGCGAGCGTGCCCTGGCTCGTCTTCATCTTGAGAAAGAGGCGAGCTCTCCTGGCACAGGTAACATGAAAGGCCTGATAGCAATTCTTGTTTCCGCACTGGATGCACGCGCCCATCCTCTGATGGCAAATGTAGCAAGAAAGCTTCCACCTCGTCTTGGGCACCTTTTCCACATCCATGACGGGCTCCATGAAGGTGTGGTTGCCCAGCGAGATTTCGGGAATCCACATGGCGCAGAGCAGGTGAGCCCACTTGGACGAGTTGGTCTGCTTGAAGGCGCCGTCGGTATTGGGGCAGAATATGCACGTCTGCCAGAGTCTTGGTTAGTGCCCGCGGGAACGGGCAGCGCCTGGGCGGTGGGACTCACAGGCACTCCGCGGCCGCAGAGCTGGCACTTTCGGCACAGCCACTGGCCCTCGGGGATAAAGGGCACGCCGTAGCACTCTTGGTGAACGGCCAGGTTGCAGCCGTCGCAAAATACAATGGCGTTTGTGTTTTCGCAGTCCCCGTCGTCGCACACGGCGCACTTGCTGTCCGGCTCGTCGCCCGCCTGCGTCTCGCCGTTGACGGCGGCGGCGGAGCTGGACCTTGGCCGGTGTGTCTGGGGAGGCTTGGGGTTTGGCTTGGGTATTCGCTTCTCTAGCGCGTGCCACTCCTTTTCGATCTTGGTCATTGTGATCTCAAACACTTCCCTGGTGATGGCCTCGAGCTCGTTTTGCTTGCGTTGGGTGTTGAAGTGCTCTAGCCACATGTCGTCCTGCTCGTCCATGTCGTATTCAACACGTCCAAGTCTATGGTGAGGGGCGTGGTCCTCGGCCTTTGGAGTCGTCGACTGGTCTGCCTCGTCCTCGGCGTTTCCGTCAATGGCCTTGATCAGAGTCGCGTCTGGGCGGATGAAGTAGTCACTCTCCTGGTAGCCAACATTGCTCATCGACTTGTCGACATAGCGCGCCTGGCCAAACGTCTTGCTCTCGAAGAGCTCGATGCGATTCGTCTTGCGATAGGACGGCAGCTTCAGGTCAAGCCGTTCTTTCGGGGTCTGGTTCTGTATGGGTAGTATCTTGGGTGTCTTTGGAGTGGTGGAAAAGTCGATGGAGCGAGCCCCGTAGAAGCTCACCACGTCGCGATGCTGTCGTCGGGGACGCCGGGACGGGGTCCCGTTGGCTGCGTCAAAGGGGTTCGGGTCGTTATTTTCTTGAGGATTAGGCGTGTTGCCCGTAGACGCAGGCTTCACCTGCCTCGACGGCGTCATGGAGGCGGTGGCCCTGGGCGTGCCCGGCGTCTGCATCGCCGGCGTGCTAGGCGCAACGTACGGAGCGCCGTCCACCTCCTCAGCCGTGAAAACGATAAAGGGCTGCTCAACGTCGAGATCAGGGTGGAACTCTTCCCAGCCACGTTCCTCGCGGGGCTTGTAGTCCTCGGCCTGTTTGACAGAGGCCGCCATGGCAGCAGCAGAGCCCCATCGCATCTCCTCCAGGTCTTCGCTCGCGGTGGCTCGAGTGCGTGTGCTTCTCTCGCGTCGAGGTAGGGCGGACGGGGTGTCTCCATTGACAAATTCGTTGGTGGCAGTCCTGGTCCTCGACGCGGTAGATGGGCCAGCCGCGATGGGAGTGCCGAGGGTTTCTGATTCGAAGCGTCCGCCGCCGCTTTCAGGGCCGCCAGGTATGAAGCGACGCCGTTTTGAGGGAGGCTCCGACGACGGAGACACAGTTGCGTCAGTCGTAGTAACAGCGGCCGGCGCCGCCACTAGGGAGGCCTGTCTTGCGGCTCGCGCAGCATTGGTCGAGCCGGGAGGACGGCCACGGCGACGGCCCGTGGGGGTTCGTCGAGGCGTGGGAGACGTTGGAGCCATGAGTTCTGGCGCGACCCGTCGTCGCCTGGTAGCGCCGGTAGGAGGCGGGACTTTTGGGTCGATGAAAGCGATGCGGACGGCTTAGGGAAGCGCAAGGGAGGAGACAAGTGTGTGGAGGCTGTTAGGGCTCCTGTTAGGGGGTGCGCGCGCGCTCGTCACGGGGCGGGGCGGGGTAGGCAATCATTTGAAAGCCACGGACGAGCAAGACGAGCTCAGGTTGGCTCGCGACGCAGTCGGAGAGCCGATAAGGGACCCTGTTGGCGCGCCGTCGATGACAGTCGGAAGCGTCAGGAGGAGACGTGACGTCGGCTGGCGGCTCGGCGTCGGAAAGGCGGGCGAAAAACAGAGAGCGCGCTGGTGCACGGACCAATGCGAGACTTCTTTGGGCCTGCAGGGGTACGAAGTACTTCGTACCTATATGTTATATGTGTGTACATTAGTCAGCCTCCCCTCCGCTCCCCACCTGCCGGGCCCCGGGCCAATGTCGACGGACGCCGAGAATCCGGGGAAGCTGCGTCTCGATGCCGGCCTCGAAGCCATCGTCATCCGCCATCCTCTGTCGCTCCCTGGCTCGTCTGCAAAAACCTGCCAATTCGTGCTCAACCAAAGCATGCTCCCCGTATGTCATCCCCCAGCCCTCGATCCGACCCTTAATGGCCGCCCAACATCTTCCTCCTCCCCAAAGGACCCCGTTGTCCCGCGCGCGGCTCCGTGCGACGGGAAAATCCCCCTCCCACTCCCAACCCCGGCACGCCCCGGCACGGGACCCATCTCGGCAGTACTACCCGATCCACTAGATGGCCATCGCGTGGCTCAAACCCAGAGGCCTCTCTACCTACTCTGTACTGTACCTACTACTACATGCATATGTACTCCGTACGCTTGCTCGGACCGTGCCATCGGGATCGGGCCCAAGATCCAGATTGCCTTCTCAAATCTCATGCAGCCAACTGAGATTCAGATCCCTGTGGCGCTGAACCGGGGCTGATGGCACAAATACCCAGACCTAGCAGCGCCCAGCAGGACATGGGCACCTCGTGAAGCAGAGCCACGGTAGGTAGTCTATGGTCCCGGCAACTTTATCCCCCTGTTATTCCTACACCCCTACCCGTTGCCGACGAGTCTGCTCCAGTTGGTTATGATTGACTGGAGAAGACTCCGGAAAAGGCGTTGGATGAGGCAAGTCGGCATCCGCCCTCACAAGCCACTACCGACTAACCTCCCCAGTACTTGGGCAACAGGAACTGGGGCATTGATCAAAATGTCGGCGCTTCAAGGAAATAGCGACTTCAACGCCGCACTGAGAAAGAATACGCAAACAATCGAGTGCAGAGCTCAGAGCCACATGCATTAGATCCGTCTACGCTAATTCTTGGCCAGGTCCGATGCTCGCAGGCCCCCAGCTCGCCATGCCCGTCAGGTCCCAAGTTTCCGAGCAAATATCGCCCTCAGCCGTCATCAGAGCAACAAAACCCCAAAGGCGCCATTCCGAGTTGATAAGAACCCAGCCTTTGACAAGGAAATATAATAGAAATCAAGGCCCACGCAAGGCCCTATCTCACAGCAACTTCCATCCTTCTTGGCAAGCACCCTGCGGGCTTACCGGTCGCGAACCTCGAAGGAAAAGCTCTAAAGACAAAACTCGGCGCACTGATAAATGTTGGTGACGGATCGTAGAGGAAGGAGAGGGGTGTGCCGAGTGCACTGATTCCGGTTTGGCCCAAACGCCGTCATCGCTATGCTCCGTGATACCATTCCGTTACTCGTACTTGCGACCAACCAGCCGCCAACACAACCAACGAACATGGGAATCGACCAGCTAGTGTCTGACAGCCGACGGGCAGGGCAGGTGTACCCGAATCCAAGGGCAGAGTTGTAATAACACAACAAGGTTAAGGGGTTAGAGGGGTATCATCCAGGGTATCATTTCACCTCCAGGCCCAGGTGCCACGGAGCCGAAAAAGAAGAACAAGATAAAGACAAAATATACAAGCTAGCCCATGGTTCGGCCGCTGTGAACCGCTGGGGCGGACAGAGCATTACTCGACATGTGCCCGGCCCGCAGGGGTGGAACCGAGGAGGCCGTGGCGTTGAAGCTGCTTGTACCGTCCCAGCTCTCCTCGCTCAGGACACTAAGGTAGCCGCTCCCCACTCGGTCGCGTAGAGTCTGGATCTTGCGTCGGTATATCTCGCCGCCGGCGTCCCAGTCCTGCGACTCCATGCCCGCAGCGAGACCGCCGCCCGTGTCGAACCCCATGACCTTGTCCGGCGAGAGAAGATCGGGGTTCGTCGTCGGCGGGCCGATGCGGCTCTCCGACGTAATCACCGGGGGTAGCAGGACGGACTCGGCGGGGCGCGATATGCGGTAGTTGCCGGGAGGCGAAATCGCCGCGACCTTGATCTCGGGCGGTGGCGGCGCCTCGTTTCGCAAGTCGACGGATAGTAGAGGCGTCACTGCATCGCCCCTAGCCAGATCCACGATGCGTCTCTTCGACGTCTTGCGGCGCCGCGCCGACCCAGTGTTGACCTCACTCGTCACCGTCTTCAGCGTCGGCCTCTCCTTGCGCAGAACGCTGGGCTCCTTGGGCGCACCGTAGACGATGGTGGGCTTGCTGACGTCGACGATGGCGGGCGCCTCCGAGGACTTGGGCTTGACCACCGGGACCGAGTCCGGAATGGGGGCCCGCTCGACCAGCAGACGCCTCTCGGCATAGCTGGGACCACAGCCGTCAATAACAATGTCTACGGTGTACCCGGGCGTTGCCCGAAACTGGTTGAATATGGTGACCCGGTAGTCCTTGTGCGTTCGCGAAAAAGGGTTCCCCTCGACCCAGATCTCCCGGAGGTCGGGGATTCCGGTCAGCCTCGCTAGCTCAAGGGGATCAGTCAGACGGTTGTCCCGGAGGTCCAGTCTCTCCAAGGGGTAAAGTTTCTCGACACCAGCAAGGGACTGAAGCCTGTTGGCGCGCAAGTTTAGCGCAGTGATGGCTGGCAGCGGATTTCGTGTGAGGGAGTGAAGAGAGTCGATCATGCAATGCGACAGGTTCAGAGCACGGAGCGCAGTCAGGGTCGCCAGGCTATCGGGGATCTGGCTGAAGAGATTTGAGGACAGGTCGAGTGAGAAGAGGGTGTTGGAGAGGGGTGCCAAGCTCGTGGACGGGATAGAGGTGATGGCATTGTCCGCGAGGCTGAGATGCCGCAGGAAGCGCCATTTTGACGCGGGCAAGATGCCCATGGCCAAAAGGTTGCTAGAGCTCCCTCGGGTGTGGTGGTGCCAAGAGTCCGACATGCTCGAGTGCGAGCTCCCCGAGCCGGAACGCTTGATGCGCTGCGAGTTCCGCACATTGGAAGAGTGATTTCTGGAACTGGCGGGTCGAGTCGGCGAGCTGCTTCGCGGGCGCGAGCGTTTGGTCGGGGATCGAGGGGTGCCGTCCACGTCATCACGAGCAAATGAGGTCCTCGTGGCATCGGAGCCGTCGGTGTCTTCAACAGCAGGCTCGCTCGGCGCCATTGAGCCTATACGTAGCTCGGCGAGAGCGTTTCGAGTGTCGGGAGACCCAGGGGCCGAGGCCGCTCGGACGAGATCGGGATGTGGAATCGTCGGGCTCCTTCGAGGACTGTTATTCGAGGCCAAAGTCGCGGTCGGGGATGACTGCGACTTGGAGGTCCTCCGGCGCCTCTTGTCCATGTCGTCCAAGACAATGTCGATGAGGATATCGGCAGGGTCTTCGATGCCGGCGTGTCTCAAACTGAGCGACCGGAGCTGGTCCGCCAGCCGATCCCAGCCAAAGAATTGTCGGAAATCGATGCTATTGACCTCGAGAGCCTGCAAGTTCTTGAACACGTAAAGAGGCACGGCTGAATCAAAGGGAAACTCCTCATAGCCCCGAATCAAGCGAGCCCGCCAGTCGGGTGCCAACCGGAGGCACGGGATCTTGGTAAAGGCAGAGTAGAGATATTTCAGATCGGCTTGGACAGCGGCCTTGTGGCGCTCCGTCCTGGCGGCGGAAATACTGGCTCCAATGCCAAAGCTTGCCCACAGAGCCGACATGCCCGATATGACACTCCGCATGCTAGAGACGGAGTGGATGGAGCCAACGTCGGCGCTGCGGCTCCTAGATCGCCCGGTGTTGCCAAGAAACGAGACATAGTTGTTCGACGAGGAGCTGTCGTGGAGGTTTTCGAGGCGCACCTTCATGGGCCCGACGTTGATACCAAGCTCCTCGATTCGAGAGAGCAGGTAGAAGAGGTGGTGGGGAGTCAGAGCGAGCTTGGCCGACTTGACATTGTGAGAGGTGAAGTTGATGGGGCCGAAGGAGAAGGCGGCAGCCAGAGAATTTGATGTCGACGACGAGGTCGAGGGTCGCTCGGGCAATGGAGGAGACTGCGTGAGAGTGGCGGCGTTCGTGCTCTGGGAAGCGCGATGACGGACGTCTCGGCGCTGGAACTGAAGCGCATTGGCGAGCGCCTTTTCGTGGGTTCGCACGAAGGCGGCCAATTGCTGGACACAATCAGCGTTTCCGTACCAGAGTGCGCAGATATGGCGACGTACCTTGGTGAAGTACTCTCCGTCTTCGGAATCCATGTTTGTGGCCCCCTTTCACGTTTGGCTATGCATCGGAAAGCGGTCCGGACAGGGACGTTCGGTATGGCGGGTAGATGTAGCCACGCGCCGCCGGGGCAAGAGCCGAGAGACGCTCTTCACAGCCAGCTCGTAGAGCAGCACAGCTTGGGGAGCTGGGCGTGGACTGGCAAACGCCAAGCTGAGGCAGGGCTGGTTAGCCAAAGAGCAACCAGAGATGGCGGGCACTTGACAATCTACACGCACCAACAACGTTGCGAGTACTTGGAGAGTCAGGAAAGGGGGCGAGCAAGGGATGGTGCGACTCTGACGAGGGCAAGCAGGCGGCGGGTAAAACAAGAACAGTGCGGCTTTGTGCTCGGTACAGGCGACGACAGACAACAAAGGAAGGCGTCTCAACCGGAAGCGGGTCGTACAATCTCTGGCGGGGAAATCTCACGTATGCGGAGACTGTTGGTGAAGGCAATGCCGGCAGCACTGTCACGGAGCACACGAGGGAGGACGAGGCAGCTGGTTGTCAGGCAACGGATCGCGCAGAGGGAAGAGATGACGGGGGGGCAGGGCTAAGGCGGTTGCAGAGCACAAGCGAACGAGGCAACACGCAAGAGAGGACACGGCGAGTCAAAGAGAGGAAAAGTGAAGAAAAACAAACGGGGGTGGTTGCGAAGCGAAAAAGCCGTGGGCAAGGTGGGCGGATAACAAGACAGCGCAACAACAACAAGCCACTCACCGAGAGCAGGCTCAGCAAGCAAGGCGCATGAGCATGGGGCCGAGAGCGAGCAAGCGCGAGAAGAGCTCTTGAGCTCTCTTGCTGGAGCAGATACGATCAGTCAAGGTATCGCGAGTCTTTTTTTGCTCTCTCGCTCTTCCCGTTGGCAGCGAAAGCAGCCCGTTGGATGAGGGAGGAGGTGGAATGAGAGGGAGAGTTGTCGGCGAGGCGAGCAGAGGAAAAAACGCCGGGGTCCAGAGGAGGGAGGAGGGAGGGGTCTAGGCTGCTAATGTACCTCACCGTATGGCACAGCGCGAGGGGCGGTACTTGCAAGGGGGGCCCCTTACTCGAAACGACACATCAGGTACGTATCATGATTGCACGCCGCTAAGTCGTGATTACAGCGGTCGCCCGGGCGGGCGGGCACCTCGGGCTCGGTGTCCCAGCGCCCTGCTGACTTGAGGACAGTCACAGGTCCCCAACAGGGGGGGGGGCTGACGAATGATGGCGGGCGGCGCTGGGTGAGCATCACAAGTACCAGTGACCTTGCACCTTGCAGGGGGTGCTGCTGCCCTTGGCCAGCATGCAACAACTTTCTGCATGTCGTGATGGCATGGATTTTGATGAATGTCAGGAAATGGCTTCGACAAGTACAAATGTGCCATGGTCACCGGGTTTATCCATTCCCATCCCGCTGCTCCTCCCATCTTCCTCGGCGCCTACGCTATCCGTGACGGAGTCAACAAAGACGGACTCGAGATGCCCACCTTTGTCCAGGTACAAGCGCAGAGACTCGTCGTGCATGTACCTATGTACCAGTGCTAATGCAGGACGTGAGCCAGTCAGGCGAGCCGGCGCACCCACTTGCCGCCGTCGGCGGGTGGATGGACAAGCACCTCATCAGACAGACATGGGGCATTGGCATCCCACCACCCAACAACGAATCATCGGATGGGCAATCTTGGCTGCCAAGGGACCCGTGCATTAGCACTCGCAGCCAGGCGAACCCGCGGCGGTGGCGGCCATGCGCTTTGAATTCACCATACCGTATTCGTACGAAGTACATATATACATAGGTACTCGTACGATTTTCCCTCTTCCGCTCTGTCTTGGATCTTGTCTTTATAGGTACCTAGGTACTACTACTAGCAGTAGGCGGTGTCTCTCTCTGTGCCAGCACGTTTCGGCATGTCTGCTCCAAAGCGTGCGGCTTCCCCCCCAACTTCTTGTCTCTGATTCACCAGCGAAAAAAAAAAGGCGTGAGCAACCAACTCCTTGCTATAATTGGCGTGCAGTGGTGTCGCGGATTGTGTTCGCAGAAGCACGCCACGTTCGAGACCTCGGGCTATCTTGCTTCGTCAACAACGACTGCCAATGCGGGACGCTCCTCGCGCGCACCCAACGCGTCCGCCGCATTCCTCTGCCCTCCAGCTCGGCTTTCGGTTGCGAAGCTGCCGCTGGTGAGAAACGTGGGGGGGGAGAGTCGCCACGACTTCAACAAGACACCGGCCGAAGTCTGGAGCAATCCCGCCGCGTTGCGCAATCGCCGGTCCGTCGGCGCCAAGGCCGTCCTAGAGGCTGGCTCGGTTTGGGGATGTTCTTCAGCGCTTCAGAGGCTTCGTCTTGGCGCCGCCGAGGGGAGGGAGGGGCCGCCCCGACTAAAGACGCACATACTAATACATTGCCCGGCAACGTTGTGCGACCCGAATGACGGCAGACGTCCGTGGGCACCCAGATGATTTCCGGCACAGCCAGCAGCAGTCAGTCGACGATGCTGCGAGCCATCGAAACGCCTCCCCCGCCGTCTCGTGGGCTACCCCAGACGACGTTGCAAACCTACCCGATGATTTGCCGAGGCGATAACCTCTCTTGCTGAGCGCGTGGCCGTATCCCGATAAGGACTTGATCTGGGGTTCCATTGGGGTATGTATAGTAGGCCGATTGCCGCAGGTTGTACGAATACATACATACATACATACATACGGATACCGAGTCCGTACGGACAAATGGCCTCTCTTGTTGGTCCACGCTACAGTCCGCGGCTTTGAACCCAAGAGATGGAGAAGGCTTCCGCTCCTTCATCAATCAGCCCATACGACGCAAACCACACCACCAATGCCGAGGCAGGCCTCCCCTCCCCCTTTCCAATGCCCCCCTTGGCCTCTCTGCCTGCCGCATATTGATTCACCACTTACTCACCTACCCTGCAAGCGGGCGACCCTCGGCAAAGGGCGTGACGTCTGTCCATCCCGCATCGAGGCATCATGGACGGACTACTATATATACATATGTACATACATACATGGACGCATGCATCCGGCACGGGGGAGTCTCTGGTTCAGAAGGGAAAAGGGTGTGTGTCGGGTGTCGGGCCTCGAGCCAGCATCACCACCACCATACCGCCATCTTTTGGTTGGTGTTTGCCTGCACGAATAGCAAGAGTTCCATCGCCGGCTAGTGCCGACATCTACCGGGACGGAGCGTGTCTTGTCAGCTTGCTTATCTATTACATAGTGTAATCCGTGTGGGCAGCACGCTAAATTGCCATGCGGCCAGTTCTATTCGTACGAGTACTAGTAGTACTTCCTTGGAGCGAGACAGGTCTTGCAAGTTGGTGGCATCCTACCTTGAGCTTCAACCCTGCACAACGGCCCTGTCATTCCTCCAGTCCTCCACCACCTCTGGTCGCGTCGCCTGTCCATTGCCCGTCGCCAGCCCGTCGCGGTACATAGCAAAAGCCTTTATTGTCCTCCCCCCCCGGCCGAGTCGCTTTCGAAGCCAGCAGGAGGAGGGCGGCCTGGGCCGGCTGCCTCAAACAACTTCCCCCTCTTAGCGCGACAGCTGACGCCGCAAATGGCGCGCCCGACGCTCACCACCACGCGCTCACGGGACCGCTCACGGACGGCACGGCCACGGGCGTCGTTGAGTCGGGAAAACATGGGGTCAGGCCGTCTGCTCTCCTGGTCCCCACAGCTGTCGTCGACACGGGCCGGCAGGAGAAAAAGGGGGGCAGCAGGCGCCGGATGGTGATCCATTGGCGATGCAGTGGTGCAACAACGTTTCCCGTTTCCCATCCCAAAAGGGTGGAACAAATCAAACACCACACATGTCTCTGGTGCTATCCGTAATCCGTACATATGTACGAAGTACAGTACATATGTACATACGAAGTACTGATTGGCAATCACTAAAGCCGTTTAATTGGGGATTGCAGCAACATGTCATTTCTTGCTTACCGGGGACCCCCTGCAATGCCCGCCCGCCGCCAACAAGTCGCAGGTACTTCCATGTCGACTCGACGGCGCAAAATTGCACGGCAACGGGGGGAATATTGAGTCACCCTCCACACACACGCGAAAGCAAAGAGGAACCCGCCGGGGGTTATCATGCGGTGAGGCGGAGAGGGAGAAAATCGGCGCCTTTTGCCCTCGGTCTCGCGCCATGACTGGCTAGCTGGCGCATTGGCCGTTTGAGGCTCAGTTCGCCAAGACTTGCGCCATCAGATCATGACTTGCGCATCAAAAGGACGTCGGTATATAAACGTCGTAACGGATAGGCGTGTGCAGCTGCCAGCCAAGCTCCTGCGCCGACATGGTTGGCATCACCAGGCGCCACGCAAGCCGTTTCACAAACGACGTGCTCTTGGCTGCCGTGAAAGGCGGTCCAAACCTGGGGGCGCCGCTTCGCATCCGCTGTGCAACACGCCAACGAGTCGTCAAAGTTCGTGCGGTGGCCGGCAAGACTCGACGTCAACGGGGCTGACCCTTGTCCGGGAAGCCGTCGTCGATTCGCGCGCATCCACTGACCAGACTGTGCAATTAATAAGGTGTGGGATGACAAGGCATTACACGACACAGGGACGAGCTGTTGTCTCTTGGGACTGGTGCATTGGCATCGAGGCCACTGCAATGCTCTGTACTCTGTATATATCCGTAGATGGCTGCGTGTGCGTGCATGCCTAGGGAGGTAGTACTCCGTATATACACATTGGCACCTAACCTTGATAGCCGCCGTCGCCGCAAGCCAACAGATGGGCCCCTTCCAGAAAGAGTCGGCGGTGCGTCTCGGGCTTCGGGGCATTGAAAGCTTGCAGGCCAGAGTCGCAGCAGTCTCGGTCCTTATCGACGGACGTCTCAGCTCTCAGCGCCTACGAGTTAGTACTTCGTGCATACCTACCGAACCGGGGAGTAGGCCGATGGACCCCTAATTGCTAACTCGTATATTCGTATTCGTAGTGCTTTCTAGAAACACCTTGGGCCGGCCATTATGTCTGGTCGTTTCCGCACTGCCGTCTCCCACAGACCTGGCCTTTCGGGCTCCGATCCGATGCAGCACCAAGGTGGCAGAGAGCCTGCCAAGGTAGCACGAGGGCTGGTGGCTGCTGCAGCCGAGACGGCAGACAGACTTGGCTGATGATATAAGTGACGAAGACACTTGGTTCCCCAACGGATACGTGAAGAGAGACACTACGCTGCAGGTTGCGAGGGTTGCGAGCACGGAACCGTCAATGGTCGATGCAATTAGCCACCATCTAGATAGCCCGCCCGGATGGGGAAACCCGAAGCAGAATATCGTCATCCCGCACGAAAGAGGGGGAGGAACGCCATGACGGGCTGTTGCTGGAGCCTTTGGAGGAGCGGTGGGGAAGAAAGGGCAAGTATTGGCTGTGACGACGAGGAAAAGAGGACAAGAAATGCATGTTGAGTCGGCGATGATGGTGGTCGAGGATCCACCTCTTTTCGCCCACGGTTGGTTGCTTCTACAGCAAGACGACAGCGTGGGATGGATGGCTGGGGATCGGCAAAAACGTGTGCCTGTACTTCGTAGGTACTCCGTACGCGTGGGTTAAGGTCCTCGTTTCGGCAGGCGGTGAATCTTTCATACCAAAGTACGTAGTACTTAGCCTAGGCAAGTCCAAGGGTCCACCCACAGCCGAACGACAAAGAGGAACCGGAGATGGCATTTGGCGAAAAGTTGGCTCGATCACTCCAATGCACATGGACATACATTATTCCAATCATCAGACTACATGATCATGCAGATGGAATACCGTGCACCGCCGTCCTCTCTTTTTCTTTTCTTGCGCGTCTAAGCACACACGCTGTCGTCATCGTCGTCATTTCTCAGCTCCACCCTCTGCCCCTCTACCCTCCACCCCGCGCTTCCAGCGGCAGTCTCCCAGAGTCCAGACCGCCTCGACATCTCCCCTCGTACAAAGACGTCGTCACCTCACAGCTCTGCCCCTTTCCCCTTGTTCTCCCTCGTCTCGAAGCCCGCGTCGAGATTGTCGAAGCGATTGCCGCCCAAATCCCTGCTTACATCTGGCTCTCTCGTCCGCTTGCATGTCTGCCCCGTCCGGGCAGGACCCTGTCTTTGCGCGATGGCATCCACTCCGTTTGTACGAATACCGAGTAATGAGTTAGTACATACACACACCTCGCAGCACAACCTCGAGCACAACCTCGCGCAAACCCGCCGTGCATGTGGCATCATGCCCGCGTCCTGCCTACAGAATCCTTGCTGTATCCTCTCCCATTTGTACCCCCATGCGAGTAAGCGCCGCATGGGGGCATCACCGATGGACTCGCAATCCGCCAAGGACCCTCGAACCGAAGACTGTGCATTTCCGGTCCCAAATACGGATATAGGCGCCTTTATCCGTAGTCTCCAATCGTGGCTCTGTGCGCCGACCCCCTCTATTCGTCCTGTGCGCCCGGGTCCTTTGTCTCTCCTGCCCTTGTCCTCACTCGGAAGCTGCTCCGCCTCGCTTTGTTGCCTACTAATGGACCTGCCTACTAATGGACCTACCTACAGACGGTGTGCTTTGCCGAGTCGTCACATGCTTCGCCAGGTATTGTACTTTATATCCAACCCTGACCCTTTGTCGGTGTGCCTACCGACCAACTACCGTCGTGGCTGGATGGGAGACTCGCCATGCAGGCTGATCTGGTCATGGCACGGCATCAAGGCCAAGTCAAGGCCAGGCCAGCACGTGGCCACCATGGCTGGCGCGCATTGGCTGATTTGTCCAGGTATGTATATCTCCGCCATGCCTCTCGTCGACCGACTCGGGCCTCGCATCTCCGAGCGGAGTCTCTTGCACCGTAAAGAGGGCCCGACGCTGTTGATCTTTCTAGTCCGAGTAAACACATCGACCACTCGGCCCATCCCACAAAGCAGCTCCAGCCAGCCAACCCCCATGCCCATCACTTCCACCCAATCCTGACGAGGCGCTCCAGCGTACGGAACCCGTCGTGCGAAAACCCCCGCATCACGTCCACCTTGAACTCGTTGCCGTCGATCCTGATGTGGCCCAGCCCCATGTCCGTCCACGCCGACTTAACCCCGCGAAACATGCCGAGGATTCCGCGGCCCACGCGCCGAAAGGGCAACGTCAAGATGTGCGTCATGTCCACCTTGCGCGCCGCCGCGCGCCGCGCCTTTTCCTTGCGCTCGTGCTCGAGGCGCTTTAGCTCCGGCACGTACTCGTCCGGTAGCGAGAAACGCGACTTGAGCGCCACCTTGTCCAAGCTCGCCGTCACCACCTTGGGGGCGAGCAGCGGCATCATGCGCTTGACGCTGACCTCGAGGAGCGGGCCCGTGGCGGCGGCAGAGGGGCTGGCGGGCAGCACGCGTATGGACCCGACAATGTTGGGCGTCTTGCTGATGAGGAAGAAGCCCATGCAGCCGAGCAGAACGTAGGACACGCCGTAGACGACGCCGACCCATTTGGGGACGCCCTCGGGCTGGTTGACGACGGTAGGGCCCGTAAGCATGGTCCAGCCTATCAGGCTCAGCCCACTCGTCCAGCAGCCAAAGTAGAACCAAAAGTGCGAGGGCGCCTCGTAGAGAAGCGTGGGCGTCTGCTTGGTGGCGAGATGCTTGATAAAGGCATATCGACTGGGCGCAAGCGTCGCAGTCTGGGGCGCGGCGGCTGCTGGAGGAGGAGGCGCTGGCGACGGCGCCTTGACTTTGGAGACGCGGGGCAGAGGCTTGGCAGTCTTGGGCGCGACCTGGGCCGCGGCACGGAAGCGAAGGGACGTGGTGAAGAGCCGGGCCGCGCTCGTCGTCCGCGATTCGACGGCGGCCTGGAGCCGGGGCCGAAGGAGGCTCTGCCTGCCGCAGGGGAACAGGAAGCTCCTCGCCAAGCTGGCCATTGCGTTTCGCGACGACGACGGGTACACGGTAGATGGAGAGGGGCGCTGGAGGTTCAGCTTGCAGATTGTAGGCCGTCAGGTCATGGCATTGAGGCTTGGTCAAGGACGGTCAGAGGTTGAAGCCAGCCTTGTGGTTGATCCGATAAGGCTGTGAGAGGGGAAAAAACACGCTCCCGGGGGGGGACCTGTAGATGATGCGGTGCCGGCCCCGCCATGTAAAAATACGCACGTCACGATATGGTGCGACGTTGCATAGGGACAAAGGCTCAAAGAGGGCCTAAAAAAGGAAGTGATCGTAGATGTAGAATAGCTCTGCCGCGCCCTAAGAAAAACACGTATCTTATGGGCTTTTTTCTGCCCCACTTGACCGCCTTGCCACCTACGCCCTTAGAGGCCTCTATAGGGGCTATTAGCCTAACATATTCCTCGGCAACTAGCATGCCTCCGGCATACGAATAAAACAAAACAAATAAAGAAAATAGCACTAATTTTCCCCCTCTCTTATAACATCCTCGTTATCGTTATTATTATGCCTTTGCCTTCCCTCTCTACGCTTTTAATAACGGTCTAAAGGGGTATTCCTACGGGAAACGTCCTTCTAAGCGCGCCGGCCGTATATATATCTTTAGCAGGCTATCTTTATAAAACTCTAACCCCTAAGCTCCCCGAATGAGTAATCTATCTATATATACTAATGCGTATATTGCCTAGCCTCTTCTCTAATAAATCATAAAGGGTCCGCGCTATCGTAGGGTTAGCTTTTAAGGCTTTCCTTCTTAAGCTATAAAAACTATATCTCTAGCTTTAAATCCCGGCTGCCTTCTTGCCTTATAGAGCTATCGTTGCTAATCTGCTTTATAATAGAATGTAGCTCTTACTGCTAATCGTCGTAAGGTTATCTCGGCTATATACGATATTACTAAGTCGGCTAAATCTCCTCCTAATAGCTATAAACACTATCTTAATGCAAGTGCGGCTTGCTTTTCGTTCTAAGGGTCGTTCTAGTCTCTTATAATAGCATCGTCTTCTAGTCTAAGGAGGATCTAACTTAGTAAGTATCCTAGCGACTAAATGCAATAATAGTTAAAGGACTTTATAATAGAGGGTAAGGTCTTATCCTACTCTAGTTGCGATACTCTAATACGCCTTATAACTTCCTATAAGATCCTATTTATAATATCGACTAGACCTACGCTCTTATACGACTATAAAGGTGCTCCTACTATCTCTATATTATGCCGTGCTATAATCGCTCTAAATTCTCGTAATCGGAAGGACGAGCCTAGGTCTATATAAAAGGCTAATAGGGATATTATTAAGGAGTTAAGCTAGTTCTTAACCTTAAGTAAGGCCTCTATTGCCTGCGTTATACGATACTCTATTAACTACGCAAATCTTAAGAAGTAGTCTATAATAACTAAGATATACCTTATCCCTAAAGCTAATTGCGGAAAAGGGCTAATATAGTCTATGCTAACGACTTTTAGTAGCTGCGTGATTATAATAGGCTAGTCCGGTGCCTTTAGCTTATTTGCTCTAAAGGTAGCGTATAGAAAGCAGCTCGTAATATAGTTAACGATATCTTATGCTATCCTAGGCTAGTATACTTGCGTATATAGTCTACGGCGAGTATAGTCCGCTCCGAAGTATCCGCCGTTATCGTAAGCCCTTCTTAGCACCTCCGGGATCTCTTCTTCTAATAGGCATCTTTACTAAGAACTATTAGCACTATAGTGCTATAACCGGCCTTTAGTCTACTTAAAGCTCTACGCTCTACTAGCGATTCGTCGTTGTGTGTATCGGTTAAGTAAGTTCTTTAGTATGCCTTATAGTAGATATCGTAAGATCTCCCTAAAGTCCGGGTGTATTTAGAAACGCGCCTTTAAGGTAAGGTCCTCTCCTTTAGTCGATAACGCTTTTACCTCCTTTAGGGCTTATTCCCCGTCCTATCGCTACTATTGCCGAAGTATCGTCTACTAGTCTATAGAAAAGGTCGGGCATAAGGCCTTTTTACGTCCTTACGGTAGCTATAACTAACGTCTAAGCTCTTTAATAAGTTCTTTAAAGCCTCCCTTACTATCCTTCTAGATCTATACACCGGCGGTATTAATATAACCCTATAACTCTAGACCGTCGTCGTTACACTCTTAGGAAGGAAAGATAGTCTTTAATAGCCTATCTACGGCTCCGTTACGGGTCCCTTTAATATAATAGATACGAATGTTAAGCACCCTTAACTTAGTTACCTAACGGGCATAGATTCCCTTATAGCCTTATCTAGAAAGAAATTAGGTAAGCGGCATATAGTCCGTATAGACTATTAATAGGCTCCTACCGTAAAAGAAGTAGCGGTATCTCCTATAAAACTCTATAAAGGCATAAAGCTCCCTTTTATAAGTGCTATAGTTCCTCTATGTCTTTATAAACAAAAAGGAGTTATAGAGAATAGGAAAGTCTTAATTATCTCGGTTTTATAATAGCGTACACCCGGCTCCGAATTTACTTATATTAGTGTATAGTTATACCGGCATATCGAATAGGTATTTATATATTGCTACGACTACCTAGCACTACGCCTTTAGAATAGCAAACGATAGGGCCTTACTTTTACCCTAACGCTAGGGCACGTTGCCTATTAGCCTATTTAATAGCCGGGCAATCTCGGCATAATTAGGGATCTATCGTCGATAAGGTCCTACTATACTAACGAAGGACCTAACACCCGTTTAGTCTATTAGTATCGGCCACTCTTTAAGCTTTACCGCTTTCTTAGGCTTAATAAGTACTTCGCCCTTAATACGGTAAGTCTAGCCGACTACTATAATCTCGTCTATTCCGAGCCTTACCTTCTTAAAGCTTAACTTAAGTAGTGCCTATAGGAATCGAGGTAAGAGATAGTCCCTTACGAAAGCCTACTACTCCTTAAAGGTCTTATATTTGCTAAATACGTTATTAATATATACGTTAACGGGTGCTATATCTCTAACAGCAGGAGGTGCTATAAGTAAAGGCTTAGCAAAGGGTGTAGGGATAGGTCCTATTACAATCTTTATAAACTCCGTAAAGGAGAAAAGCGCTGTCTAAGTCCCTTAGGGCATTCTCGTCGGCTGTAACTACGTAAAGCCTAGTATCGCAAAAGTAAGAACGTAACGTAGTTTTAGGTCTATAAGGACAGCCTAGTATCTATATTTAAGGTTAAATTAACAATAGGTTCCTACCCTAGGATCCGAGAGGTTATCGTAAATCTCGGCTAATAATAGGATCTCTATTTCCGGTAGGTCCTCCTCGATATAGCTATAGTTAATCGTTAATCGTAGCTCTACCTACGGGTTATTCTCGTCCTTAACTACTAGTACCGGCTCGGCCGACTACGATAATAGCGTGTTATTCGCTATAGTAGTGTATTTATATATGCTGGCATTAATATAGTTGTTTACGATCTTATTTAGCTAATACTTTTACGGCTTAGTCTAACGCCTCCTTAGGGATCTATTCTACGGCTTTACGCCTCTCTTAATATAGGGTCTATGCGTATAAAGGTCTATTAAGGGTAGGTTATACACCGTAGTCTTATTAAGCTCCCGATAGGTAAAAAACACTCGCTGTACTTCTTCCTTAAGGTCTTTTAGCACTAATAGTCTTAGTCGAATCCCTATCGTAGTAAACTAGGCTATAATAACCTCTAACGGGGTTATCTTATCAATTAGCTTCTTCTAGACCTATCTTTGCGTTAGGAACGGGTAGATAGAAGGTCCGTCACTCTATAGTCCTAGCTAGTTGACTATATCTACGCGGTCTCTAAGGGGTAGCCTATCTCTCGTAAAGTCTATCGGGGCTATCGGGATTAAATCCTCTTCTATTATACACTTATCCGTAACGTATAATAGGCCTGTATAGTATGTTCCTAAGCGGTATATTCTCTTAAAAGCTGCTTAGTCCTTCGGCTTCGTTAAGCGTAGTATATGTCCTAAAAGCTATAGTAAAGGCTTTATAAAGAATTAGGAGAAAGAGAGGTATAGGGTATAGTTAAATAATAATACTATTAATCGCACTTTAACGATATACTTAGGTCGAAGTAGGAGATCTAGTTTTCCGAAGATACGGTATATCTAGTAGAGGAGGAAGAGTCTTCTCCTAATAAGGAGTTATCCTCTAATACTATAATAGTCTCGCATATATCCTTTTTCCCTATAAACCTCTTTAATAGCGAGGGCGTAGCTAAGGACAATAATAGCTTCTAACGGCTACTTATAGCTATAAGTAGACCTTATATCTTCTAATATTATTCCCTAATAGCGGGAAGTCTAATCTTAAGGGTGCTTACTATTATAGGCTACGCTATAGTACGTACTACGGCTATGCCGTAGTAGGCGCTTAGGTTAGCCGCTATATAGGCCCGGCATTAAGCCGGCTACTAGCATATATAGCCTAGCAATGCCCTAGACGAGGGCACGGTCGGGCCGATATAGGGCCTATGTAAGGGTAAGGCGTATATATAAAACCTACGGGAAGGGCGAGCTACGGCAGGCTCTTCTTCCTCTCCTCCTTAGCTTTAGATAGTTAATTATCTAGCCACGTAGTATTAAGTTAAACCCTATGCCGGCCCTTTATATATCTAAAGCTCTTATAATAGACGCTATAATAGCAGACAACCGCGCCGATACCGATATAGCGTAGGCCTTAGACGAGATCACGCTTAAGGCTAAGTTAGATCGAATTCGGGAGGTATAGGCAGCCACTATAGAGCGCGTCTAAGTAGTAGACGCGATATAGCAGGAAGCAATTATAAGGTTAATAGACGTTATCTCGTCTCTTATAGAACGGCTAAATTAGATACCGCCGACTGCCTCCGCCCTTAATATAACCCTAAATCCGTCGATAATACTACCTAACGTAGGGACGGAGAATGCTTAGCTTTTACCAAAGACCCCGCTAAACCGGAAACCACTCCCGTCGCTAAGTAAGTTCGACGGCTAGCGGCGCTACTACACCGCGTAATTACACTAGATAAAGGAGAAATACGAGTTAGACTAATGCTTCTTCCTAACCAACCGGGAGATCTTTTATTTAATCTACGTATGCCTAGACATATCGCCCTAGCAGACTATAGCGACCTTCTATAGCTAGGGCGACGTATACTAGTATAACCCGGTGAAATTCCTAAAATACCTTAATAGCGTATACCTTAACGTAGACCTTTAGCTATAAGCTACGACAGCCTTACGTACTATAAAGTAGGGCGACTATTAGACCTTTACTACCTTTATGCCTAAGTTTAAATAAAAGCTAGTAGAAGCCGGCGGCAGCTTATAAGAGCCCGAGGTAAAGATTATCTTCCTTAAGGGCACTCTAAACTTACGCCTCCGTATAGCCTTAGTAACCGTAGAGCTGCCGAAGGACAGCTTCTATAAGTTCTATATAAAGGTAGCTTAGATCGCGGCTAAAATCAAGCGCCTATATAACGCCCCTACCTAAAGGGGCGGCCGCGGCCGTAGTTATCTAATTATAGAAGGAAACGGCCGAGATACCGAGGGCGATACTATAATAACGGGAGTTAGAGGGGTTAGTGCCCCCCGTAGTAGCGGTGCCGTCTAAGGCGGTAGAGGCCGAGGTAGGGGAAAGTCCTTATTAAGGTCGGGAGCCTGCTAGGTATACGCTAAGACCGGCCACCGGGCGTTTAAATATCCGGATAAGAAAGGTAAAGGCCCTTAATAAACGCCTCTAAGGGTCTAAGGCATATAGCCGTAGGGCGAAGTTATTAGGGAGGTAGATAATAGTAACGACTTAGGAAACGAGTAACCCCCTAGCGAAGTTAGGCTAGGAGGGTAGACGAAGCGGTCTAGCGGGAGTAGTAGAAGGCGAAGGGCTATATAACGATAAAGCCTATATTAATACCTATTAAGATAGATAAGGTAAACGACTTTCGCGCCCTCGTCGACTTAGGCTATAATTGCTATACTATAGTCGACCTTAACGTCGTAAGACGGCTTAGGTTAAAGTATATAGAAAAGAAGGAGAGGGCATTACTGCCCTTCTCGGACGATATAGAGCCTATACGCTCTAAAGGTATAGTTTACTTCGATATAGATATTAACGGCATTAAGGAGCGTATCTTCGCTTATATTGTTTAAAGCCTTAGCTAGGACGTATTCTTAAGCCGCCCTTAGATAAGAAGGAACTACGTTACTTATATCGCAAAGAATAATACGATCTAGTATAAGAAGGCCGATGTTTAGATTCGATTGTTAGGCTAGGCTAAGCCGGCCTAAATCCGGCGCTTAAAATGCGCGAAGCTAGTCTTAGCGTCGGTGTTCGCCGCTAAGATAAGACGGCTTAAGCGGCGATAAGGAGATATAGGCGTAGTAAAGGCGATCTCGTTAAAGGAGATTAAATAGGCGTTAGAGCTAAAGAAGCCGGTTAACCTAGCGGACTATATCCTAGCGGACTTACTTTAGGACTTCCCTAACCTCTTTACGCCGGATAAGTCTATAATACTACCGCTATTCTAGCCGGGGGTAGACTATAAGATCTATTTAGAGCTAACCCTAAAGGGCGGCGAGCTACGTCTGCCTTAAGGCCTATTGTATAATATATTAAGAGAGGAGTTACTAATTCTAAAGAAGACGTTAATAGACCTCCTCGACTATAGATTTATCTAAGCTAGTAGCTCGGCGGTAGCGGCGCTAGTATTATTTATAAAGAAGCCTAATAGGGGCATTCGGTTCTACTACGACTACTAGGCCTTTAATAAGATTATAAAACAGGATCGGTACGCGCCGTTATTAATCGCCGAGACGCTTAATAACTTAGCGAAGGCAAAGTAGTTTACTAAGCTTAACGTCGTCGCAGCGTTCTATAAAATCCGTATCGCCTAAGGCTATAAGTATAAGACCGCCTTTCGCATACGGCTAGGTCTTTTCGAGTAGAGGGTATGCCCGTTCGGGCTTACCGGGACCCTAGCAACCTTCTAACGGTATCTTAATTCTACGCTTTAGCGGTTCCTTAACGACTTCGTTACGGCGTTTATAGATAATATCCTTATTTACTCCTTTAGGTCGAAAAAGGACTACTAGCAAAAGGTCCGCCTTATGCTTAAGACGCTTAGCGATATAGGGTTATACCTAGACCTAAAGAAGTGCGAGTTTTGCGTAAAATAGGTAAAATACCTTAGCTTTATTATAACGGCCGAACGGGGAATTAGTTACGACCTAGATAAGCTTTATGCTATCCGCGAGTAAAAGGCACTAACTAACGTATAGGGCGTATAAAGCTTCCTTAGATTCGCTAACTACTACCGTATCTTTATTCCGCTTTATACGTATATAGCTTAAGCCTTAGATACGTTATATAAGAAGAGGGTATAGTTCCGGTAGGGGGCGGTCGAAGAGCAAGCGTTCCTCCGTCTAAAGCAGTTATTCTATAAAGCGCCGGTCCTTATATAGTAGGATCCCTCGCTAGAAACGTTCCTTAAGACCGATAGTTCTAGCTTCGCTATAGGTAGCGTGCTAATATAGGTTAGCTATAATAGGATACAATATACGGTCGGATACTTCTCTAAACGGATAAACCCTACCGAGTTTAACTACCTAATCTACGATAAAGAGATACTAGTAATTATCTACTGCCTAGCCTTTTAAAGGGCTAAGCTTCGGAATAATCGGCGGTTTATAATCCTTATAGACTATAATAACCTAAAGTACTTTATAATAAAGCGGTCGTTAAATAAGCGCTAAAGTCGTTAGGCCTTAGAACTTTTAATCTATAATTTCGCACTAACGTACCGTCCGGGCAGTTAAGCGGTCGTCTTAGATATATTATCTCGCTGAGAATAAGATAAGCCCTCTAGGTTTAAAGACGCCCGCGAATAAGGACGGGTAGTCTAGCTCCTATCTAATAGGTGCGTCTCTAATATAGCATAAGTTCCGGAGGGGGATCCGCCGTACCGCCTTCGGCGGGACGACTCGCTGCGTCCGGACGAGGCCCTATATTCCCCTAATATTAATAATTAACGGCCTTATATAGGGCCTATAGTAAGACGAATCGGAGTACTATAAGCGCTAGAATAAGCGCTAGTATTCCTAGACGACGCTTTATAACGTTAGTAGGAGACGATAGTAGCCCGGGACTATAAGTACTAGGCTGCCTTTAAGGCGGTATAAAAGGGAGAGCGACGCTTCCCGCCGTAGCTCGAGCTTAAGACGTAAATCGCCGAGTGCTTAATCGACCTTAGCAACCGTCTTTGCTTTTATAACCGTATTTAAGTGCCCGGCGAGGATAGTATACTTCGCACTAATATTATCTAATAGATATATAACTCGCGAGCAAACGGCTACCTAAGGAGAGATAGGACGATTATAGTAGTTTCCTAGTAGTTCTTTTAGCTAGGCTAATTATAAGACGTTCGAAGGTTTATCCGGAACTATAATATATATAGTTAGAGTTATATCTAGCGCTAGATAAAAAAGGGAATGCTAAAGCCGCTGCCCGTCCCCGATTAGCTATAGGCATACCTCTTAATAGACTTTATAATAGACTTCCTAAGTTCTATAAAAAGCGGCGCCCGGTATCTATAAGTAATCGTCGACTGTTTAATAAAGGCGGTAACGTTAGAAGCGATAGAAACTATAAACGTAAAGGCGTGCGCCGCGAGGTTTCTTTTAGCGTACTACTACTTTTACGGTATACTAAAGTCTATCGTAATAGACTAAGGAAGCAATTAGCTTAAGGAGTTCTAGGTTAAGTTCTATTAACTCTACGATATTAAGCAGAAACTTAGTACTATATACTACCTATAGACTAATAGTAGCTTAGAAAGAGCAAACTAGGAGATCTAAGCCTACCTTCGCGCGTACGTATACTATGCATAGAACGATTAAGAGGACCTACTGCCCGCCGTGCAGCTAGCGATAAATAATAGAGTATCGTTAACTATAGGGCTAAGTCTATTCTTTATAGAATATAGATATAACGTTAATACTATCTAGCTATATAACGAGCCGGCATGCGTAACGCTTAACTAACGCAGTGTATAAGACTTTATTACTAGAATATAGGAGGTAACTAACTTTATATAGGCTACGATAATAGCGGCTTAAGTACGATAGGAGGACTTCGCTAATCGCTATCGCTAGCTAGCGGAAAGGTTCTAAGTCGGCGATAAGGCGTGGCTTTATATAGGCAACTACCTCTCGGATAGACCTTGCCTAAAGATTAATTAGATCTATTATAAATACCCGGTAAAGGCAGTCCTTAGTTTATATACTATCGAGCTTAAAGTACCGCGAGGCATATACCTACGCTTTTATATAGACCTATTATAGCGCGCCGCCGCGGATCCTCTCCCCGGCTAGGTCCTCTATAACGCCTAGCCGCCGTTCGTTATCGCGTATAAGGGCGGCCGCGAATAGAGCGTAGAGGAGATCCTCGTAGCGTAGTAGAAAGGGCGAGGCCCCCGCCGAAAGCGCTAGGTGCTTATTTAATAGCGTAAGTATGCCGAGCCGACCTAAGAGCCCCTAGAAGAATTCCGTGATATAAAGGCGCTCGATAACTTCGAAGGGTTATATAGCGACGTGCTTAAGCATAACGGCGACTAAGCATACTTTAGTCGATAAGCCTATCGCACTATAGAAGGTAATTAGCTCACGCGGGGCGGAGCGCCGGTAAGTAAAGTAAGTATAGACGGAGGGCGGGCCTTATATACGCTTAGTAAAACCACTAAGAGCCTAGCTCTTAGTCGGCCTTAAGCTACAGGCCGTTAGAACTACCTATAACTAGAAAACGATAGTATAGTAACAAGCGATAAGCGACGACGATAAGGTTTACGACGAGGATTAAGGAAGCTAGGAAGCTATATATATTAGCTACGAAAGATAGGAAGAAGCCGCTACTACCTAACCCCCGTTTCCTACTATTTTCTACCTTATATCGGTTTACTTTCGGGTCGATATAGCGGCACGCGCTAAACGGGCGAACTATAAGTCGATAAGTTAGCGGCCGGTCTTTTTATTCTTATATAGCGAGTTGCTTACGTACAGGTCGCGCGTTCCTTCGGCGGAAGGGTTAGAGCCGTATATAGCTAGGTATTCCGCTAGCGCGCGAGCGGCGGGCTCCCTAGCGGCGATAACCTAGGAATAGTTAATACCACCGACACGTCTAGTAATAATAGGGGCGACTTACGGCCCGGCATTATATGCCTGTTTTTACGCACGTGTAGTAGGCCCGCGCGAGAGGGGAGGCTTGCTCTTAGCAAGCCTCCGCCTCCCCGCGAGCTATCCTACCTATATAGGGCGCGTATAGGACCAGCCTCTTTTTATCGGAGCATATAGGCGGCTTCCTTTTCGATAGGGTCTTGCCCGGTGTTAGAGTAGGCGGCGCCGGCGGCGAAGGAGTACGCACGGGAGTCGCTATATTTGTTTTTATTAATTAAGAAAAAAAGAAAAGAGGAAGAGAACCTAGGGAAGGGCGAGCTTTTATAGCGGTAGGAGGGGCAGAAAAAGCGTTACCCCGCTCGGCGGTAAGGCGGAGCGTAACGTTATTTCTATCGAAGGGGGAGGGGACTAATATTACGGGCTACGCCGTAGTACGTACTACGGCTATACCGTAGTAAGCGCTTAGGTTAGCCGCTGCGTAAGCCCGGCATCGAGCCGGCTACTAGCACGTATGGCCTAGCAATGCCCTAGACGAGGGCACGGTCGGGCCGATATAGGGCCTATATAGGGGTAAGACGTATATATAAAACCTACGGGAAGGGCGAGCTACGGCGGGCTCTTCTTCCTCTCCTCCTTAGCTTTAGATAGTTAATTATCTAGCCACGTAGTATTAAGTTAAACCCTATGCCGGCCCCTTATACTTACTTAGATATCGAATACTATACTAATCTCGTAGAGCTATAAGAGCTTAAGCAAGATTAAGATATCGTCCTTTAGTATTCCTTTATAAAGGTCTAGTCGAATAATAGCTAGTATCTCCCGCTTAATCCCCTCGTAAACGATAGTGCCTTTTATAAACTCTATAATAGGGGTCCTCGATCTATTAGCGTTTGTTATTAGTAGTCCTTAAAACCCGATCTCGGATAGTTACTAGCGTAGCTAGTTATATTCTACGGCAAACTTCTATAATATAATATTAGCCTCCGAGCCTTAGTCTACTTAAACGGTCTACGATAGCATAGCGACGCATATAGCTTCCTACTAAGTACTAGCGAAGATAACTATAACGGCTACTTTAAACGTCTTTAGGGTTACTACCGCTTTTACTAACAACTAGGTGTTATAGAAGGGCGATATACACTTATATACCGCCACGGCTATTGCCGGCATAGCTCCTTTCCTAGGTTTAGCCTACCGCACATACTTACGTAAAGATAAATAACGAAACTGCTTAGCACCCTTTAGGCTTACTTACTAAAAGTCGGCTAGGCTAAGAAGCACTATAACCTTACGGGCTAGGTTAATCTAGTCGAAGGATCTAAGTCCTTCTCGTGCTTAGATCTCCGTAAGGCTTCTCGGCTTAATTGCCTTCTTTACCTTCGTAGCGATAGTAGTAGTAGTTGCTAAAAGGTCTACCTCTCCCTAAGGCACCTTATGCCTCCTTAGCGCTTCCTTAGAATCCGTCGCTAGCTAGATAATAATAGGGACTATATCGCCTCTTACTTACCTCTTCTTTATAGCATAAGGTAGGTTCGCCCCCCCCGCTAGCATTATAATCGGTAAGGCGCCTTAAATTAAGGCCGATATATCTTAGTCCTTAATATCCACCTCGGTTATAACTCTCTAAAGGCGGTTAATTATTAATAACGCTTTTGCTCCGTCCGGGCCTTAGTCTTAGTCTAAGGAATCCTAAATAGCATCGGCATTAGGCTTTAATCCTATAGTATAAGCTCTAATGGATAGATCCTTATTAATATAGGTCTCCTCTATAAGGCTAGCGAGAATACTATAGCCGTACTTATTATCGCTATCTAAAAGGTCCTATAAGTCTATAAAATAAACCACTCTTATACCTAAAGCAGCCTTAGTAATATAGGTCTCTAGCTCCTCTTCTATATGCCTATAGTTAGCTTAGACTATAGCTTAGAGTAGAGGTCTAGTCCCTCCTAGCCCTTTTGGCAATTGTCCGTTTGCCTCTTACTACTATACTCTTTTTACGTAGTACCGCTCGCGGAGAATATCTCTCTCTTAATCCCGAAGTCTTTCTATAAATAATATAGAATATATCGACGGGTAGTAGCTATATTATCCGTATATAAAGCAGATCGGCTAATCTAGAATAAGAGAAGATCTATTTATATATTAGTTTCGGGAGTCCTTTAGCTTTAATAGTCCCGCTCGGCTTCTAAAGGGCGGTAATCCTCCTTAACTACGGCTATATAATGCTCCTCGCTAGTTATTATATAGTCCTATAGTTCTCTCCGATCTTTCTTCTTATATTTATCCTTAGATAGGCTATTAGTAGGTAGGCTACTAATAAATAGGCGGTATAAAGAGCACCTTTTAAGCAAGAGCTTGCCTATAGGGCTGCTTAACTACTCGTTTAGTATTCCCCCCTATCTATTAGTATATGCTTTGCCTAACGTACGGGTATAGGGCGGATGGTAAAAATATAAGATCCGGTATCGTTATAGCTATATATAGAGATCCTATATAGGATAGGGTCTGCCCTCGCTCGCTTGTATTCTCCGACGTTAGTGCTAACTAGTAAGGATTAAAGCTATACTTATCTATAAGGACTTTCTAAGCACTCTATCTAGTCTAGCGACGAATATAGTTAGCTATAGTAGTAACTAAGGCATCGCGAGCTATTTATTAGGTATCGTTTGCTTTCGCCGCGAGGATTCCTTAGGTCTTTTATATAACTATTATCGCATTAGATAGACTATTTATAGTAAGAGTATTCTACTTAATTACTCCTTATTTAAGCTCGGTATTAGCTAACCTATTAATAAAGCTTTTTATAAAATACGTAAGATAATAACGCTTTAATAGCGTAAGTGCCCTCTCCTTAAGCCTTAGTCGATCTCTACTACCGTACTATCTTATAAGCTTTTAGGCTCGCTTATAGTAGGCAACTAATAGTTTATCTAGTCTTTACTAAATCGGCTGCTAGGAGTTCGCATTAATCTCGTCGATAAGCGTCGCCTTAAACTAATCGGTTAATACGGTTTCTAGTTCCTTTAGGTCTTTTAGTAAGGTATAGTCCCCTTTAGCAAAAGCTACGATCTCTCTTAGTCTATCTAAACTATCTACGAAGATAGTAGCATCCCTACGGAGCCCTATATTAATTGCCTAAACAATAAGAGAAGTATTTAATACGTTGCCGTTAAGCGCTTAGAACGTCTATTTAAGCTAAGATAGCTAGCGGCTCTATTGCCGTTAAAATTCCTAATCTTAGGCGCTATTAGTAGCTTAAACTCTCCTTAGGCAGATATCTTAAAGAATATATAAACTAACGATTTAGGTAGAGGGTAAATAGGCTTAAGAACTTTTAATAATAAGGAAAAATTTAACTTCTTTAATCTTAATAGTAATATCGATGAGATAGTTGCCTCTTAAAGAGGAGATCGTGCCTTAGAAAAGGCTATTCTAGAAAAGTCTAGTATATCGGTCGGGTCTCGCGAAGAAATACGAAGAATGCGTAGAACGTAAGGTCCGTAATAATTCTAAGGGTCTTAAGAAGGCGTGGCGGCGAATATCGCTCTACGCACCCTAGTCTTACCACTAAAAATACATATATTACGATATAGTGCGACGTTATAAAAGGACAAAGGCTTAAAGAAGGCCTAAAAAAGGAAGTAATCGTAGATATAGAATAGCTCTGCCGCGCCTTAAGAAAAACACGTATCTTATAGGCTTTTTTCTGCCCTACTTAACCGCCTTACCACCTGCGCCCTCAGAGGCCTCCATGGGGGCTGTTAGCCCAACACATGTATAGCGACTTGCTTGACGTGTCAGACAGAACCACGGTTTTAGCGGTTGGTGGTGAGCTGTATTTTCTTCACCCCATCTTATCGCGCCCTCGTCCCGCCAACATCAGGTACCGGGTACCGGTACTTCGTACTTCATCTCACCTCGAACTTCCCAACATTGCCCAAGAAAGCCTCGTCCCGATCCGTCCCTAACGTCACCTCTCGGGGCCCCGACGGTCGCAACGCACGCCTGCCCACCCGCGCCGCCTCTTGGCCGCCCAATCGAGCTTCATCAATGGCATCGTCGCTCACGGCTGCGTGCCGTGCCTCGGCCCGTCTCGCTGGCCGTCGAGCCGCTGCTGCACGCGGTACGTTTCGACGACTTTGGCTTGGGAGAGAGCGAGGACAGGAGGCGCGGAGGAGAATGGAAACGTCAGACGCAGAGAGGGAGATGTGTGTGTGGAGAGAGAGAGAGAGAGAACAGGAGCAGAATTTTGCTGACGCAAGGCCTCGGTCATGTTACTCGCAGGACTGACCACCTCGGCACCATGCCTCGCCGCGCACAACTTCACCATGCCCGCCCTCTCGCCCACCATGACCGAGGGCAACATCGCCGCCTGGAAGGTCAAGGAAGGCCAGCCCTTTGCCGCCGGCGACGTGCTGCTCGAGATTGAGACGGACAAGGCCACCATGGACGTCGAGGCCCAGGACGACGGCGTCATGATGAAGATTCTCTCCCACGACGGCAGCAAGGCCGTCCAGGTCGGCTTGCGCATCGCCGTCGTCGCCGACGCGGGCGACGACGTCTCCTCGCTCGAAATGCCTGCCGACGAGTCGCCCAAGCAGCAACAGTCCGCCCCCGACGAGGAGTCCTCCGCCCCGTCGGGCGAACCCGAGTCCGCCCGGCCGAGCCGCACGTCGCCGACCGACGACAAGAGGCACGAGCAAAAGTACCCCCTCTTGCCTGCCGTCGAGCACCTCGTCAAGCAGCACGGCCTCGGCGCCGACGACGTCGCCAGCATCGCCCCGACGGGCCCCGGCGGACGGCTGCTCAAGGGTGACGTGCTGGCCTTTCTGGGCACCATCAACGCCGACGCCCCGTCGACCGTCTCGTCCCTCCTCGAGAAGTTGTCCCATCTCGACCTGAGCAACATCAAGGTCGCTCCGCTCAAGCCCGCTCCCACCAAGGGCCCCGGGTCGCCCCAAGACCGCGCAGCCCCCGCGCCGCAGCCTCTGAGCGTCAACGTCCCCGTGTCGCTGGCAAAGGCCGTCGAGGTGCAGAGGAAGATTCGGGAGTCGCTCGGCGTCTTTCTGCCGCTCTCGACCTTTATCAGCAGGGCCGCCGAGGTTGCTAACGACGACCTTCCCCGCGTCTCCCGCAAGCCCTCCTCGGCAGAGCTCTTCGACCAGATCCTCGGACTCGACAAGGTCAAGGCGACGGGCTCCCGCGGCGCCTACCTGCCCCAAATATCCGCCATCCCTCCTGCGTCGATGCTCACTTCCCCGCCGCAGCCCCGATTTAAAAAGACCGTCGACATCTTGGATGAGCTGGCCGGTCCCGGCAGCCGCAAGTCGGCGCCCAAGAAGGCTGCTCTCCCTACCGTTCCGGGGCTTTCGAGCGGTGCCAATATCTTCACGCTCGTCGTGCCCAGGGAGGAGGAGCAGAGGGCCCAGGTATTCCTGGAGCGGTGCAAGTTGATTCTGGAAGATGAACCTGGGCGACTGGTCTTGTGACCCTGAGCCTTGTTCTTCTTCTCTATGCCCCCCTTGACTCTCTTGTAACTATACGCCATTAGACTAGTGGAGACATTCGCCATGACGTATCCAAACGCCGTTTATCCAAAATGTGCTGCATCTAAACCTCGAGCCACCGAATCCTTCATATGCGCCTTTGCGCCCTTCATCCTTGCAATCATGGCAAGCCTCGCCTACCATGACTCGGGGCCAAAGTGCTGACCCGCCTCGACCTTTGCCCTGACGGCCGTGCCCTGGACATCCATGGTGGTGGCCACTATGCTGTTCCCCCACCACCGGGGCGGCTCGACGCCGTGCATGGAAAAGGCGAAGAAGACGAACAAGGTGCCCAGGGCGAGGCCGAGGTCGAGGCCGCACGAGGTGAGGAAGTTGAGGCGGCTCCACCACGCGGTGTGACGGTTTTTGATCCAGTACTGGAAGACGAAGCCGACGAGCCCCCACGAGAAGAAGTTGAGCGGCGTGGCGGGCGGGATGGCGCCGGCGCCGCCAAAGATGAGGGGCGCCATGAGGTATCGCAGCGGCGACCTGGGGTAGCGCTTGGCGGCGTGGTAGATGGCCACGGGGGTGACGGCGCCGAGGATGAAGAAGATGAAGAGACCCGAGTAAATGCGTCCGGGAGAGAACATGCGGTCGGGGCCGATGAGGCCCCAGATGACGGACGCTGGGGGCGTCAGTGACTATATGCAAGTGTGTGTGAAAAGAGAGAGAGAGAGAGCTCACCGGAAAAGAAGACGCGGCCGCCCGGGCAGGTGAAGCGGTCCCGCTGCTGGGTGTCGCAGATGTTGTCAATGCCGCCAATGGCCAGGTTGAGGACGGCGACTTGGACAAAGCACGAGAGCGTCGTGGCGACGACCTGGGCCCAGAACATGGTCCTCGGCGGAATCTTCATGTAGTGGCCAAACTTGAGGTCCGAGACGAACCGCAGTGCTTGCGACCTGCAAGAAAGTCAGCGGCGATTGCTGTCAAAGCAACGGATGGGCGCAACGCACATGGTGATGAACCCAAAGGTTTTGAAACTGCCCTTGCCAAGTCAGCTTCGCCAGTCTTCCTTGTTCTGGTCTTGTCTTCGAGCCGGCACAGAGAGAACGGGACAGGGGACTCGCATCATGAGAGCCAAGGGCTTGCCAGGCTGGATGTAGCCGTAGACAAACTCGGTCAGAACATTGAGTCCAATCTGGTTATTCGTCACGGCCTCGATGATGCCGATGGGCAGCGCGAATCCATAGGAGATGGCCACGGCGAGCAGAAACGCCCACCAGGACAGCTGGGTGGGATACGCCAGGACTGTGTACAACCCCAGCGCAAGCATCTAGGGAAATGTTGGCTCGTGTAGGCGGAAAGGCCGCTCAAAGGGGACAACTGACGGTGACAAAGAGAGACATGTACCACCAGGTCGGGGCCTCTTCGTACTTGCTCATGAGCTTCATGTGAATGTCGGGCTTCTCGCCGGTGCTGTCTTTGTACTGCCTCCATATCTGCTTGCGGTAGTGCAGAAAGGTGTGGACAATGAGCGACGAGATGGACGCAAACGCGAGTCCGTACGCCATGGCAAAAGTCGTGCTGTTCGGTCAGCCTGACACAGAGAGGATACGGGTCAACGGCCGCGTACCTGATGAAGAGCGGGGAATAGTCGTGGTACGCCTGCTCATTGAGGGTGAAGTCGGGGTTGAGAACGCGCGTGGTGTTGTAAGGCTGCCCCGTGTTGTCGTACGTGTTGGCGTCGCTCATGGGCAGGAACTGGGCGTACCACGCGCCCGAGTAGTGCAGCACCGAGGAGCCGAGGACGTAGAAGAGGCCGACGCCGATCAAGACGTTGGCAATGGCGTACCTGGCGGGTAAGAAAGGAGACTGGCATCGAGGGAGCAAAGGGGCTGCCTTACCATGGAGGGATCAGGGGGGAGCCCACCCAGCCGGCGATTTGGGTCCAGTCAAAGGTGATGGGCACGAGCGACAGGCCGGTTGTGCCGCCAAAGAGCTGGTTGACGACGGCGTTTTGCGGGGCGATCCAGGTGGCAAAGGCAAAGACGCTGAGGCACTGGGCCAAGAAGCCCGGGATGAAGTAGTAGAAAAAGGAGGCGACGGCGACGATGAGGAACCAGCGGAACCGGGGCATGGAACCTCCGACGATGGACGGGTTGGGCACGTCGTTTTGCTCGTACATGGCGTTCATGAGCGTGACGGCGACGAGGATGCCGGGCCATATCATGGATGCCGGATATACTGCAGGGAAGACGTGTGAGCCCGAGTTGGACAGGGAAGCAAAAGGGGTCAGGAAGCAAAAGGGTCAGGAAGCAAAAGGGTCAGGAAGCAAAAGGGGTCAGGGGAAAAAGGCCAACCTAGAAACTTGCGCATGACGCCGGCAATGCCGTAGCCGATGGACTGTGTGGAAATGGTCAGGAGGAGCTGAAAGGGGAGGCCAAAGTTTTGCTTGTAAAAGACGAGCTGGGCCAGGATGATGTCGGTCGAGTAGGCGACGGAAAAGGAGACGCTGGCCATGACGCCGATGATGGTGTGCTCCTTGACGGTAAAGGGGCCCGAGTTGAGGCGCCAGCGCAGGCCGAAGGTGTTGAAGCGGGCGTCGGGCATGAAGCGGGCCCAGGCGTGGCCGAGGGGCCAGGCAACGATCTGGCCGACGAGGGAGCCGATGGAGATGGAGGGCTGGCGGAGGGAGAAGAGGGTGTTCATGGAGGCGCCGACGACGACGAGGGACAGGCCGATGACCCAGGCGCGGACCGTGTTGCAGGCGAGCTGCTCGTCGTAGTTGCGGATGGCGGCGCGGACCTCGGGGTAGGGCGAGTCCTCGTCTTGGCCTGGTCCCTCGGCGGCCAGTCCGGGCACCTTGAGCTCGTCATGGGCGAGGAGGCCGTCCTCGTCGGGGCGCCGCGTCCGCTCCATGAGCTCAAACCCGTCGTCGGGCAGGTTGGGGTCCATGAGGGGCTCGTGCTCATGCTCGCCATCGCTGCTGGCCGGCGCCCAGGTCGGCGAGAGGTGTTCCTTGAGCCCGTCGATGGAATCGGAGCGCCGGCGAGACATGGCGGTGCTCGCGCTGGGGCCGGCGGCGGCGACGGCATCTACGCCCGAGGCCTCTGCGCCGACGACGCGGCCGGACGCTGCCATGTCGTCGTGGAGCGGCGCCTGGGGCCCAGGCAGGTCAAGGGGGGGTTCGCGGGCGCAAGGATGGGCGCTGCGGAGGCCATGTGGCTATCAAGCTCCGGCCGGGGAGACGAGGTGAGCTGGGTTGAGGGCTGGGCGTGAGGCGATGGGCGCGTATCTGGTGACTGAGAAGACGTGGACTTTGACAAGCAGGGTCCAGAGACGAGTACTGGAGGCGAAGAGTCCAGCTCGAAGCAATTGAGTAAGCGACTTCTTTGCTTCGTGGTTGGTGAGACGTGAAACATCTTGACGCGTGAGAATTGAGGTCTTTAGGACGTCGGTCGTCAGCGGTCCCGCTTAGCATCATCAAGGTACCTGTCCACGCTAGCGGGCCGGGAGGATACTCTTGCCGTGATCAATGCAGGTACATTGTAGGAACATTTTTTTGCCTCTCCTCATCACCACTCTCAGATGAGAGGACCCAGCCGCCACACCAACCCCTCGGCCGTCGCCGGCGGAGCATCATGCGCCGAGTCGTGGTGACGGGGCTCGGCGCCATCACGCCTCTGGGCGTCGGCATCCGGCTCACCTGGGCTCGCCTCCTCGCCGGCGACTCTGGCATCACCAGTGTGGCGTCTCGAGAGCCTCGGCAACGGTGGCGGGAGCTGACGAGCACCGTCGCGGGCATCGTGCCCTGTGGCGACGCCGAGGGCCAGTGGCGCCCCGCGGACTGGCTCAGTGCCCCTGAGCAGCGGCGCATGTCTGCCTTTGCCCAGTATGCCGTTGCCGCCAGCGACATGGCCCTCAAGGATGCGGCATGGGAGCCGACCCGTGCCGAGCATCGAGAGGCGACTGGTGTGTGTCTGGGCAGCGGTATCGGGAACCTGCATGACATTTACGACACCAGCCTGGCGCACCACAGCGAGGTGAGTCAGGTATATTCCTGCCCCTTGACATGGAAATTGCCACTGACATTGCCATGATCAGGGCTACAAAAAAGTGTCGCCCCTCTTTGTGCCCAAGATATTAATCAACATGGCCGCCGGGCACGTCGCCATCAGGCACGGCTTCCAGGGGCCCAACCACGCAGCCACGACAGCCTGCACCACGGGCGCACACTCCATCGGCGACGCGTCGAGGTTCATCGCCCACGGCGACGCAGACGTCATGGTCGCAGGCGGCTCCGAGTCGTGCATCCACCCACTCACCTTTGCCGGCTTCGGGCGCTCGCGCTCGCTCTCGACGGCCTACAACGAAGACCCGAGCGGCAGCTGCCGGCCCTTTGACGCCGGGCGCGACGGCTTCGTCGTCTCCGAGGGCGCGGCCGTGTGCGTGCTCGAGGAGCTGGAGCACGCGCGGGCTCGGGGCGCGCCCATCTACGCCGAGCTGCGCGGCTACGGATGCAGCGGGGACGCGCACCACATGACGGCGCCGCGCGAGGACGGCAACGGCGCCTACCTGGCGATGAAGCGCGCGCTGCGCAACGGGCGGGTGAGGCCGGCCGAGGTCGACTACATCAACGCGCACGCCACAGGGACGCGCGTCGGGGATGCGGCCGAGGCGGCTGCCATTGGGCGGCTCATGCTCGGCGACGAGGGCGTGTCCTGCGAGTCGCAGGTGACGGTGAGCAGCACCAAGGCGGCCATTGGGCATCTGCTGGGGGCCGCCGGGGCGATAGAGGCGCTCTTTGCCATTCTGGCCATACACGAGGTATGCACCTTTCCCCGTCAGCTCCACCCCGTGACTGACATGGACATGCAGGGAGTCGTGCCCGCGACGCTCAACCTGACGAGGCCAGACGTCGGCACAGGCTTCAACTTGGTGCCGCTCGAGGCGCAACAGAAGCCGGTCAGGGTGGCCGTGTCCAACAGCTTTGGGTTTGGCGGCACCAACAGCAGCCTGGTCTTTTCAAGGGCTGAGTGATGGGGGGACTGACACGGACTTGTGGGTCCTGCTCTGATGCGATTGTATCGGGCTTCCTGGCCTGTCAAGCGTTTAAAGTTTTTATGTTTGAAAACATCTTGGGGGTTTCAAGCTGTTAGAAATAAAGGGGTGATGCGTGGTTTTGGTCTATAAAGTCAACCGAGTCGGATTTCAAACGCACCAAGCAGGGTTTGAAAACTCACCACCTGACCACCTGAATAAGGCAAAGGTCAACGGCCTGGCACCTGCCTCTGCTCCTGGAGAAATGCATCCTTGGCTTCAGCCCCAAGCAGAGGCGGCTGTACGAGTACGTTCGGTCAAGACTACGTTCGGTCAAGACTAGCAGACTGCACCAAGTCTGACATCAGTCAGGTACGCTCCCGACACCAAGGTTCGTTACGTTGACTTGACTTTGTCAACTGCTTCATCCAGTGGGGTTGATCAGTTCCCAAGGTTCGTCACGTTGACTTGAGTTTGTCAACTGCTTCATTCAGTGTGGTTGATCGATCAGCAACAAAAATACGTCATAATGGTCTTGAAACGACGAATAAGCATTTTAGATGTGTTCTGGGTAGGCATTAGCTTGGGGCATAGTGTACGAATACGAATACGAATACTATAACGAGAGCGAAGCCTTGGATGTACGAATACTACTGGTAGCTGGTACATCGATGTATCCACCCGGGCAAACTCTCGACCCGCGCAGCCAATAGTTTAGTTCCAATTCAATGGCAAGTCCCTGGATAAAATCGTAAGCGTCATAGGTCATGGGAGAAAAAGAAAAGCGACGGCGCCACACTCCGCAGCCGTTAGACGACGCCTCCTGCTTAAGCACCACCTGTCGAGTCCACGCCCGGCCCAAGCTCCCGCCGGTCAATCTTCTTGTCCGCCTTCGTCTCTCGTCCTGGCGGTAGCAGCTGCAATGGCCTCCTGCGAGAGGTGCAGATGGCAGGTCCAGAACCTCGTCCGGGTCGCCAGCGCTGCCGGAGCCCCTATGACGGCGAGAATCATGACGGCGAGGATCATGACGGCGAGGACCTTGACGGCAAAGACCTTGACGATGACCAAGACGCCGAGGACGAGCAAGAACCATGCTCTCCTCCCCCCCCGCCGGACCCCATCATCCTGGGCCCGGCAGCACCAGCACACGCCCGCGCGATGGTTCAGCGGCACGGCCGACAAGAGGATCCTCGGCATGGGAGGCTCCCTGGCCGAGTCATACCGCGTCCTGGGCGAGTCGGAGCGGCTGTACAAGGCGTGCTCGCGGGCGGCCGACTATCACATCACGGACGAGGCGCGCAAAAAGGACGAGGTGGAACGGCTCGAGGACGGAGAGGAGCTGGGCCGGCCCGTCGACAAGAACAATGTCTGGCATAAGAGTGCGTTGCCTCGTCACCCCCTCCCCTGCTCTTCTCCCCATTCACTCCATGGACACGGATGTCCATGGACACGGACGCGATACATGGGAAGCATGGACTGACGGCACGCACAGCCTTCCAGCTACAACCCAGCTTCAGCACCTGGTCGCACGTCACGATGCTGCACCTGTACCTGCTCAACGCGCGGGTGCGGTGCTTTGACCGCGAGGCCTACCGCAGCTGGCAGCAGCAGCTGGTGGACCACTTCTTCTTCGAGTGCGAAAAGAAGATGCACCTCGACCACAACATCACGTCGAGCGCCCTGCGCCAGCGCTACCTCAAGGACATTTTCGTCCAGTGGCGCGGCCTGCTGCTCGCCTATGACGAGGGGCTCGTCAAGGGCGACGCCGTCCTCGCCAGCGCCGTCTGGCGCAACCTTTTCAAGGGCGCTCCCGACGTCGACCCGCGCGCCCTGCTCGCCATTGTCGGCTGGCTGAGGGCCTCGCTCGTCGCCCTCGAGGCCACCTCGGACATGGTCTTTGCCGAGCGCGCAGAGGAGATTCTTGGCAAGCCTGTCGCCGTCTTTTGGACGAGGCTGGAGGAGCCGTTTAAGCAGGGGGCTGCCGCTGCCCAGTCTGCCGCCACCACCGCCTCGTCGCCGCCCGTTCCTGCGCAAAAGTCGTCGCCCAATCCAGCCGGCGCGGCTTGAGAGTGAGCGCGGTGTCGCACAACCTTTTGCCGCGTCATTTCGGTGAATAGGCTGCAGATGACTGGCAGGGCTCCATGCATGGTGAGGCGCAAGGGGGGATTGTTCTGTTCCATATATTTTAAACAATGTACAGGTCGGGCACGCAACGTTATTTCAAAGGAGTGGCATCAATCGTGGGGTCCAAGGCTGGCATGGCAGCCTGGGGGTATATCCAAAGCCATGCACGATACTGCGCCTGCCGAGCAAAGTAACAGGGCAATTCAAGGCTGCCCCATCTGCCCTTCCTCCTGATGATTTCCCCATGCCTTCCTCAATGTCATCATCTCTTGCCCGCCACGCGGCCTGCGCCGTCACGGGTCCTCCTTCTCCCACATCTGAAACTCATAAGGCGTGCCGTTCTCCTCGTTGCGCAAACTGTCGAGGGTCTCGCCCGTCCACTGCCGCAATTGGTCCGACGAGCGGCGCGCCCAGCCACTTGCCTCGGCCGAGCCGCCGGACGCGAGGTCGAGAGGAAAGTGGGTGTCACAGTCAAAGTCGCGGTCGAGGACGGTGACGAGGAGGCGACGGGTGGCCGGGTCGGCGAGGGCGGCGGCGTAGACCTGGGCGCCGCCGATGACGAAGACGCGGGCAACGACACCGTCGGCGTGGCGGGCGCGAGCGTAGGCGAGGGCGTGGTCGAGGGAGGGGACGCGAACGGGCTCGCTGGCGGGCGTTGGCGACGCTGTCGGAGGCTGGGCGGCGGAGCGGGTGATGACGATGTTGAGCCTGTCCTTGAGAGGGCGATACTTTGCGGGCATCGAGTCCCACGTCTTGCGGCCCATGATGACGGCGTTGACGGCTTGCGGGGGTGCCTATCGGTAACATGGCCCTGCGTCAATGCCTCGACTCGGGCTCGTCTGGGCGCAGAGGCAAGGGCTCACATGAGGCGGCACACGCGAGGTGACGCGCGCAAAGTAGCGCATCTCGCTGCGCAGGCCGGTCCAGGGCAGGGAGCCGTGGGCGCCGATGCCCATGCCGCGCGTGGCGGCGACGATGAGCGTGAGCTCGGGAGGCTGCATCTTCTGTTGGTGTTTGCAGCGAGTTTGTGGTGGAGAGACGGAGAGGGAATGACGTACGTGTAGGTTGCGGATAATTGATCACGTGCAGGACTGCAGTGATTGAGGGATAGTACTTCGTACCCTAGAGCCCGCCAAGGACTGGTTGATGATTAGGATCGGGGAGCAAAAGTCGAAAGACGCGCTGTCCTGGAGGGTATATATATATATACACATCTTCGCATGATTACCGGTACTGCCATGCCCCCAAATTCTCCATCACAGCCTAGACTCTGGCGCCAACAACCTGACGCCCTGGTGCGCGATGCCCAGGTGCTGGTATATCTGGCCAAACCTACGCCTCTGCTCAGCCAAGGACTTTTTCTCTCTCAAACTCGAAAAAAACTCACCTGTCGCTGCCGAAAAAGGGCTCAGCCTTGCCCGCCCGATCCGTGACCCACAGCCACGGGGCGCCAAAGGCCCCCAGCTCGAGGGCCCTCTGCGTGCCGTCCTTGAGCGCGTCCTTGAAGTCCTCGCGGCCGGCCATGACGCGCCGCACGTCGTCGGCCGACAAGAGCCCGCCCCGCTCCCCGGCGGCGTCGGCCAGGGCGGCGGCGAGGTTGTCGTCGTCGCCGAGGAAGGCGTGCGGCGGGGTCCAGAAGCGGCGGAACAGGGCGAGCAGGGCGGCGTGCAGCACGGGCGGCGGGTGGTTCCGCTTGATGAAGAGCAGGGCGCGCAGCGGCGACGTCGTCTTGGCCATGTCGAACAGGTTCGGCGGCGTGGCCCAGCCGGTGATGCCGACGGCGCGGGCCGCGCGCGCAGAGTCCCACGAGAGGTAGGCGGCCTTGGCCTTGACCGTCCACGGCGGCCTGTTGCCTGCGCGGGCTTAGACACGGGCCTGCGGGGGACCGGGGAAAGGCCTACCCGTGCTCTGCATGATGGCGCCGAGGTAGACGGGGTGGAAGCTGGCTTGGGCGTCAGCGGCGACTTCGTTGGGGGACGGGAGGGAGGACTGACTCGACCTGCACCCCGTTGGCGGCCAGCAGCTCGAGGTTGTTTAGCAAGTCGACAAAGGCGACGTAGCTGAAAAGGGACGCTGCGCGACGAGTCAGCGGCGTGGTTGGACGCAGAGATGGGGGGGAGAGGGCACCAATGTCCAGGTAGCAGTCGATGCGGCCGCCGCCCATGGTGTCCATCGTCTGTCTGTCGTCTATCTGTCGTCGATCTATCGTCTGTCTTCTGTCCATCGTCTGTCTATCGTCTGTATTCGTATCGGTCGTCTGTCTATCGTCTGTCTATCGTCTGTCTTCGTATCGGTCGTCTGTATTCGTATCGGTCGTCTGTTGTCGTCTGTTGTCGTCTGTTGTCGTCTATGTCTGTCGTCTATGTCTGTCGTCCGTGTCCGTGACTCTCTGTCTGTGCCCGAGGTGAGCAATGGTTCTCCGGCACCGCGGGCGAGTCGGATGGTGGTGAGCCAGGCATCCGTGCTCTTATTGGTCTACGGGGCAAGGGCCTGAGCCACGTTACATCCGGGTGGGCGATGTCGGAGGCACTAGGTACGGCCGAAAGTGGGGGGACACGTGCGAATTGAGAGTTGGTGCGTACGAATAGAGTCTCAAAATGAATGCTCACTCGCCATTCGCCAGCTCAATTGTCCGCGTAGGTCGCCACCGACTCAACACAAAGGCCGAAACGCTCAGCCAACCATCATCTTATTACTCACTGCCAGCCTCTACCAAGTACGGATACGGAGCGACACTGCCCAGCTTCTCACACGTCTCGGCAAACTCACGCTCCGGGCTCGAAAGCGCCGTGACCCCCGCCCCGGCCTGAAGCCATTGCCGGCCGTGATCCTGACATATGCATCCCGTGAGGAGACGTATTCAGCCATGGGAAACACGGGGCGCCATACGACTTCAAGAAGCCATTCCCATGTCCATAGATTGCCTGCTCCACGTCGGCTATGGAGACGTGATGCAAGTCCCGGGCCGGAAATGGTGTTGGTGCGGCCTCGTTCTTGCTGACGCGCCGGCGGCAACAAAGGCAGAGCAATCTACACGCCGGGGTGGGTCGGCATCCACCGGTTGCTACAATACTACGAAGTACATACAGACCAATACACGTTTGCATGCCGACGCAGATACAGCAAGACTTATGCAAGTTTAAGACGAGGTTTATAGAACAAACAATACCAGATTTTACTAGCACTCGCCCAAAAGAGTTTCACGTCGACGCTGTCATGCCACCTAGGCAGACCTCACCATGTCTACCAAAGTCCTCTCAAAAGTCTGCATCCATGTCTCAATCTTGTCTTGATGTCGGACTCGCGAGTTGTACTTCAGGTCGGCATACACTTGGCCCCTCTCGATGAAGATGACGACATCGAGGACGCCGACCGTGTCGATGGGAGCCATTCCGGGAGGCCGGCAATTGTCTGGGAGCTTCACGGCTTGCAGCAGCGACGACTCTCGCTCAAGCTGCTGGAATTGACCCAGGAAGTTGAAATTGATCTCCATTCGATCCTTGGAAAAGGCTTCGCGGCCCCTTTCGTTGAGATACTTGGACGCGAAGTAGGACCAGCCCTGACGTGGCGTATTGAGAAGGCTTTTCCTGGTCTTGAAGACGAAGTCGAGTACACCATCATCTTCGGAAGCATCTATTTGTACCGGAAAGACTGTCGTGAACCAACCCACTGTCTGCGACAGGTCGATGGACTCATCCCAGGCTTCACGGCCGTGGCCTTCAGTGAAAATGGGCGGGACTGAGCGGTCTTGGAATACACGGCTAAAAGAGTAGCTCAAGGCTCCCATCATGAGCTCATGCGGACGAACTTGAAGCCTTGCGCTGCAAGGCCCGAGGATGGCCGAGCTGGTTGGCATGTCGAGATAGAAGTGCTTCCGGGTGTATACCTCCTTACCCGGCACTGCATCGTCTGTTGCCCAGTAGTTCGGGGGAGGCTGGTATGGCACATGGTTCAGGACCCCCTCGGGTTCCAGGTTCTCGGCTGCGTAATCTCGCTGCAAGCGGCACCACTCCTGGAATGACGTGACAGGAGAAGAAGCAAAATCTCCTCCTGTCAGGAGCTCTTCCAAGTCCTGAAAAATTAAGCGCCAGGACACGAAGTCAATGACGAGGTGGTGAGCTGTGAGGAACAGTGTTTGCTGGCCATCGTCTTCGAAAAGAGCAGCCACCAAGGACGGTCCGTTCTCGATGTCGATGCTGGCGCGGCACTCTGCAATGGTAGCGGCCGTTTGCGACAGGCTCGTCGTGTCGAAGCGCTTGAACAGAAGCGAGTCTTGGGTGCTTTTGCAGACGTACTGCACCCAGACCCCGGTCTCATCGGGACAGAAACGAGCTCGCAGCATTGGATGTCTCCCAACTAGTCGGTGGAGAGCATCGATGATTAGCTGGGTTGCGACACGTCTCGTGATGCCAAGGTAAAAGGGAAGATCCGCCCAGTCAGGGCCCTCGGGCCTTGTCTCGAAATGGTATTGTTGAATCGGCGACAGACGGAATCGGTCGCCAGACTCAGCAGTCGACCTGGCAATCAGCGGACGGGTTTCTCTTGGCTGCACCTGCAAGGAGCTAGCGAGCTTCGCAATGGTTTTCCTCAGCTTAAGGTCTCTGGTGGGGATTTGCAAGCCCTGGGAGCGTGCTGCCGCCGAAACTTGCATGGCGGAAATGGAGTCGCCCCCCAGGCTGAAGAAGTTGTCGTCTAGACCAATCTCGGTGGTGATGTTCAAGACTCGAGCCCATATCTGGGCCAACGTGCGCTGCACTTGGGTCGCCGGCAGTCGTTTCGGCAGGGTGCTCTGCGTGCTCATGGAAGCCAAGTCGGACGTGGTGAAGGAGCTTCCTTTGGCCCGCAAGTGGCGACGATCCATCTTTCCCGTCGCCGTTATGGGTGCACTTTCCAGGGCTATGTAGGCGCCTGGAATCATGTGAGCCGGCAACACGCCAGTCAGCCTCTCGTCCAGACCAGCCACCATTTGTCGCACTTGGGCGGCGCATTCGTCTGCCGATTGGAACGAAGCCTTGGCTGGGTAGATGAAGACGACCAGCATGGGCTGGCTAGTATCTCGAGGCTTGATGACCTCGGCTGCCAGCTCGACGCCGCCTCGGTAGCCTGGATAGGAGCTGGTCAACAGTTGTCGTACGTGGTGCTCGACCTCACCCAGCTCCACCCGCTGGCCGTTGATCTTGACCTGATTATCTTTGCGGCCGACGTATACGAGGGTGCCATTGGGGTTGTAGCGCACAAGGTCTCCGGTTTTGTAAAGATGGCCGCAGCGGCCATATTGTGTCAGCCAGGGCGGGCTCTCCACAAACGCTGCCTGTGTCCGAGCTTCGTCGTCGAGATATCCTCTAGCCAGGAGATGGCCTTCGATCAGCAGTTCGCCGACTGCTCCGATTGGAACGAGGCTGTCGGGATTGGAAGGGTCCACCACCCACGCCGCGCACCCTATGGGCTTGCCGATGGTTTGGCTTGGCACGATGTTGCCCGTCAGAAGTTGCATTACGCAGATAACTGCACATTCTGTGGGCCCATAGACATTCAGGAGCCTTGGAAGATGCGCCCATCTTGCAGTATCCGTCGTCGACACCTGCTCGCCTCCCATTGCCAGGGTTCGGAGGGTTGGAACCTCATCCGGCCGGATAAGGCGAGCCACCGACGGAGTGGCGAACATTGTGCTGACTCTCATTTCGTTCATGCTCTCGGCCAGCCGTTCGAGTCTGGACTCATCGGACGGAATGCATATGCATCCTCCGTAGACGAGATTAGTCAGGATCTCCATTATGCAAGCGTCAAACGCATATGACGCGAATTGCAGGAATCTCGTCGTCTGGTTGAGACCCAACTCGGCCCCGTGGGCGACGAGACTTGTGCTTGCAGCTCCGTGTTCCATGACGACACCTTTGGGCGTGCCTGTGCTGCCGGACGTGAAGATGACGTATGCCCCTGAGTGGGGAGTGAGGCCGACGTCGGCGGAAGAGGGTTTCGGACGTTGTGCACCACGGGTCGCAACATATTGCGGCTGAACTGTAGGGCAGCCCTCCTGTTGAGCAAAGGCCCGATATCTTGTTGATGTTACAATGACGATTGGTCGTATGGCTGCAAGGACCATTCGCGCGCGGTCTTGGGCTTGGCCAACATCAACCGGAACGAAAACACCACCTGCTTTCAACACGCCGAGCATGGCGACTGGCATCCACATCGTCTTCTCAAAACACAGCGGAACCGTGACTTCGGGCCCGACTCCAAGCTCCCGGAGATTGTGCGCCAGTTGATCTGACAAGTCGTCGAGTTGTTGATATGTCAAAGTTCCATCCCATGCTTCAATGGCAGACGCGAGGGGTTGTTGGCGCGTCATGTCCGCAATCAAGTCGTTGATGCATCTGTTGGCCGGTGCTGGCAATGATGCGTTCCACCGCCAGAGGTCGTTCAGGTCCTCGGCGCTTGCAAAGCACATGTCTCGTACCTGGGTCATTTGCCTGCTCGCGTCCAGCACCTGTCGCAGGATGTGCTCATACTGCTGGAGCAAACGACTGACCACCGACTCTTGTACAACTGACGAGTCGAAACTAGCCAGAATCCGCATTCCTCGCTCTTCGAGCTGGCACTGGACCGTGAGTGCATATGTGCTGAAGTTGATCATGGCTTCTGCCTCTTCATCGACCTCGGTTTGTCTAGGCGCAAAAAGACGCAAGTTCTCCGACTCGACCTGTGCCGGGTGAACCACCAGCAATGTCTGGAATCGACAGGCGAGGCTCGCGCCTTGACTGACCCGCCGGATCTGCTGAAGACCTGTTTGTTCAAAGGGCACCATGTCGGCTGCTTGATTTTGGACCTTTCTCAGCATCGCCCCCACCGTCTGGTCCCAACCGACCGCAATGCGAACCGGCACTGTTGCGATTGTGGGCGCCAGGACACGTTCGATTCCAGCAACAGGGGCTTGTCGTCCCGAGACCAGCGCTCCAAACACTGCATCGCTCGTGGCACTGCGCTTTGCAGCAAGAATGCCCCATGCTAGGCGGATCACGGCCGATGCGGTGAAGTTGGTTTGGCTCCATCCAAGAGGCTGTATCTGGTGTCTGAGACTTTGGTTGGCGCGTGGGGTGTATGCTGAGGACGGCAGGACCGGGAAGATTTGGGTCTCCAATTTCTCAAATTCTCTTTCCCAGTATGCATCAGCCAGCCCGTCGTCAATCGAGGCCAGATGCTTGACGAAGGCCTGGAACGGAACCGGTGCAGGGCTCGAGCCTCGCTCGTAATGGCTCATAACCATATCGAAAAGCAACGTCAACGACCATCCGTCGTACAAAGCATGGTGTATAGTCCAGATGAAGAAGATTTTTCCTGATTTGCCAGCCCGAACCAGACCTGTCCGTGAAAGCGGTTCACCCAGCCCCATGGTTCGACGCCGGTCCTCTTGAATGTAGGCATCGATGTCGTCTCCAGATAGCCAATCGTCTTGGTCGTGCTTCGCAACTACCACTTGACAGATTTCACGTCCCGGAAGCTGGACGAACCTTGTTCGCAGGATGGGCGACATCTCGACTGCGTGGTCCCACGCTTCGGTGAAACGAGACACATCGACGTCAGGACGTAGTTCGTGTACAAAACGAGCTATGTAGCCGCCCTTCTGCTGCATGCTCAAGGCAAAAAGACCGGCCTGAAGCGGCGTGCAGGGAAAGATGTCGTGAATCTGGGCTTTTCTGCACAATGACACCGCATGTGCTCGAATGGCGGCTTCGTCGACATTGGCGCCGAGGAGAGAGAATGGAGGGATGTCTTGTTCGCATTGGTCGTGGTCAACTTTGGCGCAGTCGGCCAGTTCATCGAGGTTCGGATGACGTAGAATGTCGGCTACGTGGAGTAGGAGGCCCTCTTCCCTCGCAGCGGCAGCTAGCCGCATGGCTTTGATCGAGTCACCTCCAAGGTGTAGGAAGCTGTCATCCAGGCCGATGGACTCGGCGTCGAGGTTCAGAACTTGAGCCCACAGGGTCTGCATGCGTCGTTGTTGCCGGCTTTCAGGAGCTCGCCGCGCACCCCTCGACGTGGTCAGCACATTCCGGGCCGCCATCTCCTCCCATGTGAGTGAGGAGATGATGGCGCGCAGTTGGCGGCGGTCGACCTTTTCCGAACTGAGTTTCGGTACGCTTTGTAGAGGCAAGAAGGCGCTCGGAAGCATGTACAGCGGCGCCGAATCAGCCAGTCGCTTTGCCAAAGGAGCCGCAACCCGCCGGACCGCCTCCATGTTCTCTTGCTCGGTTCCGGCATGAGCGTCCCCTAGGTGGATGAAAAGTACGAGCACGGGCTGCTCTCTGTCTCGAGGCGTTACCACTTCGGCCACGAAGGTGCCTTGAAAAGCGTCTTGTCGATCTGAATCCTCGCCACGAAGCAGTTGATGCACATAGTCCTCAATCGCGGTGAGTTCGACGCGTTGACCACGGATCTTGACCTGTGTGTCTTTGCGGCCGATGAATGCAAGCGAACCGTCGGCGTTGTACCTGACCAAGTCGCCCGTCTTGTACAAGCGACCGCAACGTCCCGAGAGGCCGTCACGGCGACCCTCAAGCAGCCATGTCGGGCTTTCGGCAAACGATGCACGTGTTTGGGTCGGCATATTGAAGTAACCAGGTCCCACGATGGGTCCCTCCAGCCAGAGCTCCCCGATTGCGCCGATTGGAGCCAGCTGGCCGTCGTTGGCAACGACCCAAGTCACGGTGCCAATGCCAGTGCCGATTCCACGCTGGTGCTTCCCGTGTGACCTAATCGGGGTCGATGTGCTGTTGATTGTACACTCGGCTGGGCCATAGGTATTGGTGAGCCGAACATGCTCTGGCCAGTGGGAATATGCAGCCTCGGTCAGTCCTTCGCCTCCCAAGACGACGTGATTGACGAGAGGGACATCGGAGCCCGAGAGCAGCTCGGCGACGGATGGTGTGAGATCTAGATACGTTGCCTTCAATCTCCTGATGGAACCAGCGAGATCACGCTTTCGCTCCAACTCTGACGGTATGCACACGCAGCCCCCGGCAAGCAGAGTGTACAGGAGGTTGGACCAGGCAGCGTCAAAGGCGTAAGACGCGAAATCGAAGACGCGGCACTCGGATGTGTATCCAAGTGGCGATTGCTGGTGTCTCATGGCACTGCAGAAGTTGCCATGAGTGATGGTGGCTCCTTTGGGCAAGCCTGTGCTACCCGACGTGAAAACAATATAGAGCCTCTTGTCGGGACCAACTTTTGGCAAGTCGGTGTTATCGTCATTGGCGATAGCACGTAGACCATCATAGACTCTGACCACCTTGCATCCATGACCAAGTCGCTTCGCCCGCAGCTCTTGAGACGACGAGGATAAGATGATGCTCGGATCCACCTGGTCCACGATGCGCTGCGATATGTGCTCTGGCTGTGAAGGGTCTATGGCGACAGAGACACCGCCGGCTTTGATGGTTGCCAGCATGGAAACAGGCATCCACTTTGATTTCTCGAAAAGCAGCGGGACCACGACTTCTGGGCCGACTCGTAGTTCCTTGACTAGGTGACGGGCCAGGCGAGTCGATAGCACATCCAACTCTCGGTATGTCAGCTCTCCATCCCACGCACAGATGGCTGGCATGCTGGGCTGCTGGCCGAACGTCTCGGCAAGGAGCTCCTGCACCGAACTGTCGACTGGAGGAGGCAGAGCACCATTCCACTGCCAAATCCTCTCGAGGTCTTTGTCGCTCATCATGTCGAGGCCGCTGATGCTCGCACGCCTGCTCTCAGGACAACAAAGCTGTCGCAGCATGTGCTCAAACTGCTGTGCCAATCTTTCCGCCTCGGCCTGTTGCACCACGGCCGAATCGAATGAGACACGCAGATGCATACCACGGTTCCTGAGGAGACACTCAATGACCAAGGCATTTGTAGCGAAGGCGTCAATCTCGGGCTTGTCGCCTTGCGTAGGCTGGCAGAACAGGCTGGTATTGTCGGCGGCTTTCCCATCGGGCTGCACCACAAGGAGGGTTTGGAAGTTGCAGCTTCGCTCTGCGTCGTCGCTAATGACCCGAATGGTTTGCAGGCCCAGCTGCTCAAACGGAATCATCTGTATCGCTTGATGCTGTACCTTGCGCAAGACGTCTTCAAGGCTGGCCGCCCAGTCTATCGGCACTCGTACCGGGACGGTGGCAAAGGTCGGTCCTATAACCAAGTCAATGCCCTGTACGGCCGCCTGTCGTCCCGTCACGGTTGCTCCAAATATAGCTTCGTCGACGGCGGTATGTCGCGCTATAACAATTGCCCATGCTGTACGGATCAATGTTGACGCTGTGAAATCACTTCCCACCCACTCGAGCCCTTGGATCTCGTGATGCAGCCCGCTGTCGGCAGCAGGATGGTAATTGCGAGAGGGCAAAAGGGGGAACTGAGGTGCATCTGAGCCTTCAAACTGCGTACGCCAGAAGTCGGCCGCTGCTTGTCCGTCCACGCTGTCGACGTGCTGCGCAAACCGTTGGAAGGGCGTCCATGCTGGGAGCGATTGCCCTCGATATGCTCCATCTACCGCCTCCAGCATCAATGGCATGGACCATCCGTCGTATACTGCGTGATGAATTGTCCACACAAAGTGCACTTGACCACTGGACGGGCTGGTCACCAGGGCGAGTCTGGTGAGAGCGGTCCCGAGCCCCATCGGCTGTTGTTTGTCTTGTTCCAAGTGCTCTCCCACGCTGTGTCCAGACTTCCACGGGATCTGACCCTTTGTGACGACCTGGAAAAGTCCAGCGCCTTTGAGGTTAACGATGCGAGTTCGTAGTATTGGTGCGTTGGCCGTGATTAGTGTCCAGGCTTCAACGAAACAGCCAAGGTCCACATCGGCAGGCAGTTTGTAAACAAACTGTGCAACATAGTCTCCTGAACGTCGCGCCGTCATGGCCAGCAAGCCTTCTTGCAGAGGTGTGCAACGGAACATATCTTCGACTTGCTCTGGCGCAATCCCACACAACGATGCCGCTTTCCGCACGGCGCCGTCCGTGTCCACGGCAGCACCCAGCAGTGAAAACGGACAAATGCTCACCTGGACGTCATCTTCCTCCTTGGCAAGAAGCAAGCCTGCCAGCTCTTCCAGGTCTGGATGGGCGAAGATGTCCACAACCGTCAACGACAAGCTCTGCTCCCTTGCCGCGCCCACAAGCTTCATTGCCCCGACCGAGTCGCCCCCCATGCGGAAAAAGTTGTCGTCCAAACCAATGCGGTCCGTGTCAAGACCAAGCACACGTGCCCATAGCGATTGTAGCTGCCGCTGTTGCCAAGTCTGGGGCCGTCGTCGCTCGTCTGGCGCGGGGCCCAGTCCGGCGATTTGCCCCAACTTCAATGACGCATACGTCTGTCGTATCCGACGTCGATCGACTTTGGCCGCGGCTGTCATGGATATGTCCCTTGCCGAGACGTAGGCGCTTGGAATCATATGAGGAGGAAGGACCTTGGCCAGTCGCTCATTGAGGCCCAAGGTGATTCTCCTGAGCATTGTGTTGTCAACATTATCGTGTCGAGCCGCCTCGCTTTCGGATGGTTGGTTGCATGGACCAAGAAAGGCCAACAGCACCGGATGGTCGCTGCCCAGGGGATGCACCACCTCTGCCACGACGATTCCGTCGAAATCGGGGGAAATTGTACTCAAGGCCCGTCGAATGTGGTGTTCAATGTCGCCCAGCTCGACCCGTTGGCCGTTGATTTTCACTTGGGTGTCAGCCCGTCCCAAGTAACAAAGTGAACCATCCGGATTACAGCGCACCAGGTCTCCAGTCCTGTAGAGTCGACCGCGACGTCCGGGGTAGCCGGCGGTCCCTCGAAGGAGCCAGGGCGGGTCCCGAACAAAGGCTTGCGCATTTCGCTCGGCATTGTGAAGGTAACCTCGCGCGACAAGCGGTCCTTCAATCCAAAGCTCGCCAACTGTCCCAACAGCGGCCAGTCTGTCTCCATCGGGATCAACCACCCAGGCGACTGTGCCGAGCGCTGTCCCAATGCCGCGGTCCTGTTTGGCCCGACCAACCTCTGTGTACGTGCTGACAACTGTACATTCGGCAGGACCATACGCGTTGATGATTCTTATGTCGTCCGGCCAATGGTCGAATGTGCCCGGTACCAACGCCTCGCCACCCAGATTCAACGTCTTCAGCTGCGGTATCTTGGAAGTCGACAGGAGTTGGGCCACAGTTGGAGTGAGATCGACGTAGTTTGCTCCTAGGGCACACATTGATTTTGCCAGGTCTTGCTTCCGGTCCTGATCCGAAGGAACGCAAAGACAACCACCCGCTGCCAGCGTGTGCAGCAGGTTAGACCAGGATACATCAAAAGCATATGAGGCAAAGTCATATACTCGAGACGTAGACCTAAAGCCAAGAGCTTGTTGATGCCTGATGGCGCTGCAGAAGTTGCCGTGTGTTATCATAACCCCCTTTGGTGTTCCCGTACTACCAGACGTGAAGACAATGTAGAGATCATCATCGGGATTAACCGACGGAAGCTTGGCGGTGGATGGGTCAAGATTCTCCAGCTCCTTGCCAACCGTGACCACCTCGAACGGCCCGAGTCGATTGGCCAGGGATGACTGGTCCCTAGATGATAGTATTAGTCTGGGGGCCACCTCGCCAACAATGGCTCGCAGACGATCTTCTGGTTGCGATATGTCGAGATTGACCGAAACAGCGCCGGCCTTGACGACACCAAGGATCGCGACGGGCGTCCAGACCGACTTCTCGAAGCACAAGCAAATAGAGGTCCCCCGTGCAATGCCTAGTTGTATAAGTTGCTGTGCGAGCCTGGTCGACAGTGCATCGAGCTGCTGATGTGTAAGTTCTCCGTCCCAGGCACAAATTGCGGGTGCATCGGGTCGTCTCCGGGCAGCTGCCACAATCAGGTCATGCACACAGGCCAGCACCGGCTCTGGCGCAACCGCATTGCGTAGCCAAATGTCACGGAGATCCAGAGGGCTTGCCACACTGATAGCACGTAGCTGTCTTTGGTCACCGCAGGTTGAGATCTGGCGCAGAATGTGCTCAAGCTGGTGAGCTACGCGCACAACCTGTGTCTTGTCCAAGACGGCGCTGTCAAAGTCGATCAAGAATCTCAGGCCCTCTTGTTGAGTTTGGCACCTGACCACCAGTGCACACTCGCCTTTGGCCCCGTCCGTGGAAAGCCTAAAGCCAGAAGCGTCTGAGTCTTCAGGGGCCTCGGAACCTACTACCAGAAACGTCTGATACTGGCATGCGCGTTTCAGCTCCTCACTTATGTTGAAAAGGCCTTGAGGGACTATCCGCCCGAAATGCTCCATGTCTGTTTGTTTCCTTGAGATATGGTCCAGGAGCTTGTCCACTGTCCAATCCGGCTCCAGTATCACGCGTATTGGCATCGCCGCTGTGTTGGTTGATGGCTCTCCCGCACCGGTACCCCAAAGTCCCGGTCGATGGGCCAGGGGCCGTTGAGCCACGAAAACTGCAAATGTCGCTTCATCCGAGTTGGCGTATCGAGCAGCAAGGATCGCCCACGCAGCCGTAATCATGGCCAGCAGGGTGAAACCAGACTTGGGCCAAACAAGGCCGCAAACATGGTGACTGATGCCGCCATCAAGGCAGGGCCTGTGGGAGGGCGACGGCAGACTGGGAAACTGTGGCGCTTCCGAGCCTTGGAACTCTTTCTCCCAGAACTCGACCGCAGCATCCTCATGGAAGCCAGTCCGGTAAGTAAAGAAGGCGTCGTACAAAGGGCGATCATCATGTTCGACTTTGCCGCTGGTGCTGGCCTCGAGGTTGATGCTGAGGAGGTACCCAATCGCGTCGCACATGACGCCAGCAACTCCTCGAGCTGTGTCAGGGCTCAGCAAGGCGTTTTGGTAAACCAAGCTAATGTCTGTGCTGGCTCCATTGATGCCCGCGACAAGGGTAACGTCAAACTGTGGAAGTTTATGTCAGTAATGTAGCCATGGCGACTGGAATATGTCTCGGAGGGGGGCTCCCAACCTCGTCTGGATCCTCGCTCTCGACTTCGTGGAAGCTGACAGGGCCTTCCTGGTGCTTGTCATGTTGGCGCGACTCGCGGACAGTCATGGCCGTGTTGAACAAGGGCCCCAACTTGCGATGCATCTCTGCAAGCCCGCCATGTTGATGCACTAGCTGATCGACGGACCGTGCGAATGTAGTTGCCACGACTCGGCGGGCCGTGTCATCGAGGTCGATGCGGCCTATCAAGACATTAATCAACGGTCCCACCGTGTTGTCGATGCCCTTGACCGGGATATCGCGACTTGACGCCAAGTAGCCGAAGCAGACATCCCGTGACCCGGTGTATTGAGACAGCACAAGAGCCCAGGCGACCTGGATCAAGACGGAGCGTGTGATGCCCTGGCTTTGGCAGAAGGCGTGGAGGTGACTCGTGACGCTGGAGGGAACCGTGATCCGGCCTTGGCCTGAACGCGATCGGGCCGACAATGCCCCGGCGTGACTTGAACGCGATCGGGCCGACCATGCCCCGGCGTGTCCCGACGGAAAGTAGCATTCCTGAACATTGACCAAGAGCTTCGTCCAAAACGCGATGCTGTCCGGCTTGGGCACCTGCGTCGTGTGCTGGACGAACTTGGCAAACGGCGCATGCGCTGGAAGACAGCGCCCAGCATACGCCTTGGACAGATCGCCCATCAAGATTTGGACAGATGCGGCGTCAATGAGCGCATGCGTTATGTCGAGGCGGCAAGCGACGCCGCCGTCGGAGGCTTGGCAGATGGTAAGTGCATGCTGTGGCTCCCCGGCGGTAAAGCTGGGCCGTTTTTGCTCTCGCAACGCATCTGCTGGCTGTCTAGAACCCGACAGGATCAACGAAAGCCTGGGAGACTGATTCCGAAGCAGAACCTGGATGAAATCGCCAACGTCCAGCCGCTCTATAAAGACAGTTGACAGGATCGCGTGGTGGGCAACCACGCTTCTCCATGCCGCCTCGAGCTGAACCGGCGAAACGGGGCCTTGACCCTCGGCAACACACTCCCATACAAACAAGTTTGCATAGGTTGCCGTTCCTTTGCTGATGCTGAAAAGGATGCCTTCCTGCAGTGGAGTGCAGGGGTACATGTCCCTGACCGTGTGCACCGGAACGCTCGCCTCAGGAAGCGTTTTATCCATCAACCTGTCCAGCTCATCGCAGGCCAATGGCAGGAGGGGGAAGTCGCCTGGAGTCAAGGAAGCCGGCCGTCCGGATAGGCTCCGAGCAGCGGCTCTCAACTGGTGCGCGAACCCGGCCTTCCACGCCTCTAGCTGAGGCTGGTGAGACATGTCTTGATGGACCCCAAAGGAGATGGCCATGCGACCCTTGGCGACGCCCACGATGACTTCGACCAGGCAAAACCTCTTTGCATCGCCAGCCATGCTCAACGATCTTCCGGAGCCACCCGATCTGTCCTCAAGCTGGAAGAGCCCGTTTTGTTTCTCCAACTGCTGATATACACCGGTGAAGTTGAGTGTCAGCTCGGGAATGCTGTGCTCTCCAAGACCTGGACCGCTTTTGGCGGCAGTGTATCGGTGGTTGAAATACGGACGGCCTTTTCCGGGAACGCGACGTCGAATGTCCTTTGCAATCCTGACCGAGTCGATTATGTCTTGATTGGGGCCCATTGGGATTTGAAGTGGGTGCATTGTGGTGAACCACCCCACGGTTTCCGAGAGATCAACTTCAACTTGGCCGAGAGGCTCCCTCCCATGGCCTTCCAGATGCACTGGCGGCGGCTGGCGGCCGGGAAAGGCTTGCTTGAAAGAATGCGCCAAAGCCGCGACCAGGACATCGGTGATTTCGGTGCCGAAAGCCTGGTTGCTCTTGCCGAGCAAAAGACGTGTTGTTTCGACGTCGAGATGTGTGCCAAAGTGCCTGGTGCCCTCGTGCGTATTCTTGAGCGCGGACATACCCCAAAACTCCAGGTCCGGCTCGTTGAATGCCAGGGGAAGGACTTGATCCAGGGAAAGTGAGGTCGCTTCGTCTCGCTGCAGTCCACACCACGTGTGGAACGACGTTGTCCGGTGCGCCAATGTCTCTCCTCTTTGAATGAGGCGCTCAATATCGTGCCACAACACACGCCACGATACTAGGTCGACAACTAGATGATGGGCTGCAAGGAAAAGGAACTGTGTTCCCTGCGCATCGGTGAAGAGGTCGGCTGCAAAGACTGGGCCCGTGGAGATGTCCAGGGACCGGTGTCGAGCTTGCACGAGCCTGTCGACCTCTTCCATTGATTGGACAGCGTGCTCACTGAATGCAAACGCATCTGGGCTGTTCCCTGAGATGGCCTGCCCCCAGTCGCCCCCTGTGTTCCGTCGGAAGCGTGCGCGAAGCATCGAGTGTCGACTTACCACAGCTTGCAGCGCGGCCCGGACGGCATCGTTCGGAACCATCTCGCGCATCTTCAAGAGAAACCCCTGATTGAAATGATGGAGTCCATCCGGATGGAGCTCGAAAAACATGCGCTGTATCGGTGACAGCTCCCAGACGACGCCTTGGGGCTCTGCGTCTGTCGAACAGGGCAGACTCGATGCCATACGGGTGCTCAGCGCTGCAACTCTCTGGATTGTTTGCTCTCGGAGCAATTCTCCCACTGTAAGATGGGTGCCTCGAGTTCTACAACGGGAGATGACCTGCATGGCCGTGATTGAATCGCCGCCAATTCGCAGAAATGACACATCAGTCGAAATGTCGTCTGGCCTCATATTGAGCACCTCAGCCCAAGCCTCGACGAGCATCTTTTCGATATGGCTGGTGGGGGCCACCTTGTTTGCCTGCTCGGTTCGTAGAGCATCAGGGGAAAAGGCCGTCCGCCCCATTTCACGTAGCCGACGTCGATCTGTCTTGCCGTTGTTCGTCATGGGCACCTGTCTGAGCGGGATGAAGGCATTGGGAACCATGTACGAGGGCAGAGCCTCGGCCAGCCGCTCGTCGAGACCGTTGACCAGCTGACGCACTGCCTTTGCACATGCTTGCTCGGATTCCGTGGCCTCTGTCCCCTTGTAGGTGGTGCCCGGGTGGACAAAGGCAACCAAAGCTGGGTTACCGCTGCCCTGGGGCACGATGACTTCTGCCACGACGACTCCGTCGAAGGCCCGAGGACGACAAGCATCATCAAGGTTTCGGCGGATGTGATGCTCGATTTCACCCAGTTCAACCCGTTGGCCACGAATCTTGACCTGATTATCCTTGCGGCCGGCGAACGCGAGGGTGCCGTCAGCATTGTAGCGCACAAGATCTCCGGTCTTGTAGAGTCGGCCGCGGCGACCAGGGTTTCCAGGGCATCCCTGAAGCAGCCACGGAGGATCTTGAACGAAGGCTTCCCCAGAGCGGCGGCCGATGTAGCCGTGGCCAACCAGTGGCCCTTCAAGCCAAAGCTCACCAACCGTGCCGACAGGCGCCAATGTCGGGCTTTCAGAAGTCGTCATGATCCAGTTTGCACTGGCGAGCCCTCGCCCGATAAACATGTCGCCGCGCTGGAGAATGCTGGCATCCGCAGCCGACGAGACAACAGTGCATTCGGCAGGGCCGTACACGCTCAGCTTGCGTACGTGTGCGGGCCATGCCTGGAAATCGATCCATTTCTGGGGCTCGCCGCCCAGGGCCACGCATCGGACTTGTGGGAGGCTCTCTGGACGCAAGAGTCGGGCAACAGACGGAGTCAAGAATAAGACGGTGGCGCTGAACCGAGCAATCGAAGCTTCCAAGTCATCCTTGCGGTCCGCCTCCGAGGGCACGCAAAGACAGGCGCCATGACAGAGTGACTGTAGCACGTTGAACCAGGCAATATCGAAGCTATACGACGCAAAGTCGTAGATGCGTTCGCCGGGGCCGATTCCAAAGACAGGCCCATGGTGTTTGATGGCGCTCGCGAACGAAGAATGTGTAATGACGGCACCCTTGGGAGACCCCGTACTTCCGGACGTAAAGAGCACCATCAACTTGCAGCGAGGATGGACAGTTGGTAAGGTGGGAACCGAAGGCGTTTCCATGGCTGCCAGCGCCTCTTGGCTAACCACAACCACGTCGCATTCGCCGATGCGTCTAGCCATCGACCGGTTCGAACTCGATGATAACATTAGCCTCGGACTCACATGTCCCACGATGCTCCTTAGACGGTCCTCTGGCTGGGTTGTGTCCATAGCGATGGACACACCACCAGCCTTCATAACTCCCAACATGGCAACGGTCGTCCACTTTGACTTCTCAAAACATAGCGGCATCATAGACTCGGGAGTGAGTCTTTGGTTGACCAGATGATGGGCGAGACGGTTTGACAAGTCGTCCACCTCTCTATATGTGAAACTTCCATCCCAGGCGCAAACTGCCAGTGCGTCTGGCTGCGTCGTTGCTGTTTGCGAGATCAAGTCGTGCACGCACGTCTCTTCAGCAGCGGGCACAAAGCTGTTCCAACCCCAGATATCCGCCAAGTCCTGTGGAGACATTGCCGCTGCAACATCAGCCACCGACCGTGAAGCACTGGGTTCAGCCAGTAGCTGTGTGACGAAGCTGAACTGCTCAAGCATTTTCTGCGCTCTCCAAGAGTCAAGGACTGTCGAGTCGAAGATGGCGACCATCCTGATACCGTCCTTGTTGAGGAAGCACTGAATCGTCAGGGCGTAGGATGAGCGGCCAACGTCCGTCTCCAGGCGTTTCCAGTCGCCGACCTCGCTTGTGATGACGTGCGTGTCCTCTCCTGGCTGCACTACAAGCAGCGTCTGGAAGCTGCAAGCCTGGCGGGCGTCGCTGCTGACTTGGGCAATCTGGTGCAGGCCGAACTGGGCGAATGAGCTCGTGCTGCGTACCTGATCTTCCATTGCCTCGAGATAGTTGTCAACGCCGTCGCCGCCGTCGACCCTTACGCGGACAGGAATCGTGGCAACCGTGGGGCCCATCAAACTTTGGATGCCTGCGAAAGGCTCCCGCCGGCCCGAAACGATGGTGCCGAAAACTGCATCCTCCGAGCCATGCAAGCGATTCATGATCAAAGCCCATGCGCCGCGCAAAAGTGCCGTTCTCGTGACGCCTTTGACTCTGGGCACCGGAGGGCAATAATAATCCATTGTGGTATCGGCTGCCGGTGTGTATGAGCGCTCTGGAAGTGCGGGAAACGTCGTGTACCGGGTCCCTGATAGGGCAGATGTCCAGAACTCCTTGGCCTCATTCTGATTTTTCAGAGCAATGTGTTGAACAAAGTGTTTGTACTCGGGAGCTGGCTCGACGGCAAATCCGTCGTATCGTCGGCAGACTTGGTTGACCATGTGAGGAAACGACCAGCCGTCATACAGCGCGTGGTGGATTGCCCAAACAAACCAGCGGACCATGCCTTGATCGTCTTTGACCAGCGTATAGCGCACCAAAGGGTCGCCAATTCCCCATTTCTTCGACTTGGTCTCGTTCAAACAATCGTCAAAAGAGGTTGCTTCAGACCATTCCACTGTTTTCGAGAGGACGACTTGCAGGAATCCGAGTCCATCCAAGTGAACGATGCGCGTGCGTAGCAGAGGAGTAGCCTTGACGGCATCGTCAACCGCCGAGCGAAGCTTTGCTAGGTCCGTCTTGGCATTCAAAGAGAGCACCACACGCTTCACATGGGCTTCGGATCCCTTGGTGAACAGAGATATCAACGCCTCCTGCATAGGTGTGCACTTGTACATGTCAATGATTTCCTCGGGACTGACATGGAGCAATGGGGCAACTTGTGCGTAGGCGGAGAGTTCCAAACTGCTGGTGTCTCTGCGAGCGTCCACAGGGGTCGAGTTTTGAAGCATTTCGAGCTTCTTGTCCTTTGGCGGGACGGTCATTTTCAGATTCAAAAGCAATGTGATTCGGCAAAGAGTTCGGCAAAGAGTTCGGCCTCTTGAGATTCAACTGTCTACCTTGGGTCCCTCAACCTTTTATACATCGGGGGAGGCCGAACCGGAGATATCCCTTGCGGCATGATATATTATCGAACAGCCAAGATTGAACTCAACTTACCCACTCTGACCCCGATAACGCCGTATGCAGCCGTGTCGGACATTACACGTTTTGGGATGTTTGTGAAGACACGGGCTTCTTCAATATTCGCCTAGTGGGAATTAAAGCTCCGTCGACCTACCACGTGGGTCGGAAACAGCGCACAAAAACATGTATGAATACAAGTTTGGAGAGGCAGAAGGCGGATTGGCTCAAAGCTGTAACGTATCCGCTGTGTACTCAGAGAACAGCTGCAAGCCGCTTGGGCAACAAACGCACAATTCGTGTGAGGTGCTTCATATGTGGGGTGCCAAAGGTTCCAAGCGGCCGTCGAATGCAGAGTGTTGGTTGTTGAAGATTATAAACCAACAGCAGACAGCTTGCATCTCATTTGACATTTGATGCCAGGCGCCACTCTAGGACCGGTCCCATTCTAGGCTCCCTCCGCTAGGCTCCCTCCGCTCCGCTGCCCCTTGGTCCACCCACGTTGGCCCCCATGGTCACTCGGACTCTTGATTGTTCGGCATGGGGGCCTGTTGTTCTTCCAATGTACATGTAGTCCTGTTGGACTAATCTGGCATGGCAAGTGATGTGTGACCCCTTTATGCCCATTTAAGGGGATTACACATCACTTGATATCCTGTTTTGGAGAGTTATGAGCCCGGCTGCATAAGCTGGGTCTCTTTCGATTGAACAACGCCAATTGAAGCTATCACCAACGCATTCCACGCACACATCAGGCTCTGTCTGACTATGGTGTTGAATCGAAGAACCAGCTCTAAGGGGTCACACACACACAGCCAATGGCATGAGGAAGAAGAGTGGGTGTTATCTTGTAGCATGACTCCAGTCAATGCGAATAGAGGCCCTGAATGGGGCTAAATACCATCTTTAGTCCCATAGATAGGTAGATGAGTAGTGGCATGCATCTTTGTGTTGACTCTTCACAAGAGAGCCCCTTTTCACACTGCTTGAGACTATCACATGCACCTGATATCCTGTTTTTGAGCAGTCCCACGGTTGTCGTTCCGAAGCTCATGGACCCTGCAGGTTGCATGTGGACTGGGTGAGGAGCCGCCTCTGACTTTTAGGCAACGGCGGCAGTCGGATGTGAGCAGTCTCGTATTCGTGCGCATCCCCGCCCTGTTCCAGAGCTGACCCAGTGCTCGTTGAGCCTCATGACTGATATTTGGGTCCCCGACCCCAAATGAGACGCGGGGCGCCGGCTAGCCGGCTCGGAACCACGAGCGGGAACTGCAGTGACACCTGCCGGACTGGGAAGACGCCGCTGCACTGCTGGTTACTCCTCATTGCTATTTTTTGTACGAATACTACTCATGCCTTGGGTGGGGAGTGCGACTTGGGGGACAGGGGGGTGAGTCACAACTCACCTGTCACTGACAGTGAACCGAGGTTGGAGGATGCAAAGCGTAAGCGGCCTGCAGGCAACAACCTGCACTGCCTAACTCGTACTTCGTAGTTACTAGCCCCACAAGTCAGCAGTCAGCAGCCTCAGTGCGGGGTCCTCACACAGAGCCCACAGCTCTCCCTGGTTCATCTCGATCATCAGCAGCTCTTGCGTTCCCCTTTAGAGCTCAACAGAACGGATACGAGGACCTCGATGTGAGGCTCAAGCCACCCAACGGCGGCATCGATGCCCGCTCATCGTTCCCTCCTGCATGCCCCGTCTCTCCATCGAGCTCAACGCGCCGGAACATCGCCACCATCACAAACGGACACCCACACCGTCGGCATAAGCAATGGTTGGCGCATGCCGAGTCCTGAGCACCGCCGTCGTCATGGCGGCTCTGCAACTGGGAAACGGGGCCATGGCTGGACAAGAACAGAAGCCACTCACCGCGGGGCCCATTGGCGACAAAGGCTCAAAAGCGCATTCTCCCTTTACTCGAGACTTCGATGCCCTTGCCCGGGACATGTTGGAGCAATGGAAAGTGCCAGGCGTGTCCATGGCCGTCGTCGATGGTCATGACGTCTTTGCCGAGGTAGGCCCTCGACCAACTGAATCCTCTCACCAAGTTCGCTGACGATGCCAGGGCTTTGGACTGGCCACTCTTCCGGATACGCCAGCCACGCCCGAAACGCTCTACTACGTTGGATCAACGACCAAGGCCCAGACTGCTGCCGTCCTTGCACAGCTCATCGACTCCAAGGCCTACCCGGCATTGTCTCGCGGCTGGTCAACGCCAATCTCGTCGATTCTTCGCGACGATTTTGTCTTGCAGGACGAATGGGCAACCAACCACATCACCCTTGACGACGCCGCCAGCCACCGGACCGGCATGCCTGGCCATGATAACTCGTGGCATCGCGAAATCAACGGCACGCAGGCGACTCTCCAACATGTCGTTCGCAACCTCCGAAACCTGCCTATAAGTGCAGAGCCTCGGACCGAGTGGCTCTACTGTAACTTGATGTACGTCACGCTATCGCATGTTGTTGAAGTCCTAACGAAACGGCGGCTCGGAGACGTAATCAAGGACATCATCTGGAAGCCTCTTGGCATGGAATCAACCTCTATGAGCCTGCAAGAGGCAAAGCTCTCGTCGGCCCCCCTTGCGTCAAGCTACGCGTGGCGTGAAAAGGGCCAAAGGTACGAGGAGCTGCCCTACTTGGACGCCGAGCACATGAGCGGCGCCGGCGGCATTATTTCCAACGTCATCGACTACGCGCAATGGCTGAAGTGCCTCATCCACGAGACTAAGCCATTTTCCAAAGCCGTTCACGAGGACATCAGGACGCCCCGGTTCATACATAGCGCCCGGCCTGCCCTCGGCATAGACGTGGACCTGTACGGGCTGGCCTGGCAACGCACCACAATCCACGGTCAAGTGGTGTATTGGCACTATGGATCCACTGTGACTTTTGGTGCCCTCGTTTACTGGCTTCCGCATGTCAAGTTTGGCATCGTTGCGCTTGCCAATGGGGCCGAAACGTCGAACCAAGCCGAACTTGTCCTAGTGAGAAGGCTCCTCGATGATAAGCTGCGAATTCCACTTGATGACCGGCTTGATGTGAATAAAATGTCTGCGTTCTAGCCCACGTTGTCGTCAAGCTTTGCTAACTCAGAGACGCCTAGACTAAAGGAACGGGTGGGGGATTCACAGCGTGATATTGAAAGGGCAGACGACATCCTCTTTCCGGACAGACCAAAACGCCCGTCTCCCCCTTCGATCAAGCCCAGCGAACTAACCGGCCTATACTCCAACCCGGGATACGGACGGATTGCTCTCTTCCAAGAGCCACTCTCGGCCAATTCAGACGAGACCGTTCTAGTTGCTGACCGAACAGAGCTATTATGGGCGCAGCAGTGGCGTCTGCATCACGTGTCCGGCGATTACTGGACCTTGTACAGCAAGATGCTCCTGGGCATCAACGCAGTCACCAGGTTTTATGCCGCAGAGTTCAAGATTGGCGTCGATGGAAAGGTGGCCGGTCTCGAGGTCTCGATGTACGACCGGTACGGAGGCGTCGACGAGGGCACGGTGCTGTTCCACAGGTTGGGGGGAAACACGGACGGCTGAGAGAAGGACCTGAAATAGAACCTTGCATGTTCCATTCCCCTTTCAAACACGGTGCAAAGGCACCTCACGATGGAGTACTATTACTATTGGCCCAGACCATTAACCATGTGCTGACTGCATCTAAGAAAAAGCACGACAGGATTCCGGACCAAATACTACTAGTAAGTTCATATCCTAGCCTATAATAAAGGTAATAACCTCTCTGGCCCGCTCTTCACTAGATCTGGAAAGCACGAGTAGTCCAATCTTGATACCTAATACTACCGTAACTGCAGGTCAATGGCGTGATCCCGCCGCATGTTCCTTGTGCTCGCACTCCTTGGTGCGGCCCTTAGGTATGTACGTTGGCCCCTGACGCATATCTATATGTGACACTAATACGAATAATAATCCACTCTCCGGCATGGACTTGCGGAAGAACTGCGCTTTTGCCAATGGCTTATCAGTGGTTACCTTGGTTGATAGAGGTGCATATCCAAAAGTCCCTACGAAGTACTTCGTACTCGGTATCACTTGCAGCCGCAGGTATTGAAGCTGGCGCGGTCAGGAGCATTTTTGCGCGGCCTTCCTCCAACACTGGTCTTTGCCAAAACACCAAAATACTCGCGATAGAGTCTGGTCTCTGCTTGAAACACCATGAAACCCTGCAATGACGACAGCTTTGGCCCCGTGGCCAAGGGTTGCTACCGGGATTTTGACTTCACAATCTTGTTCGAAAACACAATCTTGTCCATCCTTCCTTCCCTGATGGTCATCTTGGCGGCCAGCACAAGAATATGGCATCTTCACCGTCAACAGAGGCTGGTTGCGGCGGGAAAGCTCCAGGTCGTCAAGCTGGTGAGTTTGATGCTACATGTAAGCCGTCATGTATGTGATGTTGCTCATTGCTGCTCCTAGTTGGCCCTTGCGATTTACACGGCACTGCAAGCGGCCCTTGTTTCCTTTTGGTCCACTCATCAGAAGTTGAGAAGTTGGTCCTCCATGACAGCGGCTGGACTTGCCCTGGTTACTGCCGTCCTTTTCTGCCTGCTATCATATCTCGAGCATGGCCGCAACATTCGGCCGTCATCCATCCTTCTACTGTATTGTACATTCTCCACCCTCCTTGATGCCGTCCGCGCCCGTACGGTATGGCTGGTGTATCCGGCGTCGACGCTCGCGGCGCTTGCCATTGCCTCGGTAGTGGCCAAAACCGCGGTCCTAGTCCTGGAATCGCACGAGAAATCAAACTCCATCATGGCACCAAAGGGGACATACGGACCCGAGAGCATCAGCAGCGTGTTGAACCGGAGCATCTTTTTCTGGCTCAACCGCGTGGTATGGAACGGTGCACGAACGGCCTTGCTCCCGGGAAATGTCGATGAACTGCCGCCAGAGATGACCTCGGCCTCTCTCGGCTCCCCTTTCCTTGACGCTTGGGCAGAGTCAAGGCAGAAGCGACAGAGCTTCGCATGCATGCGAGCCCTTTTTGCCACCTTGAAGTGGCCAATACTCAAGACACTCCTGCCGCGGTTCCTGCTCTTGGCGTTTACAGTCTGCCAGCCAGTTCTCCTGCACGACCTGATTGAGAACTTGGGACAGGCCTCTACACCCGGGACAGAGGCGGTTGGGAAGGGCCTGGTTGGCGCCTACGCGCTCGTGTACATTGGAATCGCCGTGGCGACGGGCGCCTACTGGTACCATCACTACCGGGTGCTCACCATGATCCGCGCATGTTTGGTCTCGGCCGTCGGCTGGCAGACGCTGCGCATCGACGTCCACGCCATGAGCGACCCCAAGGCCCCCGTGACATTGATGAGCACGGATGTTGAGAGGATCCTCTTCGGGCTGCGCAGCTTCCACGAGTTCTGGGCCACTGTCGTCCAGGTCGGCATCTTGACCTATTTGCTGCACAGACAGCTTGGCGTGGCGCTCGTGGTCCCCGTCGTCGTCACGGTCTTTTCCTCCATGGCATCGGTCTGGGTCAGCCGGTCTTCCCATGCTCGCCAAAGCAAATGGATGCAGGCTGCCCAGTACCGCATCGGGGCGACTTCGAACATGCTGTCGTCCATCAAGGCCATCAAGATGCGAGCACTGGTTGTGTGCGTTTCTTCCATTGTGCGTGACCTGAGGCTGGAGGAGCTCATGTACGCGGCGCGATTCAGAATCTTGTTGGTGTGGACCGCCGGGCTGGGCTATATGCCGCAGTTCATCTCACCCCTTCTTACATTCCTGGTGTTTGTCCTGTCATCGAGGGCCACTCATCAGCTGTTCGACGCCTCTCGCGCCTTCACCTCGCTCTCCTTGCTGTTGCTCATCGCCCAGTCTCTCAGTCAGACCCTGCTTGATCTGCCATCATTTCTCGCCGCATTTGCGTCCTCGGCGCGCATCGATGAGTTCCTCTCGGTCAAGCACCAGACCGACTTCAGGGACTTCGACATGATGTCCGACACAAAAGCCGTCCCCGCGGATATGGACTACCCTTCAATGAGTGAAGGTGTTGTTGGAGAGAAAGCCCCCGGGGAGCTGCCCCTTGCCGGACACGGGGCCATGATCCAAATCAGCCAAGGCTCCTGCGGCTGGGGCCATGGCCATGTCCTTGAAGACATCAGCCTCAGCATCCCCCGGGGCCAGCTCACTCTTATTGTCGGGCCGGTCGCCTGTGGCAAGTCTACCCTCTGCCACGCCCTGCTAGGGGAGACACCGACATGGAAAGGAAAGCTATGCGTATCGGCCGATTCCAAGAAGATGGGCTTCTGCAGCCAGACACCGTACTTGGCCAACGGGACAATCCGGGAGAACATTGTGGGATATTCCAGTTTCTCGCGGCCATGGTATGATGCCGTCATCAGCGCCTGTGCATTGTCTCACGATATCGCCCAGATGCCCAGCCGAGACAAGACCGTTGTCGGAAGCGACGGCATCAACCTGAGCGGTGGCCAGCGCCAAAAGGTCGCCCTGGCCAGAGCCTTGTACGCCCGAAGTTCCATCCTTGTCCTTGATGATATTCTGAGCGGCCTCGATAGCGAGGGCTCAAACCACATATTCTGGCATGTCATGGGTCCCGAGGGCATCGCTCGACGACAGAATATCACCGTCGTCTTTGCCACGCACGCCACGCAGTTCCTCCCCTTCAGCGACCACATCGTTGCACTGAGCAGCTCCGGAAAGGTCGCGCAGCAGGGCGATTACCCTTCTCTTTGCTCCCAAGAAGCCTTTTCGACCCATCTAACAGGGCGGAGCGTCAACAATATACGCGCCCAACAAGGCGGGGAAGCAGCCGCACGCAGTGAGAAAGTCTCTAAACTCGACACGGACGAGAGCGCCCGAAACCGGACAACAAGCGATCTTGCCGTCTACCGTTACTATGCCGAGGCAGTCGGGGCCCGGGCGACCTGCCTTCTCATACTCCTTGTTGTGCTCTATGCTGCCGCATATAACATGCCGAGTTACTGGCTCAATGTCTGGGTGAATGCCGCCAACCCCGGCGACCTCGTCTACTGGGGAGTCTATGCGGCATTTCAGATCATAGCCCTCCTTCTCTTATTCGCGGCAGCGTACCATACCTTCATCCGGGTCATCACCCGCGCGGGATCGTTCTTGCACGCCTCGCTCCTCAAGTCCATGATGGAGGCGCCCTTGTCCTTCTTTAGTTCTACCGACAATGGCATCACCATCAACCGATTCTCTCAAGATCTCCAATTTGTGGACAACGAGCTACCTCTGGCGCTGCTCACACTGCTGTTGACAATCTTCCTGTCGTTCGGGCAGGCGGCCCTGATTGTTGTTTCCAGCCCTTGGGTCGGGCTGGCATTCATCTTTTTAATACCAGTCTTCTATGCGGTCCAGAACTTCTATCTTCGAACCTCGCGTCAGTTGAGATTACTAGAGCTTGAGGCTAAAAGCCCGTTATACACCAGTTTCTTGGAGACATTGAATGGGCTCTCGACCCTAAGGTCCTTCGGCTGGGCATCCGAGGCTTTAGAAGCGAACCGCAGGCTTCTAGATTCGTCCCAAAAGCCGCTGTATCTGCTCTACATGATTCAGCGCTGGCTGACCTTTGTTCTCGACATGATGGTCGCCTGTGTTGCAATCATCGTCGTGGCCCTCGCGGTCGCTCTGAAGTCGAGCGGCGGACTTGCGGGCGTTGCCTTGACGCAGGTAATGTCGCTAAGTATGATGCTTACAACCATCGTCATGCAGTGGACAGTTGTGGAGACGAGCATCGGGTCGGTTGGTAGGATTAAGACCTTTGTTGAAAATACGCCCTCGGAGATCAAGTCAAACGAGGTCTTCGAACCTCCTTTGGCTTGGCCTCGTGCCGGTAGAATCTGTCTCAACAACGTTAGCGCTTTCTACGAGTAAGTTCCGTCCCAGACGCTGAAGTCGATCGCTAACACGTCGTCACCAGAACAAACCCGGACTCTCTCGTCCTCCGGACCGTGAGCCTATCCGTGGAAGGCGGACAGAAGATTGGGATATGTGGCCGAAGCGGCAGGTAAACCGTGGACCCAGCGTAAACGAAATCGCGAAGCTGTACACTAACTAGAAGCCCCAGCGGTAAATCTTCACTGCTTCTGCTATTATCACGCATGCTGGAGATGGAAGAAGGCTCCGTCGTTATTGACGGTGTCGATCTTGGCACTGTGCCTCGGAACATGGTCCGCGCTCGACTGAATATCGTTCCTCAAGAACCCGTCTTCATCCCTGGCACAGTTCGCTTTAACCTCGATCCTCGCCACGAGTCTTCCGACTCTGAAGTGGTCGAAGCACTGAGACGGGTGCATCTCTTGGACATACTGGAGGCCAAGGGCGGGCTAATGGCACAACTTGATCCAGGCTTTCTCAGCCACGGTCAACGCCAGCTGTTTTGCTTGGCGGTTGCCATCCTTCGCAAGGCGAGTATTGTGCTGCTTGACGAAGTCACGAGCAAGTAAGTCGCGCCTGGGCCTGGCACCACGGATTCAAGCTGTGCTGACTGTTGGCAAGTGTGGACCGGGCCACGGACGACCTCATGCAGACAATTATTCGCAAGCAGTTCAGGGACTGCACCGTTGTTGCTGTTGCGCATCGGCTAAGCACTATCCTGGACTTTGATCAAGTTGTAGTGCTTGATTGTGGTGTGGTATGTGAAGTTGGCGATCCCCAACAGCTTCTTCAACGGACCTCCCGGTTTAGGGAAATGTGGATGGGCAATGACGGGTAGATTAGATGGGGCAATGGCTATGCATGCATGCGGGGGAGCCCATAGGTCCGTACAACACACGGGTCCTACTTGGCGCCTCTTTATGGCATTTCCTGTATATCATCGTTAGCCTCTTTCAAGGCTCGCTGTGTTGCTGCTCTTACGGCTGGTCTGACCAACCTTATCGACGTGTCAATTCAAGACCACAATTCTCTCCTAAGCATGTCGAACCACGCAAACTCATTCGCGTACTCTGCAAGAATATGCCGCACAGATTCATGCCAATCATCCTTCCAAGCCCCGCATGCAAACATGGCCGATGCATACTCCCAATATTCCGGATACCATCCTGCCGTCTCCCAATCAATCAGCACCATCTCCCCATCGTCTCTAACGATGATATTCTTCCTTTGCAAATCGCCATGAGTAAATACCGAGTTGTTATTCTGCAAAATGAGGGGAAGAACACGACGGTAGTAGGCGGCTTTATGTTCCAGTCCACTGTTATACGTGTATTTGTCGACCAAGGCGTTGTTGAGCTCTAGCTCTGAATCAAAAGGACCGCTGATGACTCGATTTGTGTCATCGCCGGGTGCAGTCCAGAACATGTCATCTTCAAGTGGTCGTTTCCCGATAGACCCGAAGTATCCAGGAGTGGGGAGGCTCCGTAAAGCATCGAAGTGGAGGCGCAACCGACTCGATATCTTGGCCTTCTGCAACGAATCTAAGCCAGCCCAGGTGGCATCTAGCCCTTGGCCTGGAATATATTCCATGACGATATAGTTGATGCTGGTTCCCCGCACATCTGTCGTCGAGTAGAGGGCAAAGACCTCTGGTACGGGGGCTGCTTGTTTCTCCTTGACGAAGAGCATGTTCTCGCCTTCGAGGAGGCTCACATGTGCGCCGTATTTGATGACGTAGCAGTTGTCGTAAAGAACGACTCGTCGGTCCTCATTCTCCTTGAGAAGCTTGGAAGACTCGATGTCCGCTTGCGATGGTAGTGGAGCTGGCAGGCGATGCTGTGGAGCGAAAAAAGGGAGCTCAAATGTTGGGTCCATGGCGGTACGCGGATCAGGACGATGGGGTGTGAAGTCGGAGGATCCGGCGTTTTGTGTGGGTGATTGCGCCATGCAAGTCGCAAAGGGAGGCGGAAGCGCAAATCTCGTCAATATGCTAGGCCGGCTTAGGTTGCAAGCTGTGGAGGTTGAAGAAGAAAAGAAGAAAAAGAAACAGGATCGTCAGGCGGAGCCAGCGTAAGGTTGGCGCGGAACTTGTTCGGCCCGAGACTCAAGAAGTCGGTACATGTACGGATACTTAGCAATTAACTTTGACTAATAACTTTGACTCGACATCAGTCAAGAATCAACTCATAGAAGAAGCTTATTGAGCAACTCGCTGAATCAAGGGGCTGGTTGCGTTGATTGGTCTGCTTCCGCATCCATCTATGCCATGGCTTGGGTCGGAAAGTAGACCAGATGCAGTCATGCGCTACATCTATGGCGTCACTATTCAACTCGCTACGCCCTTTAAACTAAGCCGGTACCGTAGAAGGCATAGAATTGGAACGGCCTTGCAGTCTAGGCAAGTGGGGCCGCCACCGGTCTTAGCACCGCCCCAGCTATATCTGCGTCAAGTCCCGTCCGATGTTAATAATGTTAATGGATGAGCCGGGATACCAGCCATGGTTATTCTATGAGTTTCTACGGTACTCCCGGCTTCGAGGATGAGAGTGACTAATGCGATCAAGATCAGGGTTCTGGTCATCAACGGTTGAGAGGCTCTTGTAGAATATATAGATAGACCTGCTCCCACTTGTCTTATTTGCTAGATTCTACAAAGCAGGAAAGTTGTTACCACCCTCGGCTTTTTCGTTTCCTCCCACTTCCAGCAACACCAACTATGCCGTCTCCCAACTCATTCGCCCTTTGGGGGCTGTTGGCTTACACCGCTGTTGCTTCACCGACAACCCATGAGGCGGCGCCAACCGTCAAGCTGGCAAACGGTACACTGGCTGGCACACACAACCCGGGCTTCAACCAAGACTTCTTCCTCGGCGTGCCTTTTGCCGCCCCGCCTGTTGACGACCTCCGCTTGCGCATGCCGGTTCCCCCTGCAGCCTGGAATGGCACGAGGATGGCGGACTCGTATGGCCCGTGGTGCATGGGCAACTCCCTCGGATTGCCCGGCTTCAGCCAGAATCAATCTGCCACCATGAGCGAGGACTGCCTCCATCTCAACGTCATCCGCCCGGGCGGCACGCCGAAAGACGGCAAGTTGCCGGTGCTGGTCTGGATCCATGGCGGCGCCTTTGAGGATGGCAGCGCCGGCGACGGCAGATACAACGGCTCCTTCCTTGTCCAGAACTCGGTAAAGATGGAGACGCCAATCATCTTTGTCAGTTTCAATTACCGTCTTGGTGTGTTTGGCATGATGAATGGCCGGGCTGTAGAGGACGCCGGCCTGGCGAATCTCCTTTTGCACGACCAGCGCCAAGCCCTCGCCTGGATCCAAGAGAACATCCGCAACTTCGGCGGTGATGCCTCCCGCGTCACCATCATGGGAGAATCGTCGGGCGCCACCTCCATCGGCCACCTCCTCACCGCTTATGGAGGCCGTGATGGCCGGCTGTTCAGCGCCGCCATCGCCGAAAGCGGCGGGCCGCTTTACACCACCGCGTCTCGCAATGTCACGGAAAGAGAGGCCGATTTCAACATGGTCCTGACTACCACCGGCTGTATCGACGCCAAAGACTCTCTTGATTGCCTCCGCTCCGTCCCGGCCGAGTCGTTGCGCAGAGCCAGCCAAAAGGTGCCCGCCTCCATCACCATAGACGGTGGCCTTGTGCCGGACTGCAGCTGGCGTCTTCTTCAGACAGGCCAGTTCCTCAAGGTTCCGCTCCTGATCGGCACCAACAGAAACGAGGGCACGTCTGTCGTACAAAACACCATGTCGTCGCCCCTCAACACCACCAACGACTTGACAAGATACATGACAGCTCTCAACGCAGGTCGGGCTCTACCGGATCACGCGCTTCAGAACTTGTCGCGTCTGTATCAGGACGAAATCGAAAGCACGTCTCCCGCCGGCCTCGGCACCGTTCTTGCCGATCCAGGCCCAAAGCGTGGGCCCCAATACGGCAAAGCCACCCTTTACGCGGGTGATTTCATCTTCATCGCAGGCCGGCGCTATGCGAATCAAGTCTGGGCGGACCATGGGGTTCCTAGCTACAGCTACCTCTTCGACACTGTGACTGCCAACGTCGACACCGACACGCTCGGAGCTGCCCACTTTCAAGAGATTCCCTTTGTGTTTGGCAACGTCGACGGCGTCGGTTGGGACGTGAGCCCCTTTCCGGCGGAACCGGAACAGAAGAAGAAGTATGAGAAGCTGGCGCAAGTCATGAGCCATATGTGGATCAGTTTTGCGGTGACAGAGTCGCCCAACTCTCACAAAGGTTGTTCATCCTGCCTCCCAACGCTTGACAAGTCGCTAATGGTGAAGCAGCAAACTCGGTCAATGTCACATGGCCGACATACAGCAGGGAAAACCCGACAAATATTGTGTTTAGTGCTTTGGATGGGACGTATCTACAGCCAGACACGTGGAGAGTTGAGGCCATGGACATGTTGATCGACTTGCTGTAACTGTCAAGTTGGGCGAATAATTTCACAGCGCGAATGGCGACAACATCTTGTGAAGGAGCTTGCAAGGTCGGCAGCTCAAGAAGGAGATGAGAAATTCGAGCCGGTGTCTTTGCCATTTGTACCCGCCAGATTGCCAACTTCTATGGCCTAATTTGCTAGTAATATCATGTACCCTTGATCATTTAGCCCTCTTATAGGCCAGCATCCTCCCTTGAACGACCAAAGCTTGCACCATCTATTTATGGCGCCACAAACACTTTATATGCAGCTAGGAGACTAGTAGAGTAGTCAACGGATCGGATTGAATACTCCATTTCTCCCAACTTCTGGCACCTTCCGATCTCGTCCTGGTTTAAATGGGGTTTTCGGAGTCGGCGGGTTTTTCGGTCTTGGTGGGTTTTTAACAGTAAGATCCGGTTTGAACGCTGGGTTCTTCGGACCAAGATAGTCGCCAGGCCCAACAGTTTGTCGCCGGTAAACCTTTTTGTCTGCCACTGGGCTAGCCGTAGCAGTGGCCAGTCCAGCAAGCATAGTAAGGAGGGTTGTTGAGATCTTCATTTTGGTGCCAAGGCGTTGGAGTATAGATTGTTACTTGGAGTGGCAAGTGTTGTTTCTTGGAGTGGCAAGTATTGTTTCTTGGAATGTAGCAGTAGATTGGATTTGTTGCACAGTTAGGTTTTGGTGCGAGGCAGACGACTCTTAAGTACTCGCAGGTTGGTGACCTGAGAGCGCCTAGATCTGAATCGTTATTGAGTCTGCACTATAGGTACAAAACCGTCGCGCTACTTGAGCATGCAAGGTTTCAATATCCAAGTTTCAACCATGACTCTACCACGGGAGCGGGATGAAACTCGACACATTAGGGTTGACCCTATCAAGCCAGAGTAAGAACTAGGCCATGTTACCCGTACCCTCCACTATTTTTCTAGACTTGGCTGGTGATTAAACTGGGATCTAGAAACGTAGGAGCAGGCATGAGTAGCAGCTTCCCCCTTCCCTGTTTGAGGATCTTTACTTTGTTATTTTCGGCATCGCCGAGTCCCTTCTCAAGGGTTGATTGAGCACAATCACGACGAAACAGAGAGTGAAGAACAGGGGCCAATGATTGAATCGTTGAACTCCGAATAGCGCATTCAACACCAGGGAGACGATGTCTTTTAAACATGAGCCATCTTCCGTTTCATGACGGTTCACCTCCGAGATGTCTCGGAGGTCTGCCTTGTCGAGCACCGTTCTTACATATACTGTCCCCTTGAATTGGGCAGTGGTCAAGGCTAATTACCTCTTTATAATCCCCATGCATGGCATTTTTCCAGTTACAGGTTATGAGCCCGGGCTGGCTCTCAAAACGCCAAGTGTTTCTATTTTGAGCTAATTTTCGACCAAGTTAATGCATTGTTGCAGAGATCGTGATCGATGACGTCCTGTCGTACCTAGTCAGCAGCCTGCCTCAAGACAATGAGTCAGTCTTTGGAAAGAAAGGAACATGACTCTCTAACAAGGAGAGGAGAGCTTTCCACCACCATAAGATGTGTCAGAGGGCTAGGCACGGGGAAAGGCTTAAAACAAGGTGTGAAAGGCTTGTTCTTTAGGTCTACTCACAGGTAATCAATTAAATTTTGGTACTTTCATATCAATGGCTCACGACTGCCTTGTGTTTGCGGAGAGTACATGGCAATTTCTGCTGCTATTAGATGCTCAAATTCTAGCATTTCCACGCCTGTGACGGGAAGGGGTCTCTATAGATGCTCTTGTTCTTATTACAGGTCCGTGACACTGTGGCTGGGCGGTTACCAGCAGCAATTCGATAGTTGAAAACCTGCTTCACACCATACTTGCCCTTACAACCGGTAGTCAGTCCGTCTCTAGTAGAACTGTCAGCCGGCTTGACTCCCTTCCTAGGCCTTGTTGCGGTTAGCAGCATCCTGTCCTTTCGACAACTCCGCAGTGCACCAATCATATTGGTCCATTGCACAACAAATGGTAGCAATTAGCAACCTAGCGAGGTTACTGTACTGTGGGTGCTCTTGCTGCCTGTCTTACAACTATGAGACACGCGGGCCGGTGGCACACCGAAGCAGTCAACACTGCACTCACCGAGTAGCCGCGTTCCGCCTCATTCGTGTTCCGCCTCAGCCGTGTTCCACATCGCCGTGTTCCACATCGCCGTGTTCCACCTCGGCCGTGTTCCACCTCGGCGTGGTCAGCCTGCACCTTGAGAAGATCCCGACGGGCATAAAGACGGCTGTTCCTATAGGGCAGGAGCTGACAAGAAAAGTCTTACACCCCATGTAAATCTGGATACGTCCTATCTTGTGGCAATATGTCTGAGATGTTGGTTTGAACCTCCATGACGACTTGCCGACGGGCTTGTATGTGCCTAAAGGCCGAGACAGGGAAAAGACAAACCTACATGGAATACGAGAGTATGTATCAAACCTATACGAGAGCATGTTCTAGCTGTGTACTTCGTATACTTCGTAGACTATAGATATATATAGAGAGAGAAAATAAGTTGTAGTAATTCCCAAACCCCTTCAAATCATCTCCCTCAGTCACAACTAGGGATTCATTCCCCTTTCCATCCCAAAACCATGAAGGTCTCATCGACATACGCCTTCCTCGCCCTCCTCAGCGCCGTCAGCGCCGAGGAAGCCTGTGTCGAGGGCAAACGAGTCACCATCAGCCCCGGCCACACGGTCGAATACAAATGTGGCAAGTATCGACTGGGGCAAACTCATCGCAACATCCGCTCCCATGACGACTGCGCCGCCCTATGTCGAGATGAACACCGCTCCGTGTGCAGCTATCACGCCGCGAGGAACATGTGCGTCGTCGGCGATGAGAACGGCAAGGAGGGCAGCAGCCCTGGATCGACTTACATGGTCAGAGTCGAGGAGCACGCGGAGGATCCCTTTGCAGAGGACCCCTTCAAACAGACCTGCGAGGAAGCGCGGGATGAATGTCTTGGACGCGAGACGACTCAGACAAAGGACCTGTCTGACTGTCGTGGACGCGAGACCACTCAGGCAACGGAACTGTCCGCCTGTCATGGACGTGAGACGACTCAGGCAACCGAACTGTCCAAGTGTCGAGCCGATCTCGCCACGGCATCGAAGCCACGAACCTGCGGCGTCGCCAAGTGGGGCAAGGAGTATTATGAAGTAAAGGCCGGCATGCGCATCGCCGACTGCAAGAAGCAGTGCCAGGCCGACGCCAAGTGTCTCTCGTACAGCGCCAACTCCGGCACCACCGGCGCCATCAACTGCTACCTCTACGGCAAGGTCACTAGCGAGGTGCCTCACCAGACTTATCCGAACTTTGTCCAGTACGACAAGAGCTGCCCTTAGGGCGGGACGGCCGCTTGGCCATGTTGGGAGACGGCTCGCGTTGGGACAACCATCATTGGGCATCATGACGTCCAAATCGACCGTCTTTTGGGTATGCTGGCAGAGACTTTCTCTTTTGTTTGGGCTAAACACCCTTGTGTTTCGTCTACTGCCCGTCTTGAGGCCAGGACGCTCATTTACTGTGCTGCCTAAAGTGACTATAGGAAGCCAACCTCTTAGCATTACGAGTTAGATGGAAAATCCAAGAGTCTTCTGCCCGATGGTCGCCGAGTTGTCCATACTGTACCCCTTGTTTTCCACTCTCTGTAGTCTTGCCTGTTCCAGGGGTATTCGCCCAAGATTTCATGATTCTTGTCGGGGCCGGACCAAACGTCCCGGATCCCGCGCAAGACACGGCTTTCGGGCGGTTGCACGGGCCGCGGCCCCACCCCAGCTCCGCGTCTGCCGAGGTTCCTCGTCACAAGCTGCGACCGAAAGACGACCTATTCTCTGGCAGTCATCCACGAGAATATCCACGATATCCACGACAATATCCACGACAATATCCACGACAATATCCACGACAATATCCACGACAATATCCACGACAATATCCACCATGCCCTCGGTCAAGCCCGTCGCCCTCGTCGTCGGCGCCTCGCGCGGCATCGGCCGGCAGATCGCCATCGACCTCGCGCGCAACGGATACGCAGGTACGTGTTGCCGGGACCGTGTAGAGGACGACATGTTGACGGCGGAAACACACAGTCGTCGTGGCCGCAAAGTCCGTCAGCGCCGCCGCCGCCGCCGCCGCCGCCGGACCCGCCCCGGACCCGAACTCGCCCGAGTCGACCATCACGACGGTGGCGCGCGAGATCGTCTCGGCCGGCGGGGAAGCCGTGGCCATTCCCGTCGACGTGCGCTCCGAGCAGAGCGTGGCCGACCTCGTGGCCAAGACGCTCTCTGTGAGGCACCGCCGTCCGTGACTCTGACCGGGACTGACGGCAGCAACCGCATAAAGACGCTCCGCCGGCTCGACGTCCTCGTCTACAACTCCGGCGCCATCTTCTGGGCTTCCGTCGCCGACACGCCGCTCCGCCGCTTCCAGCTCATGCAGCGCGTCAACCCAGAGGGCCTCTACGCCGTCGTCGCCGCCGTCCTGCCGCACTTTGCCGCCCACGCCGGCGGCCGCATCGTCGTCGTCAGCCCGCCCATCTACAGCCGCTTCTTCCGCGGCAAGACGGCCTACGCCATGGGCAAGGTGGCCATGAGCGTCCTGACAAAGGGGCTCGCCATGGACCTGGAGCGTCAGGGGCGCTCCGGGGACACGGCCATAACGAGCCTGTGGCCCGCCGTGGTGCGTCTCTCCAATCCCGACCAATCTAGATCTAGACATCTAGATATAGACATCTAGATATAGACATCTAGATATAGACATCTAGATATAGACATCTAGATATAGACATCTACATCTAGACATCTACATCTAGACATCTACATCTAGACATCTACATCTAGACATCTACATCTAGACATCTACATCTAGACATCTACATCTAGACATCTACATCTAGACATCTACATCTAGACATCTACATCTAGACATCTACATCTAGACATCTACATCTAGACATCTAGACCAACACCTCCTGACTCTCTCAGGCCATCGAATCCGCCGCCACCCAGCAATTCACCGCCGCCGACCCCGCCGAGAAGAACAACCTCCGCAAGCCCTCCATCTTCTCCGACGCCGTCCTCGCCATCCTCGCCGCCCCGCCCGCCCGCGTCAACGGCCAGCTGCTCCTCGACGAGGACTTTCTGCGCCACCACGCCGCCGTCTCCGACTTTGCAAAGTACAGCCTCGTCCCGGGAGCCCTGCCACGCCGCATCATGCCCCGTCACCTGCCCGACCTGTCCGTCGCCGAGCAGGCCGACGAGGGCCAGTCCATCGACAGCTCCAACCGCCCCAAGCTTTGACCTGCTTGTCATGACACGCACGACACAGCATCCCCGTGTCCTTCAACTCGTATCACAAGATAGATTCATCTAGTTTGTTAGCAACTGCTCATGTCCTGCTGTTACAGCCCTCAACTCCAACCCCCCCCCGTCCTTGCGTGAATATTACAAAAACAACATGACGCTTGGCCCCTACGCATGGTACTCTGTCGCGCCAAACCCCCTTTTTTCTCTCCTCCTTTTCCGTCTTTTCTCATCATGTTTGGCTGAGGGGTCCCATGTGCTGAAACACCTCAATCTCGCGAATCGTGTCGTTAAACACCCGCGTCACGTGGCCCAGCACCTTGATGCGGTTCCACTCGTGCCTGCATCGCCAGATCTCGTCCATCAGCTCTCGGTTGATCTGCTCCAGCTGTTCGATGGTGCACCCCGACGTGCCGTCCGTCACCTCGGCCAAAAAGTCCTGCACCGCGCCCTCTATCGAGAGGGGCTGCGAGGCCGATTCGCCAGAGTTGCGTATCGAGTGCAATTCTTCTTGCACCTCTGGCGACGGCTGCAGCCCGTCCGACCCCGCCGCCATCGATGCCCCAACCCCGTGTCGTGCCTGTGACTGCGAGGACCCCCGGCTGCCCCCCCGGCTGACCACCCGGCTGCCCCCCCGCCGTGCTCTGGAAGCCGCGGCCATCCCTTGGGCCTGCGAGTGAGGCCACACCTCGTCGCTCGACGTCGTCGCCGTTTGAAGGGGGGCCGTGTCGGGAATTTCCGCCTCGTTGTCGTTGGCCCCGCCGCGATGCTCTCCCGAGGTTCCGTTGGTTAGCTGCGTGCTCCAATCCGACCATCGATGCGTCGATGCGTCAGACGTCGACTTGGTCGACGCCGCCTCGTTGATCACGGCCGACGGCGACACTCCGGGCGGCAGGGGCGTCACGGCAGACTTTTGCGATATCTGCGTCATGCCAGCCTGGCTCTTGGACGTTGCCTGATTGCCGTCCGACTTGGGCGGCGGTCCCATGGCCGACGAAGAACGGGCCGCCTGGGCGTCATCGTCCATGCCGCTCATGCCCACGTCGGCCGAGTTGGGCGCCTCAAAGGAAGTCGAGTCCCCATTGCTCATCGTCGGCTGGCCTTCATGTCCTTGACCTTGCTCCCCCTCGCCGTCGCCATTCGTCGGCGGGCTGCGCAGCTGGAAGCGAGCCGTCGTCAGCGAGCCGGGAACCCGCTCGCCCAGCGTCAGGGGGCCCTGCGAGTCACTCTCGTTGCCGCCTGCCTGCTCCGACTGGAACCTGTCCGTGATGGACTGCATCACCTTGCGTTTCCGCTCCTTCTCCGCCGCTTCCTTTGCCCGCTGGAGCTGGCGTTGATAGAGGCCCTCCCAGTCCATGTGCGCCGTGCTGTTCTCAATGCCGGCCACATCCACCTCGACGTTGCTCACCAGCTCGTTGGCCTTGAGAGTGCGCTCCTTGTCTCCCGCGTTCTTGGCGTCCCTCGCGAGAGCCTTGATGTCAAACAAAAAGTCCCTTGGCCGCGCATAGAATCCATTCGACAAGCGCTCTTCTATCGTCGTCGTCTCCAGGTTGTAATAACACTTGCCAGTGGCCGTGTCTCGCAGCACGTCGTTGTCATGCTTGTCCTTGACAATCTCAAACGGCCGAATCTCGCCTGCAGCAATGTCCGGCCGCACATAGTTGGGATCCGACTCGGCGAACAAGTGGTCGATCTGGACCTGGGGGATGACCGGCTGTCTAAACTTCTTGTACCTTCGGTTGATCTGATCCATGATGGGCTGCAGCTGGATTTTCAGGGCGTTCAACAGCTGGTGATCCCTCTTTTGCAACGCCTTCCTCTCCGCCTTGGTCGGCGGCTTGGGCGCAATCGTAGGGGCAACGGGGAGCTCTTCGAGCACTCGCTTCTTCCGGTTCTCCGGGTCCGGGAACTCGCCCGGCTTCTTCTTAACGTAGGCAAGCGTCGCCCCAAAGTACTCCATCCGGTTCGCCTGAATGGCCAACGAGTCAGCTTCGACGACGCACAAGGGCTGCGGCCACGACACCTACCATCTCGGGTCGGGGAATCTCCATCCGATTCTTGCGAGAAAACCCAAAGAATTCACGAGCCAGGTCCGTGGGTATCTCCCCCTTGTCGCACTCCGCCGTGGCAAGGACGAGCACGGGGTCTGTCGGAACGATGGACTTCAACATGGTCTGAAAGGTGGTCAAGGCAATCGTCCCCGTCAATGTCGCATGCCAGGCATCTATGTTGGGGATGTAGATGACACTGGGCTTGTGGCGTCGAACTTCGGTAAACAGGGCCACAATCACCTGCTCCATGGGCTGCGACGGCGTTAGCTGGCGCGCATCGGGGAATCAAGGAGTCGGGTGTGTCGTGTCGTGGACTTACTCGGCCATCAGCAAGCAGGCTTGGCAGGTCAAAGTTCTGCACATGAACTCCTTCCAAGTGGTGCAGCAGCGCCGATGCAATGTAGCTCTGGCCCATTCCGGCGACACCATAGAGGAGAAACCGGGGTCGGAAGATCCGAGACCGCTCAAACTCTTGATGCATCGTCTCCCGGCCGAACCCGTGGTCGTCGTCGTTGAACTGCTCATACATGGCCTCCTCCAACGCCGTAAACTTCTTCTTGCGGGGCAGCAGATCGTCCAGGGCACGCTTCGCCTCGCCGAACTGGGCACGCAGCAGAGGCTCCACGGACTTGGGCAAAGGCTGCGCTCCCGACGTCGCAGACCGTTCCGAAGAGGGAATCAGCCTCTTGATGGACATCATAAAGTCCGAGGCATGGACCGCAATCTTGTCGGGGTCCACCATGAGCTTCTCCTGGGACGAGTAGATCTGGGGATACGTGCGCTGTATCGAGTTGAGTGCCGCCTCGGTGCACAGCGCGCGAATGTCGGCGCCCCCGTACCCTTTGGTCTTCTCGGCAAGCGAGGCCTTGAATGTATCCGGCAGGCCCCAGTCCTTGGTTTGAATGTCGAGGATGGCTCGACGCCCTTGGATGTCTGGCAGGGGAAAGTAAAACTCGCGGTCGAACCGTCCGGGCCGGCGCAGGGCAGGGTCAATGTTGTCCGGCCTGTTGGTGGCACCAATGACAATAACCTGGCCGCGGCCATCCATTCCGTCCATCAAGGCAAGCAAGGTGGAAACAATGGAAGCATGGATCTGCTCCTGCTTGCTAGACCTGACAGGGGCCAGCCCATCAATCTCGTCAAAGAATATTATGCTCGGCTGCGTCTTTCTGGCCTCCTCAAAGAGGAGCCGCAGCTGCTTCTCCGCCTCGCCAACCCACTTGCTCAGCGCATCGGCGCCCTTGCGCATGTAAAAGGAAATCTTTCGCCCGCCCGAGCCGACAGAGTTGGCAAGAGCGCGAGCGAGAAGCGTTTTGCCCGTGCCGGGAGGGCCGTGGAACAAGACGCCCCGGGGCGGCGTGACGTGGAACTTTGTGAACAGCTCCGGGTAGAGGAGTGGCAGCTGTACCATCTCCTTCAGCTGGTCAATGTGGCCTTGCAAGCCTCCCACCTTGCTGAAGTCGACGTTCATGTCGACGCCTAGAGGGTCCGCGTCAGCGAGGGCCTTGCGGTCCTTAATCTTGCCGACATTGGGCGTGGCGCCGACAGCCTCGGCGTTCAGGCCATGCGCGCCGCCCAAGAAGCCGCCAGGGGCCGCCGACGTCGGCGTCATGCCTACGTTGCCCGCAACACTGGAGCGGTGCACCATCTCATCGTCGCTGCTGTCGGAATCAGCCCCGCCGGCGGCCACGGTGCCCCAGGGCCCGGCAAGGAGCGATCGGCCGCCGCCGCCAAAGGGGCCAAACGTGGTGTTGAGATTTCGGTCCCAGCCGCCACCGCCCCCACCTCTTCCGCGGCGGTTTCGGGAAGGCGTCGGCGCCGCGTCCTCGGCTTCTTCCTCCTCAATGTTGACTGCAGTCAAGGGGGGCATGTAATAGTTGACCTTGGCCCGGGACCGTCTCGCGTGCTCCTGGTAGACAATGGGAGACTCGCGTCTGGGCCGACGGCGAGCTCGAGAGGACTGGCGTAGCTCGCGAGCTTCCTCGTTGAGCTCATCGAGGTCGAAATCGTGGTCATCGCCCCCGGAATGCGGACCGCGGCGAGAGTTGCGCCCGCTCCGTCTGTTGGGCCTACCTCGCGGGGTGGGCGTGTCGTCATCGTCCTCTCGAGCCTTGCCATTCTCAGACTTGGACATTTCGGCGTCATCGGACTCATCGCCAGGCTCGAAGTCGCTGCTAGGTTCCTGGACGGGCTTTTTGATCCGTGACCCGCGGGTAAGGCGACGGCCCATCATTTCGGCGACGACGTCGGAACGGCCTCCCTCGGGCGCCAAGAGACTGGCACGAGAGGCCCGGGTCCTGCGAGTGACGGGCACGTCGTCGTCGTCTTCGTCGTCATCGCCGGCTGCTTCCCCCTTCCCAGCCGCTTCTTCCTTGGCAGCGGCTCCCGGTTCAATCTCGGGAGCGACAGCATCCTGCATCACCTCGTCGTCGCCCAACTTGGCCTCGGACAGCTCATTGTCCTGGGAGGGCTGATCGGGCTGGTTGGCGTCATGCGTCGGCGGCACGCTGCTCTCCTGGGTGGCTTCCTGAATAGGCTCGATTGGCTCGGGAGCCGCCTTGAGGCCCTTCATTGCGCGAGACGAGCGTCGGGTACGTAAGAGCACTTCGGGACTCTTGCTTCGGGAGTCACGCGAAGCCACAGCGCGCCGACCAGAGTTGGAGAGCTCAACAAATCCATCGGTCTCGGCGGTGCTCGCACGAGTCGATCTGCGGGTTGTGGAGGCTCGGGCCGGTTTGGGAACCCTGATCCTGACGAGCCTGGTGGGCGGCATTTTTTCCTCCCGTTCAGACTCGGCGACGGCTTCTGCCCCGACTCGGCCTCGACCCCGGCCTTTGCTTCGCTTTTTTGGTTCCGTGTCGTAATCCTCCCCTTGGTCATCTTCGCTACTCTCCTTGTAATTTAGGTGATTTATGGCCGCCTTTCGGGCCCGTCGACCGGCCGCGTTGACGGGAGCATCTTCTTCTTCTTGAGACTCGGCATCATGGCCAAAGGTGTCGTCCTGGCTGTCGGAGAGCTCCTGGTTGTCGTCGTCGTCAATGTCGGAGCCCCGGTATCGGGCGCCCCTCTTGCGGCCGGACCGAGAAGAACGCGAGGGGCGGGGCTTTTTAGAGCTTTTCTGAGGTCTTTCTCGACTGGGATCGAAGTTTTCGTCTCCAGAGTCCGACTTGTTGGGATCGAACTCCTCCAGAGCTCTCTTGCGCTTGCTGACCATGGCGGTCAGTGGTGAGGAGGGCGGTCCTGAGTGAGCAATTTCGCAGGCGGTATCTGAGTGGCGACGGGTCGATGAGATTGTGGCGGCTTCGGACGATGACTGTCCCAACAGGGGAGATTAGCCGCGAAGCTGGGTTTCCAGGGAGCTTTTGAGCAGGGCAAAAGGACGTGTCTAAATCGCAAAGGGCAAGGCTGGCTGCATTGAGATGTCTGCGTGTCTCAAGCGGCGAGAGCACCAAGGAGAGCGAATGAGCATCTGAAGCTCAGAAGACGTTGGGCCAATCTTTTTGCGAGTCGTGCATGAGCTGCTGGCGCCCGCGCACCGCAGGAGCCACAACAAGGGCAACTAGACAAAAGAAGGCGTAGGGGTGAAGGGGATGCCAACCATGCAAGGACGGCAAGACAGTACGTACGGGATGAGGGGTTAGGTTAGGGCTGGTGGTGAGGGTGACACCAGGAAGCAACTGTTGAGTTGGTGTTGGTGATGGGCGCGTCACCGTCGCGGGTTTGTCGTGGAGGCGTCTTGAGGCCAGCCAAAAGGGCGCCTCTCACGTGCAGCTGACTGACGGTACGAATACTTCGTACGAAGTACTCGTAGCTGATTAAGAGAGTGTGGGTGGAGCGGACTTGGTCCAAGCGTTTCTTAAAGGTACTTTTCCCAATACTACTACTAGTATTAGGTAATCACATAAACAGACTCCATGCAGGCACGCTGTTCGAGCAAGAGGCGACACAGTCTGACGGTGGATTCAGCAGTTTGACAAGGGCCCGCCAATGTCAACGAACGCATGACGGATTCCCCGGATTCCCATCTGTCAGGCGCCGCCCAGGAAGCAACATGGCGTCATGCTGCCCAAGCTCCCCCCGTAGGGCTGAGGTGCGCCCCTCGGCCTCTCCCCCGGCAACGTCGATTGAAGCGGGACTTGGCTGCCCCTCATCAGCCCATTCAACAGGCGCCACAGCATGGGCACGATGAAGCAGACTTAGAAAACCAGTCGTGGACTCTCGGCATCGGAAGAAGGCGTCGGTCCCTGAGGAAACCGGTCACTCAGTACTCGAGCAGCAAAACAGCAGCCGACAAGCAGAGTCGGGCACAAGTAGTATAGTACTCGCAGAAAGCAGAAAACATGAGTTGGCGGGTGAGTTTGTGCTTGTCGGGAAAATACCACCTTACCCACCGGCCTAGTGGGTTTGCCATCCGTGGAACTGCCTTCTAGAACGATTCGCCGGCGCGTGTGCCAACCCAGGGGCACACACGATACTACTACTACTACTACTACTAGTACGAAGTACGGTAACCACAGTGTCCATTAGCCTGCGTTCCCGCCAGACAGAAGGCCTCGTTGTTTGGCATGTTGATGCAGCATGTATCGGATCATCTGTCTGCGACAACACGCGGCACTCTTCTTGCCACCTCGGCAAACAAACAAGGCGGATCAAGGCTCAGGACGAACATGGACAAGATAAACAACCTGGTTCCTCCAAAATGAAGCAAAGCAGACTTCATTCCACGCCCTCTGGTACCTTCACGGGGCCCTGCAGTGGCCAAGCTTGCTGCCGCCTCCGCCCTATTTTGTTATCCTGCTGCCTTGCACGATCCCCGCCGGCGTTCCCGTCTGGGCGTCCGAAGGGCCCTATGTATGTATGTATATCGCAACCCGCCATTGGCCCGTCGGAGGTGACTGCTGACCCTCAGCCGCATGCTGCACGAGCTCGTTGGCTTCACTTTGCGTCCCCTCATGTATCAGCTGTCTGGATCAATGTACAACTCTAGTGTAGAAGCCTCCCTTGGTGATTGGCTTCTCCTCCCGGTCCTACTGACCGCATCCCCAAAGGTACCGAGTACACACACGCAAGAGTCATCCGCCGAGACAATAAATATCCCTCCGTCCACTGCCTGAGAGCGCGGCGGCATTTTCCCTACAAACAAACCGCATCCTTCCTCGTAACCTCAACTCTACATACTACCCTCGTCAGTCAACCATGAAGGGCTCAGCGCAACCCCCTCCGGATGCCGCCGCCCGGCCATCCGGAGCCGAGACCAAGCCCATCGACATCCCAGCCCTTCCCAAAGCATCGGTAGGTTGGCGCCCCAAGATCAAAGTGCCCGCGGGTCTAACGCGTCAGGACCAGCGCACCTTTTCCTTGTCGAGCGATGCCTCCAGCACGCCGCCACACTCCATCTCCTCCTCGCTGTCCTCGTCCCTCCGCAGGTCGTCCAGCACCTGGGTCAAGGCTTCGCCCACCGTCAACCTTCACACGACGTGCGGGCGGCACACCGATCAGTATTTATTCGGCGGGCCCTCGCTGACGAAAATGGCTCGCTCCGTCATGAAGAAGTCTTGAGAGGGAGCACACCGGAATCGTCGTTGCATCCATGGCAGGTTCTTGATTGCATCATCGCGTATATAATTGCCTCGCGTTCCTGGCTGGTACAGGACGACCCTTGATGAATCATGACGAACAAGATGGGAATACGCTAGAAGAAGACGCTCACGATGTTTTGTATGGTCTGGTCAGCTATTTCACATGTACATACATACATGTACACACCAAACTTTGTCTTCTCATCACGACGCTCTATGAGGACATTTCCGCGCATTCCGATCCAATCCGGTGCCTCTCCTTGGCAAGATTTCCGTGCGAAATTGCCCACGGACGCCAAGGGAAAGGCGTGCAAAGGGACTGGAGGGATCACGCGCCAAGGGCCACGTGCACACGCAGCTGCTGCGTCGCCCTCGACTCGCCCAGCACAGTTATCCAGCTTCAGGCAGCGTCTTCCCTCGGAAGATGATACGTGGCTCCGTCCATCGCCGCATACGTCCTCTTGAGCCTGCCCAATAGGGCGAGGATCCAGCGCTGGTGCTCCGACCTCGCAAATTGGTAGGTTACGCGGACCGAGAATCCGACGCGATGCGGGCCCATGGTGCCTGCGCCCACCGACTCGACGGAGTGGATAATATTGCTTGTCGTAGCGATCCCATCCACGCCATGTGGTGGCGGAAGACGGTGGAAAAGGGCGACATTGGATCTCGACAAGGAACCTCGTCGGGCATCCCGCCCAGATCCGTGAGCTCCTTGTACCACAGGTTGAATAACCTACGGCAGTCGATGGCGCGCTGGGCTAGAGCCGCCATCTTTCTCGGCTCCAGCCGCTGGACGGTGCCCGTGGCAATCGCCCGCAGCTGGCCAAGCCGTTCAAAGAAGCCGTCGGCAATCTCTATGGTGCGTTTGGGCAAGTGCGGCGGATGAATGAGGTGTCTGCCGCCATGGCGGGCAATGGGCTTCCACTCTGGCCGCGACAGAAAACATGGCTCTTCGGTTTGGTAGAGCATGTCGCAAAGGATCTTCAGCCGTAGTCAACATCGTGTCTAACAAGACTGGCATGTTGCGGCCGCGCACTAGAAGATGCTGTGCTGGCAAAGAGCTTCGCCATGGTCAGCAGCGCAGAGCAACACGACGTGCCTTTGGCGTGGAAGCAGCCTCGCCTCAAACACACAAAGCAGCGCACAGCGTCTCCGATGACTTCAACTCGGTGGTGTGTCCCAGGCTGGTCCGGCAGGGCTGGTCCGGCATGGCACGCCGTATCCGTAGTCCGTATTTGATGCAGTTTCCGCAGCCAGGCCGCTTCTGGTCACACTTGACTCGTCTCTTCCTGCACAGCTGGCACCCACCGCTTCTCGGGACTCGACCATGATGGTGCTGGTGTTGATGCCGACGGCTTGATATGTATCAAAACCGGAGGTTCTAGATGATCCCGAATAGGAAAGTCATAGCGATAATGCGGTGCAGCAGTTAAATTAGGGAAGACAAGCCGATGAGGCTCGCAGAGGCGTGCGTAAGGGGGAGTCGGTTACATGACCTCTTATCTCTCCCTATCGCACGTGACCCCTGGTCCCGAATAGAGGTACCTAGGTAGGTACCTAGGTACTCGCCAGGGTAGGTACCTACCTTCGCGCGCCGGGCACACTTAAGAACAGTGGGTAGGTGACCATGTTTAGTACGTATAACGGTTATATGTGGGTCTAACATCGTGTTGTGATTGGTGTAACGGTGTTGCATTACGTATCACGGCGATAAACGCATATAGCTATTATAGTCATATTATAGTGACTAGAGCGTAATAGTCACACCGCGTATAATAGTCACCGTACGCGATAAAATAAGCAGCATTATATAATAGTCATTTAGTTAATAACCGTGCTAGGGGAATAACTATGTTAGGTAAGCGTAATACGTATATATATATAACCGTTATACGGCTTAAAGCCCTTTTAGCCGCTTATGACTGTATTGGCCGCTTATGACCGTGTTGGCCGCTGGTGACCGTGTTGGCCGCGTGACTGTGTTAGGTGTTGGCCGCGGGCGCGGGTACGTATCCCCTTTGCCGCTTAGGTGGCGGGGTTTCCCTTATATAGTAAAATAAAGTCTAAATTTTTCAATAATTAGTAATCCCGTTTGGCCAAGCGGCAAGCGGCGTAGATCGTAGTATAACCTCGTAGACCTAGGTTCGATTCCTAGTATATAAAAATTTTTGTCCTTTGCCTCGTGACCTATAACCCGTAACCCGTGCCCGTGCCTCGTAGCCTATAACCCGCCCGTGCCTGTGCCTCGTAGCCTATAATCCGTACCTATGCCTCGTAGCCTGTAACGTAACCCGTACCTATACCACGTGACCTGCCGGACCCGGGCTAGGACCCGGCCCCACAGCCGGCGTCCCGTACCTAGGGCTAAGTACTCTTTATTTAATACTTAAAATAATTATTTTTTTATAACCGTTATATTATATATAACGGTTATATATATAAAACTATTTTTTAGGCTATTCTTATTACGCTTATAACACTATTATATACTATTAAAACTATTATAGGCATATAACGGTTAATAGCCGTATAACGGTCACGAACCTAACACTGTTATTGGTCCAACAGAGGTGTAAGACTCATCGCGGGGCCAACATGGTTATAGCGCGTATGACGGTCACCCAGCCACTGACAGGAACCCCGCCCGGCGCGCGAAGGTACGGAAAGCAACCCCGCCCGCAGCCACCGCCGGAGTGGCGCAAAGACCAATTTCGGGCAAAAACCAGCCAGTCAAAGTGGAAGCCCGGGCCCCGGGGTTGATTGATGCTGGGTGATGCTGCCGTCTCGAAGGATTAATTGCAGGCTCTGCGGTCTCCGTATCAGCGGCTCCGCAATCCAGTCTCGCAAGAAACGCACCCGCGATTTACCTGCGAGAAAGTGCCCCTTGGCCTACGATCTACGATCGTGTCTCTCTCGATGTGGGGACTGCTGGCTGGCTGCTCGACAACGGAACTTTTTTTTGGATTTTTGTTTGACTGTGTGTTTACTGCTGGCTGCGTCATCGGTCATCGTATGTATATATGTACGTATTCGTATGTACCTACTTCGTACGGTTGGGCCAGGGAGCCGAGACTTAGACCGAATGGACCGAAACTTTAATTGACGCGGGCGAGATACCGTAGTAATTCAACAAATTGAGCCGGAATTTTCATCTAGGGAAGTGGGGCTTCCGCATGTTTTAGCACCACTACGTTTGTATGCGTAAGGTACCGGGCTCACCCGCCCCTACCACGATAATTTCGAAATAGCGAGGCGGCGGGTTAACCTGGTACTTTCCGTGTACAAACTTGGTGGCGCTGAAACGTGTGGGGGCCCTACTTCCCCAGACGAAAATTCCGGCTCAATTTGTTGAATTACTACGGTATCGCGGCAGTGCTAACACACTCGCCGCAGACCGACCAACAGCCTGGCTGTCTACTTATCAAGGTGCCGGGAAACCCTGACCCATTACGAGTTATACGTGCATCAATGTACTGCCTATAAGTCTATATAAAGGCATACTACTACTACTAGTAGTTGCCTAGAGACACGGCCGTGAGGTTTCATAGCCGCGGCATCTCAACATATTTGCTGGCCACGCACCACAGGCTGCGCTTTCGTTGGCGGAGACTTTCCGTGTCGAAGGGATCGTCGACATGTGACGGTCGCTGCTTCGACCTTGTCATCGATATGCTTGCGTGATCGTCCCTCAAGTCGTTACCCTACCCGTCCATCTGTCCCAGAGAAGGACCGGCCCGGGGGCGTGGACACCACTAGAATCGTGTTTCGAGGCCAGCCGAGGGGGAAAATGGGGCAGCGAAAAGCGTGTTCCTCCGATCCTGCCGGGCGCTGTCGTCTCTTGTTGATCCGGTCTCGGACCGCCAGCTCGAGTTGGCGAAGCTAAGCCAAGGCCAGCGGCTTTCACGAGTTATAAGCTTTCTGCTGCTACTAGTAGTAGGTAGTACGCATCCCGCTCCCGAGCCGCCGCGCCGTGCTATGCACAGCAAGCAATCATGTAACTCGTATGTATGTATGTATGTGGTGGTAGGCGTGGGCGTGGGCGGGGAGCCGCAGCTCCTGCCGTGCTCCCTTGAGCCGCATCCGATCAACAAGTAGTAGTACTAGTAGCTGTTCCCAAGGAGAGCTGAACTCTTCACCGAGCCCGGCCGAAGCTCCCAAGACTTCGGCTCACACGGCAGGCGACGCCACGAGAGACATGGCGTGCCGGACCGGCTGGAGCGAGTGGTGACACGAGAAAGGGTCAAGCGAGAGGGAGTTGCCAGAAAACCCGGCCAGACCTCGATTTTTTTTCTTTTCCCCTTCCTCCTGCCCCCCATATCCCATATCCGCAACGTGCTCCGTACGAGTACACACATACACATGGTGCATAACTCGTACTTCGTAAGTATATATGTACTTCGTACGAGTTACTACTACTAGCTCCATGCAAGGCATCCTTCACCACCGCCGAGATGCGAGGTTGCTGGTGTTGCAGACCATGGTGGCGGTACCTCGCTGAGCATCTCGGGCAGGTACCTATAGTATTCGTACCCCTTCTCGCAATGTATCCCACGGGCTGCGTAGGTACTCGGCGTCCAAGGTACACGGCTGCCAAGTCTTTTGGTTCAAACGGCGCAAGGCGCTTCTGACACATGCTAATCACGACACGAGGCTGAATGTTGCTCGCTGAGGGTTGAAACAGCAACGAAAGGGGGGCACATTCCTCGGCTTGCACTAATAATAAAAACCGAGGGCAAACATTACAGCACTGTAAGCACTGTAGGCATTCGAATGGGCAAAGTCGGTATATATGTATCCGTACTTCGTACTTTTAGACTCATGGTCACAAAGACGGCACAGAGCGAGGGAAACATGGAGAGACAACCAGGGGGCATGATTGGCTCGTGCCGATCCCCGGACAGCCAGACCGTGGGTTCGGCCAATCCCTCGTCATGCACAGCCCTTGCCCAGCGAGGGTTTGTCGTAGTCGAGACTCAAAATGGCGCCAGGTCACAAAAAAGTGTAATGAGTGCAGTGCAGCAAATGTATGTAGAAAAGGGGCCAATCTGCTCCTTATCATTGAACAAACCGAGCCATGACCTACGTAGGCTGTGGGGCAAGGACGAACATGCGACTCCTTTTCCAAGCTTGCACGTCCGTCCCTTCCCTTCCATACTTCGTACCTATTCGTACTCCGTACTTCGCAGTAGCAGTACGAATAGTGGTACTAGTAGGTATCCGTACTCGTAGGTATGTATGTAGTTACTCCAACGACCGAATGAGCGACACATCCACTACCGGACACGGCCTGCACTTGTCTCTCGTCGATGGCTGGGCTGTTCATGCAGGGCTGCATGTAACGATATTCACACATAAAGTCTTGCAATTCGACGGTCCAACGGCCTACTTCGTACGAGTACAGACTAGTAATTATACAGACCCCCCACGAAATCATCCCGGGCTGCTGTTTCAATCCGAGCACCGTCCGTAACGCAGAATAGCCAAGGTACCTACGAAGTAGAGAAAGATGACAGCCGCGTCACGGGTACACGCCCGACGCGTCGAGGCATGCACGGATGGCGGCGGCGTCTAGACCCGGACGCGCCATGGGAAGAAAAAGCAGCGGCAAAAGCAGTAATAATAACATCGGCAACAAGAGGCCGTGACGATGACGCCTCGCCGGCGCGACAATCGGTACTGAATCAAAAGCACAGCACCTGCACAAACAAGCTCCAAAAGCCCTTTGAGGAGCAAGCGGATTTTAAGCAACATGCGAGAAAAAGCTTCCTGTCTCCGTACCCACACAAGATGAGGCTGGTAGGTACATACTCATGTACATGCGGGCTCCGTGTCTACTTGTACTCGGTGGCCTGGAGAGTCGAGGAACCGCTGCCGATAAGCCCATGTCTACGAAGTATACTTCGTCCCATTAGGCGTGCAGTACCGAGCTCGGCCCACGGGTCCCTTTAGCGCAGAAACTGGTCAATGCCACGGCGGTCCAATCACTAAGGTAGCCTCTGGCGTGGGGCACCCTCCCCTTTTTAGGGTGTTGTGCGTCTTGCGTCGTCAACGCGGCGTGCACGCCCCAGGCAGTGCGAATATTCGTAGTATTCGTAGTGGTACCTATGTATCCGTACTTCGTACGAGTTACGGAGACAAGAATTGGAAAGGGTGTGTTTGTTGGTGGAGAAGGGCAAAAAAAGGGGAATAGGAGACAGGCTGTGCATCGCACATCCCCATACCCACACACTCTACCCTCACGACAAGCCAGGAGCGTCTTGGCCGTGCTTGGCCGACAGGCCTGTTCATCAATCATATAGTATTCGTAGGCTCATCTCGGTGCTCGAGTACATACATACGTATGTACATATGTATGTATGTCCATAGCTTCTCCTTTCCAGTCACCGAGTGCGAGAAAAAAAGAAAACTCTGCCTAAAATAGGGCACCGTCGGCATGCAATGTGGTCATCAAATCGGCGGGCGCATGCCTCCCCCTCTCGCGTGTCGTGACGTGCAGTCAACAACAACGGCCGGCCCGGCAAAAAAAAAAGCGACTCGTTGCATGCATGCATCACCAGCCGAACTCCCTTTTGATCAACTTCATCCATGGGTCCCGCGCGATATTGATTTTGTGGTATGTATGTAGGTAGGGTAGGTAGGTAGGGGACGTAGCAAGCGACTGTAGGTATCCGCCACCCGGGCGGACCCCGGCGTCCGGTGTGAAGGTACTGGCAGGCACTGCCGGGTACTGCTAGTACTCTGATGGTAGACCAGAGCATCTTTAAATGTACTCCGGAGAGCCACTGTACCTATAACCTAGAACGCTACAGCACGGACTACCTATGGGCCCGGGCCTGCAAGTGTGCTGCCTACCGCCACTCTAGGGGTCCTTGGCTTGTCGCCCCTGAGGTGCAAGCCGCACCCGGCACCGGGGGCCTTGCTTCCTTGCTTTCTTGTCCAGGTAGGTAACTCCGTACCTCCCTCCTCTTCACCTACTAGCAGTACCCGTAGCGTAGCCTTCGACTTGCCCCCCGGCCCCTCTCTCCACTGAAACCCAAAGGCATGGAGGACACCTGAGAGACCGAACCAGTCGGTCGACACCCGCCCGCTCTCTCCTCCCACCGCTTTCCACTGGCTTCTCCATTCCACCTTCGCCCACCAGACCCGACACTGACCATCACCACCCGTCCGTCGACCCGTTCCATCCGCCTTCTTTCCTTTCCCCATCTTCGACCTCATTGTACTGTCTGTTTTTTCCTTCTTCGTCGCCCCCTGTTTCCCCCTCCCCTGTCGACTCCGGACGAGCGAACACGCGTAACAGAGCGGCCGACGCAAGCACGCCTGCCACATCTCTCAACCGCCCCTTTCCTCCGCTCGGCCTCCCCCAAGCGACCAACGCCGCCCTTTTCGCCCCTTCAATCATTTCTTCGTCTTTTTCCTTCCATAACGCGAGCGCTGCGTTGCACACGTTCGACTTGCCCGCTGCATTGCCTTGCCGCCTCTTCGACCACCTCCCCGTCCATCCTCCCCCCCCCTTGTGACGCTGCCATCGGAACGCTCGTCCTACTCGACGCTGAGCTCGTAATACCTCGCACAGCCATCCCGACTTGTTCCCCACGGCCGTCCTCTCCAAGACGGCCCCATCGTCTGCGCGGCTCCCATGTTTTGTCCGAGCTTGCTACAGATTTGATCGTGTCCTCTCGTCTGCGGCACTTGGTCTTTCTCAGCCGTCCAACTCAACTCTTCTCATCCGAGTTTTACATTCGACTCGGCGACGGGCCTGACGTGGCTGTGAGCGTATCCGTTGCCGACACGACCACCCTCTCTCCTCCCCGGCCTCGGGCGTCCTTCGATTTCATCGTCTTCCAGTCGCTTTTCTTGCACTTGCAGTCCCAACGAACCGACAAAAACAGATCTTGCAATCGCTACTCCCCACCTACCTCGAAAAAAAAAACGAAAAACCCCGGCGAATAGGGGAAAAAGCTGAAAACAAGAAAAAAAAAGGTTCGTCCGCCTCGTCGATGAACGCGTCTCTTTCATACCACCTTGCTTTGCCGAAGACGCTGCGTCATGAAAGCTTTGTTTCCAGCTGCCACTTGACGTGTTCTTCCCTGGTAACTCGGCCTTTTCAGCCCGTCGCTGACAACAAGCCATAGGCTCAGTCCATTCTGCTACGTGCTACTTTCTGTTCCTCTCCGCGTCGCCCTCTCCGAATTCTTCGGCCGTCAAGACGAGTGCATAAACACGGGGGACGCAGCCCGCGTTTATCGGAACACATTGCTGCGTGCCTCGAATTGGAGGAACTATGGCTGCGCTGGTTCAGACCTATCCGCAGCAGACTGGTACGGTAACGATGCTCCAAACGCGGCCCTCATCCACCTCGGGCATGATGTCGACGAGTCAGCCGCACCCCAACCACCAATTCATGGGGAGCGCCCCCCAGTCTCCGAGGTCCCCGTACCAAGGCGCCGTGTCGTCGGGATATCGAGGCAACAATGCCCCGGTGCAGCCCTACGCCTTCACGAGCACCCCGAACCTCAACCAGACCATGTCCTGGCAGCAGTACGGTGCCTACAGGACGACTTCGTCGCCCGCTGTCGGCGGGGCCCAGTCCTACGACGTCAACTCCAACTACCGTGCACCGCTCCAGAGCGCTCCCCTGGCTACAAACGCCGGATACTCGCACTCGTTTGGAGTTGGCCACGGCGGGTCGCGTGACGACTCTGCGCTCTCGACGAACCGGAATATTATACCGACGTCGCGGTCACAGTCGTCTCTGGCCGTCAACACGCAGCCTCTCAGCTCGGGCGCTCCCGGCAGGAATGCTCCTGATCGATACCGTCGACCGAGCGGTGGAAACGTCCATTCGCGCTCGCAAAGCTCGACCCTGCCATCGAGCATATCGACGGGGAACAGCCAGCAGTTGTACGCCGCACAGGGTAACCCGAGTTATCCTGCCCCAAATTTTCAGGGTGGCAGAGGCCTGGCCGCCGTGTCGTCGTTTGACGACATGCATCTTCACAACCGGTCATTCCAGGAAGACTCCAGAAGAATGCGTCGCCGCAGCATGCACACAATTGACCTGCCCGGTTCATCCAAGGCTACCTTGAGCCCCGCTGATGCAACACGCCCGGAAAAGGACTCAAAATCACCACGCCCGTCTCACGCGACGACTCATTCTCGGAGTGGCAGCTCAGAGAGTGCTTCATCGACTCAAAGCAGCCAGTCTTCAGTATGTTACGCCGCGAATGCTGATGGCACGGCTCCATTTTGTAGGAGTGATGCTTGCCAACAGATGCTAACGGTGGTTGCTGTGCAGACTACCAACCGCAACATGTCCGCCTCCACCGGGAACCCCCCCTCACCTGCCTCTGACGATGCACCCTCCAAGGCTGACCAGGCTAGGCTGGTAAACATTCCCCCGCGCGCCTCGTCTTCTGACGCGACCAAGCGCACGCACAATCCCTCGCCGCTCTCCAAACCAGCGACGATGGCCAATGACGCCTCAGAAGAGTCGTCTCTGACGAACACGACGTCTGCCGGATCTGCGGGCGCCAAACACAACTCCCCAGCGGCAAAGCAGCTGGCTGCGATTAACCAAAAGGGTGGGAGGGCTAAGAGCAAGACATCTCGGCTGCGGAGGGCTTTCTCGTTTGGCAGCGCCGCAGACTTTCGCAAGGCTGCTGGCGGCGAAGAAGATGGCGTCGAAAGGATGGAGTCGTCGAAGCTACACAAGGAGCCTACCGCTGACGAAGCCTACGATGCTGAGCAGGCTCGCATCGCCGAGGCACAGGAGGCGGCGGGTATCGGCAGCAGCATATATGGCGGACGTTTTTTCGGCTCGACGGACAACTTGTCCATTTCTTCGACGGCATCGTCGGCATCGATCATGATCCGGAAGATGGGGCGCGGGATGAAGAAGAGCACCCGGTCGCTCGTCGGTCTGTTTCGGCCCAAATCCATGCCTGGGTTTCCAACGTCAGACGGACTGCCGCAGGATGGGAGCCAGCCAGCCGTGTCCATGCTCACTGTTGAGGCCGAGACTCAGCGGGTCAACGTGACTGCCGACCCTTCTCTGACGAACGGCGGCACCGGGTTCCCCCACCTCGAGCGGAACTCTCTGGACGCTGCGCAGGTGACAGAAATGGCACCAGAGCGTCTTGGCAGCTCGGGTACGGACCAATCGGTCCCACGCAAGAGCATCGTGGGCGGTGACCGGGAACGAGCCGAGGTGCTGGCTGCCGTGCGAAAGGGAATATTGAAGCGTAAGTCCTCGAATGGCTTATTGCCGGCTGCACACCCTCACTCACAGCCATGACCATGACTGACCACGAAATGCAGGTTCCTCGAGCCCATCTGTTCGCGCAGCCGATGCATCTCCAGACCTGGTGCTGCCCAATATTCCAGCCGTATTCGATTCGCCGAGCTCAAGCGGGCCCAGCACACCAAACGATGAGACGCTGGGCCACAAGAGAACGGACTCGATTGCCATTGGCAACGAGGACTACTTTATGTCTGCACTGCGGCTGCGGCAAGATACAAAAAGTCCACCGGGAACGCCTCAAGGGACAAAACGAAGCGCCACCTTTTCGCCCCGCATCATCTTTTACGACACTTGGCCGAGTCAAGAGTACGACCGCCGGGGTGACGTCGCGACTTGCAACCGCCTTACGCCGATGCTGGCCCAGCAAATCAAGGAAGAACTCAACACGTTCAAGATGGTGAGTGTCTTGTGCTACGAGGCTTGGTGGTTTAAACAAGGGCTGACTGGGCGCGCACAGGAGATGGAAGTGCACGAAAACTCCAAGATCTACACGCACTTTTTCTGACGAGGGTCATGCCGAATGGAGTGAAGCCTTGCAGCTGATGGCCCAGTCGACGACGGACGGCAGAAGCCCAAGGCCATGTACTTGGGACCACGACAGTTGTTCATTGATGGCGTTTGGGGACAGCATTGTATGGTGTCGGATGGCGTTTTTCAGTTTGTGTCACCACATGTCGGGCGGGAATTTAGCCCCAGAGTCATGACATCTGCTTAATATTGCGGCCAGGCCAGGGGGCATGGCGGAAGAAATGTTGGACCAGAGGGTTGTGGAATGGTTTCTAGAGAGGACGGCTCGGCCGAGGAGTTCGGAGACGAGGCACTGCTCTGGATTGGTGCGTGCCTGCGCAAGCAGGAGTCGAGTCGCGTGGAGAAAGGGGGTGAGGGGGTTAGGGGGTTAGGGGGACGGGCGACGACGAGGCAAGCAGCACAGACAAGCAGCACAGGCAAGCAGCACAGGCCAAGAGACATGCGAAGATGCGAAGAGACGGGGCGGGAGGAGGCAGCAGCGTGACTGATGATGGTCCACGCGTTCTGTGCTCGGGCGAGGAAGGATTGTCTATAGCTCGACTAGCCCACAAGCTAGAGATATTCTAGGCGTGTCTGGATTCTGAGCGCATGCTGCCCTGCTGTGCCCCCGGCCCCTGGCCATGTGGTGGGATGAAAAATGAAAACGGCGGTTGCAGTGGACCCCCCGCGGGACGGATTTTAGCCCCCCCTAGTCTTGGGTTTTGATTGATTTTTCGAAGCCCGTGCTGGCGTCAAACTGTGATTTTTGCCAACCTCCGGAACCCCGAAGCCTTCAGCGGCGCAAGTCCTGGGCGACGCAGACAGAGGAGCGCGAAACTGGGAAGCCGGGTTCGTCGATGCGACCGGCCTGCATCGGGTCTGCGGTGTTTGGATCGTCTGCCGGCGGGAAGCCTGTTGTGCGCCGGGCCATGATGGCGGCGGCAACGATGCACACGGCAGGCAGGGCGGAGAAGCTCCACGGGAGAGCCTTCTATGAGAGCATCGGGTGTCCGAGGTACATCTTGGCTCCCATGGTGGACCAGTCCGAGTTTGTACGTTGCCGGCGGCCGGCTTTTGCATCGTCGACGCTCGCCGACTCTGTCCCTGCCGACTCTGTCCCTGCTGACTCTGTCCCTCCAGGCATGGCGCATGCTTACGCGGTCCTTTATGTCCGAAGGCGAGCAGTCGAAGCTGCTCGCCTACACGCCCATGCTGCACGCGCGCCTCTTTGCGCAAGAGGAGAAGTACCGCAAGACGCACTTCCAGGCCGTCCGCCCCGGCTCCGACGAGGCCTGGCTCGACGGCAACCCGTCCATGGACCGACCGCTGTTTGTCCAGTTTTGCGCAAACGACGCCTCGGCCCTCCTCTCGGCCGCCAAGGAGGTGGCTCCCTACTGCGACGCCGTCGACGTCAACCTGGGCTGTCCGCAGGGCATCGCGCGCAGGGGTAACTACGGCGCCTTCCTGCAGGAGGACCAGGAGCTCATCTTTCGCCTCATCAACACGCTGCACAAGGAGCTGCCCGTCCCCGTGACGGCCAAGATTCGCATCCTCGAGACCAGGGAGAAGACGCTAGAGTACGCGCGGAACGTGCTGCGGGCGGGGGCCTCGATCCTGACGGTGCATGGGCGGAGACGAGAGCAAAAGGGCCACGTGACGGGGCTCGCAGACTGGGCCATGCTGAGGTTCCTGAGGGACGAGCTGCCCCCCGACACGGTCATCTTTGCCAATGGCAACGTCTTGCAAGGGGGGGACGTCGAGCGATGCCTGGAAGCCACGGGGGCCGACGGCGTCATGAGCGCCGAAGGGAACCTGAGCGACCCGGCCATTTTTGCCAAGGCTCCGCCCGTCGGCCAAGAGGGCCGCGAGTACTGGAGAGGCAAGGACGGCAAGGGCGGCTGGAGGGTCGACGCCATGACGAGGCGTTACCTCGACATCCTCCACAAGTACGTGCTCGGCGCCGAGCCACCGAGCCGGCGCCCGCTCTTCCAGCCCGGCGACGACACGGCGTGGATGGAGGAGAGCGAGCGGGCCTCGGGCTCGGCCGAAGAGCCAGCCAGGAAGCGCCGCAGAAAAGACGGCGGCCCCAAGAAGAGCGGCCCGTCGTCGGCGTCGTCGTCGCCCAACCTCTCGGCCGTGCAGGCGCATCTCTTCCACCTCCTCCGCCACCTGGTGACGCGCCACACCGACGTGCGCGACATGCTGACGCGCAGCTGCAGGGGCGGCGGCGAGATCGTGGCCGCGTACGAGGGCATCCTGGCAGCCGTCGAGGTCAAGGTGGCCGAGGGCCTGCTCGAGTACGAGCGCACGGGCGGCAAGAGCTTCGAGGGCGAGCTGGACGCGCTGGGCGGCGGTGCCGCGGGCGATGGCGACGGCGACGAGGCCGAGAGCTCGCTCGGGGCTGTGCGCAAGTGCAGGCGGCCGTGGTGGGTTGCGCAGCCCATCATCCGGCCGCTGCCCAACGAGGCGCTGGCCAAGGGGGCCATTACTCTGAGTAAGAAGGAGAAGATGGCGGCGGCCAGGGCCTTGGAGGAGGAGGAGCAGGAGGGGGGCGAGAGGGACGAGATGGCCCATGGTCTGAATTCCTAACTAGCCCAAGCCCATCTAGCAGCAGCCTTGTCATGGCAATCCTCGCTGGCCGTCTATCCGTCTATCCTTTGTTTCCTCTCCGTCCTTGACCTGCCATCCGTACCGTCTTTACACCGTCATCCTTTCCACCCTCATCGTCCTTTCCACCCTTTCCACCCTCACCACCCTCACCACCCTTGCCCTTTTGCGAGGCCACATACCCCCCTACAGCAGCCCCCAGCCCACCAACCCCCTGAATAACCCCATGAACAGCCGCCACGCCGTACCCGCCCATGGCCGCGCTCTGCGCCACCGCCGCCGCGGACCCTGCCGAGATCCCCGCCGCCCCGAAGCCCACAACCCCGAGCAGTGGTCCTGCGACGAGCACCGGCGCGGCCAAAATCAAGAGGCCGGGGGCGGCCGCGCCCACGACGTCGGCGTGCCTGGCCGCGAACTGCCCTGCCTGGGGAGGAGCTGAAGGTCAGCAAGCCGTTGCAGGAACCGCACCAGGCGTGAGAGGCGGTTCCTCACCTTTTCAGTCCAGTTGGCGAGTGACTCGGGGAAACGCATGGCGGCCAAGTTGCTGAAGATGTCTTGTCTTGACTGGATGGCTATTGTTGGTTGAGCAGTCGCTGGACAAGGACGGAGCTCGGTGGCAATGATGGTCTTGAGGCCAAGATGAGAAGAAGAGAAGAAGGAGAAGGCTAAAGATAGAGGAAGGGGGGAACATGTAAGCTGTGGCAACCCGATTTTTTGTACCCGAAGAGTGATGCCGTGAAGCCCACCGAGGCATCCGCGAAAGTGAATCTGCATGTAGGCTCCCGTCGTCTAGCAACCATTCACCAACAGACTCCCTGTCCATCCATCTCCAGCACCTACCCGCCCCCAGGGCACTTGGGGACCAACGGGTGAAGGAGACAAGAGCTCCGCCGACGGAATCCGGAATCAATTGAGTGATTTTGCTATCTCGACCCCTGCCCGACCGTTCCTGCCAACGAACTGTGCCTTATGCCCGTTAACGTTACCAGGCTCAAGCGGGCGAGTTGAGTTTGTGTCCAGGTTTCCAGCCCGGCAGCTTTCCATAGCGTCCTGGTCGATCCAAGAAGGTTCCTTCAAATTCGTCTCCACCATCAAACAACATCAGATCAAGGGTCGTCGACCCGAACACCAGAATTGATTTCAGCAAGTAGAGTAAAAGAGTGATGCATACGAGCTTTGATGTTGAGATCTTGGATGTTGCGACATGTCTTGGCCAATGTAGAGTCTTTGCCGTGGTATTTATATTCCAACGTCCCTATATTCGTACTTGATTCCTCCTCTCTTCCTGCATCCCTGTATAATGCCTCATTGTGCTTTCCTGCGTCCCGCATTTTCACTCGATATAACTCATAACTCGTATTGCGCTATAGAGCCAGCTAGCATGGGTGATGTGCAACGTCCCTGACAAGCCCGTCAATGGGCACAGCCTCCTTGCATGACCAGTGAGGCTAAGGGCCAATGGTCATTAACTCCATCATCCCAACTGACTCGACCTCTCAAGGCCGCCGCCAACACCAACCATGACACATACGACATACGTTGGGGTCAACAACTTGATAACCACGTCCCCAGCGAGGTAATGAAAAGACAATCTCATCATTGTTACTGCCAACGCTCACGCATGAATGCCGTAGCCCCCCCGTCACTCAGATCCCCCGTCTCCCCCGCTTCACCGGCGGCGGCGACCTCGAAAAGCTCTCGCTGGGCCGTCTCCTCCTCTTGGCCGACAACGGTGAGAGTGATCTCCGCCCCTTGCTCGGCCCGCCCGGCGAGCTCGACCTGCCGCGGCGCCGCGGCGGCGGAGATGGCGAGTCGTACGAGGGAGATCGACCGGCGGGCCTGGCGTTGCGTCGCGGAGTCTCGTCCACCGACGAGCTGTTCCTCCGATGCCCACCCCTCACGCTCCCCCCTGGCGCTCGCCCACGCCGAAGTGGGCTAGGACATCGCTGGGCCACACGTCGCCGGGGAGGCGGCGACGGGGATCGGCTGTACGAGCTAGACGACTCGCTCCTTGCCCTGCCGCGCCGTTCCCGCGCATCCGGTGAGCGCGACAAGCTCCTGCTGCCGTCCCGAGGTGCTCGTCGCGCCGGCGAGGCAGAGTAGGAACGCGGATTCCGCCTCCGGCCGGCAGGGTTCGAGGAGCGTGAACGAGAGCGCGAGAAGGAGCTCGCAGACCTCGAGCGGGAGCGGCTGTCAGAGTACGAAGACCTCCCGCGCCGCCGCGGTGGCGTCCGCGATGGAGAGCGTCCCCGGCTGACTTCCCGTCGCGGTGGCGTCCGCGATGGCGAGCGTCCCCGGCTGATTTCCCGCCGCGGTGGCGTCCGCGATGGAGGGCGTCCCCGGATGATTTCCCGCCGCGCTGGCGTCCGCGATGGCGAGCGTCCACGGCTGATTTCCCGCCGCGGGGCCCTGGACCGCGACCGAGAGGAAGACGACGATCCGGTATGGGACGAGTAGCTCGACACCGAGTCCGAGTCCGAGTCGTCGCGGGCTGCAGGGGCGAGAAGCGCCGGCTTCGGCATCTTCTGCAGGTACTCTCGCATCCCCTCGGTGAGAGCCCCCATGCCGATGCTGGTGAAGTAGTTGATGGCAAACCTAATGTTGCGAGCGTTGTCCTTGGGGAACAAGCCGTCAAAGTTGGGTCGCAGAACCTCGTCGTCCATCTTGGCCCGTAGCTTGGTCATGCCCATCTCCTCGGCAATGGCCTGGAACAGGATCTTGATGAAGATGCGGCTGCTCGACGTCGTTTCGTCCTCATTCAGGTGGATGACCGACAGGCAGTGCCAGCCGATTGCGTTTTCGGCAAACATGTGCCCAAAGAGCATGGCAATGTTGCGCAGTTTGTTGTTTTCGTAGCGATGGATCGTCTCGTAGTACTTGACGAATGCCTCCTCAAAGAGGTCGCGCCACAGACGGTTGATCTTGGCGAATCGCTCGCCAATTAGGCCAAAGAACTTGGTGTACGTCTTCTCCTGCGAGCAACACTCGATAATCATCGACGGCAGTTCGGGCTCCTGACCAGCAGGAAGGTTGATCTTTATGAGCTTGTGCACGGCTTCCTCGGGGTCGGCGCTCGACATGATGGTCAGGTAAATGGTCCTCCTCAGGTTGACCAGGTCCGCGTTGGACAAGTCCTTGATCTCCATGGCCTTTGTCTCCTCGTTCTCGTCCTCTGAGCTTTCGTCGTCGTCGTCATCTTCCTCGTCATCGTCGCTGGCCTCGCCCAAAATTTCGGCCCTGAGCTTCTTGTATGCCTCCTCATTTTCTTCCCAGTTGGCGTCGAATTTGAAAATGTTGAGTCCGTCTTGCACGTCAATGTCCCCCTCGAGGTTGGCTTGGTGCGTGATCTGGTCCTCCTCTTCGACCAAGTCGAGCTCTTGTTTGACGGCTGGATGGTCCTTGAACTTGTCCTTGCGCGCCTGGAACAGGACCTCAATCATGTACTGCGTCCGCTTGTCGACGCCGCCTTCGTGCAGGATGTTTCTGAACTGGTCGAAGACTGCCATGGAAATCGAGGGCTGCATCTCCTCGATGTACTGGCCAACCTCGCGGTAGAAGCCGACGGCAATCTCGATGCCATCGTCTGTCGGCTTGTGCAGCAGCAGGAGTAGGAGCTGGCCGGCTAGCATCTCGTGTTGAACCTGCTGGTTGATGAGGTGCGCGAGAAACGTCGTCGACGAGATGCAGACAGACTTGTCGTTGCGCTTGAAGCCCTTTCGAAACTGCATGACGAGGCGCTTGATCAGAAGCTCGCCCACCTGCGGCAGCTTGGTGTTGACAATGGCCACCATGGCCGCGTAGACGGGGGTAAAGGGCAAGCTGGCAGCCTGGGCCTTCATCATGGACCGGCAAAAGAGCCCTCGACCTCGAACGAGGTTCTCGCCAAAGAGCTCGGGGACGATGTGCTTGATGTTTGCCGTGTTGACCTTGTTGATGAGGCCGTTGATGCTCTTCTTGAGCGCCTCCCACGCCATGCGCTGGTACTCCTTGCTCGTCTTGTCCGTGATTTGCGCCTGCAGCGCCCGCAGTCTGGCCGGCGGAATGTAGGTGCCGCCCGATCGCATGGTGAGCAGCTTCTCGTACTCTGCCTTTGCCGCCGCCTGCTTCTCTTCCTCGGTGCGCACCGGCGCCGGACATGGTTCAGGCCGCCCGGGACGGTACGAGTCGCCACCGCGGCGCGACATTTCCACCTGTGTAGATGCCATCGTCCTGCGCCTCGTGCCGATGGATGATGCCGTCGTCGTCGTCGTCGTCTGTGGAAAGGGGGGGCAGAGAGTGCCAGCGAGGGCAAGATTGAGCTTGTCAAAGGCTGAACAGTGAATCGTAGCTGATGGTAGGGGAGAAATTCAGGTGCACGGACCAACCAGGCTGGCTGGATTACTGCGCCACACTCCCAGAGACATCGTCCCGCCTCAGCCACACCACCACACGCGCGCGAGGACAGCTCAATCTCTCCTACAACCCGCGTCTCAAATTTTGGCCGCGTCGCTGCTGCTGCTGCTGCTACCAGACGGGCCTCATCCCCGCGCCTTTGACAACCGACGTCTCCCAATCTACACTACCTACCTACCCAAAAGTCGTCTCTACAATGGTAAGCTTCCGCGCCCCCCACCCCCCTCTCCTCGCACAGCCGCTGACGCGACTCTGCAGCTTGACAAACTCGTTGGCCTCGCCATGCTCGTGGCCGCCTCGGTCGTCTTTCTCTACTACACCGTCTGGACACTACTCATGGTATGCTTGCCTGATTCCCTCGTCTTGCGTCTTGCTCATCGCCATCCCAGCCCTTCGTCGACGACGACCACCCCCTACAAAACTTCTTCCTCCCCCGCGTCTGGGCCGTCCGCATCCCCGTCATCCTTGTTCTCCTGGGCTCTGCCGTCGTCGGCTCCTTCTTGAGCATGGTCATGATTCGTAGCAACCGCAAGAAGGCCGCCAAAGCAAAGGCTGCGGCAAAGAAGAAGGCCTGAAGCCGGGCACGCGTCATGTTTGGCAAGTCGCATGTTCAGATGATACCAGTTCGGGGCGTCATGCCATTGCATCATTTACGTTAACTGGACCCCGTCCTCTCTCCCCATCATGACAAGGGGCCAGCGTGTCTGTAGAAAATCAATGACTTACGATCAAGAGGCTTCACCTGCTGGGTTGGGTATCTTTTTTTATTTTACTATTTAATCTGTGGCACCGTCCGACGCTGCTTCCAAACCATTGCTTTCCAGGCGAAGTGAATGTTACCAACGAGGCCGACGCATCCAACAGAGCAAAATCAATCAATGATGCAATCAATCAATGATGCAAGCTGGGAATGCAGAACTCAATGGGTCATCACCCACATACCCAGGCAATCCAAGAAGCGAGCGAGTCGCTAGACCTTCCTTGTCCGTCTAGAACGGGGATCCAAGCAGACATGTTCCAGTGCTGATCTCACCCGTGAAACCACGGGCAAGGCTCACCTCTTGAGCTCAGCAGAAATCTTCGCGACGCTCCGAGGCTCCGAGCATTCATAGCTCAGACCCTCTGGTCGGCAAAGTCGAGGACCTCGCAGTCGTCTTCGAAGAACCCATCCTCGTCTGGGTCCCCAGGCCGCGTTCCGCGTCGACGCCTTGTCGTCACCACGATCTGTTCCTCGTCGGCGTATTGCATCACCCGCTCCATCGCTGATTGGGGCAGAGCAAGGTGGTCGTCGGGACCGGCCTCGTCATCGTCGGGAGCTAAAGTCAGGCCCATGGTCAGGCTCACGGCCGGGATATCCTGCCCAAAAGCCCAAAGAGACGAAGCCGCTGTCTCACCGGGCTCCGAGCCCCTAGTCACCTTCGTCCGCCTCTTCTTCTTCTTCGGAGACGGCTGGTCCTCCAAGCTAGCATTGGCAAAGAGAGCAGACGACGACTCAAGCTGAGTGGCCGTCCCGCCATGGACGTACCCGCAGAAAACGACACGGCGATCCGTGTGGAATGGTTGGTAAGGCGCGCTCGACTCTATCTCGGCCTGTGGAATAGTCGCGTCCATGCCGTGGATCGCAAGGGCGGCTCGTGTCTTGGCTTTGAGTGTCAGGGTGTATCTCGTCTCCAACTCGTCATCGGAGAGCTCGAGGTGCTCGTCTGGCGCCCCAAGGTCTAGGATCTGGCGCACGAGCGGCGCAACGACATCGTCGGGGAGCAGGGGGACCTTGATGTCATTGTACCTGTGCGCACGAGCGATCCGCTTCCCGGCCGTCGCCGACGAGGGACGGCGAGTCTTCCAGGGGAATATGCGAACCACGCCTCCGCCGACAGACACCAAGACATGCGACTTTCGACACTTGAGCCATGAGACGCAGCCCGCCGACGGCAAGACGGCGCTGGACGGCAGCGTGACGCGGTTTTCCCCCGTATGTCGTAGGTGGTTGATGGCGGTCCCAGTCTTTCCAAGGGAGTTGCTAATCGTTGCAGCGATGACACGACCGCCCTGGGCTGCCGAGTCCCTCAAGGTGATCCCCGAGGCGGCGGCGGCGGCGGCGGCGGCAGCGTTGGAGCTGCTTCGGCGGGACCGAGTAACGAAAGGCATCGCGGCCTGATACGCCGCACCAAAGGCGCCCGAAGCGATCGAGACAGCAGAGCTGGGTGCGTCTACAGTCTCGGGCGCACCCTTTGCGGCCACCTTGCGCCGCCGAGGAGGGGGCCACATGAATGCGCTAAAAGGCATCTCCAGGAGATGGACCGTCCCCCTTTCCGTGACCATGGCCAGTCTCTCCCCCTGGGGCTCCGTCCAAGCCACGTCGACTATGCGCGCAACCGTCATGCGAGAAAATTGAGCAATCTGCCGAACCACGGGCCCGCTGCTGTCATTCTGGGACAGAGTCGTGTGGAGCGGCGACGAGTGCGTGTATTGAAGACGGAGCAAGTCCCAGACGGTCTGGACGTCACCCTTGGTGCTGGCGGTGAAGAGTGCCAGCGACGAAGGGGAAAACGAGATGAAGCTGCAGCCCAGCGGGCTCGCAAAGGTCGTAAGGGGGTGGATCGATGCCGAGTTTGCCAGCGTTTCCACGTCGGCAATCGACACGAGACCGGGCTCCTTGGCCGCAGCCTGCACGGCAGCCCCATGAGTGGGCGGGAACTGCGGCGGGTCGTTCTGAGAGGATCGAGAGTCGACCCAGCGCTTCGGCGGTGACCTTGGCTGCAGTTGCTGCGACTGCGGGCTGGACAGCTTGTTCCAGTACGAGTTCCACGCCTGTAGACCCTGCTGTCCAACCCACTTGGCGCCCTGAATCAGCTCCTGCGTAGTCTCCCGCATGATCTTGTTTACCATGCTATCCGAGATGGGCAGATCCGCCGAGGCCGATACCGTCGGCAGGTGAGGCGGCGCCAGCGAGGCCACCCCAGGGGCCCGCCCCATGATGGGCACGGGCAGGTGCGCCCTCAACGAGATCTGCGAAGACGGGGTCGCCGGGCAGTAGGCGAGCCAGCGGCCGTTGAGGGCGAGGACCGGAACTTGCGGGTTTGGTCGACGAGGCGTCGTCGCCGGGTGCGTTTTATCGATCTCCTCGGTAACGTCGCCCCGGTGGCTCTGCTGAAGGGTAGTCCACAGCTTCCCGGCGCAAGCAAACACATGGTTGTTCTGCGGCTGCAGAAGCTGGCGATAGATCCAACACTCGCCCGTGACTCCCGAGCTGACGACTATGGTTCCGGCGTCTGCCTTGATGGTGAATGCTCCGCTCGGAGCCGGCGGCTGGAAGAGAGGGCTGGAAAGAGACACTCGCGCGTTAATCGGTGTCTTTTGCGCCAGGAGCAGCACGTCGACCAGCCGGTTGGTCTTGAGCGAGTACACCTCGACAGAGGTCTGGAAAGCGAGGGGGCCGGGATGCGCGCGTCCCTGGGGCCCGTCCTGGTGTGTCAAGCCCGGCCGTGGACTCGTCGCATCATCTGAAGCCCCAGCTGCGCCGCCTTGATCCTGTGTCTCGCCATATGCCGGCTGCGAAGGCACCACAGGCCCATGCATAACAACGACCACGAGGGGGAAGGATGAAGGTTCGCCATTGCTGACCGTCCAGGGAAGAATCTTGGCTTGATGCACGCCCCCCCGAAGCCCCCTCAGGCTTGCCACAAGATCGACGCCTCGCTTGCTGACGGCGTAGACCTGAAGCCCACCTTGGTACCCGGCCAGCACGACATTGTCCGACCCGGCCGAGCCATCGGTCAACGGAAGCCTGTCGAGGCCAAAGAATAGGCCACGGTCCCCCGCCTTCATGCCGCCGGACTGGGGAGTAATGGTTAGATCAAGATCGGAAGCGCCGTAAAAGTGTGCCTGGGGCTGGTGAGGGAGAGGAGGATGCGAGCTAGCATGAGAGCCCGGGTACTGGGAGTGCAGGGAGCTCCTTCGAAAAGCGGCCGTGGATGCCGCGCGCGGGGGAGTTCCAGACGTGTTGAGAGACTGGGCGTCCATCTGGAAGCTGAGGGGCCGTCGGCTGGCGCGAGGAGGGGAAGAGGCGGCAGGCGAGGGGCTCACAAACGGACGGTGGGCAGGCCAGCCGTGGTTTGCACGTGCCGCATCCTCGTAAGACGACGGCAGGGTCGGTGGGGATTCACTGGCGAGGCTGATGAGGTTGCCGGGGGAACAGGCCATGACTCCTCTTGCCCAATCAGCCGCGAGGCTCGGGGCCGTGCTTGCGGAAGCCGAGGTGGTGGACAGGGCCTCGAGCAGGGGCGAGGCGGCGTGCTTGTCATTGTCGGGGAGCGGGGGGTTGATCTCGGGCGTGTAGGCAGCTGCGGGGGAAGATGAGGCATCCGAGGCAGCATGGTCGTCGCCCTTGGAGGGGCCGGTGCCGCCGCCGTGGCCGTTTCTGTGCAAGACGGAGAGTCAGCCGGACAAGACGTCGACGGGACATGAGGCTGAGGAGCAATCCGCAACTCACGAGAACTTGCCGGCGGCATGTTTAGTCACGGCAGCGGCGATGCCGCCATGTTCTTTGGCATCCCTCTTGCCTATGTAGAGCCGCGGGTCAATCTCCATTGCACGCCCGGCGTTTGCAAGAGGCTCGTCACTGCGGGAAGTCGTCTCTTGGGTACGCACTAGGCATTCAACTGGTGTTTACGAGCCCGCACCGGCCAGGTTTCCCGGCCCCGAGAGACAAGAAGGCCCGGACTGCCCGCAAGCCTCCTGCCAGCCAAACCAAGCCGAGCCGATTCGCAGAGTCTCTGATGGAGGGAACGTCGAAGCTTCCAGTGCGACGTCGGAGGCCGACAGATGGAGGGGCAAATTCTTATCGTGGTGCCTCGATAGGCAGCAGATAGGCAGGGAACCGCGGCAAGGGCGGGGACGGCTGGCTGCTGTTAGGGAAACAAAGGGAAATAATGAGAGAGTCTATGTGGCAAAGGAAATGAAGCACAGGAAGTAGCGTCGTCAAGAGATGGAATCGTAGAGTTTGGTTTGTCATGAGTTCTGTTTGATGAAGCAGTCAAGCTTGAGGGGGGGGGGATAGACAGCTCGGCCCCGCTATGACTCTTTACCTCGAGGCCGCTAACCCTCATCTCTCAAGTCAGCAGTTGGCTTTGGACCAAGGTACTTTGAGGAGAAGCTCTCATTTGCCGGCCAGGGGAGATGCATCGGCACACGCCCCCCCACCTGGCCTGCCCTGGGCTGAATCCAGCCACGACGGCTGTCGCCGGGCGTGGTGGCGGGACAGGGTATGGCGGTTGCAGGGGTAGAGCGCCGGGTATGTACTAACAGGCCCAGCTGATGAGGGGGAATCTGGAACGAGGTGGGGAAGTCTAGACAGAGATGCGGTGCGGGGGTACCGTACGAAGTAGTACGGATGCTGTACCCGGGTGATACACAAGACTGCCCTTTTATCAGACGAGCAGTACGAATACGGAGTACAAATACATTTCAATGCAATTATTTCGAGAGAGAGGGCAGTGCTAAAATTTGAACAGAGATACCTAGGTATCCGTAGAGAAGGATGTATATATGTACTACCCATCTAGGTTAAGGCTGGCAAAGAGAGGGGGCGTGTCTCCAAGTTACAGAATCGAGGTACGGAGTGCGAGTAGGTAGATATGTACATACAAGTACGAAGTCGGACCACTTCCGCAAGTGACGGTTGCATGGCCGTTGCTCAACAAACAACTGCACCAAAAAGGACACGCGTATGTACCAATTGTTATAGGTAGATTATCGGCATCACAGATCCCTTATCTGCCACGATGGACGGGCCCGGTATCATATTGCGTCTCGGCGCAGCCCTTTGCCTCGTTGCACACGGCAGGCCCGCATGACGCCCGCAGTGCGTGGGCACGTCATCAAGTGCGCCGCTCGGGTTATCGCCCAAGCCGAGGTACATACTCGTCCCGCCACCCAGCTCTGCATCCTGTCCAGAGTACCCGCGACGTCGAGGTACTGCGCCGCCGCCTATTCCTCTCCTCGTGTTCCTCCTCGCTCGTCCTGCTGACTCGACTTGTTGACTCGAATTCCGGCTGGCAGTGGCCCCTCCAATCGTCGTGCCCGGCGGTGACGTGCCCGACCTCTGACCAATATGCATGCGCCTGTCTCTCCTCTCGCCTCCTCACCCCCTCTAGCCAGCCCCCCCCAAAAGACCAAGACGCCCGCCGCCTGACGACAAGCCGTGACAAGGTGTCAGGTGAATAATTCACACTTGTGTGTATCCGTCCTCGGTATGGAGCTTGGATACTCGCACGCCGCTGCCGAAAGAGACGTTCTCGTCGAGGAATGTCGTCCACTGTCCATGGCCGATTCGGCTCAAGTAGGTACATACTGTACATATGTATGTACTGTATGCGGCTCCTACTTCTGCAGCCAGACTCTGTACCGCGCAAACTTCCACTCCTCCCTGTCCGCCTCGCCCCCTTGCTTCCTCAGCACCCCATGCGCAGCCCACGGCAGCACCGCCTCGTTGCCCTCCTTGGTCGTCAGATTCACCTCGCCAAACAGCATCACCTCGCACTCGGCCCCGTTGTCGGCGCTCCGGAACCGGCCCGGAAACACCTTTTCCACCGTGTGCCTGCGCTCCCGCACCGCCGTCCACATTCTGCTGCGTAGCTCGCGGATCTCTGCACACGAAGCTCCGTCAGTCCATGTCGAGAACAGAGCACGTCGAGGCCCCTCCCTACCTTGCTCGCCGTGGCCCTGGTCGGCGCCTATGGTTACGCGTGCGTCCTTGGCAAAGTAGCTGATCCATAGCTCGTCGGCGTCGGGCCTGTCCGAGATTCTGTAAAAGTTGGTGATAAAGGTCCGCACCTCCGGATCCGGCAGCTCGCCGCCGTCCGCGTACACGGGCATGTATCCTCGGCTGACTGCTCCCGACATGGTGCGAGTTGAAAGTTGAACAGGTTTACTATGTATGTTGTAGGATTGATGCATGGTGCTAGTTCGTCTGTCTAGTCGCTAGTCGCTATCCGTAGTCGGGAGCAGACAACCCCGCCTGAGGACCCGCCCTTCTACATACGGATACTTCGTACTTCGTACTTCGTACTGTCTGTGATATCCTTTCTTCGCCGTGACTCGACAGACAACATGTAAATTCACGGTTCCGCTTCGGACCGCCCGCAGCCTCGGACCGCCGTTCCCGACCTCGCCCATGGGTCCATCACATGATCACTCGCTTCATCCTTTCGTCCCAAAACTCCCGTGAAGCCCGCAAATGCCCAGTGCCCTCGGCTACCTACTTCCTCACGCCCCGGGCACTCACCTCTCCCCGCTCGCCAATGTTCAGCAGCCTGCGGCAGTCCGGACAGTACCACTTAGTCGTCCGCGCCGGAATGTCCGACAGGCCTACGCACTCGAGATGGAACCATTCCTGCTTGCAATTCTGCTCAGTCCTCGGGTTAGCCGCGGCGCGAGACCCTGAACCGCCCCAAGTGCCGCCACTCACATCCGTGTTGTCGCACTCGATCATCATCCCGAAGCTGACCCTGTTGCAGAGGCAATAACGCGGCTCGTTGGGGTCGATCGGGATGCCTTCGTCGTCCACCTCCTCCATCTCCGTCTCCGTCACCTGGCCCTTTTCTCGCTTCGTCGTCCGCGCCTTTCTCTTCGGGGCCGCTATGCGCTTGCCGACGGCGCTGTTACCGCCGCTGCTCGTCGTGCTCACGACCCCGGGCGCAGGCCGCTTAGCCCGTTTAGGCGCCTGCTTCGGCTCTGGCACTGGCGTGTTGCGAGCCGTGCTGGTCCGCCGCGACCGTTCGGTGGCCCACGAGCCAGGTGGCTCTTGACTCATTGCCTTACCTCGAGATCCCGGCCGCCGCCCGCCCACGGATTCCGGCGCCGGTGTCGCGGCAGGTGTATGGCCGCGCGACGCCGACTGCCTTATCGGCATTTGTTCCGGAACCGCCGGCGCTGGCTGAGACGGACAAGGCACCTGCTGCTGGTTACGCTTTGCCGCGTCTCCTCGCGTCTCCCGCTTGTTACCCTCCCGTGTCAGGGACGAGACCGATGCTCTCTCTATCCGGGGCAGTGGAACGGGCGTTTCCGCCGCTGGTGGCTTCGTAGGCACCGACGTCGTGACCGTGTTCCCATTGGACGCAATCGACGAGGGAGATGCCGCCGACCTGGCCGAGGAGCTCCGCGGAGGCACGGGTATGGGCACTGGCGTTTCCGACTGTGTCACCACCACCGACCCGCCGGGAGTGAGCAGTACCCCGTTCGCGGCCCCGTCTGCAGCAGGCGCACTGCTCTGGCCCGACCCGACGTGCTGGGGGGGCGGGAGCACGGGCGTTTCCGTCTTGGTTCGTTTGAGCAGAGGACGCGCTGGCGTCTCGCTTGCTTCGACGGGCTCCGTGATTTCGCTCCCGACGTCCCGTTTCCGCTTGCCGTTGGACCGCGAGCTCGTCCTAGGCTTGCCCGACGGCGCGACCGACTCCTTTAGGCCCTCCGACGCGTTGGCCGGGCCATTACCCAAGAACAGCTTCGCAGCCTGCGTCATCTTACGGGCTGACTCCTCGGCCTCTTCGGCCGCCAGCTTTGCCAGCGCCTCCCGCTTGAGTTTCTTAGCCTCGTTGAGCTTCATGCCCCTGTTGCTGGTGGGATGCTCCTCCGCCGCCAGCGAGTCGGCACTCAGGGCTCCGGCGGGAAGCTGCCGTGTGCCCGACTCGTCGTCGATGACGGGACTCGGCATGGCGGGGTTGAAGGCCTTGCCCTGCTCTTCAGCCTTCCGCTTCGCCTCGCGATACTCGTCTGGGCCGCGTCCCAACGTCTTGAGCTCCCTGGCAACCATGGTGTCACTAGGGGTCCACGTGGCGTTCTTCTTCATTCGCTTTCTGAGTTTTGCCAGCTCATATAGTGTCAGCTGGAGCCACGGCGCGTCTGTGCTGCCGACGACTGCATTCTCCGGGGGTGGGTTGAGCAGAGCAGCCGCGTTGGCTGCCACCGCCGCCGTCATGGCAGCCGAGCTGTACTGCGGACGGGGCGGGCGGTTCGCCGACTTGGGCGTCTTGTTGGCCACGAGCTTGATACGCGTCCCGGGAGCCGGCGTTGGTCTCCCAGCTGCGGGCAGTAGGTCAGACTCGGAATCGGAGCTAATGTCGCTGTCATCCGTGCACGTATCGTACTCTATGTCGTAGGGGGCCAAGACCTCGCCGGGAACCGTGATCCTGGGTATTCTGTGACGCGATATCTTCTTGCCGTCCTCGTCGGTCGACCGCACCGTCAGCCGGGCGCGAGACATCTGGGGCGATTTCGCAGCAACGGGGCTCTTTGGCTCGTCGGTCGGGTAGTTGTCCATCATGCTCTGCAGCTTCTCCAGGAGCGTCTTGGCCTTTTTGTAGTGGCGGTTGACATTCTCGGACATCCTGACCGCCTCGGCGTGGGCAAACACCCTGGAGCTCACAGCCTGGTCTAGCTGCTCTGAGATGACGGCACGCAGGCGGGCGGGATCTGGCCGATCGTGGGCGGCGCTGCTCGGCAGCTGACTCCATATCGTAGTCAAGTCATTGACCTTGATCGAAGCGTCCGTGTAGGTCTGGTCGAGCTTCCCGATGAGCGTCAGGGAGCGCATCACGTCCGACGGGAGGTATTCGGTGAAGTCGAGGAAATCGCTGACCGTCGTCTGCGCGTCGGGATCGGCCCTGGGCTCCAGTCCGTTCGCAGCAGGCGCTGCAGGGACATTCAGCGCTTGGCTTGATGAGCTCCCCCCCTCGGGCAACACATGGTCAGCCTCGGCGCCGTTGGCCTCGCCGTCTCCACCCTCGGCTGCCATGTCCTCCTAGAACCGGCCAAGGGCGCGTGATGACGCGTCGTCTCCTTCTCCTCAGAGACGTCGTTGAAGTTGGTGAGACAAGGACGGCCCGGGAGTCTGTGCTGCCATTTGCTTCTCGTTCCGCGTCGCGGCCGTCTGATGGGAGGACTGCGATGCGCGACTCGTGCTTGAGGGTTTGCGCATCGTCGTGTTCAGCTCCACTCACCAATTTGCGCTGGAGTTCCGGGCACGCGAGCCTGATTACGTAATGGGTAGCTCCGCTCGCTGAGTCATCACACAGCTTCTCGTCTCAACCTCTTCGGTGCAGGCCAGGCCATTCACGAATCGCCTGACAGCTTGTCTCTGTGCTGCTCAGCTGAAGGCTCGTCTCGGAAGTTTCGTCCATGGCCAAGAGCTCCAGTGTCAGCCTTGCTGGCTACCAACAATTCAGGACGGACAACGGCAGACGCACATCCTCCCTCAAAGTGGGCAAATATTGATTAAAATCCTTCAATTACTCGACAGCTACTATGCGGTGCACCCTCGTGACCCCTGTCTCCATACTCCCAGCGCGGTAGCCCCCAATCTGCGTGTGGCCGTTAGTGACAAGGAGCAGCAGGGAACGAGACCAACGTGGCCCAGTTTGGCAGTCGACGGGGCCCTAGAAATCCCAATCCGCCTCTTGCTCTCGCATCAGCTTAACACCGGTCACTTGTTCCGATTCCTCGACCATGTAGGTGGAATTGGGCCCAATCAACGACAGCGAACCGAAGACTACCAACGTCCGGCATTTTCTAGCAAAGCCTGTCAGCGTCCCAGGCCTGCTCTGCTGTAAAGACGGACACGCGCCTTACAGATATCCATTAATGCTCAGGTTGCCGTATATTTCCAATTTTTGGCCCTCCAAGGTTCCCTCAATCTTGAGCTTTCCGTAACCCTTGATGCTCCCGCTGCCACCCCTCCGTTAGCCGCGAGCACAGAGGGTCAATCTGGCCCACCATCATGACATACCTTGAAGACAAGTACCCGGTGACTGAGATGTTACCGTAGGCCCTGATACATCCTCTACGAGTCCCGTCAGCAGTGCTCAGGCTCGGGGTTTGTGGCATGGGAGACCAGGGCGTACCCGCAGCTGACGTTGCCGTCCATGGTAATGTCGCCATACGCATCAATGTCGTCTCGCACAACCAAGTCTCCTTGTAGACGAATGCTGCGCCCAGACTTGATGCTTCCTGATACTTCCAATGGGCCGCAAAGGTCTAATGAGTCGTCGTGGTTGATGCTGCCCGATCTCTTAAAGTGTCGATCAGAAGTGTGTGTCGTGAAAGAGCTACCAGCGTGCAAGTTTGACATTACCACCAAGTGGGAGAGGATTGGTCCCTGGTTGTGTCAATCAAGAATCTCGTCGTGCCCTCGTGGATGCGAGCTCGCTCCTTCTTGAAAGCTAGGTAGAGTCAACATTGGCACCAAGAAACGCAAAGAGACCGCAAAGCACTCTTATACCTACCTGTGCACTGCAGTGCCAGCTCCCAGGCCAAAGGTCGTGGGCGAAAATGAGGTCTCCCCGTCGACGGGACCGTAGACGAACAGACAGGGGGTCCCGGGGCAACGGCCAGCACTATCGTTTTTCATGGCACGGCGCACATCCTCTTGTCCAGTCAGCGCCGTCGGATGGCTTTGGGAGTCCGAGGAGATGCTGTGACCAACCAGGCACTTGCTGGGCAAAAACGTCGTCGTACCTCCTTCATACTCTTGGCCGAGGAAGGCTCGCACGCCTACACTTGTTGCAGAGTTTACTTGTCTGCCTGTTGAAGCGTGCCGCCGGCAGCCCAGGGCGAGCGAGACTCGGTGAAGAGACGCAATGCCGTCTCGTCTGAACGGAAATCGGACAATGGCCTCCCGTGGCGCGTGTTGGGCGTCGTCCCCCAAGGTAAGTATGCGTGCGGCGCAGCCCTATCCTGTCTCTTCTTTTGACCCCCCCCCCTTTCCTGTTGGAGCTGGCTGAGAAGCTGTCGTGACGGAGCGTGGGCGAGGGTTGCGGACGGGAATTGGAATAACGGTTTGTGTGAGACAGGGCATGAAAATGACCCAGCTGAGAGGGTCAGGTACAGTACTGCAAGCTCTCACGTGCTCGGTATGTATGTACTCACTCGTCACTCGTCCGTCTTCTTCAACCGGGCAGCCAAAGAAGATCAATATGTATAAACTTTCTCAGGCGGTGTCCCTTCCGCAGGCAAGGGATACGTACCTCAAACATAACCTGTATGTATGTATGTACTTCGTACTATGCACCATTTCAGGAATTCGCAGCCAAAACTGTCACGCGTCATCGCGACCGACCCGGCAGTCGGCTGAGGCGCGTGTCAGACAGAATCCTAGGCTTCTTGAACACAATGAGATTGGTTATCAGATCCAACTTGTGCTTTCCGTAGCCTCTGCCTCATTCTACCAGCTCAGTCTCCCTTTCCGCCCAACAGTGGAGGCCGACAAGTAGTAACATATATCTCCGGCTGCTCCGGCTGCTCGAGCCCCACAGGACCCGGCATTCACAGGACCCTCTCGCCATCGGTTCAACTCCGTCTCGCCTGCTAATCGCCGCCAACAAGCCCAAGCCCAAGTCCTGTAAACAGAGCCGCCAAGACCCAGACAGCAGCGTACGAGGCTGCACCGGCCTCCTCGACGCCATGCATGGTCCTGGTGCACGAGAGGTAGGTGTTGACCCCCGTCAGGAACATTACGGCCGCTGTCCGTCGGATGGCAACCTTGGTCTTGGATGTGTAGCCCCAAAAATTCCATCGCACCGTCTCACGTAGCGTGGCCGTGACTGGGTCGAACTGTCTGGCCTCGTCGTCCTCCTTCGACTTGCCCGTCGTGGCAAAGGGCGCATAGATGAAGGCGGTGGCGGCCGCACCAAAGAGAAATGTCGCGGGGAGGACGGCGATGTAGGACGCCGTATACGCAGGCTCGAGACTGGGCAGGCCAGAGAAGTATACGACGAGAATCCGAGGTAGGATGAAGCGCATCGATAGGACCAGGACGACGGTGTAGATGCCGGTAGATAGTGCCGTCGTATAGAGCTGCAGCGGCAGATCAATGAGCTCACGATTCGGCACACTTGCCGAGCCTCGGTGGACGTTTGAAAGCGGGCGTAGCAGGTAAAAGGGCACGGCCGCCGCAAGTATATCCACCAGCAGCGCAGACGCCGCAGTGGCGGTACTCAGGGAGTAGAAGGCAGTCAGGAGGAAGAGCTGAGCCGGGTTAGCGTCGTGAGGGGACGGCCTTTGTGCGCGGCCGAGATTCTCACCGATGGTCCATGAGCCAGAATATCCAGCATTGCAACGTCCAGGGCGTCTAAATTGCCTACCCACGCCAGGGCCAGCTCGGCACTGGTTGTGAAGTTGCGCCATCAGCTCCCGTGTTTCTGCTCGTTATATGAGGAGGAGGGGGCCAAAACTCACATCCTCCACCCTGCCAGGATGGCCACCTCGCCCCAGGTATCCTGACTACGGCTCACCGCGGCCAGTTCGCCTTTGCTCAGCTCGCCGACCAGGCTGTAGCCGAGGCTCGCCATGCAGAAGCTCAGCGTTGCCGCGATGGGGAATTTGACAATGGCGGGCAATCCGCCGCGACACGGCCGCGTCGCACCCGCCGCCATCGCATCCACCACCTCGACTTGCTCTCCATGTGCCTTGACCCGGGCCTCGGCGTCAGCCTTTGCGCTTCGTTTGGTTGGCGCCATGGCCGGAGCTTCGAGCTTCTCCAAATTTCGGTGTAGGATACGTCGCGGTGGAGAGCTTACGCAATCGAAATCAGTCTGGGAGCGGATGGCCGGCGATTGTCTAGGGCATTGGCTTTGCCGACCACAGAATCCGCGCCTGGCCGTGGTGGGAGAAAGGATTGAACACAGGTGACGTTTTAGTCGGTCACTGGGGAAACCCAACACAGGTACCTATGTACACTGTAGCTTTTGGGACCCCACTGTACTTCGTACGAAGTACCTGCCCCGAGAAGAAGGTCGGAGCAAGATTCTCTTTTTCTCTCCTCACTTTTCCCTCGCGTGCGCCCGACTGCGTGCAAGTTTCGACCACAAATACAACCCCCATCTGCGACTCGAACTTTCTTCACATCCCTCGTCATCCCCTTGTCATCGTACATTCTACTGGCCTAGTCTCCCTATTGGAGCCGATACGTGGCGCTCAAGTGTGATGCTGCCTCGATGCCGGTGCAGTTGCAAGTACTTCATCATTGAATTCGCTTCAATTGGTATTTATCCGGGTGTTCGCTCGACGCCTTCCGAATCCTCACTTTAACCTCGTGGAGATGCAATCACGCCTGTCGGATGCGGCCCAAGATGGCCTCCACCAGGCGAGGCTCTCCACTCTTCGGTGCTGAAGATTGGCGGCGGAGCTGAACCACCTCATACAAGCCGAGAATATCGTGGTACAAGAGAAATGGCGCCCGTCCTTCTGAGATTATCCAATTATCCAACTCAGCTTGCAAGCAGTTCCGGATTTCCAGAAATGGCCCTGCTTGTGCCGACACCGTCGTTACTCCTCCATGCGACCAAACACGCCATCGTCGTCCTCGTCGCTCCGTCCGCGAGACAGCATGTCGAAGTCGTCGTCGTCGCCGCTGTCCTCCATCTTGACGTCGACGCTATCGCGCCGCAGCTCGCCTCGAGTGAAGCTTTCCGGCTGTCGGCTAGGGAAGCTGTTGATGAACCCCGCGCTCGACAGCGAAGCGGCCTGGTCGAGATATCGGGGCGGAACGGGTGGCACAGGGGGCGCGTCTGCCGGGAGTGTCATGGTGCCATGAGAACCGTTGGTGCTTCCAAAACTGCAGCTGAGGAGCTTAACGGCGGCGGCCAGGTCCCGATCCTCCTGGCCAGTCCTGTTGACTCCCGAGGACGGCGGGCGTCGTTCGTGACTCGGCTGGCGGAAGTGGCCAATACCTGACCAGCGGGGCACATTCCCCGAAGCAAAGGAAAGTTGTAGCGATGCACTCTGATACTGCTGAGAGAAGTCGCCGGCGTCGCTGTGCCAAGTGTCACGGTGCGGGTATGCGCCAAAGTTGATTCCCTCAATGGTCGGCGGTGGCGTGGTATCCGCCGAGCTCTGACGCTCTCCCTGCTCCGAATAGCCAGAGGCGGCGGGCGACGCCGAGTCGGGCTCGCTGGCAGAGTCCTTGGTGGAGTCGGGGGGGGTCGCCGAGCTTTCCTTGCCGTTCATGGCAACCAGGACGGAAGCAGCCTCGAGCAGCTGGACCTGCTGGTGCTTGGAGATGAGCAACTTGGAGGTGTAGGACCATTCGGGCGTGTGCTCCCATCTGACAAACGTGTTAACGGGTGTAGTCTACACACGCACGACTGGGGCCAACGTCTTGAAGAGGCCGAAGTCGGCACGTCGCTAGCCCCCCGACCACGATGCAACGGGAGTACTAACAGATGCTTCGTCAGGCAGCTGCTGTGCTTGTAACCCTTGCCGCATTTATCGCAGCGCACCTCGACGCGGTTGCTCTTCTTGGCGTCCTTGACGAGAGGCTGGCCGTCACTGGCACGGCGCACGCGCGCCTTGGGGGACCTTTCCAGTTCATCATCCCCAGATGCCTCGTTCGGTTCGTCGTCAATGGCGCTTTCCTTGACGTCGGGAATCGCCTTGTGGATGGGCAGGCTGGCGGGTGGGGAGGGGAGGCTCCCGACCTGGGTTTTGGACGAGGCGTTTCGTCGAACGGTGCCCAAGATGGGCATGGCAGTCGACTGCTCGCCGCCAGCAACGGCAGCAGTGAGGGCAGCGAGGTTGGGGCCGGGATTGGTGACAGACTTGCGTCTGGTGACGCGGTGGGTGGTGTTGAGGGGCCCGGCGAGGAGAGAGTGGGAATTTGTTCGGGCGTGGGATTGTCGGCCGGGGACACCGGAAGAGGAGGAGCTGGAGAGAGGGGGACGCTGGTGCATCAATGGCCGTGAGGATGGATGCATTTCCTGGAGAGGGCGGAGGAGTCATCAGCACAACTGGGCCTCGCAGGAGCGGGAAGAAGCCAGCAAGACGTCCCCCAAGACGACAGGTCATACTTTTGAGGAGGCCATTGCCAACGACTTGGAATGCTCGGGTTGCGAGACGACAGAAGGCGAGCGTGACGGGCACGAGGATTGCGGCAGTCGCCGTGTCCTCTCGACAGGCTGGTAAGACGATTGTGCGGATGCCGGGATATGCGAGTTGGCGAGGAACCAAGTTGTCACGAGCGAGAGCGAGAAATAATATTTTTGGGACGTGGACAGTTGCGTACGGGCTATGGGGGTGCGTGTGAGAGGCACTTGACGGAGGGGAGAGGGGGCGCGTGTAGCAGCTCCGTGTTCTTGCGTATCTGGCCTAGGTGAATCGACGGCGCCTCCGATCTTGCGATTACCGGGACCCAAGGGAGAGGTACGTACCCACATAGGTACGGATACTTGGTGTACTTCGTACCGGTCGACCGTTCGTTCGCCCGTTGCGACTGGGGCGTGTGCGCGTGCGTGTCCGTGACGTGCTGGCGGCTGGGCGGAGACGTCTGCTCACTGCCGTGCTGCCTCGATCAGCAGCCGTGACGGATAAATATCGTGGTCCATGTGTCTTTTTTTTTTTTGAGCGCGTACATTGATTGAACACGCAAGCAAGGTATGTACATACCGTCTCGTGGAAACAGACGAGTTGGAGCGAATGCCGGCGGCGGCTCCATCCAGCTTTCCAGCTGCTTCCAAGCGCTCTCTGGGCCGGCGCTCGCACTGTTGCGACGGGCGTCGAGACGAGGCGAGCCATTGGCCACGTAGGAGCGAGTGGGACCCCCGCCGCCCGGCTGATCATAGAGGGTGTGAGGATGGATTGCGTGGCAGGAAAAGGGTGGGATGTTGCGAAGACGAGTTCATCAAGGAGAGGGGAAATGGGGCTGAGCCAAGCAAGGTTACCGGAACGCAGCCAGAAAGGCACGGTACTCTGTCGAAGTTTCCGTACACACAAGCAGCGCAGTCCCGGGGCACGGCACAGTGTGGTGATGATCGATGTACTGTGGCGGTGGCTGATGGAGCGAGACATGGAGCATGCCTTGCATCGAGGAGCGTTGCTTGAACTGGGTTAGCAGTGAGATCATGGGATCAGGGCATGCTGCAATTCGAATTCCTATGGCGCAAGGGCAACCACACGAGGGACCAGGCTTTTCTCTTTCCAGCCACTCCTTGCCAAAATGTTTCGTGGCTTGGGTCCGCACGGAGTGCTCGGGCATGCGAACGGGCGTGGCGCCTGACGGACCGGCGGGTTTCCTACTGCCGGAGCAGTACCCTGGACAGTAACTAACTACCTACTAGTCCCTGGGCTTGGGGGACTTGGGGGGCTTGGGGGGCTTGGAGAGAGGGATGAAATGAACCAAGGCGCTGGTACGGAGTAATAAATTGAGCTGTTTTGGAGATGTTGCCCTCTTTCCATCGTTCATCCCTTGCTTTCCAAGTGCAATATGTAGCACATAGCTGCTTGCCCCTTTGTTTTTGTCTTCTTCATTGTTTGCTTGTATCCGTACTTTTTCTGGCCCTCCGCCCTCTTCTGGCGGTTGTGCCCAAAAAGACTCATGATGGCATGTCTCACATTTTGGGTAATGAACAGGCTGCGCCAATCAATCAGTGTTGTGCTGTAGTCACCCCCTCGTCGAATCGGTCAATCAATCACAGGACCAGGTTCCTGGAGCGCAGGTACACACACACGTGCGTGATTGTTCGTCAGGAACGCACGCCCTTTGTGTGTCTGGTGTGTGAATGTCCATGCTCGGTACCTACATGACACATCCATCAACTTGCACCCCTCTCTACCAGGCAACAGGTCAGCTCACCGGACGGATGCTAGAGGCTGAACTAGGCGAGCAAAGGCTCGAGTAATAAGGGCTCGTTCGGAAATCCCGTGCCTCGCCTACATAAGTCATGGTGTACGGGGTAGTTACGTGGTCGACGCATGCACGCGCGTACACATGGCTACCAATGCAATGCTTGCCTGCACACCATGCATGTACCACAGAGACACAGACACCCATGTGTATGTACGGATGTATGTATGTACATATGTATGTGCTGTGAGGAGGATGCGCGCGCCGGTGGCCGCCCGTGGGAGGAGGAAGGTGGTGGTGCGGGAGTAAAAAGCAGCCCAACCCTCTGACTGGACAATGAGTGGGTGGGGGAGGGGTTTTGGGTGGATGGAGAGGACTGGCAGTGTGAAGCGGGCGAGGCCATTTAGCCATTGCCGACCTCGGTGCTGAAGAATATCTATGTATGTACGAAGTACATACATATGTACATACATGGCAAGGACAAGGGGACTCGTCTAGGCTTCGTGGCCGACCGACTGAGTCTCGAACAATTCCATCCTGTGCCTCTATTCGTCGGACAGCATATATGGATCGACCGTCGGCCGTCGGCGTGCGGATACGGATGATACGGATAGCAAGATGCTAGTTACATGCTGCGGATACGGAGTACGAAGTACGGATACCGTGCATCAATTATCCATGCCCGTTGGAAAATCCCCATTCTCGTCACCCACCAGTTGGAGGTGAGGGCAGGGGCGGAGGCGGGGGTCCAGCGCAAGTTTGATAGTCGCGCTCCTCATATGAAACGCTGCTTCCTCTTCTTGTCAGAGGGCGGGCCGTCTGGTCAGGTGAATTGTCAACAAAGGAGGATTCAACTAGACGGCATTCTTTGTCAATGCTGTCTTTGTTGAAGCCTGCCTCGGCCTCGGTTCTACTAGCTAGGCTAGTACCTGAAGCACGCACACCAACTGCAAGCGGGAGAAAGAAGTAGTATGTGTGTGTGCACTATGTGCATAGGGCTCGGTCGGTGGATGGTGATGCCGAGACACGATGCGTTGCCAGAGAGCGGGCCTTGCGGAACTACATATCTAGGTATTATTCTTGGCTTCATCCGTTCAGTCTTTGTCGAGTATTCGTACATACTTCGTAGAGCTACGCTTGTTAGCTGCATGTAAGCTAGGCAGGTTGACAGAATGTGCACGTATCGGGGGAGCTTGACGGTTAGAGGCGTGCCCGCGGGAAGAGAGGGGTTTGAAGCTGCATCTGCACTGCCTGCACCACTCACTCCTCATCTGCACTACACTGCACGCACTCCTCCCGTGGACGCACTCAACCCGCCTTACTGGCGCTACCACCCCAGGGCTGGCCCGAGTGATGGCTGTCGCAACTGGCAAGCAAAGGGCGAACGAAGCAAGGATGGAAAGGAGGAAGTGAGGTCTGCTGTTGGGCTCTCATGCCAGTCAGTGCCTTGCAGTATTCGTACAAGCCTTGGGGTTACCATGCCACCATCCGTCTGTCTATTCTGTATTCGTACTCTGAGTTATTGATGGTGGTGTTCCGTCTGCATGCGGCCCATCTGGGCTTCTTCCTTACCCCGCAGCCGACGAGGGGGAGCTTGGTTGGCAAGTGATCAAATGACGGGCGGCGGGATGTGGACACACGTCGTGTAAAGGAACCGTGTCAAGAGGAGGGAGCTGAAAGTCTGAATCAGTACTCTGTACGTAGTACATACATACATATACTACTACGAAGTATGCTCAGAGGGCAGACGGATGGGCTGACGATGGAGTCTATGACGCTCCCGGGAACGGCATCACCAATGTAAAGCACACACTGTATTCAAGGTACAGTGCCATTCCTTGGCCACCTGACAAGGCGAGACGACCCCCACCCCCGTCCTCTCTTTTCTCCTCGTACGAAGTAGAGTGAGAGAGCTCCACACTACGCGCGTCCCGAGGTCATGCGCTGCTCCTCGACCGACAACCCAGGGACGGAAATGGACACGGGGTGGGGGTTTGACCTTGGACCATGTGCGGAACCGAAAAAAATAAAAAATAAAAAATAAAAAATAAAAAATAAAAAATAAAATTGCCAGAACTCTCCCCGCCCCGAAAACGGCGTCTGTTCCTGACTATCATTAACCCGGAGGGCCCGTTTCTTTGCTTCTCCCCCGCCCTCGCCCCTCCCTTTCCTTTGTGTCGGGATGACCCAGTCGCCTTTGACATGCTGCCAACGCACCAATGCACAGGGAAACGAGAGGCAATCGAAACAGGGCCCCTGTATGATGGCGGGGCCAAAATGGCGATGCTCGGCCTCGGCTTTGTCCATCGTCGGCCGCCGCCGTCAAAACGACGACTATTCGTACTAGGGGGGCTGAAAAGGTCAAAATGATCAAACACTGCTCCGTCGAGTCCGGCGTGCCCGCAGCACGACTTGTGTGCGTGTAAGAGAGTGAGCCGGCGCCAAACGTTGTTTTGCACTCTCTTCCACGCTTGGCCTCTTTTCCTTCTGGCCTCTTTTCCTTCTGGCCTCTTTGTCGTCCACCCCGATGTCCTCGAACAAGATGTGTCCTCACATGGGCGCGCACAAAAAAAAAAGAATGACGGGGATTCGGGCTCTGCTTCTTTTGCATGTTGAAGGCTGCACGTAATCCCAGAGACACAGCCTCCATCGTGGGCTTACAGTACCTGCTTGCTCGTTGCATCGTCGTTGATGAGCAGATATACCTATATTCGATAGCGTGTGTTGAAAGTCAATAGACAGCAGCCGTGCCGTATTGCATCGCGACACCTGTCCTCCTTAGCTCTCTTGTTTCAGTCTTCTCCTCCGTATTGAGCGATTGGTCGCCTATTGGGGGTGCCGGGTAGGCTGACTGAAACCAAGAGGAACACCAGATGTACCGTGCGAAAAAGAAACCGAACGAAGAGTTGTCGGTGGCGAAGCCCTCTCGACGTCTCCTCGATTTCTTCATCGCCCCCAGCCATCCACAATGGCCCAGGACCAAGACGCCCTCCACAAGGTCGGCCGCGGCGGAGCGGGCAACTATCACCCGACGTCGGCGCCGTCTCCAGCGACTTGCAAAGTGCGCACTCACCCCGTATCCCTTTCGCACCGCTGCTCACGCGCCTCGACAGCCCCCCGCGCCTGAACCCGCCATCGTCGCCGCCCCCGACGCCCCCGGCCCCCTGCGCGGCGGCCGCGGCGGCGCCGGCAACTTTGTCGACCCGGGCGAGTCGGCGCGCGAGGTCGGCGCCGCCGTGCTTGCCGCGAACCGCTCGAGGAGGCAGCAGGGCCGCGGCGGCCGCGGGCGCGCCATGGGCGGGCGAGGCGGTGCGGGGAATTGGGCCGGGCGGTCCGTCGCCCACTATGGCGGCGACAGGGACGACGACGACGACGACGAGTATGACTACGTCGACTACGAGTGGGACGAGGTCCATGGCCCGCACGCGCAAAAGGTCGAGGCCCTCGAGCGCAAGGTCAAGGAGGTGGTGGACAAGGGGCTCCGGATGCCGGACAAGGTGCACCATGGGAGAGACAGGAGCGGCCACGAGTGACCGGCCAAGACGAAGAGACGGTGAGAACCATGGTTGTCAGTTACGGCAAGTGTTGAATGCGAGCCACCGACCAGCACCTTGCCCTCCTGCACTCCCTCAAAAGACGCTCCAAGGCGAAGCCCTCGTTACACGGGCAAATCCCGCAGCATCCCCACCGCCGCCACATAGGAGAGCTGGTACGTAGCCCTGGACAGCTCACGCTCGCTTCTCGGCGCCACCGTCGAGTTCTGCACAGGGGGGTCCTCGAACAGGCCCACGTCCTGCTCGCACTGCGTGCCCGACACGGGCAGCGTGCCGTCTTGGAAATAGGCGCGGATGTGCTGAGCCGTGCACGTGGACGGCGCGGCTATGGAGGCGTGCTGTTTGTCTCGCCAGGCCGCCGTCGACGCGGCATCAAAGAGTCAGCAAGAGGGCAAGACGAGGGCAAACGGCAGAAACATGGTGCGGGAGAGGGGGGGGCTTATAGGAACCGTACGCCAAAAGACTTTTGCACCAGGACCGACGAGCTGGGGAAGCGGGCAGAGTTGTTGTATGCGCTCTCCAGGGGCGTCACGTTGTCGCCCGTGTTGCCGATGAAGAGGATGGGAAAGGCCGTGTCGGCTTTGATGTCGTCTGTCGGCGGTCGCGTCGCCGTAGAAAAGAGGCCCTCGTCGTCAGTGTCATCTCTCCACAGGCACACGGGAACCTCTCACCCGTGCTAAACCGCCACCGGGCATCGACGGAGCGCCCAGCATAGCCCATGCCGAAATCGGCATTCACGGCGCCCAGCCAGCGACTGCTCTCGGTGAGGCGCCCAACAAAGGCCTGAAACTCGTCGAGTGAGCGCGGCCCCCGCGAGTCCGAGGCGATAATGGCGGAAAGGGCATCCGGCTCGGCCGCCACCTCGCGCGGCATGGCGGCCGGCGTGTCGGGCAGCGAGCACACGGGGCTCGCCGGCGGCTCGGGCGGGCCGGCGGCGGCGACGGCGCGCATCACGTCGTAGAAGTGCGGCCCGTCGCCGGCCTCGAGCGCGGCGTACCCGCGCGCCATGAGCTTGAAGGAGAAGACGGGCACGTAGGCGGCGGCGCGCGTGAGGCGCTGCAACTTTGTGTAGGTGACGCGCTGCGGCATGTCGGGCCCGCTCTCGCGCGACCACGCGGGGATCAGCACCGGGCGCTTCTTGAGGCTGGCGAGGAGGCGGGCGCGTCGCTGCTCGATGGCCTTGGCGCTCGGGGCCCAGAGGGCGCAGGCCTTGGGCCCGGCGGCGTGGCATGCGCTGTCAAAGGCGTCGAGGATGCTGTCGGCGTCGCCGAGGAAGCTGCGGAGGCCCCCGCCGAAATACTCGGCGTAGTCGACGTTGCCTACATGCGGATATCAGAGCCCGACGTGGGCGAAAGGGGGAGGCGGCATCCGGAGCACCACCACCACTCACCATCACTCACAAGCCGCTCCACGCGGTCCGGGAACAGCCCCGCGAACGCGCCACCCAGCGCAGTGCCATAGCTGATGCCCCAGTAGCGCAGCCGGCCATGTCCCGTCTGGTCGAGGATCTCGAGCATGTCCCGGGCGTGGTGCGGCGTGCTGAGGTGCTGCAGGAGCCTGGTCCCGTTGAGCGCCGCCTCGCAGGCGCCGGCCAGGGCGACGGACCGGGAGAAGGCGTCGTATATTAGCCCTTCCCGCTCGTCGACGACGCCCGTGTCCTGCAGATCCCACGTCTGTCTCCTCAGCGCGTTGCCCCAGCACTCGACGCGGGGGGTGGAAAGGCCGACTGCCGCATGTCCAAAGTCAGTCAGACACAGGAGGCTCAGCGTGGTAGGTCAAGGGCTGGGCATCAGTCATTACCTCCTCGCGGATCCCACGAGATTATGTCCTGTTCCTCACTTAGCCCCGCGTGTCCCACGGAGCCCCGTGTCTCGCTCACCTGGTTATCTCCGACAATGGTCTGCACGGCACGCCCAAGGGTTTTCAAGAAGCTGATACCCGAGCCGCCCGGTCCCTGAGAGCAGACGCATCAGCACGAGCCTGCCGGCTTGACCAGAGAGAGAGACAGACGCCTGGGTTCACAAAGACGGGCGGCAGCGGGTTCTTCTTGGACCTGGCCGGCAGCTTCATGACGCCGAGGGTGACCCGTTCGCTATTCGACTCGTCCTGCCAGTCCATGGGCACCTGTACAGGCCCCGTAAGCCCGGGGGACATCAAAGAGCGAGCCGTATGCACTGCCATGGCTTACATGTAGCCTGGCGCACTCAAAGGCGCCATCGTAGCACTTGTGCCATCGCAGCGAGCGGTCCGGCTGGAGCTGCTCCGACAAGTCAGCGCGACAACTGACACGGCCGGTGCTCGGGGGGTCTTGACGCTGGTCCAGTTCCAGGATGTATACGCCTGGGAGCTTTCGCTGCGCCCAAACATGTCGATTTGCCAGGGGTGAAGCTTGTCGCAGACACCGACGGTGGCCATCAGCCCGAGGATGGCGACGAGCGGTGCCTTGATGCTACAGTTGAGCACATTGGTCTGCTGCCGCGACTGCGTTCCCCACCAGGCGCTCTTCTCAGACATGGCTAAAGGGCTTCGCCGTAAGCTGGGAATCAACACTGGGGCCGCAGGGTAGTCGAGGTGAAACTATTCGTAGGGTTTTGGGATTTGTGTCTGGCTGCCGCGACATGAAGCAGACTGCTTGAGCCTTGTCATCGGCTAGGCTTTATAAAAGATAAGAGCAGCAGTTGCAGCGGCCCAAAGGACCGTAAGCCTTGTCGTCACCTCACTTCCGGGCCTCATCCCACACCGCCCATCCTCCACAAGGATACGTCGTGTTTGAGACAAGAGGCGAGGAAATCTCATCAGCCGCATCCTCCCGTCGTGCCCGACAGCGAGCAGACATGCTCGGTCCGAACCTCGAAAGGGTACTGGTGCTCGTGGTGGTCGACTAGGGTTGATGGTAGTACGAAGTAGCGAGAGAAGAAGGTTTGGGTTAACATGTATACATAAGCGGCATGCTGCACGCGCAGCGGCTAATCTGCCATGACACCCGAGGAGTTGCCCCGAGGAGCCGTCATCATGGGGGCCATGAGAGGTTGGTGGTTTGCACTTGGGCAGGGCGTCGTGGCTGTGTCGTGGCTCTGTCGCTGCTCGGTCCCACTCCGAAGACCACCCGTTCCTTCGAGCGTCACGTCAGCGGCGGAACAACCATCTCCCGGCACAATCTCCGGCCGTCGCAAAAATTCCCGACCGCCGCAACAGAAACAGGAGAAGAAGTCATCACCAGCAACCCAAACCCCTTTTGCCACCCACATCAACCATGGCCTCGGTCTTTGCATGGGGCGCAGGCGCCGCCGCCGCCGCCTTTCTGGTCCGTCCCTCTGCCCTCTCGATCCACGCACCCTCCCGCAACCACTAACGCAGACGCACATCTACAGGGCCGCGCCGGCCTCGTCGCATGGCGGCGCTCTCGTGGGGGCGTCGGCGCCATGGGCAAAGCCTTTTACAAGGGCGGGTTCGAGCCCAAGATGAACAAGAAGGAGGCTTCTCTCATTCTGTCGCTCAAGTAAGCATACCTTGACGACGACGACGACGACGACCGACGACGACCGACGACGACCCCTCTGCTGACCCTGCTGACACCGTCTAGTGAGGGCGCCATCACCAAGGAAAAGGTCCGCAAGGCTCACCGCACCCTCATGCTGCTCAACCACCCCGACCGAGGTGGCAGTCCCTACATCGCCACAAAGGTCAACGAGGCCAAGGAGTTTTTAGACAGGCCATCCTGAGTCTACGTCTGCCGTCGCCAGCCGAGGCTCTTCTGCGTGTACACCTACTGCGATGCGCTCGCGATCCAAGACAGCTCGTCGACACGCCCCGAATGCTTGAGAATCAAGCTCCATCGAATAAACCGGGTGGCTCGGTCGTGCGTGTCTCCTGTACAACAACATGTCTTTACATAGCGATGGCGCGATGGCGTTTGTTGGCTTCATTTAGGGGCTACGTATAGCAACAGGGCCAAACTGGCCGTCATCTGCCACGTGACAACTATAAATACGAGGGCCCCCCGAGGCGCCCACTCTCTCCTCGATTTCGATTGCCCCCCCCGTCGAGTTGCCTTGACAGGCAGGCCCTCACTTATCCAGTCCATAGGGCAGGCACGTATTCATCACCTCTGCCTTTGGCTTCGTCCTTGCGCACTTGCTCCACGGCGAGGCAAATCATCCCGCGCATGGTAAAGACAGCGTCATTGCCAGCATTGTGCAGGTTTGCCGATGCGATGCCGAGGTCGGAGAGCACCGATTGCAGTCCTCTACCCTCGTCGCAGTCACGCCATGCCTGGTGTAGCTCTTTGGTATCAATCTCGCCCGCCAAGCCCGGAAGATCGTGGACTTGAAGGCCAATTCTGGAAAGATAGTTGATGTCTTGCTTCGCGTCGTGAGCAACGAAAACGAGATGCTTCTGCCCATCAATGTAAGGCTCCAGAATCGACGTGATGGCACCGGCCAGTTCCTTCTCCCACGGAAACGTGCTCACGCTACGAGCTCTGTCAGCATCCATGGGAGAAATCAGGAGCATCATCAGCCTCACCCAAAGTCAAAGGCCCCAGGACAGCCCGTAACATATCGATGGTTCGTCACGCCAGAGTGCTCCCTAGTCCGAAGGTGGTAGGCCTTGATGAACTGCCACCAGTTGGAACCACCCCGGCCTGGCGGGTCACTGCCAATGTCGTTGACATCGAGAATGGCGATTCCTACTTCGGAAACGGGGTGAGGCGCTACCTCGAGTGCCTCGAGGTCCATGCTGACAAAGACAGCTCGGGTATTGTTGCCGACTTCTCCGAGGCCAAGAAGAGTCTGCGCCTGATCCATCATCCCCTGCCGGTCCACCGCTCTTTGGTTCGCTCGCTCCTGTGCCTTGCGCTTCTTGTCGAGATTGGATGGCACCGAAGCCATCTTCCCAAGTGTCATGACGAATGCGTCTTGTTGCGCCTTGGATGCATTGTAGAATCCCTGAATGTCGGCGTCATAGACCACGGGGCATAGGGCACGCGCCAGGCCCGTTTCGTTGTTCGAGTGCGTCAGGTATCGAGGCTTGGGGACGCCTCCGTTGCCAAACTTGAGAGAGAACCTGGCGCTGTTCACCCCAGGCGGGATCGCCAGTGCCGTGTGGAGCTCTCGGTTGATCTCCCCAAGGAAGCTTTCGAACTGGGCCGTCGGAACCAGCAGATGCGCGGGTGCTTGGGGCTTACGGGGGTCGTGCAGGTAGAAACTGGCAGAGTCAGCAAGGCCTTCATGCAGAGGCCTCTAGAATCCTCTCACAAGTCCCAGCTGCGGTCCTCGAGGATGGTGTCGAAGAATGGCCGAGCCTTGCGACCTGTTAGCTCCAGAACGGCTCGTTCAGGGTTTGCTTTGCATGTCATACGCGAGGCTTGTTTGTTTTCCCGATGAACGTGGACGGGTACGCAACGAGTGCCTTCCAAGGGCAAAACGCAACGTCGTCGCCCACCGTCTCGCCGACGCCGAGGGCGGAGCAGTCGATCATGACGCCGATAGGGGGTGCTTGCTGGACGACGGGGGTGGGAGCGATGGTGTTCTTTGCTCTCTTGGCAGGCGGGTCTCGGTACCAAGCGTTGCTGGTCGCAACTGGGCACTCTTCCTTTGCCCCCCACGTCTCCCAGCTCGGCTCATCCTCGTTCTCCATGGAGGCCGTCTCTCGAGCTTCCTCGACCATGTCTGAGGCATCGCAAAGACCGACTTTCTGGCCCAGGATATCCTGCAACAGGGCCAGCTGCGCGGCTAAGTCGCTGTCAGACATGCTGCAGCAGAATGTGGGGAGCTCTATGCTGCATCACACATCTGGTGTGGAAGGAAGAAGCAACGGCGGTAGTAATGTGAGCAGTGTGGCCCCAATGGCCGCCCTCAAGAGGCTGACTAATAGCGGGGCTAAGGAGGGTGCCGCGAGACTATAAAAAGGTGACGGAGTTGGTTCCCCGTTGGGAACTGAGGGAGCTTCGTCCCTAAACGTTTTCAACGGGTCTTACCCCCCTAGCCCTGCCATGGACATCATACTTCAGGCCACAACTCCGAGCGTCAGCGCAAACGCGTCCCGGGGTGGCTACTTCGTATGTACAGAGGCTTCGTTGCATTTTCGACTACGCAAACCCCCTATTGTCTTGCATTCACTTGCAAGCCATATTCATGCATGAAGATACAATCTCAACATTGTGTCGGATCAAGAAACACAAGTCGCTCATCTCGACGTGTAAAACTGTTCAACGTCAGTAACTCATCGATACACTTGATCAAACAACTCACCTCTTCCGCCTGCTCAGGCGAGACATCAGACGCCTCTGACTGGTCTTTGTCAATCAGACCGAGCCTCGACCACCGTACCGTGAACCAAAAGTCTCTCCGGTCTCCGCCAAGCGCCCCGGACAGCAAACCCTTCTTCAAGTCGCGTACAAACGAGTTGTACACCCCTGGCTCTTCCAGGTTCGTCAACTCCTCCCGCATCACGCCCATGCACTCTACCGCCTGGGCGTACTTGCTGTCGCCAAAGCTGTCCGTGACGAGCGACCCCACGACCGTGCCCATCTGCTTCGCCGCGTCTTCAATCTCGCCAATATCCTCGGTGGAGGCCAGCGCCCGTTTGAAGTCTGGGATAGGGTTTTCTCGAGACACTTGGCCCCTTGTCTCCTCACTGAGCAGCGCGTCGACATCCAGCCCCGAGATGGGCTTGACGGCCTCTCTACGGCGTCGGCCTTTTGCTTTCGGTGGGACTTGCACGACATCAGTTTGGGAACAGTCCAGATAACAGGACGCTTCTTCTCTCACCTTTCTTGACCTCGGCCACCCCGATCAGGGCATCGATCCTGCTCTGCACCCGCTCTACAAGATCCTTGGGCGGGGACGAGTATCGTAGCAGAATGGCCGGGGTTTCGGGGATCGGCTTCTCGGGATGCACGGCACGCATCCTAACTGCGTGGTTGATGCGGTGGATGGACGGGTTGTAAGTTTGGCCGATCGGTGCGTACTCTGCAGAGCCCCTAACGAGGGTTAATTGACACCATCAACAGCAGCGGTCGCCATTTGCACCTACATTTCCCCATCTATACCGTATGTGGAGAGGTCCATGGCATCCACGTAGTCGCTCATGGCCTCGTTCAACTCATCCGAAGGCAACAGGCGGTGCTTGGTGAGCGTTTGTCCACTGACCGTCACGACCCTGTCAAGCGGCGGAAATCGATAGCTACGGAGGTCTTCTGCGAATGGCAGCGGCACGTCGTACAGGCACTCCAAGCCGGGCTCAATGTGCGGCGCCAACAGCACGAGCAACGGCTCTTTTCCGTCTTTGATGACGAGGCGAGCGACGGCGAGCGATTGCAATTCCATGAGCGCCCATATGAGAGAAGACATTGCAAGCTCCGACTTGGCGTCGTTCCGTCGCGCTTGGGTGACGCAAGCCTCGCCCATGCTGAGAAAGGGCTCATACTGGTGCACCGTCAGCGCCATCCTTGCGACGAGGTACCAAACGCCTCACCTTGTCGCTTGGAATGAAGCCGATGATGGAGAATGACTTTTTCGTCTCGAGCTTGGTGATGTTGTGCTCCGACTCGCTGATGTGCACTGCCGTCCTCCCGTATTCGTACCCCTTGGCGAGCGTCTCGAATTCGACATCACGCTTGCCACCGGGAGCATCAGGATCCCTGACCTTGTATGCCCGGGCTTGTTTGACCGCGGAGAACAAGACCCCATCCGTGGCATCGCCCTCGAGCGTCTGGGTCGATTGGGTGCCCGTAGCCGGCTCCGACTTGAAAACCACGGTGCTGGCAGCCAAGGGCCGCGCAACATGCGTCTCAAAGTATCTCTCCACGTTGATGTTGACCGCGGAAGGGAGCTTTTCGGGATCCCCGAGCATGAGGGGACCGTCGTAGGTCTTGAAAGGCTTGACGGCCTTGACTCTGGGCGTGTCGAGCTCATCGATGGCCTCGGCAATGGTGGCAAAGATGCCACCTTGGCACGTATCGGCCAATTTTCTCAGCGTCGCTTCGTTCGCGGCCTGTCAAGCACCCTCAGTACCGTAACTCGGAGTGAGCGCATCTGGGCTTTACATACCTTGGTCGGCGGCTTGTCTTCCTCCTTGAAGCCATATTCTGCATCGTCAAAGTCCACGCCCCTTGACTGTCAGCGGATCAGAACAGCCCCAAGGCGAACGGAACTTACAGTATAGTCAACTGAATATTGGAATCGTTCATCTTCACGGCTATGTCGCCAATGTCATCGGCATCCAGATCCCCCTGACCATCGGTGACGAGGACGACCTTGCGGATCCACTTGAGTTTCTTGGTGAAGGTGTCAATCATGTCGACGGCCACAACAATGGCCGATATCGCGTCGCCCGACCCAACACCACTCGGGACGATGCATTTCCGGAGAGGCCTGAGGCTCGACATTGTCATCTGACCGAGCTCGTGCAAGACTGAGATGTTGTCGTATCCGTCGTCTTGCTGCAGCTTGTTGCTTGTCTCGTCCGTCCTCAGGCCGACGATGCCCACGCACAAGGTCTTGCGGTTCGCGGCCACAATGTCGGTGATTTTGTCCCACACATAGCGCATGCTCCAGTCCAGGTTCGTCTCATTGCGACCGCCATTCGTCTCGCCCATGGACGCGCCAAGGTCCAGAATGAAGACTGTTGCCTCCTTGCCCGCCATGTTGAGCAGTTCAAAGGCCACTGACCGGTGTAGAGCTGGAATCTTTAGTGAAAATGCCCGGATCTCATTCTGGCGGACCAGACGTTGGTGTCAAAGAAACGGGCGAGTAGGAGGGCAGATGATTTTCACGATGCTGACAGAGGCAGGCAAAACCCCAAAAGCGGTGAGGAGGCTCTTTACGCGGGTAGGGCGCGAAGCCACGTGACTAGGCAGCTGCTCCGGGTGACATCATGACTGCTCCGCCCGCTTCTGACCAGCTCCGCAATCAACCCTTGGGCACGCACATGAACAAGATGGCCGACTCATCAATCCTGTTTTCCGTGGCTCCGTACCACATCATTTCGTACGTGTATCGACCCTCGAGATGCACTCAACTTATCTGACTGGGCTTTTAGTTACGGGACCTTGCTGGGGACCACGTTCTTCCACGTCGGTGCTCGCCCTTGTGCTGCCTCACGCAGGCTCGAGAGATGCTAATGCCTTGTTTCAAAGTCATTCGTCAATGGCTCCGTCCTGTACAAGACCATCGACAAACCGGCCTTCTCTGCCGCTCAAAGGGCCCTCTTCCCCATCTACTTTGGCATGCAGACCATCCTTCCAGCAGTCCTCGCCTTGACATTTCCGGGCAACGCGCTAGCTGGCGTCCCTTGTAGCATCTCCGGTCTCTTGAATGGGTCCAGTCGATGGAGCTCGCTCGCTCCCATAGCCACCATGTTTCTGGGCGGTCTGACAAACCTTGCCGTGCTGCTGCCCGCCACTGTCAAGGTCATGGATGAGCGCCGAGGTCAAGGTAAAGTTGTTCTTCGCCCAAGCAGAGTTTCGGCACGAGAGCTAATAGCCGTGGTAGTCAAACGAGATGGGAGGGAATGGTACGAAGAGGGACCCCACTCGGAAGAGATGCGTGCTCTGAACAAGCGATTCGGGATGCTGCATGGAATCTCTTCCCTCGTCAACCTTGCGACGCTCGTCGCGGCCATTGCCTATGGCTTTACCCTGGGCGCCCGCGTGCAGACCATTTCGGATAGGCTTGCCTAAGTGCGCGCAGCACGTTTGCACGGTTGGGGAGAGATGCGGCATGGATCGGGCACGGGTCGGAGGTGCGGAGTGGTTCAACGGAGCGGCGCCGAGGAGAGACAGACGTTCCTCAGTACGAGGAGCGGGGGAAAGTTATACTATTTCAGGCCCCTGCCCCCTCGGTGGGCATGGAACGGTTCGTTCGAACGTAAGAGTAGGGAAATGTGCATGTGCGATGTGTCTATCATACTACCCCCTTTTCCGGGGCGGAGGGCCTAGAGCCCCCTTTTCTTAACATCTGTATATGTACACGTGACCTATTTTGTCATCATCCATTCAGACGAGCCGACCCGTCGTCGGGTTAAGTCGGGCATCTCGGAGCATCGATGCGCACCTATTCGTAGGGACAACGACGACATGACCGCTCCACCCAAGTGTCTCACCGGCGACAGCGCCGCGATAAACGACTTCATCGACAAGTTTGACGTGAGTACTCGGTCCGCCCGCACGCCGTGGGACCTGCATGCGCGCTCATACTCAAACCGCCCAGACCTTCCTGCTCGACTGCGATGGCGAGTCCCGCCCGTAATGTCGCTTTGCCGAGTGCGACTGACGAGAGGCAGGCGTCCTGTGGTCCGGCAATCATGTGTTCGAGGGTGTCCCGGAGACGCTGGAGCTCCTCCGCTCAAAAGGTTAAACCTCTCACACCACCACCATGACGTCTGGCGCACACTCACCCGTCCCAAGGCAAGAGAATCGTCTTTGTGACGAACAACTCGACAAAGTCCCGCCAAGAGTACGTCGAGAAGCTCAACAGCCTCAATATCCCGAGTGACGTCGAGGACGTCTTCGGCTCCGCCTACTCCTCCGCCGTCTACATATCCCGCATCCTCAAGCTGCCCCCCGGCAAGAACAAGGTCTTTGTCATTGGCGAGGCCGGCGTCGAGGCCGAGCTGGTCTCCGAGGGCGTGCCCTTTGTCGGCGGCACCGATCAGAAACTGCGAAGGGACATTACCTCCGCCGACTTTGAGGGCATCGCCGACGGCTCGCTCCTGGATCCCGAAGTCGGCGTCGTCCTGTGCGGGCTTGATTTCCACATCAACTACCTGAAGCTGGCGTATGGCCTGCATTATCTCCGGCGCGGCGCCAAGTTCCTGGCCACCAACATTGACTCGACCCTCCCCATGCACCACGACATCTTCCTCGGGGCGGGGTCTGTCATGGTGCCCCTCGCCAACGCGTCCGGCCAGAAGCCGCTCGAACTCGGGAAGCCGAGCCAGGCAATGATGGATGCAATTGAGGGCAAGTTCCAGCTCGTGCGCCCCAGGACGTGTATGGTTGGCGACAGACTCAACACGGACATCAAGTTTGGCATTCAAGGCAACCTGGGCGGGACCCTTCACGTGCAAACCGGAGTGGACAAGAAGGAGGCCTGGGAAAGGGCAGACGCCATCGCCGTGCCTTCGTTTTACGCCGAAAAGTTGAGCGATCTGAGGCATGCTGCATTGGAGAATTGAGTCAACGCCATTCGTGATGATAGATGCTAGACTTGTATAGACGGTACACCTGCACGAATGCTCGCTCGGCCTATAAGCCAATGCATTGGGCAGCCGCCGCACATTCTCGAGATGCGCCTCGATGGAGCAATGCTTCATCTACTTTTCCTTCTGCTTTCCTAGGTCGCCGCTTGCTCTGATGACCTTTGGCTTGCGGGATGGTGTCATGTAGCCTCCAAGGGAAGTTGGGATGAACATGCCCACCTGCTTCTGGTACTCTTTGTATTCCGGATACTTGCCGGCCGTAATCAGCTCCGTCAGCCACGTAGAGCCCTGGAAGAGAAGAACCAGGCTACCTGAGCCAACAAGTGTCCAGTTGTACAGAGAATTGCTAGCGTAGCAGCTCCACTGGTACAAAACGAGCCAGATGGCCTGCTCCGCGAAGAAGTTCGGGTGCCTGCTGTAGGCCCAAAGGCCCGAGGTGAGGAATCCCCGATCGAGGTCTGCCTGGTTCCAGCCTCTGGGCAGCTTCGCGTCCTTTTGGTACTTGTGCTTTGCGGTCTGAAATGCTGTGAGGGACGTCAGCGCCAAACAGTAGCAGACACGGAACGGGCGAAGACTTACTCCATTGCTGTCCATCGCTGAACCACTCGCTCACGACGAGCAGCAACACGATGGAGCCGTAGGCAGCGTCGGCCGCCGTGATGTTGGGCTCAAACCGCGTCGAGAGCAGGATGACGTAGGCGGGGAGGCAAGAGATGCCGAACAGCAACACGCTTTGGATAAAGGAGATGAAAGTCACGTTGAGGAGGAAGAAGACGAATCCCGGGACTTTACTTTTGACAATTTCCCTAGCGGCTGGGGTTAGCCTAGCAGGCTTGGACAGGCGCTGCACGGGAAGAGGTCTCACCATCTGTAGTCCTCGGATCCTTTCTGGTAGCCGCCTCTGCGCCAGTAGTTGAACGTCAAGCGACACTGCAGCTTGACGTTAGTATTATTCAGAGGACAAGGTCATGGCCGGGCCCTTCGTACACTCCAGATGGTGGTGCAAGCTGCAACAAGGTCGATGCGGCTATGAGGCAGTCCAGCGAGACGCGCCCAGACTGCTAGATGGACAATGTAAAGATTGGGCAGAAAGCTCCACAAGCGGTCAACCTGGGAGTAGTTGCGGTTCGCTTCGGAGACGACGAGAAAGACGGCGCCAAGGAAAATGGATGCTGCCAAGGCAGACATGAGCGGGTTGGTGTCAACATAGAGCTGCGTCAAGCCATCGAGGCTCCGGACGGCGGCCAGACGCGCTGGAAGCGCATAGAGCTGCGGGATAAAGGGCTCGACTGTCAATGCGTAGTCACTGCAGTCTCGGAGAGACTTGGTTCCCGGAAGAATCATGGTTCAAGCGTCTCGAGCGTTGTTGAGGAGGAGGAGAGTTCGGACGATGGAATTGCAGCGAGCGCAGACAAGCAAACGATGGGAGAATTGCGTCATACATTTTGCTGGTCTATAGTCGATCGGTACGAGGTTAATGTACCGCAGGCCGACGAGGCAGCGGTGACCGATGGGTACCTACGAAGTACTTCGTACCTGCGTCCACTGTGACGGATACGACGTGCTGTTGTTTTATTATTAGCAAACTCAGCCCCTGATCAGCCCTGATCAGAGCTCTAATAAGCCATCGGAGACCGGGCGTAGTGGAGATCCAGCGGCTCTTTTCAGGTCAACCTCAGCAGAGCACAGCACGACTTGCTTGACACGAAAAATCCACCACAATTCCTGGCGCAACATCCTCGTGCAAAACTCTGGCCAAACCGCTTGCGACTCTCACACAGAAACCACTGGTCTCCGAAATAGTGTCCACGGCAGAGGGCCCTGTGGATTTGCGCAGAAAACAGCAGCCGGTCAATGATCGTGAGGACAACTTGGAGGTGGCACACGAGGCGCTTGACCGTCCCCTGTCCCGCTCTCTTGCCATTGGTCCCGTCTCGCGAGCCCTTCAGCCTATGCTACTCTACTCGTGCGAACAAGGATGCACCTGCAAAGACAGAGGAGAAGATGAGGGTATTGTGCGTGGCGGAGAAGCCCTCCATCTCAAAGGCTGTTGCTGGCCACCTCTCTGGGGGAACCATCGAAATGGTGAGCCGAGTCTCAACCCCCAAAGGCCGCGGGCACGGCTGCTGACAGCTTCATACGCAGAGTAGCACGCGCAACAAGTACATAAAAAACTACTCCTTCGCATTTGACTTCGGGCAGCCTTGGGGGTCTTGCGATGTGACCATGACGTGCGTCATCGGCCACCTTACAAACGTCGAGTTCACGAGCGAGTACAAGAACTGGAGCCATCCTCCTCCGGAAACGCTCTTCACTGCCCCTGTGATGACCAGTGTCCAGGAGGTGAGCATCTCTGTCCCCAAGGCCGCGTCCGGTCCCAGACTCATTCAGCGGCAGGACAAAAAAGCAATCACCAAGAACATTGAGGAACAAGCAAGGTGTGCTCGACTGCTGGTGATATGGACCGACTGTGACCGCGAAGGGGAGCACATTGGCCAAGAAATCGTCGACGCGGCCCGAAAGGGCAACGCAGGCATTCAAGTCAAGCGCGCCAGGTTCAGCAACATCGAGCGAGCGTACGTACGAGCAGTGTTTGCGCCTGCGCCTGTTCGTGGCCCTTGCTGACTGTCTGCAACTTTTAGACACGTTCTTTCTGCCGCCAGGCGACTCGCGAACCTGGACGAGAAGCAGGTCAATGCGGTCGCGGCGAGGATCGAGCTGGACCTTCGCATCGGCTATGCCTTCACCAGGTTTATGACCAACAGCCTCCGACCTCTAGGAGGTCCCTTGGAGAAGATTATGCTGAGCTACGGTAGGCAGGCCTCGCCATCATGTGACGCAGCCTCTTGCTAACCAAATAGGATCTTGCCAGTTTCCGACCTTGGGTTTCGTGGTGGATAGATATTTCCGCGTCAAGGACTTTGTCCCTGAGCCGTTTTGGAGCATCAGATTGACGCATACCAAAGAGGGGAAAAATGTCAGCTTCAGCTGGGCCAGGAATCGTCTTTTTGATCGCATGACAGCGATTATCCTTTACGAGCGGTGCCTTGCTGCAAAAAAAGCAAAGGTTATCAAGGTGCAGGAGAGGCCGACGCGCAAAATTAAACCGCTGCCGCTCACCACGGTCGAGCTACAGAAAGCCGCCACTCGGATGCTCCACATGAGCGGACAACAAGCAATGACTATTGCCGAGGGCCTCTACAACAAGGGTTTCATAAGTTATCCCCGTACCGAGACAGACCGGTTCGACAAAGGCATGAATCTCAGAAGCCTGGTGCAGAAACAGACGCCAGACCACCGATGGGGTCAGTTCGCCCAAGGCCTGGTGAACGGGGCGTTCCAGCAACCCAGGGAAGGCAGACATGACGACAAGGCGCATCCCCCAATCCACCCCATCACTTATGCGGCGCCGACCGTGTTGAGCTTTGATGAGGGGCGCCTTTACGAATACGTTGTTCGTCGATTCTTGGCGTGTTGCGCCGAAGACGCCAAGGGCATGGCGACGGATGTCGAGCTGGAGTACGGGGATGAACTGTTCCATACCTGCGGAATCATTGTATTGGAAAGAAATTACCTCGACGTCTACGTATACGAGAAGTGGGACAACACAGCCGAGCTGCCAAAGTTCACAAGAGGAGAACAGTTTGAGCCGACCGAGGCCATGATAGCCGAGGGCAAGACGTCACCGCCAAGCTATCTTACGGAAGCCGACTTGATTGCCTTGATGGATGCCAACGGCATCGGAACAGACGCCACCATGGCGGAGCATATCCAAAAGATACAAGATCGAGAGTACGTCGCGACTACGGACATGGCTGGAACTGCGAGAGCAGGGGACGAAGACGAGGTCGCCGAAGCTCCTGCCCGCGGACGAGGCGGGGCAAGAGGCACAAGAGGCGGAAGAGGCGGAAGAGGCGGAAGAGGGGGCACAGCATCAGCTGCAAGGAGAGGCGGCCAGAGAGTCTTTATACCGACCCAACTCGGCGTGGCGCTGATTTTGGGCTTTGACCGCATGAATTTCGAGACCAGCCTGGGCAAGCCGTTTCTGCGCAAAGAGATGGAGCTCAAGATGAAGGCCATCTGCGAGGGCAACACGACCAGGGAACTGGTGCTCCGAGAGAGCATCGCTCAATATCGCCACGTCTTTATGCAGTCGCAGGAGAAGCTAGGCGTTTTACGCTCGGTAAGTCAAGTTTGAGAGGCCTGGGGGCTCTGACTGGATCTGACTCTGCGTCTAGGCATGCCGCGAGTTTGTTTTTGGCCAATCGGTGAATTAAGCAGAGCTTGTGGCAGAAAGGCTGGTTTTGAAACGGAATTCCGATGACATGCCTTGACCCAGGCGATGCTGCGTGAAAGGGCATCGGTATCGGACATGATGCTCCGGAGGAGGAGACTGGAATAAGTTTCAACGGGCCTGAGTGGCGTTGCTCCACCCTGAAGTCCCCCTGTGCCACTTGTCTTATTTGTGAGTCTACGGAGCTCTTCTAATATCACTTCCACTCTGGCTCGTCTAGAGCTGTCATGGAATTGGGATTGATCGAAGCCAGGTCCGGCAGTAATCCGCCCAGGGCAACCCGTGCCCGACGACTTGGGCTGGAGTCACTGCACACCACCAAAATCGGTCATTCGTTTGGGGAGGACGCATTAGTCGGCATCGAGGAGGAGGTATTGAGGCTGTTGGCTGCTCGATCAGAGCAAACGACAAGGCTGACGCAAGTGCTCTTGCCATGGACAACCCGTTGGTTGGTGCTTTCGGACAAGGCATCTTTGACAAAGAAAAGGCGCAAGCCAGGGCGCCGCTCGGTGGCTTGGGCGTGGATGGAAACAGAGTCCATGCCTGAGTGTTTGCCGCGGCGCTTTGTCTGGCGAACCGAGGCTGAGGGCCGACGCCCGGAAGAAGCTTGCAGAGCGTCACCCCTGAAGCGACTGGGTAAGCTTGCAGAGCGTCACCCCTGGAGCGACTGGGTTGTACTATTTATAAGTTAGCCTTTGCATGGGTCGCGGCCTCGCGTCAAGACAGCTTCGTCCAAGACGGCGGCGGGCAGACTCGACTCGTGACGCGTGTGACGCGTAAACGAGGTCCCTACGTGTGGAGGTAGGTACGTACCTATGTACTACTGGGACGAGTTATCAGCTGTGGCGCATGACGTCTCCGTAGCACGTGAGCCACGGGTGTCGCGCTGCAAGCCGTGATTGGACAAGTCGGGCTTCCCCAGAGTATGTACATAAAAGTATCTTCTTCACCCAGCCCGCAACCCAGCCCGCAACGTTGGTATCCAATGCCCGGCTCGCCTCGAGGCAGAGAAGTTTGGAGGTCCGAGACAGCCCGTGCGACCTTGGACGCCTTTTCCATTCTCTGCCTCAGCCTGGACAGCAAGACCTCCAAGCCTGCAGGTTACCACGGCTCGGCTAGGGGCGTGCAATCCCAACGCCAAAGCCAAAACTTGACGGTTTCTTCCGGCATGGGAAGAAAATTGTTCGCCGGGCATCGCCGACGGAGCAAAGGATCCACCGCTCAGGACCATGACGACGTCCTGCCAGCGTCGTCGGTGGACTGTGCCTGCGTCCGAGCACGGAGGGGGGTTCGGGATGACAGAACCAGGCCGTTGGACGCATGACATTGCATGCATGCGCGCACACAAAGAAGTTTCGAAAAAAAAAAAGGTCCCACGAAGAGTCGCCAAGCACCTGGATGGATCATGGCGGGCCAAGCACCTGGATGGATCATGGATGGATCTGTCGTTTGATGTTTGATCAGTGACTGACTGACTGCGCTAGCAAAGCCAAGGTGGCCAAGGCAGCAAACGACCAAGCATTTCATCGACGGCTTATTGTCAGGAGCGCGAGTACGAAGTAGGTATTCGTAATATGTATTCGTACAGTGGTGTAAGTGCTTGGACCTTCCCCGCGACAATCACCATGTAGTTAGTTACTTCGTAGTTGTCGGCTTAACCGACTCAACCAATACTTGCACCAAGGCGGCGGGGATGAATTCCCAGCACAGGCAAGCTCTGCCGTACCGAGTAGGTCTACACCATCCATCATCCATCCATCATCCGCCATCCGTATTCCAGTCGCCCAGTTCCAACGTGGCCATGTCCTTCTCCCTTGTCACACGCCCTCTCCCCCGCCCCAGGACAGCACACCCTCTAGGCGTAAACGTAGCACACGCCTCGCCTCCTTAAAGTCCTGCGACAAGCCCGTGCCCTGCCTTGGCCCGTCAGCCAGGTGGCAGACAGGTACAGTACATGCTCCCTACATGCCTCGACGAGACAAAACCTTGGATGCCGACCGTACTGTGCCGGTATCAGTAGGCTAGGCCAGGCAGGCTAGACCAGGCAGACTAGGCCAGGCAGGCTGGAGGCTAATAAGGCTTAGGTTCCTACCTGACATTACCCGGCCCTCACCTCCTCCTCCTCCTCCCCCCCCCCCCCCCTTCTCTTCTTCTCTCCTCCTTCAAAGCAAAACCAAACAGCAAAACAAACCACTCGATTCGCATCGAGAATCACCCCGTCGCAGTCCCAGAGGTTCACGTCAGCTCTGCCAACCCGCCATAATCAGTCGCCCTGTTCTTGACAGCCAGCGACCTCTCAAAGCCGTCCATCATCACCCTTTCCGCAACGGCTGCAACTCAGCGTCAGGTACGTACCCCCCCCCCCCCCCCGGCTTTCGCTCCGCTTCTTTACTACGTGACTCAACGGGCAACGGGCCCCATCATCGTCGCCCTCTTCATCATCACATCACGCGCGGTGCTTCACACCCTTTTAATCTTCTCGGACTTGACAAGGCCTTGTCGACGAGAAAAGAACGGCCCAGGGAGAGGACGCTTCTCGCTGACACTTGTGCCCCCCTGCAGACTACGTTCTGAAGCATACGCAAGACCCGCTTGATAATAATGGCTTCTCTGGCAACGGCTGCTCGTGACATCCCCAAGGCCGCCTCCTCGAACCGAGACAACTTAGCTGTTGTAGCGGATCGGAGCGACTCGGCGACTGTGACGCGTTCTCATACCCTCCCGACCCCCCCTCACTCGATATCCCCGGCCTTGCCTGCCCACGGCCTCAAGGCTCGGCTCCAAAAGGCCAAGCTCGACCCCGTCGACTCCGACTTGGACCTCCACGACAACGCCTCAGCCCGTAGCAGGCTCTCGTCTCCTGCCGCCCACGAGGCCTCGGGCGCCATCACCAGCGCCATGCTCGCCAAACACCACCTTCCGGAGATCTTACTCAACCACGGTCCTCTAGCCATTAGGCACATCATGGGCTACCTGACGACGTCGGTGCCGGGCTTTTCCGGTATTGCGCCCACAAAGGCGCGAAGAGTCGTGGTCGGGGCTCTGGAAGGACGAGGCGGAGGGGAGAGAGGGGGCTTGCAGGGGGACGTGGACTTTGAAAAGGTGGGTTGGGGACGATGGAACGCTCGTCGGCGAGGCTCCCTCTCGGCGTGCCATCGGCGAGGCACCCCGCCGGCCTCATCCGGCGCGGCCATTCCCATCTCCAGGATTGGCACGCGAAGCCAGGAGAGGGCTCGAGCAAACGTCTCGGGGTCCGTCGGGGAGGAGTCTGTCCACTTCTCCCACGACGATCACGACACTCGCTTGTTGGAGACGGAGGCGGACAAGATGTCCATGGACGGTTCCGCTTCGGCCTCGTGCTCAGAGGCACCCGACGACGACGTTGCCATGAACGACGACCCCGAGGATGCAACCGACGACGAAGACTGGGCGGCCATGGGCGCGGCGGCTCTCAGAGCCGAGTCGTACCCCAACATGCTTGCTGCTCAGTCTGGCGGCAATCTTGGTCCCGACTTTGTTCCTGGGGGACTGCGATCCTTTTCCGCGACTTCTGGCATGGCACGTCCGCCGGTTCAGCCGGCCAATATTGACCTGGCGGCTCTAGCCGCGTCTGATGCCCAGGAGCGCGAGGCTGTCGAGGCGCTTCTACGACTCGGCTCTGTATAGTATTGACTGCATGCAAGGCGTTTTGGTGCACTCGGGCTTCACCCCGCCCCTTGTTTCTGGCTCTTGTTTCTGGCTGCGGGATATTTTGGTTGAAGGACGGGCCCGTTGGCTGGGCCACGGAACACGCTCTCGACACGGCGATCGAGGCGGCGACCTCTGCAACACACCACTTCCGCTTACGACGACACGGTTCTCTATCTTTGCATTTCCCGGGGTCTTTTCATACTCGGAACTTCCGGACCTCGCGGCTCCTCGAAACTCGAAATTCGATGCAAGGTGCTCGAAGCTCTCATTTTGGGCACTGGCTTGGACGACATCACGCACTCCCCCCCGTCCCCCGGGATACGGACTGGAGACCGCGATTTCCGACGTTGGACGCTCACTGGCTGCTTGCTCCATGGCAATAATTTGATGTCAGATCGACGTTCTGGGGCAACTAACTCGGTGCTTGAACCGTTTCTCGCGTATTTGAGGGTCCGCAGCCTGCCCTGTACGGGAACCTCGGCCTATTTCTTTCTTTTCTACACTTCGGCTGCAGCATGTTGCTATTTTGCACTTACGCTTGTACCTATAATCCCCGGGCCTGTGGCGCATGGTTCACCATTCAACAACGGTGGTGAACCCGACTCCTTCCTAGTACAGCGCCTTTCTCGGCGATGCTGGGAATGGAGGCTGAGCTATGAGCGCACGCCCTTGGCGTCTTGCATTGTTTGTCCCCGTCCAACATTGGGATCGTTGACGAATCTTATCTGGGGAGAGCTACCCTTTTTTTATAGAGATGGGAAAGGTAATGGGGGTTGATGTTGATGATGGGCGTGGGAGCTCCATTGCGCTACCAGGATGCAGGTTTGAAGGGGGAGGGAGAAGCAGGGCACATGAAGGACAGGCAACGAGCCGCCTGTAGGTGCCGACAATATCAGCAATGCAGGAGAGAACTTGATTCAAAAACCAGAAAAAGAAAAGGAGGAAGGGCGGCCAGGTCGACGGACGACACTCAGCTTGACGGTTGTCGACTGAAGCTCAGGACCGTTGAAATGGAAACCCGGTCGCAGCCCCTCCCACAAACATGTTTCGTGCCGCTCCGCTCTCGTGAGGTGATTGTCGGGGGTGTGTCGTCGGTGGTGTGTCGTCGGTGGTGGATGGTGAGTCACGGGACCGTTGCAGATTCAAGAGTGCGGCTTCGCGTGACTGCCCCAGGTGCGAGCAAGATTGAAGATGAATGGACGGAACGGCCGGCTCGAGTCTTTATGGGCGAGGAAGCGCTCGCCAATGACTGGATGGCGCACGGCAGCATGGGCACAGTTTGTGGCGGCGGCTCCTGACGGGTAAAAGATGTCGCTCTGGGCACGGCTGGCGCGTGACATTGATTCCAAAGGCACGGGAGCCAAGTCGGCGCCGGAACCGGCCCCTCAAGTTGCCGGTGTCCGTTTAGATGGGGCCAGGTTATGCGAGGTGAGAGAGAGAAGGGCCGGGGCACACGATGCAAGCCTGGGATGGGAGCACGTGTATGTATGTAAAGAGCGGAGGTGCAAAGAGGGCCGTACATACCACCAGCCCGGGTAGGACATGGCTCAAGGAATTGCCGCTTCTCCACGGGAGATGGCCGCTTCTCCACGAGAATGGGGAGACAGAGGAAATGCAGTGTCATGTTGCATGTTGGCATGCCCTCGTGAGCGAGCGGCCCCGAAAATGCCATGGGGGGACGGCAGGACATTTAGGTGGCGGGTAAGCCGGCATAGGGGAGGGGGGATGGATGACGACGAGTTACCTACTAGAAGACGAGAGAGAGGGGGAGAGAGGCCACGATTGGGATGGGTGTGGGGCGTCGGGGAGGGCATGGCGGACGTTGTACAAAGTACTTCGTACCAAACAGAGGTTTTACTGATTTGACACCATGCCATGGATGGATGGAGCGGCGGCAGAGGCGCAGGGGCGGCGACGACGGATGAAGAGGACGCCGGTTGGAGGCTGTACGGATATACGAATATGAAGTACAGAGTACGTACGAGTTGAGGATGCATATATGTATTTATTGAATCCGTATGTACATACTTCGTATGCGTACTCTCTCCGTTGCAATCTCGCTTGGGGGCAAGATCGATCGATCTGGGCGGTGCGGCCATGGGGGCTTCGGGCGGGATGGGATGCTCTGTTTGGCATGGCATGTTGGGTTTCCCAGGACAAGGCCAGAAAGGGGCTTCCGTCTGGTCTTGCACCAGGCATCAGCATGTCGGGCAATTCTCGTCGTATGTGTATGTGCATATATATGTATAGAGTACAGACGGGAGCGTTGGCATGCCGCTGACTAAAGTCCCGATGCTACCAAGCAAACTCTTCTGCAGAGATCCTCTTCTGCAGCAGCGGCGGTTCTGGCCAAAGCCTTGGCGCGCGTCGTCTTGGCGAAGCGTCGACGCCTCTGCCGAATACTAGCGTGATGAGCCTCGTGGCTCCCTCCCCCGACTTCGGGCCTCTACGCATATGTAGGTAGCCATGTATTTTTTGTCTTGTCCATCTCTGCAGATGCCGGCTGGCTCGGCAGTCATGATGGGCCCGTTTGGCGACCTTTCTATTCGTACCATGATCGTGTCGTCAGCTGACCGGCTGCCGCTTGCGAGTGAGGTTACTCCGTAGATAGTGCTGCAGCAGTTGGAGGCGGGAAGCGTCGCGCCGAGTTTTGTGGGCTTTGATTAGCCTCGTGAGCCAAGACGCGCTCTCCCCCCCCTCTCTTGGCTAATAAAATGCAGCCAAATGCCGTGTGGTGGTGGCTGCTCCCGATGGCGGGAGAAACGTGGGCGGATGGGGGACTTGTTGACCAGAGGGAGAGAGAGGGGGAGAGAGAGAGAGAGAGAGAGCCGTCTGGGGCGGAGCTGCCACGTTTGTCCATGACCGCCTCCTTGTGTTCGCGAAGCATATGCATCCAAGCCCCGTGCCGCCAGTCTTGTCCGTCCAACGGGTGGCTTTACAGCAGTAACTGTAACTCGTACGGACACACATGTACGAATACATATGTACATATGTATCATGACGACGACTGGTTGCGGGGCCCGAACCGGTGAGTCGGGCTCCATCCACGGCCGTTTTTGTGAAGAATGATGGAAAGACGCCACCGCCACACACAAAAACACCCACCACCCACTCACTCACCCGGCACAAAGACGCCGGGTTGTTCGTAAGTTCGGGGTTCGGACCGGGTACGGACAGGAAATGGCTCTGGCAAAAAAAAGTCTCGTATGATGCCAGCCGAGTCCCAGAGGGCAGAAAGCTTGATTCCCGGCCCGCGGGGCTCCCGGGCGCAAGCTTTGGTGCAGAGAAAAGACACGTGCCGAGTAGGCCGACGGACAAAAAGACAAGGCAAGGCAGGGAGGGAGAGGGTCCCGAGGGCAGAGGGCGCGCGCTTCGCCCTTCATCATGCATGCAAGGGCAGCGACGCCGTCGGTAATCAAGACTTCTCTCCCGCTGGGAGTGGGCGGTAGCACATATTCGTATGTACTTCGTACTTGGTATGTATGTACTTCGTACATACATACCTAGGTACCTACGAATACACACTCACACAATCCGACGTCGGGTCATGTGTTTTTCTCGAGGACGACGCTGCTCCATCTCGCTCGGGTGCACGAATGCTACTTTGCAACCTTGTTGGGCCTCGTGTTGACGGAAACCGAAACCCACCATTGACGGCTAAACCCGATGCAAGTTATATCCGTGATTCTGCCACCTGCCACATACATATTGCGTACGGGGCGTTGATCAATGCATCTCACCACATTGCCAATCTCTCTCGAGGTGTCGAGCTCAATCCGTACTGCTGTGTGTCCGTAGGCAGGCGCATCTGTGCGTGCGTCTCCCGCTGCACCACTCTCCCCCTATTCCTCGCCCTCGTCATGACGCCCCCGCCGCTGACAACAACAAATGACTCGTGCCCTGGAAAAGCGCCGTCGGTTCGCGCTGTGCTGCTGCCTGCTGCAGGATGCGTGGCCCGTCTGTACACGTGCAGCGCAACCGGCCGGCGGGTTACATGTGCAGTTGCTGGGTAGGTACCGGGCAGTACATGACATGCCTACCCACCTAGGCGGTAGACGAGGTAGTGGGCATGTACGCATATGAATGCCTACACTCGGAAAGGCCGGTCGGGACAGCGCAGTGTAATAATAACACGCACATAAGTACACACACATACCAGAGGCTCTGACGGCATTGATGGGGGCGAGTTTCTGTTAGTAACGGCATACGCTTTTTGGTATCAGCCAGTAAACAGGACAAATTCAAGGGGTCCAAGACCTTCAAGGCCTCCGTGACTCCTCCTCTCCCGTGTGCCTGGCCAGACGTGTTGGGCCAGAGAAAATCAACGGCCAGCCAGCCTGCCACCATCTCTGCTACAACAGCCATCGCCGGCAGCCGGGGTTGCATCATGTTGCGTCGCTTGTAAAACGCTCTCGACGCCTGGGGGCGCCCCAGCCAATAGAAAAGTGGCGATGCGCCAAGCGCCCAGACGCCGCCAAGATCTTGGCAGTCTTGGCATGGGCCGGCTCCGCCGTCACTGTAAACGTCGACGCCGTTAGTACGAAACGGCTGCTGCGCCCGTGACCCGTCCCAAGCCACAGGTATCTTCGCATCCGACGCTACCTTGGCGACGGTGCCAAGACTTGCCAAGAAATTCCGCTCGCCCTTCCTCTTCATTGCCCAGACTTCTTGGTTGAGTGTAAAGGGAGCAACTGCCCCCCCAGAACCTTCCTCGTTCTTTGTAAAGGCTCTCATTCCCCTCCCCCCCCCCCCCCCCCCCCGCTCGCCTTCCCCCCCCGGCGCGCCATCGTTGTCCAACTGCTTCTTTCCTCGCGTCTCTAAATTCATCTCGTCGACTTTCCTGCAGCAGGAGCCAACGCTGCAGAGCACCTGCAACTTCAAACCTCTTTTTTTCCTTTGGACAAAAGCCCGTTTGTGAAAACGGTCCAACTGTCCCGCTAAGCGACCTCGTCCTGTCTCGGAGGGCCGCCCCTCGGCAGGCACATCCAATACTCCGTCATGACATCGCAGCTGCACGACGCCGCCCAGGCGTCATCGGCTTCGAGCAACGACTCCAAGTCAAACACTCCGGCTCCCTCCAGCACAACCTCAAACTCTTCCCAGCACAACATTGCCCCCCTCGAGGACAACCTGATGTGCCGCTGGAATGCCTGCAACCAAAAGTTTGGCAGCCCAGAGTTGCTCTATGTAGGCCACGCCTGATATTAGCTGCGTCTAACCAAGCAATCAACTGACGTGGTCCAGGAGCACATCTGTGAGCGTCATGTTGGCCGCAAGAGCACAAACAACCTGAACCTCACTTGCCAGTGGAACTCTTGCCGCACAACCACGGTCAAGCGTGACCACATCACCTCGCACATCCGCGTCCACGTGCCCCTCAAGCCGCACAAGTGCGAGTTTTGCGGAAAGAGCTTCAAGCGGCCCCAGGATCTGAAGAAGCACGTCAAGGTGAGTTTGCGGCTTCACCGACCCCTCGACACGATGTGTTTGGGCCGACTCTCACGCTTCGTTGCTCCAGACACATGCCGACGACTCCGTCCTGGTCCGCCCAGGGCAAGATCACCAGGCAGGCCTCAACTACCGAACACAAGCCGTCAAAGGTGAGACTTCCTCGGCTCCGAGAGTTGGCCATGTGGCAAGCTGCGTCGTCGCCCGTGGCTGCCGTTGCGCCTCTCTGTGGGCCTCGGCTGACGCGTTTGTAGGTCCCAGCTACTATGACCACAACGGCCAGATGCGAGGTGGCGTCGGCGCCTTCGCCCATCCTCCGGCCCATAACGGAGGCTACTACGCGCCTCAACCCTCAACCAACTACGCCCTTTACTTCAACCAGCAGCCCCTCGGCGCCCCCCGCGGCGAGCACGTCAGCTACGGCGCCGCGGCCCCCGGCGGCTACGACCGCAAACGCGCCTACGACCGCGCCTATGACGCCATGGACGACTTCTTTGGCAGCGCCAAGCGTCGCCAGGTGGATCCCTCGTCGTACGCCCAGATTGGCCGCTCCCTGCTTCCTCTGCACAACTCGCTATCCGTCCCCAACGGCCACATGGCGGGCGCCGAGCAGTACATGCCCCAGCCCCAGGCCGCCCCGGCCCCGGCCCCGGCCGCCATGGTGCACTCGGGCCCGTCGCCGACGACGAACCCGCTGACACAGCAGTACTACCTGCCGCACACCATGCACAACGCGAGGACGCAAAAGGACCTCATCCAGCTTGACAACCTCTTGGGTCAGATGCAGGACACCATCTACGACAACGCCAGCCACGCCACGGCCGGCGTCCACGTCCACAGCGGCCCCGAGGGGAGCCTTGGTGGCTTCCGTCACAGCCCGTCCCCGACGGTCGTGCAGCGCTCGCCCGGCGGAATGCCCGTGGCGGCCGATGGATACCACCACTCCGTGTCGGCCGCCAGCATGGCGTCGCCCCTGACGGCCATTTCGTCGACGGGCACGCCTGCCGTGACTCCGCCGTCGAGCACCATGTCGTATACCTCGGGCCACTCTCCCAGCCCGTCGGCGTCGTCGGGCCTGTCGCCGCAGTCGCGCCACAACTCGACAGCCGGCGTCATGTACCCGACGCTGTCGACGGCGTTGCCGACGGTGGCGCAGGGCTTTGGGCAGTCGACGACGGCGACGCTGGGACCCAGCTTCGAGAGCAACGAGCGTCGGCGCTACTCTGGTGGCATGCTGCAGAGGGCGCGAGGCATGCCGCCTCCCCCGCCCGTCGAGGAGAGCGGCCGGGTGACGACCAAGGCGGGTGACTCGGCGCTCTCGGTCGGGTCTCCGTCGTCCGAGTCGGACAACGAGTCCATCAAGGAGCGCGAGGAGCAGTACGACCGCTGGCTCGAGAACATGCGCGTCATTGAATCGCTGCGCGACTATGTGCGCGGGCGGCTGGAGCGCAAGGAGTTTGTCGACGAGGCAGAAAGGGCAAAGGCAGACAAGAACACGGCGGCGGGCGGGGAGGCCATGGACGTGGACGTGGAGAGCCCCAAGAGCTCTGTCAAGCAGCTTCTTGGGCCTCGAGAAGGAGTGCCATCGCTGTACCCGGTGCTACCCGTGCCGGGCTCATGATGGGGTTGTGTTGGGCTTACGTACGTGGTCTGATGGCGAAGCGGCGTCGGGCTGACTGTGCCCGGGATTGGATGATGAATTTACCGGTGTCGCAATGCCCAAGGCGTCTCCGGGGCTGGAACAGTTTTGGACATGGGTGTTTACGTATGCTGCAATGCTTATGGTTGGGAGGCGCTCGGGGTGAGAGAAGGAGGAACGTATGACATGGAGCAGCTCTAATGCGTCCATAATCGTGGCCAGGCCTAGGATTAAATCAAAACCAACAAGGATTTCGCGTCGGACACTGATCACCAACGGCATGGTCGATGAGCGAGGCTGCAGGGCCCAGATGCAGCAGTGCATGGTTGATGGAACCCCATGGATGGGAGGATTCCAAAGGGATTTTGCAACCAAGGCAGGCATTGGGTGAGAGTGGCAAAAGAGCATATCTTGATGTTTAGCATGATTCTGCAGAGCAGCAAAAGGATTGGTGGACCTCTCGTGGCTGAGAGTGGCGGACAGCGAAAAGACGGAGCTGATTTCATAATAGGCTATATGTATGTACGGAGCATGTATCCGTACGAGTTAGATCTACCCATCATGTACTTCGTACTTCGTAGGGAGACGGTCTCAAAGGGACCAGGCAGGCAGAGCAGTCATGGCAGCCCATTAGCTAAGAGGTTCATCAGATCAAGCCGCCCTGGTCAGCCCCGAATCAAAGCAGAGGAAAAGAGAAAAAAAGTCCCAGGCAGGATGCAGCGGGAGGGAAAGGGGGGGGGTCTGGTGTGATGGTGTGAGGGCCAGGGGGTGGTGAGAGAGGGGGAGAATGTCCGTCTAAATACATGTGATATGCCTTTGACGCATGAAAATTTGATGCTCTCGAATCCTTTTGCCACGGCCTAGAGAAAGAGGTTCGGCGTCGATGAGCGTGCATGACATCAAGGTGATGCGACGCGCGGCAGGGAAATGGCGAGACGCATGATGGGTGTTTGTGCCGCTGCTAGCCAGGGGCATCTGGGCAGGGGCATCTGGGCAGGCATCTTGGCCCAGAAATATCTTCGGCTGGGTGGAATGATGCCGTGTCTGACGGCCGAGCAACGAAGCCCGAGAATGGTGTGGCAGTCGTCTCTCTCTTCTCGCTCTCCCGGGTTGCTCGGTGAACTTTTGTCTGGCGGGGCGAGGTCCGCTTGCTCGACCCCCTTGTTCTCTTTGGCTTTCAGCTCTTGGCCCGGACTGCGGTTGCTCAAAGCATTAAAAGGGCACGGCTGTCCTCGTCCCTCTTCACCAACAACAACAACAACAAGTCTCCAAGCAACTCCCATCATCAGCCCAAACTCAAACACACACTCTCTATCTCTTCAATATGCTCTTCTCCGCCATCCTCTCCACCGGCATCGCCCTCCTCGGCGCCACCGCCACCGCCCTCCCCTCGCCCGCCGCCCAGTCGACGGGCAACGCCTGCTGCTGCTGCGACATCAGCCGCGCCGCCATCGCCTGCACAAACTCCATCAGCAAGGCCGACTGCTTCTGCGCCGCCGTCGTCTGCCCAAAGGGCGCGCCCACCATCATTGACGACTAGGGCGCGCAGACGAAAGTTCCGGCTCGGACCCGGCGTGTCGTCCCGGGCCGGCCGGGCCGGGAGATGGAGCGGACGGGGCTGTGGATCCATGGCGGGGAGCCGCTGCACGACTCCACACGGCGGGGATTGGTCAAAGTCGGTTACTACCCTGGACAGCCGCGACGGTCTCGACGCTGGCAGAAACAAGCTTTCCTTGTGTAAATGGAAACAAATCAAAGGGCTATCTTGGGTGGCAGGCACGGGGTATAAAGAAAAGGGTCGGAAAGGGCAAAGATAAAAGTTTGATGCTTGTTTGTTGGGGTTACGCGATAATGAGGCAGAACCTCTATAGTGCATAGGTCCTTAATATCCTCCCTGCTATCATCATGCCCCTCTTGCTGTCATGGAGTATGTACGTACGTGCTGTACGGAGCACTCGGTAGTATAGAAATCAGGGGAGCAACAGCCGGAAAGAACCCCCGGTGAAGCATCATCAGGCCCGGCGCCGAACCGGATCGGCTGAGCTGCAGGCACGGGGACCGGGATTCCAGCCGCTGACAACACACAACAAGCGTTTTATTTTGTGCATGTGCATGCTTCTAGTCGATAGAGACTGCCGAGGGAATCTGCCGGCGGCCGTCTGTTAGTGCAAACTAGTACAGTATGAAGATATAGAGACGGGACAACTGCCGACTGCCGAAGCCTCGGTTACACAGACGGCGATGCAATCTCATTGTTGCCGCGCACGACGATTGGGAGCCCGGACAGGGCGTCATGGACCGGACGTGCACAAGGTCGCCGGCTCTCGGGGACCCCGACGACGAGGCTCAACAACGAGGGCCTCAATCGGGACAGCAGCATGTTGGCTGATGAACATCGCCCCGCCGGCTTGGCGCCGAGCTGACCGACCGATGCGTTGTTTCCTTACCCGGGGGCCAATTCCGTGGCGGTTCCTCTCTACAGTCTGCTGTGCCCCTTTCCTGCCTTGGTTTCCTTGGCCGTGTGTGGGGCGAGAAGGAAGGGAATTTAGCGCCGTGAATGGAGCAGAGTCCCGAGGTCGAGACTGATGAGAGGCAGAGACGAAGAGGTGATCGGGGTGCAGGGTCCCTTTGTCCACGGTACGCGGCCTTGGCCAGACGGTACCTGATGTCTAGACCGGTAGGGCCCGCACTGGTGCTCCTAGCTCGGTGTCACGTCCACCGTCCTAGGTAGACTACTAGTACCACCCGGGTACCTACTTACCGCCGCCCAGCACTGCCAAGTAAGACTGCGCATGCATGCACGGCCAACGGCTTGGCACCACTGGCTCTGAAGCGCCGAGCCCCCGGCAAAGCAACCCAAGTTGCAAGACACCTGCCCATGCGTGAGTGTCAGCAAGGCAGGCCTCTCTACCTAGGTCAGAGTACAGAGTACCAGGCACGGAGACTCCCTAGATAGGTAGGTACCTACGACCATGTAGTGGTAGTGGTTGGCATGTGCTACCAAGGCAGCGGACAAGGCAGCGGACATGGGGCTCGCTCGGCAAAGGGCCTCGGGTACTTCGTAGGCATGTACGAAGTAACGTCGTCGTGGACTCTTGTCGTGGAGGATCCGGGATGTGGGCCCTCGTACCGCTCACGCCGCGCCATGTACTCTGTACCCGGCTGCTGCTCCAGCACGGAGTACTCCGTATACGTAGCTCCTCTCAGCTCGTCCAGCTTCCATTCATTTTCATTGCCTTCCCCACTCTCGCGGACTCGGCACCGTCGGGCGACAGCCGGCCACCACAATCCAGTGAGATTTCCACAGCAGCCTCGCCCTCTCTTCTCTCTCGCCGTCTCTGTCGCTCTGGAGCCGACCCTCGACCTCTCCACCCCCCGGTCTGGTCTCTGTTCCTCCCCCTTGATCCTCTTCTCGTGCATTCTCATCGTCGACTGCTCTGTCGCGCTTCCAAAAATCCTTCCTCTCGGGTCCGGACATTTGCAAAGCTTCGCCCGACCTCGCGTCCCCGCCCTCGCACGGGCTCGCCCGCGCTCTTCCCCATGCCTCTCCTCGCCGAAGCCCTCCGCTGCGCCCTCGCCCTTTCCCTGTCCATACATGGAGTTGCCGGCTGTCCACGGCGCTGACGGGCCCGTGGCTCTTGCGGCAAACTCCTCCGATGCCGCTGCCGCTGCCGCTGCCGCTGCCGCTGCCGCTGCCGCGCCGTCCCCCCCTCCCACCAAACGACGCCGCACCGCTCCCGTCCTGGCCGACTGTTGCCGTACGTGCCGGTTGCGCAAGGTGAGTCGAGTTTCTTGGGGTTGCCGAGGTTCTTCTTCCGCTGCGCCGTGCCTGGCTGCCCCCTCTTTTTATTTCTTCGCCCTGTGAGGTACCTGATATAAGCTTCGTGGTCCTTGCTAACCTCGACTCCCGACACCAGGTCAAGTGCTCTGGCAACCCCGGCAATGGCCCGTGTTCCAACTGCGCCCGGCTCGAGCTCGGCTGCAACTTTGCGAGCGTCGACCTTGTCGAAGAAGCCGCAGGTGAGGAGGATCCGCGCCTCACGTGGCCGCCCCCACGTCGCGCAAACTGACGTCGAAAGTCTCGCGGACGACGCCCTCGCACAGCCACACCGAGGCCGGCACGCTGAGGAAGAGGGCCCAGCGAGCCTGCAGCCAGTGCCACTCGCACAAGACAAAGTGCTCGGGCGACTTGCCCCGCTGCAAGAGATGCGAGGCCGCCAATCTGCCTTGCGAGTACACGCCCGCCAAGCGCAGGTTCACCAATGTCCGTTTCCAGCGCCCCGAGAAGTCCCTCGACACTCACCCTCCCGCTCCGGCGTCTGTTGCCCGGTCAGACGGCATCATCAGCCCGACCCTCAGCAGTAGCAGCGGTGGCGGCGGCCCCGGCGCCGGCTCCGCGACGCTCCTGACCGAGGCATCCAGCCTCAATGCCGAGTACGTCGCCCCCCCGTCCAAGGCGCCTGGGACAAGCTCGACTGACTTGACGGCCTCGAGTGGCTTGCGCAGGGACATTCTGGCTCGCAAGCATCTCATCCTGCGGCACATGGATGCCTACATGGACAACGTGTACTGGCTGCCGTCTCAGGGCTTCGTACATCCCGACTCGACGTACCGGGATATTCATGTCGGCGCACCCTAGGCTTTTGCTCCGCGCAGCGCAGTGACTGATTTGGGACACAGGCAGGCACGCTCGACCCCGTTCACGCCGCTGGAATATGCGCCGTTGCCAGCTCCTTTGTCAATCCGACGGAGACGGGGCGCGAGTTTGCTCAGAGATGCAGCACCCAGATCGAGCTGTACCTCTTTCAGAACGTGTACAAGTTCTCCGACGACCTACTCATCCTCTTCGCCTTGAACATCACCTTTAATCTTCTCCAGGGCTCCTTTGCCAAGGTCTGGCAGTGCTTTGGCATCGCCTCGAGGCTGATGCTGGGCCTTCGTATCAACTGGCACGTCCTCCCCCGCGGCCGCTCTTTCATCCAACAAGAGTCTCTCCGCCGCATTGGCTGGCACTTCTTCCACATGGACCGCATGCTCGCCGGAGGCTACGACGAGTACATTTGCTGTCGAGCCGAAAACATGACGATACCCCTGCCCTGCGATGAGTCCGCCTACCGCGAGAACCGCCCCGTGGTGGCGGAGAGGCTGTACGACAAGCCGGGCAAGCCGCCCAGCTCCATCAATATGCACGCCTTTCAGATACGTCTCATCGACATCAGGCATCGCATTCAAGTCATCACGAAGCGACTGTGCTCGGCCTCGGGCACGAACCTGCAATACGTGGATGCGTCCAAGATCATGGCCGACATCAACGGACTGCAGAATGAGCTCACTCGATTCCACTCGTCTCTTCCGCCCGATGTTCTTCTGTGCGATCAGAGCATCGCGCGCTACATGGCGTTGCCCGAACGCCCTGGCTACGTCTTCCTCCACTGCCACCTCGCTGGCTGCCACATCGACTTATATCGGTATTTCCTGCCGGGCCAGAAGGAACAGATACCCCTCGATATTCTCCGGAAATTGCCGCGTGAGTTCCTGGCCAGGTCTCAGAAGCAGGCGGTCGCCCACTCCATGTCGTTTGGGCGCTTCTGCGATGCCATCCAGAACGAAGTGGACCAAATGAGGGACACGGGCAAGCAGGAGCTGGCGGCGGACTACTCGTCGATCCAGGTGGGCACGGCCTGCGTGCGAGTTCTCTTGGTCGCCATCCAGCACCAGCTCTTTCGCGATGTCAGCCAGGAGACGACGGCGCCGCTGTGGCGGCTTGGCAAAACCGACGAACTCCATTTGCGTTTCCTCATCGAGTCGGTCCAGCGCGTGACGGAGCCCTGGTGCGGGTTGCTCAACATGGCGCAGCAGGCGGTAAGCTTTGGAGACTGTCGTACCGAGTCTGAGCTCCCGCTAACTGTGCGCCCCAGTACGACGAGAACAAAGCCTTGGTGGACGAGTTTGACAGGGGTGGCAGGGTTGTCGACCAAGGGTGCGCGGCTCGAGGGTACCGGTCGAGGACGGATGGGGACAACCGTCTGCCCGGAACAGACTGGCTGCTGGCGAGCATCGCGACCGGCACAATGGAGGACCCGATGAGCAACCTCACCATCGACAGCTCGAGCGCGGACCGATGGCTTCACACGCCACAGCTGCCGCCCAACGGCGCGGCGCTCCAATACCCGACGTCGCCAACCAGCAGCTTTGGTATCGAGCCGGGTACCCCCGGAATCCCTCTTCTGCTTGCGCAAGCCAGAACAGCGTCGATGGATCCCTCGGAAATGGCCGCCATGTACGATTCGGACAATACGATGATGGGGCTGGCGGATTTGACCGGCGCACTGTCAAACGGGAACGCGCTGCTGTCACACAACGACATTCCGCTGATGCAGTTGAATGGCAGCATAGACCCTGCCATGTATCAGCAGGCACCGCCGGGACCGAGCCCTGGCTTCGTAATGGCGCAACATGGCATGTTCTTGGACGGGTACACGGGCCAATTCGCCAACGGGCATCGCGACCCGAATAGCTACGGCCAGCAAACGGGCTATGGGTGAAGCAAGGATGCCTGCTCTTGGGTCCATGAGCAAGCCCGGGGCGTGTTCTTTTGTGTCATTGAGGGCAACGAGATGGGCTTGTTGCTCGTTTGCCAGGTCTAGGGAGGCCAACGAACATGCCGCCGAGAGCGCACGGCCACCATGGCTTGGAGCAGCCAGCCGCCGCCAGCCAAATTGGCGTGGGCTTCACATGGACATGGGCTGTGGGAATCTGCATTGCGAGGCAGGCTGGTGCCCAAACGGAGTGAAGGGTATTCTCGAATGTCGGGAGGCGCAACCCGAGGGGCCGGTCCGAAAGGGTTGGCGGTTTGCTCAAGTGCCCGTGCCGGTGGGCCCGGGACGCCGGCCGAGACAGCGTGCCCACGGCATTGCAATGACCATTCCCGAGACGTCTGGCGACGTTGACGAGACGGACGTTGGGGAATAGAGCACGGCATCAACGAAGCGACGGGCGAGGCGTCGGGAGGGTGCACATACTTCGTACTCGTACTTGGCACACAGCGCGGAGCAATGGAGAGACAACGGAGAGATGGCCCTTTGGCAAAGGCGCACATGGTTATAAGTGCTATATAATGTGACTGCGCTGCAAGACTGAGCTCGCGCGCCGCCTCTTGCGGTGCTCCTGTGGCAGGGCGTCGTGCGAGCAAGTGCGTGCACGTGGCCCCCCACAAAAAGGCATGCGGCACTTGGCCACGAGTCGACAGGGATGCACACGCACACGAATGTCCGAAAGAGGTTGGTATAACGGCGGCGGCTGGAATGGAAGTGCCAACCCCCCTTGGCAACATGGTACAACACACGGAAAGTACTTCGTACATACATACGGATACTATGAGCCCGACTGCGCCTTGGCTCCGAAACGGGAATCAAGGCTTAGGCCTATGTACACAGGCGACCATTTGGTATCCTTGGTATTATTATACAGTACAGAATATACAACTATTGCCACAAGAATCCCCAGGGGGACTGGCTGCCTTCTCCGGAGCTATCAGATGGAGCCCATTGTCCATTGTTGCAACCGCGGGTTTGCTATGTATGTACTTGAGCGGGCCTGCCTTTCATCTCGGTCTCGGTGAGGACGGGTCGGTGAGGATGGACCGCTTCGCTTGGGTGACTCCGAGGCGCGGAAATTGCGTCGTGTCATGCCCATGCCGCGCAGCGAGAGGAAGGAAATTCGAGCGGCCGTGGCAGCGCGAGGGCCGCGACCATGGCATGCCGGGTACACATGTTATGTGTGTTGTCGAGTTCTTCGTAAAGTCAGGGAGATATGAAATAAATAGGCTCAAAGGGACCCAAATCCCACGCTGGAATCTGAGGGGCTTCCGAGATGGGAAGCGTGGAGAGAATCGTTAGCCGGTTGTCCTGGACAGTGGCATATCCAAAGAGGTGCGTGTTGCAGTTGCGACGGTTTGGTTGGCCCATGCGCGGGCCTGCGTGTCATGTCCGAGTTTGATGACAATCATGTAGGGAATGACTGGACGCCATGAGGCGTCGGTTATTGGAATACGGTGCGGCCCTTTTCTTTCAAGCCTCCGATCTGGTCCATGTCAATCGACTGGAACTGGCCCTTGGCCTCCTTTTCGTACGCCGGCAGCTGCTCGTCGTCGCGCATGGGCTCCAGGCCAACGGTGGCATTTTCTCCGACGCGAACAACAAGAACGCGGCCGTTCTGAGCTCGGCCATGTCCGTCGTGCTCATCGGGGAAGGTGATGTGAATCTCGGGCACGTTGTCCGGCGAGTGTGGCGGCGAGTTGGGGTTCTGTAGCATGGGCTGGCCGTCGCAACCGATGATGAAGATGCTCGAGCGGCAGTCGTGGGCCGTCTCGATGGTAAGGCCACGGGGGTTAGAAGACTGCTTGACCTCGTTGTAAGTCGGCAGACCTTGGTTTCGCTGGCGCCTCAGGCGGCGACGGCGGAAGAGTAGGAGAAGGGAGACGAGCATCAGGGCGAGGAAGACGAGGCCAAGGACGGTGAGCATGAGGTTGATCATGTGTTCGGAGCCATCGTTGCTATCGGCGGGCTTGTCGGCTTGACGACGCGTCAGATGCGCAAAGGAGGGGGCAGGGAAACGGGCGAGGACAGTGGGCCTCCGGGGCTCGTCCATTGTACCCAAGGCAGGCATGTCGACGGTGCTCGAAAAGAGGAAGTGACTGTTGGTCGAGGCTCGACGTCGTGAGAAGCCGGTTGGAGGGCACGGGCGACTGTAGGTCGATCGCAGGGCGGCGTGGGTGATAAATGAAGGGGAGGCCTGCAAACAATGATATCCGGGTCATTAGCACGAGGGCTTGACAATGCTGGGCCTTGCAGTGAATAGTTTTCATTCTTGAAGGTGTCCCAGCCGAATATCCCCAAGTCCATTCCCCGAGTGGGCGGGAGCAGCGGGCGAGTGGGTGCCAAAGGGCCCAGCCTCGCGGGACCGAAGCCAATAGTAAGGACACCAGCGAGGGCACCAGCGAGGACACCATGCCATATTCATGACGTGACAAGAGCAGACAGAGCAGGACGAGTTGATTGACATACGCCAGAAATAGAGTCCAAGCAGCTGGAGGTGGCGATGAGGAGGATGCTAGCCGGCAATAGTAGGCAACAAGGATTGGGCGGTTCGACGGCTAAAGGAATGAAGCCGGGCCCAAGGCACCAAACGGTGACTGCGGGCAGAGAATGGAAAATTCAAAACAGGGAGAGAAAAGAATGGACAGGCAAGGAGCGTGAAGAAGCCGTCACGACAGGAGCGAGGTTGGCCTCGAGCATGAGTTGAAAAAGAGGGAGAGTGAGAGGAAAAGAAAACAGGGGAGAGAAGATCCCGTTGCTATTGATTGTAGCTTACAGGCCCCAACTCATTAGCGCCCAGCCAGCACGAGGAAGCACTAAAAGGGGACGAGGGTCGCTGCCCTGCCGCCAAACGGGCCCGCAGCCAGAGGTACTGTGCGCGCCCAGTCGCCCGCGGCGAGGTACTTGGTGGCGGAAATGAGTCGGATGGGGGCAGTTCGGGGGCCAGCGTGCCATGATTGGTTGCCGGGCGATCCCAGCACAGAGGTGGCAGCCAATCAGCGCCTGCTGGCCCGAGGCGCGCCGGCGTGCTTGCCCCTGACCAACTCGTCACCTCAGAAGCCCGCCCGCCCTGCAGTTGAAGGTGAAAATCCGGGGGTCTGATGTTTGTCCAGGAGTCTGATGTTTGTCCATGGCTCGAGCCCTTATTCAACGGCATGTCGCGGTGCCAGGCAGGCTCTCATGCCCATGGATCATGTCCATGGATCGTGACCTTGTCCGGCTGTTTGCTGGGGCATGCAATCATGTCCTATTGCCCTTGTGCCCTTCCCCCTTGCGTTATGCACAGCACAGCAACCCGAGAGTACTAGCAGGTACATACATTAGCGCCTGGTGTGCTCGTGCGCATCGCATAACAACCTCTGCAGTGGTGTACCCTGCGGTACTGGTGGGTGGGTGGCGGTAGGGAGGGAAGGAAATTGGATGACCCTCCGTACGGAGTACATACAGTTAGTACATGCGGAGGCAGTCAGTCGTGTACACGGAGTCACGTGTGCCGTTACTATTGTCCGCGAACAGTAAGGCCATGTGCGTATTAACTCGCAAAAGTGATGAATCGCGGATGCAATCTTACCTTGATTATTTTTTTCAAGATGGGTAGGTTCTATGTAGGTCGGTGGGTTTCTACATTCTTCGCCGAGGCATCCGGGCCCCTTTGCGCGCGCTTCCAAAATGTCTCCGCGCCACGGGCCACTGTTTCCCCTGCCAAGGCTCGCACTGCACCTGACTTGTTGACTTTATTAGAGCGAGCAAGCCAGCGTCATCGCCTCCTCCTCCCGTCTTGCTTCCCGCTCAACCTCAACCTCGTCAACCTCACCCTCACCCTCGTCATCTGAGAGGCGCGTCGTCCCTTCTCGGCCCAGCAGCAGCAGCGAGCATGCGATAGAACGCCATCATTGCTCGAGGCTTCACGCCACGGGACCACCAACACCTCCGTGTTGCCGCGCCTCGCGCCCCATCAGTCGCGCCCGGTGGAGGAATTGAACCTGTCTGGCCAACTCGTCATGGCGCAACAAACACTGCTCCAACATGGCGTACGTTTGAAACATGATGCCCCGCTGGTTCAGGGGCCTGTGACTTTCGGTCCGGCTCACCACCCATTCCCTAGTTGCCGACTTTTATTCTATTGAGCTGCCAATGGTTCCAAGGTTCGTGTCGCCGCCTCGGGCCCAGACGGTGACTCATCGATGTCAAGAGAAGATTTGCGAGTTGACGGGGTCCGACTTTGCTTAACCCCATGCCGTGTTGATGTCGCCGGTGCGGGCCCCCTCGATGGCGTCGATGGCGTCTGACATGACGACGAGCGCATGGCGAGTCCGAACCGGAACCTTTTCCGTTGACCCGCAACAACACCCATTGTCACTCGGTGCCTGTGCCTGCTCGGCGCTCGGTGCATCCAAGGATTGGTCAGTCTACGGCGGCGCCTCGGCCCGCCTCGCAGCCATCTCGCAGCCATGGTCCGTCACGAGTCACCTGACGGTCACTTCGGGGACGCTGCCACTCGAGACAAGCAGGTGCCACTGCAGCAATGGATGCTTCAAAGGGTGGCACACGAGCGCAATCCTTTGTCCTAGCCCCTGGCCGCCCGGCGTGACAAGTCGTTAGGCTCGCGGAGGAAGCTTGGATTGTTCCGTTTGGAAGCACCGGGAGCTTCACGCCGGGTCGTCGGGCGCTGCTAACGGTCCAGCGCGAGACCAGATGGACGGCGGGCACGACGTGACAAATCAAGCGGGCCGACGACTCTCGGTGTGCGTGTCGGTTGTTGGCAGACCAAGTGGCACGTCGTGGGAGTCGGACCATCAACGATGGCTTGTCCCCTTTGATGAAACATGAAGAGGCAAAGTCGTGAGCTGGGAGGCAGTTGCGCATTCCAGTGGGCACCGGAAATCAGACTCTTCTCTTGACTAATTCGCTGGCCCTGCGTTCCACGGTCTGCGGTGCCGCACAGGACGCGCGAAACGTCATGCCGTCGGGTCATGGCGGTCCTTTCCGCGGGCCTGTCGGGTGCCGGTAGACGAAGAAGAGCATGGCCTGATGTCATGTTTGCGCCAGGCAACGGACGGAGAGCACGGAGTACGGAGTAGCGCAAACGAGGCAACTCACCCTGCCAGGGCTGCATCCGGGCCAGGGCTGCATCCGGGCCAGGGCTACATTTCACACGGGCGCAGCGAGGGCCTGGGGTAAGGGTTATATATATTGAATATATCATGGCGCGGGCGGGAACGTGGCCGAGCCGAACAGCCCCGAGGAGGAGAGCAGGAGGCGAATTAGTTATCGATGACACGGTTGGCTCAAGGCCCCGGCGAGGTGGTTCGCGAGGGCGAGGACGCGTCTAATAAATAGATTGAGCAGGCGCGGAAGGGGTAATTAGCTGCCGAGGGCGTGATCTTGTTCCCCCCTTGGCCTGTGTGACATGGAGGCAGGGAGCAGTCGGTATAGGTACTGTGGTACGAAGTATAGAGTACGGATACGGATAATGCATGGGCGGGCCAACGGTGAAGGAGGCGTTTGCAACATCTGCCGTTGGTTCGGCTCGGGGCGAGACTGCATTACGTACAAGGCATTTTACGTTGGCTGGCGCGTTGTCTGCCAAGGTGAAGACCTGGCTGTTTCAGTGGTGCCATGATGGGGTTTTTAAAAAAGTGCCTGCTGTCGATAGCCTGGGCAGAGAGCTGGGCAGAGGAGAGACTGCCGCCCTTGCGCTAGAGGGACGCGAGTCTCGGATTGGACTCGTCAGTCTTGGATCAATACCGAGTGCATGGCTGTAGATGCAACGCCGCAGCTGTCATCTGCAGCCATGCATCGTCTCTGCACCCACTACGAGTTACCCACTGCTTGGAGCCGGTGCCGACAGCATGTACATTCACCAGGTTGCAGTCGAGGGAACGTCGATTGGCACGCCCTGTCCCTTGGGATCGGGCTTGTCGTGTGACTGAAGAAGGTGTCGACGACGCTCGTATGTACCGAATTTCGCACAATCGTCGACACTTTTGCCGACACACTGTACCAGCTACCCAGGGTGCTATCTGGACAAGCTTCAATAGACTGTCTACCTAGTTACATCGACTAGTGGAGGGGACATTTCGACATACCCTACTACTGGTACGAGTATAGAGCGACTTGGAGTGCCCGGCAAATATGCTTCAGTGGGCGCATGACGGTACGCAGCCCGATGCATGTACAATGTAGGTCCGTTGTGTGGCATGTGAGATGCGATGCCCGTCTCAGTCAATATTTCGATACATACGTGTCAAGTTATCGCAGAATGCTCGCTTGCTCTCTCTCGGGCACGTGGGCAATCTGACATTGGACATTTCAATCGTGGCTTGACCTACTTCGTAGGGTGTGAGTGAGTGCTGGAGTGCTGGGAGCTGCCGTCCAGTTCCCGACAAACGAGCCGCCTCCAACAATCCACAATCTTCAACACCATCGTCATCATCTCCCGCCGCCCATCCCATCCCCCATCCATCCCTCGCGCCCTCCCGGCTCCCTCGTTTCCTCGTCTCCGCCACCACCTCTCCCAACACCCCCCCCCTTCTGCCTCGTCGTGGCACATGTGGTGTTGGTTTGTGCAACAACGATAGCGCGCGGGCTTACACGAGCTCCCTCTGTGCCTCTTCTCGCTCTCCTTGCCGAACCCCCCCTCTCTCCTTCCTCTCTCGCTTTAAACTTGCGGCGCGCATCGTCTCCTCCGCTTTTCCCGTCCCCTTGGTTGCCTTCCTTCCTTCCCTTGGCCGCCCCATGACTCTTTCTCCGTCTGCCTAGCAGCATCAGCATCCTTTGCCCCTCCCTTGGTTCGGCAGCCTGTCTCGCCCGTCATTCCACACGCACATTACCCCTGGACCTCGAGGAGTTGTCGAGAGGAGCGCTCCCCACGCGCATTCCGGCCCATGCCAAAGTCTACTTGGCTGGTTGCCCTGGACGTCTCTCGGCTGGCCCGCCCCGCTCAGGCGCCGACCTACATCTATCCGACCTCGTCGCCCTCACCTTCCCTCCCCTCTCCTCCTTCCTCGGCAACATAGTGGGCATCCTCTGTCCATTCTTCTTGGCTCGACCCGTCCGGCAGTCTGTCACATAATTCTCTGCACCGAGACTGTACATGCCGTCTTATAATCTAATCGAGCCGGCTCAAGCATCTTTCACCAGCACATAATCTGACCAAACAAGATTCCGCCCAAAGCCTCCGCCACCAGCCGCGTCCACTTGCCAACAAAAGCTATTTTGAACATCATTTGCCTGCCTTGGAATCGGTGAGTCTGCCAAGCCCGTCGCAACACCGACAATGCCCGGCCCGTCAGCCTTACAACCAAAAGGCGCCACGCCCCGGTTTTCCCTCGTCCGCATCCCAGTTCACTTTTCTTCGCTCTCTCCCTCTACTGGCCGCCCGCCTGCGCCGCCACGCAGCCCGGGAATTTACCTTTTTCCCTCCTGCTATTTTAAAAGACTGACCAAGATCTCGTCACCAGCTCCTTGCTCAACCCGACCATCCACCGCCGCGCCGAGAAAAACATCGACAACTCAAGCTGCGCCTGTCCTACCTACGACGCCTTTCACTTCCACGCCCTCGTCTCCACGCGATCGCGACACCGGAGCATTCACGACCCTGGCTCCCGCTCGCGGCAGTCACCACCAAACGCACGACACGCAGAGCCCCCCCGGCCGATCCTACCCTGCCAATCCGGATTCTTCTTTTTTCCCCGTCCTGCTCCAAAGAAGCCGTCTCTACAAAGTACGAGCCCTCGCATTTTATCAGCAAACGAACCTTCGCGTCGGCAAGGTTCGAGGCATCCGCAGCCTCAAACTAGGGCAGACACTGGTCTGGGAAAAAAGTGTTTATTCGACGTCTGACATTTCGATACCATCCAATGGCTACCAGCGTAAGTTTCTTGCGCCATCCCACCTTGTCCTCTCCTCTTGCACCGCGGCCTCTTGCACCGAGGCCCCGAGTCCCCCTCCAAAGCCTACCCGAGCGCGCCCCTAGCGCCACCTGTGGCCTCGGCCGCCAGAGGGGCTCGAGTGTGTCTCAAAGGTTGCACCAAATTGCTAGTTGCAGGATCCGGGGTCGCTCTCGGAACCCCAACTGCCCGCTCCATACTCCATACGCGGCCTCCCGAACCGCCTCTTCCCCTTTCTTCTTCAATTCTTCTCCCGCTGACTCTTTGTGCTTCCTTTTTGCCTCGACAGCAGATGCGACCAAGGGGCTTCCCGAACCTGACCATGCCCACCGGGTCCAACGACAAGTCCCAGCAGCCCATGGGCTCGGGCTTCCCGGGCTCCAACCTGTATCCGAACAAGAACATCTGGACCTCGTCGCTGTCAAGCGCCCAAGAGAGAACCATTGGCTCCAAAGGTTGGACGCTCCGTCGCCACAATCCCCCAGCCCGCGCCTTGCTCACCCGACCCGCAGATTCCGACGACAGCCCCTCGGGCTCCAGCGCCCTCAACGCAAACTCAGAGGCCGACGTCTGGTCCTCGAACCCTTGGAACACTGAGAACCCCGGCCGGTCCGTCAGCACCTCGCCCAGCCGAACTCGTGATGGCGCCTTGTCCAGCGCCTCCGGCTACTTCGACCACCAGTCGTCGGCCATTGGCATGAAGAAGCCAAACTATGGCGGCAAGCCCTTTGGCGACGAGTCCAACGCCTACGCCAACGCCTTTACCTCCCAGCAGCGCGGCGCCCAGGACACTTCGGCGTACATGGAGTCCATGGCAGGCTACTCGCACCACCGTGATGGTAGCCTTCCGCCGTCTCGCCACTCGCAAACCTCGCCGGTCTTTCAGGACCTCTACCGCGGCGGCCACACTCCGAGCAACTCGATGCAGTCTCAGCGCCAGATGACCAGCCATGCCTCTTCGTTCTCGACACAGAGCGCCAATCAGCGCGCCTTCAACATGAACAAGCAAATCGACGAGGATCTCTCACAGCAGTTCGGTCGGCGGATTGCCCTCGACAGCCCCTCCAGTGCCACATCCTTCAACCAGCCATCGCAGCCCTTCCAGTTCAACCCCGGGTCTCAGCCCTGGGTGGGGGAAGGCAACGGAATGAGGTATGGAAACGGCATGGATTCGCCGCTTGATCCCTTGGCTGCACAGTACGCCTTGAAGCGATCGCCCGTTGAGAGGCTGTCTCCTGCATCGACTTACCGCCTGGAGCCTGGCAACAGCCCCCAGAGTTATACTCCGACTAGCAACGCGTGGCCAGCCCGGCCGGCATCCCGCGACCCCAGGCCAGCAGACTACGACCGACGGAACCCTGCTCAACAGTATGCGCCCAGCTACACGCCTCCGTTCTTCCACAGCCCGTTCACGTACGCGGGTCTGCCCCCCCAGTACGCGGCCACTTTCCTCGACCCCTACAACCAGAACTTCCGTCATCATCCCATGATGGCTGGCTACGGCCTGCAGGCCATGCAAGCCGGATATCCCATGGGCGTCAACATGCCGCCGGCCAGGCCTTCGCGGGACCAGGACCCGGGCAAGGGGATGAGGAGCGCCCTCCTCGACGAGTTCCACCTGAGCAACAAGTCGAGCAAGCGCTACGAGCTCAAGGACATCTACAACTACATAGTCGAGTTCAGCGGAGACCAGCACGGGTCCCGATTCATTCAGCAAAAGCTCGAAACAGCCAACAGCGACGAAAAGGAGCAGGTCTTTCGCGAGATCGAGCCCAACGCGGTTCAGCTGATGAAGGATGTTTTTGGGAACTACGTGGTGCAAAAGTTCTTTGAGCACGGGAACCAGGTCCAGAAGAGGGTGCTGGCTGAGAAGATGAAGGGCAAAGTCATCGACCTCTCGGTCCAGGTCTATGCGTGCCGCGTGGTCCAGAAGGCCCTCGAGCATGTCCTGGTCGAACAGCAGGCCGAGCTGACCATGGAGCTCGAGCCCAAGATTCTAAAGGTGACGAGGGACCAGAATGGAAACCACGTGGTGCAGAAGATCATTGAGCTCGTGCCCCGGAGGTACATTGACTTCATCATGAACGCCCTCCGCGGGCAGGTGGCGGGGCTTGCCTCCCACACGTACGGCTGCCGGGTCATCCAGCGCATGCTGGAGTACGGAACCGACGCAGACAAGCGGGACATTATGACGGAGCTGCACGCGTCGGCGCAGATTCTCGTCACGGATCAGTACGGCAACTACGTGGCGCAGCACGTCATCCACAACGGAAACGACGAAGACCGCGACCGGATGATCGAGCTGGTCATGTCGCAGCTAGTCACTCTGTCCAAGCACAAGTATGCGTCCAACGTGGTCGAGAAGTGCATCGAGTACGGCACGGCAGAGCACCGGACCGCCATCCGAACGCACGTCACCACCCCGGGAGGCGACGGAACCACGCCGCTCCTGCAGATGATGCGGGATCAATACGGAAACTATGTCATTCGTAAGTGGCCTTTTGTGCCGTCTCGTGCTCGCCTCGGTGCATGATGCTAACTTGAAGATAGAAAAACTGCTCACCCAGCTCCGCGACGCGGAAAAGGAGGCACTGGTTGAAGACATCAGGCCCCTGTTTTTCCTTCTCAAGAAGAACGGACTCACCAAGCAGCTCCAGGTACTGGAGAGGCTTCTCGGGCTCCAAGGCGGCGCGGTGTCGATCCAGACGGAAACCGCACCGTCGCACGCCGACGTCAGCTCGACGGCGGGCACTCCCCTCCTGACAAACGGCCCCAACAGTCCCGAGAGCAGCAGCCCTGCTAGCACCCGCCTGAGTGCCGACGGCTTCCCCACGGAAGAAGCGGGCAAGCAGTCGTCGGGCCAGGCTCCCAAGGTCCAGGGAGAGGCGCAGGATTGAGGTGACGACGAGGCCCGGCTCGTCTTGATCGTCTTGCACGCCTGTCCGTCCTTTCTCACACCGTATTATCACGACACCCGTTGACTTGATCCAAGCGCTTTTGGGCAAGCAACATGCATCGACCAGGGCGGAACCACCATAGATAATGTCCCGCAAACTTCTTCACCGCAAACATTTACGGCACACCTACATACCATTGTAATACAGGACGCGAACGCGAGGCAGACGGCACAAAATCCTGCTGCGCGGGACTTGGCAGCCGACACCGGGCATCCTTGACGCGGATACCCCTTTGAGTGCGCGGTCCCTAGGACATTATAGATAGTACACGATAAGCAGGGTGCAGCACTGTAAAGCCCTTTAGCAGCCAGTAGAAACGCATACAATTGAATACCTAGGTACTGAACACTGTTACGAAGTACATACGAATAAGCGATGACGAATGTTGTCGGACCCACCGCTGTGATTACGTACTACATACGAGGGGCTTCTAGACCCCGGTTCTCGGTCGGCACTCGGTCCGAACGGACGACGTGCCGCAGTTCGGCAGGTGTCGAGAGGGCCCCACCTGCCTCCCAAGGCAACTAACTTCTTTCTCCCCCTCTCCCGAACCACGACTGGAATCCGGCTCTGCCGACCTGGAGCAAACAGCAACGGAGCAAATCGAAAAGTATCCCCGCTCGAAGCTCATGAAGCCGCCGAGTCGGTAGCACTGACTCTTGTCCCCAGACGATGTCGACGGGGAGACTGGCGTTCCCCTATCCGCAGCTGGTGCGGGCCGCCCGGTCGCGAGCCAGTGGCGTGGGGCCGGCGGCGACGACCAGGCGGGCTCGAGGGTCTTTTTCCCCGAGGCATGGAAAGGCGGTTTCGCCTGGGGTCTGGGAGTCGCAGCCGGAGCAGGAGCAAAAGGGGGGGGGGCAGCAGATACAGAGACCAGGGCAGACGCGGCAACCACAGATGCCGTCGTCGGACGCGCCGGCACCAGGCACTGTAGCCAAGGCAGTGCGCGCGAGCGTCGTGCTGCCGGCCAAGGAAGGCGAGGCGGACAAGAAGCATCATGAAGCCGAGCCTGAACAGCAGCCATCTCTACCCGAGACTACGCAAGCGCCAGCGCCCGACGCAAAACCCAGCAGCAAAGCGCCCGACGCAAAACCAAGCAGCAAAGCGCCCGACGAAAAACCCAGCAGCAAAGCGCCCGACGAAAAACCCAGCAGCAAAGCGCCCGACGAAAAACCCAGCAGCAAAGCGCCCGACGAAAAACCCAGCAGCGAAGCGCCCGACGAAAAACCCAGCAGCGAAGCGCCCGACGCAAAACCCAGCAGTAAAGCAACACCCGACGAAGCCGAAGCCGACGAAGCCATGAACACGAACAAGCCCCCCCTCGGCAGCAAAGACGGCGACGAGCAGCCCCAACCGACGACCAAGGGCGTTTCAACAACAAAGGACAGCAGTCGACCCCTCGAGGCGGTGCTCATGGAGCCCCCCGAGCGCGTGGCGCGTCAGCACCCGCACATGGCGCCGCCGCCGTACGTGCATCACTTCGACAGCTACTCGCTCGTCAAGCAGCTCCAGCAGGGCGGATACACGCCGGAGCAGGCGACGACGGCGATGAAGGGCATCCGGACTCTGCTGGCGCATAACCTGGACGGGGCGCAGCAGAGCCTCGTGAGCAAGAGCAATGTGGAAAATGTAGGGCACGCGCACGCATCCCCCAAGGGCGCCATCCCATGGCCGTGGCGGTTGGGACGCGCGCTGACTGACTCGCGTTTTCTCGCAGGAGACATATCTCTTCACGGCGGCGTGCTCGGAGCTGAGCACCGAGATTAAGAATAACCGGAGGCTGCAGGATGAGCAGATGAGGCAGCAGAGGACGCTGCTGCAGAACGAGGTGGAAATTTTGGCGCAGTCGCTTACCCAGGAGCTGTTGACGCTCAACGACAACGTCCGCGGCATGTTCAACGACCGCAAGATGGCGGTCCGCGAGGAGCAAAAGGCTGTCGAGGGCGCGGTAGGCCTTGCTCTGCCCCCCCCCTAGACGACGAGAGTTTCTCGTCTGGCTCATTGGACTAACTGACGGGTGTTGGGGACGCGGCAGATACAAAAAATCACGTACAAGATGAGCATCCTGCTCAGCAGCGACTGCAAGTCGGAGATTGAGGGGGTGCGGTGGATCCTGATCCGGCGGTCGGTGCTGGGCATCATCTTCATGGCCATTCTGACGCTAGGCATGCTACGGTACGCTACGTACGTTCGGCAGCAGCGCAAGCTGGAGGCGGAGAGTCGGATGCGCGAGCAGGAGGAGCTGCGCAGGGACGGGGGCAAGACGGACCACAGCTTGGCGGCGGATGCGGCCGCCATCCTGGCCGCCGCCTGAGGCCACGGCCGGGGGAAGGGGGGAGCTCGCGAGTGTCGGGCAGTGAGGCGCGATTTGGGGCTGGCTTGAGCACAGATACCCCTTTATACCTATAAACCATAGAGTTGAGACTGGGCGACGAAGAGATGTGCCGCGGCTGGGCGCTGTGGTCATGTAGAGAAAGGAGCCTGGCTGCAGGAGGAGCTTCACGGCTCAGAGCCGGGCGCCGCAACCAGGGGGGGCACGCGGTGGCATGTACGAGTTACATACAGCGTCAAGGCCTTATATCGTCCATGTTTGCTGGCCTGCGTGTCCGACGACGCCCAAGCCTAGAGAAGCCCACTTGGCAGATCTCGACGAGGAGATGATGCCTACGAGTATAGAGTGGGTACCTAGGTACATATCCAGGTACCTAGGTACATATTCGTACACGCTCGCGTCTAAGCTAGCCGCGCTTCAAAGCCACCAAGCCCGCGCCTTCCGCGCCTTGCATCAACCACCTCGCATCAACCTCGTCCCCTCTACGGGCCCCTCGTCGATACGCGCCGCATCCTCCCGCGCGCTCCCCATCCCGCCTGGGCGACTGAGCGATATCCGGGAAGGGAGGCCTCGTCTCGGGGGCGCAGCGACGCGCGGGCGCATATAGCAGGAAAACGTTCCTGGCGACGGGTGGAAGAGGGAGGTGAGAGCAAAGTGGCGAGAGAGATGGCAAGCCCCCCCCGGCGCGCGTCCCCCGCCGCCGGAGACGAAGCGCCCGCGCAGCACGCCGGCGCGTCCGAGCCGCAGGAGCCGCAGGACGACGACGCGGCGCCACAGACCCCAGACGACGCGGCGCCACAAACCCCAGACGACGCGGCGCCTCGGCAGCAAGAGGGCGGCCCCGGCACGGACTCGGCCAAAGGGCACGGCGACGGCGACCCGAGGCAAGACGCGCCCGCCCCCCCCCCGCGCCCGGGCCCGCGCGCCGCCCGCCTGCGCGAGACGTACGCGCACGCGCTGCGCCGCACCCTCGCCAAGCTGGCGGCCTGGGAGCACTTCGCCGGCTGCTACCCGACGGTGGCGGACCGCGCCGAGGGCGTGCTGCGCCAGGTGCAGGCGCAGATGGTGGACAAGATGGGCGACAAGTGCGAGGTGAGCCGCGGCCGGGAGGGCGGGGGAGAAGGCAAACGCTGACCGCTGACGGGCGGGCCCCCCCCCCCCCCCCCCCCGCGCACAGAAGGAGTTTGACAACATCCTCGCCGCCAGGGCCGTCGTGCCCAGGCTCAACGAGCTCGAGGCCCTCGTCGCCGACGCCGCCGAGCGCCGCGACTCCTCCCACGGCGCCGAGCCCACCCCGTACGGACCCCCCCCCCTCCACATGTCGGGCTTAGCAAAGACTGATGACCCCTTCTTCGCCCAGCCCGCACCTCCTGCCCCCCTCCCACGTCCTCGCCGCCCACCTGGCCGCCCACCTGGCACCGCACCGGTCCCTCCTCAACGCCAAGCTGCAGACGACGCAGGCCCAGAACGCCCTGCTCGCCGACGCCGTCGCCCGCCAGCGCGCCGAGCTCGACGCCCTGCTCGCCCGCCTCGACGACGCCGTCGCCGACGTCCGCGGCGCGAACCAGGCCCTGGGCGGGCTCGCCGACGAGCTTGCCGACGAGGCCAGGGCTGCGGCCGTCGATGACGGGCCGTGAGAACCCGGGCCGGCCTGTGCCTGGGGGTTATGAAAAGAAAAGAGTCAGGGTGTTTTTCTCAAGGTCCAAGGGGGAAAACCCGGCGCTGGGGCGCAGAGCATCGGCAAGCCATGTTGCGCTCATCATGTAGCACGAGGACGTGAGCCTGAGCTTGTGCTTTCACAAGGAGAGGGCCGAAACAAGACACGAATAGCCAGGATGCACCAGTATAATTGCTCCTTCTGGCAACGAAATGATACCCTTGAGTAACTCATTGACTAACTCACCCTTGAGTAACTTCCATCACGAACTTGATTCGAGTCTCTCATCTGCACATGGTGCGCTTTCCCCCCCTCATAACGCCGTCCATCAGGCAGCCGTTCTGTTCCGTGTCTACCTGAGCATGTTTGCGCAAGAGTAGCACGATCCAAGTACTGCGAGCGTATCCAAATGCAAGCAAGTGACTCCGTCCGTGTGCATCAAACAAATGCCTCTATCCTCTCTGTCCCTGCCCTTCGCAATCCTTTTCTTTATCCCCTTGCCGGCCAGCTTGGAGGCAGGGATCTCCCTCGTCCAATCATCATCCATCTCGCGCAACGGAAAGAAACATCATTGCAACGGAAAGAAACATCATTCCAGCGTCCGGGATCCCTCCAACACCTGCTGGAAATCATGCCTTCCAGACGTTGGGCAGACAGCTCCGTTTGCCCTGGCGATTCTCAAGATATCATGTAAAAAAAAAGGGGCGGGGGGGGTATAGGTTTATGCAATCGTGAAATCGTGTGGCAACATTGACGTTGCCATAGTACAAGGATGCAATGCTCCTCCTTCTCTGCTCTCTCGACCATGGCGCGGCTTCCATGGCTGTTTCTTGTTCTCGACATCTCGGCCTCGGTCGGCCCGCTCTATATTCTGAAATTCTCCGTGTGGATGACTTGCCAGGGTCCGAAATAGTCGACTTCCCCGTATGTGGGTGGAAGAACCCGGACCATCCGTCCGGTCCCCCAATCGACAAACCACTGCTTGCCCTTGCTGATGATGTAGTTGGACTTGCGCGGGCTCCGGAAAAGTAGGTTGCTGTAGCACAACTTGGCGTAAAGCAGATCGTGAGCACTGGACCACTTGTGCTCGGGGAACCATTTGCCCGTGTGGGGATCGACGGAGAGGTTGGGGTAGTTGGTCATGCTGAATCGACGCGGCGGCCCGATTCGCGGTGGCCCGCCCGATGCGTCTCTTGACTGGGCCTGCGGTTGGGACTGAGTAGGCCCCGGTGCAGGGGGCAGAGGGTGTCGTGGTGACGACCCTTGTCCACCTCCCGCCGGCCAAGATTCGGCCATCGATCGTGAAGATGACTGTGCGGGCGTGCTCGGGGCCGGGTCTTGAGCAGTAGGCCGCTTGGCGTCGGCCTCCTGAGTCGTCGGCTGGGCGTCGGCCTCCTGAGTCGTCGGCTGGGCGTCGGCCTCCTGAGTCGTCGGCTGGGCGTCGGCCTCCTGAGTCGTCGAGACAGCCGCAAAGCCAGGAAGGGCGGGCGACTGGCCCTGAAACCAGCGGATACGCTGGACTCGAGGAATAGACATATCACGAGGGAAATCACGGTCGTCTATGGGAGCGGCAATGTCAATGGCCGCGAAAAGACACTCAAGCCACTTGACAAAGGTGCTGAGCTCGACGCACGAGAGGAGAAACTGGTCAGTCTCGGCCCGCAGCCGGATAACGTAGCGACGCCTACAGCCACGGCGTCAGCAGTGAGCCCTCAAAGAGATGGGCGTTTCGGAATCCTTGATACACCGACGGCAAGCCGTCCCGTCCCATGGAATAGTGGACAAGGGAGGTCTGAGAGCCGTGGAGTGAAAGGGGTGGTGTGTTCCGACGAGGGTGGCGACTCACTTGGTATAGTCGGCGGCGATGCCGGCGTCGGCGTGCAGCAGGCTGTAGGTCTTCTCGAGCTTCCCCTTCCTCATCCAGGGCGGATTATCTGGGGATATCGTGGGCCCGTCTCGGGTCTTGCCCCATCCCCAGTCCTTCTTGACGCCGTATATGTTGAGGGCGGTTCCCTGGAGGACGACAAAGACGGGGTGCCAGTGGCGGTCCTCGGCCCTCTTGGTCGTGTTCTCAATCTCGTGCTTCTTTGAAAAGACGCCCTCGATGTTGAGTGTGCTCTGGTAGCTGGGCAACATTTCGCCGTCCATAGGGCCTCCGGCTTGCAGAGGGGGCGCAGACGGGAGGGCAGGCTGCTTGCCCTTGTCACGTATTTGGCCAAGGCCACCGCTCCGGGGCCGATGGTCGGGGTCCGGGGAGCTGACTCGATAGGGCGGCGGTTGCGAGGGGCGGCGTTGGGGCGCAGTCATGACGTGGTTGTAGAACATGTCCTCCTCCATCGAGTAACGCCGCCGGAGAGGCGGCGCAGAGGCCGGGGCCGAGGGTCCATGATGACGGGCCGAGGGTCCATGATGACGGGCCAAAGGGTCGGGGGAGTCCATGGCGCGTTATAGGTGGCCGGCGGCTCCAGTCGGAGGCTATCATGAGCGGCCGGACAGCCGAGGCGGACAAGGCAGGTTGTGCGGCGGCGTCGAGGCGGTTCTCGCGGCCGTCGATCCTCTTCCGACACGAGACGTTACGACTGGTAATAAATCTCCAACCATGTCGACCGACCCGCTTCACAGCATCATCATGAAAGGGGAACGGGAGTGTCGCGGGGGCGAGAGGAAAGCTGGAGACGAGGATCTTGTAGAGGGATCCGCGTCGAGGATCCGCGTCGAGGTGGCGGTGGTGGCAGCTGCGCCGACTCTTTTGCTAGTGTCAATGGGCCCGACTGATGAAACGAATCTTTGAGGTGGGAACCGGGATGGGGACAAGGAGCCGGGATCAGACATATGTAGTGTGAGGGAGAGGGGTCGATTCGGTGAGGCGAGGCGTGATCTGTGTCCAAGGCAGAAGAGAAAGAAGGGAAAGACGAGCAGTCGGTTGTTGCTAAGAGCCACGGGCAGGTTTGTAAGCAGCGCGCACCAACAAGTCTTTGTACAGATACTCCTGTACAAACTTCGTACTCCCTACTCCGGACGGATAGTAGAGGCGTATGTACATACAAAAAGACGGTCGAGAAAAGCCCCGATTGAGCCACAGGAGCAAACGAATTGGAGCAATGACGAGTGATGGATCAATGGGCGACTGGGATGCCGGCAAGAGCGGCGCCGCAGCGGCAGATGGACAGGCGGATCTACAAAGGTGGCACACCGCCGTACTTGGTACAGACGAATAGGACAGCCGGGGGCTTGCATGCACTCTCGGCATCGGTAGGTAGGGAACTTGTTTTTCGTGCTTAATGCGCGTGCGATGGAGTCAAGATCGGCTCCGGGGGGAGCCTCAACAAGACCGGGCTGGCTCCCTCTCTCTCTCTCCGACAAGAACCAAAAGGGCCGAGCGCAAGCGTCGGCGGCGGTTGACTCGGATCCTTGAAGACGGACCCTGCAATGTACCTGTACACGTGCCGCGGAGACAAAACCGGAACCGCGGAAACATTCCCGCAGGCACGGAATTCGGCAAAGATGGGCGTCAGCATGGAGAAAGACGCGAATAGGAATAGGATAGAGCAAAAGGCCGTCCCGATTGGTGCAGCCTTTGACGGAACTTTTGACGTCCTCCTCTCACTCATCTCACTCATCACTCATCCTACCACGTAGGCTCCTTTTTTAGCCCCCTGTTTATTGGACTGGGCACCTTTGAAAACGTGCCATCATTATTGGCCTCGTGCCTCTCGGTCCACCTTACTCAGTAACTTGGTCTTGTCTTCGTCATAAGGTGCCACACCCACCAAGTACAGTGCGAGCCTGCAAAGTACCTACTACTCGTAGGCCAAGCTCGCTTCCAAGCTCACTTAGGTACTCACCGGTTGGCCAGCTCCCTTGGAGTGACGTTGCGTCACTCCGAATCCGACGCCCGGCGCTGCCTGCTGCCAAACACAGCAGGTCGATAGGGTCTTGTCGTACTCGCCGCTACCCCAGCCCGCCCATTCAATTTACATGTGTGGGTATTGTGCGTCATAGTATTTCTTAGGGCACGTCGTCCAAGCCCCAATGGGGTTCCATCATTTTACCTGGTATTCGTAGATTTGGTGCACTCCGTATGGAGTACTCCGTACTTCTTATGTACATGGCCATTCGATTCAGAGCGACAACTCGACACGTTGCGATCGATACTCGGTACAAAGTATACGAGCTACGAATACACCAGCCCCCTTTAAAGCCACGGACAAGCAGAGCAGACCATCACGAACTGAGGCGCTGCTCGTCTCTTTGCGTGCAGGAGCAGGCACGCGAGTTGCTGCTATACCGAGTCGTCTTCCATCACGTCGACATACATTTGCTACGAGTTACTCTGTAAAACTCGTACATTGTGCACATACGAGTTACACACCCTCCGGGATATGCATGGGATATATGTATTCGTTTACACAAATGCGAGTCTCGGCTCGCAGCGGGAAATCACATCGTCCGCACACGTGCCGCAGTCGTCCAACAACACATGCTATATCCCGTGTCCGAGCACCATCGACAAGCAACATAACCAGGTTGTTATAGACGTCAGACCTGCTGCTAGGCGGCTTTAAACCCCCAGCACCGGCCAGCACGGCACAGACAAACGACGGCCCATTCTCCACCATCCTCCAAAGGATCCTTTCGTCCTCCCTACATACTCCGTACTCCCTCCCAATACGCCAACCACTTGCCCTTCCTGACCCTTCGCCCTGCTCTGTCCCGTTGTAAGCAGCCCTTCTCGCCCGAGGCGGCGAGCACCACATGACCTGTCGACTGCCTTGGCCTCTGACATGGAGGGCGTGACCCCCGGCTGCTCTGCGTGCCGTCCACAAAAGATCCCGCCCCTTCTCGCCGCCGCCATCCCATCTTTCCGCCTCGACCGACTCTCGACCGACTCTCGACCGACTCTCAACCTTTCCACTCTCGCGCCCTCGGCCTTCATGTCCCATCCACTGCAGTGCCACGTCGACAACCTTGGGCTGACAAGACGATAGATATTACAAACTCGGGCGCACCTGGCTAAGCCTGCATCTCGCCAACGGCCGTCGCACTTTCAGTGCCTTGCCTACTGTACATGCTTCTCCGTCACCCCTGAGCTCGTCAATCTGATACAGCCTGTTTGCTTCACTGATCCCGTCGCAGTCTTCTGGTACAGACAGGCTAGACCGAGGGCGCCTTCACCACGTCCTCTGCCAACTCCTCCCTCTCCAGTCGACGTGCCAGTCTTTCCATCATCGTACCTCATACCCGGCGTCAAATGTACACCTCTGCTTTTCCATCTCCCTCCACCTCCGATCCATCATCAGCTCCCGCGGAGTCGGCCTCTCGACAGCTCCTCCAGAACCCGCCAGTCTGGCTAGATTGAAGCAGCGCAATGCAGTGACAAAACAACAGCGAGAATGAAAACCCGATGTAATCCCGACCTTGGCGCCGGCACCGGCACCAAACATGGCCCCGGCTCCAACTCAGAACTCCAGTTACCTGTCACTCAGTCTTTCCTTTATCCCGTGCTCTTCTTCTTGCCTTCCACCTTCGCCTCCTCACGCCGCCATCCGCGTCCAGTCATGTCCAGAGCATCCGTTCATGTCATCAGTGCGTGGGCGCACAACTCGGGCCAGTATCAAACCCCGTTGGTGCTTCAGCTCACGAGGGCCGTGGGCCTTGCATGTTCTTCCTAAGCATTGCTGGCCTGCGGGCCCCCGCGGCCACGGGGCATACCTCCACGTCCCCGGTTCTGCCCAGTGAAGCCGCCGCGCGAGTTGCCCGGTCCTCCACCGCGAGTACCGTCGAATCCACCACGCCCGCGACCGGACGCATTGCCCCGGCCAGAACCGTAGTTGCTACCTCCGTAGGCCGTCGCCTTGGGGCGTCGAGGCTCCACGATGATGTTCTCGCCATTCACGGTGTGAGGGTTGGACGCGACGGCAGCCTGGTATCCCTCGACAGTCTTGTACTCGACAAAGGCGCAGTTCTAAAAGCGTCAAGTCAGCGGGTGGTAACCGGACGCGGGAAGGCGCGTCGGGCTGCATACCTTCTGGCGGTTGATGTCAAAATAAGTCAACTCGCCATGCGCAGTCAGGGCACTTCGAAGGTCGGTGTCCTGGACCTTATCCGTCACGTACTTGACGTATCCCATAGTGCCGTCCTTCTCGGTAAAATTGCCCGAGATGGACAAGGGCCTGTTCTGGCGCTTGGAATCAGCGCCTGCCGTCTGCCATCCGGATGACTCTCTGGCCGTAGCATCGGCAGCAGCCGCGGGAGCGGTAGCGGTAGCGGCAGCAGCCGCGGGAGCCTGCTGAGGAGTCGCAGTGGCGGAAGTCGGGGCCGGGGCTGGAGCCTGGACCGGGGCTGGAGCCTGGGCCGGGGCTGGAGTCGGAGCCGCTGCTGGAGCGGGAGTGGGAGCGGGTGCAGGCACACGGTTCTGGTTCTGTGCAGGAGGGGTAGCAGTCTTGGGCAGGGGGACAACGGGTCGAGGTCCAGCAGCTGCGGCGGCGCGGTTGGCCCAGGTCATGGGCTTGGGGGGCGCCGGGGGCTGTTCGGGAACGGCCTCAATCTGGGGAGCGGCAGGCTTCACGACGGGGGTGGGGGCCGGATCCTGGGGCTTCTCGGGTTCCTTGGCGTCCTCTTCGGCAAGCTCAAGGGGCGCGACTTCCGGGTCGGCAGTCATAGCAGCGTCGGGCTTGGCCTCGGAAGGCTTGGCAGCGTCGGCGTCGGCATCGTCATGGGCGTCGCCTCCGTTGACGATGCTCTCAACCTTGGTGGTGTCGTGGAGCTTCTGCTCCACGGCGACGGCGTCCAAGTCTCTGGCCTCGTCCGTGGGAGCCTCCTCCCGCACGATCTCCTCGTCAGCCACAGACGCAGGAGTAGCAGGAGCAGCCACGGGAGCTGCGGGAGCAGGTTCCTCAATGACGGGAACCTCGGCGATGGGTCCAGTAGGTTCCTCGTCTCCCTCTTCCTTGATGTACCTCAGAATATCATTGAGGACAAAGTAGCCAGAAGGTTGCTGTGCCAGGACAAAGGTCTGGACGAATTTCTTGGGCTCAGCGGCCTTGTTGGACGTCTCACCAATGACTTGGATGACGATGTTATCGAAAGACGCCTGCGAGTCGACGTTTGAAATCCGGACCTTACAGTCCTGGAAGTCGAGCTGCTTGATGCGCTCTTGGATGGCCTTTTTAGTGGTCAAAGTCAGCGCAGGGAAGCGGGCGAGGCGTTGGAGGCCGGCACAAACCTGACGGCCGACGGAGACGTTGGCGACTTCAGCCTCCAGGCCTTGGACAAACTGGGAACGCTTGCTATAGAAGAGCTATAAGGGGTGGAACGCAGATTAGCGGTGGCCGTGGACGCGAGTAGGGTGCAGTGGTACATACGTGAAGCTTCTCGGGGGACTTGCTCAGGGTGGTGTAGTACTGCTCCACAAAGAACCAGCCGACCTCGTCCTTGGAGAGATTGATGTTGCCCGTGGTAGAGCTGGCCGTCTCGGTGGAGGCCGGGGCGGCAGGGTACTGGTCGACGGAGCTCTTGTACTGCTCCTGGTGGGCGAAGTTACCGTTCATCGCCATGATTTCCCTCTCCGCAGAGTCTGAGGATATGAACAAGCTTCCAAGTGGCGTGCTGAGAAGAAAACGGGAGAGGGAGAAGGACGGCACGAAGGCGTCAAGGCGTGGGATGTCGATGATGGGTGGAGCAGCTCTTGGACGTCGAGGCCCCGTTGTACGAGGGTTAGATCACCTCCAGGCTGCGTTGGGGAGGAGGATTTGAAAGGAGAGGAGGGAAAGTGGACGGGGTTGGCGATGCGGACACGCGACGACGATGGTGCGTTTGCTTGAGGCGTGGGCGCGAAACGAGAGGTGCAAGCAAGGATTCGGGGGTATCGCAGTGGAGAGAGGCGGCCGTGGAGAAAGAGAGAGGGAGGGAGAGAGGGTTTGCTGCTGATTATGATTATTTTTCGGCGGCTGGATGGAGGGGAGAGAAGGATGGCTTGAGGTGGAAAAAGGCACGCCGTTGACCTTTTTCTTTGGCTTTTGCGTGGCAGAAGGAGAGTCGAGTGGAAAAACCTAAAAAAAAAAACGACGAGAAACTGGGTGGTCATCGCCAGAGCTGGTCCAGCTGGTCCGTGCGTTGGCGCGGAGCTGCGATGCTCGGAACGGAATATCGCCCTCCATCCAGGTATTCTTGAGGTACCACAGGGCCTGAACGGTACATGCACGCCATTGCCACCGCCAACATAAAGCAGCGACTGTGTGATTTTGTGCAGTGGATGAAGTGCAATTACCCGTTGGGAACATAGGTACGAAGACACTTATGGGTACATACTTGTGCATGCAAACGAGAGCGACCACCTCGCGGACCGGCAGACCAAGGCCAATCTCCCCATTGCCCAACGCAGGACACTGAAACACGAGAATAAGTAGAAAAACGTCGATGTCGTGGAATCGATTCAAACCAGTTCTGACGGAAAAGACAATGCCGTCTGCAGGTACCTTGGCTGGCTGTGTTTATTCTAGACTTCGCTCGTCCAGACCTTGTCGATACCATTGCGGGGTCACCGGCCGGCTCCACCGCCGGGCAAAAAAAAAAAGTTGCAAGTTGGGCCTTATCGCCAGTAAATTTTCGCAATGCTCTACTATCTGATCAGACACCGCAACCTCCAAGGCCTCCCTCTCTTGTCGGCCCACACTTTACGACCTCGGAACCATCGCCCTGCCACACCTCCAATCCGCTTGATACCGCCAATCGAGGCGTCGCTGAACCTCCCTTCGTCTTCCGAATAAGTGACTAAATAAACAAGATAAAGACAATCAGCCCGCGCCGCCCATCATGCCCAAGTCGAAGCGGGCCAAGGTCGTCCACCTCACCCAGGTGGCCAAGAAGGGCCGCGAGCACAAGGAAAAGCTCTTCCAGAGCATCCGCGATGCCATTCCCAACTACCAGCACTGCCTCGTCTTCAGCGTCGACAACATGCGCAACAGCTACCTCAAGGACGTCCGCCGCGAGCTCTCCGACTCCCGCCTCTTCTTCGGCAAGACCAAGCTCATGGCAAAGGCCCTCGGCCAGAGCCCCTCCGAGGCCATTGTCCCGGGCATCGACAACCTGACCCGGTACATTGCCGGCGACGTCGGCCTGCTGCTCACCAACCGCTCGCCCTCGGACGTGATCGACTACTTTGCCGGCCTCGCAAAGGTCGACTTTGCCCGCGCCGGCGTCACCGCCTCGCGCTCCTTCACCATTCCGCCCGGCGTCTTATACTCCACTGGCGGCGAGGTCCCCGCCGAGTACGACGTTCCCCTCGAGCACAGCATTGAGCCTGAGCTGAGGAGGCTAGGCGTCCCAACTCGCATGGTCAAGGGCAAGGTCGTCTTGGGCGACGAGTCTGGCCAAGGCGAGGGCCACCTTGTGTGCAAAGAGGGCGAGTTGCTCGACTCGAGGCAGACGAGGCTGCTAAAACTGTTCAGCGTCTGCCTGAGCGAGTTCAGGGTCAAAGTCCTGGCGTAAGTCTCTATATCCACACTCTGCGCTCCTTGGATGCCATCGGACACACACTGACACGGCTACAGCCACTGGAGTGCTGCAAGCGGAGAGGTGACAGAAGTTAAACAGCCAACCATGGAAGGCGTCATGGAAGGCGTAGAGGCAAGCTGATGGCTCGCAACCAGGCATGGAACAAAGCAAGCGGTAAAGACAAAAGGTTAGCCCCCATTGGGGATGGACTAACTAATTAGTACGGCTGCAACTGCAACGAGACTTGCAGTTGCTGTGGAATCTCACTTCGGGTATGACCACGATTGTCATCAAATGAGTCTCGGCGTTCATGGTCATGGGGCGTCTGGCAGGGCACCCATCATGTTTTCTACTCATAAGCTTGTCGGACGGCATTTCAACCAACAATCCACGATAGCAAGCACACCGCCCCCCTTTGCCGCGTTGATCCGTGTCGGATACCTACTTCGTGAACAAGCCGTACGCTCGAGGCTCCCACTCACCGTTGGCCGGCATGCTCATTCAGAGGATACGGCCCAAGGCATCTTTACCGCCGTGGTCAGCAGGACAACAGTGCCTTACCTCTGACCTTACCTCGAGAATTCTGCCGTGTTTCGTAGTGTAGCCGCCGCTATCGGTTTGCATCTCTACCTACCCTGCATAGTACAGACAATTTTTCAAAGACTGCGGAAAAGGTTACGTCCTGTGCAATCCCCTTCGACGATTTCCCGTGGATCTGCTGCTGAGCGGCAAAAGCCCGGACAGGCAAAGGATCCTTCCATGCAGCAGCATGGCATGTCGCTTCGTTAAGGTGCATATGCAGGCACCCAAGAGTCCAGATATTAGAAATGCGGCGCTTGCTGCCGTGTGCCAAGCCTCACGAGTTTCAACGCTCCTGTCCAGACGACATTGTGTTTCCATGCCCACGAGATACCGAGAATGGCTCCCTTTACCAAGCTGGTATGGGCGCTGCTGTCCAGTAAGTGTTCGCGCACGGATTAGTAACGAGGCACTTTCCGGGAATCGTCGTGCCCTCCTCCTTCGTAGGCTCGCTTCCGGTTGTCATCCTCTCGCGGCCGATCATAGTCGCGACGATCCCGGCCTCCCCTATCCCGATCACGGTCGCGGTCTCGGTCGCGGTCGCGGTCTCCTCCCCGGTCGCGATACCCACCACCGTCACGACGCCCAATCGGTTCCATGTTACTGCCGGTCCGTCGTCCGCCGTCGCGGTCGCCAAACCGGCCACCTTCACGTTGGCCGCCAGGCCTGTCGTCAAAGCGTCCAGGTCCTCGCGAATCGAAGCTGGGTCCCGAAAAGCTGCGGTCGCCGTTGCGTCGATCAAATCCTGGGCCGGAAGGTGCGCCACTTGGGGGTCCAAAGCTATTTCTGTCGCGCGGGCCGCCAAAGTCACCCCTGAAACCACCACGACCTCCGCGACCGCCACCGCGAGGCCGGCCGCCGTCAAATCCTCTGTATCCACCTCGGAAGCCATCTCCAAAGCCACGGGGACCAACAGGGCGCGAGGGCATGAGTTTCGTGTAGCCTCGGCCGCCAAGCCCGCCGCCGAGCCTTCGAGGCTTCCAACCGTGGACAGTTCGGCCTCGTTCAACGTCTGTCTTAATGGCCCTGCCCCTGATACGATCGCCATCGCAAGTCCTTACTGCGGCTGCTCATCGAGACGCGAAATCGCGTGTGTCAGCAGCGTTTGGCACGGCGCAAGTCAAAACGACAACGGGATGGTGTCTAAGTAGTCTAGCCAGAAGGCCATGTCGGCGTCCGACGACGCATTCCAGACGTGCGAGGCTGCACGTGACGCCTCTCGCAATAGACAACACGGACTGAGGCTTGCGGAGGGGAAATTGTTTACCTTGCATGTCGGACTCTCGCTCAAACACGATAAAGGCATATCCTCTGTGAGGCTTCTTCTTCTTGTTGGGCTTCTCGTGTGCACGGGTGTCGCAAATGACACGAATCTGATGAAAGAGGTCAGTAGATCCATGGAACTAGGGTCAAGGGACATTCGAGTAAACGAACGCGCTCGATGGAGCCGAAGCGGCCAAAGTGTCGTTCAAGGTCTCGCTCATCAGCGTCGTAGCTCAGACGTGAGACGACCATGGTCGAGAGCGCATTGCCCCGAATGTTTGGATCTTCCGAGGGATTGACTATTGCATCGACAGTCAGCGCGCAGTCGGTGGCATGATGGGGTTGTGGCCTCGCACATTCATCGGGGCCCCCCTGGAGAAGCTTCTTGATGGCAGCTTTCTTTTCTTCGCTTTTCCGATCGCGTGCTTCGAGCCAGCTCTCGGTGGGAGTGTACTGGTCCGTCTCCTTGTATTTCTGTAGCTCGCCGAGGCACTCGACAACTCCAGTTATAGCCCGGGTGAAGCGCTTCTCGGGCGGATGGTCCGTCGGCTCGACCCAGCGCAAGGGAGGTCGCGGCGCGAAGAGCTGGAGCAGTTGCGGGGGAAGCTTGTCCGTCATGGTGCCCGGCCAGACGCCCACTCAGGGGCGCTTTGTGCAGATGGCTGGCGGGTGGCTGACTGAGGGCCGATGGGCTGCGATCTGTGGAGAGAGGATGCTTGAAAGAGGGAGGTTGCAGCCCTGGGCCCCTAGCATTTCAGTCGCGTTGCCCCGAAATTATAAAGTTTCCTGAGGCTCCGAGATCCACTTTTACCGGGGAATCGCCGAGCCGCGCTACGCCTATCTGGGCGAGCCCCAAATTCACGCCCTAATTTTTTGACCTGAGCGCCTGATCGACGACGACGAGTGACAGACGTGTTGGGCTCAATGCCGAATCATGAGGATATCTCTTGACAACAGCAGGTCAATATGACGGTCAAAGCACTACGAGCCGTTGCGCAAGGCCATGTACCTCTCCCCCCGACCTCCATACCGAAGCCATGGGCGGACTGACGCTTCTAGAATGGCCTGGGCGCCTTCGTCCTCCAGTGCAAGAAGATGGATGTTCACTACTGTGACTGGGCCGGCAGCTCCAAGGGCATGAAGTAGGTCAACCGCTTCTCCGGACTGCACAATCGATAGCTTACGCCTCGCAGCAACTTTATCAAGTCTGTCCTGCCCAAGTTTGCCGCCGCCAACCCCCAAATCGAATTCGCCGTCTCTCCACGGCCCGGCAAGCACCCCGTCGTCATCGGACACTACATCAACGGTCGCACAAAGCCCGTGTGCGTGCGAAATCTCGAGCCCGACAGGATTCTTGAAAAGTTGGAGCTTCTGCGCGACGCGAGCGGGGAGAAGCTCAAACGCACAAACAAGGCGGTCACGAGCACGAGTGCCAGCGTCAGAGGCATATGGTCTCCTTATCACGGGACGGGGATGGTTGTGTAGGACTGTTATGGAAATTCTTGCGTGTATGAACAAAACACTGCGACATTCCGCTTGAGCCGGCTTGGGCCGCGGGAGCAGGTACGACCTGGGGCTTGGACGACTGAAAAATCGAAGCAGCATGGCACGATTCACCTTTCAGGTCACTGGTACGAGATGGGAAGAAGGTCTGCCGCAGGAAGAGTCCTTGCTCCGCATGAGGTATATCGGTGTATTTTCCGATCTCGAATACTACTTCACTCGGTGCTTTTTCCACCTCCTAGATCTTCTCTCCGGGACTCGAGGCTCGTGGGCGATACAGCGTGGACCTTAATTCTTCCGACAGTTGATGATGTCGATGACTGTAAAGAAGACTGTCGTCAGCCTCCAAGCTCCCAACTCGACAGCGTATGAAGAGACTTACAAGCAGGCTTGAGAGAAGCGCCGCCGACGAGGAAACCATCGATATCGGGCTGCTTGCTGAGCTCGCCACAGTTCTTCTCGTTGACGCTGCCGCCGTACAAGATGCGCGTTTCGTCGGCAACCTTGTCGCTGACCCCCCTCAGCCAGTCGCGGATGGCCTTGTGCACATCCTGAGCCTGCTGGGTGGTGGCGACCTTGCCGGTGCCAATGGCCCAGATGGGCTCGTAGGCAATGACAATCTTGGACCAGTCAGAGATCTGGGCCTTGAGGGCCTCGAGCTGCTTGCTGACAACGGCAATCGTCTTGCCGGCCTCGCGCTCCTCGAGGCTCTCGCCGCAGCACCAGATGACGCCGAGGCCGTTCTCGGTTGCGTATTTGCTCTTGGAGGCGACCACCTCGTCCGTCTCCTTGAGGATTGTGCGGCGTTCCGAGTGGCCGAGGATGGTCCAGGTGATGTTGCTGTCCCTGAGCTGCGAGACGGAGATCTCGCCGGTAAAGGCGCCGTTTGGCTTGTCGTAGACGTTCTGCGCCGCCACCTCGATCCCGGAGCGGAGGTGCTCGCGAACAAGGAGCAGGTAGAGAGCGGGAGGGGCGACGACGACCTCTGGTGAGTCACGGACGCGTCAGTCGTCGTCGGTCTAGGGGGGGGTGTGGTGTGGACGCACCGACTTCGGCGTCGAGCACAGCACTGTTGAGGTTGCTGACAATCTCCTTGACGGACGAGATGGACCCGTTCCTAGACGACAATGGGTCAGCCGTGCGAACCGACGTAGCAGCGTCACGAGCTGCGGTGTTCTGGAGCGCGGGGCAATCGGGGGCTCGCTCACATCTTGAAGTTGCCGCCGACGAAGAACTTGCGAGGAGCCATGCTGGGCGACTTGCTGGGTATGAGATGCGATAGGCGTGCGCAAGAGACTCGACTCTAGGGATTGGGATAAAATACGTCGTCGGTTTCGTTTGGTGAGTGAGTGGGAGGGAGGGGTAAGAGAAGACAACATATTATGGGGACTTTTGGTTGGCGGGGTCGAGCAGCCACCATCACCAGTGCAGACGAGACGCGCAAGTTCATCAACCAAAACGCTCCATCTTTCGACCTCTATTCGTAATAAGCTGCACAACATGGAAACCCCTGTGATTATCCGCAAAACTGGTCATGTCCGACTGTCCCTACCTATCTATACCATGGTTTACACGGCTACGTAGCCCGACAAGTCTTACTGACGGCGGCGGCATCTTACCCTAGACCACGGCCACGCTCGACTGGAAGAACGGAATCATGGCTATCATAGACTCCAGTCTCCTAGTCGTCTACATGTTGATCGTGCTTACAGGTAGTTAGATGTCTACATCAAGCAGCCTGGCGAGTCCGCATCAACACGTCACCATGCTAACTGCGGCAGACGGCACACATCCTTCCAAAACATTCGCACTTTCATTGTTGGCCTACAAGAGTACTGTTCAGAAAATGCACCATGCTTTTCCATCCTCCGCTGCACCTATTCTGTCATGCGTCTCTCCGGCTCTCTGTTCCTCGCGTCCTGGCACTCCCCGACTCAAGCGAGCCGTGGTGACACGCTCTCGAGGGACCTGCCAGCCGACTGGTCGCCAACGGCAGCTGGCTCTCCCAGCTATGCTATCCAGGGCTCCAATGGGGTGTACCCACGGCCCGGCGGGCATTTATCCTCGGATGTCCTGTCCTGTTGCGGCATATTTCGGTCGTCGCCATGGGCCGTAACAATGCCTCCAGCTGGCTCGGCGCTACTGACTCCGCGACGGGGCCTTTGGCATGGCCCTTGCCATGCCAGTGCACTTGCACGGCTCGGCCGGATGGCCTCGGGATCCCGGGTGATTCTGCACTATCATTTCCCAGCTGCGGCTGTCAGCGTCGTCGACTCGCCAGGGCGTGTTGGTGGACGGCACTCACCTCATCGTGTCTTTCACCCGGATACGTAGCTCTTACGGCCTAGAGCCGGAAACACCTCCAACTTTGGCATTGCAGTAAGCTCCGTCGTCATCTTGGCCATGACAGACAGGCGCTTTTGCACCTCGGTGATTTGCTGGAGGCTCCTCGAATCCTCGGGCTTACTCAGTCCTCGAACCATGTCCTCGACTACCCGGCGGTGGTCCATCCACTGCTCGAGGAGCGGCCGCGAGGATTGCACTGGCTCTGCCACTGGCATGCTCTTCACCGTAGCCTTGCGGCTTGCGGCCGTCTGTGGCTCGGGAACATCCGTCTTCCTCTTGCGACCCTTGGCGGACTGTGCCCCGGCTGCAGATGGCGGCGAGCCGGCGGCGGTCCTGTGGTCATTGTGGACGCGCTTCATGTGGTCCCTCAAGTTCCATTGCCGGGGAAATCCATTGCCGGGCACGGCACGCTCACAACCCTCGTACACGCAGAGATACGGCTTGTCACCATGACCGTGAAGGCCATGCGCCTCGCGCTCATGGCGAAGAAGACAAGCCGTGGATGAGAAGCGAGCCCCCTCACAGCTGTCGGCCTTGCACCGGTATGGCTTGAGATGCGAGTCCACAAATTTGCTGATGCGGTCAGTATATAGTCTAGCCCCGGGATGCCACTCCACGAAGCTTACTCGTAGTTGCACTTGAGCTTCTCGGGCTTGTGGTTGCAGTTTGGCTGGCCCTCCCACGGGCAGTGAAAGAGGCCATCGACATTGATCGTGGCGTTCTTGTACAGCGCATGATCCCTAGCCGACTCACCATCAACAGCCTGCCGTCGTGCAGCAAGTGCCTGGGAGAGACCGGAATCATCCAGCTGGGAACCGGCCAGTCCGTTCCGGTCCTCTGGTATCATGGACAGCTTTCGCTCGGGGCTTTTCAGGCGCACGTCAGAAGAGCACTCTCAACGATTTTGCACTTGGACATACCTCGGAGACTGGCATTTCAAGTCGGGAGACGAATGTGGGCTCAGGGGAGCAGACAGCCATGTGTCGTCAATGGTTGCGGGAGACGAGGTCCGCGAGATGGAGCTGGAAAAGCAGTCCCACGAGCTAGGCGAGGAATTGTCCGGCAATCCAGCCTCAGTGCCAAGATGCATCTGGGCTGGAACTACATGAAGCGGTCCCGCCTCGGTGAGGGCGAAGACTCCATTGTTCTCGACATTCAAGTTCATGTCAAGATTGTAGTCAGACCAGTAGATGTGCGGCACGGCCGCGGCATCGGCGTCCAGCAACAGGCAAGAATCCATCCCGGCAATGGAGCCAGCGGGCTGTGGTCCGTTCCGCAAGGCGGAAGCGTTACCCGTGCTGTCCATGCTGGACAAGTGAGACGATGACTGAGACATGCAAGAGCCACTAGATCTGCTCGAGTTTGCTCTCGACATGGCGTGTGACATCCTCGGCGCGGATGACACAGTCCTGGCAGCAGTCCACATGGCATCCGACGTCTGGGGCTGGTCCGTCCTTGATCCTCTGGGGGTGGTCTGGCCCGAAGTGAAGAGATATTCCTCTGCATCGCCAGCATGGGATGATCCATTGTCCGGAAAGTCTTGAAAGTTCTGTGGTCCTTCAGGATGATTGGCCCACGACGACCCAGTTACAAGGTCCGCCGATGGTTCTGTTTGAGAGAAAGAAAACATGCTAGAAGCGTTCGGAGCCATGGTAGGCTGGGGATAGCTATAATCGCTTCGTTTGGTCAGTGTACATTCTCCACGTCTGCTCCGATACATCAAGACGGCAGGCATCACAAAGTACGAGACAGCGTGTGGTCAACTTTGATCCTGCGAGAGGTTAGCGGTCGTCGATCTGTCACGGCAAGGGAACATTCTACAAACCCAGCTTGATGTGAAATGGCAAACGACTCGGCAGCATTTCCTGGAAAGCCTCACTAGGCACAGTCCGTGGCGCGAGTATAACAAGTGTCGAAGATGCAGCAATCAATCGGCCATGACAAAAAAGAACAAGCTCCTGTCCGCCACACAGTCGTCATAGTGTCCTGGGTGCCACGCTCGCGAATGGAAGTTGTCGTCCAGGACACGGCGTTCATCATCACTCAGAGCTCCGGCTGCATCAGACACCTTGAGTTGGCAGAGGTGGAGTTGGAGCTCCAGTGTCAAGCAAAAGCGCACAAGGAACATCCAGGAGAGTCCATGAGTTTTGGGTTGTATTTCCGGGATTGATCTCAGGGCAACGTGTCGAGCGAATGCATGTCCATGTTCGCGGCTGCGAAGCAATCAAAATTGGATTGCAGGAACGTCAAGTTCCAGGCATCTCAACGCAGACCTCGGGCAGAGGAAAGCGTAGAGAGCACAAAGATCCTCGGCCATGGAAGAGTCCCGGTTCTGGACGCACGAGACGTCCTACTCCTTGGGTTGTGGTGTTTTGGTTCCGTCATATCTCCACGGCACATGTAGTCCAGGCATAACTCCACGCCCTCCTGGGCCTGTCGTTGCTGAAGATTTGACGGGCGTCACTCACCGCGGGGCATTAGGCCTCACGTGGATCATCTGGCTAACCTTGTCCGGCTAGGACAAGTCCTGTTTCTTGGCATCGGTGCAAGTCCAGCAAAGGTTCCCCGGTCCTGTGAAATTTCCCCTGGCAATCCCTGCGGCCGGCGCCGGTCGACGAAATTAAACAGAAATAAAAAGTCAAGGAAATCACATGGTGCGAGCAGACGACAAGAAAAAGCACGACGAAATGATCCGGCAACGTGAGAAGAAGAAACAGTACCTAGAGAGTGACTGAACCTCGTCGAGTTCAACTGTGGTATTGTATCCCGGCATATTGCCCGGACGTGACACAAGAAGGGCAACTGTCATTGTATCCTGGGCTGGAGCACGAAACGACCTGGAGATCCGGAAAGGCCAAGCGTCCTGCGACGGAGAGGCGGAGTGGCTTGAGTGCCTCGGCGCAGAGTCGTGATGATGCGCGCAAACAGGAGAATAAAGCCCTAGGCTTGTCTCGGCGAGGATCCTCTTAGACTGTTTCGCGGTTTCAGACGGCAAAACGGTCTAGGGCAGGAAACAAACGGCAGGTGAATCAGCGGTTGGGAAACAAGAGTGGATAGGTATGTAGGTGGTCGAGCGGGCGTTGGGCACGAATGTTGGGCAGGGCAGAGGGACGACGCGACCAGCCGGCATTGGGCTTCGAGGGGGCGCGCGGGTTTTATCGTTGCAGTCGGGGCCCGACAGCGCAAAGCTGGCTCGGCTGGAAGAGGGGCCCGCAAGACAGCGTGTCGGATGACGCCAATAAACAGGGCCTGCACACACGTCGCATGAATGCGCTGGCGCTTTGATTGCGACTGATTCGCTTGCCGGCGCTGTTGATACAGGGATTCATCGTGACCGGCTTCCCTCGTTGAAGCCGGGAGGGGTGGCCGGGTGGAGCTGACAGGGCAGCAAACACGCCGTCACTGGCCAAGACGGCGCCAACCGTGCAAGCCAACGTGCAAGCCAACACAGCACTGCATGGCTGGGGAGGGGGCCACAAGCCGGGCCAGCATGGCATGGATGAATTTGCTGGCCGCTTGCTTGGCGCTCGGCTGCGTCCACGTGAAAGTGAGATGAGACGAGAGGTCCTCGGGCGACGGGGTGATTGTTTCGAACGACACACCAGGAACCGTTTCGACACCGACAAACCGCCCAAGGCAGCGCGCTGCTTGTCCGTCGTCGACGTTTCCCGTTTCCCGTCTCGTGTCTTGCAAGTTCCGCAATCGCGACCGTCCGAGGGTGGCTGTCATGTCATTTGCTGAGTACTATCCGTAGTGCTGTGCTGCAATGCTAGCTGCATGAGCTGTGTGCTGTTTCGCGGGCGTCTGTCTGTCTGGAGCTCCTTTTCTCCTCCTTTTCTCCTTTTCTCGCAGTAAAAGCCTCACGCAACGAGTGACAACGAGGGGGTAAGCAGCAGCGCGCGGCTCGCTCCCTGGTCGAGCCGCTCCCTGGCCCGGGAGAGAAAAGTCGTATTCCAGCTGTGACGAGAGCCAGCAGGCGAGGGCCAGCAGGGGTTGCGACGAATGGAAGATGGAAGCCAGCCGTCCGACGTGATGCGAATGGCGGTCAATGGCAAAGAGGATTTGTCACACGAGCTGGTGGAATCCCATAATAGATCACGGGTAGTGTCACGTGCATGCTGATCAACCCGGCGGACCGTCCCGCACCGGCGCCCGGCCCCCGGCGCAAAACTCTGACACGCCCGCCTTCGCCCACGCCTTCACCGACTTCAGTCCCACGACAACCGAGGGCAATACGGCGTGCGCACAGTACCTGGCGGCGTCGCGGGCGAGGGGCTGCGCGCTTATGTTCATCATCATGCGTTGCCATGAGTGAGTAGCCAACATGGTGCGGCTGCGAAACGCCGAGATTGTCGACCCCGTTTCGCCGCGGCGTCGCCTTTGATCGGTTCCAGGGGCTGGAAACGACGAATTTAGAGCTCATCGTTACGGGTTTCAGCGCCGTGGACGAGGGAGGGCGCATCCTCGATTTTGTGTCGAGGTTTGGCCGAGGCCACGAATAGAGAGCTTCAAAATGACCAACACGGCACTGGGTACCATGATAAGTCAACCTATTTCCCTTTAGCAGCGCAGTTTCAATGAGAGCTAAATATGCTCAGTGTCTCCGTCTAGAGTTCAGAGTAACGAGGCATGGACGCTCTTGCTAGGCAAGAAACATTTGCGGCATGTCGGGTCGGCGCGGGGCACGAGGACCGAAGCGCAATTCCAACGTCACTGGACAACTCACCCTATACTCCGTAGCGGTTCCCGCAATGTCAACTCATGTCTGATCTCCACTGCCTACACACATGCTCACGTATCCAGATCGCCGGTGCGAGCAGAGTCCACCGCTTGGCATGGGATGATGAGCTCGCACAGAACAAGTCGCCTTTCCCGCAATCCATACGAGCGAACCGAGTCCACCTCGAGCCGGTGGCATGGAGACGTTAGACGTCACATTGTTTATGCTCGCCGCCAAGGCTCATGCGTCTAGGTCACAGTTATATCACACCTACAATGGCTTACAGCCTCTTTGTGCAGTTTAATGGCTCCTGTCTGACGCTGACACTTGCCTGCTTCGGTGCAGTTTCTCCATATTAGTTGCGCGTTTTCTGTTGCCAGACACCAGACATGTCAGAGGTGCCGACGGCGTCCGTCTAGGCACGAGTCACGTTTTGCAACGGAGCACGGTGTTGTTGGCCATGTTTACGTCCCTTGAGCCGTGATGCACACTGTCAAAGTCTCCGCACACGACCTGCGAGCGGACGGCATTTGGTAACAACATGTCGATGCATCCATGCTGCGTGGAAACGACATGCATGCCGGCGTGCTCTTTCTGAGACGATGGAAACGGCTTCTGAAGCGGCGGAAGCCTCGGACCTGACTCTCGTGGACGCGTCCGGGACGAGAAACCCGAGAGGCCGACCTATAGGCACAATGGTCGAATCAGACCGACCTTGTTCGCTCCGTGTCCATCGCTTGCCAAGCAGGACCACACGGCTACGAGATGAGGTGACGAGTATGCTGCGCATTCTACGGGCATCACGCCCCTGTACAACTGTAGACGTGGATGGCACACAGAATGCAGTGCAGATGCAGTCGTGACTAGCGTCGCGGACGGAGCGTTTTGGAAGGATGGCAGCCGCTGCCATGATGATCCGACTCGCCGAGCTGGCATCTGCGCAAAGGCACAACTCGGGTCGACGCTGCAGGGCGGCGGCGGCTACTGGCTGGATCTTGACGAGACAGGTGAGGCGAGATGAGATGGAGCAGCACTGCGCCGGGGAGCAAGACGCTTGCCGCCTCGCGGGAATACAAAACTAGGCAGACGCAGGCGCCAAGTCGCAGGCCCAGCCAGTGGTGCTTGAGGACCGACGCGGAGCCTTGTGTGCTTGTGTGCTTGTGTGTCTGACAGCCTCGGGTGGGCAACGCGGCCTGATGAGGCTCATGTCCATGTGGCATCCAAGTAGTCTGTACGGAGTATTCGTAGATGGGCAGCAATCGGCAGCGGAACGTGTGGTTGGTGCCCGCGTCCACGCGCTCTCTTGGTGCCTGAGCCATCATGACGCTGAGAGAGGAGGAAGGCCAGTGGAGTGGTGCTTCTCAAGGACAGGCCCTCCCTGCAACTCTTGGACGATCAACGGCGGCCAGAGGTTGTGTCTGCCGTGATTTGCTTTGATTGTTATTGTCAGTGTCAAGATTGGCTCTGCCCAGATGCTCTGCCCAGATGCTTCCGCCGCCGCTCCGCCCTTTTCTTGGCCGCGAGTCGGGATGCGTGCTGGAAAACGGGCCGCGGCTGCTGGCATGTTCCCGGTTGAGAGGTCCCCGGCACGCCCCTTCCCGGAGTCCCCCACAGGCAATATTTACAAAAACAAAGCAAGTGCATGACAATTGTGCGATTGATGGCGACTGCAAAAAACATCAAGAAGTGCCTGCACCCTACCAAGTAGAGACTCGACATTCAGGCACAGTGCGGAAGAGCCCGACGGAGACGACACATCAGTCGTGACACAGGGTGCATATCGTCGCCTCACACTGTACATAAGTACATACGAAGTACTTCGTACTGCCTATTCGTAGGTACACATGTGCCCCCCCCGCATGTGCCTGTCGGGCGGGACGGAGTTGGCCTCCGCCTGAATAAAGGAAAAACTGCTGCTGCCTCCCTCCATGATTCTCGACTGCACCTGCACTGCACTGCGGCTTCATGCTCACTGGGCCGGGCCATGGCCTTGAATGGCTTGCCTTGGCTTGATATGCACATGCTTCGTACATACGGAGTACATACATGCTGTTGCTTGCCAGCTTTTCCCGCAAGGCTGCCAGTTCCCAAGCAGCCACCAACGGTGCCCCGACGAACCTCCAGGGCTGGTCCATGCAACTGCCATCCAAGGAGGCGTGATATCGACTGGGATTCGACAGCTGCATTGCCTTTCTGACGCGCAGGCCCCTCCGCAGCCGTTCATGATCCAAACATAAGATGCCTTCATTCCGATGCTCTTGAAACAGTGTCGTCCCTCCCGCCCGCCCCCCCCCCTTCCCCCTCTCCGTTTCCCAGCCTCCATCCTCCTCTTGACCGCTGGAGCGCCGAGCCCATTCGCTTTGGTTCCCGTCCAGCAGATCGTCATACTACTAGTAGTCTGTCCTGCTCGTCCACCAAGCCACTGCTCTTCCTGGTTCCCCCGTTTCCCGCCGCCTTCCGGCTCTTGGCATCTGTCCGCCCGACCAGCCGGCGCGCTCTCCTTCTCTCCTTTGGGTCGCGCGTCTCTGCAGATCTCTGGCTGTGACACCTAGCATCTCACCCAGCCTCCACGTCTCCCACCGGATTCCTTTGAAGCTATCCCGGACTCCAGAGGTTTCAATGCCCGCAGTGTACAGGTTGCCTCAAACCGGATTTGGCCTGCCGAGGACTCGCGATTTCTTCCCTTGGCTTGCCCGTGGTTGAGGCTGTAACTACTCGTCTCGTTGCTTGGATTTTACAAGTCTCCTTCTCTTTTCCTTCTCCATTCGCATCCGCAAGCGACCGCTCGAGGGTATTCTTTCCAATTTTACCTTGCGCCGCAGTATCATCTCCGAGGACATGGCACAGCCTGCCCACGCGTACAAGAGCTCGGCCGTCTCCCGCGATCCGTGGAATCCGGCCCGCAGGTGCCGTCTCTCCGTGACCGGGAATTGCCACCTCCGCTGACGCCATCAGCAGCAGCTTCGCCGAAACGTTTAGCAATGGAGGATTCGGCAGCGGTCTGTACATGCCTCAGAGGTGAGCTTGGCTCTCGGACCCTGGAAGACGAAACCATGTGAATAACATCATCTTCATCAAGCATAAGCTATTCGGCCGCTGCCTTCTCCCAGGCCCCGTTTGCCCCCGGCGCAATTGCCAACGGGCCCCCGAGCTCCAGAGTCGCGTCCGTCATGTCCACATCTTCCAATTACGTTGCCCATCCCTCGCCTGTCGTCAACCCAGGCGTGACGTCGGGCTATGGCTCGTATCAAAGCTCTCAGTCGTCTTCGTGGGAACCGAAAGCGAGATATTCACCGACGGGCTCCCTGGACGACATCATCGCCTCGCCGAACCTGTCCGACTACTCGCCCGAGAATTGCCTCAACGTTGCCAGCCCGAGAGCCCACGCCAAGGCCAACGGAAAGCGGGCGTCCCAGCGCCGGCCTTCGAACCGAGACGAGTTTGACGGCCCGCATCAGTTCTTACAGCGACCGCCGCAGGAAGTGGTGGCGATGCAGGAGCGAGAGCTTCCCCATCTCCCGACCAACCTCCACGTTCAGGAGCAGGACAACGTTCTGACCCAGGTCAACGAGCGTCTGGCCCAATGCGCCTTCGATTTCATTGCCAAGTACCAGTTTCCGATCCCGCTGACCCAGGACATGAGGCCGGTGGAGAGACCGCAAGACCGCGAGTGGACCGAATGGGTCTATCTCCTCAAGAGACTTGCCACCAAGCGGCGCATTCCCGCCAGGGTTCTCTACAATGGCCAGATCAAGCAGCTCGTTACCATCTTGGAAAACTCGCTGGAAATGCGACATGCGGCCAAGCACCAGAGCCGTCCGTTAAAGGACGACCGAAACATATTGCAGCTCATCTCGGCGGGCATCCAGGTCGCAAAGATCTTCAAGGATGCTTTGGCCATGGATTACCTTGACCGACTATACGTTAATACAGAGAAGCGCATTCAGGAGCGTGCCACTCCGCGATACCGGCCCTGACCCGCTCCGTCCGGTACTGAATATAACACGTTTTCCGCAACAAATTGAACCCCCTTGAACAGAACGAATTACACGCACGACATGACATGCCCGGCTTTTGTTCGCCGTGAGACGTGAGCGGATATTATAAGTCTGGCCCTGTCTCTGCATAGCCTCTGACGCCGCCAATGATTGACGATGATGCCTTTTCCCAGGTATTCTTTATTTGTTGCTTCTGTTTGCTGTTTCTGTTTGCTCGTGTTTTTACTGGCACGCTGCGAAGAGGCAGGCGAGAAAGGGGGGCACGAGAGCGCCCGGGCGAGCCGAGCACGTTTGGCCGGTGGATGGATATGCGTGGTGCACAGGCTGATGGCCAGGCGTACGGAGAGTGTCAGACGCGACGGACTCACGCGAGCCGATGATTAAGAGCCGTCTTACCCTTCGCCATGTCTGCATTTGATGCCTACACACGAACTTGTCGACACGTCCCTACTATGTATTACAGAACCCGAAGATTATTTTGAACATCTGATTGATTGACCACGTACGGCGAAATAAAGACTGTACGGCATCATCGCCACACCGTCAGGTGAACCCGAACCTCAGCCCTGGAGTGCAGTCTCGCAGGCGAGCGCCGTACACAAGCCGAGGGAGGTCATACACACATACACAGGTGGAGAAGCAAACAGTCAACGCCAAAAATGTGCGTCCGATTTTAGTCCTGAGGCCACACAGGATGTCTGTGGCAGCAGGGTGGAGCGGACCGGTTGTCTAGACCTTGGATTGTTCTCCCACATACGAACGAATATAATCAAGTTGACACGCCTGCGCATTGCGAGCAGCAAGGTGTAGGCAATTCGTGGGTGCGAAGCAAACAAGGCAGCATGGACGGCATGACGGGGTTTGAAGCCGCCTCATCTGGAAGCTGCACTTGCAGTGTCGAACAAGACGAAGACATTGTGCTTGTAGTAGCGCACTGTCATGGGCAAATGACAGATTCCGCACATCTCGTCCATGTTTGAGTGCGGCTTGGTGCCGAATCGTCGTTGCATGCGCTTGTTGCGTGAAGATGATCAAGGAAGGAGAAACTGGGCTGGGACGCTGGGACGAGAGGAGCGAGGAAAAGGTTGCAATCTCTGCAGAGGGCCCACCAAAGTTGCACGTGACCCTCCACACCGGTCGGCGTTTCCCACGACATGCTTTGGCGCTCTGATCCCCTTTTTTCTTCTCCTTTTTTTCTTCCACACACATTGCACGATTAATCAACCGGTAGTGAATCCCCAACTTACTGCCGGTCATATTTGCGTGCCAGAGAAACGGTCTCTTCTGCCAACTCTGACATAGCCAGACGTCGTCCTCGTCTTGCCAATGCGGTGGTGCTTCCTACATGCATGCGATCTTTGTCTTAATCAGAAGTCCTCAGCCGCGTAGCTTGCTGTCCAGGTGCAATTGGCGCAGCCTGGACGAGATTCTCGCATTTCATGTCGAGGCTTCTAGAGTGCCCTCGTGTCGTGCACTGCGCCCTTCCTCGGCCAAAATGTCGGGCCATCTCGTACATGGTGAGGCCGAGGGTCACAAGGGAAGCTCGTACTTTCGCATGGAGTCATTATAGTCAGCCTCGCCTTTACAGGTAGCTTGGCGGAGGGCTTAGGCCCTTGTACATCGCCCGGTGTCTCCGGTGCCGTCTTGGTGCCCTCAAACACTGGACCACAAGCCTTTGCCCTGGTGTAGCTGATGGAAGCTCAAAGTCGTGTATTGCCCAGTAGCTGGCGTTCAACTGACAATGTTGACTCCGAGAGCGCTCACCTCCGGCTCAAAAGAGTCCGTTGATGATTGCAAAAGCTCAATGATATTGCTTGTGGAGAATCAACTTGCCTAGGAAAATCATCTCCGCGACCTCAACGAGGGCTCGAGGAGGATTAGCCGAGCCGAGCGGACCATCTAATCCCAAGACAAGCTTGTTCTACAGGTCTGCGATGCTGTCTATGCCGCTTGCTGCCACCCTCGTCCTGATTCGGTCATGATTTGTACATTGACGAAGCCTCGTCTGCGCCTTCAAGCCGTGTCCCTCAGGCTTTATGCTTTTTCAGATCCCGTGCTGCTTGCTTCAGGTTGAAGTTGCACTCCTCGTACGCTCGACCGGCACCGAATCCAACGCCGGCAAATGCGGGCCACGCTCTTCGCTTGAATACGAGGACGGAGAAGATGACACCGAATCCGAGACCGAGGGTCGACTTGACGAGGAGGTTGGAGAGGCAGCGGTCCCACTGGCAAGATGTATCAGTCAGTACTAGGTAATTGAGGTCCCTTGAAATGTCGCCCCTGCGCATGCGCGTTACCTTTTCGTTCAGGAGTGCCTCGCTCACAGGCCGAGAAATGGCGCTCGGGGGGGGCGGAAGGGCGGTCTCGGACATGACGGTCGTCTGCTAAACGCGGCGCATTAGAGCCCGGCTAATTGCATGGGTCAATCCAGAGCAGAGGAAATGGAAGCAACCGACTTGTGTGGGAGAGTCTGTGTCAGAAGAGCCTAAGCAAGGGAGCTTCAACCTCGAGCTGCGGTGCTGTCAAGCTTCACAAGAAACAAGAAAGCAAGCCGGCCATTGACGCCGCATTCCCGAAGGCGGTGAGGCTACTGGAGCCACTCTGGGTCGGCGGCAGAATTTTGAAATTATTTCGGGCCTCGCTGCAAGTCGCGCCCGCTATCGATCGCAATTGGAGCGACCGTCTCTTCCTACAAGAATTCCTGCCAAAATTTCGAAAAGGTATTTCTTTTTAATGGAGCAAGAGGGAAAGGAGCTTGCATTGCATCATGGTGAGGCGCTCTACGTTTGGTGCTTCAATCGTTTGCTAAACATGCAGCAGAATCCACCGAGTCTCATCAAGACCGTTAGAGGCCTCGACCAAAGCGGACCTGGACCAGATGGAGAGGGCTTGCAGCTTCTTTGGAGCTGTCTGGCAGCATCTGCCGATGGCCAGTTCCATGCGGCCGAAGAGAGCAGCTTGCGATGGCTGCTCAAAGTCATGAACGGGCCATCTCCCGCCGCCGAGCTCATACGCCGATACCCGTTGACGTGGGCCATCCTGGATTGCGTCTTCCAGCGAATCCCTCTCTTCTCCCTCGCCAAGTCACTTGCCGACAGAAAGTTCATCGCCGTCCTACAGCAGACCCTAAAGGGCATTTCGAAGCCCGCCGCAGAGACTTGCTCTCCGGCATCGCCGAAGCGAAAGAGGACGCCGGCTGTCGGTTACGACCTGGAAGCTCTTTCAGCCCAGGCCGGATGCCTGGAAACTGCACGGACAATTTTCAAGACATTGCAATCACTGTTGAGCCGGCTGGAGAACCCCGGATCGGCCCTTACCCGTGACAACATCGGCGCACAACATATCAAATCTCTGTTTTGCAACTCGGCCGCCGAGGCCACTGGCATCGTGGCCCCGGCTTTGACGATATGCGGCATGCTGGTGAGCACCCAGGGGGGCGGTATCAAGGGCGCAGAATCATGGGTCGAGACCATTTCCACCATATGGGATTTGCATCTGCAAGGAGGTCACGATGAAGCAGAGGTTGCGATTCACCTCTTTCGGCCGGCCGCCAACATACTGGGCAGGATTGGTAGCTTCCCTTCACATCACGAAGTCGACCTCCCTGAGGCTTTCAAAACTCGATGGAGCGCCGACCTGCAAAACTTCATGCACCGAAACCTCATTATCCCAGGCAGAGCAGCTTTCATGACCCATCGAGTCTTGGGATCCTTCATCCAAGCATTGGAGATATCGAAAAGCATCCTTCAGCTTTCGGCGCCCGCGCTTTACTTCCTATCTTCCCGCGTCTCCAGTTGTGTTGCCGAGGGCGAACTGCGCAAAGACAACGTCGAATGGCTCAAGCAAATATTTCAAGCCATTGAGCACGCGGTCAGGGGACGACCAGATGCTGGCACATTGATGCAGACCATCCTGGAGCTGGCCATACAGCGGTCGACACCTGTTGATGTGCAAGACCTGCGGCGTGTGTGTCGCGCCTATGCTCTGCAAAGTACGGAGACGGACTGGGAACTCGTTGCAAAAGTGGCGGCTTGCGACCCCGACGTCTTCCAGCTGTCCGAGGATGGAGTCAGCTTGAGAAGAGAGGTTTGCAACAGAATCTTGAAACAGAATCTTGGGGAAGACAAATACAAGCCCATCGCAAGAGTCATCGGGGCCATCATGGATGGGTTCCTGACACGTCGCGGCCTGACTAGCTTCCTGCGGCTGTGGTTCGAACAGCTCTGCGAGGCAGAGCGGCAACAGACAGATCACCGCTCCCCGTGGTTTGACGTCGGTCGTTTCACCAGCCCGACACAATCGCTTCACTCCCTCCTCGAGATGGAACTTTCGCCGCCGCAGATTGTTGACATCATCGCCTGGGCCGGAACGCAAAACCCAGCGATGCATCCCCATTCCACCTGCGTATTCTCCGCCGCCATTGCACAGGCTTTACAGCGCGAATCCTTTGTCGATGCCGTGGGATCAAGACTTTTCAAGCTCGTGGCGCCTGTCGACAGCTCGACGCAAACTTCGGCTCTGAAATGGAGGGTGGTTTCCAGTACCATGTCTTGGGTCGCTCCCGATGAGCGAGTCGAGATTTGGAATTCGGTCAAGGGCCAGTTGTCTAGCATTTTGCAGACTACACCCATCATCTCGAGCGTCTCGTTTGAGGCATTCAAGTGCTGTTTCCGAGCCTGGGACTCTATGAGTTCCGACGACGCGCGCGTGGACGAGCCGGCCTCGCTCATTGAGGGCTTCACTGAGCGGCTTGCCGCTGAGATGGCTGGCTGCCGCGTCTCCGACGGGGACAAGCAGACGTTCATGGAGCCTGACATGAAGGCAGAACTTCAGGAGGATTTCGCTTACCAACAGTATCTGGCCTGGTATACGTATGGCTCCAGCAGATTCATCAGGCTATATTTCAGCAGGAAAGGAGGCATCCCTTCAATCCTGTCCAATGCGTTGTCCAGCCAAAAGGGTGGTGTTGATGGACGCGAAGCCCTTTGGCGCGCCTTGGTGCGCAATGAAGTCAACCTGGACGAGCCAAAACTAGCAAGGGACCTCATCGACCGTTTGATCGTAGAGCTTGAAGGCTCCAAAGAAAAGAAGGGTTGGCCTGGCGAGCAAAGTCTACTCTCGATCAAGATCCTCTCCGGCATACCACTCGAGGTTTTTGACCGTGGACAGAGAGAGCGGCTCATGAACGTCATCAGCAAGCGACGATTGAAGATGGTGCAGTTTCCGAAACAAGTCTCTTTGTCCTCGTGGAAGGTTGTCCTCGGGCTGGTGACGAAGATGATGGGACGGTCAACCTACTATGAAAGAATGAGCTTCTCGGATCTCGTTGATATTGCTTCCGCAATGTCTCACATTTCTATCGAACCGCACAATGGCAGCGAAGCTGTTGTCGAGCTGATTGAGAGATTCTCTCTCTTGGCGTCAGCTACGATCAGGCAGATGGCAGAGAACGTCGACGAACGCAGCATCAGATACTTCTGCGAGGCCTCAAAATTCGTATCAGATCACAAGGCACGGGACACTACGGAAACGGAAGCTGGCACAACTGGACAGCCCTTTCACATGACCTTATTGAAAGTCTTGGCGACGGAACTGGGGCGAACACCGAGCTGGCAGACCCAACCGGAGACAGCTTCACTCAGTGTCGACTTAAAGGCCGTATTGGTGAGCTGCATCATGGACGTCATGCAGAAGCTGATGTCTGAGAAGAAGCTGCTGGCTTCTCCCTGCACAGCTACCGACATGAGCCTTTTCGCTGCCGTCGACGCGGCTGCATGTGCAGGTGACTTTGTTGGGCAGCCTGACTTCAAGTCGTCCGCAGTCCAGAAACTCGAGAAGCGAAGCCGACGGTTGATGCAACAAGGAGACGTAAGGGGGTGGAAAATACAGGCGTTCCTGCGCACATATCTTTCGGTCGCGATAGAGGTTCCTCGCCAGACAACGTACGACAGCCTGGACGGCTTGTCGGGAAAGCTTGGACAGCCTCTTCTGAGGGAGCTGGTAACAGCTGTGACGAAGACTATGAGTAACAGCGACAGACGCCAGTATCTCAGAGAGCTTATCGGAGGACTCAAAAACGACTCTGATACGGATGGCCAGGTTCTCGCCATCCAGACGGTCGTTGACCAGCTCATAGGTACGTCGGTCGTGGCTGTTTTTTGGGTTGTCGTCACTAAGTCGTCGCAGATTCCACCGAGGCTCATGAGCGGAACGAGGACTTCAACTTGGCCGCGGCCCATAGCGAGTTGACCTTGCTGCTGTTAGAGAAGCCGGCCCACGCCCGCCAAAAATGCCACATTCTTCGGACATTGCTGGAGAAGCGACCGCAGATCATGGGTCAATGGAACGTCGAGGTCACACTGAGCACCGTCTGTGATGCATGCTCAGCAAGCCCCAACGGGTCAGACGTGCCCTTTGCAGAGCTATGCAAGCTTGTCGAAACCGTCATTAAGAAGCACAGGATCCGCCTCGAAGGCCACTACCATCTTCTTCTGAGCGTAATGCAGGCGCTCCTCTGCAACCTCGTCATCAAGCAGATGCCAGCGAATCGGAGCGACGAGCGTGGCCAGGTATCAAAGGCTCACGCCTATGCGCGGCTTGTCAGTCTCATCTGCGAGCCCACTGCCGGCGCCGTCTCTCGCTCTCAGCTCCACAGTGCCCTGGACTCTGCCACGGACGCAGCAAAGCGCTCGGCCGGACGGCACATGTTCCTCGTCTTGATGCAGTACGTCAAGCTGCAGCTCGAGGAGAACGTGCCGAGAGCCGCGAGGGCGGCGCTGGAGCCAGCCATGAACTCGATATTCGACATTACATCGCCCGAGGGGAGAAAGATTCTCAACGATGCCATGGATGCCAGTGGAAGAGCCATCTTGAGGGAGATGTTTAAGCGCTACGTCAAGTTTGGCAAGTGGAGTGGCGTGTAGAGCCAAATTAGCATTATTTATCATTACATGTAGGGTATCTGGGCGCATGGCGGCCTTGCCATCATTGTTGGACTCTACTCTCGGTGCTTCCCGTACGTGCTGGGGTGGCCATGCTTCTTGCCATAGCTCCTGACCTTGCCGTGCAGGTCCATGTGAACAAAGAACCACAGGATGGAGACCAGCCAGGCGCCGAGCGTGTCGACAAGCCAGTTATTTCGGAACGAGCCCCCGAGCACACCCCACCTCATCAGATGTCCCAAGAAGTTGACCGTGACGAAGTAGTCGCCATTTTCCAGGCCGCGGATGGCGCTGTCGGCGACTTGGTCCGGGGTATCCTTGGGGTCCGACGCCTCGAGCAGCTTGGTGATGGCCGGCTTGGTGCGATTCTCGCGCTCAAAGCCGGGGGACAGGATGGTACCCGGGTAGACGACGTGGATCTTGACGTTTTGCGGATACATCATGACCTCTTGGGAAAGTGTATCGGCGAGGCCGCGGAGTGCCCACTTTGACGGGGCGTAGGGGGCGTATCCTGGGATGGTGAAGAGGGCGATGACGCTCGTGGTCATGATGAGGTGCTTGGGCTCCGTTTCGACGGGCGCATCAGCGGCGAGCCACTCGCGGAGGATGGCGTGAGACATTTCAGCAGTGCCGTAAAAGTTGACGTCCATCTGTCTCCGCAGCGACTCCATATCCATGTCGACAAACAGCTCAGGCACCGACGTCCCAGCCACGCACCAGACGATATCCGGCGATTTGCCATTGTTCCACCGCGTGGCTTCCTCGACGAGGGGTTTGGCGTACGAGGGCGCGGACACGTCTGCCGAGATGTAGTGGAAGCGCTGCGTGCTCGGGTTCTTGGCCGCAGCCTGGTTGAACAGACAGGAGCTCAGGTTAGCTGGCTGGATGCCGGGGCCCGCACGAGAACGAGGTGCGAACCTGAACGCTCCTGAGGGCTTCTTTGAGCTTGTCGACGCTTCGGGAGATGAGAATGACGTTTGCGCCGCGGGCTGCGAGCTTCTGCGCGGCGGACAAGCCTAGGCCCTCGGATGCGCCCGTGACGAGAACCGTCTGTGCAGGAATCAGTCTGACATTCCTGGGTGCGGAGAGAAGAAGCAAACCTTGCCCTCAACAGGCATCTTGTTGCTACCGTAGAAGCCCATTATCGAAGCCGACGCTGCGAGCGTAATTGCCGCCAAGATGAGGGACAGTGTACCCCACGATAGTTCCATTGAGTAAAGACAATCGATGGAGCAGAGGATGGTGGAAGCTCAGGTGAGAAGGGGGATGATTCGCACATGTGCTTGCTTGGTCATTCGCAGCTTGCAGTTGACCGGAGAGCCTGCGCAAAGAGGAATGTGCGGTTGAGCTTCCCCCCTCCTTGCTCGGTGAACGGTGACTCTAAGCTGTCACTTATCTTATCGGCGCTATAGCTATAAACCAGAACAGCCCACATCTCTATCTCTATCCTACACGTGACTCTGCAACTCGTGTTTCCAAACAACAAACAAACAAAACACGCCGCCACTCGAGCTTCGCCCTTGGAGCGTGTTTTCTCTGTTTTCTCGCTACGCGTCCTGTGTCTTCACAGGACGACAGAAATGACGTGACCCGCCTGCAGCGTTCGCGCGTCATTAGCCATGGCTGCCGGAGACGACGACGACAAGAAGAAGATGATCGTGCCCAAGTTCTCTTCTTACAAGCCAAAGGCACCGCTTCCAAGCTTGGATGCTCCGAGCGAGAAACCTGAAGCCGAGGCGAGGGAAGGGGACGAGCGCCACCATCGATCTAGCAGGCACCATCACCGCTCACATCATCATCGGCACCATGACAGCCATGGGCGGGAGAGGTCGGGTCGAGAAGAGGAGCGTCGCAGCTCTAAGGAACGCTCACATCATCGGCACCATGACAGCCATGGGCGGGAAAGGTCGAGTCGAGAAGAGGAACATCGCAGCTCTAGGGACCGCTCACATCATCGGCGCCATGACAGCCATAGGCGGGAGAAGTCGGGTCGAGAAGAGGAGCATCGCAGCTCTAGGGACCACTCACATCATCGGCACCATGACGGCCATGGGCGGGAGAAGCCGAGTCGAGAAGAGGAGCATCGCAGCTCCAGGGAACGCTCACATCATCGGCACCATGACAGCCATGGGCGGGAAAGGTCGAGTCGAGAAGAGGAGCATCGCAGCTCCAGGGACCGCTCACATCATCGGCACCATGACGGCCATGCGCGGGAGAGGTCGAGTCGAGAAGAGGAGCATCGCAGCTCCAGGGACCGTGAGCACACGCGCAGTCGTAAGGAAAAGCCAAAGCACCCGCCTGGCAGGAACGCTGTGGCTTCTGTACCTGGCCTCTTCGTGATCGATAAGAAAGGCGACCCGCTCATCAGGAGGTATGGCTTGGAACGTTCCAAGATACCCCAATTTACTCGCCTCCGTGGCGGCAGGGTGATGGGCACAGATGGACGCCTCCTTCTGCACCACGACGGACCAAGAGAGGAGTTTAGCCTGTTGTTTCCCGGGGAAAGAAGGCCTGGATCCCGCATCACCGGAGGCTTGAGATCGAGAGGCTGGCAGAAGCGTGTTCCCGTTATGCTGCGGCCGAGAAAAGGAAAGTCACCCCCAGACTTTGCAAACGGCTATCTGCCCGTGGAGAATCCAAGGAAAGGCAAAGACGGCGACTCATCCGGCGACGAGGACCAGCCATCGTGGAGGTCGATTGAAGGCAAGGCAAAGGCAGTCAGAGACGTCGACAGTGACGTGGAAGAAAGCGACGCCTCGTTGAGCAAGTTTGGTGTTGCGGACCATGACTACTCCCCCTTGAAGTTGAAATCCATGCAGCTGAACAAGCAAGTCGCAGATCATCCAGACGACATGGATGCGTGGCTGGAGCTGGCCGACCACCAGGATGTTTTGCTGCGAGACGGAGAGACGATTGACGACAGAGCCGGCGAGAACACGGCACACAGCTTCACCGAAATCAAGGTGCACATGCTCGAGTCGGCACTCACCCACGCGTCACGCCCCGAAGATCGCCAGAGGGTCCTGGTGGCTCTCATGCACGAAGGTCTCAAGATCTGGGACACCAAGGCTGCGGCGAAGAAATGGTCCCGAATTTCCGATGACGAGCTTCGCAGTTTTGCCTTGTGGAAGACGCATTTGGACTACTCCATGGCGAACATGGCCACATTCCACTATGAAAATGTCAATCAGATGATACTGGAGCGACTTCACCTGACTGTCTCGCGGTCAAATCTTCAATCGAAGGAGGACCTGGAAGAGGCCATCAGTATCTTCCTGAGGGCGACCAAGTTCTTCCGCGATGCCGGCTACAAAGAACTCGCCGTGGCGGCGTGGCAAGGCCTGTTGGAGCTCAACCTGTTCAGACCGGAGAGCGTCAAGGGTGGAAGCGAGGTGCTTGCCGCTTTCGAGGCATATTGGGAGGATGAGATGCCCAGGATCGGAGACGCTGACGCGCAAGGCTGGAGACACCACCTGAGGAGCGGCGAACTCGGAGACGCCCCCGGGACCACGGCTGTCCAAGAGTCTGCGGAAACACGTGGGCAAGATCCTTACAGAGCATGGGCAACGGCCGAGCGCGCTCGAGGGGAAAAGGCTACATTGCCGGCGAGAACAATGGACCCCGATACAGACGACGATCCATTCAGGGTTGTCATGTACTCGGACATTAAACAGTGGCTGTTTGTCATTCCCCAGGATTGTTTGCCGCATGCGACTCGGCAGCTCATTGATGCCTTTTTGCTCTTTTGTGGACTTCCGCTTGCTTTCCGATGCAGCAGCTGGCTAGAGAGGGCGTATCACGACCAGTTCCTGGCGGGGTCCAGCACCCATGTGCGATTACAGCCAGCTTGGGAAGCCAAACCGGAAGATCATGAAGCTGCACAGAGAAAAGCCCCGTCGTTCAGCAATGGAAACTGCTTCGCAAGGATGTCCCCCGACTTGCTCTTCAGCAAGAGCAGCTGGTTCCAGTACTTTGACGTGGCAGGCGTTGCTGGCTTGTCTTGGGTAGAGACGGCGTTGAAGCAGCTCGTCTACTCGGCTCCTATTCCGGATCTTGCCCTGTACTATCAGGGTTTCTGCTTTGCCAGGAACCCGAGTCTCGTCAGGAAACAGTCAAAGGCTCTTTTGACGAGGTATTCTACCGACGTGCAGCTCTTCAATGCCTATGCTTGGGCCGAGTTTGCCAACGGCAAGGTCGACGTTGCGAGCAAAGTGTTTACATCTGCGATAGGATCGCAACAGGTAAGACGACACCAGGATCCTCTACACGTACAGACTACAACTGACAGGCACTCTTTACAGATGTGTTCGGCATCGACGGGCTTTCTCCTGTTCAAGACATGGAGCTGGATGGAGCTAGAAAGGGGCGACAAGCAAATGGCGACGATGCGCTTGTGCGCTTGTGTCGACGAATCCTTGCGCAAGCCCAAACTAGGGCAGGTCGGTGTGTCGCCCGCGACGGTTCTCAGGGCCCGCCATGCCTTTGCGTCAAATTCCCAGCAGAGCCTGTACGAAGGGAAATGGGAAACCGCCAGCAGCCACGCCGAGTGCTTGGCACTCTTGTCCTATCTGACGGGCGAAGGGGGTGGCGAGCCAACATCAGCAAGGCAAGGCAATGTCTCGGCTGCCATGGATGTCGTCGAATCCATGTCAAAGGAGATGCGATCGGGGGACAGCGGGAACGATGTTGTCTGCGAGCTACTTTTCCAGTGGGCTTCGCGGATACTCTACTTTCATGCTTCCAAAGGGTGCGGCCGGCCGGACTTGGCCCCTTGTATCCTCATGAATACTGACTGGATTCGCAGAGCATTTCGAAGAGTGTATGCGCGCGAGCAGCTGGCCCGTTTCATCGACAGGTTCCCTCGCAACACCGTCTTCTTGAAACTCTACGAATGGGCAGACGTGACGATACGGGTGGTTGACGAGACGCGGCAGCTGCTCTACGACAAGGTATTGGTGAAGACGGAAGACTCGGTAAGCAGCCGGTTGGTTGCCATCGAGCACGAGCTTGGTTTCGGAAACGCCAACAGCACGCGTGCGGCATTTGAGCAAGCAGTCTGCAGCGATGTGTGCAAGCACAACACGATGATCTGGGTTGCGTACGCTCGATTCTGCCAGTCACAGAAACAACTACAGCCGCAGGCCAAGGAGGTGTTCTACCGGGCACTGGCGCACTGCCCGTGGTCCAAGGAGGTGATGATGGAGGCGTTTGAGACGCTGGTGGGCGGGCTCGAGTCGGACGAGCTCCGGTCCGTGTACAAGGCCATGACGTCCAAGGGCCTGCGGATTCACGTGGACCTGGACGAGTATCTGGAGAGCACGAGCAAGGGGGGGGCTACGTAGGTTTCCGATGGGGATGGGGATGGTGAGGCTGAGCCAGAGAGAGAAGCCAGCGTTCGACCGGGATGAATGACGGTACTACTCCGTATGGGGTACGGATACGGAGTGCATATATGTACGAATACTCGGTACGAATACCTGTATGTTTGATCAAGGGAACAACACGTAAAAGGGACGCAAAAGGGACGCAAAAGGGACGCAAAAAGGACTGTCTTGCAGGGTGTCTGGAAACCTATACGAATGAAGCAGCTGAATGCTCATCACTGTTGGTGGAGCCCAAAGACGGCACTTGGACAAGCACAATGACGTAGCACAGCCCCTCGTCGGGTTTCGTGACGCTCGGCTGTGCTGACAGTCGAACCCAACCCGACTTGAGACGAAATCCCCTCGTCGTGAGGGAAGCGACCACCCAGTGACGAGGGGAAGCTGGGAAGCTGGGAAGCTGTGTGGTGCCATGTCGGTCTAGGGTAGGCTAGTGGAGGCTACGAGCTACCTACCGGGACGAAGCTGGGAAGGGGCGAAGCACCCCAAGTTCCCAACGGGTATGTACTAGTAACTCGTACGCTACATCCATCCACCAAGATGTTTCTTCCGTCCCAATCTCTGGCTTGGAGTCTTGAAAACCCCGTCCTCTCTGCCCTCGACTTTCAACTCCAGAGAGCTTCAAAATCATGACTTTGGACGTGAACAAAGAGCCTGGCCCCCTCCGCATCGCCAGCGACGGCGCCAGCGAGACACAGCGGACTCTCCACGCAAAGTTCCTGCCCTACTTGCGCCAGATATTCGAAGCCCACGCCGGGCCCAAGCATAAATGGACGGCATCCCAGGCCCAGGCCTTTGTCCGCGACGTTCAAGACGGCGACGACTCGACCCCCGCGGCAGCCGCCCTGCTGGGCCTGCCCGACGTCGGCCTCGACGACTTCCTGGCCTACATGGCCTCTGCCGACAGCGCCATGACCCGTCCCTGGAGCACGTGCGACCTGTCGTGGCCGCTGGCCAGCTACTTCATCAGCTCCAGCCACAACACGTACCTGACGGGCAACCAGCTGTCGAGCGAGAGCAACACGAGAGCCTACACCAATGTGCTGCTCAGGGGCTGCCGCTGCATCGAGGTGGATGTCTGGGACGGCACAGACTCGGAATCGGAGAGCTCCGCCACCAGCAGCAGCGGCGGCGACGTGGGCGGCACTCGCAGGAGCGGCCGTCAAGGCACACGCACCACGCGGACGACGCGCAAGAGCAAGCTTGGCACGCTCAAGGAGAAGCTGCCGGGATTTCTCGCCTCGATACTGGACAAGACCAGCCTCGGCAAGAAGATTGCCGAGAGAGGCGGCGCCGCCCCCACCACCGGCCAACGCGAGCCAGCCCCGGCTTCGAGGGCCGAAGAGCCGAGTCAGGAATCAGAGTCGGAGCCCGAAGTCTGCATGACTGAACCGAGGGTGCTCCACGGCTACACCCTGACAAAGGACGTGGCCTTCAGGGACGTGTGCCAGGCCATTCGCGAGAGCGCCTTTGCCGTCACCGACTTGCCCCTCATTGTCAGCCTCGAGGTGCACTGCAGCCCGCATCAGCAGGTCATGATGGTCAACATCATGGAGGAGGCGTGGCACGGCCTGCTGGTCGCGGGGCCGGAATCGCGACCAGATTCTCTCCCCAGCCCCGACGAGCTGAGAGGCAAAATCCTCATCAAGGTCAAGCATGTGCCCCCCGGCGTCCCAGCCGCCGAGCCCGACAGCGGAGACGACGACGACAGCGGAGACGACGACGACGCCGCCGCCGCCAAGGGGGCCAAGCAGCAGAAGCCGTCCAAGATCATCGCCGAGCTCAGCCGCCTCGGCGTCTACACGCAGGCCGTCTCCTTCAAGGCGTGGACGCAGCCCGAGGCCCAGATGCCGACGCATATCTTTTCGCTGGCGGAGAAGAAGTTCCTCGAACACCACGAGCGCCGGGTGCCGGACCTGTTTGAGCACAACAAGCACTACCTGATGCGCGTGTACCCGTCGGGCCTGCGCATCCGCTCTTCCAACCTGTACCCGCCCATCTTCTGGGGTGCGGGCGCCCAGGTCGTGGCGCTCAACTGGCAGCAGACGGACGAGGGCATGATGCTCAACGAGGGCATGTTTGCCGGCACCGGCGGCTACGTGCTCAAGCCCGAGGGTGAGCCCCAGATGCCGATGGTGGTGTCCCCTTTACCACTGGAACATGACGGCTAACCCGCAGGCATCAAGGCTACCGTCCCCATGTGCGGTCCAAGCCGGCGCCGGCGCCAATCGGCCGCAAAACGCTCTCCCTAACAATCACCTTCCTTGCCGCGCAGTCGATCCCGCTGCCGCAGTCGGACACGTCGGCCCAGCGCTTCCACCCGTACATCAAGACGGAGGTGCACGCCGACGGGTCCAACCACCTGTCGCCCGTCAACGACGGCCTCGGCCACGCGGGCGAGTACAAGGCCCGCACGCGCACGCACCACGGCCGCGACGTGGACCTGGGCGGCGAAAAGGTGGTATTTGACGCCATCGACGGCCTCGTCGAGGAGCTCACCTTTGTGCGCTTCACCGTCCGCGACGACGAGATTGGCCGCGACGACCTGGCCGCCTGGGCGTGCGTCCGCCTCGACCGCCTCGGCCAGGGGTACCGCTTCATACACCTGCTCGACGCGACGGGCGCCGTGACCGAAGGCGCCGTCCTGGTAAAGGTGGACAAGACGCTCGCGTAGGACGCGCGGACAGCGCGGACCCGTGACCTGTCGCAGAAGCAGCAGCGCAGCCATACCCATACCCATACCAGAGCCTCTGCCGTGTCGTTTTTATCGTTCGCTACGGAGCACCGACGGTGGCGGGGAGATTAGAATTGTAGTAGTTGACAGTCTTGACGAGTGTCTGCGGTGTAAATTGTATAGCGAATGCGAAGGTGGCCAAAAAAACCACTGAACAAAATATTACTGAATTGATGCAGTCACTCATCATGTCTTCACATTGAGCCAGGCTGATGCAGCAATGTTGAACTTTCCAAGACAAATTCGCTGACACTACCACCATGGAGCGGACAACTTTAGAGTCCATTGCAACGATACCTCAGCATCTAGTAGTTGCTGCCTTTGTTGTCGCGCTTCTCGTGTCCACGCTCCTCCAGATTCTTGCTGCCCAGCATGTCTCCAGCCTTCTCCATGAGCTTGCCCATGGTACTGTCGTTACCGCTTCCTTTCTTGTCACTGCCATAGCCCGAAGACCCATAAGAGTCAGTACCGCCGGTGGTGCGACCGCCAGACCCATAAGAGTCGGTACCGCCAGTACCGCCGCTGGAGCCGTAAGAATCGCCCCCCGAACCGAACGTGTCACCGCCGGTGCGACCGCCAGTCCCGTAAGAATCGCCTCCACCGGCGCGGCCACTGGATCCGTAAGAATCGCTGCCGCCAGTGCCACTGAATCCGTAAGAATCGCTGCCGCCAGTGCGGCCGCCGGAGCCGTACGAGTCGCTTCCGCCCATGCGGCCAGAGGATCCTAGACCATCGTCACCACGGCCACCAGAGGAGCCGTAGCTGTCGTTGGAGTCGTTGCCTCCCTTGCGACCGCTGGAGCCATATGAATCTCCCCCGGATCCGTAAGAGTCACTGCCGCCGGTGCGGCCGCCGGAGCCGTACGAATCGCCCCCACCTGCACGGCCGCTGGAGCCGTACGAGTCGCTTCCGCCTGTGCGGCCAGAGGAATCTAGGTTATCACGGCCAGAGGAGCCGTAGCTGTCGTTGCCTTGACCAGATGAGCCGTACGAGTCATTGCCGCCGGCACGGCCAGAGGAGCCGAAGGTCTGTTCGTCAGGATCAAGTCAGCCCAGCTCGCGAATCGTGTAAGTCAAGGGCTTCTCACATCATCGTCATCGCGGCGGTTAGACATGTCGACAGGTTTAAAGAATGCGCAGGGGTATCTTTTGGTTATTGAATGCGTGGAGGATGAGGATGGCTGTCCAGGATGGCTCTGCAAGATGACCTGCCAAGGGCGGAAAGGCTTACCTTTTTAATAGGCGGCGGATTCATGGGTGAGTCCCGTTTTGGAGCTCAATGGTTACATGTAAAAAACGCCAGGCAGACCGAGTCCTCTTTGGGGATGACGTCCACGGAGAAGTCGTAGGTAGGCGCAGCAGCCCAGCTCAGCTGAAAGCTACTCTCCACAGCTCCAAGGTACGCAAAGAGGGGTCGTCGGCACATTGGCCTGTCATTCTGGGGACAAAACCGGTTTCGGACCCTTTTCACCTTTCTGTTTCTCGAGCCCACGTCCTACGACGGCTCTGACGGATGCCTTGTTGCATTCCATCCGTCGTCATTCTCTTGCGTCCAACTGAAGACCGAGTAGAACGGGACTGGGTGTGTAAGCCAATCATGTCAACTTGGGGCCATGGGGGAGAGCTCGAGGGGAGCTCGAGGGGAGCTCGAGGAGAGCTCGAGGAAAGCTTCGTCATCTGGGGGAAGACAAGGGGGGGTGGCCTAGAATTGAAACGACGCAGACCGGTGGGGTGTGATGGAGGCCTCCATAGAGTCAGGATTGGACGGAAGTCGGTAGGATTGCCTGGACAGGCCGTGCACAATGAGTCGCGACCGCGTCTCGAAGGTGATTGGGACGATGCAATGGTGTCTCTGAGAGCGATGCTAAAGACAAGCTGTACCCCCCCCACGGTGCGTCTGGCACTGTGCCAGTTTGTTCAGCCTGCCGGTTGTGAGCCTGTCATCCACACCTGGATGCACCTTCCCGCCAAATGATGCAAGCCTCTCAACCACGACACGTGAAGATGACATAAATATGCGACACAGTTGTCGTCATCGGGCGGGCGTATCACGACTTGCACAGTGCATGCACTGTAATCCGTCGACAGCCTGCCGTGCGCTGCCCATTGGCACGACGTACGAATACATACAGAAGTGACTCGCATGTACACATACATATGCGTGGATATGTGGCTCACATTTACACTTCGTACGAGTTACATACCAAGCGCGTGAGATGGGAAGCCAACGGGTAAGCCCATGGAACTAATGACTGACGGCCTCTGCCGGCACTCAAGGGCATGCCGTGTCCATGCCGTGTGGCCGGCACCCTCCTTGCCCCTGTCCATCGCAAGTAGTATAGGGCGCGACTTACCGGCTCATCGCAGTGCTCGTGTGGCGTTGTCTAAGTCAAGCGCCCCTCTCCTTTGGAACGCATCCACAAACACCCGGAAAGCGCGGATAGAGCATTGCTTCTGTCCGGCATTGAGCCTCTTCGTCGTCCCAGCACTGATGATACGGCGAGCAGTCTTCCTTGCTGCCGCACGGCGCAGCCAAGCACATGCATTCGTTGCCGACACATGTAGGGTATTGGTACAGTGAGAGGAGGCATTGGCCGCCCAGATGGACGCGGCAACCTTCGATGCCTGGAGGATAGCCCAATTTGCAGGGTTCAAGGCCTTGCTGACCTGGCTGAAGCCATGAAACGGGATGATGCAACGCCGAGTCGAGAGATGCGTGCGCCGTCTGCGCCTTGCCAAAGCCCCGTGACGTCTTTGTGCGACTGCTGGTCCACGTCTTGATGGCCAATGGATCAGTTGTGCTTGATGACGCGTCTATTGCCAATGCCGAGCCGCTCTCGCCAATCTTGCTGGACGTCCCGATAGCTAACGCGTCGGTCTTGCTGGACGGCTCGATAGCTAATGCGTGGGTCTTGCTGGACGGCCCGAAAGCCAACGCGTCGCTCGTGCTGGACGCCCCGATAGCCAACGCGTCGCTCGTGCTGGATGCCCCGATAGCCAACGCGTCGCTCTTGCTGGACGGCCCGAAAGCCAACGCGTCGCTCATGCTGGACGCCCCGATAGCCAACGCGTCGCTCGTGCTGGATACCTCAATAGCCAACGCGTCGCTCTTGCTGGACGCCCCGATAGCCAACGCGTCGCTCGTGCTGGACGAGGAGTCGGTCGGTATGCCACTTGTGGACAGTTCAATGGCCAGCGGGTCGCTTGCTGTGGACGCAAACTCCACTGATGAGTCTCTTGCCCAAGAAGTTGTCGTTGTAGACCCGTCCTCTTCCGTCAAAGGAAGCGACGCCAGAGCAACAGAGCTTGCCTCCGAGGAGAGAGTGATGCCAGATGACGAATTCTCCGACGCCTCATCCGTCAGAGGTACAAGCTCATCTGCAGTCTTTGATTGCCTGTCGATTGTTCGCGTCGAGGTCGATGAACTAGCATGACCCGATCTCGTTAGGGCTGAGGTGTGGCCTCTCTTGGCCGTCGACAAGGGCCACAGCGTAACGGCAGACGCTGAACCCACGTCGAGCAACGTCGCCGCTGTCGACTTGACGCCGTTGTGTACGTCCATTTCTGGAAATGGCGACGTAGAGGTCGAGTACGAGCTACCTGCCAGGGCCTGCGTGGCTAGCAGCAGCATAGGGGCCGCAAGTAGGGATCCTCGGTCCATGACGATGGTACTTGGTTGAACGACGTATCCTCTGCCGATTGGGTCAAAGGGGAGGTGCAATGTCCGTGGTCCATCTGTTCTGGGGCTGAGGTGAGAACTTATATCGGAACAAACCGTACCTGAATCAGGATGGTTGTTGTGCGGATGGGACTGGCAGTGAATCATGAAGAGGCAACTCACCAACGCCGGCGTTGGTGAATGGCGTCCCGAGATATCATCATCACCGCCCGACTCTAGAGCCGGCTTGACTTTTCATTCGCGCCGCCAATTGCGCCACTCATCATGGCTGGTTCACGGGAGCTGCCAAGCAGGACTGCTTCCCTTCCACCTTTTGTTCCCCACCAGGCAACTCCAATGGTGGACCTCTCCACATCCATTTCGCCATTGACCAGGACATCGAGGAACCGCTTCTTGACAGGACCTCTCAGACCGGGATCCGCAATCTCCTTCATGACCTGGGCCGTGATTCCAAGCCATTCTTCGACTAGCACCAGAGGCAGGAACGGTAGTGAATCAACCAGCGCCATCACGAGGGCGCTCTGTTCCGAGAGCGGCATGTCCTCTTGTTGAGAAGGCGAGCCACTGCCCCCCCCCAGAAGTGCGGTTGAAGCGGTAGGCATATTGCAACGGAGCATCTCGAGCAGCGTCTCGGATAGCTCAGGTCTCATGGCTGCAATCGGAAAAGGGGGTGACACGATTTCCATGACAGTCTTGAAAGCAACACGGAACTGACGCGGTGAGATGTGGCGGGGGAAAGACTCGAAGAGCTTGACCACGTAGAAGGGAGTAATGTCAATGGTGAGTGAGCTGTGCTGAGGACAGCAGAGCACCGACAGGATGGCACTATGAGCTGATTCGAAGAGCTCCACCCCAGAGGGCGACAGTGGCCCATGGTGAGAAATGTACGCCACTGCCGGCTCAATGATGAGGTTCTGGCAGGAACTCACCGACAAAGCAAGAGGGAGGTGCTCAGCCACGTTGAGATGGAACAGGTCCAATGTCCTCTGAAGGTAGGACGCGGGGAAAGGATCAACGTTTGCGGCCCGAGTCTCCTGTAGAAAACCATGGCAAGTCTCGGGGTCTCGCGAGATGACGTCGAGCGAAGCCAAATAGGAAAACGTGTAGACCTGGAAAGCACTGTTCCCGTTCCGGGACGAGATGAAGAAGAGGTTTCGGAGTATGTGTAGAGACTTGGCGGCAATGCCCGGAGCCATGCCGTTGGCCAGCATATTTGGATCCAGCAAACTGCGAGAGACGATGGCCTGAAGCACGGCAACAGAGCCAAACATGAGCTTTCTCAGAACTTGCCAGAGGAGGGGCCAGGTCGTCTGCAGCGTCTCGGGGACCATGCACTGGCCCTCCAAGTCGGGGTCGACGGCGCTGAGCGCAACTCTCTGCCATGCGTTGAAGACCTTGCCGGTGAAGACCAGGAGGGCGTCCTGCGCCTGCAGCACGGCAGTCGAGTCATTTGCATGTTGCACTGCGAAGCCGGCGAGTTTGGAGAGCGGGCCAATGTTTGCCATCAACGGCTGCGTCTCCAACTCCTGGAGCATGCGATATGACGGGGAGTTTGCCGGCCAACTGAGACAGTGCTCGACAGTCTCGGTGGTGTCGTTGCCGATGGCCTTGAGAAAGTGTCCGTCGCAGAAGCCTTGCTCCCCAGTAAGTGCCCAGACGGTTATGGGAAGCAGTGCGCTGCACTTGATCTGGGATCTGTCCAAGTTTGAGAGGAGAGGGAAGGCGAAGTTGAGAGCCGCCACCAGCGACGCTGACGCATACAACCCGTCTTGAGCCGTGTGATGGAGCGCCAGGTTCGTGGCCGTGACAATGGCGTGCTCGAGGGCGCTCCTTAGACCCCTGGAGAGGGATTGCCTGCCATCTCCTTCCATGCCGACAAGAACGCCTGCAAGGACGAGTAGATGCTGCCATGGTCGCGATCCATCATCCGCGCCCTTGACGACGGCGCGCGCCCATTCGTCGCATCGCAGCCCGCCCTCCTGTTTCAGCCCCTTGTGCTTGGCGTCCTCGTTATAGTTGTCGCGTACGCGCGAAGCCGCGGTACTGTATATGCCGAAGACGCGCAGAGAAAGCCGCGGTTCGTCTCCTCGATGCCAGATGGCGGGCGCCGTCAGCAGCTGCGAGGTGAGGACGGCGAGGTTGCGCGGGTTGGAGAGTCGAGAGAGCAGATGGGCGGTGGAACCAATGATCTGGTCGGTTTCGACGGGGCCGTGGACATGTTGATATTGTTGAAGAACCGTATTCAGAAGCAGATCCGCAGGCATTTTGCAGTTACTGGAGGCGATGCTTTGAAGTTGGAGGCGGGTCTTGAGGCTCACGTCAGGGCATGCAAGGCGTGCTGCGTGAGATCGTGCGATGATGATGATCTAGCTACGAAGTAGGAAGAAGCCCTATAGGCTAGTGCGAGGGTGCAGAAGGCACCCTGGCACGAGAGGCTGACTAACTAAAAGTGGGGCGAACCATAACACCTCCCCTCAGCCGAATAGCCCACATAAGGCTCTTAACACTACGGCAAACGTGCAATTGCAACGCGCTCTTAAAATGCTTTTCTATAGCTCCTTTCTTCCGTGAGTTATTCTTCCTCTATTCGCAGGGCTTTTTGCCCTTCCAATTGCCTAAATAGGCCCTTAATCCTTTCCCAATCGGGATCGTTGTTAAATCTCGGTTTAAAGTCTAAGCTAGTGCCTAAACTTTTCGTAGTTTATACGTAAGAGCGGCTTCGTTAAGCCGTTAGCGATTATTTCCTCGGTCCGGACCTAATAAAGCTGAAAATAGCCTATTACCGTGCGTTAGATAATCTATTTAAAGTAGCGATTAATATGCCTTATACGGCCTGGATTCGCCTTATTAAGAATAGCTAGTCTCGCATTCTAACTATTAGTATATATAATTATTAGCGTAGGTTGCGGATAGCCTATATTATATAGCAGTTTCGCTTACTATATAGCTGCTATACTAGCCGGCGTAAGGTTAATAAATTCTGCCTCCGTAGATAAGGTCGTTACTAACGTTTGCCGCTTCGACCGCTAAAAGATCGGTCTATCGGCTAAAAAGACTATATACCCGGCTATAGAGCAGCGGGTTCGAAGATCGTTAGCAAAAGAGGCGTCGGCGTAGACGCGTAGCTTTAGATCGTTAGTTAAATAACGGCCGCTAAGGACAATACCTAGGGTTAAAGACCCTTTAAGATAACGCAATAAGTGCTTTAGGATAGCTATATGCGTTGCAGTCGGGTTATAATTTGCCTCCGATAACTTATTCACCGTATATAATAAGTCTAGCCTAGTCCCTATTGCTAGCTAATTTAGGCTGCCGGTCCTTCGGAGCTACTATTTAGAGGGTATTACCGATTATTGTTATTTCTAGTCCGCTAAGATAACGGTTTTTAGCGGCCACGGCGTTATTGCCGTATTCGTAATATCGCTGCCGAACTCCTTAAGGATCTTTATCGCGAATCTTATCTAATGTAGGCGAATCGTCCGGTTAACGCGATCCCGGTCTATTTCTAGTCCTAGGAACTCGGTCGGCTCCCTAAGACTCTTTATCTTATATAGGCCGCTTAATAGGCGAGCCTTATCCGCAATAAGGTCTTATATAGCTACTGCGATTAATATATCGTCGACGTAGAGGATTAGAAGCGTGCTATTATCGTAACGAAATAGGCATAATTCTGCCTTTAGCTAAACGAAGCCTAAAGCAACGAGGTTAATAATAACTTTATTAAACCACTAATAAAGGGCGGCCTTATGCCCGTATAGAGCTTGCTGCAGCTTATAGACGCGGCTAGTGCCGTTAGTTAGACCGTAGGGCTGCTTAATATAGATTTCCTCCCTTACTTCAGCGTGCGGGAAGGCGTTAACTACGTTAAACTTCTTACATTCTAGGTTATCCGAAGCTATAAGGGTAGCAAACACTCGAATAGAAGCCTAGTATGCTATAGCGGCGTAAACGTCTTTAATAAGCCTATTTATAGAATCTCGGTCCCCGCGAACATACTAACGGGCCTTTATAATGCTATCTACTCCTATAATATATTTCTTAAGAAATACCTAACGGCCCGGAAGGACCTAATAGCCTCGTAGGCAAGAAATAAGAATCTAAGTCCCTTTATCGTTAAGCTTACGGTATTCCTTCCTTATAGTAGGCAACTAGCGACTCTTATAGTTAAGGTAATCTATAGCCTGCTTCTAGTTCTTTAGAGTCGTATTAGGCTATATAAAAGCTAGAGCCGCTCTTACACTAAGAACCTAAGGAGGATTAGTCTTATAATAGGTATTATTTTCACTAAATACTATAAGTTATTATAAACCGGATAACTCCCTAGCTATACTACTACTACGGCTGCCTTTACGGCTGCCGCAAGCACGGCTACTATAGCTACGGTCTCGTCCTAACCGCTCGTTATAGTCGTAGGTCTAATAGGGACGAGATATACGACGAGGATAGAAAGGCGATGCCTTATCCTTAGAAGCCGGGTTAAAGTCCTCCGTATCTTTATGCTTTATAGTCTCCTCGTTAAAATAAATATAACGCTGCTATTGCCCTATAGCAGGCGTCGGATCGGGAATTAGGATATGACTTAGGTCCTTAAGCACCCCTTATAGGGTAGATAGGTCGAGTTCTTCTTTACGTAGCGAAGCGGCTTCGTTATAGTGCCTTGCATTGCGTTTTCTATCTACGGCTTTAATCTTCTCTATATCGAATAGGTAGGTGACTTTATCGTTATCCTCTTATAGGGTAGCTTTAAATTCGACTTCGTTAATAGTAAGGCGCTAATGCTCCTTGCCTTCCTAAAAGCGGATATCTTAGGCACGTATAACGATCTTCTTCTCGGGAAGCTAGACCTTATATATATGCCCGTTAAGTCCCTCTATGCCTACTAAGCGACCTTTCTAAGCTTATAGGGCTATCTTTACACTTTTAACCCTCTGCTAGTACGGGATAGTAACGAACGTAGTATAGCCCTAAGCTCTTATATACTTAATGCTATATAAGTATAGCGTGCGGATTTCGTCGAATAAAACCTTAATTAGGGCTCTACCGTCCTTATAGGCGCTCGTCGGAAGCATATTATTAACGTAGGCGCTTATCTCTATAAAGTACGGCTATAAAAAGGCCGGAAGGTTTATATTAGCGCAAATATAGCGTATAAGGTCTATTAAAGTACGGCTAGCACGTTTAGTAAGTCTATTCTACTCCGGAGTATAAGGGGCACTAAAGCGAAGGACAAACTCGTCCTTATCGGCCTATTTAAATATTGCATCTAACTAAAACTCTAAGACGTTATTAAAGCATATAGACTAGACCGTCTTATTCGTAGAGCAGGCTTATACCTGCCTTATCTAACTATAAAGCAAATTATATGCCTCTCCTCGGTTAGCTATAAAGAGAACCTAATAGAACCTTATGTATATATTAATCCTATATAGCGAGTATTGCTTACCGCTGAAACCGGTAGGTAAGTGCTAAATAAAGTTCTAGAAGACGTATGCTAAGAACTGCAATAGCTTAACTAAAGATGTCCGGCTAACTATAAGGTCGGCCTTTGCAAAGTAATAGGCCTTATAAAAGAAGTCGTTAAAACTTTTTATATTAACGTTAATACCTAACTTTCGGCACGCATTAAGGACTCTAGCCTTACCTATATATCTAAGTCTACGGTGTATAAGCCTATAGTCGACCTTCTTAACCTTTATTAAGGTCTTTAGTAAAGCCGTAAAGGCGAGGTCGGGGTGCTTATCTTAAATCGTAGGGTTACCCGTATATAATAGAACGGTTAGAAGACAGAAGACAGTCTAACCGGACTAAGTCTCTAATAGTTAAAGACTAATAGAGGGCGTTATTTATCCTTAAAAGCTATAGGGGCGGAATAGTAAGCAGAAGAGCACTCGGGGTCACTTATACTAGACCGGCTGGCTAAGTCTAAGCAAGTAGGGGTAGTCGAGACTAGAGCACTAAGGGCACTACTAGAAGAGGTGTAGGTCACTTAGTAGGCAGTTAAACTAAAACTATGATAAAAGCTAAAGAAGAAAAGAAGGAAAGAGAGCCTAAGGAAGGGCGGACTAAAGTTCCTTTATATAGCTCTTCCCGTCCGTCTAGACGGTCCCGGTACGTCCCTTTCCTTCTAGCACCTTCTGCCACGTATCCCTTATATTGCCCCGAGCTAATACAAGTCCCTAGGGCTACGTAAGGGCTATATAGGTCGGCTAACCTCGAAAAGGCTGCCTCCCGCGTCGTTCTAAAGCCCTTATAGACTAATCTAGGTTATATAGGTCTATTTATACACTAAGTGCATAATGTTATAGAGTATTACTATTAAGTCTTACTATTTGTCCCGTAGTAAATCTCTATTCGTCCCGGAGGTACCGAAGTACTATATATCCCCGTACCTCCCCGCGCCTCCCCGCACCTACACCCGCCAACCTAAATTACGTACGCATACTACCTAGCAGGCTATGCGTGCCTTCTGCTGCGTGCCCTACTGCGTGCCCTACTGCGTGCCCTTTGCTACGTGCCTTACTGCGTGCTCTACTGCGTGCCCTACTGCGTGCCCTACTGCGTGCCCTACTGCGTGCCCTCTGCTGTATGTGCAGCTCCTTAATGTATGCTTCGTGCCCGGCTGCGTGGCCTCTACGTGCCCGGCTGCGTGCCCTGCTGCGTGCCCTCTACTGTGTGTGCGGCTCCTTAATGTATGCTTCGTGCCCTACTGCGTGCCCTACTGCGTGCCTTCTGCTATGTGTGCGGCTCCTTAATATATGCTTCGTGCCCTACTGCGTGCCTTCTGCTGCGTGTGCGGCTCTTTAATATATGCTTCGTGCCCGGCTCCCGGCTGCGTGCCCTCTACTGCGTGTGCAGCTCCTTAATATATGCTTCGTGCCCGGCTGTGTGCCTTACTGCGTGCCTTCTGCTATGTGTGCGGCTCCTTAATGTATGCTTTGTGCCCTACTGCGTGCCTTCTGCTACGTGTGTGGCTCTTTAATATATGCTTCGTGCCCGGCTCCCGGCTACGTGCCTTCTACTGCGTGTGCGGCACCTTAATGTATGCTTCGTGCCCGGCTCCCGGCTGCGCGCCCTCTACTGCGTGCCTTACTGCGTGCCCTACTGCGTGCCCTCTACTATGTGTGCGGCTCCTTAATGTATGCTTTATGCCCGGCTCCTAGCTGCGTAGCCTACTACGTGCTCTGCTGCATGCCCTACTGCGTGCTCTACTACGTGCCCTCTACTACGTGCGCGGCTCTTTAATATATGCTTTATGCCCGGCTGCGTGCCCTACTATATGCTCTACTGCGTGCCCTCTACTACGTGCGCGGCTCTTTAATATATGCTTCGTGCCCTACTACGTGCTCTACTACATGCTCTACTATATGCGTGGCTCCTTAATATATGCTTCGTACCTTACTGCGTACCCTACTGCGTGCCCTCTACTATATATACGCCTCCTTAATATATGCTTCGTGCCCGGCTACGTGCTCTACTGCGTGCCCTCTGCTATATATACGGCTGCGTGCCTTCTACTGCGTGCGGCTCTTTAATATATGCTTTATGCCCGGCTGCGTGCCCTACTACGTGCCCTCTACTATATGTGCGGCTCCTTAATGTATGCTTTATGCCCGACTGCGTGGCCTACTACGTGCCCTCTACTGCGTGTGCTGCGTGCCCTCTACTACGTGCGCGGCTCCTTAATAAATATATGCTTCGTGCTCTACTTGCCCGGCTGCGTGTTAGCGCGGGGAGGCGCGGGGAGATATAGGGAGATGCGGGGATATATAGTACTTTAGTACCTCCGGGACGAATAGAGATTTACTATAGGACAAATAGTAAGACTCTTACTATTTATACTATAAGGAATCTCTATTTGTACTATAAGACCTTATAAGACGCTAAAATCCCTACTTTTTCTACGCTTACCCCGCGCGCTTATATCCCGCTACTAAAATCGGGTATAGGTATATAGCAATAAAGAGGGCGGCGCAAATCGTGCCTAGCCTTAATTAAACAGTCAATTTAATAACAGCGATTTAATAGCTATAGTAGCCCTACTACGTGCCCTCTACTATATATACGGCTCCTTAATATATGCTTTGTGCCTTACTGCGTGCCCTACTGCGTGCCCTACTGCGTGCCCTCTACTGCGTGCCCTCTGCTGCGTGCCCTCTACTACGTGCGGCTCCTTAATGTATGCTTTATGCCCGGCTTTAGGCTGCGTGCTCTACTGCGTGCCTTCTACTGCGTGCCCTCTACTACGTGCCCTTTGCTACGTGCCCTCTACTATGTGTGCGGCTCCTTAATATATGCTTCGTGCCCTACTTTATACCCTCTACTACGTGCCCTCTACTGCGTGCCCTCTACTATGTGTGCGGCTCCTTAATATATGCTTCGTGCCCTGCTTTATGCCCTCTACTGCGTGCCATCTACTGCGTGCCCTCTACTATGTGTGCGGCTCCTTAATGTATGCTTCGTGCCCTGCTTTATGCCCTCTACTATATGCCCTCTACTATGTGTGCGGCTCCTTAATGTATGCTTCGTGCCCGGCTCCCGGCTGCGTGCCCTACTGCGTGCCCTACTGCGTGCCCGGCTGCGTGCCCTACTGCGTGCCCTACTGCGTGCCCGGCTGCGTGCCCTACTGCGTGCCCTACTGCGTGCCCGGCTGCGTGCCCTACTGCGTGTCGGTGGTATTCTTCGCGTTCTTCGCACGATTTACGCGGCTCTCTTAATTGCTATATACCTACACTAGATTTTAGTGGCGGGATATAGGCGCGCGGGGTACGCGTAGAAAAAGCGGAGACGATAGGGTCTTATAGTACAAATAGAGATTCCTTATAGTATAAATAGTAATACTTATATTATATAGGTAGGTTATATAATATAAGTCGTATAACCTCCTTATATAGAGGATCGGACGAATAATTAGTCCTAAAAGCCGGGAGGGCTATATTAAGCCTATAGCTCCCGGTAGTCTAGGTATCGGTCTATTATATAGGGCATTAAGCTAATTATCGGGTCTTATTAGGCAGGGGTGCTTAATAAGATCGTCGGCGTGACCGTAGCTGCGTAGTATATCCTATACCTAAGGAAGCTAAGTCCTAAGGAACTTAGGTTCGAAAAAGGGGTGTGTCTTAAGCCGAAAAGGGGTATAACCGGATAATAGGTAAGTCCGGGGCGAATATCTTTATGCTAAGTCATAAAGTACTAAGTACCCCGGTACCCTTATACTAAGTATTTCCGTACTTAAGTCCTTTAGTACTTAAGTCGTCCCGTACTTTAGAAAAAAGAAAGTAAACTAGGAACCTAAATTAGTAGTTCTATAATATATTACCCTTCCTAAGGGGGGTTAAACCTTTAAACCCTTAAACTCTTCTTCCTTTAAACCTAAGGGTTAGATTTATTATAGGCTTTCTATCTTCTTAAGAGCGTTCTTAAGATGCTTAATAGGTTCCTACGTATTATCGGAAGAAGGATAATTCTTCTACTTTATAAGATAGAAATGCTAGCCGTTTTCTATCTTCTTAGATAAAATCTCTTCGACTTTATATTTATCTTCTTCTACTAGTATATTAATATCTTTCGCTAGGCGGCTATTCTTAAGCGCTAATTCGAATAGCGAAATATAAAAAACGGGATATATAAGCATAGCCGTTAGTAGGTCTAGCTTATAGGTTAAGTCAGAGAATTTTTCCTATATAAGAAAAGGTCCTATCTTCTTATAGTCTAACGAATTGTTAGGCCTATTAGAAGTAATATTCTTCTTAATAAGGTAGACTTTATCGCCTTTATTAAAAGTAGGTTCTTTTTCAGTCTTTTTATTATAATAATAAGTTATTCGCTCCTTTATAAAGTCGAGCTCGTCTTTAATAGCGGAATATAAGCTTCTTAGCTGCTCGGAGCTTAAGATAGCTTTTTCGGCTATAACTTCCGGTAGGGAAGACCTATAGGCTTCGGGCGTAAATCCGTAATTCGCAAAGGCTAGCGTTTGCTATATAGGTTCCGATACCGAAGTATTATAAGCTAACTAGGCTATTAGTAGCCTAACTAGCTAGTCGTCTTGCTAGTAGTTAATATAGCTTCGAAGGTATTACTTTAAGGTTTAGTTTAGCCGTTCCGTAATTCCGTCGGTAATAAGGTAATAAGCAGTAGATAATTTATGCTTAGTTCCTAGAGCTCGCATAAGGCTTTACTAAAAGTATAATATAAACTTTCGGTCCTTATCTGTAATTAGGGTTTTTAGTAGACTTCTATCGGCTAGAATATATCTTATAAAGACGTAAGATAATTCCTTAGCCGATATAGCTTCTTTAATCGGAATAAAATAACCGTATTTCGTAAGGCGGTCTACTATAACTAATATAGAGTCGTATTCTATATTCGTTATAGGTTCGATAGATTTCGGTAACTTCGTAATAAAGTCTATAGCAATAGATTCCTAAGGTAATTCGGGGGTCTCTATAGGCTATAGATTTCCGTAGGGCTTATGCCGTATAGCCTTAGCTTTATTATAAGTATCGTATACCTTAATAATCTTCTGAATTTTGCGGCGAAGATTATACGTGTTATAGTAATTCCGAATTCGATTATAAGTCTAAGATATCCTTTAGTAGCCGTATATCGGGCTTTCGTGAAAATCCTTTATAATCGTTGCCTCGCTACTAAGCGTAAGGAATAACTTTCCCTTATAGTAGGCAAGGTTGTTTTCCTAGGTTATATGCTTCTTAAACCTGCTAAAATCGGTATCCTTATAAGTGCTTTTAAGTAATTCTAAAATAGAATTATCTCCTTCGATCTTAAATACGGCATTAAGTAATTGCTGCTTATAGTTGCCTTCTATATTAAGATATAAAAGCCGTTCGTTATAAGGTTCGATCTTTATATTATAGTCGGGACGTCGATTAATAGCGTCGGCATAGGAACTTTCGGTTCCTCTCTTATATAGAATTTCGTAGTTAAAATCTACTAAGAACTCTGCCTAACGGATTTACCGTACGTTAAGCTATTGCGTACTAGCGAAATAGGTAATATTCCTATAGTCTATATAGACCTTCGTCTTATAGGAATTCCCTAGAATATAATGCCAAAATTCTTTAAAGGCGTTTATAATCGCTTAAAATTCTTTATCGTAAATCGGATAATATATATTTGCCCTACTTAGCTTTTTAGAGTAAAAAGCTATAGGATGTAATATATTATCGTCGTCCCTTTAGCTTAACTACGCACCTAATGCGAAATTAAAAGCGTCGGTTTCTAATTCGCACGGCTTTTCCATATCGTAGCTATATAGTACTAAGGCGGAAGTTAATAGGCTTTTAAGCTTAATAAAAGCGTTATTAGCTTCGTCCGTCTAGGTATAGGGTTTCGTCTTAGCTAGCTTTATTACTGCTAGTATAGGGATTAACTCTTTAGAGAAATCTACTATAAAGCGTCGGTAGTAATTCGCGTAGCCTATAAAGCTCTATATTTCCTTAATCGTAGAAGGAATAGGCTAACCGCTAATTGCCTCTAACTTATACGGGTCTATCCGTATAGTGTTTAGGGTAATTATATAGCCTAAGAATTCGACTTCCTACGTATAGAATATGCATTTTTCTAGCTTAATATAAAGGCTAGCTGCTTTAAGAGCCTTAAGCACCTTTATAACGTCGAGTTTATGCGTTTCTAAATCGTCTAAATAGACGATTATATCGTCTAAATAAGCTAAGACGAATATATCGAGGTATTTATATAGGGCGTTATTAATACGCTTCTAAAAAGTCGCTAGGGCATTCGTAAGCCTTAAAGGGAGGATTAAAAATTCGTATAAGCTGTATTAAGTTCTAAAAGCGGTCTTATATTCGTCTCCTTCCCTAATTCGTATTTAGCTATAAGCTACTTTAAGGTCGATTTTCGTATAATATCTTTTCTTAGATAATCGATCTCTTAATTTAATAATAAGGGGTAAAGGGGTCCGGTCTTTAATAGTATCGTTATTAAGCTAGCGGTAGTCGATATATAGCTTAGTCTTAACCTTATTTTTGCTGTTTTTAGAGCAAATAGTACCGGGGCCTAATATTCTAATTTCGACTCCCTTATATAACCTTTTCGAAGGTTTTCGTCGATATAATCTTAAAGCAATTTTAAATATAATTTATCGAGGTTATATATCTTACGGAAGCGAGGCTTCGCTCCGTCTTTAAGGTTAATTTCGTAATCCTATTGCGTTTAAGGCGGTAGTTTATCCTCTAGTAGGTCGTTAAATATTATACCGAATTTAACGAGGATATCGTACGGTATAGTCTTAAATCTATCCGCTTTAAGGTCTATCTTTATTTCTTTTATAAAGGCGCTATTCGAAGCGTCTTTTAATAATAGGTTTAGCGGTTCTAGGACTGTATTAAATCGGTCCGGAAGTTCCTCTTTAAATAAGGTAGTAACTTCCTTAATTCCTAGGCTACGCCTTTCTAAGCTAGTATTAAGTTCCGAGGTTTTTAGTCCGGTTCAGTCCTTTAATTTGTTATAGAGTAGAATATCTAAGGTATCGTCTTTAAACCTTAAAAGGCCTTTATTCTAGTCGATAAAAGGGTTATATTATTATAAGAAGGGTAGTCTTAGTATAATATTATATCGTATAGATAGGATATCGAAAGGGTCTTTAAACGATAAGTTTCCGATAGAATATTCGAAAGGATTAGTTTCGTAGATAATATTCCCGTTGTTAGTAGGTGATTTACTTAGATTAATCTAAACAAAGGGGTTGCAAATAGTTGTGGTTGTATCTAATCTAGCTAGAGAAGGGGGAATAAGGGGGCCCCTTTATACCCGTCTATAGGGGTCCTTCTATAGAGCCTGCTATGCCTTAATAATGCATTGTTAAGGCCTACGCTAGGGCTTACTGCTTTAGTTATAACGATGCCCTTAGTTAATAACGAGGTTATTAACTATATAAGTCACGTAGCGTTATGCGCCGCGTGGTTATAACCCTTATTGCCCCTTTCCTATATATAGTCGGCAATATAGTTGCGACTCTATCCCTTAGTTATATAACTATATTCCTATACTAGCAGTCTTTCTTTCTAACTGCTAAGCAACCTTCCTAATCGCAAGGATAACGCGTATTAGACTAAAGGGGTCTAATAAATACAATACATAAGTATAAATAAAAGAGAGTCCTAAAAGGGGGAGCTTAGGGGCGTAGAACGTATGCCTCCATCCGAATAGTTAAGCTATTGTTATCTATAAAGCGTTTAAGGGCTTAGTTCGGTAATGCCTTCGTTATAGCATCGGCCGGGTTATTATCGCTATTAATCTAACGGATCTCTACAATCTCTCGTTGCTTATATAACTATCGAAGAGACATAATATTAATTATTAATCTCTTTTCCTTAGTTATCCTAAGTTTTACAAGGCATTCGTAGAGTAAATACGAATCTATATAGATAATCAATTAGATATTCGGTAGCTTAAGCCGGTCGGTAATGATTTTTAATATAGTTGCTAAGGCGATCTTTAAATTAACGCCGTTAACTATACCGTATATCTTAGAGGCTAGCACGCTTTAGGTAACTCTCTTATACTTTGTCGAACTCTAGTAGATAATGTTTCTTATAACCTTAAACTAGTTACTAGACCTTTCGGTCTTATTGACTAGTGTAATAATAAAGCCTAGTTGCGAGGATAGGTCTTTATTATTAGCAAACGACCTATTCGTAAACACTATTAGCTTCGCCTTTATAAGATTAATTAGTTTATATATTAAACCTCTACTTTAGTAGTCTATTTGCTACTTTAGTCGCTTATTTAAGATTATACAATCCTTATTATCCGGGTTCTATACCTATGCCGTAATAGAGATATCGAATACGGCTTCCGGTTAGCACACCGAGGCTATATAGGCTCTACGAGCACGTTGTTTTAGGTACTATTATATATAATCCGGAGCCTTAACATCGATTCGGTCGATTTAGGCAGCTTATCCTTTCTATTAGAGCAGGAGTATCTTATCCTATTGCAAGCTTACCTTCGCGCCGTTGAAATCCGTGATAGAGCCTTAAGTTATCGTGGTTTTCGGCTTCGCCCTAAATTGCGCCTCTTAGAGCTTTTCTTCTTTAGCGGCCGAAAAACTCGTCGTTCTAAGCATAAGGGTATTATCCGTTTGCATCCTAATAATACTAAAGTGTTCTAGTCCTATGTTAGATATTAGAAGGCAAGAGTCGAAGGTTAATATCGCTATATTAAGGCCCTCGATATAGTGCTTCTAATACGTACTAAACTAGTAGACTCCCGATTCTACGATACTATATAAGGGCTTAATAACTTAGATAATTGTGTCGGGCGGATACTTCCCTTATAATTCGGCGGGGAGACGTGTTAAGACCGTTCGAAAAAGCTCTATATTTGCCTAAGGATATGCCTAAGTAATATCTCAAAGGGATAACGTTATCCTATAGCGTATAAGGCTAGGAGCAAGGGCTAAGATTAATTGTTAGCTAACGCGTTAGATTATCGGGGATTGCGTTAGTAAGGAAGCCTTCTCTTTATTATTATAACTTTAGACTATAAGCCTTAATTTCTTATATAGCTTAATGTCTTTGCCTTTAACCTCTCGAACTATACGGGAGCTAAAGATACGGTAGCCGCTGTAAATAGCTTCGTTATATCGTTCGAAACTAAATACTCCTCGTGCTATAAGGTCGTCGATCTCCGTGCTATCTAACGCTTCGAATAGTGCTCTTAGGGTCGTAATAGCGCCTTTAGATCGGAGCTTAACGGCTAGCTTATAGGCCTTTTCTTCCTTTTTTATCGTAAAGGCCTCGTCCGCTTCCTTATTACTTAAGTCGTCGAGGTCTATATCGTCCTCGTTATCGTCTAGGTCGTCCTCTACGTCTAGTCCTTCTATAATTAAATGCCTAGCCTTATTCTTTAATCCGGGCGGGCGTCCTCGCTTATAGGGTGCCGGAGGGTCCGGTCGGGCGGGTTCGTCTAGCTGTTCGGATTCTAGCGCCGGGATGTTATTAAGCATTTAATCACGATAATACGGTTATACTAATATAGATCTAAAAACCTAAGGTCTATTGACTGTATCGATCGTAATATCGTACCCGTTAATAGCTGCGATTTTAAACGGCCCTTACTATCCTAACTTTTCCCTCTATACGCGGACTTCGCTTTAAAGAGGAAGGGCAAGTGTATTTACTATATCTAGACCGTTACGGCTATATAGCGCTGCTTAGACCTATAGTTTAGCCGTAAGCTGCCTAAGTGCTTTTATCGCTTTCTATACTATAGCGGCTCGTTTAAAGGTCGTTAGCGATAGCGGCGAATTAAGAGTTATCCTAAGATATACTCCGAATATAAGCAACGTAGGTATTAGTCCGTTCGGTCTAGTAGTATCGTTAATAGCTTTAATAGCTATCTAAAGAACTGCCTTAAGGGAGGTTACGCTGCCTATCTCTATAAATAAGATATTAAACGCATAGCGCAATAAGGCATAATATCTCTTAACCTTACTAATAGACTAATATGCTTTAATAAGAACTTATATATATATAATCCCTATAATACAGGCTTCGTTTTAGAATTCTACCGCCGCGAAGTTTATGCCGGCATTATATTTAATAATATTAGGGGGGCTAAGGTATATATTAATCTAAAGGGCTTAAAGAGTCTCCTATATATCCTTAGCTAATATAGAAGGAAGGAATTAAGCGCCTTAGAAGGCCGTCGATACATAAACAATATATAATACCGGGCGTTATACCGAATTTAGAACGTCTAAGTATATTATATTAACGATAACCTTATAATTAAAGTCTTAGTTATCTTTAAGGTTAAACTTAAACCGTTTCGGGGTAGGCGAATGCATTTAGCAATAGTAATATAGTTCCGAGATATTCTCTAAAGTACTAAGAGATATATCGCCGTAGCCTACTTACTTTAATAGGTTATATAGCCTAGCTATAGCCGGATGTCTAAATCGACGATATAGGGTCTTAATTTACGTTTCTATAAGGAATGCGGTCGATTGTTTACTTTTCCCGAGGAAGAACTAAGGGTGTCCCTATTTTCTAACTACCGGGATGTTTGCCTTAAAGCCGGTAAAGGTATTCGTCGTGTTATTAAAGAATACACCTAGCCTATCTATATCCGTAAGATAAAGCAGGAAAAATGTCGAAGTCTCTAATATATAGAATATAATCCTTCTAATCGGAGTAATAAGATTAATTAATCCTAGAGACTTAATAATAGTGCCGGCGCCGAATCTAATTGACTCTTAGCCTACGGTTAATATATCTAAACGAACGGAAGGGTCTTCTTACTATAGGGCTATATACTATTCTTATCCGGCCGTTAAGACCTTCGCTGCTCCTATATTAATTAGGATGCCTTAAAAGTAGAGTTTTAAGTAGCGGTCGTCGATAAGAAACTAGTCGGCCGAGACTATTAGTTCTATGCCGTAGACGTTATCTCTTATAATAAGGTGGTTAAAAGCTATTTAATAAAGCATTTAACTAGCTTACTACTATTCTAGCTCGTTATCCTCGCTATACTCTTCCTCCTTATCGTCCTTATAACCTTTATAGCCTGCTAAATAGGCTATAATATCCGGGGAGACGCCGGTATAAAGATAATATAAGAGATATTAGTCCTTAGCTTTTCGCCGTTCCTTTATAGAATATTTCGTAGACTAATATCCCTCCTTCCTATATATAAAGCACTTCTTAGTCTAGGTCTTATTGCTGTATCCTTAGCCGTAGCCTCCTCTACCGTAAGGTCGATAGCTTTATCTAAAGCCTCGCGGGCGAAATCCTCCGTTGCCTCTACTACGATTATTAGTATACCTACGGTCTATGTAAAACTAACTATTAGGGTTCTTCGAATTGTATTTATAATTTATATCTATCCTATCGTTATTACGATATCGGTCTTAGATAAATTAGCGCGAGGCGTTTCTCGCCTATCGTATAAGGTACGTCGTAAGGGAAGCTCGGAGGTCGGCATAGAGCTCCTTAGCCTCCTTAGCCTATTTAAAGAAGGCACCTTCGAGTTCTAAGACACCTTAGCACGCCTTAGTAAGATTTACTATAAGCGGGGTTTCGCTTACAAACTTAGGTCCTAGAGCCCGTTAATAAAGCAATAGCTTATCGATTAATAACTAAAGCACTTCCGGTAGGCCTTTCTTAGGGTTGCTAGCCCGAACTTAGTTAAACGTTGTGTTAGTCTAATCGGTGTAGTATTAAGCCTAAGTCGCTTTAGTATCGAAATGTCGTTTAATCTTATCGTATACGCCTCGGAAGGTAGTCGTCTAGGTAATATTCTCCGTATAGAAACGGTCGGCTCGTCCCTTTAAGATCTAAGGGAGAAGGGTATAAAAGAGCCTTAGTTTAATCTTAAGGTTATAACACACGCTTATAAACTTACGGATAGTCTCGTTAAATAAAGCGTATAGCTCGCCGGTATAGCTCTTCTCCTTATCCTATATCTTAACGAACTTAGTCTATACGTCGGGATCTAATAAGAGGTTCGGAATATCGGCCGGTAGGAGTGCTATATACTCCTTAATGTTATAATTAAATGCTTCGATAGCCTTTAGGGCGATTGTTAAAGTAGATAGATCGAGCCTCGGTTTCGCCCCTAGGATATACAATATTAGTTCCGGGAGAAATAGTAGTCGTAGCGTATAAAGCCGATTTATACGATTAAATAGTAGAAATGCCGGTGCATCCGTTATAGCCGTGTTCGGGTCTTAGTCTAGTTCCGGGGTCGGATCCGTAGTCGCCGCTCGGGCCGGGCCGCTATATTAGAATCGGTGTAAAGTCGGAAAGACCGTTAACTAGTTCGTTATAGTCGAGAAAGGATTAGGATCTTTATCTACCTAGTCTTAGGCTATTCGTTCCTTTTCGTTTTTCCTTCTTTCTTACTCACTAAGGGCCTTTATACCTATATCGAATACCTCTATTATAAACTCCTTCTCGTTCTAAGGGAGTAGATTATTAGATTAAAGCATTATTATATATAATCTAATAAACGGCGCGTTCTTTAGTCCTATCGAAACGCCGCGTCTTCGCAATAGTATCTTAAGGACCTTCTTATAGTTTTAATCTACCGTATTCTATATAGATTCGTTCTATCCTTAGAAATGTTCCTAGAATAGGTTAAAGAGCCGTTAACCTTAGTAGTAGATAGATGCTTTACCTATTATAATAAACCGGGCTACGAATATTATAACCTCCGCTTTATAGGGATCTTCTATCGTAATCTCTTTTATATCCTAGTATTGTATATCTACCTTTATACGAGCGGGAAGAGGGATGCCGATCTCCTTTATCTATTGTATAATTAGTTCCGGGCTATTAGAGGGAGCTAGTGCGTTTGTGTTCGATAGTAATCCTACTATTATTATTTGTTTTTCGAGTTTGTTTAAGGGTTAGTTAGTATCGTAAGGGTCTTTACGAGAAGTATCGAAGCGATTAGTCTCTATTCTAAAGGACGTAACTCTTCCTCCTTAAGGGAAGCAAGCACGGGATTAAATAGTTATAGGGGTTTACGATATTGTTCTACGTTATAGACGCACTGCCTATTAACGCTTACTCTTCCTATAATAGGCGAGAACGGGATTAATAGAGAGCTTAGAAAGGCTTATTTACCGTAGAGCTAATATAAACAATCCTTATTCTTAGCATAGATAAACTTCTCTTAGGTATACGTAATAGAACCTCGAGGGTAAAGATGCGCGGAAATAGCGTCCGTAAGGAATAAAGATTCTACTATACTTTCGAAGATTAAGATCTATCTCTTTTGCCTTACTATTCTATAATTAAATCTATTTAATCACTAATTAGTATTAGTAGGTAATTCACTTAGATTAATCTAAATAAAGGGGTTGTAAATAGTTGTAGTTATATCTAATCTAGCTAAAGAAGGGGGAATAAGGGGGCCCCTTTATACCCGTCTATAAGGGTCCCTCTATAGAGCCTGCTATGCCTTAATAATGCATTATTAAGGCCTACGCTAGGGCTTACTGCTCTAGTTATAACGATGCCCTTAGTTAATAACGAGATTATTAACTATATAGGTTATATAGCGTTATACGCTACGTAGTTATAACCCCTATTGCCTTTTTCCTATGTATAGTCGGCATTATAGTTGCGACTCTATCCCTTAGTTATATAACTATATTCCTACACCCGTTATTATATATAAAGGGTTTCCCCTCGGCTATAAATAGCGTATAAGGCGTAGTTTTCTACCGGTAATAAAAGCGTAGACGATTTATCGTTTCTAAGGTAATATAGTTGCTTATAGATCCGCTATCTACTAAAGCGGAAAGTCTATGCCCTTAGTAGTTAATCGTAAGGGTTATCTTCTTACTAATAGTTTTATTAGTAATAAAAAGATCTTAATTACTAATAAGTAGCCTTTTTACTTTTAGTAATAAAGGTTTTTTAAATCCTCGGTAGTAAGGGTGCTATTACCCTATATCCCCTCCTTTAAAATAGTCTTAAGGGGATTAAGTTCTTTCTTAAACTTAGTAGACTCTCTTTTAAGCCTATTAAACTATCTTCTAAGTCTATATAGATTAAGCTCTCTTTTAAGCTCTAAGGGTTATCTTTTAAACCCTAAGGGTTTTCTTTTAAACCTAGTAGAACCCGGCTTTTCTCTAATAGACTTACTGCTAGGTCTATTAGTAGTTCCTTAGGGTATAGGTTATATTATAACCCTATAATTCGTAGTCTCGAAAGGGAGACCTTATAGTTGCCGGACCTATTTAAGTAGGTCTCGGTTAACTTAAGAAGTAAGTCCGAGGGTCTAGGAGGCGAGGCAGTAGACGCTTTCAAGCCTCCGGAGGGCCTCTTAGAGAGTCCGGACCTCGAAAGAGGGTTCTAAGTATAGCTCCGGTATATAACCTCTTAGACGGTCTAGTTTAGTAAGGAGGTTAAGCTTCTCGCGTTCTTTCTCTTCTACGAGGTTAGATAGGGATATAATTTCCCTACCGAATTCCTTATAGGTTTCGTATTCGTTATTTAAAAGTAGTGCCTTTAGCCGATTTACTTTACGCTTATAGCTTTAAAGTAAAGCTAAAGTCTCTTCGGCTATATCGGTAAGGCACTCCGGGGGCCTATCTTTAGCGCTAGGGTAACCTTAGGCTTCTCGTTCGATAACTCCTTTTAGATAGTTTATAATAGCTAGGTATTCCCTATAGCTACTATATTCCGGGTTAAGGCTATCGAGAAGGTCCTTAACGTCTTTAAGTTCGCGGTAGGGAGGAGGGGACTCTAAGCCGTCGTATAGGGCAGCTATAGCTACGCTGCCCTCTAAGAATTCTTCGGTATTAGCGGGGCTATAAGCATCAGTGTTATAGAACTACTAATTTAGGTTCCTAGTTTACTTTCTTTTTTCTAAAGTACGGGACGACTTAAGTACTAAGGGACTTAAGTACGGAAATACTTAGTACGAGGGTACTAGGGTACTTAGTACTTTAGTACTTAATACTTTATGACTTAGCATAAAGATATTCGCCCCGGACTTACCTATTATCCGGTTATACCCCTTTTCGGCTTAAGACACACCCCTTTTTTAAACCTAAGTCCCTTTAGACTTAGCTTCCTTAGGTATAAGACGTACTACGCAGCTACGGTCACGCCGACGATCTTATTAAGCACCTTTGCCTAATAAGACCCGATGATTAGCTTAATGCCCCGTATAATAGACCGACACCTAGACTACTAGGAGCTATAGGCCTAATATAGCCTTCCTAGCTTTCGGGACCGATTAATCGTCCGATCCTCCGCATAAGGAGGTTATACAACTTATGTCGTATAACCTACCTATATAACATTATGCACGTAGTGTATAAATAGACCTTTATAACCTAGATTAGTCTATAAGGGCTTTAAAACGACGCGGGAGGCAGCCTTTTCGAGGTCAGCCGACCTATATAGCCCCTACGTAGCCCTAGGAACCGCATTAGCTTAGCGCAGTGTAAGGGATATATAGCAGAAGGTGCTAGAAGGAAAGGGACGTACTAGGACCGTCTAGACGGACGGGAAGAGCTATATAAAGGAACTTTAGTCCGCCCTTCCTTAAGCTCTCCTTCCTTCCTTTCTTCTTTAGCTTTTATTATAGTTTTAGTTTAACTACCTACTAAGTAACCTATACCTCTTCTAGTAGTGCCCTTAGTGCTATAGCCTCGACTACCCCTACTTGCTTAGACTTAGCTAGCCGGTCTAGTATAAGTAACCCTAAGTGCTTCTTTACTTATTGTTCTACCCCTATAGCTTTTAAGGATAAATAACGCCTTCTATTAGTCTTTAACTATTAGAGACTTAGTCCGGTTAGACTATCTTCTGTCTTTTAACCGTTCTATTATACGATAAAAGCTCTTACCTTTTGCTTAGCCGCGGAGTATGTTTTTTAAGACTATTGCTTAATCTTAATTTAATCTTTGCTTAGTCTTTATCTTACCCTTTAATCTTTTCTTAATATTTCTAATCTATTAGATCTTAGATCTTATTTTAATCTTTATAGATTCGAAGAACCCTTTTTAGAAAAAATACTAAAAACAATTACTTCTTTAAGAATATCTTCTTCTACTTCTTTAACCTCTCGCCTAGCAGTTCGCCTAGCAGCTCGTCCGACTATAGCTACGGCTACTGCTTCTACTACTACGCCTACGGGCCTAGCTCCGGCTTATACCGCCGCCGCCCTAAGACCGCCGCCGCCCTAAGACCGCCGCCGCCTCCGGGCCCGGCCGGGTACGCCTTAGTCCCGGTCCCGGTTCCGGACTTCCGCTACCCCCGGCAGTTTAGGGAAATTATTAAAACCCTAAAGCCGGCTATTTACACTAAAGAAGCCGGCAAGCTATAGGAATTTCTTACCTAGCTAAAGGCCTTCTTTCTTTCCTTTCCGGATTCCTTCTTTATTAATAAAGCGAAGGTCTTCTTTACAGCTAGCTGCTTAAAGGGATTAGCTTTAACCTAGTTTAAACCTATTCTTAGGGATAGGGTAACTAAGGTAGAGGGGGACCGGGATAAACTTACGGATAATATCTTTAATAGTTATTAAGCTTTTAAAACTAACCTTTAGTAGACCTTTAGCGTAGGTAACGAGAAGAAAGCTATAGAGCATAAGCTACGGTATTTACGATAAAAGACCTTTATTTCTAATTATACTGCTTTATTTAGGCAGATAATATCGAAATTAGAATAAGACAATAACGCTATAATAGCGGTTTTCTATAAAGGGCTAAAGGACGATATAAAGGACGAGATCTCTAAATAAGACCGTCCTAACACCCTTATTAAGTTTATAGCCTAAATAGTTAGAATCGACGACTAGCTTTTCAAACGCCGGCAATAGAAGAAAGACCCTTATCTAAGGTATAAGGGTTTTTCAAAGAAAAAGGGGAAATAGACGAATTACGGCGATCCTATAGACCTAAATGCTATTTTAAACCCGGGAATAACTAGCTATTCGGCATCGGCCGGAAGCTCGAAAAACAATAGCATTTATAAAGAGTATTGCTATTTATATAGTAGAGAATTGCTATTTATATAGTAAATTAGGATTGTCTCTATAATTTCGGCGCGCACCCCGCGCGCCTATGTCCCGCCACTAAATTTCCGTAGAGGTATATAGTAATTAAGAGGGCTGCGTAAATCGTGCCTAGCCTTAATTCAATTTAATTTAATCCGGCTGCGTGCCCTCTACTGCGTGCCCTCTGCTATATATACGGCTCCTTAATGTATGCTTCGTGCCCGGCTCCCGGCTGCGTGCCCTACTGCGTGCCCTACTGCGTGCCTTACTGCGTGCCTTACTGCGTGCCCTTTACTGCGTGCCCTCTGCTATATATACGGCTCCTTAATGTATGCTTCGTGCCCGGCGCCCGGCTGCGTGCCCTACTGCGTGCCCTACTGCGTGCCTTCTACTATGTGTGCGGCTCCTTAATGTATGCTTCGTGCCCGGCTCCCGGCTGCGTGCTCTACTGCGTGCCCTACTACGTGTTAGGGTGGATTGCGGCATAGTGTTATTCTTCGTACGATTTGCGCGGCTCTCTTAGTTACTATATACCTACACTAGATTTTAGTAGCGGGATATAGGCGCGCGGGGTGCGTGCTGAAAAAGTGGTTTTACTATACAAATAGCAATTTATTACTATATAAATAGCAATACTCTTTATAAAAGCCTTACCTACTTCTTTTATAAGAAGGTAAGGCATATTGCTAAAGATTACTACCGGAAGAAAAATCTAGCTAAAGGAGAGCCGGCGGCTTTTAGAAGCCTTAATACCTTAGAGCAAGGACCTCTAAGGCTCTCTCTACCGCCTTTAAGAGAAGCTCTCGATCCTACGCTTTTTAATAGCGATCCTATAGGCCTTTCTGCTTATCCCTACTACGAAAAACGTTTTACGACTATTAGGGATTCTAAGAACAATATAGCACTTATTTTAGATAGCTTAGTTAGGCCTTCTATCGAAGAAGAGGAAGACCTATTAAGATAGTCGGACCCGGACGAAGATCCGGCCGGACCGGAGGACCTAGCCGGCTTAGATAGTCCGGACGCTCCGGACAGCGTGATAGAGGATCTAGTGATCGACTTAGAGGATAGAGAGATTATAGATAACTCTATAGATAACGCAGGGGTCGGACTAATACCCCCGGACTCCTTAAACTCCCCGGATTCCTTTATAGAGTCCGCTCCGGACTTAGAGGGTCCGGAGCCCGGGCTAGAACCCGGGCCGGAGCTAGACGACGACGACGACGACGATATACCCTTAATAACCTAATACAACTCCGAGGAATTCCCTTAAGAAACCTAGTACTAGTATAACTATAGCTAGGCCCCGGAGTTAGAAGATCTTACCGGAGGCTATATACCTAATGCTTATAGCCCCGCTAATACCGAAGAATTCTCGGAGGGCAGCGTAGCTACGGCTGCCTTATACGACGGCTCGGAGTCCCTTCCGGCCTACCGCGAACTTAAAGACGTTAAGGACCTTCTCGATAGCCTTAACCCGGAATATAGCAGCTATAGGGAATACCTAGCTATTACGAACTATCTAAAAGGAGTTATCGAACGAGAAGCCTAGGGTTACCCTAGCGCCGAAGATAGGCCCTTAGAGTGCCTTACCGATATAGCCGAAGAGACTTTAGCTTTACTTTAAAGCTATAAGCGTAAAGTAAATCGGCTAAAGGCACTACTTTTAGATAATAAATACGAAACCTATAAGGAATTCGGTAGGGAAATTACATCCCTATCCGACCTTATAGAAGAGAAAGAATACGAGAAGCTTAACCTCCTTACTAGACTAAACCGTCTAAGAGGTTATATACTAAAGCTATACCTAGAACCCTCTTTTAAGGTCTAGACTCTCTAAGAGACCCTCCGGAGGCTAAAAGGCGTCTACTGCCTTACCTCCTAGACCTTTAGACTCGCTTCTTAAGTTAACTAAGACCTACTCGAATAGGTCCGGCAACTATAAGGTCTCCTTTTTAAGACTACGAATTATAGGGTTATAATATAACCTATACCCTAGGGAACTACTAATAGACCTAGCAGTAAGTCTATTAGAGAAGAGCTAGGTTCTATTAGGTTTAAAAGAGAACCCTTAGGGTTTAAAAGATAACCCCTAGAGCTTAAAAGAGAGCTTAATCTATATAGACTTAAAAGATAGTCTAATAGGCTTAAAAGAGAGTCTATTAGGTTTAAGAGAGAACCTAATCCCCTTAAGACTATTTTAAGGGAGGGGATATAAGGTAATAGCACTCTTACTACCGAGGATTTAAAAAACCTCTATTACTAAAAGTAAAAAGGCTACTTATTAGTAATTAAGATTTTCTTATTACTAATAAAACTATTAGTAAGAAGATAACCCTTATGATTAACTACTAAGGGCATAGACTTTCCGCTTTAGTAGATAGCGGATCTATAAGCAACTATATTGCCTTAGAAACGATAAATCGTCTACGCCTTCGTTACTAGTATAAAACTACGCCTTATACGCTATTTATAGCCGAGGGAAAACCCTTTACGTATAATAATAGGAATATTATCTACGAAACTAATCCTTTTAAATATTCTATCGGAAACTTATCGTTTAAAGACCTTTTCGATATCCTATTTATATAATACGATATTATACTAAGACTACCCTTTTTATAATAATATAACCCTTCTATCGACTAGAATAAAGGCCTTCTAAGGTTTAAAGATAATACTTTAGATATTCTACTCTATAACGAATTAAAGGACTTAACTAGACTTAAAACCTCGGAACTTAATACTAGCTTAGAAAGGCGTAGCCTAGGAATTAAGGAAGTTGCTACTTTATTCGAAGAGGAACTTCCGGACCGATTTAATACGGTCTTAGAACCGCTAAACCTATTATTAGAAGACGCTTCGAATAGCGCCTTTATAAAAGAAATAGAGATAGACCTTAAAGCGGATAGATTTAAGACTATACCGCACGATATCCTCGTTAAATTTAGTATAATATTTAACGACCTACTAAAGGATTAACTACCGCCTTAAACGCAATAGGATTACGAAATTAACCTTAAAGATAGAGCGAAGCCTCGCTTCCGTAAGATATATAACCTTAATGAATTATATTTAAAATTGCTTTAAGATTATATCGACGAAAACCTTCGAAAAGGTTATATAAGGGAGTCGAAATTAGAATATCGGGCCTTAGTACTATTTACTCCGAAAAATAGTAAAGATAAGGTTAAGACTAAGCTATATATCGACTACCGCTAGCTTAATAACGATACTATTAAAGACCGGACCCTTTGACCCTTTATTATCGAATTAAAGGATCGATTATCTAAGAAAAGATATTATACGAAAATCGACCTTAAAGTAGCTTATAGCTAGATACGAATTAAGGAAGGAGACGAATATAAGACCGCTTTTAGAACTCGATATAGCTTATACGAATTTTTAATCCTCCCTCTAGGGCTTACGAATGCCTTAGCGACTTTTTAAAAGCGTATTAATAACGCCTTATATAAACACCTCGATATATTCGTCTTAGCTTATTTAGACGATATAATCGTCTATTTAGACGATTTAGAAACGTATAAACTCAACGTTATAAAGGTGCTTAAGACTCTTAAAGCAGCTAGCCTTTATATTAAGCTAGAAAAATGCATATTCTATACGTAGGAAGTCGAATTCTTAGGCTATATAATTACCCTAAACACTATACGGATAGACCTATATAAGTTAGAGGCAATTAGCGGTTACCTTATTCCTTTTATAATTAAGGAAATATAGAGCTTTATAGGCTATGCGAATTACTACTAACGCTTTATAGTGGATTTCTCTAAAGAGTTAATCCTTATACTAGTATTAATAAAGCTAGCTAGGACGAAACCCTATACTTAGACGGATAAAGCTAATAACGCTTTTATTAAGCTTAAAAGCCTATTAACTTCCGCCTTAGTACTATATAGCTACGATACGGAAAAGCTATGCGAATTAGAAACCGACGCTTTTAATTTCGCATTAAGTACGTAGTTAAGCTAAAAGGACGACGATAATATATTACATCCTATAGCTTTTTACTCTAAAAAGCTAAGTAGGGCAGAGATATATTATCCGATTTACGATAAAGAATTTTTAGCGATTATAAATATCATAGTATTAGGTTATATTATATATTATCCTACGTAACCTCTAGATTATATATATAGACATTTAGATCTAGTCTATAGCTATATCCCTTTATAGATTAATAATAATTATATACCCCCTTTAAGCTCGCTCCCTTATAGTTTAATCTACTATTTTATCCTATTACCCCTTTCTTTTCTAATCTCCTTTCTTCGCGACGTAAGTCCGCCTCCTCGCCGGACCCCTTCGACTAAGTTTTCCTCGATTATTAGAGTTTTCCCGGTATAGATACGCCGTCTCGACGCGAATTGCATAGATTTCCCTCCTTACCCTTTACCCTATAATCTACGATAACCGACTATATAAAGGCCGATACTCTATCCGCTACCTTAGCCGTTACCCCGCCGGCTCCTACCGACCTAAAGCCTTAAACTAAGTACGTTTCTTACTTACCCCGCCTCGCCGCCCTTCTTTAGGCCTAACGGCCTATATTCGGCACGTTCGCCTATATTTAGGCTAACGCTACTCCCGACTTCCGCGCCCCTTAGATCGAGGCCTTTACTTGCCTTAATAATGCTTACGTTAAGTTAGACATAAGAGTGCTCGTCGCTTAAGAGCATATAGCCGTTGCCTAAAAGCACGCTGCTAATCTTTAGCGTTAGCTTAACCGCGCTACGTCCTTTCTCTTTATCTTAACTAAACGCAACGCGGCTTAGGACTAAGCCTTTGCCCCCGCCCCCGCCCTTGCCCTTACCCGTTCCCGTATCGCCGACCCTAAGAGGTTCGCCGGCGACTCTAGCACTTAAAAGCAACGTTAGGAGGCTTTCCGGACCTAGCGCGACGGCCTTACTATTAAGCTCTATTAGGACGCCGTCTTATACCCTATGGAGTAAGACTGTATTCTTTATATAGCTAGCTGGCTTACTAGCTAGGCCGCCTCTATTATCGCTAGCGTTCCTTAAGACGTCCTCGATAATAAGTCCTTCGCTAATTAGTAGTATACTACTATTAAAGCCCTTACCGACGACCTTAGCCTAGTCTTTAGTGCTAATTTTACCCGCGCTTAGTCGGAGGCCGACTTTAACGCCTTATCGATAAAGAATATCTCTTAGCCGGACTTCTATTCGAAGTTTACCTAGCTTTAAGCCGACTTATCGTTTAATAGCACCGCTTACGTCGCCTACCTTTATTTAAAGGTCTCTATCGAACTTACTAACGCCGCCGCTCTATAAGTCGAATGCCCGGCTTATAACAACTTTACGGCCTAGGCTAAGATATATTCTACGCTTTAGGACAACTAGCAGCGTATTAAGGCCTATTCTTAGCTCTAGCCGCCTCGTAACCCCGCTTACACCGGCCCTACCTCGTCCGCCCCGCCCGCGCCTCCTACTAGTAACCCGATATAGCTTAATGCATTCCGGGCCCGGCTTACTAACGCTAAAAAGCAACGGCGGTTTAAGAACCGTCTTTACCTCTACTACGCTTAGCTAGCTACCGCTACCTATACCGCCCGGACCTGCCTTAATAAGGGTATTAGTGCTAATCCCGGCGCTAACCCTAGCGCTAGTCCCGGCGCTAGTTCTAGCTCTAGCCGCGGCCGTAGCCGTAGTAGCGGTACGTCTGCCCCGCGCCTGCTTAAACCCCCTCCCCCCTGTATAAGGGAGCAGATATCTCCCGATTGGTTTATTCTACCGGCATATAAAGATATGCATTAGAACCGCCGTGCATTATTGCATATAACATAAGTCACCCGGCTGTATTAGCTGCCCGGATGCTCGAGATACCGAATGCCGAAGTATATAGTGTATATAGGGACTAATATACGCATAGTCTATAGTCGGGCCCCGGTCAACTAGGGTTACCTATACTACCTCCTATTACTCGCGCATTTAATCACGCAATAACTAGGATACTATACGAGGTTAGACTATATACACCTAGCTTAGAATTAATAGCGCTTTCTATCCCGACAATTAGTTAAGTTATATATACCTTTATTCCTATGCAATTAGCTATATAAAGGGATCTTAGTCCGCACTTAGACAGACTACTACTAAGCAATTCTACATCCTCTTCTCTCTCTTATCTTTATATCTTCCTCGATACTTTCTGCATTTGCCGTAATCCTCTGCCTTTAAGCTTCCCTTTAGGCTTTTATTAGTTATAATCCCTATCTCTACTTAAGCTTTAAGTTGCTTCTTACCTAAAGCCTCTCTTAGATCCCCTAGATTACTCGCTATTGCAATAAAAACGACCGTCTCTCCGCTATAACCTCCTCTTTGCCTTTTTAGGCCACTTGCCTTCTTAGGCCACCCTTAGTTTACACACATCACTACTTTCTTAGTGTTTTTGCCCCCCCCCCCCCCTTGTTTCTCGTTAGCCCCGTTTTCGCTCCTACGACGCACCCTTTCTTAGCTATTATTCTACACCTAAAAACCCCTCGAAAAAATCAGAAAAAATTCCTTTATTACCCCTACCTTAGCCTATAGACGCCGAGCTTCTTCCGAATTTCCTCCGGTACCTTCCGATCTAACACACGGTAAAAATAAGTTCTTTTAAGGACTACTTATTTATAAAGCTTAAGGGGAGCACTAACTTTTCGGCTTAGTCTCTACGTATAGAGTCTATGTTTATACGCGAAAAGCTCGGTCTAGCTATACTTAATGCTGCTTATGCGAAGTCTTAGGACTATTTAGCCCTAATAAGGCTTATAGTTAATAACGGCCCTTTGTCTTAGATAAAGCACTATACGTCTATAAAGGCGGTATAAGAGGCACTTAAAACCCTATATAACCCTATAAACTTTACCTCTAACTTCCTCCTTATAAAGGAACTCTTTAACACGAAGATTAAGGGAGAGATATCTATCGAGACTTACCTAAATAAGGTGAAAGAGCTCTTCGACGAGCTAAACACTAGAGAGATCCGTATCCCGGAGATCGTAGTAATAACCTAGATCTTAGATAGCCTTAATAGCTCTTTTTCGAGTTATATTACAAATATCACGTAGACCCTTCGTACTAATGCTACGGCATATACCCTTAAATCACTCTCCTCGTCTCTTATAGATGAGTTTTAAGAGGACGAAAGCTCTCGAGAATAACGAGCAGCTATTTATAGCCGGCGGCAGTAAGGTCCCTATTTACTCTTACTGCAAAAAGCGAGGGCATATCGAGAGGAATTGTTTTTAAAAACCCGAAAACAAAGATAAGGCTCGGGCTATAGGATTTACCCTAAAAACAGTCTCTGCCTCCTCTTCTCGCCGGGACCCTAAGGAGAACACTAACCGCAACTACCGGAGGCCGACCCCGGTTCTCTACTCTCGGGAGAGCTCTCCGTCTCCGGCCCTACGTCCGGCCGGCCGTCCCCGGACCTCCCGCCTCCGGAAGCGCAAGGCCACTCCGGAATCCTCCGAGACCTCTAATAAGGTCCTCGTTATCTTAGACTCTGCTTCTAGTATAGTAAGTACCCTCCTATCCTTTATAACACTCTATATATCCTTTATATCCTCTATGCTATATATAATACCCTTAGTAGTACCCTATTTCTATACCCTATTTCCCTTAAATAATATCCTTCTATATACCCCTATAAAAATAAAGTCTTCCTCTAATAGAAAACAAATAATAGGACCTCTAAAGCCTCTTCTTTCGGCAATTTCGAGGGTGGTGTTAAAAGTAGATAGGACTGTAATGCGGATTAGGAATTTCTATAACTTTATCTTCGATACTAAAGCTATTAGGCATATAGTTTCGAATAAATCTCTCCTCTCTAACTATAAAGAAATATATACTACTATAACCTAGGGAAAAGCTTCCTCTATTATCGTACGAGGGGCTAGGGATCTTATCTTTAAGTCCCCTAATAGCAAACAATAGTATACCTTAAAAAACTGCCTTTATATACCTAAAATCGGCATTAATATAATTAGCCAATTAGCTATAATAAACACATACGCTCTTATAGGCCTAGACTCTATATCCCTCCTTAATAGAAATCTTAATAAACTAATAATCGGTTTTATTAAAAACGGACTTTACTATATCCCGTTAGATATAAAGAAAATACGTTTTCTAATTAAAAATAAGATATATAACATATAACATAGCCCGAAAGAAACAATAGATAACGCTATACTATAAGATACTATACTAACTAATATAATAAAAACCCCTAAAAGAAAAAAGAAAATAGACCTCGTTCTCTAGCATAAACGGCTAGGCTATCTTAGCTATAAATCCCTATACTAATATCTTCGTAGACTATACCTAGATATATCCGTAGACTAAAAAGATATTATAGCTGTAAAGCAATGCGAAGCTTATATATAAGCTAAACATATAGATAAAAAGAAAAAAAACCCTTTAAAATAACGATATCTCTTTTTAGATAAAATAAACGTTGATATCTAGGGCCCTATAAAAGTCCTTATATACGATAAATTCAGATACTTTATATTATTTCTAGATACCTACTCTAGGTACCTAAGAATGTACCTAATAAAAGATAAAGCCGAAAGCCTACCTAAGTTCCTAGAATTTAAAACAGAGCTTAAGAATAATAAAGATAAAACAAAGATAAAAGAGGTCTTCTTAGACAATGCAAAAGAATTCATCTATAATATTAAACCTTATGCTCTTAAGAACGGAATAAAATATAACTTAAGTCTACTATATACCCCCTACTCAAACAGGAGAATAGAACGTATAAACAGAATAATACTTAATAAAGTTAGGTCTATGCTCTATATAGCTAAGCTACCTAAATACCTCTAGGGAGAAGCTGTCTTAGCAGCTATATATATATACAACCGATCTCCCTATACTGCCCTAGGGTATATATGCCCTCTTGAAAAGAAAGAAGATAGAGCCCTTACTACGGAAGACATAGATAAGATCCGTGTCTTTAGAAGTATTATATACTATAAAAACAAAACACCTAGTGATAAGCTAGACGTACGAGCCTATAAAGGAATTATAATAGGCTATAAAGATATATCATATAAAATATACGACTATAGCAGAAAGAAGGTTATTATCTTAAAAGATATAACTATACTAGAAAACAACTTCTTAAAAGACAATAAAACTTTTAATTTTAATACTATACCTTCTATAAATAAACTACTAGATAATTATCTATATATAAGAACTTCTATACTAGATATAAATCCTAAAAATACACGATCCTAGAATAATCCCTATAAAATACCCGATAATATATCCGAGGATAATATTCCTAACTGTATAATATAGGACAATAATAATAAGGATTAAAGAATTCAGGTTAAAATACCTAAGAAGCCGGCTGAATTCTATAACGACTACTAAGAATACCTAATACATCTACTAATAAATAACGATAATATAACCCTTCTATCTGCTTTAGAAGGTTATAATCCTATAGAACTAAAAACCTATAAGCAAGCTATAAAAAGCGCCGAAGCTCTATACTAGGATAAAGGCATAGTAGCAGAAATACAGTAGCTTATAGATAATAATACTTAGGAAATAACCGAGCTACCTAAAGACCGGGAAGCCCTTAGAAGCCGATAGGTCTATAGAGTTAAAAAGGATAATAAAAACCAAATAAAGAAGTTTAAAGCTCGACTTATAGCTTTAGGCTATAAGCAAATATACGGCTTAGACTATATTAAAACCTTCTCTACTATAGTAAGACCTAAGTCTATAAGGCTCCTACTAGTATAGGCTATCGCTAATAACCAAAAAGTACTATAGTTTAATATAAAAAATGCCTTTCTTTATACGGATATAGATATAGAAACGTATATATAGATACCTAAAGCTTTTCTAGATATAATACTACACGCATGGTTTGTCTAGCATAAAAATACAAAATATAAAGGCATAACTTACTTTAATTACTTAAATAAACACAAGACGAAGAAGCTTATAGCGAAATTAAGAAAAGCACTATACGGCTTAAAATAAAGTCCTTTACTCTAGTATAACCTATTAAAAAGCGTACTTAACGAGCTTAGTTTTTACTGCCTTCTAATAGACGAAGGAGTGTTTATAAATAGCATACTACGAATAGCTATAGCTGTTTATATAGATGATCTCCTCTTCTATAGACCTATAAAGCGTGTAATAACCTAAGTAATAGATTAAATAAATAAGACCCTACCGATCGAATCGCTAGGAGAAGTTAAAGACTTCTTAGAATTATCTATATAAATAAACAGAGACATAAAGGAATTATATATATCCTAAGCAACCTATACAAAAAATAAAATAAAGGAATTTAAAAAAGAAAATATAGGAACCTCGAATACACCTACTACTAGGGGCGTTAAATTAAATAAATCAGGAATAAAGAACGCCTCTAAAAAAGACATACTCTTATACTAAATGCAAATAGGCTCCTTACTATTTTTAGCCCTATTTACAAGGCCTAATATCCTCTTCGCAGTAATATCCTACGTAAGATTTTCTTCTTAACCCGACTCCTCGCATTTTAAAGCCCTCGATATTATATGGAAATACCTAAACAAATTTCCTAACCTATGCTTATACTATAACTGCAATATACTAACACTAGATTTTCATTTTACAGCCTATATGGACTCCGATTGGGCTAGTGACCTTATAGACCGACGATCGGTCTCTAGATACTGTTTCTTTATACGCAATAATCTTATAAGCTAGTTATATTAAAAGCAAAAATCAATATTACTATCTACTTACGAAGTAGAGTTTATAGGCCTTAGAGAGGCTAATAAAGAGGCCTTATATCTATACAGCCATCTAAATAGTATCGCAAAAGAGTTGTCTATACCTATATCTAATAAAGTCCCTCTAATATTTCCCGACAGTCAATTAGCGCTAAAAATAGCAAATAACCCGGAAGTATATAAACTCCGGAAACACATCGGCCTTGCCTATAATTTCACCCGCAATAGTGTTTTACTAGGCGAAATAGAAGTATTCTATATAAAATCTGCTGATAATATCGCTGATATATTTATAAAAGAATTAGGGCGTATACTATTTAATAAATTTTAAGACCTCTTAGGTCTTAAAAAGGATCCTATATATAAAGATAAATAGAGGTTTTTAGCTGCTCTTTCTTATGCTTTCTTCTAGCTTTCCTCTATATACCCTTTAGTTTTTCCCTATATATAGGTTTACTAAACAGACTAATAAAATATAGTAGAGTTTTTAATTTTTCTCTATATAATATAGTAGAGTTATTTTTCTCTATATAAAAAGTTTTTTCCTATAAATAGGTTTTGTTAGAGAGTTTTACAAATCTTAGTTAGTTATAAACGGACATATATAACGCGCACTTCTTATACAATAAGTACCCTTTAAAAGGGGCTATAAGGGAGCAGATATCTCCCGATTGGTTTATCCTACCGGCATATAAAGATATGCATTAGAACCGCCGTGCATTATTGCATACAACATAAGTCACCCGGCTGTATTAGCTGCCCGGATGCTTGAGATACCGAATGCCGAAGTATGTAGTGTGTGTAGGGACTAATGTGCGTATAGTCCATAGTCGGGCCCCGGTCAACTAGGGTTACCTATACTACCTCCTATTACTCGCGTATTTAATCACGCAATAACTAGGATACTATACGAGGTTAGACTATATACACCTAGCTTAGAATTAATAGCGCTTTCTATCCCGACAATTAGTCAAGTTATATATACCTTTATTCCTATGCAATTGGCTATATAAAGGGATCTTAGTCCGCACCTAGACAGACTACCACTAAGCAATTCTATATCCTCTTCTCTCTCTTATCTTTGCATCTTCCTCGACACTTTCTGCATTTGCCGTAATCCTCTGCCTCTAAGCTTCCCTTTAGGCTCTTATTCCCCGCTACTAGGTTCGCGCTATTAAGCAGGGCTTTATCGAGGGCGAGGTAGACGACCTCCCCGCCTCTTCCTCGTCCTTAGGAAATGCGTAGCTCCCTCGCCTTATCGCGCGATAGAGCTCTTAGTGTCTAAGTTTATAGCTATTACAGCACTAGGTAATAGCTAGATAACCTTATTATTCTATAAAGAGGAGAAGAACTATAGAGGCTAAGGGCTCGTTTATATATAGGACTATATATCACGTGGCATATCACTATATACTATGTTATGTAATGTAATACTATAATAGTACTCCCCCTCTAAAGACGATTTAGTCTATAAATCGCTAAAAAATGTCATTTTCGCTAGAAATCCGTATATAATAAAGGAATCTTTTATAGGCGGGCCTAATCTAAGGGGCCCGGCTTATCTAGGTTGCATCTATAGAAGCGTTAAATAGCTTTAGGGCAACCCCTTAGGTTATCTTCGGGCTGCTAGGTTGGTTCTTAGTAATATTTCTATTTAATTAGATAAGTTAGGATCGGGGCTTCGTTATTATATACGTTAAGGATCTTCTTAAATTCCTATATTTCTTTAATATTGCCGTCGTTATCGCGTTCCGCGATACGGCCTACGACGTTACGTCGTTCCTCTCGATTAATCTATGCTTAGCCCGGTATTATTTCCGTTGTCTAGAGCCGTACCTTTAACGTATAGAAAGACTTATTAACTCGGATATACTTTAGGAGGTCGATAACTATAGCGCTGCGGTAGACCTCGAGAATAGGATAAAGACCGTCCTATTTATCGTCCTATTTTTTCTTCGGGCGATTAGTAGTTATATTCTCTAATAAAACTATAACTATATTACCGGGTCGAAAGAGAAAGCCTTCGTCCCGCTTTATATTGGCATTGTCTTTATATTTCTATTATAAGGCTTATGCGAGAGCTTAAAGCTAAATAAGGATATAGTTAAAACGACTAGCTATTGCGTCTACGCGAAGGAATTCCTTCTTTGCCTATAATAAGAGCTATTAGTAGGGATCATACGTGAGATATCTTATTAAGAGGTCTTCTAGTTGGTATTTAAGTGTGTTGTTCTGCCTAGCTAGAAAGGGGGGGAAAGGGGCCCCCTTTATAAGTCTTTTAAAGAACCTAACCCGGGCCTGCCGGGCTCCTAATAGAGCCCTGTTAGGAGCACGTGACCTAGCCGCTAACGCTGTCATCCGAGTTATAATAAGGCTGCTGCCGGGGTTATAACGGGGCTAATAACGCTGCCGTCGGGACCGTCGGGGTTATTAGGGGTTATAACTTATAACCCTTTTCCTCGTAGTATTTATCCTACATTCCTACATTCCTATAAGAGCGTCGGGGGTTAAGGGCCTATAGGTTCGATGCTAAGACGAGGATTAAAGCCGTAGTTAGCGAAGAACAGAGAAATACCGGTTGTTTTATTTACTTAATTATTCGTTGCGAATTCCGCGAGCGGGAGCTAGTCGACCTAGTTATCTTAGGTAAAGCTAATATAGGCTCGAATATATTTATTTATTATAGTGTTAACGATTTCGGTTTAACCGTTAGTCTCTAAGTGCTATACTAAGCTTAGTTTTAACGTTATTCTTAAATAAGTGCTAAGCTATCGCTAAAAATTAGAGATAAACTAAGTGCCTTAGTCGGAGATAATAGTATTAGGTGCTCTATATAAGCGATAGACTACGTAGATAAAGAAGTTAATGAGTTTTTCTATAAAAAGGCCGGTAATAGGGATAAAATATCTTATCTTCGTAAGCCTATTAACTATCGTAAGTATATTCTTATAAGTTTTCCCGTTTCGGGTGAACTTAGGGAGTATCGTAACATAATTAATTAATATATCGGCCTATAGTCGGACCGGTAGAGCGAGGGGTTTTAGGAATCTAAGGGGAGACAAGCGGGGGGTCTTAGTCCGAAGATAGAAAGCATAGTCTTTAATAAACGTAGCGGCGAAGTAAGAAATCCTCGGCTATTAGTATATTCGGTTTAATAGATTAAGGGTTTTTACCCTCCTTAGGTATCCTACTAGGCTATTGCTATAGGATCGATAAACGACTTTAAGGCGGAGATCCGGAATATCGGGAATAAAGAGCTAGTCGCGGAAAAAGATATATTTATTAATTAACTAATATTCGGATATATCGCAACGTAAGAGCTTTCGGATATACTTTAGCTAGCGTCGGGCGTATAGATCCCGGAGTATCGCTACTATATCCCGGGCAAGATTATCTTATTAGTATACTTCGCGGATAAGCTTATCGAGTGATTTACTAGCTACGTCTAGTCCGAGAGCGGCGACTATATTAAGGTCCTCCTTCGAGGTATAAGAATCGGTTAAGAGTTCTTTTAGGATAGTCGGGTCGACCTTCTCTTTAGGGATAACTACCTAATTTCGATAGAGGAGTCTATCGTCGTCTATAGTAGCTAGTCTATCGCCGGGGAGCCTACTAAAAGCATTAGGGAGGATTGCCTTATTGCCTAGGCGGTATATAATTATAAAGTTAAATTAGGAAAGGAACTCGGCCTAGCGCACTTATCGTTAGTTAAGTTGCTTCATAGATATAAACGTCTAAAGATTCTTATAGTCTATAATAACGTCGAACGCCTTAGTAGTCCCTTAGAGTTCTAAGCGCTATTCCTTAAGCGCCTTAACAATTGCTAATAGCTCTTTATTATAGATCTCGTAGTTATACTTAAGGGTAGTATACTTTAACGAAAAAAACGCAATAGGGTAAAGATGTCCGTCGTCTCCGATCTATAAAAGGACTCCTCCTAAGGCTTAATTCGAGGCGTTAGTTTTAATAACTGTTTTCTTTAAGTAGTTAAAATAGGCTAAGACTAGGGCAGTAGTAAAAGCAAGTTTAAGGGCCTTAAACGCGGCAGCTTGTTTAAGTCCCTAAGACTAACGGGAATCCTTTCGAAGTAGCATAGTTATCGGGGAGATAACACTAGAATATCCCTTAATAAAACGGCGGTAGAAGTTTATAAACCTAAGAAACTATTAAAGTTCTTTTACTAAAGTTAGGGTATTTTAAGCCGTGATTATACGCACCTTCTCGGGGTCTATGCTTATACTAGATATCGAAATAATTAGTCTAAGATACTTAGTCTTCGTTATATAAAACTCCAACTTCCCGATGTCGATTTAAAGCCCTACGTTGCCTAGGCGTTAGATAACTATTCGCACGTAGTTCTTACATTCCGCCTTAGTCTTTAAAAAGACTAGTACGTTATCGAGATATACTATATAAAAGTCATTAAGGGCATTATAAAGCACGTAATTAATATAGTTTTAGAAGGTCGACGGTGTATTATAAAGGCCGAAGGGTGTAACTAGCATCTTAAATAACCTAAAGCGTGTGATAAATGCTATAAGCCACTTATAACCCTCGGCGATTCGAATACGGTTAAATATGGCAATTACGTTTAGCTTCGTATAAAACTTAGCGTCGTAGAGAGAATCTAGTGTTTCGCGGATTAAAGGCAAGGAATATCGATTCTTAACTATAACCTAATTTAAACCTTAGTAGTTATAATAGATATAGACACTACCGTCTAGTTTATAAGCGAGGATTAGTAGTACCGCGGCTAGAGAAGAAGACTCCCGAATAAAGCCTTTATTAAGTATATCGTTAATCTACTTCTTAATATAGCGGAGTTAATATATGTAAAGCATCCTCTATGCTATATGCCGGGGCTAATGTAATTAGCTATAGATAAGATAGCAGGGAGCTATTCCTAGCTCCCGGGGCTTACGCCTACCTAAGAGAATTATCCTTCTTTACATATATATTCTTAGTGCCTACTGTATTAAATTAGTAGTAATTCTACACCTTCTGCCTTAAAGCTACTATTAGGAACGCCCTTCCTATCTCTAGAGCTTCGCTCTACTACGATACGTTCGCTAAGAGCTTCTTAAAGCTCTCGCTATTCGTTAGAAGCCGCTTAAAGGCTCCTAACACCTATAGTATAACTAGCTTATACAACCTCAGCTAGCACGCTTATATAACCTCTAATATAAGCCTTACGATCCGACGAGGCTTGCCTTTCTAAGCATTATTAGAACTAAGGCCTACTGCCTAATTCTCTATTTTAAGTCCCTACGCAATTAGCCGTAAGGAAAAATTTTCTCTCTATGTTTTCGATTTCCTACGCGTACCCGTTCCTACGCTAAAATTAAAACACCCTATACCTCCTACTATAGACTTTTCTCCTCTCCTATAACTCTTCCTTTTTTTCTTCCCCTACGACTCTTTTTTCTTCGTAATCCCTCCTCTTCTCCTTTATCCCTCGTTTTATTTAAGCTATTATTACTATAGCTAGGGACGAAGAAGCCCGTTAAGCTATAGCGTCTGTATCTCGCTTAGACGACGCCTCCTACCCTCGCTTGCCGATATAAGAATATGCCCCGCCGGATAGTATTTATAGCGCCGCTCCCTCTAAGGACTCTAAGAGTAATTATAAAGATCTTCCTCCTCCCGCCCGCCGTCGTCCTCGCTTATCCTTAGAGACCGAGGTACTACGCAAGCAATCTACTATACTAGTTATAGAGGATAGAGATTGCAATAACCTATTAAAATAGGCCGTCCGCTACTCTAAGTTAATTAAGACACTGCCTATAGAAAGGGTTATTAAGACCTTTACTAATATAGACGTAATATAAATAAAGTAAGCCTATATTCTCTTAGGCTCTTTAGCCTTTAAGTCGGAGATTATCTTCGATATCTTAGATCTTCCGTCCGTAAAGGAAAAGCATTTATAGTACGCCGATACTTAGCGAAAGGGAATTCGCTCGTATCTTCGTTTTATAGGCGAGCTTCCCGATAATAAGACTCTTCTCTACGCTATAATAACTCTAGTATATCCGTTAGTCCGAGCTATGCCTCTTAACCCGTAAATAATCGACGGAGACCCTTCTAACGGTTAATCGGAGGAATAGCCTCCTCTTCGTCCGTAAGGAATACTTCGCTTATCCGAGTAGCGCTCTATTAGATAGTAGTATTACCCTAAGGAATAACCCTAGGTTCTATATTATTCTCTTTAGTCTAAGTTATTTAAGTACTCTTAGGCCTTTTACTCTCGTCGATAGAAGGATTCGGATAATAATAATAATAATAATTTATTTAGGTCTAATAATAGTTTTATCCGCCGCCCCTTAAAGTCCTATCCGAACCTACGTAAGCACCGTAAGGCGAGTTATACCTCCTCCTTAGCCTATAACGACGAGGCTATTACTAAACGCCTTAAACGGGATAATATTAGTACTTTTAACCTAGATAAGTATAATCCGAAGAACCTAGGTGTTATCGCTTTTAGCGATAGAAAGAATATCTATATAAACGTCTATCTCTTTATAAAGCGTCTAAGGATCTATTAGGATAAGGATCTATTCGCCCTTTGCCTATATTACCTCTCCTTCTTAGTAGGAGGAGCTCTTACATAGTATATAAGTAAGCTTATAGCGGAACAACGCGATATCCTTAGTTCCTCCCCTCTTAGAACCTTTTATAAGTTCTTAACTAGGCGTTTTAAGCGTCCTAACGCCGACGTCTTAAAGGAACTTTATAGGGAAAGGTATACGATATCTATATAGTCCTCTAGCTCTATTACTCTCGCGTAGTAGATCTAGAGAAAGGTTTCGCTCGCCCGCTAACTTAAGATAGGTAAGGATGCTTAAATTATTAAGGCTATCTATCCTCTTATTGCCGTCTAGATCTCCTCGCTTCTTCCTATTCCTACGAAGAAGACCCCGATCGATAAATAGATTCGTATTATTAAGGAACGAAAGCCCCTTATTATAGCCTCCCTTAAGCTATATATCTCCGGAGACTAAGACCGTTCTCGCTACGGCAGCTTTTCCCGTCGGGATAATAACTATCGTTAAGATAACCGTCGCCGTAATAATAGTTACCGTTAGGGTAACCGTAATCGCAGCCGTTATAATAATTATCGCGATAACTATCGTTAAGGTAACCGAGGCAATAACTACCGTTAGGGTAACCGTCGGGATTAGGACTAAGGTTATAATCGTAACCGTAGTCCTAAAGGACGAAGCTTAGGTAATAACCGTAATTAGTTAAGCTTACGCCCGCTACGCTACGATAAGCGTTACCCTCGCCGGGATAACCGATAAGATAACCGAACGGAATACCGCCGAGGTAAATATAAGGGTAATAACAATAAGAAGAAAGTGCGTTTTAAGTCGAAATATTAAAGCGATAAAAAGACTACTCCTAGCGGTAATAAAGCTAGTAATAAGCTATACTTAAACGACTCTTAGGACGATGCGTCCTCTTATGCCTCCTTAGAGGCTAACTTTGTAGGCTATATAAACTCCCGCTACCCTACTAAACGGGCCGGTAAGTTTAAATATAGTACCTACGACCGCACCTTCGCCCTTACCTCCGTGCTTAAGGAGTATATACGTGCTAACTGCTATATATCTAAGTAGTAGCTTTATAGTAAAGAGCGCGCGCTTAAGCCTTTAACTTATAAGGTTTATAAGGCCTCTTTTCTTTCTCGCAACGCCCTCTTCTCTTACCTCCGTCTTAGGTATAAGAAATCCCCTCCTATTACCGTAGGGAACGTCTCTAATCCCGTCGTTATTAAGCCTAATGCCCCCGCTGCCCTAAAGCCTATTCTTACCGCACTTATTATTAAGGAGCCTGTTTTTCACGTAGCGCTAACTACGGCACCCCGACTAGATTAGGTCTTAGAAGCTAAGGCCGAGGAGCCCTAGTAGGATTAGGATTCCCCGCCGTACTTATACTCCTATATAAGGATTAAGGTCTCTGCCTAACCCGGTAGGCAGGAAGTCTAAGTTTGCCCCGACTCTAGCTATAGTAAGCCTATAATTAATCGCGACCTTTTTTAGACTCTTAACTATACCGTTAAGAAAAAGCCTCCCGTTACTATTAACGGAGTTAACGGTCGCTCTTTTTGCGAGGATTAGGCTACGTTCTCCTTCTATACGCGCGGTACTATAGCTAGCCCGACCGCTTAAGCAGCTATAGCTAAATTCACCTACTCCGCCTAGGTCTCTAAAGTAAAGGCCGGCGTACTTCTCGGCAATGCCTTCCTTAAGCTATACCGAGGATCCCTTAATTATAATAAAGAGGTTATTCGTATTAGAGTGCTCGACGGGTTTAAAATCCTATTCGACATCTATAAATAGCCCCGCGAAGTTATTCGCTATGTCTAAGCCGTCCGAAAGACTATTATACCACCCGGCACTACCCTTATAGTCCCTACCTCTTAGAAAGAACTTCCTAAAGACCGCGCTTATACTTTCTTCGCCTCTTACGCTAATACTATTTATAGTATCGTCGACGCTAAATCTCTTCCTACTATCTTTATTACTAATAGCACGAACGTTAACCTCGTTATTAAGCGTAAGCAGAAGCTTGGCTAGATATAAGAGTATTAAGAGTCTAGCTATTTTACCGCCCTATCTTAGAAATCAGCTATAAAAGCTCTAACGCTAGCTATAGTAGTTTCGCCTGCTCTTAGAGCCGCTACTATGCTATCCTCCTCTATAGGAACCGCTATTGCTACTACTACTTCTTCTATCAATTTATCGGTTAACGTTACAAGCACTTTTCCGCTTACTTAGGAAGTCCTCGAGTGCCTATAGGCTCCCGCCCTATCTTAACTTATAGAAGCTCCTATTCTAAGCACTTCTCTAACGCCTTCGCTATCCGACTCTATCTACGCCTACGTTATAGCTTCTTCGGCAGGACCCGCTAAGTAGTCTAAGGTTCGTTAGAACCTTATAGCAGCTGCTACTAACGTAACGGCAGCTACCGTAGCTATTAAGATAGACGCCGCGGATAGAATTAAGGATCCCCTCTCTAGCCGTATTCTATACTAAACACACGTTTAGCGCCTACCGGAGCTATAAGAGAAATACACTAAAGAGGGTATTTATATTTTCGACTATAGCCCTTCTTTCGTACGCCGTATTAAGAAGCTTCTTAAGAGATACTCCTAGCTCTAGCGGGATATAGGCACAGCCGTTATAAAACCCGGAAGGGAATTAACAATCCCTTTAATCGATAATTAGCATAAAAAACGAGTCGCTTAAAGGCCTTACCTATAAGGACTTCGCGATAGGAAGGTTATCGACGATACGTTTAACCTACTTTATAAGTAGGGTCGCTTAGAGTAGGCCGACGAGCCTACGCCGTTCGTAGCACCTATCTTTATAGTCTAGCGCATAGCCTAAGGCGAGACTAAAGGCCGAGTCGTTATTAACCTACGTGCCGTTAATAGTATTACTATCCCGGATTCCTACCCTCTACTATTGTAAAGCTCTATTATTGCTAAACTCTTAAGCGCCTGTTTTATTACTGCTATCGACGCTTCCGCCTTCTTCTATTAGTTTCGAGTTAAACTTAAGCATTAAGGTAGGTTTACTATTATAAGTCATTAAGGTCTAGAACGCCTAATAGTTACACCTATCGGCTTTCGTAATAGCCTAGCGTACGCGTAACGCTATATAGACCGAGTCCTCCGTCTATACTAGGGCTATAGCCGCGCGTTTATTAATAACATTGTTATTTACTCTACTATAGAAGAAGAATACTTTTAACATCTCGAGGCTATCTTTAAGCTCTTCGCATCGCTTAACCTATCTATAAGCCCTACTAAGAGCTAGATCGGCTACCCTTCCGTAGAGCTACTTGGATTTCGTATCGACGCGTTTAGGATAAGTACTATAAAGCATAGGCTCGCTGCCTTTATAAAGCTTCTATTCCCTAATAACCTCGCCGCTCTTAAACACTATATCGGCGCTATAAGGTATATTCGCAACCTTATCCCATACTATAGCGTCTCTATCGCCCCTCTATAGGATCGTAAGACTAGTCTTTTAGCTTAGGGTCGCTTAATCGGTAAGGTTAAAAACGGGAACTTTAATAAGCGGAAGTCCTATACGCGAGTTATATCTTTCCAGCCGACCCTAGCCGAGCTTTCCTCCTTCGCCTCCCTTTAGAAGGAAATTACTTCTAGCCGTATAATTTACTATATAGACCTATAGAAGAGGCTATTCTATTAGATTAACGCCTCCTTATATTAAGGCTTCGCAGCCGTCTTTTTCTATCTCCGCGACGGCACCGTTTAGCAGCTAGGCTAGCCTATTCCGGTTAAAGCTATTATACCTATCTACTTCCTCTCCCGTACTCTAACGAGAGCCGAGTAGTCCTATAGTCCCTTAGAACTAGAGGTCGCCTGCCTAGTATAGGCTATAAAGAAAATACGTACTATAGTATAGTCGTTAACCCTCCCGCTTATAGTCTTAACCGATTACTCTACGATTAAGCAAATCGTTGCTAAGAAGACCCTTAATACTTCTAGTATAGACCGAGCCAACCGTCGCCTAGTTATAGCCTTAATTTACCTCTCTAAATACGATATCGAGGTTTACTACCTCCTTAGCAAAAAGAACTTTATCCCCGACGCCTTTAGTCGCCTGCTAGCCGAGGAGTCCGACTAGCTGCTTAATCGTCGTTGTCCCGACTTTACTATGCTTAACGATATGCTTATAGCCTCCGAAGCTATTATAGCTCCTAAGAAACGCAAGGAATTCGCCGTCGTATACGATAATAACCCTTACTATAAGCGAATACTTTAAATAATTGCAGATAGCGAGGACGCTATTAAGAGTCTTTCCTCGCACTTAAAAGAAGCTATAGTCGCTAACTCTATAGCACGAACGAAAGCATAGCTTAAGCACCGCGGTATACTATTCTTTATAGTCGATAAGCTTTTATACTATAAAGGCCCCGACGGCTTTACCTAGCTGTATATCCCTAACGCCCTCGTCTTATCTATAATCTTAGTAGCCTATAACGATAAGAACTACTTCGGCGTCGTCTATATAATTAAGGACCTAGAGATATACTTAATTCGCGGAGTCACCTATTAGGTAAAGAAGCATATCGCGGCCTATAAAGCCTATTGCTTTAGCTAAATAGACCGTTATACCCTTGCCGGTAGCTATAAGCCTATTCGCCCCCCGTTATTTCTAATATAGAGTATCGTAATAGACTTTATAACCGATATACCGCCCTTACCTTTAGCAAGCTCCCTATAGTAGATCCTAGGCTTTAATATCTTTAACTAACTTCTTACGATTACTTACCTAATTAGTAAGAGATGCTTGCTAATCTTAAGCAACGTAAAGTACGGCATAAAGGACTAGGCTTAAAGCCTAGCCCGTTAGTTGCTTCTTTCCGATTAAGGTATACTAAGAATTATTATTAGCGATTAAGATCGTAAATTTACATCCGACTTTTAGAAAGGCCTTTAGAGCGTATTCGGCACTAAAATTATAATAACTACCGCCTACTACCCTTAGGCTAACGGACTTACCAAACGGCGTAACTACACCGTAGAGACCGCTCTACGAATGTCCTATATCGAGGATCCTAGCCTAGATTAAAAGATAATAATCCCCGCCCTTTAGTAGAATCTAAATACGGTATTTAACGCTAGTACGAAGATCTCCGCCTATAAATCTATCTTCGGCTTTAATATACGTAGACCGCTAAAAGCTGCCGATAATATCCTAGGCACTACTATAGACGAACTGCCCTACTTACGAGAAGTCACCCGTAGATAAGCGAGCCTAGCTATAGACCTAGCAGCTATAAAGGCTAAGCAGCGGTATAATATAAAACACCGGCCGGTTCTTCTTAAAGCTAGTAATATAAAGTCTACCTAAAGCTATATACGGGCTATTATAAGCCTAGCTAGCCGCTAAAGAAATAGTCGCGGTAACGAGAAGGTCCTTTCGTTATTAAGCGTATAGTTAATAACCTCGCGGCGGAGCTCGACCTCCTTAGCTAAGTCCGAATCTACCTAGTCGTTTCTATTTAGCACCTTAAGCTCGCATACGAAGGGCATTACGTCAAGCTCGAGCCTAGACCTATAGAAGCCGCTTGCGATGTTAAAGCACCTAACGAAAGGGATTAGCACTACGAAGTCGAACGCCTAATAGACATCCGTATTCGTCGTATCGGTCGGTCGAAGTCACCTATAACCGAATACCTTATACGATAGAAGGGATAGGCTGCTATACACGACTAATAGGTCTAAGCCGACTAGGTCTCCGCTAAAGCTATCACGGAGTTCTAGGGTCGCCCTCCCGCACGCGCTATACGAAGTAAGAAGGCCGCTTAGCAGAAGGAATAATTAGAGGAATAATTACTAGTAGGTATAAGCATAACTTATAAGAATAAAAGGAAGGATTTAGGCAATAGGAGTATTCCTCTTAATTGCCTAATTAGGATTGTATTTATAACTGCTATAGGCAGTAGTGTTTTCTTTTTCGAGCCGGCATTCTAATATATATAAAGCATCCTCTATACTATATGCCGGGGCTAATATAATTAGCTATAGATAAGATAGTAGGGAGCTATTCCTAGCTCCTAAGGCTTACGCCTACCTAAGAGAATTATCCTTCTCTATATATACATTCTTAGTGCCTACTATATTAGGAGTTCTACGGGTAATATAGGCCGATTTCTATAATATAAGGCTTATTTTCTAGGTATAAGTTCGATCTTATAATCCTAAGGGCGGTGTAGGGGGAGTTCGTTCGCATTCTTTAGAAGGAAATAAGGAAGCTTATCTTAGAACTCTTTTAAGAGTTTCTTTAGGATATCTGCCTCCGTAACTTCCGGTTTTACTTAGAGGAATTTTTCTACGTTAGCCTCGTCGACCCTCTAAAATAGAGATTCGGAATTAGCTATATCCTAGAGGTTCGTCTAAAGGAAATTATAATAACGTTTAGAGAAAGCGGCCTAAGCTACTTCTATTATATAGTCCCCGGTAATAACGCGTTAGAAAGAGGTTTCGGATAATTCCGGGACTTTAACTAAGCCTACTAAGAGTTCGTTAAAGAGTCGTAGATTCTCTCCCTCCTCGACTAGCTTAGCTAATTTAGATATACTAATTCGCATCGCTTAGACACTATCTTATTTATAGAATTAAACAAAGTTAACTACTCGTACGTAGCGGATATCGTTTATATCTAAGGGCATTTAATCTTCCTATGTATACGCCGGCGGGGGCGTCTCGTCTAGCCCTATCGGGCGGGAATATAGCGACGGCCGGCGGTAAGGCGAATAGGGAGTAGGCGAGCTACTAAAGTAGTCTACGGCGGAGTGGCCTTAAAGGCTTAAGTCTTAAGGGAGTCCGGAGGGCTAATCGGGGATATTAAGCGGGCGGTTTCCTAGGCGAATAGCTATATCCTATATAAGGGATATCGAATCGGTTAGCCGGGGTTTAAAGGGTACGATGCTTACTTAGGTAGACATTCCTTAGTAGATAAGTCTATAGATATATAACTTCCCGGTAGGATAGTCTAGTCTTCTAAGATATTAGTCTCTTCTTACTAAAAGGGAATTTCCGGCACGTCTTCTATCGTTATAAAGACCTCTTATTTCGGAGTAAACGTCGGGGTTATTTAAATCTCTACGACGTTAGAAAAATATACTTTCTAACGTAACTAATGCCCTCTAAGCGCGGGAGTAATAGGAGTCCTAAGAGCTATCCTATCCTCGGCTATTATGCTTAGATACAGGCAGTGTCTTATATAGTAATCGGAATTAAAGCGGACTTAGAGAGATTTCTAAAGTATAGTTAGTTTATATTCCTAAAGCTAGGAGATGCCTAAGATAATTAGGGTAAAAGGTAATAGATTTATAACGAAGAAGAGCATAAGTTCTATATACTTGCTAATAGTCATTCGGGCTATAAAGTAGTCCGTTATCTATATTAAGGGTATACCGTCGGCTAATTAAAGCGGTCGAGGTTTAAGGAGCTTCTTCGTAGTAACGTTATATTTCCGTACGATAGCGTAAAGATCGGCGAACGCTACGGTAGTATAGCTAGAATCTATAAGGGATAACGTATTAATATAGTAGGGGGACTAAAGGTTACACGTAGAGGAGAGACGAGTATAGAGAAGGATTAACTTTTTATTACTATTCGACGAACTAATCCGAAGATCCGTTCTATCTAAGAGCAATAACCTAATCCTCTTATCCTCCCCTATATATAACCCTTAGGAGCGACTTATTCTAAGGGTATATCTTTTAGCAGTAGCCTTAACGCCGGCCGCTCGCCTTATAAATCTATATCCTCTTCCCTAAAGATACGGCCTTATTCGTAGTCGGCCGTACGGACGAGCTAGCCTTAGCTATACCCGCCGCCGCGGGCGCCCTAAGATCCTCGGCCGAAGCCGGGGGAGGGGGCGCCCCGGCCTTAAAACTAGGGACTACCTTAACGTAAGGGCATTGGAAGCGGATTCGCTATCTTAGCCGGGTCGTAAGCCTCCTTCTAGTGTCTAGGCTCTCCGCAAGCTATATAGAGTTTATTATCGATCTTAAATTATCGTTTAGTATCGGAAAGTTAGTCGAGGTCTATAGGGTTACTATATAAGGGTTAAGCTAGGGCGGTCGGGGTAAGAGCAGGTATAAGCGTCGGCGGGAACTACAAACGGGGGGCGGCCTTCTTCTCGAGCTTCTAACGATAAGCATAGTTAGCGAGATTCTTCGTAAAGATATCTATCTACGCTAACTACTTCTCGTAGTCGGTATCGGGGATCTTAGTCTATATATTCTTAACGAGATCGCTTATATCCTTCGATATAAACTTCCGGAGGAGGTCGACTTACTATTCCTTTATCTTCCTTACCTTACGTATATAGGCGTTAAGGTCTGCCTTCTAGATCTAATAGTTCTTATCGCCTTAAGGGAAATTATCGAGGATATTCTTAGCGGCTTACGTTAAGTCTAGAACCTTATACTGCCTGCTTAAAGCTATAAAAAGCGTTATTATAGTAGGCTATTCCTACTTCTCTCTTTCGGATAGGTTAGCTATAATAGTAGCTATCCTATCTTTAACGAAGTCGTAGGCCTATTTACTAAGCCTATCGCTAATATAAAGGAGGCGGGCGCTATCCGAGTCGAACTATATGCTATCGCGGAGGAAGACACCTTATATCTTAAGTTCCTAGGCCTCGTACTTACGTTAACGGTCGGAGGTAGACCCCTTTCTAGTAAAGATCGGAGGGTCTACCGTCTTTCGTTTTCCGGACGACTATACCGGGGTTATCGTCTAGGACTATAATATCTTTATAGTTAAGATCGTAAGGTCTTTAGCCTTAAGAAGTTGCTCCCTCGTAGCTAGGAGCTAATCCTTTATAGCTAGGAGCTAATCTCGTGTAGTTACGCGTTCCTTTAACCTAGCATTTTAGTTAACCTAAGAGGCTTCCGCTACGCGAAGGGAGCGAAGACTCTCCTCGATATATATAAGAATATATCTGGTATCCGGGCTTTAAAGGTTTTCCTAGGTCTCCTACGTATTAGCGACCGGGACTACGTTATCGAACCTCTTAATCGCTTAGGCGATCTAAGGAAATTCACTAATAAACTCCTTAGTAAAGGCCTTTAGACCGTCGCCTATAGCGTTAGAGGCTATAGGTATGTCTGCTATAAGGAGGAAGGAGGAGTGTCTAATCTAGGGTGTTTATCGGGGATTATAAAAAAAATTCTATAGGCTATATAGGTTTCTATAGGCTAGGGAAAAATTCTTAGGGGCTTAGGAGCTTAAGGGAATGATTTCTTAGGGGTTACGCTTAGGTCGTAACGACTAAGGGGATAAGGTAATAAAGCTACTAGGACTATGTTTATAAAGCTAGGGATCGCGACGGGGCGTAATAGGAGATAGAATAAACTATTATAGCACTAAGTAATAGCTAGATAACCTTATTATTCTATAAAGAGGAGAAGAACTATAGAGGGTAAGGGCTCGTTTGTATATAAGACTATATATTATATAGCATATTACTATATACTATGTTATGTAATATAATACTATAATAATAGCTTCGTTCGATACCGGGGAGGATCTTTACCTCCCCGTAGGAATACAACCGCGTGCTTTACTTATGCCTTTATCCCTTATATCCGCCGATATCGTTATAAGTGCTTTAGTCGACTCCGGCTACTCTAGATACGCCTTTATATACGCTTAGACCGCGTACCGCCTTACCCTTCCTATCCGCTAGCTTTAGTTCTTACGCCGGCTTTCTCTCGCCGATAGTAGCGACTATAAGTCTAGCTCCGTTACTTATTACGCTTTTTCGGTCTCTTAGATTAGCGCTTATACTAAGTCTATCTACTTCTTTCTTATAAAGCTTAGCTATAAGGTTATTTTAGGCCTCCTTAAGCTACGCTAGTACGACCTTATTATTAGCTAGCGTAGTAACTCCCTTTCCTTTTAGTCCCCCTTTTATCTAGCCTCCTGCCTTTTAGACTACTAGCCTTATCTTATCCTAGGCCTTTCGGCTACCCTTACCCGCCCTACCCGCCTTATCCTAGCTCCCCCCGCTTCTATCTCTAAGGGAATATATTTAATAAATATAATTCGTTTTCCCCTTGCCCCCTCCGTTAAAGACTCTAACGACGAGGGCGAACCCCCTACTACCCCCTCCGTTAAAGACTCTAACGACGAGGGCGAACCCCCCGCCGCTATAATCCCTATTCCCGCCCGTCTGGCTCTAGCCTGTCCTCCGGCCTTTGTCTATTCCGTCCGCTTTAGCGACGTTCTTAAGTTTATTCCCCCGTCCTTTAGCCCGTCCCTTTTTGCGTTTTTCGAGGATGCTCTTAACGTAGGTAAACCCGCTTATCCGGACTCCTCCCGCTAGGTTAACGACGCCGACTCCGACTCTAGCTACGACTCTAACTCCCCGGCTACCTTCTACCCTCGTTGCTATATTCGACCTCCCTACCCCCGTCCTATCTATAAGACCGCTAGCTACCGCCGCCCTATATTACGGCTAAGTCGTAAGACTATTAGACCTTAGCCCCTCTGCTTTTCGTCCCCCGACGACTTAGCGTTTAACGTCCGGATGCTTAACGTCGACGCGATAGTAATATTCTGCCGGTAGCCTAAAGTCTAGACCTCTTAGACCTCGATTAAGGCCTTTACCGCCGAGCCTTTACCTACCGAGCCCTTACTACCTATCGACTAAGATATCCCTAAGGACTTCTACTAGGCCGTTTTAATTAGATATATAGATACTAAGGATATAAAAGCCTGCCTTAACCCCTGCTTTTACGACTTTATCGACGACTACCTTAATAAGATCTACCTTAATAAGATCTCCCCCGACGATATCGCTAAGTTCTTTAAGAAGTAAGAGAAAATCCCTTATACACTCGACGAGCTTTAGGCTAAAGTCCTTAAAGAGCTCTACTATATAATTTATATATAGCTTAAGAGTAAGGCCGATAAGCTCGCCCTTTACTATACCGTTAATATATAAATTAACCTTAAAGAAGGGATATAACCTCCTTATACCCGCCCCCGCCCTTTTAGCGAAGCTAAAAACTAGATCGTCCGCGCGTACGTTAACGAATAGCTTAAGAAGGGCTTTATTCGCCGCTTTACCTCCCCCGCTATTGCCTTTATTATGCTTGCCTATAAGCCGGGCGGGGGCGTCTGTTTTTACGTTAACTATCGCGGCTTAAATAAAGCTATAATTAAGAACCGTTTCCTTTTGCCTTTTATCTACGATACTCTCGCCTATATCCGGAAGGCGAAGTTTTTCACTAAGATTAACGTTATCGCGGCGTTTAATCGCCTTCGTATTGCCGAAGGATATAAGTAAAAGACCGCGTTCGCTATACGGTATAGGCTCTTTAAGTATTATATTACCCCCTTTAGCCTTACCGCCGCCCTATCCTACTTCTAGAGTTTTATTAATACGGCCCTTTACGGCATCCTTAATAAGTTCTACTCTACCTATCTAAATAACGTCTTAATCTTCTTAAAGACGTAGGAGGAGCACTAAGCCTACGTTAATACGGTTCTTAAGCGCTTTAATACCGCCGGCCTTTAGCTTAACGGAGATAAGTATAACTTCTACGTTACTAAGACTAAGTACCTCGGCCTAATTATCTCGGATAAAGGCATTCGCATAGACCTTAATAAGGTTCGTGCGGTCTTAGACTAGCCTACCCCCTCCTTTATTAAAGACCTCTAGCGCTTCTTAGGATTCGCTAATTTTTATCGGCGTTTTATTCGCGGCTTTTCTAAGCTTACGAACCCTTTAAACGCCTTTACTAAGAATTCTACCCTTTAAATCTAGTCTCCCGCCTACGCCTACGCCTTCGAAGCCCTTAAGCACGCCTTTACTACCGCCTTAGTCCTCGTATACTTCGACCCTTATCGTAAGACTATAGTTTAAATAGATGCTTCCGACTAAGCCGCCGGGGGTATACTAATATAGCTCCTTAATAATAGTCGTTACTATCCGGTTGCCTTCTTCTCGTTAAAGCACTCCGCTTAAGAGTATAATTACGAGATCTACGATAAGGAACTCCTCGCGATTATAAAATCTCTTAAGGAGTAGCGCCTTAAGCTTAAAGGCCTACCTAAGTTTAAGATAGCCTTAGACTATAAGAATCTTTAGTATTTTATAACTATAAAGCTTCTTAACTAGCGATAGGCCCGCTAGGCCGAATTCCTTAGTCGTTTTAATTTTAAGATTGTCTTTTAGCCTAGCTCTTAAGCTATTCTCCCTAACGCTTTTAGCCGCTTGCCCGGCTCCCGCCCTTTCTCCCTTACCGACTAAGCCGACGAGAGGATTAACTATCGATATTAGGTTATCTTCCTTAAGTCTAAGGTTAATGCCTCCTTCTACCCTAATACTACTACCGCCCTTAATACCGTTAAGGAGTCTAATTCGTTTATAAATATAATTCCGATTACTTTAACCTTTACGCCCTCGACGACTTTAAGCCGATCGATAACCTTATCGACCGGGCTTATTCCTCCTCCCCGCTTATCTCTGCTATTCGCGTAGCTCTCTAGTCCCCTTAGCCCCGCTAGCCTTACCCCCTTTAAGCCTCCCTCCGCTCGATCCCTAAGACCGCTCTCTCTAAGGTCTAGGGCCGGTTTTATTTCTAAGGCCGGCTCTTCGTTCCCCCTAACGACGCCCTAATTCTTTAGATCCTCGTCCGCGCTTATACCTTCCCCTTTGCCGGCTACCTTAGACGTACGAAGACCGCTAGCCTCTACCGCCGGTCTTATATCTAGCCTAGTATACATAAGTCTATTTCTAGCTTTATACGGAACTATTATATATGCCTACGCGCTAAATCCCCTCGTTCCTCCCCTTAGGGCCTACTCTAGCCCTTAAGTATTCCCTTCGCCCTATAGACTAATATATCCGTCGATTTTATTACCGACCTCTCTATCTACCGCTATAACGGCGTTAAGTTTTCTAATATCCTCGTTATCGTCGACCGCTTTATAAAGATACGCTACTACGTTCTAATACCCTTAATAACCGTCGAAGATATTATTAACGCGTTTATTTCCCGCGTTTAGTCCCTCTATAGTACCCTAGCCTTTATTATTAGCGACCGTAGCACTTAGTTTATTTCGGCTTTCTAATAGTAGTTTAGTCGTCGCCTTAGTTACCGCCTCTACCTTAGCTCTGCCTACTACCTTTAGACCGACGGTTAGACTAAGATCGCGAACGCTTAGATAAAGGTTTACCTTTGTTATTATATTACCTACCTTTAGGACGATTAAGTCGACCTCCTTCCTTTCGCCGAGTTTACTACTAATAATTAGGTCTTTAAATCTACCGGCCTCTCCCCTTTCTTCGCTAACTATAGCTTTTACCTAAAGCTTAGCACTAAGCCCTTTAGTCCCCCCCCGCCTAGTATAACCCCCTAGTAGCGGAAGGAATACCTCCGCGGTAACGCGCTTACTTCCCGTCTCTAGCGTATCTCTAACTTCCTCCGCGATACGATTAAGGATGCTTAGGCCACTTAGGCTCGCTATACGGACGCCCGGCGGACTCCCGCCTTAGCGTACTAGCCCGGCGATATAGTATTCCTTAGCACCCGCTAGATCTAGACCCTCCGCTTTATAAAGAAGCTCGACTATAAGCGGGAGGGCCTATATAAGGTCTTTAAGGTATATAAGACGGCGTATCTTCTTCGCCTCCCTAAGGGCAGCCGCCTTTACCTTGTTTTTTATTACTCCCTCCTTACTAAGACCTAAGAGCCCCCTTTACCCGGCTAGTCGGAGCTTAACGTCTAGCCCGCCGATAACAGCGTTCTCCTTTCCCCTAGCGACGACGACGGCGATAACGCGTACCTTAAGTAGGAGTTTTCTTCTATCCTCGCGTAACGCTAGTACGCCTTTAGGAAGATTAAGTATTGCGTTTAATAGCGTTATAGCCCCCTTACGTAAGAGGACTCCTCCTGCCTTAACGGCTGTTAGGACGACCTTAAGGCTTTTTACGCCTTTAACCCGACTAAGCCTAAACCGGCCTTTTATACGGCATTCCTTATATCTTCCCTTTCGCCTAAGTAATAATAAGTATAATTTATTAATATAATTTACGTTACAACGGCATGTATTAGTTTCTTAGTTTTGCCCTTTATTTCTTTTTATTTCTCTCTTATTCTATATTAGGCCCGCTTTTAAGGCTAATTAATATAGATTTCCTTCGTTTTTATTAGCCTATTAACCCTTTTAGGCGTTTAAGTTAAACGCCGATTTAAAGGGGATATACTATTATAGTGTTAGGTTATATTATATATTATCCTACGTAACCTCTATATCGTATATATAGATATTTAGATCTAGTCTATAGCTATGTCCTTTCGTAGATTAATAACAATTATATACCCCCCCTAAGCTCGCTCTCTTATAATAAACGCCTTTAAAGAATTTCGGCATTATATTCTAGGGAATTCCTATAAGACGAAGGTCTATATAGACTATAGGAATATTACCTATTTCGCTAGGACGTAGTAGCTTAACGTACGGTAAATCCGTTAGGCAGAGTTCTTAGTAGATTTTATCTACGAAATTCTATATAAGAGGGGAACCGAAAATTCCCGTGCCGACGCTATTAATTAACGTCCCGACTATAATACGAAGATCGAACCTTATAACGAACGGCTTTTATATCTTAATATAGAAGGCAACTACGAGTAGCAATTACTTAATGCCGTATTTAAGATCGAAGGAGATAATTCTATTTTAGAATTATTTAAAAGCACTTATAAGGATACTAATTTTAGTAGGTTTAAGAAGTATATAACCTAGGAAAACGACCTCGCCTACTATAAGGGAAAGTTATTCCTTACGCTTAATAGCGAGGCAACGATTATAAAGGATTTTTACGAAAGCCCGATATATAGCCACTAAGGGATATCCCGGACTTATAATCGAATTCGGAATTACTATAATACGTATAATCTTCGCCGTAAAATTTAGAAGATTATTAAGGCATACGATACTTATAATAAAGCTAAGGCTATACGGCATAAGCCTTACGGAAATCTATAGCCTATAGAGACCCCCGAATTACCTTAGGAATCTATTGCTATAGACTTTATTACGAAGTTACCGAAATCTATCGAACCTATAACGAATATAGAATACGACTCTATATTAGTTATAGTAGACCGCCTTACGAAATACGGTTATTTTATTCTAATTAAAGAAGCTATATCGGCTAAGGAATTATCTTACGTCTTTATAAGATATATTCTAGCCGATAGAGGTCTATTAAAAACCCTAATTACAGATAGGGACCGAAAGTTTATATTACACTTTTAGTAGAGCCTTATGCGAGCTTTAGGAACTAAGCATAAATTATCTACTGCTTATTACCCTATTACCGACGGAATTACGGAACGGCTAAACTAGACCTTAAAGCAATACCTTTAAAGCTATATTAACTACTAGTAAGACGATTAGCTAGTTAGGCTACTAATAACCTAGTTAGCTTATAATACTTTAGTATCGGAACCTATATAGTAAACGCTAGCCTTTGCGAATTACGGATTTACGCCTTAAGCCTATAGGTCTTCCCTACCGGAAGTTATAGCCGAAAAAGCTATTTTAAGCTCCGAGTAGCTAAGAAGCTTATATTCCGCTATTAAAGACGAGCTCGACTTTATAAAAGAGCGAATAACTTATTATTATAATAAGAAGACCGAAAAGGAACCTACTTTTAATAAAGGCGATAAAGTCTACCTTATTAAGAAGAATATTACTTTTAATAGGCCTAATAATTCGTTAGACTATAAGAAGATAGGACCTTTTCTTATATAGGAAAAATTCTCCGACTTAACCTATAAGCTAGACCTACTAACGGCTATGCTTATATATCCCGTTTTTTACGTTTCGCTACTCGAATTAGCGCTTAAGAATAGCCGCCTAGCGAAAGATATCGATATACTAGTCGAAGAAGACGAATATAAAGTCGAAGAGATTTTATCTAAGAAGATAGAAAACGGCTAGCATTTCTATCTTATAAAGTAGAAGAATTATCCTTCTTCCGATAATACGTAGGAACCTATTAAGCATCTTAAGAACGCTCTTAAGAAGATTAAAGCCTATAATAAATCTAACCCTTAGGTTTAAGGGAAGAGGAGTTTAAGGGTTTAAAGGTTTAACCCCCCTTAGGAAAGGTAATATATTATAAAACTACTAATTTAGGTTCTTAGTTTACTTTCTTTTTTCTAAAGTACGGGATAACTTAAGTACTAAGGGAATTAAGTACGGAAATACTTAGTATAAAGGTACCGGGGTACTTAGTACTTTAGTACTTAGTACTTTATGACTTAGCATAAAGATATTCGCCCCGGACTTACCTATTATCCGGTTATACCCCTTTTCGGCCTAAGATATACCCCTTTTTCGAACCTAAGTCCCTTAGGACTTAGCTTCCTTAGGTACGGGGCGTACTACGCAGCTACGGTCACGCCGACGATCTTATTAAGCACCTTTGCTTAATAAGACCCGATAATTAGCTCGATGCCCTATATAATAGACCGATACCTAGACTACCGGGAGCTATAGGCTTAATATAGCCCTCCCGGCTTTCGGGACTAATTATTCGTCCGATCCTCCGTATAAGGAGGTTATACGACTTATATCGTATAACCTACCTATATAACATTATGCACGTAGTGTATAAATAGACCTATATAACCTAGATTAGTCTATAAGGGCTTTAGAACGACGCGGGAGGCAGCCTTTTCGAGGTTAGCCGACCTATATAGCCCTTACGTAGCCCTAGGGACCCGCATTAGCTTGGGGTAGTATAAGGGATACGTAGTAGAAGGTGCTAGAAGGAAAGGGACGTACCGGGACCGTCTAGACGGACGGGAAGAGCTATATAAAGGAACTTTAGTCCGCCCTTCCTTAGGCTCTCCTTCCTTCCTTTCTTCTTTAGCTTTTATTATAGTTTTAGTTTAACTACCTACTAAGTGACCTATACCTCTTTTAGTAGTGCCTTTAGTGCTCTAGCCTCGATTACCCCTACTTGCTTAGACTTAGCCAGCCGGTCTAGTATAAGTGACCCTAAGTGCTCCTCTGCTTACTATTCCGCCCCTATAGCTTTTAAGGATAAATAACGCCCTCTATTAGTCTTTAACTATTAGAGAATTAGTCCGGTTAGACTGTCTTCTATCTTCCAACCGTTCTATTATAATCGGGTATATAGCCTCCGGTAAGATCTTCTAACTCCGGGGCCTAGCTATAGTTGTACTAGTACTAGGTTTCTTAAGGGAATTCCTCGGAGTCGTATTGCGTTGTTAGGGGTATGTCGTCGTCGTCGTCTAGCTCCGGCCCGGATTCCGGCCCGGGCTCCGGACCCTTTAAGTCCGGAGCGGACTCTATAGAGGAATCCGGGGAGTCTAAGGAGTCCGGGGGTGCTAGTCCGACCCCCGCGTTATCTATAGAGTTATCTATAATCTCTCCGTCCTTTAAGTCGATCACTAGATCCTCTATCACGCTGTCCGGAGCGTCTAGACTATCCGGGCCGGCCGGGTCCTCCGGTCCGGCCGGATCCTCGTCTAGGTCCGACTATCTAAATAGGTCCTCCTCTTCTTCGATAGAGGGCCTAACTAGGCTATCTAGAATAGGTGCTATATTATTCTTAGAATCCCTAATAATCGTAAAACGTTTTTCGTAGTAGGGATAGGCAGAAAGGCCTATAGGATCGCTATTAAAAAGCGTAGGATCGAGAGCTTCTCTTAAAGGCGGTAGAGAGAGCCTAAAAGGTCTTTGCTCTAAGGTATTAAGGCTTCTAGAAGCCGCCGGCTTTCCTTTAGCTAGATTTTTCTTCCGGTAGCAATCTTTAGCAATATGCCTTACCTTCTTATAAAAGAAGTAGGTAAGGCTTTTATAAATACTATTGTTTTTCGAGCTTCCGGCCGATGCCGAATAGCTAGTTATTCCCGGGTTTAAAATAGCATTTAGGTCTATAGGATCGCTATAATTCGTCTATTTCCCTTTTTTCTTTAAAAAAACCTTATACCTTAGGCGGGGGTCCTTCTTCTATTGCCGGCGTTCGAAAAGCCGGTCGTCGATTTTAATTGCTTAGGCTATAAACTCGACGAGGGTATTAGAACGGTCTTATTTAAAGATCTTATCCTTTATATCGTCCTTTAGCCCCTTATAGAAAACCGCTATTATAGCGTTATCGTCCTATTCTAATTTCGATATTATCTGCCTAAATAAGGCAGTATAATTAGAAATAGAGGTTTTTTATCGTAAATACCGTAGCTTATGCTCTACGGCTCTCTTCTCGTTACCTACGCCGAAGGTCTACTAAAGGTTAGTTTTAAAAGCTTAATAACTATTAAAGATATCGTCCGTAAGTTTATCTTAGTCCCCCTCTACCTCGGTCACCCTATCCCTAAGAATAGGTTTAAACTAGGTTAAAGCTAATCCCCTTAAGCAGCTAGCTATAAAGAAGACCTTCGCTTTATTAATAAAGAAGGAATCCGGAAAGGAAAGAAAGAAGGCCTTTAGCTAGGTAAGAAATTCCTATAGCTTGCCGGCTTCTCTAGTGTAAATAGCCGGCTTCGGGGTTTTAATAATTTTCCTAAACTACCGGGGGTAGCGGAAGTCCGGAACCGGGACTAAGACTAGGGCGTACCCGGCCGGGCCCGGAGGCGGCGGCGGTCTTAGGGCGGCGGCGGTATAAGCCGGAGCCGGGCCTATAGGCGTAGTAGCAGAAGCAGCAGCCGTAGCTATAGTCGGACGAGCTGCCGGGTGAACTACCGGGCGAGAGGTTAAAGAAGTAGAAGAAGATATTCTTAAAGAAGTAGTTGTTTTTAGTGTTTTTTCTAAAAAGGCTTCTTTAAATCTATAAAGATTAAAATAAGATCTAAGATCTAATAGATTAGAAAGATTAGGAAAAGATTAAAGGGTAAGATAAAGACTAAGCAAAGATTAAATAAAGATTAAGCAACGGTCTTAAAAAATACACTCCGCGGCTAAGCAAAAGGTAAGAGCTTTTATCGTATAATAAAACGGTTAAAAGATAGAAGATAGTCTAACCGGACTAAGTCTCTAATAGTTAAAGACTAATAGAGGGCGTTATTTATCCTTAAAAGCTATAGGGGCGGAATAGTAAGTAAAGAAGCACTTAAGGTCACTTATACTAAACCGGCTAGCTAAGTCTAAGAAAGTAAGGGTAGTTAAGGCTAAAGCACTAAGGGCACTACTAAAAGAGGTATAGGTTATTTAGTAGGTAGTTAAACTAAAACTATAATAAAAGCTAAAGAAGAAAGGAAGGAAGGAGAGCTTAAGGAAGGGCGGACTAAAGTTCCTTTATATAGCTCTTCCCGTCCGTCTAGACGGTCCCGGTACGTCCCTTTCCTTCTAGCACCTTCTGCTATATATCCCTTACACTGCCCTAAGCTAATGCGGGTCCCTAGGGCTACGTAGGGGCTATATAGGTCGGCTAACCTCGAAAAGGCTGCCTCCCGCGTCGTTCTAAAGCCCTTATAGACTAATCTAGGTTATATAGGTCTATTTATACACTACGTGCATAATGTTATATAGGTAGGTTATACGATATAAGTCGTATAACCTCCTTATACGGAGGATCGGACGAATAATTAGTCCCGAAAGCCGGGAGGGCTATATTAAGCCTATAGCTCCCGGTAGTCTAGGTATCGGTCTATTATATAGGGCATCGAGCTAATTATCGGGTCTTATTAAGCAAAGGTGCTTTATAAGATCGTCGGCGTGACCGTAGCTGCGTAGTACGTCCCGTACCTAAGGAAGCTAAGTCCTAAGGGACTTAGGTTCGAAAAAGGGGTATATCTTAGGCCGAAAAGGGGTATAACCGGATAATAGGTAAGTCCGGGGCGAATATCTTTATGCTAAGTCATAAAGTACTAAGTGCTAAAGTACTAAGTGCTAAAGTACTAAGTACCCCGGTACCCTCGTACTAAGTATTTCCGTACTTAAGTCCCTTAGTACTTAAGTCGTCCCGTACTTTATAAAAAAGAAAGTAAACTAGGAACCTAAATTAGTAGTTCTATAATACCGTAGATTAAGCATTACGAATAGTACTAACGCTAAGTTCTTAGGTAATCTTATAGACTGCCTCCCCTATAGCTTAAAAAGCTAGTTAGCTATTAAATCCGTCTAGCACGACGCCTTTATCCTAGAGGACTTTAGAGCTTATTAAATTCGCGGGTGCATTAAGGTAGTAGCGAACGTTAGTTAGGTTAAGAGTTAAGTCTTTAATCACTATGCGTATAGTGCCTAAGCCTAGGACTTAAAGGTTGCTACCGTTTAATGCTTATATTAGACGATAGGCTAGAGTAAGAGTAAAGGTCGTAAACTACTTTAAGTCGTTAAAGCAGGTGTCTAAGGCTCCTATATCGTAGACGACTATATCCCGTAAGGACTTACAGCCCGTAGCGAGGATAGCGTTTTTAAATAACGTAAGACTTATAGCGAATAGGGTTATATCGCGTTTGCCTACCGCTACGATATCCGTATTGCCTTTCTTAAAAGGATTAATGCCTTATTAACGCTATTCTTCCCGTTTCTATTCCGGGGCTTTATTAAGGTAGAGAGTCTAGTAGTTACTTAGCTTATAACCTCTACTAGCAGCGATAATATAACTATATTCGAGTTTTACTTACTTGGATAAGTTATCTTTAGTTTAGGATCTAGTATTATCGGAGCTACCTTTGCCTTTACTATAGCCTCTACTACGGCCTTTGCCTTATCCTCCTCTACGGCTATTGTCTATTATAGATAGGGTTAAGGACGACTTATCTTAAATAGCTAACGCCTAGGAGCTAGGGACCTTTTAAGATCCCTTCTCTACCTAGCATTAATATTGTAAAAACTTATCGATAGCGGCTTTAGTAGGAAAATTATCCTTCTTATAGTCGTATTGCTAAGCGTAAAACCAATAAGGGTAACCTATCTAAAGGCTATAGATAGCCGTATAAACGTATATATTCTCGTCTAGTGTCTTATAGACGGCCCTTAGTTAACGCTAGCACTACTCTAGTCGTCGAGAGTATATATCTAAAGTAGTAAAGTTATAGGCTTTAAGTCTAAAAAACTTAAGCATCGTCTTTACGATAGAAGACTTAGGTAGCTATAAGACTGCACGTTATATAAGGAGGTATATCTCTTAACTTATCGAATTAATAGTCTAACCTCCTTTAGTAACTATCTCCTTTAGATTATCGGATAGAGTGATTATAAGGATTCTTATAGCCTTTAGGTCGTTCTTTTGCTAGTCCTTTTATTCTTCGGTAATGCTAATCGTGCCTACCGGACGTTCTAGCCTAAGGACGAGCCCTTTAATATATTCGTAAACATCTAATATTTTTAACGTTAGATTTACGTTAATTAGCTAGGCGGTATAGTTTTCTAGTCCCTTTAGACGTTTAATCGTGCCCGTAAGGGTACTATCGTCGTTCGCTATCTTAAACGTCCCGTTAGGTAACTATCCCACGGGTAAAAGAGGCGTTATTATTAAAAGGGTATTTTATACGTAGAAAAACTCTTTAAATAGGCGTTTAGGCGAAAAAACAGCTATAAAGGCGAGAAAAGTCGGAAAAAGATCGTAATAATCAAAAAGAACCACTCATAAAGCGTAGGGATGCGTTTTAGCGGCGCTTATAACCTCTTAAGGCTTACGTTAGGGCATGCAAGGCGTGCTGCGTGAGATCGTGCGATGATAATGATCTAGCTAGGAAGAAGCCCTATAGGCTAGTGCGAGGGTGCAGAAGGCACCCTGGCACGAGAGGCTGACTAACTAAAAGTGGGGCGAACCACAACAGCGGGACTTGAACCTGACTGATCCGGGTCGGTCGGTCGAGAAGATACTTTGTACTTGGTACCTGAGCGATCTTTTGCCGAAGTCCCTCCTGCCACCTGCCACCCCCCTGTTTTGCGACGTCCGACCTCATGCTTGAACGCCCCGTACGCCCAGAGAACAGATCGCCCGCCCAGAGAACAGATCCATGGCACCCGCGAGGCCGCGGTAAAGGGAGTGTCCCTCGCCGGTCGAGGTGAAGCGCCTGCTCGCCATGTCGTACCCAAACGACCCTCCGCCGGGCTACAGAGCGCCGCCGTTCCCATCCCTCAGCATAACCATGCTCTCGGACAAGACGCCCCAACGCTTGCACACAATCTACTACATCGAGGACGCGTGGCGCTTCACGCTGCTCTGGACGCTCATTACCTACGCCGTGTTCCATGTGGGAGCGGTGCTCGTGGCCGTCCTCACGCACGGCTGGAAGAAGTCGTCTTGGTCGTACCTCTGGGCGGTGCCGGGTGTCTATCTCGTCGTGGCGGGTCTCGAGGCGGTCCTCGCCGGCAGCGTTGTCGGTTTGGTGTGCGTTGCCTTGACTCGGATGGCTTTCTGGGGGTTTGAGCTGACATGTGCGGATAGGCTTGGCGCCGTGTATCGGGCCGGATACTACGAGATGAACACGTGGATCCCGTGCACCTGGGGGATCATCAACGTTTTGACGCTGGTTATATCGTCCTTTTCGATTCAGGGCGGCCTATAGAGCATCGCCGCCAATCGTTGCCGGTGCCTCGAATCACACAGTGACGCCACGGATAGCGCGTCATGAAACGGCGCCTTTCCTGGATCGTCGGATTGGCCGCTCTCTACAGTTTGTCTGATGGTTCGTTAAAAAGTCTTGCCGCCGTTGTGCCATGGAAGAAAACTGTTGTTGGCCGTTGGAAGTTGGTTGACAGTTGACAGCATTGATAAGTGATAAGGGAGTAACCTGATGAGGCCTAGCGGCTTGAATGCCGAGCTTTACCTGGTACCTACCTACGTAAAAGGGAGGCGCCCCCCAGCATGGATCCTGCAATGGCCTCGCGCCCAGCAGCGCGCCCGCCGAGTCGCAGTTCCGACCCCATAGCCCTAGGCCTTGGAAAGATGGACGCTCCCTCCCCCGGCGATTCGCCCCTCAAACCCTTCTTCGCCGGCCAGCCCAAGTCCTTGTCGGGCATCGCCCTCCGGGCTTTCTGCCTGGGCATCGCCTTTGCCGCGAGCGCTGTCGCCATGGTTGGCATCCTGCTCTTCACCCACAGCCCGGCATGGCGCGTGCCCTTCTTCCTGCTCGCCATGTCCACCTTTCACTTTCTCGAGTTCTGGACAACGGCGGAGCGGAACACGCTCGTGGCCAGCATCGACAGCTTTCTCCTCATGGCCAACTGGCCCTCGTACGCCATCGCCCACTCCGCCGCCCTCCTCGAATGCGCCGTCGTTAGCATTGTCTTCCCCAGTCGCTCCTGGGCACCCTTTCGCTCGGGCCCGTTTCTCTGCGCCGTCGGCCTTGTCCTGGTCCTTGTCGGCCAGGCCGTCCGCTCGGCGGCCATGCTCGAGGCTGGTGCCAGTTTCAACCACCAGGTGCAGACGAGGAAGGCGGGATCTCACACGCTCGTCACGGCCGGCATCTTTGGCACGCTGCGCCACCCGAGCTACTTTGGCTTCTTCTACTGGAGCCTGGGCACGCAGCTGGTGCTCGGCAACGCAGCTTGCTTCTGGGTCTATGCTGCGGTTCTGTGGACCTTTTTTAATGAAAGAATCCAGGTCGAGGAAGAGAAGCTCGTCGAGTTTTTCCAAGACGATTACGTCGAATATCGGAAGCGGGTTCCTACCATGATGCCGCTCATACCATGAAGGAATCGAGTTGCCGCATTTGGTCCCGTCGCTTCTCATGGAGACGGACACACGACTGGGGCGAGTCGACGAGGCGGACTGTCGTAGGGTTCATGCAAGCATCAAGAATACTTTTAGCTTACCAACAAGAAGAACTACAACCAAACTCCACCGCGTACCAGATCTGGTGAGAGCGTCTCCCTTTTCATGGGCAGACATTGAAAGCAAAATTACCAGCAACTGCTCCCTTGGCCGTCTTTGGGTTTACTTGATGCTTGCCGCTTGCTGCATCTCCCTGCTCACGCTCCCGTATTTGGCCTGCCAAGCATAAAAGTACATCAATGTCGCAAAGGGCTGGCCAAAGATGGTAAACGACACCCAGAAGATGACGTTGCCTACGAGCTTGCCGCCTTTGCCGAGCCTCATCTTCTCCATGGGCGCCGTGATGGCGATGAGAGGCAGCTGGAGAAACATGCCGAGAAAGGCGACGCCTGAAGGTTGCACGAGTCAGTCAGTGGGTGGGCCGCGAGGCGCGCAAAGGGAGGGGCGGACCGACCGATGACGTTGTGAGTGGGTAGCCCGACAAGGATCTCGTGGAGGACGGCTGAGATGAAGAAGACGACCAGACTGGCCACCCTGGGACTCCAGCCACGCCCGATCATGGGCATGTACACGTGGCGCTTGAAGTAGGTGTAGACGGGCTTGTTCCAGGTCCGCCAGTAGGCGCCTAGGCTCTCGCTGTTCCACCAGTCATCGTAGAAAGCCCGGTCGCCGAACCGAAGCACCTCGGCGAGGGCGTTGAGAAAGGACTGGAAGAGGGCGAAGAAGCCGGCGAGCCAGATGACGAGGGAGATGGTGGACAGCTTCAACAGCCGCTCAAAGATGGAGGCAAAGTCGAGCGAAGCAATTTTGTCGAGAGAGTTGCGCAGGACGGGCGCGGCATACTGGAAGCTGGCGAACCAGATGAAGGCGCTCAAGCAAAAGACCTCTCCCAGCCGCTTGGCGACAAAGAGCCACCTGATCTTGTCGGTCCGGGGATAGACGGGCTGGTAGACGAGCGTCGGGGCCCACCAGAAGTAGACGAGGTTGCCAAAGGTGATGTTTTGCGGATACGGGCACTTGGCGTACATGTCCGGGACGAGCTCGCCCTCGACGGGGTGCAGGTACGCGTGGCGCAGGTCGCGGTTAGTAAAGGCGTACGAGGCCGTCTTGAGCCAGACGATGATGGCGTGCATTTCGGTGAGGGTGCCGATGAGTGGGTGGTGGATGTAAAAGTAGACGACGGCCGAGGTCACGACCAGGGCCAGGGTGATGTTGACGGCATGGACCCAGGCGACGATGAGCCATGTCGCGTGAAACTTGTTGCTGTTGCGGTCCTCCTCCTCCGGGCTGGCGGCGCCATCCTTGAGGCGCTTTCTCGACCCCAGTGCCTGCTGGGCGGCGGCGAGCTCGATGAGATAGGCGGCCAGGAGATGGCAGGGAATGAGGATGTACAGCAGCCCGCCGACGAGAATGTCTTGGCGGCTGTAGGCGTGGCAGCGGATGCAGATCAAGACTCCGTACTGGGAGGGCGGGAAGGTCAGCGACATGGAACGCCGGGGGCGCATTGGCCAGGTATGAACGACAGGTATGAACGAGCCTTTTGGATGTTTTCAATCATCAATCGCAAGTTGCCGACGACTGCCAGTCACATTCAGCGAGGCGGCAGCGTCGGACGAGGCGGCGACGCTTACCCAGGACAATAACCATGAGATTGCGGAAGCCAATGAAGCTGGGGGCGGCATCTGAATCGTGGCTGAGGCACGAGGGCCGGACCTGGGAGTGGACGACAACGACATGGCGATACTTTTTCTGGGATGTCTTGACCGTGCCGGTGCGTGGCTCGACCCCAGTCTGATCCTTGCCGGAGTGGCGTTGTGTCGCGGTACCAGTCGAGGGCTCGACGCTGGTCGCCGTAGCCGCCATCACGTTGCAGCGGCGGCTTCCAATTGGCAGCGAGTTGGAGAAGGTGAGAGAATGTGCGAGGGGGAGAGAGAGGCCCTCGGGTGACAGGTGGCAACAATTTCAACCACGACGCGGGAAGTGGTGGGGTTTCTCAATCGAGTTCGGGCCCGGAGCCCTCGATGCGTCTGAAGGGCTAATCAATTAATTACTTTGCAATTGCGTGGCGACGCAGCTACAGCGCCAACACGAGCAGCGTCTGCGCCTCCTCTGTAGCCCGTCTGGAGGCTCGTGTGGGTAGTAGGTATTTGGCGCTGCCTGAGCCGGAGGAGAGGCAACAATAGGAACGTGGTACAGAATGAGCAGCCGCAATGAAGTGAGAAAATAAACAGAGGCCATAAAGACCAAGGGCAAGAGCACGGTATCCAGCAAGAATGTAACGGTTTGTGGCGGCGATCGATCGTCATTCGATTGCCCCCTAGCGCGGACGAGGACGGGTCGTCGTGCGTACCGGGTACTAGGTGGAAGTGCACGTGACGGGGCACTATGTAGGTACCAGGTACTTCGTACGTATCAGACAGGTGCTTGTCCTTATCGCGAAGCTTCCCGAGTTTGAGCATGGGAGATCGACATACGAATACTTCTGTGTCGCATTCTCGACACGTCCTCCCGGTCAATCGAACCATGGAATCGTGGAATCTAGCCCAGATGATGCGTTTCACCTCTCGACTTTTTTTAGTCACGGTGAGAGTACCTACTTCGTACATACATATACATAGGTAGGTACTCCTGTATAAACTTCTAGCCCCATCCCGCTGACTGAGCACTACTGGCTTCAGTCACGTGACATTCACTTCCTTCACGAAGCCACGCGCAAATGTCAGCTTGATCGACTCACGTCACCTCAAATGGCGTGTCTTCAAATACCATCAAAGAAATCCAGTCCCCGTTCGAGAATATTACAGCGAAAACTCACGCTCCATAGCAAATCAGCGTCCCGACAAGCCTGAGCGCGTCGCCACCACCTCATCGCGCCGCGTGCATGTCGAGGGAGCTCGTCCCAGGGGCTCGCAAGGCTCGCAACCATGGCTTACGAGCCGCGTGGTGATCATGGCGACCGCGGCGGCCATGATGGGGCGTACATGAAGATGCGCGGCCGAAGTGAGTTTGCCGCCGTACCTCTGCTGCCGTTCTGCCCTATGGTGCCCCTTGAGGCCCAGCAGCCACCACGGCTTTGTATCCCAAGATATGTCGCAACCACACCGCTTGGGCCCAAGAGAAAGCTCTCTTCATGGCCACAAATGATCCCGTCCGCATTCAGGGAGCACAAGCCAGCAAATGGGTTTGGAAGGCTAGCTCTGACGTGCCAGGGACGGGGATAATGGCGGTTCTCCCAAGCACCTGCTCTGATGAACCATCATCCAACATCTCTCGAACCTGCCATCTGTGACATTCTAGGCATTCTTTATAAACACGCTCGTCCTAGCTTCTGTGAAGCTAGGACCCTACATGTCGTCTCCTTCCAGCAACACGTTCTATCCTGGTGGTTGATGAGGCACCGACGCAGGAACATGGCATGACCAAGCGCTAACACACATCGTGCAGGGCCCGTCACCGACTACAATGCCACCGTCACGCACTGGCTGCGGAATCGAACTGCCAACTACAAGGGTGGCTACACGGGCGAGTCCGAGCGGCCCAGCGCGAGCTACATTGTAGATGTCGGTTTCTTCAGGTTCCCGTGTCGTCGGAGCTTAGGTTGACCGTCTTTATAGATGATACCCCCAGCAGGGCGACCCACGTCAGCGGCAGACAGTATTCCATCCAAGCACCTTCATTCGTCCCTGAACAAGATTAAGCATCCTGTCAACGTGGTCCGATGGACTCCAGAGGGGCGGCGGCTTTTGACGGCTTCGACAAGCGGCGAGTTCACCCTCTGGAACGGCACGGGCTTCAACTTTGAGACCATCATGCAAGCTCACGACTCGGCCATTCGAGCTCTGGAATACTCCCATAGCGACGACTGGTTAATATCGGCCGACCACGACGGCCTAATCAAATATTGGCAGCCCAACTTCAACAACGTTCAGAGCATCCCCGCGCACTCAGATCCGATCCGAGACCTCGCCTTCAGCCCAAACGACTCCAAGTTTGTGACCGCCTCTGACGACTCCACCCTCAAGGTCTTCGATTTTGCCTTGGGCCAGATGGAGTCCAAGCTGGAGGGCCACGGATGGGACGCCAAGACGGTCGATTGGCATCCTACAAAGGGTCTTCTCGTGTCTGGCTCCAAAGATCATCTCGTCAAGCTTTGGGACCCTCGCACCAGCCGCTGCCTTACGACTCTTCATGGACACAAGAGCACCATCACCAAGGTTACCTTTGAAAAGGTTCGCGGCTTGTGCCTTGCGACTTCGGCTCGTGATCAGACGGCACGCGTCTTTGACCTGAGAATGATGCGAGACATTTGCCTGCTTAAAGGTCATGAAAAGGACATTTCCACGCTTTTATTCCACCCCATTCACCCCAACCTGCTCACCACTGGCGGCATGGACGGCTCGCTGTTCCACTATCTCCTCGACACGCCCAATCCACCCATTGGCCAGGCCTTGACGGTCGCGCCGTACGACAGTCTGGATCCCACGACGGCCCCGGCCCAGTCGGTCTGGCCCTCACACCGGCTAGCCTTTGCGCACGACTACGCCATATGGTCCATCGACTGGCACCCCCTAGGCCACATTCTCGCCACTGGGTCCAACGACCGAATCACTCGCTTCTGGACCCGCGCGCGCCCCGGCGAAATGAATGTCTTCAAGGACCGGTACCACATTGGCGAGGCGGCCGCCGAAGCACAGGGAACATGGGATCGTCGCGGAAACCGCCGGCAACGACAGGAGGAAGAGCAGCAGGAAATGGAGGATGAGATGGATGCGCTGGTTGACCAGGATACGCTCAAACAGCAGGCGGCGGGCTTGTCCGGCATCCCCGGCCTTCCCTTGGGCGGGGGTCTGGTCCCTGGCCTTGGCTCAGGCGCCGTCATCCCACCACCTCCCATCCCAGGCGTCGGCTCCCATCCCTCTGCTCCTCCTCCGCCGCCCCTGTTCTCTCTTCCCGGGCTCAACGGCGCTCCTCACCCCCAGCTGCCGGGCCTGGACCCGAATAAGCCTCCAGACCCAGCACAGCTGATTGAGATTATGAAAAAGGCCGGTGTCCCTCTCCCGCCGCCCGGCTCATTGCCACACGGCCTCATCCCGCCCCCCGGAAATGTCTCTCTGCCAGGCAGCTTCCCCATGCCGGTCCAGCCGCCTCTGCTCCACCAGCCAGATGGCGATAAGAATGATGGCGGCAGACGGCGAGCTCCCCTCCCTAGTCAAGAGGAGAGCTTGCGGCAGGAGCAGCGGCAGGGCAAATACACTCGGGCCAGATAGGCTGAATGTTCCAGGCCACCTTGTGTGCCGGGCACGTTTTTGTCTCCAAGTGATTGATACCCCCCATCAAACAGCGTCAAGGATACTGGAAGCACGGCGGTAGCGGGAAGACGGCCTTGGTGCGGTGCGACGGCTACTGCTTTACCGGCTTGTATTCTCTTCCTTTCCCCCTTTGCCCGATCAGCCAGCTAGCTTGGTGGTATGAAGATTCTAAAACGATGATAATGTAATAGATGACGCGCAAACATTCATGGCCTCGTGTGCGTGTCTGTAGGTCGTGCACGCTTGCGCTCAACTCTAGGTGTCAAAGCGATTCCCTCAAAGCACGCGGATGAGGTCGTGAAATATGACGACGAGCTTTAGCGTGGTTGCATCTTTCTCACTCGCTCTCGCGCTTTCCGTCTGTGCCTTTCCTCTCTTCCCACACATAATGGCGCGCCCGTGCTCTCTCCCCTCCCATGTCCAAAGAGCATCCTCAGGCTATGACTTGGGCGGCGCGCCCTTGCCAAAGGCCTTTTGCCTATCGGCGTATTCCTTGATGACGAGCGCGCACGTCATGTCGGCACAGAGCCTCCTCCGGCGCTGGACGGGCAGTTTGGTGGCAAACTCGAGGCCGCTGGCGCGCTCGACAGCCTCGACGGGGACCTCAAAGTCGGTGAGGGGCTTGTCGTTTGAGATGCGGGCATTGGGGAGGACGAAGGCGCCAATGGCGACGTTGCCGCCGACGTTGCCGTCCTCGGCAAAGATGACCTTGTAGAAGTGGGTGGGGACGGCGACCGAGGGCGGGCTGCCAATCATCTCGTACTTGACGTACCACTTGTCGTCGACGGGGTCCTTGCGCGGGAGGTAGAGAGGCCCGGTGACGATGCGGACCGAGGGATACTGGACGGTGAGTCGGCGGCAAAAGTCCTCAAAGTGGGCCCAGTAGTCGCGGTTGAAGCCCTCGCCGACCTGGGGACACATGTTTGAGAGGAAAAAGGTGTCGTCCATGGCCCGCTGGGACCACTTTGCGTCGGCGGCGGGGACCTGGTGGCCGCGATCGTAGCCGCTGCGGAAGTAGTCCTTGAGCAGGGCGCGAAAGGTGGCGGGCACGGCGTAGTCCTCGACAAAGGCGCTGTGCCTGCGATCGGCCTCGCGCATGGCGAGCGAGGCGGGGGTGATGTGCTCGACGACCCAGTGCGGGTTGCGCATGCGGCGGTCGTAGCTGGATATGAGGGCGGACCTCGAGGCAACGTCCGACACGGGGCCGGGGAAGCCATACTCGAAGAGGCCGGCCGGGTTGACGGGGGAGCCGGCCACGGCGGCGGCAAAGGAGGGCGCGGCGACGGGCGCGGGCGACGTCTTGTTGGTCGAGGTTGTGGTCGTCAGTGTCGTGGTGGTGGCAGCGGCAATCTGGGGCTCGGGCTTTTTCGCGCTGGACGAGCCGAACGAGTAGACGGCTGCGGTCAGGGCAGCGCCGCCTCCGGCTCCGAGGGCAGCAAACATGGCGAGTGTGGACTTGGACATTTTGGCGGCGGCGTCTGGGGTCGGGCGTGGCATTTATAGCGAGGACGGCAGCTTGTTTCCGAGGTGAGGGAGTAGGAGTGGGAGGAGGAGGAGGAGTAGGAGGAGGAGGTCAGGCGAGACGGAGAGCAGGCGGCTGCTGAAAGAGAGTTCGAATTGGCAGCGAGATGGCGCGTCTGCTCACGCGGAAAGGGGCGGATGCGGCAACAGGCCCATGTGGCTTATCGGGCTGTGAGCTGTGCTGGGGGCTGCCGAGGCACGGGACGGGGAGCTGCAGCTTCGCAGCTCCAGAGTTTTTCTTCCTCTACGGAGTGACTCGTATTCGTATTCCGTACGGATAGGAGCCGCAGTGGGTCAGGGGACTTCCAATGTTCCCGTTGAAGCTGGTACGTAGTTACATACCCGTTGGCTCTCTTTATGCCAACTTAATCAGGTAATTAATAAGTTGGCATAAAGAGAGCCAACGGGTTACCTGATTAAGTTGGCATAAAGAGAGCCAACGGGTACATACATACAACCTGCCACCAGCATCGCCCAGTCAAGCTTTTCGCGACATCAGACGGCCCTGCTTGGCTCGACGACGGCGACGGCGCATGCCATGTACCCGCGACCGAATGATTGTCCATCCTTCATTGGCGCCTCGCGGTCGGAAAAACGTGGCCGTGGGACGAGGCACAAGACGTCGCTTCCAGGTCACGAGCCCTCGTCGTCCATCTGGGCACATGCCTACCGGCTCACCGGAAGGTCGCACGAGCGCCGTCGATGAAAAGTCATTTTTTAGCGTCCGACTACTCCATCATGCTGGAACCCACTCTGCATCACGAATGGCAAGCAGCAGGCTGTCTCCGTTCCACGTTGACTCGGATCAGCAGACTCGTCATGCGTCGAATGCCTATTACCGAGGTCGTAGAGGCCAGCCAGAGTGGCCACCCATGTACAAAGGGCTCTCTCGGAGCACGCATGCCATTAATATCCCAATATCGTACTTACAATCTAGCCATTCCAGTTCCAACTACAGAAACGAAGCGCTTTTCCTCCGCTGCCCGAGTCATCGCTCGCTCCTGGGAGCCCCGAGCCGTCGCGACTCAACACCAGCATACCGATTTCCCCCTGTCCCTCCTATCGCTGACGGTGTATCCGTACAGAGAGCCGATTGCGCGTAAAGCGTGTTTAGACAACAACTGCGCCGACAAAAACGGCACCAATCAGAGACGCCAAGGTAAGGGCGGCGCCAAAGGGAGCGGCACGGCCTCCGGCGGCGCTGGCGACGGAGGCTGCGGTGCCAGAGGAAGCCGATGCCGAGGGGGTTGCGCGCGAGGGCCCGGAGGTGACGCCAGACGTTGCAGTTGCGGTGGCGCCAGACGTTGCAGATGCGGTCGCCGACGAGGCGCCCGGACGGGTGGTGGGCTTCGCAACGCCGGGCGGGCAGTGCCAGTGGTCATGGTGCGGGACACACGAAGACTGGGCGTCATGGTCATGGTCATGGTCATGGTCATGGTCGTCGTCGTCGTCTTCATGGTCGTCGTGGCCGCCACCCTGGGGAGGAGGAGTGGTGGGCTTCGGCACGCCAGACGGGCAGTGCCAGTGGTCGCCATGAGGCTCACACGCCTTGGCCGCCTCGTCGCTGTGGCTGGCGGGGGCGAGGGTTGGAGTGGCATGGCAGTGCCCTGCTCTCGCGGATCAGAACCCGTCTCACGATGCCGCCGCCGGGAAACAACTAACAGTGGTCGCCGTGCGGCTCGCAGTCGCCCGAGCCCGTCGGCGAGGGGGGCAGCGTCTTGAAGGCCGGGGCCGACGTCGGCTCCTGAGGGAGGGCGACGGCCAGACCCAGCAGGCCCAGGGAAACCCACGACTTGAAAAGCATCTTCACTAGGGTTGGAAAACGAAGGGAGGGGGGAGAGCTGGAAAATGTGGGGAGAGGGGAGAGAGAGAGACGAGTTTCTGCTGCTACGGCGCGGCGGGAGCACAGGAACGCATGTTGGGTTTTATACTCGCACGCACGGGAGACGGACGGGCCCTGGCGCACGCGAATGGCCCTCGGACGGGCTCCCTGGTCGTGGGCAGAGCTCGGCTCGCAAGGGCTTCCCGCATTGTATATATGTATGCGTGCCGTTGGATGGTGATGTCGTTGGGTGGTGATGACGGCGCAGGGTCATCTGGGCCAATGAGGGGCCGGTAAGAACCTCTTTGGCCAGCAAGCCGCCGTGCAGACACCGAGGTTAACCAGAGACGGGTCATACAGGTCATGTCTTTCCCCGCTCGTCTCCCGCTCGTCTCACCGCCCGCGGATCGTCCTTGGCTTGGTCTGTTTCTGTTGTCCGTCGTGTTGGGGTCGCAGGGAACAAGGCGGCGGCGCAATTTATGTACAAATATATGTATGGCGTTTGGTCGCGATCCCTACGGCACCCGCTCTGCTTTGATGTTACTACCTGTCCGTGCTTGGAAGAAAGTGGCAGCACATTTGCGTACCATGTACGAAGTAGTACTTCGTATGAATCCATGCATGACGGGATTCAATATTGGGTATTCGTACACGGGCGTGCAGACGTGGCCTGTCTGTCGTACAACATGGTCACAAAGCATCTTAAAGCAAGTTTCCGGCAACAACCGACGCTGACTCACGGGCAGCAGACAGGGGCAGTAAGTCCTCAGGGTGCATGGGCCGCGACGAGCGACGAGCACCTGGCAGTTGGTTGGTAGATATTGCTTTGCAAGTTGTGAACCAAATGGACTCGGGCGAAGATAGGCCCGGGTGGAGTCGAGTGGAGGAACCCTGATGGCTGACCCCGGGGGTTCCGCAAAAAGGTGAGACACCAAGAAGAACTTAATTATAACAGAGTTATGCACTCTGGAGAGCACAAGTGCTCAACGGTACATTGCCCAACCCAAGTCTTGAACAAGAGGCGAACAACATGGTTGTCGGCAAATTTGTGGAGACGCGGCGATGACGGCGCGGGGCAACGAAGCCGCCGGGCCCGGGAGGCTCGCGGCAGGCGTTGTTTTGGCCTCGCGAGCCACTGGCATCCATCACACAGAGCAGGACGTGGCTGGCTGTGAGGGTGACGATATTGACCATGTCGGTGTTGAACATCTCTTGTAGAGTCGCATCCGAGGAAAATAGAAGCCTTTTCTCGACGAGAGCGGGACCCCGAGTCTCTTGGCGATGACGAGATGCCGGAACGGGGACGAATGGCGGCGTGAATAATGAAGAGGCGTCAGCCAAGGGCTCCACCAAGATATATCGCACAAGACATTATAGATTGCGGTCGTACTCTGGCATGTTCCTGTAACGGTACGGAGTAAGTACGATGCAGTGCATGGAGCGGTGACTAGATGCCGGCATGGCTCGAATCATGGAGCCGTCCGGGACGGTCAACACCCGACCCGACCCTCGATTGCTCAGGTCGTCCGACAGGCCTCTGACTCGCGGCGTGTGTTTTTGCTCCTCGTCCAGGCTCTTTACAGAGGAGACGGGCTCCCCTAGTGACTGCCATGACGCGGGCAGTAGGAGAGAGGGCGGGCTGTTCATCTAGCCATGGCCATGGATCGGCACAAGAGTCGCTGGACGCTCCTTTGCCGGCATCGATGGCATCGGATATGTGTTGTTGCATGCATGAGTTGGACGGCATCCGGCAGCGTCAGAGGCGAGTTTTTTGTTGTTCAAAAAAACTTCGATTTATTGCGGGGGCTGGCTGCATGGCATCAGAGAACCTTGATGGCCAACCCTAACCTGTTCATGTGACACCCAGTGACCGCTTGCCACAGACAATGAACAACGCAGGGCACGCAACAGTCCAAGAAAGGGAGGAAAATGTCAAAAACTATGCCTCTTTTCTTCCTCGACCTGACAGTAGCAGCAATATATGTTCTTCTCTTCTCTTGTCCGCCGGCTTCCTACTCTGGCCTAGCGCGTCGCAGTCGGTATCCACTTTGGACTCGACTTCTTTGCCATCGACGACGCCCAATGCAAGTGCAAGCCAGCAGCGACTAAAACTACATCAGCCTCAGTCAGACTCTCCGACTCTTCTTCTTATCGACCCTCGCCATTTGTCCCCGTCCTCATCCCGTCTCTTCCGCCCTCCCTCACGCGCCTACGAAATCCCATTCCCAAATCCTGAACAACCCATCCCCCCCCCTCTGTCCAGTGGCCCCCGAGTACTCGTCTGCATCGCCGGCCATGGAGCTGGTCGCAAAGGACCTCGACAATGACACCCGCGGGTGGATCATGTGTATCGTCAGCGGCATCGGTCCGTCCTCCTTCGCCTGCGTCCTCCCGCGGCGCATCGTTAACATCCACCAGCCTGCGTCTTTGGCGCTTCCGTCATCTGCGTCGATGTCTTTGTACGCCTCTTGCCAGGCAAGCACAACTTCCGCATCGAGGAGAGCAATGCCTTTCTGGCATGCTCCTTGAGTCTCAGCTTCGGCGTCATGGTACGTCGGCTCTGTCCCCGAAACAAGAAGCCGTCCTGACTCGAGCAGCTCTTCTCGTCGCTCTACAGCATGCTCCCCGAATCAAAGAGCTACCTCGAGGGCGATGGCTGGGACGATCAGCCCGCCGGTCTCGTCATGATGGCTTGCTTCGCCGGCGGCTTCTTCGGCATCCAGGCCGTCTCGAGGTTCCTACACCAGTATATGCCCTCCCACGTCGTCGACTGCGATCACTCCCACGACCAGCAAGCGCCTCAAGCCGACGACTCACGCAACAGTTCTCGACAGCCCTCGAGAACCAGCCGCGCCCGACGACGACTTTCTCGCACCCGCTCTCCCCACTTCCTCGCCAAGGACGGCTTGCTCGTAACCGCCGAGAATGGAACCGTCCGTCCCTCCGAGTCGACGCCCTTGCTAGACCCGGACTGTGACGCACTCACGAAGCTCTCCGAGAGGAACGCCTCTGTCAGGCGCGATGAGATGTCGGAGCAAGCCGTCAGCCCCTTTGTCGCTGGCCGAGAGCGCACCGCCACCGGCGACGCTGCCCTGACGCGGCGGGCCTCCGTGTACGACGTCCAGAAGCGCGTCGTGTCTTTCGTCAAAGACACCAAGCGCGACTGCGACGAGGAGGATAGATGCTATGGGTACACAGATCCCTGTGGCCAGGAGTGCTTCAAGCACCTGTCAACGCGCTCAACAAATGGTTCCACCTTGCTTCGTACCACGACCGGGTCCCTTTATCCCTCGGCAGGCTCCGTCTTCCGCGACCACAACCAGCATGACGCCCCAGAACCCTTGAGCCCCATGTTTCGCACCAGCCGGGCGGCTTCGCGCGACCCCCTTTATACCGTCGAGGACCCGCACGCCGACTCTGTCTCCGGCGACGCGGGCGATGTTGAGGCTCAGCACCATCACCACGTGCCCACAAACGCCTTTATGTCCATCGGCCTGCAGACGTCGATTGCCATTGCCCTGCACAAGTTCCCCGAGGGCTTCATCACCTATGCCACCAACCACGCCAACCCAACGCTCGGCTTCAACGTCTTCATGGCCCTTCTTGTGCACAACATCACGGAGGGCTTCGCCCTGGCCTTGCCCCTGTACATGGCCCTCGGCTCTCGCTGGCGCGCCATGCTCTGGTCCTCGATCCTTGGCGGCCTGTCGCAGCCCATAGGCGCCGCCGTCGCCGCCCTGTGGTTCAAGCTCGCCCAGCGTACACACATGACGCCCAATGCCGTCGCCTACGCCTGCCTCTTTGCCGCCACCGCGGGCATCATGGTCAGCGTCGCCCTGCAGCTCTTTGTCGAGGGCCTCAGCCTCAACCACAACCGGAATCTGTGCATCTTCTTTGGCTTCATCGGCATGGCTGTGCTGGGCCTGAGCAACGCCCTGTTTGCCGGGCACTGACGACGGGCTGACCACCCCCGGGGTCGCCCCCTTTTCTGTGTGATTTTGTTGACGACGCTGCCGAGGAGGCAGAAGCGACCAATGTATGACGACTCCTTTTTTGCGTCTCGCATTTTGGGTTTGTTTTGACACTCTTTTTTGGTCTCCTGGTTTTGGGCGTGGGTTTATAGATGAGGCGCGGAGTTTTGCCATGTTTGTGTGGGTGTTCACTACAACGACGGCGAGGGCTCATGTACATGCACTCGCACTCTTTATGGATTCGAGATCGGAAAGTCATGGGACGGGATGGGTAATGATTTATGGCCAAGATTCACGATTAAGGCATGTGTCGCATCAGCCCGCGGGGAAGTACGAATACGCAGGCCCCTCTACCGCGTTATTCTAGCTCCGTTCCGATGCGACAGCTCCGTTGGTAGTATGATTGTTATGGAATATCGGCGTCTGTTTTGGACAGCCAGTTGCAAAGGGGCCAAGAACCTGAGCGAATCTACCGTCGTGACACTTTTCTCTTCATCATCACCGTACTCCATCCATCGCACCCTTGACCACACGTGGCTCTCTCTTTTGAAAAGAGTCCCTCACTGTGTGCGGGTTCCTCGCAGCGTCAAACCCACATAGGCTGGCAGGGCGTATCGGGGCATCTCCAAAACGACAAGTCGGCCGTGGCAAGACCTAAGGCCCTACCAGAGCGGGATCGATGCTGCAGCTCGGATCGTGCGCGGGCGGATCGCACGCCAGCAGCAGGATATTGGCCTCGTCGTCGAGCCACTCGTCGCGTGGCGGGCCGTAGTCCATCTGCGCTGCGAAAACTTCGCTCCACCAGCCTAAGGTTTGAGACACCAGCGGGAGGTAGGTCGACTGCGCCACGTCTGTCTCAGAGGCGACCCGGTCGGAGGCGAGGTCCTGGGCCTGGGCCAGCAGCGACGTCGGGTCCGCCGCGGCGGCCGGGCCGTGGTCTCTTGTCAGGTGCAAGTCGAGGTCGTGGTAGCGGATGAAGAGGTCGTCGCAGTGGGGGCAGGGAATGGTGTGCTTGGCCTGGTTGGCGGCGCCCGACAGGTCGTCGACAATGTCGGCCGTCTTGTCGGCCGGCCTCGACATGCGCGTCCGCACATGGCCGAGATGGAAGAAGCGCACGTGGTTCTCGAGCCCGGCCTTGTTCCTAAACCTGGCGCCGCAGCCGTCGCTGTTTGACCAACCCACAAAGTCGAGCCCGGCCAGGGCGGCCTCCCCGCAGACGAACCGGATGCCCTGGTGTGCGGTCCGGACGTGGACCTTGAGGTTGGAGTTTTTGGTAAACTTCTTGGTGCAGCAGTTGAAGGTGCAAGCGTGAGTCTTGCGGTCCTCGACCGACTTTCCCGAGTGATGCATATCGATATGCTGTTCGAGCTCGCACCGCGACGTCGACTTGTACTCGCAGAATATGCAGTCCTGATGCTCCCTCTTGAGATGCGCCTGCAACAGCACCTCGGTCGTGAACCCGATGCGATTCTCCGTGCCCTCCTCGGCTGCCCGCAGACCGCACTCTGTGCACCAAAACTTGATTTCGCCGTGCACCTTGTCAAAGTGTCGCTTGAGACTCGACTTGGTATCAAACGCCTCGGCGCACGACGGGTCCGGACACTCGTGCGCCGGCATCTCCAAGTGTTCTCGGCGGACATGCTTATGCAGAGTCTCCTTTTTCCGGAAGCTCTGCCCGCAGTCCTTGCAGCGAAAGCGATCTGCGCCCTCGTGGACCGCCTGATGGCGGTTCAGCCGCGTGCCCGTGACGAAGCTCTTGCCGCAGCCTGGGCGCTGGCAGACGTACTTGCGTTCTTCGGTGTGCACCGCCTTGACGTGCTGCTTTAGGTGCTTGTCCTCTATGTAGTCCTTGTCGCAGCCATCGTAGGAACACTTGAAGGGCCGCGAGTTGGTGTGCGAGTTGAGGTGGTCTCTGAGGCGGGCCGGTCGGTTGAACGTCTTGGGACAGCCCGGCCACGTGCATGCCAGAGTCTTGAGGTCCGAGGGGAACTTTGGTCTGGGCGTCGTGGCTGCTGTGACGGGGGTTACTGCGTCTGCCACCGGGCTCGGTGTGCAAGTGTAAGTCGACGCGGCATCGTCGTGGCCGTCTTGAATATCTAGCATCGTCGAGTCAGCGGATTCGTTTCTTTTTGGCTCTCTCGTGGCGGCCCGTACATGGACTGTCGGCTTCATCCAAGCGCTGCCTCTTAGAAGGCGAGGAGGCCCCGGGCGCCTCCTCGGCCATGCTGCGCTTGCACATTGCGTGCCGGGGCTTGCAGCACGTTCGGGGGGTTGGCAAATTTGGCAAATTACCTATCACGGGAAGTCGATGAAGGCGGTGAAGAACTTTTTACTGGGTCGGCGGCCAGTGTGAGTGGAGACTCGGTGACCAACAGAGCGCTTCGGCGAAGCCACGGTAAAACTTTATCGAGCTCTTTGAGTCCAATTTTTTCCCTTGCCCAAATGATCGAGTCGCGCAACCATCACTTCCCCCAACGACGATAATCACCAAGGCAGACAAGACTCCCCGAGGCCGATTCCTTTTACCACGTTCCCAGCATGTCCGACTTTGGCGACGACGATGTCGGCGCAGGCGGGTACGTGCCGCGCCCCATGGACGGCGAGGCGCTTCGTGGTCTCGGCTGACCCTGGGTTCCTGTAGCGATGAGCCCATGCTGGACGAGGACGTGACGGAGTTTTACGACCCCGAGGTCGTCGAGGGCGAGGACGAGGAGCACGCGGTCAACGGCGAGGACCAGGACAACGTTGTCGTCTCGGGAGACCCGTCGGCGGCCGCAAACGCACTCAAGGGCGGCGACAGATCGGTCAAGGACAAGAAGATTCCCGAGAGCGAGAGGACGACGACGCCGTACATGACAAAGTACGAGCGGGCGCGCATCTTGGGCACGCGGGCTTTGCAAATCAGGTACGAACGCGCGAGGACGATTGCGCGCGCGCGCGAAGCGGCTGACAAGTTTGGCGGTGACAGCATGAATGCGCCGGTGCTCGTCGACCTCGAGGGCGAGACGGACCCGCTTCAGATCGCCATCAAGGAGATGCGGGAGAAGAAGATTCCCCTGATTGTGCGGAGATATCTCCCCGATGGCTTGTATGTGTTCCACTATTGCCCAGTCTTGGTAACAAGGGTGATGACGCAGGCTGACCTGGGGGTGAATCAGCTACGAGGACTGGACATGTGAGGAACTGCTACAATGAGCTGAGGTGAAGAAGGTAGGAGGGGCTGATGATGGGACGAGTGGTGGGCTGGTGTTTCGACTTGTGATGAAGCACGCCATGTCGTTTACGGCAACTCGTTTACGCCTATTGGTCGTCGCCCTTTTCTGCCGCGGCTCTTGTGCGTCGTGTGGGGATGGTATCTCGGAAGAGTCACTTGTCATGCATGAGCGTGGAGTTTTGGAATTTGATTACAAGTTGGAAAACGAGGTGGAACATGATGAAGAGGTAGAGTGTTAGCACTACCGATGATGTGCTGCAGCCCGAGGGCAGAGCTTAGAGCTTCGGCTACGCTTGATGGCGCGGAGGACACGGAAGAGCCGACGTCGGATGCAATCGAGTCTAAAACAACGGTGTCTCCACTCCCCCATCCCATGACATCTGTCAAGGGTTTTGGTGATTCGGAAGGCGTGTAAGAGAGCCTGGGGCCCGTGCCCCGTGCTGTAACTGTAACGATGATTTAACGGATGCGCTTGCGCTTGTCAACGGGAAGGCCCGTCATTCGCCCGAGCAAACGTGACAAGGTTCCAACCCAATCAATAAAAAAGCAAACACTGACGCTACGCTTACTTTGTATTCGTACAGCTTTACGATTCTCTCAACCTCGCGGGAAAAGCATCGAGCGTTCTGTCCCCAAGACAAAACACCATGAGAGTCTCGACGCTCCTCGCCGTTGCCGCCTCGGCCGCCTCCTCGCCCGTGCCCGCCTCGCCCCTCGACAAGCGTGAGATGGGAGGTGTAAGGCCGTCCTGCCCCCCCCCCCCCCCCGTCCGTGACCGACGCTGACTCTCTCGACTCCCCCTCTCCAGGTCCTCACATGCACCGGGGCCAACGCAACCGGCACGTGCAAGCACCAAGTGTACGAGCTCAACAAGTGCGTGCAGCTCGAGGCGCCCTTTTACCAAAACACCAGCACCTTTGCCCCCGACGGCGAGACCTTTAGCTGCTCCCCGCGCGTCACCAACTGCAGCGCCATCTGCACCAGTCCCACGGGCTGCACCTTTGGCGCCGTCAACTTTACCTACGAGCACAAGTTTGACCTGGGCGCCATCCAGTGGAACACGCTCATCGCCAGCTTCGACTGCCTCCGTAACCCCGGCACCTGAGCGTGACGACCAGCATCCGACAAGCCTCCTCTCCCCGGCTCCCTCTCCGGCGCCGCCTAATGAATCCCCCTTTGCCTAACGAAAGCGTCGCCCAAATCACGGCCTCTGTTTTTGGACAGTTGGATTGAAAATTGTACATGCGTTCTCATCACTCTCATCACTCGTCCGTAGCTACTACAATTATACATTGATCATGAGTTTCGCAAGTTACCGGCAAAAGATGGTGCTATTCGTAGGTGGTTCGACAGGTACTACTACTTGGGTGATGTCATCATCCCCCACTCCCTTTACCCCCCAAACCAGAGCCCAAACCACCTTCTCACCTCGGACCTCGCTGCGACGAGACCTCAAAGAGCCGTCGCTGCTCCCACCAGAAAACAGCCTCACCGTTCCTGACCTGACAAGCAACCACCACCATGGCCTTCACCACCACGTCCACCATCACCACCTTTGGCGGCCGCCTCCTCAAGCTCACGCACCAATCCACCACAACCTCGACCCCGATGAACCTCAACCTCTTCCTGCCCGCCTCCGCCACCCCGCAAAGCCCCTCGCCGCTCCTCGTCTACCTCTCCGGCCTGACGTGCACCCCCGACAACGTGACGGAAAAGGGCTTCCTGCACGCCCACGCCGCGCCCCTCGGCCTCGCCCTGCTCTTCCCGGACACGTCGCCGCGCGGCACCGACCTGCCTGGCGAGCACGAGGCCTGGGACTTTGGCAGCGCCGCCTCCTTCTACCTCGACGCCGCCAAGGAGCCCTGGCGCGACACGTACCGAATGGAGACGTACCTGACCGATGAGCTGCCGCGTTTGCTCTTCGGGGCCTTTGCCGAGCTCGACGAGGCTCGCGTCTCCATCGCTGGACACTCCATGGGCGGCCACGGCGCCCTCACCCTGGCCCTGAAGCATCCCGGCTTGTACAAGAGCGTCAGCGCCTGGTCCCCCGTCGCGAACCCCTCCAAGTGCCCCTGGGGTGAAAAGGCCTTTGCCGGGTACCTTGGCGACGACCGCGAGGCCTGGAAGAAGCACGATGCCACCGAACTGATCAAGGGCTGCAAGGATGCCGTCTTCAACTGCCTCATCGACGTCGTAGGTCAACCCATGCCGCGCCCCTCTTCATATACCCCGTCGATTTATAGTAAAGGCAAGGCCCGAGGGCTGACAAGGATACGCTCCACCCCATCCACGGCTGTAGGGCACCGCCGACAACTTCTACAAGCAGGGCCAGCTGCTGCCCGAAAACTTTGAAAAGGCCGCCAACGAGGCCGGCATCGAGGGCGTCAAGATCCGCTACCAAGAGGTAAGAGGCCGCTCGCCATTGCCCGAGCCCCGTCAGGACTGACCCCGTTCTCCACCGGTTGCAGGGCTATGACCACTCCTACTTCTTCATCTCCACCTTTGGGGAGGACCATGTTAAGCACGCGGCCAAGGCTCTCGGCCTGTTGTAGCCAATGTGCGGTGGAAGCACGTAAAAGACGGCCGACACACGGGAAACATGAAACATGTGTTGAGAGGGGCCCACGATTCTCTCACAGATTCTTCCAAACCCACCCGTATCCGACTCCAACGAGACGATATCTCGCCCAAAGCCAAACGCGCATGCAGCAGTCGCTCCCACCCGTCCATGAACCGTCGAATTGGAATAAATGAAAACGCCGTTCCAAATGTTGCCAGCAAACCCCTGCCAAAGCACAACGGTCTAAACGTCAAGTGCGACAAGGGTATCAAGACATTACAGTTCCAGTTTCGCCTCGGAGAGCATTTGCCAAAGAGGACCCACCCCGTTCGGCATGACATCTAACTGCTCCTCTTCTCCGACCCTCCGCCCAAGGCATCCTTGCCAAGCTTGACCCGCATTTCGGCGTCGACATCGCGCCGCAGCCGCTCAAACGCAAGCCGCTCGAAGCGGCTGAGTCCCTTCCACCAGTGTTGGCCCGCGTCGTGCTCCGTGATGCGCTCCAGCAGCTCCGCCGTCTTGACGCGGACCTCGCGGTCCTTGTGGAAGAGCCCGAGGGCGACATAGAAGAGCCCCGCGTGCGACTCGGGCGCCACGTTGAGAAGCAGGCAGATTTCGTCGTACGAGTGGACGAACTTGGAAAAGGTCAGGTAAATGTCCCGGCTCTGGGCCGGGGATAGGCGTTGCAGGCGAAGGCGGTCATGCATGTGCGCCAGGTCAAGGCCCTTGAGCGGCCGCACCGTGTAAATCTGGGCAAGGTCCTGCGCGAGACGTCAGTTGCCAAACCCAGCGAAGCCGTGCACCAACTGGTGCTCTCACTTGGATGTAGCTGTAGTAGCTGCGCGTGTTGCGCCATCCCTCGATCCTCGTCACGTTGCCGGCCAGCTCCTTAAGCTTGGCCGCATCGTCGGCCCAGACATAACCGTGGCCGCTCGCCCCGGAAAGTGTCAGCTCGTTGTCCTCGCTCCCTATGTAGAGGGCACTTGCGCCGTATACGCTTTCCTCCAGCTGGGCCGCGATTCTCGTAAACTTGAGCACCCAGTCGCGCCACTTGGCCCGGATGACACGCTCCCCGTGCCTCGCCGCGATGCTCCTCAGTATGTCCGTCACAAACGCCGCGTCCCCGGTCAGATCTTGGCTGTTGTTCACGGTGCCGCTGGCAATGGTCGCGAGCGTCGGATTTTGCTGCTGGAAACAAGTGAGTCCCTCGGTGGCTGGCGAAGGGTCGATTTTGCTGCTAATCTTGACTCGGCCGCTCGGCAAGTCGCAGAGGATATCCCACCACTCCGGGTGGTTCTCAAACGTCGGGTTGGTCACGCCGGCGATGAACCCCGGGACGTTGAGGAGGTCGTCGATCTTGGTAAGGTCGGTGTAGGGGAACGCGTGGCGGGTAAAGCCTCGCAAAATCCCACCCGAGGCGAGCGCGCACGCGGCGAGGACCGCCTCGGCAACCTCGCCCGAGGGCATGTTGTGCCCCAGGAAGATGACCCGCTTCTGTGTCAGTAGTCCGTTGACGAGGACGATGATGGGATGCGTGCTGGTGCCGTTTGTCGTCAGGTGAGGGTGCAGCGCAAAGGGCTGCGGTGATTTTGCGTGCGCCTCGCAGAAGTTTTGTATGAGCTTGATGAGGGAAAAGTCCCCCACGGTCTCGGGCATGACGGCCGTGGGCACTTTGATGGGGATGGGAATGCCCTTGTACATGACCTTTGTTTCGAATTCGTGAGTGTCTCGCGGGACCGAATAGATGGAATGGTTGCCGCTCTCGATGTGGGCCTTGGTCCCGGCTCTCGAGATACCGGCCATCTTGGTTGGACTGCCGTCATTGTTTGCGTCTGCGACAACCTCGCCCTTTTTCGAAACCAGGCGCGCCTGGATCATCTGCTCAAACTTTTCGACAAACAGATCCCTGTTATCGCTGGCCAGTAGCAGGTTTCTCTCAAGGATGCTGAGCTTGGGCATGAGGGACAGGTCCATGGCGTTGACGGCGTCGTACAGCATGGCGAGAGTCTCGGGCACAGGCGATTTAAAATACTCTTCCAGAGCCAGCAGCAAAAGAGGCTGATGATGGAACACCAGACGTCAGCTCGCTCTCATGCCGCAAGGGAAGGCGTGGCTACCGACCTTGTAAATGTGCAGAAAGGGGTGTCTCGTGCAAATGGCCATGGCCTTGACGATGGCACCTCTCTTGACCGACTTGTCGTGCTTGGTGTTGACCAGATTCAGCACGTGTATCAAAGGCGGCCCTTCGCCACCTTCGGGTTCGCTATCCGTTGAGTCATCGTTCAGGTCATCGTCCAGGTCAACGCCCTGGCCATCGTCGTCGTCGTCGTCGTCGTCGTTGGCATCCTCCGTGGCAATGCCGGCGGCGCGATCTTGCCGCCTCTTGCGTCTTCTTTTCCGGCCTTCTCTAGCCCGTTGGGTCTCGTCCTCGTCCTCCTTGCTGATGTCTTTGTGCAGGAAGAAGATGGTCCAGTCCTGGTTGCGAGCATGCGCCTGATCCGGTAGCATCAGCTCCGCCAGCATGTTCTCGTCACCGGTGATTGCAACGGGGTACTGGTGCTCCATGACGGGGCCTCGATCGATATCGAAGGACGCGACGAGTATGTACTCGACATGTTTTTCAGGCGAGCCGCGGGGATATTGCGGTCGGAGCCTCTTGGGAGAGCGGGAATCGGCATTGACGCGGCGCGAGGCTGAGATGGACGAGTGCTGAGAGGGCGGCTCGAGGGAAGGCGTCTTGGACTTGGAGCTCGGGTCCGACGTACGGTCCGTGTCGGCCATGGGGGGCTGCGGCGAGGGCGGGGGCCGCGAGGCATGTGATATTTCGGAGGGGGATCGGGACGAGAGGATTGAGGATATGGAGGTTCGCCGATTTGGCGATGAAGCATTCGAACGGCCGCTAATGGTACCAATGTGTCGGGAAAGGTAGGGCAAGGCTGTGGCCATCGCTGGGCGCCCAATGGGCGCTCGAGCCGTGGGCGAGACAGCGGCCTCACGGCCTGGTTGCTTGTTCTCCCCGCCAAACTCTGGCACCGTGTCTCGGCTGTCGGAGTCGAGACGCGACGGCTACGTATCCGTCGAGCTGGATCACGATGGCGCAGACGAGGCCGAGGGAGGCAGATGGCGATGGCGACGACGTCAGTATTTCAGCCCCTCGTCGGTGGTGGCGGGCAGGCAAGCAGGCAAGCAGGCAAGCAGGCAAGCAGGCAAGCAGGCAAGCAGGCGAGACGGGGTTATCGAGGGAGGCCTGGTGGCGCGAGGGGCAGCCATGAAACGTGGGATGGCTTGGATGATGCGCGGCGAGATGCCGTGTTCCGTCAGGGGCCCCCTGATGGCACATTCATCAGGACGGGAAGCATAGTGGCCAGCCTGGCCCTTCTACTTCCGCGAGGTCCCCCTATCCAATGTTGCCGCCTTCGATTGGCCGCTTTGCAGCGGCGGCCAAGGTGGCCAAGGGGCGCGCTAAGCTTCGAGTACTTCGTACAAACAGCGCTGACTGGCCCCGCCCGGAGCGCTCCATCGTACGGAGTACTACATACATCATAGGTACGAAGTACATACGTATAGCTATATCCCTAAAAGATTGTAGGTTAATTTTTATCTTATTAGGTCGGGAAGGTACGTACCTAAGCCCCTCGCCGGTACGTACCGACGTTAGCTAAGGTACGTACCGACGTTAGCTAAGGTACGTACCGACGTAAGCTAAGGTACGTACCGACGTAAGCTAAGGTACGTACTAACGTAAGCTAAGGTACGTACCGACGTAAAAAATTACTTAAAAAGTAAAAAAAGTATATAAGCAGCTTTATTCCTTCGTTTTTAATACGCTAAGGCTTAGAACGTAAATAAAATTAGTAAAGGAGATAGAGTGCGTCTCTATAAGTATAAAGATACTAGTCTTTTCTCTTAGGTTATTTATTATTATAGCGAAAGCTAAGGGTTTATCTAACCGTTTCCCTTAGTTACTTCTATTACGTTTTTAATTTCTTTACCGGCTATATAATAGCGCTCTTTTATTATACTATAATCGAGTCCTTCTTAGCTAAGTACTAGCTACTAGCGCTAAAGGATATTACTATTACGCTTTAGTAAGAAAATCCTCTTACCGTAGAAGACTATATATCGTAAGAGAAGGGTTAAAAGTTAAACTCTATAAGGCTTACTTTTTATACTAAAGTCTCCCGCCCGTCTATCTCCCGCCTATACTAATTTTCTCTTAGTAAAGGAGGTTAGTAAGAATTATTACTAACTTATAAATAATTTACTTTCTTTAAGCACTCTTCTTTAGCCTTTTATTAAGCTTTCCCTTAAGTTTTTAACTATTATTATATCTTCCTTCTTTATATAGCTTAAGAGCTTTTTACCTAAATGCTAGAAGGTCTAATTTAACCTTAAAGGGCTTTTAACTCCTCTTAGGCCGCTTCCGCCTTATATATCCTATCCTTATTGCTTTTATTATAGTAATCTACTAAAAGTAGAAGAAAAACGCAAAAGCCGTATAGACCTTATCTAACGAAAGCTTTAGGTCTAATAGCGAGAGCTCGTAGTTTATAAACGAAAGTAGCTTTTATTCCTTTAATAGCTATAAAGGCTACTTAAAGGCTTAAGCTAGTGCTTAAGCCGGCGAAGAGGCTTAAGATCGTAAGACCTTTACCTACCTTAATATTAAATAAGTATTACTATTTGCACGGATATAAATCTCTATTTGCATAGAAGTTCGGGAAATCTCTACTCTTTCTACGCTAACCCCACGCGCCTAGGTCCCGCCACTAAATTTTCCGTATAGGTATATAGCAATTAAGAGGGCCGCGTAAATCGTATATAGCCTTAATTTATTTAGTTAATTTAATAGCTATAGTAGGTGCCCTCTACTACGTGCCCTACTGCGTGCCTTACTCCGTGCCCTACTGCACGCCCTCTACTACGTGCCTTCTGCTGTGTGCCCTCTACTGCGTGCCCTCTGCTGCGTGCCCTCTACTGCGTGCCCTCTGCTATATGTGCGGCTCCTTAATATATGCTTTATGCCCGGCTGCGTGCCTTACTGCGTGCCCTCTACTACGTGCCCTCTATTGCGTGCCCTCTCTCTATTGCGTGTGCTACGTGCCCTCTACTGTATGTGCGGCTTAGCGGCTTCTCGATGTATGCTTCGTGCCCTCTATTGCGTGTGCTGCGTGCCCTCTACTATATATACGGCTCGGCGGCTCCTCGATATATGCTTCGTGCCCGGCTGCGTGCCCTACTACGTGCCCTCTACTACGTGCCCTCTACTGCGTGCCCTCTACTATATGTACGGCTCCTTAATGTATGCTTCGTGCCTAGCTGCGTGCCCTACTGCGTGCCTTCTGCTGTGTGTGCGGCTGCGTGCCTTCTGCTGTATGCGGCTCCTTAATGTATGCTGCGTGCCCTCTGCTGTATGTGCGGCTCCTTGATGTATGCTTCGTGCCCGGCTGCGTGCCCTACTGCGTGCCCTCTACTATATGTGCGGCTGCGTGCCTTCTGCTGCGTGCGGCTCCTTAATGTATGCTGCATGCCCTCTACTATATGTGCGGCTCCTCGATATATGCTTCGTGCCCGGCTGCATGCCCTACTGCGTGCCCTCTGCTGTATGTGCGGCTGCGTGCCTTCTGCTGCGTGCGGCTCCTTAATGTATGCTGCGTGCCCTCTGCTGTGTGTGCGGCTCCTTAATGTATGCTTCGTGCCCGTAGTGTTTTTCGCACGATTTGCGCGGCTCTTTTAATTGCTATATACCTACACTGGATTTTAGTGGCGGGACATAGGCGCGCGGGGTCGCGTAGAAAAAGTAGAGATTTAGGCGAACTTCCGTGCAAATAGAGATTTATATCCGTGTAAATAGCAATACTCTATTAAATTAAGGCACGTTTAATATTAGCACGTCGCTTACTATAGTTAAGTCCGCCGCCTATACTACTACTACCGCCGCTACTAATAAGGTAGGTCTTACCGCGGAATTCGAGGCGGTATACACGCTCGTAAGAGAGATCTCCGCTTATATTGCGTTTAATACCGCCTTTACTATCGCCTATAATACTATCGCTTTTTCCCTCGCCTTTAATAGCGCCCCCGACGGCGCCGCTCCTAACGTCGCCGCCTTAAGAGCTTACCTAGCACTCGCCCTTAACGTTGCCCCTACCGAAGACGATACTAATACTAATACTAGCAGAAGGGTCTTAGGTCTAAGGCTAAAGGACGAGGAAGAGGACGAAGGCAAGGGCGAGGATATACCTATATATAGGCGGGTTGCCGATCCTACTATAGCTAACTAACGCCTATAGATTAAGACCTTATAGTTAATCGCTATAATATTAGTTCCGGATATTATAACGGCTTTTAGTCTTTCGCAAAGGTAGGTTTACTATATATTAAGCTATAATATAACGCCGGCCTATAAGAATAATAGACGCCCTTTAATTATACTAAAACCTCTTTTAGATAGTCTTAAAAGTATGATTTATACGCTAAAGAAGACTAAGCGGTTTTTATTACCTATATAGCTACGTAAAGCTATTCCTAAGCTTTGCCTCTATAGTAGTAAGGCTATACGTAACGCTCTAAATATAATTAAAGCCCGACGCTGCTTTTAATAAGTATATCTTAACTTAGAAATATCCTAGCGTATATAGATTAAGTTTACTCTTCGTTAGCAGTATCTTACTAAGGAAGATTAAGAATAGTAGATTTAGTCTAACGAGACTTATATTAGTAGCGTCCTTCGTCGCCGCTAGATAATACTCTTTTTAGGTTAGTCCTTTCTTAATTATCTCTTAATATAGGAATAAGGGATATCCGTTCTTTAGGCACGGTCGCAATCTACGTAATTAAATGGATTACGTGCGGGCAACGCTTATATAGATGCGTTATTAACTATACAATGCATCGATCGTATATATCAGGGACCCCGGTAATAGCGTTACTAACTCTACCGCCCTTGCGATAATTAAGTTATTAACTTAATCGCCCTTATAGGCATAGCCCTAACGTCGCAAGCAAGGGCTCGCAAAGGTCCGGCTTTAGGCCCTATTAATATACGCGTTTATAGCCTATATAAAGGGGCTATTCGTCGCCCCTTAGTTAATAGACATTATAGACTAAAATCCAACTAGTTTGCAACCCCTTTAGTTATTTAACTAACTAACACTAATTAGTAATTAAACGATTAATTATAGATTAGTAAGGTAGAAGAGGCAGAGCCTAATCGTCGAAAGTATATAGATCTTTATCCCTAGCGGATTCTATTGCCTATACCTAAAGACGATCCTTTATGCTAAAAATAAGGAACCTACGCGAGTTAGAGCCGACGAAGCTATTATAATACAACTAGCTCTCGGTAGCCGCCGATAAGTTCTTTCCTAGCTTTTATTTAATCCCGTCTCGCTTCGATAAGAAGAAGAGTTACGTCGAATAATAGTACGTCCGTAACGTAAGATAACCTTCGTAACGACCCTCGCGATCCCCTTTAATAATAACGGTATGCTTTATTTAATTACGCTATATCGGACCCTACCGATAACCTTAACGCTCCCGGTCCTACACCGGAAGCAATAAGACCTAATAATAACCCCCTTCCTAGTTAGCTAAGCGGTATCGGCATCTTTAGGTCTTTCTAAAACAAAACTAATATTTAATTCTAAGAGACAGACGTTACTTATAACAATACTAATAAGAAGGCTATTATAACTTATATAGCCCGGTTTATTATTATTAATGCTAGCACAACCGTTTATAGATACGAACTATTCCTAGACTTTTAAGACTACTTTAACGGGTAGATAGAGGCTATATAAAACTAAGGAGATAGGTATTTTAAGAAAGCCCTTAAATCCTTCTTACGGTCCCGTAGGATCTAGACCAGCGCTTTAAACCTTAGCTTTATAGTATTATTTTTAATGCTCTAGCGATAGTAGATTCCGCCGATTTAGCTAAAAGATAAGCTGCCACTAGAATAGTTAAAGTTCTACGACGAGCGAACCCGAGAGTTCGTAAGGAATACATCGGTTATAGCCCCGGCTGCCGTAACAAACCCTCCTTCTCTAGTCGTCCTAGGCACGGCCCTAATAGCACCTCTTACTGCCCTAACCCCGGCTCTTATAGCAACCTTTACGACGGCGCTATCTACGCCTACGGCCGTCCCCCCTATAGCTCTAACCGCCCCGGCAGTTATATTCGCGCTAAAACCCTCTTTTACTCTAATAACGTCGATATATACTACCTCCGTCGACTTTAGCTTATACCCGCGAGATTAAATACCTAGCACGTTCCCGAACCTATAGACCCTTCCGTTCCGAAATCTATCGGAAACGCTAATAATACTTTACCCGACCTTATACTAGTTCTTTAAGACCCCTCCGATTAATATAACGGCAAAAGCAGCCTATACGATAGTTCCCCCCTACGACGTTCTAAACGAGGAGATAGACGTAGACCTCCCGCAAAAGTTTATTAAGTTATAGGATAAAAGCAAGAATTATATAGGAGAGCCTTATAACATTCTTAATAATAAAGTCCGTATCTTTACGGACGTTTATTATATAGTTAAGGCCTAGCCCGGCTATTTCTATGCCCTATTTCCCTAGATCCTTACCGGCCGGGCCTAGGACTACTATATCTAGCATATAGAGTAGGATAGCACATTTAGGCAAGCCTACGACCTACTAAAGGCTTACTTCGATACTAAAGTAAACTATTAGTACTATTAGGTAGATTAAAGCACTATAACTTTTAAAAAGCTACGAGTTAAGCATCTAAATAAGACCTAATAGGAAGTCCTATAGACCCTTTTTAATAAGCTATAACGATATTAACGCGCCCTAGGATTTAAGTTCGCTAGAGACCTCCCCCTTCGTACTATATTGCTTAACGCATGCCGAAACGTCCCGGAATTTAGCTATACGCTATATAGCCCCCTTAAAACTACGGAAAAGCTATTCTCCGCGCTACGTTCCTCCCTAAAGACCTATCTATCGATGTAGGCCGAGAACGGCACGTCCGGCACGTTCGTATAATATCGTAACGAGGTAATAAATATAAATAATAAATATAATTTATTAAGCGTATTCTATACCGACCGAAGATATACTAACAACCGCGGCAACGGCCGTAGGTTTAGCGGAAGTAGCGGATAAAGCTACCGTAGCCTTTATAGCGGCGGTAGTAGCTTTAGCAACCGCTAATAGTCGAAGAAATGCTTCGTTTATTAGAAAGAAGGCTGCTAGTCGATAAAGCATACCCTATAGGAACGAGCTAAGTCTAAGGCTTAATACCACGCTTAATGCCTACTAACTAGTAACCCTAGCATAGGATTCGAGGCCTATCTTACTAAATATAAAGGTAATAAGACTCTATAGGCCGCTATCGAGTAGCGTAACGATAAAGCTAGTAACGATAAAGAACTAACTAAGTAGTAAGCCTCGTAGATCCTTTATTAGTAGTCCTTTAACTATTTAATTACGGGCGAAGACGCATAAGGGATAGACTAATTAAGCGTCCCGGCTACTTAATTCGTCTTCGACCGTTACTTAAAGGACCGCTTTTATAGTATCCTCGTAGACACTAAAGCAGCTATAGTCTTTACGGTAGGTTAAGACTAGTATCTCGCCCTACAACGAGAAGACCTATCTATTATACTCGACGAGTCTACCGCCGGCTAGGCCTATATTAAATTCAGCAGCGGCGAGGACGTACGTTCCCTTAGCTCCGTTGCCCTTAAGACCCCTATTAGCCGTATTACGTTCTACGTCTTAAGAATAACGACCCCTTTCCTCCTCTGCCTAGCTAATATAAATCGCTTAGGCGTATACTTTAATAATACTACCGATACGATTATCGGTCCCGGTATTAGCGTCTTCGTTATTCGTAAATAGGGATATCCTTAGTTCTTCTTTAGTAAAGAAGAGAACGCAATCGCCTTTTTAACTAAAGCCGAGATGCGAACGCTCTACCGCCGTTTTAGCCACCCGGCCGTTAATAGACTTTACTACCTATTAAAACAAGCAAGGCATAACGATATCTTAGTAGAAATACTTAAGGATATTTTAAAATTCTGCTATTACTACTAGCTCTACGCACCGGCCCCCCGAAGGTTTAGGTTTATACTAAAGGATAACTAAGAATTTAATTTCGAGGTCGTCGTCGATATAATATACCTAAAACTCGGCAGTAGCACCCGTCCGGTGCTATATACGGTCGATATAGCGATATCTTTCTAAAGAGCACGATTCCTCCCGTCTATATCGGCTAAGGATATATAGGAAACACTTAGGGCTCTATAAATCGATATATACCTCGGCCCCCCTAACTTTATCCGGCATAACGCGGGTACTAACTTCGCCTTAACTAAATTTCGCAACGAGGCTTATATTATAGGTATTACGTATACCTAGATCCCCGTTAAGGCATATTAGTCTATAGGTAAGGTTAAAAGGTACTATAGCCCGCTCCGTCGTGCGTTTAAAATAATATACGCCGAAATCGGTAGGATAACGGCCCTTAAATCCGTCCTATAAATAGCTATTAAGGCTGTAAATAACATAGTAAGACCTAACGGCCTTATCCCTACGCTCCTCGTCTTTAGAGCATACCTACGGATAACTTAGGACTCCCCTCCTTCGGTAACTACGGTATAGAGAGCCGCGACTATCTAAAAGGCTATAAAAGCCTTACGGCAGCTCGCCGCCGTACGATAAGTTAGGGATAGCCTATAAGCTTAAAACGGCCCTTTAACCCTTAATACTCTATTACTACCGCTATAGAGTAAAGTCCGCGTCTAGAGAGAGAAGCGAGGATAGTAAGGTCTATATAAGATTGCCTTTATTAATAGCTATAACGTTACTATCGAGACCGTTAACGGCCCTATAGTCTTCCGGTCTACCCTTATATAGCTATACTACTATAGTAAGGACGATACCTTAGATCCCCTTGCCCTCGATAATATAGATACCCCCTCTAAGGTCGATTCCTCTGCTCTAGACGAGATTCCCGAGCTAGATCCTTCCCCCTCTCCGGCATAGGCACTTGCCGGCTCCGCCGTAGCCCCGCAAACGCAGACGTCCCCTAGGCTCGAGGAATAAGCTAAAGACCGTAACCTTCTATAATTAATTCCTCGTTAAAAAGGAAGAAGATATACTACGGCTATTAACTAAGCTACGCAATAACGGCGTTATTACTATACCTAGCGCCCTTTTTAAAGAATTAGACTAACGGGAGATCGACGATCTTATAGCCCGCGGGGTATTTAGCTTTAAACAATACAACGAGTTAATTTATAGGTCTTATCGCTTATTTCGATCCCGAATAGTCCGGGAAGTAAAGGGCCGTAACGTTAAACTATACGAGAAGTCCCGATTAGTAATCTAAGGCTATAGCGATATAGAGAAAAGCTCGCTCCTAACCTATTCGCCTACTATTTAACGTATTAGCTAGCGCTTAATCCTAGCCCTTACCCCCGCCTTACTTCGCCGAGGCATAAGCTTATCCCTACGCGATATTATATAAGCCTATCCTTAAGATTAGATAAAGCTTAATCGTATAGTATTAGCGGCTCTTCTAATAGAGCTCTAAGGCAAGTACCTAAAGGGCACTATTATAAGAGTTATTAGACCGTTATACGGCCTTACGGAAGCCGGCGTATATTAGTAGAAAACCTACTATAAGCATTACGTTAAGAGCCTTAATATAGCCCCTTCCACTTATAACTCGTGCCTTTTAATCACGAATTAAGGACCCGACGGCTTTAGCCTCGTCGGAATATAGACCGATAATACCCTAATGCTCGGTTTAAACACCTTTTCGGCTTAAGAAGAAAAAGAGCTTAAGATAGCCTAATTTCACGCTAAGCCGAAGGCTTAGATAACCCTAGGGAATGCTATAGACTTTAATAGAGCAAAACTAACGCTTTAAGACGACGTTCTACTCCTATAGTAGAAGGGATAGGCCTTAAGGATCGAGGTAGTCGACTTACGGGCTTATAATAAAGCCTAGCAGTACCTTAAGCAACGCGCTTGTGCTACGTACGTCGCTTCTATCTATTAGCCCGAGGCCTTATTTAATATCTCCGTAGCAGCCTAGGTCTAAGCCCCCGAGGAGAAGGATTATAACATCCTTAATAAGCGCCTTTAGTAGTAGATCGACTATTAATAACGTAGACTTACGTACCGACTAATTAATCTCGAGACCGCTAAGCTCGTAGTATTTATAGATAGCTTATTCGTAAACAACCGAGACCTTTTGTATTAGTTAGGCTTCGTTATCACGCTCGTTAATAAGACCGAGCGTACGGATACGCACTTTCGGGTTAATAGCAACATTATCTATTAAAGCTCGACGAAGTGTAAGTAAGTAACCTATAGCGTTCTTACGAGCGAGATCTACGGCATAGTCAACGGCGTAGACCTTAGCATCTCCCTTATTACGACCCTCCGCATAGTCACGGAACGGCTTTAGCTCCTACCGATCCCTCTTATTATATATACTAACTTATACTCCCTCTACGAATGCCTTATTAAGCTCGGCACTACGAAGGAGAAACGCTTAATAATCGATATTATAGCGTTGCGTTAGTTATATAAGCGACGGGAGATTAAGGAGATTAGGTAGATCTACGGGGAAGACAACCCCGCTAACGCTATAACGAAGGTATCGCTAAATAAAGCCCTCGAACGCCTTATTAATACAAACAGCCTCTCGATTAGGATAAAAGCCTTCGTCCTTCGCCTATAGCGACTAACGGTATTCCCTTTATTCTGCCCCCTTTTTATTTATATTTATTAAATATACTTATTAGGTCTTCTACCTAATATATCGTTCTTTCTATCTCCCCTCGTTTAGATTATAGGCTTACTATTTAGCAACTATAAAGAAAAGTTACTAGTATAAGAATAAGGGATATCCGTTCTTTAAGCACGGTCGTAATCCACGTAATTAAATAGATTACGTACGGGCAACGCCTATATAAATGCGTTGTTAACTATATAATACATCGATCGTATGCATTAAGGACCTTAGTAATAGCGTTACTAACTCTACCGCCCTTGCGATAATTAAGTTATTAACTTAATCGCCCTTATAGGCATAGCCCCGACGTTATAAGCAAGGGCTTATAAAGGTCCGGCTTTAGGCCCTATTAATATACGCGTTTATAGCCTATATAAAGGGGCTATTCGTCGCCCCTTAGTTAATAGACATTATAGACTATAATCCAACTAGTTTATAACCCCTTTGTTTGTTTAACTAACTAACACTTAATATATTTTATCTATTATATTAATCTTTATTAGACGATTACGTAAATAAGTTTAGGAAGTCTTAAGTTAAGGGCAATAGTATTATATTCTAAGGCTGCTTTACTAGCGTAAAGAAAGGCATATATAAATTATAGGATAAATGTTAGTTAGGCTCTACTATTAGGGTTAACCGGTGTATGTGTATTATATCTGTCTTGCTAGCTAGCAGAGGGGAAGGCATCGCGGAGATATAGTCTCGTTACGTATACGTAATTACGTAGATCACGTATCCGTAATAGCACCTTACGTATCCCTTATCCCTTATTCCTATACTAGCAGTTCTTTTTTAGAAGGCTGCAATATATTAACAACCTAGCAAGGTCGAACTAAAGGAACGTAACCTAATCGAACGCAACAAACGCATCGAACGAGCAACGAAGCAATGAGAAAGCAACGAGTAAAGAGCGTAATGCAATAAGCGAAGGAAGGGAGCGTTAGGAAGACGGGCAAAGCAACGAGCAACGAGAACACACGAAGGAAAGGCCGGGCAGAGCAACGGGGCCGAAAGAAGCGGGTAGGGAAGCTCGCGAAGCTCGCGAGGTTATCCCTCGAGAGTTCTTCTTCTTTAGGGCTCGTGAGCTAAAAGCTCGCAAGGCTAGCTGCTATGCCGTTGCCTTAAGCTAGCCACGCTAAACGAAGGGTGCGCTGCCAAAGCTCGGAAAAACAATATATCGAGGCGAGGGAGTCGTCTGCCGGGACGAAGGCGACTGCCGGGTGACCGGCGGGGAGGAAGCCTATGCGGGCTTCGTGTAGTAGTCTCCTTTATTACGGTAACGAGAGAGCTAGTTAGCGAGCTAGGGCCGGGGGAAAGAGTATCGGTTGCTCTAACGGGAAGAGCGTGTGTTGCACTTCTATATAACGGGCTAAGAGGAAGCTTATAAGGGCTTCCGGTGGTAATATCCTTTAGCGAGGTAACGGAAGAGGGCGCCTTAGGAGTCGAAGTAGGATTTATAGTGCTAGCAATTAGCCTGCTTTAGTAGGTGCCGTGCTTGCCGGGCTTAGGGCATAACGGTCTAGGAGGAAGTCTACACGCGTTTTGTGTAGTAACATCCTTCGCCGAGGTGGCGAAAGAGTACGCTACGAGACTTAAAGGGGGACTTATAGCGGCGGCATTAGCTTAGCTTTAGGGCATGCTAAAGAGCGTGCTGCTAGGGAAGCTGCTATAGGCGCGGCTTCGTAGGAGAGCAGCTTAGAGAGCTACTGCGAGAGCTATTAGAAGAGCAGCTTAACGAGCTGCTTTAAGGGCTAAAAGAGCAGTCCGAAGAGCTACTACGAGAGCTTAGGGCGGGCGAAGCTAACGGTCGGGTCGGAATAGGAAGCCGGCTTAGTCGAGCGTGCGGCTGCGGCTGCTGCTTTATAGCAACTAGCGGACTTTAAAGAGTCGGCGGAGTAGGCATGCTTATAAGGGCGGGAGCTACTGTTATTGCTGCTAGGGAGGGCGAGGAAGGCGATGTTAGCAAGGTTGCCGAGACTAACTATTGACATTACCGTCTTTCCTATTTGCTTTCCCCCGGGAAATCTACGGTTCTTCCCTAGATTCCGTTATAGAATTCTACGGGCTTCTACGGGCATTACCCCGTACTTCTACGGGCGCATTTACCTACTTTTCTTCGGTTATATTTCACCGTAGTTTTACGGTGATTTCACGGTTATTTACACAGACTTTACCCGTAAAATCTCTTCCCTTCTACGGTCTTCTACCGTAGAATTCTAATTCCCTTCTACGGTCTTCTACCGTAGAATTCTAATTCTCTTCTACGGCTTCTACCGTAGAATTTACCGTAGAATTTACTAGTCTTCTACTAGGCTGCTTATTTATTTGCTAACTATATAATATTTATCGTACGGATGCGATTTATTGTTTACGACCGGCGCTTTCGACCGGCGACTCTATCCGACTCTTTCTTTTACCTCTTTTCCTTAGGTCTACGCGGCTGTTTTTGTCCGAGGGATTTCCCTATATATAGAGACTAGTTAGCCCTCCTTATTAGAAAAGACAAAAGCTATTATTCTTAGTGATTTATATCCTTTATAGCTTCTAATCCTTCTTTACAGGCTGTTTTAGCCTTAGAGCCTCTCTTCTACTTAATTGCTATTATACTAATGTCGAGGACCCGACTGCCTAGCGTTCGATAGTTATAAGCCCGGACGAACTTCTCTACGCATAGAGAGTTCTAACGGCTTGTATTTTTAGCCTGCTAACGCTACGACTTACGGTAGTAAAGCCTTTGCCTTTACATTTAGCGAATCGACTCCTAGAGGACTAGTATGATTTTTTAAGGAGCGTTACTTAATCTAGCGAATCGACTTACGGAGGACTAGTTAGTACGTTTACCTTAGTCTATTAGTGTTTTCCTACACCTAGTTTAGTTTTTGCGGTTTATTTGCATATATTATATATCTAACTACCTTTTTCCGGTGATTTTACTATACTTTCACCTACCTTACCGTATTTATTATAGCCGATATTACTTCGAAGACCGTCTTAAATAGACTAGCGGACTAAGACCGATAGATCTTAACGATCTAGAGATACGCACTCGCCTAAGGGATTTAGGAGAAAATCGATCCTTCTATTACGCCTAAACTTTAGAAACCCTTATTGCCTCTTCCTATAGAACTAACAGCTAGAATAGTTAACGCGACCGTTACTAATATTGCTGGTTTATCTATAGAAGAACTTAAGAGGTTTAAGTTTCTCTTTTCCCGGTATCGCACGTTGCTCTAAGCCTATAAAGACTAATAGAAATCTCTTACGTTAATCTAGCAGTTTATCGTTTAGAATATTAGGAACTACTACTTAACAATTGCCGACGAATATAAGGTTTCTAAGGAATTAGCTTTACTATAGCGGCGTATAAAGCCGACTTCGTAGACGCAATAGAAGACTATTCTCGCGTAGTTCTATACTATTTTAAAGGCACCGGACCGGACGGATATTACGATATAGATTTCTAACTAGTAGAAGGTCCTTACCGACGCCCGGCGAATTAAGTTGCCGGAATCGGAAGGTCTTTAGGCTATATAGCTTTTTCTTAAGGCTATTTAGCCTATTTCTAGCCCTTTTGCGGAATACTAGATAAATAAGATAGAGGACGATGCCCGCCTAAATAAGCTAGGTTAGGAATAGTCTTTCCCCGACGGATTTAAGATATCCGAACTTTTCGAGCGCTCGTAGGCCTTAAAGGCTACGACTAAAGCGCTAAAGACTAACGCTTTTGCGAAATTCTAAGGCTAAGGAATAAAGCCCTTAGCCGCGGAATCTACTAATAAATCGGCAACTACTTTAGCAGCTACGTCCTTAGATAAAGATAAGGATAAAGGCAAAAAGAAGGATAGTCCGCTATATATTTGCGGAGAACGATACTATTTCCGATAGTATTATTACTTTAACCCTTCCGTTCGACTTCTATTATAGAAACCCGATAAGGACGTCTAAAAAACTATAGACGACTACCTTAAGGTTCCGGCTAATAAGGCTAAAGTTAACGCGGCACTTCTTTACAACGAGGAGTAGCGGAAGAACAATCCGACTAAGATAAAGACGGTGTAAGCTACGGCTGCCGCTAACGTTCTTACGACCTTTTTACTACTAGTTGTTCTATAGACTACTATAGAATACCCGTTAAGGGATTCTTTTATTATAGATTTAGGGTCTAATAGACATATTTGCAATAATAAGGAGCGTTTCTATAACTTCTAGCCTTCTTCTAAGTACGTACTCGTAGGTAGTAGAAGCACCCCTATTCTTAGGATAGGCACGGTATTTATACGCATTTCGACGGGCACTCTTTAGCTTAGTTAAGTAGCATATATCTAGTCCTTTTATACGTCCCTTTATTTACTTTATCTTCTTTATAAGGCGAATCTTTCGTAGAACCCGTAGACTAGCGTAATCTCTTCTTTAATACGCACTATTTGCATAACAGAGCTAATTTACAATTAGTATATTATCGAGTATAACCCGTTAACGCCTTCTACTACGCTTCTAACTATTGCTTCTATTCCTCCTATAGATTCTACCGTAGAAACCCCGGTTATAGCACCTTTTTCGGCTATTATACCGGAGCCTATACTAATAAGTGTAGAGGAACTTTTTCTTTAGCACTAACGGCTTAGACATCCGAATAATAAGGCGCTTTCGAAAGCCCTCGGAATACTATAGTCGATAACCTTCGATAAGATAATCTCCTATAAGTCCTGCAAACTTACGTAGGCTAAACGAATTATTAACTACGAACCGCCGCTTTTTAAAGCGACGTTCCCCTTTTCTAAGGTGTTTTACGATGTTTTTTCTATATATAAGAATTATAACAATAAGAATGTTGCATTTCTTATTAAGGATAACTATACGAAGCTTGTTTTTCTATATACGCTTTTAGACGCCTCTATAGACGAGCTAATTTTATGCTTTAAGAGCCTAGGTCGGTATATTTCCTAATAGTTCTTACTTTCTATCGGTATAATCTATCGAGACAACGACCGAGCCCTTCGATACGATTTTTAGGACTTTATTAACTAGTAGGGCATTTATAATAAGCCTACTGCTCCCTATACACCCGCTTAAAACGGCGCTGCTAAACGAGCTAAAGGGGTAGTATCTACGAAAGCTCGATCTATAAGGATTAAAGTAAATTTGCCCGAGCATTTATAGATAGAAACGTATAAAACTATAGTATATTTACACAATCGGATTCTAGCCCGATAGGCAGCTTCCTCTATGTTATTTCTATCGAAGTAGATTTCCCTAATAGAGATCTTTTACGATTAGTTAAGGGATTACGACCGGAATATACCGGCATTTCTCCTTCCTTAACTATTACGATTCGATTATCTTCGAGCTTTTAGCTATAAAGCCTACCTACTAACTACTAAGGCCTTAACTAATACGTAGAAACGTAATCTTAAGCAAGAACCTTATATAGAGGTTGGTTACTTAGTTAGGTATAATTCTACTAATATTTTTCGTATGTAGATCCTATAGAGACAGGAGGTTCGTTAAGCTCGTAATATAACGTTTAATAAGACTTAGTTTTTCACCGCGTTTAAGGCATCCAAACCGCTAATATAGGTGTTATTACCGGCATTTCTACTATATATTATATAGGAAGAAGAGTAAGTTAAGGCAGAATTCTAGTTAACGCTAATAGTGCTTCTTAATAAGCATTCTATTATAGTAGACGTTTTAGCCGAAGGCAATCCTTAACTCCTAACTCCTAACTAAACCCTAGAACCGCCGGAGGACATTTTTAAGAATATATAGGACTTTTAACCCGATATTTCTACTCTTTTACCTACTACAACCGTAGAACCTATAGACCGACTTAAGGTGCAGTTGCCTTAAGCTACTTCTCGGTCTATAGATTACGATAATACTATTCCTATAAATAGTCTATAGACGACGAGACTTATAAGGGATTTACGCCCTGCTCGCTTAAACCGTTTTTTAGGTCGATATCCCGCTTTCGCCTACGTTAGGCATCTACCGGCTAATAGCACCGCTTTTACGGCTGCATTTGCTACTTCTCTTAAACCTAGGAAGATATATAAACGGGATTTGCCTATGCTTTTAAGGTTTTAGTCTAATCTTAAGACGCATCCGTTTAGACCTAAGTTTAAAGCCGCTAGAGTAGTTAAATAGGACTCCTTAAAATAGCGGAAGACCTTCTTTCCTTCGCCTACCCTAAGAGCGAACGCGCTAGTGCGTCCTCTTCTATTAATATAGGCATTCGATTATAAGTTTAATAAGTACGGCTACCTTAGGAAGTTTAAGTCTCGCCTTTATATACGAGGAGATCTTTAGCCGCTTAGCGGAAAAGAAATATACGCCGCGACGCTTATAGCGCGAAATTTTCGTATTACAATTGCTATTACCGCTAAATTTAGCACTAAAACCCGCTTACTTAACGCGGTTAACGCCTTTACGAATGCTAATCTAGATAAAGAAGTATATATCTACTTCCTAGACGGATTTAAGATATTTGGTTTTATAATTCGGTTAATAAAGGCTTTATATAGACTTCGCCGTTCGCCGCTTTTTTAGCAACGGGAACTATCTAAGTATTTTACCGAGCTTAGCCTTTAGCAAAGTGCGGAGGATCTTTATATTTTTATATCTACTATAAGTAGTATTATTACTTTCTTCTTTATAGATAATATTATTATTCTTTTCCGTAAGGAGTACCGTAGGGCTACTAACGATTTTATTTATCGCTTTAAGCAGAAGTATATAATTACTAACCGTAGGGAGCTTACCTATTTCCTTAGGATAAGGATTATCCGAGACCGTAAGCAGCAAAAGCTATAGTTATGCTAAGACGTTTACCTAGATAAGATTGCTTCTAAGTTTAGTTTCATCCTTACTTCTACGGTTCTACGGCCTATTTCAACCCTTTACCTATTCTTACTTCCCGAGAAGCTAGAGAAACACTAGGGATAGGCTATAGATAACTAAATCTATTACTTTTAGTCTTTAGTCGGTTCCTATAATTACGCGACTATTTCTACCCGTCTTAACGCCGTAAAATCGTCGAATTCTTTAGCGGAGTATATATAGAACCCGTCTACGCTTTATATTAAGCTTATAGAAAGCTTAGTAACTTACTTATATAAATCGCGTTTCCTTACGATTAAGCTTTCGGATACGGACGAGCAAAAACTCGTTATAGCTTCCGATACCGCCTACGCTAACGACCCGGATACTCGTTATTCTTCTAAAGGCTATTTTATTAGCCTATTTAACGGTCTAATTGCGTAGAGTGCCCGGAAATAATCTACGGTTATTACTTCCTCTACTAAGGCCGAACTTCTTATAGTCTCTTCTACCGCAAAAGAGCTAATTTCTATTCTTCGGTTGTTTAACGATATTTCCCTATAGCTAGACATACCTATTCCTACTATTTAGTATAATAACACCTAGATAATCCGCCTAGTTCCCGCCGAGATTCTAAAGATTTAGACCGCCTTAAAGCACGTTGAAATTTATAACTACTAGGCCCGATAGGAATTCTTACGCAATACTTTTAATATTAAATATATCCCTTCTAACTAGATAGTTACGGATAGATTAACTAAATTGCTTTTACGATAACGTTTCTAGACGTTCCTTCGCTAGCTTCGACTTACGGATATTTCTTCTAGGATCTAAGAAGAAGTCGATAATAGTTCTAACTAGCCGGAAGTTATTCCCTTCTAGCTAGGGGGGTATATTAATATTACCGTCTTCCCTATTTGCTTTCCCCTAGGAAATCCCTAGTTCTTCCCTAGATTCCGCTATAGAATTCCACGGGCTTCTATAGGCATTACCCCGCACTTCTATAGGCGCATTTACCTACTTTTCTTCGGTTATATTTCACTATATTTTTACGGTAATTTCATAGTTATTTATACGGGCTTTACCTATAAAATCTCTTCCCTTCTACGGTCTTCTACCGTAGAATTCTAATTCCCCTCTACGGCCTTCTACTATAGAATTCTAATTCTCTTCTACGGCTTCTACCGTAGAATTTACCGTAGAATTCACTAGTCTTCTACTAGGCTGCTTATTTATTTACTAACTGTATCACTATTTATCATACGGATGCGATTTATTATTTGCGACCGGCGCTTTCGACCAGCGACTCCGTCCGACTCTTTCTTTTACCTCTTTTCCTTAGGTCTACGCGGCTGTTTTCGTCCGAGGGATTTCCTTATATATAGAGACTAGTTAGCCCTTCTTATTAGAAAAGACAAAAGCTATTATTCTTAGTGATTTACATCCTTTGCAGCTTCTAATCCTTCTTTACAGGCTGTTTTAGCCTTAGAGCCTCTCTTCTACTTAATTGCTATTATACTAATGTCGAGGACCCGACTGCCTAGCGTTCGATACTAACGAAGGCGAGGGCGAGGGCGAGGGCGAGGGCGAGGCTGGCTTTAGCGTTAGGGCCGGCTTTAGCGATAGTGCCGGCTTTAGTGTCTAGCCGAGTTAGGCTCGCATCTCTTTTTGCCTATCTTTCGTTAACGTTTTCCCCTCGATAAAGTCTATCTCGAGGAATTCTTCTTATAGCTAGGTTAGCGGGCTCGCGAGGGTCTAAATTGCGGTAAATAGCTTCGTAAATAGCTGGTTTTGCCTAGTGTAGATACCGCGCCTATTTAGGAAGACTCGCAATGCCCTTTTGTATTCCCGATAGACCTTATCCTAGCCCTCTTCGGACTAGCCGCGAAAGTATTCCTAAAAAAAATAAAAGATATCTTCGTCGTCGTTATAGTCTTATAGGAGTCCGCAACTGCTAAAGAATTCGATAACGTATATTATAGCCGTAATCTAATTACTTTACGGCTTATTGTTTAACACGTTAAAAAAGAGGTTCGCATCGACGTATTTATAGAGGGCTTACGGAACGTTCGTGCTCTTTATTAATTCGCTATTTATTAATTGCTCGAGCCGCTATTAGAGTTCTTAGGCGGCGGCGGCGGCGGTGTCGGCGTCGGCTATAGGAGTCGGGCTTTAGGAAGTTATCGTGAATGACTAGCTTATATTAGGGGCGCGAGGGTCTTCGCGATGATTGTCGTAACGGTCGGAGGAATCTCTTAGTAGGTAAGACTAGCGGAGATATCTTCTTCTATCGAATGCGTTGCTAACGCACTTACAAGCTAGTGTCGTGCTTCTATTAAGGATAGCGGCGACTATTAGTTATAAGCTTAAAGGAATCTCTTAGCAGGTAAAACCAGCGGAGATCCTTATTCTTAGCACGAGATAACCCTCTCTAAGTGTATAGAATAGGATCGTTAGGCCGGGGCCGTTTGATAAAGATCCGTAGCACGTTCGAGGATGCGTATCTGCCTCTTCTATCCTAGCTGTCTATAATTAACTAAGTCAACCACTAATTAGTGTTGGTTAGGCTCTGCTATTAGGGTTAACCGGTGTGTGTGTATTATGTCTGTCTTGCTAGCTAGAAGAAGGGAAGGCATCGTAGAGATATAGTCTCGTTGCGTGCACGTAATCACGTAGATTACGTGTCCGTAATAGCACCTTACGTATCCCTTATCCCTTATTCCTATAATAAAGCAGCTTTAGGCTATATAACGGTAGAGTCTTATTCCGAATATATTTTGCCTTTATTCTAGGACTTTTAGCTTTAGCGGAAGGAATTTACGATTTAGTAAGATAATGCCTTAACGCACGCAGCCGCCTATATAAAAGAGGTTATCGCGAGGCTCTTCCTAAATGCAAAGCATGCCGTATAGGCGCCTAATAGCCCTAATCTTAACCTAATTAAGCATATATAGGCAGAGATAAAGGCATAGATTAATAATAAATACGTCTAGCGGCCTAGAGGCTAAATCCTTAGAGGTGCTATTATTAAAGCTTAGAACGCTATTTCTAAAGATTTTCTACTACGTTTAGTGCATTCGATGCTAAGGAGGCTCTAAGCTATGCTTAAGGCGGGCGGCGGATATTCTAGATACTAATTAATATTCGGGTACTTTCATTTATGCTACGTTTTGCCTATTTCTAATGTATTTTTCTATATCCTTACATATCTCTTATCTTAGCGGCAATATACACTACCCTTATAAAAGGGCGGGGAAAATAGGGCCCTAATTCATATATTTACAATCTTTTAGGGATATGGCTGTACGAGTTACCGGCACGCTTCTACGGGCGACTCCGCTTGTGCTCAGGTACCCGCTGTGGCTGGCTTATCTCTCTCAGCATGCGCCACATGCATCAGCCACAGAGGCTCGAGTTGTCATTGTTTACTTTCACCCCGAATCCACAAGCTGCCACACCAGACCAAAGGCATCGAGATCAAACTAGCCAGTACCTCAGACTTCTTCATCGTCTTCAAATCCAGAATTCCACGTCGACATCGTCGCGTTTCTTGGCCAACCAGCTGCTCCCCCTTGTCTATAACGAGCGGGGACTCGCATTATCATGGTAAAAAGAGCGCCCACCAGCCCGAGTCCCTACGCGCATAACGTACTAACGGACGTCATTTCAAAGTCGGCCTCGACCGCATACAAGCCTTCCCCTCTGGGTTACGGCTCCTCCCCCTTGCGCAACTCGCCCTTTAGACGAGCAGAATCACCCGCCTCGCCCGCACCACTCAAGTTCGCGACGCCAACTGCATCCCCGACCAAGTCTGGCTTGACAAACGGAACGTCGAGGTTCGCGAGCCCCAGCTCCCCAGCCAGCACCCACGCGAGTTGGACGCCGAGACCAGCGCCCATGGGATCCATGGCTGCTTCGCCGCCGCCGCCGTCAGCGTCACGTTCCGGTCCGCTGTCGAGGGCGGCGACCTCGAGGTCGTTGGGGAATGGCAATGCGCTCTCACAACTCCAACCCGCGCAGGTCAGAACACTGCGCGACGGATTCCAGATCCTGGACCGAGACTGCGACGGCGTCGTCAATGGTGAAGACGTGGCCGACATGCTCAACCAGCTCGGTAGGTACCGGCAGGCGTGCGACCTCGGGCGAGAAGCCCGCTGATGGATGATGCAAACAGGCTTACCAAACGGCCCCTCCGACGTCGCTCAGTTCTTTCCATCCTCACGCCCACAGACAACTGCCCTGGCAGCCTTTTTAAATTCGCTAGCCGAGGTCCTCGCCGCGCTTTCGCCCAGTGCCGAACTGGTGTCTGCCTTTTCCGCGTTTGACGACGACGACAGCGGCCAGGTCGACTGGGCGGAACTCCGTGAAGCCGTGCTGAACACGGCACCGGAGCCCGGCGAGCGCGCTCTGACGGCTGCCGAGGTGGACAAGGTAATGAGCGGCTTCACGGGCCGTCGGGCATTCAACCGAAATATGAATGCTCAAATCGGAGCTCAAAAGGGCGAGGTGTTTAAGTACCAGGAGTTTGTCAACTCCGTCATGGGATCCAACGTCGGCACCGAGGGCGGGTCTCCCGGGAGCTCGGATGAATGATGAAAGGTGGTGGCCATGTGAGGCAACTTTTACCGAGAAGCGATTTCGTGGCCGAATCATGGCTTTACTCATTGGATTGGATGAGCTTGGTCGGGGTATTGAGTCAGATGCGCGTGCTTGGCTGGTACTTGAAAAAGGCGCTGAGGGTGAAGATGGGATCGGGTATTCTACCATCGCCGCTTCGCAGGCGAAGTCTACAATAGCATTTTTGGAGAACGTGGTGTTTTCTCTTGCGAAAAGAAGCAAGCTGTGACGTGCGCTCTGTTGGTCGCGGTTACATACGTTTTTGACGCCGTGTTAGATGACCCATTTAGTAGCATGCAGCTTGGTTTGCCTAGATGCGGCGATGTTTGAGCGGGCACTTGGTCATCATGTTTGCGGACGAACGCCTCGATCCGGTACTTGGTACTTCTGCAATCTGATTCTGAGTTCTGAGCGTCTGTTGGTGCGCCATCATGCTGAGCAAAAACAAAGTAACAGCGCAAGCTTTAAAGAGCGTGGAATATGACAGCGGCCATTCTCCTGTTCGTGGGCATCAAAGTCGTCTCGACGCGGAGAGCCACGATGGTCCGTGGTCTACGAAGTACGCGGGCGATCTTGCCGGGGAGGCGGCCCCACTGAAGGTTCTAGAAACTTACGCCAGTAGTTGCAAGACCCCGTTACAAGGTTAACTCTTTCAGCGGGGCCCGCAACCGTTGCTAGGCACGACAGCGTCACGCTGCAGCCTATCTGGCACTGATTGGCGAGCAGAGAGGCTCGCATCGAGAGAAAAGACAAGAAAGAGGCTGGGGTGGCCGGTCATCTCACCAGTGCCGTCGACGACGGTAGGTATGGACTCCAAAGACGTGCTTGCCGGCAAAAGCAAGCGCCGCTAGTCACAGATTCGGGCTCCATTGGTGTTCTTGTCACCCTGCGATGGTGCTTGTGGCAGTGAAGTGAAGGAAGGAGTCTGAACAGGGTTTTGAAGGCGGTAACCAAGTCACCCAACCTGGGGTGGTTGGCGCAGGCAGGCAGCGTGTGCATACAGAGTACAAAGTTTGTGCGCGTGAGGGCGGTTCTTGTCCGTGACATGTTCTTCCCACGTTTGTTTGATATCAGGGCAGAGAAAATCAAGACACCTGAGGACGCCCTTCTCCCCCCCCCTCAACCCGTAACTCAGGCTGAAAGAACGAGATAATAGGGAGATCAAAGCGCTCGGCCAGCCATCGGCCAGGTCTCATTTCACAACCTTGGGTGCCTGACGACGCCGTTTGCTGTCCAGTTGTGAGAGAGCTGGAGCTTGGCCGTCTTCTTTCTCATTCTCTGGCCGTCTCTTTCCCCTCCACCCCCCCCCCCCTGTTCACTCATCACCTCCTTTCAAATTTCGTCCCATTTGCTTTCCCCCTCTCCTCCGACATCGTTCGTCATCGCCATCGCCATATATAAACCACGGCCGACACGTCGTCGCTGCTGCTGGTTTTTGTCGGCAAACTGTGGCCCCCGCCCCCCCGGAACCCTTCCCCCCTGGAACCCTTCCCCCCTTTAGGCTCTTACTACGTCGCTATTAAAGCTCGTTTATTAGCTTGGCCCCCTTCCAAGTTCAATATCCGGCATAACCTTGTTTCGGGACAAGCCCTGCTGCTCGTCCCCCGCCTGGCCGCCCCAAATGAAGTTCTTTGGCGGGAACAAAAAACCCCCCTCCTCGACGTCGTCGCCCTCGACCAAAAAGCACGCCTCAAGCTCCAGCATTGAAGAGCGCGACGACCCTCGCCCCTCGCAGTCGGAGCATTCGTCGCCCGCAAAATCCTCGTCAAGGTCGCCGAAAAAATCTTCCAGGCCGTCCTCGCATCGGGACCCGAGGGAACCAAAGCCGCCCTCATCGCCGCGTCACTCGAGACTCTCGCGCCACTCCACCGAGCCGCTCTCGTCCTCTTCGCGACGCAATAAATTCGACGCCGACACACACCCTCTGAATTTGCCACCCGAGGAGCGCAAGCGGCTTTCGGCCCTGTCCCAATCCGCCATGAGCGGCCGCAACTCGATGGAGATTGACAGCGAGCCCGTGAATGGCGCCTCGTCGCCGCCTCCGAACTCTTCGGCCCAGACAAACTTTTCAGTGCCCATTCCCAATGGCTCCAACCACGAAGACGCCCCTGTACCCCCTCCCCATAAATCCAACCCGTCCAGCCCGGTACCGACTCCGCAGGATGACGCCGAAGCCTACAAGGCTGCCGGGAACCGGCTCTTCAAGGAAAAGAACTACACAAAGGCCATTGAGCAATACTCGAAGGGTATGCCGCTGAGGTCCTCGAACTTGGATGACGTCTCGTGCTGACTGACTGTGGTGACGATGCAGCCGTTGACCTGTTCCCCGAATCCGCCACCTACCTGGGCAACCGCGCTGCTGCCTGCATGTCAAATAGCCAGTACGAGGCTGCGCTCGACGACTGTTCGCGAGCCGCAGACCTTGATCCGCAAAACCCAAAGATCCTGCTCCGGCTTGCCCGCATCTATACAGGCCTGGGGCGGCCGGAGGAGGCAATGACCACTTTTGGACGCATCAACCCGTCACCATCCGCCAAGGACACGGCCCCGACCAAGGAGATGCTGCATCACATCACCTCGGCCAAGGAGACGTTGAGCCGAGGCGGTGCAGTGTCGATGGCGCTCCACGCCCTGGATCAGGCCGAGCGCGGGCTCGGGCCGGGGGTGGGCAAGCCTCGCAAGTGGCAGCTCATGCGTGGAGAGGCGTACCTGACCATCGGGCGAGAGAACTCACTGGGCGAGGCGCAGAGCATTGCCATGTCGTTGCTACGAAACAACAGCCAAGATCCCGAGGCCTTGGTCTTGCGCGGACGGGTCCTCTACGGGCAAGGAGAGAACGAAAAGGCTGTCCAGTCCTTCCGCATGGCCCTCAACTGCGACCCTGACTTCCGCGACGCTGTCAAGTGGCTGAGGATAGTACAGAAGCTCGATCGCATGAAGGAAGAGGGCAACGTCGAGTTCAAGGCGGGGCGGCTGCAGCCGGCCATTGACAAGTATACACAGGCGCTCAAGGTCGACGCCTCGAACCGTGGCATGAATGCAAAGCTGCTACAGAACAGGGCACAGTGCAAGATCAAGCTCAAGCAATACGACGGGGCCATTGCCGATGCAGATCGGGCAGTGAGCCTAGACCCCAGCTACACCAAGGCACGAAAGACAAAGGCCAACGCCCTGGGGCAGTGGGGCAAGTGGGAAGAAGCCGTCCGTGAGTGGAAGTCAATCCAGGAGCTCGATCCAGAGGACCGCACCATTCTCAGGGAAATCCGCAAGGCGGAGCTCGAATTCAAGAAGAGCCAGAGAAAGGATTACTACAAGATCATGGCAGTGGAAAAGGACGCCAGCCCTGAAGACATCAAGAAGGCGTACCGAAAATTGGCCGTCAAGCTCCATCCCGACAAGAATCCCGGCGATGAGGTGGCCGAGGCCAAGTTCAAGGACTTGCAAGAGGCCTACGAGACCCTGAGCGACCCTCAGTAAGCGTTTGCCCCGACCAGCGGCATCCGTGCCATGCTCTTAGATACTGACATTCGTACAGGAAGAAGGCTGCCTACGATAATGGTGACGACCTGATGGACCCCTCGGACATGTTTGGTGGCGGCATGGGCGGTGGCATGGGCGACATGAGTGGCATGGACGCGGAGATTCTCTTCAGCATGATGGGCAACCAGGGAGGATTCGGCGGCGGCGGCGGCGGCGGAGGTTTCCGGGCCGCTGGTGGGTTTCCCGGAGGCGCTGGCGGATTCCCCGGCGGAGGTGCATTTCCCGGCGGGGCGACGTACAGCGCCGGCGGTACTGGACGCCAACGGGGCGGCGGGTACCCCTATCAATGACCATCCGACGAGAGGAAAGACGCAGACGCCGCCGAGGGTGCAAGCGAGGGTGCAGCATGGGAAGCGGAAGACAGCCAAGGGGAAGAGGAGAAGACGGCTGGCAAGGCGTGGCGCGCCCAAGGCCAGGGGCGCGGCGAGCTGCGCGAGGAGACGCTGGAAGCTGGGCGACGGTACTGCATGGGACTCTTGGCTGCCGCCGTGCTTCTGCCGCCGCATATGGTGCTGCTGGGTGTCATGGTCTTGGCGCTGTTTTATCTCATGAGGAACGTGTACGTTGGGCGGCGCCGCGGGGGAGCCGCCACGGACACTGGATAGACATGCTTTCCAGCAAAACAAATGCGGCCCTGTTTTCCTTGATTTTCCTTGATTTGATGGCGTTTTTATGTTTCAAGGGTCTAGACACGGAAGCAGGAAGCTCGAGGCTCATAATGGAAACCATTAACTATGAGAACAACGGGTGCTTGGGACACGTGTGATGCGGAGAGACAGAGATTATTATAGATGGTGACGGGGAAGCGTGAACCTATTTACCCTACCTCAGGCAGCCCCTCTTTAGTCAGCAGCCTATACGCCTATTTAAGCGCAGCCGGGGGACGCCTTGCTTCCGCTGTTTTGCCTTAGCACTTACGAATACACTTAGGTACTTCGTATAGCTATATCCCTAAAAGATTGTAAACATATAAATTAGGGCCTTATTTTCCCCGCCCTTTTATAAGGGTAGTGTATATTGCCGCTAAGATAAGAGATATATAAGGATATAGAAAAATATATTAGAAATAGGCAAAACGTAGCATAAATAAAAGTACCCGAATGTTAATTAGTATCTAGAATAACCGCCGCCCGCCTTAAGCATAGCTTAGAGCCTCCTCGGTATTAAATACACTAAACGTAGTAGAAAATCGTTAGAAATAGCGTTTTAAGCTTTAATAATAGCACCTCTAAGGATTTAGCCTTTAGGCCGCTAGACGTATTTATTATTAATCTATGCCTTTATCTCTGCCTATATATTATAGTGTTAGGTTATATTATATATTATCCTATATAACCTTTATATCGTATATATAGACCCTTAGACTTAGTCTATAGCTACGCTCTTTTATAGATTAATAATAGTTATATACCCCCCTTTAAGCTCGTTTTATAATAGTTTAATCTACTATTCTTCTACCCTTCCGCCGAGCCTTTACGATTCCTTAGTCCCTTTAGCTTTACTTATACGTCTGCCTTCGTTCTTTATCTTATTACGCCTCTTTCCGCCTCTTTTCTACTCTCCTATAGATTTTTCTAGCCCTTTTTCCCGCCGTTACCTCTTTTTTCCTACCGCTACGATAGCTACTCCCGTTTCTACCCCCTCCCTCTCCCCTTCGCCCGGCCCTCCGGTAGGCGTTCCCCTTTAGGACGTCCTTTAGCCTAACGCCCTCTCCGCCTTCCTTTACTTAGCCTCTATCCTCTAAGGTTCCTCCGTCGCCTCGTCTATCTTCGCCGACCTTTAGACGAATTTCCTCTAGTATACCGATTAGACCTAGTCTCTTATCCTTCTTAAGTCTAGTTTCCTTAAGGCCGCTACCTCCGCTACTACCGCCCGTAAGGAGGCCTTCGGCTACCGGCAGCACGCGGAGGGACTTTAAGACTAGCTTAATTAGTCTAACGCTGCCCTCGCCTACCTTACCGCCCTTTAGGCTCCCTTTACCCCTCTTACCGTAAGTCCTTATGCCTGCTTTACCGACCTTAAACGCTTCTCCGGCGATATTAGCACTTAAAAGCAGCGCTAGGACGCCTTCCGCGTCTAACGCGACGGTATATCCCTTAAGATTGCCTCCGACCTTTATATATTCCCTACCGATAGGGACTAAGTTATCTACGCGACCGGCCGACTTTCCGGCCGGGCCGCTTTTATCGCCGCTAGTATTCCCTACTATATCCGCGATAATACCCCCTTTAAGCAATAGCGCTTTTAGTCCCTCGACTCCCTTACCTATAAGCTCGCCTCTATCTTTAGTGCCTTAAACTACCGCGCTTAGTCTAAGGCGGAATTTAATACCTTAGCTATAAAGGGTACCTTTTAGCCGGATTTCTTTTTGCGGTTTACCTAGCTATAGGCCGACCTTAATTATAACGAGAGCGCTTACGTTAGATACCTTTATTAAAAGGTTATTAATAAGCTCGCTAATACCGCCGCTCTTTAAGTCCTTAGCCCTAATACCGACGACTTCTACGGCTAGGCTAAGCTTTACGCCGCCCTTTAGGAGAACTATAAGCGTATTTAAGCCTATAAGAGGCTCGTTTAGCCTTAGACTATTCCCCCCCCGCCCTTACTAAGTCCGCCGGCCCTACCGCCTTTACGCCCGCTAGCGACTTAATAGACCTTAACGCGTTTTAGGCTAGTCTTATAGACGTCGAGAAGCAATAATAGTATAAGAACCGTCTCTATCTTTACTACGCCGCTTTAGTAACCCCGACTTATACAGCCTAGACCTATCCTAAGAAGGGTGCTAGCCGGGGTCGCGGCTAAAGCGGCGGCACTCCCGCCCTACGCCTCCTCGCGCCCCCTCCCTAGCTTAACGTCTAGGTAATTAAGTAAGGCTTCGTCGAGGGCGAGGTTACTAACTCTCTTACCCTTGCCTTTAGCGCTTCTCCCCCCCCGGGAAACGCCTAGCTCCTTCGCCTTATCGCGTAATAGAGCTTTCGGTTTTTAATTTTATAGCTTTATTTAATATAAGGGAGGACCTTTATCTCCCGGCGGGAATATAGCCTTACGCTTTACTATTGCCCTTCTTCCTTATGCTTACTAACGTCGCTATAAGTGCTTTAGTCGACTTTAGTTATTTTAGATTCGCCTTTATATATACTTAGACTACGTACCGCTTTACCCTCTCTATCCGCTAGCTTTAGTTCCTTCGCCGGCTCTCTCTCGCCGATAGCGGCGACTATAAGTCTAGCGCTATTACCTATTGCGCTTACTTAGTCGCTTAAGTCGGCGCTTACGTTAAGTCTATCTACTTCTTCTTTATAAAGCTTAGCTATAAGGTTATTCTCAGCCTCTTTTAGCTACGCCGCTATAACCCTATTATTAGCTAGCGCGATAACTCCCTCTCCTTCTAGTCCTTATTCTACCTCGCCTTTTATCTCTTAGACCTTTAGCCTTATCTTATCCTTAGCCTCCTAGCCGCTCCCGCTATTCTTATTCCCGCCTTTAAGGGAATATAATTTATAAATATAATTTGTTCCTACTTTACCCTTTCTATCGCTAACTCTAACGACGAGGGCGAGCCTTTTGCCTTATCCTTGCCTTTTGCCTTTTAAGCTTTTGCTTATACCGTCCGCTTTTCTAATACCCTTAAGTTTATTCCCCTATCGCCTCGTTTTTCCTTCGGCCTCCTAACGTCCTTTAAAGATGCTCTTAACGTAGGTAAACCTACTTACCTAAACTCCTCCCGTTAGACCGACCTCGACTTAGGCTACGACTCTAACCCCTTAAATACCCTCTACCCCCGCCGTTACGTCCGCCCCCCCCGCCCTTAGCCTATACGTTAGGCTACCGGCTCCCGCTACCTAGCTCCTTAACCTAAGTATCGAGCGTTAAGACCCCGCCTTTTTATAATCCCTCTAAGCGACCTTACGTTCTCTATTTAGATGCTTAATGTAGCCGCTATAGCGGTATTCTACTACTAGCCCTCCGTTATAACTTCTTAGACTACGATTAAAGCCTTAGCCGCTAAACCCCTACCTATTAAGCCTTTACCTCCTATCGACTAAGAGATCCTTAAAGAACTCTATTAAGCCGTTCTATCTAAGTCTATTAATCCTAATACTACTAAAGCCCGACTTAACCCCTGCTTTTACGACTTCGTCGATAACTACCTTAATAAAATCTTCCTTAATAAGGTTTCGCTTAATAATATCGCTAAGTTCTTTTTAAAATACGATAAGGTCCTTTATACTCTCGATAAGCTTTAGGCTAAGGTCCTAAAGGAGCTTTACTATATAATCTATATATAGCTCTAGAGTAAGGCCGATAAGCTCGCCCCTTACCGCGCCGTCGATACCTAGATTAACCTTAAGGAGGGAATATAACCCCCTTATACCCGCCCCTACCCTTTTAGTAAAGCCGAGAACCGTATTATCCGCGCCTATATTAACGAGTAGCTTAGGAAAGGCTTTATTCGCCGTTCGACCTTTACTACCGCCGCCCCTATTATACTCGCTTATAAGCCTAGCGGCAGCGTCTGTTTTTGCGTTAATTACTATAGCTTAAATAAGGCTACGATTAAGAACCGCTTCCCCTTACCTTTAGTTTATAATACCTTCGCCTAAATTAGGAAGGCGAAGTTCTTTACTAAGATTAACGTTATTATAGCGTTTAATCGCCTTTATATCGCCGAGGGCTATAAGTATAAGACGGCTTTCGCTACGTAGTATAGGCTTTTCGAGTATTACGTTATACCCTTTAGTCTCTTTAACGCGCTATCTTACTTCTAGAGCTTTATTAATACGGCCTTATATAATATCCTCGATAATTTTTATTCCGCTTACTTAGATAATATTTTAATCTTCTCTACTATACGGGAGGAGTACTAGGCCTACGTCCGGGAGGTCCTTAAGCGCTTTAACGCCGCTAGCCTTTAGCTTAACGTCGATAAATGCGATTTCTATATTACTAAGACTAAGTATCTTAGCCTAATTATCTTAGATAAAGGCATACGTATAAATCTTAATAAAGTCTGCGCCGTTCTCGACTAGCTAGCCCCCTCCTTTATAAAAGACCTCCGGCGTTTCTTAAGGTTCGCTAATTTTTATCGGCGTTTTATCCGCGGCTTTTTTAAGCTCGCGAACCCCTTAAACGCCCTTACTAAGAACTCTACCCCTTAGATTTAGTCCCCCGCCTATGCTTATACCTTCGGAGCCTTTAAGCACGCTTTTACCGCCGCCTTAGTCTTCGTATACTTTAACCCCTTTTAAAAGACTATAGTTTAGACCGATGCTTCCGACTAAGCCGCTAAAGGCATACTAATATAGCTTTATAACGACGGCCGCTACTACCTTATTGCGTTCTTCTCGTTAAAACACTCCGCTTAAGAATATAACTATAAGATCTACGATAAGGAACTCCTCGCGATCGTAAAGTCCCTTAAGGAATAGCGCCTTAAGCTCGAAGGCCTACTTAAGTTTAAGATCGCTTCGGATTATAAAAACCTTTAGTATTTTATAACTATAAAGCTCTTTAACTAACGGTAGGCCCGCTAGGCCGAGTTCTTAAGTCGCTTTAACTTTAAGATCGTCTTTTAGCCTAGCTCTTAAGCTACCCTCCCTAACGCCCTTAGCCGACTCCTTAGTTCCCGCCTTACCTCTTTAACTAACCGCGCCGACGAGAGAATTAACTATCGTTATTAGGTTATCCTTCTATAGTCTAAGGTCGACGCCTCTTTACTCCCTAACGGGTTTAAGGAGTCCGACTTATCTATAAATATAATTAATAAATATAATTCTAACGACTCCGACTGCTTTACCCTCTATGCCTTTAACGACTTTAAGCCGATCGACGACCTTATCGACCGGGCTTATTTCTCCTCTCCGCTTATCGCCGATATTCGCGCGGCTCTCCGGTCTCCTTAGCTCCGTTAGCTTAATTCTCTTCGCGTACTTCTCCGCTTAATCCTAAAGTCCGCCCTCTTAAAGGCCTAAGGCCGGTTTTACTTTTAAGGCCGGTTATTCGTTCCCCCTAACAACGCCCTTATCCTCTAGATCTTAATCCGCACTTATACTTCCCTATTAGCTAGCTACCTTAGGCGTACTAAGACTATAAGCCTCTACCGCTAAACCTACGTTTAGCCTAGTATATATAAGTCTATTTCTAGCTTCGTTCGCAACTACTACGTCTGCCTCCGCGCTAAGTCCCCCCGTTCTACCCTTTAAGGCCTTCTTTAACCCTTAAGCATCCCTTTTGCCCTTTAGACTAATATCTTTATTAATTTCGTTACGGACCTTCCTATCTACCGCTATTATAACGTTAAGTTCTCGAGTATCTTAATTATTGTTAACCGTCTTATAAAGATATACTACTACGTCCTAACGCCTTTAATAACGGTCGAGGACGTCGTTAACGCGTTTATTTCTTACGTTTAGTCTCTCTACGGCACCCCCGCCTTAATAGTTAGTAATAAGGGCACTTAGTTTGTCTCCGCCTTCTAATAGTAGCTTAGCCGCCGCCTCGGCTACCGCTTATACCTTAGTTCCGCTTACTACCCTTAGACTAATAGCTAGACTAAGATCGCGAACGCTTAGATAGAGGTCTACCTCTGCTATTATACTACCTTCCTTTAGGACAATTAGGTAGATCTCCTTCCTTTCGCTAAGTTTACCGCTAATAATTAGGTTTCTAAGTCTACCGGCCTCTCCTCTTTCTTCGCTAACTACGGCTTCGACCTAAAGCTTAGCACTAAGCCCTTAGGACTACCCCCCTTAGTATAACCCCTTAATAGCGTAAGGAGTACCTTTATAGCGACGCGCTCGCTTTACGCCTCTAACGCGTATCCGACTTCCTTTATAACGCGATTAAAGACGCTTAGGCTACTTAGGCCTAGCACGCTAATACCCGCTAGGCGCTTACCCTAATGTACTAGCCTAGCGATATAGTCTTTCTTAGCACCTATTAGATCTATACCCTCCGCCCGATAAAGAAGCTTAACTATAAACGGGAGGGCCTATATAAAGTCCTTAAGGCGTATAAAACGGCTTGCCTCCTCCGCCTCCTTAAGGGTAGCCGTCTTTACCCTATTTTCTACTACTTACTCCTTACCTAGACCTAAGAGCCCCCCTTACCCGGCTAAGCCGACCTAAATATCCGGCCTACTAATAAGGGCATCCTGCTTTCCCTAGACGGCGATAACGATAACGACGCGTACCTTAAGTAGGAATTCTCCTCTATCCTTACGTAACGTTAGTACGCGTTTAGGAAGATTAAATATCGCATTTAGTAGCGTTATAGCCCCCCTACGTAAGAGGATTCCTTATACCTTAACGGATGTTAGGACGACCTTAAGTCCTTCTACGCCGCTAACCTAGCTAAGCCTCGCCCCGCCTTCTATACTACCTTCCTCGCCTCGTCCCCCCTACCTAGATAATAATAGATATAATTAATAAATGTAATTTATCTTAGCGCGTATAGGCTTTCCGACCTTAAGCTTTGTTTTCTTTCCTTCCTTTGTGTTATAAGGGCCTACCTTTTAGGTCGATTAATACGGGATTCCCTTAGCTCTCGCTCTTCTACTATTGCCCCTTTTTAAGCGTTTAAGTCAAACGCCGATTTAAGGGGGATATACTATTACGGTGTTAGGTTATATTATATATCATCCTACGTAACCTCTATATCGTATATATAGACCCTTAGACTTAGTCTATAGCTACGCTCCTTCGTAGATTAATAATAGTTATATACCCCCCCTTAAGCTCGTTCTATCACACTATATATGCTTAATTAGGTTAAGATTAAGGCTATTAGGCGGCTATACGGTATGCTTCGCATTTAGGAAGAGCCTCGCGATAACCTCTTTTATATAGGCGGCTATATATATTAAGGCATTATCTTACTAAATCGTAAATTACTTCCGCTAAAGCTAGAAGTCTTAGAATAAAGGCAAAATATATTCGGAATAAGACTTTACTATTATATAGCTTAAAGCTGCTTTATCCTATAATTTATATATGCCTTTCTCTATGCCGGTAAAGTAGCCTTAGTGTAGGAATATAGTTATATAACTAAGGGATAGAGTCGCAACTATATTGCTAACTATATATAGGAAAGGGGCAATAGGGGTTATAACCACGCGGCGTATAACGCTACGTGACCTATATAGTTAATAACCTCGTTATTGACTAAGGGCATCGTTATAACTAAAGCAGTAAGCCCTAGCGTAGGCCTTAATAATACATTGTTAAGGCATAGCAGGCTCTATAGAAGGACCCCTATAGACGGGTATAAAGGGGCCCCTTTATTCCCCCTTCTCTAGCTAAATCAGATATAACTATAACTAATGCAATACCCCTTTTGTTTGGATTAATCTAAGTGAATCACCTACTAATACTAATTAGTGATTAAATAGATTTAATTATAGAATAGTAAGGCAGAAGAGATAGATCTTAATCTTCGAAAGTATAGAAGAATCTTTATTCCTTACGGACGCTATTTCCGCGTATCTTTACCCTCGAGGTTCTATTGCGCATACCTAAGAGAAGTTTATATATGCTAAGAATAAGGATTGTTTGTATTAGCTCTACGGTAAATAAGCCCTTTTAAGCTCTCTATTAATCCCGTTCTCGCCTATTATAGGAAGAGTAAACGTTAATAAGCAGTGCGTCTATAACGTAGAATAATATCGCGAACCCCTATAACTATTTAATCCTATGCTTGCTTCCCTTAAGGAGGAAGAGTTACGTCCTTTAGAATAGAGACTAATCGCTTCGATATTTCTCGTAAAGACCCTTACGATACTAACTAACCCCTAAACGAACCCGAAAAACGAATAATAATAGCAAGATTACTACTAAATACAAACGCACCGGCTCCCTTTAATAGCCCGGAACCGATTATACAATAGATAAAGGAGATCGGCATCCCTCTTACCGCTCGCATAAAGGTAGATATACGATACTAGGATATAGAAGAGATTACGATAGAAGATCCCTATAAAGCGGAGGTTATAACATTCGTAGCCCGGTTTATTATAATAGGCGAAGCATCTATCTACTTTTAAGGTTAACGGCTCTTTAATCTATTCTAGGAACATTTCTAAGGATAGAACGAATCTATATAAAATACGGTAGACTAAAACTATAAGAAGGTCCTTAAGATACTATTGCGAAGACGCGGCGTTTCGATAAGACTAAAGAACGCGCCGTTTGTTAGATTATATATAATAATGCTTTAATCTAATAATCTACTCCCTTAGAACGAGAAGGAGTTTATAACGGAGGTATTCGATATAGGTATAAAGGCCCTTAGTAAGTAAGAAAGGAAGAGAAACGAAAAGGAACGAATAGCCTAAGACTAGGTAGATAAAGATCCTTTCTCGACTATAACGAACTAGTCAACGGTCTTTCCGACTTCGCACCGATTCTAATATAGCGGCCCGGCCTAAGCGGCGACTATAGATCTAACCCCGGAACTAGACTAAGACCTAAACACAGCTACGATAAATACACTAGTATTTCTACTATTTAATCGTATAAATCGGCTTTATACGCTACGACTACTATTTCTCCTAGAACTAATGTTATATATCCTAGGGGCGAAACCGAGGCTCGATCTATCTGCTTTAACAATCGCCCTAAAGGCTATCGAAGCATTTAATTATAACATTAAGGAGTATATAGCACTCCTACCGGCCGATATTCCGAACCTCTTATTAGATCCCGACGTATAGACTAAGTTTGTTAAGATATAGGATAAAGAGAAAAGCTATACTAGCGAGCTATATGCCTTATTTAATAAGACTATCCGTAAGTTTATAGGCGTGTGTTATAACCTTAAGATTAAACTAAGGCTTTTTTATACCCTTCTCCCTTAGATCTTAAAGGGACGAGCCGACCGTTTCTATACGGAGAATATCACTTAGACAACTACCTTCTAAGACGCATACGATAAGATTAAACGATACTTCGACACTAAGGCGACTTAGGCTTAGTACTATACCGATTAGACTAATACGACGTTTAACTAAGTTCGGGCTAGTAACCCTAAGAAAGGCCTACCGGAAGTGCTTTAGTTACTAATCGATAAGCTATTACTTTATTAACGGGCTCTAGGACCTAAGTTTATAAGCGAAACCCCGCTTATAGTAAATCTTACTAAGGCGTGCTAAGGTATCTTAGAACTCGAAAGTGCCTTCTTTAAATAGGCTAAGGAGGCTAAGGAGCTCTATACCGACCTCCGAGCTTCCCTTACGACGTACCTCGCATAATAAGTAAGAAATGCCTTACGCTAATTTATCTAAGACCGATATCGTAATAACGATAGGATAGATACAAATTATAAATACAATTCGAGGAACCCTAATAGTTAGTTTTATATAGACCGTAGGTATACTAACAATCGTAGTAGAAGCAACGGAGGATTTCGCTCGCGAGGCTTTAGATAAAGCTACTAGCCCCGCGGTAAAAGAGGCTACGGCTAAGGATACGGCAATAAGACCTAGACTAAGAAGTGCTTTATATATAGAAAGGAAGGATATTAGTCTATAAAACATTCTATAGAGGAACGGCGGAAAGCTAAGGACTAATATCTTTCGCATTGTCTTTATACTAGCGTCTCCCTAGACATTATAGCCTATTTAGTAGGTTATAAAGGTTATAAGGACGATAAGGAGGAAGAGTATAGCGAGGATAACGAGCCGGAGTAGTAGTAAGCTAGTTAAATGCTTTGCTAAATAGCTTTTAACTACCTTATTATAGGAGACAACGTCTATAGCATAGAACCGATAGTTTCGGCCGACTAGTTCCTTATCGATAACCGCTATTCGAAGCTCTATTTCTAAAGCATCCTAATCGATATAAGAGTAGTAAAGGTTTTAACGGCCGGACGAGAATAGTATATAGCCCTCTAATTAAAAGACCCTTCCGTCGATTTAAATATATTGACCGTAGGATAGGAAGCAATTAGATTTAGCAGCGGCAACGTAATAAGGTTACTAAGATTAATTAATCTTATTACTCCGATTTAAAGGATTATATTCTATATGCTAGAAACTCCGACCCCCTTCCTACTATATCTCGATGATATATATAGGCTAAGCGTGTTCTTTAATAATACGATAAATACCCTTACCGGCCTTAAGGCAAACATCCCGGTGGTTAGGAAATAAGGACACCTTTAGTTCTTCCTTAGGAAAAGTAAATAATCGACCGTATTCCTTATAGAAACGGAAATTAAGACCCTATATCGTCGATTCGGACATCCGGCTATAGCTAGGCTATATAACCTATTAAAGCAAGTAGGCTATAGCGATGTGTTTCTTAGTACTCTAGAGAATATCTCGGAACTATATTACTATTGCTAGATGCATTCGCTTGCCCTAAAACGGTTTAAGTTTAACCTTAAAGATAACTAAGACTTTAATTATAAGGTTATCGTTAATATAATATACTTAGACGTTCCGAATTCGGTATAACGCCCGGTATTATATATTATTAACGTATCGACGGCCTTCTAAAGCGCTTGTTTTCTTCCTTCTATATTAGCTAAGAATATATAGGAGACTCTTCGAGCCCTTTAGATTAATATATACCTTAGCCCCCTTAATATTATTAAATATAATGCCGGCACGAACTTCGCAGTAGTAGAATTCTAAAATAAAGCCCGTATTATAGGGATTATATATATATAAATTTATATTAAAGCATATTAGTCTATCGGTAAGGTTAAAAGGTATTATGCCCTATTGCGCTAAGCTTTTAATATTATTTTTATAGAGATAAGCAGCGTAACCTCCCCTAAGGTAGTTCTTTAGATAGCTATTAAAGCTATTAACAATACTACTAGACCGAACGGACTAATACCTACGTTGCTTATATTCGGAGTATATCTTAGGATAACTCTTAATTCGCTACTATCGCTAACGACCTTTAAACAAGCCGCTATAGTATAGAAAGCAATAAAAGCGCTTAGGCAGCTTATAGCTAAACGATAGGTTTAAGCAGTATTATATAGCCACAACGGTCTAGACATAGCGAATACACTTGCCCTTCCTTTTTAGAGTAAAGTCCGCGTATAGAGGGAAAAGTTAGGATAGTAAGGACCGTTTAAAATTACAGCTATTAACGGGCACGATATTACGATCGATATAGTTAATAGACCTTAGGTCTTTAGATCTACGCTAGTATAACCGTATTATCGTAATTAAATGCTTAACGACCTTCCGGCACCTAAATCCGAGCAGCCGGACGAACCCGCCCGACCGGACCTTCCGGCACCCCGTAAGCGAGGACGCCCGCCCGGATCGAAGAATAAAGCTAGGCATTTAATTATAGAAGGACTAGACGTAGAGGACGACCTAAACGATAACGAGGACGATATAGACCTCGACGATTTAAGTAACGAAGAAGCAGACGAGGCCTTTACGATAAAAAAGGAAGAAGAGGCCTATAAACTAGCCGTTAAGCTCTAATCTAAAGGCGCTATTACGACCCTAAGAGCACTATTCAAAGCGTTAGACAGCACGGAGATCGACGACCTTATAGCATAAGGAGTATTTAGTTTCGAATAATATAATAAAGCTATTTACAGCGGCTACCGTATCTTTAGCTCCCGTATAGTTCGAGAGGTTAAAGGTAAAGACACTAAGCTATATAAGAAATTAAGACTTATAGTCTAAGGTTATAATAATAGGGAGAAGGCTTCCTTACTAACGCAGTCCCCGATAATCTAACGCGTTAGCTAACGACTAATCTTAGCCTTTGCTCCTAGCCTTATACGCTATAGGATAACGTTATCCCTTTAAGACATTACCTAGGCATATCCCTAGGCGACTATAGAGCTCTTTTAAACGGTCTTAATATATCTCCCCGCCGAATTACAAGGGAAATACCCGCCCGACACGATTATCCGAGTTATTAGGCCCTTATATAGCATTATAGAATCTAAAGTCTACTAGTTTAATACGTATTAGAAGCACTATATCGAGGGCCTTAATATAGCGATATCGACCTTCGACTCTTGCCTTCTAATATCTAATACGGGACTAAAACACTTTAGTATTATTAGGATATAAACGGACGATACCCTTATGCTTAGAACGATAAGTTTTTCGGCCGCTAAAGAAGAAAAGCTCTAAGAGGCATAATTTAGGGTAAAGCCGAAAACCACGATAACTTAGGGCTCCGTTACGGATTTTAACGGCGCGAAGGTAAGCTTACAATATAATAAGATACTCTTACTCTAATAGAAAGGATAAGCTGCCTAAATCGACCGAATCGATATTAAGGCTCCGGATTATGCATAATAGTACCTAGAATAACGTGCTCGTAGAGCCTATATAGCCTCGGTATGCTTACCGGAAGCTATATTCGATATCTCTATAGCGGTATAAGTGTAAAACCCGGATGATAAGGATTGCATAATCTTAAATAAGCGACTTAAGTAGCAAATAGACTACTAGAGTAAAGGTTTAATATATAAACTAATTAGTCTTATAAAAGCGAAGCTAATAGTATTTACGGATAGGTCGTTTGCTAATAATAAAGACCTATTATCGCAACTAGGCTTTATTATTACACTAGTTAATAAGACCGAAAGGTCTAATAACTAGTTTAAGGTTATTAGAAACATTATCTACTAGAGTTCGACGAAGTGTAAGAGAGTTACCTAAAGCGTGCTAGCCTCTAAGATATACGGTATAGTTAACGGCGTTAACCTCGGGATCGCCTTAGCAACTACGTTAAAGATTATTACCGACCGGCTTAAGCTACCGAACATCTAATTAATTATCTATATAGATTCTTATTCGCTTTACGAATGCCTTATAAAGCTCGGAATAACTAAGGAGAAGAGATTAATAATTAATATTATATCTCTTCGATAGTTATATAAGCAATAAGAGATTATAGAGATCCGTTAGATTAACGGCGATAATAACCCGGCCGATGCTATAACGAAGGCATTACTAAACTAAGCCTTCGAACGCTTTATAAACAATAATAGCTTAACTATTCGGATAGAGGCATACGTTCTACGCCCCTAAGTTCCTCTTTTAGGACTCTCTTTTATTTATACTTATATATTGTATTTATTAGACCCCTTTAGTCTAATACGCGTTATCCTTACGATTAGGAAGGTTGCTTAGCAGTTAGAAAGAAAGACTGCTAGTATAGGAATATAGTTATATAACTAAGGGATAGAGTCGTAACTATATTGCCGACTATATATAGGAAAGGGGCAATAGGGGTTATAACCATGCGGCGTATAACGCTACGTGACTTATATAGTTAATAACCTCGTTATTAACTAAAGGCATCGTTATAACTAAAGCAGTAAGCCCTAGCGTAGGCCTTAACAATGCATTATTAAGGCATAGCAGGCTTTATAAAGGGACCCTTATAGACGGGTATAAAGGGGCCCCTTTATTAATAAGAGATTAAGATAAAGACTAATAGTAGAGGATTATAGAGATGCAAGAAGTATAAAGATTAGAGTAGAATTAGGAGAGAAAGCGGTTATTAAATTGTTAGTAATAGTCTGTCTAGCTAGGGACATCGGCGCCTTCTTATAGCTAAATATCTTAGGAACCAGGGTACATATCAATTAGCTTATTGTGCCGTCTAATAGCGCTATTTCCAGAGAAAAGAACGCGTATAAGACATTGCCGATATATCGCACCGTTGTCGCGGAGTTATTATTGCGGAATAGAGGGTAGTTCTAAGCGAGATATGTAAGTACCGACGTATCTGTCTTAACACTTACACCTTATGCTATAACTCCTGTATCTTATCACCCCGACTAGCTAATACAACCGGGACATAAGTATGTTATGCAATATTAAACGGTGGATTTTATGCATATTATTATATACCTATACGATATCTAGTTCGGGTGATATTTACTCCCTTATAGCCTCTCTTAAAGGGTACTTATTTTATAAGAAAGAAGTGCGCTTTATAAATATCTATTATAACTAACTAATAATAAAAACTCTCTTTTTATTTAAAAACCCTATTTTATAGGAAAAATTCTTATTTATATAGAGAAAATTCTTTAAAACTCTATTATATTTTATACATTTTTAGAAAACCTTTTATAAAGGGAAAAACTTTTAAAGGTATTCTCTTTAGCAAACCTATATAGAGGAAAAAACTAAAGGTATATAGAGGAAAGCTAGAAGAAAGCATAAGAAAGAGCAGCTAAAAACCTCTATTTTATCTTTATATATAGGATCCCTTTTAAGGCCTAAAAGACTACGAAATTTAGAAAATAATATATGCCCTAATTCCTTTGTAAATATATCAGCAATATTGTCTATAGATTTTATATAAAAGACCTCTATCTCGCCTAGCTAGACACTATTACGAGTGAAATTATAAGCAAGGCCTATATGTTTCCGAAGTTTATAGGATTCTAGGTTATTTACTATTTTAAGCGCTAATTGGCTATTAGAAAATATTAAAGAGACTTTTCTTAATATAGGTATAGATAACTCTTTTGCTATGCTATTTAAGTGACTATATAGGTATAAGGCCTCTTTATTAGCCTCTCTAAGGCCTATATACTCCGCTTCGCAAGTAGATAGCGATATAGATTTTTGTTTTTAATATAACTAGCTTATTAGGTTATTACGTATAGAGAAACAGTATCTAGAGACCGATCGTCGGTCTATAAGGTCATTAGCCCAGTCAGAATCTATATAAGCTGTAAAGTAAAAATCCGGTGCCGGTATATTATAGTTATAGTATAAGTAAAGGTTAGGAAATTTATTAAGATATTTCTATATAACATCGAGAGCTTTAAAATGCGAAGAGTCTAGTTAAGAAGAAAATCTCGCGCAGGATATAACAGCATATAAGATATCAGGCCTTATAAAAAGGGCTAGAAATAATAGAGAGCCTATTTGCATTTAGTATAAGAGTATGTCCTTTTTTTAACGCGGTTTTTATTCCTAATTTATTTAATTTCACGCCTTTTATAGCAGGTGTATTAGAGGTTCCTATATTTTGTTTATTAAATTCCTTTATTTTATTCTTTATATAATTTGCTTGGGATATATATAATTCCTTTGTATCTCTGTTTATATATATAGATAATCCTAAGAAGTCTTTTACCTCTCCTAACGATTTAATCGGTAGGATATTATTTATTTTATCTATTACTTAGGTTATTAGACGCTCTATAGGCCTAAAAAACAGAAGATTATCTATATAGACGGCTATAGCTATTTTCAGTATGCTATTTATAAACACCCCTTCGTCTATCGGAAGGCATTAAAAACCTAATTTATTAAGGACCTTTTTTAATAGGTTATACTAGAGTAAAGGACTTTATTTTATGCCGTATAGTGCTTTTATTAGTTTAGCTACGAGCTTTTTCGTTTTATGTTTATTAAGATAGTCTAAGTAAGTTATGCCTTTATATTTTGTTTTCTTATATTTATTAAACCATGCTTTTAGTATTATATTAATAAAAGCTTTAGGTATAAGAATATAGGTTTCTATGTCTATTTCTACACATAGGAAGGCATTTTTTATATTAAACTGCATAATCTTTTAGTTATTCGAAACAGCCTATACTAATAAGAGTCTTATAGACTTAGGTCTTACTGTAGTAGAAAAGGTTTCTATATAATCTAGACCATATATCTGCTTATAGCCTAAAGCTATAAGTCGGGCCTTAAATTTCTTTATATTATTTTCGTTATCCTTTTTAACTCTATAGACCTATCGGCTTCCGAGGGCTTCCCGGCCTTCGGGTAGCTCGGTTATTTCCTATGTATTATTATCTATAAGCTATTGTATCTCAGTAACCATGCCTTTATCCTAGTGTATAGCTTCGTTGCTGTTTATAGCTTGCTTATAGGTTTTTAGTTCTATAGGATTACTACGTTCTAAAGCATATAGAAGGGTTATATTACCATTATTTAATAAAACATATATCGGGTATTCTTTATATTCGTTATAGAATTTAGCCGGCTTCTTAGGTATTTCAACCTGAATTCTTTAATCCTTATTATTATTATCCTAGCGCATAGGTATATTATCTAATATATTATCAATATTGTCAGGATTATAATCCAAGGGTATATTATCGGTTATATAATATAGATTATTCTAGGGTATATTATTAGTATGTTTAGGAGTTATATCTATAGAGGACCGTAGGTGCCTCTCTAGTATTTTATTTAGCGAAGGTATAGTATTAAAATTAAAGGTTTTATTGTTTTTTAAGAAGTTCTTTTCTAATATAGTTATATCCTTTAAGATAACGACCTTTTTTCTACTATAGTCGTATATTTTATAGGCTGTATCTTTATAGCCTATTATAATTCCTTTATAAGCTCGTACATCGAGTTTATTACTTAGGGTTTTATTTTTATAGTATATAATACTTCCGAAAATACGGATTTTCTCTATATCTTCTATAGAAAGGGCTATATTGTTCTTCTTTTCTAGAGGACATATATATCCTAAAGCAGTATAGGGGGATCTATTATATATATATATAGCTGCTAAAACAGCTTCTCCCTAAAGATATTTAGGTAGTTTAGCCGTATAAAGCATAGACCTAACTTTATTAAGTATCGTTCTATTTATACGTTCTATTCTACCGTTTGAGTATAGTGTATACGGCGGACTTAAGTTATATATTATACCCTTTTTAAGGCATATGGTTTAATATTATATAGAAATTCTTTTGCATTGTCTAAGAAGACCTCTTTTATTTTAATATTATCTTTATTGTTTTCGAGTTCTAATTTAAACTCTAGAAACTTTAGTAGGCTTTCGGCTTTATCTTTTATAAGGTATATTCTTAGATACCTAGAATAAGTATTAAGAAAGGATATAAAGTATCTGAATTTATCGTATGTAGGGACCTTTATAAGGCCCTAAATATTAACATTTATTTTATCGAGAAAGAGATATCGTCGTTTCGAGGGAGTCTTCTTTTTCTTATCGGTATGTTTGGCTTATATATAAGCTTCGCATTGTTTTATAGCTATAATATCTTTTTAGTCTACGGATATGTCTAGGTATAGTCTATAGAGGTATCGGTATAGGGATTTATAGCTAAGGTAACCTAAGCGTTTATGCTAAAGTAGTAAATCTACCTTCTTTTTATTTTGTATAGACTTATTTTTAATATCTTTATCTTGTTTATCTTGTTTATCTAGTAAGGGTTTTTATATAGTATTTTCAACCGTTTCTTTCGGACTATGCCGGATGTTATATATCTTATTTTTAATAAGAAAGCGAGTTTTCTTTATTTCTAAAGGGATATAGTATAGGCCGTTTTTAACAAAGCCTGATATTAATTGTTTAAGATTTTTATCGAGAAGAGAGATAGAGTCTAGGCCTATAAGAGCATATGTGTTTTTTATAGCAGACTGGCTTATTATATTTATGCCGATTTCGGGTATATGCAGTCTTTTAATGTATATTGTTGCGTATTATTAGGGAACTTAAAAATAAGATCCCTAGCCCCTCGTATAACAATCGAAGAGGCTTTTCCCTAGGTCATAGTTGTATAGATATCTTTATAATTAGAGAGGAGGGATTTATTAGAAACTATATGCCTCGTAGCCCTAGTATTAAACACAAAATTATAAAAATTCCCTATCCGTATAATAGACTTATTAACCCTTAAAATAACTCTCGAGGTTGTAGAAAGAAGTGGCTTTAAAGGTCCTATTATTTGTTTTCTATTAGACTTAGATCTTGCCTTTATAGGGGTATAGAGAAGGGTATCTTTATACGGTGACGGGTTATAGAGTAATAATAAAGGGTATAAAAAGGGTATAGAGGGTATAAAGAGTATAAAGGATATAAAGAGTATATAAAGGGATAGGAAAAAACTTATAATACCCGAGCCCGAATCCGTTATAACTATAACCTTTTAAGAGGCTTTAGAAGAGGTATCTCGAGAAGGCGTCTTTCGAGACGGCGTCTTTCTCTTCCGAGGTCGAGAGATGCGAGCAGTAGGGCGAGGGGACTAAGAACTCTCCCGAGAGTATAGAATAAGGGTCGGCCTCCTATGATTTCTGTTAGTATAGTCCCTTAGCTCTCTTAGCTGGTATTTCTTCGGATTCGAATTCGAAGAGGCGGTATTTTTTCTTAGTATAAAGCTAGTAGCTCTAGCCTTATCTCTATTTTCTAGTTTCTAGAAGCAGTTTCGTTCTATATAGCCTCGCTTTTTATAGTAAGAGTAAACCGGTATTTTATTGTTTTTATTATTATTCGAATAGAACAACTGCTTACCGCTATTAAGCGCCTTAGTCCTCTTAAATTCATCGATTAAAGAGGAGGATAGGGACTTAAGCGTATAGGCTGAGGTATCGACCCGTAGGGTCTGCGTTATATTAGTTATATAGCTCGAAAACGAGCTATTTAGGGATTCTAAAATCCAGGTGATAATAACAATCTTAGGGATAAGGATTTCCCGAGTGTTAAGCTTATTAAAGAGCTCTTTCACCTTATTAAGGTAATCTTTAATAGAAGAGTACCCTTCTATCTTAGTATTAAACAATTCCTTTATTAGTAGGAAATTAGACGTAAAATTCACGGGGTTATAGAGGGCTTTAAGAGCCTCTAAAGCGGCTTTAGTAAAAGCCTAGTGTTTTATCTAGGATAGAGGCCTATTATTAATCATTAGCCTTATAAGGGCGAGGCATTTAGAGGACTTATTATATCCTTAATCGAGAATAGCTTAAGCAAGCTTTTCCCTAATAAACACAGACTCTATCCTAAGGGACTAGGACGAGTAGTTTGCGCTCCCCTTAAGCTTAGAGAAAGAGTAATCCTTAAAGCTGGCTATAATGTTTTTTTGTTAGTAGTATTAGTGTTTGTTAGTGTTTTTGTGTTTTGTTGAGTTTTGCGTAGCGGGAAGATACCGGAAAAGATTCGGCAGAAATTCGGTGGAAATAGGCTAGGAAGGAGTAGGCGAAGGAATTTTAAAAATATTTTTAAAGAAGGGTTTAAGTATAGAAAACAGACTTTAAGAGGGGGGGTCCTAAGGGCAAATCGGGGGTAATAGGGGAAAAAAGGGTAAAAACACTAAGAAACTAGTGATTTAGGCAAACCGTGTATAGCGTAAGAAGGCAAGTGGCTTAAAAATGTAGGGATGAGTTAATTTAGCGGTATATATAGTACAGCCGAGTAATCCGGAAGAGTAGAGTAAGGCTCTAGGTAAAGTAAGTTAGAGCTTAGGAAGCGGCAGGGATTATAACTAATAAGAGATTAAGATAAAGACTAATAGTAGAGGATTATAGAGATATAAGAAGTGTAAAGATTAGAGTAGAATTAAAAGAGAAAGCGGTTGTTAAATTATTAGTAATAGTCTGTCTAGCTAGGGACATCGGCGCCTTCTTATAGCTAAATATCTTAGGAACTAGGGTATATATTAATTAGCTTATTGTGCCGTCTAATAGCGCTATTTCCGGAGAAAAGAACGCGCATAAGACATCGCCGATATATCGCACTATTATCACGGAGTTATTATTGCGGAATAGAGGGTAGTTCTAAGCGAGATATATAAGTACCGACGTATCTATTTTAGCACTTACACCTTATGCTATAACTCCTGTATCTTGTCACCCCGACTAGCTAATGCAACCGGGACATAAGTATGTTATGTAATATTAAACGGTGGGTTTTATGCATATTATTATATACCTATACGATATCTAGTTCGGGAGATATTTGCTCCCTTATATTATTCCCCCTTCTTTAGCTAGATTAGATATAACTATAACTAATATAATACCCCTTTTATTTAGATTAATCTAAGTAAATCACCTACTAACACTTAGAATATAATACTATTGCTTTTAACTTAAGACTTCTTAAACTCGTTTGCGTAATCGTCTAATAAAGATTAATACGATAGATAAAATATATTAAGAGATAATTAAGAAAGGACTAATTTAGAAAGAGTATTAGCTAGCGGCGACGAGGGACGCTAGTAATATAGGTCTTATTAGACTAAATGTTAGTAGGTGTCTCTAGTATAAATGCAAATATAGGTCTAGTAGTCTTATTAGAATTGTTAATACCTATGTAGCTAAGGGCTATACTACCTTCTTTATAGATAAGACTAGAGAAGGGTCGGAGCTACCCTTCGGGAAGCTTCGGTAGCTAAGAATAGAAAGAGATCCGTAAATAGAATGTAAAGATAGATGCGTTAGTCGGGGAAGACCTTCCGCGGACGGATGCGTCTATCGGGACGACTATAGAAGTCTATAGAAGGAAGTATAATTCCATCTATAGAATTCACCTTAGAAAGGAAGTCCTTCTACCGTGGAATTCTATCTATGGAATTCACCTTAGAAGGGAAGTCCTTCTACCGTAGAATTCTATCTATAGAATTTACCTTAGAAGGGAAGTCCTTCTATCGTAGAATTCTATCTATAATTCCTATACTAGTAACTTTTTCTTTATGCCGTTTATAAGAACCTCTCTTATTTTTCCTTAAATATTACCCTTCTTTAAAAGGAAATAAAATGCATAGTAAAATCGACTATTCGTTATATTAGAATAGTTCGTTATAATATTATATAGTGTTATAACTATATAACCTTAAAAGAAAGAATATATTAGAAGGGTTATAGGCGAATAATAAACCCTTCTATTCTAATAGTTAATTTGTTTATATCGACGAAACGTTTAAGGGCTTAGTTTAGTAATGCTTTCGTTATTGCATTAGCTAGGTTATCGGCTCCGTTAATCTATCGGACCTTTGTAATCTTACGGCGTTCGTATAACTATCGTAAAGCTATAATATCGATTATTAATCTTTTCTCCTTTATAGTACCTAGTTTAATAAGGCATTTATATAAGGAGTACAAATCGGTGTAGATGATTAATAAAACCGGAGGAAGACTAAGGCGATCCGTGATTATCTTAAGGGTTATAGTAAGAGAGATCCTAATATCGAATCTATTTACTATACCGTAGATTTCCGATATAAGGACGCTTTAGGTGACTCGTTTGCATTTCGTAGAGTTCTAGTAGACAATATTGCCTTTAATCGAAAATTGCTTATCTATTCGGTCGGTCTCGTAAACTAGAGCAATAATAAATCTAAGCTATAAAGATAAGTCTTTATTGTTTATAAACGATCTATCGGTAAAGATTAGTAGCTTAGCCGATGCGAGGTTAATTAGAAGATATATTAGTCTATGTTATTAATTGTCTAGTTGCTACTATAGTCTCTTATTTAGGATTATACAGTCTTTTTGTTCTAGGTTCTAGACTTAAGCAGTAATAGAAATATTAAACGATGCTTCTAGTTAATAAATAGATATAACGTATATACTACGAGCTCGTTGCTCTATATACCTTTACGCGTGGTTAATAGCCTTTAGCTTTACGGTTTTAATCTTAGCTACTTAACCCTTCTATTATAGTAGCAAACTTCCATCGTATTATAGGGTTAATTTCGCGCCGTTAAAGTCTATAGATTGTCTAGCAGTTATTAGAGTTTTCGGTTTAGCTCTAAATTATGCTTTCTAGAGTTCTTTTTCTTCGTAGTCTAAAAAACTCTAAGTCCCGAGCATTAACGTATCGTCTATCTATATGCCGATAATTCTAAAAGGTATAGGAGGGCTATAGTTAGAAATAAGCAAGCATACGTTGTATATTAAATAAGCTATATTAAGCTCTTAGATATAGTAACTATAGTATATGTTAAACTAGTATAGTCCGGATTCCGCAATGCCGTATAAAGGTCTAATCACACGGATGATTATACCTTCCGGATATTTCTTTACTAGTTTAGTAGGCAGAGCTATTAGGATTATTCGAGATAACTCTATAGTAGCCTAAGGATATGCTTAGGTAATATCTCGTAAAGACAATATTATTCCGTATTCTTTAAGCATTCCGGCTGTAATTACTATAATTAAACGTTAACTAACTCGCTAGATTATTAGCGACTATATAAGTATAGATGTCTTCTTAACATTACTATATCCTTAGATTACTAGTCTCGACTTTTCGTATAGTTTAGTATTACGTCCTTTAACCTCTTTAACTATCTAAGAACGGAAGATTTAATATCCTCTATATTTTTCTTCGTTATATTATTCGAAACTAAATATACTACGAATAACTAGGTCGTTAATCTCTTTTATATTAGATTCTTTAAAAGGGTCACCGGGTATTATAATCACGCTATCGGCACGAAGTTTAAGTATAAGATTATATGCATTAACCTCTTTCTTAGCTAAGAACTACTAATTCTTTAGTTTATTTTTCGCACCGGGTAGGCGACTACGTTTTTAGGGCATACGAGGAGGTTTTTTTATAGTTTTATATTCTTCTATTAGTTTATTATCTTAAGAATTATATTCCGGTGTATCTTAATTTTCAGCTAGGAGCTCTTTTAATAGTAGTACCGATTTTTCGTCTCGGAAGTATAGTTATATATATATTAATCTAAATACTTATAGTCTATCAATAGTATCGATTGTTATATTATAGCCTTTAATTGCTGCGATTTTAAATAGACCTTACTAGCCGTTCTTTTCTTTCTAAACGTAGACCTTACTTTATAGTAGAAGATTAAGAATCTCCTTTATTAATAGTCCGTTTCGGCTATAAATAGCATCCTTAATTCGTCTTTTAGTAGAGATTTAGCGAAGCAATTTTATAGCCTTTTGTATAGCTATAGCTCTCTATATCGTTGTTATAGAAGGGGGTAATTCCTATATAATCCGGGGGTAAGCACTAAAAACTAACAATATAGGAACTAAACTATTAGGACTAGCTATATTATTAATTGCCTTAACTGCTATTTAAAGGATAGCTTTAGCTAATATCACGTTCCTAATTTCCTCTTAAAGAATACTAAATATTCGTTTAAGTAGTCTATAATATCTTTTAATCTTTCCGATAGACTAATAGGCTTTAACTAGAACTTACTTATACGTAATCCCTATTACTTTCGCTTCGTTTCGGAATTTATTAAAAGCAAAATTCGTTCCTACGTCGTGTTTAATAATATTTAGTAGACTAAGATATATATTAATCTATAACGCACGTAGTGTCTCCTACGTATCTTTAGCGGACATTAATAGAAGGAATCTTATTACTTAGAATAAAGTTGCTAAATCTACTACATATAGTACTAGTCGCTATAGGTTTCCGAGATATATAACGTTAATAATAATCTTATAGTTTAATTCTCGATTATCTTATAGTGTAAATTTAAATCGTCTCGGAGCTTAGGAGTATATCTAGCATTAGTAATAAAATTTAGAAATAGTTTTAAGTCTTCCGATTAAGATATTATTATATCCTACTTAGCGTAGTAGATAATATAATCTTATTACTACGGGATGTCTAAAACGACGATAGAGTATTCGGATTTTAACCTCTATAAGGAAGTTAATTAATTCCTTATCTTTAGAAAGAAAGAACTATAGATATCCCTATTTTCGTATTATAGGAACTACGCCTCGACTAATAATTATGTCTATTGTGTTATTAAAGTATACACCTAGTCGGTCTATATCGGCTAAAGAGAGTAGGAAAGGTATAGGTGTCTTTAGAACGTAAAAAGTTATCCTTCTAATCGGTGTTTTAAGGGCAATAGAACTAAGTAAGTTAATAGTATCTCTACTATTAAACTTTATAGAAGCTTATCCTGCCGTTAACTTATCGATAGTAATAGAAGGGTCTTCTTTCTATAGGGCAATATACTAGTTAAATCCGGCTATTAACACTTTTACTATACCTATGTTAACTATAATGCCTTAGAAGCGTGTCTTAGAGTATCTTTTATTAATAATAAACTAGTTAGATATAGTAATAGCTTCTTATTTACTATATAGGTCTTCGCTAGTAAGCCGATGTATAAAGGCTTATTGGCAAATTATCTAACTAGCTTGCTATTATCCTATAAAGTTATCGTCGTCTCTTAGGCAAGATTTATTATTAAACTCTTCTACTACGTCGTCTATTTTATAACCTTTATATTACGTTACGTAGGCTATAAAACCTATTGTTAGGATATTCGTAAAGTGGCATTATGCGATATACTAGTCCTTCGATTTCCATCGTTCCTTAGGTGTATATTTAGTTAACTAGCATCCTTATTTTCCGTATATAAAACACTTCTTAGTCTATAGGCGATTGCTGTAGTTGCCTCTATAGCTGCTTCGGGCTTATAACCCTACTTATAATCTAGCAGCTAATAGGGAGTATCCGCTACGGAATCCTCTACGGAATCCTCTACGATTAAATAATCGGCTATAGTTTTATCCTCCTCGTCCTTAGTATCTATATCTTCCGCGGTTGTTATTATTATATCTCCGATCCGTATAGAATGTCTAGTTATACGGGTTATAGTTATCCTCTTTATTGTCTTAGTTATTAGACTAATATTCCTAGATAAATTAGTTAAATAAACCGCGAGATAAGTATGTTTATAACGAGGATCTTAGGTCGGCAAAAAGTGCTTCGGCATTAGTTAAGGGTTTAAACAGAGCGTACTCTAGTTCGGGAACTTCTCTATATATATTAATAAGTGTGGTTTATAGGGGAAGATCGCCTATAAAGTCTTTACCGAATGCCCGTTAGTAAAGTTGCAATTTATCGAATAAAGCTTAAAGGATTTTATGCAATAGCTTAGCCGGGTATTCTCCTCGCAACTTATAGAAGGTCGTTATTATCTAGTCTATATAATAATATACGTGATTAACTTCCGTGTTAAAATGTCTCTTAATTATATCGTATGCCTTTCGAAATATCGCTGTCTAGTTAATATATTAAATATAATAGGTTTACGCACGTCCTGCGAGGATTCTAAGGAATAAAGCATAGAACTAACTTAGTTTAATTTATAGGTTATAGCATAAGTTTATAAAAACCTAAAGTTTATCGTTAAGTAAGTTATATAGTTCTCTAGTATAGTTCTTATCTTTTATCTAAAGCTTAATAAAGCGTTATTAGACATCTATATTAGCGATAGCATTTAGAATATTATCTAAAGGAAGTTTTATATATGCCTCTAATAGAATAGGGTTAGAATTGCTTAGCTATTTAGTTATTACCGTAGAACCTTAGTCCGTTGGATTTATAAAGATATCTAGACGATTAAATCGGTGTAATATTAGGTAAATAGTTATACCTAGAACATTAGTATTAAATAGCTATTGTTTATATAGAACTATCGGCTGTTGCCTATATAGAATAGTCCCTCCTAAATCGAACTATAGAACCGTTAGAAGTATATTAGACGTTTATAGTATCTCTAAAACGTTTATTATAGTCTATAGCATCTCTAGAACGTTTGCTATAGATGCTGCTTTTTCTATTAGAACTGCTTCTAATAGTTAGAAGGGGGCTATTCTAGCGGTAATAGGCGTAGAAGGATATATCGTGTTTTTTATCTCTATTTTCTTAGTGTATTCCTCCGTGCTATCGTTAAATTTCTATATTATTATGTCTTCTATAGGCTATTCTAATAGTTTCTCGAGTGCTTGTAATATTAGAAAGATTATTACATATGATATATTACTACGACCGGTGTATATTCCTCGTTTCCTTATTAGAACTTTTAGCGCTCGCTTATAGTCTACGTGTGTTAGACCCTATATATTCGCTATTTATCCTTAGAAGTAGTCTTAGAAGTATAATAGGATCTTATTTCCTTAAAAATCGATCGACGCTTCGTAGAGGGCAATAAACTTAGCGACGGATATTATAATCGCGATGCCGTTATTTTCGTCGGGTTTAATATTACTATCCTAATATTTTACGTTAATATATAGAAAAAAGGATCGGTAGATAGTTATGCCTTCTATCTATTCCCTAAGAGTCTCCTCTATAGTATCGGATAAAGGACTAGTAGGTTAATATATCGAAGTTATAATACGTGCTTGTTTTTTACGCGGTTTATCGGTATATTCGTAGGGTTCTCTACGAAAAATTTATCGTTCGGCGTTATTAACGCACTTTCTGCTAGTGCTACTCTTCTTCTTCTAAAGCGGTAATCGGTTAGCAAAAGGTTTAAAGAAGAGCTATACGTAACCCCTAAGGGCGAGCTAGACTTAGAAGGTAAAGTCGTTTTATTCTTAGCATAGTTATCCTTCTCTAAGTGTATAGAATAGGATCGTCGGGCGGAAGCCGTTCGATAAAGATCTATAATACGTTTAAAGGATATATAACTATCTTATCTACCTTACTAGTTGTAATTAAGCCTTACAATTACTAATTAGTATTAGTAGGTATCTTTAGTATAAATACAAATGTAGGTCTAGTAGTCTTATTGGAATTATTAATACCTATCTAGCTAAGAGCTATACTACCTTCTTTATAGATAAGACTAAAGAAAGGTCGGAGCTACCCTCCGGGAAGCTTCGGTAGCTAAGAATAGAAAGAGATCCGTAAATAGAATGTAAAGACGGATGCGTTAGTTAGGGAAGACCTTCCGCGGACGGATGCGTCTATTAGGACGACCGTAGAAGTCTATAGAAGGAAGTAGAATTCTATCTATAGAATTCACCTTAAAAGGGAAGTCCTTCTACCGTAGAATTCCATCTATAGAATTCACCTTAGAAGGGAAGTCCTTCTACCGTAGAATTCTATCTATAGAATTTACCTTAGAAGGGAAGTCCTTCTATCGTAGAATTCCATCTATAATTCCTATACTAAATCTATTATTCTTAATCTTCCTTAGTAAGATACCGCTAACGAAGAGTAAACTTAATCCGTATACGCTAGGATATTTCTAAGTTAAGATATACTTATTAAAAGCAGCGTTAGGCTTTAATTATAGTTAAAGCGTTACGTATAGCCTTACTACTATAGAGGCGAAGCTTAAGAATAGCTTTACGTAGCTATATAGGTAATAAGAACCGCTTAGTCTTCTTTAGCATATAAATTATACTTTTAAGACTATCTAAAAAAGGTCTTAGCACGATTAAAAAGCGTTTACTATTCTTATAGGCCGGCGTTATATTATAGCTTAATATATAGTAAACCTACCTTTACGAGAGACTAAAAGCTATTATAATATCCGGAATTAATATTATAGCGATTAACCGTAAGGTCTTAATCTATAGGCGTTAGTTAGCTATAGTAGGATCGGCAACCCGCCTACGTATAGGTATATCCTCGCCCTCGCCTTTATCTTTTTCCTCGTCCTTTAGCCCTAGACCTAAGACTCCTCTATTAGTATTAGTATTAGTATCGTCTTTAGCGGGGGTAACGTTAGGGGCGAGTGCTAGGTAAGCTCCTAAGGCAGCGACGTTAAGAGCGGCGCTATTAAGGGCGCCGTTAAAGGCGAGGGGAAAAGCGATAGTATCGTAAGCGACGGTAAGGGCGGTATTAAACGCAATATAAGCGGAGATCTCTCTCGTCAACGCGTATACCGCCTTAAATTCCGCGGTAAGACTTACTTTATTAATAACGGCGGTAGTAGTAGTATAGGCGGCGGACTTAGCTATAGTAAGCGGCGTGCTAATATTAAATATACCTTAATTTAATATTAAGGTAGGCAAAGGTCTTATAATCTTAGGCCTCTTCGCCGGCTTAAGCACCGGCTTAAGCCTTTAAGTAGCCTTTATAGCTATTAGAGGAATAAAAGCCGCTCTCGTTCGTAAACTACGAGCTTTCGCTATTAGACCTAAAGCTCTCGTCGGATAAAGTCTATACGGCTTTTACGTTTTTCTTTTACTCTTAGTAGATTGCTATAATAAGGGCAATAAGGATAGGATATATAGGGCGGAAGCGGCCTAAGAGGAGTTAAAAGCCCTTAAAGGTTAAATTAGATCTTTTAGCATTTAGGCAAAAAGCTTTTAAGCTATATAAAGAAAGAGGATATAATAATAGTTAAAAACTTAAGGGAAAGCTTAATAAAAGGCTAAGGAAGAGTGCTTAAAATAAGTAAATTATTTATAAGTTAGTAATAGTTCTTACTAACCTCCTTTACTAAGAGAAAATTAGTATAGGCGGGAGATAGATAGGCGGGAGACTTTAGTATAAAAAGTAAGCCTTATAGAGTTTAACTTTTAACCCTTCTCTTACGATATATAGTCTTCTACGGTAAGAGGATTTTCTTACTAAAGCGTAATAGTAATATCCTTTAGCGCTAGTAGTTAATACTTTACTAAAAAAGACTTAATTATAGTATTATAAAAGTACGCTATTATATAGCCGGTAAAGAAATTAAAAACGTAGTAAAAGTAACTAAGTATTAGTAGGGCTCTACTATAGTAAGCAGCCGGAAGTAAACCTATCGCACGTGTAATAGTATACGGTTAGGTTCTTATTGTCTTATCTAGCTAAGAGGGAAGAGGGGAAAGGAGGCCCTTTTATAAGTAACGTAGCCTTATTGCACGCACGTAATTACGTGGGATTACGTAGCTGCAACTGCCTTATACGTATCCCTTATCCCTTGTTCCTATACTAGCAGTCTTTATAAGATCGTGTAAATAGCAGCCTAAAAGAACGTAGCAATAAGGGTCGTAATAAGGGGCTAAATAGAGATCTATAGCCCGGTTAAACAGGCCGTATTGTTATCGTAGATCCGGCTTTTCCAACCTCGCAACAGCCTTATAAACAGCCGTATAACGTACGGGAAAAAGAGCGTTAGGAAGCATTAAGAGGGGCGAAGCAGAGCAAGAGATAGAGTTATCTTTAGGCCGGGAAAAGAGCGTGAAACAAAGCGTGTTCGGGCCGGGAAAGAACGTTGCCGGAGCGCTATAAGGTCAATGTAGGGTCGGAATATAACGTTGCCGGAGCGAAATAGGGCTTATTTCGGGGCACCGAAAAAGGGGAAGCAAAAGATAAACAAGGTGCCGAAAAGGGGAAAAACAAATAGGGAATATACTCGCAGTCTTTAAACAAGGAAAGTTATTAAACAAAGAATAAAGGCCGTAAAGAACGTTATCTCGGCTATTAGGGAGTGTCCGATAGGGTTAGCTAGCCGAGCTTATTAGTCTTATCGTTCTCGTTATCCTCTTCGGCGAGGATATAGCCTTATTATCGTCCGTAGCCTCGTCCGTACGGCTAATTAGGACCGGGTCTCAAACCTCGTATAGATCTAAAACGACCTCTTGCACGTCCGTATTAGTTAAAAGATTAGACGGGTCGGCGTGCGAGGTGTGTTTCTAAGGAGGAACGTAGGTCCGAAAATAGCTCCTTAATGCGTACGGCCGGGCGGAAAAGGGCGGGCTCGAGTTCCGGAACGCTACGGCAGGCCCGGACGAGAGTTATTCGCAAAGGGACGTTAGTCTCCGGGTCCTAGTCTGCGAATATACCTCCTAAGGCTCGTTGGCAAAGCTATAGCTTATTGAATAGCAGCTTAAGGACCTCGGGTAAAGGCTTCTCGGGGTGCTAGGTTCGAAGCTTCTAGAATAACGTCGTTGTCTACTCCGTAAAGTACTATTCTTAGTAGACGTCGAAGCGGCGTTTAAGGGCATCGTATACGGTCCGGAACGACGTATCCTAATTAACGTGCCGGATGTAATAGTCCTCGGCACGGCCGGCGAGGATTTAACTAATTAGGTCGTAGAATTAGCCGGGCGCGACGCGTAGGCTATAGTAGGTCTATATAAAGAGCCGGACTTTATCGTCTAGGATGTCGTATAGGTCTCCTATATAGCTATAGTCCTTTTTCTATGCCTTGGCGAATTGCAGCATAAGGTTAGCGTCCGTAGGGACGTTCGGGACTTCGGGCGGCGGCATTATTATGTATGCCTTAAGGGGGAATTCGGCAGGGACAGCAGGGGCGGGGACATAGGCAACGGCGGCAGGAATAGCGGCAGGAATAGCGGTAGGAATCGGGGCAGGAACGGCGGCAGGCAGGAACGGTTGGGCGGCAGGCTGGAACGGTGCAGCCGGGGTGACGAACTCGGGGTGTCGGAACCGGTGGCTTATCGGATAGACCGTGTGTTGCGGAGCCTAGGGAGCCTAGGGGACAAACGGGCCGGGAATGACTAGTGGTAGCGGGCCGGGAACAATAGGTAACGGAGCAACGGGCGAATAAACAACGGGCGGAACAACGGGCGAGGACGGCGGCGGAGCTATTATTATAGCAGCCACTAATGCTACGGCGGGCGGCGACGATAATAGCAATCTAGTAGCTTCTTAAATACTGTTAGCGGACGAGGCCGGTACCGTTAATACGGCGGCAGCAGTAGCTATAGCGGCTTCGGGCTTAGCTAGCGGCTTTTTAAGGCTTTATAGGGCGACGAATTACGCTACGTTTAAGCCGTTCTTTCTATTAACGTAGATGCCGCGCCTATTTAAGAGGTTCTTTAGGACTTTACGGTATTCCTTATTGGCCTTCGTCTACGTTGCCTCGGTCTACCTTTCGAAGTGTTTTTAAAAGTCGTCTAGCATATCGGGGCCGCGGGCGTATACGTTAGCCTCGCAAACGGCTAAGAATCTAGCCACTAAGGTCGTTACGACGACCTCCCTTTCTTCGTCCGGGGCGACGTCGGTCTCCTAATAGTTAATGTCGATATGCTTATAGAAGGAGCTATAGATCGGCACGTCTTTTATCTACTCTTCGAGTAGCGTACGTGCCGCTAGGGCAGTAGAGGCTAGGGCAGTAGAGGCGTCGGGGACCTAGCTCGAGGTTAACATCGTGTGTCGGTTGTCCGGGGTGTTCTTATTAAAGAAAGCTTAAAGAAGCAAGCGGACTTATTCGTTAGTGCCGGGGTAAAGCAGGTCTATTGCCGGACCGGAAAAGGGCGTGGTAGGGTTCTTATAGGTTCTGCTTTAGGGCGGCAAAGAGCAAAGTAGGTAGTATATACTAGCAATTCTTTAAATAGCAAAGAACAACTAGCAGGGGCTTAAAGCAGTAAGCGGACTATATGTGTGATGCCGGGCTTAAGGGAGTAAGCGGACTGTATATAGTGCCGGGTCGGAAGACGGCAGGGTCTTTATCGTATACGAGGGTCTTCGTGATAGTCTTATCGGGAGTAGGCAGCGGGCTTTTAGTTGTTTTTGCGTAAGGGTCTTTACGCGATAGTCGTAATTAAATAGCTCGTATTAATCGAATGTCCTATAGTCTTAAGAGCGTTTGTCGGTTTGCGAGGGGGTCTTCGCGATAGGGTTAGCGTCGTAAACGCACTATTCCTTAATAGCATAAGCTTCTATAAAGCGGTAATCCTCTAAGGATAGCTAATGATAACCCTTGTTAGCGTTGTTAACGTACTCTTCTTAACGGCACGAGCTTCTATAAAGCGGTAATCCGTTAAAGGGAGCTCGGGAATTCTCTTTAGCGGCTACCGAAAGCTAGCTATTATTATCGCAATAGCCGTCGGTTCTAGTTCGGGAAGATCCTTCGTTCTTAGCATAAATAGCCCTCTCTAAATATACGGATTAGGATTGTATTAATCGGATCCGCGCACGTTTAAGGGTTAAGTCTGTCTCTTCTACCTAGCTAATCTATAATTAAGCGTTTTAATTACTAATTAGTATTAGTAGGGCTCTACTACGGTAAGCAGCCGGAAGTAAACCTATCGCACGTATAATAGTATACGGTTAGGTTCTTATTGTCTTATCTAGCTAGGAGGGAAGAGGGGAAAGGAGGCCCCTTTATAGGTAACGTGGCCTTATTACACGCACGTAATTACGTAGGATTACGTAGCTATAACTGCCTCGTACGTATCTCTTATCCCTTGTTCCTATACTAAGGGAAATAGTTAGATAAACCCTTAGCTTTCGCTATAATAATAAATAACCTAAGAGAAAAGACTAATATCTTTATACTTATAAAGACGCGCTTTATCTCCTTTACTAATTTTATTTACGTTCTAAGCCTTAGCGTATTAAAAACGAAGGAATAAAGCTGCTTATATACTTTTTTTACTTTTTAAGTGATTTTTTACGTCGGTACGTACTTTAGCTTACGTCGGTACGTACCTTAGCTTACGTTAGTATATACCTTAGCTAACGTCGGTACGTACTTTAGCTTACGTCGGTACGTACCTTAGCTTATATTAGTATATACCTTAGCTAACGTCGGTACGTACTTTAGCTAACGTCGGTACGTACTTTAGCTAACGTCGGTACGTACTTTAGCTAACGTCGGTACGTACCGGCGAAGGGCTTAGGTACGTACCTTCCCGACCTAATAAGATAAAAATTAGGGTCTACTAGGGAGTAAACACGTCTAACTAAAGGGCAAACAAAATTAGGTCTAAGTGTAGCTAGTTAAGGCGTAGTGCCGATACCGCACATTTAGCTACGCACATCCTCCGCGCCTACGCCGTAGCCTTATAGCTTATGCCTTATAGAAAGAATTTGCCTATTACTAATATTATTAATTTAAAGCTATTCGCACCGCACTATACCGCACCGCACACCGTATACCGCACCGCACACCGTATACCGCACCTTTCGCTATAAGCTCGCCGCCGTAATAGAGTCTATTCTTAACCGTACCTTTCCCTCTTTCTAAAAGGCATAAGCCGCTTATAACGCCGTCGCCCGCGTATAAGGCTACGCCCTTGCTATGGCTATAAAGAGACCTAATGCAGCCGATCCCGCCTACGTCTACCTTCGCTGCTTAAAGGGCCGGAGGTTTAAAGCCCGCGGCAATAAGGCTCTTACTAAACGCCGGAAGACGAGCATATAGATAACTAAGTGTCCCTTCCGGCTTATTATTAAGCGTAACGAGCTTTAAGTCTCGTAGTCGGTGTCGTTCCTATAGCCGGAGGCAGGCTATAACTACCCCTTTATCGAGCTAATAGCTTACGCGAAGTATAAGGGGGAGGTTATTACAAAGTATTCCTCTAAGATCGTAAGGCTATATAATAATAGCCTTAGGCTAGTTTATATTATAATATAGCTTCGATTACGCGCTAACGAGGACCTTAAGCTAGCAGGCATTACGGCTAAGCAGATATATAATACGCTTGCCCGTTATCGTTAGGAAGAGCTTGCTAAGCGTACGCCGCTTTAATTCCTCTACGAAAAGCTCGATAAGTCCGACTTCTTCGTTCGTGATATTTGCGATCCGTAGAACCGACTAACCGCCCTCTTCTTAGCCTTAAAAAGCGGCATTAAGCTGCTCCGTTAGTTCCCTAATGTCTAGCAACTAGACTACACCTATAAGACTAACCGATTTAATATGCCCCTTTTAAATATATATAGTATAACGTATATAAAGAAGACGTTCTTAATCGCCTTAGTCTTCCTTATAAGCGAGAAGGAGCCTTAATATCGCTAGGCTCTTTTAGCCTTACTTATACTAGCTGTTAAGGAAGGAATTCCGCCTCCTCGGGTTATCGTTATAGACCGCGAATTAGCCCTTATAAACGCCCTCGTAAGCTTTAAGGAGCTCGAGGATATAACCTAGCTTATCTACCGGTAGCATATTAGCAAGAACGTGCTTATAAAGTGTAAGGCTTACTTCCCTAAGGCCAGCCGGGTCGGGGGGCGTATTAAGCGCGCGCTAGCCTTTATAGTATTCCTTTAAGACTAGGCGGCGCTTGTTGGCTTAGAGACTATAAATAGCTTTAAGGAACGCCTTTAAGCGTTTAAATTAACGCATCCGCCTACAGCCGTCCGCTATACGCTAGAGACATAGCTCGACCTTTAGAAGGAAAAGATCGTTATATGCTTTATTAACCGGCATCGTTACTTCGGCTATACTATAACCTCTATAGTTAAGGGACTATATGCCTCGATAAAGCGGTTCCTTTAGTCTTTAATAAAGGACTTTATAAGCGTCTTTTAGAAATTCTCGGCATTTTAGAAATATTAGGCTGCCGAAATTAAGGCTATTCGAGGTTACGATATGCATAAAATTAGCTCCTTTACCCTTAAAGACCTCTATCTCTTAGTACGCGAGAGAGTGTCGTCTTAGGCGCTTGCCCTTATAGCCGAATAACACTATATAATTCGCATGAACCTAAAGACGAAGTAGCTCGTATAGCCCTTAGGCTGCTGCCCCTGCCCCTTTAATACTAGTATAGGCTTGCCGTGCCGGTATTTAATCTTTAATCGCCTTAAAAAGCCGGTATCCCCCTTACGGTTTAATGACTTTAACCGCTTTTAGCACGTATAGGCATAACCGACTATCCTAAGGCGCCTCCTAGCGCCTTTCGAGCCGCTTGTTATATAAGGCAAAGGCAGGCCTAAGGGCGCTTTAAACGTCGAGAAAGCATAACGCGGTATAAGGCGAGACCTATCGGCATATAAGATCGTAGAAAGCGTCGAACGTGCCGAGGCTACGAGAGTAGCAGCAGCGCCCCTAGCGCCGCCGCCGTTAATAGCACCGGCGGCGCTAATAACTATTAAAGAGTCGGCCGCTATAGTCACTATATAAGGCTTGCGATACCTTTAATAGCACGGCGATACGTATAAGCCGGGCACTTACATGCCTTAGGTATGTTAATAAGCTATTCGCGCTACGCCTGTCTCTAACGATAACGATAAAGCTGCCGACGAGGCTGCCGGCGAGGCTGCCGGCACGTAAGCCGGCATATTACAACACTAGCCGGTCGACCTTATATAAGATAACGGCGACGACGACGAATTCGACGCTAACGAATTCGACGACGAATTCGTCCTAGGAAAACCCTTATAGCGGCTCCCGTAGTAGCTCCCGCAGTAGCTCCCGCAGCGGCTCTTGTAGTAGCTCTCGCAATACTCGTAAGATATAGAGCATAAGTCGATCCCCTAAGCCGAGTAGGATATCTTAGAGGCATAATAGGCTAAGGCGGAGGTTATAACCGTATAATAGGATAAGATAAAGGCAGACGTCGTAGAGGAAGGACAGGCATAGTAGGAATTATATAAGGATGGCCTAGACTAAAGATATAAGCAGTATAACGCCGCTAGGGCGTCTAATATACGATTTCCCTAAGCCGCGATAACCTTACTTTATTAGTATTTAGTACGGGGTGGGCGGCTCTTATACGAGGCTACGGCGTAGGCGCGGAGGATGTGCGTAGCTAAATGTGCGGTATCGGCACTGCGCCTTAACCAGCCACACTTAGACCTAATTTTGTTTGCCCTTTAGTGAGACGTGTTTACTCCCTAGTAGACCCCTAAAAATTGACCTACAATCTTTTAGGGAAAGCGCTGTACACACACACAGACACAAGGATGACGGAATTGGTCACGTGTACGAAGTACGACAGATACGAAGAACGAAGAACATGATTGTGTAATGTAATGTCCTAGGCCATGTATTTGAAACATGGTGTAAGACGCATGTCCATTCTCCCTGGCTGGTGTCACGTGAACGGGCTGTTCAAAAACAGGAGAGATTATCCGTTCCCCCGTTCCCCCAATTTCTCTCAGCACCGCCAAAATGGCAATGTTTGACGAGCTCGCAGACAAACAACGCCAAGACATATCCAAGCAATGGATCCATCGTGCCTTTGCCGCGCAAAAGGAGATTCTGGAACTAGTCGCGCAAAGGCGACGTGGAGGTAAAGCTCAAGGCATCGTCGGTTGGTTTGCCGGGTCATACAACTTCTGCTTCAGAGTCAGCTTCACCGAGGGGCCGGATGCCATTATTCGCTTCCCCAAGCCCGGTTGCACGGTATTTCCCGACGAAAAAGTCACCAATGAGGCTCGGGTGATTGAGTTTATCCGCGAAAACACCACGATCCCTGTTCCGCGCTTGATCAGCTGGGGTGTCACCGAGGACAGCCCGCAGCAACTGGGACCTTTTTTGATCTCCGACTATGTCCATGGAGTTAGCCTGTCTAGCATCCTTAGGGACCCTGCCGACAACGACTGGCAATTCCTCAATCCGACTCTCGATGACAAGACGCTGAACAGCGTCTACGAACAGATTGCAGACATGATGCTCCAGCTCTTCCAATTCAACTTTTCTAAAATAGGGGCCATTTCAAAGGACCCTGGTTCCAACAAGTGGTCTGTTGCTGCGAGACCATTGACGTATACTATGAATGAGTTGGCGACTGCCGCGCTCTTCCCTTTAAGCAAGTTCCCCACGACTTGCTTCAATTCGACCAAGGACTACTTCCGGTCACTGGCGAATGCAAACATGACGCACCTTGAGACCCAGCGCAATATCGCTACCGACCAGACTATGGCTGAGGAGCTATATATTGCTCGCCATGGTCTCTTACAGCTAGTTGACAAATACTGCACCGCGGACAACGACCGAGGTCCCTTTAAGCTCTTCTGCGACGACCTCCGGCCACACAACATACTTGTCGACCCGGAAACCCTTCGCATCACTGCTTTCATCGATCTTGAGTTTACAAACGCCATGCCGAGCCAGTACTCTTCGGATCCGCCGTGGTGGCTGCTGCTGGCGGAGCCGGAATCTTATCTCAGTCTAGGCCGCAAACCAGAAGAGTTTGTGACGGCCTATGAGGCCTATCTTGACCGATTTCTACAGGTTTTGCAGCGAGTTGAGAAAGGAAGAGGACTGCAGCTATCTAGTCTTATGCGTGATGCATGGGAGACGAAGCGTTTCTGGTTCAACTATGCCATACGAAACCCGTTTGAGGTTGAAACTCTCTGTGTAAATTATCTAGGCGAGGCAAGTGGTGCTGGCAAACCGTCACTGGACGACAAGGCGCGTGCGGAAATGGAGCAGTTTGTCCAGATGAAGATGGAGCAATTGGAGGCATACGATGCAGACTGCAAAATGTTGCTGTAGTGAGATTTGGGCCACAGTCTTGAAGCACCTGTATTGACTCGCAGGCGTCTTTGGGAAAGCCTTCCACGGCGCCGTGAGTGTTGGAGCCGAACAGATGCACTTGTTGTGGGAGCGTCAATCAACAACCGGCGTCAACCATGAACAAACGCAACCTCGCCTTTGTCGACATGCTCCATCTCGAGGAGTAAGAAGAAACCGTCTCACCGTGCCTACGTGCATGTGCCGCGACTGAACATATCCAGGCAGTGAGTTAGGGTTAGGGTTAAGCAGAGAAGTGCCAAGGGAACTTGCGGGACTTTAATGAAGGTCTCAGCGGGCCTTGCCACTCTTGTCGGACTGGCTATTATGACTAGTCCACTGCCACATTGCTACCATTGCTATCCCTTCTCCACCATCTGAAACGGTGCCATGGTGCCTGTTTGCCATGACCATTGACTTGGTATGCCGCACACTGGAAATATTGTTGCCGCCCCCGTCCTCGCCTCGTAGAAACCGCCCCTGTCCTCCCCTCATGGAAACCGTCCCGTCCTCCCCTCATAGAAACCTTCCCCGTCCTCCCCTCATAGAAAACCGTCCCGTCCTCCCCTCATAGAAACCGTCTCGTCCTCCATGGACCACGTACCCGTCCTCTATGCCTCCCCGTTCCTCCTCTCCGCAGCACCCACCCGGCCCCCGCCCCCGCCGGTAGCCTCGAGCACCTTGGTCACATCGCCTCTCAGCTCGGGCAGGGCCGAGCTCATATCCCTGGCCAAGACATCGGCAAAGGAGCCAAAGGCCGTCATCTTGCCGCGCATAAGCTGGTTGCCGCGGCGTACCAGCTCGACAAACTCTCGCGTGTAAATGTCCGGATTTCGGCCGTTCTCGACATACTCCAGCAGCTCGGGGGGCACTGAGGGGAGGGTGCTGTGCGGGGACGAGGCCGAGACGTAGAGTGTCTGGAGGGAGCGGGATAGCGTCTTGACTTCGCTGGAGAGGACGTCGCGGCTTGGGCGGCCGGCTGCGTCGTATGTGGTGACCTGGACCATGACCTGGTAGAGGTCCTGGATTATGTCCTTGAGCTGCTGCTCGACTTGCTCGTGGCTCGTTCTGTCGACTGGAGCCATCTTGTGCGTCGGTCGGGGCAGGGAGAGAGTTGGTGTTGGAGCAGTGAGAGCGTTGGTGTCAGAACAGCGAGGTCGCCCTGGCCCTGATGGGTTTGTGTAGAACGGCGATGGATGCAATAGCCTGTCTGATGTGGGCTGCAACGTGACTGTGATGCGTCATGTGTGTGTGTGGTCATGTGTGTGAGGTTGAATGAGGTTGAAAGTGTAGTACGTCACAGGGGCCTTTAAATAAATGGGGGAATATCGTCACGTGATGTGGAGTGATCTGACACACAAGCCCTTTTGCCCTTTGGCCAACTCAACTTATTAATTACCTTCGCATTATCCGTACTTCGTATGAATAAGTTGGGCAGATAATTGGGGGACAAGCAGGAAACCCGGTATGGCTTTTTTTGGTGGTAATGCTAGTGTATGTATTCGGTACGTACGTGCCTGAGGATCCCATTGGGTGGGCGCATTAGTTAGCGCCCTACTGCAGGGTTTTCCCTAAAGCCCTGCACGCCTATAACTCTAGATAATCAATCAACCATATATAGAATATAGTCTTACGAAGCTTCCCCTAGCAGGAAGCCTAGAGACTCTCTGTTATGCCTAATCTAACTATTAAAAGGCCTTAAAAATACGTATTTTTAAAGAGCGAACCTTAGCCTCTTTAAGAATCGGACGAACCACGCACCCTAGCGTTTACGCCACGTAGACCTATTGTGTTACCCTAAAACTCACTTTCTACCCTAGTTTTCTTTAACGTTATATAGTATATCGTTAGCGTTGCCGCCGAATTCGCTATTAGAGGATAAACGAGGAGTAGACCGAAGCTCTCGTTAGGGCTTTATAGCAAGCTCTACTATCGGCCCTAAGCCGAATAGGACGAGTTTAGTCGCTAGCCTAGGAAGATAGGTAGACTAAAAGATAACCCGATAAAACGAAGTCTTTAACACTTATCTTAACGACTTACGTAAAGAACTTCGCGGTGAAATACATTAGTAGTCTCGATAGTAAGCTAACTAGCTTAAATAGCTAGAAGACAACTAAATCACCTAGATAGAGCGTTTCGAGGAGCGTTAAGCTACCTAGATAGAGCGTATAAAGGAGCGCCTAGCTAGTCTCTTTCGAGCATAAGCACCTCCTCTTCTAGCACTACTACCTACTGCTAGCTCCCTTATTCCCGTTCCTCCCGCGCCTCTTATACCGGACTACTCGTCGCCTCTTACTCCTCCCGTAGATCCGGAGAGTATTGCTATAACGCCTGCTGCTAACCTTATAAGCGAGCAGCGATTTGCTCGTTCGAATTAGCAGTAGTATAGGCAACCCGCTTAGCAACCGGTTCTACCGTAATAGCACTAGCTGCTGGTAAAGCCTTTCCTATACTACGACGATAGAGCCGTCGACTAGTACGCATTCTTAGAACGAGGTCCTAACTTACGTTTAAACTTCGACTATCCTATATATATCCCGTATAATGCTACTTACGATCGAGCTACTAAGACTCTTATAAAAAGCATCTAGCCTTAAGCGAAAGCTGCTAGAGACGTTAACGATATAGTAACTAATAACCGAAATAAGATTACTATAAAGCCTAAATAGAAGTTGCACTAGGCGGACTATACCGTCCTCTAGAAGCTCTAATAGATATAATCCGCGTTTCTTATCGGATAGATACTATATAACCTTTAGCCTACTTAGATAGCCAACGAGTTGTCTAAGGACTTCGGCCCTATCGCGTATTAGGTTAACGTTAGGCACCTAGACTAGATATTGCTCCTTAAGGGCATTTTTATAGTCCTAAGGGACTACGGTGTTTTAAACGCGCCGTTGGCTATTTACGCCTAACTAGCGCTAGTTAAGGACGAGGCCCTCGTTAACTTTGCTTAGCGCATTTATAACGCGTTCTTAAACCTTCCCGATATTAAGAAACGTAGCCCTAGTGTCCGTACTATTACCCTCTAGTATATTCGGAATAACCTCCTACGCATCTAGTTATAGATCGGTTCCGATATTACTACCCTTTATAGCACCGGCTTAATCTAGCGTTTAGTCCTACTAGCGGGCGAATAGTCTCGCTAGCCGGTTAAGGATATCTACGGCAAGCCCTCGACGACGATTCGTATGTAAGAGGCCTCACCGTATTAGACTTAGCGCATTAACAAGGCTACTAGCGGCAAGCCGGCCTAGTTCGAAATAATTAGGCCTAGCTAGGCTTAGCTATCGGCCTTATCCCTATCTACGCCTCCCTTGTCTCTTTCTACGCCGCCCTCGTTACTCTCGTACGGCAATATAGTCTACTCTTTAGCTAACGACGATACCGTTACCCCGTCCGAGACCTCCGTAGCCGAAGCCTAGCGCAATACTTGTTTTAAGTGCGGCAAAGCAGGCCATTAGGCTAGGAGCTATAAGCTCGCCTCGTCCCCGCCGCCCCTCGACGATACGGGCAGGCTGTATAAGATAGCTAAAACCCTCGGCAACCGTTGGCGGGATCGGGCTAATACGAGGAAAAGGGAGGGCTGCTTTATAGTAGGAGACCGTAGAGGAGGGTATTGTAGCAACGCTAGCCAGCCACGCGTACACGTCGAGGGCTCCGTCGCGGAGGATAAGGATAACCCTTAAACGCAGGCCCTTATCGTCGCTATATACGAGGAAATCGACAGCGGCCGTTATAGCTAGGCCGCCGTTAGGAATATAGTTTGTTTTTGTTGCTTATTTCTATTAATTGCTTTAGCAAGCAAGGGACTGCTTGTTTAAGCAAAGGGGTATTAAGGATCCTATTAGGTAGGCGCATTAGTTAGCGCCCTACTGCAGGGTTTTCCCTAAAGCCTTACACGCCTATAACTCTAGATAATTAATTAACCACACATAGAATATAGTCTCACGAAGCTTCCCCTAGCAGGAAGCCTAGAGACTCTCTATTATGCCTAATCCGACTATTAAAAGGCCTTATGCCTACCTAGTACTTCGTACTTCGTATGTACGTACCGCCTCTATAGCAGAATGCAGCCCTAGGAACCCTTTAGGACTTTAGGAAACCCTGTACGAGTACCTAAGTCAAGGCGATACTAAAAGCCATCTCTCCGTCCCCTATTAGGTACTTTTCTTTAAGGCGCTATAGATTAGGGCCTTAACAGAAAAGGTTGTGTATAAAGTACGAGTTACTAAGAGTCGCTTAGTCACTTAGTAGAGAGTACGAAGTAACTAGGGAGTGACCCCGCTTCGCGGGGTGCACTCCCTAGTTAGTAGCTACGGGTTTACACGTGACTGCCTTAGAGAGTAACCCCGCTCCGCGGCGTGCACTCTCTAATTGGTAGCCCTACCCGCTCCGCGGGGTGTTGGCTTAGTTAGTAGCCCTAGGGCACGTGATTATAAATCAATTCTTAGGGTTAAGGTTATTTAAATCCCCTATTTAAGCCCCTTTTTAAAAATCTTTTATTTAAGTCCCTTGTTTAAATCCTTTGTTTAAATCCCTTATTTAAATCCCTTATTTAAATCCCTTGTTTAAATCCCTTGTTTAAATCCCTTGTTTAAATCCCCTGTTTAAATCCCCCGTTTAAATCCCTCGTTTAAATCCCTTGTTTAAGCCCTCTGTTTAAGTCCCTATGTTTAAGTCCCTCTTTTAAATCCCTTATATAAATTCCTCGTTTAAGCCCCCCGTTTAAATCCCCTATTTAAGTCCCCTATTTAAATCCCCTATTATAATACCCCGTTTAAGTTACCCTTTAAAAATCCCCTTTAAAGACCCTTGTTTAAATCCCCCGTTTAAATCCCTCGTATAAAGCCCTCGTTTAAATCCCTCGTATAAAGCCCTCGTTTAAATCCCTCGTATAAAGCCCTCGTTTAAATCCCTTGTCTAAGCCCCCCGTTTAAATCCCTTGTTTAAATCCCTTGTTTAAATCCTTTGTTTAAATCCCTTGTTTAAGTCCTTTGTTTAAGTCCCTTGTTTAAATCTCTTGTTTAAATCCCCTATTTAAGTCCTCCTCTTTAAGTCCCTCTTTTAAATCCCTTATTTAAATCCCTCGTCTAAGCCCCCCGTTTAAATCCCCTATTTAAATCCCTTGTTTAAATCCCTTGTTTAAATCCCTTGTTTAAATCCCTCGTTTAAATCCCCCGTTTAAATTCCTCGTTTAAATCCCTTATTTAAATCCCTTATTTAAGCCCCCTGTTTAAATCCCTTGTATAAATCCCTCGTCTAAGCCCCCTATTTAAATCCCCTATTTAAATCCCCTATTATAATCCCCCGTTTAAGTCACCCTTTAAAAATCCCTTTTAAAGTCCCTTGTTTAAATCCCCCGTTTAAATCCCTCGTCTAAGCCCCCTTGTTTAAATCCCTTGTTTAAATCCCTTGTTTAAATCCCTTGTTTAAATCCCTTGTTTAAATCCCTTGTTTAAATCCCTTGTTTAAATCCCTTGTTTAAGTCTCTTGTTTAAGTCCCTTATTTAAGTCCCTCGTTTAAATCCCTTGTTTAAATCCCCTATTTAAGTCCCCTATTTAAATCACCCGTTTAAATACCCTATTTTAATCCCCTGTTTAAGTCATCCTTTAAAAATCCCTTTTAAAGTCCCTTGTTTAAATCCCCCGTCTAAATCCCTCGTATAAAGCCCTTGTTTAAATCCCTTGTCTAAGCCCCCCGTTTAAATCCCTCTCCCTCGTTTAAGTCCCTCGTTTAAATCCCTCGTTTAAGCCCCCTATTTAAGTCCCCTTATTTAAGTCCCTCTTTTAAATCCCTCGTTTAAATCCCTCGTCTAAGCCCTCCGTTTAAATCCCCTATTTAAGTCGCCTATTTAAATCGCCTATTTAAATCGCCTATTTTAATCCCCTATTTAAGTCATCCGTTTAAATCCCCTATTTAAGTCCCTGTTTAAAAATCCCCTTTAAAGTCCTTTAAATCCCCTGTTAAAATCCCCCGTTTAAATGCCCTTTTAAGTCCCCTATTTAAGTCCCCTATTTAATCCCCCTATTTAATCCCCCTATTTAATCCCCCTATTTAATCCCCGGGAGCCGGGCATATAGCCGGGAGCTAGAAGCCGGGCACGTAGCTAGAAGCCGGGCGCGCTCCCGGGCTTATACGTAGCAAGGCGGCTAGAAGCGGCTTGCGTCGTATGCATATAGAGCCTCGCCTTTCCGGGTAGCTAATTAAAATCGCGGGCTAGTACTAACAGAAATAATCCCGGTCGTGTTAGCACGCGTATGGAAATAGCCTATAGAACTTAACCTAATGTTTACGTATATATCTATTCCCGCTCTTTTATTATACGAACCTAGGTACCGCGCTAATCCCCTTACCCGGGAAATAAAAACACGCAAAAATACCTAAAAGCGGGCCCCGGGACGTTAAGGGTAGAGGGGCAAAATAGACTATAAGGCTAACGGGGCCGCGGGAATTTATTAGTAACCGTCGAGTAGATCCACCGTTGCTTACGTACATAGTAGATGCGATTGACGATAATAATATAATAGATACTGCTGTCTTAATAACTCTTGCATACTGCTATAACTCTTATATCGCACCGACCTATAAGGACCCGCACCCGAGGGCGCGATTAAGATACCGTTAATTGTGCGCAATTAAGATAGTAAAGCGAGGGAAAACTATGTTGTTTTTGTCTAGTTCTATAGAAGGCTAGCTATCTTACGAGGCACTTTAAATAGGTGCGTAAGTGGATATAATAACCGTATAGGTACCGAGCTATATCTAGCTCGGTCTTATAGGCGCCGCTCCGATGCGACACACCTCCTAGCGTTAAGTAATTAATTTAATACTACGAGAAGAAGCTATCGCGAGCGCTTATAAAGCCTTAAATACACTATCCCTTAGTGTTACGACCGTCCCTATTCCTTGCCTTTAATCCTCCTATATTTCCTTTATTCCCTATATCCGCCCGCGTATATCCTTTAAATTAAGCAACGCTTTAAACCTCTTAAACTTAGCTCTTAGGAGCGCCTTTATTAAGCCGTCTATAGGCATCTCGGCCGTTAGGATATATTCTACCGTAAAGCGCCCTTTCCTATATTCTTATTTAAGCTATATATTCTAAATATCGATATAATAGAGCTTTATAGAGATACGGCCTTCTTCGACTACTAATCGTATAGTCTAAAGGTTATCGCAGTATATTTTCAATAGCCTAAGGTCCTTTAAGATATCTCGTAGTAGCCTTAATAGCGCGATGCCTTCCTTCGTTATATGCTTAAGTCCTAAGAGCTCCGCCTCTATAGTCGAGGTTATTACCGTATCTTATAGGCTCGCTTTCTAAACGACTAAGCCGCCGTAGAGTATTATAATATAGCCTTATAACAAGCGGCGCGTATCGGGATCGTTTGCGAAAGACGCGTCGGTCGCGATAATTAGAGCCTTACCTATAGCGAGTCCGTCGAACTTAATTATAAGGAACCTTATTGCGTATAGGTAGCGGATATACTAATTCGCCGCCTCTAAATGCTTTAGGGAAGGGTTCGTTAGGAACCTCGAAAGCTATAAGGCTATAAGCGCTACGTTAGGTCTTACGGTAATCGCGGTGTATATAATTAACCCGACCCTTTCCTAAAAGTCCTTAATCTCGCGAAAGGAGGCTTATTCGGTATTCTTAACGAGTAGAAAAGGCGGGATTAAAACCGCCGGCGCTTTACTATTATCGTTAAGGCTAAACTTACGTGCAATCTTCTCGATGTATACGTCTTAGTAGAGAAAGATCTTCTAAAGCTATTAGTCGCGGATAACTCTAATCCCGAGATACTATCTAAAGGCCTCCTCGCGGACCTCGTATTTCCCGTTAAGGTACTTAATAAGGTCGTCTACGCTAATCCCTTTAGGACTTAGGATAAGGATGTTATTAACGTATACTAGCACGAGGATCTTACCGTTTATAAAGACGTAAGGCTCCTCGCCGGTACGGATAAGCTCTTATTCCTCTAACGCTTAATATATCTTATTATACTAAAGAAGAGGCGATTCGCGTAGTCTATATAAAGCCTTATCGAGCTCGGCTACTATTAAAGAGTTCTTATCTCCTTTAAGAAAACCTAGCTCGACGTACTCTTTTAGTAGTTCTACGTAGACCGGCCGCTTCGTCTTATTAATATTAGTGTTTAGAAAAGCGTTAGCGATATTAAGTTGCCGAACTTCGAGATTATACTTCGCCGCTATAGACACTACTATCCTAAAGGTTTTAATAGCGAGGGTTATAGCATAGGTCTCCTCGCCTTAATCGCCCTAAAGGTCTCTACGTATAATAATACGTGCCTTATATCGTATAAGGTATCTATCTTTATCGAACTTATAGAGGAAGACCTATTTAAGCGGGATTAGGGTTCCTTTAGCGCGTTTTTAGCTAAGGAGGCGCTATATACCTCTTCGGAGGAGGTCGTATAGCTCCTTACGGCAGCCCTCTTTAAACTCCTTCCCGTATAGGTAATAGTCGAGATCTTAATAGCGTTTAGGCAATCGGACGAGGTTATCTCGATAATACTTATATGCCTTTTATTAGACTACGGCTATAAATACTAAATAAAATATCGTAAGATCTCCTTTTAGCTAAAGATCTTTAGGCAGTAGGGTATTAAAAACGTTATCCTTCTGCCTCGTATATCTTAGTCGAGAGCTCTACCTTATAGCTTCTATACCGTAGAGCTCTTATTATATTCGACGAGGGCGACGGGTCCTCTCTTATATTAAGGCTTCTTCCGTAGGTAGTCCCGCGGAAACCTTACCTTCTTTTGCTAAGGTTATATTACGTTAATTAGGATCCTAGCGATCTTTAGCGTATATACCTTATTATAGGCCTACCTCTTCCTTTTAGTCGGGAGGTTGCCTAGCTAAGGCTTCCCTCCTCGGTAAGGGAGGTATTTGCCTAAGCTAAGGCTACGGCAGTTGCTCTAGCTCTTTAGGCTTTAGATATATAAGAGGGGTATCGGTCTCGTTATCCTATAATCCTATAGTCGGTTTAAGACCTTACCCCGTCGGGTTAGGCGTCTATTCCGGTATAAGAAGTCCTTCGGGGGGAGGTAATAATATAGGTTATAGCTTTGCCGCCTCTATCTAAGCTAACGAGGAGGCTTCTATATAAATTAGAGCCTCTCTTACGACCTTACCTACGCCCTCTACCCCCGAGTTCGAAATAGCGGGCTTAATACCTAAGATATATTCGTCGAACTCCTATAAAAAATCATTAAAAATAGTATCCTAGTCCCGTTAAATCGGTATTTCGATCGACTTAACGATAGGGATATATTCTTATATTAGGACTTATAGGTCCTTTATCTATAGGTCGAAGAAATAGTTCTCGTTAAATACTATATCTCGAGTAATAATAACCCTCTTAAGTTAAGGAACCTAAACGCGATATAGGTTACTAGCGTAGTAGCTAACGAGATAACTAATATACGCTCTAGGGTGTATTTTAAAGGCTCGTTTATATAAGTTAGCCTTTATATTAAGGTATAAAAGGTAAGCGCGGTAGCTAAAGGCGTAAAGCCCGTCCTAATATAAGCGGAAGTTAGCTTCTCTATGCGCTATAACGCTAAACCGGCTAAACTAGCGAAGATATTAATTAAACTATCTATCGAGTGTCTCTTTAGGCGATTTCCACTAGTTACGGTATCTTAGCAGGATATTATACGTCTTAACTATAGCTTAGTAAGCCTTTAGCTAGAGGTTGCGAGGTAGCTTCTCTATTGCCGAACGAAGTTGTTATTATATAACTCTGCCTAATCTTTCCGCGCCTCCTATAGGCTCTTTCGTATATACGGGCGGAAGCTCGAGCTTAATGCCTTCCTATTCTGCCTATTCCTAGAACTTTAATATCTTCTATCCTAGGAGGTTAACTAAGGCTCTCTTATTATCTATTTTTATCTTATAAATTACTACGCTTATATATCGGCGGACTAATGCCTTAAAGTTGCGTATAAAAGAAGGGCTCTCTATCTTTAAATATATGCTCTACGAGAATATTATCCCGCTATATTCGTCGGATAGTAGTAGGATATATCGGTAGCCGTTATAGCCTAGCTTAAAGTCGAAGAGGTCGAGGAAGATATAGTAGAAAGGTTGCCTTAAGCGATTAGCCGGCTCTCTATAAGAGATTTACTCGTATGCTTTTCCTAGCGCGTAGCCCTCGTATTTAACTATAGTTAGGCCGTATATCCGCACTCCTCTCGCCTAAAAGACTAATTGCTTAAGTACTTAAGGGCTTATATACCCTAATCTTAAGTGCTAAATCTTTACCGTATTAACCTTAGGCGGAACTAGGTTTCTTAATGCTACGATCCGCCGCTAGGGGTACTACGGAATCTTATCTTAGACCGCTAATAACGTATACTAAGGAGTATTAGGCAACGTAAAGTAGGACGTAAGTAGCTTTAATTTAGTTACTAAAAGGCCGTATATGCTCTTAAAGCTTATAAGGATCTTATTGCACTTAATGCTTCTATACCTTAACGTATTATTATACCTATATAGCTAAAAGCTAAAGTCCTTAAGCTTCTCCCCGCTAATTAGGTTAGTATAGAATCTAAGGACGAATATAGCGTCTTAAAGGATTAGGTCCTCCGTTTTCTTACTATTAGGTCCGTTAACGATATTCTTAATAATCCGCGTGCCTTTATATAGCACCGCGAGCGCTATATCGCTAACTAGCACGATATCGGTCTCGGTTGCCTTAACGACGTTATACTAAAGAAGCTCGAGCTTATTAATAATATAGCTGCTTACGCAACTATCGATAAAGGTCGAGTTCTATAGCGGATAAATAGCCGCGTATGCGTTCGGCGATATGCTAAATGCATACTGCTCTTTAACGGTCTATTAGATTACTGTATAGGCTAAGGCCGGCGGTCCTAACGTCGATTTCTTCGGCTAAGTCGATGTCTATAGTGCCGGCTAGCCCTTTAAAGCCTTAATCGCCTCGACCGTAGTCTTCTAGCGCGGTAAGTCCTTAGCTTCCTTATACTTCTTAACGCGGTTAAGGACCTCGGTAATCCTAGGCCTATAGGAGACCCCGTTAATAGCCTTATAGAAAGCCGTATAGTCTATAGGCTTTTAGTAATAGCGATTCTTACTAATGCCGTAGGGGCACTTATGTTTCTATCGAGCCGGTGTGTTTCCTCCGGGTGTAAAGAACGCGCTTACTAGCCCGAATAGCTTATTATATATATTGCGATCGAGGCTTATAGAGTAAAAGAGTTTACTAACGCTTTAGAGGATTATCGTAACGACGTTGCCTTTTTATTACTGCTTGCGTAGCTTACTAAGCTAATTGCGAGACTATAGTTCGTCTAGCGGTATAGTTGCCTTAAGGAAGTCTGCGATAGCTTAATCTCCCTTAATGTTAGTAATTATCGTAGTAAAGGCTTTAAGGTATGCTAGTTCCTACTAAAGGTATTAATCTACTAGGTTAATCCTTTAGGGTATCTAAAGCGCCTTACGATAGTTTAGTTATATAATGCCGATACGGTAGGCGTTAGAGACTTTAAGAAGCTCTCTTAGCTTATTTACGATCCTACGGAGGTCTAGATTATCTAGGAAATGCCTTACGTAGGACTAATTAACGGTTTAATAGACCTAATTCGAAAGGTCCGTTACGGCCTTTTTCTTAGAGACGTATTTAGCGTAAGCTATCTTATAGTTATCTTAGTTAGACTTAAAGCATATAAGCTATCCTACGTTAAGCTCTATAATCGGGACTAGCGGGTCTAGCGCTAGTGCTAATGCCGGGTTATTAAGCATAGCTTCTATATATGCTTAGGCTACGAGGCTATTAATCTTCGCGACTTAGCTTATATAGGTAACGACCGGAGGTTTAACTAGCTTAAGGGTCTTATTAGCCCCCTTATCGCCGGTGTTTATATACTTCTAAACCTCTATACCCTTAGCTATACGACGGAACGTCGTAAACTATATTGCCTAATAGTCTGCCTTAGATAGGCTAACCTTAGTGTTAATTGCTAAAGACGTAAGAGTTATAGCTATTATTAAGTATTAAAGTTAAAGTTATAGAAGAAAGGGGTTATAAAACAAGAGTGCTTATTGCAAAAGATATTAAAGATATTCGAGGAAAGAGGCTTCCGAGCATATATAACTTACTTTTTATAGGCACTAGAGATAGTTACCCGTTAAGTGGTAAAGGAGACGTTGTACGTTACTTTTTCGCCCCTTACGGTAATCTTCTCCTTACTGCCTTATTTATTACGACTATCTTAAAGGTTAAGGAGCATCGAGGTCCTATACGGTTATTATATCGATGCTATTAGGATCTCGATATCGATGCTTTACTAAATAGTCGATCGAGGGCTTATATAGCTGCCTTAGTTAAGGCAGCCTTCGGGGACCTTAGCTTCTCGAGGCTAACCTAGACGTTATACCTCGAGACCCCCTAACGGCTAACGCGGACAATCGTTATGCCCGACGTTATGCTATTACTAAAGGCCTTAGAGAGCTACGGTCCCTTAAAGCTGCCTAGCTAAGGCGGCTTTAGGCTCCTTATAGGAAGATACGATAATTCTTAAATACATTAACTTAGTAGTAATTTACGTAGGTTCGTATACCGGGCTTATAACTATCGCACCGACCTATAAAGACCCGCACCCGAGGGCGCGATTAAGATACCGTTAATTATACGTAATTAAGGTAGTAAAGCGAGGGAAAACTATATTATTCTTATCTAATTCTATAGAAGGCTAGCTATCTTACGAGGCACCTTAAATAGGTACGTAAGTAGATATAATAACCGTATAGGTACCGAGCTACATCTGGCTCGGTCTTATAGGCGCCGCTCCGATGCGATATCTTACTTCGGCTTCGTTGTTGCTAATAGTACTAGCAGTCGCTTGCGGGCCGCACCGAGGGTCACGACAACGACCACGGAGCCGTACGCTGGCAAAACGCTGACAGGTAAGTGAACGGTACTATATCGGGCAGGTACAAGGTCGTGTCCGACTTATTTATTACAGCGAGCCGTTTTGGGTCAGGGCCAATTACAACTACACTACTCTAGCCAACGCAAGACGAATTGTTAGACAGAATCAAAGACTCACGATGCACATGGCGAGTCAAGGGCAGTGGCACCCCAGGCTGAACCGCATTATCCCGACATTACTAGACAAGCTCGGCCCTGCTTTCAACATCTAGCCCGGACAGATTTTCCAACTGGGAAAAAGTATGTACATGAACCGTCGTCGACGGGAACCGGCAAAGCAACCCCGATCCGTTATCTGGCCAGTCTGTTTCCTCTCCTCGATTGGCACCTGTGCTATTGACCAACCACGTCTTTGCCTTTCCTCGGAAGCTCCCATGGCCATCCAAGGGTAAAATAAAATAAAATCGGAAAACAAATGGCTTGCTAGGTCTGCGATCGATGGCATGATTCTCATTCGTTCAAGGCATGACATGGTGGAGAAGACGACTGATGAAGCAAAAAAGGGGGGGTTGGGGCTCTCCCAAGGTGTCACGCTTGACGAGAGAACGAAGATGGAAAGGGGGGGGAAGGAGTGTCATCTCAGGGCTTCTCTTCCTAGAGAATGGCCATGAGGCCGGCCACACCAGCAACGAGAGCGACGACAGGCACACTGTTGCTCTGGGCCGCGGCCGTGGGCACACTGGGCGAGACGGAGCTCGACTTGGCAGAAGGCGGCGACTGCGCAGAGGGGCTCGAGGCGACGGCGACAGACTCCGTCACCTTGGAGTAGCCACCCTCGACGGCGGTGCTCGTGGCGTGGACGACGTGTGTTGAGTCGGCGCCATGCACAATCACCGTCTCGGTCACGGCGTGGCCCTCCTTCTCGGTCACGTACTCGACGTCGGTCTGCGTCTCGACGGAACCGGCCTTGGTCACGGTCGTGTACACGGTATTGGCCTGGTACACCTTGACCACCTTTGTCGTCGTGTACTTGACCGTCTGCTTCTCTCCTCCCACCGTCACCACCTGCGTCAAGGCGTGGACGTTGGTCACGGTCGAGTACTCGACGTCGGTTGCCGTTGCCGTCTCGCCGGCCTTTTGAACCGTCTTTTGCACCGTCACGGGCACCTGCGTCTCGACGAGCTTGGTCGTCTTGTACGTCGTGGTGTGGACCTCGCCGCCAACCGTCGTCAGCTGCGTCACGGGATACACCTTGGTTATGGTCGACGTCTCGACGTCAATGGCCGTGGCCGTCGTGTCGGGCTTCTTGACGGTGTGCTCAATCGTCGTGGGCACCGCCGTCTTGATCAGCTTGGTCGACTTGTACGTCGTGGTGTGGACCTCGCCGTCAATCGTCGTGACCTGGGTGACGGGGTAGACGCTTGTGATTGTCGACTCGGTCACGTCCGTCGCCGTCACCGTCGTGTCTGACTCCTTGACCGTTTCCTGGACCGTCTTGTGCACCTTGGTCTCAATCAGCTTCGTCGTCGTGTACGTCGTCGTGTACTCGGTGCCGTGGATCGTCGTCGTCTGCGTGACGGGGCATAGGCTCGTTATGGTCGAGTACTCGACATCCGTGGCCGTGGCCGTGCGGTCCGGCTCATGGACCGTCGTCTCAACAGTGGTGGGAACAGCCGTCTTGATGAGGCTGGTGGTGGTATAGGTAATCGTCTTCTCGTGTCCGCCAACCGTCGTCACCTTGGTCACGGGATACAGGCTCGTGATGGTGGTATATTTGACATCAATGGCAGTGGCGGTACGGTCAGGCTCGTGAACCGTCGACTCAACCGTGGTGGGGACTGTCGTCTTGATGAGGCTGGTGGTGGTGTAGGTGACGGTCCGCTCCTCTCCGGCAATGGTGGTCACCTTGGTCACCGGGCACAGGCTCGTGATGGTGGAGTACTTGACATCAGTGGCTGTTTGCGTCTTCTCGGGCCCAGGGACGCTCTTGTAGATGGTGGTGGGGACCTGGGTGACAATGTTGCTGACGACGGTCCGCGTCGTCACATACGTGTGCTCCGGGCCCGTCACCGTCTCCGTCACGGGGCAGAGCGACGTGTAAGTGACCTCGACCAGCTTGGTCGTGACGCCAGTTACGGTTGGGCCGGGCACCGTGACGACGCCTCCGCAGCCGCGGCACTCGGTGACGGTGAGAGTCGACGTGGTGAGATCAGTCACCCAGTAAGTCCTAGAGCTCATGTCAGCTCTGAAGGCGTCGAGGGGGACATGGTGGGTGACAAGAGGCATGGAGAGTGTCAGTACTCACGTTCCCTTTGACGAGACGGTCGAGGTGACGGGACAGATGGTGGTGGTGGTGTAAGTCGTCAGTCCCGTGGTATAGGTTGGATTGGGCGCGGGCTCCGGGTGGTGTGCCGGGTGGTATGGCTGGTCGTCTCCCCATCCTGGGTCGACGTGGTCTCCAAGGACCGAGGCGGCCAAAGCCAGCAGGGCGAAACGAGAGAGCATGGCCAAGAAAACGAGGGACCGCTAGCTTGGTGGCACGTGAAAGAAGCGAGAGTTGATGGACACGTTGGCAGGGCGAGATGGATGGGGCGGAGCGAGGGCAATAAGTAGTCCCAACCAAGGGCTTGGACGGCTCAGACGACGGTCCCGGACAAGGGGGACAGCCAAATCTGGCTCGCTGGGAGTGCAGAGGTGCCGGACAAGGCACAACAAAGGGGGCATCGGAACGGGCTGGAGACTTGCGTGCTACTGCCTGCAGGACGACAACAACAAGATGCAGGATGCAGGCAGTTCAGGCACGGCAGCTCCAGGCCACACGTATGTGGAGGCTTGGCGTGCATGAGCATGGCCGGGACGGTTGGCCCTCGCCGCCGGGGACGAGGCCAGAGGATGGGCGGGAAAGCTGTGCCTGCTGACTGCCGGGAGACAAGCCCGTCCCGTCACACGGCCGGCCAATGCCCGAGGCCGGATCGTCGTCGTCGAGCCAGCTCTAGGGCGTTGGGACGTGTTTGACGAGCCACGTGTGTTTGGAGCCTGTCCTGAATGTAAGCACGTCGGGAGTTGACGGAGCGATAGGGGTTGACGGAGCGATAGGGGTTGATGGAGCGATGCCCGTCGGCGTCGCACCAAGCGGGATGGGATAACTCGTACGCATAACAAAAGGAAAAGGCGGGCATGGGCGACCTGGATGGGCCGCAGCAAGTGTCGGGGGACCAGACCATCAGGTGTCATGGTGGCTTGGGACCGGGGGTTTCTCCTAGGGGGGTTCATTGTCCGTAAAGAGAGGTCGAGGAGCGGAGGCGAGGTCAAATCAGAGCGAGGTTGTGGAGAGAGAAGGAAGGCCCCTGTCAGTCGTGCCGCTCTGCAGTTGCCCGCATCGTACTCGGTAAGGAGTAAATATTTATCCGATGCCATCGGGAGACGGGCGTCTTGGGATCCCCGACAACCTCCCTCAAACCCCCTCCCACATTACTCCGTACAGGTAACTCGTAGGTCCTACGAGTTAGTAGGCACGCACATGTATGTACTCCGCACCTACAACATCGTACCGCATCCACGGGCCGTGCCAGGCTCTGGGCACAAGTGCATGCGAGGTTGCATGGTCGTATCGGGGCAGCATCTACTCGTCGTGAGTGGCTTCGCGGTGCCGCCACTACGAAACTGCCTTGCAGAAACCAGTTGCCACAGCAGTCTGCTGATTGTGATTGCTGCTCAGCCGCAGGCTTGGAAATACGAGCCCGGGACGGGAGGGAGTGCATGAGAGCATCCACCACGCACTCTGAGTATCGAGCACGGATCGTACTCTACTCCGTACGGAGCAAGACTCGAGCCAACTCCCAGTACAGAGTTGAGCAGAGTAGCCTCGGATATCAGCATTCACCCTCACTCGTACAGGCCCATGGCGCAGCATGCGCGTGTTTTGTGCGTCCACCCCCGGCCGCATGTACTCGGCACGGAGTATATCATATACTCCGTATCCGTAGCATCTCTACTCCGTACAGATGGCTGCCGATATCTTGCCCCCGGTGAGTTGGCTCGGACGACAACTCATCCACCTGCGTGCATGTACATGGCGGTGCGTGCATGCATGTGATATCCAAGAGGGTCCTCGTCGACTTGCCCTCGCAGGTCCATGACATGGCGTGTTTGCACAACGTCCGGTGAGCAAATGCCATGGCCGTCTGTCCAGAGAGCCGCCCGGGCTTTCCCAACTACGGGCACCCAACGGGCACCCAGAGCCTGTGGCGGGCGAGGAACCTAGAGCCTCTGGCGGAACCTAGAGCCTTTGGCGGATAAGAAAGACGATACGCCATGCGGAAACAGTTGTAATCCGTATGTGACGGTCCCATTAATCCGTATGTGACGGTTCCATGCACCTGCATACGGCTCAGATGCCACTCATGCAGCGACCATGGACCATCACCCACCATGCATCTCCATGCACGCTCTGACAACAGCAAGAGTATCCGTGCGGATGGATGCCATTCGACGACCTTGTCCGCCAGTGCCACCTCGTATTGCTCTACCCCCCTCGCAAAAGAGCAAGCCAAAAGGCCAAAGTCCGTGCAACCTTGTCTGACGTGACCCCTTGTCATCATCCCCTTCCCTTCCGCCTTTTTTCCCGCTTGGCTTTTGAGGTCGCTTGTCTCAGAGAGACAAAGAGAGAGTCCATCGACACAGGCTCAGCCCGTCACGCCTTGACAAGACACTGCCGTGTCTCCCTATGTACGGGCGAAAAGCAAAAATGAACAAGGAAAATGAAAAATACAAGCACATCTCAGCCGCGGCGTGGCGTCTCAGCTCCCGGCTCCTGGCACCAGACAAATGCCCACAATGCTTCTTGTTAACTTGGCCCTACGCAGGTCCTCACTCCAAGACAGCATTGGTGCCCAGACCGGGAGCCCACAGGCCGTCCACCACGTATGTATGTAACTCGTACATGCCGATACATCACCACCTTCCTACACCCTCTTCCCCCGTCTCTTCCCAAGAGGCCAAAGCCCCTGGCACCGCCGGCAGTCTGAGGGGCAAAGGGGGTGTCGCAGACGGAGCGGCTCAAGTCGACCGCACATTTGTCCCTGCAAACAAAGACGAGAAACTCACTCACGTCTTCATGACTTCGTAAGCTATATTGTCCGCTTGCCCGTCAAGCCCTGGCAAACGCCTGCGACGCGTCAATCAACAAAGTAGCTACAAGCCAAACCCCGTTGAATATGGCCATCATGTAGAATGGCGCCCCGTGGGACACCCGGTCAAACAGGACACCGCCGACTTTGGTGAGAATCAGAATCGCCGCCCCCCCGCACAGAGAATACACACCCGCGATGGAACCTTTCAACCGCACTCGGGACACCGCGTCGCCTTGGTCCGACTCTTGAACCAGCGGGTCCGACTCGGCCGACTCGTCATCGTCCGGCACCATGCAAGGCTCACAGAGTACCGACCGCGGCAGTTCCACCGCGAGGACGCCTTGCCCAAGCGACCCCAAACTGCAGACAATGGCCCCGATTTGGCTAATGCCCACGAGAGCCACGACGACGAGAATGACGGCGCTGCCTCCACGCCCGTCCACATCCTTGAGCTCCGGGCTGGCCAGCTGCGGCAGGATAATGTACCCAATCATGCCAAAGGCGCCTGCCACGACAACAGGATAGTTGACGCGCCTAGTGCGGCCCGAGAGATAGCCAAAGAGGGGAGCACATAGCAGCCCAATGAGCTGCGCCACTCCAGACAAAATGGATGATAAAACGTAGGCTGCTCGACATTCCTTCTTGAGCTCGGGCGAAGCGTCGTTGGGCGAGCCACGGCAGAATCCGTTGCTGATAAAGTATGTGTTGACAAACAGAGGGATGAAGAGGGAGATGGCGACTGTAGATGCCCTGGCCACGAATCCGCCGAGATAGCCGAGGGCAATCCTATGGTCAGAAAAGCCCAGCAGGACCGAGTCTTTCATCAGACCGAGATAGGGTACCACTTCCTACCCAACAGTCAGCTACGCGTCAAGCCAGGCGTTGCATCCGGAGCTTACCCTTCTTCGGGGCCCGTCGTCGTCGTCGTCCGTCTCAACATCATCAAGTGCGTCGTAGCGGTTTCCAATGCCAACGAGTACTCTCCAGCCCTTGCCCTCCTCGCCATGCAGGTCGCGCAATCCGACAAAGACGAACAGAGCGACCACCAAGGACACGGCGCCGACCACGTAGTAGCTGTACGAGACGGCCTCGCCGGGCGTGACGCCGCTTTTCTCGCCCAACTTGGCCGGCAGCGGCAGGAACAGGGCCAACGCAACAAGAGCGCCGCACCCCGTAAAGGTCCCAACCAGCCCTGCCAGCGCAGACGGCTTTCCCGACTTGGTCGCCGTATCCGACGTCGGGTTCTGCGCCGTCGGGTTCTGCACGTGTGACATATTTCGGGTATATATCTCTGGCGTGATGGTGGCTTCCGACTCGACGGAAAAGGCGGCGCTGAGACGCGGGTTGGGCTTGAACCTGGAGGGCCCCGAGGGACTCGAGAGCTCGCCCGCCTCATCCGTCAGTGAGGGGAGTATGGCCGTGACCATGGTGGCCCTGGGAAGTTGTCAGCGGGTCACTCGGCGCATCTAGGACACGGCAGACTCACGCAGCTGAAGCGCCCACGGCGAAGAAGACGCGTGCTAGCAGCAGCTGGGGATAGACATTCTTGGCCTGGACAAAGACGGCGAGCGCGACGCCGATGATGGCATAACCAATCGTGGCCACCCACCGGACCCCGAGCCGATCCGAGACGAGACCCCACGTCGGACACGCGACCAGAGCGACGAGCTCGTCGGCGAACCCCAGGGTGCCGACGACATCGCCCACGTCCTTTTTTTGTCCGATGAGGTCGGTGATGACAAAGGAGACGGAGCTGTTGAGAAAGACGAGGAAGGAGATGGAGAAGAGCGAGACGCCGAGCAGATACGTGACGGCCTGCGTCTTGGTCGTCGAGGCCGAGAAGGGCAGGAATCGCGATATCGGTGGCATCGTGTCAGCAATCGATCAGGCCTTTGGGAGGGAGCATCTCATGGCGAGGCCAAAGAATGTTGTGGGGGCCGTCGTTTTGCTACGAGGGAGGTAAGCTTGGGGGCGAGTGCAGTCTGTCAAGCCGACCCAAACCCCGCTTGCGGAAAGGCCGCGGCGTGTCTGCGTACGTAAGCCAGACAAGCTGGCTGTCTCAGGCCCGCCGCGAGTCCAGAGTCTGCCCGTGAAATAATCTCATCCCAAACTCCCTGTTTCCTACAGTGGTGCGCAAGCCTTGTTGACCAGGCACATTTTAACCCAAGTCACTCCCTATCCAGCCCTCACCAAGCCCAAAGCACCTTGTGGTGGAGGGCCCTCGACCCTAATCTCTCAAACTCAAACGGCGTGATCCACGAATCGTTTGTCGAGAGCTTGGCAAACACGCTCGCGCCTTTCCACGCCACCACCTGCTCGTCCATGTCCCTGGCGCTTCTGCTGACCAGGATCCTATCAACCAGGTCAGGCCGCCGCGCCTTGAGCTTCTCCTCCAGTACAACCGTAAACTGCGGAATCTTGGACCCGCCACCAATCACCATGATGCTTCCCAAAAAATCCCGCAGCTTCTTGTCGTCGTTCTTAGCGGCGTTTTGAATGCTCGTGAGGATAGCAATGTCCAGGGGCGCAATGGGGAGTACAGAGTCTCTCTCCGCTGCTGCTTTTGCCGCGCTTCGTTCCGGGCCGTCCACAAACACCCCGAGGGGAGGCTGGGACAGCTGGGAGAACTGCCCGGGGACCGGGGTGCCCGCGCCTCGGGTGCCGCTCGGCGCAGGGCTGTCGTAGCCTGCGCCGTCTTTACCCGATCCAAAAACAAACGGCGGGGGGGCCGGTGTGCTGGTCCCTTCGGGCGCCGGCGATCCAGCGTGAGACGCTGCAGGTGTGCCGTTGATGGCGCCATCACCCCTGCCCAGAAAATTGAACGGCTGCGACCTCTCTTTACTCGGCGTTGACGCTTCTGGTTGTGATGGTTGCGGTGCTCCGTTGGCGCTCGCTGTGAGGGACGGCTTCACCAGGGCCAGAATCGCCAGCTGCGCCGCGGAAGACGGGTCGTCGGGAATGTAGACGTCGTAGGCATTATACGAGCGCTCTACCAGTTTCCGTCGTCCCCTCAACTTGACGCTGTTGTCGAAGATGGACGGCTCAAAGACCCCCATTGCAGCCAGGATGACTTCGTCGTACGTCTTGAAGGCGAATTTCCTGGTGGGCTGATTCGGCGCGCGCACATGGAACTGGTAGAGTTGCACCGAGATGTCGGCTTGCGACATGGTGCAATGCTTCATCTTGAGCTCCTCGGCCAGCAGAAAGTCGTACCGCCGCTGCAGGTTGATTTCTTGGTACGGGAAATTGTCATAGAGCATCATCTTGATGAACGTCTCGGTGATGTCGTAGCCACCGAATTTGAGATTCACCCTCGAATCTTCGATGCAGAGGCCGTCTTCCACGCACGTCACCGACGTCTTTTGCGCCCCAACGTCTACGACGCAGGCCTGCGTATAGCCAGCGCCGAAAGTTGCGGCCATGCTTTCCTGAACGAAACACAATCGGCTGAACTCGAACCACGTCATGCACGACCGCAGAACTTGCTCGACGAACCGCTTATCGTATAGGTCCGGAATGACAAAGACGCAGCTGTACTGCAGCCACTCGCTATTCGTCTTGAGCCCGAGCTCTTGGCGAAGTGCCCGGTCCAGCAGCGTCTCAAAATCGTCGTAGAGATGTTCCTGGCTCGTGTAGTCGTCCTCGTTCCACCATCCGTTGCGAAGCGGCCACCAGAGCTTGAATTTCGGGTCCGAGTCGTCGGGCACGCGCAAGGCATCGTTGCCAATGAAACACGAGGCGATGGAGTCTGGGTCCTCGAGCGTCTTGATGTCTGTCCACTCGATCTCCAAGGGGTCGTTGTGCTTCTGGATGACTCCAGGCTCCGTCCGGCGATTGAACGTCTGGACAAGTTCTTTGGAGTTTGGCAGAACCTTGCGCTTATTGGCCCGCATCTCCGTCTTGAGCTCGCTACACATCCGTTGGTATTTTCTCGACCACTCCTCCCCATACTGTTGGTCTGTCGTCTTGGCCTCAAACTGCCGCCTGGGGAGGGCTTCGTACATGTCGGACTCGGTTTGAGGAAATCGTGTGCCGAGCGCCATCGGTATCGTCTTGGGAAGGGCGTCGCTGGCGAAGCCGATGCGGAGGTTTTGGCTGCCGGGGTGAATCACTATGATCCTGGAAGGGTCGATGGCTCCCGATGGCGTGGTGGCGCCATCTTCTTCGGCGAGGTCTGGTACGGGGAGGGGCAGTTCGCTGTTGGCGGGCTTGGAGAGGAGGCGGTCACGATCTCGGGCCGTCTGCACGAGACGGTCGCGCGTCGCATCGCTTTGGAGTCGAAGGGCGAGGAGCTGGTCATCACGCTTCATGTAGTCGCTGGCGAGCGCATTGGTTAGCTCGACTCAGCTACCGCTGGCGCATGTCACTCACGTGTAGTAGTTTTTCTGGTTGATTGGCGTCACCTCGGGCCAGCTCGTCAGCTTCATGCCATTGTCGGTCCTCTCCAGCCCTGGCGGAGCGGCCCTGTCAGCGCTTGTGTCGGCACACGGGCACGGAGATTTGGGTCAAGACGACGTACCCTCGCGGAGCAGAACCCTCTCCGACACCTTGCCAACCATTGTGAGTTGCTTGTCTCTGCTGCGCTTGGTGCCTTGGTTGGCAGCCACGCTGGAGGGCCTTTTGCCGAGGAGTGGCGTCGAAGTCTGCGCCAAACTACAACAACAGGAGGGAGCAGGGGTCACGTGCCCCGGCGAGATCATGTGACTGACCAGCCGGACAACATACAGTGGCCCAACTTTAAAAACGACGAGTTGAAAGTCAGCGTGACCGATAGGTACTTATCTCTTAACTGAATTAATTTTTCTTTTTCGAGTATTATTAGTAAAAGCTTTAATGAATATTGTATGCTATACCTAATACTATATATAGTAAGATGTCATTATTATTTTATTTCTTTATATAGAATTTAGCTCTAAATTAAATAAAATAGTAAATAGTTTTTTTAAATTAGAGTAAAACTTAACACCTTTTTGAAACCCTTTTATTATAAATAGCGAAAATGCTATAAAATAAACTAAAGGGTTTATATATAGGTTTACTATTAAACTAACTATTAATACTCGTTTTCTAGCTATTATACTTCTCTATACTTAACTAAAGATTAATATTGCGAGTACCTCTTTTTTTCTTAAAAATAGGTACTTTACGTACTTTCTTTAATAATTTCTCTTTATTTGTAATAAGGTTTATATAAATTTGTTACTTCGCTATATATTCCACTTAAAAGGTATCGTACCTATACTCTTTTAAATATTATTCTACCTAATTTACTCAAAAGGCTATAAAAGTTTATAAAATCGTAAAAACTTAAAGAAAAGTACTAAACGTGATTTTCCTTACGTTTTTAGTTCTCCCTAATTCTATAACTCTAATTATATATAGACCCTTTTATATAATAAACTTTATATATATCGTAACGTATAAATAATAGAAACGTAAATTCTCTATTTCTTTTACGCTAGGAAGAACGAAAATAAGAAATTCCTAAAAAAGAAGTACCTATAAAAATAAAATTCATTTAAAAGTCAATTAAAAAGCACCTATAGCTTAATAAATTATAACTCAAAAATCATTATATACTTTATAATACTATATAGCTATAGTGAAAATCTTAGAGATTTTAAGTCACGTTCTAGGTTTGGGTGGGGTTTTTTATAGTTCTACGAGAAGTATAGGGTAGTAGCTTTACATATACCTATGTCGTCGTTATTTTTGTTGACCCACTGTAGTACAACATTCGGGCATCACCGTGCGAATTAGAGTCGGTTCTACTGCCCACCACCAGCCGAACAACATCAAGTCAACAGACGGTCGCCAGCGGCATGCTCGCCCACGACCCGAGTTGCTTTCGTTGCCTCCATATACACGCAAGCAGTACGAAGTACGACCCGTAATCCGTCGAGTGATGACGACATTTGCCAAGGGACGCCACGACGGGAGGTTAAGTTAACTCACAATGCTATTACTACGACAAGAGTTGGTGCGAGAGCTAGGTAGTACCTACCCGTTGGGAACTGAAGGGAGCTTCGTCGCGACCAGCGGCCGAGTCACTCGTACTCCGTATTTGCCCTAGTAATCCGCACGGGCAACCCGTGTACTTAGGGAGCCGGTAAAGCTGACTAACGCAGCCGAGCGGCGACGTCACTTCCCACTCTATTCAGGTACCGAACACGATCTCCTCTTTCACACACAACGCCATTATTGCATGCTTCGCGTCCACATCGATATCGCAACGCAAAAACGTCTACGACTGCCGAAGAGGTTCTGGGAGCTACTTGCGCGGGCAGAATATTCTCATCCAGCGGAGACGCGGCATCGAGATCGCCAAGATGCCCACCATCCCAGTGTACAGCGCCAGTCCCATCACCGCCTCCAAGGCAACAGGCGTGACGCCTCTGACGCAAGGACCAGAAGATTCACGCGGGAATCATGAGCAGTTGGAAACCATTCCTGGCGCTGCCGTCGCCTCCACCACATCGATACCGGGCTGGCAGCACTCCGCAGGGCTGGGGCCTGGGGCCGGTCCGTCGTTACCTGTGCAAACGGGGATGCCACAGCCGAACCCTTATGCCCCAGCTCATTCTTCTCCAATGGCAAACATGGTTCCCTCGCGAGTCGGGCATATCAGTCCACCAGCTCCGCAGCCAGGTGCTGTGCCCATGCCTCCAGGCAGAGAGCGGCAAATCCCGCCGCCACCGAAAGCCGGCGAGTCGGCAGCTGCGGAGCGTCAGGCGCAGGCAGCGATAATGGCGCCTCCTCGCTTGCCACCTCAGATGGCGTATCACGCGCCCGCCGCAATGCAGCCAATCCAGGGCCGCTCGTCAACCACGACGACAACACCAGCCACGTACATGGGCGGTCCGTACCCAACGCCTCTGCAAGGGGCGAGCCCGAGTGCCGGGTACTCGAACCCCCCTGGATACCAGCAAGATACCGATGCGTCTGGGTTCAACCGCTATCAAGGCGAAGGGCACAGCTTTGGAGGCTCGCAAAACTCGAGTAACTGGCCCTCGGCAGGAGGGGAAAATCAGGCAGGCGTGTGGGACACGGCAAGAAAATGGGCAACGGCAGCAGGCGAGAGCCTCGCCGCCGCCGAAAGCCAAGTTTGGAAGAAAATCAACAAAGGTTAGGTAGGCGACGGTCGTGGAATCGGCCAGGCTGCCCCGTGAAAGATTACCGATCGCCTCGGGCTCAAGACATCGATATGACTCTATCCCTCGCAGACAAGTCAGGGCGTCGTGACTGATCGAGGGGGGTGTGTCAAGACGTGGTCACTGACTCGCTTGACGGGGTTCTACTTGAGGAGCTGGCAGGGTGATGTCCTGGAAGGCATCCGGCGCTATAGTATTGGGAATGCTACAGAGAGACCAGAGAGACCGCCATCCATCTGGTACCAACTCTGGGCGTCTCGGCGGTCCCCTAAGGAGGGAGGATCCACGGCCGCGGGACCGAACATCAGACGCCTCGACAGGTACAACGGGTACCTACGCAACGAGTCACGCAACGCAGTAATTATAAAGAAGCTCAAGGGACCTAGTGGACCTAGGGGTCGCCTGGGCGGTCTCGCCCATCCCCGAGCGGCCCGCTCTCGTGGTGGTGAGGTGCCACGAGGGATAGAGTACTAGTATGTACATACATGGGACAACAACGTGATGATTCCACGACGCGGTATATATGTTGATTAAAGAACAAGAGGCGATGGCGATTAATGCCGACTTGTGGATTGCTCTCGTCCTATCTACATACCTAGCTACCAGTCATGCGGCGACCCACAGCACCAGTCATGGAATCACGACGGCGACGCACTCGGATCTCTCGCGATGCAGGGCCGTCACGATGCATGAATCATCGACGATTGACAAGACGGTCATCTGCTCTCCTTTTCTCCGCGATCGCCTCGGCACACTCGACTTTGGAGGCGACGTTTTAGCCCCCCTGGTCCTGCGCGAGTGGTATCGGCACCAAGGATCCCCGTGGCAGCTGCGTTCAGACGAAGCTTCAACAGGGGAGACCCCGGCGAGACGGACGGACACGTTTGGCACAAGGCGCGCAAAGCTACGCGTCCACTCTAGCCCTTCCTGTGGATAGTCCCGGGTCGAACGAGCCCAAGAGGCAAGAGGCAAAGGCAGCATGAGAGCGCGTAGCGTCTGGCCTTGCTCATCTTGCTCAACCGGTGGAGCGGGAGGGAGGGGGCTGAAGAGGATCCGTAGCGCCATTTTGAGCCCGCGGCCAGGGACTTGGCTGCGCTGTACGAAGTACCTCTAATAAGGTATATACATACATACATACGTACTTCGTATGCACATACTACATACAGGTTTTGGCGGTGCATCCTCGATGGAGCCCCCTCTTCTTCTTCTCCTCCCCAAGACGCAGGTCGGCGAGGTTGAGCGCCCTTCCGGGGGACACTGGCGCAACGGCAATCACAGCCTTGCAAAGCATCAAGCCAAAGGACTCGAACCCCTTCGCACGTTGGAACTCGGCAGTCGTGACGCAAAAATGACGCGGGGCGCGGTTCTGCTGCGAAGGATGAGGTGCGGCGGATCTGAGACAGCGTCAGCACAAGGTGCGCTGAAACGGCACCGTAGAAGCCGCCGTAGAAGGTCAGGTTCGGGTGGCGCTGCAAGTGCCGGGGCCAAGGAACAAGGTTGCTGTCCTATCAGCAGGCGGTGAACTGGCTTTGATGGCTCCCCCTCTTTTCCTTCAACCCTGACGCCTGCGCTCTCTGCACACGACAACCCAAGTCTTGTCATGACGGCTACCGCCAGCCAACCAAAGCGAGAGTCGCGACATGCCGAATTCACCGATTTTCCCCTCTCCCCACTCGTCCTCGCAGCCGCCTCAGCCAAGACAAGCACCTTTGCTCAGTACAGAGTTGCCGCGCGGCTCCTTCGACGTCTCCGCCCGGGAGCACAAGTGGATCGAAAGCTGGGAGCCTGGAAAGGTGGAAAGGGCCTTTTCTTGTCTTGGCTCCGTCGCTGCATCTCGGGTGCTTTGTCAGCTTCGATATTTGCTTCGTGTTCTTCCCGTCATTCCTCCATGAACACTCGTGGTGATGATCAGACAATGTTCTTACTATACACACAGGGACTGCCCCTTGGACTTCTCCCCCAACAAGCATCGTCGGTGGATGACAAATGCTGGCGGATCCCAAGGTTCGAAGCCCATTGGGAGATGCTGCGGGAGGCATGCGCGTGGACGAACCACGGAGCGGGATCGATAGCCGTCTGCACCGGCTCGAGGCCCGCACTCTCGTGGCCCCTCCGCGGCCCTCTTCCTCCGAGGCAGACCAGCCTGCCACTCGAGCAGCTCCCTCTATACTTGGACACCAATCGCGTCTGGCTGTGACAGGTGTCGCGGGTGCCATGTGCTCGACGTCACCCCCCCTTTATGGTGAACCCGACAAGGAAGGAATCCTGATGGTCGGGCTGCCCACGGAAGACTGGTCGACATACATGGCAGCTGTGCTGTGTTCCTGGCGCCTCGGTCTCCCACGCCTCAACGTGTGTGTGTAGGCACGTACATACATATGTACATATGTACGTTGTATCTGCTCGACACGACTCGGGTCGGTATCCCGCTCGATACACTGTACTATAGCAAGGCTCTGCGGGGCCCAACCTGATCCCCCGTCTTATTTTGAGGAGTGTATGGAGTGCATTCTTCGCCGACACCTTCACAAGGCGTGGTGGCTCTGATTTGCTCCCTCTCCGCTCTCGTCAATCGGTAATCCCCATCCCTGCCTCCTGCTTCATCGGCATCTCGTCTTCGTCCCAGCCCATGATAGACTTTGCGTCGCTAGTGGATGCTGTGGGAAGTCCACGAGCGGGAGGAGAAAAAGAAGGGGGCAAGACAAGGAGAAAGGGGGGACGAGAACCTCGCCAACAGGGACCCCCCCTTTTCCTGATGCTGGGACCGTCGCTCAACTCCATTATCGGATGATAGGTATGACCGAGTCAAGCCCTCTCTCCGCCGGGGAAAAGGTGGTCCTTTTGCGCCCTAGTTGGCTCCTTTTGTCGCCCATTTTTCGTCTGGTCGATGCGGCGAAGCAGCCCGACAGCATCGCGTTTCCCCGTGTACAGCCATGTTTTAGCCGTTTTAAAGGCTTCTGGCGTCGTTCCTGGAAGCCAAGCGGCATGGCCATGAATGAGCCTACGTGTACAGCCACGTTCCAGTCGACATGAAGCGTCGTTTGGCACCGCAATGGAAGGGACATGACTTTTAGCCGTGCGCACAGCCCGCATCTTAAGTCGTCTCGTCTCGAATGAAAGGAGTAGGCCGGACTCACGGTGGGGTGAGCAATGAACCGAGCCGCGCACAGCCATGGGCGCGCGGCCGACCAGCATTGCGAAGTGCCAGTACAGGCCACAGCCCTGTTCCAGCCGTCCGGTCTGGACAGCCCATCAACCCGGTCGGTCGGTCAGGGTAACGGATGACAGCCGGCCAGAAGACGAGATGGTGGGTGTATGTTCTGGGCCGGTAAATGCGATCGGGAACGGCGTCATTGTTCTCATTGAAGGAGCCCTAGCGGAGCTGTCTCGTGTCTCTCATGCTTCCACGATCCTGTGCCCGGGCTCTATGACGGGCGGCGGCTAATGGAAGAAAAGACACCTGGGTGCTGGTGTATGCATATACACACAAGCCCATGATGGCGGCGTCTCTGCTGATATGGCGCGGACCACGCTGTTAGTTCCGAACAGATGGTGTCGATAGACGATGCGCCCAAGATAACAAAATCGCGGAGAATAGCAGACCCGGAGATTCTTCATGCGATAACGCAGGGGGCCCATTGCCCATGGACCCCATCAGTCCATGGTCCGGGAGATCTGCTACCGAGCAGCTTGTACAAAGGCTTTGGCTCCTTTCTGCCCTGATTATTTTCCATGTTCAGTTAACCTTTTGGAGGCCTCACGTCCGCTGGTCAACTCGAAGTCTATTCATCCGTCACAAGGGGATGAAGGGAGAGAAGCTGGCGCTTCGCTGTCACCGGATGGTTTCATGTCCCTTTCATGTCCCCAGCTGAAGCCGGGATCTGCGCAGCCCTGCAGTTGGTAATGTGGTGCTTTTCCCACTCGACTGGCAGAAAGCAGAGACACATGCTTTCATTCGCCTACTGCCGTCTTCAGAGTTGTTGCGACGGCCCCGTGTTCACAGATGCAGTGCTCGTATGTACTTCGTACACACATACAGCTACATGTACATACCTATGTACATACTACCACGAGACCCATAGAGCAAGACGGGCCGAGTTGAGTTAATTTACGATTTACGACAACCGTCGGAGAAGACGAAGTACGGCGTCGGGAAGTAACAAGATGATGGGGCCCTTTTCCCTCAGTCTCTTCTTTAATGCCGTTGACGTGTCGGGAAGTCTTGTTGGCACTGCCTTGGCAGCGAACACGACCTTGGGTTTTCTTGTTTTTGCAGTGTGATTTGTTGCCCGCACATGGCCAAGGCTCGGCCAGACGGGGTCGCCCAAGGATGCTCGACGAGTCAAATCGGCGTCGGTGAAGACGGAGCACCAACCAAAGGGGGAATTACCGTTGGAGGGAGACTAATAAATCTTGCCAATCTGACCGTCAGCTCGGATGGTCAAGCAGGGAAAGGCAGAGTAAAAGTATGGACGTCACCGGCTCCAGCAGCAACTTTAGTTGGTGAGCCCCCCCCATACCGGACAAGATCAGACGCTGCGGGTGGCTCTATCTAGCCCTGGCGGAGGGTGCTTCTCCAAGTGGGTTTCTGGGTCTTGCAATCGGCAGCGCCTTGTTGGTGGTGTAGTACAGACACCGGGGCCTCGTCTCTGGTAGCAACATGGAATCGAGGGTACGTACTTCGTATGTATACATACATACATACGTTATCGGCTTGCGCGTTCTTGTCCGGATCCTGGCCATCAGGGTATCTTGCCCGTGGGGGCGCGCAACTCGTCAACGGGGCGGGCCCGCGAAGTCGGGGGAGATGGCGCGCCGCTGGCCGGGTTGTATATATAGGTACCTCGGACGCAGAGGAGAGGAGCCGCCCTCGACGAATACATACATAATAGTAGTATACGAATATGCACGGCACTTTGCAACGATAGGCTCTCGCTACTTAAGCACGGCGACCGACAGCCGGGTCGGTGAGCCACAGGCGCGGCACACTATTATCGGATTACACTTCGTAGCATCTTGCTGCCGCCATGCCCCGCCATACAGCCATACAGAGCACTTGGTGGGTACCTCGGAATCATGACCCGGAATTCGGAAATCGCATGCGGAATGAGAGGGTTTGAGGTTCTTGTTCTCGTCGTTGTCGTCTTTTGTTCCTCGAATCCTCCCTGTTCCTTTGCCCTGCATTCTCCCCTGATGCCCTTGTGATGGAAGGGCGGCATTGGTTGGCCACTCAAAGGAGCAGTTTTCGAGAGCCGTCGCGAGAAATGTCGATTGGCGGCTGTTTCCCTACTCACGGTACGGAGAACTCCGTACATACCTACTGACTGGACAACGAGCGGGGGAGAAGGCCGGCGGAACTCGAGGACCTACGGGAATCCGTGCCCCGAGACTTGGCACTGAAGTCGGCCGAGAACAAGCCGACGCAGCATTTCCAATGCTTGGTACTACAACCTTTGCAAGCAGCTCTGCGGCGGTGAAGAGCTGGGGCTCGAAAGGACGGCGGCCTCTCATCCCCGCGCACGTGCATGGGGAGCCGCGCGGAATGGGCCCATGGATCCTGAAAAGAGGTAAAAGTCAACAAGGGACTTCTTGGATGCCCCAGCCACAGGGCCCATCGCAGGAGGGGTCAGAGTCAGAATGCAAAGCCACGTTGGAGCGCCGCCGCACGCATGCAGCCTGGGCCCCGCCCTGGAGCCGACGAGCGGGTCTCGAGCCAACTGCCGTGCGTATCGTGCGCACCTCTCGGGCGTACCTGATGGGATTGCGGTACGTGCTCTGGACGACTGTTTTCGGCCCCTGGCCGAGTACTGTCCGGCTCTGGTCATCATTGGCGGTACCTGGTGCTCATGATCCGATACATGCCCCACACAGCCTTATAATGTACGGAAGGAGAAATGCTACCTTGGCTCTTGGCTCTTGCCAGTTGGCTCTCCAGTGTGAGTATGTACGTATGTACCTCGGCTCCCGTGCCCACCAACCTTACCAATTCTCTCGCGCCGCCAACGCCTTCCCTCGTCAACCATGGAAGATGGTCTCCTCACCCTCGCCACAATCTCCTCATCACCGTCCGCCTCAACTGCCGCCGGCCTTGAGAGACTCACCGGACTTGCAAGACAACCATCGATCGATCCATCACTCGATCCATCACTCGACCATTCATACGGCCTGCGTCTCCACCCAGCCAACCCACCAGCCAAATAAACCTCACACACATCACAACTTGAAACCCGGAACCATGTCACGTCTCTCATCCATCCCGGACTTCCCTGCTTCCTGGTCGCCCCCCAAAAAGGCCGAGCCCAGCCCAGCCCAGCCCTTGCCTCTGGAGATAGGCCCCAGAAATGGCTGTATGGATCTCGAATCGCTCCCACCGCCATCCCATCCCGCCTCTTGGCCGGTGGATAGCGACTGACAGACGGCTTGTCTGTACATGCCAGCACACAGGCACACACGCTATTCTCTCGTATACGCAGCTCAACCTTGAGCCTTGGGTCCTCGTCTGGATCGACCCCCCCCCCCCCCCCCCCTCTCCAGTTACATACTCCTCTCTTGCACGCCTATCCCCAAGTTCGACAGTAAGACGCAATGGACGGGACTGGTGAGGCCGGCTGAGCTGGTACCGGCGTTCCGAGCCTGACCTTGCTAGCACGATGACGGGGTTGCTTGTTACCCACCCATAACCATGACAGCCCGCCAGGTACCATACTCGTGAGAAGCGGGCGTGGAAGGCAGTCTCCAGTCTCTTGTCCGCTCTCGTCCAGTCTGCCCTGCCTGCTGCCTGACTCTGCCGTACAATACATGACTGACTCTGCGCCCCGTCATCGTCGTTGTCATTGCCGCCTCTTATGAACACCGTCTGCCCGTGGCCATTTTCTTCCCTGATGAGCTTGCTCGACAACTCCCGCGTGAATCTACACCGGCCCATCTTCGTCCTTTCCGGCCCTTCACTGGCCTAACGCTCATTTGTTCCTGCCTCGTTCCGAACCCGTTGGATTCTGCCCTTGATCGATGTTATATGCGAGAAGCAGGCCATCCCCTCCTTCTTTTACCGAACGCTTGCTTGGTCCGCCGCCGTCGTCGCCACACCGGTCAAGCACAGACATCTGATTGTCGAATCCGCTCACTCACCTACTTGCATCGACAAGAGTTGACGCTCCTTTTGCTCCCCGACTTCGATGTTCAGACAGAGCACGCCTTACCACAACTGCCGACTCATCCCGCGATTCGCCAAGAAATAATCGCAAAAACCCAGCGACACTTGCTCCTTCACCCTCACACAACTTCCTAATAAGTATGTTTGACGGCCCGGCCGCACCGCTTCTTTGCCGCTCACACGGTGTGCTAACGAGTCGCGACAGGCTTCAACAGGCCAGACGCCACTCCAGCTTTACTATCCCATCTCGACGCTCTCTTCGTCTCCTTGCCAGAGTATGGATTCCACAAAGGCCGAACTGTACGCTGCCTCCGTTTTTGAGCCCGCCTCGCCCCATGGTGCCGTGGCTCACGAAGCTCGTAGCAGACAAGCCCAGATGCCACCCCAGCTCCTCCCCTATCACAGTGCCGGGGACAGACTGCAGTCGGTGGCCCCGCCCCAGCGAAGCCCCATTGCCATGATGGGGGGCAGCCCGGTCACGGCTACCGCTCCAGAGGGAATGGTGCCTGCGAACTCGGCGTGGATGACTCGGCCAACTTCGGAATCGCGTCGACGACCCGCCGGCCTCTACCCGGAGGTATCGTGCGTCAGCGATGAAAGCTGGGACTCGTTTTCTCTGCAGCACGACACGACACACCAGGCGTCCCGGCCCGTCTCCATGGGTCATGAACTCATGTCCCTGGACATGGTCAACAACAGTAAGAGCATGCGAGCTTGGCCTCGGTCTGCAAGAGCTAACCCTGTATAGGCGACTGGCCACAAAAGTCGGTCGAGGAGAAACTCGACTTCCAGGAATTGGAGGCCGAGGGACCCATCGGCCAGGCTTACACCACTGATGACGCTGTCACCATCCTCGATTTGAGATACCCGGACTCAGCCCAGGACGGACAGCCCTTGAACCTGGACGGCAGCCTGAACCGTCGCAAAATGTCTGGCTCCTCGCTGACGGCCATGTCCGACTTGCCATCGTACGAGGACTTCTCGGCGGCCCTGTCCGAAGCCCCCTCGTACGGCTCCGACTACCCAGCGACGTCGAACCGCAACTCCATCATGTCCTCGATCCAAATGTCGCCCGTGGCGTCTCCGCGCATGATGACACACAACCGCTCTGAGCAGGTCAGAGCCCACAGCCGCGGCCGGGCGACACCCTCCCCTCGCCCGAGCATGCGCTCTGTCCCGTACAGCATCGAAGGCTCCAAGAACCAACGATGGTCGACTGGCTCGTATGCTACGGCCCAAGGCCGACGACAGTCTCCCTTTGTGTACAACAACGGCTCTCCCGAGGTCTACGGTGCCCCGCAGCGAATGTCATACCAGGGCCCCCCTCCCGCCAACTTTTCTTCTCAGCAGCAGCCGATGGGCATGGGTGCCTTCCCTACAGGTCCTCGGGCATCCTTCATGATGGCCGGCCAGCCCGTGTACCAGAGGAACAGTATGCTCCTGCCCTCTCAGCTGCCGTCGCAGCATTATCATCATGACGCCAGCCACTACGAGCAGCCGCCTCCGCTGCCGTCGCAAGGTCTGTTCAAGATGCTTCAGAGCAACGGAGACGTACACGCGCTGCACGGTCACTACACCGACTTGGCGGACCCGCCCGACTTGTTCGCCCCTCTGCATGAGGAACAGATCCCGCCGCCAGAGGAGGACATGAATCCTGCGGACCCCGACTTGATTCCCTATGAGCAAGATCTGAGGTTCGAGGGTGACTTGTACACTCCGCGGTGGGTTCGCGGACATGGAAACAAGCGCGAGGGCTGGTGCGGAATCTGCAAGCCGGGGCGATGGCTCGTACTCAAGAACTCGGCATTCTGGTACGACAAGTCTTTTACGCACGGCATCAGTGCAGCTACCGGCGCTCCCTTCCAGGAGCCCCTTGAAACGAGGCGGATGGACGGCAACCCTGATGTCTGGGAAGGCATGTGCGGAAGCTGCAACGACTGGGTCGCCCTGGTGAGCAGCAAGAAGAAGGGCACCACGTGGTTCAGACATGCATACAAGGTAAGCCAAGGCGGTTGCGCACAACCATGGGCAGATGATACTGACGTTGCTGCAACAGTGCCACAGCCATCCCAAGGTCAAGGATGGGCCCAAGCGTCGCCGCGAGGCCACAGCCGCCCGAGCCGGAGGGGCGAAGAGCAAGCATCGTCCCGAGACACCGGAAACGGGGAGCATGTCGGTCCCGGGACTGGCCCCTCTGCTGGACGTGCCCACGTCGACACCGATGCCACCCTTGCACCAGCAGCTCCGGAACCTCAACCGCGTGACTCGGGTCTTCACCCCTCAGCCGCTCCGCCTGGCGAGACCGAGGCAGCCGCCGCCGTCTCTTGCTGCGTCGGCCGGCGGCTTGGGGAACATGGTTTAGCGAAACCGTGCCAGGCGCGACGGCGTTTCTGTACCGACGAATCTCGACTTTTTTGATTATTTTTCCTTTTGTCTCACCGCGTTTCTTGATTCCATTTTTGGTCGAAACTAGAGGATGGAAATGAATGAGCTCACGATATTGCCACGCAACCAACGAATACGTCTACCATCTACTGAAGCCATGTTCAGGGGGGTTGTCTACGATAGAGTGGGATGGCTATGGGAACGGGGGGCCAAGGGTCGCAACCAGTCGGAGGGTCAACACGGCCCCGCGATTGGACCGGGCGTTTAGAAGTAATTTTCTGCTGCTTTTTCGTGTTCGCCTTGGTAGAAACCGAGAGGAGGGGATGGGGGTCCGGCGTCGAGGGTTGCTAGGATGTTCCCTGGTTGAGGAGGGCAAAAGTTGACCCCACGGACCATGACGACTGGGTGGTGATGACTGTCTTGCCTGATGCCGAGATGGGTACATGTGGTGGGTTGGGCTACTTGACGACTGGTTCGGGTTGGCATTATTGGGCTTGGGGAGTCGGTAGAGCGGATAGAGGGCCCCAAATCCAACATGGGGGCGGTCCCCGTCTTCTCTCGACCTTTTGGCTCGACGCTGCTTCGGTCTGGATTGTGCGTAGCGAGCGTGTATGGGTGCCCAAGGGGAGGGCGGCGCGATGAAAGATACCAATCTTCTCCCAAGGTTCCAGTGTCCGAGCTCCAAATGTTCCCCTTATCCGAGCCTCCACAAGTCACGGTTCGCTCGTCTGAAGTTGGGCCTCATCGGGAACCAGGGGGCACGAGGGAGGTGAGCGCATTATTTACTCGTGGGTGACGTGGCCGTCGACGTCTCATCCGCCCGCGGCCACAACTACGACCACGACCGGCGGCTCCGGATCCAAGAGGGCCGGGTTTGGTGGCATGGACGCTCCAGGCATGACCCCGGGAGGACGTGAGGTGCGGGTGGGAACACCACTATGGCCCTGCCGTTGCCTGATCCTTGGGACGGACCAAGGAAGGGGGGCGAGGCTTTGTTGCAGGGAGGCCGGGCGTCGCACCTGGCGACTTGACGGGGTTGCGAGGTGGCTCCAAGTAAATATAAGGGGTAAAGGGGGGGGGGCGAGAAGCAGGAGGGGATCTCGGGCATGTAGACATGCAAAGACTCACTCGTTTGGGGACGAGAATGGCACTTTCGACTCGACTAGTCTCACCATCAATCTTGTTTCGACGAGTGAGTGCGTCCCTTGACAAGGACACCGAAGCATCACCGGTTCGTCGACTGCTGACGAGGCGGAAGAATCAATGGCCAATGCATCTCGACGCGACCTTGGAAGAACCGCATCAAAGCATTGCTGACCTCCAAGATTGCCTGTTGTCAAGATATTTCAAAGAGTCAATGGTGTGTCAGGGTGGCGAATATTCAACGACGAGAAACACTAGGGTTCGTCTTCTTGGATAGTCGACTGCTTCTAGGCAATAGCCGGTTTGCCTCGTCTCATCTAGAACCGAAGTTGAGCCAACAAAGGCCTCGTACAGCCAATGGGATCTCTGCGTACATACATGTAGAAAGTACGAAGTACCACATCTGAATGGCCTAAAGAAGAAACAAAGGCCTTGAGTAAGTGGTGGATGGATGTGCTGGTAATATGACGGGAAGGTCACCGTGGTGTTGCTTTTTCCGGCCGGCTGTCCCAAGATGGCTTCATCTTGGTCGGATGGATGCTGTTATATTCGTACCTCGTGGCAATAAAGCCCCAGCCAGTCGATGCAGCCCAGCGGCCCAGCCCTGAAACCGCCTGCATGCAGCTCCCGGCGCTTACATAGATGCACACAAGTAGGCAAGTGTCCTGTCGAGTCGTCGAGTCAGTTGCGCTCTGGGCCTCGAGCATCATCAGGGACCTCGGGTGCAGAGACGGCTAAAAGGTGCTGTCGTCGACGTGCTTCTTCACACCAGGTTCGGCAGCGTCATCATGAGGCTTGCGGGGAAGATGGAAGATTCGAGGGACTTGTTCATGGCTGCCGACTTGCGACTTGCGACTAGCGGCGATTGGCAGATGACGCCATGTTGCTTTGGCGCCAGATGTCCATCCAAATGCGGAATAGAGGGGGTCGCTCTGCCTCCTTCCTCCCTGGAGAACAACTTCTAGACGACGGTTGCCAGAATTCCCGGGTCCAATCACCATTGTCGGGCAGGAAAGAAGACGGGGCGCCTTGTCCGATCCGTGTCTCAGCCCGCCGACACACATCAGACAAGCGGCCGTGTGTGAGCCAAATGTGGCTTTCGGACCGTTGCGATCCCTTGGACTCACCCTCCAGCTAAGCCGTCCACTCCAGGTCGGCCTTCTTTGCCAGACGTGCATACCTGCAACGCAACTCATACCTTGTCACGCAACATGGAAAACAACTTTTCGCCCATGGCCATTGGTGCAGCTGCGGGGCCTCTCCGTGGCAGCATCGATAGGTAACAGCATCCATCCGGACCCGTGCTTGTGCTCTGTGCGGAAAAACATGGACGGAAAAAGGAGGCGCCACAGGGAGCGGTTGGGCGCCTCGAGATGGGTCAGACGAGGCGACCAGACGGTTTCGACCAGAGGTACGAAGTACTATATAATGAAGAGCTTGCGGTTGGTGACGGGCGTGACGTCGGCGACAAGAGACGATGCAACAGAACGGAGAACGGACGGTGACAATGAGACGGACAAGTCTTGGCTCCGAACCTTGATTTGGAATGACTGGAAACGAGCTTCATCGCATGCACAATGATGACATGTGCAGGCGCCTCAATTCAAGTCGTCAACCGCGATTGCGAGGCTGGCAGATTGTACTACTAGTAGCAGTAGTTGACACGTCGTCGGCATTGACAAGCCCCTTTGCTCGCCAAACACATTGTTGGTTGGGGATGCTTCTGGCCAGAAGCCCCGAGGCGGGCGGACCATGGGTACATATGTACATACATACATACGGCGGGCAAGCCCCAAAGGGGTCAAAGGGAGCGCCGGTAGATTTGATAGGGAGGAACAAGGGGCCATGTTCATGGTGATTGACCGTGCGGGTACCTACGGGCCTTGTCAATATGCCTCAAGGAAGGGAGAAAGGGGGGGGGCAAGAGAAGGGGAGTTGGCCCGAGCCAGACGCCGCTGTCGACGCTACGGGCGCCTCGCAACCTCGCGCGGCAAAGGAGGCAACTCGACGACCATGTAACTACAGCTCGACGGAGTACTACTTCGTACAGCTCGACGGGTCCAGCTCGAGCTCTGTCTCTCCCTCGGCATTCCCACGACTTGGCCAGCAACGGGCACCCCAAGAGCCTGTGGGTATGCATGCGTCCCATGTTATGCTTCAAGCTCGCGGCGAGCAATGACGGCACGACCTCCCGAGCATTTTCCCATTTTCGTATGCCCTGCATCGTCGCCGGCCGAGTCAGAAAAGGCTGTGCCGTGCCAAGTGCTGTCAGGTACCTGAACCGGAGAAAGTAACCTCGAGCTACTACTATCCGTACTTCGTACCCGGACCTGGCGGGATCCAGGTCACTTCACAGTCCCGTCACTTCACAGTCCCGTCACTTCACAGTCCCGTCACTTCACAGTCCCGTTGGCAGGTACAGTGAGTGGCTGTATGTACTACCTCGTCGCCGTGGTGCCTATCATTCGCTGTCGACGACTCCGCACTTGTTTGCTTCTCAACGCCCGCCAGTCATGCTCCTCCTCGTCCTCGACTCGCGCCCTCGAGAGGTTCCCCGCAGGTACCTTGCGCCGGTCCCGCCCGCCCTGCCTCTACCTCACCTGTACCCCCTCTACCACCCCCCTGCCCTGATGCTGCTCTACAGGTATGGTATAGTACTACCCGCGGCCCACTGCAGCCAAAATTTACCGAACGAACCAGTCCGTCTTCTGCCTAGAACGACTGCCAGCCGACCGAGCAACCCTTGGTCCCGTCTCCTCCTCCTCCCAGCTCCCAGCCAGCCAGCTTGCCTCGTCTGGTCCTTGTCCAGTCGGCCATCCATCTCTGGCTGCATCCTCGTCCGGCTCCTGCTCATGCTCATGCTCCTGCTCATGCTGAGCCTCTTCTCGCCTTCTTCTTCCCCCCTTCCACCCCCTCCTCGTCCTTGTTTGCCTGCGCCCTTGCAACTCTGAAAACCTCATCAGCCCGTCTGTCTCCGCAGAGCCAGAGCCAAAGGGGGGCCCAGGGGAAGGAAAAAAAGCCTTTTGCCCTGCCCTGTCCGCCCTTGCCCTTGCCCTTGTCCTTGTCCTGGCTCTCTCTCCCTTTCTGCAGTTTGCTCGTCCCTCCAAGGGGCCCAGCAAAGTGGTCCAAGGTACGGCCTCCCTTGCTTGCCCATTACCTTCCTCCCCGTATCGGCCTCGTCCTCACCTGACCTCTCCCCATCCGCATTTATCCTATCATGGCAAGCTGATGGTTGCTTGCACACTTTCTTTAGATCCCAGTCATCTCCTCTCCTCTCATGACTTTGCACTCGCCTTCGTTTGTCCGCCTCGAGCAGATACCTCTGCCTCCACCCGACGTCGCCGAACCCACAATCCTTTGCTCTTCGACATCTCGTCTTTGCTGCTAGTCGTCTAGCCCAAAAACCATCCTTCGACGCCGCCGTTCTGTCTGCTTCGGCTCGTCGGTTGCCTGCCGAACCGAACTCGGGGCGAGCTCCTGTGGGAACTTTTTGATCCCACCAACAAATATTGCATTGCGATTGCCTGCTCGACCTGCCTTGGTTACACATCGGCCCTTGCTGGAAGTCGTCGATAAATTTCCCCTTTCCCTCTCGGCCCCATCTTTTTTGGCAGTTTTTGGGGGTTGTCGACCTCGCACCTGGGATGAATGTGCTTGGGCTGTGACGCACTGCGATTCACGGCGCTGATATGAGCGAGCATCATCTGCCTTCCAGGCAAGTCGCCTTGCCCTTCGACATCTCGCCACCTCTCCCCTTCCGGTCGAGTTGTATGGCTAACCTTCTTTCTGGGCCAACAGCTTTGGAGACCCGAAAACTCAGCCGCACACTCCCAGGCAAACTCCGACCTGTGCCACCTTTCCCAGCCCCGTTTTCGAGACCCCCAAGCATTACCAGGGCTCCTTCGCCGAGCCCGGTGGCTTGACCCCGCGATTTGCCGAAGAATACTCGGTCTTTAATTCGACTCCGGGAAATCTCAGGGGCTCTCAGGGCCCCTTTGCCGACTTCATCCCGGCGACCCCGGCGAGCTTTTCGAGGGGTCACAAGCGGCTGCTGTCTGTTGAGGGGCCGGTCGTCGATATTGCTGCGCATGGGAGCCGCTTTTCATCCAACTCGGATAGGACACTCCCTCCAGCCAACCTCTTTCGGGTTCGACCCTCTTCTCCTGGTCCCTGGCCTGGTCAGACAGGCCCTGCGACCACTTCTGATAGCCATTTAAGCCCTCGTCTCTCGAGAAACAGGTCGGTCAAGAAGTTTTGTAGGGACACCCACACGGACCCACCAGAGCCGCACCAGATTTTATCGCCGCCACCAACGTCTCGCAAGCCTGGGCGTCAGCTCGGCCCCAAGCTCAGCATGCATCATGATCAAGCGTTTGTTCAGCCGGACTTCACCGGTCCCACGCAGCACGACATGGCCGTCTTGATGGGCAGCTCAGGGGATATTTTTGGTTATCCCATGTCAGCTCCGGCGGCCGCGCCCGCCAACTTTTGGGACCCCTCGGTGTCCATGGGCATGGATTTGGAGTTTAATGCCGCTGGACATCATGCCATGCCGCCTCCCACTCCCCCCTCACATCGCCATACTGGGTCTTTTGATTGGAACGCCGACATCCAGCTGTTCCAGGACGTTGCTGTTTCGGCCCCATCTAACAATCAGGAAACCGTCCACCAAGTGAGGCGTGAAAGAGCTCTGGCTCCGAAGCCACCGTCATCCGAAGTCGTCAGCACCAGCGTAGGCGACTCTGCCGTGCATTTGAACGTGCTAGACGACCCCTTTGGCATAATCAACCCGGGAGATGGAGTCGACCCTGGCTTGCTCTTTGGCCGTCCTCATGTGGCGTTGACCTCCAATTTTGGCACACTGTCTCAGTCTGGGCCTGCCGAAGTGGTCACGGCATTGTCTGGCAAGGGCCCGACTGGAGAGGTGCGCAAGGCGACCAAGGCCAAGGCGGCGAGGAACGCTAGGTTACCAGACCGGGCCCCGGCCAGCTCGCCCATCAAGCCGTCGGTGCGTCCTGGACTAGGACGAAGCTATAGCGAGAACCGCGGTAAAAGGCTTGTGGGACGAAAGGCGCCCCCAATCATGGCCGAAGCCGGTCGGCCAGCGCCACCCACAAGCAGCGGCCATGCAGTCCTGCCTGGTATATTAGGTGGCCGTCCATCGGGAAGGGTATCGCCCTCTAAAACCGCGCCTCGCTTGTCGAGCCTGGCGTCGATCCCTGAGACATCCCCTCAATGTCGACCTCGTACCTCTGTCCGGTTCACGATTGACGCGAGTGGTCGGGCCAGAGCCGAGACAACGGTGATTGGCGATGGGTCCCCCTCAGGGCCCCCCTCAGACAGGGGTCTCCGTCGCAGTAGAAGCTCTCGAGAAGTCGCGAGCCGAGGCTGGGATTCATCCGACGACGACTCGTCGACGGACGACGAACCCATCATCATCCCCAGCCGCTGCAGCTCGTTCAACGCGTCCTTTGCCCTGCCGGACCCCCGCAAGCCCGTGGGGTCCATCTTCCACGCCGCGTGTCGGGACATGAGCGACCGGAGCCGAAGCAACTCGGCCAACGGAGCCGAGAGCGATGCAGAGACGGTCGTCAACGATAGGCAACAGAAGGGAGGGGACGCGACGAGCGAGCTTCGCAGGGTGGTTGAGGATCGTCAGAAATGGTCGGGTCGAACGGGAAGCGCGCGGTCACGGCGGTTCATCTCGACAAATGTTGGCAACTTTCCTGGCGGCATCATCTCGCCGACAAGCCTGGCGGGCTCAAGCCATGGGCCAAGTGGGCAGGGCGTCCGATGCGTATGCGAGGAGGCCTCGGCGGACGAGGCAGACGGCTTCATGCTCCAATGGTACGTTTCCCCAATGTATAGTCATGGCGTGGGACGGCAACTGACGGCTTTACAGTGAGTCGTGCGAGATGTGGCTGCACGGCAAGTGCATCAACATCACGAGATGGTCGATGCCGAGCGTATACATATGCTGCTTCTGCGCCAACACGCCAAACACGGCCAGCGGACGGAGAGGCCGGGAAAGCGGCCTGGGGATAGGGGGACTGTTGTCACCGCTGGCGAACAGGCCTTTTAGGTCGTTTCGGTGAGGGCGCGGTGAATTTTGTACAGCGACTGTGTGCATTGGGAAAGGGAAGACAAAAACAGCCGTGGGCCACGATGAAAATTTGCCGTGTACTACCCTGATACCCCGTGTAGAAGAGTCAATGAGGCGTAAAGATCAAATCAAAACAAGAGGAGAGGAATGTGACAAGGGCAGGGGACGAATGCAGACGTGCCATGAGAGAGGCCCCGTCGCGTGCTCCAGGGTCCAGTGTCTCGGGGCCTGCGCCCTCCCGTGTCATGACGTACACGGTGATGCCCTCTGCATGTCCTCCCTCTGGTTGCTGCTGAAAGCACGGATGCAGCTCGGCAGCCTGGTGAGAGGCATTGGCGGCGCGGTGCAGGTGTTCTGAAGTTGGATTATAATCGACGATGATTGAGGTGGAAGGCTGGTGTACTTCGTATGTACGAGTTACATAGTACGAAGTAGCGTAATGTGGCGCCATCTTGAGCCTCACGACTCGCCTCCGATCTCGGCCAAGCGGGGTTAAGAGGGGCTTCAGCCACCAGTTCATTTTCCCTCTTTCACGACACAACATTTGCGAGGAAGAGACAAAACGACTCAACCCCCTCTCAAGGCCAAAGATACAGCATGGCGGAGCACAAAATTGTCGTGTTTCCCGGCGACCACTGCGGGCCCGAGGTCGGTCCCCTTTCTCCTCATGGGCCGAGGCCGGATTTGAGCTGACGCGCCATGTCGCAGGTCGTGGCCGAGGCTGTCAAGGTACGTTGTGCCAAGGCGTTGTGTCAAGGCGTTGTGTCAAGGCGTTGTGCCAAGGCGTTGTGCCAAGGTATCCCAAGGCGACAAGGAAATGAAGCCCGCGCAAAGGGAAACGCGGGACTGACGCGGGCCGTGGCCACGGTGCTAGGTTCTCAAGACGCTTGAGCAGCATCGGCCGAGCGCCGGCAAGTTCAATCTCCAGGAGCATCTACTAGGCGGTGTAAGTCCTTCCCGGCTCGTGCTTGACCTCGTGCTTGACCTCGTGCTTGAACGCCCATGCATGCACCTGCCGCCCGGAGCCTCATCTAACGACGAGAAACACAGTGCTCAATCGACGCCACCGGCTCCCCGCTAAGCGACCAAGCCCTCGCGGCGGCCAAGTCGGCGTCGGCGGTGCTCCTGGGCGCCATCGGGGGCCCGGAATGGGGCACGGGCGCGGTGCGGCCGGAGCAGGGGATCCTCAAGCTGCGCAAGGAAATGGGCACGTACGGGAACCTGCGGCCGTGCTTCTTCGCGTCCGACTCGCTCGTCGACGCGTCGCCCCTCAAGGCCGACGTGTGCCGCGGCACCGACATCGTCATTGTGCGCGAGCTCACGGGCGGCATCTACTTTGGCGACCGCAAGGAGGACGACGACGGCTCCGGCACCGCGTGGGACGTGGAGCCCTACTCGCGCGCCGAGGTGGAGCGTATCGCGCGTCTGGCTGGCTTCCTGGCCAGGGGCAGGGGCGACAGGCGGGTTTGGTCGCTCGACAAGGCCAATGTGCTGGCCACGAGCCGGCTGTGGCGCCGCGTCATGACGGAGACGTTTGAGCGCGAGTTTCCCGACCTGACGGTGGAGCACCAGCTCATTGACAGCGCCGCCATGATCTTGGTCAAGAAGCCCACGTCGCTCAACGGCGTCGTCGTCACCAGCAACCTCTTTGGCGACATCATCAGCGACGAGGCCAGCGTCATCCCCGGCAGCATCGGCCTCTTGCCCAGCGCCAGCCTCAGCGGCATCCCCGACGGCAAGAGCTGCTGCAACGGCATCTACGAGCCCATCCACGGTGAGCCCCCCCCCCCCCCCCTCGGTTCGCCAGCAAAGCCCCTCGCCGGGAGCGAGGAACAACAGGAACCGTGTGCGAGGCGGCGCGCGCGTGTGCCCCCGGCTAACCCAAACGCCCACCCCCAGGCTCCGCCCCCGACATCTCGGGTCAGGGCATCGTCAACCCCATCGGCACCATCCTCTCCGTCGCCATGATGCTGCGCTACTCGCTCAACCTCCCCGCCGAGGCAGACGCCGTCGAGGCCGCCGTCAAGAAGACGCTCGACGACGGCATGCGCACCAGGGACCTGGGCGGCAGCGCCACCACAAAGGACGTCGGCGACGAGGTGGCCAGGCGGCTCGCCGCCATTCTCCAGGCCTCCTGATGGCTTTCTCCAAGCCTCTTGGTGGCCCATGCCCCGCGCCTCACCTGCAAGTCATAAGTCATGGGCAGGGCTCCGTTCGGCTGGGGGCAACGAAGGGGATCATCGAGCGGCGGGGATACGGCGTGCTGAAGGAGCGGATTTCAAAGGAAAGATTCGTACAGCTTGAGATATTTGAGCCCAACTTTATGAAAGAAATGTTGGCTATCGATGCATCATAGCCCCTCGTGCTCGCTCCTCCCTGCACGGATCCTAGGGCAGGAGGATACCAAGCCATTGAACCGTTTCTGCGCAGGCCCGCCTTGCTTCGTAGTCTCCACAAGGCTCAAAACAAGGCTTGAGCATTGCAATGGTCGAGACGTTGGGACATCACGTCTAGGACAGCTTCAAACGGGAAGAAGCTTGGTTGATTATGCGAACACCACGTCTGAGTCTTAGCTGGAAAATACTAGGGCAAACGCAGATTGCAGTAGCTCGAGGGCTCCGCGTTTCCGTCCATCCGCCACGCCGACCAAACGACCATTTCAAGAACAAACACCGAGCATCGCAACTTTTTTTCGACTATCAAGCACACAAGTAGATGGTGGCAGTAATGGGAATGTTCCCCTCCAACTGGCAGGATGAAAGGTTTGGATATGGCACCCTCCATCCGTCGTCGTCAGACCAGCCTGTCATGGCTGTGCGCGAAGGGGAGGGCTAACCGGCTGCGCATCAACGCTTATTTGCCGCCAAGGCTTGGGAAGGCAGCCTGGTCGTTGGTGTTGATGGGTGCGGCGTTGTCTCGGGCGCCGCGTCCGCCTCGGAAGGGGGCTCCTCCCCGGCCGCGATCGGCGCCGCCACGCTCGCCACGCTCGCCACGCTCGCCACGCTCACCGCGCTCACCACGCTCACCACGCTCACCGCGCTCACCGCGCTCGCCACCGCGCTCACCGCGCTCACCGCGCTCACCGCGCTCACTGCGCTCACCGCCGCGTCCGCCGCGTCCGCCTCGTCCGCCTCGGCCGCCGCCCCGGGTGCGCTCCGGCTCGACGAAGCGCGGGTCGAAGTCGATGGTCTGTTTCGTCTTGCGCTCGCGCTCGCGCTTCGACTTGCCGCCGGAGCTGGCAATGAAATCCTCGTCTTCCTTCTCCAGGGTCTTGGCATTGGCCCACTTCTTGTCGAGTTTGCTACCCTCGTTGGCCTCGCGGACCTTGAAACCCGAGCCGAGCGCGTTCTTCCTCTCCTCCTGCTGGGCCAAGTAGTCGGCAAACGAGACGCTCTTGTCCTCGGGCTCGGCGGGCTCATCGGCGGCGCCATCCTCGGCCAGAGCTTCCTTGTGCTCAGATTGGGCAATGGCGTCGCCGGCCTGCTCGTCCTTCAATTCGGCGTCGCCCTCGGTGGCGCCCCATGACTGAGCAGCCTGCTTGTCGGAGCCGCTACAAACAGTTGTCAGTCGGGATACGAAACGGCGTGGTCCAGGGCTAATGCCTTACCCATGACCGCCTGCCCGGGAAGGATGGCGGTCATCGAACTCGCGGGGGCGACGGGAACCGCGACCTATCACACGTTAGTATTCGGCCCTCCCACTTGGTTGAAAGCTCGTCGGGAGCTGCAGATTGGGGGGGTGCGGGTGCGGCTTACCACCACGGACGCGAGCACCGTAGCCACTCCGGGGGCCATCACTAGGAGCCTCCTCGGTAGATCGGCCATGGTTGCGATCGCTGCCGGCACCGCGGTCACGGAAGGCTGTTAGAGGCGGATCAGTCAGGATGTGTTGATACAGCAGGCGCCGAGACATCAAAATAGCCCAGCTCGTCCCAGAGGTAGGTCAAGTGTAGCACTCACCACCCTCGTTCCCACGTGGGCCTCCGCGGCGGTTTCCGCCAGAGCCTAGTGCGGGAGCCTCGGGCGCCTGGGGCTCGGCATTGCGCTTGGTTGTGCGGCTGGCTGCCTTGTCGATGGTCTTTACGGGGACGACGGGCTTCTCCTCACCATCGTCGTCGTTGCCTAGACGCCGGATGCAAGGGTCAGCTTATACCATTCGGTAACTCCCCGATTGGGGGATTATGCAGTCGACCGAGAGGTGCGTCGAGACGGCGGGCACACAGCGAGGGGGGGGCGGTACCGAGGTAGGCAAAACGGTTCTGGCGAGCACTTCAATCAGCATTCTTGGTTCATAGGCGGACGTCGAGGCCTCGGAGCAGGCCCTGAAGGGCGAAAAGGAACGCTGGGCCGCAGGCGACAAGCTTAGACCGAGGGGTCCCGGAGCTGAAGCTGAAGCAGGAGCAAAAGGGGCAGCAGAGAAACGAGGTGGAAAGAGGGTGACGCGGACGACGACGAGTACGAGGAGGGGGAAGCTGGAGTAGAGAAGAATCTGGTCGTACCTGGGACTGGACGTTGGACATCTTGATCGGCTGATGGCCTGTCGCCTGCCGTGTCGAGGCGTTCGTTCAATGCGGCAAGTCGGGTTTGGCTTGCTATGATGTTGCGCAAGAGAGGGAGAGAGGGCTGCTACGCTTGCATGACCTCGGGAAGGATGAAAAGCGCGCAGGAAAGGGGGGCTGGTTCGTTTGATGTGCTGGAGCACCAGCTATTCCGGAGGGTGGGAAGCACGACACGGTGCTCGACGAGGAGGGGGGGGGGGGGTGGCGGCTCGTCAATGGTAGAGGAGAAGGAGAAAAATTGAATCCTTGCACGATGGACCTCGCCTTGCCTGTCTCCCGGGGAGGGTACCGCTACGACACCGAGGATTCCAGGTACTACAGCACACCATGGTAGCGGCGGTAGGGGGATAGGAGTTGCCCGTCTAGCGCCTCAGTGTGGCCCGCCCTCCTCGCTTAAATTGCCCAAGACTTGGGGATTTTTTTGTGCCCCGGGCGATATTTGTTTTAGGGCTCCCCCTGGCTGTTAGGCTCCAGGCCGTGTCGCTCACCGCTGCAGCTAACAGTACGAGCGGTCCCCGGGCCACCGGGGAGCCGGCAGCGAGAGCGGCAGTTTAGGCTCACCGGAATCCCCAACGCCCAAACAAGCAAGGCCGCAATACAAATCACTGCCTAAGGTTCAGGGGATCGATCTCCCATGTCTACTCTACTAGCCGTGCTCCTTGATGTCCCCCGTACCAGCACGTAAAGTTTGACGACGGAGCTCGTTTTCCGGTCCACAGGCATCAACTACTCGCCTACACTAACTAGCCCCGTGCCTGGCTGCTGCTGCGAATCCAGTACACCGGCATCTCGCACCTCGACGCCGTCCAACATCTCACATGTCGGGCGACGCTGGTGTCACATGTCGGGAGACGGTGGTGGACTTGGCTCCGAGTGCCTCAGTTCGGATCGTGTCTGGCGGCTGGCCGGTCCATGAACAAAGGAACTGACTTCAACGGATACGGCTTGAAGGAGAGGCCGTTCACCGGGTCATGCGTGCTGACCCATATGGTCGTCACCGACGTGTCGTTGACATGGATCGCCTCGCTCGCAGCTCCGTCCCGCGTCGATTCTGATGGCCGCCATGATTGCATCTGGATGATGTCAGAGAACCCCCCCTTCAGAAGCGCATCGATCCAACGTGTCTCACCTTCCGGGTTGCCTCTGCATGCCATCCCACACGGTCCTGCTGGCCCTGCTTCCTGACCCAGCGCTCCCGCGTTGCACCACCATCCACGATACTGACTCTCTTCAGCCCACGCCGCACCACCGCCTCCTCGTCCAGTCCAGCAGCCTCAACCTCGACAACACACATGGCACACGACGGCGGTTCCGCCACCTCTTTGCCGCCGTCAGAAGCGTGTCCCACGCGCCCCCCGTCCCCGAAAAGAGCATGGACCGGCACGCCTGCACAGACGCGCCGGCTGCCGCAGAGCAGACAGCCGTAGCATGCTGGGTGCCAGAAACACTTACGCTCTCGTCATCGCGCAGGATGATTTCTCCGCACACCTAGCAGATGGAGAGGTCGAGAAGGGCTGCGTAGTAGGGCTCGCAGGTGAGGCGGGCAGAACGTCCCAGGATGCGCGGCGGTCCGGTAGAGATGCTGCGACAAAACGTACACGTGAACACGTCGCGATGGGCGGCGGGCTTCATGCCTCGAGATTGGGCCCTCGAACGGTGCTGAAAAGACCTGGTGAAGCGGTGAGTGACCTGGCGAAGCGGTGAATTGGCCTGCTATCCAATAGAACATGGGAGTCCGCGTCGTATTGGACGTTGAAAGGGCGGCTCGAGGCAAATCGGTGCCTTGTCAGGCCTTGTCAGGCCTTGTCAAGAAGGTACGTCTGGCGCTGAGCGACGACGCCTCCACGAAGCAGCGGGCATAGCAAAAGGTAGACGGATGGATCCAATAGATACAACGTTAATACAGTGTCTGGTAGACATATCAATACAGCTCAGCCAGCGCCTTTCTTTCATGTCTTTCCCTCTCCAGGCCGCAAACACCGTGTGACTGAGTGAGAAGTCGTTGCTCCCCGGACCAAGCCTTCTTCACAAAGTCACGGAGGCCTTGAAAGACAAACTCAACGCCAATCGAGGCGGTGCCCCTTTTTATCCGCCTGGCATCCAACTCCAAAATGGGCGACATCAGGCGAGATCCCCTCGATGCACGCCGCACGGCAAGCACAGGGGGACCCGCGTCTGCGCCAACACTCTCGTCGTCTCAAACGACATGTTCCCTAGCCTCGCTTCTTCGGCCGTGCAAGCATGTTGAGACGACTCACACTAAGCATGGAGCCTTTCTTGCTGGGGCTCACCGATCCGTGAATCCGACCGGGCAAGCGGCTCGGGGTCTTGCTCGGACTCCGGCCGATGCCGCCCTTGTTGACGCCGCTTGCAGGCATCTTGTCCATCAGGCGGGGTGCTAGCAAGGCCTGGCCCTCGGGCACGTGCTCGTTCTTGCGCTTCTTCAAGGCACGCTCGGCAGCCTCGTTCTCCGCGTCCTCCTCGTCGGAGCTGGCGCGGTTTCGCTTCTTATTGGGCATCCCGTGGGCCGTGCCTCGCAACAGTCTGGCCGGCGACGGAGCCGCATTCTCCTTGTTTGGATGGCAGCTGGGGGACGGCGGAGGAGGAAAGCTGCCAGGCATGTGCGTCGCGGGCATCATCGAGCCACGGACCTGGCGAACGCCCAACTGCCCAGGGGAAGCACCAAAGTCCTTTGATGTCGTGTCTTGGAATTTGATGGTGTGGTCGCTGCGGAACGTGAATGTCCCGGCCAAGGACGGGCTCGACGCCTTTTCTCCCCGGGAGCGAGGCGCGATGAGGCGCTTCAGGGGCGAGAGGTCCGGATAGAGGCTGTTGTTGCTCGATGTCGGCTTCGCCAAGACGTCGTCAAGCGACGCGTAGTGGTGGGCGTCGACTGCTTGCAGAGGAGATCGGTATGGCCTTTGGGGGGAGGGCGAATTCTGCGCCATGGCCGCCTTGGTAGTCTCGGGCGTGAAACCCATGCGCTTGGCAAACTTGCGTCGAGGGGTAGTATGAGGGAGCGGCGGCAAGGCCTTGTCGGTCCGCGGCGGCGCCGGGGTCTGCGAGACCTGAGAGGCGGGCTGAGGAATGGCGCTCTTTGTGCCGTCCATGTCAATCTTTTGCCCGCGAAGCATCGACTTGACTTTGTTGAACCGGCCGGGACTGATGATATGTCGCTTCAAGTCTGCCGGCTTCGATGGGGAAACAAGGCTCATGGCCGAAGCCGACTTGGGAATGCCAGGCTGGCTTGGTTTAGGGGACGACATGGCCATAGAGACAGCCGAGTCCTTGAGGCCTGCCGCGTGTGCCATCGAAGACTTGGTAGGGCTAATGAGGCGCGCGATGCCCGAATGCGATCTGGCCAGGGATCCTGGATTCTCCCCGTGAGCCACTGGTCGAGGGAGTGAAGTCGCGTCATGCGACGCAGGACGAGCGCTCGAACTGTCGTCTTCGTAGCGCTGCTTCAATCTCTTGACGGTAGACCGCTGGCCAGCCCGTGCGAGAGCAAGGAATTTGCCAGGGCTTGTGGCCGGAATCGGTTCCTGGTGCTCATCTTGAGTTTGGTGGTGGTGTACCGAGGAAGTACGTTTCAAGCGCAGCTTGGATCGGCCATCAGGTGTCTTGACAAGACGCGCCTTGGAGGGAGTCGCCTTGGAGGGAGTCGCCTTGATGCCGGAGCCCTGGGATAGCGGTGTGGCGTCGAGATTTGCCTTGGAGGGAGAGCGCTTCAAGCTCGACTTTGCTGGGGTGAACCGTCCATCCAGGGCTCTCCAGGCCGACGCGTGTCCCGCAATCGAGTCCATCTTGCTAAACTCGGCCATGTGGGCGGCACTGAAGCGCCCGGACTTGCCTTTGAGCTTGGCAATCACGCGGCCGCCCGTCTTGCTCGCCTGGGGAGAAGCACCTTGGTCGTCTTTCTGGGCAATCAAATCGGCCTTGATCTTGGCGGCTTGATCTCGGATTTGATCCATCATGTGCTTCGCGTCGCTGCTGAGCGTACTGTCGGCCGCTTCGCGGGTGAATCGGAATGTGAAGGGGGAGGATAGCATCCCGCCCATCTTGGAGGGAGTCGAGGTCAAGGCGGCGGCGGCCTGACGGCCCTCTCCCTTGGAGGGGATGTCGGAAAAGCCCAGTCGAAGGGCTGAGGATGGCTCGCCCATGCTCGGACGGACCTTGCTGGGATGCATTTCGTCGTGTGGCGGCTTGACAGCTGACGACACGGGGGTGCTAAACTCCGGACGCGCCGGGGAGAGGACCGTGTCGAGGCCCTGAGGCTTGTCGCGAGGTGGGGTCTCATCGCGCTCGGCCAAGGAAGGCAGCTCGGGGGCAGCTCTGGGCTGATTGTCACGAGTCAGAATAGGGTCACCAAGGGGTGCGGAGAGGAAACCATGTTACCTTGACTGCCGAGGTAGCCAACCGCGCCGAGCGGCGACGGGGACGCGGCGACATTGGCGAGGACAGGCTTCAAACCAAGGGGCGCCGCCGAGTTTCGAATATGTCAAAAACGCACGCCTGGCGGGCGGAGCCGGAGCGGAGGAATGAGCAGGAATGAATGGAGCACCACTGCTGGCACCGATGTCAAGGCGATCGGGGCAATTGTTGACACCAAAAACGGCGCTGGGGTTTGTTTACATTTGACGTGGGTTAGCCCTGCAGAGGCGCGGGTGGCCCAAGCTCCCTTCAGGACTTGTCGGGAAAAAAGTACGCCCGGGCCCTCCTCGCAAGATAAGATGCGCGACAAGGCAACCGACACAGAGACTGGAATTGCTCCGTGTGTCACACTTGACACGAAGACGGCTTATATCCGGCCAGGCGACCTCATACCATTCATCACGGTCGTCGAGGCTGACGCGCCCTTGCCGACGCCTCTGCCGCAACGACGGGCACGATTTGCCTGCAACGCCGAATGTCGGAGGCAGCGCTGCCGGTCTCGCCCGTCACGTCACGTCTTCGGACAGCTGCGACGGGGCTTGACGTAGGTACGTATGTACTCGACTGCACGCCGATGTTTGCGACGGCTCGAAAGCCATAGGTCCCGTGCCGCCGGTATGTAGTTATGTGCAATGGCCCCGCAGCTGAACATGCGAGAGGCTGTCGTCGTGGACGCCCATTTGCTAGCCACATGCAGGTAGAGCTTAATCCCACGCATTCTGGGATTCGCACACGGGCACCTGAACAAGGAGGCGTGCGTGTCCGGGGCAAGCCGCCGTCCGAGGCAAGCCGTCCGAGGCAAGCCGTCCGAGGCAAGCCGTGCGAGGCAAGCCGTGCGAGGCAAGCCGTGGTGGCTGGCTTGCATCTCATTGGCACTGCCAAGGCCGTCGAGAGCGGCCAATCCCGCGGCTAGCGGCTAGCGGCTGGGCTCAGAGCCAGGGCGTTTCGTCGCTCGCTCGAGCCTCCTGCGACGCAAATAATCATGTTGGCTGTCCCAAAGCTCGAGGTGCGCGCACAAAGCCGGGAATGTGGCTTCCAAGTCGCAGCCAACGAGCCGAGAACCTGGCGTCCACAGAACACAGTGTGTACCAGAGGCGTGGTTGACAGTCGTCTGTGCCGTCCTGTGTCTTGGGTCGTGCAGAGCGGAGCCGGGACTGCCGGTGCCACGCCGCCATCGTCCGCCTCCCGGCCAGCGCAGGAAACATCCGGTCAGATGACACGCCACGAGTACAGCGACTGGGTCGACGTGGCCTTTGACGCGCATGTGAGCTGGGGAGGCGGACCGAGTATCGGCAGACAGACACAGTACATACTGTGTGATTTGCATTGGTAGCAAGCGCGAACGAGAACAAACGATATGGCAATAGTAGGCCAAGGCATTCTCGCGCTTCCTTGTCTGAGAGAGCGAGGGCCAGCGGGGAGAAGCGGCGTCCCCGGCCAGTCAGGCTGCCAATGACCAAGACCAGCCGGAAGCCATTCCGGCGAGCATCTGCTGGGACGGTGGTCCATCTCTACAGACCATGTACATACATACATGTCGACGCCCTCTCGAGACAGCACAAACGTCGGTAGAGTTCCACGCCCCGCTCCAGTCATTTTGGCTGGGCGTCGTTTGCTGCCAAGCCATCGACGGCACTGCCTGTACTACTACTGCACACGCGTCTTGGTCATCCAGAGTCAGTAGTGGCCGACAATCTTGCCGGCCCCTGACTCTAGAGAGCGTCACAGGTTGGTCCCTGATTTAGGTGTCAGGAACACTGCAAAGCCAGCGGGTTCGAGACGGAGACTAAAAATGCGGTCTAGGCTGGTACGGTAAACTGAAAACCTTGAGCTTCCTCCTTTCTCCTGGGAATAACACAATGGAGAATATCCAAACAGAACTTACTTGGCAACGGCGACTCCCCCGTTCCGCACTTAATAATAAGCATGCCAGCGCCAAACACAGCAATTGCAGGGTATGGAACCGGCGGCCAAGCAACGAGAGCGGCCATGGTCCCGTCCCGAATCTCCATGGTTTGACTGGGGCTCTTGTCCCAACAAGTCAGACTCTCGTCCCTTATTAGTCTGCGGGGAAAGAGGAAAGATGAAGAGCGTGCCTGACGACGTCATGTGTGTACACACAGTAACTCGTATATGTGTCCGTAGTGGCTACAAACGCAATGTGCTGCTGGTTCCCGAATCGGCGGGTGGGGGGGGAAGCACGAGTGCCAGATAACATGGTAGAGTCGAGCTGCGGGCTCATCAATCTTGCCTTCCCCGAGATCTGCCAGGTCCCAGTCGTCCTATGGTCTGGGGTTGCTTGGGTGTTCCGGTAACTTGGTTGCAACCTGTCGGCTTTGCTTCCCCCCCCTCCAAATGCGTAGTTACTAATAACTGGGGAGGGATCCCGTTTCGATGTGGCAGTGGATACCTAGGTACGGAGCACGGGTTTCGGGGTACGGAGTACTAGGTAGGTAACCATTGAGGTGCGAGAACTTGTCTGGCAACGTGCCAGGAACCCCGCCTAACGGGTTGGCACTGTTGTTTGCTTGCGCTTTTCCCGAGTAAGTAATGTACATACATACATGTACCTACCTGCGTGAACGGGAAGGCGCAATCTGTCCGTCTCTCTCCTTGCCCGAATTCGCAATTCACGGATATCAAAGATCAAAGTTTCCAGGCGGCCACCTACCCGTTGGCTCCCTTAGGCCAACTTAGTTAGTTACGCATTAAACTAACTAAGTTGGCCTAAGGGAGCCAACGGGTAACGCATTAAACTAACCAAGTTGGCCTAAGGGAGCCAACGGGTAACTTGAAGTGGTCATTTTCAAGACCCTGAAGCCGTCTTCTACACCTGAGGCGTTGCTATGTACTTCGCAGAACTCCCAACTTGGGTCTCGTGGCGAGTTTCAAAGTCACGGGCCTCTGTGTTCAGGAACCGGGGCGACCGTCCCCTGACTAGACAATAGCAATTGCGCTCCCTATCATCCTGCCCTCTCCGCCATCTTCCATCCGTCGTCGGCCCCGCCCTCGTTTATTCCCTCGCCGACCCTCAGTTGAGCACGTTCTTGTTCTTGTTCTGCTCACCGGCGCACGCCTCGAAGTGGCATCGATGACACGAAACCCTTGAGGCAAGTCACCAAGACCAAGATGGCATCAAGATTCAAAGTTTTGGGCTCAAAGTTTTGGGCACAAAGGGTCTTTTTCCAGCTCTCAAAGGGGGATGGATTTGTGTGCTTCTCGTCGACGCGGCGGATCCACGCATCCCATCTCGGCGAGCGCGCCCTTGGCATGTGGGATCGTAGACTCTCCACCATTCCGCATTGGCAAATGACCCTCTTCCCAGTCAGTTCTCTCCTTCCTTTGACCCTCGGCCTGCCCACTTATGTACACACATACATACGGAGTCCCTACACACCTATCCCATAGGTTGCTGTAACTGTATGTAACGGCATAGGTCCATGGCTGTGTACAGTACATGGAAACGTACATATGTACATATGTATCCGCACATGACATGCAGAGGAATCGCTGTATCGAGCTCGAGTCGAGGCGATACGGGCCGGAGAGGCGACGTCGAGCTGATGGCCGGACATGGAGGGGTGACGCTGCTTGGGCCCAGAAGCAATGGAAGGAAGCTGTGTGTGCGTGCCAGAAGGCGCGGCGAGCCCCCACGAGCGAATACACGAATACACGCAGAGACTGTTGCGCAAAGGGGCGACTCGTTCTCGTCGGGGGCCTTGCAGGTGTGGCCAGGCAGGTCAATGACTGCTTGCTCTGTGCTGTACGTGTTGTACTGTACCTAGAAACCCCGTCCCAAAACACGACCATGAATCTCTCTCTACCTTGAAACAGCTCGCCCCGATTGCACCGTGCCCATGCCCCAAGGGAGCCAGGTCCAGCGGGCAGGACAAACCCTGCTTGGGGACCATTCCTCATGACTTGCCGGGCCTCCCGTCCGCATCTGGACTCGGACGAGAGTCATCTGGAGATGCGAACGGGGCAATGGGCGTTGCCGGAGGGAGAGGGATGGGGCGATGGGCCAGGACGGAATGAAGACGGGCACGTCTTTATAGTGCTACGAGTTAGATGGGCCGGCTCTGTTGATGAAGCTGTCCATTTGGCTGCATTGTCAGACGCGCATGCAAAAGGTCCGGCTGGGTAGTGCTTGGCCGCTCATGTAGCCCCCCGAGTTGTTCGGTTGAGAACGGCGCCGTGCCCCCCCCGGCGGCCGGGGAAGCACCCGCCAAGAACTGGTTCCTGGTTAGTGGGCGATCAGAACAAAAGCGGGCATAAATCGACGTCGCACATGACGCTACCTAAGAGGGGGTAGTAATAGTAGAGTAAACCTGGTCTATAACGATGCGTAGTAGGTACCTATCCGTAAATGCAGCTCCGATGCTTTTCCAGGTACTACCGGCTTTACAAAGAGAAGAGTCGTGACATGCTGTAGGCGTGCTGCAAACATGATAAGAGCGCGGAATCGATTGTCGGGCAGCTCAGCTGTGAAGCAGCGATTAACAACGGGCTGCGAATGAGATGGAACTGAATCGGGGGAATCGGGGAGGGGGGGGCCTTTGGGTGGGGGCACAGCCGGGGGCACAGCCGGAGGACGAGGGCGGAGGACGAGGGAGCAAGAGGAAGAGAAGAAGGCACTGGGGGCACAGCGCACAGTAGATGGGCGCTGCGACGTACAGTGTAGACTGTTGCCCCCGTCTGGAAGCGAGTAGTAGCCGCACTGGGGCAAGGTAGCGCATGCACAGTGCTGTTGGTGCGAGTGGGCGGGTCTCGTGGGTGCGCAGAATTTGGAACTCGAAACTGGATGCCGCCGACGATGCTCTCTCACCTGGGGTTGAGGGCTGGAGGGAGGAGATGCGGACACTTGGTCGGAGACGCACATCTACCTACCCGGTAGGTACCTTTACCTGCCTGGTATGTCACGGTCCCTGTTTCATTGCTGTCTCTGGGTATGAAAGGTACCTACCTACCTAAAATATGTACGTGCGTGTATGTATTTCGTCCGTGGCCACCTTCATCCGACGCCAAACGCCAAACGTGTGTGGGGCTACCTGTAGGTACCTGGCCCATAGCGGTCCTTCAGATTCTTCACGACGAGCCGTCCCATGTCCGCCCGGCCTATAGGAACTGTTTTACCCAGTATTTGCTCCTCTGCGGACTACGGACGACTCAAACACCTCCCCAGAGGTAAACAATAATGCCTGTTGAGCGACTCAAGCACCTCGCCAGAGGCAAACAAATTGACAAGAGCGTGGACAGTGCGCGGGGCCCGCACCGACAACGGCGCACACATGTATGTATGTACTTCGTACATGTACACAGAACAGCGAGCTCCACCGCTAGGACCCTGGACCCCGGCCCGGCATGGGGGTGGGGCCAGGTACGTGGTGTGTGTGGTGGGATGGCTCTCGAGGAACCGCGGCACCTCATCATGAGTGAAGTGTGAGAGTGTGAGGGAGTGTGAGTGAGTGAGTGAGGGGAGAGACGGACGCCAGCACCACCCAGCACCACCAGCACCACCACCCCTCTTTGCAGTATCCATTACATAAAAAGACTCGAGCACGCTGTTTTCTACATGTTCCTCCCCGTCTTGCCATCTCGCCGACCCAAGCACAATCCCTTGTACATCTGCAACCTCTGTTTCCATTTCGAGGAATCCCCTTACCATCTCTGGCGGCTACTCTGATATCGCTGCTCTCGTTGACGCCACTACAACCGTTCTCTAGCCGCCCCAGACGCGCGCATCCTTGTGTTCATTTTCCTATTTCGTTTTTATCCAGCACTTTTGCCGTCTTTGGCTTCGTGCACCCCCCCCCCCCCCCCCCCCCAGGGCAGCAACGGAGGCCCGGTCAGCCCTTTGTCGAACCCAACCCTGAGCAGGGCCTCGCCGACGCTGCGCCACCAGACATCTCCAGGCTGGCAGCTTCGCCGTCGCCGCCGTTTTGTGACTACCTCGAGAGGCCGAGACCTTGGGGCGCTCGCCGCACCGCGGCTGTCTTCCTCGCCTGTCAACGACGCAGAGGAATGGCAGAGAGGATGTCCATCGACAACAAGCCCAACCCTCCCCGCCGGGACGACTCGGACGACTCGCCCGACTCGACGCCCGAGAGAGATCAGAACCCGCCACCAGTCACCAACGACCGCGACTCCCACGACGCCCAACAGCCAAAGCGAAAAGGCGGTCGCAAGCCCGTGAGTTGGCACTCACTCCCAATTCGCCTCTCTTCCTTCTACCCCACCCCTTCCGAAGCGACACAGTGCCGACGCCGCGAGACACGACGCCGCGAGACATACAGGGCTGACGCCGACATGTTGTCCTAGATCTACGCAACCTCGGAGGAACGCAAGCAGAGGAACCGCCAGGCCCAAGCTGCCTTTCGCGAGCGCCGCACCGAGTACATCAAGCAGCTCGAGGAGACCATCCGCGTTCACGAGTCCAACCTCCACAACCTGCAGACGGCCCACCGCACCGCAGCCGAGGAGTGTCTGATGCTTCGATACAAAAACTCGCTCCTTGAACGCATCCTTCTTGAGAAAGGTTCCTACCCTATTCCCATGCGACCCTCTCTGGGGCAATCGGCTTACACCACAACGCAGGCATCGATGTTCAAGCCGAGCTTCACGCCAAGACTGGCAGCCCCGACTTGGGCTCGACTCACATGGCCCAGAACCTGGTCCAGCCGCCCCCGATCCAGCGCGCCATCATGAGCCGCCATCACCAATCACGCAAGTCAATCTCTAGCATCGCGCCCAAGGTGGAGCCTGGGCTGTCGCCGTCATCAGCCCGCAAGCCCGGCGTGTCCCCAGAGAGCCGGCCCAATCGCTGTCACGCCAGCTCGCCTCCCACCGCCAGCTCGGCCTTTTCTCCCGCCTCTTCAGACAGCATCTCGATGCGAGGCTCGGGAGCGGGGCTGTCCCGGCACCCTTTGTCCACGCCAACGACCAATTCCACGACGACATCGTCTCTGCTGGGGCGTCGTGGCCATTCAGCTGCCGACGGCGCATCCTTTTATCCCACCCCTTCTTTCCAGAATCCAGTGGAGCAACAGATGGGTGAGTCTACGAGCCTTCAAGCCGCGCGAGGCCGTCTTGCGACTGACACGAGGGACTGCAGAGCGAGAGTACGATGGGATGGTCGATGACTCCGAAATGGAGACGCCCAACGGCCACGGTTCGTACCCCCCCGGTTTCACCCACGACACTCAGCACACCATGATGCTTTCACCCTCCTCTACCGCCCCGGGTCCTCAGATGCCGCACCCACATGAGCCGACTCAGCAGGCTCCGGGTTCCCAGCCGTTCCCCTCGATGACGCAGCTCCTGCACCAGAACTTGGACTGGGACCCCTTTGGCTTGAGCGCCAGCATGGCCTTTCCAAACCAACAGCCCTTCCAATATGACCAAGCAAACATGCGTTGATCGTGACGGACGCCGGCGCGGTGACGAGGTCGCGCCGCGTTCCACTCGTGGCCATTTGTCTTGCCTAATCTTACACAGCACACGACACCCGGATTCATTCGCCACCCTCAGCGGGTTGCCTTTGGACTTGTTGGGGCTTTACGTGCTCGGGACATTCCAGTAACTGCGGCGCTTACGATGATGAGTTCGACGTTACACGCACCCGATCAAGGACGTGCCCAACGACTAAGTTGACCCTGTACCGGCGACAGCCACAATGAAGCAAAATCACCAGTGAGAGGCCGGCAACTGGGGGCGCCAACGAGTGCCGTCAAGCCCATGTCTCGCCAATTGTCTAGAGTGAGACACATCAAGACACGCAACTTCGTTTCGTGGTCATGTTTCTACAGCACACGCTTTTGGGCCACATTGATTCAAAAGATGCTTCACCGCCCATTTTATGAGATGACGTGACCTAGCCTCCTCTCCCAGCAAGTTCGAATACCTATGGTTGACGCCGGATCTACCCTCCCACAGTCCGGATCGTTGCTGCTCTCGGACACGGCTAGGATGACTGGGCGCCTTTCTACATCTACATCGGAGAAGACGGAGAAAAATCAAACGGCGATGATTTGGGTGGATGGAATTTTTGCGTTGGCCGCTTTCCATTGCGGCATTCTGCTGAGCTTTGCCACATGCGACAGGCGAATATACCCACTTTCGTGCCGACGCCCCGGACATGGAACGGGAAAAATCTGGGTCACGGATGGGAACGAGGCAGAAAAGTGATTATTAGTCTCAGCTTCAATTCTGCTTTTGGCGTCAAGGATCGGCCATCGTCTCTGTTCAGGGGGCAAGGGAGCTCGACGACCCGTGGCCCGGAGTCGGCGGCCCACGAATTGTTTGCCGCTCTGTACCATACTTTCAAAGAGTACGGATACCTTGAAGCTTTCTTCTTTATTTACATGATGCCTTGATACCATTCTCTTGCGAGCGAGCGCGGCCGGGCCGGGCCGGGCCCGTGACTAGGGCCCCCCGACCAAGTAATACCCCTTGGGACCTAAGGGCCTTCGTCCCTTTTCCTTAGTTCCCAACGGGTACTTTGACCCCCTCTTTCCCAAACCGGGAAACTGCAGATACGCTGCCAAACGCCCACGACTTAACGAAGCCCACGACTTAACGAAGCCCACGACTTAACGAAGCCCACGACTTAACGAAGCCCACGACTTAACGAAGCCCACGACTTAACGAAGCCCACGACTTAACGAAGCCCACGACTTAACGAAGCCCACGACTTAACGAAGCCCACGACTTAACGAAGCCCACGGCGAGGGGACCATGTTACATATGTATGTGCATGGATGGGAGCGGCGGACGTGACTTTTCTCGTGTGGGCCGACTTGATGGGATGGGTGTGGGAGTAGTAGTATAGGCACACACAAACGGAGTCGGGAAGTATGACGGACCACGAGGGGCCCTCTGGCGGTGGAAGCTGGGGAAGCCGGGTCGCGTGCCCCTTGCTAGGTATTGAATGGGGCCATGATCGTGAGAATATTGCCCGCTTCCATGACGAAGATGTCGGTCCTGTGCGTAGATGCACATGGTAGGAATTGAGTCGGGGTCTAGCTTCATGTCTCACGGAAGAGGGGGGAGAGGCACGCATGTAGGGGGGCGATGACAAGACGCTGGCCTCGGGAGTCGACGAGTCAGTCGATGGTTCGCGAGGTCTTGAACTGTCTGAACAGAGACGAAAACAAGTTCAAGAGCCCCGTCTGCGCGTATCGCTAGATCAGACCGTTTGCCAGCTTCTCACAGCCGTGACAAGATGCGGACCATTTTTGCCTCCCTTGCATGCAGGGCGGACCGTCTCGCCGGCCTCGTCGACGCGGCAGGCTACCAGGCAGGTGGCGAACCATGCTTGAGGACCCAAGGCTCGACCGGTGCGTGCGTCTGAATTCTTCGTCTCGCCGTTGCCTACACGCAGTCAGCCATCCTGATTCACTGCCTGGCCCCTCGGCCGCATCGGAGGGGATTATTGCGGGCCGGATTTCCATTCCGGCTCACGGCATATTGGGACTTCTTGGCGTCCCTGTGGGTAAAGATGGCCATGGCAACAGGCTTCGTTGGTTAGCTGGACGTGGCTCATGCGCGGTGGCGAGCATCGTCGAGGAAGAGCTTGAGTACGGCTGGCAATTCCGTGAGACGTCGTCCCCCTAGCGTTCCTCCGCGTTACCGCGATTAGTCAGTATGTCACGTGATACATTCCGTGCACCTCATTCTTCCGAGCGCGCGGAATGTGGTTCCTTCTTTCTCTCCTTGGATACTCACCACAAACTCCAGTCAACAAACCTCGCGGAAGGTGTGAGCCCGCACACAATCCAGGAACTCACGCGTCTGCGCTCTCATTGAATCCCTGACTGCCAACTGCCGTCGTTTTCTCCAGGTGCCTACATTAAGTATTCGATTGGCATGACAGCGCATTCAGGATACTCATATACCATGGCTCGCAGGAATTTCTCCAGCGTTTTGGCCCGCATCGGCGCACCACGCCGGGCCAATGTCTTCGCCGCGCGCTTCCGCCGCGGCTGCGTCCGAGTCACCCGAGCCGTCCGTGGCAAAGGTGCAGGATGGCGAGACCGGGACTGCCGTCGCCGACGGAGTCCCGCCAGGCTCGGGCAAGGACCTGAAGGCCGAATCCGGAGCCGAGAAAGACGCAAGCACGAATCCCGCTGATGACAAAACCATGGCAAGAGATGACCCTCCTTTGCCTGACGAACCGACTCCTGATGGACCTCGGCTCCCCGACGAGCCGGCCCCTGGGACCGAGGACGACGGCTGGGCATGCCAGTGGGACCCCAATGCCCACGCCTGGTTTTTCTTTAACCACATCACCGGCATGTCCCAGTGGGAGAACCCGCGTGTCCCTGAAGCCACCACGGTCAACGCAAACCATGCCGCGGCTTCTGCAGCTGCCACTGTCCAGGCGCCCGTCAAGGAGAGGCCCGTTGCGGGCGGCTACAACCCTGCTATTCACGGAGACTACGACCCCAACGCTTGGTACGCGCAAGCCTATAACCATGACAAGGAGGAGCTGGGGGTCGCTGCTGCGGCGTACGTGGACCCCTCGGCCGCTTACGGCGAGGCAGTGGGCTTCAACCGCTTCACTGGGCAGTTCCAGGCTGCTGATATGGGCCCCAACCGCCACGGCGACGAGGCCAAGTCCCGCCGCCAGATGAATGCCTTCTTTGACGTCGATGCTGCCGCCAACGCCCATGACGGCCGCAGCCTCAAAGCTGAGCGCCAGAACCAGAAGCTCAGCAAGTCGGAGCTCAAGGCTTTCAAGGAAAAGCGCCGCGCCAGGAAGGAAGAGAAGCGCCGCGCGTGGCTCCTGGACTGATGTTGTATGTGCTCGTCCACTGCTATTTATTCTCCTACGCAATTTCTTCTTCCTTTCCATGCACATGGGCCGAATCGGGATCTCGGCAGAGGAGTTTGGGAGGGCAAGGCGCGTCAAAGATTTTTGAGCCGTGCATAGAGGCCTAGGGGTTTTGGATCAATGTTTTCAGTCATCTTTATCGCGACGCAAGCTATACCCAATGACGATGGTTTTGCAGCCAGCCAATAACGAGTTTTCCAAATCTACAAGCCACTTTGACATGATCACTCATTTGCCTCGTCCTCAGCCTCGTCCTCAGCCTCGTCCTCATCGTCGTCTTCCAGCTCCATATTGAGATGGACGCTCACGTCGCTGTCGTCGTCCTCTTCCACGTTCTGCTGCGTCGGCAGCCGAGGCGCGGCACCCACGTCCACCCTCGTTGCGGATTTCTCGATTTCCTGTCGCTTGGGCGGATTGGGATCCGCGCCCTCGTGTTTACGCTTTGATTGCGGATCCGCCGGATTGCCGTCGAGTCGTGCGAGGTTTGATCCCGTGATCGCCGGTGCAAACGGATTGCTGCTGACGGGCATGTCGTCCTCGATCTGCGGTATAGACGGGAGGGTTGCGGCTTGCACCCAAGTCTTTCCAGACTCGACCCCAGCCTCGTTGTCATTGTCGTCCTCAACGGCCATCGCGTCTCCAGTCTCCACCCCCATCTCTGACTCTGTCTCCACCATGGATGTGTACATTCTGCTTTCACTGAGAGCGCTGCCGACGCGGAGATTGCTTCTGATGATGTCAAGACCTTGATCTTGCGGGTACTGCCGCGACATGTGCGGCAAGATGCTCGGAAACATACGTCCCCGCTGATCTTGATAAGGATGGAGCACGCTGGATAGCATGCCCTCACGGCTGCGCGTCAATATCGCCGTCTTGTCGAGAAGGCCGCGCAAGGTGGGCTTGAGATGCTGCTGCGGCAGGTTGGAAAACATGACGGGCAGGAGACGGACGGCTGCGGTCTTGTGATCGGGACCGAGGCTAAAGGCCTCCTCTGCAGCCGAGGCCGATGGCTCAAGGAAGAGGTCAACGTTTGCGACGCCGCCGCTGCCGCCGCTCTTCTTCGAGTCTTGGGCTGTTGGGCCCGGTCTGCTGCTCGGGCTGAGGAAGCCTGCGTCTTGTTGCAAGTCACGGCAACAGGCGGCGACGAGGGGCTCAAGCAGGGCTACCGCTGGCTTCGACAGGGTTGGTCCGGCAACAGACAAGAGGCAATGCAGGACGAGATAGCCAGTCTTGCGAACCGCGGGAATGTCCATGCCGGACCTGAAGATGCGGACGAGATGGTCCGACAGCTCGGGGACCAGCGGCACCATGCCATTTCCGAATCTCCGGAGCATCGCCAGCGTCAAGTCCATGGCTGCCACGTGAATTTCAGGAATCAGACTCCAAAGGTCCTCCTTTTCTTCCCTGCCGATGGCGGGGTTGGCGTCGACGGCCTGGTCCCAGGTTTGGGACTTTGGTGAGAGCTTCGCAATCAAGCAGACCCTAGCAATCGCGTTGGAGATGGCGCCAAGGGGGACGTTGACTGGGCCCTTGGTTGGGCACTGTAGGTAGTCGGCTAGATGGGTGAAGAGTCCGATGAGGCGTTGGATGCCTGCGCCCAGGCCAGTCCACGGGGGCAGCTGATCCGGCGAAGCAGAGCCGCCGCGGGGCTCACCGGCAGGATCCACCGTTGCCCGTCCACAGCCCTCGGTTGACTGCCACGACTCATCCACGGCCCGGAAGACCTGGTCGGCCGTGGCGTGCAGCTCACGCAGGACGCTGGCCACCATCTTGGCCCATTCATCACTGCCGCCTGACTTGGCGGCGACATGATGAAGCGTGACGGCAAGCCGGCCAGCAGCACGTTGTTGAGACTGAGAAACGAAGACACCGTCGCAGCTTGTCGGTGCCAAGCAGCCCCTGACGGCGGATCGGGCCTGGGAGCCGAGTGGGCGGAAGGTGGTGGGATAAAGCGGGATCAAGGTCGAGAAGGCATCGCAAATCGTCTCCATGATTGTGGCGGGGGCTGTTGAAGGCAGGCCGGTCGGCGTCGGTTTGATGAGTTGGACGCATGCCGCGGCGAAAGTTGGGATGGTGCGAGTGGCAATCTCCCTTACCAGAGTCTGATAGGGGTGAACCAAGACGTATATCCTCGTGAGAGTTACGATGGCCAGCTCCTTGGAGGCGAATGAATCACCTTTCTGTGGAATTGATTAAGTATAGTAGTCTGGACATGTGTTTGGTGACGCCTACCTTGAGAATGTCCAGCAGTCCGCCCACCCAAGGCTCTGCACCCCGAAGCGTCTCCCATCCACCCACATCGACGATGGCCTTGACCAAGCCAACGGCTGCAAACCTGGCCTCGGGACTGCGGCCAGTCAGGAGAGCCGTGATGCTCGTCTTGAGCTTGTGGACCAGTAGCGGCGCATCGCCCTTGGGTTTCTGTTCCTGGGGCGTCGACAGCACATGCCGGCAGCGGGCAACGTGCCTCGTGAGGGCGGGAAGGGCGTGGGGAAGCTGAGCGGGCGGGGTGGATGATAGTTTCCGGCAGAGGACCCGAAGATCGGGAGGGAGTGGCGAGGCCATGTGAAACGCAGTTTTTGAAGACATGCTGAGAGAATGAATCTGAGTCTAGGCCCCCTTCCAATGCCGAGCCGACGATGATGCCAAAGGGGAGACGGCGAGCTTGGAAAAATATACAGAAAATTTTGTAAGCTCCAGGGTGATACAAGCAGACAGTTTCGTCGAGGTTGTCAGTGGGCGGCTGCGTATTATGTCAAGGTGAGGATATTTGGATATTTTGCTGTTTCCGTTCCAATCTGATCTCTCGGGTTTTTTTTGTCTATATTTTCTGTGACACACACTTCGTAGGTACCTAGTACAAAGTACTACCTACCTGCTAAGAGAGTCAGGCAAGGCCGCCCCACCCGGTAGCTTCCTCCCCTGCTCTGGAGACTCTACTTTGAGTCGTGATTGGCTGACATCACCTCTTCCCCTCCCACCCCCCAGCTCGCACTGCAGCCAACTTGACCGACGAGACATTTCGAGCTTCCTGCTCGCTCCTCAACGAGCGCGTTGCCGTGCCACGACACACTTCCGAGACACGCCTCCGACGCCTCGATTCTGGTGCATGCGACTGCTCGACTCTGCCTACCGAGAGCCCATTGTAGTGCCCTCAAGCCGGCCCGCGATGCCTCTGGACCTGGCCCCTTGCTCGTCGACAAAGCCCCTGACTCGGACGCAAAATGACGGTTCGTCCAGCCGCCTTTGCGTCTTACGCGGGCAGAGATGCTAATTCGGTGTCTTCTTGAGCTCTAGACCAAGGCCAATCACTACCTTGAGCTGCTGGAAAACGCACGCTGCGAGGGGAACTGGGATACCGTGCCCGAACTGGTCCGCAAGGTTCGAAAGCATGCTTCCTCGAGATCATGTATGTCGCAACTCCACACACGCAGTACGCAGCATACTCACCCTCCCCTTACAGGCCTGGCCCTTGCCGCCGAGACCGAATGCGCCATCTCAGACGCGACAACCACCGGCCCCCGTCCCTCTGCCGCTGCGACGGCGCGCGATCTCGACGTTGCCAACCGGCTGCCCAAGCTCCAGGATGCAACAACCGAAGAGAAGACGAATTCGGAGGACAGATTCCAAGCGCAGGTCTGCATAGGCTGGCTGCATTGGGTCGTCGGCGACTACACCCTCGCCATCGGACAGTTGCCCAAGATGGAGGATCACAAGACCAACTTGGATCCGAGCAATCTGACCGGCGAGTGGACCCACGTTTGCGCCCTCAAGTCGGCTTACTTGCGGGCAAACTGCTTGATGCGCGACGGGCGAAGCATCGAGGCACTTGCGGCTCTCCGATCCGCGGCCCCAGTACTCAATCGCGTCGAGTCAGGTAAAGCCATCAGGAAACAGCTGAGATACTGGTCCGAGCTCTTTCTCACGGAATATTGCATGCTTTCGAGCGAGGCCGTCAACCAAGGCAAGCTGTCCCGGGAGGGCCCCTCTATCCTTGCGCCGTTTCGCTCTTGGGCGACGTACTGGGAGGTGATGCAGGCTCCTGTTACGGGGGGCTTCGGCTTCAAGGGCTCGGTCCCTCGGAGACAGGTCTGGCATGAGTATTACATGGCTCTGTCGTATGTCCTACAGAATGACCTCCCTTACGAGGCCGGATTGGTCAAGAGAATACCAGGCGATTCGCCACCACCAAGTCAACTTCGCGCCGAGATCAAGCATGCCGAGGCTGCGTACCGGTCGCTTCTCCTTGCCGAGACGTCTTTTCCACGGGCCGACGAGGAGAGAGAGGAGGTTGAAGATTTTGTGCAGCAGGTGGTCAAGAACTGGTCTGTCCTGTGCGGTCGCGGCTGGCGCGAGGAAGACCTAGGACCGGGGGGCCGGAGCGCCATGGGTCGAGGCGTGCTCGAAACCCTTTACAGCGCAGCGACCAGAACCTACCACTCAACTGCCATCCTCAGATCGCTCTTCTGCGTCCACTTGTCCCTGGCCGAGTTTGACCTTGCCTTCAAGGCACTTGACTCTTACCTCGACATTGTCAAAAGAGGAAAAGCGAGGGTAGACAAGACCGGCGAGGCCGAGCCGAGCTTGGACAGCGATGGCACGGTCCTGGAGACGATGGCTCAGGCCATCATGGCTCTCTGCCGCTACGGTCGCCAACAAGCAGGCGAGAAGGCGCGTCAACTGGGGGCTGAGCTGGAGGACTGGCTGTCTAGGGTGCCGCCGATCAAGGGTCCCGAAAACGGAACCCCCTCGATAGCGGAAGATGTGGCAAAGAGCGATTCGCACCCTCCCGTCGCTTCGCACATTGTTGCGTTGGCCTGGCAGGCCATTGGTCACTCCCACGCACATTGGTCGAGACTTACACATGAAGCTGGGTCGAGAATAGAGATACAGGCAAAGGCAATACGATGCTTCAGAAAGTCAATAGCCGCCGAATTTGGCCGCTTCAAGGACATCAGGAGCTTCTTCAGTCTCGCTCTTCTCTTGGCCGAGCGAAGGGAACTCACGACTGCCATTGAGCTTACGAGATCGGCGTTGATGGCCAACAAGGACCAAGAACGAGGCAAAACCCTCCTCAACGGCCCATACTGGCAGGAAAGGACTCTGATTCCGTTATGGCACCTCTTGGCCCTTCTGCTAAGTGCCAGGCAAGACTACGCAATGGCCTTTCGGGCGTGCGAGGGCGCGCTCGAACAGTTCAAGGATCCTACAGTTTTATTTGGCAAGACAGACCCGGGCTTCCGCAGCGAACACCTCGAAGTCGCCGGTGTAACTCCTCCAGCCGAGGCCCGCCGCGGCCTGGTCGATAGCTTGGACGACTCCGAAAAGGAGAGCATCTTGGAGATCAAGATGACTCAACTCGCCTTGATTGAGCTTACAGAAGGCCCGGAAATGGCGGTCAATGCAAGCTTCGAGTTGCTGACCATGTTCACGCGACTGTTTGGCAACATTTCGGCGCAGGCGGTGTCGTACGGACCGACGCACGCTCAGCCGCCCAAAACCTCGGGGACCTTTCGTGGTATCAGAGGGAGCATCTTTGGCGCCAAGACGGATAAGTCGTCGTCGACGAGGGGGCTGAGCACGTCGATTGTCAGTGAAAAGTCGGCCGCGCTGGCATCGAGGCCCTCGACTGCGCATAGCGTTGCCACAGCAAAACCTTCTATTCAAGTCACGGCGGAGAATGACGACCATACGGTGGCGTCCAGGTCACGAGGAGACGGCTCAGCTCAAAGACAGAGAAGCGAGTCTCGGAGAAGGGGCAGCCTGAAGAAGAGAAACAGGAGCAGCAGCCGTGCCAGGCCCGAGACTGGGGGCGCACTCGCCCATCAGGCCACTGTTGTGGACGGCGACGTGTTCTTCACGCCCGCTCAGGAACCTGACCAAGCCGATCTCTTCCCCTTTACCAACAAGCCGTCCCAGGCACGCTCGACCTCATCCAGGGGAAGGGTGGCGTCGATAAACTCGCATCTCGCAGCGCCGGTCTCAAAGTCTGCCGAATACACGGAGCTTGCGACTGAAATCATTCACGCGTCGCCGCACGTCATCCCCTTGATACAATTCCCCAAAGAGCAGGAGAGGGCACAGCGACTGACGATTTTGGTGAGGATCTGGCTTACCGTGGCCGGATTCTACCGGCGAGCGGACATGCTAGAGGACAGCAAGGGGGCCATTGCGGAGGCGCAGAAGCTGGTGCAGGACCTCGGGACTGGCCCTTTATCTCAGGAGCAATGCGAGGCGAGGGGGCAAAAGTCGACTGGCTGGGCGGAGAAGAAGAGTGTCGACGACTTGTGGGGTGACGTATGGACCGAGGTGAGTGGCCAGGATGGATCCCAACGCATGGTGTGCGATGGACCGCTAACAGGTTTTACCAGCTTGGGCTCTTGGCTCTGGCCCAGGGCGAGCCTCTTGTTGCCCGCTCCGACCTGGAACAGGCCCTGACATTTTGCCCCGATCACCCGGCCGCCACGGTCAGCCTGTGCAACATCCTCCTCGACATTTCGAGCGAGAAGCTCCTCCCGGCGCCAGTTGTGCCGCCGCTGGACCACAGGGAAAATCAACCGCCACATTCACAGCATCACCTGTCCGGCCAGCCCCAAGCCACGCCCTCTGCGGACGGCCCGCTAGGGAGCCCCCTGCCCGGGCCCCTGGGCCTGTGTCGACGCAACCCCGAGGCCCCCCCCGCCTTTGGTGTCGCAGTCGTTGACGGCGGAGGAAAGGCCACGTCACGCTTCGGCGGCGACGACTCGCTCCCCGCCGCGTACAAGGCCACCCGGCTGCCCCTTGTGGACCGGCTCGCCGCCCGCGACCGCGCCTTTGCCCTGCTGACGGGCCTCACCCGTCTTGGCACGGGTTGGGACTTTTCGGACGCCTGGTTTGCGCTGGCCCGGGCCTATGAGGAGAGCGGACAGGCCGACAAGGCCAAGGAGGTGCTGTGGTGGTGCGTCGAGCTCGAGGAGGCCATGGGCGTGCGCGACTGGCGCTGCCTCGGCGGTGGCGGCTATCTCATCTAGGCGAAGGGCGTCAATAAGTTTGTTCTTTGCTAGTCATTGTTTGCATTCGTCTTCTCTACGCTGCACTTGGGCACCACAGAGGCCATGTCAAATATACTTGTGAGCCTATTGGCAGCGTTTTCTCCGCAAACGTTTAATATAATAACTTGAACCCTCTATCTACAGGGCAATGTGCATTACCTCGCTCTACGAGCTATTTCATCACTCGTGCATCTATCGTGCATCTATTGTGCATTTAACCCTCTCTTCAGCTAGCCTTGGAGAAGATTATGAGGACGACATGGTGATGATGATGATTCTGGGACTACCATTGTACGACGTGGGCGCCACCATCAACATTCAGCAAAGGAACTCTGGAAATCGGCCTCATAGGGCTGCGAGAGTGTTGTGTTAGAACAACGGATGACGTGCGGGAGATGAGGCGACATTTGCAAGAGACCTAGAGACGCCTTGAAAGAGGCTCTAGGCAGTCCCTTTTCGGGCAACACACACATCATCATGACATGTATTAATATACCACTTACAACAGCACTCGCGGCGAAGCTTCCCTTTGGGCTTTGTCGTCACGTGACCCTGCACCCGTTGTTCTGACAAGCGGCCGGTATGCACGAAGCGGTATGTGGTCCGTGCTTCGCATGTGTGCATGGTGCATGCATGTGGTCCGTGATTTGCATGTGGTCCGTGCTTCGCATGGGATGGACGACGTCCCTTGAGGCACTCCCGTTGGACAGAGCAATTTTTTGGCCCTTACAGTTTATCGCCTTCCAGTTTATCGCCTTCCAGTTCATCGCATACTTTCCGCACCTCTCCTAATGGCGGTCATAAATCAGATGACGGAGCCGCGTACATTGTCATGCAAACATCCAACGTGTGCCCATGAACGAAGCTCCATGCTGGAGAGAGAGATTATAGAGGCAGGGTTGGAAAGTCATCTGGAGACTCCAAGACGTTCAAATCTGACTCGTGCATTTGACCCTCTGTCCTGGGACCTCTGTTCTGACAGATAGAGGTCGGTCAATTCATACCGGCCATCTCCAAAATTCCTCACCACACTCAACTCCGGGGTATCTCCAAAACGCTTCAGCCCACCCAAATCCCGGGTATCCAAGACATAAAGAAAACCAAAAAAAAAAATATACAAGAACAAGATATACAAAAGAAAGGCAAGCCCAAATACAACCATGCCCCATGTCCATCAAGAGCCCTCCGGCGCCGGCACCAGAAAAATCCCCCCCCCTGAGCCCGTCCCCCTGGGCCGCGGCAGAGCCCTAGTCGGCTATCCGGTTGAACTCGGTCAGCCTCCTGAGTCCCTCCATGAGTTCCGGCGAGAAGTCCGGGTAGTCCGCGTCATCCCACAGCGGAGCCTCGGGGGGTGCAGGGGCCGGTGCTTGTGCGTCTGGGCCGTGCTGGAGCCCAAGCTCGGCGCCCTGGGGGGGGGTCGGCCGGCACCGCCATCTGAACGTCAGGCGGTGCCACGAAGGCCGGGGGCGAGGCCGCAGCCGCGTTGGGGGCCTCGGGAGAGGCTGGGCCGGGTGCTGGGCCGGCATCGAGCCCAAAGTCGAACTCGATTTCGCGCCAGACGTCGTCAATGTCCGGCATCTGCTGGTCCATGCCCGGCATCCCGAGGCCCGCGTCCGGCATCCCCAAGTCCATTTCGTCCATGTCCGCCATCTGAAAGTCAGGCGGTGCCATGTCTGGACCCTCGGGGACGGCTAGGCCGGGCCCTTGTGCCTCCGGGCCGGGCAACAGCTCCCCAAAGTTGAACCGCCCCATCAGCGGGTCCGCCACCAGCGGGTCCGCCACCAGCGGGTCCGGGCCGGCCGGCATAATCATTGCCGGGGCCGGGCCGGCCCAGCCCTGGGCTTGGGGCTGACGTTGGTGGTGGAGCTGGAACCGGAGCTCGTGGTGGAGATGGGGCGGCTGCTCCTGGGGCTCCTGGGGCCAGGGCTGCATGGGCCAGGGCTGGGGCCAGTGCTGCCGGGACTCGAGCATCTGGCGCTCGAGGGCCATCTGAAGATGGCTTCGGATCTCGAGCTGGCGGCGGAGCTGGTCTTCGAGGCGGACTTGAGGACGTTGTCGTTGTATTTGGTCCTCGTAGTCCCCCAAGATGTACAGCGACTCCGGAGGGTGAACCCATGCCCTCACCGAGGCGGTCTGGATCGTGAGCACCACCTCGGGCCCCCGCCGAACCAGGTTCCGCATGGCCCTGCAGAGCCTCCGGATGTTGCCCATGGACGCCGCGCGGGCCGGCTCCATGTCGTGCGAGATCTCACCCGTGGAGCTGCACAGGGTGAGCATCATCAGGTCCGTCGTCTCGGGGACCCGGCCCGCCTCAGCCGTGAGGATGATTTCGCTCATCAGCTGGCTCTCAAAGGGCCAGGGGCAGCCCGCGAGCTTCCAGTCGGGCAGCCCCAGGGCATCCGACTGCTGATGGGTCAAGCCCATCGCCCTCAGCCAGTAGGTCATCTGGCCGACCATGTTGTTGCCGGCCAGAGTGTTGACCTCGGCCTCGAGGTTGCTGACGATGCGGGCGGGGTTGGCCATTGCTGCAGTCGGCGGGATGGGAGGAGACGGGGGGACGGAAGACGGAAGACGGAAGACGGAAGAGAGGGGAGGGAAAGAGTCGATGAAGAGAGATGGGATGGAGAGAGTCGATGATGTCGGATCGACCGAGAGAGAGAGTCGATATGTCTGATCGACGGAGGAGAGACGGAAACAGTCGATGAAGTGAGGACTGTGTGTGTGTGGGGGGGTGTGTGTGTGTGTGTGTATGTGTGTGTGTGTGTGTGTGCCGTACAAGAAGCGATGTGTGCCAGGTGTCGAGAGAAGGAAGACTTGGCTGTGTTCTTGTAGTGGCAGAGAATCTTGGTGGATGAATGTGGGAGGACGACAAGACGGGGGGGAAGGGGGGATTATATACTTACCACTTTGCCACTGGGGAGTCAGATCATCAGAAAGGTTTTCCAGGCAGGTACAACGCCTCGGAGCTTGTTGTGGAATAAAAAGGCCCAGCAGACGCCATAAACTTCGCCTACATGGGGAAGCCACTCTCGGGGTATCCTACTACGGTCAAGGTACAGGTGAAAAACCACTGTTCACCGGGCAGGAACTGGTCATCGGTCACCTAGATGGGGCCTCTTTCCTCGTCTAAACGGCGCCAGCGGCAGCTTAAACGACGCCACAGCTGCTGCCTGGAGTCGATGATGCCTTGGCAGTCCGATCCACGGCGAGTAGCTGCACCGAGGGGCGACTCAAGAACCTTTTTTTATACTCAAGAATCGGCACTCTACACTAGACTTTTCGTCGAGACTTTTCGTCGAGCTGCCATGGTCGAGGCTCGGTCAAGTTCAAAATCAAAATGCGCCGGGGCAAGGGCGAGTAGACCCATCCCCTGTACCCCAGCATGCAAAAGCATGCAAAGGAATGGATCTGTCGCATCGTCTTTCGCATCTTTCAATACTCTGCTCAGGTTTGGTGTCGTCGCTGCAGCCGCTGCAGCAGGCAGACAAGCGCCTCGTTGGGTCTAGTAGCTCAAGTTCTCGTCTTGTCTTTCCCGATTGGGAGCAGGCCAGCCCTGTGGTTGGCTTGCTCCTCCCTATGGATATACCCCATACCCCACTTAGTATAGCCCCCCGCCAACTTACTCGGGAGCCCGATTGTCCGGGAGCCCGATCGGGACCAAGACACTTAGTGCCAAGTATGTACATACTACTTCCTCGAGCACCCCCTTTCCCGATTAGGAGCAGGCCACCCCTATGGTTGGCTCGCTCCTTTCCGTACTACTAGGAACAGATCAGCACTATGGATGTACACGATTTGGAGCAGGCAAGCCCTGTGGTGAGCTCTTTTTCGTATTAGGAACAGGTCTGTGGATGTATGTACATACTCGAGCACACCCCCTTGCCATGTGCTTTGTTTTTTCCTTTCCCGATTAGGAGCAGGCCAGCCGTATGGTTGGCTCGCTCCTCTCCGTATGCTTGTTTTTACTCTTTCCCGATTAGGAGCAGCAGGCCAGCCTATAGATGCACCCCCTGGGTACCCCACCCCCTTGCCATATGCTTTTTTTTGCTCTTTCCCGATTAGGAGCAGGCCAACCTTGTGGACAAGCTTTGCCGTGCTCTTTTTTTTGGCGCTTTCTTTACTAGGAACTGGTCGGCTCTTTTCCGTATTGGGAGCAGGCCAGCCCTGTGGATCAACTTTGCCGTGCTCTTTTCTTTGGCTCTTTCTGTATTGGGAACGGGCTCGCCTTGTGGTTGGCTTCTTTCCGTAGGAGCAGGCCAGCACTGTGTATACATGGAATGGTCTTGCTGTGCGTTTTTTTCACTTCTGTGCGTTTTTTTCACTTGCTGTGCGTTTTTTTCACTTGCCGTGCTTTTTTGGCTCTTTCCGTATTGGGAACAGGCCGGCCGTGTGGTTGGCTCTTTTCCGTAGGAGCAGGCCAGCCCTGTGGATGCACTCTAAAAAATCTAATGGTCTGGCAGCGGGCATGGATTTTTTAAGTTCCTGCGGATCCCCTTCGTTTTTTTTTTTCCCGATTAGGAGCAGGCCGGCCTTATGGTTGGCTCTTTCCGTGGGAGCAGGCAGCCCCATAGATGCACTCTAAAAAATCTATGGTCTGGCAGCGGGCATGGATTTTTTGAGTTCCTGCGGATCCTCTTCGTTTTTTTTTTCCCGATTAGGAGCAGGCCGGCCTTATGGTTGGCTCTTTTCCGTGGGAGTAGATGATCTATAGATTTTTTTGGAGTTCCTACGGTGCTCGAGCACCCCATATACCTATATATGCCGTTTTTGCCCTTTCCGTATTAGGAACAGGCCGGCCCTGTGGTTGGCTCCTTTATTAGTGACATGACGCACCACTTGAAATACCAAGTACTGTCGGTCGGTACTTTCTTCACGCGGACTTTAGTATTACAGACTAGGTACGAATACGTACTTCGTACGAAGTACACACCTACGAATGCACAGGGAGGACAAGCTTTCGTCATCTCACCAGGCTGCCGCGCCCACCATTCAAACCACATTCAACCAGCAAGCACGGTACGATATGTTTTCTCTCTCTCTTCTCTTCTAAATCAGTCATTTGCCACAAATGGCTAGCTGCGATTCTCTGCATCTTCCGCTCTTCACCCCCGCCCCTCAACCTGCGTACCAAATCGCTCGGCTTGCTCCCTGAGGTTGCCTCTATCCATCACATTCTCCGCCATTCCTCCCCCCTTCCCTACACGCTTGCTCCGATGAAAACCCCCATTACATCCAGCCCTAGTGCCTGTTCTTCAGGAGGCCTTGCAGGTACGACGAGAATCCCTTCTTGTCCGTAGACGTCAGCGACTGCAGAAACCCGCCTCCGTCAATGCCCAGGCTTGGAAACAGGTTGTTCTGCAGCTCCTGTATAAACATGTCGCCCGTCTTGCTGTAGATGGTCTGCTCCAAGCTGGCAATCTCCGTCAATACCTGCCTCGTCTGCGCGTCCTGAGACGGCCGGAAGTTTGGGTTCCGCATCACATCCCAGCACACGCTGTGGAACCGCTCAATCATGAAGCGGTCGAAGCCAGGAATTGCCGGGCTGACGTTCTCGCTTGGCTCGCTCGGGCTGGACGCAATCATCGCCACGTCGGGCCCTCCCCAGATGGCGGAGATGCGCGCCATGAGCGAAAACGCAAGTCGACTCGGCCCAATGTTGCCATCCAGCATCTTGGCCAGCTCCGTCACCGACGAGATCATGGGCTCAAAGAAACCCTGGTTCGCCTCGCTGATGAGAACCCCGTCGAGCCCGTTGTTGAGAATGATCTGCAGAAACGAGAGGTACTCCCGCCGCAGCTCCGCCAGTTGGATCTCGTCGTCGGTCCCGGCAATGGGCTCGCTGAGGCCCGCAAAGATGCGCTGCAGCAGCGGCGTCAGGAGTATGTTGAGTACGTCGTAGATTTCGCCCTTGAAGCCAAAGACCACTTGGTCGAGCAGGCGCAGGAACATGGCCATTTCATCCTTGGACGAGCTCTGAGACAGTAGGCCTTCGATCCACTGTGGAAGCTGGGGGAGCACAGCTGAGCCGAGGACCCCCAGTAGCTTGGAAAAGGAGGCGCGGCAGGCCGTCCGTATCTCGGCCGACGAGTTGAGCTGGTTCAGGGCAATCAGAATGGCCTCTGCAGCGCGGGAAAACTCGTCCGACACGGCCTTGTTCGGCGGTGCGTGATGGCCCGAGGCAGAGCCCGGTGTCCAGTCGGAAAACCCATGCGACAGTGTCCCCAAGGCCATGACGATGTGGTGAATCTGCAGCACGGCCTGCGCGTCGCCCGACTTGGCCCGGGGGAGGTGCGCCTCCATGTCCTGGAAGAGGGGGTCCATGACGGAGCGAGCGTATATGGCCTGCTTCTCGGGCGGCGTGCTCCGCGTCGAGGAGATGCACCCGATGGCCTCGAAGAGGTACAGTTGGCTCGTAAACAGGGCATCGGCAGAGTGATCCGACTCATCCGAAGACATGTCGTCGTCGGCATCCTCGCCCGGCACTTCAGCCTTGATGGGCAGCAAGTCTCCAATCGACTGTATCACCGTCTCGGCCACGTTGCCCACCCGAGCCCGCAGCTGCTTGATGAACCGGTGGAAGAGGTACCACGATCGAGTCTTGATACGTACGTGATCGTGGTGCACCAAGCGCACAAAGTTCTCCAGGACTTGGGGGATGTAGTCCGGATAATTTTCGAAGATGACACAGTATCGTACGCAAATCTCCATGTACTGGAGCAGGATCGCGGGGTGGGATAGAGTGGCGATGCCTAGTCGCAAGCGTTAGCAGTCTCTCCGAGGCCAAGGCGCCGCATGCCTCTTCACTCACCCGATCCCAACATCTTCTGCATCATGACAATGAGCCTCTCAGACGCCTCGCTCGACGGCTGGTTCTTGGTACCGAGGCCCTGGTTCGGTAGCGCAAGCTCGCCAAAGAGAAACATCTCGTGCAGCGCGAGGTCCAGGTCCCGCCAGTCCATCTCCGACCCCCTCTGGTCCAGCGTTTGAAACGTTGTCGCCACGAGGTTGCTGAGCATGTCCATGTATAGAGGCTGGTCTATGGCAGCAATGGTCTTTTGCAGATTCTGCAGCTTCCTCCTCAGCTCCTGGAACTCGGCCTCGTCTGTCTGCTCGTCCTCGTTGCCCCATGTCGAAGTATCGTCGTACCGCATTTTGCGGACAATGGCGTCGAGAATCGGGGCAAGCGTGGCTGCGTAGTCTTGGGGTGGGTGCCCGAGCTTTCGTAGAAAGGTAAGGAGGTCGGTGAGGGCCGGAATCACCGCCGAACAGACATCGTCGTATTCATCGGAGAAGAATCGCAAGAGAAATGGGAGAAAATCGTTGAGGTGCTGCTTGGCTCTGGCGCGGGTTTCTTCGCCACTCTGGGTGTCGTCGAGGGCTCTGACAACGTCCGACATGACGGTGTTGACAAGCTTCGCCACGGCCTCGGCAAAGTCGGTGTCGTAGTCTGCCGTGCCCTTGAGTTCGCTCAGAGACCGGCTGGCGATAAGCTGCGCCACAATCTCCCGCAGGTTGAGAAAGGTTATCATTTCCATCTTATCGGCCGACCTCATCTTCTTGCCGCATATTTCCGTCAGGGTATCAATGGCCGTGTCGCGGACCTTCTTGCCCTGGTTGTTGCGAGCCACCATGGGCAGCAGCAGGCCGAGCATGTCGGAACTGACGACGAGGGAGATGTCCATCCAGCTGACCCATTTGCCAACGACCTTGAGGACCAACTCGACGACGGTATCGTTGTCTGCGTATTTGGCAAGCAGCAGTTTCCAGGAACCGGCCACCTTGTGCATGTCTTGAGCACGGAGTCGGTCCTTGAGTTCGGTGTTACGCTTGGCATCGTTGCTCTCTCGTGCCAGGAGCATGTCGGCAATTTCGTCGTGAATCGATGACAGGATTCGGAGATAGAGGAGAACGCCGGCCGCGTTCCCCGAGTCGCTTGGCATTCCCGTAAGCTCCCAAAAGTCGTCGATGAAGTTCTGCCAGCCATCCTGGTAGAGAAAGACGAAGAGGTAGGTCAAAGTCTGGGTAAGCTTATTCTGGAGCGACACAGGATCTGGCTCCTGCTGAGCTCCGGGGCCGTAGCCCCGCCGGACGTACTGCAGTATTGTGTATTTGAGGAAGGCCAGACTCTCCCCGTCGAGGCCCTGGGTATGGACCGCGTAGTTAACCACCTCGAGACACACCATGCGCACCACCTCGGACGTTTGCGGTGTTTGGGCGAACAGGCTGGTGCATACCTGCCAGCCTTGCGGGTTGGACCGCAGTTGGTTCAAAAACTCAAACGCTTGCTCCTTGACGGCTTGGTCCGAGTTGATGTTCGAAAGGATCTCGACGGCATTTTCAACCTGAGTAATGAAGAGGCAAGCCCTTGAAGTCAGCACCAGTAGAATTGCCCAGGTGAAGCAGCGCAGGAAATCACAGCAGGCGGAGGCAGTGGTAGCGAAAGCGTCTTACCTGAGCCTCCATCCTCAAGGGAGCAGCGGCACGCGGGCCAGGCGCGGAAGGGAAGGGGTACGTCGACGACGAAGCAAAAGCCGCTACAAGTCTTGCAGCCTCGAGTGCGCAGCATCCAGCATACTAGCTGTTGGGGTTGGGCGACGACGGCGAGGCTACCGTGGAGTCATGCCTGGCCGAGGGGCAGTCGGAGGATTGGGCCAAGGTGAGGCGGGGCGGAGTCGAGCTCCAAGTATCGCTCAGAGAGATGCAGGATTCGCAGACGTAGAGACGACGTTTGGTGAGCTGTTTCACGAGAGGTCAAGCCGTCCGTGGTGACCCTGGTTTTTTTTTTCAATCCTGCGTTGCGTCTTTATCTCTAGCTGTCGGCGCAAGTTCGCGTGCCGATGTGGGGTTGCCTTGTTGTTGTCAGCAAGACGAAAAGCTTACCTAAGAAGGTGGACCGTTACGAATAAGTACAAGTGGCTTGACAGACAAAAAGAGGGTCTCTCTAACACGAGCGACAGAGTCCCTTGTCCGCCTTAATCACCAGAGCATATTGCTTACTTCGTACGAATACATACTACTAATTGCTATGATTAATTATAATTCGAAGATAGACGCAGCTTTCGCGGCAAGCGGCAGAGTCCCTCGTCCGCACTCACACAGCTCTCGCGCAACAACATTCGCGGCGAGCGGCAGAGTCCCTCGTCCGCCAACACACTCTAACGAACCACACGAACCTCCGAATGCTGCCGAGTTCATGTGTGTAGACTGGACCATTCACGAGCTGGGACATCAAGATGGTAGCACAAGGTGTGTCCTCTGGGCCAAAATCCTGCCAGAAGCGAACGGTGGCATGCCCGGGGCAGACGGCTCGAATGGAAAAGTCTGTGGGACACCGTCCCCGAAGCGACCGATCGACTAATATATATCAGGGGAACAAGACGTATTGGTCCCGCCAAAGGCACACACGGTAGCGTAAAGGCATATAATGCCAAGTTGTACTCGTAGTTCCGACATTATAGTCGCTCTCTCGTTGTCGGTGGTTGCGGCCGGAGGGATTATCGTCGGAAGCCTCAGATGGCCGCACGAGTGCCGCATAGACCCGTTGCAATGGGGGCATGGTGAGGAAATCGTCCTAGACCTTTTCAACCAGTTAGCAAGGCAAACGTGGCCAACGGGCTTGCCACACGGCAAGAAAACCCGTGTCTCGACCGTGCCATATCCTTACCAAGGGGCTTCATAGAGCTGCGGCATATGATGCAAAAAGTGTGGTCCCGTAAATGTTTGCGCCCACGCGTACGCGCGCAATTCATGCGGGCGAACATGTAACTGCCCCCCGGACGAGGTGGCGGCGGATTGACTGCATGGATGAGGTTGTCGCGGAAACGCTGAACGGCGATAGACGAGAGTTATGCTCGGAGGTTTTTGATGTGGGCGCCATCGGGGACATCAGCCCGCGGGGGCTCGCGGCACTAGGCACGGAAAGGGCTCAGCTCAAATCAAGGTGTGAAAAGGATGTTGATCAATGTGTGTGTGTCCCGAGAGGACACCATGTCGATTACGTACACCAGGCCGCGTTATTCTAGCTCCGTTCCGATGCGACACTAGCTAAGGTGCCACCATGCCTCAGCGTCAATCAACATTGATTTGCGCTGTACAAAGCCATCGCGGACGCCTACATATAAGCGGCAAGGGGGGCTCTTGGTCGTAGTGACAAGAGCAAAAAGAGGCGACGAAGCCGTCATGGCGACGCGACGAAGCCAGAACCAGGGAACAAGGTGACGAAGCCGTCGTGGCGACGCAACGAAGCCGAGAACAGGGAGCCGATGCTAACGTGGCGATAAAGCCATCGTGGCGACGAAGCCGAGACAAGGGGGCAAGGCGACGTAACGAAGCCGAGAAAAGGCAATAAGAAAGAGGGCGACGAAGCCGGAACAAAGAGGCCGACGAGGCCAACGTGGCGACAAGGCCGACAGGAGGCAAACGAAGCCGACAAGGGGCCAACGAAGCCATCGTAGCGACAGAGCCGGAAAAACAGGAAAGGGGCAAAGATAATGCCAGGTGTCGAGACTCGCCTCGCAACGTATTGCGATCGATCCGTAGTGGCCTCTCGTGGGCGTGCGGCATCATGTTTTCTTCTGTCAAAAGCTGCGTTATCTTGACCGGGATCCCGATCTCCTACGCGCATACGCAGGCCTGCCCCCTTCGCTTGCTCGGGCTGCCTAGCCTCGGCAGTCCCGGGTTCCGAGGAGGTTTGCCCTGGCATGGGCTGGGGCTGGTCCGCCAGCTCATAAGGGCGGGGGATACACGAGTGGTGATGGCCTCGTTATCCCATCGTCTCGGTCGGTTCTAAACCCTGCCCCGTCGTGTCAGGCGTTCATTCAGTGTGAGAAGTCCTTTAGGGGCAAGGGCAAGGGCGGCGGCGGTCTGTTTGCCCTGGCCTCTTTGCCCTGGCCTCTTTGCCCTGGACTCTTTGCCCTGTCCCCGTCGAACAGCGGTCAATGGGAAAGGCGACGAAGCCGTCATGGCAACGAAGCCCGACATTCTCCCCGGCGAGGCAGGCTTTATCCAAAAGGGCGGGAAGCCCGAGTTTCGACAAGTGGCGGAGCGCCAGGCATTATATTTGCAAGGGGGTGGTTCTGGTTGGAGTCCTGGGCGTTATTGGTGACGGCCGAAGGTGGTCCAGAGCAGTCAAGGAGGCCTTCGCAACATGGCGCACGATGCGTCAGGCGCACGGGAACATTGTAGGCCTGTCTCATGTTTCACAAGCTTGCGGTGCGAGGGTGGCAGAATTGAAACGAGAGGGGGTAGGGAGCAAGATGGGATGAGTCCAATACCTATCCGTACCCGTCCATCAGCAGCTAACAGGCGCTATTGGCTTGACAGTGCGCGCCCAGACAATGCACACAACTTTGGTATCTGTCATCCAATCGGAAAAGTCGGCGCAGTACTGACTGCTAAACAACCATTTGTCAAGACCAACAGGCGAGCAAGTTCCCCAAGCCCAATCGAGCTACGAATACTACCCACTACATGGCCCAATATTGACAGCGTGCGAAGTAGCTTCCGGGTGTTGCTGTGCGTGTGTCAAGCCTCGTCTCGCTTGCTTCCTTACACGTGCATGTTCGCCAGGTCTGCCGCCATGGACCGGCATCAACATGCGGACACGTGCAGTCCGGGCCTGTATGTAGTACCTGCAGCAATGTCTGTATGCAATCTTAAGATGGAAACGTGCTGTACGGAGTACAGAGTATGTACATACGCCGTGGTCTTCTTCCAGGGCCGCGTACGGATGCGTACTCCGTACATACATAGTACTAGTGCTACGTACGAGTATATATACACATATATACACGGATAGTACTCTTGTTGTTGGGTTGCCGAATGTGAGCCTAGACCAACGGCCGGTCCTGACATTTGCGTCGCTTCTGCACCGTGCGGTATCGGTTGACCCCAGAGACACAACAACAAGCAACTTGTTGAGTGCTGCGAGTGTTTGGGGGCCAGCGGGAGGATCCGGTTCTCGCATCGAGCAATCTATACGGCCTGTCTTGCCGGAGCAGATTACGTAGAGCGGCAAGGAAATACGCGGAATAGGGGGTGTTCGTCTTGCCACTACGAGTTAGCTAGGTGGACAACTAACAGCGGGCGTCAAGAAAAGGCTTGTCTAACTTGTCTCTACTATTATTATACTTACTATTACTACCTACATACCTACTTGGCTGACGGTCAAAAGGGAGGTAGTCTTCGTAGGTACTCCGTAACTCGTACTTCGTACTTCGTACATAGAATAGAAAGGATGAAGATCTGTACCTGCATTAGCGCCGTTGGCGACGCCGTTTATCCCCAAGCGTCTCCGGCACATCGTCATACCTTATCTGATCTGGGCGACAGTCAAGAGCGGTTCTCGAGAAACGTTTATATGGCATTATTAGTACTTTACTCCGTACAAGTTGGTCCGGTGTTGTTGATGTTCGCGTCTGAGCACACGACATATATATATCGACCAAGAGGATATCTTGGATAGATGCAAGGGTGGATATGCGTACCTTACCAGCATCTACTACTTCGTACGTGCTTACTCGGTACATACGCATACAGTGAGATTAATAATGTTCAGTACTTCGTACTGAGGAACAAGCATCTTGCGTAGGTAGGTGTACATACGTGCGTCAGGGGACAAGTGGGAGATCCCCAAGAGGCTAGCTGCATCCTTGTGAGCCGTAACAGGGCCGCGACATTGTTTTTGACGAAAACGAGGAAAAGCAAGCTGCCACGCTGCCGGTCGAGCAGAAGAAGGAGAGAAACGGCCGATCATGGCCGCTCTTGAAGGTGCGCAAGTCGGGGCTGCATGTCTGGGGTCTCAACTCAGCCACGCCAAGCCGCGGGATAAGGGGTACAGTGCGCCTCGATATACACTGTGCCCCACCCCCTTTTTCCCCAGCGGCCCTCCAACTCGGTTGGGCGACCTTTGAGCCAACCGTCGCCCCCGAGACACTCTCCACGAGAACAGGCACACCTTTCTGAAGTGGGCCGGAAATGACGACGGTCAATCGAGGCCGTGGCACCCTCAGGCCATTGGAGCGCCCTGCTGCGCACATGACCGACCTCGAGTTGCTTCGCACAAGGCGAGCCGCACAGTGCCGCTCGCTAGCGAAGAGCGGGAGGCGTTCGTTCGGCCCCCCCGACGGCGCACGTGCACTGTGCAGCACGCCCATCACTTGGTAGCGGCAGGCGGGTCTCGGAGGGTGGGTGGAGACTCGAAGCCGAGGTGGCGAATGGCATCGCGAAGTCTCTACGAGTTACCTTGCTTTGTTGTACTTCGTACTTCGTACAGAGTACGGATACCGACACCTCGATATTTGCTTCGTTCAGCACATGCATACAACAACACCATGGCGGGGCAAGGGGTCCGTCCAACCATCCAAACGAACCAAATCTCCACTTCCAGGCCCCTGGACAGGCGCGTCAATCACCTGCCGCGCGCAATCTCCTGTCTCTTCTGCCATGGTATTAATATCTCCTCCTCCTCCAGCCTGCCTGTTGGAGGGCCTGGACGAACTTTCAATTCTTCTTCCCCTGTGTGTCCTTCCATCAACAACACAAGCAACTTTTCCAAAAGCACGCCTGTTGCTTTTGCCCCTTGACTTCGGTCGTCCATTCTTTCACCCTTTCATAACCAAGCTCCCACTTGCTTCCTTTCTCTATTTTTAATTAACCCTCCATCCTTCAAGATGCGTTTCACTTCCGTCGCCGTCATGGCCGGCTCGGCCCTGGCTCACGGCGTTTCCACCGACTACGCCACGCAAATGGTCACCGTCACCGCTTGCCCGGACTCGGTTACCGACTGCCCGGCCAGGTCCATGACCAGCACCGTCATCACCAGCGTCCTGCCCATGACCACTTCGACCGTCTACTCTACCAAGGTCCACACCATCACCTCATGCGGTCCCGAGGTCGTCAACTGCCCGGCTCACAGCACCGTCATCTCTACCGAGATGGTCCCCGTCACCACCGCCGTTGTCGCCCCTGGCGGCCCTGCCTACCCTGGCATGCCCGGCGCTCAGGGCCCTGAGAAGCCCGCCTACCCTCAGCCCGCTCCCGCCTACCCTCAGCCTGCCCCCGAGGCTCCGCAGCAGCCCGCCCCCCAGTCTCCTGGACAGCCTGCCTACTCCCCTCCTGCTCCTGAGGCCGCCACGCCCAGCGAGGCCGGCGCTGTCCCCGTCGCCCCCGGTACCACGGCTGTCGTCATGGCTCCAACTGCCGGCGCTGTTTGCCCTGTCAGCTCTGTCACGGCCATGACCAAGACCTACACCACCGTCCTGACATCCGTCGAGTACTCTACCATCCAGACTGAGGCCCCGTGCGCCGCCGCGACTCGGGTTCCCCAAGGCCCCGAGGGTCAAGGCCCCGAGGGTCTAGGTCCCGAAGGTCCTCAAGGCCAGGTCCCCAAGAGCCCCCAAGGTCCTCAGGGCCAGTACCCTCAAGGTCCCCAGGGCCAGTACCCTCAAGGTCCTCAGGGTCAGATTCCCCAGGGCCCCGAGGGTTCTCAAGGTCAGGTCCCCAAGAGCCCCCAGGGTCCTCAGGGTCAGTACCCTCAAGGTCCTCAGGGTCAGGTTCCCCAGGGCCCCATGGGCACTGGTGTCGTTCCCATGGCTCCCGCCGCCACCCCTCCCACTGGCTACGCTCCTCAGGGTAACAACACGTGAGTTTGGACAATCCAGCGCATGTTGAGACTGAAGTGGTGCTGACACGTTCCGTTGCAGTCAGCCTGGTGGTCCTCCCACTGTCACCGCCGGTGCTGCTTCCAAGGCTGGCTCCGTCTTCCTTGCTGTTGCCGCCGGTGTCGTCGCTTTTGCCTTTGCTTAAATACTTCCCTTCAGCCACATATGTTGATCATGGTCACATAACTAGGACATGTAAATCGTCCGTCTTGGATCCATGTCGCCTGTACAAAGTTGAATGCCAGACACATTTTCTGAATATCACAGCATTATATGGCGGGCCAAAAGCAGCGAAATTGTAGAAAAGTTGGCGACTTCATTTTTCGGCCAAGTATCATGGGTTGATGCTCAGGCACGCATGTGCGTCGAAGGAATTGGGCTGAGGACACCGCCGTACGGGGCCATTCAAGCCAAGCTTTCTACCTGGAAACTTGCCAGGTTGTTTGCTGCGGCACAGGCCGCAGGGATCGGCCGCCAGTAGGGATCTGATGTCTCGACTTGGTTAGACGGGGCCCCTGATTGACCTTGCAGGCGGTCGGAGCGGAAATTATTGGCAAAACCCCTAGTCTTATTCGTGACCCGGACCAGAAGTACAGTACTTGGCATTATGCGGAGCACAGTGGGCGTTGTGCTTTCATTAAAGATGCCGACGGTTCTCGGGTCGTGGTCTAAACGAGTGAGTCCGATTGTCAAATCAGCACGAACCCATGTAAGAAGTACGGATACGAGAGCCACGACTCCCTTTTGAATAGCGGCGTCTTTGCAATCGCATCAGACGTTTCTTGTCCTTTTCTTTTTACCGTTGGAGCCGTTGAAGCCGTTGGAGCCGTTGGAGCCGTTGGACTCGTTGGAGCATCTGGCGCTTGCTCCGACGAGATGCATGACGGCGGGAGGATGGCATCTTTGGGCTGTCGGACTTGTCGCCGCTGCCGCCCCGTGGTGTGCTGCGCGCTGGGCTGAGTCAAGACGCTCCATCTCCAAGACAATGTTGCACCTTGCCGCCGCAAGAAGCGACCACGTAGCGACAGTGAAAGAAGATTTGTCAGGCGTCGTCAAAGTAGGGTTTCGCGAATAGCATTCGAGCCCTAGAGCCCGAAAGTGGGGTCCTCGCTCGCCCTTCGCCCTTTTGCATCCTCGCTGCGAGCCTCAACCGACACTGCATTGCGAGCCTCAACCGACACTGCATTACGAGCCTCAACCGACACTGCATTACGAGCCTCAACCGACACTGCATTACGAGCCTCAACCCGGCCGACGTGCTTCTTTTTTGTCTTCCCTCGTCCAACACAGCCAAGCTCCGCCTCTTGGCCACGAGTCCCCATGTCGACGTTTGGGGACTCACCCTTGGTCCTCCGCGGCCAGACGGCAGCACCGTCATTCTCTTGCCGACCGAGGCAGCCAAGGCGAGCCCTTCTCCCGCTCCGTCGGGCATGTGCCCTCTCGGCGCCGGGAGGAGCGGGAATGTGCCGGGGTTTCTGTTTGCCCAACAGCCAGACGAGCTGACGCTGTCCCCGGCCCGTGTAGTATTTGAACACGATGGGCCCGCCAACTGGAAGACGTCTTGGTGCCAGCACTGCCATCGACTCCCACCTCTAACTCGTACACTCTCCTATATATCCCTTGCGAGCGCCGTCAGCTTGCCAGCCAATCTCGCCAGTCTTCGGCTTTCGACTCCCGACGCCACCATCTTCCAGCCCAGTCGCCATCGCTCGCCCATCTTCCTCGGCACTGCCTCACCCGAAGCCTCCGTCCACTTCCAGGCCGACGGCGACTATCCGTCATGTCTTCGAGTGTGCCCCCCCCCGGCTATACGACGTTTGGGCCCAGCGCCAACTGCACCTTGGACATCTGCCCTGAAGAAACGAGCATCTATGGCTACCGGCCCTCGCTGGGCGCCAACGCCGCCTTCCTCGCCATCTTTGCCCTTCTCGGCCTCGTCCACACCTACCTCGGCGTCCGATGGAAGAGCTTCGGCTTCATGTCGGGCATGCTTGCCGGCTGCCTCTGCGAGGTCATCGGCTACGCGGGCCGAATCATGTTGTTCAACAACCCCTTTTCGTTTGGTGGCTTCATGATTCAAATCAGTCAGTCTTGGCCCTCGTTGCCCTCGCATCCCCGTGCCCCTTGCTGACCACTTCGTGCCCTAGTTCTCTTGGCCATCGCCCCCGTATTCTACACGGCCGCCATCTACGTCACCCTATCCAAGGCCATCGTCTTCTTCGCGCCCGACCTGTCGCGCTTCAAGCCAAATCTCTTCATCTGGATCTTCATCCCCTTTGACATTGTCTGCCTCGTGCTCCAAGCCGTCGGTGGAGCCCTATCGACGCGATCGAGCGGCCGGGACCAGGCGGGCGTCAACATCTCCATGGCCGGCCTGGCGCTGCAAGTCATCATTCTGACGGCCTTTGTGGCCGCCTTTGCCGACTACATGTTCCGCTACTGGCGGTCGGGCCGCCACGTGGGCTTCGTCTGGCGCATCAACGGCTTCTTCCTCGGACTGACGTCGTCGATTCTGCTGATCCTGGCCCGTTGCGCCTACCGTGTTGCCGAGCTGCGCGACGGTTACAACGGAGAGCTTATCAAGGAGGAGGCCCCTTTTATCATTCTCGAGGGCGTCTTGATTGTCCTGGCGTGTCTGGCGCTGTGCTTTGGCCATCCCGGCCTGGTCTTTGGCCAGACTGCGCCGCCCAAGGGATCCAACGATGACGAAAGCGGCATGGCTACTCCCGAGCGAAAGTAGGGTGCAAAGTTGGGTCGGTTCCGTTTGCTATACGCGATGTCTGGCAAATAAAGATGAGTAGAGTGGACTTGATGAGCTGGGTTGAGGATATACCTCGAATATTTTTGCATATATTTCTGTCAAAGAATTCAGAAGATGATACCACGGTAAAAAAATGGAAGCGAAACGCATATACACATGACGTGCAAGTGGTCTTTGAGAGAGGGCCAAGAGCCCTTTTGCCCAAAATCATGAAATTTCAAGGCAGACTTGGGGGTGGGTCGTTGTGAAGAGTCACGTGCTTGGAATGGGCGGGGGTCGATGCGGAGCCATAGACGCCCCCAGTTTCTCACGACGAATAGGAGGGGAGCTCGGCAGCAGCATCTCAGACTCGGTGTAGCAGTTGCTGCCTCTTCCCGCATCCCGAATCGGATTATTCTTCTCTCCCCTTGAACCCCCTCTCGTGACTTTAAAGTCCCCTCGTCCTCGTCCCCCCTCGTCCTCGCCTCGTCGTCGTCGTCGTCCTCCTCCTCCTCCTCCTCCTCCTTCCTTTCATGCTTCTCGTTCGTCTCTTCCGGCCGCCCACGACTTTCCCCCACCACCGTCTCACCTGGTCCTCAACCATCGCCGTTCTTCAGTCTCCACCAACAGCACGCCTTTCCACCTCGTCCAGCATGGCGCCCCCCAAGCCCGCTCTCGACTTTGTCGACTTTGTAAACGCCTCTCCGACCCGTATGTCGCCGCTCAAATATCTGTATCTCCATCGCTCTCTACAGCCATTCAACACCGGGTCCTATGGCCAATTGCTAACTCTCCCACAGCCTACCACGCCGTCCGCTCCGCCGCCGCCCGCTTCGAAAAGGCCGGCTTCGCCCTCATCCGCGAACGGGACTCGTGGGCCTCCTCCGTCAAGCCCGGTGGCAAGTACTACCTCACCCGCAACGGCTCCTCCATTGTCGCCTTTGCCGTCGGCCATAAGTGGCAGGCCGGCAACCCCGTCGCCATTGTCGGTGCCCATACCGACTCGCCCTGTCTGCGCCTCAAGCCCGTTTCCAAAAAGTCAAACGTCGGCTACCTCCAGATTGGCGTCGAGACGTACGGAGGTGGCATCTGGCACTCGTGGTTCGACCGAGACTTGAGCATCGCCGGCCGCGTCCTCGTCCGCAACGGCGACAGCATCGTCCAGAAGCTCGTCAAGGTGGACAAGCCGCTGCTGCGCATCCCCACCCTCGCCATCCATCTCGACCGCGACAGCAGCTTCGACCCCAACAAGGAGACGGAGCTCTTCCCCATTGCCGGTCTTGCCGCCGCCGAGTTGAACAAGGGCGGCCCCAAGGATGACGAGCAGGCCACGGCCGACAAGGACGACTTTCAGCCCCTGGACAAGATGACGGCCCGCCATCATCCCGCCCTGCTCGACGTCATCGCCGGCGAGCTCGGCGTCGAAGTTGCGGCCATTGCCGACTTCGAGCTCGTCCTCTACGACACGCAAAAGTCGTGCATCGGAGGTCTCGCCGACGAGCTCATCTTTTCTCCGCGCCTCGACAACCTGGGCATGACGTACTGCGCCGTCATGGGCCTCATCTCCTCGGTCAGGGAGAGCTCCTCGCTCGAAAAAGATACAACCATCCGCCTCGCCGCCTGCTTCGACCACGAGGAGATTGGCTCGCAGTCGGCCCAGGGCGCCCATTCGAACCTGTTGCCGTCGGTCCTGCGGCGTCTGTCGGTCCTGCCCGGCGCCCGGGACACGTCGTCCAAGGCCGACGAGGCCACGGAGCACGAGCAGACGCTGTCGCGGTCCTTTCTCGTCTCGGCCGACATGGCGCACGCGGTGCACCCCAACTACGCCGGAAAGTACGAGGCGTCGCACCAGCCGGCCCTCAACAAGGGCACAGTCATCAAAGTAAACGCCAACCAGCGCTACGCCACCAACTCGCCCGGCATCGTCCTCGTCCAGGAATGTGCCCGCCTCGCCGGGGTGCCCCTGCAGCTCTTCGTCGTGCGCAACGACTCGGCCTGCGGGAGCACCATCGGGCCCGGCCTCGCCGCCAAGATGGGCATGCGCACCCTCGACCTCGGCAACCCGCAGCTCAGCATGCACAGCATCCGCGAGACGGGCGGCACGGCCGACGTTGAGCACGGCCTCAAGCTCTTTCACCACTTTTACCACAACTATGGCCGCCTGGAGCCCAAGATTCTCATCGACTAAGCCATCAACTGATTGTGTCTAGGGGGATGATTGATTTGACCAAGATGATGGGAGTGGCCGTGGTGCGCGAATGCCACGGCATATATGTTGACTATGTATCACGTTGGACAAGAGTTTTGTTGCTGTCTTTGAACGTGTCCATGATTGTCGTCATGATGCATGGCTCTTGCACTTTCCATGTAGACAGCAGACACAGAGCCTGTCCCCCCAAGATGATGGGTAGTCGACGCGTCTGGAGATGACATTGGCCCAAGCCCCCAGCACACGGGCTATCTCGTCTCGCAACTCCTCGCCAGACTCAGCAGCCCACTCACGGCGCCGCCCCTCGCGAGGGTGTCGGGGCCCAGGCGAGGGTGGCGCTGCAGCGATGAGGCAGGATTCGACGACGGCTCGGGCTCGGACTGAGGGGACGGGGCGCGAGGGCTTTGCAGCCGGACGGTGCGGCGCGGCGGGAGCGGGCGGGGCTGCAGGTCGGCGAGGGGGATGGCCGTCTGGCCCGTGCGGAGCTTGTAGCTCGCGAGGCCGAGGCGCAGACGCAGAATCTCGACCTTCTGTTTTGGTGTCAGCTACTGTGAGACTGGCCCGAATGCAAGTAGACGGGCGTCGACGAACCTCTCTTGCCTGCTCCCTCGTCAGGCGCTGCGCGGGCGCCGCCGCCGCCGCCGCCGTCACGGCCCACGAGGCGGCCCCGTCGACCCCGTCGGGCTCCACGGGGGCCGCCACCGTCGTCGTCGTCGTCATGGTGGCCCACGAGGCGTCGAAGACGGAGCTGGCGTCGGGGCTGTGTGACGGGGAGGAGCGCTCGTGCTGCCACGGGGGCGTTAGCAGGAGGGCTTCCCCGCAGGGGTCGCAGGCAGGGAGGCGCACCTCGTCGCGCGCCAAGCACGGCCGCTTGGGGGCCGGGTCGGCGTCGGCGTCGTCGTCGGCCGGGCGCTTGGTCCCCGTGGCGGAGGCGTCGGGACCGGGGCTCGCGCGCCTCGCGGCGTCCTTGGGGCCCGGCGGCCGCGGCGACGGGGCCGCGGCGTTGACGTCGAGGGCCGCGAGCGGCGCGCGCCTCTTGGGCGACGCGGCCTGGGCGTCCATGGCTCCTCGTCGTCGAGGCGCGTCGTGTGCGCTCCTGCGGATGCCTTGGCTGGCTCGGTGGGTGCGTGTGTGCGGCGCGCCGGACATGTCCTCTCAGCCGCGCTCGCCGGGACGGGGAAATGGACAAGATGCGGAAACGGGGGTATGTATCTCGCAATGCTTTCTCGATGTGCGCGTCGTGTATGTGAGAGTGGCGAGTGAGTGCCATCTCTCTCCCCCCACTGGTCTCCTTTACTAACAAAAACTTTGGGCTCCCACGCGTCTTGCATGTAGTATGTACATTCGTACCTACCCAACACCACGAGACGGACCGACAGGGGGGCGGCCGGCGATCCAGGGGGGCGGAGAGCGGAGCCGAGGGGCGGGGGCGGGGGTACATACGAATTCCAAAACACGCTCTCTTTGGCGCGACTGGAACCCGTCACGCCCGCGCCGCGTTGGCGTGAAAGGCGCCGAGCTGGGCACCGGGAGGCCGCCTTTTTCAATTACAGCTGTCGTGCATCGGGACCTCAATCCCGGACATTGTTGTGGTACTCTATCAATCACGTCCACGAATACCATGTGTATTCTTCGTAAAACATCTCTGCATGCGAAGTACGTACTTGCTATGGAGTACATCATCCACCTCCTGCACACACTCAGCAAGCAGTCAATCGCAAGTGCAAATCTCGACACAAAGCTGCAAAAAACGTAACTGTCATCAAGTCGTCACCCTCCGCGGGTAACGTCCTCCTGGCCTGACCGCCTGCCCCCATACGCCTCTCCTCTGAATACCGTCCATGCAAAGTTTCCTCATGCCTTCATCCCTTCATGACTTTTGTGCCGTCCACCAGCATGCCCCACCTGCGTCGCGTCATGAGCTCGGGTATATATCCTACAAGCTCAAGAGCAAAACAAGTGGCGGCCAACAATCAAAGATTCGCTATGAAAACGCTTTTGTACCCCAATCATCCTTCATGTGCGCTTACCTGGCCAAGCGAGCGCACACACCGCCGTCCGAAAACACAATCGTGACGTGTGGCGCGCTTCCAAGCGACCCAAACCGAGCAAAAGACAGCAGCCTCAGGTCGCCATGCTATAAAAGCGGGGATCAAGTTCAAAGGGCTTCGTGAAGTCGATGTTCATGTCGTCCCAGTCTGGGGCTGGTCCAAACGAGGGCTCCAGGAGAACCATCGGATCAAGAGTCTGCCCGTTCGCGTCCTTGCTCATCGTGTCCCCCTCCAAGTTTGCGTTGTTAAGACCAAGCAACAGGTCCGAGTCAAAGTTTTCGTAGTTGCGCCAGTACACGTCAATGTCGAGTGCCGCGCCCTCCGAGACATCACTGTTTGGCTCGCTGGACCCGCAGTCCTTGCTGGATCCAGGAGTGTCCTTGGGCGTCAGCGACCGGTACATGTTGACCTCGCTGACAATGTTGGGCAGCCCGATTCCCTTCTCCCAGCCCAGGTTGGCGATGAAGGCCTGCGGGTCGATGGTGCAGCCAGCCCAAGGGTCGGCACGTGTCGCAGCCACTCCTGAAGCGTCAGTCGGTTTGCCGTCGCCCTGCTTCGACGCAGCGCCGGCGTCCATCTTCACTGCACCCTTGGCGTCCTGTGGCCTGCTCGCAGCGCTTGCCGTCCTTTTCATCGACATGTCGTGGGACATGGGCGTGCCGGCCATGTTGCCGGGCGTGGGATGGCCCTGCTTCGACGTCGAGGCACTCATGGCTGCTGCCGCATGCGTCGCTTTCTTGGGGCTTCCGTCAGAGTCCAAGCCGAGCGCCAACGCCAAGTTTTCCTTGACGAACTTGACAGGGTCCTGCATGGGTCGGACGTGCTCCTCCTCGATGTGAAGCTGCAGCGCTTGTTCGTTGGGGAACCCGAACGGTGACGACGAACATTCGGGGTCTTTGCAGAGCAACGGCTCGGGAGCTCGACGCATCTCGGGCGAGGCATTCTTGCTCGTCTTGGGTGACGGTGTGGCTCCCTGCCCCGGCTGACCGGGTTGCTGGCCTACAATCTTCTGCTTCTTGCGCGCCGGCGGCAGCTGGAGGTTCATGTCCTTTGGCTTGCCGATGTAGCTGGGATTTCCGTGGGGTGAAGACTCGCCAAACGGAAACGGTGGCTGCGCTGCGGTCGGCGCCGGAGGAACCTGGTTAGCCTTTGCAGCCGGCCTCTGCTGGTTCATCTTGTTCAGAGCCTGCGTGTTCTTCTCCAGGTTCGCGGCACTCAGGGGCACCGGCTGGCCCTGCTGACCCTGTTGCTGCTGCGCTGGCTGCTGCTGCGCTTGCTGGGCACCCTGATTTTGGGACGCCGCCTGAGTTTGCTGTGCCGGGCCAGCCTGCTTCAGCATCCCGCTCTTCGTCATGCCGGCAGCAACGTCCTTTTGAGACGCCGCCTGGTTTTGCTGCGCCTGACTAGCCTGCTTCAACATCCCGCTCTTCATCATGCTGGCAGCAAGGTCCTTAGCCATGCTTTCCAACATTGCTCGAGCCTGGTCAATCTCCGAGGCGCGAATGCTGAATTTGTCCTTCAGCTCCCTCATCGCCTCACCGTCGCAAAACTGCTTCATGATGCGCATTCGCTGTCGTCATGGTTAGTTTCACGTCCAGTGCGCCTTCAAGACGGATCGCTTACAGTTCTGAAAAACATCTTGGCCCGAGTGTCGTCGCGGCTAATCGAGTACCACTTGGTCAGGCCGCGGCCCACCTTCTTCATGTCCATGGAGATACGCTGCAGCTTAGCAGCAGTGTCGTTGTGCTCCTGTTGATTCATGGGAATCTCTGGCAACGACTCCTGGCTGAACTTTCGCTGTTCCTCCTGACTCAGCTGCTTCAGGCGGTTCAGAGCCTCGGTGCTCGCGGCCTGTTGCATCATGTTTGTGGCCTGCTGACCTTGTCCAGCCATCTGCGCCTTCAAGTACTGCTCGTACTTGACCCGTTGCTCAGGGGTCAGAGAAGCAACTTGCTGTGGTGTTAGTTGTGCAATAGCCTTCGGGACCTGTTGGTTTGGTTGCGATGCCGGTCGTGGGGGGGCTGAATTGGCACTTGCAGAACCAGTAATGTCCGCAGCTTCGTCGGTGCTGGGTCGCTTCAGGTTCTTGGGCGGTTGCGGCCGGCTGTTTCTTGGCTGGTCGCTGGCTTGCGGCCCTTGCGGCTGCTGCTTCGGGGTACCGTTCTGCATCGCAGCCGTTTGTCCCGTGGTGTTGGGCGTCCCATGCGGTTGGGGTTGGGGCGTGCGAGTCTGCTGGGGAGTCGGTTGATGCGGCTGCGGTGGTTGTGTCTGCAACGGAGTCTGGGAGGCACCAGGCACCTGGTTCTGCCCACCTTGCTGACCCTGAGCCTGGCCGTTTGCTTGGGTCTGGGCCTGTTGTGCTCTCATTTGTTGCTGCTGCTGCTGCTGCTGCTGCTGCTGCTGCTGTTGCTGCTGCTGCTGCTGCTGTAGCTGCTGTTGCTGCTGTTGCTGCTGTTGCTGCTGTTGCTGCTGCTGCTGCTGCAACCACGCACTTCTCTTCATTTGTGAAATGAATCCCCGCAGCTGATCTTCGGGCATGCTAGCCAAGTGTTGCCTCTGACTCCGAATCTGCGACATCTCCTGGTTCGACACTTGCATTACTTGGGGAGGGACGTTTCCAATAGACCGCTGCATGCCCAGGTGCTGATTGGGCATCTGACCAGGCATTCCCGCTAGGTTCATGCCCGGATTCTGACCTGGCATAGAAGTACGCCTCTGCATGATCATGTGAAACTGCCTTTGCTGGAGGGTGGCGAGCGAGGCGCGGATGTTTGGAGGTAGGCTGTTGTTGTTCTGGCTCAGCCACATCTTCAAGTCTCTCCACTTCTTGACTTCGACAGGAAGTTGGCCGATCTGGTTATGGACTTGCGGCGGCATGTCCATCTGATCCATGATGGCTTGAGCCTGCGGGTTCTGCATGGGCATCCGTGGCATCTGCTGTGGCTGATTACCAGCCCCTGGGCCGGCGGGCTGCTGCATCCCCTGGGGGCCTTGACCCATGTTCATGTTCATCTGGCCGCCAAACTGATGACGATTCTGGTTCATCTGACCCGCGCCAATGGCCATTTGTTCCTGTCGCTGACTCTGCCACCTCCTCATCACTTCGTTGATCTTCTCGGGAGGCATGCCATGGAGAGTCTGTCTTTGCTCCGGCGTCATACTGTTGAGCATGTTGTTGAAGGCTTGATTGTTGGGTCGCTGGATGCCCTGGTTGAAGCGCTGATCTCCAAATTGCATGCTCCCCTGCTGGCCCATTCCGGGGCCGCCCATGGCATTCATGGAATTCATGGCACTCGGTGGGCGAGATACAGGCGTGTTGAGAGTGTTCATGGCAGGGCTCTGCGATGGGGGGACGCCAGCGCCCATGTTGTTCTGGCCTTGCATCTGCTTCATCTGGAGGTGTGGCTGTGACGGTTGCGACTGGTTCATCTTCATTTGCTGAATATTGGCAGCCTGCGACTGCTGGGGAGTCTGCTGCTGCTGAGACTGTGACGGCATTTGGTGTTGGGGCTGCTGCTGCTGCTGCTGCCGAGGGGTCTGGTTCGGACCCGGCTGGGGAGTAGCGTTGCGGGCACCTCCATTGCTAGCTGGGACTACCATTTGGCCGGCCTGTTGAGCCATGAGACCGTTCATCTGCTGGTCCTTGATGCTCTCCATGTTGGGCGTGAACTGGGAAAACTCGTTTTGCTGTCCGGCGTTCATCATGTTTTGCCGCTGCTGAAGGGACTGCTGACTGTGCTGCGGCTGCATCATGGCGGCTTGACCAGCGTTCGGGTTCTGGACGCCCCCCTGTTGTTGCATGCGGTTGTTCATGCTCGTCTTGAGCATCTGGAAAGCCTGTGTCTGGAAGAACCACATCAAAGGGTCCTTACCCTGGGCCTGGAACTCGGCAAGCTGCTGCGGCGGCAGTCGCTGCTGCACATGCAGTCGTGCACTCGACTTTTGCTGTTCGTTTGCTTGAGCCATCATCTTGGTGGCGAGATCCATGACCTTGGCCTTGTCAGCCGGCGCGAGTCTCGACATCTCAATGGCAAGCTGCTGTGGCGGCCGGTTGAGTCCGCCAGCCATTCCCATGGCCTGTTGGGCCCCGAGACCAGGAGGCATGCCGCCACGGCCAGCCTGCAAACCCATCCCCATCTGTTGTTGACGCACCTGCGATTCCAGTTGAGCTTGCTGGGGGCTCGGCGAGGCCTGCATTTGATGTTGAAGATGCTGGAAGCCCGGCTGCGGAGCCTGTCCCATGCCGCGGCCCATTTGAGCCTGCATGTTTATCATGGCCTGGGCTTGGGCCTGAACTGCTTGAGCTTGTGCTTGTGCTTGGGCGTTGAGTGTGTTCTGGAGGTTGGGCTCGTTGGCTTGCCGCTTCTTGAAGAACTCCAAGGTCTTGTTGGCCAAGGTCTGGTCGTAGGCCTCCTGCACGCGAAGTTAGATGCATGCAAGCGGCAGGAAACCGGATTCAAGAAGCATTCATACCTTGCTGATGGACTTGACAAAGATATCGCGCTCAAAGTTGCAGCCGAATTCCGCGGCTCGCAAGTGGTCGATGCCGTTGATAGCGAGGGCGATGTTAGATATCCTAAGCTGGGGTTAGCAAGAGAGAATCCGCGGCGAGCCCTCGCAGTTGCGGTCCGAGGCGCGCGGGTAGGAAATACGCACAGGTCCATGGTCTTGCCCATGCGGTCATTCAAGTTCACGTTGGCTTGCCACGCCAAAGTATTGGGTGCCTGTGCTTGCTGCAAAAGGTTCTGGTAGACGAGATGCTGCAACTGGCTTGCGTTTGTGGGTTTTCGCATTTGCTGGGGCATCATCTGGCCGACCCCAGCCATGTGCGGCATGTTGGCGGCCATGGCCGCGGAAGTCCTGTCCGGACAGATCCCCGATTCGTTTCACTTGTTTGACCGACCGACAGGTTGAAACAATATAGAGCTTCACAAAAGTTTGTGCGCGGGTGACGGCGTGCAAGATCGAGCAACAGACTTTCGCAAAGTAAACTGTGGCGGAGGGGGAAAGTCAAATCCGGGTGGATATTTTATCCGGTCGACTGAGGCAGGATTTCGTCGACGGCGTGAGATATGGGCTTATCTAGCTCAGATATCATTCATGGGAAAAAGGTCTCGTGTAGCGGTAGAAGGTGGTCGGTCTGTAAGATGCGTGGACTAGAGGCGAGAAGCGTCGAAGGGAAGGGTGTGAGCATAAGACGTCGGTGAAAGATGTAATAGAAAAGGAGCGACAGCGGGATAACTGTCGATGATGGTGAGCCTGGATGCAACGAGGCGAGGATTTCGTTTGGGGCAAGGTTGCCGACAAGTCGTCGTCGAACAATGTGCAGCCGGGGGGATAAAGCTCAGCCACCGAGTGTCGGGGTTCGAGCCGCCGGCGATCGTGGCATGCACCTGGACTGAACGGGATCCGGTGAGGCGGGCAGGACAGGATAATTCAGAGGCGGCCGCGAAGCAGGCAAGCGGCGACGACTGAAGTCGGGAGTTGGCTGGTTGTGATTTGCGTCGTGACCCGCCGTTGGGTAGCGGAGCGTGGCGGGCCTCAGGCTGGGGCAGTGGCCGGGGCGTCGTCGAGTCGTGGGATACAGAGGGGAAAAGAAACGAGCTAATTACCTGAGGATCCGAGGACGGGACGACGAAAAAGAGCGCCCCCGTTTGCGCAATATCGGGAAACGAGACGAGGCTACGGGCACCTGAGCCGGGCGGGCGGTGTTGGTCGTGCGTGGTGGTGATGATGGATGGGGGAGGAGAAGGAAGAGTAAGTAGAGGAGGGAGAAGGGTTGCAGACCAGTGCAGACTGAGAAGTTGGAGAGTGACCGGGAGCGAGAGCGGGCGAGGTGTGGGTGGGTGGGCGTGTGTGTGTTGGGTGCAGGAGAGGGGACGGGTTCCAGGTACAAGGCCCTGTACCAAGGCAGCGAGCATGCACCGGTATAGGTACAGTGCGCGCACGGAGTGGCTTAGCGTCAGCCGAGCCCGTACCTGGCTGCTGGTCGAAGGCAAAGAAAGAGGCGGCGAGGCAGAGAAAGAGAGCGATGCCCGACCAGGTGGTGAGGCTTTATGGCCTGGTGCAAACGACTTGGTCTGGGTATTTCGACAACTCTAGACCTGGATTGTTGATCAAGGCCACAGTGAGGTGAGGTAGGCCTTGGGTCAACCAGTAGGGGAAGACGAGTACGAGTTACCTGTGTACCTAAGGTAGACCAGAAAGTTTCCCGTAGTCCGAACCTCTTCTTTCGCTACGAGACACTGGGGAAGTGGAAAAGAGGCGACGACTTCCTTACCTTCCAACGGATCCTCGAGATTGTAACTCGTACGGATACAACAAAGCAAGACGGGCAACTTTGTGACGACAAATGGCAGACTCGACAGAGTGATTGATTGCCCACCAGAGCATAACCACGTCGTCTTTCGTTTTTGCGGTTGGCTGAAACGCCGCTTGAACAAGTACCACGCCAGGGCGGAGTAGCGATAAGGAGAGACCGGACGCAATGTACAAACCTGGGTCCTGTCAATCGCAGTAGTATCGGGTTCGCGGAATTGCGTGATGCGAATTGAACAAACATCATGACAATCTACCTACCTATTAAGCATACCAGGAAGGAGAGGTTGCGGGCAACAAGCAGCAATCATCTCTTGGGGAGATGGGGCGATAGGGCCCGCGGGGGAAGGGGGTGAGACACAAGAAGTCGGTACATACCTACTTCGTATGTGTGTACGAATACGAGTATGTATACATATCCGTACAGTGGCCCAACTTTGTATCTCGCGAGGGGGCGAGTGGAAGACGGGGACGAAGTATACATACAGCGAAGCGAAGACACCAACCTTATCCCCCAGGCACTTGCGCCCGTAGGCGAGGGTCAAACTCGTCGGAAGCTTTTGCTACTCCGTAACTCGTACAGAGTACCCGTATCCGTAGTCCCTTAACCGAGCATAGGAGGAAGAAGGAAAGAAATTGGCAAGGGCTGCCTCTTTGCTCAGAAGGTTGTGGAGATGCGCTGGGAGTTACAGATAGGGTAGAGCGGGAGAGTGGAGCCCCTTTGGCCCCTTTGGGTAAGAACCACATGTAACTCGTAGATACAAAGGTACATAGGTACGAATAGAAATGCCAAAAGGCGGTGATGTTGCATATAGGTACCGGTACCTGACGAATTCAGTATGCGGCGAACGGCCACTTTGGCTGACCTGAAGTGTGCTTGAGGTAGTGGCCAGGTCGTGTCCTAGCTCTCTGTAGCCAAGGTTTGTGCGTGAACCAGATACTCAATACTTCTCCTGCACGTCGCTCCATCGCGGCAAGTCGAAAGGGTGCCATTCGCAAAACCCCACAGCGCCACCATGATGCAGCCTGGGCCGCCTCCATTTCCCCCCTTTTGTGCAGGTCGGTTTGCAGAGATGAACCTACTACCTACGAATACTCAGCCGAGTACTTGAGCAGCTTCGGCAAAGGCGACGTCTTCACTGCCATCATCCCCGAGTGCGCAGCGAAAGGAACGCATCGCAACAAGGTCTGCTGGATGGTTGAATCGAGCCCTCGGGAGGGTGTCCAAGGGAAGCGCATCTTGAGAGCTGAGTGGGTGGTTCCATGGTTCATTCACCACCCCGATTGCTAGGTCGTCGTGTAACACGACCCTGTTATCTGTCTGTCTATCAAGCAAGCTCGTGTCTGTCCCCGTCTCTTCTTGCCGTTGCCCTCCACCGTCTGTTTCTTGTTCCCCTTTGCTCTCCGTCCAAACAACATCTGCCCCTTCGCCGCCGCTGCTCTTCACGCAGACTTGGTCACCTGTGCGTTGAGCTCAGGTGGAAGTGAACAGAGAGGAGCGCAATTGGACGGCCCCCCGTCGCCGATCTGGGATAGCCCTGTCTAGGGTAACGAACCCAAAGTTGCATTCTGCACCAAGTACGAAGTACGAATGTGTATGTACTATGTATGTACATAGTAGTATGTATGTACATACGAATATTCGTACGGATACGGTGACTGGCGGCACCCTTGAAGTTTGATCGTATCTTCTTCCCTTCTTCTTCCTTTATGAGTGTGCTTTGTCTTTGCGCTTCTACAGCACGAGCTACCCTACAACGGGAGTACGAAAGCACCCTAGCCTTCCCGTCAGCTTGCTGCGAGAGAGAAGGCCACCGAGGTGCCATTCTCGACGGAGCCCAACGGGTCCTCAAAACTTCAGACGGGCAGATTAATCCAGCTTGGACAAGGGCTATTGAGTGCCGACGCGCATTAGGTAGAGAAAGAGGTTCGTCCGGTGCGGCGTTGAGGGATGGTGTCGGACGTATCGCACCGGCTGCCGATCTACGATGCGGATCTATGCCCTAGGGAGACCCTACATATGCCGGTTATTTCTTGTTATTTTGTACTTTCTACTTCGTACTTCGTACATACATACGAGTTACATACATACAACAGGCCCTACGGTTGAGCAAAGGGAAGAAAGGAAAGCATGTGTCCCAAGACAAGACGTTGCATCGACGCCTTGTCTTTTAGGGATGTGGAAGAGATGATGAAGACGCATACCCCAAGTTGCTTCTGCCACGTCATGTCCACGGAAAAGCACCCGCCACTTGTTGATCGCCCCCCCCCTCCCCTTGTCCTGTGTTCCGCTTTTACTCGTCCTTGTAGAAATCTCACCCTTTTCTCGTCTGCATCGTCCAATGGCCGCCCCGTGTCCGCGGCTCGCGACCGAATTGCCATGACGGATGCGAGTACGAGTTACGAATACCGTCGATTGAACACGGCCAAGGTCAGATCTCAACCTGGTAGTAACTACTTGGTAGGTACCTACGTGCATACTTTATACATGCATGCCGTCGGTATAGCCGTGGACTTGTCGACTGCCGCGATGTCACTGCATGCAAGTACAACTGTTGCATGTACACCGTGTCCAGAGACGGACAAGCACACCGTGTCACACGGGGTGGCCAGACCCCATGTCAGCTGCTGGGGCCTCTTCACTCCCCCACCCGCTGACCTTCTTCCTCCTGACAAGACGACGAGCCTGTTTGCCTCTGGTCACGAGGGACCGCGTCGTTGCCTCAAAAGAAGCAGACCGCCTAGAGTCACGTCACCGAGTTGACAGCAGCAAACACGCGCCACGGAATCAAGCTTGGAGATGAAGCGACGCCGCCCCGGGCGCTGGAATTGTCGAGCGAAGCAGCTCGTCGCATGCCGCCGCTCGTCAATCTGGGCGGCGGCGGCATGTGCTTCTTGGCCGCTGGCTGGTAGTACATACATATACATGCGCACATGCTCGTTGTTGATCTACCATGTCCAACCCGACGAAGCGGTTGCCCACATGCATGCATACATACACATCTCTATACAGAACGTGTCTGGCGGCGTGAAGCGACACGTCAAAGGGACGCTGGAGAGGTATGAAAAGCCGAGCAAGCGAGAGAAATGGTCCGCGGCCTTTTTACGCTCGCCATGCTCGGCTCTTGCGAGGGGCCAGGGCGGCTTTGCTGGGACATGACCTCTCGCTTGGCACATCCAACATCCCTACGAAGTACACGTGAGATACATGTAACTCGTAAGCTTGTAGGTATGCCTTGCCTTGCCTCGCCTTGCTTGCCTCACCATGTAAAGCATCCCAGCCAAGGCGCTCGCGGTACACGAGCTCGTATCGTACCAACACGTCCTTGCCTTATGCTGCCTTGCCTCGGGCATGTACAAACCAATAAAACCAAAGTAAACAACAAATGCTCCGTCTGCATGTAGTATAACATGCTCCGCGCCTGGAGCACCGATACCGGGAACAGGACTTGCCAAAGCTCGGCGGACAGGAACGTCGGCGACACGGGAGCAGATGGTCAAGAGCAGATGGTCAAGGAGGGGAAGAGTTCGAGCAGCATGGCCTGTTTGCTGCCCAGAGGCTGGTTGGGCAATCGACAAGGCCGGCCACGGCGATGCAGCTAATGGGAGGAGGCCTGTCATGTGGTGTGCGTGACACAGCAGTCTACACGGAGTGTGTGATTCTGAAAGGGGCCAAGAGAATCGACTGATGCCGTCGTCATTTCCACCGTGTCTCATCGCATCGAGATGACTGTGATCCATCTAGGGACTGTGATCCATCTCCCGGGCCCAGTCCGGGGACGAGGCGAGACCGGCCGCTCCGGAGATGGGGCGAGCCCGGACGCCCCACGGGGACACGGAGTCCGTCGCCGGCCGGAAAGCAAGAGACGAACGGCCTCGCTGGATTGACAATCCCCGGGCGTGTACGAAGTACGAAGTACATGATCCTTAATCCGCGCCTCATTTCCTGTTCTTGCCATATCATGTGTAGCCGCAACCGGATGCCCCATTGGCTTGCCATGACTTTGACAGCCAGCACGCAGCGAGAGACGAAAACCCAATAGTGGCCATTGGGCATATTTCTTCAGACGAAACTCCAAGTTTCGAAACACTTGTCTCGTGTCCAGCTCGTCTCTGTCGCTTCCAGCTCCTTCTCGCGGCATATGTACACTATGTACTCTTCTCCCAAGCGAGCCTCGGACCCTGATCTCGCATCGAGATGCAAAGGAAAGACGGAAGGAAACCGTCATCTTCCGAGGCGGGCCCCGACAAGGCCAAAACACTTGCAGCCAACTCCGGCTTCTTCCGACGACAGACGACCGCCTGAAATATGTCGCCATCCTAGTCGGCCAGCAGGCTTCCCCTCCCTCCCCCTCTCTCCAAGTGCCACCTCTCACATCCCACGTCCGCCAGTGCAGCCTGACGTCGATAAGGCACCGTCATCCAGATGCGGAATCGTGCAACCATGTTGCGTCAAGTGACCATGCCGCTCTCACTTCCACCTGCGTGTATTGTCTTGGATACTCTGCCACAGGCACACATCACTTGGCGGCATGCGACTATACCACACCAAAGCCATTTCGTCAAGCCTCTAGGCGCGGCTGTGGAGCCGGAGGCAGTCGAGGAGGGAGGAACAACCTGCTCGTTGCGTCACCTTCGCCCTCCTTCTCTATCTCGGCGTGAACCGCGAAATACTCTTCCGCCGACTTCCTCCCGCCGTGCCTATCGTCGTCGGGGCACCTCTCTCGCTCCAGCTTCATGTCCATAATCATGCTGAGCTCCGGGCAATAGTCAAACACCTTGCGACGCGTCTCCGGGTCCTTCCACGCGTCGGGGTTGAGATTGGCGCCTCCGTCCGGAATGTGGTAACCCATGGGCCTCTCCACAAACACGTGCTGCACCGCAAAGGCGCCATGCAACCTGGACACGACCTTTTCGCCCGGCATCGCGGACAGGCGCTTGGCGAACCACTCATCCTCGGGCTCCGAGTTGTTGTGGCGGCTTTGGAAGGCGAGAACGCGTCTGATGGCAGACACTCGCCGCAGGGTCAGGCCGCCCGTGGCAGAGAGCCGATCGTCGTCGGACCTACATGTCAAGCTTATCAGTCTTGCCAATCAGTCCCGCAAGCACGCTTCCGTACCGGAGAGCGCCTGCCCAGCTCCAGTCTAGCCACTCGTCGAGATCTTTGGGCGAGTTGGCGCAGAGGATGCTGTCGTGCTCGTACTTGAAAACCCATTCCACCCCGGGAAGGAACTCTTGGTAGAACCTGGCGTCTGTCAGGAGGCGGGAGATGTCTTCCTTTCCATCAACGGTCCAGGGCTTGGGCATCTTCATGACCGTCATTTTGCCCACGGCTTGCTGATACTTGATGACTGGGGCGCGCCCAACATTGTATACGCTCCACGGCGATCCGATGAAGAGGAATCGCCAGTCGGGCGGCACCACCGAGGCCATGTGCGTGATCAACGGGACCAGATGCGGGAGCGGGCGCGGCTCGATGAGGAGGGCGACTTTGGATGCATTGTACTGGGTGCGTCCATGGCCAGCTGGTTTCCAGTCGAGCACGAGGTTGGGGATTCTGCGTCGAGCCTCTTGAACGCGGATCGATAACTCGGCTTGGACCATGGGCCTATAACGCGAAGCCAGATGGGCAACCCACCAGCTTCAACACCTGTCAACACTTGGTCTGCGCAAAAGAGACGCATTCTCCATCTGCAACCTACGTCAGAGCCAGAGACGCGAGCACCAAAACTTTGATGACGATGAAACCCTTGCTCGAGCCGAGGACCGCCATGCTGCTGTCTGCCCTGAGGGAAGCCGCTTGCCCAGGTGAGAGAGATGGAGGTGAGAGCCCAGGTGAGGGAGATGGAGGTGAGAGATTGGCAAAGGCAGAAAGCAGAAAATGCCTGGCTGCGTCTGCATCAGGGAAAAATGTGGTGCAAAAATTACGTGGCAAATGTGTCACCGCTTCATGGCCCATGCCGGGCGTCTGGGAGGCAGGTTCAGGGTCGCTCCTTCCCCCTCGGTCCGTGACGCCAGGACTTCGCCAGTCTCTGCCGAAGCTACGGGCAGAAACGAGAAGCCATTCACCGCGGCTGTCCTTGGACGGCTTCAGCATCCCGGCATCCTGCAGCACCGAAACGCATTGGTCTGGTCGTCCACGTCCGCGGCACCATGGTCGATTCGTCGCAAGGCCAGGGACGGCCGTTTCGCCCGGTTCGCCTCATTGCCGCCGTCATCTGCACAAGGTTGTCGCCTCTCGACGCCCAGCCCCCTCCCATCTCGCCCTCAACCCGTCATTGGCTTCCGCTCTGACCAGTCCGTTCGCAGCTTGATGGTGCTTTTTATCTTGAAAGACGGCACCATGCCGCCTCTCCCCCCGTCTCCTCCGCCCTCGCCCTTCAACGCCTCCAAGCTCGCCCTCCTCGTCGAGGACAGGCCGCTCCCTGTCCTTGCGCCGCTCGTGCTGCACTTCATGGCCTCCCTGCCTCCCGACTGGCGCTTCCTGTTTCTTGGCTCCGCCTCGTCCGTGTCCGCCATCAACGCCTCGGTCGCCATCCGCAACCACGCTCGAACGGACAGGCTCGCACTGCGCCGCCTCCCCGCAAACGTGAGCACCTCGGGCCAGGAGATGATCAGCCGCTTCCTGACGTCGCGCTGGCTCTACGAGACGGCTGTCGCGCCGGCCGAGTGGCTGCTCGTCTTCCAGACCGACTCCATGGTCTGCGCAAACAGCAGGCTTGCCGTGGATGACTTCCTCGGATACGACTGGGTGGGCGCGCCGTGGAACCCGGATGGGACCTGGGGAGGCAACGGGGGCTTGTCTCTGCGCCGCGTGAGCCGTATCCTGGAGATTCTGCGCAACCAGGAACGGCCCGACGATTCTGAGCCCGAGGACGTCTGGCTCTCGGAGCGTCTCCTGTACTTTCCCAACAGCAAAATGGCCAACGGCTCCGTCTCGCTCTCCTTTTCCGGCGAGATCCACAGCGGCAGGCCCAAGCACGTCGTCCTGCCGTCCATGGCCAACGGCACCATCACCAACAACGACGGCGACTATGTCGAGGGCATGGACGATTGGCGCAACGGTTTCTACGAGCCCATGGGCTACCACACGGGCGGCGGCGGCATCTGGCTTCACTCCCCCCTGTGGGGCACGCCCGAGCTCCGCAGACACGTCTGGTCCTACTGTCCCGAGGTCAAGATGACGCTACCCATGGACGTGGCCCGGTTCGTGCCTGGAAACTGTGGCGAGCGCTGGTGACGGTGGAGGCATGGACATGGATGGCAGTGAGGGACAGGAGACACTATACGATTTCGAAGTGATGGGTACATGGAAATCTAGGACGCGTGGCCGAGAAGTGGCGATATGCGAGTTTGTCACATTCGAGTCCGTTTAGCTACGGACGCTGCTTGAAGGTAGGTGTCTTAATGCACGACATGTCCGCGGAACCATGATTACGATATCTCTAGTAGAAGCAGCAGTGGGGACAAACACACGCAAGCAGACTGCAAACACTCTGATATACTTCTTTCGGCCACCTCTACCCACGCGTCCCCCCCCTTTCTTCATTATCCGGGGTCCCTCGCCCCATCTAATTCCCCGTCTACCCTCGGCGGCCAACCGCCGGCCCAAATTCCCATACTAAAGAGCCAAATCCCAACCCGGTCGACACATGCATTGTATGCGTGACCAAGAAACGTGTGCTATGAGTCGTAAGACATATCAGACAACAAGGGAAGAGAGAAGAAGAAACATTAGGTTAGAGAAAGCCCGCCCTTTTCGCGGTCCGCCTAGCCCTCCATGGCGCGACCAAGGGCCCCAGCAATCTCGCCAAACAGGACGCCCTTGAAGACATTCTCGCCCATGCCCTGTGTCCACGCGCCCGCCTCACGAAGGCGCTCCTGCCAGATGCGCTTCTGCTCCGCGCCCAGCTCATCCCACGTCCTGGCCGGGCCGTGCACCGCCGAGTCGTGCACGCCCACCTGGATGCCCCGCCTCTGCTCCGACCCGGGCTGTGGCGGCGCCTCGAAGAGCACCACGGTCTCGCCCGGGGTCTTGAGGGCGTCGCCGCCGCCGCCGCCGACCAGCCTCGAGACGAGGTCGTTGTCAAGGAGACTCCCTGGGGATGACGACGGGTGGAGCTTGGGTGAGCGCAGCGTACCGTGCCGTGAGGATAGGGGGTTGGGGGCGAAGAAGACGGGCCGGCTCTTGCCGAACGTCTCCATGACGGCTTGACCGACGATGCCCATGAGAAGGACGATGAGGGCCAGGGCGACGAACATGGGGCGGGACGACGGTTTGCGGGAGCGCATCGCCACGACGTACCGCACGGGGCGGGGCGGGGCCTTTTTGTTGCGCGGCGCCCCGTCGACGTGTTTCTTGAGCGGTATGCTGTGCACGGCGACTGTCTGCTGGAGGGAGGTGCTGGCGAGCTTGACAAACTGCGCGCGGGCGTGCGTTTTGGGGGCGACGAATCGCGAAAAGGCCAGGCCCGTCATCTTGGCGGCGCCGTGGACGTCGACGAGGGTGCACAACGGGTGTAGGTCCTGGAGGAGGTTGAGCACCGTCGACGGCCGATGCTCGAGCGTATAGAGCGAAATGGACGAGTCGTGGCCCGCGACGGCGACGACGTACTGCGTGTTGCCCGGCGGCCCCCATGGCGGCGAGGGAGGCGACAGGTTAGCGACGGCCAGGGCGGTTGCCGAGGTCTTGCGCGGGATTCGGGCCGTGACGGCGATGCGGGCCTTGGGGTGGCCTGGCGAGGGTAGCCGGAAGCCCTGGATGAGCACGCCACTCCGGCCAGGCAGGTTGGCGGCAGCGAGGATGAAGTCGGGCGAGAGATAGCGGATGGAGCGGAAGACGGGCAAGCGGCCGTGGTCGTCGGGCATGGTGAAGATGAGCTCCGGGTCGCCATTTTGCTTGCCAATGTCGACGACGTGCAGCTCGTGCTTGTAGCAAAAGGCCAGCTGAAACTCGTCGTCGCCCCTCTGCACAATGTCCAAGTCCTCGGCATCTTTGGGCAGTTCCATGAGCCCCCGCATCTTGGGCCGCGCAGTGGCACCAGCACCGGCCGGCGCCTCAAAGACGGCAATCTGCGGCTCCTTGCCCATGGCCGAGGCGGCGGCGCCGACATTGCCTGCGACGCGCAACAGGCGCTGGTACGTGTCCGCGTGCGGGTTGGCAAAGAGGGCGGTCCGCGACACCTCTGCGACTCTGACCCTGGCGTCGGGGCCTTTTGACGAGGGCGAGGAGCGCGTCTTGGACTGGTTCCCGTCGATGGACAGCACGCGCAGGTGGTGGTTGGTGCCTCGGGCCATGTCGGCAGGGCTCGAGTTGATGCCGGCGTAGACGCGCGTCGACTTACCCCTCTGCGCACCGCTGCCGACGGCGAGGGACATGACGCTGTCCTCGTCGCGCGAGAGCTCAATGTCGCCCGCTACGCGCAGCTCATCCGGTGCAGGCGCCTCGAGGACCGTCTGCGACGACGTTGGTCAGGACCGGACAGGAAGAGGCGGGTTCTGGAACGGGGGAGGCAGGGGAGGAGTAGACACACAATCTTGTTGCCGACTCCAGACCCGCCGGCGCCACCTCCACCGCCGACCACGAGACGCTTTGCATCCTCGGGATCAAAGTCGAGGGCGTAGAGCGGGTAGTCGAGCTGGATGGTGGCACAGGGAAACGGCGCAGCCATGCTGGCTCTGGCAGGTGCTCGGGCCAGAATCAAAGAGCCAAGGGAGGAGCCGGACGATGTGATAGTGCGATGAAGGGTCGAGGAGACTAGGCGCAGTGGGCGAGTCGTGGGCGATGCTTGCTGGGTCGCATAAAGGGGAGGAATGTCGTCGACGTCCGCCAGCTTGTTTCTGCTGCGTGCCTGCCTCTTCATATACCGTACTTCGTAGTAATATTCAACAAATTGAGCCGGTCTTGGCGTTGGAAAATGCGGGGCACTCCAATGATCATAGGAGGACAGATTGCGCTAACACCCAATCCCCGCTGCCAAGACCGGCTCAATTTGTTGAATTACTACGGTATACGAAGTACATACGTGGCAGAAGACACCGTGTCGGCTACGTACCCTACCCCAGGCCCCATCCACCCGCCTAGCTCCGTTCCGATGCGACAGCCGGCTAAGTATGTATAGGGCGCCGGCTATAGCTACGGGGCACACGCGGCACACGCTATGCCCCCGGAGCTGTAACAATATGCCCCACTGCCGGCCCCGACACGGCGCCCGGCCCGGAGGAACACAACCGACGACCGGCCACGTTGCAATGGCAATGCCACATGACCTCCGCCTTTAACTGCTCGTCTCGCAATCCAACGGTCCGTCCAAGTAAATTCTCATACATGGCCTCAGGTCCACACAGCACTTCATTACGCTTTCCGTCACCAAGTGTATTGGCCCTCTTAACGTGCCCATCTCTCTCTAGCCTGTACCTAGAACTCGACGACATCACAATGGGTAAAACAAAAACAAAAGGAACCAAGAGAAAGGGTCAAAAAGGTCGACCCTGCGCAGCTGCACGCAGCAAAACGCCCCTTTCCCCATACCGGGCCCCAAAACACCTCAACTTTGCTGCTCGGCAACCCGGCCCGCCACATTGCCAGTTGGTCTCAATTGCTTGGGTATCTCTTCCTCCTCTGATCCACACTCGACGTCTCATCACCTGGGTATACTGCCCAACTCGTGACAAAGGAAATACACCAAAATGCAAATGTAAATGACAAGTCCACACTCAACTGCGATCCCAAATGCGTTTCCGTTGGTTATGATTAAATGGCAGCAACCAAAATGAATAAAACAGGCTCCGCCCCATCGTCATCTGTCTTGAAGGAAAGTCGGAGCGGTTGACAACAACAACAACAACAGCAACAACAACTGAGCAGAGTATGGGTACAAAACGTCATGTAAAGAGATAAAGCAGTATGAAATGTCAGTTGCCCGACCATCATGTGTATTCTTTTCGGCGCCCCAAACAAGAATCAAAGAAGAGAAACGACTAGGTTGATATTAGGGTCTGCAAGTAAGTCTTTGCAACCGAGACGCACCAACAGTCTCTCGACAAGGCCCTTGTTCTCAATCATGCTCGACAGAGCGGCCAAGTCATGGGTCGGGAGCGTCGCCAGCATTAGTGCCATTGGGGGGCATGGCCGTCGTAAGGCTGTCTCGGCGCAGTTGCCCACCCAGTCTCGTATTGCCGTGGCTGGGCGCGCCGCCACTGCCCCGTCCTCGGATCTTGTTCCTGAGGCTGTCCCGCTCCCATGCCTTGGCCAGCCGGCGGTCCGTCAATCGCTCTAAAGGGCGGCAGCCGTTCGCCACCGCCCGACGAGGCTGCCGACGGCGGCCGCACCGGAACCCCGTACCCCGAAGCCCCCGATGCCAAGGTTGGCGGCGGCGGGCCGACTGACGCCCCATAGACTGGTGCCGAGAATTCGGGACGGTCGTCGGTTCTTCGGCGTTGGGCTGGCCGTTCCACCGACGATGGATCGCTCGCGTATCCCTGAGACGGCGTCGGCATTTGGCTGTGCTGTCCTGGGCTCCTCTCCGTGTGCGAATCCGAGCCTTGTTCCGAGGGGCTCGCTGGCCCGCCGGCATGCTGATGAATGCCCGGCGTGCGCGCCACAATCTCTCTCAGTCGGTTGCGGTCATCTCGATAAAAGTCTCGCTGCCGCCTAAGGCCATCCAACTCCTCCATCAACTGCTGCCGCTCGTCCTTGAGATCCTGAAGCTGTCTCGCGTTCTCCTCTTGCATCGTCTTCTTTTTCCTGCGGTGCCTCGTCGATGCCTTGGCGTTGCGCTGGCGCTTTTCGTCTGCCTTTTTGGACGCTTGCGAGTAGTCGACTTGAACAGGAATCGGTGTGTCGCTCCCCGGCAAAGTCATGAATGCTTGCTGTCCGTCTGCGCCTGCCATCCCTCCGGATCTGCGCATTGCGTCTGACCACGGCGCCAACCCATCCCCAGGTCCTCCAATGGCTGAGAGGGGTCGGCTTGGTGGTGCGCCATGCTGAAACTGCGGAGGCGCATGCAGCGACTGATGGCGGGTATGCGACGGCGCGTACGAGGCTTCCCCGCCGCGTGCCAAAGGATGCCCGGCTGCTCTAGGGGATGTCATCTGCGAAGAAATCAAACCTCTCCCGGGGCCGTGGTGAGGCCCAGGATGATGTCGGCCATCGTCGGCCTCCGTCTCGTAAGGGCGCTTGGCAGAAGATGAAGCGGAAACAAACGACTGCGGCCGCAAGACTCTCTCGTGAGACGGGATAGCCTGGGACGGGAACGTCGCTCGCGGAAGCCTAGGGCTCGATGCCCTCCTGGGGTCGTTGACCGAATGAAACGGGAATGCAGTGACGGGTGAGTTGCGCCCAGAAGACGATGGCCGTCCGAGGGGAGTCGCTGGATGCGAGACTAGACCCGCATGGGCTTGATAGAACAATCTGGGACGAGGAAATGTCCGTGAGGGAAATGCTGTCGAGCCGGCGTCGCTCGGTCGCGAGGAGAACGGGCGGGGGCCCTCGGCCGCCACGAAATGCGGCTCAGATGGGTTCAGAATGTTGTGAACCCCTAAAGCCTTGGGAGGAAGATACTGCGACCGGCGACCATCTTCTGCGGTGGGCATGCCGACCGATTCCGGGCGAGCATTCCCGCCACCGTGAGGCGGCACATGCTGGCGAGGGGATTCCTCTTGGTGCCTGACGGGGGATCGTGAAGACGGGCGAGACGCAGGGCGAGGCGCAGGCCCCCTCTGCGACATCGAGACCTGATCCCCTGCGTATTCCTGATCCGCAGGACCGGCACATTGAACTTCTGCGCCGTCTATCGGAGACTCTTCTGCCAATTGGTTCAGAAAGCACTTCAGGGGAGAGCCGACGGGTCGCCCCTGAGGCGTGGATGGGCTTGGAGGAGAGTTCGGTGTCGTTGCGGCCGTGAATTCGGGAACCACGGAGACGGGACTGTCTTGGACAATTGTTGCCTGCTGCCACAGGCCGGTCGACGGATAGGCCAGTGGTGGACTCTTGGTCGGCTGGCCACAAACTGCCGGCGGTCTCGGTGTCGGAGGATGGAGTACAGACGGCGCCTGAGTTGGAGGCGACAGACGAATCCGTCTTGTCGCAGTTGAAGAGTGCGGATGCAACCAGAACAAGCGCGAGTAACGGACGCCAAGGACAGGACGTGTCTGTGCGATGGCTCGGTGGTGCGGAAAGAATGCTCGAAGCTCAAACGGCGAGGCGTGAATAGTGCTCTTGGTTGGATGAACTGCGCGTGCAGTCGAGACGACTGCCTTTCGAGGGCGAACCCACTCGCGGGTAACCAAGTGACCTTGCCGCCGCTCCCCTCGCCAGTCCTACCTTTGGCGGTGACGTCCCAGATTGCGGGCTAGAAGAGAGTCGTATTCCGGCAAGCAGGGGATCTCGATGTGCTCTCAGCTTTCGCCAGGTATATCGGAGGAGCGATGACGACAACAGTGAGTCCGAGTCTGTTGTTGATGGCCGGCAACCAGGATTCTCGCAAGATGGAGAGCGGGCGGTGACGGGACGCGTCGAGAATCGGCGAGACGGATTCGCGTCCGGCGTGAGAAGGCAGTGGCAAGCCTTGAATTGACGACGGGTTCGATTAGGGTTTACAAACTGTCGTCAGTCATGCTCAGACCAGCTCGCTGGACCAAAACGTGGGCTGAACAGGCGCAGGATTAGGTCGTTAGGGGACAAGCTCGAATGACGAGAATAGGCCGGAGCTGCTAAGGGGACAAGGGACGGGGTAAAGGGCCTTGCCAATCAAAGGACCTGGCCCCTATGGCTGGCTTGTCGAGGCAGCGGTATAGAGCAAGGAAACGGTGCCAATGGCAGAGACCCAGGCTAGATGGCAAAGAGCCAGATGAAGTCAGCCACTGGACGGTTGCTAATGCCTAGCCCGGCCATACACTGGCACCCGACCAATTCCGCAGCGCCTGGCCCGCCAGTTCCCTTGCCGTTCTCCAGCTCACGGTGTCTCACGACTGACGGACAGTACGGTGAGGGGTGGAGGCAAAAGGGGGCAGTTTTTAGAGGCAAAAAGGAAAAGATGCAGAGAGCCGTTGCAGTGTTGGGCTCCGCGTGGGAGGAACAACACAGACCGGGGTTGATGGGAATGGCTCATGGGTCGCCAACTCTCTCACTCATCAATACCGAGTACATACTCCGTACATGCGTGCTCGTACATGGCAGCAGCCAGACTGACAGGGGGTGTCATCTGTTTGCCAGACACTGCGCGGTGCTACTGTGAGCCTTTCATCCCCCCCCCCCCCGGTAGCAGGCCGGGCCTGGATGGTTGGGTGGTGGCCAGGCTGGCGGTCCAGGCCGGGTTTCTGGTGGCGGTTGCAATTTTCCCTCTGTCCCTGTCTCGCTGGAGATGTGTCGAGCCACCACCCCAGTGTCGACGGAAGCTTCCTCGGACATTCGATGGGCGAAAAAGGAAAGTCTGGAGCTACCCGGTTCGGTTCATCCGAAAGTTGCCTCTACAATGTCCCTTGGGCCGGCCACGCACGTGTAATGAGTAGGGAGGATTCTCATGAGCCTGATATAATGCGCGCATCCCCCCAGACAGAGCATGTCGGGACGGCCATGTCGGGACGGCCATGTCGAATACCGCCCCCTTGTGGGTAGGGGCAGCAGCCCCGGGCATCTCAGCAGCCAGCCCAGAGACGCCGGAAAGCTCTGCGATTTTTGCTGGGACACGGTTTTCCGCAGGCGTCACCGTGGCCGCTCTGGACCGCAAGGCAAGCCGAAGATGAAGATTGCCGCGGGCCATGGACTATCCGAGATGGCCATGGACTCTTGCCTATGCCAAAAGCCAGGACAACGTGGGAAGACCAAGACGAAGCCCAAGCAACGCCGACCTCAGCCCAGCCAGCAGGACCTCGGGCTTGCTGACCGCCATGGAAGACCCAAGATAGGGTCGTGGGAGGCTAGGATGGAAGCAGCAGCGCCATGGCCAAATCAGGTACGTACCTGGCCCTGGACATGAGCTAGAAACAAAGACATGGTTGGGATGCAGAAGCGGCAACGGGATTTCCAGACGAGCGGTCGACAGCACTAGTGCTGGGTGCCCGAGTGGGTCGAGGTCCAAGACGCTCGCCATGCCAGTTGAGCCGCCTCATCAGGCTAGGCTTGCCCAAGGTGACGGCCACATGTCCGGGAGGGAAGAAGGGGGGAGGGCCGGGGGCGGGAGAGCAATGGTCTCCGGGCTGCAGGCGTGCAGAGCGCCTTGCAGCGCAGAGACAAGAGACGGGGAGGGCCTCTTACGCCCGCTGTCTGCATCAGTATCCGTACTCAATGCCGACCGACGTATGTACTTGTTGCGTGACAAGGCGCTGGCCGTGAGTGCGGTAGTATCAGTTGTGAGGCAAAACTCGTTGCTCGAGCTGGAGAGGCAGACTTGGCGGCTGCGGTGCCTCGCTCGTACATCTCGCTCGTACATTGGCGGCGGCTGGCGGCAATGGCGCGTTGCTAGAATTGTATGTACGACAGCGGAGATGAGCGTGGATGACGGGAGCTCCAAAGCGCACGCGGCCCAACCAAAGCGCAACATGATGCTAGGGTTTGGCCTGGGGCAGCCAATTTTCCGACCTGTTGCGTATGAAATGAGGCAATGTGCTCCCCGGCGACAAGAGGAGGAGGACAAGGGAGGGAGGTGTATTCTGATCGAGGCCATGCCGTCTTTGTCGAATGCTCATGGACGACGCAACCACGGAGCCGTGCATTGTTGGCCGGCACTCGCAGCGCTCTCAGGCACGTCTCTGTCTTGTCTGTGTCCCTGGTGGTGTACCCGCAAGTACATACACACCTGGTAGGTGGTAGGTGCCTGTTGCGTGTGCGTGTGTGTGCATATGTGTGCATGTCCCGGCCAAGGCGAGATGCTTCGTGATGGTGTTTTCTTTTTCTTTCTTTTTTTCGGGGGGGGATGGCCAACTCCTACCCAATCTACGAAGTACCTAGGGGTACGAATTAGGTATGTGCCTGCCCTCTGTTCTGTTGCTCTCTTCCCGACACCCCCTCCCCCCCTGTGCACCTTTATGTTTTTATTGCCGGGATCGGCCCCCCCATCTCATCCCCCAACACAAAACGGATAGGCCGGCCAGATATCCCGTGCTTTGCCCTTTCTCATGGCAAGGTCATCGTTCGCCTGCCGATGCCGTCATTCTAGCGTCATGCTGCGGTGGGCGAGGCAAGGGGCGAGGGCAGTGGAAATGCTCGGCGCGACTCTTTCTCGCAAGCCAGATGGTGCACATGCCAGGCACCTACTACCAGGTGGTCTGCGTGGTACCTGTATGTAGGTAGGGCCCAGGTAGGTACCCAGTTAGTACATACACAACACAGGTGGCTGCCGAGACCGACTTTTCTATCCGCACACCTGGAAGTATTGTTCCTCGTTGGGTCGGTATCGTACGGCGGTAGTTTTCTGCAGTTCCACGCGAGACATGTTTCTTTTCCACGTCCGCTTCCAAATGTCCGTTGGATAACCGGGCTGCAGAGTGTGGTGGTGTGTGGACAGGGTAGTAGTAGTATTGTCAGGGACCGGGTAGGTATCCAATATATCTTGCAAAGTAGGTACGAATACATACTACTATTCGTACGAAGTACAGAGTATTGTCTGCACCACTGCTCCGACTGAGTCCCAGGTGAAGTGGCAAGGTGAAGTGGCAAGGTGAAGTGGGTATGCATATATGTACCTATATCATCCAGATCCGTACATCTAGATTTATCTGTACATACATACATACATACGCGTATCATGATGCCTTACTAATTAATGTCGCGTGGAGCTTCGACCCTTGAAGTGCATTATTAGCCTTACTCCTCCGTACATAGGGACACGACGCTATGCTGTCGTAGAAACCCAACGCTCGTCGACCGCTAGCAGGCGGTAATGGCGTGGACGAGATGACGACTCACAGGCACCACCCATGCCATGGCATAAAACCACAAAATAGGTAGGTACAACCTACATAGTCGAGGCACAGACAAGGTCGCCCCGAGTACCGCAGAGTCACGAGCACGTGCCTCGCATACTTTTTCCCTTTTCTTCCTTTTCCTCGCATCTTCTTCTCTCGACAACAACTCCTCGCCTACTACGCAGCCGGGCACGTCAGAACAAACAGACGGGCCGACAGGGAAAGCCTCCGTGCGTCGTATAGATTCGGCTAGCGGCTGACGAGCATATCCTTCTTGCCTGCTACTACGTGTCTCGCATGGCGGGTGATCCGTGCTGTCGTCAAATCGATCGTCGACGGTATCACCTACATAGACGCGTATGTACATACGAAGTACGAATACGAATACATGCGAAAGCTGCAGCTTCCTTCGGAATAGGTAGCTCACCCCGTACCACCCCAAGATGCGTTGTACGAAGGCTAATAAATACTCTCCTAGTCCCGGCGGACTTGACTTGGTTATTGGCTTTCTCCCCGCGAGCGTCAGACGGTTCACAGCATGCATGGCCGACTCGAATACCCTGTCCCTGTGACTGCCCCCTCTCAATATGTATGCGACCCGGGGTATGCTGCCGCTACCGGATCCGACGCTATGGTTCGAGCTCGAGGATGCCCCGGAGCTTGCGTCAGGACACCTCTGGGCCGTGTGCCGACCTTGTTCGCATGGGAAACGGGAAACATCAACCATGATATTGATCGTCGGTCCACCAAAGACAATATGCAAGAGAAAAGGAAGCGTGTGCAGCCCAACACTCAAGCGTGCCAATCAATCTCTCGACAAGCCAGCCAACCACACCTAGCTGCAGGGGGTCTCCGACCGGACTCTTGCTGCTCAGCTCGCCGCCCGGTTCTCTCTTTGTTCTCTCTTCGTAGCCCACAACAGCCCCCCCCCCTGTCATCGAAGTCGTGACAATGACTGTGGAGCAGTGGTTGAGATGTGCAAGGTGCACGTCACCACCGGTTGACGAGAAGAACCGGGGAAATGAGGTGCCAAATGAAATCAGCATCTGGCAGGGGTTGTCCAACAAATCGACCTTTATCCGACTGGCGCCGCTGTTTTCCCTACCCTTCCAGGCGTGAAGGGCCGTCGCTGCCCAAAATGAAGAGAAGCCAACTATGTACATACTAGACCGGGCCCCCCTTTTCCCCAAAGCAAGGTGAAACGAGTGAAGAAGGCGAGAGACAAAGACGGGCCCTACCGGGAAATGGGTGGTCTAGGACATTGGGCTCAGAGTCTCGCCGACGATTTCTCAGCCCTCGGCCCCGACGGTGGTGCGTTTACGCAAGTCGTTGCCATCACTTGCACCTGGGACGGACCCCCATTTACCGACTCGGGGAACTACATGTTCAAAGACTCACGGATCCTCGTATCTTGTCCGATCGCCAGCCAGCCAGCCTGCAGGTGCATGGCCGCATGAAGCAAGATGTGACGCAGCAGCTGCAGTCTGGTTTGAGATTGGACCGAGATCGAGAAAAAGAAAAGGTCGAAAGGGACATGCCACGGCTGGTATTCGTCGAGTATGAAGAAAGAATGCTGCCACGAGGGCCGCAATACTAGGTATCACTCACCGACCCATCAAGGTTATTGTCCTTGCAGAACACACACTCCCTCCCCCTCTCGGGCCTCCACCCTGGCCGGTGTCTGGGTTGCATGTTCTCTCGCGAGAGGCAGTTGCTGGACAGGAGCGACAGCTTCCCTAGCCATGATTGTGGAGACAAGGGAGGGCGTCTTGTCAAAAACGCACGAGGTGTCGAGCCGCCGAAATGCCGCATGGCATGCATTGCATCTGCATCGCTGGATGTCATGTAACCGGGGTCCCGTCACCTTTGCCGGTTCATGTGGGGGATGCCTGACTGCCTGTGACTCGATGAAGCCATCAGCTGAAGGCGACGGGCACAAGGGGCTGCGTCGACACCCGCAAGCAGGATGCGTCTCCCCGCCCAGCTCAGGGCGCAATGCCGAGGTGGATGGCATCGCAGGGCCCAAGGGCGGGATGCCAAGTGCCCCAACAATTGCCTGCTGCTGGATGCATCGCGTCCTCGGGCATGTAGCGAACAGATGGCAGCCAGCGTGGTGACACCCCACGGCCAATGGAACCAGCCTCGGTCATTTACGCCATGTACATATGCCCGACATCAGCCTGATGGACGTTCCGAATCGGCGCCGGGCACCAATGGCCTTTTCTTTTGCTCGTTGGCCCGAAGCGATCTAGTCGACGATGGCTGCAGCTACTCTTTGAGACGGCGCAGAGGAACTTGACAGCGACCCGACTCGGGCAATGCGGTTGGCCAAGTGATGTCGTGTCTCAGCCCTTCCGGCTTCCCCGGGCTATGGACAAGTCGACATGGACAAGTCGACATGGACAAGTCGACATGGACAATACAATGCGCGTGGTGCAGCGCTGGTATGCGTCTTGCCGTAGCCACGTGAAGAGGTTGGTTGGATGAAGAGTCGTGGCCACGTGCAGCCGCCGAATGCAAGGCGAGTCGTTGATTCCCTTGTTGGCACCTCGTGGAGGAGGAGCTACCTGATATAGACCCGGAAGACTTCTCTTATCCCCGTCATTTTCTGAAATGAGGAGGCCATTACGCAAAGCGACCTGTCGCCTGCACCATCTTGGGGACTGTCGATCGATCCCAAGACGGGCATCATCACGAGCTCACACACTGCCGAGAGAGAGGCAACGGCGGGACAGAGCATGGGCCAATCAAGCTCTGGGCTAGCAGGTTCTCGTTGGCTGTTGCAGGCTGCGATGACTTCATTGTGGCCAGCCCTCGATCCCAGAGGCCTTTTTCAGCATGACGAGGCACAAGCCAATAATCGGTTTCACCATGTCCACTTATCTCTTCCGTCCACACTGGTCCCCCTCTCGGTCTCGCTCGACCTCGAACCCGCCACAGTTTCGGCTGCGCAGCCAAAACATTCGTCAACAAATCGAGACTGGCCGCGTGGAGGCTGCCGCAGTGCACATGACGAGATGACGGACAAGTGGACGGTTGAATCGCCATGGCTCGAATTACACTGCGCCCTGGCCGAGGGGCCTTTCTACGAAAAAGCGGCCAATGCGATCCGGTTCGTCGACATCAAGAAGAAACAGCTGCATACCGTGTCACTCGACCAAGGCCGCTCGTCGCTGCAGACGATCCAGCTCCACGTCTGTCCCACCGTCACGTCGGATATCCAAGGCGTGGACCCGCGAGAGCGGATCCTGTTGGGTGTCAAGCACGGCGTCGCCATACTGCATCGCAAGAAGGGCACGTACGAGATGCTGGCGCACTTTCGTGAGCCCGACAACGAGCGCCTGCGCAGCAACGACGGAGCATGCGACCCGCACGGGAGATTTTGGCTCGGCAGCATGACCGACTTTGGCCTGGGAGAGTTCCAGCCCGAAGGTAACAAAGTTCTGTCAGAGGAGTCGCCGGGCCCCCTCGACGCCCCCCCCCCCCCCCCCCCCCGGCGCACGCCTTGCTCACCGCATCCGTCCCATGCGCTGGCCGGCTGATTCTTGATTCGCCCCAGGCTCTCTCTTCCGTTTCAGCCACAACGGCTGCCAGGACGAGGTGATGAAGGGGCTCACGATCCCCAACTCGGTCGGGTGGTCGCCCGACGGCGGCACCATGTACTTTACGCACTCCAAGGCCCGCAGGATCCTGGCCTGGGACTATAACGCATCATCGGGTGCCCTCACACAGGAGCGCCTCTTCTATCAGCACGGCGGACATGGCGAGCCCGACGGCTTCCGCATCGACGTCGACGGCAACCTCTGGAGCGCCGTGTACGGCGAGGGCCTGGTGCTCAAGATCAGCCCCGGCGGCGACGTGGTGGGGCGTGTGAGGCTGCCGACGCGAAACGTCACTTGCGTCCAGTTTGCGGGGACGGAGCTGGTGATCACGTCGGCGGCGGACGAGGCAGAGGACGCCGACTCGGTGAGCAGGCGGCATGGCGGTGCCGTCTTCAGGGTGGACGTGGGAACGCGGGGGCTGGAGCTCTTTGAGTTCAAGATGGGTCCTACAGCGAAATGAGGCGCGAGCATTTAATCTGATGTTTCTGACGCATCATGTGTGAGCCGGTGTCTCAGTGGAGCTCATGCAAGGACATGGCCGCCGGGCAACTGAGGGATCTCGAGGAAGACGATGGCGGACATTGGGCACGATATCCTCGAGGCCATTGGACAAGAAGCCTCGAGGCCATTGGACAAGAAGCCTCGAGGCCATTGGGCAAGAAAGGCCTCGAGGCCATTGGACAAGAAAGTCGTCGAGGCCATTGGACAAGAAAGGACATTGTTGATACGGACCCTCGGCCCAGAGGCAAAGTCGGCCCCTGAAGACGACAAGGCCAGAGAGTACCGTACCTCGCGCGTACATACTTGGATGCATACGGAGTATCGCACGGAGTTTTCCGTGTCCGCATCCGTACGCACGACAACAATAACCTCTCGGCAGGGTTCCATGGCCGACGGTCGGTCTTGTGCCCCCCTGTCCCGGGCGCCCGCACGTCGAACCCCACAATCGGTGACGCCGCCCCCCTGCTCGGTCGCAAGGCCGCGTGCTCTGCACCATCTGGTTCCCGCTGTCATGCTTGTCTTTGCCATGCCGCTCCAACGGGCTGGTCAGGAGGTATGTATGTACTACCGTACATGTATACTGGAAAGGGGAGTGGGTAAACAATGGGATTTATCAAAGACAAAGACGGGCCCGGCACGACGACGACGACGACGACGACGACGACGACGGACTCGTGGCGGCCATGCATCCCCCTGCCAGCGGCAACAGTTCATGCGCGTTCACCGCCGCCTCACCGCTCCCCCAGATGGGCGGCCGGCGTGCATACCGGCACGTACACGCATGTCTGTCTTGTCGCCGTGCTGTCTGTACGGCTGTCTGTTTGCACAGACCTACGTACTACTATCCCGTATTTGGTGCAGAGTACGGGCACAGATGGTTGTCTCTGAAGACGAATCTCTACACCTGCCTCGACTCGTTGCGTCTGGTACGTGTCGTGTGCTGTACGGTACGTATGGAGGACGAGTCAGTTGTCATACAGCGTCTGGGTAGATGGAGCACGCCGACATGTCGCAAAGTGGTATGCACGCATCTGCTTTGTGCATGTAGAGCTGTCTATCCATCTTCACATTCGGCGAAGATGGATACTCGTGCTCCGGTCGAAAAATGGGCAAAGACGACGAGGAAGACGGGCATAAGTGTGATGGAGGAAACGAGATGAGGCCTTCACAAGATGATGAGCGTGGGAGAAAATCAAACGAAACAGTGAATAGGCAAGAGGCTGAAGAAAGGGGGCCCGAGGCAGCATCAAGGCGGCGCTCTGCAAAGGGCTGCAGCCTTGCAACGAGGGCCCTGTATCAGGCCCTATTATTATATCAGGCCCTATTATTATATCAGGCCCCTGTACGAAGTATCAGAGGACCATCAGAGGCCCTGTACGGACATCAGAGGCCCTGTACGGACATCAGAGGCCCTGTATCAGACAGAGGCAGAGTATCAGAGGCCCTGTATCAGAGGTACAGCTACCTGGCAAGCCCCCCCGAGCCGATGCAAGCAGCGGGGCGAGTCGTGGCAAACATCAACAGCGGCAATGTACCGATACCTGGCATCACGTCGCAGAGAACGGGTCGGAGCTAACGACGTCAAGGCCGCCCGTTTCACGTCGCCGTCATTTCCTCGCTCTCTCTTCATCTCCCTCGCTTCGGCCGACGAGCCCAGACGCCACCGGGATTGGAATCTTGCAAGTTGCCAAGTTCTGGACACAAGCAAATGACGCCTCACAGGCCTCGGTCGTCGTCTCGGGGTCTTGGCCCCCATGACGCCTTGTCCTCGCGGCCGGGGGCATTCACCGCTCCATCGAGGAAAGAAAAGCCTTCAGACCGGGCCTGTCAGCTGCTGATGATGTGCTTGAATCGCCACGAGGGGGCCGGCGTGAGACTCGGGGGGGTCCTGGCGGCCATGGTGAAGCCTCGTCGTTCCAGCGGTCAAGAGGAGGGAGCCTGTCATGGCTTGCGCCGTCTCAGCCGACGGCCCTGCACCATGAGGCTTGACGCCGCGTCCGTCTTCCTGTCTCTCTGCCGCTGACTCACTCTCTCTCTCACACTCTCTCTCACACACTCTCTCACTCACTCTCACTCTCACTCTCACTCTCACTCTCACTCTCACTCTCACTCTCACTTACTCACTCACTCACTCACTCACCCTCCCCCCCCCTCTCCCTCTCTCTCCCTCTCCCTCTCTCGCCTCCAGCCTCGGCTTCGCTTTACTCGACACGCCTTGCTGAAAGACGAGATGCCGAGCTGCGTGGCCCTTCGTCAAGTCACATCTGCGCTCAAATCTCGACGAGCAACACCACCCCCCTAAACCCCTTGGTCCGCCTCACTCACATATACCATACTATACCCATCTGTCCTTGGCAGGGTACACACAAAGGCCCGAGGAAACCGACCCCGGACATCTGTCGAGGGTGCCACGAGGGGGCCACGCCGCACCCGCTCACTTGGCCTCGCCGCGAGGAGGGGGGGCCCAGGGCCAGGCCCCATTGTATCCCGACAGCCTCGTCCTCGCCCGATCCACTCGTCGTCCGCCGATGTCCAACGCCGGGTCCCTCCCGCCCCTCCCCCGGCTTGCCGCTTCGAGTCCTCGGGAACTGCTTGGCGGTTGGTGGAGCACTCCTCCCCTCTTCCCCTCCCCCCCTGCCATCCCCGCGCCGGGCCAATGTTTGGGGGAAGGGGTGAGGCCAGCGTGCTGGAACCCCCCGCTGCTCCGCCGCCGAGTCCGTGAACCCTTTGTCCTCCATCGTGGCCCGATCGCCGTGCCTTGCCTGTCACCTTTCCGAGCCAGACGGGTAGGGGGAGGGTGGGGCAAGGGGCAAGGGGCAGGGTGGGAGGAATGGGGGAACGTGGCACCCGGGGGGGAGAAAAGAAAGGACATGGACAGACGCGTGAGGGAGAACAGAACGTCTTGGATGATTCCAGCGTGCAGTACAAGCTACGCCACAAACAGTACACGCAAGAATAGGGGGGTGGAGGATCAAGAGCCGGCGAGGCAAACAACAGGTTATCCGGTACTCGTGGCCCAAGGAGGAGTCACATCAACACCCCCCCTCCCGGGCCCAGCGTCCCCCCCTTGGCACATCGTCCCCCCCCCCTTCAGCCTGGCCGCCGCAACGGGTCCCCCAGCCCGGCCCGAGCCAGCGCCCCGCGGGCCGGTCCCTTGGAGAGACAAAACGGCCCGCATGACGCCGCCCAGCCGCAGCAACATCCATCCATTGGCCCGCGCTGCTGACGGCCGGCCCTCGGTATGGCGGGCGGTGGCGCAAGGGGGAGAGGGGGACGAGGGGGGAGTCGGACGGCGGCGTTCACGGCATGGCTCTTCCTCGACTATTGCTTTGCCCTGACCTCTCTCTCTCCCCCCGCCCGTTCGTCCTCGACGGCAACGGTCGAGCCTGGCGCGGCAGCCAAGGCGGAGCCGTCATGTCCGCCGTCGCGTGCCCCCCTCCCCCCCCCCCCCCGTCTTTGCCCCCTATCCTCGCCCGCACGACGACGCGTGATCAAGGCCGTGCCACCTCCGCCATGGGGGGGGTCTCACCCCATACGACAAAGCGTCGACAGTCGACTTCCCCCTTTCCAAAGGTAGTTTGGCTACAGGCGGATCTGGATGGGATGGAAAGACGTGTGCCTGCCTCGCCGGATAGTTGCCCGACGTGCAGAGCCAGGCCAGCAGCGGCACATGGACACTCATGCATACGTACGAAGTATACAGTGGCACACTCGCTCTCTTCCATAAATAGCCCGTCGGGGGGGCGTGGTCGCGGTGCCGTATCATGGCCCTTCTCGGCACCTGCGGCTCCGTGGCTACAGGATATACGGATGCAGATACTCCGTACGGAGTGTCCGTACTTCGTACAAGCTTCGTACGAAGTACATGGAGGTGCATGGATGGATGCCTCGGGCACATGCGGTCCTCTGCATCATTGTTACCGTGCCTGCTGCAGCCGAAATACTCGTCCATGACGCAGACGAGGAAACGTCTTCTCACTGGCCCCCTCTCCAATCAACCGTGCCTTGCCTGGCCCCGTGCCGTCCGTCCCCTTCCTCGCTTCTTCTTCGCATCAGCCACTCCATGCCATGGCCATAAACAATGCCAGCCTGCCTTTATTGCCTATCCTGCCTATCCTGCCTACGAACCATGCACCGTCAGCCCAGCCTCTCCCCTTCTCGACGGCCTCTCGGCCTACCAACTGTCAGCCCAGCCTCTCCCCCTCTCGACAGCCTCTCGACGGCCCGCCAAGCGCAGCCATCCCCTGATGCCAACCCGCGCCTCAATCTCGCCGGCCCTGCCCTCGTGTGCCACTCCAGCTTGCCCCCCGGAGGTCCGTGGTGATGACCAAGTCATCCCTGTGCCTCATGTGAACCACAATCGTCAAGCCTTCCATGTCGACGTCATCGGGCGTTCCTTGCTGGGCCACCCCGTCCTCGACTCCCTTGTCCCTCTGACTCGGCCGCCCACCCCCCAGTGCCTCGTCAGCGTCGCACGAGTTCAGCTCCGTCTTCCATTTCTCCATCTCCCCCCTGAGATCCATGTACCGATCCCGCCATAAACATCCGCGGCACTCTGGCGACGAGCAGTCCCTGGCATTCTCCCAGCCAACTTGTGCTTCTCCGTCCTCCGGTGATGCAGGGCCCCCCCATGGCGTTTGCGAGGCCTCTCCAGCCCTCATCGACGCCTCCAGCTCTTCCTCCGCCTTCTTTTGGGCAAGCGAGCGCTCCACCTGCCTGACCCTGAGCGTCGCCCGTGTCACCGAAGATTCCGCCCGGGATTCCGCTGCATGGGAACCGCCCGATGTGGCCTTCTGGTGGTTACAGTCCTGCGGCGGAGTCGTTGACGTCGGATCACAGAAAACACAAGCGTTGGCCCTTTTGTCGAGCCGCGGCCGCGCCATCTCGGCCCTTGTCTCCGTCAGGTTCTGGCGCCACCGAGACGCCGGAGTGGACGGCGCGGTAACGCTGCCAGGCCACTTACGGCCCTCTGCCGTCTTCTTCAGGCCCTGCCTCCAAGTCGAGGGCGTAGACGTCTCGTTAGCCCTTCCCGGCCCATCGGCATGGCTCGACATCTTTCGCAGCGAGACACGAGACCACGGGACAGGTCCTGGCGTGGGGCGTTGTTTCTCCGCTTGAGACTCGTCCACTTTCCTCAGACGCGGCCAGGGGTCTGGCTTCGCGTCGGCGCCTTGGAAGGGCGGGCAGAGGTTGGTGCCCCGTCGATGAGGACGATTTTCAGCCATTCTCGACAGGTCCTCGTCGGTTACACTAGCAGAGGAGGATCGAGGCGGCAGCAGCTGCGCCGTCCGGTTCGGAATTGAAATGAATGGTGTCGGCGTAGCCGGGTACCCTCGTCCCTCCAGGTTGTGGCTGCGGCTTCTGGGCTTTTGGTAGCGACCCTCGTCCCGAACCTTGTCCAAGTCCGAAGCCGACGGACCCGGGCTCTCGTTTCCGTGATGCCCAGGCGAGCAAGACAAGAACACGTCCGTCTCTCTGGAATCTGTGGACTCTGCATTACTTCGTCTCCTAGCCAAGCCATGACGGGCGCCAGTATCCAAGTCCACAGAGGCCGAGGTTCGTCTGGGGCTCTCGACGCTTTTGGTGCTTTCAGTCTCGCCATTCGCCTCATCTTGCCCCCCTTGGACCTGAGAAGAAGCACTGACAAAGCGGCGAACAGGTCCAAAGACATCGTCTGCATCTATAGCATGAGGTTGGGAGGTTGAAAAAATAGGGGTTACCAAGTCCTTTTCGAGGCCATCAGGCTCCAGCCGCCGGATGAATGGAATTTCGTCATCCTCGTCGAGAGAATGATCGTAGTGTTTCGCGGCTAAAGTGTTGCTGCATTGAGCACGCGTCTCGCCCGAGTAGTCTCCAGAAGCTCCTGTGCTGCGTTCAGGCTCCGTCGACGCATTGGCAAGTCGTTCAAGGCCCTTTCGAGAAGAGTGCAGCTCCTCAGCACGCTGACAGAGGTGGTACATTTTGCATTGCAACTCTCCACAGTCCGAGTCGTGGCCCTGCTTCTCTCGCTTCTCCTTTTGACCTGCTCCGTCTGCTGGCTGCTTGGAGAAGCATTGGTGAGCTGCGCAGCAGATCGAGTGCTGTTCGTCCTGGCTATTGCCGTCATCACTCTGGCTGCTGAGACTGGTGCCAAGCTCGCCCTGACTCCTAGAGTTGGACGATCGATTCATGAACCGCCGAGGCACGCAATCGGACAGCTGCCGAGGTTTGCTTGCTCTCGCACGGCGCGGCGTGGTCAGGGGGGTCAAGGCCAGCGCTCTTGCAACTCGGTCTGCCTTGAAGAAGGGATTTTCTTTGACTGCACTCCCTACCCTGGCTGTCGGCGTTCGCAATCTGTGTGGCGTCCAACGTGTCCCTGTATCTGGGACTGCCGCGTCGACGACATGGCCACTCGGCGCGGAGCTGCTGGCAGAACAGCTCCTCCGAGACGGCGCGCTGTCTTTGCCAGAGGCATGCGTAAGCTGCGTCCCGTCCATCGGTAGCTCGACCGTACATTTTCCGCATAAGTCATGCTCACAGTTCGGACACTGGCCTCTCGATGAGAGGCTCGCGTCGCAGGAGTGGCATATCTGGGGTGCCTTTGTCTCCGTCCCTAGCCATGGTTTTTCGTGAGACAAGACGTTGTTCTCGCGCGGGGTACAAGTTTGTGAATGTGAAGTGTCGTTGGGTCGCGTGGGTTTCGGTCTCTCAAGTACGAGGGCGGCATCATCTGTTGCATTTCCAGTAGGCCTGCGCTCTCGACGTGTCAGGTCGTTCTGGGGAGCCTGGAAAGCCGACAAGCAAGCTACTAACCTTGCGTCTCTCAAGCTTGGCTTCTTTGGCGAAGCTCCCCTGGCAACAACGGGCTCCCGATCATAGTTCTTTTGCAGCAAGGGTACCGGCTCCACGACAGCCGTATCCCGCGAGGCTGGGCGGCCAATGAGACCATCTGCTCGGCGACCCTATCCGAACCTGTCATCTTCGCCGTCGTCATCCTCGCGAGAAGGCGGGTACTCGTCACGGGCTTGGTTTTTTGCCAAGGACGTGAGCTGGCGGATGCGAGCGCCAACTAGCCCAGACAGTGCGGGCTTGGGCGTTCGAAAGCCATGTTGAGCGGGTAATGCTGTCTTGTTTGCATCCGGAGGCAGCGAACGGCCAGTGGAGTCGTGTGCCATGGTCCGCGGTGAAGAGAGGAATGCTGATGGAAAGAGATGTGAAGGTTTTATGATTCTCTATGGCGGCAGTACAGTTCCGCGACGTGTCATGAGCGCCGAAATGGTCTTGTAGCAAAATCGTTAGGATTATCGACGAGTTTGGGAGACGCGAGGGTTGGAGAAGGGAAAGACCACGATGCAGAGCATTGCCAAAGGGAAGGAGGTGGACACATTGCAGAGCTCGGCTGCAGGCAGGAACGAGACATGGTGGATCTACGGACTTCCAGTGCCAGACAAGCACCTTGAAGCCCAGGAGCCAACTCGCGCACGCTTGCAGTGATAGCTTCGAGGGGGTGGCAGCGCCAAAAAATGCCATTGCTTATCTTGGTGAGGTAGGAAAGTCTGATGTACAAGAGCATGCCGCCATGGCGAGCATGATCTATTTCACATGAGCAGCCAGCGTCTCGAGAACCTGCAATCGGGGGTCAGAAGCTGTATAGCGACGAGACGCATTCAGATTGATGCTGACATACCTCCAGCTCAATCCTGGCCTCTGCGATATCCTGCTCACTTCCACCGCCGCCGGCAATCTTCTGGGCCTCGGCGATCTGGGACCTTATGGCCTCGGCGCTGAAGTCCTCGAGCGGGTAGCCCTCGGTGGCGTTGATGCTCATGGCGGAGCCGGGCTGCACCGTCGCAAAACCGCCCGCCACTGCGTCGCTTGTCAGCCGCGCGCCGATTCATGGCGAATCCACCCGGCTGAATCGTTGGTGAACATACGGAAGAACTGCTTGGCGCCGCCACTCTCCTCAACAACTTCGACAACACCAGGCTTGAGCTGCTCGATCGCTGGGACGTGGTTTGCGAGGACACCCATCTCGCCAGATTCGGCGGGAATGTTGACTTGGACGACGTCCTGGGACTTGTAGATGGACTGGCGTTTGAGGCAATTAGCTCGGCCCCGTCAATAATTCAGCGGACAGCGGCGGGCCAATTGAGTTTCGAAGTATCGTCAATCACGCGTCAATCGGGTTCCTTCGCACCTGGTGAGGAAGAGAAAGGCTCAGCTTGATCTGCAAAGGGAGTCAGCGGTGCCTCGTGGGGTGTCCGTCGGGGGATGCTGCCTTGCCTTGTCGGGAACGGCCTCGGCGTACGTTCTTCGCTGGGCGAATGCCCGCATGGCGACGGGGCGGGCTCGTAGGGCCGCGCGGGCAATGTGGAGGGAGTTCATGGTGAGGCTGGGAGAGATGGTGACAGCGATGGTGCTCGGCGTGAAGCTCTATCCGGAGACCATCGAGGCCGTGAGCAATGTTTGCTGGAAAATCGGACGGGCCGGGTCACATGCTGTATCACGTGACAGTCTCTTTGGTTTTCGTGCCAAACAAGTCTCAGCACGTCTACGAAACATCAGACAAAGTGATAATTCCCTCGCCATTATGGCGCCTGCAGGTCACGTTTTGCCCCTCGCGAGCAGAAAACCAGTCTCGCCGTGCATCATGGCCACTTCACGTGGTCAGAGTGAGGCGAGCTCGTCAACCAACCGCTCCGGAAAACTCGATCAGCGGTCCCGAGACTGACACCTGGAAGATGGGATTCCACGGCATACCTATCCTGAGGATACGAGTTGCCCACTGCTTTGCTTTTACCGGCAACTCATGACGGCACTACGGATAGAAAAGAGTGATGGAAAATGATGGCATGTCGGCTTGTCACGGGTGCGGCAGACGGGCAGCTTTTAGTGCTGACGATCGGGGCGCCGCACGGGGCAACGATCCAGGGCTGGCTGAACAGGCATGTCTCCGCCTCGGGACGCGGGACGGACTGAATGGGTTGAGCTTATGCTGGTCTGCACTTGATCTTGGCCAAGAGTCCCTGGCAAAATGCACCGGCCGGCCTATTCGTAGGCGTGGATATCTTGCTGACGAGTCTCTTGTCTCGTTTATGGATGTGCACCCGTTGACGCGCGGAACGGATGCCGATACGAGGCGAGGCAACTCTGCCGGGACTCGTTGCACGACGACGACTGTTCATATCTCGAAAAGCACGTCGAGGGCACCGGTCTAGACGCGTCTTGCTGCAGTGCCTCGGCTTGGCCCTGCAGCGAGCCCTCGGAATGATCGACAGCTGCCGTGTTACGAGTCTCATGCCCTACGACGTTAATATTGAGCCGATTTCTGACAGGATGATTAGGGGTCAGCCAGTTCGTTCCCACGCTAGGTCTCGTGGAGGTCTCGTAGAGGTCTCGTATAAAGTTGCAACCGCGGTTCGGTCTGCCCTGCACCCGTGCGAACAGATTGGCAGGAGGAGCAGACCAGAAACAGGACATCCGTGGCCTTGGCGCCATGCTGAAAGAGCCAAGGCCTGTCCCGGGTTTCAGAATCCGCGTTTAGAAGCCCCTTGAGATGCGTGTTGCCGGCGTGGACTACTCCCGTACACTCGTGTGGATTACACTCGTCGTGATGCACGGACAAGAAGCTCGTTTCGTTCAGGTACATACATACGTGATGCTGTACTACTCGTGCACACTTGTTGGGTGTGTGCGTCTGGCGTGATAAGACAGGCAGGCGATTTCTCTTTACATGTTGGTCATGATCTGTTGCCGTGATATGTTATACCTACGAGCTAGGTAGTCTTGATCCAGGGCAGGGCAGAACGACATGTCAGCGCGTGCGGGGGACGAGATAGTCAGCTTGGCGCTGCGGGAGAGCCCATCGCCGAGAAAACGACGTGTCGGCCGCGCGCGGGGAGCGAGCCGAGAGGCGACGATGAGGGCCGTTTCGGGCCCTACGAATGCACTGTATTCGTATGTATGTAAGCACGTACTTCGTATGTATGTACCATTGCTCTTCGCGAGGCAGCGGCCGAGGTTGCCCTGTGTCTCAGCTCAGTGTATTCGTACATACGAATAGGTACTGTAGGGCCTCGACTCGTGCCCGTTTGGGCGTGCACAGGTTGGAGGGGGGTTGGATGTTTCGGACGGTTTCTTCACCGCCGAATTGCACGGAAAGTGGCCAACGACGAGTTGGTTAGTCGACGACGCGCACCACCTCGATGCTTGATGACGAGGGAGAGTTTCGCAACGCGAGAGCTGTGATATGACTGGCTTCCAACCGAGGTATTTAGCTCGGGCGCCAAAATGCTCCCACCAAAGAAAAGGCCCCAACTTGCACGCGGTAGGCGCTGAAGCCGCATAACATTGCCCATGGTGCGGGGGTGGCATTTCTCCTCTTCTTCCATGCTCCGAGAGATGAGACGATCGACACTGTCACGCTTAATGCCTCGCTCGCCTTCCTTTTCCCTGGCGCGCCCTCTCTCCAGTCCGCCTGTTGGGGTACAACAAGAAGAGGACGAGGTACATACCCGACCTACCCTGTACAAAAGCTCGGATGGAGGAACCCTTTTTGACAGACTTCAATTCGTCACTGCTTGCTTCATGCCTCTCGCGAAATCAGGCCTCGTGTAAATCAGGCTCATGCACCCCGCGACAAGGTGACAGAGCCCGCCAGCCTGTCCAAGTCGAGCTCCGTGAACGAGGGAACCCCCATGCGGCTCTAGGCCAGGAGAGCGCATCGTCGTCATGCTGCATATAGCCGTCGACTGTCTCAGCTTGTCGGGGCCATCTTCAGCCACTCGATGGCATATTGCATGTCACAAGTAATGGATGGGTACAGGATGGTATCCGTACTCTGTATCTGTACGCGGCGAATCGCCATTGGCACCCGTGGACACGAGCCGACGCTCCGGTTCCGCCTGGAGGAAATGGTACACCAGAGAAGCTAGAGGTGGTCGCACAGCGTTGGCTCGACGGAGTGTGACCTGCACGATGTTGCGGCGCCGTGCCTCTCACACCATTGGCTCTCTTGTTTCTTGCAGTACTTCTTCCCCCCCGCGAGCCACGATGCTTACGAAGTATTCGTACACCTCCCTCGGATGCTACGCATGCATGAGAGCGCCTGACTGTATCATGTAAGTGATGAGTCGCAGCGTTCACCGATCAAAGATAGGTGAGACTGTGCGCATCTATCTGGTGGCCCGCGCGGAGGGGTTTAAGAGACATGGCGGGACGAATGTCGAGCGGGAGGAGCCATCTGGCTAGGCGGCGAGTCGCGCAGTGCGCAAAGGCCGTGTTTGGAATATCCCTCATACTACACAACAGTACGAAGTATGTATGTATGTACTGTGCCTAGCCTAGCGTAGGATAATAATAATGGGGCTCGCCGTCTACCAGGCTGTTGCTGGTTCTTGCCAAACAGAGACGGGCTGGGCACCACCACCACCCACCCAAGCAGGGCACGTGTCGTTTGACAGTTAGAGCATTCCGTGGGGGAGAAAGGGGAGAGGAGACAAGATGACCACGTCGGAAGAGACACTGCAGTGCGAACATGTGTACATATGTACTTCGTACTATCCGTACAATGGCAGGTGGTGACACAAAGTTTAATAAGTGACGATGCTCTTGACCGAGAGTGATATCAGGGCCACCACCGCCTTGATTTCTAGTGGCAGACTCCTCCGACGACGCATTCCATGTTGGCCAGAGTGCAAACAAAAACAAAACAACATCCTCTCTTCTCTCTTCTGCATCCCCACTTCTCCCCGTCCGTCCACAGGCGCAGCAATGCAACTGATGGTGGGGTGGCTTCAGAAAATCATAATGGACAGCCCTAAACTCTCTAAACTCACAAGTCTCGACTCTCGACTCGGCCAGTCTCGACTCGGCCGACGAGCCCATGGCTCCGGAGGCTACCCATCCGGCCGCCCAGACTATCGAACCTGACCCCGCGCGCGCCTCTGGCCTGGATCCCATGGCCAGGCCTTGACAGCTCGCCCTGCTGATGCACTCTTCGGGTCACGGCACTACGGTGTCGGCGAGAGGGATGGTGCAGCATCTACCTACGACTCGTGCTTTCGCTGGTGCGGGCGCAGCCACGAATGAGTAAGGAAGGGCAAGGCACCTCCGTATTTATTTCTGCTCGCTCTGCGTCCCAGGGGACAGTGTTTTTTATATTTGTGGTGCACAGTGCTGGGGCTGCCGCTTTCGGCGCCTACTACAGTTGCCTCCGGTGCCGGCGCGTCCGTCCGCCCCCTATTTTCCTGGCCCGACCGTCGTGAACTTCGCACTGTATATAAAGAGCCCGCACTGTCCGATCAGGCCCGGATGGCGGGCGGCTCCTCCCTTCATGCAGTCGACGGACGAAGTCGGTGGGTAGTAGAGGTGGATCTATGACGAGTCGAGGGACACCTTGAATCTTATGCCGAGTGGGAGTTTTGGTTTCGAGCGGAATCCACAGTCACGCGGAGCAGGCATCCGTATCTGCGCAAAGTCGATTTATAGATGCAAAATCGAGGCCGGCGCAAAGATAGATTCTGGTGGTGGGCAGGTACAACTCCGCGTTTTGGGTGGTGCCCGTGGTGGACGCGTCGGCTCGGCCGCAGCACCCAGATGATGCGCATTAGCAAGCCAGGCCCCCCTAACCAGCCGCCGCAGTCGCACCCACACGCCCCGTCTGTGCAGTGACGGAGCCAAGCACTAGCGCCAAGACTTCCATCGCACTAGGATGTCCTTTCTCGGAAAAGGAACAGGGGGAAGAAGCCTTTCGACCGCCTGGGCCCCGCTTTTCTTCCGAAGAAGCATCTGACAAAGAATTGGCGGCGTGCGCTTTCTGACATATTTTCTCACCCGGCAAATATAGCACTTATCCGTGATGCTGCTCCCAGTGGGGCCTGCCACACTTTTCCCTATTATCTATTTTCTCCCACCGTTCTTCCCTCCTCTCCTTTCTTCCTTTCTTCCTCTCTCACATTTCACATCGCCATCTCTCCCGCCCTCCCCCTCTGACGTCGTTTGTGTCGGGCTCCTTCGTGCTTTGTGTGCGGAGGGCTGCCTCCTTGCGCTGCGCTGCTGCTGTCCCACCTCACCACGCTCGCGGCACAAAACGCCTTCCACGTAGCCGGGCCTTGGCCATCTGCGCATTACACGGGAGCCGGCCAACCACGACGACACACCCGCCCGAGTCGACGTCCATCGGCACCACCACCACCCACAGCACCGTCAACCGAAATCTGCCAAGCCTGCGACCTCATCGTAAAAACACGCACCTTTCTCACTTGGCTCACCAACCGGATTCCGCCTCCTTGGCCCTACCTGCTCGCTGTGACGCACATCCCGCATCCGACCACTCACCAACCAAACCACTCGATCAGCCTCGACCACAGCCTCTTATAGCTGCGGCCCACCTGACAGCCACTCTGCCTCCCTTTTTCCTGGGCTGCCCATGATGACCGACCTGACGTTATAGCCTTGCGGTCCCCTGGGACTCCCGCATCTCAACAAGCGCCGCCTCGCTCTTGACGAGTAACAAGGTCTGCACTGGCTTGTAGGCCTCGCGACGCACCGCAACCGCGTTCCCCTATATACCCTCGACTCGCATCGTCGCTTGGCGAGTCGTCGACCCAGCATAGCTCCACGGGCCTTGACTGCACCTCGTCTGCACCTCATTGCGACTGCGTCTTGCCTCAGCCCCGGTCTCTGCTGCATCTCACCTTGCATTCGCACACGTTGCGCCCGCATCTCACCATGAGCACACACTTTCACACGGACCCCGAGGCTCCCGCCTGGGGTGCCCCTACCGTGGAATCGGCCGAGGACCTTGACGAACCACCAGAAATTCGCCTGCAGCAGCCCTCGCCGCATCGCTTCCAGAGGACCGCCATCCGCCATGCCAGCGCCCAGTCGTCGCTACTCACAAAGGCCATCATGGGCCACTCGGACGACGATGGCCCCGAGTACATGTCCTCGACTCTGGGCGACAACCAGCGCCGACGTTCCATGGCCAGTAACGCCAGTGTAGCCTCCACGGCTGACCTGACTAGCGACACGGGCCTGACCAGCCCCTGTCGTACAAACACGCCGAGTCCGCCCATCCCCGAAATGATATCGATGCGCCTAGATGCCGAGATCCCCGACACCACCAAGCGCGCGCCTCTCGGCATCATCGGTGCGCCCGAGCCCTCCCGGGATCCCCCAAGAAGGCGCTGCATCCAGTTTGCTTGTGCTGCAAAGCCAATTCAGCACGAACAGCCAGCATCGCGACCGGCGCCTACCGCCCAGACGACTGCAGTGCAAGAGCCGCCGCGAAGACCCTGCATCAAATTCACGTATCCTTCGGCCCTGGCGCCTACAAGTGATGCACTTGCTGGGCCCCCACAGGCGCCATCGACGCCTCGGAAGCCGCTGGCTCTTCCCGTAGCCGCCAACTCCACGCAACCCCTGTCCCTCCGCAGAGCGTCGAGCAGAAACACGCTTACGCGCCCCAAGTTCCTGCGCGCAAACTCAAAGGACCTCTCCAAAGATGCCTCGCAGTTCCACGAGTTTGCCAGCGGTACAGCACGGGAGGAGGAGTGGATCCGGCAAGGAGTCTCGGTTGTCGCCACCAAGCTGACCATCAACGATACGCTCACCAAGGAGAATCACATTCGTCGCTTGGGGGCAGAGGCTGAGGAAGAGGCACTGGAAGAAGAGGCACTGGAGGAGGAGGCCGAAGCCGTGACAGATGACGAGGATTTGGATGAGCTCGACGGCAACGACGACGAAGACGACGAGGATGACGAGAAAGAGGAGGATGATTCCGATGGGTACTACACCGACGAGGAGACGGGCTTTGCCGATTCCGACGACGAGGAAGATGATGACGAGAACATGAGACTCTGGACGCCGAGCCATGCCACCAACATCCGCCAAAACCCCAACATGCTCCCCGCACGCCGTCCCTCCCTGCACGAGCCCCAGTCGGATTCGTCGGTGGCCACCAACGGAAGCATTCGTCGAATCAAGATGAAGCGTGCCAAGCCTTCGTCTGGCACGCCCGATCTACCCGACAGCACCGATTTTGTCTGCGGCACTCTGGATGAGGACAGGCCCCTCGAGGAGGCCTATCTGTCGTGCCTCGCAGCTCGCAGAAACGGAAAGCTACGCATCATCCCACAAGACATCGACCCGAGCTTCCCCGCCTCGGACCCGGACGACGACGATGAGGAGGAAATTTACAACCCCGTGGCCCACGATAGCGATAGCGACATATTGGTGCACGGGGAGATGGAAGACTTGCACCACGGGCAAGACCGCTCTCGGCGGAGAAAGAGGAGCGAGCACGCCTCGCCTCGCAAGTATCGGTCGCCCGCGCCCAAGCGTCACCACTCGCCGCCTCCCAAGACCCGCACGCGATCGCCCAAGACCCTGTTTGGACGCCAATCGCCTCGGCGGACAAGGTCGCCCGCGCCGAGGGCTCTCACCACGCCGGTCGGATCTCCTCGTCACGGGGCACATGTCCAGTTCCAGCTGGCCGGACGACCAAACACCACTCACACCAAGTCTCTTCCTCGCCCAGGAGCCCTGTTTCCCTACCTCAAGAAGGGGCGCAACATGAAGTGTCACCACGACTCGAACCTCCATGTCCGAGGCGCCATCGACATCTTCAAAGGCCTCGAGCGTAAGCGCCAGCGACGCAAGGAAAAGTACTATCAGAAATACTGCAATCGGGCGCGTCGCGGTCAGATCCCGGAGCGCAAGCCCCAGCCCGGCCGGGGCGCAGAGCGCATGAAGGAACTCGGCCTTCTCATGGCTGGCAAGAAGGAGCAGGGCAACTATGTGCTCTCCATCTAAATCGGCCTATCCCCTTTTATTCTCTTCATCATTCCCAGATGTTGCATCCACCTGTGAGGGCCCGCACCCGAGGGCGCGACCAGTTTACGGACCTGCACATTTGACCACGATTTTGTACGTTACGACTTTTATGATTCTTCTTCCACGGTCACATGCAAATACCTGGCTCGACTTGGCCCTTTACTGTTCCACTCGACAACACCATTGTATGGGCTGGTATGCTCCTTGTCGTATGAGCATTGTGTATATAGTATTTTTCTCGTTCGCATTGAAGCTCGGTATGCAAGAGACGGCATTGACCGGTACGGGAAGGGTGGCATACTTGGAATTGCTTGGATACCCTGCATATGAGCAGTCCAGGCTTCAGCCCTGGACCGGCGTTGGTTGGTCAAGGTATGGGGGATTTGGCACTTAGGGAGGCAGTTACTGGGGAATGAGAAACCGGCTCAGTGCAAACCACGTGTCTGACTCGATGGTTGCAAGTGATGACGTGGCGAAGGTGCAGGTGGAGGGAGTAGCGGCGACTGGATGCATAGCCACAAAAATAAGTATTTATTAAGTACGAAGCATATATCGCGACATCTGACCATATTGGTATGCCACTATCTACGAAGTACGTGAACAATCTATCTATGGCTTAAGTATCATTTTTTTTCCCAATTAACGAACTGCATCATGGAACGTGGAGGCGAATAAGCCGTCATTCGTGGTGCAGCCGACGGACTGAGTATGTAAGCCACTCCGTCGGCCGAAGTGGGTCCGCGCTGGCTTCTTCTTCGTGAGGAGTGTGAGGAGTACAAATTGTGCGACAGGCTTGCGATCCCTCTCGGCCGCATCATCCACGCGCCCACGTCAGCGACACGAACAACGCCCAAGCTTGCATCGACTTTTGCCTGTGCGTTGAACTGAACACCACCACCCGACTGCATTCCATCATGTGGTTTCTCTCTTGGTGTACGTTTTGGCCACGCTGCCCCCTTCGACGGCCTCCTCTCTCTTGTGGAGCGTCGGGCGACGGACTGACAGGTGCTGCCGACAGGCCGCGAGATGCTCTCCTCCCTGGGACTGGTGAACAAGCACGCCAAGCTGCTATTCCTGGGTCTCGACAATGCCGGAAAGACGACGCTGCTGCACATGCTCAAGGTTGGTGCACGAGGGATCCAAGCTGGGCTTCGGCTGGGTGCGTGCCGCTCGATGCTGACGAGGAGACGATAGAACGACCGAGTTGCAATCCTGCAGCCCACGCTGCACCCGAGTAAGTCGAACTCTTGGGCCGGAAAAGCCTAGACGTGGCCGCTCGAGTCCTAACCGTCTTTTGCCAGCGTCGGAGGAACTCGCCATCGGCAATGTCCGGTTCACCACATTTGATCTCGGCGGCCATCAACAGGGTGCGTATAGACCTGACAATGGATCCAGCTGTGGCCTGGTTGGCGACTGACCCTACATAGCCCGCCGCGTCTGGAGAGACTATTTCCCCGAAGTCAACGGTGTCATCTTCCTCGTAGACGCCAAGGACCACGAACGCTTCAGCGAGGCCAAAGTCGAGCTCGACGCCCTCCTGGCCATGGAAGAACTGTCCAAGGTCCCCTTTGTCATCCTGGCAAACAAGATCGACCACCCCAACGCCGTGTCCGAGGACGAGATGCGCCACCAGCTCGGCATGTACCAGACGACGGGCAAGGGCAAGGTCCAGATGGAGGGCATCCGACCGATTGAGGTGTTCATGTGCTCTGTGGTTATGCGACAAGGCTACGGCGATGCCATACGGTGGCTCTCGCAGTACGTGTGATTGGGAACCTGGGCGGCGGTTGGCGAGCCGACCACCTTGGGTACACCTGAAACCCTAAGCAGGAGACGGGGTGTGTGCGTGTGAAGGTGACGAGCTGCTTTGTGAGCTTTAGCATTATCTCTTGGCGAACCTGGGTGGGTCGTGTAATTGCATGATATTTCCCAGAACTGTCTGGGCGGTCACATGCTGTCTAGAGCAAGTTGTTGTCCCTTTACGTCAGGGGACATGGACTGGGCAAACATGCAAACAAACATGGCAAATACAAAGGCTTGTGAGAACACAGGGCACTCCACTTGGGTGAACCAAAATGGAGCCGACGACGTCATGCAGGAGTGTGTTCCGCAGAGTTTGGGGCTGAGCTTCTGCTAAGTAAGCCTTGGTGACCACGCTCACCCCTCGTCATCCTTCCTTTTACCCTAAAAGTGTCTTCGTCACTTATACACACATTCAACTTTCCAACACGGCACGTCACTCATTCGCTCCACTGTCTTTCCCTGCAGTTCTTTCCCTGCAGTGGCTCGTCTCGAAGCGTCCCTGGACCGCTCACCGCCTCCCGCGACGGCACAGACGCAACCGCCGGGGAGGGACGGCTTCCTCGAGCCTGGCTGCGGCGGCACCTCCGGCTTATTCGGAACGATGCCGCCAGATACGGTTTACGGCTTCCCCCCGGAAGCGTTCGATGTTTCTCGCATTCCCGACGTCCATCACGAGTTTCTCGACCCCAAGGATCTAAAGGCCTTTGAGACGGCGCTGCGGGCACCCGATCCGCTGCAGAGCCCCTCGCTGCAGAGCCCCTCGGAAGAGACGGCGAGCGTCAAGTCGCCGAGGAGCCCCTTTGGCTTCAACATCACCAAACGAAACTCGCAGACGGGCGCCGCCTTTGACGACGATGCCTCGGCAGCCGCCGGGACTGCCGGATGGGAGCTGCAGCCGCCGCCGACGCCGACGATGCACAGCCACGGCACCTTTATCACGGCGCAAAACGATTGGGCGCCGGTGAACCCCACGCACCATCGCAGCCGTCGAGGCGGCAAGGGCGACCGCAGGAAGCGTGCCAAGGACGCCGTCGAGGGCCTGCTGGGCACCCGGACCAAGGACGAGACAAGGGAGGGCTACTTTTACCAGCTCGCCAAGTGGCCGTTGCTCTTCTTCGTCTCTACCTGGCTGGCCTGGCTGAGCTTTGCCTACCTCGCCACGCGATGGTACATTTGGGTATACGAGCACTTCTTTACCTGGCGAGGCCGGCGGGAGACGCTGCGGAGAAACATGCGGCGGACGTCAAGCTACAGGGACTGGATGGCGGCCGCGAGGGAGCTGGACAGTTTCCTAGGCAGGCAGACGTGGAGGGAGGAAAACGACTTTGCCTACTACGACTCCAAGACGGTCAAGCGGGTGTGGGACCAGATGCGCAAGATGAGGGCGCGGGCCGAGGCGCAGGAGAAGTCGGGCGCGCAAAAAAACGGCAGGGGCAAGGCGGTGGAAGATCTGAAAGCCCTGATCGAGGCCTGCGTTAAGAATAACTTTGTTGGCGTCGAGAACTCGAGGCTATACAGCCAGACATACTATGGGACCAAGCATCTTGTCCAGAACTTTGTCGACGAAGGTAGGCGCTTCGCTCTATATGCTGCTCAAACCGAAGATGGACGAGGCTAACCAGGCGGTAGTCGAGGCCAGCGTCAGGTTCCTACATGAGACCAAGCAGCTCGATATGGAGGAGAAGCGGCTCCTGTTCAAGCACGTCCACGCCAACTACGGGCGGACGGCGTTATGTCTGTCAGGCGGAGCCGCGTTTGCCTACTACCATATCGGGGTGGCCAGGGCCCTGCTAGATGCAGATCAGCTTCCCGACGTCATTACCGGCACCAGCGGCGGCGCGCTTGTGGCCGCACTGGTGGCGACTCGGACCAACGAGGAGCTTAAGCAGCTGCTCGTGCCCGCCCTCGCATACCGCATTAATGCCTGTAGCGAGCCTATTACAACATGGCTCCCTAGGTGGTGGAAGACGGGTGCCCGTTTCGACTCGGTTAAATGGGCTGCCCAGTGTAGTTGGTGGGCAAGGGGGTCGATGACGTTCCGCGAGGCGTACGAGCGAACGGGCCGTATCCTTAACGTCTCCTGTGTCCCGGCCGACCCGCACTCGCCTACGATCCTATGTAACTACCTTACGAGCCCGGACTGCGTTATCTGGTCGGCGGTGCTGGCATCGGCCGCGGTTCCCGGTATCCTCAACCCCGTCGTTCTCATGATGAAGACGTTGGACGGGAGCTTAGCGCCCTACTCGTTTGGCCATAAGTGGAAGGACGGCAGCCTACGAACCGACATTCCGATTAAGGCGCTTAATACGCACTTTAACGTCAACTTTACTATCGTCAGCCAGGTCAACCCTCATATTAACCTATTCTTTTTCTCGTCTAGGGGATCTGTCGGGCACCCAGTGACGCACCGCAAGGGGCGAGGCTGGAGGGGGGGATACCTCATGTCGGCCATTGAGAACTACCTTAAGCTCGATATGAACAAATGGCTTAGGTTCATCAGGCACGCGGAGCTGCTGCCGCGGCCGCTGGGCCAGGACTGGAGCCAGCTTTGGCTGCAGGAGTTTAGCGGTAATATCACCATCTGGCCCAAGTCGGCCGTGTCGGACTTTTGGCACATCCTGTCGGACCCAGACCCAGGCCGGCTGGCGCGCATGATCCACGAGGGCCGACAGAGCGCGTTCCCCAAGCTCAAGTTCATCGCCAACCGGCTCAAGGTGGAGCGGCTGATAGAGCAAGGGCGACTAGACACGAAGCCGTGGGTGGTGGGCAGGGGAAGCATTCAGACGATCCTGAGCGAGGACGACCTGCAGAGTCTGCTGGCGGGGGATTCGGGCGTGAACGGGACGACGGAGGAGGAGGACAATGACGAGGAGGAGGATGTGACCAAGATTGCGCCGACGGATGAGTTTGCGGGCGGCGTGCGTGAGAGGACGGGCGGACGGTAGGGGATTCCGGTATGAGAATGCTATTTTTGGCTTGAAAGTACAGGAGGATAGACGGGGCCGTCTTTTGGCAATGCATGGGTTACCCCAATTGATTATATAGAGATGATTGATGCTAAAATTTGAATATATTCGTCACTCGCACGAATTGGTCACTGCTTACTAGGGGGGGCGGCATCCATCCCCTGACGCTGTGACCCCTGACGGGCCTAGCGCAGTGCCAGACTGTGAACACGGTGGCGGCATTGGACCCGCGGATAATCCGATGGCCGGCCCCCCAAACCCAGCAAACGGCCAACAAGCAGCATCTGCAACGCACCCTTGCGACATCTTTTGCCCTCCGAATTCAGCATCCCACAACCCAACAGAACGGGAGTGTCGTCGAAGCATATCCCCCAAGGCAGACAACTTGCTCAATCCCCCCTCTTCCGCCTTGATAGGAGCAGGCTGTGCCCTCCCCCCCGGCCGCCACCATGAGCTCGGAGTATTCCTACGATGACCAGGTGCGCATCGGGCCCAGCTCGATTCGTCGTGCTCTTTGTGCTTCTCTCGTGCTCTTTGTGCTTCTCTCGTGCTCTTCGTGCTTCTCTCGTGCTCTTCTTGCTTCTCTCGTGCCCTGCGTGCTTCTCTCCATGCTGACTCGCCTCGCCTCTGCAGGCCCAGTTCTTCCCCTACTTCATCCTGACGCTGACAGGCCTCGTCACGATACCACTGACTTACAGTGTGCTGCGGCCGAGCAGCGACGACGAGAAGCTCGCGCCGCGCATCCAGACGGGCTACAGGATCAAGGATTCCGCCGCCGTCGAGGGCCTGCGGTCTGCGCAGAAGCGGAAGCAGCGCAAGATCAAGAGGACCGTGGTGGCGCTTGCGGGTTGGGGCCTCATGGGCTTCATGGTTTACCTCATCATGATCACGACGCCCATCGTGGCCAAGCTCTGGAATCCGTACGATATTCTGGGCATTGCAGAGGTTGGTTTTCTTCACATCCTCTCCCCGGCCTTGAGTGCGCGCCGTCCGAGTCAAATGGCTAACGCGCAACCCGTTTTCACAGTCGGCAACGGAGAAGCAAATCAAGTCGCACTTCAAGCGCCTTTCCGTCATGTTCCACCCCGACAAAGTTCGACCCGACCCGGCCAAGAACGAGACGCTCGAGACGCTCAACGACCGCTATGTCGAGCTCACAAAGGCCTACCAGTCGCTGACGGACGAGGACGTGCGCAACAACTACATTGAGTATGGCCACCCCGACGGCAAGCAGAGCCTCAGCATCGGCATCGCCCTACCCAAGTTCATCATTTCGAACGGCAACGGCAAGTATCTCGTCCTCCTCTACACCGGCCTGCTCGGCGTGCTGCTGCCCTACCTCGTCGGATCCTGGTGGTACGGTACCAAGCGGAGATCCAAGGAGGGTGTCCTCATGGAGAGCTCCAACAACCTCTTCCGCCAGTACGACGAGGCCATGGACGAGGCCGGCATCATCGCCGCCCTCAGCGCCGGCAAGGAATACGAGGAGGTTCTCAGGGGCGCCCAGGCCGAGTCGGGCTTGGCCAAGATTGAGGCCCGCATCACCGCCGAGGGCGACGCGTCCCCCTTTGCCGCCGGCTTCTCCGTCAAGGACAAGGAGAGACTTGAGGACCTCGATAACGGCGTGCGTCGCAAGGCTCTCGCCCTGCTGTGGGCGTACCTGGGACGAGTCGAGCTCAACGACGCGGCCTTGACCAAGGCCAAGTACAACATTGCGCCCATTGCCCGCGCCCTGAACAAGTCGTTTGCCGCCATTGCCCTCGCCTACGGCAACATTGGCCCCATCGCCGGCTCCTTTTACGCCAACCAGCACCTCATCCAGGCCCTCTCTCCCAAGTCTTCTCCTCTTCTGCAGCTCCCCTACTTCACGGCCAAGATTGCCATGGCGGTCGAGGGCGACTCCAAGACTCGCATGACGGTCCAGCAGTTTATGGATCTCCCCGATGCGCACCGGAGACGGCTGGCGGTCGGCAAGGGCCTGCTGAGCGAGGACGAGTACAGAGCGAGTATCAACGTTGGCAAGCAGCTGCCCTACCTGCGAGTGGCCAAGGCATTTTTCAAGGTGACTGGCGAACGCGTCATCATCCCCTCGTCCCTCGTCAGCCTCGTCATCAAGGGCCGCTTCATCCCCCCGGGCACCGATGACGTGCCGCCCGTCGACGAGCTGGACCTTGAGGACGTTGATCCGGCCGAAGACGACCTCGAAGCCCTGATGGGCCGCAAGACCAAGACGATCAAGGGCCCCGACGGCAAGCCGCTGTCGGTCGAGGAAAAGACGGTGCTGCCGCCGCTGACGTTTGCGCCGCACTACGCCCGCGAGCACACGCCCAAGTGGTACGCCTTTCTCAGCGACTCGAAGCAGGGCAAGATGGCGGTGCCCCCCTTTACCTTTGACCGCTTCGACCAGCCCATGTTTGACGACCAGGGCAAGCCGACGTTTGCCATGCAGACGCTCAAGGCGCAGTTTGCGGCGCCCCCGCAGGCGGGCCACTACACGTTTGTCATGCACGTCATCTGCGACTCGTACGTCGGCTTCGACACCAAGATGGAGGTGACGCTTGTTGTCGAGGAGGCGGCCAAGGCGGCGCAGATGGCGGCCGAAGACGAGATTAGCGAGCCCGACGAAGGTACGTTTGCTGGTGCCCCCTTTTCGGGGCAGATTGCTTCCCCCTTGATCGCAACTCTGCCCCGCGGCTTGCTTTTTCTCACACTGGCCCCCGCCCGAGCCCTTGTCTCTGCTTTGTTCCTTTTCCTTTTTCCTCGCCCAATGCTGCCCACTCTAGCTCCAGGGGTGAAAAGAGGACACTCGACGCCAGGAAAGAAAGCAAAGGCGCTAACCGAAGCCGCAGACTCCATCGCCGGCCAGATGCACGCCCTCAAGACGGGCCAGGCCCCCGAGCCCCGGCGGCGGAAGGTCGCGCGCGACGACGACGACGACGACTCGTCGGACGAGAGCGGGACCGAGGAGGAGGCCGAGGACACGAGCGACACCAACACGGACACGGAGGACGAGTCGTAGGCGAAACGAAGGCGCGCGTGCAGCTCGGCGGAACGGGGCTTGGGTAACGATGTGGCGGGGAGGCGTGATGGGCGCGCGGCCGATGGGGCGGCGGGCCAAGCTGCGAGAAAGAGACGCGGATAGAAGAGGAAGACGGCAACGGCGGTCCTGCAGGTTGCTGTCGCGGGCCACGCAAGCAAGGCAGGGCGGGAGTTATGCGGTATATATTAGGGTGATTTCCCCATGTTTTTGACCCCATTTGTTCCCCTGAGAGGTTACTGTTTGTGTCTTGCACCAACAACCTGTTCTTGCTCTCGGCCTCGCCCCCCCCCTCTCAGGTCGCCGTCGTCTCTCTCGAGCGTTGACATAGCTAGCGTCCTCGCTGTGCCAAAACAAGACTTGACTTAATTTACACGTTTTCACACATACCCCCCCCTCTTCCTCACTCCTACACACGTTTGCTTGCCGCGACGACGCAATGCCAGTCGGCAAGCTCCCAAACCGCATCCCCGGCTCTCCGCCCCCCGACCGCCCTTCTCTTTCCAGCCCGAGTCATCCTGCGCATCGTGACCACGGCCCGCTCAGCAGACCCTCACGCCGCAGATTTCGACCCCCTTGCCCTCGACGCGCGCCGAGCGGCCAAAGTACGCGGCCACGAGGTCCTGGATGAAGGCCGCGTCGGCCTCGCTCCAGACGTCGAGCCCCATGTTCTCGACGCAGCGGCTGTCAATGGCCACAGCGTCGTCGTCGCCTCCGGGTCGCTCGCCGATGCCGTTGTCGAGCAACGCCTCCGCCTCGTCTTCCGTGTCGTCGTCGTCGTCGTCGTCGCGGTAGTGCCCCGGGTTAGACTCCTCGGCGCTGTCGACAACGTCGGCGAGGACGGACAGCATCTGCTTGGTAAGGCGATGGAAGTAGGCAATAACGGCGAGCTCGACGCGGGCTTCGTCCGACTCTGCCGGGCGGTGGCCGGCAAACGAGGTGACGGAGTCGGCGAGGAGGTCGGAGCCACACGACAGCCGGGGCCTGGACATTGGGGTGTGGGGCGCGGGGGCCAGATTGGCCAAGAGGGCGGCATCGCGCGAAGACTCCACCTGTTCATCGGAGCGAAGCTGCTCCCCCGCACTCGCCCACCACATGTAACCGTTATAGGCAAGCGCGGCCCAGCTCGGGGGCTCAACGAGCTGATCAAGAGACTCGTCGCTGACGAGGCGTTGACGGTGGCCCGTCGATGGGCGGCGCGCAGACGCAGGAGATTGGGGAGAGTCGGCCGCGGAGTCGGGGGCGGGGGCAGCAAGGCACCCGAGGCCGCTGCGGAGGGAGTTGAATCGGCGCAGGTCACGCTGGGTGGCCTTGATGGGGCTACCCCGGGGGCATTCGACCACGGGCCAGGCAGCCTCACTTGCTTTGCCCGAGGGATGCTCCGGCGGCATGGTGATGAGCATGTCCCACAGAGTGTCCTTCATTGCCAGTATGCTGTCGGTGGTGCAGGCGATCCAGCCAGAGCCCGGGCCGCCCTCCGAGTCCTCTTGGCTCTCGTCTTTGCGTCGAGCCGCCTCCAAGTCCTCGACGAGAAAGGGGATGTCGTGGACGCCGATGGTGAAGAGGGGCCGCAGGCGGGGAGTGGGCGGCGAGGGCGGCAGCACATGGGATACGGAGAGGGGGATGTTGGAGAGGATGGAAATGTCATAGACTGCGGGTGGGTCAGCTGATGGCAGGGCAGCCTAGCGGCAGGACAGGCTTACCGAAGTCGCAACTTTGGCGGACAGGGGCGTGGCAGGATATCAAGATTCGCCTCCTTAGCAAGGCGGCGCGGTGTATGGGGAAGATGAGGGGCCCGAAGCTGTCGAGCAGCTTGGTCAAGCTCCAGGCAGGGTGATGGGGCGAGAGGCTGTGTTCAAAGGGACGCAGGGCGGTGCCGTCGGAGATGGACCGGGACCTGGAGAGGGGAATTCGCTCGAGGGTGGGCGAAAGAGGGAGGTCGGGCGTGGGCGGAGCGTCGTCTGCTTCGGGGGCGTCGTCTGCCTTGTTGGCCTGCCAGTAGCGTTCGAGGACCTCGGTAATGTTGCGATCCTTGGCAAGCTTGCTGCGTTGGTGCAGGTCAGGCAGCTGGTCAAGACGGCTGGACAGGGGGGGGGGGGGGGGGGGGCACAACTCACGCAGCCATTTGCTCGAGGTTTTGGGCATGTCTCCAGGCGCGGCCCAGTCTCCCGTAGCTCAAGGGGACGAGGACGCCGACAGCAATCATGCGGGCATTTCGGGACTCCTCCTCGTCGCACGGCTCGTTGACAAAGGCACTCAGGCCGGCGTGGGCGCCATCGTGGACGAAGTAGATGAGGTCATTGGAGACGGTGTGCAGGCCCGAGGGCAGCGACTTGTACTCGACCTGGCCGTCGAGGCCGAGGCCGGGGAGGGAGCGTTTCCAGGCAATGGTGTAGCCGGCCTTGGCGTCAAAGTCGACGAGGAAGAGGGCCGAGAGGGGAGGGCGGTCGGCGGCCTGGGCGAGGCAGGCGAGAGGCGGGGAGAGGGACGACGACGAGTGACGATGTCGTGGTGGGTCGGAGGCGGCCATTGTTGATGAAGTCGGGGTCGGGTTGTTATGGGCGGAGGCGGAGCATGGCTTGCTGGGTAGGAATGTACGAAGTGAGGATGAGCGATTGAGGAGACGGGGCGAATGGAGGAGTCGAGAGATTTGCGTTGGGATGTGTCGAGGAGAAAGAGGCATGTACTCGTTACGAGGGACAGCGGGACAAGGGGTGGGTGAAGACTGAAGACGTTGGTAGTGTGCATGTACAGTGTACCTCGTGGGCTGCAGATTACCCTAGAGCTTCCCCGCCCTCCTGACCGTCGCCTACCGTCGCCTTCCTTCCTCTCCGACCTTCCTCCCACTCGGGCCCGCGCAAAGCAGCCGCCAAAGACGAAGCCATGTCCGCCCTAATCCTCTTCCTCGCCAAGCTCCTCGTCGGCTACCTGGTGCTCACCGCCTTCTTCTTCATGCTGTCCGTCGCCGTCCCCCGCGCCGGCTTCGTCGCCCGCGTCCTCGCCGCCTACGTGACGCTCGTCTTCACCACCATTGTGAGCATCGTGGCCTCCCTGACGCTCCGCCTCGCCGGCCAGCAGAACATTGCCCAGTGGGTCGGCGCCCGCGTCTTCCACGAGCTGATGCGCCGCACCACGGGCGTCTCCTTCACCATCGACGACCCTCGCAACCTCCTCGGCACCGTCCGCCCCGCCGTCTTTGTCGGCAACCACCAGACGGAGCTCGATGTGGTGATGCTCGGCGCCATGTTCCCCAAGTACTGCAGCGTCACGGCCAAGTCGGACCTCAAGCACCTTCCCTTTCTCGGCTGGTTCATGCACGCCTCGGGCACCATCTTCATCGACCGCAAGAACTCAAAGGGCGCCCGCGAGGCCATGCAGGGCGCCGCCGACGAGATGCGCGCCAAGCGTCAGAGCGTCTACATATTTCCCGAGGGCACTCGCAGCTACGCAAAGGACCCCGTCCTGCTGCCCTTTAAAAAGGGCGCCTTTCACCTGGCCATCCAGGCCGGCGTCCCCATCATCCCCTGCGTCGTCGCAAATTACAGCCACATCTTCAACCTCAAGGACATGGTCTTCAACCCTGGCACCGTCCCTATCAAGGGTAGGTCGATTGACAGAAGACCGCCTTTTGCCTTGCCCCTGCTAACCCCCCGGGCACAGTCCTCGACGCCATCCCCACAAAGGGCCTCTCGCCCGCCGACGTCGACGAGCTCGCCCGCCGCACTCGCGACGTGATGCTCGACGAGTACGTTGCCCTCTCCGCAAAGGTCAAGGGTCGGCCCATGACGGTGCCCGCCTCGACCGCCTCGACCGCCTCGTCCAATGCCATCAGCTCCGGCATCGACACCGCCACCACTTCGTCACTCGGCGGTGCTGGCATTACCGGCAAATCGTGAAGCCACCAACATGCATCTTACCTAGCACCTTTAGAGTGTATAAACGACAAAGGGGGAACGGGTCGATTAGCGAGAGAAAGACTTAGACAGGCGTGAGAGGAAACGAGCCCACGATACTGGGCGCCGTCAGGTGAAGGAGAAAGACGGGCCGAGAGAAGGGCGAGAGAAAGGGGCCGAGGAAAAAACGACGCGTGCATGGTCAACGTGATTGATACCCCATTTTTAGACAAACGGGCCCGCGGCTCGCTAGACTCGCACTATCTGTCCGTTTCTCCGTCTCTCATATCCCCTCTTTGCGTGCAGTCATATGTGCCTGGAACACCTCATGCTCATGATAGCAGACAGGGCTTTGGCCTTTGCTGCAAGTCAGTGCTTCCGCAACCGCCCAGGGGCGTGACACCTCCTATCCTGCGTGGCAATCATCCCCCTTTCCCCTTGGCAGCGCCAACTCACCAGACCGTGCCGCCGTGGCTGTCCCCCTTGCTCGCCCGGGAGCCATGTGTGTGGTATAAATATATATATGGGTGGTGTGTAGTATGTATGTGTGGTGTGTCTGTGTATCAAAGTTCGGAAAAAGAGAGATCAAGAGAGATCCCACGCATCTTTTGGTGCCCTCCCCCCCTCCCGGGATCCGGTCAACGGGCACGCCTCACTCGCTCAAGGCCTGCAGGGCCTGCGTCAGCGTCACGACGCGCAGGCTGCGGCCGCGTTTGAGCGGGCTGCCGCGCGCCGCCGCCGCGGGGCCACCGCTCGAGGCCGTGGGGCTGCGGACGTCGTCCCACTTGCGAAAGACGCGCTTGAGGTCGCGCGGGGTGCCCTCGAGCACCACCGTCGACACGGGGACAAAGGGCCGGTCCTCGATGCCGGCGGCCAGGATGGCGTACTCTTGCGCAAAGTCGAGGGCGTTGCGGAACGACGCGTAGTGTGCGTTCGCGCGGCTGCCCACCACAATGTACATTTCGAAGAAGGCGTCGAGGATGTAGATGCTCTCCGGCGAGAGGTCTGCCTGGCCAAAGGGGCTGAGCTCGAGGATCTGCGCGGGGGGGGGGGGGGTGAAAAGTCAGTACCTGTCTCGCAAGAGTAAAAGGGGGCGAGGCACCAAAGACTCGGGGGTATTCGCGACTCACCTGCTGCGTCGAGTCTGCGTCGGAGCAAAACAGCCTGCTGCAGTACTTGTCGTAGTTGGGCTTCAGCCTCCAGTGGTCGGCCGAGTGCGGCTTCACGCCGCCGTCGCCAAACATGTCCCAAAACGACGCCGGCTCGGCGCCGTCCTCGTACTCGACGAGCTCGCCCGTCAGAGTCAGGTCCATGCCCACCAGGCGCGCGCAGCTGACCTCGGCCACGCCGCTGCCCTTGCCCTTCCACAGAAAACACTTGCCGGCCTGCGCGATGAGATAGGTGAAGCCCGAGCACAGGCTTGCCGGCGCAAAGTCGACCTCGTCAAAGGCCACCTGGCCCAGGTGGCCCCGGCCGCACAGCATGTTGGGTGCCAGCGAGTCGTACTTGTTGCTCGACCCGCGCCGCACAATCACGACGCCCCCGAGCGCCTGCAGGAACTCGGCCGTCTCCTTACCCTGGCGCAGTTTCACCAGCGTGCCGCCCAGGGACCGCGCCTCGCGCTGCACAAACAGCTGGGCGTCCTCGGCCGTCGCCTCGGGCACCTCATCGCCCACCCAAAAGTACACCTCAAACACCTTCTTGCCGGCTGCGTTGGTAAAGTTGTGGGCGCACACGTACATCTCCTGCTCAAACAGCACGCGCTCGTTCTGCGCCGACACTGGCACCTTCTTGCCGTCTCCGAATATCTTGAACATGTGGAACCCCAGGCTGGCGATCTTAGCCCCAGCTGGAGGACGGTTCATCAGAATCTCGGCCGTGTCGACGCGCATATCTTTCCGCGGACCCGGGGGACCGAAGAAGTCGGTCAGCAGCGTCGAGACCTCGTTGGCCTGCTTGGTGGGTGACCGCATCGGCGAGGCTGTTCCGCCCCTGGCTATACCGGAAAGCGGTCGGGACGCGCCTCTTGATTTGGGCCTTGGTGCTGCTGCCTCGGTCGGGCTGGGGTCTTTGACTGGCTCCCCGGAGCTCCGAGGGGACTTGAGAGGAGAGCCCGGACGCGACGAGCGTGGCGCAGTATCCTTCATCGACGGCAGCGAGTCGCGGTCCCCTTTGTCGGGAGACGACAGTGGCTCAGGCAGTGGGCGCTCTGACAGTTTGGTGGGAGACCTGGACCCAGTGCGTTGATGCGTGGATCCGGCCGACTCCTTGGGTGATGCAGGCTGAGAACGGCCATTTGGCGTGTCATGGAAGAATTTGGACACTCGTTTCATGTCGAGTTTCTTGGGAGAACTTGGCTGAGATGCCTCGTCGGACCCCTTTTCATTCTGACCAGGGGGTGACGCCTGGCTCTCGCCGTTCGCAATGGGGCTTGTGACCTGTTTGCGGAGGAGCAAAGGGCTGGCGGGTTCTGCCGCCACCGCTCCGTCGCTGGGCTTGGCATATGGCTTGCCGAGTCCGGTCTGGCCGCGGACAGCTGCTTGTGCCGCAACCCGCTGCTGTAACGACAGTGGTGCTGGCTTCTTTCTGGTGGATACGGGGGCCTCTGGCTCTTTCTCTACGTTTGCTGGGCTGGTTGGCGACGTCTGCTCAGGCTCCTTGCTGATGGGGAGAGGAGGCGCCCGCTCTTCCGTGGCCCTTGGTGTGCCGCTGGACGGTGCCGGCTCCGGCGACTTGGGCGTGTTCGACACCCTTGCAATCGGGGCGGCAGACTGAGCTGCCTCGATGCTGCCCGTGGCCGGCGTCGCCGCCGACGACCCGGTCGGGGCCTTTCTCCTCGGGCCGCGAGCTCGGCCCTTGGTCATGTGAGTCAACTGGGGGCCGGGTGCACTCGGCTCCGACATATCGTCGCTGCCCGAGTTCTGCTTCGAACCAGGGCCGTCGGAGCCCGAGCCACCATTCGTGGCCATGGCAGGAGGTCCTCTAGCCAGCATGCCTGCCAGGGCTGGGTTGAATCGACTCGTGAGCTTGCCTCCGCCGCTGCTCGCAACCGCGCGTTGCGGCTTCTGCTCTGGGCTCGTCTCCCTTTGCCGAGGTGGAGCATCTTCTGGCTCAGAGGCGGGCTTCACCGTGTCCGTCTGGCTAGGTTTACGTCCGGGCTTCTCCGGAGCAGAACTCTGGCAAGGTGGCGGCGTTTGGCTTGGAGATGTCAATGAGGAAGCAGACTGGCTAGACGTCCGCGTGGGCTCGGGAAGAGGCCTTGGTGATCCCAAGTTCCTCGGCTCATCTTGCAAGGTGAGCTCCGCCGCGGTCTCACTCCTAGCGTCGCTGTTGGATCTCGCGAGCTCGGCCCTCTTGACCAGGCCCTCGGGCAGTGGCTTTTCGTCGGCATTGGAGGAGCTTCTACTCACGCCCTTGCCCCCAGCCTGTGTCTTCTTAAAGTCATCTCGCTTCTTCAGAATGGCCTCCTTGAACTCGTCTTTGGGCTCGCCCTTTCGGGGCCCGTCTGTCAAGTTCAGGGCCGCTTTGCCCCGCAGGATGTTGCTCTTGAGCTCATCTGGGGCGACGTAGTTTTGCGTCGTGGCCCTGCGTAGATTGCCAAACGCGTTTCTGAACTCGGGCTCCTTGTTCTTGGGGGCGTCGGCGGCGGCTGAGCGCTGTCTTAAGTTGGCCCGGAAGTCCTTGTTGGGCGGCGTTCCGGGCTTGGGCTTGGGCTGCGGCTGCGGCGGGCGGGCGACTGACGGTCGTCGCCGCTCTGCCGTCGTAGAAGCTTGCTCGTCGCCAGATGACTTCTCCACGGGACTTTCCATCTTTTCGACAAGACTGGGCTTCGCCTGGTGCCCAAACGCTGGTCGGGTCTGAGTTGACGGCGGCGAGTAGATGCCACCGAGCCCCGTGGGATTGGTCTTGGCCGTCTCGCCCATGGTGGACTGCCGCATAAGCCCGCCGATGCTGACCTGGTGCTTGTGCGCGACGCCCGACAATCGAGATGCGTCGGCGCCAGACTTGCTGGCGCGCTCGGCCTTGGCCTTGTTGAGCTCAACCATCCATGCCGGCTGAGACTGCGCCGGCTTCGGAGGCAGCTTGGGCGAGTCGGGCTTATTCAATGCGTTTTCCAGCCAGCTGGATTTCGTCGGGCTCCAGCGCCGTGGGTCCATTGTCTTGGTTGGCGAGACGGGCAGAGCAGCATCGTCCTCTCGGCTCGGGGCGCGGTCTGAGCTCGAGCCCGAGTCTCTGTTGGCAGCAGACTTGGAGGCGGCCTCCTGCTCGGCCTCTTCTTCCCCGTGCTTCGAGGTCGGCCTGCTCGAGCCCTGCGAGGGCGATCCGTTGCGGACTGCGCTCTGCGGGCGCGAACCCGCCTGCGAAGAGCCTCGTTCGTACGAGTTGCGGTTTGCGGCCACGGAGTCGGCGCGCGACAAGCCTGGAGGGCTAGTAACACTCCAACGCTTGACGCTGTCGCTTCGCTTCATCATGGCGCTCTGCACGAAACCGCCCATGCCTTTTGTCGGAGAGGCTGAGCGAATGGGGGATGTCCTGCCTGTCGGGGAAGTGACGGCTTGCTCAGCGGGAGGCTTGTCCTCGGCAGGAACCTCTTGACGAGGCGGGTTGAGGGTAACAGGAGAGCCGAGTCTACCCTTGTTAGTCGGAGAGGCGACTTCGTGACGCGACGCGGGGCGGTCCTTGGGAGTTTCGGCAGTCATGCCCGGCAGCTGGGCCCTGTTTGAGGCCATGTCGAGGCCACGGTCGTCGTCGACCTGACTGCGTCTGTAAGCGGCGGACCCGGCGCCCCGGTCGGGCGTCTGGCGAAACCACGTAGGATCCTTGGAACCAAGAGCCTGCGCTATCTGGTCCTTGGAAAAGTTCTGCTCGGTGGCCGACGCGGGCTCCTGCACTCCGGCAAGGGACCGCTGAGTCGCATTCTGGGCGGCGAGCATGCTCAAGGGCCGGCGGCCGGCGCGGGAATTGGGACGCTTCTGCCACGACAAGGGCGATGGTTTGGCGGAGAGCATGGACTCGTCGACCAGCTTGGACTCGGGCGCGTCGCTGAGGGCCTCGTTCCTCTTTACTGGCGAGCTGGACAGGGCCATGGGACTCGGGTCTGCGGGGGCATCGACCAAATTCTCGCCAGCGGCGCTAGGAGACTGGAGCTTGAGGGAGTCGGAGAGGTGGGCGCTGCGGCGCTTTGACCGGGGCGAGGGCGTGTTTATGGGAGAAGACTTTTGCGGTGAGATGGATCTGGCGCGTTCTGTGCGAGGCTGCAGGTTAGCAACAAATGTCAACTTGGCAGCGTTACCGCGGCCGCCCCTCTCCCCGCTCCCACGGCTACCGGTGGCCTCGCATGTGAGCATGCAAGACCAAAGACGCCTCACCGGCCAGAACACCCTTCCCGCCGCCGAGCTCGGGCACGGGGCAACGAGGGCAACAGAGGACGACGACAAACCTTCTCTCCTGGCCTGACGCTCGCGCTTGGCGGCGAGGAACTCCTCGAGTTCGCGGGCCCGCACCTCGTCGTCTTCGACCTGCTGGCCGCGCAAGCGCTCGACCTGCTCGAGGAACTGCGAGACCTCGTCCGACATTGTCAAGGTTGGTTCCGCGAGCCGCCGACGACAATGGGTTTGGTTGGACTTGCTGCTACGCCGCCGTCTCTCTGATCTGTTCGCTTCAATCCCCCTCCTAGGAGAGCATGACAAGGCGACGATGCACGCGCGCGCACGCCGTTTGGGGCCAAGAGTCGAGGGGTGCTATTCGTAGACGCTATTCGTAGACGGCTTCTTGAATTCTCCCAACAAGGGCGACAGGGTTTTGGAGTAACAAGCTGGAAGCCAACTAAGCAGAGACGCCTGCCTGCGTGCCCGCTTGCCCCCGTGTCGGCCCTCGAAGGTGCGCTAGCTAGCACTAGCACCCGACTGGTGGGCACCGGAGTGCACCAGCAGGGGCCGGTCAATGGTCAAGCCAATGGCCAGCACTCCCTCCGGATAGACGACGCAGGTATATCAAGTTAGCGGCGCCCACAACTCCTCCGGGCTCTACCTATCAGGCGCTACCCGCCAAACGATGGCCTTCTTACCTGGCGCTACGGTAGCGTGTCGCAGGGCCTCATCGTCTGATGCCAGAGCTGTATCAGCGCTCCCTCTCTTACACGGATGCCAAGGAATGAGACGATTTCTGCCGACACGCAGCAATGCGACGCGAGAGCGATGGCGTCTGTGCAGTTGGCGGTGCTCATTATGGTTTAACCGGCGGCCAAATGGCACATCCGGGGTATCCATCTGGTCAAGTCGACCTCGACGTGATGCCCTCTAGGCGCGACGCACTCTCCTCCGTCTCGGCCTCCCTCGGCAATCCGCCATGTTTCATCACTCCCTCTCTCCCTAATAAAGAAAAAGCCGCTTCTTCGCGTCCGAAACCACCCATGCAAGCCCTTCTTGCAGATTCGTCCCCGTCATGGCGCTGCATTGCAGGATATGCCACTCATGTGTCCGGACCTCGTCCAGCCGCAACGACTGTGTTGTTGTTGTTCCGTCAGCCTCGGCCCCGTCTCTCTCCTCAGGAAACTCACCGAGCCAATCTCCTGCTCGTCCATGCATCCCTCGACATCCGTCTTGTTTGCGAATATCAGCAAGCTCGCGCCCGACAGACGCTGCCCTCTCTTAGCATCATATCCCTCTCTGGACATTGCGAGGTAAACCCATCTCACCTCTTCCTGCAGCAGGCTGTGCAGCTCGTCCCTGCAGTCTTGTATCCGCAGTCGGTCCGTCGCATCGACGACCCATATCAGCGCATCCGTCTTCTCAAAGTAGTTTCTCCAGTACGACCGCAGCGTCCTCTGGCCACCGACGTCCCCTACTGGTCATTAGCACGCATTCCCTGAACCCAGCCTTGCCGTATCGTACAAATGTTGAGTTTATACCTGCACAGTTAGCCCCATGCTGACCATGGCTCTGCCCACTCACCCGTCGTAGTCAATCGTCTTGATGATGAACCCCAGCGTCGGGCTGACTGTGTTGACGTCTTCTCCCATGATGCTCTTGACAATAGTCGTTTTCCCTGCATTGTCCAGACCTCTTGCTCCGTCGCCGTCAGTCGGTGTCGGGCCTCAGGCGGCTCAGGGGCGGGAATGGGAGGCCAACAGCATCAGGATTCTCATCTCCTTGTCCTTGACACGAGCCTTGCGCAGAATCGACAGCATCTTCGCCTTGTGCTTCGAGTAGAGGCCAAAAAGGAGCGGGGCCGGTCGTTGAGAGGAAGGCGGTTGCAATGCAAATGGTGAAGGAATCGAAAAGCTCATCCGAAATGACGACGCTTATTATTCAGGCGGCACACACGTGCCGCCGTACCGCTTCCGCCTCAATAAGCTCACAACTCCGGAGAGCAACGACACAACCGCCGCGTTCAATCTACTCGTGCCGCACTATTCTGCCCATCGCCTCCAGACCACACTGCAACATTTTTCTTTATTTCTCGAAAACGCGACCAGTATAGCACAACATGTCTTCAGCTACTTTGCCACACAATCACGCCTCCTTTACTTCTCCCGCACATTGTCCATCAGATGTGCATTCCGAAATTCCCCCGCAACTCCGTTGCCCTCGCCTCATTCCCCGGTGAGCGAATCCGAAAACCACAAGATGACCAACCCAAGTCGGCCCAATAAAGAGGCCACGAGCAGCGGTAGGTGCTTCGGATAAAGCACAACCCTCTCAACCTCGACGCGTCGCGGAGCCATCTTGTTCAACGAGCCTTTTCCTTGATGGCAGCGGTATCGAGTGCCTCAAACTCCCAGAGCACAAGATCCAGCCACTCGGACCGGCGGCCCGGTTCCGTCCTGATTGCATTTCGCAGGTGTCCGACTTCTTGGAAGTTGAACTTGCCCAGCATTTCCGCGCGCCACGTGTACTCGGTCTGCATCTTGTTCCCGCAAAACACCTCGACGTATAGACGAGCATACTGCCGGTCGTTCTGGTCGACGGGGTGCTCGTAAATGCGCTCCGGGTCATCACACTTCCATTCGTAGTCGATGATGCTGCGATGGCGCGGCGACACGGAAAGCAGGACCCTGTCCAGCAGCGCTGTCCCATAGGTCTTTTGCCGATACTGCGGATGGACAAGGACTCGCACCTGAGCACTGTATCTGGACCCCACGCATCGCACCAGCGGGAAGCCAAGACGCATCTCGGTCACCAGCGCGAACCCGACGACTGGCGGTGGGGGGCTTGGGCAAGTCTTCTTGAACTCAACGTACTCTCGGTACGCTCTGTCCGAGTTTGGAGGCCACTTGGACCGGTCCATCATGTCTTCCTCGATGGGGATAGCAACGATGAAGGGCCTCTTGGTCTTTTGGCAGCGCTTATAAATCCAGTCGACGTCGGTGGTGTCGACGGCCTGCGAGTCGAATATCTGCGGGAAAGCCGCCGAACCCTCCAGGTTCATGATGTCGGCGATTTGCGAAAAGTCGTCTGGCCGAACCGGGCGCAAGATGCAGTGCGCATTCGGCCATGCGTTCTCTTCTGGAGCCGGGGTTGCCGGCTTCGCGACCTGCTCATGTCGCTCGCGTGAAGCCCGCATGTGATCCGCCAGCCTTTGTCGGCTTTTCATCTCCCTGACTATCTGCAATTCAGAGGTCATGTTCATCTGTCGCCAGCCTATATCCCGGTGGTCTTGGTACGGGCCATGGATGACGGTCTGAAGTGTCTCTGGATGTTCTATGGCAGGAATGATGTCGCCCGTGCCTGGATCCAGCGCATTGTTACATGACAGCACTTTCCGCCAGGAGCGCCGACAGGCAGCCGCCGAGGGCACGACCAGACGGTTGAACCAATCTCCAATGAGGTCGTCTTCAGCTCCTACGGAGAGGGAGGGGACAGTGGCTTCGACGCTCGGGCCGGCATCGCGCAGAGAAGCGCCGCCATGGGGGTCCGCCGCACCCTTGTTCTCTGCATCAACGACCTCGATGTCGCTGACGTCCCATGTCGAGAGGCTGTGCTGACTTCCTTGGCGGATGGAATCCGATGAGGCTGCGCGAGATTCGACGACGTTTGAATGCTCTCGACGACTCTCGGAGTCGGCATTCTCGGAGTCGGCACCTTGGACAGCTGTCTCGTCAATCTCGGGCTCATTACCCTCTGCAGAAAGAAGCGATGCATTGTCCCAAGTCTCACGTCGGCTTTCTTTGAGGCCGGGAAGCGAGGTCTGCGCAACAAGGCCATGGCGATCAGATGTCGACTCCGCCTTGCACGCTGCTGCAGAAGCCTGGACCTGAGGTTTTTGGTCCATGGGGCTCCTTGGGGGAGAGAGCCAGTCTCTCATGGCACCGCAGTGCCTGACGATGTCGTTGTCAGGAGAAGCCGGCATTTTGGGCGCAGGGCAGGGTCGAAGGGGGGGTTCGAAAGGCAACTGGGAATGGCCAAGAAGAGCTGCGCGCGCTGGGCGGGTGGAAGAAACATGCCACGGAGACAGACAGGAAGAGAAAGACGAGAGGGCTGCCGATGAGTGTCAGATACTGAATATGAGTGTGGGGAGGCAGAGGCGGTCTCGAGTGGAAGGGTCTCGAGATGATGAGTCTGATGGCGGAGTGTGAAAACCTTGACGTGGCAGCTAGCCTTGGTCTGGCAGTCGCGTCTTGCGTGTTGTTGTTGCCTCGGGTGATGGAAGGCGGAGGAAACTGATTCAAAGGCCGCAACTCGTGGCTCCGAGAGCACCTGCCTTGCCTCGGTGACCAGGGTACCTACCCGACTCTTAAGTCGCCAACAGCTGGACAGGGCAGCGAGTCGCAGTCATCGAACTTTGCCAACCCAAAACGAGCGCAAGCCGAGCAAGCCTTGTTGGTACAAACGGGAGCCAGCAATCTGTATCCGGTGTCGTCGATTCACTTTAGTCTCGACCTGCACACGGCTCCTCACAGGTAGAAAGAAGGTGGACAGGCTCAACGGGGCAAGCGACCGACGTCGTCACTGTCCTGTCCACAATAATCGTTCCACAAGTGAAAAATAACAGGCCCTCCGGAGCAAATAGGCCCGCCCGCCTGGCGTTGCCCAATTCACCCGTCCAACCCGGGGTCGTGGCTGAATGGTTACTAGTACCCGTTGGGACCTAAGGGAAGGGACGAGGCGTTCCTTAGTTCCCAACGGGTACAGTGAAAAGTAACAGGCTCCAAAACAAAACGGGCCCTATGCCCAAGACTCGGGCAGGTCGGCATCCGGTAACTGACGCATCCGGTAACTGACCCACTTGTCTTCTCTTAGCTACTCGGCTCGCTTAAATAGCAACTCCTAGGTGTTCGCCTTCGCGATATTCTAGGATCTTCTATAAGCTTGCTAGTGCATGTTCAAACTAAATCGGGCCGCGTAGCGTAATGGTTAACGCGCTAGATTTCGGTAAACCGTTTCTGATATTCTCTAGAGATTCCAGGTTCGACTCCTGGCGTGGTCGATATTAATTTTTTTGACCATCCCAGCCCTTGATATTCGTACGAATACGGATAAGAGCGCGTTGTAGTTGCTTGGTTATTTATAGAGATGTGCTGTTATGGCGGAACGGCACCGCTACCTTATGCTTTTTCCTTTCCTTTCTTTTACCGCGGCTTTAATTCAAGGCAGATGGCAGATACACTTGTTGTCTCAAGCTACCCTAGACCGGTACGGAGTAAGACCCGCATCTGCGCGGCTTGTGATGCTGGCTGCACGTGATCAACGTGTGCTGCACAAGTCCTCACCTCTATCCCATCGTTGCACAATCCGGGCAACCCTACCTGGCAGAAGCACCCACAATATTGCCGTGGGCCGCCGACGTTGGTACGTTTGACGGGTCGAATGCAGCTTCGAGGGGGCTTGCTAGGCCTTAAAATCGCCGGACCAGAACCTCGGAGACGGACCAGAGAGCCGCAATCCAAGCCATCGACGTGGGCCTGACGGGACCGGCCGCAACCTTTGTGTTCATGCCCCCTAACGAACAACAGGGGAGACGCCTTTCGGGCAGAGGCCCTTGAGACCAAGAGGCGAGTGGGTGGTGTCGAGGGTCTTTCGGCGTGCCTCGAACCCCTGGACAGGCTCCTGCCGCGCTCCTAACGACTGGACCCGGCCCGTCCCTCGCTCTATGGACGATACACCTTCCATCAAGGAACCCCCGAGTCGGCCACGGGACGATTGCCGACAGCTGTACTAGCGGGCTACAACGCCTACAACTGCCAGCCGGTATCGATGAGACCAGCCCGTCACAATGTCCGGCATCTGTCGCGCTGTGGCGCTCCCCAAGAGATTGGGAGACATCATGTTCCGAGGGAACTGTGTGCCCATGAAATCAGACGCTTTCGGACCTTCCCCAAGGGGCTGTCTTCTGGACAACCGCACTTTGTCCCACAGACTGCGCCGCTAGGGGCTCGGATGGCGCCTCCGCCTGAGGGATGGTCCTTGAGCGATGACCAAGGACGGGTACCGGTGATGCTACAGATGCCCATGAACACCTACTTCCAGAATGCCGCGATCCTCAAAGGCGCGCTCCACGATGGAGACTTTGACCTCGAGCTGGTGACGAATTGGGGTAATAGCTGTAGTCCCAAGGGCTCACTCGAGACTCGGAGATGGCCACTTGGATGCCGCAGACGATTTCCCGCTTGGCGGCTAGACACGGGACGTGCGGCGACGCATTGGGGTCGAGGACCTCCCTACAGGCGCGAGCCATTGATCACTCGGGATGGCTGGTGGACGTGGTGGATGTGGTGGTGTGGATAAACCCAAGTCATCGAGAGAGAAATGGCAGTTGGCTGTGCCGGAGGCCTTTGACACTCTCGAAAAGGCCATCTGGAGCCTTGCTGATGCCCCTGACGAGCTGCCGGAAAGCCAAAGGGTCAGACCCCTACCAGCGTGGACGATCTGGATGGGGCCCCGGACGAGGAATGAAGACTGGGATGAAGACTGGGATGAAGACTGGGGATAAGGCGTTGATATCTCTCTGGATATTTCAGGTGGTAGACACAAGGCTTTTCTACTCCATATTGCAAATATTTACCCTGACAATTTCCTGCACCTCGTGCTTCCTATTCGTACATCGTATCGTTCAATGATTCCTTTGTTTTGCCAATCTTCTCTCATCACACATCACTGACCCCACCCTGTGCCTCCACAAGCCGATATCGGGCTGTCGCTTATCGTCGGTCGCAACCCCTACCTCCCCTCCGTTGGAAGCCGGCTCTAACGATAATCTCGGGCGGTCAACTTCAACTGTCGAAAAGCACCCTTCTGCCCTGCCGCGGACGGCCGACTGCGCGCACAACTTTGCCAGTCATGTCGTCCTCGCTGCCAGGCAATCGCGAACTGCCCGTTTCGCAGTATGACTTGAGCACCTACATGGGCCGGGTGCGCCATGCAATTGGTTTGACGGATCCCAGGTGAGAGACGACGTTCGCCATGTTGAGAGAAGAAGGGCCATGGACTCGTCGGGGAAAGGGAGAGGGGAGACAAATCGCTGACACGATGCGTACAGCACCCTCTTTGCTGGCAAGTCTGGCCTCGAAAAGGCCAAGCAGCTCGTCACCGACTACAAAACGGGCAAGACGCAGCACATGACGCCCGAGCTATGGCAGGCCAAGAAGGTTGTCGACTCGACACTCCACCCAGGTATATACTCGTACACTGCACCTCTGGGCATGGTGCTCTGGGCATGGTGACTCTGACGCTGCACCAGACACGGGCGAGCCCGTCTTTTTGCCCTTTCGCATGTCGTGCTTCGTCATCACCAACCTTATAGTCACGGCCGGCATGCTTCAGCCCGGCCTGCGAACCGGAGGCACCATTGCGTGGCAGGTGGCCAACCAGTCGGTCAATGTGGCCGTTAACAGCGCAAACGCAAACAAGTCGTCGCCCATGACAACGGCCATGCTGGCCAAGTCGTACGTCGTCGCCGTCACGGCCTCGTGCTCCGTCGCCCTCGGCCTGAACCAGCTGGTCCCGAGGCTTCGCGTCTCGAACGGCGCCCGCAATATCCTCAAGCGCCTCGTCCCCTTTGCCGCCGTCGCCTCGGCCGGTGCCCTTAACGCCTACCTCATGCGCCGCGAGGAGATTAAGGCGGGCATCGACGTCCGGCCCGTGCTGTCCGATAAGGACAAGTGCAAGCTACAGGCCGAGGGCAAGTCGGAGCGGGACGTGCCGTCACTAGGCAAGAGCCGCAAGGCGGCCAAGCTAGCCGTGTACGAAACGGCCGCCAGCCGCGTCTTCAACAGCAGCCCCGTCATGGTGATTCCGCCCATGGTCCTCTACTACATGCAGCACAAGCAGGCCTGGTACCGGAACCTGATGGAGCGGGAGTGGGTCAGGGCCAGGCCGCGGGTGGCGACGACGATACCTATCGGCATCAGCCTGGGGCTGATTGGGGCGACGGCCTTTGCGGTGCTGCCCCTGGCGCTCGCCGTCTTTCCGCAGCAGCAGCAGATTTCGGCCGACAGACTCGAGGACGAGTTTCACGCCAAGGGCGGTAACAATGGCAAGGTCTGGTTCAACCGCGGTCTCTAGCGCAGCGCGTCTTCTTTGGCGCGTTTAGTGGCTACCTGCTGGCCTGGTACTACCCAATGGGCGTTTTCTTTTTCCCATGTTTTTTTCGCGCACCTGGGCAGCTCCTGCGTTGACCGATGACGCCAAGGGACAAGCTCCCGAAGGCGAGTTGCAGTCGTGGCCAAGGTACGGTGAATTACCAATGCCCGGTGACAGATAAAACGAGGACTAGGTATACATGGAGCCGGCGGCGATTGGGATGTATAGAAATCTAGGTTTTGAGGCTTTGCCTTGGCTGTTAGTCATTTGCCGGGGCATCGCGGTGCGATCAACGACAGAAACGGCGGTTTGTGTTGCGTATGTATGTATGTATGTAGAGTAAGAGCGAGTACGGATACGAGTACAGCCATATCCCTAAAAGATTGTAGGTCAATTTTTATCTTATCAGGTCGGGAAGGTACGTACCTAAGCCCCTCGCCGGTACGTACCGACGTTAGCTAAGGTACGTACCGACGTAAGCTAAGGTACGTACCGACGTAAGCTAAGGTACGTACCGACGTGAAAAATCATTTAAAAAGTAAAAAAAGTATATAGGTAGCTTTATTCCTTCGTTTTTAATACGCTAGGGCTTAGAATATAAATAAAATTAGTAAGGGAGATAGAGCGCGTCTCTATAAGTATAAAGATACTAGTCTTTTCTCTTAGGTTATTTATTATTATAGCAAAAGCTAAGGGTTTATCTAACCGTTTCCCTTAGTTACTTTTACTACGTTTTTAATTTCTTTACCGGCTATATAATAGCGTACTTTTATAATACTATAATTAAGTCCTTCTTAGCAAAGTACTAGCTACTAGCGCTAAAGGATATTACTACTATGCTTTAGTAGGAAGATCCTCTTACTATAGAAGACTATATATCGTAAGAGAGGGGTTAAAAGTCGAACTCTATAAGGCCTACTTTTTATACTAGAGTCTCCCGCCCGCCTATCTCCCGCCTATACTAATTTTCTCTTAGTAAAAGAGGTTAGTAGGAACTATTACTAACTTATAAATAATTTACTTTCTTTAAGCACTCTTCCTTAGCCTTTTATTAAGCTTTCCCTTAAGTTTTTAACTATTATTATATCCTCTTTCTTTATATAGCTTAAGAGCTTCCTGCCTAAATGCTAGAAGGTCTAATTTAACCTTAAGGGGCTCCTAACTCCTCTCGGGCCGCTTCCGCCCTATATATCCTATCCTTATTGCCCTTATTATAGTAATCTACTAAGAGTAAAAGAAGAACGCAAAAGCCGTATAGACCTTATCCGACGAGAGCTTTAGGTCTAATAGCGAGAGCTCGTAGTTTACGAACGAGAGCGGCTCTTATTCCTCTAATAGCTATAAGGGCTACTTAAAGGCTTAAGCTAGTGCTTAAGCCGGCGAAGAGGCCTAAGATCGTAAGACCTTTGCCTACTTTAATATTAAATTAAGGCACGTTTAATATTAGCACGCCGCCTACCGTAGCTAGGTCCGCCGCCTATACTACTACTACCGCCGCTGCTAATAAGGTAGGTCTTACCGCGGAATTCGAGGCGATATACGCGCTTGCGAGAGAGATCTCCGCCTATATTGCGTTTAATACCGCCCTTACCGTCGCCTACGATGCTATCGCTTTTCCCCTCGCCTTAGACGGCGCCCCCGACGGCGCCGCTCCCGACGTCGCCGCCCTAAGAGCTCACCTAGCACTCGCCCCTAACGTCGCCCCCGCCGAGGACGACACTAATACTAATACTAGCAGAGGGGTCTTAGGTCTAGGGCTAGAGGACGAGGAAGAGGACGAGGGCGAGGGCGAGGATATACCTATACGCAAGCGGGTTGCCGATCTAATACACTAGGCACTAAGAATATATATATAAAGAAGGATACTTCTATTAGGTAGGCGTAAGCCTTAGGAGCTAGGAATAGCTCTTTACTATCTTATCTATAGCTAATTATATTAGCCCCGGTATATAGTATAGAGGATGCTTTATATATATTAAAATGCCGGCTTAAAAGAAAATACTACTACCTATAGCAGTTATAATATAATCCTAATTAGGTAATTAGGAGGAATACTCCTATTGCCTAAATCCTTCCTTTTATTCTTATAAGTTATACTTATATCCGCTAGTAATTATTCCTTTAATCGTTCCTTCTACTAAGCGGCCTTCTTACTTTGTATAGCACGTGCTAAAGGGCGACCTTAGAACTCTGTAATAGCTTTAGCGGAGACTTATTTAGCTCGGACCTATTAGTTATATATAGCAGCCTATCCTTTCTATCGTACGAGGTATTCGGTTATAGGTTGCTTTAACCGACCGATGCGACGAACATAGATGTCTATTAGGCGCTCGACCTTATAGTGCTAGTCTCTTTTATTAGGTGCTTATTCGATATTGCGAGCTGCTTTAATAGGCCTAGGCTCTAGTTTAACGTAGTAACCGTCGTAAGCGAGCTTAAGGTGCTAAATAGATACGATAGGGTAGATCCTAACTTAGCTTAAGAGTATAAGTTCCGCCGTAAGGTTATTAACTATACGCTTAATAACGAAAGGGCCTTCTCGTTGCCGCGACTATTTCTTTAGCGGCTAGCTAGGCTTATAATAGCCCGTATATAACTTTAGATAGACTTTATTACTAGCTTTAAGAAGAACCGGCTAGTGTTTCGTATTATACCGCTGCTTAGCCTTTATAGCGGCTAGGTCTATAGCTAGGCTCGCTTATCTACGGATAACTTCTCGTAAGTAGGGCAATTCGTCCGTAGTAGTGCCTAAGATATTATTAGCAGCTTCTAATAGTCTACGTATATTAAAGCCGAAGATAGATTTATAGGCGGAGATCTTCGTACTAGCGTTAAATACTGTGTTTAGATTCTACTAGAGGGCGGGGATTATTATCTTCTAATCTAGGCTAAGATCCTCGATATAGGATATCGTAGAGCGGTCTCTACGGTCTAGTTGCGCTATTCGGTAAGTCCGTTAGCCTATAGATAGTAGGCGGTAGTTATTGCAATTTTAGTGCCGAATGCGCTTTAGAGGCCTTTCTAAAAGTTAGATGTAAATTTACGATCTTAGTCGCTAATAATAGTTCTCGGCATGCCTTAATCGGAAAGAAGCAACTAACGGGCTAGGCTTTAAGCCTAGTCCTTTATGCCGTACTTCGCGTTGCCTAGGATTAGTAAGCATCTCTTGCTAGTTAGGCAAGTGACCGTAAGAAGTTAGTTAAAGATATTAAAGCCTAGGATCTACTATAAGGAGCTTGCTAAAGGTAAGGGCGGTATATCGGTTATAAAGTCTATTACGATACTCTGCATTAGAAGTAGCGGGGGGCGAATAGGCTTATAGCTGCCGGCAAAGGTCTAACGGTCTATTTAGCTAAGGCAATAGGCTTTATAAGCCGCGATATACTTCTTTACCTAACGGGTAACTCCGCGAATTAAGTATATCTTTAGGTCCTTAATTATACGGACGACGCCGAAGTAGTTTTTATCGCTATAAGCTGCCGAGATTATAGATAGGACGAGGGCGTTAGGGATATACAGCCGGGTAAAGCCGTTAGGGCCTTTATAGTATAGGAGCTTATCGACTATAAAGAACGGTATACTACGGCGTTTAAGCTACGCCTTTATCCTTACTATAGAGTTAGTGACTATAGCTCCTTCTAAGGGCGAGGAAAGACTCTCGATAGCGTCCTCGCTATCCGCGATTATCTAAAGTATTCGCTTATAGTAAGGGTTATTATCGTAGGCGACGGCGAATTCCTCGCGTTTCTTAAGAGCTATAATAGCTTTAGAGGCTATAAGCATATCGTTAAGCATAGTAAAGTCGGGGCAGCGATAGGTAAGCAGCTAATCGGACTCCTCGGCTAATAAGCGACTAAAGGCGTCGGGAATAAAGTTCTTCTTACTAAGGAGGTAATAAACCTCGATATCGTACTTAGAGAGATAAATTAAGGCTATAACTAGGCGACTGTTAGCTTAGTCTATGCTAAAAGTATCGAGGGTCTTTTTAGCAACGATTTGCTTAGTCGTAGAGTAATCGGTTAAGACTACGAGCGGGAGGGTTAACGACTATACTATAGTGCGTATCTTCTTTATAGCCTATACTAGATAGGCGACCTTAAGTTCTAAGGGACTATAGGACTATTCGGCTCTCGTTAGAGTGCGGGAGAGGAAGTAGATAGGCATAATAGCTTTAACCGGAATAGGCTAGCCTAGCTGCTAAATAGTGCCGTCGTAGAGATAGAAAAAGACAGCTGCGAAGCCTCGCTATAAGGAGGCGTTAATCTAATAAAACAGCCTCTTCTATAGGTCTATATAGTAAATTATACGGCTAGAAGTAATTTCCTTTTAAAGGGAGGCGAAGGAGGAAAGCTCGGCTAAGGTCGGCTAGAACGATATAACTCGCGTATAGGACTTCCGCTTATTAAGGTTCCCGTTCTTAACCTTACTAATTAAGCGACCTTAAGCTAAAAGACTAGTCTTACGATCCTATAGAGAGGTAATAGAGGCGCCGTAGTATAGAATAAGATTGCGAATATACCCTATAGCGCTAATATAGTATTTAAGAGCGGCGAGATTATCGGGAAATAGAAGCTTTATAAAGGCGGTAAGCTTATGCTTCGTAGTACTTATCCCGAGCGCGTCGATACGAAATCCGAGCAACTTTACGGAAGGGTAGCCGATCTAGCTCTTAGTAGGGCTTATTAATAGGTTAAGCGATGCGAAGAGCTTAAAGATAGCCTCGAGATATTAAAAGTGTTCCTCTTCTATAGCGGAGTAAATAACAATATTATTAATAAACGCGCGGCTATAGCCCTAGTGCGGACGGAGAACCCGGTCTATATAGCGTTATACGTACGCTAGGCTATTGCGAAAGCCGATAGGCGCAACTATTAAGCGCTCTAGACCTCGATAACTTAAAATAGTAAACCTACCTTAATGCTTAAGTTTAACTCGAAACTAATAGAAGAAGGCGGAGGCGTTAATAGTAGTAATAAAACGGGCGCTTAAGAGTTTAGCAATAATAGAGCTTTATAGTAGTAGAGGGTAGGAATCCGGGATAGTAATACTATTAACGGCATATAGGTTAATAACGACTCGGCCTTTAGTCTCGCCTTAGGCTATGCGCTAGACTATAAAGACAGGTGCTACGAACGGCGTAAGCTTATCGGCCTACTCTAGGCGACCCTGCTTATAAAGTAGGTTAAACGTATCGTCGATAACCTTCCTATCGCGAAGTCCTTATAGGTAAGGCCTTTAAGCGACTTGTTTTTTATGCTAATTATCGATTAAAAGGACTATTAATTCCCTTCCGGGTTCTACGATAGCGGTGCCTATATCCCGCTAGAGCTAGGAGTATCTCCTAAGAAGCTTCTTAACGTAGCGCACGAAAGAGGGGCTATAGTCGAAAATATAAATACCCTCTTTAGTGTATTTCTCTTATAGCTCCGGTAGGCGCTAAACGTGCGTTTAGTATAGAATGCGGCTAGAGAGGGGATCCTTAATTCTATCCGCGGCGTTTGTCTTAATAGCTGCGGTAGCTGCCGTTACGTTAGTAGCAGCTGCTGCGAGGTTTTAGCGAACCTTAGACTACTTAACGGGTCTTGCCGAAGAAGCTATAACGTAGGCGTAAATAGAGTCGGATAGCGAAGGCGTTAGAGAAGTGCCTAGAATAAGAGCTTCTATAGGTTAAGACGGGGCGGGAGCTTATAGGCACTTAAGGACTTCCTAAGTAAGCGGAAAAGTGCTTGTAACGTTAACCGATAAATTAATAAAAGAAGTAGTAGTAGCAATAGCGGTTCCTATAGAGGAGGATAGCATAGTAGCGGCTCTAAGAGCAGGCGAAACTACTATTACTAGCGTTAGAGCCTTTATAGCTAATTTCTAAGACGGGGCGGTAAAATAGCTAAACTCTTAATACTCCTATATCTAGCTAAGCTTCTGCTTGCGCTTAATAACGAGGTTAACGTTTATGCTATTAGTAATAAGGATAGTAAGAAGAGATTTAGCATCGACGATGCTATAAATAGTATTAGCGTAAGAGGCGAAGAAAGTATAAGCGCGGTCTTTAGGAAGCTCTTTCTAAAAGGCAGGGACTATAAAGGTAGTGCCGGGTGGTATAATAGTCTTTCGGACGGCCTAGATATAGCGAATAACTTCGCGGGGCTATTTATAGATATCGAATAGGATTTTAAACCCGTCGAGCACTCTAATACGAATAACCTCTTTATTATAATTAAGGGATCCTCGGTATAGCTTAAGGAAGGCATTGCCGAAAAGTACGCCGGCCTTTACTTTAGAGACCTAGGCGGAGTAGGTAAATTTAGCTATAGCTGCTTAAGCGGTCGGGCTAGCTATAGTACCGCGCACGTAGAAGGAGAACGTAGCTTAGTCCTCGCAAAAAGAGCGACTATTAACTCTATTAATAGTAACGGGAGGCTTCTTCTCAATAGTATAGTTAAGAGTCTAAAGAAGGTCGCGATTAATTATAGGCTTACTATAGCTAGAGTTAGGGCAAACCTAGACTTCCTATCTACTAGGTTAGGTAGAGACCTTAATCCTTATATAGGAGTATAAGTGCGGCGGGGAATCCTAATCCTATTAGGGCTCTTTAGCTCTAGCTTTTAAGACTTAATCGAGTCGGGGTGCCGTAGTTAGCGCTACGTAAAAAATAGGCTCCTTAATAATAGGTATAGGAAGAATAGGCTTTAGGGCGGTAGGGGCATTAAGCTTAATAACGATAGGATCGGAGACGCTCCTTATAGTAATAGGAGGGGATTTCTTATACCTTAGACTAAGGTAAGAGAAAAAGGCGTTACGAGAAAGAAAAGAGGTCTTATAAACCTTATAAGTTAAAGGCTTAAGCGTACGCTCTTTACTATAGAGCTACTACTTAGATATATAGTAGTTAGCACGTATATACTCCTTAAGCATAAAGGTAAGGGCGAAGGTACGGTCGTAGGTGCTATATTTAAACTTACCGGCCCGTTCGGTAGGGTAGCGGGAGTTTATATAGCCTACGAAGTTAGCCTTTAAAGAGGCGTAAAAGGACGCGTCGTCTTAAGAGTCGTTTAAGTATAGCTCGTTATTAGCTTTATCGCCGCTAAGAGCAGTCTTCTTATCGCTTTAATATTTCGACTTAAAACGCACTTTCTTCTTATTATTATTACCCTTATATTTACCTTAGCGGTATTCCGTTCGGTTGTCTCGTCGGTCGTCCCGGCGAGGGTAACGCTTATCGCGGTATAGTAGGCGTAAGCTTAACTAGTTACGGTTATTACTTAAGCTTCGTCCTTCGGGACTACGGTTACGATTATAACCTTAGTCCTAATCCCGACGGTTACCCTAACGGTAGTTATTGCCTTAGTTACCTTAACGATAGTTATCGCGACGATTATTACAACGGCTATAATTACGGTTACCCTAACGGTAACTATTATTACGGCGACGGTTATCCTAACGGTAGTTATTATCCCGACGGGAAAAGCTACCGCGGCGAGAATAGTCTCGGTCTCCGGAGATATATAGCTTAAGGGAGGCTATAATAAAGGGCTTTCGTTCCTTAATAATACGAATCTATTTATCGATTAAGGTCTTCTTTATAGGAATAGGAAGAAGTAAGGAGATCTAGACGGCAATAAGAGGATAGATAACCTTAATAATTTAGGCATCCTTGCCTATCTTAAGTAAGCGGGCGAGATAGGAAGAAGCGAGGAGATCTAGACGGCAATAAGAGGATAGATAGCCTTAATAATTTAAGCATCCTTGCCTATCTTAAGTTAGCGGGCGAGCGAAACCTTTCTTTAGATCTACTACGCGAGAGTAATAAAGCTAGAGGACTATATAGATATCGTATACCTTTCCCTATAAAGTTCCTTTAAGACGTCGGCGTTAGGACGCTTAAAACGCTTAGTTAAGAACTTATAGAAGGTTTTAAAAGGGGAGGAACTAAGGATATCGCGTTATTCCGCTATAAGCTTACTTATATACTATATAAGAGCTCCTCCTACTAAGAAGGAGAGGTAGTATAGGCAAAGGGCGAATAAATCCTCGTCCTAATAGATTCTTAGACGCTTTATAAAGAGATAGACGTTTATATAGATATTCTTTCTATCGCTAAGAGCGATAATGCCTAAGTTCTTCGGATTATGCTTATTTAGGTTAAAAGTATTAATATTATCCTATTTAAGGCGTTTAGTAATAGCCTCGTCGTTATAGGCCGAGGAGGAGGTATAACTCGCCTCGTAGTGCCTACGCGAGTTCGGATAGGACTTTAGGGGGCGGCGGATAAAACTATTATTAGACTTAGACGAATTATTATTATTATTATCTAAATCCTTCTATTAACGAGAGTAGAAGGCCTAAGAGTACTTAGATAACTTAGACTAAAGAGAATAATATAGAACCTAAGGTTATTCCTTAGGGTAATGCTACTATCTAATAGAGCGCTGCTCGGATAAGTAAAGTATTCCTTACGGACGAAGAGGAAGCTATTCCTTTAATTAACCGTTAGAAAGGTCTCTATCGATTATTTACGGGTTAAGAGGCACGGCTCGGACTAGCGGATATACTAGAGTTATCGTAGCGTAGAGAGGAGTCTTATTATTAAGAAGCTCGCTTATAAAACGAAGATACAAGCGAATTCCCTTTCGCTAAGTATCGGCGTGCTATAGATGCTTTTCCTTTACAGACGGAAGATCTAAAATATCGAAGATAATCTCCGACTTAAAGGCTAAAGAGCCTAAGAGAATATAGGCTTGCTTTATATATATTACGTCTATATTAGTAAAGGTCTTAATAACCCTTTCCGTAGGCAATATCTTAATTAACTTAAAGTAGCGGACGGCCTATTTTAATAGGTTATTGCAATCTCTATCCTCTATAGCTAATAGAGTAGACTACTTACGTAGCACCTCGGTTTCTAAGGATAAGCGAGGACGACGGCGGGCGGGAGGAGGAGGATCTTTATAATTACTCTTAGAGTCCTTAGAGGGAGCGGCGCTATAAATACTATCCGGCGGGGCATATTCTTATATCGGCAAGCGAGGGTAGGAGTCGTTTAAGCGAAATACAGACGCTATAGCTTAATAGGCTTCTTCGTCCTTAGCTATAGTAATAATAGCTTAAATAAAACGAGGGAAGAAGGCGAAGAGGTCGATAGATAGAGAAAAGGAGGGATTACGAAGAAAGAAGAGTTATAGGAGAGGAGAAAAGTCTATAGTAGGAGGTATAGGGTGTTTTAATTTTAGCGTAGGAACGGGTACGCGTAGGAAATCGAAAACATAGAGAGAAAATTTTTCCTTACGGCTAATTACGTAAAGACTTAAAATAAAGAACTAGGCAGTAGGCCTTAGTTCTAATAATACCTAGAAAGGCGAGCCTCGTCGGATCGTAAGGCTTATATTAGAGGTTATATAGGCGTGCTAGCTAAGGTTGTATAAGCTAGTTATACTATAGGTGTTAGGAGCCTTTAGGCGGCTTCTAACAAATAGCGAGAGCTTTAAGAAGCTCTTAGCGAACGTGTCGTAGTAGAGCGAAGCTCTAGAGATAGGAAGGGCGTTCCTAATAGTAGCTTTAAAGCAGAAGGTACGAATTGCTATTAATTTAATACACTAGGCACTAAGAATGTATGTATAAAGAAGGATACTTCTATTAAGTAAGCGTAAGCCCTAGGAGCTAGGAATAGCTCCCTACTATCTTATCTATAGCTAATTACATTAGCCCCGGTATATAGCATAGAGGATGCTTTATATATATTACGATCCTACTATAGCTAACTAACGCCTATAGATTAAGACCTTACGGTTAATCGCTATAATATTAGTTCCGGATATTACAACGGCTCTTAGTCTCTCGTAAAGGCAGGTTTACTATACATTAAGCTATAATATAACGCCGGCTTATAAGAATAGTAGACGCCCTTTAATCGTGCCGAGACCTCTTTTAGATAGTCTTAAAAGCATAATTTACATGCTAAAGAAGACTAAGCGGTTCCTATCACCCGTATAGCTACGTAAAGCTATTCCTAAGCTTTGCCTCTATAGTAGTAAGGCTATACGCAACGCTCTAACTATAATTAGAGCCCGACGCTGCCTTTAATAGGTGCATCCTAACCTAGAAACATCCTAGCGTGCACGGATTAAGTTTGCTCTTTGTTAGCGGTATTTTACTAAGGAAGATTAAGAATAATAAATCTAGTCTAACGAGACCTATGTTAGTAGCGTCCCTCGTTGCCGCTAGACAACACTCTTTCTAGGTTAATCCTTTCTTAATTGTCTCTTAATGTATTTTATCTATCGTATTAATCTTTATTAGACGATTACGCAAACGAGTTCGGGAAGTCCTAAGTTAAGGGCAATAGTATTTTATTCTAAGGCTGCTTCGCTAGCGTAGAGAAAGGCATATATAAATTGTAGGATAAAGCAGCTTTAGGCTACGCAACGGCAGAGTCTTATTCCGAACATATTTTGCCTTTATTCTAAGACTTCTAGCTTTAGCGGAAGGAATTTACGATTTAGTAAGACAATGCCTTAACGCACGCAGCCGCCTATATAGAAGAGGTTATTGCAAGGCTCTTCCTAAATGCGAAGCATGCCGTATAGCCGCCTAACAGCCCTAATCTCAACCTAATTAAGCATGTATAGGCAGAGATAAAGGCATAGATTAATAATAAATACGTCTAGCGGCCTAGAGGCTAAATATAAGAGAACGAGCTTAAGGGGGGGTATATAATTATTATTAATCTACGAAGGGATATAGCTATAGACTAAGTCTAAATGTCTATATATACGATATAAAGGTCACGTGGGATAATATATAATATAACCTAATACTATAATAGTATATCCCTTTTAAACTAGCGTTCGACTTAAACGCTTAAAAAGGGCGATAGGCTAATAATAACGAAGGAAATCTATATTAACCGGTCTTAAAAGCGGGCCTAATATAGAACGAGGAAAGAATAAGGAGAAACAAAAGGTAAAATAAAGAATCTAATACGTGCCGTCGTAACGTAAATTGTATTAATAAATTATACTTATTATCACTTAGGCAAAGGGGAAGATATAAGGAAGGCTATATAAAAGGCAGGTTTAAGCTTAGTTAGGTTAAAGGCGTAAAAAGCCTTAAGGTCGTCCTAGCAGCCGTTAAGGTAGGAGGAGTCCTCCTACGTAAAGGGGCTATAACGCTATTAAACGCAATACTTAATCTTCCCGGAGGCGTACTAGCGTTACGTAAGGATAGAAGAAAACTCCTACTTAAGGTGCGCGTTATCGCCGTCGTCGTCGCCGGGGGAAAGGAGAACGCCGTTATCGGCGGGCCGGACGTTAAGCTCTAACTAGCCGGGCAAAAGGGGCTCTTAGGTCTTAGTAAGGAGGGAGTAATAAAAAATAGGGTAAAGGCGGCTGCATTTAGGGAGGCGAAAAAGGCACGCCGTCTTATATACCTTAAGGACCTTATATAGGCCCTCCCGCTTATAGTCGAGCTTCTTTATAAAGCGGAGGGTCCGGATCTAGCGGGTGCTAAGGAATACTATATCGCCGGGCTAATACGCTAAGGCGGGAGTCCGCCGGGCGTTTGCGTAGCGAGCCTAAGTAGCCTAAGCATCCTTAATCGCATCGTAGAGGAAGTTAGAGATACGCTAGAGATAGGAAGCAAGCGCATTACCGCGGAGGTATTCCTTCCGCTGCTAAAGGGTTATACCGGGTAAGGGGGGACTAAAGGGCTTAGTGCTAAGCTTTAGGTAGAAGCTATAGTTAGCGAAAAAAGGGGAGAGGCCGGTAGATTTAAAGACCTAATTATTAGTAGTAAACTTAGCGAGGGGGAGGAGGTCGACCTAATCGTTCTAAAGGTAGGTAGTATAATAATAAAGGTAAACCTCTATCTAAGCGTTCGCGATCTTAGTCTAACCGTCGGTCTAAGGGTAGTAGGCGGAGCTAGGGTAAAGGCGGTAACTAAAGCGACGATTAAGCTACTACTAGAAAGCCGAAATAAACTAAGTGCTATAATCGCTAATAATAAAGGCTAGGGTGCTATAGAGGGACGAAACGTAGGAAACGAACGTATTAATAACGTCTTTAACGGTTATTAAAGGTATTAGAACGTAGTAGCGTATCTTTATAAAGCGGTTAATAATAACGAGGATATTAGAAAACTTAACGCTATTACGACGGTAGATAAGGAGGTCGGTAATAAAATCGACGGATATATCGGTCTATAGGGCGAAGGGAATACTTAAGGGCTAAAGCAAGCCCTAAGAGGAGGAACGAGGGGATTTAGCGCGTAAGCACGTATAATAGTTCCGCACGAAGCTAGAAATAGACTTATATATACCGGGCTAGATATAGGACCGGCGGTAGAGGCTAGCAGTCTTTATACGTCTAAGGTAGCCGGTAAAAGGGGAGGTATAAGCGCGGACGAGGATCTAAAGAATTAAGGCGTCGTTAGGGGGAACGAAGAGCCGGCCTTAGAAATAGAACTAGCCCTAGACCTTAGAGAGAGCGGTCTTAGGGATCGAGCGGAGGGGGGCTCGAAGGGGGCAAGGCTAGCGGGGCTAAGGGGATTAAAGAGCTATACGAATAGCGGAGATAAGCGGGGAGGAGGAATAAGCCCGGTCGATAAGGTTATCGATCGGCTCGGAGTTATCGAGGGCGTAAAGGTCGAGGCAGTCGGAATTATATTTATAAATTATATTTATAAATAAATCGGACTCTTTAACGGTATTAGGGGCGGTAGTAGTACTAGGGTAAAAGGAGGCATTAACCTTAGACTTAGGGAGGATAACCTAATATCGATAGTTAATCCTCTCGTCGGCTTAGTCGGTAAGGGAGAGAGGGCGGGAGCCGGGCAAGCGGCTAAGGGCGTCGGGGAGAATAGCTTAAAAGCCGGGCTAAAAGACGATCTTAAAATTAAAACGACTAAGGAATTCGGCCTAGCGGGCCTATCGTTAGTTAAGGAGCTTCGTAGTTATAAAATACTAAAGATTCTTATAGTCTAAGGCTATCTTAAACTTAGGCAGGCCCTTAAGCTTAAGGCGCTACTCCTCGAGAGATTTTATAATCGCGAGGAGTTCTTTATCGTAGATCTCGTAATTATACTCTTAAGCGGAGTGCTTTAACGAAAAGAAGGCAACCGGATAGTAACGACTATTATTAAGGAGCTATATTAGCATACCTTTAGCGGCTTAATCGGAAGCATCTATCTAGACTACGGTCTTACGATAGGGGTCGAAGTATATAAGGACTAGAGCGGTAGTAAAGGCGTGCTTAAGGGCTTCGAAGGCGTAAGCGTAGGCGGGAGACTAAATCTAAAGGGCAGAGTTCTTAGTAAAGGCGTTTAAAAGGTTCGTAAGCTTAGAAAAGCCGTAAATAAAACGCCGATAAAAATTAGCGAATCCTAAGAAGCGCTAGAGGTCTTTAATAAAAGAGGGGGTAGGCTAGTCTAAGACCGCACGAACCTTATTAAGGTCTATACAAATGCCTTTATCCGAGATAATTAGGCCGAGGTACTATAACGGGGTTATTCCGAGTAGGCATAGAGGAGGTCCTTAAAAGAGGTAGAATAATACTACGAGAGGAGAAAGGAAGAGAAGTACGGGCGTAGCCTTTAAGGCTATAAAGCTACCTAAATATAGGTTATCTAGTCACGTGCACTAGATTATACAATAAGGGTTAAAGACCCTTATATTAGACCCTACCCCGCTAAGGCCCCTAACGTATAATACTTAATGCCGTACCTTAACGTAGAGAGCAAACGTCGTATATAGCCTACGCACTAGAAAGTGCGGAAAACAACGCTCCTCGCGGCTCCCTTAACGCAACGAATGTTAGCTAGGCCGTTATTAGCTTATAAGAACGAGGGCAAGCTACTTGCTAAGAATAACTAAAGGACTACTTTAAGTAGGGCCGGTTTTTCCTTTCCGGCTCGTGCGCTTCGCACGCTTAGGTGCTCTTAAGGACTCGCCCTATAGCGACGACTTTGTCTCTAAGCGCTACTATAGCCGCTATTACCCGTTATTCTTCCCGCACGAGGCTATGCGGGCTCCGTCCGTTCTCTACGGCCCTTAGGGTATAGGCATAGCTTCCCTTATATAGCCTCCCGATATCGCCGCCGGCTGCCGGCGGAAGTATTCCTAACTACTTATCGCTTAAGCCGGAGTTATCGTCGCTTTCGCTCTCCTACGTGCGCCTTACCGCTATACGCCGGATGTTTACCCGCTTCGGGCATGCCTTAGACTAGTAAGTCTAGCTGCCGTATCCTATATAGCGGCCCTCTTTTCGCTACTTCCTTCTTTTAATCGCGCTCGTAGATAAGACGCAGATATCTATCGCATTGCCTAAGGGGGCGCCCTTACTTATAGGGGCGGAAATAGGAACTAATAAAAGAAATTTATTACCGCTTAGCTCGCGAAGGTACTATATAAAAGCGTCGTATACGTTTAAGAGACCGGTCTTCTCGCTTAGGCGTACGCGCTAGTCTGTGTTTAAGCTAGCTATAAGATAGTTAGTCTTTGCCGCGTTAGGCTAAGTATTCGCGTCGGCTTAGAATAGCACTTCTTCGAACCGTATAAGGTAGGCCGGCATAGATTCGGTCCGCTTTTAACGGAGCGAACTAAGCTCGAGAGCCGTAGTTTTAGCTATATTAGGTTCTCTGTAAGAGAGTCGGAGCTTCGCGATTATATCGGCGGGGGCGTTTATAGCAACGCGGGCAAAGGGCAGCAGCTGCCGTTAAATTTTCAGTAATAGGCTCGCGTAGAGATAGTTAAATTAAGCGCGGAGGTTACTAATAGCGGCGCCGTCGGTGCGGAGCTTCGCTTCTGCGTAAAGAATCTAAGGTTTAAGGTCGTTAGTAGAACCGTTAAATTTCGTAAGGTAAGGAAGAATAGCTTTTCGCGCGGGTTCGCGCTGCTGTTAAAGCAATCCCTTAATTGCCTATGCGAATTAACGGTCGCGTTCTTCTTAGTTCTACGACTAGGGAAGATTCTAGGATTAAGCAGATATATCGGCTCGCGGGCGCGGGTGGTTTAATTATCCTTAAATTAAACGTCGGAGAAACTTCGTTATAGTACTTCTAAAAGCGGAAGAGGCTAAAGGTAAGTTAGAAGGGTAGTATTATTATATAACGGGGTTATTCCGAGTAGGCATAGAGGAGGTCCCTAAAAGAGGTAGAATAATACTACGAGAGGAGAAAGAAAGAGAAGTACGAGCGTAGCCTTTAAAGCTATAGAGCCACTTAAATATAGGTTATCTAATTACGTGCACTAGATTGTATAATAAGGGTTAAAGACCCTTATAGGTACTTAGTCTTAGTAACGCAAAAGTTATACTTATCTACGTTAAGCTAAAGGCCGGCGGTATTAAAGCGCTTAAGAACCGCGTTAACGTAGGCCTAATATTCCTCCCGCGTCTATAAGAAGATTAAAACGTCGTTTAAATAGGTAAAGTAGAACTTATTAAGGATACCGTAAGGGGCTATATTAATAAAACTCTAGAAGTAAGGTAGGGCGGTGGTAAGGCTAAAGGGGGTAATATAATACTCGAAAAGCCTATACTATATAGCGAACGCAGTCTTTTACTTATATCCCTTAGCAATACGAAGGCGATTAAACGCCGCGATAACGTCGATCTTAGTAAAAAACTTTATCTTCCGGATATAAGCGAGAGTATCGTAGATAAAGGGTAAAGGGAAACGGTTTTTAATTATAGCTTTATTTAAGCCGCGATAGTTAACGCAAAAACGAACGCCCCCGCCTAGCTTACGAGCGAGTATAATAAAGGCAATAGCGGGGGAGGTAGAGCGGTAGATAAAGCCCTTCCTAAGCTACTCGTTAATATACGCGCGGACGATCTAGTTCTTAGCTTCGCTAAAAGGGCAAAGGCGGGTGTAAAGAGGTTATATCCCCTCTTTAAGGTTAATTTAAGTATTAACGGTACGGTAAAGGGCAAGCTTATCGGCCTCGCTCTTAAGCTATATATAGATTATATAGTAGAGCTCTTTAAGGACCTTAGCCTAGAGCTCGTTAAGCGTATAAAAGACCTTCTCTTACTTCTTAAAGAACTTAGCGATATCGTTAGGGGATATCTTATTAAGGTAGATCTTATTAAGGTAGTCGTTAATAAAGTCGTAAAGGCGGGGATTAAGGCAGGCCTTCGCGTCCTTAGCATTTATATATCTAGTTAGAACGGCTTAGTAAAAGTCCTTAGGGATATCTTAGTCGATAGGTAGTAAGGGCTTAGTAGGTAAAGGCTTAGCGGTAAGGGCCTTAATTAAGGTCTAAGAGGTTTAGACTCCGGGCTACCGGTAGAATATTATTATCGCGTCGACGTTAAGCATCTAGACGTTAAACGCTAAGTCGTTAGGGGATAAGAAGCGGAGGGGCTAAGGTCCGATAGTCTTACGACGTAGCCGTAATATAAGGCGGCGGTAGCTAGCGGTCTTATAGACGGGATAAAGGCGGGGAGGTCGAATATAGCGGCGAGGGTAAAAGGTAGCCGGGGAGTTAGAGTCGTAGCCGGAGTCGGAGTTAGCGTCGTTAACCTAGCGGGAGGAGTTTAGATAGGCGGGTTTACCTACGTTAAGAGCATCCTTAAAAAACGCAGAGAGGGAGGGGCTAAGGGATAGGGGAATAAACTTAAGAACGTCGCTAAAGCGGATAGAGCGGACGGAATAGACAAATGCCGGAGGACGGGCTAAGGCCGTACGGGCGGAAATAGGGATCGTAGTAGTAGGAATAAGGATCGTAGCGGTAGGGGTTTTGTCCCTATCGTTAGAGTCTCCGACGGAGGAGGCGGTAGGGGGCTCGCCTTTATTATTAAAGTCTTCGATAGAGGGAGCGGGGGGAAAACGAATTATATTTATTAATTATATTCCCTTTAAAATAAAAGCGGGGGGAGCTAGGATAGGGCGGGTAAAGCGGGCAAAGATAGCCGAAAGACCTAGGATAAGATAAGGCTAATAGTCCGAGAGGCAGGAGGCTAGATAAAAGGGGGACTAAAAGGAAAGGGAATTACCGCGCTAGCTAATAATAGGGTTATACTAGCGTAGCTAAAGGAGGCTAAGAATAACCTTATAGCTAAGCTTTGTAAGAAAGAAGTAAATAGACTTAGTATAGGCGCTAATCTAGGAAACCGAAAAAGCGTAATAAGTAACGGAGCTAGACTTATAGTCGCTACTATCGGCGAGAGAAAGCCGGCGCGGGAATTAAAGCTAGCGGATAGGAAGGGCAAGGCGGTATATAGTCTAAGCGTATATAAAGGCGTATCTAGAATAGCCGGAGTCGATTAAAGCACTTATAATAACATCGGCGGATATAAGGGATAAAAGCATAAGTAAAGCACGCGGTTATATTCCCGTAGGGAGGCAAAGATCCTCCCCGGTATCGAACGAAGCTATAAACTTAGATACTAAGAGCTTTATCGCGCGATAAAGCGAGGGAGCTACGTATTTCCTAAGGACGGGAAAGAGGCGGGGAGGTCGTCTACCTCGCCCTCGATAAAGCCTTACTTAATAGCGCGAACCTAGTAGTAAGGGGGAGGGGGTTTAAGCAAGCGTAGGGCAGACGTACCGCTACTACGGCTACGGCCGCGGCTAAAGCCGGAACCGACGCTAGGACTAGCGCTAGGGTTAGCGCTAGGATTAGCACTAATACCCTTATTAAGGCAAGTCCGGGCGGTATAGGTAGCGGTAGCCGGCTAAGCGTAGTAGAGGTAAAGACGGTTCTTAAACCGCCGTTGCTTTTTAGCGTTAGTAAGCTAGGCCTAGAATACATCGAGCTATATTAGGTTATCGGCAAGAGGCGTAGGCGGGGCGGGTAAGGTAGGGCTAGTATAAGCGGGGTAATAAGGCGGCTAAAGCTAAAAACGGGCCTTAATACGCTACTAGTTGTCTTAAAGCGTAGAATATATCTTAGCCTAGGCCTTAAAGTTATTATAAGCCGGGCATTCGACCTATAGAGCGGCGGCGTTAGTAAGTTTAATAAAGACCTTTAAATAAAGGTAGGCGACGTAAGCGGTGCCGTTAAACGATAAGTCGGCTTAAAGCTAGGTAAACTTCGAATAGAAGTCCGGCTAAGAGATATTCTTTATCGATAAGGCGTTAAAGTCGGCCTCCGACTAAGCGTAGGTAAAATTAGCACTAAAGACTAAGCTAAGGTCGTCGGTAAGGGCTTTAATAGTAGTATACTACTAATTAGCGAAAGACTTATTATCGAGGACGTCCTAAGGAACGCTAGCGATAATAGAAGCGGCCCGGCTAGTAAGCCGGCTAGCCGCGTAGAGAATACAGTCTTATTCCGTAGGGTATAAGGCGGCGTCTTAACGGAGCTTAATAATAAGGCCGTCGCGCTAGGTCTAGAAAGCCTCCTAACGTTGCTTTTAAGTGCTAGAGTCGCCGGCGAACCTCTTAGGGTCGGCGATATAAGAATAGGAAAAGGTAGAGGCAAAGGCTAAGGCCTAGTCCCGGGCTACGTTACGCTCGGTAAGGACGAAGAGAGAAGACGTAGTATAGTTAAGCTACCGCTAAAGGTCGGCGGCGTGCTCTTAAGAGATAAGCACTCCTATATCTAACTTAGCGTAAGCATTATTAAGGTAAGTAAGGGACTTAGCCTATAGGGCGCGGAAATTAAGGGTAGCGTAAGCCTAAATATAGGCGAACGAGTCGAATATAGGCCGTTAGGCCTAAAGTAGCGCGGCGAGATAGGGATAGCGGGAAAGGTAGTCGTTTTAAGGCTTTAGGTCGGCGGGAGCCGGCGGAGTAATAGCCGGGGTAGCGGCGGACGAAGGATCGGTCTTTATAATAAGGTCGGATATCGTAGATTAAATAGGGCAATAAAGAAGATAATAGAGAAAGGGTAAAGGGGGGAGGGAAGGAGGGGATCTTATGCAATTCGCGTTAAGGCGGCGTATTTATACCGGGAAAATTCTAATAATTAAGGAAAACTCGGTCGAAAGGGGTCCGGCAAGGAGGCGGACTTACGTCGCGAAGAGGGGAGATTAAAAAAGAAAAGGGTAAGATAGCGAGATTATTAATTAAAGGCAATAGGATAAAATAGTAGATTAAACTATAAGAGAATAAGCTTAAGGGGGGGTATATAATTATTATTAATCTACGAAGGGATATAGCTATAAACTAAGTCTAAATGTCTATATATACGATATAGAGGTTACGTAGGATAATATATAATATAACCTAACACCGTAATACTAAATCCTTAGAGGTGCTATTATTAAAGCTTAGAACGCTATTTCTAACGATTTTCTACTATATTTAGTATATTCGATGCCGAGGAGGCTTTAAGCTATGCTTAAGGCGGGCGGCGGATATTCTAGATACTAATTAACATTCGGGTACTTTTATTTATACTACGTTTTGCCTATTTCTAATGTATTTTTCTATATCCTTATATGTCTCTTATCTTAGCGGCAATATGCACTACCCTTATAAAAGGGCGGGGAAAATAAGGCCCTAATTCATATATTTACAATCTTTTAGGGATATAGCTATACTTATACTCCGTACTTCGTAGAGTGCTTTTATATCGAGTGTATATACTATATCGTCTTTCGGCCTATATCCTTACTAGGGCAGTGCTAAAGGCGAAGCGTAGTATATAAAGGCCCCCGACGTCGGCTATCGGAGGCGTATTTACGTGTTAAATAGGTACGAGTTATAAGGTAGTAGTACGAATATATGTGTGAATAGGTATATAAGTTATAAACATACATCTGTTTTTGCCCTTTGTTTAGTACTAGTAGTTAGTACTTAGCACTTTACGGTTAGAAAAGATAAGAGCGGAGGTAGCTACCACCCGGGATCGGCGGGCGTAGACTTGCCTATATAGTAAGACGGGGTCCCTTGTAGAGGTTTTAATACTAATAAGGCTGCGATAGATATGCTAATAGCGAGAAGGTATGCTAGAATAGACTGGGCGGCACACGCACTCGTTAGCATATTAGAGTAAACATAAGTATGTATGTCTATACGAAGTATGTATTCGTAAAGTACGAATACGGATACTCGATGTTCCTTACCTATTCCTCTTAAGGCTTACGTTAGGGTATATAAGGCGTGCTACGTAAGATCGTGCGATAATAATAATCTAGCTAGGAAGAAGCCCTATAGGCTAGTGCGAGGGTATAGAAGACACCCTAGCACGAGAGGCTGACTAACTAAAAGTGGGGCGAACTATAATACCTCCTCTTAGCCGAATAGCCTATATAAGGCTCTTAACTCTACGGCAAACGTGTAATTGCAACGCGCTCTTAAAAATGCTTCTCTATAGCTCCTTTCTTCTATAAGTTATCCTTTCTCTATTCGTAGGGCTTCTTGCCCTTCTAATTGCCTAATTAGGCCTATAATCCTTCTTAATCCTTTTCCTAATCGGGAAGAAGTCTTTGTCGTTAAACCTCGGGTTAAAGCCTAAACTAGTGCCTAAACTTTTCGTGGTTTATACGTAAGAGCGGCTTCGTTAAGCCGTTAGCGATTATTTCCTTAGTCCGGACCTAATAAAGCTGAAAATAGCCTATTGCCGTTCGTTAGATAATCTATTTAAAGTAGCGATTAATATGCCTCGTGCGGCCTATATTCGCCTTATTAAGAACAGCTAGTCTCGCATTCTAACTATCGGTATATATAATTATTAGTGTGGGTTGCGGGTAGCCTATATTATGCAGAAGCTTCGCTTGCTATATAGCGGCTATACTAGCCGGCGTGAGATTAATAAATTCCGCCTCCGTAGATAAGGTTATTACTAACGTTTGCCGCTTTAACCGCTAAAAGATCGGTCTATCGGCTAAAAAGACTATATACCCGGCTGTAGAGCATCGGGTTCGTAGATCGTTAGTAAAAGAGGCGTCGGCATAGACGCGTAGCTTTAGATCGTTAGTCGAATAACGACCGCTAAAGATAATGCCTAAGGTTAAAGATCCCTTAAGATAACGCAATAAGTGCTTTAGGATAGCTATATGCGTTGCAGTCGGGTTGTAATTTGCCTCCGACAACTTATTCACCGTATATAATAAGTCTAGCCTAGTCCCTATCGCTAGCTAATTTAGGCTGCCGGTCCTTCGGAGCTACTATTTAAAGGGCATTACCGATTAGTATTATTTCTAGTCCGCTAAGATAACGGTTTTTAGTAGCTACGGCGTTATTGCCGTATTTGTAATGTTACTGCCGAACTCCTTAAGGATCTTTGTCGCGAATCTTATCTAATATAGGCGAATCGTTCGGTTAACGCGATCCCGATCTATTTCTAATCCTAGGAACTCGGTCGGCTCCTTAAAACTCTTTATCTTATATAGGCCGCTTAATAGGCGAGCCTTATCCGTAATAAGGTCTTATATATCTGCTGCGATTAATATATCGTCGACGTAGAGGATTAGAAGCGTGCTATTATCGTAACGAAATAGGCATAATTCTGCCTTTAGCTAAACAAAGCCTAAAGCAACGAGGTTAATAATAACTTTATTAAACTACTAACGAGGGGCGGCCTCGTGCTTATATAGAGCTCGTTATAGCTTATAGACGCGGCTAGTGCCGTTAGTTAGACTATAGGGCTGCTTAATATAGATTTCCTCTCTTACTTTAGCGTGCGGGAAGGCGTTAACTACGTCGAACTTCTTATATTCGAGGTTGTCTAAAGCTACGAGGGTAGTAAACACTCGAATAGAAGCCTAGTGTGCTATAGCGGCGTAGACGTCTTTAATAGGCCTATTTATAGAATCTCGGTCCCCGCGAATACACTAACGGGCCTTCGTAATGCTATTTACTCCCGCAATATATTTCTTAAGAAATACCTAACGGCCCGGAAGGACCTAATAGCCTCGTAGGGGAGAAATAAGAATCTAGGTCCCTTTATTGTTAAGCTTACGGTATTCCTTCCTTATAGTAGGCAACTAGCGACTCTTATAGTTAAGGTAGTCTATAGCCTGCTTTTAGTTCTTTAGAGTCGTGTTAGGCTATATAAAAGCTAGAGCCGCTCCTACACTAAGAACCTAGGGAGGATTAGTCTTATAATAGGTGTTATTTTCGCGAAATACTATAAGTTAATATAAACCGGATGACTCCCTAGCCGTGCTACTACTACGGCTGCCTCTACGGCTGCCGCAAGCATAGCTACTACGGCTACGGCCTCGTCCTAACCGCTCGTTATAGTCGTAGGTCTAATAGGGACGAGATATACGACGAGGATAGAAAGGCGATGCCTTATCCTTAGAAGCTAGGTTAAAGTCCTCCGTGTCTTTATGCTCTATAGTCTCTTCGTTAAAATAAATATAACGCTGCTATTGCCTTATAGTAAGCGTTAGATCGGGTGTTAGGATATAACTCGGGTCCTTAAGCACCCCCTATAGGGTAGATAGGTCGAGTTCTTCTTTACGCGGCGAAGCGGCTTCGTTATTATGCCTCGCATTGCGTTTTCTATCTACGGCTTTAATCTTCCCTATATCGAATAGGTAGGTAACTTTATCGTTATCCTCCTATAGGGTAGCTTTAAATTCGACTTCGTTAATAGTAAGACGCTAGTGCTCTTTGCCTTCCTAAAAGCGAATATCTTAAGCGTGTATAACGATCTTCTTCTCGGGAAGCTAGACCTTATATATATGCCCGTTAAGTCCCTCTATGCCTATTAGGCGACCTTTTTAAGCTCGAGGAGCTATTTTTGCACTTTTAACCCTCTACTAGTACGGGATAATAACGAACGTAGTATAGCCCTAAGCCTTTATATACTTAATGCTGTATAAGTATAGCGTGCGGATCTCGTTGAATAAAACCTTAATTAGGGCTCTACCGTCCTTATAGGCGCTCGTCGGAAGTATATTATTAACGTAGGCGCTTATCTCTATAAAGTATGGCTATAAAAAGGCCGGAAGGTTTATATCGGCGTAAATACAACGTACGAGGTCTATTAAAGTACGGCTAGCACGTTTAGTAAGTCTATTCTACTCCGGAGTATAAGGGGCACTAAAGCGAAGGATAAACCCGTCCTTATCGGCCTATTTAAATATTGCATCCGATTAGAACTCTAAGGCGTTGTTAAAGCATATAGACTAGACCGTCTTATTTATAGCGTAGCTTTATACCTATATCTTTTAACCGTAAAGTAGGTTATAGGCCTCCCCTCGGTCTATAGCGAATAGAACCTAATAGAACCTTATATAGATATCGATTCTATATAGTAAGTAGCGTTTCCCTCTAAAGCCGGTAGGAGAGTGTTAAATAAAGTCCTAGAATATATATGTAAGGAACTATTAAGGATTAACCGAAGAAGTGCGACTAACTATTAGGTCGGCCTTCCTAAAATAATAGGCCTCGCAAAAGAAGTCCTTAAGACTATTAGTATTAACGTTAATGCCGGACTTACGGCAAGCATTAAGCACTCTAGCTTTACCTACGTGCTTAAGCCTGCGGTATATAAGACTAAAGTCGACCTTCTTATTAGTTAGCTTAGTTAAAGTCTTCGGTAGGGCTGCGAGGGTAAGGTCGGGATGCTTTTATCGAATTATAAGGTCTCCTACAACTTAAGCATTACGAATAGTGCTAACCCTAAGCTCTTAGCTAATCTTACACACTGCCTCCCCTATAGCTTAAAAAGCTAGTTAGCTATTAAATCCGTCTAGCACGACGCCTTTATCTTAGAGGACTTTAGAGCTTATTAAATTCGCGGGTGCATTAGGGTAATAGCGAACGTTAGTTAGGTTAAGAGTTAAGTCTCTAATTGTCATATATGTTATGCCTACGCCGAGGACTCGAAGGTTGCTACCGTTTAATGCTTATATTAGACGATAGGCCGGAGTAAGGGTAAAACTCGTAAACCACTTTAAGTCGTTAAAGCAGGTGTCTAAGGCTTTAGTATCGTAGACGACTATATCCTATAGGGACTTACAACCTATAGCGAGGATAGCGTCTTTAAACAACGTAAGACTTATAGTAAATAGGGTTATATCGCGTTTGCCTGCCGTAATAATGTCTATATTGCCCTTCTTAAAAGGATTAATGCCTTATTAACGCTATTCTTCCCGTTTCTATTCCGGGGCTTTATTAGGGTAGAGAGTCTAGCAGTTACTTAGCTTATAACCTCTGCTAGCGGCGACGATATAACTATATTCGAGTTTTACTTACTTAGATAAGTTATCTTTAGTTCGGGATCTAGTATTATCGGAGCTACCTTTGCCTCTACTACGGCCTCTACCGCGGCCTCTGCCTCGTCCTCCTCTACGGTTGTTGTCTATTATAGATAGGGTTAAGGATGTCGACTTATCTTAAATAGCTAACGCTTAAGAGCTAGGGACTTTTTAAGATCCCTTTTCTACCTAGCATTAATATTGCAAAAACTTATTAATAGCGGCTTTAGTAGGAAAATCATCCTTCTTATAGTTATATTACTAAGCGTAAAACTAATAAGGGTAGCCCGTCCGAAGGCTAAAAATAGCTATATAAACGTATATATTCTCGTCTAGTGTCTTATAGATAGCCCTTAGTTAACGCTAGCACTACTCTAGTCGTTAAGAGTATATATCTAAAGTAGTAAAGTTATAGGCTTTAAGTCTAAAAAACTTAAGCATTATCTCTACGATAGAAGACTTAGGCAGCTATAAGGCTATATGTTAAATAAAGAGGTATATCTCTTAACTTATCGAATTAATAGTCTAACCTCCCTTTATAACTATCTCCTTTAGATTATCGGATAGGGTAATTATAAGGATTCTCGTAGCCTTTAGGTCGTTCTTTTGCTAGTCCTTTTGTTCTTCGGTAATGCTAATCGTACCTACCGGACGTTCTAGCCTAAGGACGAGCCTTTAGATATATTCGTAAATATCTAATATTTTTAACGTTAGATTTACGTTAATTAGCTAAGCGGCATAGTTTTCTAGTCCCTTTAGACGTTTAATCGTGCCTATTAGGGCTCTATTATCGTTTACTATCTCGAACGTCCCGTTAGGCAATTGTCCTATAGGCAAAGAGGCGTTATTAAGGGATTTTATGCGTTGAAAAACTCTTTAAATAGGCGTTTAGGCGAAAAAACAGCCATAAATATAAGAAAAGTCGGAAAAAGATCGTAATGATTAAAAAGAACCACTTATAAAGCGTAGGGATGCGTTTTAGCGGCGCTTATAACCTCTTAAGGCTTACGTTAGGGCATATAAGGCGTGCTGCGTGAGATCGTGCGATAATGATAATCTAGCTAGGAAGAAGCCCTGTGGGCTGGTGCGAGGGTGCAGAAGGCACCCTGGCACGAGAGGCTGACTAACTAAAAGTGGGACGAACCACAACAGTTCCCAACGGGTACAAATCATCGAGCGTTGCCCAAGGCAAGGCAATGCTAGGAGTACGGATACGAATAGGTGGCTGACAAAGCAAAGTGCTATGGTGGGTTGAGTGGGTGGGTAATTGTGGAGGGCCGGCATCATTTGCCTAAACAAAAGGTGAAGAGGCAGAGTGAATCACAGAGGCAAGGCCGGAGTCTTTTTGTTTGGTCCAGACCGGGGAGGCCGGCCGGGCGTGCTTTCTTTAGGTGGTGTGCACGTTTGTGCGCGTGTTAACGCCGCGCATGACGGGACCACCCTTCTTTTTTGTTTCTTCTTGCCACCGTGTTTGTGACCTTTGTCCAGGGACCTGAAGTTGCAAAACCATGAGGGCGTTACACGCAGTGGCCTCAGTGCCTCTTGGCCTGTGTAGCATGTCCTGTAGCCTGGAAACTGGAAACCTACTAGTTAGCAGTTAGACATGTCCTCCGGCTCCGGGATCAACAAAGGAAACAAGAGCCGGGCACGTGACGGCCAAGGATGCACATTGTTGGCCCAGGTGATGGAATTTCCGTATGATACTTCATGCACGTACGAGGCTTGTTGAGAGGCCACAGTGGGAGGAGGATGTCACAGTGGCCCCCGTCCGTCGTGGGTCGTGGGTACCGGGTAGCTGCTACTACTATGACAAAGGTCAGCCGTTGATGACGATGCTGCTAGCATGAGGTATGTACAGTCCGCTCGGCACGGAGTACAACGGAGTGCTAGACAGCACTGGTGAATCGTCCAGCCGTCTATGCGCACGGGGCGCCTTGGAACGCGAGAGGGGGGAGCGGCATGAATCAAACCACATGAATCGTCGGGGACGTCGAGTCACTCTATCGACAGCCACGAGGGGGGCAGTTTTGCACTTCTCCCTTTATGTACATATATACATGCTACATACGTACTCCGTATTCGTAGGCACTTATCCGTCAATCGTCCAGCGTCTGTCTGCCCACCGGCCAGAGGAAAAAAGTGGTTGGGTGTTTTCAGAGTGCCGATATATTTCCACCGCCCACGCTAGAGCCAAGCCCGCGCGGCCGGCAGCACCGTGTGCGGCAAGGCTTTTTGACTTGTGTCACTCCGCCTGGAATCTGCTCATTCCATGGCAAAGCCCCGGCGACCAATGCCTTCCACTGTCGGGCTGGACGAGATCCCTTTTCCCTCTTCCCCCAGTTGCTCGCAGAGTCGCCACTCACTCTTTATGCCCTTGCGATCCAGCGTTGGCGACATTTCACCCCCTTTTCCTTTCCTACCCAAGGTACGGGATAAACATGGCCATGGGCTTGTGGTTTTTGTGCCGCTTTGCTGGTGGTGGGAGGGCTTCGGAGGGGATTAGGGATTAGCCACCTCGGCTACAGCACTTGAACCATGAGCCACTAACGGCTCAATACTGGTACGCACATGCTTGTCGGATACTTTCAGTGGCTCGCTCCTCTTGTCAAAAAAAAGTACCAGTACTGTGGTACCTGAGTTTCCTGCTTTCCTCTTCAACAAATGACGGGAGAGGCCCGCTGAAAGGACTGTAGCCCACAGCACCCAGCACAGCACCCGGTGCCCAGCGCGCCCAGCGCCCAGCACAAAAGCACGCACCACCACGCACCGCCACGCACCAGCGCTCCTCATCCCAGGCTGGCAGAGTGTCTCCGTCGTCTGTTCAACCCTCGCCCACTCTCTTCCTCACTCCTCCCTCCCCCCTTCCCCTCACCCTCCGTGGCGCGATCCCCCGTCCGCCAATTTTGATTTTTTTATCCTCCTCCTCCACCGTCGTCGATAGCCACGAGCCATCCCCCCTCGGTGGTCTGCCTCGTCAGGCAAACCCAACGGCCGCCGAGACGGAGACGCTCAGCCAAACTCTACCACACCCCGCCTGGCACCCGCAGCAAGGGGGCCATCACGCAGCGAGCATGTCGACGCCCTCGACGACCGTCGCCACGCTGCCTCGATACCACTCTCACTACCGCCACCCGCCGCCCTATCCGCACCAGACTCTGAGCCAGAGCCAGCTTCACAGCAGCAACGCCGTTGGCTCCGCTACCAACTACCGCTCTTTGCCTGGCCTTGTCCTGCCCCCGACTCCGTGCTCGTCGACGTCTTCGTCGGCGGCCGCTGCCGCTGCCGCCGCCGCCGCTCGTCTTTTGCCCTTCTACCAACCCGTCTGTAACGCAACCTCGTCCTCGACGGATTCTGTAGCACCGCCTTTGGTTGCTCAACCCCAGTCGCCAGTGCCGCCTCACCCCCCGCCTCATGGTCTTCACCGCAGCCTCGCCAAAGACCACCACAATCAACAAGTTTTATCCCCGGCTCCTCGCCATCTCGACAGTCACTCGTTGACAATGTCGGGCACCGCCGCCCTCAGCGACCAGCCCTCGCGGAAACGCCGCCGCTCCCGCGACCCCGATTGGAACACGTTTTATCGCAATGGCCTACCCAGCGAGGTCATTGTCATTGACGACACCCCCGAGCCCGAGGCCAACATGGGCCGCAAAATCGTCAACGCCAACGCCGCTGCTCGTGACCTGACGACGCAGCAGCCGGCAAAGAGGATGAGGCGGGACGACGCCCTCGAGGCCACCCCCCGCAATCCCGGCTACTATCATGTTCAATATGCCGGGTCGCACCACGACACGCCCCTGCAGAACTCGACACCTATCGGTTCCACCCTCTCGAGCGTCCGTACCAACTCAGCCCTGAACACCACGGCACCTACCTCGCTCTCTTCCAACAGCCAGTATGAGGATGTCCAGACTCCGCTCAAGCGGAAGCGGACTCGTCAGCAGGTCACCAACGAGGCCAACAAGCGTCGAGATGTCGACGGGCTCGGCGATCCCTTCTTCACCTACAAGCCCCCGCCCTACTCGCCCAAGAAGGCCTCTGACGTTCACGTCCGTGTCATCCAAGATGTGAGCCCCCTTCTTCCTCTATTCAATCCCCAACAGTCCATCGCCATGCTCTGGAGACTGACTTGGTGTCATATTCAGCGCCTGCACGATAAAAATTTCACGGTCGACGACAAGGACGGCCATTACATCGTGGTGCCCGATGCCGAGCTGACTGAAAAATGTGGGTGAAACACTTTTCTTCTCCACATGCGACACATGCCTGACAACTCTCCAGATCAAATCACGCGTCTGCTTGGACAGGGAACCTTTGGAAAGGTCGTCCAGGCCCGTGACCGCAGGCGCAACAAGCTTGTCGCCATCAAGATTATCCGCTCGGTCCAGAAATATCGAGATGCTTCGAGGATCGAGCTCCGGGTGCTGGCCACGCTCAAGGCCAACGACGAGGAGAACCGGAACCGGTGCATCCACCTGAGGGACTGCTTCGATTACCGAGGCCACATTTGCATCGTCATGGATCTTCTCGGCCAGAGCGTGTTTGACTTTCTCAAGGGCAACAGCTTTGTGCCCTTTCCTAACAGCCAGATCCAGAGCTTTGCCCGCCAGCTCTTCACCAGCGTTGCCTGTGGGTGCCCCCGCAGCCGCTCTTCATGACTCGTGCTGACTTGGCGTCGTAGTCCTTCATGACCTCAACTTGATCCATACGGATCTCAAGCCCGAGAATATCCTTTTGTGGGATAATTCGTATCAGACTTTTACCTATAATCGCAAAATCCCGTCATCATCTTCTACCATCAGTCGTCAGGCCACGCAACGACGAGTGCTACTCGACACGGAAATTCGCCTCATCGACTTTGGCTCGGCCACGTTCCAGGACGAATATCATTCTTCGGTCGTGTCTACTAGGCATTACCGGGCTCCCGAAATCATCCTGGGGCTGGGTTGGTCGTATCCCTGTGACATTTGGAGCATCGGGTGTATCCTTGTCGAGTTCTTTACCGGCGACGCCTTGTTCCAGACGCACGATAATCTCGAGCACCTGGCCATGATGGAGGCCGTCGTCGGTCGACGGATCGACCCGTACCTCGTCCAGGCAATCAACAAAATGTCGACTCGCAGCGGCGGGAATCCCGCGTCAAAGTAGGTTCTTGCTCCAATGCACACCTTGCAAGCCGGCTAACGTGAGCAGATATTTCAAACGTCTCAAGCTTTGCTATCCCACGCCGGAAACCACGCGCGGATCTCGACGATTCGTCAAGGCTATGAAACATCTTCAGGTGCGTCACCCACTCAGCCATTTCTTGGGTGCCCGCGCTGACTGAGCGATAGGACGTTATTCCCTCAAACACGACGTTCTTCAAGAATTTCCTTGACTTATTGAGCAAGATTTTCGTCTACGATCCCGCTCAACGCATCACCGCCAAGGAGGCATTGAACCACCCTTGGTTCAAGGAAATGGCCGTTCCCGATGACGGGACCGAGGCAGCAAAGATTCGGCTGGAGCGGAGACGAGCCGAGCAGGAGCACTTGCGACAGGCACACTTTGTCGGCTGAGAGATGCCTTGGCAGACAAGGGCAGCTCTGAGGTTGCACCCTCTTTTGACGATCAACGAGCATGACGGCGGGTTGAGAATTTGGACTTCCATTGACAGCGGGTAATGGTGGGCGGCGGCTGTACTCTCTAGTAGTGCACTAGCTGCAGGACCCGCCTTGTCGTGCTTCGCCTTTCGTTCCTCATCTCTTTTGTTCCTCACCCCTTTATTTTGTCTACCGATGCATCGCCTGGAGGTGGTGCTGCTCTGACGAGGCTGTCGACGGATTCCATCGCCCACGGACGGGAGCCCCTATTGGCTCTCTCGTCTGCCCACTGTCTGAAGCCAGTGAGGACAAAGTCGGGCCCGGCAAAAAACTAAAATATGCCCCTACCTGTCTCTTGCCCTGATTAACAAAAGAGGTCGATATCGTCTCGACGCCGACGACTGGCCCGGCTCGCTTTGACGTGAGTGGATGCTCGAGATTGTGCCCAGCGCTGGGGTGCTCGTGGAACCAAACTGGCGTTTGGCCGTCTCGCTCGTTGTTACGCTCCGGATGAGCTTGGCGGCTGCGCAGCCAACTGGCCCAGAGTGTCCAAGACGACAAAATGTCGGGCCCGAGTCCTGCAGGAAGTCAACGCAGCTCTCGCCGGCTGTCGATGGCGTCGCGGACGGGGGCCGGTGTGAGAAGCGAGGCGGGCGGGGAAGCCCTCTGCAGTGTCGATTACGGGGCACGGATACCGCCGGGGGAGGGGAATGTTTGGCGGAGTTCGACGGGCTCTACGCACGTTCCGTGACGGACGGGGACGGGTGGATGTGCGGACGGGGTGTTTGAGACGGGAGAAGAATTTACGGTTCATTGGCGCACGGCGACGAAATTAGGCATTCGCGTCCATCCGTGGCACACCGGGAGTCGGGTGGCTCGTTCGTCACTCCGTCTATATACCAACTCGCCCCCCCCCCCCCCCTCCCTTTAGGTGTTCCTTTGCCGGCCCTGTCTGCCCTTGTCCCCATGGTCCGCGTCGACGAGCACACACCACCTCTGCTCATTCGGCTAGCCCCTCCAAGAGGGCCTGGACGGCGGGCACGTAGCACGCAGCGTGCTGAAACTCGCCGAGCCGCACGCGCATCATGTCGAGGGCCAGCAAGACGCTCTGCTCCTCGTCCCCACCGCCACCGCCCGTCGTCGTCCTCGTCAGGCTGTCCGCCTTTGAGTAGCGCTGGGAAAAGTGCGTGAGCAGGGTGCGGCGGGCCTGCATCTCGCGGGCGACGCCGAGGGCCTCGCCCATGGTCGAGTGCTTCTTTGCCTTTGCGTGGTCCAGGCGGTCGTCGCCAAAGGTGCACTCGTGGACGAGCAGGTGGGCGCCGCGGCAGGCCTTGGCAAAGGCCATCGAGGGCCGGCAGTCGCCCGAGTAGGCGACGCGCAGCCCCGACGTAAGCTCGAGCTGCGTGCCATAGGAGCGCCAGCAGTGCGACACGGGCACGCGCGTAATCGAAGCGAGGCCCCAGGAATCGTCGTCGCCGTCCATGGCCGCCAGATCCTGCACTGTCGTCAGGTCGCGGTCGTTACCTCGGGGCCAGGGACAGCTGGGGAAGCGGAGGCGGTGGAAGCCAAAGTCGTGGACCTGCGACAGCTCCTGCAGCATGGTGCGGTAGCGGCTGATGCATGAAATGGCCAGCGTGGCCGTGCTGCTGTCTCGGAGCGACTGCTCGTACCAGGCATTGATGATGGAGATGATGCCCGTGTGGTGGTCGGCGTGCACGTGGCTGATGACGATACACCGCAGCTTGCGCAGCGCCTCGGCCGTCTCGCCGTCGCCCAGCGCGCGCCGAATTTGCCCGAGGGTGCCCTCGCCGCAGTCGAGGAGGTAGTTGCCGATGCCCGGCACACGGATCAGGGTCCCGGACACGTTGCGGTACTTGCTAGGGATCGACGACCCGGTCCCGAGGGGGATGATCTCGGCGTCCCGGTTGGGAATGTCCTTTTCCATTGCGTCGACGCGGGCCAGGAACTTGGGGTCGGATGCCTGCGCCCTTGCCCTCTCGGCTAGCGCGAGCACCTTGCCGTCTATGCCGTTGGAGGCCTCGAGGAGGTCTGCAAAGGGGGCGATGGAGTCCTCCTTGTGGACGACGCGGGGCATCAGCGTCAGCTTTCTGCCCGCGCGCCCGAGCTCGATGGGCGAGTCGGCGGGCGGCGCCGGATACTTGACGGCATTGTCGTAGTCGAGCAGCGGAAACCTCTGCGGGTCGATGCGCCGCAGCTTCACCTGGATCTCTGCGGGGCCAGAATGCGTAATCATGTTGGGGCAGGTGTCGTCGGCGCACAGCACGTGTTTGACCTGCCGGTGCTTCTCGATAAAGGCCTGAAGGCGCGGATCCTCGGCCAGGCCGGGGCCCACGATCCAGTACATGATTGCGATGTGGCTCATCAACTCGGCGCTTTGCCATTCCGGCCGCTCCATGAAGGCATCGACAAAGTCCGGACTGGGAATGTCGGCGACGACGATACCGTGTCCAGGCTGGCGCTCGCCAAGGACCATGTCTGGCGTCACGGTTACGCCACCCTTGCCCAGCACGCTCTCACCAGCAGTCAGTCGCTTAAAGTCTTCTTTCTTGACGCCCAGGTCCTTGGCGACGGGGGCGTTGAACTTGCCCCGACGTTCGTGGCACTTTAAGATGTAGGACATGGAGGTCTGGCTGTAGCACGTGGGTGACAGAGGATAATGATTGATGGACAGGCCGTCATCGCTTGGGGACATGTCGCCGGGTGAGAACGATTCAAACACCCAGGCTTTCCTGTTCGGGTCCGGCAGCTTCTGGCCGTGAGTGGCAAAGGGGCCCCTGTACGGGGTCAGCTTGCCTTTGTCGTCGACAATGGCCACGTCGGTGGGTTTGAGCTGGCTCAGCTTTCTACAAGGAAGCACAGGGTTGTTTTTGTTGCTGCCGCTAAACATGACGTGTTGGATAATGATGGCAGCGACATCGGGGTCGGAAAGGGTGGAACTCGGCTTGTACGAGCCGGCATCCGACTCGTCGGGGCTGCTGTGACGGCGCTTGATGGGACTGCTGCAGACTGCTCTCCGAACGGGTAATTTCCAGACACGGACGGCGTCGTCCTGCCAGTCTGGATCCATGTTCTGGCCATCGTCGGCCCTAGGATCTGTGCGATGTTCGTGGGGCTGGACCAGGACGCTCTGGCGCAAGATGACGGGACGACAGGCGGCTATGACGTGGCAGAGGTTGTCGCCGCCATGGACAGCGACACCGCTGTGGTCAAGCTGCTTGAGCAGCTTATTGCCATTTAGCCTCCTCTTTTCATTCTCGGTCACGGCATTCTCCTTTGCCGATTCGATGCCGGTGCCGACGCTGAGCAGGTACCCGAGCAGGCCGCCAATCTCGTGAGAGCCAACAGGCCCGCTGAGGAAGACGTGCTCGGTGCCGCCGAGGTGGATCTTGCGGCTTCCAAAGGCGCGCTGGGTGCCCTCTGCGACCCGGCCGAGGATGTAGGAGCGCTTGTCGTGGTGGACGTAGATGCAGGTGCCGGGCGTGTCGGCCGAGGGGACGGTGGCGAGCTCGACGGTGGTGGTCATGGTGGCCGAGGGACGGGAGGCGAGGAGCGAGAGCTTGGAGGAAGACGGCGGTGCGTGGACGCAGGAGATGGAGCTAAAGGGCCGTTGTCCGCGAAGACGCTGCTGCGGTGCCGAGCGGTGCCCGCAACAGGCGATGAGGACGAGGCGGTGACGGTTGCTATGGAGTGCGGACGAGAAGCTGAGGCCGCGCGTGGCCCATGATTCCATCGGCAGCTGGAGCCAATTTATGGCGAATGAGCGTGCTGACTGTCGAGGGCCGAGAAGTCGTTGCCGGTGACTCTGGATGGTTGCTTGCCGATGACTCTTTGCCGATGCTTTCTAGCATATTTTTTTCTTCGAGGTACGTAGCGAATGACCCCGTGCCCCTCCAGCTTACATAACGGCCCGACCCCGTTAAGAGCCTCAACATCCAGAACTTCCGACTTCAACTTCAGACGCGTGGCCACCCGCCTTGATACACCCAGTAACTAGTACCCAAGGTTCGAGGCACGATGCCATTAGACTAAGAGCTGTTAGGATAGATCAATGCTATTAGCACTTTGTTACAGAAGACTATGTACACAGAGGATGGCATTGGGAATCTGCAACGCGCTATGATCCGGGTTGTGTGACAGAAAAGTGAATGACGTCTTCACTCCTCGACCTGGCATCATCTCCTTTCGACTCCCTCGCCCTCTCTCCGCGTCCGCCTCCCCATCGCCACCCACAGCCGAGCATCGACCAATGTCTGACAGCATGAACCGGAACCCTCACCCCGACTTCAAAAAGGTCGAGGCCTCGCGCCCGGCCTGGGACGACGCCTCGCGCTTCCGATTCACCCGGACCGTCGACCCCGACTGGACCTTTGGCGACGGCGCGAACCGGCTTCACAAGCAGCCCTCCGCCTCTCCCTCTGCGGCAGCATCGGGCCCCGAGCGCAGCGGCACGCACGTCGCCATCGACCCCTACGCCCCCGGCCGTCCCGGCGCCTTCAACTACAAGCTCCTCATCTCGGGCATCGTGCCCCGGCCCGTTGCCTTTCTCAGCACCCGCGGCGGCGCCGACGGGTCCGCCAACCTGGCCCCTTTTAGCTACTTCAACGTCATGTCCCACGACCCGCCCCTCTTCGCCGTCGGCTTCGCCAGCGGCATCGACGACGCCGTCGCCACGGGCGCAAAGGACACGCTGCGGAACCTGGTCGAGACGCGCGAGGCCGTCGTCAACATCATCAGCGAGTCCTTTCTCGAGGCCGCAAACGCCACCAGCGTTGATGCCCCCTACGGTGTGAGCGAGTGGGACGTTGCTGGCCTGACCCCCCTGCGTGACTGCGAGACGGTGCGGTGCGCGCGTGTTGCCGAGGCCGTCTTTAGCATCGAGGTCAAGGTTGATGAACTAAAGGAATATGCGAGCAAGCTCAACCCGAACAAAAAGACGACTACAATTGCCATCCTCGAGGGCACACGATTCTGGGTGCAAAAGGACGCCCTGAACGAGGAACAAAACAACATTGATCCCGCCGTAAGCCCCCTCTCCGATGACCCATACGCGCCACCGCCCTGGGGCAGCCAAACCGGAGACGAGAATCTGGCTAAGCAGACAAACAGATTCTCAGACCCATCAGTCGCATGGGCGGCATCACCTACGCAAGGACAATCGAGGCTGTGGAACTCACAAGGCCCAAGTTCGAGGAGGACCTCGGCGGCCAAGAGGGTCTCGACAAGCTCATAAACTCTCAATCTTGAAAATGACTCCAGCCCAGCACTTTCCAAAAGAGTAGATTCCGGGATATGAGCCTGTGGTGGGAGGGACCCTCATCAAGTTAGTCGTACATTCGCATCGCGTCGTCGCATGCCATCATTTCCAAGCAAAAGAAACCACACGGTTGGAAGTCTGCATCTCCGTGCCTCGTTGCATCGATCCGTTAAATCATCATGTTTTCAAATCATATGCAGCGTGCCGAAACACGCGCATGCTCCCAAACGCCGCATCACCTAGTACGCCAGCCGTGGGTATATTCTTTCTATAGGGCGAGCCGAGGAGACCGAAACGTGCATTGTGGTGTGGCATTAGAAATAGAAGCTTTGTCCCGGCTTGGAGATGATATACTCGCAACCGAGGCAGGCCTCGCGCTCGCGCTCTTGTAGCTGCTGCAGTATTGTCTCGCCCGGATCCGGCCCGTCATCCAGCATGTCCTTGACGTGAATGATGACCACCTTGAGGCCCTCGAGAGGGCGCCGGGGATTGTCCTGGAGCCGGGGATTGTCCTGGAGCCGGGGATTGTCCTGGAGCCGGGGATTGTCCTGGCGCCGGGGATCGTCCTGTGGGGTCGGGGGCTCCAGGTCGCGAATCGTCAGCTCCTCCACCGGCGTCGCCAAATGTGGCGTTTCCGAAGAGTAGGGCGACTTGGACATGGACGGCCTCATCGACTTGAGCCGGGGATTGTCCTGGAGCCGGGGATTGTCCTGGCGCCGGGGATCGTCCTGTGGGGTCGGGGGCTCCAGGTCGCGAATCGTCAGCTCCTCCACCGGCGTCGCCAAATGTGGCGTTTCCGAAGAGTAGGGCGACTTGGACATGGACGGCCTCATCGACTTGGGTGACACGGGTTCCTCAAGCACAAAGCTTGGCGGGCGGCGCTGCCCACCCCAGTCGGAGACGCTGACGCGCTTGCGCTTGCGCGAGTCGAGGCAGCGACCGTTGCGCGCGGCTTCGACCTCGGCGGCGAGAACCTGCAGCTCCTCAATGACGAAGACGGGCTTGAGATGGCCGTAGAGGCGGTCGTTGCAGCGCGAGTCGTCGTAGCTGCACTCGATGAAGACGGCGGCGAGCGTGCCGTTTGCAATCTTGGGCGCGGCCTCTTGCCAGACGGCCAGGTTGCGCGGGCTGAGCGAGAGACTATCGGGCTCGACGTCGCCAAAGATGAGCACCTCGCGGCGGTGGTCCTGGTCGCGGATGAAGTAGGCGCTCGAGTCGTAGACGCAGAACTTTTCCTGCTCGCCGCCGCCGCCAAACTGCGGGGACGCGCCGCCCAGGGTGGCCTGGCTCAGCAGGGCCTGGCCGCGGGACACGGTCAGCGAGGATTGGTTGCCGTAGACGTCGCGGCGCGAAGACTGGATGGCGCCATCGTGGCTGCCGAATCGCGGCGAGGCACTCGACGCGGAACCGCGGTGGCTGTGCCTTTCGATGCAGTGGCCGTGACTGACACTCCACATCTTGACGAGGAGGCCGTCGCAGACCTCGAGATAGCCCTTGCCCGGGCCATCACCGAGCGCAGGGCTGCCGCCGTCGACGAGGCGCAAGTACGTCAGCAGGCCGACGCCGTTGTTCTCGTCGCTCAGGTTGGGCCAGATGACGTTGTTGAAGATGTGGTTCTTGAAAGCCTGAATGGTGCTAGGCAGGCCGGCGAGCTTCTTGGGGCGCGTGCCGGGCAGGCCGGCCGTGTTTACGACAAAGCCCGAGATGTGGTCCATGTGCGGATGGGTGATGAGATATGTGTCGACGAGGGTGCGGGTGACATGGGCGGCGTTGGCGGCGGCCGTGGGGTAGGGGAGCCGCAGTCCGGCAAAGGGTCCCTCGGTGAGGGTAAAGGGGAGCTCGACCGGAGGCGACGAGGGAAAGGCATCTTGGATGAGGCGGGCAATGGCCGACAGGTGGACGCCGGCATCGACGGCGACGATGGAGCCCTTGGACCAATCCTGGGCGACGGAGCGGACGAGGAAGGCGGTGATGTTTGACTCCAACGGGCCGCCACCGGAGCCCTGAGGACAGGTTAGCGATGGTTGGATACGTTTGCGGCGGCAGCACAAGAGCCACGGCGTCGAGGCTGTGATGGAGAGGAGAGGAGATTTCAAAGAGGAGGAGGCGAAGCGGCGGGAAGGGACAAGTCGGGGTGGGTACGTACCAGGACAATTACCTGCAGGGCAGGCCTCTCTGTTTCGGCCATGTAGGCGGGTAGACGAAGCGGCAAGTGTTACTGACAAGAGGAAGTAGGGGGGGGAAGGAGAAGCAGAAGAAGCAGAAGTAGAAGGAGAAGTCGAAGAAGAGTAGACAGGCCCAACAGTCCCGGAATGTCCGGACTAGTAGTGTGCAGCCGGCGATGAATGGCCACGTGCGCGCTCTTGTTGGTGTCTTTCTGTCCCAGCCTCGAGTCTACTATGGCAGCGAGGCATGGACGTGATGGACGCTGCTGCGTAGCGCATCAGGGCGTGCGTCGAGTGTCTGAGTGAGCGATTGAGTGAGTGAGAGACAGTGAGTGCGCCGGCCGGGGGATTTATTAGGGCATCGGGAGTAGATAGGTCCTGGGATAAGACGGGCGAATAGAGGGGGAAAATACTTGGTAAAAAAAAAACCAATGGGCCCCCCGGTGGGCCTGCCAACAGGTTCGCTTTGTTCCATGGACATTTGCCTAGTTTGCCTACGGGTGGAAGGATTGGCATGATCGAGACGGGACGGTGGTGGGTGGGGTCTTGGAACATGAAGGATCTGGCCTATTGTCGTGCTAGTATTCGACGGAGCCTGTTGGCTGCTCCAATGGCGCCAGGCTGCAGCCGCGGCTACAGGCCGGTCGGGACCTCGGGCGCAGGGCCAGAATTCATCTGGTCAGCCCGCCCGCCCGTCGGCGATGCCGGGCGTGGGTCATTCCAAAGGCCTTTGTTCTCGCCGTAAACAAAAAAAAGGGTTGCCCGACTCGCTCCTGTTCTAGGAGGTAGCACCTGTGTAGTCACGTCAGACTGCAGCAGGGGTCCTTGGCTCACCTCACCGCCTGCGCGAACCGGATCTCCTTTCCTGCGCGCACTTGCAGATCCCTGCATAGATGGTACATAATTCCCACGGATATCCGTTATGCGTACGAGTTAACTCGTATTCGTACATATGTACTGCTTCGTACGAATACTTCGTACATATTCGTACTTCGTATCGTTATCGGGTAACTCGTACTTCGTATCGTACGTGTGTATTCGTACTCGTGTGTACATACGAAGTACTTCGTGTACGAACGGGAACAGGGAGCTCGTCAAACAACAGCCGCCGTCACATCTCGTCAACATTCAGTCTTTTTTATACTACGCAAACAGACACGTGCGATCAATGTGCGAAACAGCCTCGTGTCATGACCATGTCGTGAGAAGCAGACACGACTCTCTTAGTCGTCCAGTCCCCATCCCCTCTCACCATGCTCGCCTCGCATTCCGCCTACACGCAAAGCACCATCCGCCGCCCACCCGGCGCATAGCTTGCTTGAACAATACGAATCGACTCTCCCCCTCTGTCCTCGCCCCTCCGCCGGCCTTGCTCCAAGAGTCCATCGTCGACGCGAGTCATCATCCACCCCCAGCCGTGTCCCGCTGACTTGGGTGCTCCGCCCTCGCCACAGCCAATGACACCCTCCCTCACACATGACTGAGCGACTGTCCTTTTAGATTTCACCGACAAAATGTCACGTTGGAGGAGGAAAATGATGCCAAAACTTGCATCGTGAGATCAAGTTTCATCCAAAGCGGGACTACCCCCAGCATAAGTCTACATGCGTCGTCGGAAAGCAGAAACCCCTCTCCAGAAGACAATATCTACTGTACAAGAAAATATCCACTGTACAAGAAGCAGATTACGAGCCGCCCGTCGTCGTCGCCGAGGGCCAGGCTCCTCTATAATGCCCAAGCAGATCCAGCCAAGCAGCGCGGCCTCAGCAGCGTCACTTGAACGCCTCGTCGTCCAGAAAGCAGGCAAAGTCGTGGCTCCTCCTGTCCAGGAGGGTACAGGCTGTCGTCGTACCCGCCGTACAGGTACTCGGCGTCGAGGTCCTCGCCTAGCGTCGCCGGCACACAGTCGTCCAGCACCGGTAGCGTCTCGCCTGCAGAGGTTTCGCCAAACAAGTCGTCGCCAAACAAGTCTTGGCTGCCCGCAGGGTTTTCGCCAAACAAGTCTTGGCTGCCCGATGGGTTTTCGCCGAACAATTCGTCGCTGCCCGCAATCTCTTGGCCCGCCAGTTGCTCCAGCTGTTGATGATCGGTGCGTGCCCGCTTGGAGACGCGTCCTGCGGCCTCTTCCGTCGCCTCAGCCTCCGCCTCCGCCTCCACCTCCTCTCGCTTCCGCTTCGGAGACGCGTGGCCAAGGCGCTGAGCGTCGGCTGTCTGGCTGTCTTGCACCAAGCTCAAGACATTTTGCTCGATATAGAGGGTCAGTGGGCTGAGCTCTTCCGGGCACGCCGTCGCTTGGTCACCGCCGCCCTTTGCCATGCTCAGCTCGACAACATCATCTTCTTCCTCAACAACCGTCCCTAGCTCGGGCTCGCCGAAACATTGGTTGCCGTCGTTGAACTCCACCTCCTGGAGAGTAGCTGTATATTCCGCCCTTGGGTTGTAACGGGGATGCTTGGCTGCAGCGTATACCCTCAAATCGCCTTGATGGACGTCAATTGTGCCGCCATCAGGTTCAATCACTGCGCCGTATCCATGCGTCTTCGCCTTCTTCGCCCGTCGATTATTCCGTGATGTATGCCGCGCCTTCGTCTGGTGGTCCAGGTGGTGCCGGGTGAGCACGTATGACAACGAGTCTTTATGAGGTCGGGGCTTCCAAGGGCCGGTGTGGGGGACGTCTTTTTCTCTGCGTTTCTTGAACCATGGGAAGTAGGTATTTTTAATCATTGCATGATCCGAGTCTCGCGTCAGAGACATCAGATTCTTTTCCTCCCTGTCGAGTGTTCGATCCTCCGCCACGAGACGCCCAGTGGTGGACAAGTCCACAAGGTCGAAGCATTGCTCAAAGCACCATAGGTGCATCACGCCCGCCATATGATAGGGATCCAGCAACCCATTATCGGTCCATCGCGGAAACTCGTCAAAGGCGACACGGTACCATCCTGACGCAATATTGCGCGATGGGATGGGACAGTCCTTCCATCGACACCGGCGGTCCTCCTTGGCCAGGCGGTGGGTGACTTGCGAGGGCGTCGCTTGAACCCGAAGCTTGCAGGTGATCTGGCCGTCCCTCCCTTTGAGGAACTTTGCAATGTCTTCTGCCGAGTATTTTAAATCATCTGCGAGCTGAACATCCGACGAGTACCTGAACTGATGAAGCCCTATCCCCCTTTCATTTCCAAAGCCTAAAGGCGGCTTTGGGAGAGTCCGATAGAATAACCTGGGATCGCACAGGTGGGGTTGCTGATTCTTACTCTGTCGGGTAGTCGGCACCCTGCCGTTTTCCGACCCCTTCTGGCGCATCCAGACTCCGTTGACGAGCACACGCTTGGGCTCGTTTAGATGGGGGGTACCCAGCAGCACACGTACGGGCGGGGCCGTTGTTGCAGGCGGCTCATTGAGGCCAGTCGGAGGAGCCATTTGAACGGTGCCGTCTCGGGTGCCGTCTCGACAGCAGGGGTCTTGTTTGGAATCGTCGCTGCCCGCCATGTCTCCCCCCTGGTTCTCGCCTGGATATCTCTGTCCGCTCCCCTTTGGCCCTTCTGCCCCGTTCGCTGGCCCGTTGCCTCGTGCGTTGTTCCTTGGGTGCGACATTGCCCCCCCGTTGTATCGAGCTTGCGTTTGGGCATAACCCTGCAAGCTTGAGTCTGTGTTCAGGTTCCCATACGGGAGGGTTTGCTGGGTGACAATGTCGGGCGTCGGATAGGCGGAGTGGGATAGCGTACACTCTGGAAACTGGTTTAGATATGAAGAAGCCGGCTCTGATCCTCCGAAATGGGCGTCGGCGTGGCTGCACGATGCCGTCGATGGGTGTTGGCCGTACGGAAAGGTGGCGCCAAAGCCAAGGGCGGAAAACGGGTCATGAGCAGGGTATTCGGCCATGAAGCCGTTCAACGAGCCATTGTACATTGGCGGCGCCGGTGGGTGGAGGTTCTGGGCGCAAGGGCTGAAGGCTTGCATCTGATGAAGCTGTTGCCCTCGGGGGGCCTTGTGCTGGTAGGGGGGCGATGCCGCCAAGTCTGTCTGCGCAGCCGAGGGCGCAATTCTATAGGGGGCGTTTTCTCCTGTGCTGAGATGATGGGCCTGCAGCTGCTGCCACTGATTGTCCTGGTATTGGAGCCGCTGGTATTGAGGATGGGATTGCGCGTTGGGATAGCCCGCCATCCGCTGCTGCTGCTGCTGCTGCTGCGTCTGCTGCTGCACCGTCATGCTGGATGGGTATCCGGTAATGTTTGCATGGGCGTGCGGGTGCAGAGGGTTGCCGCGCCAACCTTGGCCGTGGTGAACAGCGCCGTGTTGTTGCCGCCTCACGTGGCTGACTTGCGGCGTGTTTGACGAGTTGTTCGACGAGTATCCCGCGCCCGGATGAGCATTCAACAAGGGCGTCGCCGGGTGATGAAGATTGGAGGATGCGGAAAGTCGGGGAGCTTGGGCAGCGGCGGCTCCCTTGATGGCGTATGCGTGGGTTTCATGGCCGGCTTCAAGGCCGGCTGGCCTTGGGGCAGCGCTCTGTGGGTCTAATGCCCCGAGGCCAGCACCGACACTAAGCTGCGGGTCAATGATAGACAGGAAGGAGTCCAAATCGTCGCCTGGGTTGAAGGTGGGGGCACCATAGATGTGGTCGTCGAAAGGGGTCGCATTGCTGTCCATGGAAATCAGTGCAGTCGACAACTCGGCCTCCCCTGTCCCGGCCGCAAGGGGCGATGCGCAATACGGCCCCGACTGCGCCAGACGGGCATCGATGGGGGTTTGCATTGCCAGGTCCCGACTTGTCGCTTCTCTCCAATGATCCGGAGCCGAACACGCAGGCGGGCGCGGACGGAGAGACGATACTTGAGACGGAAAGGTGGGCAAGCTGTGAACAGTTGCAAGAAAGAAGGCAAAACAGGCGAGGGCGCGACAGGTAATATTAATCTTCAGACAGAAAGCAATCTCATTGGAGGTGCAAGGTAAAGCAATCGCAACCCCGTCTCATTGTCCCTTTAGAGGCCCTTCATCCATGTCGGAAATAGACTGAACAGCCAAAGAACAGGAGCCGCACGGCGCTCGGACAAAGAGCGTCAGCCTCGCCACCCATTTGTTCGGCCTGCTTGAGTCTCTGAACAAAACTAGAACGAGTCAACTGGCCCATGGCTAAAGGGCAAGGCGTGCCTGTAGCATGTTTGCCGGCCTCGTCTCAACTACAACTTCAATCAGCATACCGACTGTACAGCGAGTTTGAGGATTTTGTGTGCGTGCGAATATGAACAGAGGGCAATTATTTCGACATGATGAGAACAGGTCTATGAATGCGACTTTTATGGTAGATTCGAGGGCTGCGAGCAAACTTGCGCATATGAGGCCCATGACGGCATCGATTTGCGGCCATGACGGCAATCGATTTGCGGCTTTGACGGAAATCGATTGACGGGACTCTTTGTGCCCCCGAGCAGCCCAGCTCACGAGAATATACCCATCGAGGCCATCTAGCCATGGGCAACGAGGCCATGTCAATCTGATCCTCTGGTGGGAAACTAGGTGCGGCTAGGCTGCATCACCATATGTCGGTATGCTGGAAGGTGGCCTTGGAGCAGGATGCGGAAAATTATATGCTGCGCAGCAGCCATGGCAAGCAGGAAGAGGAGAGTCGGCCGACTGCAAATGTCGTCGTGTCGTGAAAGAGGCAAAACTCCTAAGCTTGATGTCACCGGGTACAGCACGGAAGCCGGAGCGAGAGGCTCCGACTGCGGGACAGACAGGCACGTGCCTAGGTACCTAGACCTGGTACGCAGCCGCCTGGCATCATGATGGGGAAAAAGTGAGGAAGGAAGAAAAGCCAACGTCGATTGTTTATCACCGCGGATTAGGAGGCATACCGTTCCATTCATCCAGGTGTGGTTTTGACAATGGACAACCAAACCCGTCCTTTCCTGCCCTGGTTGAAATGGATAAAAGAACTCATGTAAGAGAGCACATCTTTTGTTGGTGCGTTTCTTCAAACAGGCCTGTCGACTTCAACAACCGTCGCCCTCGTTGATGATGACGACCGGGGGTGCAGAGATGACGACTCGGGTGCAGAGATGACCGCCCGCCTGACAAAGTCGTCGCTGTCGATTGCACGACTACCGCTGTGCCGGACGGCAAAGACGGCGCAACCAGTAATCACAATCTCCTCGGGCGTTGCTTCAGGTCGCGGTGCACTCAAGCTGGCGCTTCCGTGACTTGGTCCATGTTGAGAAAGGCTCGCGTATCAACGTGTACGAGTCCTTAGTCCGCCGCTTCGTTCTCTGGACCTGTTAGGGGGACAATGCCTCGCAGTCTCACAAAGGGATTATCTTCATGTCAATGTGCGTGCAGAAAGGGACGCATGAGCCAGAAGATGGACGTCATTGCGGGCTTTGGAGGCGGGTTTGGTCTTTGGGTCGTGCCTTGATGCCGTCCAAGTTTTCGTCAGCGATGCACGGGATGGCTTGCATTCCTAATTTACCCTACGAACAGGTGTGTGTGGCGGCGAGCCCGTGATGGCTTCAACGGACCGCGTTAATTGGGCCACAGCGGCTCCTTCAGGCGACTTGACCTGGGCCCGCTTTAAGTCGTAGGCGCGTATCCGTAGTACTGCCTACCCACCTGTAGGTGCCCACAACGTCCGTCTGGCTTGTTCCCAGTACCCCCTCCCACCGTTTGGCCGCAACAACCACAAGCGCCCGCGCCTGTCATCTCTACCTTGGGCCAACGAACCACTGGAACGGCCGCCGACCTCCCTGACCACCGCCCGTCATCACGAGACTTGGCCCGCCGCGACAAAGCGACCCCTCTGCTGAGCATGGCAACCTCCCGCCGCCTGCAAAGCGCATCGACCTCTGTATAGTAGACCCCGACAGCCATGCCGCGACCGCTGTCCCCGTCCACCATGGCCGACCACAATCCAGAGCTCCAGGCCAGGCTCGACGAGCTGCAGCGCGAGTTGGAGGTAGGTTGAGCCTCCAGACGCCCCTCGCCTCGTCACGTCGCCACGATGCCCGTCTTTGCCACCCGATTCGCCCTGGGCTGATCATCTGACTTGCCTCTCAGGAGGGCGATATAACCCAGAAAGGCTTCCAAAAGCGACGGACGCTCTTGCTGTCACGACACGTCGTGGGCTCACCTCCGCCTCCGCGGACTGGCCTGCGAATACACTCCCCCGACAGCGCCAAGTATGGAGCCAGCGATGACCATCGGGCCGCCGCCTATGCCGCCATGACGGGGCACGATTCCGATCCCACCAGCCCTGCCTCGCCCGCCTACCGGTCCGACTCGACCTACAGTCCTCCCCCCATGTCCGACATCGACCCGGCCGGGCTACTGCGTCCAGGAGGCCCCATTGCCGAGAGGACCGTGGCCGCCCAGCGCGACTCGCTCTTCCTCACCCCGGGAAGCGATGGCCCTACTCGGAGCGGCACCATGGTCTCTGGAGACTATGCCTTCAATCCCGACCAGCAGGGCGCCTACGCCGATTCTCAGCACCACCACCTCTCCCGCCACGACGGGCGGGCCACGACGCTGCATGATTCTCAGGGCTTCTTCTCCGACTTTGCCGGCCAGCAGCACTACGACCAGCACCCTTCGGGCGACTACGGCGTTCCGCCGAGGTACTCGCCTAGCGACGCCTTTTCCCCGACGGCAGCCTTGGCCCCGCCCATGCTGACGCCCAACGACATGCCTCCCCCAGAGGTGCTCGAGTACCAGCAGCCGCTCGAGCCGCGCGAGGTGCCCTTTGCCATCCAAGACCCTCATGACAGCAACACGCCCATGTCCGGCTTCGACAACATGGCCGCCGTCCTGCGACATCGTGCCCGCACAACCGCAAAGGTGCCCGCCTACTGGGTTCTCGACTGCAAGGGCAAGGAGATCGCCTCCATCACGTGGGACAAGCTCGCGTCGCGGGCGGAAAAGGTGGCTCAGGTCATACGAGACAAGAGCTCGCTGTACCGCGGCGATCGGGTCGCCCTCGTCTATCGCGACAGCGAAATCATTGATTTTGCCATTGCGCTCATGGGCTGCTTCATCGCCGGCGTCGTCGCCGTCCCCATCAACGACCTGCAGGACTACCAGCGGCTCAACTACATTCTGACGTCGACGCAAGCCCACCTGGCGCTCACGACGGATAACAACCTCAAGGCGTTTCAACGCGACATCACGGCACAGAAACTCACCTGGCCCAAGGGCGTCGAGTGGTGGAAGACGAACGAGTTTGGCAGCTGGCAACCCAAGAAGAAGGAGGACGTCCCTCCCTTGACGGTGCCGGACCTGGCCTACATTGAGTTTTCCCGCGCGCCCACGGGCGACTTGCGCGGAGTCGTACTCAGCCACCGCACCATAATGCATCAGATGGCCTGCCTCAGCGCCGTGGTGTCGACTGTGCCCGGCAATGGCCCCGGAGACACCTTCAACCCGGCGCTCAGGGATAAGAACGGGCGCCAGATTGGCGGCGGCGCGGGAAGCGAGATCCTGCTCTCGTACCTGGATCCGCGGCAGGGCATCGGCATGATTCTCAGCGTCCTGCTGACCTTTTACGGCGGCCACACGACCGTCTGGTTCGACAACAAGGCGGTTGACGTGCCGGGCCTGTACGCGCATCTCATCACCAAGTACAAGGCAACCATTATGGTGGCCGACTATCCCGGGCTCAAGCGGGCGGCATACAACTACCAGTCGGATCCGATGACGACGCGAAACTACAAGAAGGGGATGGAGCCAAACTTCCAAGCCGTCAAGCTGTGCCTGATTGACACGCTCACCGTCGACGGCGAGTTCCACGAGGTCCTGGCCGACCGGTGGCTTCGGCCGCTGAGAAACCCGAGGGCGCGCGAGGTGGTGGCACCCATGCTCTGCCTTCCGGAACACGGGGGCATGGTGGTCAGCGTCCGCGACTGGCTGAGGGGCGAGGAGCGCATGGGCGTGTCGCTCAAGCTCGAGCGGGACTCGGGCGCGGACTCTTCCGACGGGGACCAGGACGACAAGGACACGGAGAAGCCGGCCCCCTCCAACGGCTTCGGGAGCCTGCTCGGCGGAGGCGCGGCGACGACGACGGAACAGGGCGCCAACACGGAGCTCGACGAGGTTCTCCTCGACCGCGAGGCGCTCAAGACCAACGAGGTGGTTGTCACGGCGTACGGCGAAGAGGTGGCCAAAAAGGCGCCCAACGAGCCGGGCATGGTGCGGGTGGCGGCGTTTGGGTACCCGATCCCGGACGCCACCCTCGCCGTCGTGGATCCCGAGACGGGCCTCCTCGCCTCGCCGCACATGGTTGGCGAGATTTGGGTCGACTCCCCGTCCCTCTCGGGCGGGTTCTGGGCGCAGCCCAAGAACACGGAGCTCATCTTCCACGCGCGGCCGTACAAGTTTGAGCCGGGCGAGCCGACGCCGACGGCGGTGGAGCCCGAGTTCCTGCGGACGGGCCTGCTGGGGACCATCATCGAGGGCAAGGTATTCGTGCTCGGCCTGTACGAGGATCGCATCCGGCAAAAGGTCGAGTGGGTGGAGCACGGCCACGAGATTGCAGAGTACCGCTACTTTTTCGTGCAGCACATGGTGGTCAGCATCGTCAAGAACGTGCCCAAGATATACGACTGCTCCGCCTTTGACGTGTTTGTCAACGACGAGCACCTGCCGGTCGTGGTGGTGGAGTCGGCGGCGGCGTCGACGGCGCCGCTGACTTCGGGCGGCCCGCCCCGGCAGCCCGACACGGCGCTGCTCGACTCGCTGGCGGAGCGCTGCACCGAGGTGCTCATGCAGGAGCACCACCTGCGGCTGTACTGCGTCATGATCACGGCGCCGAACTCGCTGCCGCGGGTAGTCAAGAACGGGAGGCGAGAGATTGGCAACATGCTGTGCCGGCGCGAGTTCGACCTGGGGAACCTGCCCTGCGTGCACGTCAAGTTTGGCGTCGAGCACGCGGTGCTCAACCTGCCCATTGGTATCGATCCCATCGGCGGAATCTGGTCGCAGGTGGCGTCGAAGTCGCGCGCCGACATTCTGGCGCCGGCCGACAAGCAGTACTCGGGCATCGACCGCCGCGAAGTCGTCATCGACGACCGGACCTCGACGCCGCTCAACAACTTTGCCTGCATCACCGACCTCATCCAATGGCGCGTCGCCCGCCAGCCCGATGAGCTGTCCTACTGCACCATCGACGGCAGGGGCAGGGAGGGCAAGGGCATCACGTGGCGCAAGTTTGAATCGCGCGTGGCGGCCGTGGCCATGTATCTCAAGAACAAGGTCAAGGTGCGCCCGGGCGACCACATGATCCTCATGTACACGCACTCGGAGGAGTTTGTCTTTGCCCTTCACGCGTGCGTCAACCTGGGGGCCGTCGTCATCCCCATTGCGCCCCTGGACCAGAACCGGCTCAACGAGGACGTGCCGGCGTTTTTGCACATCATTGCCGACTACAACGTCAAGGCGGTGCTCGTCAACCAGGACGTCGACCACCTCATGAAGCTCAAGCCCGTGGCGAGCCACATCAAGCAGTCGGCGCAGATTCTCAAAATCTCCATGCCCTACGTGTACAACACGTCCAAGCCCCCCAAGCAGAACAACGGCCTGCGGGACCTGGGGCTGACGATGGACCCGGCGTGGATCCGGCCGGGCTACCCCGTCATTGTCTGGACGTACTGGACGCCCGACCAGCGCCGGATCGCGGTCCAGCTGGGGCACGAGACCATCATGGGCATATGCAAGGTGCAAAAGGAGACGTGCCAGATGACGAGCTCGCGGCCGGTGCTCGGGTGCGTGCGCAGCACCACGGGCCTGGGCTTCATCCACACGTGCCTGATGGGCATCTACATTGGCACGCCCACGTACCTGCTCTCGCCCGTCGAGTTTGCCCAGAATCCCATGTCGCTGTTCGTCACGCTGTCCCGATATAAGATCAAGGACACGTACGCGACGCCCCAGATGCTGGACCACGCCATGGTGGCCATGCCCGCCAAGGGCTTTGCGCTGCACGAGCTCAAGAACATGATGATCTCGGCCGACAGCCGGCCGCGCGTCGACGTGTTTCAAAAGGTGCGGCTGCACTTTGCCGGCGCCGGCCTCGACAGGACAGCCATCAACACCGTCTACTCGCACGTGCTCAACCCCATGATTACGTCGCGGTCCTACATGTGCATCGAGCCGATTGAGCTGTGTCTCGACGCCAAAGCCCTGCGCCGCGGCCTCGTGGTGCCCGTCGACCCCGACTCGGATGCAAAGTGGCTGCTGGTGCAAGACTCGGGCATGGTGCCCGTGTCGACGCAAATCGCCATTGTGAATCCCGAAAGCCGGGCGCACTGCTGCGACGGGGAGTATGGCGAGATCTGGGTCGACTCGGAGGCGTGCGTAAAGTCGTTTTACGGATCCAAAGACGCCTTTGACGCGGAGCGGTTTGACGGCCGCACCTTCGACGGCAACCCCGGCGTGCCCTACGTGCGGACGGGCGACCTCGGCTTCCTACACAACGTCAGCCGTCCTATCGGGCCGGGCGGAGCCTTGGTGGAAATGCAGGTGCTCTTTGTGCTGGGGAGCATCGGCGAGACGTTTGAGATCAACGGCCTGAGCCACTTCCCAATGGACATTGAGTCCTCGGTGGAACGCTCCCACCGCAACATTGTGCCGGGAGGCTGGTGAGTGACCGTCCCGAACCGCCCGACTCGTCCAACTTGTCCCGACTCGTACTCGTCCGACTCGTCTAACTTGTCGCAGCGCCGTCTTCCAGGCCGGCGGCCTCGTCGTCGTCTTGGTCGAAGTTAGCCGCAAGCCGTACCTCGCGTCGATTGTGCCCGTCATCGTCAACGCCATCCTCAACGAGCACCAGATCATTGTCGACATTGTCGCCTTTGTCACCAAGGGAGACTTTCCCCGGTCGCGGCTGGGCGAGAAGCAGCGCGGCAAGATACTGGCCGGGTGGGTGACGCGAAAGCTGCGCACCCTGGCCCAGTTTGCCATCCGAGACGTCGACCCGGCGGCCATGGGCGAGGCCGCAGGCGTTGACCACAACCGGCCGTCGACGGCGAGCATCCGCAGCGGCATCCCCGCCCTCGGCTCCTCGAGCCTGAAGAACGTCGAAAACGCCCCCCAGATTATGGAGCAGGAGGAGTTTCAGCGGCAGATGGACCGCATCGCCAACATGGCCCCCGCCGGAGACCAAGGCACGCCGGGCTTTGGCGTGGCCGTCGTCTGTCCGATGGACTATGGGCACTACGATGACGGCCCGGCCAGGGGGTTTAAGCCGTCTCGCGACGGGCCGCCCCCCAAGATACGCTTGCCTGGGGTGGATGGGAGAGAGGGCATGGAGATGTGGAACAGCAATGACGGCGCCGGGGACTGGACGAGCAAAGCAATCATGCATTATAACCTCCAAGGTCCGAACCGCAAGCCAAGACTTTGAGCGGACCTCGGGCGGACCTTGTGGGATGGCTTACGACGCACTCGGGAGGGAGTTGGGTATCCGCCTGTTTTCACTTGGCCTGGCATGGAGCAACTGTATAAACAGGGTTAAAGCAATATGGTTTACGGATATCCGTACACTGCGGTGCTATTCCAACACTCGCCACCGTGGTGTGCAAGATGCTGATCCAACGCCTTGCAACTACAAGCCGAGGCCTGCCTGCGTATTGCCATGAAGCAGCGTCATCGTTTTCCCCTACTGGCTCCGCTGCCTCTGAGGGATCCGCGAGGCACGGGCGGGTTTTGCCTTGATAAATATCGTCCGAGTTGTAACACGCACTTTGAGAACAGACCTTGAGAACAAGGCTCACCCTTTTCGACTGGCACCAAGGCAAGACGAGCACTAGACAAGGTTGGCAGATTGCTTCTGGAAGAATACTGTGATTTGCCCCAGACCAAATCTCTCCTCACAGCACGGCTCACGTCAAACGTCAAATCAAGGCACAAACTTTCACAAAAGCACATGGTCGAGAGAGGAACAAGATATGCTCCCGAAACCCGGAGCTCAGACGACACGCGAGTCGGCGAGCAAGTGTTCCAAGAGAAACAGGCGCAGATCCAAGTCCATGTCCAACGCCTCGAGCTGGCTGACGCGGACCGACGTCGGCACAGAAGGGGGACTCAAGACGGCGTAGACGTCATCCTTGAGCTTGTACCCGACCTGCGCGTCGTATAGAACCGGGTCGATGAGGGCCAACGGATCGCTGACGGCAAGTTCCGGGTCGCCGCCGAGATGGACCGTCGCACTCGCCTCGGCCGGCACCTCGCCCAGCGAAACGAGGAGCCCGTTTGCGACTACCTTGACGTCTACGGCGGCAGCCTTGCCGTCGACGACGGCCCGCACGTCCTTGGTCGTCTTGAAGCCGAGTAGACGGACGGACCAAGCACGCCCCTTGGGCGGACCGCCCTCTGTGGGACCGATGGAAACGCTTCCCTTGGCTTGGTCGAAGGAGATGTGCGTCTTGATCCAGTCGGGATCCTTCTTTTCGACGTCGGGCTCCTCCAACATGTCGAAGCGCCCGTCAGCTCCCACCACGACGACTATCTCAAAAGACACGGGGTTGCTAGCGCCGTTATCAGGCTCCAGCTTCCCATCGAGCGGAACAATGGCGCCCTGCTTCAGCAGAACCGGCACCTTGTCGAGGGTGCGGTTGAGCCAGAGACTACGGTTCCCGTCGTACACGACGCCGGTGAACAAGTCGACAAACGTCCCCGGTGGAAGCCAGCCTCGCACCTTTCCCGTGCGTGTGGCGCCATTGTTGGGGCTGGTGATGGGCAAGACGAGCATCTCAGAGCCAAACATGTATTGGTTCGGGAAGGCGTAGGCCTCTTTGCGTTCCGGGTAGCTCCAGTACATGGGCTCGACGAGCGGTGACGGCGCGTCCTTGTCGGCTGCCCTCGCGTTCATCGTGTGAAGATAGGGAATCAGACGGTGTCTGAGGCGTAGAAAGTCCATGACCACTTCCCTCGGTCCCTGACTCAAATTCCAGGGCTCTTTGCCCGACCAGCGGCTCTTGGTAGAGTGAAGGCGCAGTATCGGAGACAAGGTGCCGAGCTGCACCCATCTTGTCGTCAACTCGTCGTCTCGAACCCCTCCCATGTGGCCGCCGATATCATGAGACCAATGGAAGAAGCCAATGTCACTGGCCGAGGAAGTGAACTCGGGCTGGAAGTTGAGCGAAGCCCACGAGATTACGGTGTCGCCAGAGAAGCCAATGGCGTAGCGTTGACTGCCCGGCCCTGCAAAACGCGAGAGGATCATGGGACGACTGTCAGGTTGCCGCCACTTGGCGTAATGGAAATGATTCAACAGCCACAGAGGGTCAACGCCTCTCATGCCCGACTCTGTGCCCTGCTGCCAGTCGATCCACCAGAAATCGACGCCCTGGTCTTGGAGAGACTTGAGCAGGGGATCATGATAGGCGTTTAGAAACTCTTTGTTGGCAATGTCAAAGGGAATCCTACCACGGCGAGTATCAAAGTCGAGGACGCGGGCCACGGCTTCGTACATGTCTTCATACGGTGCGATGCCATCGGCAGGATGGTCATTGAGCGCGACTTTGAGGTTACGTTGGTGTAGTTGGTGGAGAAATTGGCGCGGGTCGGGGAATAGCTTTTTGTTCCAAGAATAGCCGGTCCACCCGCTCAAATGCCAGTCCATGTCGATGACGGCGACACTGAGAGGCAATCTGAACTTGTGGAAGGTTTCCATGAGCTCTAGGTAGGACTTGGCCGTGTACTCGTGATAGCGCGACCACCACGTTCCCAGAGCATATCGCGGAAGCAGAGGCGTAGGGCCTGAAAGCTTGAGGAAGGCCCGCACGGCCTCGCGATACTCGTGTCCGTAGCAAAAGAGGTAACCGTCGACGAGCCCGGGGCGTCGGGACGCGACGAGGCCATGGTCGGTGAAGAGGAACGAGGCCGAGTCGTCCAGGCTGGCGAAGCCCTTGCGCGACGTAACGCTCTTGCCGAGGTCGGCGCGGCCGTCAACACCGTCCAAAGTGCGTCTGGAACCACCGAGGGTCTCATGGTCTTCGCCGAAGCGCCAGGTGGTGCCCGTGTGGCCGGTGACGACGACGTAGAGGCCGTGGGCAGAGAACTCTTGCTTATTGTACGTCATGTGGAAGCGCCGAGTCATGATTTCCAAGGTGTCTGCCGTCTCGCGGACTTGATATCTTGGGACAGACTTGATCAGGTCATTGCGGGTGGCGGCGAGAGACGATGGCCGGTCCTCGAATTGGCCGTCTGGCGCCCACTCGTACCGCAACAGGCCATCGGTCAAGACGGTGAAGCGATGCTTGTCGAGGCCTTTGCGGCCGCCGACAAAGGGGGTAGAAGGGGAGTCTGATTCAACGAGCATTTTGGAGAATGACTATGGATGCCGATGAGTCGGACGAGATGATGGACGGCGATGACTATGTTGCCGGTGAGTATGTCCCTCTTATACAGGGCATCGGACGAGCATCAGAGTGTCGGCAGACAGCCCCCAGAGCCCGTCATCGGTCCAGGCCGTAGAGTGTCAGTGCAGCGAGTGTGCAGCGAGTGTGCAGCAAGCAGATGATGTGTCGTCGCAATCTTTGTCATCACGAGCTCAAGCTGAATGACATGACCCCGCTCGCCCCGCTCAGGGCCCCACCGATCCCACTTGCCGAGACAAGGCACAGCAGCACTAAATAGGTAAGAGAGGGGAAGGCATCGCGGTTACGAAGTACTTCGTACGTGGCCTCGAAACCGTGACGCACAGCAAACCGTGACGGCTCAAGCGACTGCCTCGACTCTCGACTGCAGTTCAGTCATCAAAAGTGCCTCGACCCCATGACTGCTACCGGCGCCTCATTCCTACCCGACTTCTTCCCACCTGCCCCTGGCTGCTTTCCCGAGGCGAATATCCCATGACCGAGCCATCACCCGAGCCAATGTCCAGCCGTTTCTCGGCCATCCGGACAAACATGCTTGCACGGAAGCAGTGTCACTGCAAGAAGCATGCGGCGAGTCCGTCGCAGGAAGAACGGCGAATTGGCACAGGAGAGATGGCGCGCCCCTGATTGGTTGCCATGGGAAGACGAGTTCCGCCTCTTCGGAGTCTCAAGCTAAATATAGCACGGATTCCCCAGAACAATGCCGGCCGGCTCGCAGAAGGCGCCGGGAACACCAAGATTTACCCCTGATTGACGCCGCGGCAACTGGTATGCACGCTAAACTACAAAGAAGGCAAGGGAGCACGCCGGGGAGGCTGCATTCAAGCAGTGTAAACCCCCTTTTGTTACCTTTGCCTCGTAAATCTCGTCAAGTTCGGTCTCAGCCAGTTCCGCCCTTGAAAAACGTCTCGACCAACTCCCACGGCCATGGAATATGGAATGGGTAGCTCGCTCGTTTCTGCATCCGAGCAGAGGCCAGTTCAAACCCTCCGCACCAGTGTCTCAGGTTTCACCACAAGCGGCAAGGCCAAGACATGGATGGGTTCCGGATGTCTTTTCGCGCTTGGCTAATTGGCGCTCGGCTGTCAGCTTCCAACTACGCATCCGAGGGGACGAACATGATGGAGATGGCCGTTTCTGACACAGCCTAGTCCGCGTGTGGTGACATGGTTGCTCGATGCGAATCAAACAAGCTCTTCAAACGTCGTCGTCGTCTCGTCCGCCGGCCTTTCCAAGTCGAGAACATGCATGAGCCCCGGCGTGCTACAATGAATAAGCAGCCGAGCTGCATGCCCGAGATATAACAAGAGGGCCCGCCCGGTTGCCCTCTGTCCCGACAGACTCCCGACGACAGACTCCCGAATTCATCGTCAGCACAGCCTTGACTCTTTGGTCTCTCCCCTCTCCCTTCTCCAGCCAACGACCCGGCGTCGTCTACTAATATCCCCATTAATTCACTCCTGCCGGCCCAGTGACGTCTTTTCATCATTATTGCCTATATACCCATCTCACAACTGTCGACATAATGGTTGCATTTGCCGCTACCGTTCTGGCTTGTGAGTTGCACACGCGCCCTTTGCGTTTTCAGCACCACTGACTCAAACACCCAGTTGCCGTTTCCTCCATGGCCATTCCTCTCAATGCCAGAGCTGAGGCCAACAGCATGACCGTCTCCGGCGGAGTCGTGAGCACCATCAGCCTCGCCGCGGCGTCCTTGGCGGCGGCCGAGTCCTTCAAAGCCGAGGGCGGAAACAGCACGTCTGGTGGAGGCGCCACAGGACAAGTCCAAGGGGGTTCCATGGGAACCACGGGGACCACGGGGACCATGGGAACCACGGGGACCACGGGGACCACGGGGACCACGGGGACCACGGGGACCACGGGGACCACGGGGACCACGGGGACCACGGGAACCACGGGAACCTCGGGAACCACGGGAACCACGGGAACCACGGGAACCACCCCCGAGGGAGAGACCAGGCTAGGGGGAGCATCCGGGGGCGGGAGCGGGAGCACAGGGTCTTCCGAAGAGGCGCTCGACAGCTGTCAGACGGAACAGGGATTGTAATACCTACTGAACACTCCCGTTATTGGGGTGCCCCTATTTTGCCTGGTGGAGCGGTGTATGTATGTGGTTTCGACAAAATGATGCAAAGGCACTCTAGGAGGCTGAGGAGAAGCCAGGGGAGCCGATTGAGAAACAGGGTGAAGCGGCCGAGAGACAAGGCGAGGCAGCTAGGGAACCCAGCGAAACTGGAGGAACCAGGAAGCAACGGCCCGGAAGGCGAAACGATTATCAGCCTACCCATTGTCCTTCTGTCTTGACCTACCCATTGTCCTTCTGTCTTGACCTACCCATTGTCCTTCTGTCTTGATAGTTGCGGGGTAAAGAGGTCAGGCAGCTGCTCGCGCACTTCCTCTCAAGGCTTCACGCTTCATACATGTCAACGAATGACTTGTCTTGGTTGCTTCTACTTCGTACCGCAAACACCATGGCATTCAGAGCACCTTTACACTCGTTACCAATTCATGTCGCAGACGAGTGAGGTGCGTGACGCGATGCTATACTCTGTGAACGTCATTGTTGGTACTGACTTGTCGCAAGGGGCAATGAGGGTCCTCCTGTTTGAGCATGGCCTTGCTCCAGCTCTTAGTCTTAGTTCGCTCCAAGGTGGTTCGTCTGTCAATTCATCCCGACCAAGTTCTAGTGCGTGAAAGAATGTGCATCGTCATCTTCCATTTAAATTACTCATTAGGTCAGGGCCGCAGGACCACTGTTCTGATACCCATCCATTTATCTTCCTTCATGCATCCCTCTTGCACCTTATGCCTACCTTCCACACGTCGTCGGGCGAGTCGTCGCGCAGCTGGCGAGGAGTGGCGAAGTGAGCCTGCGGTCCAGAGGCCGGCGTGAGGCGTGGGCCGGTGGGACCGGCGGGCGTCGTGGGTGTGCGTTGGACATGACGGCCAAAGAGAGGCCCGCACGAATTGGCCGGGGCACGAGACGCGGTGAAAGCCGATCCCGCAGACGCCTTTAGCGCCAGGATCGAGTCGGGGTGTTAGACGACTTGCAAGATAGCCTGAATTTCCGCCGCGTGGGCGGGGGAGAGGTCCCCGTTAGTCGCGGCGAGCAAGGCGTCGGCCAAGGTAGAGGCGAGCTGCGCGGTTCCGAGCGCGTTCCCGGCCGGGTCGTCCTATACGCGGAAGACGTTACCGGTAAAGCCCTAGAGTATGAGGGGCAGCTGAGGGCGGGCGGCGTCGCGAAGCAAGCGACCCGTGGGGTCGCGACGAGGGCGGGGCTAAGGCCCGGGAGCCGGGCGAACTATTGCTAGGGATGGTGGCTCGTCGGAATCGGAGCCCGAACCCATATAAATAGGTCGCGGATAGATATAACGTGGCGTGGCGAGGAGAATATGCCCCTATCGTGCGAGCCGGTCCTAGGCGGCTGGCGGCCTATCGGGCGCCGAAAAGTAGAATCCGTCGATTGCTTCGCCAGACAAAGTATCGTATCCCTTGCCGTGTGGACGCGCGAGCTGCTCCGAACCGGGGGGGGGGGGGGGGGGGAGCGAGGAGCGTCGTCATTCTGTTGCTGTTGCGGCAGCGGCATTGGTGGGCGGACGGCGCGACGGGGTCTTTGGCGCAGGGGTGACGCGCGGCGACGTGGTTTGCGGACGTTCAGCCATACAGACAGAGAGACAGACAGAGAGACAGACAAAGAGACAGACAGACAGACAGAGAGACAGACAGACAGAGAGACAGACAGACAGGTAGAGAGAGGGGGTGGGCACTGCTGCTATGGACCAATGACAAACCCTTCTCGCGTTGGCCAGACCACCTCAACACTTATCCCAATAGCTCTACCGCCGTCTGAACCACCACCCATGCCATGTTGTACATTGGGGTATTGCTGGTGGTGGCACGACGACAAGGTGGTAGTGATGATGGAGGGACATAAAGGGCTGCTGCACTAACGGGGCCCCGCCGAAAAGTTGGTATCAGTCGGGTTGATCCATAATTGCGCGCGTACAGTTCAGATGGAGAGAGTATGCGGGATGACGGTGGCGACGAGGAGGACAGCATACTTGCTGTACCTTCCTCAAAAGAGCTTTTCTGCCTGCTCCTCAGAATCTGCCGACGTGGTTGTGAAGGCTTCTTTCCTCCCTCGATAGTCTTTATTCCATCGTGTGATGCGCCTCTCGGTGAATGCTTTCTCAGCTGCTATATGGGAACATGTTAGCTTTTGCGGAGCAGGCTGGTCTAAGGCGACATACTCATAACTTATAGCCTCACAACTCATAACTTGTAACCTCATAACCGACTCGAGGGCGTCATGAGACCCAAGAACTGCGACGTGTTCAGCTCACACCAAAGCCTGACAGTCGTTGTGGCAGTTCCAAATTGGGTTTCTTGGGTGTGACCAACTGGAAGGTGTTGGAGATGATGTGTGGGGAAGTTTGTTGATGATGGGGATGATGAAGAGGTTTCTGAAGAATGGAGTGAAGGCGAAGAAGAATTTTTGCGACTTCGATTGGGGCCAGTTTGGCGGGTAAATGTCCGTCCATACGCTGGTCCTGGTGTGCTTCATATGCTGAAGCTAGTGTCGCCAGTTTGTCCCGTGGCCACATCAGTCTGGCCATCATCCATGTTTCGGCGGACTTGGCCCCCCTACCAATGTTGCTTTCCTTTGCCGAGCCGATCCTTTGCATACTGGATCCATTTGTCTTCCTCTGGCTGTTCCAGGCCAGAATGGGTCTTCCGATAACCCTCTTTTGTCACGATGTGCCAATGTCGTTCAGTTGCAGTGGGGTTGCCTTTGAGCGGTGGGTATTCCTCGATACGAACCAAGTCAAGAAACTGGCGACGTATGGAAAGAAATTTGCACAAGGGCAGAAAGCAAACCGTGGAACCGTGGAGGGGGAGGCAGGCAGGAAAAATTTCCTGCCTGTTGCCCCGGCGATGGAGGGTTGCGGCCTCAGGGCCTCAACATGGAGACGATGTGAAGGAGGGAGGAAAGAGAGAAGGAGGGAGGAAAGAGAGGAAGGGAGGACTTGAAATAGGTGTGTGTGCGGCTGACTAAGGAGGGCGGGTGATAGAGCGACCCCCAGGTGATCGGTGATTAGGTGACAAAACATTAAATTTCTCTTGGCAACTAACCTACGAAGTACAGTCAAGTCAGGGGTCCAAGTTAATGGCCCTAGGTGTCCTGACAACGGGGAGTTGTCGTAGTTGCGACGATGCCAGGGCGATCAGCACAAGAATTTGGCTGATGTGTGTTTAGCAAACCGGACGCGTGAGTCGAGTTGCCGGGCAGCAGTATTGATATTCCGAAAGGCTGCACGCGTCTTTTCCCCCCACCTGCTCAACTCTCCTTGTTTCCATCTTCCCCCAACCTACTCTATCCTCTCCATTCTTTCTTTCATCCTTGCTCTTCGTTATTTCTACCTCACTCTGCCCGTTCTCTTCATTCAGCCTCCTTCCATTGCGCAAACCCGCCCTTCCATTGCGCAAACCCTCCCTTCCCTTGCGCAAACGCCCTTTCATCGCGCAAACGCGCCCGTCACCCGAGTCTCTTGAAGGCCGGACAGGTTGTCTCCCTGTCTGGCCTCGGCCATGGCTCCCCCAAGCCGGGCTCATCTCGAGTCAATCATCTACGATGTGTTCCTTCCAACGAAGCTGCCGAGCCGCAGCCGGGGGCAGAACCACGAGAATGACCTAGTCTCGAGCGTCATCTCGAGTCTCAGACAATTCTGCTCATACCTCCACCGAGGCGACGGGCGAGACATGGTGCTTGTGGCAACGCAGATGATTGACAACTTCACAAAGGCGAGAAATAAATTTGGGGGCATCCATCAGGAGCGACTTGAAGAACTCCTTCTGGAACTTGCCAGCGACAGTTGTGAGTGGCACCAGTTTCTGCTCTAGCTGCGACCTAGACTCTGACTTGAGACTTTCTCTAGCTTTCATCCTTCCGCTCCACGTGAAAGCACAAAACGCCGCAATCATCATTCGCGGCACCGTTTTTGAAGTCTTTGAGCTCACGCCGCCCAACAGAACCGTCATGGAGACCGTCGGTCGCGTGAGGCGTTCCTTTCCAAGCCTCAGTGTCACCGTCACGCCCGAGGTCTTCGCGTCGTCAGACTTTCAAAAATCAACTGCTGCGACCATCTCCAAGATGAGCGACCAGTTTGTCCCGGAAATCACCTCCGGTCACCCCGATGACGAGACGACCAACCCAATCCTCGTCACGGATCTGTTGTTCAGCTTTCTGCTCTCCAACGGCAGATCCACGGCGGGAGCAGTCATCTGGAAGAATACGAGGGATGAGATTTCCGTCTCCAACTCCAAGAGCCGCCCTTGGAAACGCTCCTCCGTCTGGTTGCTGCTCCGCGTCGCTTTGCATTCGACAATGTCCACGGCCCACGAGGGTGCTCAGTCGGATCAAGTATACAAGAAGTGGATGGTTTTCCACATGGCACAGCTTCTCGGCGCGGCCACGGCTGCGAGGCTGCAGACAGACGTGATTGCTTGCATGAGTGCAAAACTGGCCAGGCGACTTGTCAAACTCGGCTTGACGGAGCACGAAACTTGGGTGACTCGAGTTTCCGAGCACATGACAAGCGCCACGGAGCTTCTCGAGGCGAGATGGCGAGACACCATTGAAGCTCATACTCAACTCTTGGGCTTTACACGATTGGCAGCGCCTGGCGTCGAGGATGACACTCGATTTCACCTGCCAGAACTGGATTCTTTTCTCCGTTCCATCGCGGATCGGCAGCACGCCGACACGAGGACCCTCTTCCGTCCAAAGTCTCAAATGCTTCTCTTCAGTGCTGGCCAGTTGCCCGCAATCGAGTCCATCAAAGGGGGCACGTACCAGGTGCAGAACCTCTATGCCTTTGAAGAATGGGTGTCTGAAAACCTGGATACGTGGACGCAGCAGAACGCCAAGGATCCTCAGGCCTGTTCCAGACTCGAACACGCCATTCAATCGTATCATCAAGTTGCCCGGACAACGTACAAGGGCTCTCCCGACACAACTTCGGCCATGCTCTTGACCTTGCTCGAGTTGTGGATTTCGTGTGATCGGATTGCGGTGGCCATTCACCCTCTTCTGTCACAATACGATCACGAAATCCCCATCGATTCGTTTCAGTCTCTCTTGCTGAGGTTCAAGGGCGACATGGAAAGGCTGTTTCGCGCAGAGCGCTATCTCAAATCCCGTTCCAACTCGGTGACTCGACGCACTGAGCGCTCCGCCGTCTTCGGCTTCGGAGCCGACAGATGCTTCTCGGCAGAGTTTGCTGCCGACTCAACTGAGCACCAGGACATTCTGACGCGCATTGGCGAGCAAGCAGAAGAGGCCAAGAAGAGAAAGTTCGAGGAGCTTGAAGTCCTTCGCTCGGAATACAACACACACATGGAGCTGTACGTAACAACACCGTGTGCGCAGTCTCTCCCTGACGGCCACTGGGGCTCGGATCCTAGGCATTCTCAGTCTTGCGTCAGATGTCAGGCCAAAGCCGCAGCAGACAGCCTGGCAATCGAAGTATATGAGTGGCCATTGCCTATGATAAAGGCCGAGAGGCTGTCCGTGGTCTTTGAACTGGCCGTGCCTCCCGCCTTCCGGGCTTGGAGAGATGCCAGTATCTTCCTGGTCAGTGACGTCTTGGGGCATAAACCTCGTCGCCCTGCCGACGTTCGCCCCCAATGCATGCTGGAGAGGTTTGAGGGTCTTTATGAGCATTACCGGCGCGAGTCGACAGACCAGCGTGTCAAGGTGGCCTCTGAAACGATGCCGTCCAAAGCCTCTCGTCAGCCGATCCAGATCGGATCAGAGATGCACGACGGGGTCTGTGTTGCCAGCGATATGCATTGGAGGCTCGTTGACTCGTCGGCCACAGCCTTCTTGGGACAATTCACAGCAACTGCCGAAGTTTCGAAGGCCTGTACGGTTCAGCTGGCTTCGTCCACCTCGCTCCAGCCTTTTCTCAGCCGCAGCGTTCTCAACGGTCACGGACAACGGCCAAACGCCGTCATCGCCCAGCAGTCGGCTTGTCCCGAAAACATGTCCATCGGGGAATACAAGGCCCTTTGCGCTCTGCCCTACAGCTACCATACCCAATGGATGAACGTCCTCGTGCAACTGGCCATGCCTTCGGTCGATTAGAAAAAGACTGAGACAGCCATGTTTGCACTGCAGATCTCTGAGCAGGCAGGCCCTGCGCATGAAAACCCTGCCAGGAAGGGCCACGAGATATTGACCGGCGAAGCGTTCGCGACGGCACTCCTTGAGAAGCTACAGGCGTGTCGGAGGAGGGTTGAGGAGAACTGGGAATCTTCAAAGGCCGTCTGGACTTTCACCATGCTTGCCGCCCGCCTTCTCGCGCTCGGCCCCGTCGAGTCGCGCAAGCCGTGCCTGGAGTATCTGGCAGAGTGTCGCGGCACCTGTGTCCGCTGGCTCACGACACTCCAGGACAAGGCGGCAGAAAATACGGAAAGGGCGGCTTGCTTGGAAAAGTGTATCGAAATCGCACTCGTCTGCCTTTCAACTTTCGACGTGGAACGCGAGTTCCTCCCAGCACTTCTGGCGGAATCTGGCGTCGACTTCCTCAGGTGTTTGATACGAGTCCAGGAAACCCAATCCAAATGCCATTCCGATGATATCACGCTCGGCATTCTGATGCTTAGGGCCAAGCGTCTCGCTCGAAGGGCCCTCCCCATCATCTTGGAGAATCTAGACGACAATCGGAGGATCCTAGACGGAGCAGTTGGCCATGCATGGCAGTCGGACTAGCCGTGGGAGCTCGAGGCCAAGTGCTGGGTCTCCAACCAGGCACAAGCCGATCAAGGCGCCGTTCTTCACCTGAATATGCTCACGGGAGAGCTGCTTGTCGATGGACGCCCGCTGGATCGACTTCCCTCCGAATACGAATTGCATGCCGACTATGGCCTGTTTGGCTCGCGCCGGCTGGAAGTGATGCCCAGCACGCAGCCCGGGTTTGCCTTTGCAGCACGGAGCCCGATGGCAGGCCATGATATTTGCCTGGGTCTGAGTCCATCGAGTCTCGACAACGACGACAGGGATCTCCTTTTGCGTGCCACTGAGGGCCGGGCAGTCTATGACTTGGTGCCGTCCCGAGTGTTTGCCAAGAGGTTGCCCTTCAGCTTCGGCCACGAGTTTGTCCACTTCTTCGATCATCAAGACCGATCAGTTGAGTTTCGACCGAAGACCGACCCCTGGACCTCGCGCCCCGCTAGCTGGAGACTCAAAGAACACGGCGGCAGTTGGCGAGTCCTCAGATCCGACAGCGAAGCGTTGATTGATCCCTTGAGCCCCACGGCAGGCAATGTTGCGGCAGTCTTTCGACCCCTTGAGGATATATACAACATGCATATCTCGCATCACGCGACGAGGCACGAGGTCAACATTCATCTCCCGCGACTCAATCTCGGCTTTGACGTCGAAATGGGCTCCACACTCGTCAGATCACGCCAATTCAGAGGCATGTGCGTGAGCGCCTCGCAGGATGTTGGGACCCTGATAGGCTTGAGGAACAAGCTCTTGTTGAGTAATCAGGGCGACTCTCTCCCACGAATGATGCTCATACCCGAAGGCGTCGTCTCTTGCAAAGACATGCATATCGGCGAGATTTCTCATGTTGCCGTCGAGGTTGACTCGGTCAAGAGGATCCAATCTTACCATATCGACAACCATCTGGGAAGGCTTGTCGGAAACAGTCTTCAGAGCAAGCTGTATCTGGCCCATCTCCACGCCTTGACATCCCTTCACCTGCCCGACACGCTCACTGGGATGACGGGGACGGAGCAAGCCCTGAAGATCTTGCAAGGGGGTGAAGTGACATCATTTCGCTTCTTGGAATCCGAAAACGTCGCCACCTTGTGCAGTATTGCCAACCTGACCCCCAAGAGGCGCTATCTGGGTCCGAAATCCCCCTGGGTCCAAGTGACGGCTTGGCAGAGCGACGGACCTGGTCCTCTTGCACAGCATCCAGGCCTGTACAAGGCAGTGAAATCGCTCTTCAAGCAGGCGGCCAAGACGCGATTCCTCTACCCACAAAGCCACGTCAAAATCCCTGATCTCAATATGGGGGACGCCAGACTTCTGCAGAGACATGCAATTCGGGTTGGGAGTGAGATGTTCACAGATCAACACGATCAAGAGCACGGCTTGAAGGCGAACTCTAACACGACGAGGCGCGAAAACGCTTTGCGTGTGTGCTTGGTCATGGCCGAAGGAAAGGGAGAGATGATAAGTTCACACGAGTCGGTAAATCAAGCTACCGCGCGCGTCAGGAAGGCTCTCATGGGCAGCGGCTCCGCCATCACCCGTGGTGGTGCCGCGTTGCTACCAGACCCCGAGTTTCGGTACGATTCACGATGGCTCAAAGATGCGTCCCAGTTTCTTCCGGAATTGATGCTCCGAATCCACATGACGTTTAGGAGTGGAGATCACAGGATAAACCCCTTTGACCTTCAGATGTGGATGGCAACGATTGCTTTCGCCAAAAACGCCCATGACACCATTACCCAAACACTTCTCGGCATTGTTTCGGTCGAGGCTGTGAAGAGTATCCTGCCTCCCGATCATCGCTCGTACGATCTGTCCCACGGGCTGAAGCCCAAAGTCACGGACGTGCGAAGCGCTCTTGCAGACGCCTGCGTCGACTTTGAGGAAAGCGATGAAGCGAAACTCCCTGCACGCCCCAGAGAGACTGGAGGCGCCGCCATTGCAAGACGCAAAGAGGCCTTTAAAAAGCATCGGAAAGAAGCCATTCAGGCGTTTGCGGCACGTGTGAATACCGGGTGGCCGAACCAAGAAACCCATGTCCACAAAAACGCTTCATACATCCGTTATTTCCGTTTCGATCATGCTTCGAAATCGTTGCGCAAGATTTTTGACGTGTGTGAGAAGAACGGGCATATGGACGTATATCTCAGACGGATTGCCAAAGCGCTCAGGTGCACCAAAGTGTTGGAGACGGCTCTGCCAGCGCCTTGGAATATTCGACGTCCCCCGTACGTCCCGCGCCAGGTCCCGCGGGTTGTCACAGTCGCTAGAGCACTGGAAAGGGTAGAGGCGTTGGATATCACGGGCGGTGAGCCTGCCGCTCTCGCGGAGCTCTTGCTCGCGCCCACTCAGACGACGATAAACACTCAGCTGTCTGATCTTCTGAGCAAGGTCTCGGCTAGAGCAGAAACGGAGCAGCAGTCCAGCTACGTGAATGAGCTGAGGGAGAGCGTTTCGTTGCTTGGAAGTCGGATCCAAGGCTACCAGCTCGTCAAGACAGAACAAGGTCTGCTTGGGACACTCGAGAGCCACCTCTTGTCCTGCGCAGAGCATTTTTCGGACTTGTGGCGCAAATTTGAGCGCCTCGCAGGCCGGAGGCCTTTGGGGTCCCCTTCGCTGTCATGCATGGATTTGGTCGTCTCTTCTTACAGCTGGCCAAGGGTCACAGTCACGAACGTCTTGGAGCAGCTCAACCAGCAGAACAGGAGCGGCCTTTCCGAACCGTTGAAGAGAAACATTGTCAACTTGGGCAAGAGCTTGGCCGAGCTTCAACAGGCCGAGCGCCTGCTCCAGCTGGCAAACAACAATGACGATTTGGTCAAGGAGATCCAGAATCAGAGGCCTCGAACCTGGTGTCCTCTGCAATATCCCGACTACCTTCTCCTCGAGATAGAAAGCGGGATTCGGATTCGACCCGTTCAAGAGGAGATTGCCGCCCTCATGCAAGACCCGCCCGGGGGGGGAAACGCCGTCTTGCAGTTGAACATGGGAGAGGGCAAGTCTTCGGTCATCGTGCCCATGGTTGCCGCGTCTGTTGCCGACGGCAAGCGACTGGTCAGGGTCATTGTCGCCAGGCCGCAGGAATTGCAAATGGACGAGATTCTCGTTTCGAAATTGGGAGGAATGCTGGGACGGCGCGTTTTCCACCTCCCGTTTGCGCGAACAACAAAGGTCGGCGACAACGAGGCCAAGGTTATCGAGAGGATTTGCACCGAATGCTCGCATCGAGGGGGCGTTCTGCTCGTCCAGCCCGAGCATCTTCTCTCGTTTCAGCAGACGGCCATTTCCAACAGCATCGATGAAAACGGCAAGGCCTCAGAATGGGGGCAAAGCCTCTTGAAGACGCTGGCCTTTTTCGACAAGCACAGCCAGGACGTGGTCGATGAGAGTGATTACATCTTCTCCCCAAAGTTCGAGCTTGTGTACACAAAGGGCAGGCAAGGGCCCATCAGCTTCAGCCCGTACCGCTGGCTACTCATCCATGAAGTCTTGTCCATGGTTCCCATGTTCGCACAGCAGGTCCGGCGCGAAATGCCCCTCGCCATCGAGGTCGACGACCAGCACCGGGATCGACTTCCACGCGTTCGACTTCTTTCCGAAGAGGCTGGCGTCAAGCTGAACGGCCTGATAGCGGCGCATGTGTGTCGAGTCGGCATCTCCGGGTTGGCGATTGGGCGCCAGCCTCACTCTGCCAAAGATGCAATTCTCCGTTACATCACAGAGAGAGAAGTCGACTTCTCAGTCATTGACAAGGTCCAGAGGAGCTTCGGGACGAAATCGACAAAGCATGCCCTCTTACTGCTTCGCGGTCTTCTTGCCGGCCGCGTGCTCGCTCATGCTCTGGGCAGCAAGCGTTGGACGGTTGACTTTGGCCTGGACCGGAACCGGCAGCCGGTGACGAGGCTCGCGGTCCCGTATAGGGCCAAAAATGTCCCTTCGAGTGCTTCCGAGTTCAGTCACCCTGACCTCAAGATCATACTCACCAGCCTCTGCTACTACTACGGCGGTCTCAGCGAGGAAGAATTGCTCCTGACCCTCGAGCACGTCTCGCAATCGGACCACGCCCGGAGTGAATACTCCAGCTGGACCGCCGGGACAAGCCTTTCGGAAGCATATCGTACCCTGGATGGATTGAACTTGAAGGATGGGACGTGCTCCGGCCAAGTCTTTTCTTGTTTGGCATTCTCAAAGGGCGCCATCGACTACTTTCTGTCTCGCATTGTTTTCCAAAAGGAGGTCAAGGAGTTTCCCTCAAGGCTCGCAGCCTCGGGGTGGGACCTTGGACGGGCCAAATGCCACCCAACGACGGGCTTCTCTGGAACCAAGGACACATGTCACCTTCTTCCCCTCGAGATGAGGCAAATCGAAGCCCCAAACCAGGGGCACACAAACGCCCTGGTCCTCAGCAACATGCTTGCAGCAAGCAACCGCGTTGTCTTGCTATCCGAGCTTGGGCACACGGGCCCGTGTTGTGGAAGGCAGCTCATTGAGACCATTATCGGGCTCGAGCCGGCCGTCGGGGTGATTCTAGACGTTGGAGCCCAAGTGCTGGAGATGTCAAACGAGCAGGCTGCCAAGGCCTGGCTGGAGCTGACGGAAGGTGACAGCGAGACAGAAGCCGCCGTGTTTTGTGACGACAAGGACGAATTCGTCGTCATCGACAGGCAGGGAAGCATGGAGCCTCTGAAAACGTCGCCGTTTGCAAGGAAGCTTGACCTGTGCCTGGTCTTCGTGGACCAAGCTCGTTGTTTTGGCACAGACCTGCCATTCCCGGCAGCAGCGAGGGCGGCGGTGACGCTAGGCGCCAAGACGACCAAGGACAAGCTCGCTCAAGCCTGCAGCAGACTGCGAAAACTGGGGGCCGGGCAGAGCGTCGTATTCTGCGTCCCCCAGGAGATCGAAATGCGCATCAGGGGGGGCCAGCTGAGACTCGGCTCGGGTCCGATCGAAGCAAGCGACGTACTGGATCACGCCATCTCGGAGACTTGGGACGATTGCAAGCAGTCCATCGGGCTCTGGGCTTCCCAGGGAACGAGATTTGAGAAGCAGCGAATCCTCTGGGAGCAGGCGAGGGACGACGACGGGCTGCGCATGAGCCACGACCTGGCCCGGAACTTCTTGGAAGACGAGGCGCGGACGCTCGAGAGCCTCTATCAGCCGGACTACGTCGAGCCCCCGAGCATCGGAGACGTGCCGTCCAGGAATCAGGCTCAGATCGTTCAACGGTGTCAAAGGTTTCAACATGTCCCAGCCCAGACGGCATCGTTGGATGAACAGGAAGAGCAAGAGCGAGAGCTCGCCGTCGAGTTGGATTTTGAGAAGGAGTCCAAGATCGAGCGCGTCGACGAGGCCATAGCAGCCGATCACCGACAAAGCGCCAAAGTCAGGGAGTTTATCGAGAGCGGCTGCCTGCCCGCAAGCGGAGCCGGTTTTCTATGGGCTTTCCAGGCCCTCGAGAAGACATCGGCAGCCACGCACTTTGACGTACGCAAGTTCCCTCGCCAGCTCCGATGCACTCACGACTTTGCCACGACCCTCAAGGAAGAGGCGCAAACCGACGCATATCAGCGTGGGGTGCAGTTCGTCTTGATCAGCTACAAGGAGGAGAGGCGGGAGCAGGTGGTCATGGTCCTCGTCAGTCCCTTCGAGGTGGAGAAGCTCTTTGCGACGATCCAGGCTTCAGAGCACGTGCTGCTGAGACTCTACGCGCCGCGGCAGAACCAGAGCTACAGCCCGCTCAACCTCGACTTGCGTTACCACGTTGGGAAAGCACCGTCCAACCATCCGATCCCGCGCGACCTCGTCATTCAGCTGAACCTGTTTGCGGGCCAGCTATACTTTGGCTGCTTCCAAGAGTACGTCGACGTCTGCGACTATCTGTGCCTGAGCTGGGGCGACGCATCGGGTGTCGGCGCCGCGGCGGATGGGTTCGTGGAGCCGAGTCGACGGGTGCGATCTCACCGTGGCATGACCAACTTTGCCGAAAGCCCTGTGCAGTTCCTCAAGGTGCTCATGGCCAAGATCCGGGGCAACGGCAACGCGAGCATCGAGAAGACCCACGTCGGCAAGATGCTAAACGGGGTCATCTTGACCGAAGACGACTTTGAGCGTCGGCCGAAGCGAAAGGCAGAGAGCCAGCTGACGCGCGACGAGGTCAAGGCGGAGGAGGCCGTGGCGGAGCAAGGGCAAGGCCTCTTTATAGGTGCTCCCGAGACGGATGTCAAGCCGGGTCGGAATCGGCGCTGAGAAACAGATGATTGGCCATGACTGTTTGAGCATGTAATTTAAAAAGAAGATTGTATAAAGACAAAGACTCTTTGTAAAACTCTGCCGTGACGTGAGCTTCTTAGCCTCGAGTGTGGAAACCAACGTCGAGCAGTTGCCAGAGGTGGAAAGATGAGCTGCATATCATAGCTGAACCGGACTCATTCTGCCAGCCGATAGCCCTCTTGTCTTTCCCTAGTTCCAAAGCTTTTGACGAAGCCCCTTGTCGAGACGGAGACACGCACCAGCAATGAACTGAAGACTCCACAGTTGCCGGTGCAGTGATCATGACAGGGACTGTCACGCCCGTTGCGCCGGGCAAAGGCGAAGCCATGAATTGCATCACGGGTGCGTGGGTCGGAGGCCGCTCCGTCTGACGCCTCAAGACTGAAGTGTTTGCAGGCATTGCTACCCAAATCTCCTCAAAATCTCCTCTCGCTTCTCGCTCTTGGCGGCGAGATTCAGCCTCTTCAGCGTGCCCAGCCTCTCGCTGGCCTTTCCAAGCTCCTGCTCCAGTATCAAGATGGATGATTGAATCTCGGGATCCGAGAGATGAATCTCGCCATACGGGCTCTCGGCCAAAACATCGTCGCGCACGAGTTGAATGGCCAGCTTGGCATCCTGTAGCTGCTGCAAAACCATAATCTCGAAGCTCTCCTCGGTGTCGCGTCCAACCTCGGCCGCCTTTTGCGAGCCATGTTGCAAGGCCTCGGCCAGCAGCTCCGCCTGTTTCTTGCCCTCTCCCGCACTGAGAAAAGGCACCGACAGGCCAAGGTTCTGCACGAGCACCTCCATTGGCGGCTGGTCCTGCATGCTCGAGCATCTGCGCCGGCCATGTGCGCCAGTCGCCGCGGCGCCCATGCGCCGAACTGGAGAGCCGGCCAGCTCTGCCCCCGGTGGCCTCGGAGCCTGCAATGCTGCCTGTGCAATCTCGGCTTTGGCTGCCGAGGCAATCGCTGCAGTCGCGGCCTGATGAGACTGGTGAGCTCCTATGTGTGCGCCGAGCCGGGCTTGACGATCCAGCAGATAATCCAGGCAGTCGTTGATCTGCAGCAATTAGTCTCAGAGGCACGTAGAGAGCAACGGGTTTCGCACATATGAGAGAGCCTCGGCTGTGCCGCCCAGACTGGCGCCCGTCCTTGCTGCCATGCATCTGATGGCAGGCTCAAGGTGCTGCCGTTCCACCGACATCTGCGTCACCGGCAGAATCTCAGAGTAGAGTGACTCGACTTCTTCTTCGAGAGCCTTGACCTCGTCGGTCGTCGCGTGCTTTGCGCGCCCAGACCGCTCAGCGGTGACGAGGGCATCGAGGTACACCGTGTCGAGCTTGACTCGGACGGTTTCCACCGTCACCTTGATCAGCCTGCCATCTTGTCAGCGCATCACTGGCGCCAGCGTGGCAAATCACCTACCGCGCGCAAGTGTCGCGTAGCCTGTCGACCGTCTGCTGCTCGCCTGGGTCGGGTTGATGGAGCTCCCAACCGAGCTTTTGAAGGCTGGAGAGCAGCTTGTCGTCAGACTTGAGCTGGCCCCCGACAAGCTCGTTGATGTTGGGCAGGGTCTCTCGGCATTGCAGCTCAATGTCCGAGAGCCTGAAGCCCAGGTCCCGCGACAGCTCCTCAACCTAGACAGACCGTCAGCGTTTCAATTGCCCAAGAGGCGGCGATTCACCACACCTCAATGGAAAGCTGTCTCCGGTCGACATCTGCCTTGCGCTGTCTGGCATTCCCCAGGTCCCGCCTTTTGGCATCATTCTCCGAGTTTTTGCTGACGAGGCGAGAGAGGGCATCCTGCTGCCGACGTAGCGTCTTGGTCTGTAGGGATATGCGGCGTGTGGACTGCTCCAGCTCCTCCACAGCCAATCTCAGGTCCTCCTCACTGACGGCTTGCACCTCTGCCAGATCATGCAAGGCGGCTAGCCGGTCAACTTGGCCACTCTGGTCCAGATCCGCGTAGCTGTAGGTGCCATGTCAGCCAGGCCACGCACCATGGAGACGAGCGAGAGCACTCACAGCGCGAGTTCGTCGGCAGAAAGCAGGCAATCCGAGATGAGGTGATTGAGTGCCCATTCGGCAAAGGCGGCACCGTGGACCGGGTCGTGCATGGCGCTTTGGACATGTTCGCGTCTCACCTGGAGCCCGTAGGCGCGGGCAGCCTTGAGTAACAAGGTCTCGGCATGACTCCTTCCGGTGACCTGGTCCATTTCTGGCCTGTGATCAAGCGAGGTGGCGTAATCGGGGGTCGTGACTCCTGCGAGTTGAACGTCAGACGCGTCTTCGAGGGCCATGTCCATCGAGCCAACTCTACGGTGAGTCTGGCAGCGGCAGCAGTCTACTCCGGTCGCGTGAGGTTGAGTGAGGCTGAAGGTACTATGCGTTTCAGGGCTGACGATGGCTTCGGGCCAAAGGAGTCCTTGGGCGCATTGATCAGTGAGAGGCGGCGAGCGGCTGTCAGCGCCTCCAGGGCTCCCATTGGCCAGACAGCCCTCGGTGAGCGACGTTCCAGGGGACTTTCAGGGGACTTCCAGGGGGAGTCAATGCCCTTAATAATCAGTCTTGCCTCCACTAATAAATCTCGACACCCCATCGAGTTTTATATCGCGCGCGCGTCATTGGCACTTTCGTTGACTGTCTCTTGCCGCAGTGACGGCCTACGTGTATCATTGGTTGCAACATTCATCCTTGTTCTAGCGGCCCTTGATGGCCAGTGCCGGCACGACGAGGATACGAGAGCTTGGTGAAAGCCCTACCGCCATGAAACGCTCAAGCAACTTTTGATTGGTATAGAACCCCCCCGTTTGGACAGTGGATTCTGCTTCACCGATGCCATGATATATCTTACGAATTTTACTCTTTTTTTGAATTCCTTTTCGACAGGCTGAACCTACTCCAACCTGCGGCAATGTCAGTCTCACGCCGCTGCTGTGCGTTCCATGTGTAGCCGGCGGCGAGTCCCGATGGGAACCATCAAAGATGAATCACATACCTCTCGATGAGATGCAGACCGCTCGCCGTCTCGACGACGCCGCTCATCTCGCCGGGCTTGAGGCCGAATGCAGCATCCTCAAACTCCTTTTGCATGTCGCCGCGGCCAAAGTAGCCGAGGTCGCCGTGCTTGCGGGCCGAGGAGCAGTCCGACTCGGTGGGAGCGAGGTCTGCGAGGGTTATCGCGCCAGACTTGATCTTTTGCTCGTGGGCCTTGATGACCTCCATGGCCTCGTCCTTTGAGCGGGTGATTTCGGACTGAGGGCCGACTTGTCAGCGTGTCCTGTGCGCTCTCCCGGCCGTGTGCGCAGGATTCTCGCATCACAAGGGCAAGAGGGATGAGGGTACCTCTCTCCAGCTGCTGGGTCGCCTGCTGTCGCGGTGCTTGACGAGCAAATGGGCGGCGCGAATCTTTCCCTCGAGGGCGCCCGATCCAGCGCCGTGTTGAGGGCCGGCGCTGTGGTGGGTGGCCATGTAGTGCTTCAGCATGTCCGTGTCGGTGCCCTGCGGGGGCTCCCAGCGCGAGACTTTTTCGGCCGAGTTGAAGTAGTAGGGAAGGTTCTTGGAGTTTGAGTGGCGGACCTCCCAGTTGGGGGGGAGACCCGTCTCAGCCTGGAGAGGCGTGAGCGCAATCGCGACGTTTGTGGGGGGGCATTGTGAAGGCTCACCATGATGAATGTGGATGAAGGGAGGTGCGGCGAGAGCAACAGATTCGCGAGATGAAGCAGATTGGGAAGAACAGAGGGGCTGAAAATGAGGTGGGTGGCGGCGAGGCCGAGTAATAAGGTCGTGATCCTTGGAGCTTGACGAGCGGATGATGATGATAAAAGCGGGATGAGGTGCAAGTTTTGGTGGTGGAGGTGCGCTGTCGCGAGCTGAGGAGGGGATACATACTTCGTACGCATTCGTTCCTATGACCTATGACGTGCCGTTGGCCCTGGCGACTAACTTATTAAAATGTGGGGGAAGGATGCTTGAAAGGCGAAAGGGCTGAATGAAAGAAGCTGGTCAGCGGCCCACAGGTCACGATGACGCCCTTTGCACCGTATGGGTACATGTCAGCTGCGCCTGGAAAGTGAGGTAAGCCGGGTACTATGCAAGTACCTCGGCGGCATGGCCGCCCCGCGACTTCATTCTTGACTCGACACACGCTGCGAGGGACAGATGGATGGGGGCTGAAGATGGCTGGGTTGGGTGACGGACAGTGGGAGCCGACTGGTCAGAAGCCTGGATGGATGGTTGACATGACTCCCTGGCGTCGTCTCACGGCGACACTAGTACCAGACTGTATCAGGCACGAGGGGAAAGCTGCGGGCCACAAGAGGCATTCCAGCCCTGATGGTGCAAGTCGGCTACGCATTCAACTTTCAACTGTGATCCCATCGCTGCTGATCCGAGTCATTTGGCCACCCCGTGACGAAAAATCATGAGGATTCATCCGTCGGCACAGAACACGCACTCGGTCAGGACTGGTGCGACCTCGCATGCGTTTTTAGACTGCCTCTGTGACTGACTTGTCCTCTTCAAATATTCACTGCCAACATTCGGAGCACCCGGAGCACCGCACGACCGCACGTCCAGAGCCAGCGAGCGAAGCACTGCTGCTGCACCAGCCATCGAGCCGGTGGCGAGACGTCGCTGCGCCTCACCCACTCCGCAGGTTCAAATTTGTCCGGCACCCGCTTTTTCCCAAAACGCCCCACGCCGCGCTCTCCGCCGTACCGCGCCCCTCAACTTCCTGCACCTCCAGCAAAAGCATCAACGCGAGGCTCGTCGTAGCCGTCGGCACCAGCCTTTCTCCCCCTTTGAAGGCTTCTCCCCCTTTGAGGGCCTCTTTCGCCTCTTTTCTGATACTCACGTCGTCCATCGGCCGCGCGAGATTCCCTGCACCGCACCTGCACCGTCTCCCGCCTCCCACCAAACCTCGGCGAGCCAGGCCACTGCCCATCCCCATAGTTGACGATTGTTTTCGCCTAACCGACGTTAACACCAAGAGAATCTCGATCCCGTTTCCCTATATTCCCCCGCTTTCCCGACAACTTGAGGAGCGGCACACTGCCTCCCTCTTCTAAGCGACTTCTACACGTCACGAGCAAACAATAATCCTCCCCCCGGCACCGACCAAGAGAGAAGATAAACTCATTAATCGGCAATCAAGAGACACAACAACTGGACATGGCAACCCCCCAATCGACCACGTCACTCGAGGACGCGTCGGGCCCCAAGAAGCTGGAGCAGATAACATTTCGCTTCTGCTCCGAGTGCTCCAACATGCTCTATCCCAAGGAAGACGAGGATGCTCACAAGCTTCAGTTCACCTGCCGCACTTGCCAGTACACCGAGGAAGCTGCATCCACCTGCGTCTTCCGAAACGTGCTCAACAACTCGGCTGGCGAGACTGCTGGGGTGACCCAAGATGTGGGCTCTGATCCAACGGTTAGTGAACTCCCGCCCGTTGTCTGCCTTCACTGCGGCATCGTCATCTCCTGCGGCCATTGCTCCCAACCCGCCACCTGCACGTCCCACGCCAGGCGGGAGGACAAGCACGAGGGTGATATGGGCATTGCGCACTTTGTTCTCGCACTGGCCGGGCAGGCGGATGCCGACCCCTACGCCGAATACGACGAGGAGCCCGAGGACAGTATCGATGGCGCAACCGACGAGGGTTACTTGACGGCCGACTCGAGCGTTCTTGGGCCTGGTGACCGGCCTCGACGCATCGGCTATCCCAGCATCGTCGAATGGCACGGGCGCTTGGGCTCTTCCAGTGGATACAGTGGTGACTCGACCTCGGGATACGATTTTGGCGAAATCCTCGACAGCCACATGCGCGACAGCCTAGACGTTTGGAGCGACTGCGCCATGGTCATCCGCCTTTGAGACACGGCCTCGGGGCCACGTCCGCCCGCTACGTGGCAACGAACCCGATTGCGAAACGACCGATTGCGACAAATATACTTTGCTGTAACATGACTTGCACATGTCCAGCCTTTGGGTGTCTGGACTGGACGGGGACGGAGAAAGCAGGAGGTCGAAACCACCATGAGCCGCTTTGTTCTGCGCTTGCATCGAAGCAAATCTGCATCGCTTTGGAGCTGATGGCTGACTCGTCTGCTTCTTCATCTCTACAGCTCCCTCGGTCGAACAAGACGTGTCCCAGGTGTCAACACGCAGAGGCCGTCTTCTTCCAGTCTCAACAACGAAGCGCTGAAACTGGCATGGTAAGCTGCCTCCTCGCTCACAAAGGTGTTATCGCGGGCAAGTTATAGTATCCTGGGGTTTTGGGTCATGGATTATGGGTTCTCGGGCTTTGGGCGGTACTGGTCGTTTTTGATGGGCAACATTCGCTAACACACGGGGCGCAAGAAATTGTTCTATGTTTGCTGCGAATGCGGCCACATTTTCGACTGAAGGACTTTACCCCTACGCCCCACGACGCTGGGGCTCGACGCCCCGGCCGCGAGGTAGCTGGCTGATTTTCTTTGCATTCGATTAATTTGTTCATTCTTGAAAAGGGCGTTGAGGAGGGGGATTCGGACCGGGCGTACGGCTCCCTCGGCTAAAGACATTTCAGACGTCTCCCATACTTGGACTCTGGGCGCCCCCGGCAGTCTTGAGGCGAGTTGGAGACGGATGGATCAAGTCGCAGGGCTTACCATGAATACCAATGACTAAAACTTTCGACAACTCAAAACGTTTGTTGCACATTCCATTTTGTTAGTGGCCACCTCTTGACTGGTAGAAGAGCCGTCTTGTTAACGCCTCGCCGATGCTCCCATGATATCCGTAAAAGTACATGCGACGTCCAACATGCCGCAGACGGTCGCAGGGCGTGCAATCCGACGCCCATGTCCTCGCCCCGCAACATGTCGCCTCGAGGTAAATAGAGACTCTTAAGCCTGCATGGGGGCCATGGACAGGATCCTGCTCCACTTCTTGCGCCTGAGTTCGGCGCCGACGACGCCGTTGATGCGGGAGCCGACGGGGTCGCCGGCCTTGTTGAGCAGGACGCAGGCGTTGTCATCGAAGCGGACGACGGAGCCGTCGCGGCGCTGCGAGGGATACCGTGTGCGGACAATGACGGCGTGGCGGATGTCGCCGCGCTTGACCTTGTTGGCGGCCGACATGCCGGCCATGCCTCCCGAGGCAGAGCCGCGCTGTTCCTGGACGACGACGACGACGCGGTCACCTGGGGCGTGGTGAGTCAATGGTTGTGCGTGTCGTGGACAAAACCCAAGACGTACCGATGCGGGCGTGACGCTTCTGGCCGACGACGAGGACGCATTCGACGAGGGCGGCGCCCGAGTTGTCGATGCAGTTGAGTATCGTCTAGAGGAGTCAGCCGCGGGTTCGAGCTCGGGACTGTCTGCTTCGGGGTGGCTTGGTGAGCGTTGGAGCGTACTTTGAGTTGAATCATTGTGGCGACAACCGCCCGTGGAGTGGGAGCTGCTGTGGTCGGGCGCGGTGCGATCAATCGGACGTGGAGGCCATCCACGGTTGATTCTTTTCCGGTGAGCTACAGGTCACGTGATTTTATGGGGGGCGCTTGAGCAAGCCACAGACTTGCTGGAACCCAAGTCTGAACAACTGTTGTACTCATCCCTTTCAGCCAAGACGACTCGTATACGTGTTTCTTACCGCCTATCTAGTGCGGTACGGATACTCCGTATATGTCGGATCATCTCGCGACGGATGGAGAGAGAGGGAGTTGAAGTTGGTGATGTAATTGCACTCGTGTAGGTTAATCTGTGGGTCCGTGACATGAATAGACTATAGGTACGTACCTTCTCAGCTGCTAGTATCCAGCCTCCTCAAAATCACATTTCTGCTTCAACGGCAAACGCTTCTCGCTCCTTTTGACTGTCCTTGGCTTGTTCTTTTTCGAGTATCTTGCTTGCTCATCTCGAGCCGCGCTGGAGACGCTTCCGCTCATTGTCCTCGCTGTCCCCCCGGTGTCAAATTAAAGTTTTATTTGTCCATTATATCGAACGAGCTCGACCAACCATTACTCCTTTGCTTGGTTTTCTCCCCCCTTCTCCTCCTCCTCCTCCCTCTGGCTGCGGCTCCACTGGACCTCCTGACCTCTGACACAGGCTACGTTCGGCCTTGGGCGGGAAGGGCCCGACGTTTGGCGCTGAGGCCCGGGAGCTAATACCTGTCTGTTACTCACTCACTCCCTTGTCCAGCATTCGTCGCCGCCCCCAAACGCTGAGTCGCCTCTCTCTTGCCAGCCAAGCGCCGTTTGATGAAGTGACGAGGGTGGGCGGGGGCCAACGCAAAATCCGTTGGATACTAATATTGCTGCTGCTTCGATTCCCTTGGCTCCTATCCTCGTACAAAGTCCTGGTGCACCAGCTTCCTCGACGAGCCATCGTTGCCTCGAAATGCCCCCATCAAAGGCACAAGCCGCCAAGCGACGGCGCCTGACGCTGGCTCAGCTGGCGGCCTACGACGACGTGCTCACCGACGCCCTCGTTGACCATGTGAGTGAAAGCAGGACCGACGCCGCCCGGGCGACCCATTGACCGGTCGCGCGCAGGTGTTTTACTGGACGAGCGTCCCCAAAAACCGCTCCTCATACCACCCGTCCCGGGGCATTCGCGAGCAGGTCATTGCCGGCATCATACAGCAAGAGGTGGTTGTCAACCGCAACCTCGAGGCCGCTGAGCGCAAACTGCTCGCCACCGACGGCCTCGGCCGATTCCACAATAGCCTCAAGACGGACCAGGAGCGCGACGACTTCCGCCGCCACCTGCTGCGCTATCTGCAAATCTACCTCGTCGACTGTCCATGGGAGGTTGGCTCCACGAACCGCTACACCATTGTCACCCACGAGGCGTGCGTCACGGCGCGGCGGCCCATCAGGCGCAACGAGACGGTCCGATACCTGTCGGGCATCCAGGTCAACATGACCCCCGAGGAGGAAAGGGACATCGCCGTGCGCAAAAAGGACTTTAGCATCGTTGTCAGCTCCCGCAAAAAGTGCACCAGCCTATTCATGGGGCCCGCGCGCTTCGCCAACCACGACTGCGGCGCCAACGCCCGGCTCATGACGACGGGCCACGCCGGCATCGAGATTATAGCCACGCGCGACATTGAGCCTGGCGAGGAGATAACCGTGTCGTACGGAGAAACCTACTTTGGCGAGGACAACTGCGAATGCTTGTGCCGGACGTGCGAGAAGAATCTGGTCAACGGCTGGAAGCCCGAGCTAGGCGCCGCCCCCGCCGTCGAACCCGCCGTCGAGAGAGTGGACGACGGCTTGGACGAGGAAAAGGCGGAGAGCTACTCGCTGCGCCGCCGGCTCCGAGACGACAGCAGCGCGGGCGCCGCCTCGTCGAGAACGCCGTCAGTGGCGCCAGTCATCCGGCCGCGCATCTACAAGACCAGGACCAGGACCCCGAGACGAGGACACGCCAAGCCGTGGTCGGCAGCCACGTCTCCGGCTGACGAGACCGCCACTCTGAGAGGGCGAAAGCGCCCGTCCGATGCCATGGTGACGCCACCCGTAACCCCCGCTAAGAGGCTCGGGGGGCGGCTGGCTGCTGCCGAGGTGGCCACCTCGAGAGGGAGCTCGGTCAGCGGCAGCGCGTCCTCTATCAACGGCGATGCCATGGAAACGGACTTTACTTCGCCCGACAAGGAGACTCCCGAGCCGAGCGCTGATAAGCCGGCGGAGACTGATGCCCCCAGGACGACGAAGAGCGAAGAGAGCGATGCAACCCAAGTCGGCGCCTTGGCCAACGTGGACTCTGGCTCGCCGCAGTTCGACTTCGAATTGCAGTCTCCGCCGCTATCGCAGGAGCGTGAGATGAGCGCCTCGTCGGAAGCGGCCGTCGCACCGGCAACGGTCCCCGCCGCCGTGGTCCCGCACCCGCCGCCGAACAAGGCTGCCGCGCCCGTCGTGGTGGTGAGCAGCATCGAGACGGTCAGCCAAGGACAGGAAGCTCAACCAACAGGGACCGTCCGACGCCGAAAGTACCAACGCCGCGTCTTTATCAAACAGACTACGCCCCCGGCCCGGATGCGTACCCCCGGCGACTACGTGCTGACGCCCTTGCTGCTATCGGAGCCCGAGATGGCGTGGATCCAGTGCAGCAACTGCGTTTGCTACTTTGTGCAGCAAAATGCCTACGTCACCCGGTCGTCGTGTCCGCGGTGCGAGCGTCACTCGAAGCTGTATGGGTACCTCTGGCCCAAGACGGACAAGGCCAGCTCGTCGGACAAGGAGGAGCGGGTGCTCGACCATCGGACCGTGCATCGATTTCTGGACTCGCATCAGGAGCGCAGAGCGAGGAGCCGCAAGTCGTTTGGTGGGAACGGGACGGGCGATGTGGAAGCCGAGTCAAAGGCGCCGCGTGGACGCAAGCCGGCGACGTCTGCCAAGCAAGCGGCGGTCAAGGGCCGGGAGACGACGACGGAGGGTGAGCCGCGCCGCAGTGGCCGGGCGAGGAGGACAAGCAGCAAGGTGGCGGAGTAGACTTGAGAGTGAGGGTGTGGCCGGAAGGAAGCGAGCATGATTGTTTGTCGAAGCGTGTAGGATAATACATTTGCAAGGTTCATGTCCCGAGTCTAGTGAGCGTAGCCAGAAACTGTTGGCTCAATCTTGTGGAAACATGGGTCCCACTTTTGACGACATTCAAGTCTAGCAGAGCATACACAGAAGGTATAGGCAAGGACAGCATGTGTTTGATATATGTCCATGGCTCGATGCCGAATACTCGTATACAGGTTTCTCCTTCAAGTCTTTTACTGTACAAGGCCACACGATGCTTTTACAAAACGAGTCTCCGTCCATGCTCGCAGACGCCGTCTTTACAGGACCATGGCAGCAGCCAGCATGGCAGCCAGGGCACCGCCGACGGGCCCGGCGGCAGCAGCGGCGCTGGAGCTGGCAGAGGCGGCGGCGCGGGACGAGGAGCTGGCGGCGCGAGAGCTGGCCGAGGTGGAAGTGGGCTCGTCGTCGTCGTCGCTGGCGGTGCTCGAGGGCGTGGCGGCAGAGCCGGTGGGAGACTTGGTGCTGCTGTGGGAGGCGGACGAGGTGTGAGAGGCCGACGAGGTGTGAGAGGCCGACGACGACGAGGCCGACGACGACGAGACCTTGGCGCAGGCGGCGGCGGCGGCGGCCTGGGCCTTGGCTATGTCCTGGGGATTGCACTTTTCGAGCATGCAGGGGGCGACGCTGGTCATGAGCTTCTGCTGGTTCTCATTTTTGCAGGCGCAGGCCACGTCATCGAGCTTGCAGCCCGTCTCGGGGATGGCCTTTGTGAGGCAGGGAATCTATTCCATGCATGCAATGGTCAGCATGCACAGCCATCAGGCAGGGGGGGGGGGGCAGCGGGGGGCTTACAGCGCACTGAGGCTGGCCGGCAAAGTCCTGGGCGGCAGCGAGGCCGGCAATGGCGAGGGCGACGAGAGTGATCTTCATGGTTACAGAGGGCAGAGTGTTGGCTTTGGGGGGGGTGAGAGGCTCGTGGCTGATGAGGGGAACAGAGGGAGAGGGAACGGGGAGATGCAGCAGCAAAAAGGGAGGGAGGTCGGGACGTCTTAAAGGGGGAGACGGCTCGTGGCAAGGGGCGAGGCTCTTCTAGTGGGAAAAAGCAAGGCAAAGACACAGCCCCTTGCCGCTGCATGGTGATGGTACTAACTTATAAGAGGGATGCAGGTTGAGAGGCCATCAGTAGGTGCACATGTATAAATGTACTCCGTATGTACAGATGTACTGCAGCGCCCGAGTTGTACTCGGCACGGGCGGCATCCTCCTTCCTCGACGAGCTGATCTTGGTCCAATTGATTCAAGTAATCATATTACTGCGCCGTCCCTGAGTGGTCGACGGGACACGACCCCGCCCCTTTAACACTGGGCAGTGCAACTGTACATACAAGACGTCGGCGTCTGTCCGAGAGAAGAGGGAAGCACTCTGCAGCAGTCACGTGCTATATATGCCTCTCGGTCGCAGTCGCAGCTCTCTCACATCCTCCGTCACATGAATCAAACCTCATCTCCTCAATCCCTCTAGTCCCTCTAATCCCACTCGCGAGAACACGAAGTCGACGCAGCAACCATGTCGCAGCCATACGGCCAGCCCCAGGGGTAAGGCCGCCGCCCTCGACTCACACGCTCTGCTAACACCTCGCAAGCGGCTACTACCCCCAGGGCGGTGCTGGATATCCGCCCCCCGACCATGGCTACCCCCCGCCCGGCCAAGGCTATCCTCCTCCTCAGCAGGTGCGTCGTGCCCTCTGGTCGTGCCCTCTCCGCTGCTCGACGCCCTGACATGGAGTTCCGCCGCCACAGATGCAGTATCAACAGGCGCCGCCGCCCCCGCAGCCAAAAGAAAAGAGCCACGGCTGCCTCTATACCTGGTAGGCCCTGTCCTGTCCCAACCCGTCGCCTCAGCCTTGGCTGACATGTCGTCGCCAGCATCGCCGCCATGTGCTGCTGTTGGCTCTGCGGCGAGAGCTGCGAGTGCTGCCTCGACTGTCTCGACTGCTGCTAGCCTCGCCGCCCAAGACTCTCTAATATCGCAGAGTGTCCGTGCAACCCCGCGCAAGGGGGACGGGACGCCGAGACAGGCCCAAGGCGTCGCTGACTAGCAGCCGGCCTCGATTTTGGTATTTGCATTTTGTACAAAGGGTACCGGTGGCTTCATGTCGCACGCCCAACGAGACTGCAAGTAGATGCGCGCGCGCTTGGGTTGGGTCGCTTGCAGGTAGCCAGCCGTCTGCTCGACTACCGAGTAATAATTCAACCATCATTCCCAAGTGATTCCCGACAAGTGTCGATGACGTGGTTCTTTGCCGTATCAGGCTGGTACACCTTGAGAGTTGCCTCTCCAAGTGACAATGTCAACGGTCGTGACGATGACATGATGATTCCTGGCCTTTTCATCACCATCTCATCGACCGGGCACCCTCCTCTGTTGAACCTCATCCCGATTCCTCTTCAGCATCTCAGCCCTCACGCGTCCTTGTCGACCACGTCTAGGCGTCTTCTCCACCATGAGTCATAGGGGCACCAAGCATTCCTCGCGGGAGAGATCCATACTTGGGCGAGACAAACGGGGAATAGCGCCCGCGCGGCCGATGCCGGCCGACCGGCAGTGACTGGCCAATGCCCGACAACGGAGTGTCCCGTTTTTGCTCACGGCCAGCAGAATCGGGCGCCCCGCGCCCGAGGGCCAACTTAGTGCTTTGATTCCAACCTCGGGCATCGCCGCTTGAACCAAACATGACGGAAAGGCGTGGCTATTGCTGCTTCAGCGACCGCTTTGAACCCTGCAGCCCGATCCCAGCGAGGAAACATATCCTCAGCGTGGCTCCCGCGCAGACCCAGGGAATGTTAGCCCAATGGCTCATGTTCCAGCCTGTCGGGTTGTAGTAGACGTCAAGACCCAGCTCCTTCATGGCATAGAGATGGCCAAAGTCCGCAATGAGAAGCACAGCGAGGACCGTCCGCCAGACGCGCAGGTCCCACGTCGACCGCAGCACAAGAGCCTCGTTGAGGGCGAAGAAAAGGTACATGTTGGCGAGCTGGGACAAGGCCACGGATGTGCTGGGCGGCACTTGAGACGGAGCTGACGCGGCGTCGAGTAGCTGCAGATACTGCGTCTGCCGCATGTGGCCAAAGTAGGCTCCGACGACGGCTGAAAGGGGCTCGATGAGGAGAAAAAAGGCGCGGTAGGCCGCGGGGACCCGCAAGCCGACTCGTTGGACGCCCATGATGCCGAAGTCTGGTCATGTGTCGATGTCGATGTCCAAGTCGATGGATGGATAAGGGCGATTTCGTCTAGGGGCAAATCGGGGCCAAGTACCAAGTATCCATTCGCTTAGTAATCGGCACGGGTTACGAATACCCGTGTGCCTATTGGATCGCCGTTGTCCGGGGAAAGGGTTAATCCGCAGTCACGGCTTGCCAAACTCGTCCCAACTTCGGACTTCGGAGACAGGCCGAGTCTGACCCTTCACTTGGGGAAACGCCGCCATTCAACGCCGCCATTCCCCAAGACCTGCAGGCGACCCCGCGAATCCACGGCAGATGGACGCGACCGTGGGACAAGGCGGCCGCAGCACCCCCCTCTCCAAAGCTAGCCGGACGGTTACTGTTAGCCAATCCCGGGATCGCGAGGGGCCTCATTGGACTCGCAGATGAGGCTCGTCTCGGCCGTGTCCTGCTTGATGCGAAACAAGGCCATGCATAATCATTGGTTGCATTGGGCTGTCGTCGTGCCCGACGCACTGTCTCGTTTCACATTGCCCCCCCCCCCAAGAAGGAGAAGGAAGAGGCCCTGCTGCGGGCGGTGGCATCTACTACTATCACGGCACAACACCTCGCCCGCGATGACCGGATTCTTCAGCGAATTTCCTTGTGCTGACGGGTTTGGTTGAAAGGGGAATGCAGATCGTCACATCGGGTGTACATACATACATACCTACGAAGTACGGCAGCGAGGCTTGGGTCAGGGGGGCTTGGAAAACGTCTGAGTCAATGCCCCAGCCTTGCCAGAAGCGGGACCCGATGGCCGTGACGGCCGGTCCGTCAAAGGAGTGACTGGCTCCCGAGGAACAGGTTCTGCAATAATGCAAAGAGATGAGGAATTGAAGACGGAGGAACCATCATGGGCAGAGTGGCTTTCCGTGCGACGGCTCGGCATTGCCGCATGCCAAAAGGCCGTGGTGATGGGCAACAATTCTCCTATGCGCCGAGTCGGGGCATGAATTATCGTGCTACGCCACTCATGCATGCAGTGCTCGCGTCGCAGCTTTCGGTGATGACAGGCATCCGATGAATGCATCGCAGCATATGCGAGATCAGCCAGGCGTCTGGACGGGCAGAATGAATCAAGTTTCAAGTTGATTACTCTGTAGGCGAGAAGCATTTGTTGACGGCACAGTAAACCTCACTGTACAAGACAGGCCTCACTGGCTCGCGTTGGCGCTGACATGGATAGAAAGTCGGGGTCGCGAAGATGTTGGTGGCTTTCCTTGGGGGAGAAAGACTACGGAGAACTCCGAGGGGTACAACTACCTCGAGAACACAAATCTACAGAGTCGATTGAGTTACGGCGGTAGTTACTATACCTAGGCAGGTACGAATAGTACCCGTTTCTCTATTCAAGATTCAAGCCGCCTCAAGCAATACGTGGGGCGCTGGCGGGCATGGTTTCAGCGCTGGTTGGACGAGCCGAGCTTCTTCGCTGACGGCGTTTTTGCATGCACACTGTGGATTGGCGGGACCTAGCGGGCTTACCGTGAGCGCAATGACGCCCTGGGCCCGCTGAGGCTACAGGCTAGTGCAGCGGTGGCTTGGCTGGAGGGAGGCGCTACAGCGCTAACAACCAAGGGACGAAAGCGAGCCGGCAAGATCGAGTGCCGATTAACAGCCCGCCACCACATGTCAGCCGCATTCAGATAAGCTCCAGCCGTCATCCATCTCATCATCCTGGTGGCAGCCACCATTGTAACTCCCCGCCAATTCGAAAAAACAGCCCCCCGGCAAAGGGACTTATTCCTCCCGTTCCCTTGTCGTAAAACCACCACTTTCTTTTTCAACGTCGCTCAGCAATCTCGTCGTCTCCCCCTGACATCGCTATATTGCGTCTGTCTCCCTTCCTCTGTCCGTCGCTGCGCCAAGTTTGCTTTGCCCCATCCCGTTCAGTCGGCATCGATAACCGGTAAAGCCCCCCGCGGCCGCAACGCCACCCGTTGCCCCGATCGAAATCCGCTCCTTGCTTGCCTTCCCTCGACGGACCGACCGACCGAACTAACACCCGGCCTTTGTCGGCAGCGCACCCACGACGGCGAAGCAGGGGCTCCAGAGTCTTATGGCTGCGCGGTGATTGGTGCGCTTCCTGCGCCTGCGCTCCAAACAGTCGCCCATGGTCTGCCCGCCTGGCGCCTCTCCCCGACTGCATCTCCGTCTCGTCTTGTCCATCCAGCCACGTCCCGACTCTTTGCTCGCCCGGCCCCGACATTCGGCTCTTTGAGACAGTCCCTCGGCTGCCGCACGCGTCGTGCTATTCCACTCTATGCGCTGCCGCGTCCGTCCTCTCCAACTGCCATCGTCGCTCATTGCGCAACAACCAACTTGACCCTTTCGCGTCCGGTTCTCTGCCAAACCACATCATTAGACCCTCATCACCGAACTTGCCAGTGCTCCCACTCGCTCTTCGATACGCTTTCTTTTTGTCTTGAACTGCCAACCAGTGTCTTCTCCCTTGCGTCCTCCCACGCCCTGGTCCGTGAGCCCGAATTGGCACGTTGCGTCGTTTCAGCCAGCCTTTGTTTTCCCTGTCTTGAACTTGCTCTAGTCAGCTACGCTCCTCTTCGCCGTTTTGTTTTGTCGACATTCCAATCCCCGGTGCTGCTTTAGAGGAACCAGAGAAACCTGCTGGCTTGTTACTGGCCTCAAGCAGCGGCTCATCGTGAGCAACGGTCACTCGCTCTCCACATTCGACTTGAAACTGCGCCCCTTGTTCGATATACCGCATCTCGACTCGGCGACGGACCTCGATCCTCGGCCGCGACACTCTAGTGTGAGGCGGCATCATCTGCAATGGCAAGGAGGATAGTTCACGTTGACGACTGGCTGCCTGCACAGGAGGCCATGCTCGGCGACCATCGAGACTCGTTCACGGCGGGCTCCGCGCATCGGCGCGCCTCGTTTGTCCCGGCCTCTCACGACCAGAGCTTTCGAAGACTGAGCCTGTCCCTGCCGTGGCGTCGACCAAAGCCGGCACTTTTTGCTCGCGCCGAGATGCAGAATAGGTCGCAGGACTCGCAGCACAACGACGTCGTCGCCGTGGAAGATGCGCAGGACACGCACGAGCCGAGCGACGGTTCGGGCAATGGGCAAGGTAGCGGCTCATCTGGAAGCTTGCGCGGCATGCTACACCGGGCATCGCTGTCTCTCAAGGGCATGGTGCACAGACGACCATGTCAGGCGACCAAAGACTCGTTCAACGACAAGCACGCCTCTCCCGCGAGGCCCACGACTCCGTACTCTACTTGGAGGCGCCTGCGACATGCCGCGAGCTCCCGCCACGTCCGGTCCGTATACGGTCTCGACTTTTCCAAAGACTCGCCCCATATCTCCCAGCGTCTGCCGAGGCCCTCGAATATTCCCGTTCCCGCCAAGGGCCGCGAACCGCCCATCATCCCGACGCACACGGGCGCGGCCGCCAAGGCCTCGGCCGCGATGCAAAACGAGTTTTTCGCGAGGCAGAGCGTGCAAAAGAGGTGGCTGTACGCTCCGTCCAGCGAGGACGGCAATGACCGCGAGAGCGGCATTGGCATTGTTGTGACGGTCCCGCGCATCCAAGTGGACGAAACTGACGACAACTCGGCGCTGGCGCAGGACGCAAGCATCAGCCGGCTCGATTTCATCTCCCTGCTCCCCGCCGAGCTGGCCATTCATGTCCTGGCGTTTCTCGACGCCAACGCTCTGGCCAAGGTGGGCTGCGTCTCCCGCCGCTGGAACGCCGTGGTTCGAAACAAACACATCTGGAGAGAGTCGTGCCTCCGAGAGACAACGGCAACGTATGCGACTGGTGGCCCAGTGCCGCCCGGAATCGGGCTGGGCATCCCGTCTGTGACGCCCGGCATGGACTGGAAAAGGGTCTACCGGGCCAAGCACGAGTTGAGCCAGAGGTGGAAGGGCGGCAAGGCGCGGCCCGTCTATCTTAACGGGCACCTGGACAGCATCTACTGTCTGCAATTCGACGAGTACGTCTTGTTTGCCTCGTCCACTGGCGCGACCCGAGAGGGTTCCGGGCTCGGCTAACCATTTGGCAGGTACAAGATTGTCTCTGGCTCGCGCGACAAGACGATTCGCGTGTGGGACATGCACACGCTCGAGTGCCGACTCATCATCGGGCCTCCCGAAGTCGTATACAAGGCAAACCTGCTCTGCGACGACAAGGGGAACGCGACCCACTATGCTTCAGGGTCCGACAGCAGGCGGACAGCTCAGTCGACGCCGACGGTGGCGTCGTTTGCCGAGCACCACAAGGCGTCCATCCTGTGTCTGCAATACGACGACAAGATTCTCGTGACGGGATCGTCGGATGCCAGCTGTATCGTGTACGACATGCAGGCCGGCTATCGACCGATGCGCAGACTGCGCCACCACACGGCTGCCGTGCTGGACCTGGCGTTTGACGACAAGCACATTGTGACGTGCAGCAAGGACATTAGCATCTGTGTCTGGGACCGTGAGACGGGCAATCTCTTGCGGCAGCTGCGTGGCCACACGGGCCCGGTCAACGCGGTGCAGATGCGCGGCAACACGATTGTGTCGTGCTCCGGGGACTTCCGGGTCAAGCTCTGGAACGTCGACACGGGCAAGAACATTCGCGAGTTTGTCGGGCACACGAAGGGCCTCGCGTGCTCGCAGTTCTCCGAGGACGGGCGGTACGTGGCGTCGGCGGGCAACGACAAGGTGATTAGGATCTGGGACGCCAACACGGGCGAATGCCTGCGAGAGATGCAGGCGCACGAGAACCTGGTGCGAAGCTTGCACATTGACAGCGTCAGTGGACGTCTGATCAGCGGCAGCTACGACACGGACATCAAGGTGTGGGACATGGAGACGGGGCACCAGCTGCTCGACTTTCCGCGGTGGCACGCGAGCTGGGTGCTCAGCGCAAAGAGCGACTACAGGCGCATCGTCAGCACCGGCCAGGCCCCCAAGATCCTCATCATGGACTTTGGCGCCGGCGTCGACGGCGTGGAGCTGTTGGAGCGACAGGCCGGCGCCGACTTGGATAAGAGAGGGTTTATTTGACGCGATTCCTCGGTCATTTCGGGAAGAGAAAGGGGCGGCGGCCAACCTCGGTCCTTCTCGGCAAGAGAAAGGGGCGGCCCTGCTCGCCCGACCAACTGCATAAGCGACTTGTTTTACGGCGAGGCTGCTCTGCGTGTGCTTTGCACTGTTCTTTGTTCCTCTATTTATCTCTGGTCTCTTAACTTTTTAATTTGTCGACGATGCGTTGCCCTCCCTCAAGAGGGCTGGTCTTGGGTAGCGCTTCCGTCCCCAGATCTCGGCGCAGCACCGGAGAGCAAGGGTAGCTGCAAAGTCTTTTTTAGCCTGGATGAAGATTGCGGGCTTGAGGAGAAGGCGGGTGCGGAAGGGCGGTAATGTAGCGAGGCATAGGAGGTGATGTAGACTTGGGTAGTGTTTGCGTCATGTACATACAGCATAGACGTCTTTCTGGGCTAGCATTCAGTGAGCTTGGTGGCATTCTGCCTCTTGGGGGCCGTCGCCATGCTTCTTCCTGCGCGGTATGCGGCGTCGGCTTCAACCTGGACATCATCTGCCCAGTTTTCTTAGAACCGCTCAAAATAAGCAGCCATATCAGCCGTGTCATATTTAACAGGCACCGCAAGACAATTTTCGAGTTGAGCGTGGATCGTGGTAGCGACCGCATCCTGAAGGCTGACGCTAAAGAAAGTACGGAGCCAAGCTTCGATGCGATCGCCGAGTTCGAGATAACCACGGCCCATCAGCTGAGCAACCAAGGCCGAGCTATTCACACCCAGAGAACTCCGCGCAGTTTTGTAGGCGTTTTCGCGGATGGTCCTCTTCTTGCAAACGAGGCTTGCCTCGAGTCGTCCGTTGGCGAGAAGTTGGTCAACACGTTGGTCGCTCATTGCGAGAGCAGACCTTTCTACCTCGGCCCAGCGATCCAGGGCAGGGCTCGTCAAGTCCCCGAACGGAATGTCCGGGGGATCTTGCGCAGGGATTGCATTGTTCACCGCTGCTGCGAGCGGGTCGTCATCCCAGACGCCCAGACAATCCTTGACGATTCGACGAAGGAGGCATTGGTCTGTCCCGGCGGACAAGCTCTCAAAGATATGCAGATCTGCATTTTTAGTCTTGGCCCAAGCAGCAAGTTGGGCAAATACGCCTCGCATCTCCATGCGCGATTTATCATATCTGAAGCCAGGATACATGGCTTCGAGTTGGACAACGTTTCGGAAATGTGGCGAGATGCAAGCCACCGAAGCGCGCTTGGGAATCGTTCCGAGGAATCGGAGAACATCTTCGGGCTGGAATCCATATTCAGCTTGCCAATTCATCAGGCCACCATCGGCGTGCTTGCCCAGGACGACAAGCGTCTCAGTCGCATCTACCGCACCGGTAAAAGCAGGCACCAGGATAGGGACCTGGGCGAGCTTCTTGGCCGGTGAATCCGGACCAAAGTTGACGACATCCCAAACATCTGGTATGTTGCAGAAAGCTCGGACAAAGGGTCCAGAGAACATAGCCCGAGTCGGTCCAAGGCCGTCGAGAACACCGCGTTGGTTACCCATCATGGCAGCAGAGCACACTTCTTTGTATGCAATGGCCAACCCCTTTGTTGGATCCTTGGGGAAGTAAATGTGTCGGAGCTTAAAGCCCTCGACGTCGGTCTGCATTTCCTGAGCAGACAGCCTGGTAAAAACCCAGAGCAATACGTTCTCTTGGAATAGGAAGTCGTTCAACTTGCGCGGTGTCTCCCCGTGCCGTAGGCTCGCCCTGTGGGCAAGGAACAATGCTACGGCAGTTCGCGATCGGGTCACAGTCTCCAGGATGTGTTCCTGGATGCGTTTGTTGGCTCCCGTGCATTCGAGGGCCTGAATCTTTGCAGCGTTGGTCGTCGTGTTCCGCGGAACACGTCAATGAATGCCTTGGAAAAGGCAAAAGTCCGACCCGCAACTCCGAGGGTCTCTTGGAGCTGCACAAATGCAGCGAGTATCTTCTTGGTCTTGGCGCTAACAGAATTCTTGAGGACGGCTTTACGTTCCCCATTCACGAAAGAGCCCAAAGCTAGGATCTTCTGCACATCAGCAGCGTCACCAATGACGTTGCCGTTTTTATGGACGAGGTTGTAATCGCTTGTGTAGTGCGCGCTGAGTAAAATGGGGATTGATGCGTCTGTCCTGTCCATGATGGTGGAAACTCCTAGCGCGAAACGCCCATCAGTGAAATAATCGAGAAACTTCTTGTCGATGGTGACACGGGAGTTCGATCCCGTCGATAGTGGCACGCCCCTAGGGGTGCGCGCGAACGTAGCTCTTCGAGAAGAAGAAGGCATGGTGACTGAGAGTACCTCGTTGTTAAAAAATCGAACCTTGTTGTGTGTGGTCTTGCCACCAGAAAAAGAGAAAAGGACCGGATGAGGAGTGAGAGGGAGAGCGTTTCAACTAGTGGTGGTTCAACAGAGGGCCAAGCGGCGCGGATGCAATGGCCCGGGCATGAGGAACCAAGAAAGTCAGTTGCCATCATGGGCTGCGGGCACGTGGACACGCGCACAAGACTTGTGTGTGTGTTTGTGTGTACGGAGTACTACTCCGTAATCTTCTCGACAAGTCGCAAGGAGGGAGAGACATGACTCACGGGAGAAGAGATGCTAGAAGCTCCAGAGCATGGCAGTGGTTGCGTGTCGGGGTTCGGGATACACCAAGCCAGTCGGCGTCTTGCCAGCAGCAGGAAGGTGTCGTCGATACCTAGGTAGGTGGCGTCGATACGTGTCGTCGATTGGGTTCTCAGCGGTTAGGCGAGCAAAGGCATCGTGCAGCAGCCATGGATGCCGGCACGGGTCCATCCGTCGAGGCCCGTGCGTCCATTCCTTGATTTCTGTACGGATGCACCTGCACCGGTTCTCGGCAGCCAAAGAGCAGGGCGGCAAAATTGTTTGATTTTTTTCCACGGCCTGCTGCGGCATGCCATTACTAAAGAAAAAGTGAAACGGACCAGAAAGCCGGGATAGTATCCCCGCAAAGTCCCCACTCATCCCTTGGCTCCTTCCACCCTGCTTTGACCCCCCCCTCTATCGAAGTAACGGTCCTTATGCCGGATAGCCTTGCTTTATTATTGGTTTATGCGCGTCAGGTGATGATGATGGGCTGAGGAGAATAACCTCGTCCAACTCCCTCCCTTCACGTGCCCTCATTCCCCTGCCTCTTCTCGGCCCTATCCATTCCTCATTTTGTCCGACATGTCCCCTCGGATTCTCCGCGCGACATCCTACAGAGCATCCTACATGGGAGGGCTGTGCGCATGGCCCGTCCGTTGACATTACACTTTCCTAGCACCCGACCGACGAGCGCATCGACCGACTACTACGACGACGACGACTCATTCTCCATCCTCGTGGCCAGGGCTGCGCCGCGTGCACCCTCGAGCATCGGCTAAGCGCGCGCAGTGCATGGGCGAAGCGGCCAGAGAGCGCCGCCAAAGCCTTTGTTCCCTGACAATTCGTATTCCTCTGAAACAGACTCGCGAGGCTGCATCTCATCCAATAACGAGGCCCTCCGCCTTGAAAATCGGTCCCAACCAACCCACCCGCGCGCCTCTATTCTACAGAAAACGGAACGCGCATAATGCCACTGCATCATCAGCGGCAGCAACAATGCCCAACACAACTTCAACAAGTGAGTACTAGCTATTCCGGGCAAGGGGCTTGATTCGCTAGCCCGTCCTCCAGCACGTCCCCCTTTCTGCTGCCTCAGATCTGGTCTGCCGGGTACCTGGTACATGATGCACTCCTCCACGCCCGAACCTAGCCTGCCGCTTAGCCGTGGCAATGCCAGCATGCACAAGTACTATCTACTTGGCTCCTGTTCCTGGCGGCTCGACAACCCGCCGCATGTACCGGGGACCAACCAGCCCTCAAACAATAGCTGGAATGGCCCGGATATATCTGTGGCGGCGGCCGCTGCCCTTGCGCTTGCCTCTATTTGCTCGTCTTCATCTAGTATTGTCTCTGAGCTGGCGTCTATCTCGCCCTCTTCTGAGTCCTGAGTCCTGGGTCCTATTGTCTGGCTCCCCTTCGTGCCTGCCTGCACGTCGACACACTTTTCACGCCACGCCGTCTTCTCTCCTTCCCTCTTCCATCCGTCACCCTTCTTCTCTTCCCTCTTCCAAACTCTCCCTGCGCATCAGGGCGTGTTCTCTTCGACTCGCATCGACTCGCATCAGAGACTCTTTTCCGCCGTCTCGTGACCCAAGATCCTGCAAGCGCGCCCGTTCGTTTTATTACAACACCCTCCCTGCGAGAGCCACCACCAGAGCTTCATTGGCCCGGCTTCCACAGCTTTGACGCCTCTTGGCTCCTTCGTCATCAGCGCCCGTGTCCGTGACTTGACCCTCTGGGCCCAAGGGCGAGCTCTATAGCAAGCTCTACGGCACGTGTGGGTGAGTGAGTGCTACGCTACCAAGCCAAGCATCGTCATGTTTGCTCGCGCGCGTGCCCATGCAATCACCCTGCCCTCCCCTTCCTTCTCTACCTAGCCCTCAGCTATCCTTGACCCTCCCTCAGCCCTATCACCTATCACCAGCCCAGAGACAGCCACGCCGGACAGGTGCATCTGCTCCCCATCCAGAAGGTGCCGCATCGCTGCTCGTCTTGGCTGAGGCACCCTTCGAGCGTCGTGACCTTGCCCGCCGTGTGCAGGGCAACGGCGTGTGGCTGGCTCGGCGTCTTGGCCTGTTGGATCCCAGGCTCGGGCTTGCCCATACCCCGTCATCGCTGCATCCTTTGTTACTGCCTGGGATTCACAGTCTTCCCGGGGCGTTAAAAGGGCTTGCTCGCCAGGTGTCCGTGCCAGCTGCTCCTCCTTTCTTCCAGCCACTTCCCCATCTTTCATTCGGGTCCCTTCTTCTCTTGGTTGCTTCATCATTACGTGGTCGCGCCACCTTTCACCGAAACCAACTTCACGGCGCTCCATCCGTTCCTGCTTGCCTTGACCATCTCTCGCTCCGCTTGGCCGTGGTCTTTTGTGTACAGCCTCGCCCGTCTTCTGCCTTGTATCCTTATTCACCTGTTCTTCGTCAACTTTACCGCTTATGAGGCCTCCTCTGGAACCCGCCACTTCAGAGCTCGCCTGCTAACGTTCCTCTTCTCTCGCAGAATATACCCCCATATCGGCATTTCCACAGAAACCAAAACGCCAGCAACTGGTTTCTGTTCGTCATGGGGCTGTCGACGATTCTCACAGCCTCTGTGCTGGCCTTGCGCCTCTTCTCTCTCCCGACCGGCGCCTCGCCCACTCCCCAGGACGATGGCGCACCCGCACCAGCTGTCGACTCGCCCGCGCCAGCTGTCGACTCGCCCGCGCCCGTCGACTCGTCTGCGCCTGCCAACTCGCCCGCTCCCACGAATCCCTACGACCCCATAGGCGCTTCTGCCTCGGGCTGGTGGATGTCCAGCATCAAGCGTCAAGGCAAGCCTGCTTTCAACCAAGCCGACTACAAGGTTTTCCGCAACGTCAAGGACTATGGCGCCAGGGGCGACGGCAGCACCGACGACACCGACGCCATCAACAGGGCCATCACAGAGGGCAACCGCTGTGGCCAGAAGTGCGACTCCCAAACCACGACGCCCGCCATTGTCTACTTTCCTCCCGGCACCTATCTTGTCTCCAAGCCCATCGTTCCCTACTACTACACCCAGCTCATTGGTGATGCCGTCGACATGCCCACCATCAAGGCCAGGCAGGGCTTCGAGGGCATCGCCGTCATTGACTCGGATCCCTATGAACCCAGCGGCGCCAACTGGTGGACCAATCAGAACAACTTCTTCCGCCAGGTCCGCAATTTTCGCATCGACCTCACCGGCCTGCCCAAGAACACGGGCACGGGCATCCACTGGCAGGTCGCCCAGGCCACGTCGCTCCAGAACATCGTCTTCGACATGGTCAAGGACAGGAGCGAGGAAAATAAGCAGCAGGGCATCTTCATGGACAATGGCTCTGGTGGCTTCATGACGGACCTGGTCTTCAACGGCGGACGCTACGGCGCCTTTTTCGGCAACCAGCAGTTCACCACGCGCAACCTCACCTTCAACGACTGCAACACTGCCATCTACATGAACTGGAACTGGGTCTGGACCTTCCACGGCCTCTCCATCAATAACTGCGGCATGGGCATCGACATGACGCAGGGCGGTGCGGTTCAGACGGTTGGCTCTATCCTGGTACTCGACAGCACCTTCTCCAACACGCCCGTTGGTGTTGCTACCGTGTACAATCCGGCACAGACGGGAACCAACGGCACCCTTGTCCTCGACAACGTCGACATGAGCTCCAACGTCCCCGTCGCTGTCCAGCGCGGCCAAGACAAGAAGACTCTCCTCCCGGGCAACACGCGCGTCGCCTCGTGGGCTCAGGGACGCTCCTACCAGGGTGCCAGCGGCAAGGCCGGACAAGGGTCCAGGCAGCCGGTCAGGAAGCCCGCTGCCCTCGTGGACAGGAGCGGCAGGATCGTCACCAAGAGCAAGCCTCAGTATAACAATGTGCCCGCCTCCAGGTTCGTTTCCGTCAAGTCAAAGGGCGCCAAGGGCGACGGCAAAACCGACGACACCAACGCCATTCGCCGGATTTTCAACGAGGCCCGCCCCAACGACATCATCTACTTTGACCACGGCGCCTACATCATCACGGACACGGTCCAGGTGCCAAAGGACATCAAGGTCGTGGGCGAAATTTGGCCGCTCATCATGGCTGCTGGCGACAGGTTCAAGGACCAGAACAACCCGAAGCCCGTCTTCCAGGTTGGGCAGCCGGGCGACGTGGGCAATGTCGAGATGCAGGACCTCATGTTTGAGACTCAGGGCCCTCAGCCCGGTGCCATTCTCATGGAGTTCAATGTGGCCGGAAAGACGCAGGCCTCGGCCGGTCTCTTTGACGTGCACTTTCGCGTTGGCGGCTCTGCCGGCACTCAGCTGCAGATGGACAAGTGCGTCAAAAACCCCGCGGCGAGGACAGAGCCGAATCCCGAGTGCATCGGCGCCTTCATGTTGCTGCACATTACGTCGTCGGCCAGCCCTTATCTGGAGAACGTCTGGATGTGGGTGGCTGACCACGAGCTCGACATTGCCCCCTACACTCAAATCGACATCTTCAACGGCCGGGGCGTCTTGATTGAGAGCACCAAGGGCGCCTGGCTTTGGGGCACCTCTTCGGAGCATAATGTCTTGTCCAACTATCAGCTCAACAAGGCGCAAAACGTCTTCATGGCCCTGATCCAAAGCGAGACCGCCTACTTCCAGCCCAACCCAGACGCCACCAAGCCCTTCAAATCGAATCCCAAGTACGCCGACCCGGACTTTTCCAGGTGCCGCGGCGAAACATGCGCGCGCACCTGGGGCATGCGCATCAACGATTCCAAGGACGTGCTGGTCTACGGCGGCGGCCTATACAGCTTCTTCAACAATTACGACCAGGTCTGCGTGGGCAACAACGATTGCCAGGATAACATGATTGCCATTGACAACTCTAGAGTCGAGCTTTTCGGCATCAGCACAAAGGCCAGCGTCGCCATGGTGACTCTGAATGGCCAGTCGGCTGCCAAGGACTTGGACAACCGCAACAACTTCTGCGCGGCCATTGCAGCCTTCGAAACGTCGTAGGACGGCGATTACGAAGAGCTGGGCGATGGCCCCGTTCCCAAGGCGAACCCGCCGACGTCATCCGGCGGCCGCGGCGGCAGCAGCAGCGCGCCTCCCGCACGAGGTGCACCGCCAGCCCCGGTCAGCGTGGAACCCGCGGCGGTCCACGGAGAGATGGCCTCATTTTGTGGCGCCGTGACGACGATTATGGCGACTACTACCATATTCGTCACGGTCACTGCGACTCCCTGAACATAACGACTAGACGTAGATATATGAAGCAAAATGTGGGAGGTAGAGCATTGGGCATGTCGTTCTGTCTAGCCGCATTTTTCACTGCACGTGCTTCTTGAGTCTGGCTCCTCGCTTCTGGCGTGCTGTCGGTACTTGGGCGACATGAGATTGAGGCCCGGTATCGTTCGGACCTTTGAAAGGTGCCGGTTGTGGTGCTCGCGACGCGCCGAAGAAGGATTGGGGTGGATCAGGGTTTGACATTTGTGCAGTAGGCAGTTTTTCCTAGACAGCTCTAAAATATAAGACAGACGCATAGTTGAGGGTTTGGAGCTAATGTTTGGTGATGGTGCTGAATGAGTCATTCATTGCTGGTCATGTCCAACGGGGATAAAATCACGCTTGAACGGAATGATGGTGACGAAACAACCAAGGGAGTTATAACCTGCGGCTTCGATGAGAGATACTACATACTTGTAGTGATGACTTACCCCCTCTTGCGGTAGAGATCAATTTTTTGCCCAGCCAGCCAACCTTTCTCTTTTCTACACCAATCGCCCAACTTGCGCGACCAAGTCGAACCCATTTGCGTCAAAGATATCGTCTCCAACCAAGCACCGGATTTCGCCAAGTCAGCTTCGCATTTGATCCCTGAGGAAAAGCAGGACAAGTCCTCTCACAAGCATGTGGACATCAAGACACAAATAATCAGTCATCTCGGAGGTGCCTCCACTTTTGATGGCTTGGTTCAACAATCCGGCCCTCTGCCGAAGCCTTCAACGTGTTTGCTTTGGAGACGGGATCCTGCCTATAGAACTCAAGAGTGAGGTGCGCTTGTAGAATTCTTTCTTCTCTCAGGCACTCCGCTAACGGCTCACAGTTTGCAGACGTCGACCTTCCCGCGAGCAAACGAGTGCGACCTCGAAGGCAAAGGAGAGGCGTTACAATATCCATCGAGACCAAGCGCCACGGAGAGCGACACGGCGCCGGCTTACTTTGTATTGCCGCATTGCACTCGGCCCAGGTAGGGACACGACTGGCCGTTTATGCCTTGGACGCTGGGAGAGGAAGTTTTTCTCCATGCTAATTAGAGTACCGCCGCCGCCACCACCTTACCTTGGTGGCCTAGTGATGCCCACCTCTTTTTTCTTGTTGGGGCCGTGGGTCTTTTTAGAACTTATAAATACCCATCAATCCATCTGGCTTTTGCTTGTGCCATTTCCTTTTCTGTCACCCAAGGACTCACTCCCAAGGACTCATTCCCTGGCCGGCACCACTCCCGCCTCACCCACCTGCCCTCGCCCCACCACCACCTACAAGCAATGGCACCCCGAGCGGGCCCAAGCAATGGACGCGGTTGTCGCCGCCGCCCTGGCCGCCACCCCAGGCCCGGCCAACCCCCACGAAATTGCCGCAGTTGTCGCCGCCCTGGCCGCCGCCCCAGCCCCGGCCACCCCCCAAGAAATGGCCGCAGTTATCTCCGCCCTGGCCGCCCGCCCAGCCCCGCCCACCACCCGAGTAATGGCCGCAGTTGTCGCCGCCCTGGCCGCCCCAGCCCCTGAAGCAATGGACGCAGTTGTCGCCGCCCTGGCCGCCCCAGCCCCGGCCACCCCTGAAGCAATGGCCGCAGTTGTCGCCACCCTGGCCGCCGCCCCAGCCCCGGCCACTCCCCAAGAAATGGCCGCAGTTGCCGCCGCCCTGGCCGCCGCACCGCCCGGGGCCATCCCAGTCACGAGTATTCCCGCCATCCTGGCCGCAATGGCCCCTCCCACGCGAAGAGAACGATTTGTCCTAGGCCCGGTCTTATCCGCCACGGCCTACCTGAGAAACGTCTCTCCCCAGGACGTACTGTGCAGGGCCCTGGTCGTGACTTTTTTGTTCCTTCTTTATTATTTTATTGTCATGGTGGCCGCTCTCACCAAGAAAGCATGTGTGGCCTTGTAGTAGGGCACCTCCTCCGCACTTTTTATTCCGCGCCTATAATTAAGCAAAGCTTGCTTTGCGCTACGAAGAACACAGAATGTGTGCAAGTTGCGGCAAGCCGCTTTGCTTACTTAATATGTGTAGTGAGCTTTTTTGTTGCAGGGGTCCCCTGTATCAACGAAGTGCGGCCATTGGCTGGCCCTAAATGACACGCTATGATTGGCCAGAGTCTAAAAATTCAGTGCGCTAATTGGCTCCATTTCCCCCGGGGTTTAACCGGCCAAAAAATACTCGCTTCCTATTGGTAACCCGTCCGGTGGGGTTTATCCCGAAATCCCTCACGGCTATTGGCTGCCCTAGCTACAGGAAAAAAAATAGCTTGGTGCCGCCGGCACAGCAAAGCTTTGCTTATAGTTGTGCCCGCGGCACCAAGCTATTTTACCATTAGGTTCTTCCTTGCCGTTAGGAGACACGCGCACCGAGCCGGGTATCTTGAGCTTTTCGGCTCCCTTTAGGTACTAAAACAGGACGCACAAGAGAGGTTCTGGCCGGCATTCAGAAAGTATGTAGTATAGGGAACCCGGTATGTAGTGCATGTAATTGAGGAAGCACAGCACGAAAGTGATGAGTCACGTGATGTTATGTGATCTGACTCCAAGGATGCCAGCTGTGGCGTAGGCGTGTGGCGTCAGCTTGTGAGTTGGTAGTTGGTCCAACAAACCTCCAGGGCTCTACGTCACGTTACGACGTCACGCACCTCGGCTGACGAAAAAGATCTGCTCCTCGCCATCGACTTGATCGCGTCGCGTTAGAAACCCCGAAATCCGCCTCTTGGTCATCAACCCTGGTCACCAACTCACGAGCTCGAGCGAAGCTGATGAGCGCACGGTGGCACACGTTGCAGCCTCAATCCCCGCAGCCAACCGTCGGCTGGACAGCCCTCCCATGGCCACCATCCGCCGCGGCGCCAGCCGGACTGGAGGAGCCGGGGGAAAAGGCGAAAGGGAGGAAGAGCCTGCCAGCACTCCTAGCAGCCGAGCGACGGCGCCGGCGCGCAACCCGCCGCACCTGCCGACGCCGCTAGAGCGGGCGGCGCTCGCGCTGTTCCCCGTGATGCTCGTCTTTGGGACCGTCTTTTCGCTCGTCTCGCCCGAGACGCGGGCGGCGGCGTACGACGCGGCGTCGCAGTCGCACGCGCAGGACGCGGCGGGGGCGCCGAGCTACTTTGCGCGCAAGTCGAATGTCTTCAACGTCGTCTTCGTCAAGCGCGGCTGGGGGTGGACGACGCTCGCGTTTGTCGTCTTTCTCGTCACGCACCCCAGCTACCACGACGGCAGCGGCAGCAACGACAATGATGCCGCCAGCGGCTGGCATCTGACGCCGAGACGTGCCCGCGCGGTGCTCCGGTGGGTGGGCGTCACGGGCTGGTGGTTCCTCTTCACGCAATGGTGTCTGGGCCCGCCCGTCATCGACCGCGGGTTTCGCTGGACGGGAGGACGGTGTGAGCTCGCGCGGCGCGAGGTGGCGATGGGCGATCCATCGGACGTGAGTATCGGGAACATGCTCACGGCCGTGGCGTGCAAGGCGGCGGGAGGGCGGTGGAAGGGCGGGCACGACATCTCGGGCCACGTCTTCTTGCTCGTCCTCGGCACCGTGTTCCTCATGCACGAAGTCGGGTGGCCGGCGCTGAGGTGGAGCGGCGCCTGGCGCGAGGAGCGGTGCGTCGTCATGCCCGACGGGGCCGTCAAGGGCGCCGGCGTCGAGGCGGCATCCGACCGTCAACGACGACAAGGACCGGCCGACGGCCAGGAGGGGGGGCTCTCCGCGCTTGGGGTGGGCGGCAAGATTGTGCTGGCGGTCGTGGGCTTGAACCTGTGGATGCTGCTCATGACGGCCATTTACTTTCACACCTGGTTCGAAAAGGTACGTGTCTGCTTTCCCTTTTGGTCTTCCTGCGGGCATTCCCGCGTGTGCCAGGCACGATGCTAACAACTCGGCAGTTGACGGGCCTTTTGACGGCGCTCTTGGGATGGTATTTCGTCTACGTGGTGCCGCGCTTCGTGCCGGGGCTGCGGGTGGTTGTGGGACTACCGGGGATATAGGGGTGCCGCTACGAGTGTACATATGTGCCGCTACACGAGGATGAGACGGAGCATTGACTATAAAGTGTGTGGCTTGGTTTGAGGAACTGTGAGCTCATAACATGATGGACTGGGCCGAGGATCGAGTATGGCGATGGCGGCATACGGAGTGTCCGGTTTTAGAACATTGTACATATTATACAGACGTACAATTTGCAAAGAGGAAGGGAGCTTGACCTGACAAAAAGGCATCAAGTTTGAAAGCTGGAAATGACATATTCTAATCTCACCACCGCCGCCCGTCGTGATGCCCGTCGTGGGTGCTAGCCTACCCTATACCATGCTCATCTGCCCCTCTCCGATGTCCACATTTCAATTCCCTCTTCGCCTCATCAAACATCGAGCCGAGGAGAATGTCGCGGGCGGCAATCAAGGCCCCTGCGAACCTGCCGGAGCTGGTTCGGGCGGCGTTTGCAAAGGCCCGCACAGAGTGCGAGGTGCATTATTTCCCAACGCAAGTGACGCTGCTGTCGGTGGCATCCATTCCGGTGAGACGGTGTCGACTGACATTGCTAAATTGCTTCTCTCGACTGACGTGATTGCTCAAGTTTCAACTTCGCTTCTCGCCCGCCCTGGCCAACAAGCCGCCCAAGCGCGCCGCCTCGCCGGGCTTCACGGCCGCGGACCCGTTTGCGTACCCGCCGCGCAGCCTGTTCGTCGCGGACGTCGGCCCGTCGCATTACCTGGTGCTCAACAAGTTTGCCGTCGTGCCGGAGCACTTGATCCTCGCCACGCGCGAGTTCAGGCCCCAGACGGGCGTGCTCGACGAGGCGGACCTCGAGGCCACGCTGGCCTGCGTCCGGGCCTACCGGGGCCACGGGGACGGGCTGTTTGCGTTTTTCAACTGCGGCGAGCACTCGGGCGCCAGTCAGCCGCACCGACACATCCAGCTGTTGCCCGTGGCCAGGATGAGGGAGGGTCTGCATCACGGTGCCCGTTGGAGCCCTCTCGCCACGACGCCCCATCTCGACAAGACGCCCTTTGCCACCTTTTCCGAAGCCATCGACCAGGGCACGTCGCCGCGCCAACTCCGCGCGGCATACCTGCGCCTCTACGGCCAGGCGTGCCAGGCGGCCGTTGGCACCGTGCCCGCCGAGGGCGAGAGCGAGGCGCGCATCAGCTACAACATGGCCATGACCGAGCACACGCTGGTGGTGTGCCCGCGGCGCGCCGAGGGCGACGAGGTGCGCGCGCCGGGGCGTGGCGGCGACGTGGTGGGCAGGCTGGCGCTCAACGGGACGGTGCTGGCGGGCACGGCGCTGGTGCGCAGCCAGGCGGAGTGGGATGCTCTGAGGGAGGAGCCGGGGCTGTTGGCTGATGTGCTTGGTAGGATTGGGGTGCCGAGGGGGGAGTGAGAGGGCTCGACGCCACCGGCGAGGCCATCAACATGTTGGAGAGACGTCACCGTGGTGTTGATGAGGACATGGAGGGGCGTCACAGGGAGTTGCAAAGTTTGGTCGACTTTCCATGGACGACACATCTAGATGGAGCTCAAGACACGGTACAGGCTGGACGAATACTTTTTGCCCAACCGTGACCAGTTTTGTCTCCCCCCCTCTCTCCGATGACCCAGGTTTTCTACTCCGTTGCCTCGATGCTCATTATTTTGCCCCCATCAGGCCCCATTGCGCCATTGAGTCCCCGAATCTGCTCATGCCTTGCGGCGCCGATGCTGAGATTGGCCGTCTTTCGCTCTCTTCCATCTCGTCAGTCGTTCATGGCTGCTCGGTGGCCTCGTCCCGCAGACGGTCAAGTCTGGAAAGGGGAAGCCTGGAGCAACACATGTGATGCCAAGAATCAGAGCATTGAACAAAAGAAATATGAAAGTGCACGAGTAGACAAACGAAAGACAAAGGAGATGAAGGGTGTTGGCAACGCCCCCCCTGTTTGGCGCCACTGGCCCTAGGCGACGTCGCCGCTCTGGAGCGCTCTATATCTCCGGCTGCAGGTGGTGACGCCGAATCTGTACGATGCGCCGTTGGCTTGGATGTAGCGGCTGACGGCCGTCCATGCGATCTTCTTGGCCCTGGGACAGGCGATGCGTTGAAGCCGTACAGCTTGTTCGAGGAGGACGTCCTATGTGATGGGCGGTCAGAGACAGGACACCATGGCCACTTCAAGCACCTGGAGAGGAACCATCAAGCACTTGATGGAGAGAAAGTCAGCTTACATCGCGCGGCAGCCAAACGGGCTTGCGGACTCTCTGTTCCTTGGGCAAGACGAGGCGTCGGTGGTGGCCCCGGAGCGTCTCCTCTGCTCCGCTGTACAGATGGCGCAGCTTCGCCTGTATGATGCTATAGGGGACCTTTCTGAATCGAAGCGCGTCGCGGTCGCTGAGCAGCATTGTTTCCAGGAAGCGTTTGCTGACGGGGTCCATGTCATCGATTTTGTCGTACGGAGGCCCCTCCAAGGCACGAGCTCCTTGCTCGCTGGAAGAAGAAGCAGACGAGGACCGGGAGCGCTTCACCTCCTCCTTCTTGCACGAGAGGCGGACGATGCGTCTCGCTCGGGAGGCAACCCTTTCGACGACTGGCGGCAGCTCAGGGGGGATGCTGGGGAGCCGCTTCCTGGACCGGCTCGCGCGGGCCTTGGTGGTGGGCGCTCTGGCCTTGGCAGTGGTCTTGCCCTTGAGGCCTGGCGAGGACACGCCCGGGGAGGAAGAGGCAGAGCGTAGAACCCGGTCGGAAGAGGGGGCAGTCGCGGACAGGGACAGGGTGCTGGCGAAGCGGGCCTCGAGGTCCGACTCCTCGGACACGTTGGACAGCGAGGCGTCGGACGAAGGCGACGAGGCCTCGGACAAGAGGAACGGCGTCGCGTTCTCGACGACGTGCGGGAATATGTACGACGGTGACGAGTCGGGCCAGTGCTTGGTCGGCGTGGCAAAGGGCGCGACTTTCATCTCCGGATAGGGGTCGAGGCCCATCTCCATGTCGTCCAGGAGGGGCGGATAGGCCGCGTCGTGCAGAATCAAGGGCTGAGCCGCGGCCGACGTCACGGCGAGCATGCCGCCGGCGCGGTCGACGTCGCACGCGGGCCACGGGAGGCACGAGGACACGTCCGTCTGCCCAAAGGCGTCCCACGGCACGAGGCCGGCCTGCTCCTGGAGGTAGAGGCTGTGCTGGCGCTGGTGCTCCTGGCACCACCAGTCCGGGGCGAAGCTGTCCAGGCCGCCATCGATGGTGGCGGCGGGCGCGGCACTCTGCTCGTCGCCCCAGGCGGGCATGACGAGGTCCTGGCCTCCGCCGTTGACGGCGAAGCTGGCTCTTTGCTTCATGTCCTCGGCCTCGTTGACCCAGTTGATGTAGCCGGCCGAGGGGGGGAGGACCGGGCCATCTGCGCTGTGGGCGGTGCCCGGGCCGGTCGTCTCGGCGAGGACGGCGTTGGGGAAGAGCTGGTCGTCCTGGGAGAGGAGAATGAGCGTTGGAGAACAAGGCTTACTCTTCAAGGAGAAGAAGGAACAATGTTTACTCTTCAAGGTGAAGAAAGAACAATGTTTACTCTTCAAGGTGAAGAATACCCTTCAAGGAGAAGAATACTCTTCAGGGTGAAGAATCAAACAAGGGGAGAGACGGGAAAATCAAACAAGGAGCGAGCTTTCTCGAGGTCTCCAAGCGGAGAGGAAGATGGCTTCGATACAGCAAATGACATGGGAGTGGGAAGATTTCGTATGACTCAGGGGGATGGTGTTTGTGATGAAAATTTCAAACGAAAAGACAGGGGCAATGGAACACGCTAGAGAGACAAGGGAAGCCAGGGAGACAAGGGAAAGCCAGGAGGACAAGGGAAAGCCAGAGAGACGAGTAAAACGAAACAAACTTACAAAGATGCGTGCACTCTGACGATAGTATGCCGCCGAGAACAGCATATCGCCTCGCACAGCGCCAGGGAAGAAGCCGTGGTTGCCAGAGCCCATCATCATGGCGAATGGGAGTGATGGCACGGCACCAGGCGTTTCGACAGAGGCAGTTGGACTTCTTAAGCTCCCCAAACGTCCTCTCACCGGCCAGTGTCGTCGAGGTTGAGATGCTGGTCCAAGGCCACGGCAAGGTGGTGGGCCGAGTGAATACAGGAGAAAACGCAGACGGGAACGGACGCAGCGTGCCGTGCAGGTGGACCTGGAAGCTCCCAGGCGGAGTGGATGGTGCGCGGCGAGCTGGTCTCGTCGAGATGTAGATGACGATGGTCAAGAGGTGGTTCAAGGTTGATGGAGAAGAGAGCAAGAGGAGGAGGTGGAGAGGATGGAGAAAGGGTATCTCAACCGTGTGAAGAGAAAGATGGGAGCTATATATGCAGGCTCATCAAGGGCCGCCGCTCGTATTCCAAGGCCCGGCAGATAGATGGCCGGCAGTTGGGGAGGGCTCCAGTGAATCACTGAGACGGACGCGTTCTTTCTTGGAGCTGGGGGAGTGAGCATATCAAGGACGTGAGAGACGTCACCTTTGCCCACCACGTGTTGTTGAAAGACGGGAAGCAGGGGGGGGCAGAAGAATAGGCAAGGGTCTGGGCCCCAGGACGAGATGAGAAGCGTCGACGCCCAATCAACGACGTGTGCTCTTTGAAAAGTCTGGAGCGAAGGCGAGATTGCATGCTTGAGCGCTCACGGGGGTCAAAGTCGGGTTCCCAACATGTGTTGTGTATGTCTTGTGCATGGAGACGAGGCCGGGGTTTCATGACTGGGTTCTGTCTCTTCCATTCAACAAGCTCGACGTTGACAGCTTTGCTCAGCGGCTCGTCCCTCAGGAAAGTCGGCCAGGAGGGAGGAGGACGATTATTGAAGCTTCTCCCGTCGAGCTAGTCCCAGCAGCTTCGAACCGGGGGAGGGCACTGGGGCCGAGAGACGGATCGATTGAGAAATTCAAATCCAGCAGTGACGGCAAAAAAACGAGTCGTCGTCGGATCGTGTGGCGTGTCTCCAGCTCAGCACAATATACGGGGTGAAGGGGAGGGTGCCGGTGATTCGGTTCGACGCCACGGTCAACGAGCCAGAGTTGCCTGTATAGATGCTCAATGGGGGGAGCTAGACGGGACGGTGACTCAAGATGGGAAGCACGGGACAGGGGGGGGGGTCGACGTGGGGAGAGCTTGGGGCGTGGGCTTGCGGTGGGCTTCGACGTTGGACGATGAGCCTCTGCCACGGGGGGAGAAGAGCTGTTGTGCATCACCAAGTGTTGGGTGTTATGCTCGTCGCAAGCCGGCTTGTTCATCTTTGCTGGGCAGGCAGCAAGCACCGAGAAGAATGGACGTCCTGCATCTTCAAGAGAAAGAAGACATTGAACTTGAGCCGCCAGAGGGCCCGTGACGACCCGGCAGCTGCGAGTGAATTCTCCGTGAGAGGCGTGCCCCCTTTGCATTTACCTTTCAGGGGGGGCGTGTGCGTGACGGACATGGAGGCTCCCAGAATCGGGGCTCTCAGGACACGCCCACGCAGCGTCGAGCGCTCTGCCAGACACAACCAGTCCGGCCCTGTCCTCTTCCCGCCGTGTCCGTGTCGTGGGCGTCGGGATGCGTCCCGGCCACGGCTTGCCTTCAGGGGTCCCGGTGGGAGCGGGGGACCGAGGGCCGTTTGGGGTTGTGTATGACGGGCATGGGGCCGCCGGAGAGGCACAGGGCTGCATTGTGTGTGCGGTGGTAAGGCTAGGCTCTGCTCGCCGTGTCTGGGGAAGGGCATTGTGTGTCTTCTGGGCCTCGTGGAGGAGCATCGCCGTGGGGGCGGGAGTGGACGGCACTGGCGGCGCCCGCGTGTCTTCGGTGTGCCTCCTCGCCGCCCGGAAGACAGCTTGGCTGTCGTGCCGAGCCTCACCTGTAAACCGGGCCTCACCTGTGGACCATGGACGACTCGACTGTAGCCCGTATAGGCGGTTATCCAGCCCTGTGGTTTCACGTCCCGGCCTGTCCTGTCCGTTTGCTCCCGCTTTCCCTCTTGGGCTTTGATTTCCTTTTCCTCTCTCGCGGCCTTCCGACTACCCATCGATCCATGATACGAAAACCAAAGGCCGAGAAAACTCTTTCCGCCCCTTGACAGCCAGGACGACCAAGCACCAGTTCCGACACAACAAGGTCGAGGGCCAACGTCGATGTCGCGGGAGAGCCCGACCAAGTCGCGTCTTGGAATTGACAGTATTTCCATTCCAAGGTGGTCGTGCATGAGGGCCAGCCACGCGTGTCCAAGTCTCCGGGTCCAGTCTGCTTGTGCTGCTTCGGCCCCTCCGCGCGTGGGAGCAGCAGCAAGGGAGGGGGGGGGGGGGGGATGACGGCCGGGACCTGGGAAGGGTTTCCCGCCTGGGGGGAGCGAGGTTCCACCAACGACGACCATGGTGATGGCGATGGACGCTTGTTGCTGCTATGCGGGCGAATGGTGGGGAGACGCTCCAGGCTCTGATGCTCTCCAGCTCCAGTCTCCCCTCGACCCTCGTTTGAGCTCGCCGACACTAAACGACATGACAGAAGAGACACCGAGACTGTATCATAGTAGACGGACTCGAAGCCGTTGAAGCCGTTGAAGCCCGTCTCCCTCCGATATGCTTGGCAGCCTCCCAACAAAACCATAAACGCCCGATGTCGCCGGCGCAACGACACGACGGATAAGCGGGCGGCGCGGCCCGGTCGGCAGTCCACGCGGTATCTCTGCCCTCTCCGTTTTTGTTTTCTTGCCGCCACTCCTTGTTTGCGTGTGCGACAACGGCCATGCAGCCGCCGCCGCGGCGTCTGTGGGCGGCAAGGCCAGGGGTCAGGGGCCTCCTGTCATCGAACCCGGCCGCATGAGGCGCGTCCCTCTTCTCCAGGGGAGAATGCCGATTCGGGCGGGTCGAGAGACCGTTGCGCGAGCGTGTCCCGAGGCTTGTTCCCGGTTGTTTTGATCTCACGCCCCCCCCCTGGAATAGTACGGACATGCCTCCCCCCGAACCGGACGAGCCGAGCGAGCACCGCATGAACTGCACATGGTTCCTCGCATCTCGATGAGACAAACAAATACTGCTACCCCGGGGGGAGAGGGGGAACCGGGGGCTCTCTCTGCGCGGAAGACGTGCATGCCATGTTTGCTCGGCCGCAAGACGCAGACTGGCTTCGAGAAGACGGGACAGAAAGAAGCCCATTCTTCCCACGAGAAGCCGGAAATAGAGCCAGGCGAAGAGGCCCAGGGAGCAAACGAAGTCAGCTACGGGCCCAAGGCCCGAGCGGCTCGGCCCGGAACGCTGCATCATCAACAGCAGCGCCCCGCGGGGCCGCGGCCCGCCGCGCCGGCACACGGTAGATGCCAGGCCGCCGAGATCCGGACGGGCTCCCTCTCCCCTCCCCAGGACGAACGCTTCCCTGAGGCCTGTCGTCGCTGGGTGGGCCACGCATGGGCCCGCGGAAGATGCCAGGGTGGGAAAGGCGTCACGTCAACGTCACGCTCATGGCCGCGAGAGGCTTGTGCGTCGGGAGGCGAGGGAAAACGACGAGCCCGTGTTTCAAACGGAACAACTGGGTCGAGCGGGGACTCGAGCGAGGCGGCGAGGAGCGTGGCTGCGCGTCAGTGTCAGCCATGTCGTCTGAGCACGTCTTCGTAGACGTGCCATGCGGCACGAGGCGCGCTGTGTCAAGGCGAGGCAAAGGTTGTCAGTGCAAAAGAAGCCTGCTGTTTCCACCAGCTACAGATTCTATAGATGCGGCGGTGCTCGATATCCGCGCCAAAATCCACAAACTCCACGCAAGCACATGGCTCGAAATCCCTCGTTGCTCATCATGCACCCGAACGGTGCCGAGACGCCTGCCCCTGAGCCAGCCTGCTGGGAGGCACGTCGAAAAGCCTGAGCACGAAAGACGTCTTGATAGATGCTCAAGGCAAATGGCGAGCTCCAACCCGCTCGTCTAGTCGTCCCACTCCTCGTCCAGCTGGTCAATCAGCCGGTTCTCGGCGTCCGAGTTTCGGTTTCGACTGCTCGCGTTGGAGTTGAGATGGCTGTAGCCCCTCCTGCTCGGCAGGCAGCGGGCGCACCAAGACCAAATGGTGACGAATATGTCCTACACACCGAGCGACCCGTCAGCCCGTACGGTAGTAAAGGGGCAGCTTCGACTTCAGCCGACAAGGACGCACGCTGACAAAGTCCCATATGCCGGCCCAGAGGCTGTAGTTGGGGAGCTGGCGCCACCCGCGGGCATTGGTCACGGCGCGGTTGTAGAAGACGCCGCCCAGGACATATACGAGGACGGCGATGAGGAGGATGATGCCAAACACGCTTCCAGGGCCTACGCTGCCCGGCTTGTGGGGCTCCGCGTGGGCGCAGGCGTGAACGGAGCGGGCCTCGAAGAAGTAGGCGCATTCATCCGGGTCAGTGCCGACAAAGGACACGCTCGCCTGGGTGCTGCCGGGATCTCGGTCGCAGAGGAAGGAGACGGTGGCAGACTTTCGCCTCACCGTCGTCTTGTCCTTGTCGTCGTTGGCCAGCGTCTCGAGTCGGTGGGGGGCCGGCGCCGAGTCTCGCGTGCCAAGCGTGCCAAGGGTGCTGCGACTCTCCTTGGTCGACTTGCCGCCGCAGGGAGAGCCGCCGCTGTACTGCAAGACCAGCTTTCGCCCACGACTGCGCAAGTCCATTGACTCGGACCTGCGTGATTGTTCCGTAAGTAAAACGAGTCCGGATTCACACGGCGCGACGGAACCAACCCTATCGAGTAGATGTTCCCGTGAGCCATGTAGTATGCGCTCACATTGGCCCAGACATGTTTGTTGAGGCCGACGACGTCGGCGACGGGCTCGACGACGGCGCCGCAGATGTTGAGGGTAAAGTTCTTGCCGTAATCGTAGCCCTTGGCATGATAGTCCTTGACCACGCCCGTCTTGTGCGACTGCTGCTTGTCGTGGCGAGCCGCCATGTCCGGGCGCAAGTCGAAGAAGGCGCCGCTGCCCGTCGACGAAGTGGCGGTGCACGCCGGCACATGGCTCGTCGTTGACGCAACATGGTCCGCTGCGCTGGCCGAGGCGGCGGCGAATGCGGCAGCAAGGGAGAGGCGCATGAGTCGTCAGGGTCCGGAGGGAGCTGGAGGGCCAACCGAGGCGGGCGTTGACAGGCTTGCGCCTGGTTGCGCTTCGGAACCGCGGAGGGATGCGACGGGCCCGGAGATGCGGTCATCAAACGCGTCGTATCTCGGATTCGTTATCTATCCAAAGGCGGTGCGTCGACATGGACAGCATCGGTTGGTTGTTCTTCGTTTCGCCAGCTGTGACACATTGTCGAAAAGCCACAGCCGCAATCTGGCTCAAGCGGCGGGGTCACGGGATGGATGGAATCCGGCGCGGCAAAACTGTTCCTCCGTCTTGGTCGTGTTCTCCGAGCACGTACCCGGAGTCATGACGATGAGCCCATCCGGATCGTCCAGTTCCCGACGCGTTGGAAATTGTGGCATGCCCAAAAGCGCACTCGGCTATGCTATAAAAGAGCCTCGCGGACCCTCTACTCCCTTGATGCGCTGACCCTCATCCCACGGTCCTGACGCATCCTCGCCATTGCTCCATCATGGCTCCCAGCTCCAAGGCCATCATGGCTCCCAGCTCCAAGGCTTCTGCTGCGCCGGCCAAACGCGGCTACGAGTTCTTTGGCCCGTAAGCAATCTCGTCACGCCTCTACTGCTCATTCGCGTTTGCTGACCCTCTGTAACCAGCCCCGGCGCCTTTGGCATCTCATTCGGCCTCCCCCTCCTCGTCTATCTCTTCGCCTTTGCCTGCAATGACATTTCCGGCTGTCCAGCTCCCGCACTGCTGAGCCCGCGAACTCTGTCCCTCAGCCAGCTGAAGCTGCAGGTGGGCTGGCCCGGCATCTCAGGCCTCGCCAGCTGGAAGGCCACGGGCGCCCTGCTGGGATACTACCTCGTCAACCTGATCCTCTATCGAGTGCTCCCCGCGGCCGAAGTGGAGGGCACCGTGCTGACCTCGGGCGAGCGCCTCAAGTACAGGTTCAACAGTGAGAAGATGGCTCCCCATACTTGTCACCCGTCGATAGTGGCGCGCTGACGGCTCCCCTCAGCCCTGTACTCCAACTCGGTGACCCTCGCCGCCTTGGCCGCCGGAACCATGGCCCAGGGCGCCGAGTTCCCCGTCTGGACCTTTATCGATGAAAACTACGTGCAGCTCCTGACGGCCAGCATTGGCATCTCGTACGCCATCTCCACGTTTGTCTACGTCCGCAGCTTCAGCGTCAAGGCAGGCGACAAGACAAACCGCGAACTGGCTGCTGGCGGACACACCGGGAACCTCTTGTACGATTGGTTCATTGGGCGAGAGCTCAACCCCCGCGTCACGGTGCCTTTGATTGGCCAAGTCGACATCAAGGAATGGTGCGAACTCCGACCCGGCATGATGGGCTGGATTATCCTCAACTGCGCCTGGTGTGCCCGTCAGTACCGCAACTACGGCCATGTCACGGACAGCATCGTGTGCATCACCATTGTGCAGGCCGTCTACACGTTTGACTCGTGGTGGAACGAGGCAGCCATCCTCACGACAATGGATATTACGACGGACGGATTCGGCATGATGCTGGCGTTTGGCGACCTGGTTTGGCTCCCCTTTGTCTATTCGCTCCAGACGCGCTACCTCTCCGTGCACCCTCGATCTCTCGGGCCGGTCGGCTTGGTCGCCATGCTGTCTCTCATCGGGGTCGGCTTCTACGTGTTCCGCTCAGCAAACAGCGAGAAGAATATATTTAGGACCAACCCCAACGACCCCAGCGTCTCCCATCTCGAGTACATTGAGACCAAGACGGGAAGCAAGCTCCTGACGACGGGATGGTGGGGAGTTGCGCGCCACATCAACTACTTTGGCGACTGGATCCAGTCGTGGCCGTATAGCTTGCCGACGGGCCTGGCCGGGTACCAGATCCTGGCGGCGGGATCGGGCGCCGAGGGTGCGTACGTGATGAAGGACGGGCGAGAGGTGGTGCAGGGCGACGCCAAGGGCTGGGGCATGCTCGTCACCTACTTTTACATTGCCTACTTTGCCATTCTTCTCATACACCGAGACGGCCGCGACGACGAAAAGTGCCACGCCAAGTATGGCGAGGACTGGGAAAAGTACAAGAAGATTGTGCGATGGCGCATTATCCCCGGCATCTACTAGGCACCTGGCCCGACGGCCGGGACTGGATGGATGGCAAGAGGAGAAGAGAGATTTGAGTGTGTGTCACGGGGTAGCCGGAGGTTGTGGGGAAGATGGTTTGATGTGGATTTATGGTCTTGGCATTCCTGCTGTGGCCCCAATACCTACTAGTACACAATGGGTTACTACCTACCTAGTTGAAAAGACATGTGCTTCCCCAGAGAATCATGCTAGGCAGCGCTACTTTGGTCTGCATCGTTGGAGGAAGCGTCCGACTGTGCCGGGGGGATGCGAGGAAGCTCGTCTAGGGTGGAGTCGCATGCGCAATGTTGACATGGCCATGACGCAAGTGGGGTCCACACGTCTTTGTGTGTGGGTCAGTCTGCAAGCTGCACCCCGCAGGTTTAAAAAAGAAGGGTGGAGGCAGCGCGGCGGACGTTTTCGATGGGGCGACATGACCAGGAAACGGACCGAAAGGCAGGGGCGTACGGACACTCGATGATTGATGATGGGATGAGGTCTGATGTGCTGGGCTGGCGGAAAATGGTCACGCGTCGGCGGCGTCGCACTCATATGCATGTACGAAGTACGAAGTGCATGTGTACGGATACGGATAGTACAATATTCATTAATGCATGCACTAGGTAGTTCTAGGTTAGTCGCATGACGTAACTCGTATTTCCTGGGAAAAAAGGCTTGGCGACCCACGTTAAATTGAGATAAACAATCGGGCGGTGTGGCGGACAGCTCGGAGCTCTGGTGGAGCCATCGCCGCAAGCAGCCGCAAGCAGCAGCACCTTCTCCAACGATGAGTACGGAGTACAAATCTTTTCGAGCAAGGGCACGGGACCCATCGTCTGCCTGCTGTCAAAGGCGTCAAGCTGCGAGGTATGTACTTTTCCCCTCATGATTCATCGGGGAGGTGGATGGATGCCCCAGGGAGGGCTGCGGCATGCATGGGGGCATGTCTTGGTTGACAATTTCTCCCGCCGTTGTTATATTGCTCTTCTGTCGCCGCGTCGCGTCCACGTCCTAATGGCTGCCGTCCTCTCTCCTCCTCTCTGCCTCTCTCTTCGTCTCTCACCACCTTCGCTCGCTCCTCGGCCGACTCGTCCTCCTCCCTCGCCCTCGTGGCCTGCCTCAAGACCTTCTCGGATCCGGTCTCCCCCCTGACCTCGCGACCCATCGACAGGCTCCGAGAGACAAGGTGCGACAGGCACAAAAGGCCAAGAACATATGTGACGGGCAGAAACACATCTACGTACTCGCACCCGAGCGGGAAAAGAAAGCGAGAGCCCAGCAGGCGTCTCGAGACACGACCATGAAGACGCTGTCGACCATCGCCGGCCCCTTGCTGCTGGCAGTGGTCCAGGCCAAGGCTGTCGGGCCCGCGGGTTACGAGGTACGTACGAGTTTGATATCGACGGCAACATGACCTCTGTGCTCCCAGTCGTCGTCGATTCCGACCCCCTGCCACAACCCAGCCGTGCCGACGTCCCATCTGGTTGGTCCAGCCCCGTCTCTGCATCGTCTCACTGCATCTGCACTCGGACCTAGTCGGTATCCCGGTTCACGTCGATCCAGAATCTCTCCTCGTCTCCGCCTGCTGCATGCCCCGAGTCGTGCGACTCCTCGCATTCGCCAATGCACCCTCGCCCTCGTTGCTCTTCTCGTCGACGCCTTCGCTGACTCCCTGCTCCCTCTTCAGCCCGAGCCCAAGGCCACGGCCCAGCTGGCCTACTCGCCTCCTCACTACCCGTCGCCATGGATGGACCCCCAGGCTCCCGGATGGGAGGAGGCCTACGCCCACGCCCGGGACTTTGTGTCTCAGTTGACCCTGGTGGAAAAGGTCAACCTCACCACAGGCATTGGGTGCGTTGACGACTACCCCTCTCGTGTGCTCCATCATGTGGCTAACGTCGACTCAAGCTGGATGGGAGGTAATTGTGTCGGCAACACGGGCTCTATTCCTCGCATGGGTCTCCATGGCCTGTGCCTGCAGGACGGCCCCCTTGGTATCCGATTTTCCGACTACAACAGTGCGTTCCCCGTCGGCCTCACCTCTGGCGCCACTTGGAGCAGGCACTTGTGGGCCGCCCGTGGTCAGGCCATGGGGGCCGAGGCCAAGGGCAAGGGCATCGACATTCTCCTCGGCCCCGTCTCTGGGCCCCTCGGCCGAATTCCCACCGGTGGACGCAATGCCGAGGGCTTCGGATCCGATCCCTACCTCCAAGGCCAGGGCCTGGCTCTCACGACAAAGGGCATCCAAAAGTCGGGCGTCATTGCCTGCGCCAAGCACTACATCGCCAATGAGCAGGGTAAGCCGGTCGAAAGAGCATAGCTAAAGTCTCGCGCCAACTGACTCTTCCCCCAGAGCACTTTCGACAGTCTAGCGAGTGGCGGGGCTCCAACATAGAGGCACTCTCCTCCAATGTTGACGACAAGACGATGCACGAGCTATACGCTTGGCCGTTTGTCGACGCCGTCAGAGCCGGTGTTGGATCCATCATGTGCTCGTACAACCAAATCAACAACTCGTACGGCTGCCAGAACTCTAGGCTCCTCAATGCCGTCCTCAAGGGCGAGATGGGCTTCCAGGGCTTTGTCATGAGCGACTGGCAGGCTCAGCACTCGGGTGCCGCCTCCGCCGTCGCCGGCCTCGACATGACCATGCCTGGCGACACCGTCTTCAACTCTGGCCGCAGCTACTGGGGTGGCAACCTGACGCTGGCCGTCCTCAACGGCACTGTGCCCTCCTGGCGCCTCGATGACATGGCCATGCGCATCATGGCTGCCTACTTCAAGGTCGGCAAGACGGTTGAGAACCAGGTTGAAACAAACTTCAACTCGTGGACCCGCGACTCGTACGGCTTCGCCAACCAGGCCGCCAAGGAGAACTGGCAGCTCATTAACAAGCAGGTTGACGTCCAAGCCAACCACGCCGCTCACATTCGCGAGTCGGCCGCCAAGGGCACCGTCATCCTCAAGAATTCGGGCGTCCTGCCTCTGCACAAGCCCAAGTTCATCGCCGCCGTCGGCGAGGACGCCGGCCCCAACCCCAAGGGCCCCAACGGCTGCCCTGACCGTGGCTGCGACGACGGCACCCTCGCCATGATTTGGGGTTCCGGCACGTCCAACTTCCCCTACCTCGTCACCCCCGACACTGCACTTTATAACCAGGCCATGGAGGACGGCACCCGCTACGAGAGCGTCCTGAGCAACTATGCCTGGGAGCAGACCAGGGCCCTCGTCACCCAGCCCAACGTGACGGCCATTGTATTCGCCAACGCGGCCGCCGGCGAGGGCTACATCACCGTCGACGGCAACATGGGCGACCGCAATAACCTGACGCTGTGGAAGAATGGTGACGACCTCATCAAGAAGGTGGCCGCAGTCAACCCCAACACCATTGTCGTCATCCACAGCGTCGGACCGGTACTCGTCACCGATTGGTATCAAAACCCCAACATCACGGCCATTGTCTGGGCCGGCCTGCCCGGCCAGGAGTCTGGTAACTCCCTCGTCGATATTCTCTACGGCAAGGCCAGCCCCGGACGATGCCCCTTTACCTGGGGCCCGACGGCCGAGAGCTATGGAGCCGAGGTACTTTACGAGCCCAACAACGGCAACGGCGCGCCGCAGCAAGACTTTACCGAGGGCGTTTTCATCGACTACCGCCACTTTGACAAGGTGGCTCCCGGCAAGCCCGGCACCAAGGGCGCCCCCATCTACGAGTTCGGATTCGGCCTGTCTTGGTCGACGTTTGAGTACTCTGACCTCCGCGTAGAGAAGCACAAGGTGCGGGAGTACCAGCCTACCCACGGCGAGACGAAGCCTGCCCCCGTGCTTGGTCATAACAGCCCGAATCTGGACGACTACAAGTTCCCTCCCTACATTCGAAAGATTTATCAGTGGATCTATCCCTGGATCAACACGACGTCGTCCGGCGCAGACGGTCGGACGGCCGAGGAGTTTCTCCCGCCTGGCGCGACCGACGGCTCCCCTCAGCCCAAGCTGCCCTCGTCTGGACCGGCTGGTGGCAACCAGGGTCTCTGGGACGTCATGTACACGGTCAGCTGCGTCATCAAGAACACGGGAGGCCGGGTCGCGGACGAGATTCCTCAGGTGTACGTCAGCCTCGGTGGCGACAACGAGCCCGTTCGCGTGCTTCGTGGCTTTGAGCGCTTTGAGCACATGGCCCCTGGCCAGAGCATCGAGTTCCACGCTGAGCTTACGCGACGCGACGTGAGCAACTGGGACGTGGTCGCCCAAAACTGGGTCGTGACGAAGCAGCCAAAGAAGGTCTGGGTGGGCAGCAGCTCGCGCAAGCTGCCGCTCCACGCGGATCTCGACTAGATGGGAGAGTGAAACGGTGGGCAATGTTGACGGCCCAGGACAGGGCGGCAGACAACAGTGACGAGGGGAGAGTGAAGATGAATGGAAAGGGGACAAATGGAAGAAATTTCGAGGACATGGTACTCTGACGACTGAAACGACTGAACTTGGAGACATTTATATACATGGTGTTGGGAGTACTATAGTAGTGCAAGCTTCGAGCATGAGAATCAACTCAGTCCCCGTGTGGATGATGAAGGGGAACGGATCGGTGTGCCTGTGCTTCAAGACAGTTTCTGTTGCCCATCACGGTTCCGAGTGGCGTTGGCACCATGTTCCAGGTCAGGGTGCCTGCGTACGACGGGCCTTGGGGTGGCGTTGAAGTTGGTCAAGGACAGCTGTGATGTGGCATGGACGGCGGTGACATGGACTGCGGTGACATGGACGGCGGTGACATGGACGCCGGCAGTGACATGGAAACGCGGAGACGAGACTTGCGAAAGGGAAGATGTGGCGTCGTCACCCAAGATTCGACGTCTTCGTCGCATAGGCGGTGATGGGGATGAAGAGAATGTGGACGAAAGGGGTGGAGATGGGCAGGTCGAAAGGGCTCATGGCGTGACTCGGGATCGTTGGCTTGGATTCACAAAGTCGAGGCGCAGAGAGACGCGGTTCCGAGATTGCATCACTTGGTATGCAGGGCTCAAGTATAAATAGGGAGGCTTCCTCCTCCCAAGTTCTCCCCTTTCTCTCCCAAGCTCTCCCTTTCTCTCTCCCTCATCTCTCTCCTTCTCTCTCCTTCTCTCTCCTTCTCTCTCCTTCTCTCTCCTTCTCTCTCCTTCTCTCTCCTTCTCTCTCCTTCTCTCTCCTTCTCTCCCCATCTGTCGCCCACGACAAGCAGACGACAAAAAGCTCGACTCTACAGCCCCGAGCTCCAACCACACAACTGACCGAATATCCCATATCATTGGGTGTTTGCCGTGTCATCGCCATCACGTCCTACGGCCAGAGCGGCGTATATGCCGACGTGAAGGGTGCTGGGAACAAGAATGAGGAGAAGAGCATACCAAGGTCGAACTCCACGATATATGTTGTCGACGGCGGCTCTTGGCGGCTGCTCCAGAGTCAAGGACACCATCTAAGACACTATCCGGACCAAGACACTATCCGGACCAAGACACTATCCGGACCAAGACACTATCCGGACCAAGACACTATACGGGACACCATGGTTACCCAACAAGCCGGCCGCGGTGATGCCACTCGGCAACCGATGAGCCGCTCAATGATATGGCGACCTTGGGGGAGACGTCTCTCCTGGCCCCGACGCACACACAACGGGGATCCAGGGGGACTTTTGGGCGATTGCCCGAGGAGGAGGGCAGTCTTGGACGAGACTCCTGCGCCTATGTGCCGGGCTTATAGTCGGAGTTGATGGCCGGGGTCGCCTCGCCAGCAAACACCGAACTCAACAACCCGGAAGGCCGGTTCGACGTCCATCTTGTGGGAGCACCATGGCTCCTCAAGACCATGGGAGCATCGTAGCTCCTCAAGACCATGGGAGCATCGTAGCTCCTCAAGACCATGGGAGCATCGTAGCTCCTCAAGACCATACGGAGCACTACAACGGTCATGGGATTGCCCATCCCCAACACACCCCTGATTCTCCAAAGGCCGAGGAGTGGCAGCGAGGCGCCCAAGAGACTCGGGCAAACTATATTTACCGGTGAAATCTTGTCAAGAGCGACGCCCAGGATAAGGCTCGACATTACTGACGAGGACGGCTTCGATACACGACATGTTGGGGGGCGAGTGGAGGCGACACCCGCAACCACTCGATACACGGCCCTCGTCCCGCCTCGGCCTCCTTACGCTGTCTTGCGGAGTCATGGCTTGTCGCACCGGCACATCAAGACGCTCATCCAACAGAGCAATGCATGTGTGGACGAGAAGCTCAACTCATCAACTCAAGTCCAACTCTACCTACAGAGGGACTGGCGACTTGGTCGTGCTACAAGACGTTTCGTACCCTTATACAAACGCACCCGTCTTTGACCAAGGCGAATAAACGGACCTGGAGCGAGAGCAAGGGGGCGGGCATCGCCGTGGCTCGCGACCTCGCATGCTGGTGTTGTTGCCATGGTTCAGCAGCGCCGAGGCGACAGTTTGCTCGGCGCTCCCGCTCCCAAAGTGGCCGTGGCGGTATATCAAGGCCATGAGGTTTAGGCTCTCGAACTATACAGAGCACGGGGGGCGAGCTTACCCTACCGTGTTGGGCTCGTGAGCCGGGGCAAGCAACGGGTGCCGCTCGGCTCGCCCTCACCATACTGCCGTCGACTTGCCCTCGCCGTACTGCCGTCGACTTGCCCTCGCCGTACCGCCGTCGACTGTGCCATGTCTCCTATACGGGATGGCGCGACTTACTTGGATGAGCCTGGGGCATCTGCCATGGCCACTCTCGCTTCTCCAGTAGGGGGGGGTATTTATTCGGGAGGAGTAGAAGTGTCGTCTTATTTATTGGGAGTGAAGTGTCGTCTTATTTATTCGGAGCAGAAGTGTCGTCTTATTTATTCAGGGGATGTTTCAGGGGTAGATGTCGTCTACTCTAGTCAACCAAAGAGTACACGTCTCTCGCAACTCTACTCAACCAAAGACATCCCCCCCCTAAGGCTCTATCTCGCTGCGCTCCAGCATGTTCCACGTGGCCACCTTGTCCGGGTCGAAGCTGACGCTCCCGTCGAAGCGATGGACGGCCTTTTTGACGCGAATATACCACATGGCCGTGTTGCGAACCGACTTCCAGTCGCGGGCGCAGGTGCCGAGGGCTCGGCCGTCGTCCATGGCGGCCACCAGGGCCTCGCGCACCCAGGCGACGCAGTTCCAGCCGTGCGTGTCCGGGCGCAGCGGCGTGGCCTCGAAGATGTCGCGCAGGCGTCGCACGTCCCTGACCTTTGCGACCAGGACGCGGACGAGCAGCATCGAGGTGGTGCCGGCGGCCGCGTCTCGCTCCTCGTACTCCCAGACGGAGCGGAGCGCGGGCGGATCGCCGGCAATGGTCAGGCGCTCCTTTGCGTTGAAGACGCTGCCGATGTTGTTTCTCGACTCCTTTTTGGGGCCGACGACGAGGGCCCAGTGGTATCTAGGAATGTCAGTCTTTACGGCCCGTCTCAGTCTTTACGGCCCGTCAGTCTCTGCTAAACTCGACGAGGCGGACGACGCACGTGTCTTCGAGGCCGGGCATCTTGGGCATGCCGCCGCGGGCATACAGGGCGACGTAGAGGCGGTCCTTTTCCGAGGGCATCGTCACTTGGGCCGTCACTTGTGAGCGTGGTTGCACGGGTGTGAAAATTTACGCGGCTGGGGAGATTTGACGGCAAGCAATGGCCGAAACAACTCACTTGGCGAGTCGACGACGGCTCGCGGCATGACAAACGCCTAATTATAGCATGCGTTGGTCGGGCCCCGCCGCTGCTCATCGTGACACGCTCATCTTGACACGCTCATCTCTTGATGTGTATTTCTATATAGTCAGGTTGAAGCATTAATGGCTGGAGTAGCCACAGGGAGACTGACTGAAGAGTAGCTAGAGGCCACAAGAGAGACTGGCAGATGGAGAAACAGCCATGGAGGACGAGCCAAGTCTTGGATTCGCTCGTTTCTAGAAGCAAATGTCAGCACAAGCACGATATTCTTGATTCTCTGGCTCACAGTCTCTGGCTCACAGGCTCTGGGTCACCGGATAGGGCGAGAGCCACGTCACCCGTGACACTGGGGGGTGCTCAAGCTTGCTCCTTTTCGTATTGATGCCGGCTCGGCGTGCTTTTCGTGCCGACGGGGCTTGGTTGCCTGTTTCTCGTCGTGTCTCGTGTCTGCTCGTGTCTGCTCGTGACGGCTTCGTTGCCTTGGCTCTTTCCCGGGTCACCATCAAGACCATGTGCGAAATCATGGATCAGCCAGCTGATGGGCGACAACAGCCTCAGTTACTGGCCTCAGCTACTGGCCTCAGCTACTGACAGGTGACCAGATGTCCGGCTCTCGTCCGGAACCGCGGCCATTGTGCAGCTCGACGGCGTTTCGTAGCATCGACGTGAGACGGACGCTCCAACGCACCGACGCCAAATCGAACCCCAACAGTGACCTGTCTCCAACAGCGTCTCCAACAGTGACCTGTCTCCAACAGTGTCTCCAACAGTGAACCGTGACCTGAACATTGACCTGAACAGTGACCCGTCTCTTCTCCAGCACGTCTGGCCTGTCCGGTCGCACCGGCGTCTGACCCCGGCACGCTCCTCGGAACCAGATCCCCGGGCCGGCCTCTACGCGCCGGAGGAGACTGTCTTTGACGATAAGTCTCGGTCTTTGACGATAAGTCTCGGTCTTTGACGCCAAGTCTCGGTCTTTGACGATAAGTCTCAGGGGTCTCTCTCAGGGGCCTCGTTGATACCCCGTGAATATCGTATTCGTACCCCTTGATCCCCGTGAATCTCGTATTCGTACATACCTACGGATTGATCAGGACCGGAATAGGCGGAGCAAATAAGAAACAGACGTGGCTGCTCGTCGCACGAGCTGGCAGGAAAAGACAGTCTTGCCTCCCCCCTTGCCGCCGCCGCGGTGACACGAGAGAATGGCGTGGCCGACTCTGGCGACCACACGGGCCGAGCCAAGGCCAAGACCGCAGCGGCGGTTCCGAGTGGGAGAGAGAGGAGAGTTGTGAGGAGAGATGATGTTTTTGCCTAGATTTTGTACTCTTATTGGAGGATATGCCTGGATGGTGTCAGTACTTTGTACTTTTCATCCTGCTATAGTCTGCCATGTCAGTCTTATATCTCGTCAGTCTTCATCTCGTCAGTCTTCATCTCGTCACTCTCTCATCTCGTCAGTCTTCATCTTTCCATGTCAGTACTTTTCATCTTTCGATTGGTCCCTCTTGTTTGCCATGTCCAGCTGAAAAGATGCGATGCAAATGTCGAGATGCACCGCCATGCATCGGTGTGGCAACCGTCGAGACTCGCGTGCCACAGGCTCGGACAAGTTGACAGACTCGGACAAGTTGGTCCTCTGGATGCCTCATGCATGCAATCGGCAACGCAGAGGCACGTCATGCTCGGCCTCTCGCCGGCCCCCATTCGACCAGCAGTTGGGCAGGCAGAGCCGTTGGACAGAGGCTTGTCTGCAGGGCGAGAGACGTCGACCCGAGCCCCCGTGATGGGCAAAGCCGTTTTCGTCATGCCTGATCTTGGTGAGTCTTGGTGAGTCTTTGAGAAGCATCGACTCCATCTAGAAAGTATCTAGAAAGTGTCTACTTCGTACCAAGTAGGTCAAGATATCTGTACAAGTAAGAATAACGAAACACAACTCCAAACACTACGTCAAAAGCAATAACAGAAACAAAACGTCAAAAAGCAACGACTCTCCACATATGCCATGTTCCCGCCATGGCACTCTCGCACTTTCCCCTCTCCTCAGCCTTGGCCACGAATACTTGGTGAATACTTGGTATGCACTCCAGGCCGCGGATGCCCAGTGCCTGTCCCGCCCTGCCTTCGTATCTGCCTGCGGATGCAACGCCGCCTTGTGCCCGTCAGATGCTCGTAATGGCAGTGTACCGAGTACCGCCCGTCTGCTCCGTCTTCGTATCGGGCCTTGATCTATTTTCTCACCTCGTTTCTTGCTTTCTTTTTCCAGCCGCGCCGAGTCGACGGCTATAAAGAGGGACGCTGGACCCGGATGCAGCTCGTCAATACAGACATTTCTCCACAAGCAACAATCTCGGACAGAAATCTCCAGAAATCTCCAGCCACCTGAGACACAGACAGACCTCGCCATAACCGATCCGTCCAGCTCGAACCTTGTTGGTCTTGCTACAAAGTAGCTCAAAAGCACTCGACTTGAACGTCGTCTCCTCGTCTCCTACTCTCCTACTCTCCTACTCTCCTCGTCTCCTCGTCTCCTCCTCTCCTCCTTTCCTCCAACTACCAAGATGCTCCCCACCACAGTCTTTGCCTCCATCGCCGCCCTGGCCGTCGGCTCCCAAGCCGCGGCCGTCCTCGCCCGCAACAAGCACGTCGCCGACTTTCGCGTCTATGGCGAGAGGGACTGCTTCGGCAAGAACCTCGGCGTGTGGACCGTCATCGACGACGACTTCAAGAACAACGAGTGCAAGAGCCTCAGAGACGAGACGATAAAGTCGGTCACCACCACCGACATCAACAAGGGGTGCAAGCGTGAGTCTTTCTGTTCTTCTCCCCTCACGATTCCATGACTGAGCCGTGACTGACACCCGCACAGTCTCTGTCTTTACCGACGCCGCCTGCCGCCGCGGCCGCCAATTGGTGCCCGTGGGCAAGTGCGTGGCCGCCCCCGAGTATCAAGGGCTCAAGGCCTGGTCCATGGAGTGCCACTAGGCCGAGACACCTGGCGAGGCTCATTTCTTTACGGCTGTAGGACTACGGGCATGGGATGGCATGGACTGGACTGGCTAATGCGGGAGTAACGACTTTGGGTTGGCTGAAGGGAGTAACGACTTTGGGTTGGCATTTCGGGCGAAAGGAGCCGTGTTGCGAAATTTGGTCTGGGCGGGAGCATCAAGGGGCAACATTGAACACTGTAGGATGAGCATAGGGGGCAACATTGAGCACTTGCTATTTCATAAACTCTGCATCATAAACCTTGAGCTAGCATCAACTCTTACACTGCTCACATCTCCACACAAACCTTGCCAAAATGCTTCCCCGAATACATGTACTCGCACGCATCCTTGAGCTCCTCCAGCCGGAACCTCTTCTTGTCCACCACCGGCCGCAGCTTGTCCGGGTTGGCCTCGATGGCCCGGCACATGTCCTCCATCTGGTCGCGGCTGCCGACCAGGATGCCGCGGGCGATGCAGAGGTTGGTCAGGCAGTCGAGGAAGCCCGGCTGGTGCTCGCCCTGGCCGCCGACGAAGCCGATGACGGTGATGACGCCCCCGACCTTGACCGCCTCGAGGCTCTGGGCCATGGACTGCGGCCCGGCCACCTCGACGACGTGGTCGACGCCGGCGCCGCCCGTCAGCCGCCGGGCCTCGGCGCCCCAGTCGGCCGTGTCCCGGTAGTTGACGACATGGTCGGCGCCGAGCCGCTTCAGCGCCTCGACCTTGTCGCGCGACCCCGTCGTGGCGATGACGCGCGCGCCGGCCGCCTTTGCGAACTGGAGCGCAAAGATGCTGACGCCGCCGGTGCCCTGCGTCAGCACCCACTGGCCGGCCGTGACCCGGTTATCCGCGAGGCCGTAGAGCGCGTTCCACGCCGTCACGCCCGCGCACGGGAGCGTCGAGGCCTCGGTCGCGCTCAGCTTGTCCGGCGTGCGCACCAGGCCCTGCTCGTTGAAGGCGCCATAGGTCCGGAGCGTGCCGTCGAGCGCGCCGCCGAGCCCGGACTCGGCCGCCGCCGCCGTCATCGGCCCGCCAATGTGCTGCTGGCTGAAGAGCGTCACCACCTTGTCGCCGGGCTTGAAGCGCGTCACGTCTTTGCCCACGGCCACGACGGTTCCCGCGCCGTCAGAGCCGGGCACCACGTTGGGCACCGTCTTGAAGGGGTATCTTCCGAGCGGGATGATGAGGTCGCGGTACTGGGACCGTTAGCGACTCGATGCCACCGGTTGAGAGAGCACCGGTTGAGAGAGCTCGGGTTCCGAGAGCTCACGTTGAGAGATGCCGCCTGTACTGCCGTCATGCGTTAGTGTCGTGTAGTTGACAGAAGAGACAGGACTCACGCTTCACCAAGACCTGGCTGTCGCCGACCGCGGGCAGAGGCTGCTCGGAATACTTGAGCGCGTTGAAGCCGTCTTTGCCGTCTTGCGCGGTGACGTTCCACTGCTTTACCGTCTTGGGGACTGACATTGTGACGGACATGTTGGCTAAAAGGGGGTGGATGTTGAAAAGGGGTGGATGTTGCCTAAAAGCTAATATGGTTCGATTTCTGATGGGTTGTGATTCACTCTGACATCTTCTAAAGGAACACCGCTATTTAAGTTGCAAGAGCGAACAAGGGTTACAAATCAAGACGGATTCAACGGAGCAACGGAGCAACGGAGCAACGGAGCAGCGGAGCAGCTTAGAAATCGTCACCGACATCGTGTCGACGGCAAAGGCGGGAGGGATGGTGAGAAGGTATGTACTTCGTAAGCTGCCACAGTACTACCGCGGACAGTGACGGTAACGGCCATCTCGCACTAAACAGGTGGCCTCTGGGTTCACGCCACTGTCAAACACCGAAACCTTGGAACCTCGACGGGAACGGCTCCATGTCGCCGAGCCCCGCCACCCCCGGCGCCGGCCCGGCCCCCGGCCCGGAGCGCAGCGGCATCGTCGTCTTCTCCGGCGGCAGCGCCGCAAACAGCCTGGTCGACGTCTTCGAGCGCGTGCGCGACGCCAGCCGCGCGACGCTCAGCTACGTCCTGCCCATCTCGGACAATGGCGGCAGCACGAGCGAGATCATCCGCGTCTTTGGCGGTCCCGGTACGTTCCCGTGCGCCCATCAACGGCCGACTTGGCGTCGTCACAGCTGCTAGCCTCCTCATTCTAATGACCGTGTCAAAGGCATCGGCGATGTCCGATCACGACTCGTGCGCCTCATCCCCGACAACGGCCACGCCGAGACCGTCGCCATCAAGCACCTGTTCAACCATCGCCTCCCTCGCTCCCACGACGAGGCCAGGGCCGAGTGGTTCGACATTCTCGAGGCCCGGCACCCGCTGTGGCGTGACATCTCGTCGCCCAAGCGCGAGCTGATCCGCTCGATTCTCAACAGCTTCAGCCTCGAGGTCGTCAAGCGCATGCGGCCCAGCAGTCGCTTCGACTTTTCCCGCGCCAGCGTCGGCAACCTCTTCCTCACCGGCGCCAGGCTCTTCACCGGCAGCTTCGAGGCCGCCATCTACCTCTTGAGCTCCATCTGCGCCGTCCCCGAGCGCGTCGCCGTCCTGCCGGCCCTCAACACCAACTTTGCCCACCACATCGCCGCCGGCCTGCGGGACGGCTCCGTCATCACCGGCCAAAACGACATTTCGCATCCCAGCGCCCCCACGGCCGCGGCTGTCCCCGGCCCCGGCCCCGGCCCCGGCCCCGAGACCTCGGGCCTCAACACCCCCACCCCCGGCCCCGGCACCGAGGAGCATGACGGCATCGAAGACGCCAACCTGCCGGGCTCGCTCCCGGCGCTCCGCCGACCCGCCATCGACTTCTGCAAAGAACAGGAGGAGGACCTGCCGGCGCCCATCGACAGGATCTGGTACATCAATCCCTACGGCCAGGAGATTCGCATCCCGGCCAACCCCCGTGTCTTGGACGCCGTCCACGCCGCCGACACCGTCGTCTACAGCATCGGCTCCCTCTTCACCTCCTTGATCCCCAACCTGGTCCTCAAGGGCGTTGGCGAGGCCATTGCCAGCGCCTCGGTCCGCAACCGGGTCCTCATTCTCAACGGCACGACGGATCGCGAGACCGGCCCTCTGAGCGACCCCTTTACCGCCCTCGACTTTGTCGCCGCCGTGGCAAATGCCTGCGCCGACTCGAGAGGCTTCTCGCGACCTGCAGAGCACCTCTACTCGACCTACGTCACCCATGTCCTTTACATGGAGGGCCCTGCCGCGCCCAAGATGGACCGCCAGCGCCTCGAACGGCTCGGAATCGACACGACGCGGCTCTACGGACCCAATGACGACCTGGGCAGGGGAGGCCGCTATGACGCAAAGGCTCTGACACGGGCGCTCGAGTCCATTGTCGGCCGCAAGGACGTGCGGCACGACAAGAGTCGTCGCAACACCTTGGTCGGTTGACATTTCGAGCGTGGGTAACGTGGAAGATGAAATGCATGGAAGCTGGAAAAATGTAGATGAGGCTGCTAAAGAGAGCTTCATGTGCTGCTGACAGCACTGCGCGGCATAGGTAGAGGAAACAGCAGGCACTGGGATGAGACGATTCGACGTCTAGTTCGAGACGTGAAGGCCGGCTTCTCGGGCCAAATACAGCTCACGCTCGGAACCAACTTGCTGTATCCAGAGCAGACGTTTGTGCTGCCGTTGCCCAGCACCCGCTTCGACGCGTCCCTCCATGCCATCGCAGAAGCCCCCCTTTCCTCTTCATCAGTCGGCCATCATAAAGTACAGCATGACGACTGGCCAGGCCGTCGACAGCAGGACGGCGCCGACGACCGAGGCCGTTCCCACATGGTTCTTGTCCGTCGGGCCTTTCCACCGATCGACGAGAAAGCAGGTGCTCCAGATCATGGCGCAGGTATACAGCACCAGGGCCCAGATGATGCCGACGAGTATGTCGGAAAACTGGTCCGAGGGGCTGAGGACGACCTTTGATGTATCGGGCACAAAGGTGGAGGAGAGGTTGGCACCCATGGCGGGCGGTGCTATGGCAAAACGGCCAGCGTTGAAGGAGACGGTCTGGACTTAACGCATCCAGGCGTGATTCGGGCGAGGGATCGCGACGAGACGAGGTCGCGGAGACGGGGATATTGCCCAGCAATATCTCGCTTCTCTCCCTCACGGAGAGGGGACGGGATGGGAATTCGTTAATGAATGTATGTGCCGTGGCGAATATTAAAAGTGTAAAGAACAAGACGGGCGACGATTAACACACCGGGAGAAGAAGCAAAAGGAGGGGAGGTGAGAGCCAGGGGACGACAGGGCAAGGACCCAGAGGGAACCAAGGTCCACGTCAACAGATGTCAATGACGAGCCCACTCTATACATACACTCTTCCTCACCCACGGGAGCTATTCGGCAGCGACCGAAACGGCGGGGGCTCTTCTGGCACGGACGGAGGGGGTTTCGAACGCCTCCCGGTGAATCGTCTCCTAGACCCTGACACGCGCCCCGTCTCGGGTTCTCGTCGCCCCCAGCAGAATGAGAGCCGAGTCCCAGGGTGTAAAGCCACTGGAAACCTAGTAAAAGACTGCCGTCAATCAAGGTTGTCGTCGTCGCCACGGCATCAAAGGGGCACCCACCAGACACTCGTCTGCCGCAAGGACTCAGGCTTGAGATGAAGAATATGCGCCCTTCTGCTCGTCTTGGTCTCCTCCCGGACGAGGTTCAAGGGGAACCAGAGGCCATGATACCAGCGAGGGGGGTATGCGAGGCCTCCCGCCACGGCCAGTGTGGAAGCCGATGCCTCATCGACAGGCGCCGGTGCGGCCGTTTCATGACTCTCGGCGCGCACGGAAACAGAGTTTGCATGACCAAGGAGAAAAGGAAGGCGACGGAGAGAGAACTGTTAGTGCTAGTCCTTGGTCTTGATTGGTTAGGATCAATATATACCTCATGCGAGGCAAGCCGCTTCTAGCCGAGGACCAGTCGCGATCCCCTCATCCCCGATCCCCGCCTTGGTCACCGCCACATCTCCATCCCATCACATCGTCATCCCATCCCATCATCTCTCTCATCTCCCATCATGGTCAAGACGCGCTCCTCGTCCTCACGCGCCGCCAGCCTCGCCCCCGACGCCGCCACGCCCCCGAAAGCGTCCTCTACCGCCTCGGCAAGCCACTCCTCGCCGTCCCCAAAGCCCCCCGCCCGCAGCGACATGGCGTCACGCTCCCCGTCGTCGCGCTCCCCGTCGTCACGCTCCCCCTCGTCGCGCTCCCCCCGTGGCTGGGCGCACACCCCCACGCCCGCCACGCTCTTCTGGATGGCCGTTTCGCTGCCGCTCGTCGTCTGGGACACGGGCTACGTGCTCGGCCGCCCGCACACCATGGAGGGCGGCCGCCTTCACTGGCCGCTCTGGGCCCCCTACAAGCTGTACGGCCAGGTCGACCACATCTACGGCTGGAAGGCCCTCGAGGCCCGCAACGGCTTCACCGCCGCCCAGGGCTTTCTCAACCTCGTCGAGACGGCCATGTACCTCGCCTATCTCTGCGTCTACTGGCGCTCCGCCGATGCCGACCCCGGAACTCGCCCCGCCGCCGCTTCCCCTCGCAACAAGGCCGTCCGGGGCCGGGCCGGCGCCGTCGCCGTCCTCATCGGCTTCAGTGCTGCCGTCATGACCCTGAGCAAGACGGTCCTCTACTGTGAGCCCGCTGCTCCACGGCTCCCCTCGCTTCAAATCTCGCTGTGCTGACCCTCACTCACCTCCTTCTTTGCCCAGGGATGAATGAGTACTACAGCGGCTTCGACAACATTGGCCACAACGCCATGATGCAGCTCCTCTACCTGTGGATCATCCCCAAGTCAGTCCCCCCCCGTCCCAGACTCATACATGTATGCCAACTGTCATTCACCTGCAGCGGCGCGTGGCTCGTTGGCTCCGCCTACATGATCTACTCCCTCGGCGGCGACATCATCCAGGGTCTCGAGACAGCCTCCGCTCATGTCAAGGACGAGTGAGGCAGTCCATTGCAACCGTGTGATCATTCAACCTTTCCCACACCGCCACCCCATTTCTTTGCCCAGGGCGTCGCCGTCACCACCACCGCCCGAGACTGCTTCAACGCCAGGAAACGAGTAATGAGCGCACGTCGTGAATGGAGCCGTGGGCATTCGGCCATGTGCGCAAACTAGCATTAAATACCCCTTTGCCTCAGTCTGCTACATGGCCATAACGAGTGCAGCCCAGCACATATCCCTCCCCGACATTGCTTGGACGCGGCTTGGCCCCAAACATGCCAGCATGGGATAATCCAAGTCAAAATGAGAGGCCGAGTGATACCCGCAAGCAAGGGCATGACGTCGTCGTCGCCAGCCGTTGGCCGTTGTGTCCAGTCAAAGGACTCGGGGGTATCAACACAAAATAGCAAAACAAGGTTGCCAAGCCACAAAGGATTTGACTCGCCACGGAGCAGTCGTTGCCCGCTTGCGAATCTTAGGGTTGGCCATGCTGCGGTTCCGTCTTGCCCTTCCCCTTTGCCATGCTCCATGCTCGGCTCGTATCCGTCCGAGCCCTGGGCTTTTCAACCCCCCCCGTTCGAGAATCATGCCTCTTGCACGTCACGGCCCGCCCATCTCATCTCAGTCAGCCCTCCCAAGTCGGCGTACTGCTCCCACGCGGGCAACACATCTCCGTTTGCGCCCACGTCTGCCGTCTTGCCGTCGAGAAACGCCTGCATTGCCGACCAGTCGCATGAGTCTGGCGAAATGAAGCAGGGCTCCTCGTCGATGACGTTGGGCAGATTCGTCGGCCGGGCTTGCGACACCAGGGAGCCCGGCCGCTTCGGGTCCGACGCCGTCGTCGTGTGCCGTCTCGTGATGCCGCTCGCGCCAGCCAGCATGCTGCGGCTCTCCTGCTCGACAAACTGGCCCAGGCACTTTGCGTAGCTGAAACCCTCAAGCGCCGTGCTGATGGGTCGCCTCTTTAGGGAGTTGGACTTGGCGACGCTGTTGGCGGGCGACACCGCCTCCTGCTGGCTCCAGCGCCTCGTCGGCTCGGGACACGCCTCTGAGAATGTGGTAATCGACGTGGCCGCGCTCTCGACCGGGCTGGCGGTGCTCGCGAGCGCCGAGCTGGCTCTGGAGCACGCCTGCGAGGCCGTCGAGTCGCTCCGCGTGGCCCACTTGACCGACGTGTCGAGCCTCGCCATCTTGACGCCGTCCAAGCTGACGTCGTTTGTCCCGTTGCCGTAGCCGTGCACGACAATCTCGTGGTACAGAGACTTGCAGGGCGACGCCGATGCCGGCGGCGGAGCCGGCGCCTTGGCCTGCCTGAGCTTTCGCACCGACCTGCGGAACGGCGAGCCGCTGCCCAGGATGCGGTTGACGGAGCTGGAGCGCTTCAACACGGGCGTCTCGGGTTGGAAAACGACCGGGCTCGTCGACTCTCGCTTTTGGGAGCAGGGTTCTTTGTGTGTCAGGGCAAAGTAGTCAATGTCTGGCTTGATCTCGATTCGTCCCTTGGGGCTTTCCATGAGCGTGCTGCCCCAGGTGACAATCGAAATGTCCTCGGTCGCCGTGTCCGTCTCGTCGTTGTCGTCGCATTCAGTCCACGACGGCAGATGGTCGATGGGCGCGGTCAAGAGGTAAGGCGCGCTGGCGTCTTCGCTGACCCCGGGAGGCTGCCGGTTAACGTGGCGCAGGGTTTGGTGGACCGCGTAGATCAGGATCCAGCGGACCTTGCGGGCGTCGGCCATGGACACACGGTCCTGCTTGTCTGACTTGCAGGGGGACATGACCAGACTCTCCTCGAACCGCCGGTACGCCCGGACGAGGTCGTTCTGGAAGACGTCTTCTCTCCAGTTGGACGCCCTGACCATGGCAGCGTGCTCCAGCTGCCGCGTGTCCGCCTTGCTGGGCCTGCGCCCGAGCCAGGAGACGCGCTTCGTCGGCGCCTTCTGCTCAGGCCGCGGTAGGAGGGGCAGTGGGTGCTGCAAGGGCTCATGTCCGAGGCGCGCGTCGACAGACTGCACGAGCTGAAGGGCGCAGATGCCCCCTGCCGCGGCCGAGGGCATCATCTCGTCACAGGTAAAGGCCTCGTCCTTGAGCAGCCTGTACAGCAGGGCAAAGTCGACGGCCATGGTGCGGTAGACGGTCGCGTCAAAGGCCCGCGGCGGGTAGTAGCCAAACTTTGCGCTGTAAAAGGAGACGAGGAAGCCGCGGAAGCGCTCCAGATGGGCCCGGATGCCCGACGAGATGCCGACGTAGGCCTCCGAGAGCTCCTCGTCGAGAAAGTTGCCGAGCATGGCCGAGGTCCTGTCCATGCTGGCGTCCATGTCGGCGCGCGCCTGGGCAATGAGCCTCTTGGACTCGGCCGTCACATTCTTGGATTCCGTCAGCTTGTGATGGCGCGCGTCGACGCCGGAGAACCCACCTGATACTCGGAGCTCGCGCCCAATCGCTCGCGCATGCCGACGCAATGGACAAAGGCCCGGACGTAGAGGTCCCTCAGCTGGAACGTCTCGGCCAGAGTCAAGAGGGCCAGGGCACGATGAGGCTGGTTCGTCATGCTCATGTAGCCCTTGTCGTCGAGGTAGTCGACCAAGTCGCGCACGCTGTCGGCGACGGGCGACCGGGACTCGTGCATGCTTCTGAAGAGGGTGACGAGAGCGGTGCCCAGGTGCTGGCCGACGATGGAGCCCTTGGTGACCCAGGCCAGCAGGTTTCTCGTCGCGAGGTGATGGTCCGCAACTCGCTTCCTGTCAAGCGTCGATGGCGGAGGCACGTAGAGCTCGACGTTGCGTCCCGCATTGTTGCGGTACCATTGCTCAATTTCGTCGGCCGACGGCGGCTGCTCGTCGTCCGTTAGCAGATATCGCGCGGCAAAGGGGTGGCAATGGGCCGCTAGGAGCGCCGAAAACGGAAGTTTGAAGGATGGTGTCTTCTGGGGCCGGCCATTGCAGTGCAAGTAGACGAAGCAGTCGCCGTGGGGAATCCATAACTCGCGGTCCTGTCAGGTAGAGAGAGACATGGCAGTTAGCATAATCTCGCCCCACGGCGTGCCATCTCGGACGGAGGAGGCGGATACCCTTTCCCAGCTCTCCCACTTGACGCACGTCCTCTTGGCCCCGTCCCATCGCCTCAGCGCCGCGGCCGGAGACGCTGCCTCGGGGTTGAAGCCATTCGCGACCGACTGCGAGGCCATGTCGGGAAAATCAGCTTTCATCACAAGGCCTTGCTCGCCTGCATCTTTACGAGACGGCTGGGCGGGGTTGGCTCGACAATGGCTCTGCGCAATGGCCGATATACCCAAGCGGCACGGGCACCGGAGAAGATGGACCAAGGTTTCATTCGTTTCCGGCCGCACAGCTCGTCTATGTATGAGGTGGGCGGGCACGGGCACGGTCTATGCGGTTGCCGCGACGGGCGGGGATTCCCGACGTGCCGTTGATGCGTCGATGTCGATGATGGACCGAGGCTGTCAGTCCAAGGCAGATCTGTCCAAGGCAGAGGCAGGATCCAGCAGACACTCGACGTCAAAAATAATCAGATCCACGTCTCCGGCGCGCGCGCGTCGGCCCCCCATGGGCACGTACATACATACATACTCCATTGGGCCTGGATTGGCGCAACCCATCTCGTCCATCAATTTCCTTTTTCCATCTGTCCACGTCGCCAAGGGTTGGAAGAGGCCGTCCGTTGGCCGGGCCGCCGCACGTAGCCTGGTTCCCACGAGCCAGCCCGGTGCTGTTAGGCCAAGGCTAACCCATTCGTCATCGCCAGTCGGATTTTCCTTGAGTAGGGGGGGGGCTGGGCTTGCAAGCGTCACCCAGCCGTGTCTTATTAGTACTAGCACGATTCAGCCATGTCGACCCCCTGCCGCGGATTGTGTGGTTTTGGGCATGCCGAGCTCTGCAGTACGGAGTGGCAGACTGTAGCGTTGCGTTGGTGCTGCCCTTGGCGGGAGCTTATCACAAAACGACGAGGCAAAAGCTGCCAACATGCCTGCGACGCACGGCAGGCCAGCTCCCTCCCGCCTCCCGGCCAGCCACGGCAGCATCGGGCGGCGGCTGTCTTGACACGGCATTGTCTTTGTGCGATAAGAGAGCTGAGTGGCATCCGCGCGTCCAGCACTATAAACCCGCGCGGGAATTCGTCATGGACGACTCGGACGGTGACGTGATGCCATGTCCGCAGGCCAGCCGTTTCCAGGCCCAATTGCAGCCTGCAGTCGAGCAGTGGCAAGCTCGGTGGTCAGGCCCTGGGCCCGTAATGCCGCCCATGCCGCTCTCACCGATGCAATGGCACCATGGGTCCCCGGCCGCTGAGACACGCAGTGACGAGCTGCTGAACAACGCACGCCCGCAGCACCACGGCGGCGCGCTGGCTAACAACAATGTGCCGTAGCCAACAATGACGTGGCGGGCTACTCTTGTCTGTTTTCTGCCTCCGGAGAGTGAGGCTCTCTGCGAGAAGCTGTCACGATGAGGGCCTCGAATATGCCAGGGCGCTTCGCTCTGCTGCAAGTGCAAAGAGCATCCCTAGTCTTCTTTACAGTCTTTCCTCTTCTTCGGGCGAGGCGACGAACCCCCAATCGGCTAGATCGTGAATTTCTCACTGCAGGATATTGACTGACTGCCGAGTCTCCATGTGTCAGCGAGACCGATTGAAAATTGGCCTTTTCCCAACCAGAAACAGGGAAAAAGGCCAAATACGCAAAAGATCCTGGGCAATCGAGATGTAGGCCTTCTTTTTCCTTCCATTTGCCGTTGTTGTTTTGTTGACTTGCGCTGTGTCTTGCCATTCGCCGGGCATTGGTCGAGAACTGTTTGCTTCATCCCCGCGCACGACGAGTCCACGAACTTTTTTGCGCGTAAAACCAAGGTCAAAACCAAGGGTCTCAATCGGCTCCCCCTGGTCCCGGACGGCGCTGTTCACCGGTCCAGTTTGGATTGAGGGGGATAGGCGAGGGCAAAGAGCAAAGAGCAAGAGGGAGGAGCGAGCTCGGCAAAGGTCAAGGCCCAGACCCAGTAGAAAGCTTAGTCATTCTCTCTCGTGCCTTCACCGAGCCTCACCGAGCCTCACCTTGTCCGTAGAGGCCCGCGACAAGGCGTGCAAAGCCTCTAGACCATGGCAATCTTCTTTCCACGAGCCACCATCAGCCCCGGGCACACCCTATAGCGTCGCAAATGGCGCGCTCCACGCCATACACGTATATCCAATGCCCCTGCTCAGACCGGTCGGCAGCCGACGACAGCGACGTGTCCTCCCCCCACGGTGCGGCCGACGACGAGCCCACCTTTGACCCCCGGGCCCCGCGATCCAACTTTAGCCTGTATCCCCTCGAGTACCTTCTCTACTGCGAAGACTGTCAGCAGATACGATGTCCGAGATGCGTCATCGAGGAGATTGTCACGTACTACTGCCCCAACTGTCTGTTCGAGGTTCCTAGCAGTAACCTCCGCAGCGAGGGCAACAGGTAGGTCGAGAAGCCTGGCGGACCCGCGAGCCCGCTCAAGCTGACGGTAAAACTCTTGTTCAAGGTGCACGCGGAGCTGCTACCAGTGCCCGGTATGCATCGGCCCTCTGCAGGTCGGCTCGACGCAACCCGTCCAACAGGGGCCCGACAGCCAGCCTAGCGCCACAGGCGGCCCCTTTGCCCTCTTCTGCCAGTATTGCAACTGGTCGTCCAAGGAAACGGGCATCGTGTTCGAGCGCTCCGGCGGCCTGTACTCCCAGCTCGCCAAGATGAACAACGGGGGGGCGCCCAAGACGACCATCAAGGACGTCAAGGAGCGGCGAAAGGAGCATCCCGACGAGCCCCCGATACCAGACGACGAGGTCGACCGCGACCTGCAGTTTGCGAGCCTCAAGGCTTTTTACCAGGAGCAGCTCGCCGACGCTCGCGCTTCGCTTGGTGGCGTGTCTCTGCACGACGGCGTAGGCTTCTCTTCGCCTGCCAACCTGACGCGCATCATGTCCCTCTACACCGGCCGCGGCCCCCACGGCAAAACACACAAGGGGCCGTCCGACGTCGTGCGCGAGGCCCTCAACACCGACGAAGGCTTCAAGCTCGAGCAGCTCGACGAGTCGAGCTCCATCAAGAAGCTGACGCACGGTGGCTGGGACGCGACCAACTCACGCAGGCAACGAGAGACGCAACTCGAGCCCATGGTGCGATTCCAGCATCAGCTGCGACCGATTCCGTACCTCCTCCGCACCAAACGCTCCAAGCGCTGCCCTGTCTGCCGCCACATCATCTCCAAGCCCGAGAACAAGGTGACGTCGACGAGGTTCAAGATCCGCCTCGTCGCCAAGTCATACATGCCCTCCATCACCATCCGGCCCCTGAATCCCACCGCGACCCCCGTGCCAGTCGGTTTCCGCCCCGCCCCGGCCGAAGAGGCGCCCCTCATGCCCATGAAGCCGTACCAGTACATCCTGACTTTCAAGAACCCTCTATTCGAGAGCATCAAGGTGACGCTGGCAACGCCGAGTGCGACCCCGGGGCGCTTCTCGAGCAGGGTGACGATTCTGTGCCCGCAGTTCGAGGTCAGCGCAAACACGGACATGTGGGACGATGCCCTCAAGGAGGACGGGAGAGAGGGCGGGCGCAAGGGCGAAGACGGCCTGGGCCAGGGCGAGGCGGGCAAGATTTGGGAACGCGGCCGCAACTGGGTCAGCATCGTGCTCGAGGTGATTCCGGCTTCGTTGCGCGCCGCGCACTCGACGGCCCCCGGCAAGGCGGCAGCGGCAGAGGGCCCGCTCCGGGACGACGAGGATATTCTCGAGATTCCCGTCTTTGTACGCATGGAGTGGGAGGCAGACGCGCACAATGACATTGGCACGGGGGCGGACAAGGACAAGGAGACGAGGGAGAAGAGGGAGCTGGCATATTGGTGCGTGCTCGGCGTGGGACGCATCAGTCACGAGTGATGGTTGACAGGACTAGATACCCCCAAGAAAGTTCAGGGCGACGATGAGAGGCCGTGAGATTATGCATTTGATATCCACGGAAAGCAGCGTGTTGCGTAAAAGCTGCCCGCTCTCAGAAAACGCCAAGCCCCCCCCTTTTTGACCAACCATGCGAACAAGTCACTTCCCAGCCCTTGGATGCCATGCCAGATAAATGGAGGTGCCCACAGCCTAGTACTCGGCGCCGCTGCTCTGAGGGAACTCGAAGTTGACGTTGCGGCCCGTCAAGCGGCGGTAGACTTCGGAGTAGGTGTCGAGCCTGTAGTCAACGCCGCCACGCTCCTTCTCGTCGAGGACAACCTTGAGCAGCTTGCTGCCGTCCTCCTTGGTGCGGATGCGCTTGCCGACAATCTCGACGGGGTAGCAGAGATCAGATAGGATGGCGTCGTGGACGGCCGTCAGGGTGCGCGAACGGGGACGTTTCTGCTTCTGGGTGTTGCGGGAGCGGGCGGAGCGCTTGGGCCGGGGCAGGATGCGTCGGGCGGCGAGGATCAGGACATGGCGGTCAGAGAACTTCTTCTCGAGCTCGCGCGTGAGGCTGGACATGCCATGTTAGTTTCCATACAAGAGATGGAGGACTTGCAATGCTTACCGCTGCTGGACCTTGTGGAAGCCAGCCAGGGAAGGGACGGGGACAAAGATGACAATAGCCTTCTTGCCGTGGCCAACTTCGATCTATTCAAGACCCAAAGTCAGCAGGCGAGCTCCAGGCAAAGCCATGGACCGCATCCCGTCCTGTTCCATCCAAGTCGCATGGCCCGGCAGGCACCGACGCTGCCCCCTCGGCGACTTGTGTGTATGCGTCAATTCTCTCGCATCGGCTTCGCGCTCGAGGATTTCGCGTCGCCGCCACCAGGGCATGTGGAACAGGGCATCCCGAAGACCGGGTCGAGAGCGCATCGGGCGTTCACCCGGTTCTTCTCACCTCGCGGGCAGAGACGATCTGCAGAGGACGCAGGGCGACCTTGAGGTCGGCGGTGTTGGTCTCGAGGTCGTAAAGCGCCTGAGCAATGTTCTGCTCGAGCTCAGAGGGCTTTTGCCGCGAAGGGCTGTTGGGGGCGATCTTGTTCAGGGCTTGGCCGCTCATCTTGGCTGCGTGGTGCACAAACGGTGATGAGGAGTTATGGTGGTGACGAACGGCGCCTCTTAAAATTCTTGGGGAGGTTTCGCTAAATTGGGGTTTTCGTGCCCTCAAGCCATATTGTGGTGGGGAATATGCGGCTCTCCAATTGGCTCGAGAGTCCCCCATGCCCTCACGCCGGAGGGCCCGCTTCCTGGTCACGGGCTCGCTCACGTGTCAATCAATGTACGAAGTACGTCCCTTGTCCACTTGAAGCCATCACAAGGCGCAGACTCCCTCTGAATTCAACATATAGCCGCAAAATTTGGCCATGCCGGGCCTCTCCAGGCGAGCGCGAGCATGCTGTACTTGGTGGATTTTCACGCCGCGCTGAAATCTACCTGCACTCGATGCCTCGACGCCCCACCGTTGATGGATCTTGTCGTCAAGCTGCGAGGCACTTTCTCGACAGCGCTTACACTGCTATCGACCAGCTTATGTGGCGATGAATGAGTTTACCCCCATACTCCACCGAATTTTTCACCTTCAGGTGGCCATTGACTCGAAGAGTTGCCCGTCGCGCCGCCTTGACTCCATCCATCCCTCTGCCCACGGGTAAGTACCTACTTACCCAGGTAGGCGCCATCTCGGCCACCTATATTGGAAGTTCATCGTGGCTGTCTCATCTACTTCTTGTAGTGAAGCTGCAGCCATCGCTACGCCAGCCTCGACGGCTTGTGGCTCGTTCCTGACGTGATGGGGCTCGTGATTGCAAAGCAGGGCCGTTTGGGAAGGCACGGGTATGCGTTGCTCGCTACGGGCGCCTTCCCGGCTTCCCAGGCCTCGCCTCTTCTCTGGGCCCATTTCAAGCGTCGCCCGCCTCCTCGAATCTTTCTTCATTTTTTCCTTTTCTCCTTTCCATCCACTCTTCACTGTTCATTTTGCTTTCTTATCATTCCCAACGTTCCAAAAGTTGGCCCGGCTCAGCCTTGATAGCTTTGCCCACGCACTGAGAGCATCTTTCTTGGTCGATACAAAATGGCCGCTGCCTTTTTGCTCGCCGTCTTTGGCGCTTCCCACGTCGCCGCCCAGATGGAACACAGCAACTCAATCTTCGCCTACTTGGGCTGCGCTTCGGTCAACTTACCCTCCTTCGGAAGTCCCGTTGCCTGCCAGGACGGCCATGTGACTCCAGAGGCTTGCCAGGATGCCTGCCGCGGCCATCAGTTCGCCGCTGTCCTGCCAGAGTTTGTGCCCGCTCCCACGTTGACTCTGACTGTTTGACTAACCGCGTTGCAGTGCCTGCTACTGTGGCGACCATTCGAGTACCATAACCATCATCGAAGAGCACTTCTGCAACGTTTCTTGTATGGGCAAACCCGCCTCTGGGAAATGCGGTGGCTTTGACCTGGATCATGGATGCACCATCGCCAACGCCTACCATATTCCTGGCTCCCCGGAACCAGAGCATGTCTTTTCAGTGTCTCTTCCATCCCCTGCAACCAGGTCCCCCCGTTACACTTCTGGGCAACTGCCATCACCTCGCGCGACTACAATCCTCGTCATTACCGGTGGGTCTGCTCCGGAGTTTCCGATCTTTTCCTTGACCCATTTCCCGGTTTCCTTGAACCATTTCCCGGAGCAGACGTCTTGTTCGCAGCATGGTCACTCCGTCACTGAGGTGCCAATCCCTCATGAGACATTCCACGCCTCGTCAAAGGGGGCCTCTGGGCTTCACGCCTCGTCAAATGGGGCCTCTGGGCTTCCGGCCTGCGACAATGGGGACACAACTGCTCCGTGTGCAACCGATGGTCCCCATTCTTCGGGCTATCCCTCGGGCGGAGAGGCACATCCGCCTCCTGGATGCGGTGACATTGGTGGCTCAGACAAAGGCGACTGCACGCCCCGTCCAGCAGAGCTGTCCAAGGCCCCCTCGCAAAGAACTCATCGGCCTGCTGCTCCGTACGCTTCTATTCCATCCGAGTTCCAAGAGGACGGTGCGACTCATGGCCGGTGTCCTTCCTTGTCAATGTTTGGTGGACTGGCTTTGATTGCGGCCATGATCATGTAGAGGGCCGGGGCAATGGCCGGGTAGGGGTCGTCGGCGGGCTCGCCCAATGTTGCCGGTGGCATCTCCTTGCCATTACTGTTTGGAGGGCTTGAATGCTTGGGGGTGCGTGGGGAGTTAGAGACAGTATTGCGGAGCATCGTTGCCAACGGTGGCGATGGCCCGCGAAGAGTGTACGTCATCAGTAGTGGTATTTCATTCATTCAGTCGATAATTGTGTTTTCCCGTTTGCCACGATTCGCCTTTGGGAATTCGCTTCGTTGAGGTCTCCGCCCTCTTGGCAGAACATGGAAAAGTCTGGACGGAAAAGTCTGGATACAGGGTAGTTAGGTAGGTGAATAGGTGGTGGTGGCGGGGGCGGATAAACGTCGATGAGCGGGGGCGATGCCGTAACTCTTGTTCATTCATCATCATCCTCTCGAAGCGCCTTCTGCAGGCCCCGAATCGTCGCGCAAACTGTCGAGTGCCAGAGGGCAAAGCCATCCAATATGCAGTCTGGAATATCAGGTAGGGCCGCCGATGCCGGTTCGCCTTGCTTCGGACCAGTCCCTAACAGTGCCCATCAGCCTCGCAAGAGCTCCAGGCTCAGTTCAACTCGCTGCTCTCGTCGTCGGACACGTTTGCCCTGCTCGCGAGCATCGAGAGCGAATCGCTGGTCCCGGTGACGACGCTGCCGTCTGTAGCCTCGACGTTTGAGGAGAACCTGGCGAGCCTGCAACCACACATCAAGCCCAACGTGGCGCTGTACCTGATGCTGCGACGGTTCGAAGCGGCCCCGAAGCTGCTGGCCGTCACATACGTGCCCGACGCGGCTCCAGTGCGGCAAAAGATGTTGTTTGCGTCGTCGCGCCTGACGCTCGTGCGGGAGCTGGGGACGGAGCATTTCCGGGACACCGTCTTTGTGACAACGGCCGAGGAGCTGAGCGAGCGCGGGTTCAAGAAGCTCGACGCGCACAACAAACTCGAGGCCCCGTTGACAATGGAGGAAAAAGCGCTGGGGGAGGTGAAGCGGGCCGAGCAGGAGGCCGGATCCGGGACGGGGACGCGGGAGATCCATCTGAGCAAAAGCCTGTCGATGCCCGTGGCCGAGGATGCCATTGCCGCCATGAAGGAAATCGGTCAGGGAGGAGACCGAATTGTGGCCATGCTGGTGAGTCGGAGATCGGTCGACTGATGGGCTGGACACGATCTGACGCGCACGCAGAGAATCAACCCAGACACGGAAGCAGTGGAACTGGTACCCGAATCGCCCAGGCCGAGCTCCATCAGCGAGCTGTCACAGGCCATTTCGGCGACGGAGCCCCGATTCACCTTTTATCGCTTCACACACAGTTACAACGGGGCCGAGGAAAGCCCGCTGCTCTTCTTCTACACGTGCCCGGTGACGCCGGGGAACAAGGCCATCAAGAGCCGCATGCTGTACCCGCTCATGAAGCGCGCGGTCCTGGAGGTTGCCGAGAAGGAGGCGGGCATCAAGATGAAAAAGAAGTTTGAGACGGAGGAGCCGAGCGAGATTACGGAGCAGACGGTCATGGATGACCTGCATCCCAAGGTGGCGGCCAGGCAGGGGTTCAGCCGGCCGAAGCGGCCCGGGCGGTGATTCTCGCGGGACGAGTGCCAGACGACCAAGGCGCCTGGTGGTGGGCAAACAGGACGAGGTGCGTGCTTGGGTCATGACGGACATTTACACATACAAGTATGCAATTGACTTGCTGGGAGTACAGGCATCCCCATCTATGCGCCTGGACCTGCAGGCTATTCCTCGTACTTGCCGGCGCCGGTAAAGGACAGGTTGCTGCGCTCTAGGTGGTCCTTGAGATATTCGTAGACGGTAAAGGTGACGGCCTGGCCGGGGGCAACACGCATGATGCGCGGCGTGATGCCCTTGTAGAAGGCGTGGAAGCCTTCTTGTCTGTTGGGTGGGGTTAGAACAGCGTCGGCAGGAGTCCTCGGCGGCAGAGACTCACTTGAACATGTCGGACGAGATGCGGGCTATCCTGGACCAGGCGCTGACGCCGAGCTCGGCAGGCGTCTTCTGCAGGCGCGTCTTGATGGTGTCGATGGGGGCATTGCTCAGCGGACCCATGGCGCCGCTGACGAGGCCGATGATGGTGGTCTGCCAGCTGGGCAGGTTGGCGCCGTCGTACTGGGGCTGGTAGCGCTTCAGGGCGTCCTTGAAGTAGCTGTAGGCGGTGAAGTTGACGGCCTGGTTGGAGCCCTGGCGCAGGGCGGTGAGGCTGACGCCGCGGTAGAGGGCGCCGAAGCCCTCCTCCCGGACGACGGTGTAGAGGGCGTGGGCGGCGTTGCGGTACTTTGGGATGTCGAGGGGGTCGGCCATGGAGTGGTGCTGGGCCTGGAGGCGGATCTTGATGACCTCCATCGGGGTGACGACGGCGACGGCCTCGGTGACGCCGGCGGCGAGGCCGGCGGCAAAGGTGGCGCGGCCCGAGACGGCGCCCGTGGCCTCGTCGGCGAGGAGCTGCTTGTAGGACTCGAACGAGGTGAAGCGGATGGCCATCTTGGGCACGATGCCCGTCAGCACGGCGCCGAGGCCCTTGTACAGGCCGAGGGGCGTCTCCTTCCTGACGATCTCGACGCCGGTGCGGACGAAGCCGCGCTTGGGGGCGCCGGGCTGGCGGGCGCGGCGCGAGAGCTGCATCCGGACCTTGATTGTGTCTGGGGGTGGTGTGAGCGGAGCTTGCCATGGGAATATAGCTTCGAAAAGAGGAGGAAGGGGAAGAGGAGGAAGAGGAAAGACAGCGAGACGACCAGCAAGACGACCAGCAAGACGACCAGCAAGACGATCAGCAAGACGACCAGCAAGACGACGACACATACCGAGGGGATGGCAGGCGAGGGCCTCCATCATGCCGGCGCCTCCTCCGGCTGTGCCATGTCAACAGACGTGTCAGTCAGCCGGTTCGGCAAGACGAACCGATGAGGTTTGTGGCGGCCGTCGGGGGCTTCCTGTTGCCATCGCTGGTCCGGGGCATGGCTGCGCGGGGCCGGACAGCGACGAGGCCGTCTCTACGGGGCGTGAGTCTGCCGTCCGGGGATGCCGCGATGCGGAGGGCGTCGGAGGGGCTGTCGGTGCGATGTGGGAGAGGAGAGAATGCGCGCGTGGTAAAGGGCAGGACCGAGGGATGGAGGTATCATCCGAGGGCGGACCGTGGACTTTCACATGTCAAAAGGGCGGGGGAGCTCGCGCAACGGATCCCAGGGGTGTGTGTGTGTAAAGAGAGGAGAGAGGAGATGGTAAAAGGAGGCCAGAATAATGGGAAACAACGGTGAAGAAGAAGAAGAGGAAAGAGGAGGAAAGGGAAGGGGCGAGGTGGTTGACGGCCTCTCTGCTGTGCCGAGGCACTGCGGAATGCTCCGGCCGAGAGTCATATGCGTATGTATGCATGCACATGACAGACTAACACATACATGAATTGTCCAGTGACTTGATTGTACAGCCCCAAACGTGAAAAGACCATGGGTATCGCAAACCGAGAGAAAAGAAGCCGGTAGCGGCAATCCAGAGACGGCAAGACGGCAGACGGACGCTCCCCCTCTACGGCGTCGCCCTCTCCTCGGTCCCCGTGCCCTCGAAGCTGTACAGCCGCACCTCGCCGTCCTCGCCGCCGCTGGCCATGCGGCTGTCGCTCAGGCCGACGCACGTCACGGGCCCGGCGTGCCCCGTGAAGCTGCCGTCGCACTTGCCCGACCGCGGCTCCCAGATCTTGGTCACCGAGTCGTTGGCCCCCGTCACCACCCGCAGCGTGTCGCCCACCAGGCCCCAGATGCCCTCGACGTGCCCAAACATGCTGCGGATGCACTTGCCCGTCTCCACGTCCCACAGCCGCACCGTGTTGTCCAGCCCCCCCGTCAGCATGTACCGCGGCGGCAGCGGCCGTGCCGGGTCCGACGCGAACCCGCGGCCCAGCGCCGCCCGCGCGTCCACCGCCACCGCCGCCGCCGCCGCCGCCGCCGCCTCGGCGCAGCTCGACGTCGGCGTCCCGCCCCGGCTGCTGTGCACCGACGCCGCGTCCGTCTTGTCCTCGCTCGGCACCGCGTCGGGCTCAAAGTCGGACGGCATCAGCAGCACCTGCTGCACCTGGCCCACGTGCCCGCGAAACGTCTTGATGCACTGCTTCGTGTCCAGGTCCCACAGCTTGACCGACATGTCGTCCGAGGCGGAGAAGACGGTGCGCGAGGGCGAGTCGATGCGCACGTGGTTGACCCAGTCCGTGTGCCCGCGCAGGCAAAACGTCTGCTTGGTGTCGAAGCTAAAGATCTTGACCGTCCTGTCAATCGACCCCGACGCCAGCGTGCACCCGTCGTAGTGCACCGACAGCACGCCATCCGTGTGGCACTGCAGCGTGCTCAGGCACTCGCCCGTCTGCCAGTTCCAGATCTTGATGGTCTCGTCGAAGCTGCCGCTGATGAGCTTGGACTCGTCAAACTGCAGCGTCCGCACCGTCCCCGTGTGCCCGCGCAGCGTCCGCATCACCTCGCCCGTCTCAATGTCCCAGATCTTAATGGTCATGTCGTACGAGCCCGTCGCCAGCATGTTGTCGTCAAACTGCAGGCACGTCACGCCGTTTTCGTGGCCCTTGAACGTCTTGATGGCGCACCGGCCCGTCTTCCAGTTGTAGCCCACCTTGTACCGGTCGCGGTACACGTCCTTCCACGGCCGAAACTTGCGCTCGACTTGGAGCGGCGACGGCGGCGACGGCGCCGTCTTGGGGCGCTTCCGTGGCCCGTCGTCGCGGGCCGCCGAGGGCCGCTTGTGGCCAGTCTGAGACGACGAGTCGGCAGCGTCTTCGACCGAGCCTTGGGCGGCGTCGGCGCGATCCTTGCGGTGATGGGCCGTTTGGTGCTGGCTCCAGGCCGTCAATTTCTTCTTTTCCAGCAGCGGCAGCCCCCAGCCACACTTTGTGCACTTTCTGTCAATGTGCTGCTCGCACATGCGGTGCCAGACCACGTCGTCGTCGGCCAGGTTCCTCCACCGGCGGCTGACCTGGGCGGCCTTGCAGAGCGAGACGGTGTCGAGGTGGCACAGGATCTTGTAGGAGAGCTCGGGGGGGAGGGCGGCGAGGAAGTCGATCTTGAGCTGCTCATGGACCTCGCGCGAGACGGTGGAGAGCTGGGGGAAGCAGCACTGGGTGATGATGCCCTGCAGCATCAGCTCGCGGTGTTTGGCGGGTGCGGCCGAGAAGAGGGACCAGACGTGGGTAATGGCTTCTTGGTCGGCGACGGAGAGGCTGTTGAGCTCCTGGCGCGGGCTTGGTTAGAGGGTGGCCGACGCCAGAGACGAGAAGCAGGACTTACCCTCTGGATAAAGCCCATCTTGGTCTCGTCGGCGGCCCGTCGACACTTTGAATCGGGTCGGTGGCGATAGCAATAGCGCGTGTTGGGATCCTTGGAGCGGGTCACGGCAGGAGAGTCGGCGGCGGCCGCCACCTGGTCCATGGCGCTCTTGCCGACGGGCGCGTAGAGACCCGGGATGTGCTCTTTGAGAAAGGGGCTGACGGTCTTGCCGACGAGGTTGGACGACATCTTCTTGAGCCTCGTGTTGTCCTCCTCTTGCGGGCGCCTCCGGTCGCAATTGTCGCGCGGCAGCTGTTGGGCCGGGCGCGTTGCCGTCGGCGGCGACGTCGAGGAGGCGGCCGTGCTTAAAGAGACGTCGGGGGGGTCAAGGGTCGGCGTCGCTGGTGGCAGCGGGTGGCCCTGGCGGAGCGGTTGCGCGAGATGGCGGTCCATGGCGAGCGACGGGCCGGACGAGGTGGCGGGTGCGATGGGCCGACGACGAGGGCCCCTGGCGATTACGAAGGGTTGAGCGAGGGCATCTGTCTCAGCAGGCGAAGTCGTGCGCACGTGAGGCTTCCGATGGCGTGCTGCCCGGGTTGGAAAAGGGGCAAGCCTGTGTCTCGGGAGTCGTCTGTCGCAGCGAACTCACTCAACTGGGTGCGAGGGTTATGTTTTCATGTCGTTTTCATGGACATTTACGACGAGTTCCTAAGGCACTAAATTCTAAATTAGTAAGTCGCCCGGCAGCGGCAGCCTATAAGCGGACACAGCCCTGTGGCCTCAGGTAGCACGCCACCCCAAAACCTCACAGAGTTGACTCGTACAGAGTATTCGTAGCCCACGTTGCAAGCGAAGTCTATTAAGTTGTGTGCTACGGGGTCCGAATGACGCTATTTCGACAAAGTATCCGTGCATACCTCGCTGGCTTAGCTAATTACTAGTACTACCACTAGATTATTCGTCCCCACAAGGTCCAAGTCGTAACAACTCGCTTGCATCACGTGCTCATGAATTCGTCACCAAAGAACTTCTCCGCATCCTCGTCGTCGCTCAGAAAACTTCGGAAACTAGCGTCAGTTGCCGAGCATGTGAGGCCCAATCGGAATCGGCTCCCCACTCCTGCGCCTCTGCAGCAGCCATGCCAATCAAGCCTTTCATCTCGTCATTTGCTGCCTATCCCATGGCTCACCAATTGTCCACAATGACGTGCCCAACCTTGTCAACGCCGCCGTTTCAATCTCAACTGGGAGCTTGACAAGCCCATCTTGGCCTCTGTCAAGTCCAGGCCTTCTCCTTGGTGTGCCTCTGTCGTGGTACGACTTTGTGTGCCCAGACTCCTCCGACCTTGCAGTATATATTATTCGTTCCGTCAGTTCAGTCTTCCGCTAACCCCGGGCTCCTAGTCCCTCGATGACAGACGCCCGCCAAGCTGCGTCGCCACAAACACAGTCTTCAACGCATATGCCAGTGGGCTTGCCAAGGCTGCAACCACCGCAATGCTCAATCTCTTGACGCTGTTCCAGCTCGGCGACATGACGGTAGACTCTGCCCCGGCGTCCTCGGCCGTCGGCTCAGCATCGCCCGACGCCCTCGTCCTGCGCTTGAACTTGTCGCTGTCGTGCTCTGGCTCCACATAGGCACCCGGGCTATAGCGGCCGGTGTTCTTGATGTGCCAGGAGTAGATTCCCTGCACCATCATGCCGAGGTCAGTCGCATAGTCCTGGGCCGTGCTTTGCCACTCGCCAAAGTCGGGCAGGTTGTTTTGCAGCGTGATAAACTCTGCGAGATGCAAGTCATGAATCTCGAGGGCCTTCCAGTAGGCCTCTTCCAAGCTCAGTCCGAGCTCGTGCTGCACAGTCAATACGAGATTGACCACGTCCCCCTTGCGGGAAAGTTCCTTTGGCAGCGAGATGAAGTCGTTGTGGTAGCCAATGAGCGTCGCCACCAGGTCGTGCATGCGCAGCATGGTGGCATGGCTGAGCACCCGGTCAGGCAGGTGGCGATAGTCCTTTTGCATGCACAGGTACTTTGCGTACGGCAGCCCGCCAGAAGTCTGCCGGCGAATCGACTGGAATGCCGGAAACGGCGCCGGTCGGTTGGCCGCGTTGTAGCGCTTCTCGTCGCCGAAGCCCGTCATGAGTGCCAGGATGGAGTCGGCAAAGTCATTGTACAGATGCGGCGGCATCTCGCAGGCCAGGGCGTCTTGCCGGATCATGTACATTTGGTGGTAGAAGCCCGGCTCTGGCTCCTGGCTGTCCTGGCCGTGGAGGAGGGCGCCGACGCGGTCCTTGACCTCTTGGAGTTCGTGGCGCCCGCTGTGGTCCATGTAGTCGTCGAGGATGGCCAGGAATGCCGTGTATCGGGCGACCGGACGCAGCTCCTCGATGGTCAGCCATGGAAAGGCCCGGGCCGCAATGTCAGTCAAGCGGTGCCGCTTGTGCGCCTCGCGGGCCTCTTTGGATTCAAAGGGGCAGTCAATGTCGATCCAGTCGTTGTACTCGGCAACGAGGTCCTCGATCAAGGGGCTGACCAGGTCGGGAAACGTATAGTTGGGGCGGGGCCAGGTTTTCAGTTCAGAGTACAGCTGCTCTTCTGTCCTTGGGGCCATGATGCTCTATGGTCTCGTGTCTGTTTGAAATTGTGGTTCGGACAAGGGAGAATGAAGCCTCTCTACGGATACAGCTTGCTTGTCCAGAACTGGACATGTAAAGAGGCAGACGCGAGTGTTTTGGATCAAGGGGGGCGAAACTGGCCGACTCGTTCGAGCAACGAGGGCCCAACTCTTATAGCTTCCCGGTTCGGCGACTGGGCGTTTCTTTTTCCTCAGCAGCCGCCGCATACTCGACGAGCACCGCCCGCCTACGCCGTCAAGGTGGTGGACAGCAACGGCCTAGCGGCCGGGTTGAGTAAACAATGCGTCAAGTTGGCTCCATGTTGGTAATAAGACATGTTAGTGGACCACGTCGATGCTGTTTTATACGTGGCCGGCGCTGAGCCGACAGTGAAGCCTCGAGTACATGGAGACGCCGTGCTGCGGACAGTAAAGAAGACGCGGCCATGAGTAGCCGGGCCTAGATGTTCTAGGCCGAGGAAGACGAGCATCGCTTTAAACCTGTTTCATAGCCGCTCTCTCCGCTACTGCACGTCCCGCACCCCCCCGTAACTGGATGCGCGGAATCGACTGCGGCTGGGGTCCATCGAACGAGCAAGTTTCTGGAGAGGGAACGCGGATCACGGTCCCTTGTGCTTTGGACGTCTGGCAGGCCCTTTTGCGTGCCATGCACAGTCTGGTGGTGCTCCGAGACCATCCCTGACGTCTATAGGTGCAAATACGATTGTTGTGATTGCTGTCGAGTGCCGCCGAGGCGTATGTGCATGTCCGGGGGGGCTCCATCGGCCAAGTCGAATTTCAGCTCGAGGCATGTTTCTGATGCCCTCTCCCTGTAGAGGGCCATCTGTAAGGCCCGTCTGTATTCGTACAGGCCCGTCAGTACAGGCCCCGTCTGTCTGGCCATGATGTCGCCGAGTGCTACATACCTTGGCGATTCCGTGCTCGTCCCGACTCTCTGGCTTGGGGTCGCAGGGGGGTAGGGGGTAAGGGGGCCAGGGGAAAGTGTGACATGTCCCAAGGAAGGGCGAGTACCGGCGGGACGGGTGACGGTCTGTCCGGAACCAAGCCCTCGGGACCAACAGACGACATGGGGAGGCGGAGAGGAACGGCCGGCGTGAGGACAGCGAGTCAAGGTCTCCCAAAGACGCCTCACCATCATATGTGCGAAGTACGGGGCGCCATTGCTTTTGCTGTTCCGCCTCGTTGCCCCGGACGCTAGTCCCTCATCAACGAACCCATGCACCGAGTCGTGTTTTCTCCCTCTCTCGCCCGGCGGTAACCAATGGCGGCAGGGGCTCCGGCTGGGGGTGGAACCGCGGCTGCATGTGGCAAAAGGAGAAGCGCAGACGAGCTGGACATTTCCGGGGGATTACCATTGCGTCGGGATTTCTGGGCGCTGTGAGGCAGACACGCGGCTCGCGGGCAGCAGTGTTGGGTAGCGAGAATCGAGCCGTCATGCCCTCTTCTCTCTCGCTTGATCCTTTTCCGGTGAGACAAGACAGAGGGTCGGCTGATGGGTCGTCGGGCAGGCAACTGGGCATCGATCGGGGACGTGGATAGGGGCCGTGTCAGCCACGCCGGCCACCTCATGGGCCTTGGGCTTGGGGAGGGGCTGCCCGTCCGGGGAGAGGGATATCCGTCCGGGGAGAGGGATATCCGTCCGGGGAGAGGGCGGGTTCGCTCGGTCTACGCTTGCTGTGGGATGTGCTGGGGGTTCCGGGATCGAGGGCGGTGGTTGCATCCGCGGTGCCGTCTCTTGGTTCTGGTGGTTGTGGCGGTATTGGCCGAGTAGACGGCGAGCATGGCTGGGTATACTTGATGGTCGAGTAGACGACGTCGTCGTTATTATGGATACGTCGATGATTGTATACCGTGGTGTAAAGACACTTGGCATGGCTCGGGGCACGTCAACCGCAGAGTCAACCGCAGAGTCAACCGCAGAGTCAACCGCAGAGTCAACCGCGGATCATCTAGCGAGGGCGTGATGAAGACGGCAGACTCGGGGAGTCGTTGCAACCCTGTAGAAAACGTTTGACCGAGAGAGCCACCCGAGTAGACGGGATGGCCCGCCTGAATCAAGGCCCCCGGCGTGCAAAGGTGGCACACCCCGTCGCACAAGACATGCATTATAAAGACGGTTAATAAGCCGGCGGCAGAAATGGCTCGACGCTCCCAAGGGCCCGGCCGGGTATTTGGAGCAACGGCCCAGATGTGATGAAACCCCGATGGATGCAGGCGAGGCAGCAGACCATGTGCAGCATGAAGCATATGCAGGCAAAGAAAGCTCGGCCCGAGCAGTCGACTTTGGCTGATTGGCCCGTGGTAGAACACTCGAGATGCAACATTGCAACCCGTGGTCGAGCCCCCCCCCTTGCCCCCGGGTCTGCTGCCAAGCTGAAGGACGAGTACGAGTTCTCGCCATGTCTTGGATGGATGGCTGACTGATCTGGCTCCCAACATGTTTGTCAACCCTGCATGTCCTTGAACAGAGACTTGCATTGCCCCGGAGTCTAGGGCAAGAGTCGGCGCAATGCTCCTGTGTGTCAGTTGTCAGAAAAACAAATAAAACCCGAAATGAAAAGGACTGGCGACGTGTTTCCGTCTTGTTGGACCAGCTCTGTTCAGGGGCTCCGGTCAGGGGCTCTGGTCAGGGGCTCGTCGGTCCGGGCAACGGGCGGGACGGGAATCTGATGCCATGTTGAAGCCGTCGACGTGTGCAAGAGGAAGCTTTACATATAGGCTCAACATGTGCTCCACGCAGCAGTGCCCCAGTGTGTTCCGTCTGCTGCATCTCGCCCATCATGTCGCTCGTCGCCGGCGTCCAGCTGGCCAGCCTCCGGTTGCTCTGCTTCCTCTGGAGCCACTGGCCCGTTTTCGTGTGCATCTGGCTCCTGTACGCGGCGGCCGTTGCCGTCCACCGCCTCACCCTGCACCCCCTTGCCGGGTTCCCGGGCCCGAGGCTCGCGGGGGCGTCGTACTGCTACGAGTTTTGGTTCGACGTGGTGCTCGGGGGCCGGTATACGCGTGAGATTGCGAGCCTCCACCAGAGATATGGTGAGCCTGCCTTGCCAACCTGTCGAGGAACTCTGTCGAGAACTCGGTCGAGGAACTGAGGAACTCGATCGAGGAACTCGTCGAGAAACTCGGTCGAGAAACTTTGGTCGACTCACAGCCTTGGCCAGGCCCCATTGTCCGCATCAACCCGGACGAGCTACACTGTAACGACGCCGGCTTTGTCGACTCCGTCTATCCCCACGGCCGCGGGAGACGCAACAAGTCGCGCCACTACCTGGCCGCCATCCCTTGGGGGTACGTGCCTCTCGTCGTCGTCCATGTAAGCTTTGACGAGCTGTAGTAGTCCATGTGCTAAAACTCACCAAGCCTACGGCTGGTTTGTCACGTCTCTCCTGCACACGCACGAATCACGGCCTCTAACCTTGTCCAAGTCTGGCGTCGGCACTGCTGATCACGACCACCACCGCCTCCGCCGAGCCGCCATCAACAAGTACTTTTCGCGCTCGCAGGTTGTCCGCAACGAGAGCCTGATCCACCGGAATGCCCAGCGCCTGTGCGACAAGATTGTGCAGCATCGTCGACGGGGCCCGTTTGAGGCCATGGCCGCCTACTCGTGCTTCACGGCCGATGTCCTGACGAGCTACTGCTTTGGGCACAGCCTGGGCAATCTCGACCAGCCGGGCTGGCAGCCGGCCTTCAAGGGCACCATTGACAACATGACGGGCGTCTTTTACCTGAGTCGGCACTTGCCGCAGCTGGCTCGTGTTGCGGATTGGATACCGCTGTAAGTCGTCGCTTCTTTGCTGCGAAGCCGTGACTGACGGGCCACAGCTCTCTTGTCCAGCGTCTCTCAAGCCAGATTGGGTCACTGCTGGAACTGATACAGGTCGGTAGCCCTACCCGGGGCCTCGCCCAAGACTGACGTAGGCCAGGTCACAATTCCACGGCTCGTAAAGCTGGCAAAGATGGCCACCGACAGCGACTGCAGCGGAAAGTCGCGTCCGACCGTCATCCAGGCGTTGCTAGAGTCGGATCTTCCCTCATCGGAAAAGACGCTGACAAGACTGACGAGCGAAGCCAACGCCGTGGTGCTGGGGGGCACCCATACCGTATCGACGGTGCTCACCGTCTTGACATATCACCTGCTCGCCAACCCGGCACAGCTCTCAAGACTGCGCTCGGAGCTGCAAACCGTCGTCGGGGACGCCACCAACCTGCCACCTTGGACCACTCTCGAGCAGCTGCCGTATCTCAGCGCCGTCATCCTCGAGGGGCTGCGCTTGATGTACGGCATTGCGAGCCGGATCTCCGTCGTGTCGCCGGATCAAGACTTGCCCTTTTTAGCATCGTGGCGACCGTCGAGTGCCTCGGAGGAAGTCGACGTCTGTTACACCATCCCTCGGGGCTATGCCATTGGCATGTCGGCGTACATTATGCACTCGGACCCGAAGCTATTCCCCAACGCGTCACGCTTTCTGCCGGACCGCTGGTTGAACGAGCACGGGCAGAGGAGCAGGATCCTCGAACGATATCTGCTTTCCTTTTCCAGGGGCAACCGCCAGTGCCTTGGGATGCAGTGAGTACAGACTCCATCTGCAAACGAGTTGAAGCCTGACGGTAATGCATAGGCTGGCCTACTGCGAGCTGTACATAACGACGGCGGCCCTGGCGCTGCGGGTTTTGCCTTGGCTGAGCCTGTACCAAACGACGATAGACGACGTCGAGTATGACCACGACCAACTGATTGCCATGCCGAAAAGGGGCAGCAAGGGCGTGCGGGTAGCGGTGCACTGAGATGAGGCTGCGTGCGTGGAACTCACGTTTAGGCCGCCGTGGCCGTAGGGTAGCACACGTGTATAGGGCCAAAGAGTCTGTCTTGCCTGTCGTCGCGCAGAACATGGACCCGGTGCTGCCCATCGTAGGCTTCCCGATTCGGTCCACGTATTTCGAGCCGACGATTGCTTGGACGGGCGCGTCTTTAGGGGATGCTCGAGCCAAGTTCGTGCCTTTGACAGTGTTGCATGCGTGTCGCCTTTCTCTGACGGTGTCGGCTGACGGCTGTCGAGGTTCGAGATGCTCAGGTTGTCGAGGTGCGAGATGCTGAGGCCCAGGCTGCTGCTGACCAGACACCATCAGGTCATGGGTTCGTGCAGCTGACGGCCGTGACGGCCGGGGCTTGGCCCTTCCTGGCGCATGTACCGCAAAAATGTTGCTATCGAGACGTAGCCGCCGATAGTGCCATTGAGAGATTCGATTCGATTCGTGGAGGTGTTGAGTGTTGGTACACGTGATGCCCTCTGGAACACGGATAAAGAACTTCTGCCGCGTCGCCTGCCAAGGAAGGGGCTGTAGAGTGGCCTAAAAATAAAAAAAATTGGTAGCTTCTCTTTGAATAGCGTGTCATCCTTAGTGCAGGGGCCATGCTAATCTTCTCTGTCTGGAGTTTTGGTCAGCGCAGGTCTCGAACAGGTGCGGTCCCGGAATGGGTACATACATCTTTTCATAGACCAATAATGCCCGAAGGCGAAAGATGATTAGCTTTTTTGAATTATATACCCTTGGTTGCGGGGCGGTAGTGGGCGGCGGCTGGGAGGATCACGTGGAGCCAGATCACATGACAGCACATGACGGGATACATAGTACTTTGCCCACTGAGCCTTTATGGCGCATCCATGTTCATGGATCCATGTTCAACAAGTCCAACAAGTCAACACCAAACACGACGGCTTAAGCCATGTCCTGAACTCCCCTTAACTGGCGGGTATGCTCCGCTTTCTTACTTTACGGATTACTACTCTGTACTACCGGATTCTAATAAACCGTCACTTGTCCCAAGCTAAAATCACTACCTGCCACCTTTCAAGGCGTCAAGATGACACAATAGTACAACCCTCTTTGCAGAACACTCGTGCGTTTGATCCGAGGTCCTCGAGGCACGACATGATTGGAGTCCCGGACACCCAGACGAGGGTCCGCCAATGTAGCTGTCGGTATGTGGTTAAACGCCCCGTCTTTGTTGCGCGCCAAGTGTGCCTTGCGACGATGAGAAACTCGAAGCGGACCTTGGCCATCTTGGCCTTGAGCAGCGAGTAGGTGACGATCCTCGCGTCCGGGTGCACGCGGGACCCACTCGGCAGCTCGACGAGGTCCTCCGGGAGCTGCTCCGGTCGTGGCCGGCTCTTCTGCTCATTAGGTCTCCCTTGAAATTCTCGTCGCGTCGGAACGCTGCAGGCACGTGCACCACTGGATCCTTTTTTGTCGCGTGAGAGTCACCACTTGTTATTTAAAACTTTGTTAGATGGAAATGTCCAGACTGTGTGTGGGATAACGCGGGCAACTGACTGAAGCAGGGCCTGGTATTCCAGCTTCCCTGCCATTATCCTTGGCTCAGCTTCAAGCTTTCTCACCACGGCTTTCTCAGCGCCGTGGATGGTGGAAAGTGTAGCCCCCTAACAAATGCTGGTTGAGGCCCGCGCGAGAGGGGAGGCTTGCTCCTAGCAAGCCTCCGCCTCCCCGCGGGCCATTCGCCCGACGCACGGCGCGCAAGGGACGACACGTGTAGAGAGGGAGAGAGGGGGGGAAGTCTTTTTCTTGGACCGTAGCGAATACACCGTCAGGTCTCTCCGTGATCCTTGTCGTGCGCCATTCGTCATCATATCTTTTCCTCTCTGTCCGCGTTTGCTCGCAGACTACTTCGTAGGTCGGCGTAGTTGGGAATGGAAGCCATGTTGGACATCTCTGCCAACGGCGACTAGACATTCGAGCCTCACACGATTACAGGAAGCTTCGTCGTTGTTTCTGGTGCCAGGACTGTCGCTGCCACCTCGGCCACCGCCACGACCTCTGTCGCGACCTTGCACGGCCTCGTCCGCCGCCACGTGTGCTTTCCGCATTTGTGGAAGAGGAACCTTTGTCCTGAACAGCTGGAGCCTGGGAGCCAGGGATCTTGGAAGACCCCTTCTCGACCTGACACTGGTGTTGCAAGGTATCTGGCAACTCTGTCCGCGTATGCTCAACCCCACGGAGCCAGTCGGGACCCATTGGTCATAAGCGGCACCCCAGCCTTTCCAGCGAACCTGGTATACGGTATGATGGCAGCATCAGAAGATTGCCCAGCGTCCCTACCCGCAAGGACTCCGCGACCGTGCGATCATTGATGAAACCTTCGATAAACTGCACCAGCAGAATCGCATAGAATAGACCACGCAACCAACGCCCTTCGCGGCGCCCGTCTTTATTGTCTGGCGCACCTCTCGAGGTGTCACGAAAGGCCGCGCCGTCATAGATATGCGTGGAATAAACGGCGTCACGGTCCCCGACGCCTATCCACTCCCTCTCCAAGAGAGTATTATCGCCGAGCTGCTAGGAGCCGAGTATATCACTGTCATCGATGCAGCCTCGTTCTTCTACCAATTTGGCGTGCGGCGTGATTATCGCAACCGATTTACCGTCACAAGCCATCGTGGGCTCGAGAACCTCACCGTCGCGCCGATCGGTTTCCGAAACAGCCCTGCTCACGCTCAGCGATACATGGACCGCGTTCCCCGACCGCATCGAGCTTTTTCCCGTGCTTTCATCGACGATATCGTGATCTACTCCCGGACTCAGGAAGATCACCTTCGTCACCTGCAGGCTATCATGGCCCTCTTTGACAAGCTCAGGCGGTAATCGGGTAGCGGGTTGCAATGAGAGGAGTCTCGGTTGAGGGCATACCCGCGGGTTCATCCAGAATGTCCCGAAGATTTCGCCTCCACAGAGTGTATATGTCGAGATGGTATTCCCTGGCCGTTGTCTTGTCAAGATAGACTTGGAACTCAGGGTAGTCTTTCGCAAGGCGATAGACAAGATTGACTGCCTCCTGGGAAGGCATTTGAGATCTGTCCGGACACCGGATGCGGAAAGCCTATGATCGATCGAGACCTGTTGCAGCATTTGCCGCATACCATTGAAAAGCTGCCTCCCATGGCCGTCAAGGGCATCACCGGTCACGCCTACGTCGAAGACTGGGCCACCTTCTCCTTTCTGGTATTATGCCTCTGACCCGCACTTCTCCAAGATCATCGGCATGCTTTCCGACGACCCGCCCGCGCCGGCCACTGCGGCTTCTGCTCCCGACCCCGACGGCACAAGCGCCTATCGCGGTCACTAACAATGGTGGATGGCATTCCCCAATCCGCAAGCAGAAGAAGCCGAGAGAGGGATGCGCCCCAGTTCGTCGCAGAGTACTTGGCGTTTCCGGGGATCAAAAGACAACGCTTGCTAGCCAGGCAGGTCACTGTGAGCAGCTGGTCAAAAGTGTCGAAGCCAGAGATGGCCCAGGGCGAAGAGGCGGAGGATGTGACGGGCATGTCTTGGTGGGAGACTTGGAGCGCCCAATCCGGCGCGTGCGCACTTCGTAGTGTTCATCATTATTCCGGGGCGTCGGCGATATCTTGGGCAGCCTCGATGGCGCCCGGTTTGGCCTCCTCGAAGCAACCTTGATGGGCGGGCTTGAGTTGTTCGACGAAGATGACGGGCTTGAGTTGTTCGACGAAGATGACGGGCTTGAGTTGTTCGACGAAGATGACGGGGTGAATGAGGACTTGCGCTGAGAGTTCAAGCTCCGCAGCAAGGTCGTTGACCATTCGTCGGATGACAAAGGGACCTTTGCGTTGTCGGGACCATTTCCGGGACCATTTCTTGGTCAGCTTCGTGGGCTCGGGGTAACCAGAGTGCAGCTTGAGATAGACCTTATCCCCGGCCTTGAAGACGACATGGCGATGCTTGGAATCGTAGCGGCGCTTGGCTCGCATCGCGGCAAGGTCCCGGGTCAGGCCCCGGATCAGCCCCCGGGACCTCGACTGTATTCTCACGCCTAGGAGGAAAGTTCTCCGGATGGCGAGGCGAGTGATGACGAGGCGAGGGGACAACGTTGATGGGGGGCGGTTTGGCAGGTCTGCTCGAAGGTGAGCCCGCGATGGGGGAGTGACGAGGCGAGTGACGAGGTGAGTTCTCCCGAGTTCTCCGGATGGAGAGGCGGGGGAAAGTTGTATGCCGTAAGATTGGGCCTCGAACAGCCCGGTGAGGTGCTCCCTCAAGGTCTCGAACATGGGTCCGAACGGCTTCGGCAGCCCGATGCGGGCAAAGTCGTGTCCAATGCGCCTCTCGAGCTTCCCGTTGACGTTCGCGCACGGGGGCTTGTCGATGATGCTCTGGGGGACCCCCTCCATGATGGCGTTCATGCTCGTCCACTGGTTGATTCCTTTGGTTAATGTCGGCCGCTTATAGCCTACCGAACGTAGCCAAGCCACCGAGGTCCCAAGGTGAACTTCTCCAGGTTGCGGCTCTATATCGCGCAGTCGTACGGCTCGCGGGTGTAGAGCATCTCCCATTCCAAGTCGCAATGTTGCCCGATGCGCCATATCCGTCCCAGGCCTTGGAAGAGCACGGTAAGGTTGATGGGTTTCTTGACGACGATTCCGTGGTGACAACAGCCGTGGAAGTTGACACCAAACGCCGCGAGGGTGAGCGACGTGACTATCACGTCGTATGGGGAGTGCAACAATAACGGAGATGCTCAACGCATCCTCGTACTACCGCAAAGGGCACAGTCGACAACGGTCAACATAATAACGGCGATGCTCAACGCATCCTCGTACTACCGCACAGGGCACAGTCGACAACGGTCATCAGAAGCGACACACCCACCCAGAGAGGGGGTACGGCGGCCATGGTGGTATCCTATACACCTGGCGCCATGTGCTCCCGCCTTGCGAGAGGGTGAGGTGACGGTCGTCTGGTGGCGCGCTGTACCCAACGCCGAGAGGCAGACTGTCGTCTGGTCCAACAGGGTAAATAGGGCAACGAGGAAGAGCCGTTGGGTTGTGCTTTGCTCGTGCGTCCCTTGGGGTTATGGAAAGGTGAGGTCTGGGCCGGGGAGAAAAACTAGAATGCTGCGAATATATACCCCGCTTGGCTAGGTCGCCAGCTGGCGGGCAGCTGTCAAGGTGTCGCCGTCGGGTCTGGACGGCAATGGAAAACACGGCCGCCATCCCGCCAACGGCGGTGCTGAGGTGAAGCGTGCCGTGTCCGATCCTCCAGCGGGCCCCAAGATCGACCCTGTGCTCGGGGGTGGGCTGGTAAACGAGCGCACAAAGGTTGGCTGCCACGCTTTGGATCGTTGAAATGCGTGTCACGCTCGGTGGCTTGGGAGTGGCGACTTGTGCACCGATCGAAAATGCATCTCGCACGACCTTGGTGTTCGCCTCGACCATTTCTTTGCGACCGACTCGGTGTATGCGGTGTCGATCTTGAACTCGCCAATGTCGCGAGGCGGTTTGGGCGCATTTCGTTGTGGTCTTAATGAAGACCAGGTCTTGAAGACCAGAGTGTCGGCTTGCCGGCCAACCTGGTGCGGCTTCAATGCCTGCACCTCCCTTCCCGGGTACATGCTCCAGTTGTCGTCAATGCCAAACTGGAGACAGAACGGCCTCCACTCCACCTAAACCGGTGGTTTGTGTGCGTTGCCCAGCGACTCGAGCTTGAAGTTCCGCTCGAATCGCCGGATGAGGCCGTCCATATCCCCGGGGTTGGCGGCGGCGAACTCCCGGGTCTCGTCCGTGGTTTGGACCTGTGACACGAAGTCGTCCAAGGTGCCCTGGATGAAGGGCGCAGATTGCTATGCCGACCTGTCTTTCTTGGACAGAAGTCGCCGACCTATGTCTCTTGGACAGAAGTCGCCGACCTATGTATCTTGGAGAGAAGTTGAGGCGATGCTGATCTCTCTCTCTTGGACTAAAGAGCGGAGCCTTGGACCACAATACCAGTCATCTCCCTACCGAGGTGCCTCCCCCTTTGGTTGGGAATCAGCGTGACTGGTATAACAGACAAGTTGCTACTCGTGTGGCAGTGATGATGATCTGAATCGATCGGCCGACGTTTGGAAGCCCTTTGCCTTCATCCATGGTGGAAGCAAGAGGGCGAGAAAGGCCCAAGGCTGATACAGCTGGTAGAACACTGTTGCGATCTTGCTCCTCTCGTCCCCGTCGCGGACATTCCATAGTTCCACGATTTTCCCGCGGATCGCACACAAATCGGTCATGTCGCCCGACATCATGCCGGGCACCTATATATTTGATTAGCGATTCCGTCCCGACTCAAGAGGGAATGATGAACTTACAGGCTCACACAAATCGCCGCGCGAATTGCATTGTACGCACCGGCTCGACCGGGCATCTTCCCAAACACAGCAGAACTCGATCATCCTGGCGTTCTCCTCATTGTCCCCAAACCCTTGCATGCTGCTGCTTATGCATTTGACGCAGCATAGCTCCGTCACTTGGCAGGATTTTGCACGGCGACTCTCCAAGGTTAAGGCCTTCTTGGCCTTCTTCTTCTGCGATGTTCCCTTTTATGCCCAACAAGGTTTCTGTCCACTGGGTGACAAAAAAGTAAACGATAAAAAGAAACCGCCACCACCTCTTATGTCGGTTTACTTTCGGGTCGATACGGCCGCACGCGCCAAGCGGGCGAACTACGAGTCGACAAGATTAGCGGACGGTCTTTTCATTCTTGCATAGCGGGCTTGCTTACGTGCGGGTCGCGCGATCCTTCGGCGGAGGGGTTAAAGCCGTGCACAGCTAGGTACTCCGCAAGCGCACGGGCGGCGGGCTCCCCGGTAGCGACAACCTAGGGATGGTTAACACCACCGACACGTCTGGTGATGATGGGGGCGACTTACGGCGCGGCATTGTGTGCCCGTCCTGGCGCACGCGTAGCAGGCCCGCGCGAGAGGGGAGGCTTGCTCTTAGCAAGCCTCCGCCTCCCCGCGGGCCATCCTGCCCACACAGGGCGCGCATGGGACCAGCCTTTTCTCATCGGAACATGTTGGCGGCTTCCTTTTGGATGGGGTCTTCGCCGGTGTTGGAGTGGGCGGGGCCGGCGGCGAGGGAGTGCGTGCGGGAGTCGCCATGTTTGTTTTTGTTGGTTGAGGAAAAGAAAGAAAAGAGGGTGTCATGGATGGACGCGTGAATGTGGACGATGTCTCCAGAATGAGTGCGTTGGTCTGCGCCCAAGAGTGTTGAGAGACTCTTTCTCTTCTCACACCGAGTCGAACACGATTCCATCGTCGGGGACTCTATGATGCGTGCCGCCATATAGGATGAAGCAAGGTTTGGGTTGCTGGTCCGAGGCGGTGTGGTTCACCACGAAGAACGGTGTCGCTAGAATGATGGTACCATGGCGTTGAACCCAGAGTTCCCGGACTTGGAAAGTGGATAAAGTCAAGCGTGTAGAGGCTCAGTAGAGTGAGAGAGATGGGGAGTGAAAAGGAGTAAAGGCAGTGTTGTAGGTGTATTGCCCCATCATAAGTTGATGCCTAAAAGATGATGGAACATGGCTGGTAGGCAGGAGCCGCGTTCAAAGTGTTGGGAGTGATGAGAAGGGGAGAAAAGAAGAAAGCCAAGGAGTGGCGACCAGTATTTAAAATAGTCGAGCCCGTCCACTCCTGCCAGCTGCCAGACGGCCACCTGACGCTTCCATTGGAAACGACACGCCAATGACGCTTCCATTGGAAACGACACGGGCCAATGACGGTCGAGGTTGGGCCATTCAAGGGCACTCACAATCACAATAGCAGATTCTGCGGGTGCAAACAAGCCGCCGCAACAAGCCTCCCGCTCTTGATGCCACGAACCCCGGCCTGATGTCTTCTCACCTTTCCCGTCACCAGTAATCAGCTTCATGTACTTAGTAGCAAGCAGGTAGTGGAAGAGAGGAGTATGTATTTACCGCCGGGCCTGCACCAAAGGTCGAGCTGGACAAGACACATGCCGAGACTCCAACCCTTTGGATGCGCCCCAAAGGGCTCCCCAGATTCAGGATCCAGGGTTCAGCGTCATGGGGAACAAGAGTGGCGCAAGCCGTGCGTTTGCTGGTGTCGTTTCCGCGTTCGGTGTACGGAGTAGAGCACAATCTCTTTTGTTTAGCAAGCCGTCGTTTGGAGATTAGAGTCCAACATTTGTACGAAGTACGCAGGGTCGGTATAGCTTGCAGTCAGCCCCTCGTTTCCAGGCACAAACGGCTACTGCAAGTTGCTCACAGAGGATGAGGTTAATGTGAGCGTTCAGTGTCACCTGGAACAATCCACCATTGAGGAATGTATTGTCAAAGACATGGTCAGCTTCTGCGACCAAGACGAGTCATGTAGGTTGCCCGAGGGCCGGTATAGCACACGCGTATAAACCTTTCGTCTAGTCGTCATGATGAACAAGTCGGATGACGAAGGTGATTTCGAATTGCGAAAAGCACCACGGCTCAAGCACCACTGCTCGTTTGAAGAGCAATCGTCTGTCGTCCAATGCACACATCCATCCCCGTGCGAACCCCCTCACCCATGACACCTGAATGATCCAGGCGACAAACGATTAGTCTTCTGGCAGGACCAAAATGTCCGCCTCCTAGGCGCACCGAGTCTCGTCGAGGAGCGTGGTTGGTGAGGTGTTGGCCGGGTGCGACAGTCACATTCCAGCGAGAGGCCAGACGTGGGAATTGAGGTTTCCGATTCAAGGCTGGTCGAGCGTGACCAGCCAAGCGTTAGACTGGTCGCCACATGGTCGCCTCGTCTGGTGAGCACTGCATCCTCGCACCCGCATCACCATCACCGCGCAGCATCATGGTGCGAACTGGGCGACGCCCGTGATGACGCCCACGCCGCCTCGCTGCAGCACAGAAGAACAAGCCAAGCAGCGTCGCGGGTCCAGCATGGATAACCAGCGGGCGCTGTTCCCTCCGTATACGCCCCCGAGGCTGTCGACGAGCAACACATACCGAACGGGCGATTCGACGAGTCTGACGGCGTGTTCGGCCGTGAGCCCGCGTCAGCCCCCGGCGTACGGGGACGAGCCGCCGCAGTACCAGGAAGAGGTGTTGTACGACACAAAGGCCCGCGAGAGGAAGACGGTCTTCATCAGGCTGCTGACGTCCATCTTCATCACCGTCCTGGTTTCTCTCATTGTCGCCGCCGTCGTGGAAAAGATTCACGACAACGGGGGAGAGATTCACCACGAGGCTCCGACGTTTGTCCTCCCTGTGTGACGCGGCCGTCTCTTGCACGACAGCTGACAGTGAGCAGACGGAGCGTGGAGCGCATCACGGTGGTGTCGACGCAGGCAACAACGGTTGCGGGAGACGTCGTCGAAGCAACGGCAGACGCAGACTTGTCGCCCACCATGATGCCGACACCAGCGCCAGAGGACCACGTCCAGTCCTCCCAAACGCCTCCATCAGCTTCCGTGACGACGGTCGACTGCTCCTCCATGGCCCGCCTCACGGGCGCGGTTCTGCTGACGAGCATCCGGCCGACGCCGACGCAGACGGCCAGCGATGCCGAGCCCGAGAGCACCGCCACGCCCACGGCGGGAGAGCGAAGAATGCAGGGCATCGAGGTTTACTCGTTTCGGGGCTGCCTGTGGGCGCGATCGTCGTTCAAGCTCGGCCATGACGACGGCTTGATTCGCCTCTGCACCGTTGCCTGTCCGGCCAGGGATGCCGACGGAAGCATTATCCGTAGAGTGGTGCCGGATGATCTGGACTGGGCCAAGGAGAAGAGATCGGCTGACGCTATCCCCAGACAGTCTTGTTTAGGGTAGGAGTCCCCGGGGGCTGGAACTAGGGGCTGGAGAGCCATGTCTTGCCGCCTGGTTGCAATGGACCATGGCGCGTGTGTCATGGTGTAGAGCCGTCATGAAAGGATGACATGGTACGAAGGTTCCGCCCAAAAGAAAGTCAAGGACGCGATGACTTCGTACTTGATATATATTGATTAAAGCAAACTACGGAAGGCCATAGCTACATATGTTTCAAAACCTCGACATGGCCGAACAACCTATCTACGCCTACACCAATATATAGATAAAATAGGCGCTAAAATGGCGATAAGCAGCCCGATAAGGGCCTCCCCCTTTAAATAATATAAAAAGAAATTATAATATAATTCTATTAAAATAGATTATTATATAAAATATTATTTAGGTACGCTTATATAAAAACTTACTATAAATTCTAGCTAAAAGGGGGGTAAAAGGGGATAAGTAGCCCGATAAGGGCCTCCCCCTTTAAATAATATAAAAAGAAATTATAATATAATTATTAATTAGTTAAATAAATAAAAGGGGTTGTAAACTAGCTGGATTAGTCTATATTAGTTCTATCTAGCTAAGGCGAAGAAGAGCGGAAAAGGGGCCCCTTTATGCGTTTTAACCGAGCCCGTCCTAGGCTCTAAAAGGGGCCTAGTCGGGGCACGTAATGCCCCCGATAATGCTATTATTGGGGCCTTAATAAGGGTTATAACTTATAACCCTCTTCCTCCCTTATATAACTAGATTAGTCTAATAAATACGCTATATAATTATAACTATTAGATAGGCTTTAAGGTCGACCTTTTAGATAAATAGGTTAGTTATTATATTCTATATAATCTAGCTAAGGAAGAGGGGAAGGTCTCGTAGAGATATAGCCTTATTGCGTGCAGGTAATTACGTAGATTACGTAGCTATAACTATCTCATACGTATCCTTTATCCCTTATTCCTATACTAGCAGTCTTTATAAGATAATAATAATAATAAAAGAAGAAAGAACCCGGTTTTTCCTACTAAATAAAGGTTCGCAATAGATAAAGGAAAAAGGGCCGGTTAGGCCGTATAATGCAATAAAGGAAAGAGGGCCGTTTAAGCCGTATAATATAAGGAGCGTAAGGCGGCTGCTAAAGCGTTGCAAAAGGCGTTATAAGAGCGTTATAAAGGGCGTTAGTATTGCAAAAGGCGTTATAAAAGCGTTAGTTATTACAACGGGCGTTATAAATCGTATTATAAAGGGCGTTTATATTACAACGGGCGTTGTTAGTAGTATTATAAGGGGCGTTGTAAAAAGCGCTAGCGTTATAAAGAGTATTGCTAAAAGCGTTGCTAAAGATATAGAAAAGAGCGTAGAAAATAGGGCGAATTCGAGGGAAAAAGCAAGGCGAATTTAAGGTAACGAGCGTTAGGAAAAGAAAGGGCTAGTAATACAACGATTAGCTACGGGCTGCTGCTTACGGCGGCGGCGTTAAAGTCCTTAACGAGGGCTATTAAAGTCTTTAATAAAGGCTATTAAATCGCTGCGTGCGTTAAAGTCCTTAATAATGCCGTATTTATGCCCTTAACGAGGGCTATTAAATCATCGTATAGGCTTAAAAGCAGCGTGCGGGCTTATAGTTAACTTAGTCGTTAAAGTAAGCAACTAGTGACTTTTGTTTTCGTAGCTTAAGGCAGTAAGCGGACTATATTCTTAGTGCTTAAGGTAGTAAGCGGACTATATTCTCGTATATAGGCGAAGTAGGTCTTTTGCCGGGTTAAAATAGCACGCGGCTAGGTTAATATAAGGTCTTCTTTAGTACTATAAAGAGTAAAGCAAGTAGGCAAGCATATACTAGCAGTTCTTTAAATAGTAAAGAACAACTAGCAGGCTAGGCTTAAAGCAATAAGCGGACTATATATATATATATGCTAGGTCGGAAGACGGCGGGGTGTTTATCGTATATAAGGGTCTTCGCGATGCTTATCGGAAGTAGGCGGCGGGCTTTTAAGGCGAGTAGTCTAACGAGAGAGTCGGGCTCGTACTTATCTAGTGCGCCGTTAAAAGAGCTTTCTTAAGGGAGTATAAGCTCTTTAGCGGTTAATAAGGGTTGCTCGAACTAGCTAGTAAAGGTATTAAGGTTATCGGTCGTAAGGTTCTTTACGATAGTCTTATCGGAAGCAAGCGGCGGGCTTTCTAGTATATTATTTATTTAATATAGCTTCTTCGTCTCTTTCTTTAGTTTATAGGCCGAGACTATAGATAAAGCTAGAATCTATAATATTACGTTCTCCTTAAAAGGGCAGTAACGTTAGCGGACTCGCTTAGCATAAAATCCTCGTAAAGGTCGTAAAACGGGTTTACTATACGAGCTATCCTAAGTGTCTATTACGGGCTACGCCGTAGTACGTACTACGGCTATGCCGTAGTAGGCGCTTAGGTCAGCCGCTATATAGGCCCGGCATTAAGCCGGCTACTAGCACGTATAGCCTAGCAATGCCTTAGACGAAGGCACGGTCGGGCCGACATAGGGCCTATATAAGGGCAAGGCGCATATATAAAACCCATAGGAAAGGCGAGCTATAGCGGGCTCTTCTTCCTCTCCTCCTTAGCTTTAGATAGTCAATTATCTAGCTACGCAGTATTAAGTTAAACCCTATGCCGGCCCCTTATATATCTAAAGCTCTTATAATAGACGCCGTAATAGTAGACAACCGCGCCGATACCGATATAGCGTAGGCCTTAGACGAGATTACGCTTAAGGCCGAGTTAGATCGAATTTAAGAGGTATAGGCAGCCGCTATAAAGCGCGTCTAAGCAATAGACGCGATATAGTAGGAAGCAATTATAAGGTTAATAGACGTTATCTCGTCTCTTATAGAACGGCTAAATTAGATACCGCCGACCGCCTCCGCCCCCGATATAACCCTAGGTCCGTCGATAATACTACCTAACGTAGGGACGGAGAATACCTAGCTCTTGCCGAAGACCCCGCTAAACCGGAAACCACTCCCGTCGCTAAGTAAGTTCGACGGCTAGCGGCGCTACTACGCCGCGTAGTTATACTAAATAAAAGAGAAGTACGAGTTAGACTAAGGCTTTTTCCTAACCAACCGGGAGATCTTTTATTTAATCTACGTATACTTAGATATATTACCCTAGTAGACTATAGCGACCTTTTATAGCTAGGGCGATATATACTAGTACGACCTAGTGAAATTCTTAGAATACCTTAATAGCGTATACCTTAACGTAGACCTTTAGCTATAAGCTACGACGGCCTTACGTACTATAAAGTAAGGCGACTACTAGACCTTTACTACCTTTATGCCTAAGTTCGAATAGAAGCTAGTAGAAGCCGGCGGTAGCTCGTAGGAGCCTAAGGTAAAGATTATCTTCCTTAAGGGCACTTTAAACTTACGCCTCCGTATAGCCCTAGTAACCGTAGAGCTGCCGAAGGATAGCTTCTATAAGTTCTATATAAAGGTAGCTTAGATCGCGGCTAAAATCGAGCGCCTATATAGCGCCCCTACTTAAAGGAGCGGCCGCGGCCGTAGTTATCTAGTTGCAAAAGGAAACGGCTAAGATACCAAAGGCGATACTACGATAACGGGAGTTAGAGGGGTTAGTGCCCCTTATAGTAGCGGTACTATCTAAGGCGGTAGAGGCCGAGGTAAGGGAAAGTCCTCGTTAGGATTAAGAGCTTACGAAGTATACGCTAAGACCGGCCACCGGGCGTTTAAGTATCCGGATAAGAAAGGTAGAGGCCCTTAACAACCGCCTCTAAAGGTCTAAGGCATATAGCCGTAGGGCGAAGTCATCGGGGAGGTAGATAATAGTAACGACTTAGGAAACGAGTAACCCCCTAGCGAAGTTAGGCTAAGAGGGTAGACGAAGCTATGCGCTCTAAAGGTATAGTTTACTTCGATATAAATATTAACGGCATTAAGGAGCGTATCTTCGCTTATATCGTTTAAGGCCTTAGCTAGGACGTATTTTTAAGCCGCCCTTAGATAAGAAGGAACTACGTTACCTATATCGCAAAGAATAACACGATTTAGCATAGGAAGGCCGATATTTAGATTCGATTGTTAGGCTAGGCTAAGCCGGCCTAGATCCGGCGCTTAAAATACGCGAAGCTAGTCTTAGCGTCGGTGTTCGCCGCCGAGATAAGACGGCTTAAGCGGCGATAAGGAGATATAGGCGTAGTAAAGGCGATCTCGTTAAAGGAGATTAAATAGGCGTTAGAGCTAAAGAAGCCGGTTAACCCGGCGGACTATATCCCGGCGGACTTACTTTAGGACTTCCCCGACCTCTTTACGCTAGATAAGTCTATAATACTACCGCTATTCCGGCTAAGGGTAGACTATAAGATCTATTTAGAGCTAACCCTAAAGGGCGGCGAGCTACGGCTGCCTTAGGGCCTATTATATAATATATCGAGAGAGGAGTTGCTAATCCTAAAGAAGACGTTAATAGACCTCCTTAACTATAGATTTATCTAAGCTAGTAGCTCGGCGGTAGTAGCGCTAGTATTATTCGTAAAGAAGCCTAATTAAGGCATTTGGTTCTACTACGACTACTAGGCCTTTAATAAGATTATAAAGCGGGATTAGTACGCGCCGCTATTAATCGCCGAGACGCTTAATAACTTAGCGAAGGCGAAGTAGTTTACTAAGCTTAACGTCGTCGCGGCGTTCTATAAAATCCGTATCGCTTAAAGCCACGAGTATAAGACCGCCTTTCGCACGCGGCTAGGTCTTTTCGAGTAGAGGGTATACCTATTCGGGCTTACCGGGACCCCGGCAACCTTCTAACGGTATCTTAATTCTACGCTCTAGCGGTTCCTTAACGACTTCGTTACGGCGTTTATAGATAATATCCTCGTTTACTCCTTTAGGTCGAAAAAGGACTATTAGCAAAAGGTCCGCCTCGTGCTTAAAACGCTACGCGATATAGGGTTATACCTAGACCTAAAGAAGTGCGAGTTCTATATAAAATAGGTAAAATACCTTAGCTTTATTATAACGGCCGGACGGGGAATTAGTTACGACCTAGATAAGCTTTATGCTATCCGCGAGTAGAAGGCATTAACTAACGTACGGGGCGTATAAAGCTTCCTTAGATTCGCTAACTACTACCGTATTTTTGTTCTACTCTATACGTATATAGCTTAAGCCTTAGATACGTTATATAAGAAGGGGGTATAGTTCCGGTAGGGGGCGGTCGAAAAGCAAGCGTTCCTCTGTCTAAAGCAATTATTCTATAAAGCGCTAGTCTTTACGTAGTAGGATCCCTTACTAGAGACGTTCCTTAAGACCGATAGCTCTAGCTTTGCTATAGGTAGCGTGCTAATATAGGTTAGCTATAATAGGACGTAATACGCGGTCGGATACTTCTCTAAACGAATAAACCCTACCGAGTTTAACTACTTAATCTATAATAAAGAGATGCTAGCAATTATCCGTTGCCTAGCCTTTTAGAGGGCTAAACTTTAGAACAATCGGCGGTTTACGATCCTTATAGACTACGATAACCTAAAGTATTTTATAATAAAGCGGACGTTAAATAAGCGCTAAAGTCGTTAGGCCTTAGAACTTTTAATCTATAATTTCGCACTAACGTACCGTCCGGGCAGTTAGGCGGTCGTCCTAAATATATTATCTCGCTGAGAATAGGATAAGCCCTTTAGGTTTAAAGACGCCCGCGAATAAGGACGGGTAGTCTAGCTCTTACCCGATAGGTGCGTCTTTAATACAGCACGAGTTCTAGAGGGGGATCCGTCGTACCGCCTTCGATAGGACGACTCGCTGCGTCCGGACGAGGCCTTATATTCCCTTAATATTAATAATCAACGGCCTTACATAAGGCCTATAGTAGGACGAATCGGAGTAATATAGGCGCTAGAATAAGCGCTAGTATTCCTAGACGACGCTTTATAACGTTAGTAGGAGACGATAGTAGCCTAGGATTATAAGTACTAGGCTGCCTTTAAGGCGGTATAGAAAGGAGAGCGACGCTTCCCGCCGTAGCTCGAGCTTAAGACGTAAATCGCTAAGTGCTCGATCGACCTTAGTAACCGTCTTTGCTTTCGTAACCGCATTTAGGTGCCCGGCGAGGATAGTATGCTTCGCACTAATATTATCTAATAGATATATAACTCGCGAGCAAACGGCCACCTAGGGAGAGACGGGACGATTATAGTAGTTTCCTAGCAGTTCTTTTAGCTAGGCTAATTATAGGACGTTTAAAGGTTTATTTAGAACTACGACGTATATAGTTAGAGTTATATCTAGCGCTAGATAAAAAAGGGAATACTAAAGCCGCTGCCCGTCCCCGATTAGCTATAGGCATACCTCTCGATAGACTTTATAATAGACTTCCTAAGTTCTACGAAAAGCGGCGCCCGGTATTTATAGGTAATCGTTAACCGTTTAATAAAAGCGGTAACGTTAGAAGCGATAGAGACTATAAACGTAAAGGCATACGCCGCGAGGTTCCTTAAGAAAAGAAAGAAAAGAGGAAGAGAACCTAGGGGAAGGGCGAGCTTTTATAGCGGTAGGAGGGGCAGAAAAAGCGTTACCCCGCTCGGCAGTAAGGCGGAGCGTAACGTTATTTCTATTAAAGGGGGAAGGGACTAATATTACGGGCTGCGCTATAGTACGTACTACGGCTATACCGCAGTAAGCGCTTAGGTTAGCTACTACGTAAGCCCGGCATCGAGCCGGCTACTAGCACGTATAGCCTAGCAATGCCTTAGACGAGGGCACGGTCGGGCCGACATAGGGCCTATATAGGGGCAAGGCGCATATATAAAACCCACGGGAAGGGCGAGCTACGGCGGGCTCTTCTTCCTCTCCTCCTTAGCTTTAGATAGTTAATTGTCTAGCTACGCAGTGTTAAGTTAAACCCTATGCCGGCCCCTTATAGTATCGGACTAATCTAGTTATATAAGGAGAAAAGGGGTTATAAGTTATAACCCCTAATAACCCCGACGATAACGCCGTTATTAGCCTTGTTATAACCCGGGCAATAGCCTCGTTATAACCCTAATAACAGCGTTAGTAGCTAGGTCACGTGCTCCTAACAAGGCTCTATTAGGCGCCCGGCTAAGCCGGGCAAGCTCTTCGTAGTACTTATAAAGGGGCCCCCTTTTCCCCCTTTCTAGCTAGTAAGATAAGAGAATAGAACCTAATGCACCTAACCTAATTAGTATAATAGGTTTACCTTCCGGCCGCTTTACGTAGTAGAGCCCTACTAATACTAATTAGTAATTAAAACGCTTAATTATAGATAAGCTAGGTAGAAGAGATAGACTCCTTAACCCTCGAACGTGCGACGGATCCGATTAAATAGTCATTTTTGACCTACGATCCTAATCCGTACACTTAGAGAGGGCTATTTATGCTAAGAACAAAGAACCTTCCCGAACTAGAGCGACACAGCTTTCGCAAGCCGCTAAAGAGACTTCCTAAGCTCCCTTTAACGGATTACCGCTTTAATAAAGCCTATAACTATTAAGAAGAGTGCGTTAATAACACTAATAAGGGTGTTAAACAGCTACCCTTAAAGGAACCGCTTTAATAAAGCCTATGCTATTAAGGAATAGTGCGTTTTTTACGACGCTAACCCTATCGCGAAGACCCCCTCGCGAACCCCGTTAAACACTCCCGATAGCCTACGGGATATACGATTAATACGAGCTATTTAATCACGACCCTCGCGTAAAGACCCTTACGTACGATAAACACCCTACCGTCTTTCCGACCCGGCATTACATATAGTCCGCTTGCTGCCCTAAGCTTCCTTTAATAAGAATATAATATCAACCTCGGCCTAGACACTATTCCCGGAGGAAGAAAACCCCCTTAGCCACCTCGTATATAAGCTATTCTATAAATATGTCGATATAAGCCGCTAGGAGGTAGATGCGACGCTAGACGACGATGTTATCGCCGTTACGACCTATACGGCTCGATTCCTCGCCGTCTCGGACAATAGCATCTACATTAACGGCCCCTAGCTCTTCGACGACTTCTAGGAATACTTCGAAGGATAGATAGAGGCAACGTAGAATAAAGTCTAGAAGGAATATACGAAGGCGCTAAAGACCCTCTTAAGAAGGCGTAGGATCTTTCTAAAACGTCGAAACGACCGTTAGACCGGCTCGAACGCGGCGTAATTAGCCGCTTTGCTAGAATTCGACGAGCCGCTAATCTAGCCTACCAACGAGTTCTTAACGACCTAATTCGATATCGGAATAGCAGCTTATGTCGGAATAGCAGCTTATGCTAAACAAACAGCTACTACCGCCGCCGTCGCATCGTTAGTTCCGCTATCGCCTTTTCCTACCGCTGCTTTAACGGCTACGCCCTCGTTAGCCCCGGCTTCCGCTATTTAAAAAGCCGTAAGAATATCGTTGCCCGTATTATCGCCCGTTATCCCGCCGCTAGTTATTCCCGGCCCGCCTCCGCTAGTTATTCCCGGCCCGTTCGTCCCTTAGGTTCCCTAGGCTCCGCAATATATAGTCTATCCGATAAGTCACTAGTTTCGGCACTTTAAATTCGTCCCGACTGCTTAACCGTTCTAGCCTACCGCCGTTCCTACCGCCGTTCCTACCGCCGTTCCCTAAGGCTTTATCCCTACTACTACTCTTATCCCCGTCTTCCCCCTTAAGGCATATACAATAATGCTACCTCCTAAGGTCCTAAACGTCCCTACCGATAGGAACCTCGTAATGCAATTTGCTAAGGTCTAGAGGAAGGACTATAACTATATAGGAGAGCTATATAATATCTTAGACGATAAGGTCCGGCTTTTTATACGGACCTACTATAGCCTCCGAATCGCACTAGGCTAATTTTATAGACTAATTGTTTAAATCCTTGCCGGCCGTGCCGAGGACTACTATATCCGGCAGATTAATTAGTCTACGGCTACGTTCTAGGCAGTATACAATGCCTTTAAACGCCGTTTCGATATTAACTAGCAATAGTACTTTACGGAGTAGACTATAACGTTATTTTAGAAGCTTTAGATATAGAATCCCGGCAAGCCCCTTTAAGAAGTGCTTAAGCTACTATTTAATAAGTTATAGCTCTACTAACGTGCCCTTAGCCCTACTTTTGTAGGAGATATCCCCTTGCGACTAGCTATCACAAACGCTTATTAAGGCGTTCCGGAACTTAAGCAGGCCCTCTTTCGTCCGGCTAAACGGGTAGAAGAGCTATTTTCCGACCTTCGCTCGTGCCTCGAAACGCACCTCGCACGCCGCCCCGACTAGCAATACTTTAACCAACGCGGCCGTGCGAGAGGTCGTATAGGCTCCGGACGATAACAATACGGCTACGTTCTAAGTAAAGAGGATAACGACGATAATAGGACTAACGAGTTCGGCTAGCTAACCCTTTTAGACACTCCCTAGTCCCCGAGATAACGTCTTTGCCTTTATTTTTATTCTTTATTTAAAGACTGCTAGTGTGTTTATTGTTTTCCCCTTATTCTCTATTTTTCCTACTTCGACCCGGCAACGATATATCCCGGCCCTGCCTTAACCTTACGTCGCACCGGTTACGTTCTATTCCGGCCCGAATACGCTCTTTTAATCCTTTTGCGATTTATATTTATTATTTATATTCATTAGGCATTTTAGCCTAATATGCATTTTCTTCTTCTTTCGTACGTTATAAAGGTTATTATAACGTTGTTTCGGCCGGATCTATAATAATAATAACGGCCTGTTTAACCGGGCTATAGATCCCTATTTTTCCCTTCTTTATTCGTTAGCCGGATCCGAGATAACAATACGGCCCGTTTAATCGGGCTATAGATTCTATTTCTATTCGTTATATTCGATTAGTCCGTTAATACGCTTTACAGCCTCTTAAAGAAGAACTGCTAGTATCGGACTAATCTAGTTATATAAGGAGGAAAGAGGTTATAAGTTATAACCCTTAATAACCCCGACGATAACGCCGTTATTAGCCTCGTTATAACCCGGGCAATAGCCTCGTTATAACCCTAATAACAGCGTTAGTAGCTAGGTCACGTGCTCCTAACAAGGCTCTATTAGGCGCCCGGCTAAGCCGGGCAGGCTCTTCGCAGCACTTATAAAAGGGCCCCCTTTTCCCCCTTTCTAGCTAGTAAGACAAGAGAATAAAACCTAATGCACCTAACCTAATTAGTGCAATAGGTTTACCTTCCGGCCGCTCTACGTAGTAGAGCCCTGCTAATACTAAGGATTATATATCTTATCTCTTCTATCCTTACTAATCTATAATTAAGCCGAGTTAATTACTAATTAGTATTAGATAGGCTTTAGGGTCGACCTTTTAAGTAAACGGGTTAGTTATTATATTCTATATAATCTAGCTAAGGAAGAAGGGAAGGTCTAGTAGAGATATAGCCCTATTGCGTATACGTAATTACGTAGATTACGTAGCTATAACTATCTTATATATATCCTTTATCCCTAATTCCTATAATAACCCTTATTGTTAGGTAGTTAAATAAACAAAGGGGGTTATAAACTAGCTAGATTAGTCTATAATATAGTTATCTAGCTAAGGCAAAGAGGAGCGGAAAGGGGGCCCTTTTATACGTCTTAACCGAGCCTGTCGTAGGCTCTAAAGGGAGCCTAGTCGGGGCACGTAACGCTCCCGATAACGCTATTATTAAGGCCTTAATAAAGGTTATAACTTATAACCTTTTTCTCCCTTATATAACTAGATTAGTCCGATACTTATTACCTTATTCTTATATAGAGTCTATAATATAGTAACGACTTTATTCCTAAGTTATATAACTATATTCTTATATATATTACGTTATTTATTAATTCCTATACTTATTTCTATAGTTTTAAAACTTATATAAAGTTTTTATTATTACTTTTTAAATATACTTATAGGAATAAGGGATATCCGTTCTTTAGGCACGGTTGCAATCCACGTAATTAAATAGATCACGTGTAGGCAACGCCTATACGGATGCGTTATTAACTATACAATGCATCGATCGTATACATTAAGGACCCTAGTAATAGCGTTACTAACTCGGCCGCCCTTACGATAATTAAGTTATTAACTTAATCGCCCTTATAGGCATAGCCCTAACGTTATATACAAGGGCTCGCAAAGGTCCGGCTTCGGGCCTTATTAATATACGCGTTTATAGGCTATATAAAGGGGCTATTTATCGCCCCTTTATTAATAGATTATAGACTAGAATCCAGCTAGTTTACAACCCCTTTGTTTATTTAACTAACTAATACTAATTAGTAATTAAACGATTAATTATAGATTAGTAAGGTAGAAGAGGCAGAGCCTAATCGTCGAAAGTGCACGGATCTATATCCCCCGCGGATGCTATTGCCTATACCTAAAGACGATCCTTTATGCTAAGAATAAGGAACCTACGCGAGTTAGAGCCGACGAAGCTATCACGATATAGCTAGCTCTCGGTAACCGCCGATAAGTTCTATCCTAGCTCTTGCTTAATCCCGTCTCGCTTTAAAGAAGAAAAAGAGTTACTTTAAGCAATAGTGCGTCTATAACGTAAGATAACCTTCGTAACGACTCTCGCGATCCCCTTTCTTAATAATAATAGTGTAATCTATTTAATTATATAATATCGGACCCTACCGATAACCCTAACGCTCCCGGTCCCGTACTAAAAGCACCTAAGACTGCCGATAACCCCCTTCCCGGTTGGCTAAGCGGTATCGGTATCTTTAGCTCGTTTTAGAATAAAACCGACATTGCCTTTTAAGAGACAGACGTCTCCTATAATAATATAAGCGAGAAGGCAGTAATAACTTATATAGCCCGATTTATTATTATTAATAATAGCATAAGCATTTATAGGTACGAACTATTCCTAGACTTCTAGGACTACTTTAATAGGTAGATAGAGGCTATATAGAACCGTAGAGATAAGTATTTTAAGAAAGCCCTTAAATCCTTCTTACGGTCCTATAGGATTTAGACCGGCGCCCTAAATCTTAGCTTCCTAGCATTGTTTTTAATGCTTTAGCGATAGCAAATTCCCCTAATTTGGCCTAAGGACGAACTACCCTTAGAATAGTTAAAGTTCTACGACGAGCGAACCTAGGAGTTTGTAAGGAATACGTCCGTCGTAGCCCCGGCTGCCGTAACTAACCCTCCTTCTCTAGTCGCCCTAGGCACGGCCCTAACGGCGCCTCTCGCTGCCTTAACCCCGGCTCTTATAGCAACCTTTACGATAGCCCTATCGACGCCCGCGGCCGTCCCCCCTACGCCTCCGACCGCCCCGGCAGTTATATTCGCGCTAGAACCCTCCTTTGCCCTAACAACCTCGATACGTACTACCTCCGTCGATCCCGGCACGTACCCGCGAGATTAAATGCCCGGCATATTCCTAAACCCTTAGGCCCTCCCGTTCCGAGATATATTAGAAACGCTAATAATACTTTACCTAACCTCGTACTAGTTCTTTAAGACCCCTCCGATTAATATAACGGCAAAGGTAGCCTATACAATAGTCCCCCCTTACGACGTTCCGAACGAGGAGATAGACGTAGACCTCCCGTAAAAGTTTATTAAGTTATAGGATAAAAGTAAGAATTATATAAGAGAGCCCTATAATATTCTTAACGATAAAGTCCGTATCTTTACGGACGTTTATTATATAGTTAAAGCCCGGCCTAGCTATTTCTATACCCTCTTCCCCTAGATCCTTACCGGCTAAGCCTAGGACTACTATATCTAGTATATAAAGTAAGATAGTATATTTAGGCAAGCCTACGACCTACTAAAGGCTTACTTCGACACCGAAGTAAACTATTAGCACTATTAGGTAGATTAAAGCACTATAACTTTTAAAAAGCTACGAGTTAAGCATCTAAATAAGACCTAATAGGAAGTCCTATAGACCCTTTTTAATAAGCTATAACGATATTAACGCGCCTTAGGATTTAAGTTCGCTAGAGACCTCCCCCTTCGCACTATATTGCTTAATGTATGCCGAAACGTCCTAGAATTTAGCTACACGCTATATAACCCCTTTAAGACTACGAAAAAGCTATTCTCTGTACTACGTTCCTCCCTAAAGACCTATCTATCGATATAGGCTAAGAACGGTACGTCCGGCACGTTTATATAATATCGTAATAAGGTAATAAATATAAATAATAAATACAATTTATTAAGCGTATTCTATACCGACCGAAGATATACTAACAACCGCGGCAACGGCCGTAGATTTAGCGGAAGCAGCGGATAAAGCTACCGTAGCCCTTATAGCGGCGGTAGTAGCTTTAGCAACCGCTAATAGTCGAAGAAATGCTTCGTTTATTAGAAGGAAGGATGCTAGTCGATAAAGCATACCCTATAGGAACGAGCTAGGTCTAAGGCTTAATACTACGCTTAATGCCTACTAACCGGCAACCTTAGCATAGGATTTAAGGCCTATCTTACTAAATATAAAGGTAATAAGACTCTATAGGCCGCTATTAAGTAGCGTAACGATAAGGCTAGTAACGACGAAGAACTAACTAAGTGGTAAGCTTTATAAATCCTATATTAGTAGTCCTTTAACTATTTAATTACGGGCGAAGACGTATAAGGGATAGACTAGTTAAGCGTCCCGGCTACATAATTCGTCTTTAACTATTACTTAAAGGACCGCTTTTACGGCATCCTTATAGACACCGGAGCAGCTATAGTTTTTACAGTAGGTTAAGACTAATATCTCGCCCTATAATAAGAAGACCCGTCTATTATACTCGACGAGTCTACCGCCGGCTAGGCCTATATTAAATTCGGCAGCGGCGAGGACGTACGTTCCCTCGGCTCCGTTGCCCTTAAGACCCCTATCGGCCGTATTACGTTCTATGTGCTAAGAATAACGACCCCCTTCCTCCTCTGCCTAGCTAATATAAATCGCTTAGGCGTATACGTTAATAATACCACCGATATAATTATCGGTCCCGGTATTAGCGTCCTTATTATTCGTAAATAGGGATATCTATAGTTCTTCTTTAGTAAGGAAGAGAACGCAATCGCCTTCTTAACTAAAGCCGAGATATAAACGCTCTACCGCCGATTTAGCCACCCGGCCGTTAATAGACTTTACTACCTATTAAAATAAGTAAGGCATAACGATATCTTAGTAGAAACACTCGAGGATATCTTAAAATTCTACTATTACTGCTAGCTCTACGCGCCGGCCCCCTAGAGGTTTAGGTTTATACTAAAGGATAACTAAGAATTTAATTTCGAGGTCGTCGTCGATATAATATACCTAAAGGTCGGTAGCAGCACCCGCCTAATGCTATACGCGGTCGATACCGCGATATCTTTCTAAAGAGCGTAATTCCTCCCGTCTATATCGGCTAAAGATATATAGGAAACACTTAGGGCTTTATAGATCGATATATACCTCGGCCCCCCTAACTTTATCTAATATAACGCGGGCATTAACTTCGCCTCGACTGAGTTTCGTAATAAGGCTTGTATTATAGGTATTACATATACCTAGATCCCCGTTAAAGCATATTAGTCTATAGGTAAGGTTAAAAGGTACTATAGCCCGCTCCGTCGTGCGTTTAAAATAATATACGCCGAAATCGGTAGGATAACGGCCTTTAAATCCGTCCTATAAATAGCTATTAAAGCCGTAAATAATATAGTAGGACTAAACGGCCTCGTCCTTACGCTCCTCGTCTTTAGAGTATACCTATAGATAACTTAGGACTCCCCTCCTTCGGCAACTACGGTATAAAGAGCCGCGACTATTTAAAAGGCTATAAAAGCCTTACGGCAGCTCGCCGCCGCGCGATAAGTTAGGGATAGCCTATAAGCTCGAAACGGCCCCTTAACCTTTAATACGCTATTATTACCGCTATAGAGTAAAGTCCGCGTCTAGAGAGAGAAGCGAGGATAGTAAGGTCTATATAAGATTGCCTTTATTAACGGCTATAACGTTACTATTAAGACCGTTAACGGCCCGGTAGTCTTCCGTTCTACCTTTATATAGCCGTACTACTATAATAAGGACGATACCCCGGATCCCCCTACCCTCGATAACACAGACACCCTCTCTAAGGTCGATTCCTCTACTCCGGACAAAATTCCCGAGCTAGATCCTTCCCCCTTTCCGGCATAGGTACTACTAGCTCCGCCGTAGCCCCGCAAACGCGGACGTCCCCCGGGCTTAAGGAATAAGCTAAAGACCGTAACCTTTTATAATTAATTCCTCGTTAAAAAGGAAGAAGATATACTACGGCTATCGACTAAGCTACGCAATAACGGCGTTATTACTACACCTAGCGCCCCTTTCGAAGAATTAGACTAATAGGAGATTAACGATCTCGTAGCCCGCGGGGTATTTAGCTTCGAATAATACGACGAGTTAATCTATAGGTCTTATCGCTTATTTCGATCCCGAATAGTCCGGGAAGTAAAAGGTCGTAACGTTAAACTATACGAGAAGTCCCGACTAGTAATCTAAGGCTATAGCGATATAGAGAAAAGCTCGCTCCTAACCTATTCCCTTACTATTTAACGTATTAGCTAGCGCTTAATCCTAGCCCTTACCCCCGCCTTACTTCGCTAAGACATAAGCTTATCTCTCCGCGATATTATATAAGCTTATCCCTAAGCTTAAATAGAGCTTAATTAGATAGTATTAGCGGCTCTTCTAATAGAACTCTAGGGTAAGTACCTAAAGGGCACTATTATAAGAGTTATTAGACCGTTATATAGGCTTATAGAAGCCGGTGTATATTAGTAGAAAACCTACTATAAGCACTACGTTAAGAGCCTTAATATAGCTCCCTCTATATATAACTCGTGCCTTTTAATTATAAACTAAGGTCCCGACGACTTTAGCCTCGTCGGAATATAGACCGATAACACCCTAATACTCGGTTTAGACACCTTTTCGGCCTAAGAAGAAAAAGAGCTTGAGATAGCCTAATTTCGCGCTAAGCCGAAGGCTTAAATAACCCTAGGGAATGCTATAGACTTTAATAAAGCAAAACTAACGCTTTAAGACGACGTTCTACTCCTATAGTAGAAGGGATAGGCCTTAAGGATCGAGGTAGTCGACTTACGGGCTTGTGATAAAGCCTAGCAGTACCTTAAGCAACGCGCTCGTGCTACGTACGTCGCCTCTATCTATTAGCCTAAGGCCTTATTCGATATCTCCGTAGCAGCCTAGGTCTAAGCCCCCGAAGAAAAGGATTATAACATCCTTAATAAGCGCCTTTAGTAGTAGATCGACTATTAGCAACGTAGACTTACGTACCGACTAATTAATCTTAAGACCGCTAAGCTCGTAGTATTTACGGATAGCTTATTCGTAAACAACCAAGACCTTTCGTCTTAGTTAGGCTTTATTATTACGCTCGTTAATAAGACCGAGCGTACGGATACGTACTTCCGGGTTAATAGCAATATTATATATTAAAGCTCGACGAAGTATAAGCGAGTAACCCGTAGTATTCTTACGAGCGAGATCTACGGCATAGTTAACGGCGTAGACCTTAGTATCTCCCTTATTACGACCCTCCGTATAGTTATAGAACGGCTTTAGCTCCTACCGATCCCTCTTATTATATATACTAACTTATACTCCCTCTACGAATGCCTTATTAAGCTCGGTACTACGAAGGAGAAACGCCTAATAATCGATATTATAGCGTTGCGTTAGTCGTATAAGCGACGGGAGATTAAGGAGATTAGGTAGATCTATAGGGAAGATAACCCCGCCGACGCTATAATAAAGGCATCGCTAAATAAGGCCCTCGAACGCCTTATTAATATAAATAGCCTCTCGATTAAGATAGAAGCCTTCGTCCTTCGCCTATAGCGACTAACGGTATTCCCTTTATTCTACCCCTTTTTTATTTATATTTATTAAATGTATTTATTAGGTCTTCTACCTAATATATCGTTCTTTCTATCTCCCCTTGTTTAGATTATAGGCTTGCTGTTTAGCAACTATAAAGAAAAGTTGCTAGTATAGGAATAAGGGATATCCGTTCTTTAGGCATAGTTGCAATCCACGTGATTAAATAGATTACGTACGGGCAACGCCTACACAGATGCGTTATTAACCACACAATGCATCGATCGTATGCATTAGGGACCTTAGTAATAGCGTTACTAACTCGGCCGCCCTTACGATAATTAAGTTATTAACTTAATCGCCCTTATAGGCATAGCCCTAACGTTATATACAAGGGCTCGCAAAGGTCCGGCTTCGGGCCCTATTAATGTACGCGTTTGTAGGCTATATAAAGGGGCTATTCGTCGCCCCTTTGTTAATAGATTATAGACTAGGATCTAGCTAGTTTATAACCCCTTTGTTTGTTTAACTAACTAACAATACTCTAATATATTAGTACTAATAGAAAAAGGTTTTTATATAACTTTTCTATTTATAGAAATTTATATTATATAAAGTTTTATAAGATAGGGGGGGTAGGGGGGGGACATTACCCCTATGGCCTTTTTTATTTCCCCCCCTAGGTGCTCGTAGGGATTTTCGGCCACGTCGAGGTTTTAAAACACACATTGATTGCCTGGTCCTTTTTGACTTGAGTTTTGCTTCGAGATTGCGGGTCTAGGGTAGCCAGCCCATGGGGTCTGGGCTAACCCCACTAAAAACTCCACAGAAAAAGAGCTTCATCAACAAACTCGGACAAAGATCTCCGGCACCTCAACCGACAGCCTGCCAACCGCAGCAACAGCCCTTCGACTATGGCGCGCGACGATGAGGATCCTAAGAATGAGGGCACTCCTGCTCAGGATACCAACACCAAGCCTGCGGCCGAGTCTGCTGCCCCGAACGAACCCAGTGCCGCCGCTGGTCATGGCGCCAACAAGGAGCAGCAGCAGCGGCAGCAGCACAGCAAGAAGCGCGGAGACGTTGGACGGAGCGAACGAAAGTGCGATGCCCCTCCCTCGCCTCGAAAACCCCCCCGGGCCACCGGAGCTGGCTGACCAGGCAAACTGCGATAGGCGCCAGCAAAAGGCCGACGGCAAAGGCAAGAAGCGAGACGACTGGCGCGAGTTCAAGCGGCGCAAGGTGAATGCCATAGGCGAGTCGGTCGAGGGCGACAAGACCAAGAACCCCTTCTCCAACGAGGAGATTGCCGCCGAGGAGCGCCGTCCGAAACGCAAGGTGGCCGTCATGATCGGCTACGCCGGCACCGGCTATCGAGGCATGCAGGTCAACGGCGACGAGCCGACGATTGAGCGGGACCTGTTCCAGGCCTTTATCGACGCCGGCGCCATCTCAAAGGCCAACGCAGACGACCCGCGCAAGTCGAGCCTCGCCCGCTGCGCCCGCACCGACAAGGGCGTGCACGCGGCCGGCAACGTCATCAGCCTCAAGCTCATCATCGAGGAAGACGACGTCGTCGAAAAGATCAACGCTCGCCTGCCCGAACAGATCCGCGTCTGGGGCATCCAGCGGACAAACAACAGCTTCAACTGCTACCAGTACTGCGACTCGCGCTGGTACGAGTACCTGTTGCCCAGCTACTGCCTGCTCCCGCCCCACCCGCAGACGTACCTGGGCAAGAAGCTGGTCGAGCTGGCCAAGGAACACGGCGCCGAGGACGAGATGAAGGAGTGCGCGGCCGACGTCGGGGACTTTTGGACAGACGTCGAGGAGAAAGAGATCAAGCCCATTTTGGCCGCGCTGGATCCAGATGTCAGGGCGGCCGTTCTCGAGCGGGTCCACGTCTCGGATGAAGCGGGTGAGACTGAAGGGGTCGAAAAAGAGGCCCCGAATGCCCCGGTCGAAAGGGCGGAGGACGACACACGGGTGGAACAGGGCAAGGCGACGCTCAAGAGCGTCAAGCCCAGAAGCCGCCAACTCGGTCCCGTCGACTTTGCGCTGCGGGACATCAAGGCGGCCTACATCTCGGCCAAGCGGCGGTACCGCATCGGCCCCTCGCGGCTGCAGAAGCTGCAGGCAGCGCTGGATCGGTACGTCGGCACCAACAACTTTCACAACTACACGGTGCAAAAGGCCTTTGGCGACGCGTCGGCCAAGCGGCAAATCAAGTCGTTTGTCGTGGACCCCAAGCCCGTGCTCATTGGCGGCACCGAGTGGCTCTCGCTCAAGGTGCACGGGCAGAGCTTCATGATGCACCAGATCCGCAAAATGGTGGGCATGGCCAGCCTGCTGGTGCGATGCGGGACACGGCTGGGGCGCGTCGACGAGAGCTACGGCGCCCGCAAGATTGCCATTCCCAAGGCGCCGGGTCTGGGGCTGCTGCTGGAGCGGCCCGTGTTTGAAAGCTACAACCGCCGCGCGCGCGACTCGCTGGGCCGGCCGGCGATTGACTTTGACAACTACGACGACAAGCTGCGGGCGTTCAAGGACAAGCACATTTACGCGCGCATTTTCGACGTGGAGGAAAAGGAGAATACGTGAGTAGAGCCCTTGGGAGTCGAGGATTGCGCTGACGTGGTGCAGGTTCCATGCCTTTTTCAACCAGATTGACCAGTTCAGGTCGGACCATTTTCTGTGGGTCACTGCCGGGGGACTGAGCGTAGCTGAGATACTAAAGGGTGCCGGCGGCAAGGTGCAGGAGGACGTGGACAAGCAGCTGGGCGACGAGGACGAGGATCCCGAGGGCGGCGAGGGCTAGCCGTGTGTGGTTTGGACGTGGACGGTTGCGTGCAACGTTCCGCCTTGATAGCCGTGAGAAACAAGGCGGCCGAGGCATCGTAATTCGTTTATTTTGAGGGCAGGAAAGTGTCGAAGAAGCCCATGGGTATCTAAGCTCCAACGCAAACCAAACTCATGCAAACGCCAGCCCAAAACAGCACGCGGCATCGTCACCGCCCCGTCGCCGGCGGCGTGGGTTCGGGAGGCGGCCCCGGCGCGGCTTCAGGGGCGTCCTTGGAGAGGCGGGCCCAGGCACCGCCGTTGCGCTCAGCCAGCGCCTTCATGTCGGCGGCCTCGAGGCCGTTGAGCAGGGCCGAGACGCGGGCGACGTCGCGGTCGAGCTGGGCCTCTCGGGCCTGGTGATGGGGGTCTCCCATGCCGAGGGGGCCAAAGACCCAGAGCTCCTTGATGCGGCGGGACAGGGCGAGGAGTTCCTTGATGGACGAATACTGGAGTTGGAGTCAGGCTCGCATCGTATGTGCAGACGGTGTTGATGTGAATCAGGGACGTACTAGTCCGTCGAATTCCAGCTTGATGGAAATGCCGGCCACGGCCATGGTCTCGGGGGTGGCGTTATTGCGCTCGCCCTCTGCCTGGACGGTGGCCAGCATCACGAGGGTGCGGTAGCGGGTGAGGACGTCGGCGATGAGACGGTTGTGAATGTCTGGGAGCGTCAGTGACTTTGAAGGATATGCTGCAGGCTCGCTGCCTGGGGGTGACATGACGGGGGGGATGGCGTTCCGAGGGGCTCACGTGTCATGATGGTGAGGGACGATGGAGGGAGATGAGCTCACCCATCAAGTTTGAGGAGGCGGGCTGAGAGCGGTCCATTGCGAAGGATGCGATTGGCAGACCATGAAGAGCTCAGCGCCGGGGTGGAGGACTGGGTGGGACGAGCTATTGATGTCGATCCAGGCAGCGGCTTCGAGTCAATACGGCGGCTTCAGTCGATATGAACGAATGTAACGCAGTGGCACGCCCGCCAGCACAGGCAGATATTGCGGCACGATGGAGCTTGGTGGTGGTGAGAGAAATGGCCGTGAAGTGAAGGCGTGAAGTGACTCATGGGGGAAGAGGGAAGATGGAGATTGGGCCCGATTCAGGCAAGTGGCTGATTGTTTCTTCGATTTGTGGGGCGACTTTTGACTTGACTGGTCACCGCCCGCTGGTGGGGCAGAATTTTCTCCGCGACTCTGAGTCCGAGTCAAACTGCGCCAGCATTCTGGCACCTCGAGACAGCCGCCGGAGAATAGGTAGGTATGTGCCGTCTGAATGGGTGGGTTTCATGATGACGGCAGAGGGAGGCGTGTCCGGCCGGCGACTGTCAGCTGGAGCTCGACAGCCAGGCTGCGAGACGGTCAGCGACAAGCCAGGCCGCAATGCGAGTCTCGGTTCAATTGCTCTGCTGCTGATTCGACCTCTTGAAACTAGACGGCATCGAGTCTCGGCATTGGCGCTTACGTTGGGCTCGCTCACCACCACGGACGGGCATTGGGCATTTGTCTCTAGACGACAGGACGGACGACTGCCTGCCCATGCTGCACCTCGAGGCAGCAAACAGCCGGGATAGGCGCCCTCTGCATCTACATGCGCTCTGCTAAGCGCAGCCCCATCCGACGGGACGGGACGATGGTTGAGCGGCCAAATACAGAGTACTACGGACGGCCCGGACGGATGGCCCGGACGGATGGCCCGGACGGATGGCCCGGACGGAGTAGCCGCAGTGCTTGAAGAGGTGAAGAATGCAAACAGGCATCGCCAAAGGGTGGTGATTGTGCATGGGCGGGCTCTGGTTGGATGGAGTAATGGAGAGATCTGCAACATGCTAGCTAGCGCACGCAGTCGATGGGCACCGGCTCCGATGAACCTTTGTCCAACTGGCCCACAGTGCCGAGTACATGTGAATTCTTTTCACCCTTTGTTGGCTGGCATGTTTGCTACAAAGGGGCAAGTTACGGAGCGCCGTAAAATTGAGGTTTATTACATCCATGTTCCGGATTCGGGCGTGTACGGAGTTATAAGTTATAGAGTACGGATACAGTGTACGGAGTATTCGTAGTCCTGCTGAAAGGCTCATTCATTACTTGGTCACAATGACTGGTCATCAATGACTTGTCAATAATGTTTGGTCGTGACAATGCTATTCGAGGCCCTTTCTTTTCTCCGGAAAGCTTGCGGCATGGCACATCAGACGGCGTACTCCGAACACGTCTTGACGACTTTGGCACTACTGACGGGATGAGTATGTACGAATACACACGGAGCGTTATAAGCCTATCCCTGTCAGGGGAAGAGGCCCTGTTTGGGATTGCGCCACTGCTGTCGCTCTTACATATGTTTGCATGTACGGATACACGTGCTGTGTACGAAATGTACCGAGTACAGCGTGAATCATGTTCGTGTCCATGTACAGAGTACTCGGCTGCATCGTCAACGACTGGTATAAGTGAGACAGACCCCCTGAGTGCATCACCGTTGCCTCTATTCCCAGCAAACGCCTGCCGTGGTAGGACTTGTCCAATCAAGCAGTCATGAAGCAGTTGTCGCCATTGTTGGCCTTGCACGCCTGGCGCCAAAACAAAAAAAAAGGTGACTGAGGCCCGTCAGTCAGCCCCTGCGTATTGGTCCGTCAGGGGGGAGGATTGGAAGACGATTTCTTAATTAATTGCCCGTCCCCTCGACGTCCGTCTCTCTCTCTCTTCTGCCTGTGTTGTGTTGCAGCTGCCCTTGCTTATTAGTCCAGCCTTGACTCGAAATCCTCCTCGGTTGCTTCACGGCTCCTCTCACACAGCGCTCCCACACGCCAGCAATGGCCGACGCCGTAGAGTCACCGCCGTGCCAAGAGGCCAAGCGCCCGCAGAGCGTCGATATCCCCCTCGACCGAGTATACACGCCCAAGTCGCCCGCCGTGGACGTGGCCCCCCAATCCTTCCGTCGACACGGGTCCCTGGAGCTCGACGACTACTTCACCGGCCCCAGAGACATTGCCCGGCACTCGAAATGGCCCATCATCCTGCAGCTGCACGGCAGCATCATGCCCAAGCTGATCCTGCCGCTGGCGCTCATATCTCTCTGGGCGTCGGCCATTGTCGTCATCTCGCACAAGGTGTACTACCTCGGCGCCAACTCGGTGCTCCTGACCCTGACGGGCTTCGTCGTGTCGCTGTCGCTGTCGTTCCGGTCCTCGACGGCCTATGAGCGCTACACCGAGGGCCGCAAGTACTGGGCCGCGCTGGTGCAGTCGTCGCAGATCCTGGGCCGCGTCTTCTGGATCCACGCCGCCAACCGGCCCGAGACGGACGCGAGAGAGGCGTTGCTGCAGAAGCTCAGCGCCATGAACCTGCTCGTCGCCTACGCCGTGGCCGTCAAGCACAGCCTGCGCTTCGAGCCCTACACGGCGTATCCCGACCTGCAGAACCTCGTCGGCCACCTCGACACGTTTGCCAGGGCCGCCACCGAGTCCGTGGCCGGCGCCGGCGTGTGCCGCAAGAGGGGCTTCTTCCGCGGCGTCGGCGAATACCTCGGCGTCTCGTTTGCGACGAGCAACCCGCGCAAGATGGTCAAGAAGGCCTCCAAGCCCCTGGGCAACCTGCCCCTCGAGATCCTCAACCGCATCGCCCTGACCACGGACCGTCTCATCGCCAGCGAGCAGCTCCGCGTCCCCATCCACCAGACCATGGCCTTCAACGCCATCCAGGCCCTCAACGACGTCATGACGGGCACGGAGCGCGTCCTGTGCACCCCGCTGCCCATTGCCTACTCGATTGCCATCTCGCAGTCGACGTACCTGTACATCCTGCTGCTGCCGTTCCAGCTGCTGCCGCTGCTGCAGTGGATCGCCATCCCGGCCACCATTGCGGCCTCGTACATCATACTGGGCGTGCTGATGATTGGCCAAGAGATCGAGAACCCCTTTGGCTCCGACGTCAACGACCTGCCGCTCGACAGCTACTGCGACCAAATCGCCGCCGACCTCGACATCATCGCCTCGTTTGACACGCGCGAGCCGCCGAACCCCGTCGCCAGCAGCAGCAGCCACATGCCCCTGTACCCGACCAGCACCGCCCCGGTCGGCGTGTGGATGCAGCGCAGCGAGGAGAAGCTGCGCGAGGCCATCAAGCTGAAGCCCGTCAAGACGTTTGAGGCCAAGAAGTGGGGGACCCAGAAGACGACGGGCGGCAGCAGTGCCTCGACCAGCGTCGCGGGCGACATGGTCTAGCCATGGAGCCGTCTGGCCGCTTCACCATGTTTTCTGTTGTTGGGGCGTCCGGGCCCCTTTGCATTTTCTGGGCATAGCACTGGTTGTAAAAGCGACGGCCACACATTGTATGCGTAAAAGCTGTGGCGTTTCAAATAAAGTCTTTGTGATTTTTATAACTGGCCATGTCTGGACAACGCCTGCGTCTGCCAAGGCTACACCAGGTCGTCGGGAAGCCACTTGAGCAGGACAGACAGAGTGGCGGACAGCAGGATGAGCAGCGCCCAGGCCAGATGGCCGTACAGGATCTGGTTGCGGACGCCAATGGCATACACCATGGTCGACAGGCCCGGCGCAAAGGATCGGATCGCGCTCGCCAGCGTCAGGGCCAGGGCGTTGAGCGTCCCCAGCATGTGCGGATGCGGCGAGATGCTCTGCAGAGCCAGCTGGACGCAGGTAAAGGCCATGCTGACGGCGGGCCCGACGACGGCGGCCACGGAGCCGACCATGTAGAAGCACACGCGCGACGGCTCGCTCCCCTGGCGCAAGAGCAAGTTGAGGACGACGTAGCTGGCAAAGAACCAGGGGTAGGCGAGGGCGCAGATGCGCAGTACCCCCTTTGTGCCCACGCGCCGCTGCAGCCTGGGGAAGACGAGCAGCAGCCACAGCCCCTGGCTGGCGCCCTGCACGGCCAGGTAGAGCGAGATGTCGGCCGAGGCGAAGCCCATGCCCCCCAGCGGGACGGGCGTGAACAGGGCCAGCGGGACGATGGCGGTGAAGACAAAGGCGAGGAGCATGACGTGGCTGTACAGGGCCACGACGATGGCGACGCCGGGCGCCTTGATGAGCTGCCGGATCGTCATGTCGGTCGTCGCGTCTCGCATCTCGCCGCCGCTCGGCCGGCCCTTTTTCCCAAGCGTCTCCTCGAGGAAGAGGGCGCAGCCGACGGCGCCGACGGCGACAATGGCGGCAATGGCGAAGCCGGGCAGGGCGTACGGATAGTCGGCGAAGAAGCCGGCCTCGTCAAACAGGCCGGGCATGTTGCGGGCGGGCTCGGCGAGGAGGCCGCCGACGATGGGGCCGACGAAGACGCCGACGTTGCCGGCGAAGCCGAACCAGCTAAAGGCGAGGGCCTGCGTCTCGGGCGTGCTGTGGTCGCCGATCATGGTGCGCACAATGAGGCCCGAGCCGGAGAAGACGCCGGCCACGCAGCGGTAGAGCAGCATCTGCGGGATGGAGCGGGCCATGCCGAACAGCGCCGGGCCGGCCGTCATGCCAACCAGGCTGAAGACGAGGACGGGCTTGCGGCCGACGCCATCGGCCAGGCGGCCCCAGAGGAGCAGGCAGCACATCTGGGCCAGGGAAAAGACGGACTCGATGAGGCCGCTGTAAAAGCCGACGTCGGACTCGGGCAGCCCGCCGTTGCGCTGCACCATCTGCGCAATGTAGGGGAAGATGGCGAAGAAGGCCACGGGCTCCGTCATCCGCGCGTAGCACAGCAGGAAGATTTGGCCCCGGGGCAGCCGCTCCGCCGTCTTTGCGTGGACGAGACCGGCCTCGGGCTCGGCGTTGCCGGCGAGAAGCCGTGTGGACTCGTCGGCGTCGGCGCCGCTGCGTTGGTCCCGGGGCATCGGGTCCGGGGTGGAGCTCCGAGAGGAGGGTGACATTCGGGGGTTCTCGACGCCGGTCGCCATGTCGAGAGGAGCGCGCTTCTGTTGTTCTCCTACGACGGCTCTTTTTTTTATCCTCCGCCTTCAATCCTTTTCCAACGAGTGCGTGCCTTTAGATTCACCGCTGTTTTGTTGGACGAGGAAGATGGGCCGAGAATTCTTAAAGCCGACCCCCCTAGTACGTCATGGCGCTCTTCGGCCAATGATTCAACACACCGGAGCGCTTTCGGCAGCTTATTTCCTTTGTCAGCATGAAGATCTGCGGTTTCGCCTGCACGGCTTCTATAAAGCCGACAGGAGTACGAATACGAATACGGGGTACGAATACGAAGTACGAGGTACGAGTTAGTACACTCCTGTAGTTGTTCATCCCGCTTGAACCTAGACAATAATTTTCTCTCATGAGAGTTTTGCTGCTCATTTGAATGATATCATTGTTCTTGTCAAGCACCGAACGAGTCAAGGGAAATACTTGTGATTATTCGGATTCGGCAGACCGTTGGATACATGAACCTTTATGTTGTCCACCACTACAATCATATGCGACAACGGATTCCCGTTTCGTCGATGCAGACCTCGGAATTCAATGTGCTTTTAACCCCCGAAAAGTGAAGGGCATAATGGCAGAGCTTAATCTTCTTGGCGGCATATGTGGCCGAATCAACTTGGTCGGGCGTGGTTATTGGTCTGGCTTCGAGTTGGAGTGTACACTGCTCAAGTCCGAGTGAACACTGTTCAAGTTACTGTTCAAGTTCCGCTTCTTTCGCTTGCGGTATTTATACAGCAAGACCCCGGCCAGCACCATTGCGGCAAACGCGCCTGTCAAAGTGTTAGTGATGCGGAAGAGCTCGCACCATGGCGACTTACTAAAGACGCCGGCCGCAATGCCTATTGCCTCGCCGCGGCTCATATTGCCGTGGGAAAGAGCGCCCACGGCATTCTGCGGATCCGCCTTGGGTGTGGGCATTTCCCCCTTTTCTCGCAATGCTGTTGGAGTTGTTGGCAGAGCCACCAATTCACGATTCGCAGTCGGCGCTGGCGAGGAAGACGTCGGCGCTGGTGAGGAAAACGACGACGCTGGTGAGGAAGACGACGACGCAATCGCCGGGGGGACGGTGGAGGGGGGTTTTGCCTGCCCTGCCGTCGGGGTAGGGGTGAGGTTCGGCAAAAACGTCGTAAACTCGTTCACGATGCCATGTTTCAGGGTGAGGATGGATCGAGGCATGAGCTCGTGGCTGACGCCGGACTGTCGAACTTGGAGGGCGTCTCCGACCTCGCGAGCCTGCTTCGACTGTTCGACTCTGGACGGGTGCGGATTGTGTTAGTCAAAGGCAAGGCGGCCCCGACCCGGGAGAGTGGGCTTTGGGTGGACGAACCGCACGGTGTTTTCAATCATTCTCTCGGTTGGCCGAGTGTCAAATTGGCGGAACACGAGGTAGTCTGAAAACCAGCATTTAATGGCTATCCTAGATAATCGACCGACGAGGATATTGACAGGAAAGGGAGGAGGGGGCGCATCGCAAAGAGACAAGATGCGGGACAATAACCTTAAGACGAGACGTCAGTCAAGGAAGGGGCTCCCATCGAGTATCGACTAGCAGTGCTTTTAGAATCCTTGACTCTTCTAGCGTCTCCCTCCAGGGGTCCTCTGTCTGTCTCGACCCTCGAGGATACGAAGTAGGCATGGCCCTATAAGCCCTCTTGAAACACCAGAGTACCGCAGGGCTGACTGGCGACGGAAGAAGGCCATGGTTTCACCAAGGATCACCAAGGATGTCTACTTCTTGTCCGGCCAAGGAGAATAGGCCCCGGGCTGCGGTCCCACGCGAGCGAGTCACCGTACGAGTCAGCGCCGGTCACACCAGCCCATTCATCAGTCATGAGCCCAAGGTCCGACCCGCGACGTTGATGATGCATCCCAGTGCCCAAGGAACCAAACATTGTCATGACCTCTTGTGTTCATGGCGGCAAAGTAATCTGTCACCCCCTCCGCGAGACTGACCGATCAGGGGCTCCGGTTCGGATGAAACGAGGGCTAGCGGCGCAGGAGAGTCTCGGTTTCTTGGGCAGCGAGCCAAGTGTCGTTGGGATGCTCGCCGTCCTCATCAGTTGCACTCGCTTCGGTGTTTGGGCTAGACTAGAAGTCGGTCCCAGCCACCGGCTTCCGAGACTGCAAACTGAATCCCGACGGGACGACGTGTTTCAAAAGGCTTGTTCCCCAAGGTGGCGAGACTGTTCATACGGGTAAATGTCATGTCATTAGTGACTGATTCAACGTGTTTGCGGACGTTTCCGGATCAGCAAGCGCGTGCTGTTGGGTCGTTTAGAGATGACACGGGCTTCACATGAAGCTGAAAGACGCCACCACTTCTCTGCAGCCAAGGGAGAAGAGACAAGGCAGCTGCGGCTCATCAATGTCAACCTAGCAGGGGTCGACATGACTCTGGAGTCTAGACTCTCGGAGCATCATCGGTGCCTTGAACTTGTCCCACGAGGCATGACGCGTATATCTCACATGTGTGGCTGCCTCGAGTGCACGGACAGGCGGATGTATGAAAGATGATGGAAAACTCATGGCATTTGGGTGCTCCCGTGACCTCTCTTGAACCTGGAACATGGCATCGACAATCATCCCGGGGTGACGGGTTCATGTCTCATCCAGGTCGGGAAGAATCTCAGCCTGGCAGCATCGACTGCTCCATGGAAATACGAAGACGCTTCGGCCGGCGCTGATCGGCGCATTGCTAGCGCCGGACGAGCACGGCTTTCTTCTCCCAAGGTCCGAGGGCGGAGCTCTGCTACAGCACAGGCCGAGGCGAGGATTTACTAACCTTGTAATTATTACAGACCAACCTTGACGACGAACCGTGGCAGAGCAGTGGCAGTGGTGGTTGCTATTCAAGACGACTCCAAGCATCCTTCAAACTCGGCACAAGAAGATGACTGCCCGGATACAAGGCAAGTCCCGGCAGGAAACGAGATCCTGGTCGCCTAGCGGTGTCTAGACGTCCGTGACCCTGCCATGCATTGTTAGTTTCTGACGTTCAGGGTTCGAGACAAGTCCAGCGTTCCCTCCACAAGGTGCCTCGCCCTGAATCTCTTGATTTCCGGCATGATACTCCTACTCAATCGGACACAAGCACGGCATCGAGGTGCACAAGGTTAATAAGACATGTCCGCCGCCGGGGACATGCTTTAATGTTCCGATGCAGAGGCGTTCCGATGGACAGGCGTCAATGTTCCGATGCAGAGGACTGACGGGAAGAAAACTCGCAAAAGAAACCATGGCGTTGGGCAGCTTGGGTCAGATTATAGGCCCAGCATCCTCGATCTCGATTACCCGCGGCGCTCTTCACGATCGATTCCACTGTTGAGGCCCCTGAGCACATGGCTGCATCCGACGTGGCGTTGGGCGATTTCTTCTTTGCAGACAAGCTGTTCCAACTCGAGACCCTATTTGACATGGCCCTTGGGAGACGGAATGACAGGTCGTCTGACCCGGTTCCGTCCCTCCTTTGCCCGAGGACAGGGAGCGGTACGTCTCCCAGCGGCTGAGGAAAAGCAAAGGGCGTCTGTCTTGTATAAAGGCTTGAGGGCATCATGTCCGCATTTGACAGGTGACGGGCAGCGTATGCAGTGTTTGGATTCTAGACTGCACATCCCCGTGTTAAACGGGAGCCCCTGAGCCCCTTTTGCTTGTTTCCACGGGGACGAGAAAAGGCATTGCTTTAGTCCCGTGTCGCTTGTTAGAGCTCAACGGCCTCCTGAAATGGACGCACTCACGTTTGTCCATCCTCTGTCCCCCGTCTCGAGGTTCGCGCCCCCTTCCAGCACCACCACGGGCCGATACTCACCTCCACCTACACAGTCACAGCGACCTGAGTCTCCAAGACCTCGACCTCTCGGTGAAGCCGCTCCCGCCACGGCCCACGTACGACACGTTCCAGAATGCATCGGAAAACGGCGAGGCGGAGCTTCCGCCTCTGCAGATGGCCAACGGCGAGCCCGACGGACTCGACCCCGTCGACGGCGACGACCTGGACCCGGGGAGCTTCGACCTGGTGATGCCGGGGGAGCACGACGGCGCCGTCAGGGGCCAGCACGAGCTGGAGCGGCGCTCCGAGCTGCTCTTCTCGAGCCGGCACCTGCAGGCCATCTTCGACGACGCGGCGCACCTGCACCGCTTCTCCAAGTTCCTGTTCCAGCACCGGCCGGCGTCGCTGCCCCTGCTCACCTACTACCTCGAGGCGCTCAAGGCGCTGCGGGCCATCGAGTACAGCAACGCGGTGCTGCGCAGGCTCGAGCCCCTGGCCAACTTTGACTTTACGCACCAGTACTTCCAGGCGCAGCCCACGGCCAACCTGGAGCTGCAGTCCAAGGCAGACACGGCCTTTGAGCTTCTCGCGCGCGAGGATCTGCCCATGTTCGTCACGCACGTCTGGATCCAGACCGTCACCGTGGCCATCCGGCACCGGATCAGGGGCACGGCGGCCCACGCGTCCGAGGGCCTGGCCGAGGTGTTTTGCCTGACGGATCCGTCGCGGCCCGACAACCCCATCGTCTTCATGTCCGAGGAGTTCAACCGGACGACGCAGTATGGCGTCGACTATGTCATCGGCCGCAACTGCCGCTTCCTCCAGGGGCCGCACACGAACCCGTTCAGCGTCGGCCGCATCCGGCAGAAGCTGGCCGAGGGCGTGGAGCACTACGAGACGTTTCTCAACTACCGACGCGACGGGTCTCCGTTTATGAACCTCGTCATGGTGAGAGCCGGTTCTGTGCGGGAACGCCGTGCGTGAGCTCACCGATTCTCGCAGCTTGCGCCACTGTACGACAGTCGAGGCGTCATCAGGTACTTTATGGGAGCCCAGGTCGACGTGTCGGGCCTGGCGAGGGACTCGTACGGTCTTGGAGCGCTCAAGCGACTCGTCGACGAGACGGGAGACGAAAACCAGGCGCCGGAAGCCGACGAGTTCACCCGGCTCGCCGAGATACTGGGCCCTCGCGAGCTCGACACGGTCCGGGAGCGCGGAGGCGACATGCATCGTCCAACCGGACCCCGTCGTCACGAGAGGCGAGGGTCGTCAAAGTCCAACACGGACCATGCCGGCGACCACGGCGGCAACGGGGCCCGGCACCGGGTCGTGTTGAGAGAGGCCGACTCGCCGACGGAGCCGAGTCCCCGCTCCGGCCCGTCGTCCCGGGCCGCGTCTCTCGCCCAGCACAGCGGCCGTCTCACCGGCGTCTACGAAAACTACCTGCTCGTGCGGCCGTATCCGTCGCTGCGCATCCTCTTCACCAGCCCGTCGATGCGCATGCCCGGCATCCTGCAGTCGCCGCTGCTCGACCGCATCGGCGGCTCGGCGCGCATGCGTGACCAGTTCGTGCACGCCCTGGCGGGAGGGCAAGGCGTCACGGCAAAAGTCAAGTGGCTCAGCGTCAGTCACAAGGTCGCCACGTACGGGAGCCGGCCGCCCCGGAAGAAGATGCAGTACAACCACCCCCTGGAGGCACATCTGGACGTTGACGACGACGACGACACGCTCGCGGAGCCGGAGCCGGCGGGGCGCCAGAGGTGGCTTCACTGCACGCCGCTCATGGGCTCCAACGGCAAGGTGGGCGTGTGGATGATTGTCATTGTAGACGACGAGCCGGAGCCCAACGGCCACATGCCGAATCCGGGCCTCGCCGGCCACATGCCGATGCCCCACATGCCGATGCCGGGCCCGCGCCGGTCCGAGACTCCCGCATCCGGCGCCCCTGAAGACGCCGGCGACCCGCTCAACGGCGGATATATATCAGAAGGGAGGCTCAGCGTCCGCACGCGCAAGTCGTCCGAGACACTCGGCTCCGCTCCCGCCAACAAGGAACAGGACGCATCAGCAACCAAGTCGATACATCACCAACACTCGGCCACGGCGACGCGAGCCCCGAAACCTTCTCTCAGGAGCACCAGCGTGCCCGCGCGCTTCTTCCACACTGCCGCCCTGTCGCGCGCTTCCCTGGCGAGCGCCTCGAGCAACGAAACCTCGGTGTCCCTGTTTGATGCCGGGCAGCAGCTGCGAGAGAGCAACAAGGGAGGTGCACCAAGCCGTGTAGAGGTGCGCTCGGAGACTCGAAACCGCGTAGAGGTGCGCTCAGAGACTCCGATGCCAGCATGGCCGCTGCCCCCTGACTCTTCCATGTACACGAGAAGAAAGCGAGAGCACCAGATCTACGTGCCGCCGGCGATACAAGAGTCGTCGGAGCGTGGCATAACCAGGAGCCATGACGATGAGGAGACTGCGTCGACGCGGAGCCGCGCTTCGGCCTTTACTGTCAGGATTGACGAGAATCAGCTGTAGTGCAGATTTCAATGACGCCGCGAGTCTGTCTGGCTTGTACCATTGCTGTATACTGAAACGACAAGACCAACGAAGCAGATATCGGTGTCCTAGCCCTCTACCTTGGGACCCTCTACCGTAGGAACGAAGCGCTCGAAGTCACAAGTGCAATTGCATTCTTCGCCGGCGTTCTTACAAGCACTTTGAGCATCGAATTCAAAGACGGTGGAGTTGTGACCCGGAGATGTGAAGTCCTTGATGATTTTTTCGTAGATTTCCTTGCAGCAATTCTGTCCGTCTGCAGAGCAATTGCCGATTTTGTAAAGCTCTTCACATGTCCCAGAATCGTGGTAGATTTCAAGGCACCGCTTCTCATCAGTGTCGGACGCGCCATTCCAGCAACCTTTGAGGAGCTGGTCGTTGCCAGTCTGGCCCGGAACCTCGAGCAATTCCTGCTTCTGGAACTCGTCGAAAATTTCGTTGCAGGGCTTCTCGATGCCGGAATCGGTGATTTTGTCCAAGGCGGCGACCCCAAAGGTGGCGCAGCCGTTCAGCACCTTGTTGATGCCGTCTCGGTTTTCCTTCTCGGCCTTTGCGTTCTCCGCCTCGGCCTTTGCCGTCTCGAGCTCCTCAGGCCAACTCGCCTGTCCGGGGTGATTTTTCCTCCAGCACGCTTCCTCTGCGCTGTTCATATGCTGCTTTTCCGTGACTTTGCCCAGGAACAGGGTTCTGAAAAAGTCCTTGGCCCCGCAGATTCCCGTGAGTTGCGCGCCGCTGTTGGCGACCCCCGGGACAGGAGGGCCCGAGATGGCCCTCTGGAAGGAGGTGGCGGCTTCATCAAACGCCGAAACGGCGTGTGAAAGGATGGCCAAGGCCGGCGCGTGTTCCCTGACCTCGGGGTCGTCTTTTAGCTTTTTCACAAAGTCGAGTATTTGATGAGCGAAGGGTGCCGCTGCCGCAAGACCAATCCTGGCGCCCGCCCGCCCGCCCGCCCGAAACATGCGGAACTTGCGGAACTTGCGAGAACTGACTTTGCCGTTGACTTTGTCGTTGCCTTTGTTGCGTCCATCCTTTCTGGTATCACCACAGCTTGCTGTGCCTCTCCTGCATTTTCGCTGCTTGGGTTGCTTTCCTTTTGCCTCTCGTTCTTCATCCTCGATTTCTTCCAATTTTTTCCGCCACCTCTCTCGAGCTTCGGGGTCATCAAGGTCTTTCCTGAATTCGTCCCAGTTTCCGACTTTAAGCTTCTTGCCAAGTCGGTCGACTTGAAATTTGTCCCAAGCATTTTTGAGTCTATCTTTGAGTTTCGATGTCTTCGATGTTTCTCCGGATGGACCTGCTTCTCCGAATGGACCTGCTTCTCCGAATGGCCCTGCTTTGGATGCCCGTTCTCCGGATGGCCCTGCTTTGGATTTCCCTTCTCCGGATGGCCCTGCTTTGGATTTCCCTTCATTGGATTTTTCTTTGGATTTCCCATCTCCGGATGTCCCTGGCGTCGGCGGCAGCGGTGGTTGTGAACCCTCTTTAAGATCTCTTATAAGCGTCCCCATGCTAGTCCCTTGCAATAGTTTTCCGGCATTGTCAATCCTATATTTCTTAACAGTCTGGCCCTCCACTCTATACACCAGCTTTCCGACCCGTTTCCAACCTCCAGTCGCCTTTGGGTCACGTTGTTCCAATATATTGCCATGCGGGTCCATTGTCCTGTACTGCTTGTCGTCTAGAAACTCAAAATCCCACTTGAGTTGATCGTTCGTCTTCACCAATCGAAAATAGCGGTTTTTATTAGTGCTTTCAGGGTCTTTATTCTTGCCAAACTCTTCAAGTCCAGAATAGTCATTTTCTGTTTTTGTTGTTGGTGGTGCCCGGGGAACCAAAATATAATGTGGCTGAAGTGGTCCATCCGGCTGATTTGCCCCGACTTGTCGTGAAATTGATTCATGGGGGAGCAGTCTAGCGGTGGACAGCCCAATGATGACTGTGGCGATGGCGATGGTTGGTATATGCATTGCAAAGTTTGGAAATATAAAGAAATAAGAGTGCGCATCAGCAAACTGAATTGTCTGTATCTGGCTTCGAGTGGATGTGGATGCCTGACTTGGAAGGTAGAGAGAGCTCTTGGGACCTAGGACAACGGGAGATGTGTTATATTTATACTGATGAGCTACTTGCTATGATACGCAACTTGTTAATACTGATGATGCGCTACTTGCTCGTTATCGGCATTTACGCATCACGCATCACGCATTAGTTCATCATGCGCCATGCATATTAGCCGTCCTCGACTCATGTATTCGTACTCATCACTTCGTACGCCCACGTGAACAGCCCTCGTTCTCAACGTTCATCCCAAACCCACCTCCTTACTCGCCAAATCCCGCCTTTTTAGCTCAAGGTTAGAAGGGGGCGCAGGTTCATGCGACCGACTCGTGCACTTTCTCACTCGCTAGAATCCACTACCAGGGGTGACAGATAAGCGGACGTGCTCGTCTGACCGGCCATCCCTGGCGCGTTGTAGAAGTTTATTCAACGAGCAGGTGCCGAGGTGTTGTCTGACTAGCCTAGGTAGAAAAGAAAAGGGAAGAGGCGAACACATTCTCCTTTTTCTTACGCCTTTTTACTGGGGCATGGTTTAGTTTACGCTTGACCCTAGGTCATCATCTCAGGCTTGGCGCGTCAACATGTCACGACAACAACAACTGATGCAAGGAGTCTTTTTGAAAACGTCGCGGATGAGACACAGATCGTGATCAATGTCTTGAACGCAAGATAGTACTACCGCTAGTACCCAGTCTATACTACTGTCAGAACCCAACTCCGCAAGTCGGGGAAACGTTTGCCAGAGAATCGTCAACAGTCAAACATGTCTTAGAAAGAAGCACACCCGTAGCTAGCGTCACGAGAGTTGCCAACATGTCCACAACCGAGATTGATGAAAGGTGTCATTTGAGTGAATGTCAACAAGTGTGATAGGCTCATGCGGTGACTCGCTTGTAGACAGTCGACATCTAGATATGTTTTACAACGTCTACAGGTCACTCTCCCACATACGGAGTGGTGGCTCGCGTTAAAGACGGTTGAAAGGGTCCACGGCTGGAGTGAACACGGCCCATTCCCGGGGGCACCTGGGCAAACGTACATGTGCTAAACACTTGGTCGTTTGTGCATATGAAGCAGATAATAGGTACATCATCTCGCGCGCAGGGAGCGGAGATCTCAGATGGGTGCCCCGAGCCCAGTTCTCTCCCTTTGGGCTCCCTTTGGGGTCGCAGTGTGTGTGTCTCGGGGAGCCCTGACTTGCGCACGCCACGAAGCATGTGCAAGGTGCAGGATGACGGCAGCATCCAACGAGGTCTCAGGTCGGACCAAGAGGGGTAAAAGAGGGGGAGGGGAGCATCTGTCAAAGCAAGATCTCGTCTTGTCATGAGGAAACGTTTATACTGGGGCGCGTATTGAGCATTAAACATCAAGTTCAAGGTTAAAGGGGGGATTACCAGTCGTCTTCATGGGGAAACGTTTACACTGGGAGTATTGGGTATTAAAGATCAAGATTAAATATGAGATTACAAGTCGTCTATGTGTGTTCATCACACCAAATGTACGTCCAGACTTGGATGGCGCTTCATGTTTACACTCTCGCCGGGTCCTCGGGGACCACGTCAATATACGTGAGACTTTAGAAATCCCAAAATGGCTCTGTAGGCGACAGGGGCGGAATAATGGTAGTTGAGGCCGTGGCCAGCGCCGGGGATGACGGCCGTCCTGAAAACGGACGCCGAGCGAAAGTTCTCTTTGGACGACTGAAGCAGGTCCGAGACGCCGTTGCCCGCCTTGTTGCAATCGCCGCCGCAGAAAGGAACGTCCCTCTCTGGTTCCGTGTCAGCCGTCATATAAATACTCTTGTTGATGGAAAAGACACCATCTGTTCATGGAAAGGAAGAGGACTAACCTCCGGTCACGATGAGGACAGGGCCGTTAAACTTGCTCTTGGTAGGCGTGGACCCAAGCGTCAACAGCTCGCCAATGGCCGCGGGCTGGCTCGTCAAGGCCGAAATCTCAAAGACCTTGGGATCAAACTCATGCGGCGCAAAGAAGTTGGTCTGCAGCCCGACGGTCGACTTGGCGGCCAGATATCCCTCCGTGTACTTGTCGGCGAGGTGCTTGACGCCCTTGACGGAGATGAAGTTGGCGCCCAGCAGAAACTGGGCCAGGAAGTTGCCGACCTGGCTGAAGCCGGTGAGGACGATGCCGTTGCTCAGCCCGGGGTTTGCGCTGGTCATGCCGAGGGTGATGGCCGAGCCAAACGAGTGGCCAATGTGCACCATCTTGCTGTGCCTGTGCTTGCCGCCGCACAGCTTGCCGCGCTTGACCCATTTGGTGAGGCCCTCGAGGGCGGCAATCTCGAGGAAGATCTGTATCTCGTTGATGGGGTCGCCGTGGGACGAGTCGGCGATCCCGAGCCGGTCCCACGACAGGACCGAGTAGCCCTGGTCGACGGCGCGGTTGACGTAGCTGTAGTTGTAGTTGTTGTGGGGGAGATGCCAGTAGGAGCGCGAGAAGCCGATGCCGTGCGTGACGATGTGGAGGGCGTCGCGGCCGCCCCTGACGGGCTCGCAGTAGGTCGCCGCGAGCTTGTAGTCGCCCCTGACCGTCCTGTACTGGGTCCGTTAGCATCGCGTGCTTGCGTCTCTGGCGGCGACTTACACCGGCCGTGACGGTTTGCGTGTAGTTTCTGCCGTTTCGCGTGTAGTCGAGCATGAAGTCGGTCGCTTGGATCTCCGTCTCGGGCGTCGTCAGGTTGAAGACGGCGTTTCTCGAGCTCAGCCGGAGGGGGACCGTGATGTTGACGCAGTGCGTGGCCGCCGCGGCCGACACCAGGCCGAGCAACAGGGTCGAAGCCAACATGGTGAAGAGTCTCGGCCAAGGAGAGAGAAGAAATGGATTAAAAGAATTACGAGTCGTCATGTACAAGCGGTGACCGCAGCCCACGGGCAGACTTTATACTCTGACGGGCCGTCTGGTTAAGAATGCTCGTCATCGAGTGGCTTGCCCCCCTGGCTAGACTTTTGGGTCTCACTATAACTGTTGATTCCGGGACAGGGGACGCCCGTAAAGTTCCTCGGTGCAAAACGTCGACAGCACCAACAGGGCGCGCTACGGGTGTAGCGGCGGGCATGGGACCTCATGTGCGTGTGTGCGTATACGGACTCACATGCATACGGCAGGGCTGCGGCGATTATGTATACCGCTTACCCGTACGGAGACACCACACTCGAAAGGATGAAATCTCCCAGAGCCCGCGAGGGACCTTGGACTAGGAGCACCAAGAGCCCGCAAGTGAGTGTTGGGTAGAGTCTCACCGGTCTCAACTATAACCGTAACCTGCAAGGAAGCCCGGCGTCCGCCGAGGAAATTGTCGCCAACAGCTCCTTCGATGGCGTAAACGGGCACCGTCTTTGGCGGTTTCCGTTGGTCGTCTCACGACGCCAGATCGCATGGCTGCCTGTGCGCCCCTTGCCTGCAGCCACAAGCCCCGTATCTTGGGACGATGAGGAATTCCAAATCATGCCGTCCATGGAAAGAGAAGGAGAGAAAGAAGAAACCTGGCCAAGGGTTCAAAGTAGCGATACGTGCCGATGGCTCGAGCAATGCCGTCTGTGGTGGCGCATGTCTCAGTCCCCCTGGAAGGCAGGACGAGGCACCAATGAAAGCCAGGCAGGCAAGATGAGCGTCTTCTTCATCTTAAGTGATCTGCGAATACCGAGTATGTGTGTCGTACGGATGTTACTGTGGAAAGTACCCCAAGTCTTGCATAAAAGCGCGAGACGGAAGGGCATACAGCATGACGAGGAGCAAAAAGAAAGCACGCAACAGCGGTAAGCGACCTCAGGGTTGCACACGCTCGCAACTCCAGCAGTTGACGCAGCCAACTCGCGGCTGCTTGTTGCTCTATTTGTTGCTTTGGGCCGGCCAGGGGCACTCAATGTGAATGCGGAGCAAAATCGACCTTGGCAATGACGTGTCCTCGGCTACACGCAAACAGCCAGGCAACAGCGGTCCGGCAGACACCCGGGCCAGAGACACAGTCTCTTGGTGACGGTCCAAGGATAGTGAGCCGAAACTAGCGGGGAATACATCGTGCTTCACCACTGGTATGCGCCCTGGCGAGGCCGGTTCCAAGTCGGAGTTGGCACCCGGGGCTTGATGAGGTGAAGGGGACGATAATCGACCGTTCTTAAAGAGAGAGACTGTTTTTTAAAGAGAGAAGCCCTGTTAATACCAGTTAAAGGGCTCCACATTGATAGGAATCAGGAACTGTAGCATCAAGCCCCCCTTTTACCCCTGAATCCAGGGGCTCCAATCACCCACCCTCTCCATCCGTCGTCATCGTCATCGTTCCACGCCATCGTCACGCAACCTGCTCGGCATACGCCAAGAAGCTGCGAATGCGCTCACGTTGGTCCCTGGTCAACCGTATCCAGTCTTTTTTGCTTTGACCCTCCAGACCACGTTTCCGCAACCATCAACGACCCATGGTATCAGAAGCCATGATTGTAACGCCCAAAAGGGAAGAGCATGCATTCGCTGCACTAGGAAGAGAGTCTAAAACATGTGTACAGATATGCAAAACAAAACCACCGTGGCCATGGACTGATACCCCGAAAGTGAAAAAGGCAAACGAAGCCGCGCGCCATAGACGCCCATTGTCGCTGTGCATTAGCAGCGCGTGCTGTTTGTATAAAGTCGGCGACGTGCAGCGCTCCGGGCGTCAGCAGCTGCCGGAGCTTCGCGCCTGTACTGTCCAATCCAAGAGAATGAGCCGCTCTCGGCGAAATGGAAGAGCTCGGCCATCCTTTGGGTATACGTCGAAATCCAGGCTGACCTGCTAACAACCATCACCCAGCATGACCCACGGGTCCGAGGCGGCGTCGTCTGCGCTCTCGTGCACCTCGCGCTGCCAAGGCGTGTCGTCCAGCTCGCTGTCCGTTAAGCAGTCGTAGTCGGACATGAGGTCCGTGACCAAATCGGGCGGCTGACAAGTATCGACGTCAAACGTGGGTCGTGTACCGGCAAGTTCGTAGATGACGCGCAGAGGGGGATATGACCGCTGCCGTGACTGGCCAGGCGCTTGCTCCATCGCTTCGTCTTCTGCCTCGAGAGCTTGGGCAGGGGTCGCGGCGAGGTACTGGGCAATGGCGCTGTCATCGCCCAGGTCAGAAAAGGAAAACTCGAGTTGCAGCGGGCGGTCACGGCCGGGGCCCTTGGACTTGGACGGCCTGCGCATCCGCCGGTCGTGGCGAACCGAGTAGATGGGCTGCTCGTGGCGGATATTATTCAGGCTGAGAGTGCGGCTGTCCCGCTGGCCGTCGACGGCATCGTCGGCGTCATCGTACAGCAGCCCCATGCTGTAAAGCTCGGCAATCTGGGCATCGTCGGCGTCGGGCAAAGGTCGTCTCAGGCGAACCTTGCCCCTAGCCGAAGTGGAGGCATCGCGAAAGGCATCTTCTCTCTCGAGGGTTGGCCTGCGGACGAGTCGGAAGCGGTCGCAGGGCAGAGGAATCTCGCTGTGGGCGAGGTCGCGGCCCTCGGCCTCTTCATCTTGTCCGCAGGCAACGTTGGGACGGTTCCGACAGCGCAGACGAGGCGGAGGGCGGGAAGCGTTCCAGTGACGGCGAAGCTCCGTCTCGAGGGAAGGACGCAGGGCACCACCGCGAGCAAGGGTGGCCGAGTCGTCATCGGCTGTGGCACAAGGGAGACCTAGACGCTCGCGGGCCTGAGCATCCTGGGACTGGGCAAGACGTTTGGCGCTGGCGCGTATGACGTGGTTGAAGGAGCGTCGGCGGCTGGGCACGGCACACCGACGGGGGATGTGGCGGTTCTGCATGACGGACAAAGGGACGCCTCCAGCGTGAGAGCCGGCAGTGTTGGCATCCATGTTGTTGCGAGGGTCGAGGACTCTAGGTGTTGCTGTAGTAGTTGCGGTGGCGCGACGGGTCTCGTCAGGCGAGAAAGGGTGTCAAAATGATGGCGAAAGGGTGTACAAGGCGGTTGAGCAAAGTACAGAGAGGCGTCGAGATGAAAGGTCGAAGTTGGCGATGACGGGGGTGGTCGGTTTGAGGCTATGACGACGACAAAGGACTTGGCCGCATGCAAACAGGCTGAGACCTGCTAACGAAAGGGGGGAAGAGGGGGGGGGGGGGGGGGGGGGGGGACGTTGCCAGAGGCGTCTAGAAAGACGGGGAGAAGAAACAGTGGCGGGCTCTCTCCTTCTCTCTCTCCTTCTCTCTCTCCGGGCCAGACACCTGCTCCTCTTGTACGTGTATCCGCCCCCCCGGGAACCCCCGGTGGCGGCCCATGGACTCTAGGCCCCTCAGCTGACGTCTGCGACGCCCAAGTGAGCAGGACCCTGATTCGCGTCGGGGCAAGAGGGAGCCCCGGGTGGAGTCACGATGGCCAAAGGAGCGCGAGCGCATGACCGTGAGTCACCTCGAGCCGCGTGGAGGGTGGAGGGCACAGTCTCCACCCCCAAGGTATTCAAGCATCGGATCGGATCGCGGGAATGGGACGCTTCGGGGCTGGCCTCGTATCATGGTCTCTCTTGTGACGGGGTCTTGCCTTGAGTCGGCCATGGCGTCATTTGCCATTTGCCTCGTTCCGTTTCCTGCCTTGGGCTTCCGTCGGGCGCATTCCGTCATGGTGGTAGCCCATACATGACTTTCGGGTATCTCGCATCCTCCCTTGGTAACTCCGATGTGATGAATGGGCGCTGGACCGCGGGAGCACGGAGCGCCGATACTTCTGGCTTCCGTAGCCGGTACAAGCTGACCAAGCACCGCCATCCACCATGTGAAAGTCGCTCACGAATAAGGATTCAGTAGTGAGTCAGCGCCGATAAGCAGATAGGCTGTTGGCCCCCTCCACTAGCAGGGCTTGAATGATGGCTCGACGCCCAGCCAAGGTGAGTGAATAGGTGACCTTGCACCTTTGCCTTTCGTCTGCTGGCTGTCAGCCTCCCGTTCCCGTCCATCCACTCTGCCTTCCTAGCATGGTCTGGTCTAGACGGGCGAGATGCGTCGAGCTCCATCGACTGTTGCAGCTTGCAATCACCACACGACCCCGACCCCGCCCTCGTCCTCTTCCCTCGCCTCGTCTCGCCCTGGTCCACGACAGCCCGAGGCTCCCACGAGGCCCCCAGCCGGAACCGGACTCGACACCAGCATGCCCGGCATTCTACCCACCTACAGCAATGCCCCCATGTGCTTCTCGCCGCATCCAGCCTCTGCACCGCTCCCGGCAAACCTCAAGCCAGCCAGCGTAAACAGCACACGTCTTCCTATCCTCGGCCGTCTCCCACTGGCGCCAGCTCTTCCCCCCTCTCGCCCTGACGCTACGAATATAGTCGTCACCGCCAAGCCATGGACGCTTTGCTCCTAGTGGGTCACATTCATGTACAGGACAGCACACACCTCGAGCCCGTGGCAAGCCTGAAACCTGGTCGTCATGCCCACGGCGCGGCCCAGGTCCCGCCGCTCCCCGGAGGGGCCGAGGCTCGGGATCTGATTATTCGTGCCCATGTGCCCATCCACTCACTGCCCCTGCAGGACACCCGTCCACATTGCGACACTGCTCGTGATTGACTGACTCTGCCTCCCGTCCCTACTTGGGCTGGCAGACGAGGCAGAACCCAAAGGACGTGGCGCCTCTCGGCTCCGGCGGATCGTCCTTTGAGGGCAGCATCCGGGCACCCGTCTAGCTCCCATTCTGACTGGTGACCATGAATGAGTCTTATTTCGGAGAATGACTGGTACATACATGAAGGGAGGCGCAGAGCTCGTAGATTCAGGCTCGCTAGCCCTTTTCCTCTTCAAATTTCATCTCTTTTTTTCGTACGTATCCTACGGCTATGCAACCGCTCTTTCCGCTTCACTTGGGCATCTAGCCCGACCCCGGCCCGGCCCCGGCCCCGGCTCCCCTCGCCAGTGGCATCGTAAACTGCCAGGGGAAGTAGCCTCTCACCCGTCCCGCCGGCAGCTCCACCTCGTGCATCATACATTCACCGTAATCATGAATCTATGTCTTCTCGTTTATCTCCATCACGCTTCCTTGTCGCTCCGTGTGTGAAGCCCATCTCGTCAGATGCTAAGCAACGCTCCTATGCCGTCCAGGAATATTCAAGGGCATGTCGCCCAACGTATGTGTAGCAACACCTCGAGATGCAACGCCAGATTCCGAATCCTTGCCTTTGTCCTCGGCGCCGACCGCCAGCGGCAGGCTCCAGGGACCACCGTGACGAAACCCTCTAGTATCCGCGAGGGTCGCCACGTTCGTCATCAAGCTTCTTGTTGGCAAACCCGACTAAACCACGCTCATAGTTGAAAACGACAAACTGCGACTTGAGAGCAACGTCACCAAGCACGGCAAATGGAATCCCCTGCGCCGTCTGGATCCCGCCGTGGCAGTACCTGTCGTTGACCCGCCCGTAGTTGATATATGCGCCGGGGATCCGGCCGCGATGGGGCCCAATGTTGAAGGTGAAGTCGGGCGGACGCACGTTGCAGGGAAAGGTCATTATCCCGAGCCTCGAGTCCATACTTGCGCCGGGAACGTGGCGATAGTAATCCTGCACAATGTCCGCCGGGAGCAGCAGCAACGAGGTGCCCGTGTCGACAATGGCGCTGAATGAGGACCGGTTTGGGGACTTGCTGTGTCCGATTTGGTAGCCGCTCACCGTCACCTCCCAGAATGCCGAGTATCGGTTCACAGCGGCGTACTGAAGGTTGCCCGTGTACTCGGACTCGTCAATGTATCCAAAGTTGAAGTTTCCGGGACGACGATTGCGCAGATTGGCCGTGAACAGCGGCTCTTCAAGGGAGTCCTTGATGTTGTCAATGTACGTCCGCTGCTGCATCTTACGGGCCGTGTTGACGCGGCTGTTTGCCATGCCCAGGATCCCCGACGTGAACGAGTCCTTTGCGATTTCGGGCGAGACGGTGATGGCAGCCTGCACGCCTTGGTCCAAGACGTATGTTTCGCCCACCTGCACCCTGTCCTTGTACACGATGCCCGATGCGCCGGCACCGTCGCCATACTTGACCTGCCAGCTTTCGCCCCTCAGTAGCCGACTGGTACTCGAGTTTTCGGGATGATATAGCGTCTGTCCGTTTATCACGCCCGGGTACGTGTCTGATGAAAAGGTCCATCTGCACAGCGTTAGCGGGGAGGGTTCGAGGTGAGAGGGTTGGAGAAAAGCGTGTGATGGGCTCACAGATCGGCAGACCCCGTGTCCAGATTCAGGGGAATCGTCTGCGGAGGCGTCCCAATCTGGACCGGGATCGAGTATTCCGAGTCGTACTTGGGCGGAACAGATGCCTGGACCTTCCCCTTTTGTGATCCGTCTGTAGCCGTGTCAGCTCTCTTCCGACATCAAAAGAACCTCAAGGCGATGGGCAAGCGTACTTGTGTAAGGCGCCTGGGCCTGGAACCTGAGTTTGAGGCTCGGATTCTCCTCCAAAGCTCGTGATAGTTGCGGCGGCAGAGCGTGGCCGTACTTTAGGTGGGCTCTGAGGAAGGAAGCAGGCGTATCGTGGCCTTTGAACTTTTCGTTGTGAATCTGGGTGAGCGTGAACCTTTTACCCCCTTTCTTGCTAGAGGATCCAGCTCGCGGCGTAGGGTCGGCGCAGTCAGCCAGGCAAGCGAGCGCAATCACAGCAAGTGTAACTCTCATGATGGCAATGAGCGTCGTCCTTTGGTCATGTAGGGCCCGGAAATACAAGGGAGCGGATTGGGACCTGACCACGAAGTCACAGTCGAAAGCAAGCCAAGACGTCGAATCAAACCGGCCGAGAAGAATCGGGGCAACAGCACCGGAAAATATTCACATTATAAATAAAGGAGGATTTTTCCAACGCGCCGAGGGATGAATCTATTCATGGCAAGGTGGAAGCTGGAACGCAAGAAGCGAGCATGGCGGCATCAAGGAGGAATGCACCTGGAGAGACAGCCGAAGAATAATGCCCGACAATGGTCGATTCCCAGCCCGCGGGATCTGGAGAGCCCGTGTAAAGGGGGCTGGTCTGAGACACGGACGTGGCCAGAGTATGCGCCTTCGAGTGGCGGCTCGCGTCGCCCATGGGCGGATCGCAGGAGCAAAAAGAGGCAGAGACGCCCAGCCCCGATCAAGTCGTCGCCGGAGATGCAGTCAACCGGCACGGAGGCTTGTGTTGGTGCCATTCGCAGCGCTCTGCTAAGGCGATGCGGAATCCAGGGACGCGTCGGCTTTCCAACACTCCGCCACGGTGGCTAAAGGTGAGTCCATGCCGGGACGCATTGGCCATTGAGTCACTGGAGGCTTTGCGAGGTGGCAAGACTCATCAAAGCGAAAGATGCTCCATTGTGGTCCAGAACTTGCCGCCATGACTCACTATTTGGCGGATTTTTCAAGAGGCGATAAGATAGCGGGGTCATTCGCCTCGATAAGAAATCATCGCCGCCACTCCAGTCATCCGAAACCTCACAATTATAGTCCAGTCCCTCTTTGACGGCTGAAAAACGTATTGACAGAGGCAAAATACACTTCAACATGGCGGACGCATCCGCTTCGCCCGCCGCGCCGCATCAGCCGCCCTACACGTACGCTGCCAATCAGGGCTACGGCGAGCAGATGCACGACGTGCCTCCCGAGGTGCGCATGCCCAGAGGCGCCCCTCATCCAGACTCGCACCAGGTCGACGGCGGCCAAGATGACGACCTCGAGGACATCTTTGACGAAGAAGACGGCGAATTGGACGACGAGGAGTGGTCCTCTGGCGCCGCAGACCTCACAAAGTCGTACAACCGCCAGCGACAGCTCCACGACACCAGCACCAGCAGTGGCGGAGGTGGTGTCGCCGTGCCGCGGTCGAACCAGCAGAAGCCCAAGGCCAACACGCTGGCCAGCATCGACGACCAGGTCTCGGCCCTTTCCAAGCACGCCGGCAAGATCCGCCTCGACTCGGTCAAGCGCGACGACGACAGGGACAAGGACAAGGCCGACCGGGCGACGAGCGAGCAGGTCCTGGACCAGCGCACGCGCATGATTTTGCTGCAAATGATCAACCGCGGATACGTCAGCGAGGTCCACGGCGCCATCAGCACCGGCAAGGAGGCCAATGTCTACGGCGCCGTGCTGTACGACGGCACCGGCGAGACGACACCCAGGGCTATCAAGGTCTACAAGACAGCCATTCTCGTCTTCAAGGATCGCGAGAGGTACATTACCGGCGAGCACCGCTTCAAGGGCGGCTTCGACAAGGGCAACAACCGCAAGATGGTTAAGCTGTGGGCCGAAAAG